>OW804100.1:68475760-73275760 GCA_942159475.1 Sthenelais limicola | reverse complement strand
GACCCAAAACAAAATAGTATAGCAGCAGAAAAGGATAGTTATAGCTGTGTGAAGACAGACACATTTGTTGAAACAATATTGCTTTATTGTAAAACTTGGAGGGATGAATGGGCCACTGCTGTTAAAGGCCTCATTGAGTATTTCAGTTGGGATCTTCATGGAGAAGATGTGTTTACCACCAGTCATGTAGTGTTAATTTCCACACAATGAAGGACATTCTGAATCAGTTTGGACCAGTTGATTTAGCCCCAAAAAGGAAAATGTGACGACCAACAGACAGTGATCAGGATGAGGTATATGAAAAGGTTTGTGTATTCCTGGAGGAAAATGATGAAGAGCAACTGAGTATATCTGACCTTGTTGGCAAAATGGGAGACTACTTGGGTGACAGCAAATCTGAGGGATATTGCAATCAGTACCTCAAGGAAAAGATTTTAAAATGATATGGGGAGAGTATATTTATAGCCAAGGGCAAGGGTGTAAAAGATATTGTGAACTTTCAGGGTAAAACATGCCATATTCTATGTGATTACTACAAGATTCCTCAGGAAGACAATGATGAGGCTCAGAAACAAGCAATTTTATGAACTGCAGCAAAACCCATCAAAAGTGATATCAAAATTACAGTCTCACCCCTATGTGATACATATCCAACTCTGCCAGAACTAGAATTTGCAGCTGCTTTGGAATATGTCCCAGCTAGTTTGCGATTTTTCCTGCAGCACCTGTTTGTTGGGGCGGATACTTCCAGAAAGGTTGCTGGTATTGGGCAAGTAGTTATCCAAGCAGTCCACCCAAGGGCTGTAATTGCACCATTACAGTTGGGTCTTGCAGTGCAAATGCACCATTTGTATAGGTCACAATTCTTGATTGACAGTCTGTCATCCAATGGTTTTTCATCATCTCACGCAGAAGTCCAAAGGTTTCAAGAAAATGCGGCATGTTTTCAAGGTCCAGATCTGTTGGGTGGTCATATGTAATCTTGCTAACCTCCTGATAAAATAAACTTGTCCAAAAAAAATATGGACATGGAGACCTGCCTATTGTTTGCTGGAGACAATGTTGACCATAACATTGTAACTTTGGATGGAAAGGGCACATTCCATGGGATGGGCATGATAGCTGCCATCACACGTGGGAAGCAACTCAGTCAGATCATTCCCAGTAAGAAACTGGCTGACTTGAAACTTTCTGAACTAACAAAGATGGATATAATATATTACTGCTTTGCAAGGCACATCAACTGTAATCTTGAATTTCAGCCCCTCCCATTATCATCTGCATGTGATCGCCCAATTGATGTGTTCTGGGAAATGTCATTTCACTTCCACCTGAGTTCACCTAGTTGGCAAGGAATGATGCATTTACCGCATAAGGATTGTAGGCATCCAGGTAAATCTTCAATACAGCTCCTCCCAATGAACATCTGCCTATAATATCAAAGTCATAAAGCAGATACTTGGTGATGAAGCTTGTAGTAAATTGGTTGTTTCTCCATGTCTTTACTGGGTGTGACTCAACGTCCAGAGTATTTGGTATTGGAAAGAAGACAGGGTTGGAAAGAATTGTCAAGAATGATAAAGAGATCAAAGACTTCTCAAAAGTTTTTTGTTCACCAGAACAATGCAAGGATGATGTGGCATCCAATGGTTGTAGGGCAATGGTAGCTTTGTTTAATGGAAAACAGACTTCTCTGGTATCTACCAGGTATAATATGCTTTGCAAGAAAGTTGCAAGAGCTAAGACTTTTTTCACACCAGAAAGACTGCCACCAACCACCTCGGCCTGTATATTTCACTCCCTGTGGGAGTGAGGGTAGACAAAGGAAAACTCATTCCAGTGATGAGAAACAAAAGCCCTGCTCTTGATGTACTAATCCAAATGGTTCACTGTAACTGCACAAGAAGGTGTCATACTCTAAGGTGTACCTGTAAAAAGCATGGGCTGGAATGCACCAGTGCATGTGGCCATTGTCAAGTTGACAGCTGTGATAATATGACCAATCAAACTGTGAATGAAGATGCTGATGATAAACAAACCATAAATTTGGCCAATGTTTAGGTTTCCAATGACCACCATCTAAATTTCTAATGAAATTCTCCTTGAATTTTGACCTTTAATTCAACATTTTGTGTGTGTAATACACAAACTAAATTATCTAAGACACATTTTAGGTTGAAGTAGGGTCATCATCTCCATTGAAGTCAAATTCAGAAATAGCTTTTGATCTAAACAATGACATGGAATTATATAAGGACCTAGTGCTAATTGGAGTTTAGATATGATATTTGCATTTCCTGGCAGCAGGCATAGATAATTTTGACCTTGAAAATGACCTTAAAACAGAAAAATTACTTCAGAAATGGAATCCTCATACCTGAAAACCTAGTAAAAGAGGTATTATACATGCATCTAGTCCTAATAGGAGATGAGATGTAAAATTCTTGTCTCTCGGTGGTGGCCATATTGGATTTTGACCTTGAAAATGACCTTGAAATAGAAAAAATATTCCAGAAATGGATTCCTTGTGCCTTAAAACCTAGAAAAACTACCATCATACATGGATATAGTGCTAACAGAAGCTGAGATATGACATTACATGTAGATTTAACCTGGAGTTATGGTGCCTAAAATCACCTGTAGCAGCCATTTTTATATTTGCATTTTTTTGTACTTTCCCGTGATCCGATTTTGTCCTACTTTGATATGTTGTTCAGGGTACCTGATAGTACAAGAATCAACCATGAAACGCTTTGTTGCAATTTGTTTGGGGTAAAATCCTATATTGACTCTACTAATTTTACAATGAAATGTTATAATGGAACTGAGAGACTTGACTTTTAAAAAAGACTCCTTTCCCTATGACATCAGTGCAGAACCATGGTTTCAATTTATTGGACAAATGGCGCTTAGCTAAGAACTATATTCTTCAAGGCACCAAGAGGGCGAAGACGGTGTTATGAATCTAATTATTAACTGGATGTCTCATTTATGTCTTTTGGTCTTACAAATCTATCAAATTTGATCCTGGGAGGAATGATAAGAGGATATATATCACGCCAAAGTGTTGTTATCATACGCACTCTTGTAGATGAATAGAAATAACTGAGGTATGGGTCTTCCATTAAGGCAGGATATGTATTTCCCCAAGTGACACTATGACCCACCCATAAGTCCACCTAAAGATTAGTTAACTGTGTTCAGAAGAAACGGTTTCACCCAGCTCGTCTCTTCTTTCCCCGTTTCTAACCGCCTGCGGTTCATCTATGGTCATTAAATGAAACCCGAGGCTCCTTTTAAGGTATAGTTGTTCAGGGGGCTAAAGCGATTGTGCCTCACCTGACGAGAAAGTGAGAAAGCTGCTGGCCCTGGGTTTGAATCAATCGACCACAGGCCATTTAAAAAAAGATATTCTGTATGAGGGGCACAATATAGGGGTACATCATGTCAAATATTGTTATGCGTATTTGTTTTTCTTTTAACTTTTGCAGACTTTGTGGGGAATAAGAATATAAAACAAAGGTTTAATTGTCAATATTCTTCTTTGCTAAAGGGCATATATAAGGGATAAGAGAACTCTCACTATATATGTAATATTTTTGTAGATACATAATACATAATACATGACCCACCCATAAGTCCACCTAAAGATTAGTTAACTGTGTTCAGAAGAAACGGTTTCACCCAGCTCGTCTCTTCTTTCCCCGTTTCTAACCGCCTGCGGTTCATCTATGGTCATTAAACGAAACCCGAGGCTCCTTTTAAGGTATAGTTGTTCAGGGGGCTAAAGCGATTGTGCCTCACCTGACGAGAAAGTGAGAAAGCTGCTGGCCCTGGTTTATGCTATGCAATCCGCTATTAAGAATATAAAACAAAGGTTTAATTGTCAATATTCTTCTTTGCTAAAGGGCATATATAAGGGATAAGAGAACTCCAATCTCTCACTATATGTAATATTTTTGTAGATACATAATACATTTTTGTATATATTTTTGTACAATATTTTTGTAGATACATAATACATTTGTATCCATTCCGTTATTGTCACCTGTGTTTATAATTCTTGGAACTTCCTCTCCCCAGCTCCCCTTTCTGCCATTTTCATTTCATTTCATCATGATAAATTCTGCATTCTTATTTGCCATTTTTTTCTTTTCCTGTTTACAGGGGTTTGAACAAAATGTGAAGAGGTTTCACTGTAGAAAGGAGAATGAAAACTAAGATGTCGACTGCTTCCTTCTCTACAAAAGTTACCCGTGAGTGGCTGCACGAGTATAAGGTAAGAATGGTTTTCTCACAGTTAGTCTAGTCAATCTGCATTGGACCTAACACAAATCGCAAAAGAATTTCTTCTTTTGCAGGAATCTTTTCCTTATTCACCCCTCGTTGGCGCCAAGGAAAGTTTACCTTTCCAACCGTGGGGCTAGTTAAATCTACCCCCCCCCCCACCCCTCCATCTACCCCTCTACTCCCCCCTCCCCCCCCCCCCCACACACACACATACATTCACACACCTTTACCCACGTATAATACCCCACCTAATCATATGTTGGCTGTGGCTAATTATTTCCATGAAACATATTGTCAATGTTAATATACTATTCACCTAATGAGCTGCTGTTTTTTTATGTTTATCATGACAACCATTTTTAGCCATTTTGACCCTCCAAAAGGTATTCTCGAGAGATTGAGATAGAAAGCATCAGCCATGCAATACCTCATGAGTAGAACTGTGATTTTTGTCTTCGGAGGAGTGCCATCATCTTTATACACTTATTGTAACAAGAGTTGGGGACGCGAATTGTTATCGATGGTTCGTGGCATTGTCCAGCTCTGAATCAAAATGTATTCAAAAAGAATTATTCGAGGGTTTGAAAACCTCCCAGGGATGGGGAAAATACCCCTTGACATGAGGACAATAAATCAAACCAAATCCATCTTTAACTCTTCTTTGACTTTTGACCATATACGTGTATGTAATACATACCTTTTTTAATTTATTGTTTCACTATAGTGATAATGAGATAATTAAGCTTTTCATTCTGCTATGCAATCCGCTAAATTCTTGAAGTAAGAGCATAAGTTATTATCAATATAACATGAACATTCTTAGTAAAGACAATAACATAACAATACGGTACAATGGTTCAAAGTAATCAAGTATTTACAATTACCCCTTAATCATATTTACATCCTTGTACAAATGATCCGTGGTGTGGACGTGGTCTGTAGTGGTAAGAGTATTGGCTAACCTAGAGTCAGACCCTGAATGGTAGACATACATAGAACAATGCTATGCCATTAGCATAATAAGCGATTCTGGAAATATGATAATAATAAATGATTGTTTGTTAATAATCAATATGATTATAGTTAGGTTGTGCAATACTACGTGATGTTAGATAATACTATCGTTCCACCCAGTTTTTTACTAGGTGTCCTGAACATTATATAAGCATATTTGCGAGGTCTATTATTAGGTATCTGGGTGGTACAATACACGTGTAAAGTATAACAATTTAAATTTAATTTTAATACATTCACGTCAAGCAGTTTATGCCATCAAAGGCTATCTAAATTATAGAGTGGCCACTCTTCGCCACAATTATCATTCAGGACATTAATAGTTGAGACACGCGTGTTCCAATATCAAAACTGAAATTTGAGACGATCAGCCTTAGGTGAATAATATTCCCCGAAATATCTACATCCCATTTGGACCTGCTCTGTTCATTATGCGAAATTTGATAGCAAAGGATTTAATTGCAGCTCATTATTATCTGTCCCGATTGAGATGCCTAACTACTGAAGAATGTTGGTTGCATTTTAGTATTTCGTTTATTCATTCATTTTGCCTTTAGTTTAAATATGCCTAAGCAGTTTTCCCATTATGAAAGGAGAAGACGTAAGGGAAGATCATCTCCTTTGTGGTTCTTTTTATGTCAACTCAATTCCTGAAAAGATTTCTGCTTTGACGCTAACCAAACACCTCCAGTGCTTAAATTCTAGGGCCTCTTGATAAAAACCGTCGACATATAATTTATTAAAAGCCCTGCATCCCACAAAAATAATGCTGACTAGCCATTTTTGCTGTCTATCGTTCCCTGCTGCCCTTTGAGCTGACTGTTCCAGCGTCGTCAACTTAAGACGAAATCCAAAAGCTCTTAGCCGACTCCTATTTAATATGAATAAAACTAATGTTTGAATAAATATTTTAGGTTTTTATTTGTTTTGACCCTTCTTAGCCCCAGTCGCTGTGGATATACATTTTATTTGTTTCCAATGCTTTGGAAAAAAATAATGTTTGATAAATATTTTAGGTCTTTATTTGTGTTGACCCTTCGTAGCCCCAGTCGCTATAGATATACATTTTATTTGTTTAAAATGCTTTGGAAAAAAGGTCAACCAGGAGGTTGATATTTACCCTTTACCCTTTTGAATATATAATGCGGCACATATCAGCCATCGAATATTTTTAAAATTGTAGTGCCAGACCGAAATGATTATTGCTGTACCGGTGTAACAGTTCTAAATTACCCCCCGATCTAATGTACCCCCTCGGTAATTTAGACCTCAGGTTTAAATGACCCCCTCTAGGTTCAAATTACCCCCCTTTGTTTCTATGATAATCTTGAATTTTGTAAATTCTATTGATTTCATTACTTGCCTCAAATTAAGATTATGCTACAACCCCACATTTAAAATTGAATTGGACTATTGTAGATTGGAATTTACGATTTTTGCTCTATGTATTGCCTATAAGTAGAATTGTCACTATTATAATATTATGTCAATAACTTAATATCTAATAAAATGCTACAAGATGTGATGAGAACAGCACTCTGTGTAATTCATATCCTGAATTAAATACTTTTCTCAGATCACAATAATTCATTACTAAAATCTATTCAGTTCTGACTATTAGGTATGTACTATTACTTGTATTGTCATAATTTAAAGAATTAATGTTTTGATCAGTACTTGGTTATTTTCAAATATTTGGGGTATATTATACCTAGGTTTAGTTCCCCCCTTTGGGGTACTTTGAACCTGGTGGGGGTACATTTGACCTAGGTCTATTTTACCCCCGGTGGTACATTAAAACTGGAGGGGGTATATCCAACCTAGGTCTAAAGTACCCCCGGGGGTACATTGGACCCAGGTCAAATGTACCCCCGGTACATTAGACCTAGGTTAGTTATACCGGGGGGTACATCTGATGGGGGGTACATTAGAACTGCTACACCTGTAAGGATAGCACACACCAAGTGGTCCATTTTGTAATTATGATCAAAATTTATTTCTATGTCTACTGTGTATACACAGGGAGCGGCTCCTATACCTAGCGAATTACGATACCCAGGGGCATTTACTATAGCTTAGAGGTTGGTGGACGATGAGCTTTTCTCTTTATCCTCTCAACATACGTTCTCCCTCTGACCTTGTTTAATATTAGCCCTACTAATATATTTCCCTTTGTGTCATCATTAAGAGCAGCTTAAGCCAGTTCACGTATATGGACTGGATGTAGCAGCTCAAGCCAGTAATATTGTCTGGCAGTTGATTAAAGCTACATTCTCAACTACAACGACTAACACAATCTTGAAAATGTACTTTATATTATGACCTATAGGGCTGACTGCAGCAATAGTCTGCTGCTGTTATATGTTTATACAAGAATTTGAAGTCGAATCGGCCGAGCAAAAATATAAATGTTGACTTTTATGAAGACCTGTAGTACAAATAAGCGGAGAGAATCCTCTAAAATGTTGGTGAAATGACTCTTAGATGGGTTGGAAAAGGATGGAACAAAAATTAGAAAATCTTTAGGTTTTAACCAACGTTAACTGAGAGTGCAGTGCCCCGAACAATATGTGAAATGTTGATATCTAATATGTATACATAATTGAAGGAATAGATACGTTAACCAACCAAACCAACCTGCCTGCCTCTTATCTTAAACTTAGGGAATCCTCGATGAAATTGAAACTTTGAGGCCGGCACTGCTTATATAGGTGTTATATCAAGAGGTTAAGATATTGCCTTTTTACCGGAATTTGCCACTCAACTGTAGAACAGCAAGATACATAAATAATCGAAATTTGGGGTAAAAAAAGAAGGAATACCATTTTTCTTCATTTTCAGCAAGTTCTCTAGTAATGCTAAAGATAAAAGAATGAATAGGTTTTTGGTCGATTTAGTCGGGAATACGCAAGGTTAGCATTGTTAGGTTAGGTTACGTTTGAACAGAACGGTTTTGTGAGAAGGTTATTGTTCATGCAATTGATCAGGTTTTAACACTGGCTGCATGACCGCCATCTTGTCGTTATCGCCTCGCAAGGCCAAAGCATTTATTGAAATTTCAAAATATTTCCTCTAAATAAAAGAAATATCGTCTCAGTTTTAACTAAGCCATAGCATAGAAATGGTTGTATTCACTCAAACCTTAAGGTTACATACATTATTCATTGATTAAACCAGTATATAATTACATGTAAATTATCAAAATAGAATTATTACTGATTAACAGTCTTCGGGGTTCTCCATTAGTGTACCATTGGTCCTTAGAATTTTTACCTAGCTTACAAAAGAGGGGTTGGTTGCGTCGAATAATCTTCTGGTACTTTTTCGAATCTCTTATTCTGAGTATTGCTCTACGTTATTTGCCAATCCAAAGAGAGACTTAGCCACACGCATCTTACCATAAAACTGTCGATAATATTATATAGATAAGATAGATGAGGAGTGTGGTGTCTTTCCCCTCAACCTCTAGTGTCATCTTTTTTCTTGTCCCGTTCCGTGTTATATTTTGACCCCACCGTATATCTATTGCTATATCCTATATTATTACCACGACCAAAATAGTTTGGCCAAGGAGGCATAATGTACAAATTACCCTTGTACCTTTATGATTATAACTCCCTAGTTTGCCAAATTACACCAACAAGCAAAATGATGTATCTCGTCCCAGTTGCATGTCGACACAATTAGGTAGGAACTTGCTCGGTGTGTCATATAATTAGAGACTGTTACCTTTCAATGTTTGTCCTTTTCAAAATGACTTGCGGACAAGGCAAAGAGGATCAATGAATCTCTAAATACGCTAACTCGCCATGAATAAGACTGTCTCGTCAATTTATAATTGCTAGACATGCCCTGCCATTATCATTCAAACAACATAGACATTCTTAATGACTAGATGTTAGAAGAGCTGAAGAATATTTATCAGTGGGGATCGACAAGTAGTCACGATACTTTCTTTCTTTATCCATCTCCAATACAAGTTTTAATATGGCTTTTATGTTTGGAAGGCAATCAAAACGGCCTTTTGGGATTATTTCCTATTCGAAGAAGTTTAAAAATGAATTTAAAATAAAAACAATAGGCCGGAGACAGCAACGGGATGTAGGCTCACTCTCTAATTAGGTCTAAATAATACTGAACTGTTTTAAATGTATCCAATGGCTCTGCTAACATGTATGGAACATTATACGTTTACCAATAGTTTGGGCTTTTATTATTGTTTATATTAAATTTTGTTATTTCAACTTAAAAGATACGTACAAGTGAAAGGGTGAGAGAGTGGCTTCTGCAATTTTACACACTTGTAGGAATTGTCCTTTCTTTTTTTAATCTTTAGAATTTGATTTCATTACATGATTACCCACTCTATCTAACCAATTCATCATGCACCCTTAGCAGTATTATACGAATACGGAATTAATTTAATTTACCTTCTGAGTAGAGGCGGATTTGTTACACCTTCTGAAGGCTTCATATCCTTTTAATGAGACTAAAGTTAGACTTCTGTCTGTTGATAATACTGTTACTAAAATTGGAGGAGACCCATATGTTTCCACTGGATCTTGTTTCTAGTAATAGCTGACTCACAGAGGAGGCCTAGTCTAGTAATATTAATGGTTCTTTATTACCTCTTCCCTTGGCTAGGAATTAGATAGCGATGTCAACGACCTCTCTACCCAAGTGACTCATTTCATTTTGCGATTCATTGAGCGCATTAAATCCTGACAAAATACTTTTCCCCATGAATATTATTACACGTTAGCGTTATACTGCCACAATGCTTCAAGTATTGTCTCTCTTCATCTTCATTTTTTTCCCAATCATTCTAGTCTAGGGTCTTGTATTAGAATCCCATTAGGACGGATTTTTCCCCAATTATTAGTTTAATTAAATTGCATGACAATTATCTCCCACTTACACCTTCATTCATCCCGATCATGATATCTTTATCCCATACATTACTCTAAATGTTAATTCCCAACAGTAGTAAAAGTGATAAGTAAAATTTATGATGTGAGTATTCAACTTAAGTCACATAGTCTTACCCACACCTCCCTCTTCAATGCTTGGTCCACAGCTGAATTAAAAATGAATTATGACTCCAGCACCGTAGAAGCCACTCCACCTATAAATATGTCAAAATATAAGTAAATTTAAATGCGATTCTATATATCCACATTATAACACCCCAAGTCTTAGAGCGAAATGATATATGAATGAATGAAATCAAAATATAAATTAATGTTATTGCAATTAGTTTCATGCCCACATTTATCAGGTGTTGATGTCTGAAGTCTGCCATTCCCAGATAATATATTAAGAAGGACAAATGCGATGAGTACATCTTAAGAATGACAAATACTAATACATTATTTGCACTGGTCAACTAAAAAAATTGAGAAAATATCGCCCTCCACCACTGTATAAACACTCCACCTATTGCCAAGACCACAACGCTAACGCATGTGTTGGATGCAACACTAGATTTCGTCATTCCTTACTCTTTTTTTTTTTTTTTTTTCTTTTTCTTTTTATAAATTCCCACATAAATTATACAGATCATATAATTCCATGCGAATCAGGATTCAAGATGGCGGGCATGCAAGTCCCCTATTGCGCCTTCAATTGTTCGCGTAGTGTTCCCTGAGATATCAGAATCATATATGATGTAATTATGTATTAGACATTCCTTGTTTATTAAACCTTTGATAGTTTTGAAGAGATATGCTTTGAGTTGTAGATGTTTAATGAACGCGCTTTACTTCCGATCTAAAATGGATTCGGTCAAAGCGAGTGATCATACCTACTTTTATCGTCTTGATAAGGGCCTTGTTTATTGCTTTAGATACAATTAAGGATTTGTTACCCGTGGATGAAGAAAACACTCTTCTGAATATCAATGTTAATTTTGTGGCTTATGCAATTTATCCTTGAATTAAATTCTCGAAGGCTACCAGTTCCCATATGCATATCATGTAATAAAACTGGAATAAATTAGAGATTTAAAGCGGTTTCTATCAAGCTCTTCTCGAAATTTGGATAGCCTTCAAATCTTGGTTTCAGCAGGGATTATTTTAGAGTCTATTGTTCATATCAAAATTAGAACGTCCCTTCTATCAGCCTCGGATATAAGAAAATGTGAGCCGCTTCAAGAGGCGACATTAAGGGGCTGTTAACGTGATTTAATGTCGCCAATTCGCGACAAATTGCTGGTGGCCAATCGCCCTCTTCCTTCGCGCTACCCGTCTGGGTCTCTTATTAAATTTCATTTAAGGCGAGGAAAGAAAACCTCCAGTAAATAACGATGGACTTTTTGATGCATAAATATTCCCCATTTCTCCCAGATTCTCAATAGATAACGGGTTTCATCCATCTCATTTGTTTGTTATGTTTGAAAATTTAAGTACTTCCTTTTCTCGGTACTAAGACTTCGACCCCCTTCTATCTAATATTTCAATGGATTCCCCCTGCTCCGGATTGAGACCAATTTAGGAAGGCGATAAATATTTATCCGTCTTTGATTGGTTAATATTTCGTGATTTATTGGAAGGCAGATCCCAGGAAGATAAGGAAATAGAGCTGCATTAGTCGTTCAGTTCATCTCTGCTTGATTAGAAAATGCCCATATCCATAGACCAGCCAAGGGTCCCTTAAACTCATGTAAAATAATGTATCCCGCTTTCACTCTCCTCTCCCTAAACCAATTTAGTTCAGTGTAACGGTGCAGATGGCAGCTCTGTTGTAACGGTACATGTTGCTTTTAACATCTCACACTAGATGTCTCCAAGGGATACATTTGGGGACCTTGATTGCTCTGGTTTGATTATGAAGGTTAATAATCATAATGACGTCGCTTTTGTGATGTATGCCTGATCTTAAAGAACAATCTGCTTGACCGAACCATTTTCAATACCAGCGGCTGATTCAAGTAACTAGTAGCTAATTTTTGTCTGCAATGTGTGGGGAAAAATATAAGCTCTGGGCATAGTGCAAAACAGATATTTTGATTTAGTGTGTGATTAATTATTAAAGGCAGTTACTTAGGTGTCATAATTATATAATCCTATTTATCGTATCATATTTCATCATTAAGGGTAGCGAACGCGCGGTTGTTATATCATTAGCCCTAAGTTTTCTGACTGCTGAATGTTGCTCTTTTCATCCTGGAATGGGAAGGAGAAAGACCCCGGGGATTCGTATAAAAGTTGTATGGAATCGAATACAATAGAATATTGATGAAGATGTTACATCGCACTTACATTACATGGACACAATGAGGCATCTGTAAATGTACTGATCATCTGACTACTATAACATTTCTATACAAACACGACAAAGCAGCACAAAGCATCTGCTTTGAGCGTTGTGGGCGTGGTTCCCTGGTAGAATGATTGGTGGGGTTGCCTCGCTGGAATGAATAGACAAGTATTGCAGATTAACTCTGGTCCTCTGTATTATAATCTACTTTCTGTTCATGCAACTCTGAGCTTTGCATCCCCGAGCTACTGTCAGTTTAAAGCTGCGTTGTCAGCTAATATAGATCAGATTCTATATATTTTGTTCCATTGTACCCATCTAAAAGTCAATTGACCAAAATCGTGAATGATTTCACCCTCTAGCATTTTGCTACAGGGTTTCATAAATGTTCACAATGATATTTCGGTGGCCCGCCGAAATCGTGGGCTGCAGTGGTGTTACTAGGGTAATATCGTTCACCGGTGCTTGTTTTTTCCCGGCGGATTTGACTTCAAATTGTTGTATAATCATACAACAGTAGCAAAATATTGATAAATTCAGCTCTAAAGGCCAAACAATGAGGACATTTGGTAAGATTATGTCTTTCGTAATAGCTGAGAATGCAGCTTTAACAGGTGGCTCTAAGAACCAGTACCTCCGGGGCAGTGTGCTTCGTTTTGTATGGTGATTGTTTTGCATATAAAATGTGCACTCGCTCATACGACACTCCGAGAGCATGTAACTTGTTTTATATCATGTTTAATAGTAATATCTATCTTAACATTTCTTTTGCCCTCGTTCCATTTATTTTGTCCGACTCGATTTGTCACGTTCTTTCCATTTCACATGATTTACTGGATTACTACAGTATTAAACATTCCCCAGGTGGTAGGATACATGTAGCCTATACTTGCAATAATGAGTATTTTATATTTAGATCTACGAAATATCAATTTTATTCAGGAAAAAGCAGTGCGCTCCAGATTTCTCCATGGAGGCCCTACATATATTATATTGCTAATGTTTTGTTTTTAAATAACCTCATTAAATAGACTCAGTTGAACCGGTCCGGCAGTGGAGAGAATGTTAGCATAAACATATTAAACAGGTTGGATATATATAACACATATATATATATATATATATTATCTATCTATGTACAGTACATTCATCCTTGTATACATACTGCCTATGTGCAATATTTGCTTCTCTAATATTCGCGTCCCATGACCCATGGGAAATATTATTGCTTTAGTGCAGGGGACGGTAGTGGACGATGATACAAGAAGCAATAAATTGTATCATAAATTATTATTACCATTCATATCTTCTATTGTCTCATGGGTATTTCAGTGTCTGTTAGAAGGCAGTCTTCCAACTATTGTCCAAATTGTAGCCTTGTTTTCAAAATAAGAAAAAGAACTCCTTTTCTCAAAAGCGAGGAACTGACTCAGACTGTAATATGCAAATACGAATCCTCTCTACATAAAGACCATTCACAGCTGTAATCTTAATTACATTCGAGGTTTCCTCATTGACATTAGGACAGATACAGATAATGCATCCAAAATTACCAGCATTTTCAACATTTAATTTCCCATTCAGTTAGCAGTTTATTTTTTAATTAAAATGCCTTTATTCACGATTATTTCAATCAGTGCTATTAACTAAGGTCACACATTCACACTTTGTAATTCCATACCAGCACTGGTCAATGTCAGGAGTGTTGCACCCCCTCCCCCCACCCACCTCCTTTCCCCTGGAGGCCACAAACTCAGAAGGGGCTCTCAACTCGCAACAATCCCAGGTTTTATACGAGCAGCGCTATTGTCGTATGTTGCCTTTTAGGATCCCTGTTATTCTTTCCCCTCCTCTAGATCAAACATATGTCGCCAAAGTTTTCCTAACTTCTAAGGAGCACTTTTGCGAATGTAAAGAGGCGTTCTGATGTGTCCCTGATCGCCTCCCTCCTTCTCCCCCAATCCAGCACCCCCCCCCCCCCACATCTCCTTCCTTGCCAGCACCCCTCCGCCAGTCTATCCCCACCCCATTTCTACCAACCCCACCTATCCCTCCTCCTCCTCCTCCTCCTCCCGCTCTCCTTGTTTCTATAGATACGCTTGCGTGCAGGTGACTCCTTTGATGTTCCAGCACACAGGTAAAGTTGCCATGGAAACCGCCATGGAGGAGGAGGTAGAGGCTGGGGGATGGTTGGGTGGGGGTGCTTCTGATAGAATGTCATCCTGGCTTGGTAAACAAGGCGGTAAGCTTGTGTGTACGAGTATTGGAGTATTGTGTACAACATTATATTACAACAGTCAATTTGTGCCACTGACTTGGTCCTCGAGAAAAAAATCAATAGGAACTCAATGCTTAGGAAGCGAAAAATGGATGGAATAAATATTGGAAAAATCGAAACCAACTAAATACTTCAGAATGGCTGATATGAAATTTTAGCTGCAATATTTCATATTCCGACATATCAAGGACATGTTTGACACCTTGATTTAGCCATGGAGGAACTTTCAATCCAAAGTTTAGTTGAAATCCTTGCATATTTCCGTTCTTCCTATTAACATTTAACCATACTTCCTTGTTCAATACCCGTGGCTTCTTCCTCTCTTGGTATAAATTCCACTTATTCTTCCTCATGTATACCTGTGTACCAAGATGGATTGGAATAAAATTGGAGTAGGGTAATTTGGCCTTTTTCTCTTTTCTTTTCTTACTATGATGTGGATGAGGCTTAATAAAACTTTCACTTCAAGCAGATATGTTGGCTACTGCAGCTGTCCCATTCCATAGTTATGGAAGCCATTTGAAAACATCATTAAAGAGAATTTCTTTTATACACACAGACATGCGAAATGGTGATTATATATTACTCGTTAAACAATTTAGACCATTATGTAGATTCGCTTGTGTATGCTTCCAATTTTTGTTATGATGTATTATTGTTACAAGTTAAACCGTTCTAAGATATCTCCTTAGCTTTTTAAATTACCCCTCCCCCACGCACCCTATGACGGCTTCGGTATCGGTGTGAGCTCTTTGATCTCTTGTATGTATCATAACTATACAAACTGCTTAATGTTAAACTCATGTATTCAGTTAAAATCATTATCCTTTAAAAAATATGTATTAGCATACAAAAAGAGCTAAATTTAGCATCAGGTACCCATATGTTCTAGCTAGTCTGTTATTCGCCAAATCAAATAAAATATTCTTTATTGCCTGATCTTATGGCAACGGGTAATTACATTGGTTAGAGTACAGGTCTTCCAGTAAATGCCTATTCCAAAGAAACATTTTGTTGCTGACGACCTGCAGAGGAAGGTACAGAGGAAGGAAGCCTCCTCTGAAAATATATGGATTTTTCTAAGAATTATTAAAGTGGAAATGAAAACCTCCCTCAGTTAGAGATTTCTCCTGAACGTATATCAAACTTTCATCAGTAAAGACAACAGCAACAACAATCTTTATGGTCGCCTTGGTGGTCTGAAAATATCGTATACCATAATTGTTTAGTATGCAAGGTATCTATATGAATATATACATTGGAAATTGTATCTGCCGAGTGCATTCAATAAGGATTTTGATTACGAAGATCAATTTCCTCTGAAGAATGCAGACTTGTTCTAGTTGTCCTACACTGACCCTTCTGAACGCCATCTTGTGTCATATCTATCGCCTTTGAGTTACTTAGACAAGTAACACTGTAATCATACATGTATATAATCAGATATAATCCCCCAAGTCTGGGTGGAGACATGTACACACATTTTGTTTAATGTCTTCTCGCTTATGAAAAGTTCTTGTTTGACGGATTTGAAAAAAATCTGGACGAAGGGATATTTCTTCTTCTCCTCAGCTGTAATGAAATTACAGGCCAAACCTTGTGGCGGTATGTTAGAGTATAGCAAAGAAACAATGAGCTTTTTTCAATGCCACTCATAATTTGATAATTGTTTTGAGTCTTTTTCGAGCACGATATTTATTGTTTAAGGTCCTGAATAGGGGATTTGCATGTGCCACTGCGCATGTCTGTTACATTGCATGGTGGGATAGACTCAGTTTATGTCTGAAATAAATTACAAATGTTTAGCAACATTTCTATCAAATGTTGCGAGAATATTCTACTAACATATATATGTAGCTTCTATAAATGATATAAAAACCAAATGCATGATGGAAAAGATGGGGGCTTGTGTTATGAAAACATGTAAAACACATGGCTATTTACATGAGATCATTGTTAAATAGTCCATGCTGAACATAGAACATAACATGTTTTCTCTAGATTTTACACTGACATACAACTCCCATAATTCCACACAAATCAAGATTCAAGATGGCGGACATGCAAGACCCCTATTGCCTCACGATGTGTGCTGATGGTATTCATACGTTAACTACTGGTCAGGGCATGTGGTATCTCAAGTACACTACAGAAACAACACACCTTTATTCATTCCCTCACAGCTGCACAATTATTATAAGTTTTCCCTTATGGTATAATAGTAAACCATTGACTGGTGCCACCACCAGTATTGCTGTACCCATCTGCGTCCCCTCTGGCGGTAGATCCACGCACAACCTTGTTAAAATATTAGCGCCAGCACCCAGAGTGGCGGATGGGTGGTAAACTACTCCTCAAGCCTCACCTGTGTAGATATCTCTAAGGTAACGAGTTGCCATGGAAACGCTGAGAGAGCTTGTATACCCCTGCACGCAATCGAGTAGTTATGGAAGGGAAGGGCGTGGTGGACAGCCATAGGGGCATTATATACTACTAGGCGAGGTTTTGTGCGGGGACAAGCGGGCCGCGAATCCCTTCTTCTCCACTGATGTAGGGGCTTTACACATATTACTAGTCTAGTGATGTAAGGGTGTTATTGTTGCATTTAATCATAGTGGGTACCCCCAGCTTTTTCTCGTGTCATAAACAGTGACACTAATATGATTAGTGAAGCTGCTGTGTAGGCAGTCCGTTCTACTTACGTAGATCTTCCATATATTTATCCCATCCAAATCCAACAAGGGTGTCACTGGTCGACATGCAGAGACCGCTTGAACGATTCTATTTCTAGTGCTGGAAATAAGCAATGGATAACAAGAATATGGTTCCTAGGCACTATAATTCATAGTCTTTGATCTGTTGTAGGAAGGATTTGTCCAATGTCTGATGTTAGATTCATTTACTCATTAGAGTAAATTGTTAATTCTGGGTGCTATTTCACAATTTTGAAGCTGCATTCTCAGCAATTACGACAACAAATAACTGTACCAAATTGACTTATTGTTTGACCTAGATATGACTAAAGTTATCAATATTCTGCTGCCCTAGTGTGTATACACTAATTTGAAGTCGAATCGGGCGAAAGAAAACAAGCGCCCGTGATAAATAATAAGTGACTGTCAAATAATTCAGAAACGAGAATCATCCCCTGATTTTTTTTCATTTCTACGACCACAAACACCTAAATAATAACATACTAACGAATCAGAAAAATGACATTTATTTTCGGTGGGGAAACAAATAAAATTGTTTTTACAAAAATAGCGAAAAATTGTGGTCTTTTTCGAGTTTTAAATTCAAAATCTGCATCACGGATTTGTTGATTTCAGAATGAAAATAACCATGCATTCTATAAGGAAGAGGCATAGAATTATTGGTCAAATAATACTCTTTCCAAAATTGTTAGTTTTACTTAAATTGTGTGCATATATGATTAGCAAATATGAACTATATGAAATCGAGGGACTGCAAAATGAGGCCCCCTTTTAGCTCTCATTAGTTATCTTGAGATACCAAACTTTGAAGGGATGTAATTTGATTTCCTTCCATTTTTATGACCAGAAACACTTCAAAAATCAAATCCCAAAGTTTCAGAAAAATGACATTTATTTTCTTTTTCCACTAGATAGTAGCAGGACCATACACCAAAGGTTGTATGACTCTGATAGTAGCGTTTGCCTTTAAATACCGGCTGCATTGCTGTCTGTGGCATTATGCATGTTAAAAGATCCATGGAAATATTCGAAAATAGTAGGACATAGTAGGACATGTTTCCTCTCAGCAATAGATGGCAGTATCCTACGCTTGGTGTTAGTGTAAAATCAGCTATAATCTTGAGCTGAACTAAACAGACGGGTAAAGCATAATACCGCAACAAGGGTGCCACTGGTTGATAATTTGGCACAGTTTATTTAGCCTTTTATTAATATATGTAATGATAATATTTATACATCTGCAAAATTCACTTTATCATTGCATATAAGACAGATATACAATTAATTTCCATCCCTACTTTGCTCCCCCAGACATTTTGAAAAGACTGTCGACATGACAATGTTCTGAGATGGACTGAGATTGGTCTCGCCCAGGGTGGTCCTTATCGCCACATTCTCTGTCATGATTCCTCCATTTCCTACTTGTCAAATTATCTCAAGGGTTGGTCGTTAATCTCCTTTAATCTAGTTAATCCGTCTGTGACTAAGTAATGGTGTTGGATCAACACCTAACACTGATTTCTATTTACATTTTTATTGCTTCTCGCCCGAGGCGAGCAGTTCCACTTGCAGCGCTGCAGATTCCATGTTTTCTCATATGCTACTTAGGTTTATCATGTGACATTCTCATTCCCCTGGTGTTAATCCTAGTAACTGAAAAGAAAGTGGTGTATGTATGGGAGACGTAGACTGGGAGGCTGCGCGGGGATGAAAGAAGGGAAATGGTGCCACTTCCCTAATTACATTCCTTATGTGCAAGGACTGCAGTGTTTTGTTCCACTACTGAAAAGAATGTTTTCATATTGCGATAATAGTAAAAGATAAGATGAGTTGGAGAAGATAAGAAACAAAATTGTTTATGTTTTGTTCTAGTACTGAAAAGATTGAGGGGTTTCATATTGCAATAATAGCAAAAGATAAGAAATTGTTTATGTTTTTTTTCTATTACTGAAAAGATCGAGGGGTTTCATGTTGCGATAATAAGAGAACATTAGATAAGAAATTGTTTGTGTTTTGTTGTATTACTGAAAAGAGGGGTTTCATATTGTAACAATAGTAGACGATCAGATATGAAATTGTTCACGTTTTGTTCTAGTACTGAACAGAGGGGTTTCATATTGCAATAATTAAAGATAGACTATTAAAGGATCCGGGCCCGTTCTTAGTGTAAAACCTCGTTTTCCTCCAAATTATTCATTTCAGTAGCTAGCTGAAATCCCACTATTTTCAGTCTGACTCAATATCATCTTCTCAAACTTGTGAATCCTGAATGAAATTGAAAATGTTAGGATAGCACTGGCTGGAGAGCTATATGAACCAACAGGCCCACGCATTGCACTATTATCCCTATTGACACCTAATTACCACTGTTGATCAGCTAAAAATAAAAGAATAACAAGTTTCGAGAAAAAGCTATTAAATTCATATAAAACTCAAGAAATTCAAGGCAATATTAATTTTTCCCTTTTCGTAAAAAAGAGAAGGAATTGGGAAAAATGATTTTCGATTTAGCTGAGAATGCAGCTTTAATGTCGTCCCATATTGTATACTGGGTAACTACAGTATGCAATAGCTGTATGGAAAACCTGTACGTAATTGCGTGTGTAAGTAGTATATACAAAGTATATGTTATAGATGGCGAGGTGAGGGGCAGCTTTTTTGAATCTGGTTGTATCCATGGTACAGAATGTGTTGAGGAAGAGTGACATCTCTATGTTTAGCCGTAATTTACGTGCAGCATCTGTGATTTCTATGCCGACCTACTGGATGTTATATGGTGTATATAATTGGATGTATAGGGGGAGTGTTAACCATGTTTGTATAGGGTCCTCCTTATCATATTAAGAGTAATCATAATTGTCGTTAGTGTACAGAGAGTGCGAAGAAGTAGCATTAACGATGATATATTAATATGTTCAGACATATTCATATATTACTGTAAACGTAATCATTTTCGTGCATTATTTATTTCCGCTATTTTAGCGCACATGTTACTAGGTCTGGTGTCAACTAAACCGTTTGTTTCTCCCGTCTGATTTGACGTCGGATGGAAAAACGGCCCGACTATTTGATCCAGCCTATCTTGTTGGCCGGAGACACTCGGCCGATGCCCAGTCAGCTGGCTCCATCCGTTATTTATTTTTAAAAATAATTTTATTCAAGTGTTAGACAATTTTACAATTATAATACCCGCTCTCTGACTGCCATCTGACTTTCACCCAATGAGATAATCGTCTCCGTGGACACCTTCAAATTAGTGATTTGGGTACCATCTTTAACACGTCAGTAAATTGTTGCGCGTAGCGATTATTGGTTTCAGCGATTTCAGTAGTGAATTATTCTCCACGGTCCACAGTAGCAACTCGCTTGTAAAATCGCAAATGTGTTGGTGCACCTCAAGGTTTGTTGCCATTACCTACTACATATATACTATATAGGTATTATACCTGCGCGTAGGCATTATGTTTGAACTGCTGATCCCCATGCCTAATCAAACATATACCAGGGAACTAGCCAAGCTTGACGACTAACTTTATTAGCTGTCTCTAAGCCCAAACGCTACCCCCCACCCCACCCTCTCGTTCCATGATACCCTCCTATACATCAGTTTTATCGGTGAATCCAGGAGGCTAAGGGGAATCCAGCTTCTCTATAATATATAGGTATTGTTATTTCCATTTCTTTCTTCCAAATTCTGTGGAAAAGATGAGCGCCATCTGTGAGAGTCGTTCCAAGAGTAACTCTATATTCTAAAACATACATGTTATTGTAAGTGTACATAAATATACTGTTACATTGCTAATAAACCGTTTGATGTAATAATATAACATTAAGACTGTTGAATGAAATGAGTAGTTCAGTTGAATGGCATTAATGCAAATTACCCAAGTATACGAATAGCCTGATCAACTAGGCAACAATATTTATCACTCATACTATTATAATCTAAAGAAATTGATTTAATTGCGATGTTATAAGTAGTGTACTTTTAAAAGAAATATGTCTTTGGCGTTCCTGCGTAACAGTTGAAGTAAATAATATTAAAAAGGAGAAAGGCCCTTGACAAGGCCAGCAGATGAAATATTCAAACCGTCGAAGTGAAAACCACAGATCATATTTTGTGATTATTATTTGTCCCATGCTTAGATTTCACCCCAAAGTGAGCAAATCCTCAGAGTCGTTATCAATGATACTTTCATAACTTGATATAGGTTTAATCGTCAGCTTGTGTAACACTTATTTGGGAATAATGTTGATAAATGTTCATGGGAGTCAATGCATTCTGTTCTTTGATTGTTCTATATATTCATACCAGAATATGACCCGGTTGCATCTTTTTTGAAGCTTCTTTCTTGTTAATATTAGGACTAGCGCCGGTGACTATCGTGGTTATACAGTTTCAAGCAAAATTGTGCGCCGGGCTTCTTTCTGGGAAACATCTGCACATTAGCCAATGTAGTACCTTTCTACCTGTCACCGATGGCAAATATCTACGTTTAGATATTTACAAAAACTTTTATATTATTCCTTGACATCCTTGACATTTCATTAACATTTACTTATATACATCAATTATCATATGCAACCGACTGCATGTCACGAAAATGTTTGCAATTGCTTGCCATTGAAAATCGCAGAACCGAAATAATTTTGAACCGGTATGTGTGTTTTGGCAAATAGCTATTGTTTAAAATCGATGGCAATAGTTGACAAAATCGACGATTGATTTATTTGCTAGTCATCGGTTGCAACTGTTGGCTGCCAAGAACAATTTACTAAATCAAATGGTTGCATTCAGGCCTATCTAGAATGCCGACTACCCAATAAATCATGAATTTCCATTTTTGAAACTTAGTAGCTTCGGAAAGGTAATAGATGGTTAAAGGTTGAGCATATACATGTAATTATACACACACATGCATACATTCCTGCATACATTATACACGTGAGAATTACTCAGGTATATCCTACGTATCATATCTTAAATTTTGAATCATTTGAAGGATATTCTGTATCTTATAAGGACCAGTGCTAACAACTGTGATTTAATACTTTCCATACTGTCATGTTGACTGAGTTTAGAAATATTTCTTTATACGCTTGCACTAATATTATGAGGTTTATAGATTTATATGCATGTATTGTTTAACTTTTGATAGTTTTTTATGTACCCAGGAAATGAGATATCATGGTATTTCATCATCCAACTTACTTTATATTGTATCGATAACATTTACAAACGTCAAATGCCTTTTCCTTTTCTTTATGTGAAACGAAATAGATGAAAACTTTTTATCAGGACCTTCTGGGAAGAGCATCTAATTTGATGTGATATTGGGTACCGAATAAAATATTTGTCAATGAATCAAAATCAGAACTTATAACGCATCTCAGGACTGTTACGCAGAAATGATGTAATTACTATTATTATACGCGCATTCTATATGAGACGTGCTATAAGTGGGGTGCTATAAAAATATTCATATAGGACGTGTCCTATATGAAATGTAGTTGTCTAAAAATAGCTCTGTTGTTATGCTTCGCGGAGCTTTGGCTCTCCGCATGTAAACAAATCCCCATGATCGGTAATCCACCCGTGATTCTGGTACTATGATTATAGAAATACATAATAAAAACCATATCATTAAATAGAACATTAAATTCTCTATCCAATGATATAAGTTTAATTAATGTAGCTCAAAAAATGACCACATTATGAACGTTTTAAGTTAACAATATAAATAGGCCTATACTAACGAAGCTGTCAGTGGGGCTGGCAGCGGGGCTCTCTGTGCTTCTTTAATATTTTTTCAGTGATATTTGATGACATATGATCAAATTTTATGCACATAATTATAATAAATATAGAATGGAACTCGCCGGCAATAATCGAAAATTTATAGGACTTGATTCATCCACATAAGCACTCTGCCTACGGCATCGTGCTTATGTGGACGAATTTCGTCCTATAAATTTTCGATTATTGCCGGCTCGTCCCATTCTCTCTCTATATATATTCTTTTGCAATGATAAATAATGGAACCTTTTGAACTGTAGACACTAACTATTTCTTTCCTCGATTTTTTCTATTATAATTTGATTACGGTCAGGTCTATTTTGATTTGATTGAAGTCAGATACTCTTTTGAAATACAATTCAATTTTAACTGATAAAAACACCGAACCCATCAACCCATTGTCAGAATTACATAAGCCCAAAGTTCTCTCTTACACAATTCGGAAAGAAACGCAATACCACCCCACCCCATTACCACCACCACAACAATAATAACTGATGAAAAAACAAATCAAACACTGAGTTCTTGAACCCTTTGCCAGAATTACAAAAGCCCAAAGTTGGCTCTTAGACAATTAAAAAAGAAACGCTGTAAATAACCTCCCCCCCCTCACACACACTACCCCACTACCATCCCCACACCGCCACCACCACCACCACCACCACCACCACCACCACCACCACCACCACCACCTAGGTATGTTGGCGTGCTGGTGTATGGCAGGCCTGTAGCCGGGTTTAATGTACATATAGCAGTGTTTGGCTGGCGCCACCGCATTTTATATTTTGCTGTCGCCAGGAAGCAGGATGCCCTCAGGGGTTATTACTAAGAGTGTGGACACTACCCGGCCTCCCTTAATAGTCATAAACATGAAATAGCCTGTCTATCTTTCCCCTCTCCTTGTCATACATGCTAAGGTCATCCTCAGCTATGCTTGAAAGATAATAGCTGCAGTGCTAACGCCCAGTCCCGTAACAGCGCCAATTTTCAGCAGCAATTTTGCTGCGGTTTTCCCTCAAATTTCAGTTGATTTTGAATTTTGGACGCTTTTAAAAGTTATCGATATGCACTTTGAAATTAATCCTTGCATTCACGCTATTTGTATGTTTATTTGTTTATAAACTTTTTTTGCTGTTTGCATGTTCTTTTAGAATAATAGATTTGTACACTACATGCCTATATAGATATATAGTCATTAATATTACTTGCTTCCACTTTACATGTATGTCTGGTTATTATTATTTTTGCACCATTTGTATCATTACTAATAAATAATTTCTTATATACTTGAAAATGATTGGGGAAAGGAAATTAAAACTGCCTACTTATCTTCTTGTCGATCTACATTAGTGGCCAATATATTCACAATGAAAATATGAAATAAATTCCTCTGAATAATGATTTTAAAAGCAGATTTTCCACTGGAGAAATCATCTTCCTCCCTTGGATTTTGCCCACGTGAAAGTGTGTAGACACAAACTAAAACCACGTGTATATATATGGTGGGGAAGGCTAAACCCAGAGTGTTGTGGGTTCGAACCCCGCTGTGGGCAGGTGAGCTACTTTTCCTCCACCCCTGTGACTGGGTTATCTAGACTTTTTTTAAAGGCACGTTGTATGTACATGGTTGACATCCATTGCTGATATTAAAAGATACCCAGTTTGACAAAACCTTAAACCGCCTATGTATATTTAGATGGATAAAGGAGGTATTGCTTTGTTCTGCCTACTTCGAGAAATAAAACTGCAAACAAGAAAACACAAAAAGTACTGGGGTATAACACTCGTTAGTGCGTTTCCTCTCATCAATTGATGGTAGTATACTACTGCAAGAGTTAGAGGAAGGCCAGCTATAACGAACTACACAGCCTGGTAAACCATGATACAGCAACACCATTATACACATTGAATAGACCGGGAAAGAGAAATAGGGAAACGTTGCTAGGCGATAATATGCACTGCGGCGCCCCCGACGTATTACAACCGTGGCCGATACGGTTGTAGGCTGGGGACCAGGGAGGTTTTAGCAACCGTACAAAAACCGGGTGGCATCCGCCCTCACACCTGAGGGTGGGCGTCGTCACGCCTGACTGATGCACCCGTGGTGTTGCGTCCGACCTCCGTCTATAGTCTGAGCAGCGTTATGACCGCAATGTGCACGGGGGGCGGCGGGGGTGATGGCCAAAACTTAGCAGGGGGCAGTATATTTAAATATTAGCTTTAATATCGTTCATTTATGCCCGATTTTACATGGCAAATACTGTACTATGCTGTATGTAAAAGGTGATTTATTGTCAACGAAATTGAAGCAAGAGAAGACAAAACAATGGTTACATTATTATATATAGAGTTCACATCTTTATTATTTGAATCGAAAATAAACAAAATAAAAGTTGAAACAAAATTATGAGTAACTATAATCATTAGAGTTATCCAAAATAAGATATCATAGCAGATCGGTAAATATACATAATGTACAATGAATTACAGATCATAATTACATGGATTTCACTGTATTCACATTATATAGTTTTCACATTTACCAGTTATTTTGAATGCACATTTCTATAGCGCTTCCATTTATATTTTACATGAATGGGGAAAAATGGTTATTCCCTCTGCAGGGGTATATTACATATCTAACCAAGGGGTATATCACAGATCATCCAAGGATACCATAAATATTAGAAACACACATACAACAAAGCTCATAGTGACTTGAAAAAAGAATTCATCTAAACACAGATGACAATGAAATTGTTACAGGGTTATATACAGCGTTATATAGATAATAGGTTTCAGTTCCAAAGATAAAAAAATTGCGATATGGTTAGATTCTCTCCATTCGTGGGTCTTCCAAATGCACCTTACAAAAATAATAAATAATAGTGTTGCGTTTTGTACATACTAGTGTTTTTAAATTGTTCTCAGTGTTGGTAATAATAGTTAACTTATTTTTTATATTGAATCACATAATTTATATATGACGATTTTATTTGCATTTAACATCAGTATCAACCATGGTCAATCCCTCCACTGGCAGATCGCCCAGGGAGACCATTGAATAAAAATAGTGACAATACACACACAACATAATATCGTAATATGCATAAAAGTAATCAACTCATATTGCTGATGTATATGAATAACGAATCAACAACTACCCTTTTATGTTTTCATTAGAGGGCTAATGACCTACATACAAATACCATAATTAATAATCCATCTTAGTTCTTCATTGACTAGCTCTACCAACGATTCTAGAATATCCTGAGCAAACACTTCATATGAACATATATAAGGACGTCATAAAAACGCATATTATTAAATCGTTCATTGATTGGTTTCATTGAATCTATGGCTCCTCAAAAATGCCCCATAATGCTCAGTCCTGGTAGCTGAAGAAATCTTTGGGGGGAAATCCTGGCATCGTTGCTGGATCTCATTCCACTTATCCTGTAAATAAAAGGAAATTTCTTATTACATATTTTACACTAAAATTCAAGGACATTTCCCAATAGCTCGCCTTATATCATATATATATGTATTTCGCCATGACAGCTAGAAGCCCAACTATTCAACTGATTCAATATTATAAAAAATTCATGAAAAAACAGACGCCAGTACATCCTTGCATTTGTGATCATAATCTTTGAGCATAGAAAACGTCTGCCATAGCTATGCTGTGTTAATTAAATGAACAAATAACCAGTTAATTATAAGTACTCAGTAATACAGACACATATGAATTTGATAAAATGTTGGTATAAGCTATGATATATTGGTGGAAATGGTGTATTCGGGTGACATTTGGCAATTTTTTCATTAATGCAAATTAACTTAATTCAGACAATATTCTGAGAACTTGCATCCCTGTTACAACGATAACCATATATCTAGATATTGAAGTGATTTCATGAATATAGACATCCATAATGATCATGAGTGTACATATTCAACCCCTAATAAGTGTGGGGTGCCAGGGTATGCTGCAGAAATTATGCGAATGTGGGAGCCCCCCACAGGACGCAGGCAGTTTGGGAGGTTTGTGTTAATAGGCAAGATTCGGAATGGGATATGCTGAATAAGATAAGATAAGATAAGATGTTGTTTATTTGCCTTTGAAGTATACATGAGTATCATTTTTGTGGGAAAGAGACAAATGGGTCGACATGCCTTATGGTACAGCTAGTGTACCATTTCTTCCGGCCGTTACCGAATTTGGAAGAGAAGAGAAATAAAATTTAATAAAATAACAAGTGTAATGAGATAATATACGAGTATAAGAACTAAACTAAAGGCGTGATGCCTTTTTACATAGGCGACTAGGTCTTGAGACAGGTGTGGAAAATAAAGAACATTATTTCCATTACAGTGAATCGATAGTGACAACAGTCATATCAGGAACAAAATACATTATTCCGACTAGAGATTAATACATTTCTCCATGAGGAAGAACACCAAGTACATTTTTGTTCGTCGTTGGTTATACAAAATAAGAGATAAAATACAAACTATTTTACATGTAGTAGTAACAAAATGATATAAAATACATTATTTCGTTGTGAGTTTGGGAATAATATATATATATTTATTCCTCGACCAAGTCAATACAGACGGTCTTTATTTGTGATGGAATGGCTATCACATATATGCGATATTCCTATTAAATCAGAGTAAGATACACTTATTAATACTTTTTGAGTGAAATATTTCCAGAAACATTTTAGGTACAATGTACGAATCACTTGTTTCTGGAAGAGTTTCTGGAAGAGTTTAAAGGGAATTACCATCCACTGGTCTCACGAAGCTATGTTTTTGTAAGCGTTGTACGAACAGATTTTCTAAATTCATTTTTAATTTCTAAATTTTGGGTGTTTTTGTCAAGTTTATTCCATAAGTTCCGAGCTTTGTAAAGGAAGGAATTTTGATAAAGGGCCGAATTTGGGCGAATTAGTTTTAAGTTTCTTCTGTTTTCAGCATGACTCCTTGTTGGAAGCTGCCTTAGGTCCAGATTTTCTTTTTTTGATGCTAGGTAGTGAGCGGATTCCAATATGTGTAATTCCCTTCTTTTCTCATTAGACATGATTTTGATTCTCTTATATTCAGCCTCAACATTACACTTCTTGCTGAGGTTCAAGGCAGCTCTGATCGCAGAGTTTAAGAGAGCCTGTAGTCTGTTTAAGTGATGTTTGTTCGAATTAGAGTAGTGAATATCTCCTCTGTCAATGAGGGGAATTATTAATGTTTTTATGATATCTAATTTAACTTTCCTAGGAAGCATATATCTTGCATTGCCTAGCAAGCGGACCTTCCATTTTACATTGTTTGTAACTTTAGTTACTTGTGAGGTAAAGGTAAGATTTTGGTCAATTATTAACCCAAGATAGTTATACTCTGTTACCTCTTCAATGTGTTCGTTACCCAGGGTGAGGTTTTGTGGGACAGGACTTAATGCTGTTTTTTTTCTATTTTTATTTTTGAAGTTGATGTATTTTGTTTTAGAAACATTCATCGAAATTTTGTTAGTCTTGCACCAAGTGTCAACCATTTTAAGGTCATTTTGAAGCGAATTGAAATTGTTTTTTTCTGATTTTTTGTTAGCAAACAATACAGTGTCATCTGCGTAATGTTGAATAGTTGAGTTTTGGATCACTTGGTGCATGTCATTTATATAAATTGTGAAGAGGATCGGTCCTAATATTGTTCCTTGGGGTACACCGAAAGTAACCTCACCTTGGGTTGACATGGAACCATTTACCCTAACTCGTTGGGTCCTTCCAGATAGGTAGTTTTTGAACCAATGATTTTCACGGTCACAGACACCCATTTTATTCAATTTTTGTAATAATATATTATGATTTACCGTATCAAAAGCCTTTTTGAAATCGAGGAAGACTGCAGCGGTGACTCCTCCCCCATTGAGTTGTTCATAAATCGGTGATAGAAGATCTATGTGGGCCTGTTCCACCGATCGACCTTGTCGAAATCCATATTGTTTGGAATAATAAATACTGTTTTCTTCCATAAACTTCGAGAGTTGTTTTTGGACTGCCTTCTCTAATATCTTTGCTGGCATGGAGATTCCAGAGATAGGTCTATAATTATTCGATGAGTTTTTGGGGCCGGACTTGTGAAGAGGGGTCACCACTGCAGTCTTAAAGGCATCCGGTACTATACCTGTAGACAAAGATAAATTAATAAGAAAAGTTAATTGCATAATCAGGCAAGAAAAGCAATCTCTGAGTATCTTCCCGGGGACTGAGTCAATCCCAGAGCTTTTGTAGGGGTCAATTTCTTTGATAATTTTCATAATATCTTTTGGTTTGACTGGTTCGAATGCAAAATTTTCATATGTACGACTCTCTGATAAATTTAGTTTTTCATTAAGAAGGGATTTCGAGGGATCGTCTGGCTCTGGTATCTTCGATGCCAAAGAGGGTCCAACGTCGAGGAAAAATTTATTAAATTCATCTGGGACATTTGTAAGGTTATCCTTATTATTATCCACCAGATGAATTTCTTCGTTTCTTTTTACTTTCTCCGGATTTATTACCGAGGTGATTGTTTTCCAGACTGCTCTGGGGTTTTGCCTGTCGGCATGTAGCCTCTCTTCAAGAAATATGGCTTTCTTCTTTTTACATAGGGAGGTAATAGTATTCCTGAGCTTTTTTGCCTCAATAAGGAGGTCTTTATCTTTAGATTTTAGGGCTTTAGTGAATAATTTGTCCCTTTTATTCATAAGCGTGGTAACATCTGGGGTCATCCAGGATGGTTTCCTTCTTACCTTATGGAATTTCTGAATAGGGCACATTCGGTCTATGAATGTTAAGATATATTTAATTAGAATTTCCCAACAAATGTTAGGATCTTTGGAGTTGTAGAATATGCTCCAGTCTTGGTCTAAGAGAATTTCATTTAGGATTTTTTGGTCGATACATCTTGTGTTTCTGGCATTGAAGGTGCCAGTGATATATTTGTTTCTTCCTTTTTTTAATGTTATAAAGGTTGGATAATGACCTGATTTCGAGTTTTCAATAAATCCTGATTGGTATATAATTTTAGAATTTGAGTAAATATGATCTATTATTGTTGCAGATGATAGGGTCTTTCTGGTAGGTAGGCTTATGAACTGGGACAGGCCATATTTCTCAAACACTGCCTGCAGGTCCAATAGTCCACTACCAGGGGTTCCATTCTCTGTGAGATCGATATTTAAATCACCGGAGACGATTACATCATTGGTATAGTCCAAGTGACTCAGAAATATTTCTAACTGTTTTAAGCTGTTTTTAAGGGGAGAGCCAGGGGGTCTGTAGACATTTGCAACTAGACAAGGTTTGCTTTTCCCTTTTCTTACCTTCACAATCTGGGTTTCAATGGAATCATTAGACATGTTAAAAGCGGAGAAGGAGTCAGAGTCGATTTGGTGGTCATCACGAATGTACATTGCTAGGCCACCTCCTCTCTTCTTTCCTTTCCTATCGTTTCGAAATAACTTGTATCCATCCAAATCGTAAGATGTTGTATTATGATTTGTGTGGAGCCAGGTTTCTGTTAAGCATAAAATATTAATATTGTTATTGGTCTCGTTCACAGAGATTTGGAGTTCACCAAAATTTCTTGGCAAACTCCTAATGTTCCAGCCAATGAGGCTGAAACCTTTACTATTATTAAGGGCATTGAAGGATTTCATGGCAACACTTGCCATGGTATGTAATAGCAGCTGAGGAGAGGTATGCTACGGTAACATCAAATAGTGCTATTAAGTAAGATTTAAATTTTTTATAACAGTAGTATATGATTAATAGGTAAATATCATCTGTTGTATCGCCATATGTACATTTTTGGATGTGCGATAACGCTTATAGAGTTGTATGGTAATTCTAACAACAGTAAATAAATATTTTGCTTGTTTTCCCAGAATTAGTGCAGAGTTGAGTATCACTACAGGGAGGAGCTGGTTGTCTATAAAAATAATAATTTACAGGTCTTTGTAGGAGTGTTTCCTAGATACGATAGTGATAGTTAGAAGGTTACGCTTCGTGTTGGCAGGCACGCCAGTGAGCGATAAGAGGGGATAACTCCAAATATACGATCAAGATATTTAGTTTTTGAAAGATAAGATGATATAAGTTAAACAGCTTCTTTGAGCTTCTTTTGGACCTTTAAGATCATATTTCCCTGCAGATTTTTCCCTTCAAATCGCTTGGAGGAGACTTGTGCAGGTTCCAAAAGTAAGTCCGGGAATCTGAAGCCGGCACCCCACTTCCGGCTTTGGGTGACCTCGTAAAATCGTTGAAATGGTTCTTTTTTCAGTTTTTCGCTAAGCTCCACGTTTTGTTCAAACTTTTCAGTTATTAATTCTGAAATCAATTTTTCTTCGTTATCTGCGAACTTCTTTGATGGTGTAATGTTCTTAGTAAGATGTTTGGCCTCGTAGGCAGATGACGATTCTTTTATCGCATCATAGGCGCCTTCGGTTACCTCGGCGCTTTTTGCCTTGAGACTTTGGTAGGCATGTTCTACCGACTGATATTCGATTTTGTCATGTGTGACAGAACAGAGGAAGAAATTAGACATATACGAATGTTCTCCGTAGTATCCAATTGATTTTCCCTGGTCCACGTCAATAATTGATGCTTCCACTGGGGTACATCCGTGTGGGAGTGCATATAGGTCGTCAATCGTGTATGAGTTGTTTTGGTAGAGAATATGGTTGTAATAAATCTTTGCTTCATATTTGTTTTTCTTCATTAGAGCAAGACAATTTTGTAGGATGGTCTTTTGGTGTTGAAAGATTTTTAGCCCTGAAGTATTAATCCAGACTGTGGAATATTTGTCATCTGAATTTGTAATCTTCAGGATATTTTCGATGAGCAGTTTTCGGTGTTCTGTGTCATTGAGACTGAGGAGAATAGGCCTGTTTTTTCCTTCTTCAGGTAGGCCGATTCTGTAGACATCATGTATGTCATCGATTGAAAATTTGTCGTCAACTAGCTTGATTAATGTCAGAATTACATCGTCGATAATTTCATCTGTTTCTTCCTTCACTTCTTCAATTATTACCACTTTGCTGTTATATTCTCTTTTCGGTTTGTCTTGCATAGTTTTTCCCTGCTCATGTTTTTTCTGGCGAGGGAGGGCTGTTTGTTGGTGTTTTTTAGTTTGTTTTGCTGAGTTAGCCAGAATGTCACTATAGGAGAGAGGTGTAGTAGACGTTCCAAATTGTCTACCAGTAGCATAGCTTTTAAGGTCGTCAATATTCGCCTGAATTTGTGTTTGCTGATTTTTTACTGAATTTAGTGAATAGGCTATGTCCTGCTGTTTTTTATCAAGTTCATTTTTTGCCTGAGAAATGCATTGACCGATAGCATGTTGGATTTCTGGTTTGATACTACTGAGAAAACCTTCGTTGTTCAGGTTAATAGCATCAACTTTATGTTCTAGTGACCCCAGTGCCGAAGTGACTTGTTTTGCATGGTTGTTGAACTCTGTGCGCATGCGCACGTTCTCATCACGGTATTCTGACAAGGAGGTCTTAATGGCGTTGGTGTTTAGCTCGAGATTAGCTGACATTTTTTCAAGGAGACTAGTCTGCTTCTTCATTTGTTCTTCCATCATAGCATATAAAGGGGAACGTTCAGCTATTTGAGTGCTCTGTGTACAGGCAGGAGCCTGTGGAATTGGTATTTGGGCGAGCATCATGCCTGGAGGCGGCTGGTGGTGAGAATTGATATTACTTATCTGTTGTGTCGGAGCATATTGTTGATGATTCTGTTGGGCATATTGTTGTCTTGGTGCATATCCAGGATGAGCAACCAGTTGATATTGTTGGTGTTCAGACATAATTGCAGATTGTTCAGATGATATGGTTGGATAAATATCGTCACTAATGGCTGTGTGATAATATGTTTTCTCGTCGGTCGTCGACGTATCGATGATGGGCGAGAGAGGTGGGCTGTTGTCGGGTCTAGGCTTGGTGTGGCCCGGTACAGGACTCGATGACAAGGCGTCCATTCATGGTTTGATAATTAAGTATAAATGCACCAATTAATTATTGGAGATTATAGTTAATCCGTGAGATAGTTCATATTAATCCTTATGGTGAATTACACAAATAGTTTTAGCTTAGTGATATTCCTTTACTTATTGATCGTCTTTGTGATGAATCGCTAATCCATCCAGGGCGGACTGCTCCTGTGGGCGATAATCCCGTTAATCTCAGTCCGGAAGCTACTTAAAATGGCGGTAAATTTGATCGTTCGAAACGCCAGAAATATATCCAAAATACAGCGCTGATAGGGTTAATCCTACTGTTTCAGTGCATTCTCCTGGTTCCTGGTCTATTCATTGATTAGTATATATTGTTCGATCTGGGTTAATCCATGTTAAAGCTAGTTAATTTCTTGATGTTACCGTAGCGTGGTCGGGCACACGTTATACTCTCATGGTGGTTTCTAATCTGGTAGACTGGGGCCAGAATAGAGGGTGACGGGTAATTGTGACCGGAGAGGGACCTGGGACACCTGTGTTTACACTATGTGGGTACAGGTTCCAATGGACACAGAGAGGGCCCTCCAATAAAAGTAATTTTAGAAACAGAAAAACATTTAATATTACCACCAAACTTGAGGATATGAGGCAATGCCATATCTCCATCATACATTATTTTTATTACTTTAATACTTATGCAAAACAAATACCAGAACAAATTCTCAATAGGGCATTGGATGCGCTATATGTAGGTGCAGGTTGATTGCATGATGCATGTGAGACACATACCTATAGCTGTGGTCAAAGATCCACCCACCCTCAGACCGGCCTTGGTCCCTGTATGTAATGTCATGGTCACCAACCAGGCCAAAATCTGCCAACTGACTCATACTTCTGCGTATCATTGTCATCTTATCCATTTCCCAAAGTGTGGGCCTAGGGTTGCACCAGTTTGTTTGAGTGTGATCACCTAATCAAAATAAAACATGCCTTGTTGTGAATACAGAAATAGCTCCTTTCCACAATAGGTCTAGATATAGGTTTTACATGTTTGAATCAGAAGCAAATAATCAGGTTTGATCCTAGAACTAGCATTTAACATATATATAGTAAACATAATAGATTCATTCCTAAATAGGTTTTGATCCAAGGCAGGATAAATAAATAAAAAAAACGTCAGACTTTAACATTAACATAGATTATTCCAATGTGGAATTTCAGACAACCATAATTGTAAGTTTATTATTGTCGACTCCCAACTGTAAAAATATTGCAAGAGAGAAATTTCAGATAAAACATTAGGCTATTTTCAAAATCACACGGGGAATGTAGACAAAACTTACTTTACAGGGAAACTCCATCACTCTCAACACAGCAGCCTGACCTTGTTGTTACTGTGTTCGGGGGTTGGGTGCTGGCATCTGTTGGGATTGCAACTGCTACTGTTCGGTTTGTAACTGTTGCGACTGCACCTGCAACTGTTGCAACACCTGTAGCTGAATGTGCTAGTTTTGGGTAGACATATCACAGTGGGCGCCTGGCAGTTACATGTGAATGTTGTTGGCCCAGCCCATATGGGTGTTGTAGTCAGGTGTGGGTTGTTGCAGCTGTTGTTGGTGCTGTTGCTGTTGCATGACACTCCTGTTGTTGTGGATGCCTATAGAGCCAGGTGGTGTCCTTTGAACAAGGGCAGTGTCGTGCTGCAAATAAAGCAACCATATGTATTGACTCACAATATTATAATAAATAGGACTAGTAAATATAATCTAGCCAGTCGTTCTGGGGGCAAGTGAAAATTTCAGATAAAGTTCAGACGTCTCACTTCAGCATATCGTTTGCAGCAAGGTTGGGGGAGGAAAATTACATGAAATAACGTTTAAAATACCTCGCAATGGTTGAATCCAATAAGTGAAACCATTTATTAATGTTAAACATAAGAGACGAAAACATTGCATTTACCACTCTTTTCCCCTTGAGGAGATTATATTATATGTCGGACAACCATATTTTGAAAAGTGGTTGTCCTCAGAAAGCAACTTTTTCAACCCTGTTTACATTCATTTAATTGTCAACTACAAAGAAACATGCAGTTTTTGTTTGGTTTGGAGTTCATGCAATCGTATCAAGTTATGTCTGCAGACATAACTTGATATGTGCCTGCAATGTCTACCAATCACCAGTCCTTCTTTTATGTAATATACATGAATGGGATACGCTCGATTTATCAATGCAGTTTTGTCATATTCTTAATATTTTTTATTCTTCCTGAAGTTCAAGTATTGTGAAATGTTGGTGATATTGATGAATTTACTTAACATAGGAAAAAACATCATCAGTTTCCTTGGTTTAAACTATCTTTTAACAAAAGATCCCAGGCAACCATGTTTAATGGCTGGGCAACCAGCTTTTGGGTCCAGCGATTTGGGATAACCTGTCAATAAAGGATATGGTTTCCAGTAGAGAACTGGTCTCCAATAAAGAAACAAATGTCTATTTCTTCCACTAGGATATATTTTGGGAGCCCATTTTACTTTAAGTAATAAATTCTTCTCACCCCTTTTTTATATATTGTGGGAGCCCATTTTACTTTAAGTAATAAATTCTTCTCACCCCTTTCTTGGCGCAATTTCCCCGGTTTGTTTCTGCCATGCAGATGCAGCTTATTCCACCATGACCTCATCATGCTCATGACTGTCAAACTGACAGGAATATTTTCTGAAATAGAAATAACCCAGGAAAATATAACAGATGAGATTCTGATCATATGAAACATTATAAATGTGTGTCTAAAATTCAGACAGAGATGGTTAATTTATTAATTGAGAACCTCAATATCATTATTCTAGAATTGGTTATTGCAGAAAGAGACATAACAAATTACTGGAACTGTCTTCAATGAAGGGGAATGAACAGCCAAATTTTATATAAAAATCCGTACAAGTTGATTTAACTTTTCTATACAAAAACATACTTAAATGCTTAGATTTAAAAAAGATAATCAACCAAACATGAGACAGGGTTTCTCTGAGCGGATCCTTGTGGATTTTGGATATATTATTCTACACAGAATTACGCTTCATTTGATATCAAGACCATCTTTATCCCAATTTTGGGATGTTGGTGCCGTAAAATAGATAATAAAAAACCCCATTTAAATATATAAAATAAAATCAGCATAACAGATCTTTGCAAATTTTGGATATATAATGCTACTCGGAATTCTGCTTCATTTGACACCAGAACCATCTTTCTCTGAAATTTTTCAGGGTAGGTGCATCGCAAATAACTTAATATGAAAATAACTATTTAAAAACATTTAAACAAATTTGGATTTTGGATATATTATTCTACACAGAATTACGCTTCTTTTGATACCAAAATTGTCTTAATACCATTTTCTGCCGGGTAGGACCTATTCTTCACCGTCATGGACTGGACTACTAATATAGTAGACAGAGTTGGCCTAACATCCCCGTGTCCTCCCGCACCCCGGAGCTGGGAGTGTGAGGCGATTACATAAGCTACTAATAGAGTACCGTATTACAATGCATGTGTACCAAGCCGGGTACCAAGTGAATAGGCTACCGGTAGGCTAATTATTTGGTAAATGTGACCCAGAAAATAATTTTGTAGACTTTTGGAAGGTTGGCAAATTTCTCACCGAAAGGTAGAACGGACTTTCTCCATGCTATTTCAGAAGTTAATGTATCGATCTAATGTTGATGGGGTATCGGGACAGAATCAGTGAATGGCCGAAAGCATAGCTATAGCCCATCGCTCGCCATTTTGAGTTTCTGTTGTGATGTGTTTTGAAGCGAAATTGTCAATACCTGTAGCATGAGACTGTGTGTCACCTAAGAAAGTACTCTGGTATATCCAGCACATAATTATCACATTACGGGAACAATGTCTGAATGGACTTTGGAATCTATAGGATTAATAATTGATGAATGCGGTTTAGGCCTACCTTTACCACCCTCGCTTGCGGTCCAAAGCCGGTCCAAGTAGGTCACATGAAGGCGCTGGTTAGTGTCCTCTTCACCCGCTTGGGGTCACATCAATGTATAGGCACTTTCGCGGGTAGGCTTGAACTATCATTTAACAATGAGATGGTGATCTATAAGATGTTGATTTTGCATAAAGATAAGTCCTGAGGAGTATTCTGATGTTTTGCACGAAATTACTATGGCTCTAGCGGCCATTTTGAACTATACTGTCAAGATAAATATTATTCATTACGGTGATAATTCCTATGATTGTCGTTCATAAAATGTTTTTTATGGTAATATATTATGTAGGCTATTATAAGTGGAGTCTGCATTGGTTGGGTAACTGTTCTATCATATTAAATATTATTTAACATGCACAAACTTTATAGCTACAGAAAGCTGAGAAAACAAGGAATTTAACCATATGCGTCATTTTGGTCTCACTAGTAGGAGGCGTGCGTTAGCGCCGCGCGTAAGTGTTACGCATACTTATTTAGTTATAAAATGAAGTAATAATGATGGGGGAATATAATGAAAATCCCCCTCCCCCACCAAATGATACATTCTCGATAGAATACTCTGTAGGCCTACTTTTTCCCTGAGGAAGGACCACTGAAGTCCGAAATGTTGGAAATAAAAAGTCACCATCATAATAACCTGGCACTGCTCACTCACCTAGCGTTCACACTTACGGCCACACAATTGACCCTCCCACTCTCTGACACTCACACCCAGTCTCTGACACTGAGTCATAGAAACCCCTACACGCAACTAAATAATGTAAATGTGACTGAAGTCCAAAACGTTGGAAATAAAAAAGTCACCATCTACATACACATTTTCGTCAATGTTGACTCTCAAATATTATAGGGATAGTTTTCCCACCTTATAAAAGTAATAATGATTTAGCTAATACCTCATTATTATGTGTATTTAGACGCAAATTTGAATGCGCATCAAATGCGTGATTGAGATCACACCCATACTATTGACTTGGAAACATATATTCGCTGATACAATTGGTTGAGTAACACATGTTTAATACAAACATAAATGAATATAAATGAGAACTTGATCTAACACAAGTGTGAGACCACCAATAACATAAGAGGAAATAGACGCAATGGATTTCATGTAACGGTGGCTAATGGCATGTCCATTTCACTGTTATCCAAAGCCATAAGTATCACACATGCATCACATTTCACTAGTTTGCATTCAATCACAAAATGATCGCAGTGCTATCACACTCAATTGCACTCAGTGCCTGTCGGGAATAATTGAGAAAAGGTATATGGCTTTTACAAGAGAACAGTCCAAATTCGACTGTCACTGTGTCAGCTAGAACGATTTTTGGCTGTATAATTTTAATAATAACGATTTTGTGAGTTGTCATGAACAAAATTAATAGTCAAAAGTAGGCCTATAGGTATATCATTATTATTGGCAAGGCTGTGTGGAAACGTTTGTCTGAAGGTACAATTTACTTCTATTTAATTCAATTAATATGCCCCATGCGGCCTCCCCAATTCAATACATAGCTAAATAAAATACATGATAATTTTACAATATCCATGCCAATATGATGATATCCATATTGGAACAAAAAATATATTCTGAACATTGGATTTGTAATTCACAAAACCCCACATGGTCGCCCATCGGCGAAACAACATAGGGGTAACATATGTAAGCTATTGAAGTGAAATCCTGGCTTGCAAGTGTTCAATGCACAACACTGAATAAGAAGTAGGCTAGGCCTAATAATAGTAACGCTGCTTGTGCGAAGGCTATAGGGTCGCGCTACCGCAGAAAAGCCACCGTGACCCTTGTTGACCTGTTATGTAATAGGGAAAAGCGCCAACACCCGTTTTCTCGGTTGTGCCTGCAGCCTATACCCGTAAAGGCATGGCATCCGTTAATTAGCGGATGAGGGCCATTTAAAAAAAAGCACCCGTCCCTATGCGGATGTTGGCAAAATATTTCTAGGTGACAACCGTGTCCACCATTCTGAGATCGGCAGTGTGGCATTTAAAAGGCAATTGCAGCTCGGCACCAATACACGGACATGCGCAGACAATTCTAGTATGTCATTGAGAGATGCCGGGGCCACCTTGTCATAGCTGTAGCGGACATAAAAATTTCAAAATGACCACATTTAATGGGACAGCTCATTCAAGGCATGCACACAGTCCAGTTTCAGTGATGATCACCTGGCCTTGTTAAGTGCCGTGTGAGCTGAGCTGTGCATTTAGCGAAATGGGGAGGCGTGAGATTAAATATTCACGTTAATATCATGGACATGAATTGGTGGGAGGGAACACAATACCCGGAATGGCCAAATGGCACTGTGACATCATCCCCGCAGCAAATAATGAGAGCCAAGCGCTGAACATATCCATCGAGGCAAAAACTGCCATCAATGCTCTGAGGACAGCTCCAACCGATTGTCCCACAATTCCCCACCCATCGGCCTTTTATTTGGATTATTTACACAACAAGCACTCGCTCTGATTAAAGTGATAGAAAAGCTTTCTGGAGCTACAACGGTTACAAAAATAAATCTAAACCCTGGCCTTCGCACCTTAGCACAATCGGCAGAATGAAATACAAAATCTCTGCTTGGGGGTATTTGTTTATTACACAGTCCTGAACTGATCTGAATAGCCAGCGAGGAGCCTGACCCGAATGAAAAGTTCCAATCATTTTCATTAGCCCTAAACAAAGCGGTCTTGCTGCCATGAAAGCTATACTCTTAGGTTCCCTCAAATATTCATGGTGGATAATTCTCCGCTTCATGTCCTCACCCAGCGATCGCCATTTATGGATTCATTTAGTTCCACCCAGGCCCACCAAAGGATTTAGTCACATATTGAGGTCAACATCAGTTTGATCTGAGTGCACGTTTTATATCTTGATATTATTAGACATATTTTATTAGAAAGGCCGATTAAGGCGGACTGTGCAGCATTTAACTTACTTCCTGCACCTCTGCCAATCTTCTTTAATTAAAGGTGCGTCGTCAGCACTGCTGCGGGCGGGAGTTCAAGGAATTATAATGCATGAAAAATTAGGAGTAACAATATTTTTTTCAAACTTCGTCTGAGAGAGAACATAGTTAGGTGAATACAAAAAGAAAAAAGACAGGAGGTTATCATATTATTTTATATTTTAGGGAAAAATAAAGTTTACTACCATTCAATATGGATTTCAATGGGGGAAAAACATATATTCTCAGTTTTTACTGAATAACTTTTTTTTTAGTTCTATGACCCCCAGTTTTGTTTAATTGGGAGAGTAAAATAATATGTCAGCTATATGCAGATTTTAAAGGAAATCGCATGTTCAATCATCTGAAATTCTGAAAAAATGGGGGAGAAAGCCTTTTTCTCATTGACTCCTATAGTGAATGGTAGTAAATTCCAATGGTCCCTGAAAAACTAATTCTATGAATATATGGTTTTTATTGGCTCTTTGGGTTCCCCCAACCATGTTCTTTCTAAATCCAAAGTTTTAAAAAAGTTCCATGATTTCGTCTTTTTTGATTGAATGCTCACATTTACCTTTCTGCGGAAGCAATGGCTTGTATCAAAGTTGCCTTACCAGCTAATTCCAGTCAAAAAGGAAATGTTGTTTCTTCATTCACAGCCTATTCGGAAGTCACAAAGATTTTGGCCTGTTCTTCTTGGTGGAAAACCAAACCATCGCCCAAATTATTTATTTCAGTGTAGGCCTCTATACACCAGAATCCTTCAATGTTCTTTAACTTAGGGAATCCTTGATGAAAATTAATATGTTATGATAGCAGTACCGTTGATAGGAGTATCAAGAGGCTATCACATTGCACTATAAGTCCTTTTAACCCCAAATTGCCATTGTGGAACAGCAACATACAAACATTGCAAGAGCAAGCTGTGATTTCATGAAGAAAAGGAAAGTACACATTTTCGCCATTTTTTTTGTGGTCTAATTTACTAATCCATACTGCTAAGAATCAAAGAAAACATTGAGAAGAATGTTTTTTGGTCAATTTAGCTGGGTGCAGCTTTAAGAGTTGTTTATGAACAGTTTGTTCCAGATTGCCTCGTTCATTCTCATATCTAGGTATCTAGGCTTGTTTGTGTAGCATCTCGATTCACCTGCCGATGCCAAGTGCCTTGATGTATATCTACTACGTAATAAGTGCTTATTATAATGCAAAATTTGTACTCTTTTTTTTTAGTTTCCCTGTAGGACGATTGTAGCATCTCACTTCGCGTCTAATCACACTTTTAGAGAGTCACAAGTCCATCATGCCCATTTGGAGGGTGTTAAATTATAATGTCCAAGAGTTATTTGTTTTGGGCGGTTTACTTCCCTAAGGTTTCTTATCAATCGTTTATTTACCTAAAGAGTCTAGGGTCAGAGTTGAGAGAGTCCTTCCAAATTGAGGGAAAGCCTCTCGCTCAAAACCGCAAAATGCCATTATAATCCCATTAGGACCGGGCCGGGAAGGTCATTAGCGCAGAAACATCCAATCACTGACATACCATTCTTATCTGATCTGAGAGGCTGTGAGCCTAGAGCTAGAACCACACATTCCCACTCTGTACTATTACAGTGCATGCTTCGGGGCGTGATCGGGTAGACCACCCGGATCACCATTCTTTTTACCCCTTTTTGCATGAACTTCTATCTTTTATCTCATGATTTGTGTAAACCAACACATTGACGAAATTAAGGATTAAATATTCAGAGGCTGCATAGTGTTCAGGAAGTATGTGGTACGAGAAGTGTCCAGTTGCTTATTGTCCGTCGCCGCCTCTAGGTGGCGGCAGGACACAGGAGACGCGGAGCGCAGTAGCCAGTCAACCGGATTGCGCTCATGCGTTCGGTCCTTTACAGTGTGAACTCCTCACCTTTTTCGCTTTTTTAGCGTTTTCAAGTCAACTTTCTTCTAGAATTTCGACATTTTGTGCTAAGCCTTTTCTTAGGAGTGGAAATTTATCCTCCTAATTCTTGGTGGAGTAGTATTCTGTCCTTTTGAAGGAAATACTTTTCTCCTAGCCCCTGTCAACCTCAGCCTCGTGGCTTCAGACTTGACCTAGTTCTTCTTGCGAAGGCTAGTTCTCATACTGACTTTGACTTTCTTCGTTGTGCTTCATTGGATTTAACTTCTAGACATGGATGCTTCTCAGACAGTTCCGTCGACTCCTCCGCCGACTGCCATCACTTCTGGAGAGGATATTACTTGTGCTCAACCTGCGAATAGTAAGAACTCTATGGACATGTCCACTTTCTTAGAGAGCCTGAGGTCTATTCAGGTCTCTCTCGACCAGAATAACAAGTTTTCTACTGATTTGGCTGCTAGAGTTGCCGACATGGATCGTCGGATGCTCTCTCAACAGCTTGGTCGATGTGAGCCTAGCTCTCCCATGCCACCTCGTGGGTTCCCGGGGTCTCGGGATTATGACTATTTTCGCAACTGTGAGTACTCTCTTTATGATAAGGAGGACTTTGATCGTCATCGTTTCCGATCTAGGAGCCCTAGAAGATATCGTTCTAGGTCTAGGTCGAGGTCCCCCCTTTATCGCTCACGCGCACGTGGGTTTCATGATATAAGTAGGTCACCAAGTCCGCCATTAAAATCCTCGGACAAGGCGGAAGCTCCTAAGTCTTCTGGGAAGCCTTCAGCTACTGTCACTGCTTCCGCTTCCGTTCCTGATGTAAACAAGGACAAGGTCCTCGAGGACGGAGAAGTGGTAGACCCTCCGCCCAAGCCAAGCCTGTTTGGGGATCGGATTCTCCAACTTTCCCTTGATGATTCAGTGGGTGTGGCTGTCCACAATGATGAGTTTCGCACCTTTGTTTCTGGTATTCTCAACGCACCGCCCACGGGTAAAGTACTTGACGAGATGAAAGCTAAGTACAAACGTCCATCCAATGTTGAGGAGTTGCGTATCCCTTCTATTCCAACTGAAGTTTGGGGTGCTTTGAACAGAAATGCACAAAATGATGACAACGGCCTTCAAAAGTTGCAAGGAACTGTTCTCTCAGCCAATATCGCTTTTGTGCAGTGTGGTGACAATTGGATGACTATTCGTGATTTAGCCATGGCGCAGGCAGATCTGCTAAAGGAGCTCTCTACCCTTTTTCCGCTTCTTTGCCAGGCGGAGGAAGAAGATGCTGCCCACCTTAAGGCAATTTTGAAGAAAACTGAAGCGTTTACTGCTTCTGTTCAAGCTTCTGCTGAGGCCACTGCATTTGTAGCTGCTGATGGGGTGAGTCTGCTTGGGTTCTACTCACATCATATTCTCACCAAGTCTAGGCGCACAGCCTTGTCTCCATTCATCAAGGAGGCCTACAAGGAGATGGCGACCAATACTAAGCGTTTTCCTTCGACGCCTATTCATCTGTTTGGTCCTGATCTTGAACAGAACATTAAGTCCATGGACCAGAGTAAGAAGCTGTCTGTGGTTGTGGATACTTCTGTTACTACGTCTGCTCAGAAGGGTGCTAAGTCTGCTAATAAGGGTCAACAGAAGGGCTCTTCTAATAATAGCAACAACTCTGGACAACAGAAGGGTGGAGGAGCAAAAAACTCCAACCCTTCTCGTGGAAGGGGCCGTCAACAAGGACAGGGGTACCGTTATCAGGGCCGCAGACGCCGCGACGATTACGACCGTCGGGACAGCTACTACGATCGGAGGGACAGTCGGTACGACCGGAGGTCCGACAACCGACGATATTAGAGGTAGTTAGTCAACAGACTTCCTCTTCTATTAGTTCTCAAGGCACCTTGACTCCCTCGGGGGTCGTTCCTCTTCGTTTTGTGCCTGGGAATATTCAACATTATATTACCAACTGGCTTACTGTTACATCTGATCCTGAAATCATTTCTTTAGTGTCTGGAGTGTCACTAAATTTTGTAAAGCCACCTGTGCAAGTTTATCGTCAAGGTCAATATAATTTTGGCCCCATTCGCCAACAGGCAGTGGACTCTGAAGTTCAAAAGTTAATTGACAAGGGAGTGGTGGATGTGATTCAGGAGAAAGAGATTTCATTCCTTTCGAATGTGTTTGTAGTACCTAAACCCAATGATAAGTGGCGCTTGATCATTGATTTGACTGAACTGAACAAGTTTCATCAAAAGCTACACTTCAAGATGTATAGTCTTCAGACTGCCGTGGAGATGCTTCGCCCTCATTCTTTTATGTGCTCACTGGACTTGCAGGAAGCTTATTTCTCTTTGGCTCTTCGTGATGATGCTAAGAGATTCATTACCTTTCCTTGGAAGGAGAGGTTTTACAAGTTTAACTGTATGCCTTTCGGCCTTACTTCAGCTCCCTATATCTTCACAAAGATTCTTCACCCAGTGTTTTCAGAAGTTCATGCTCGAGGGGGCCATGCCTTCTCTTACATTGATGACAGTTTTATTTGGGGCCAGTCTACTGATGACTGCCTCAACTCCTTGCGGATTGTGTTAGAACTATTTCATGAACTTGGTTTCTTCGTTCATCCGTTGAAATCTTCTTTAGTTCCTCAGAAACAGATGAAGTTTCTGGGTTATATCCTGGACTCAGCTAGAATGGAAGTTTATCCTCCAGAGGATAAAAGACAATCAGCTCTTCGCAATGTTCTTTTCTTCCTGGACAATCAAGGAAAGTTGCATACTATTCAGGCGGTTGCCTCCCTAATAGGTACTCTTGTGGATTTGTGTAAGGGCATTGACTACGGCATGGCTCACTACAGGTTTTTGGAGCGTGACAAGACTTCCGCTCTTACTTGGAACTCTGGAGATTTCTCGGCAAAGATGAAATTATCCTCAAGGGCGTTTGATGATCTTCTGTGGTGGGCAGAGAATTTGCCTTGGAGAGTCAGGAATATTCGTACCTTCTCTCCTACAATCACCTTGTTTACCGATGCTTGTGATACTGGCTGGGGAGCGGTTCTTGACACCCAAACCGCTAAAGGCCTGTGGACTGATGTAGAAGAACTCCATCATATCAATGTGAAAGAGACTCTTGCTGTTCAGTATGGTGTGTTATCTCTTTTAAGAGATGTGTCTGATACACATATCTTAATTAGGAGTGACAATGTCACTACGGTGGCCTATATCAACAAGTTTGGTGGGTCGAAGTCCAAGGAATGTGATATGGTAGCAAGAGAGATTTGGAGCTGGGCGGAGCAGCAGAATAACTGGCTGTCCGCAGCTCATATAGCTGGAGTTGAGAATGATTTAGCAGATATTGCTAGCAGACATCTTTCTGATGATACGGAATGGCAGTTGAATCCGATCATTTTTCAGCGCATTATTGAAGGTTTAGGTACTCCAGACATTGACCTGTTTGCATCCAGGCACAACTATCAGGTGGATCAGTTCGCCAGTTGGTTCCCTGATCCATTATCTTCGTTTGTGAATGCTTTCACTTTGGATTGGAATATGTTTGATCTTCCTTATATTTTCCCACCTTTTAGACTGGTGGGCCGCTGTCTTCAGAAGATTCAGATGGAGAAGGCAGCAGCTATTCTTGTGGTTCCGGATTGGGAGGGTCAACCATGGTACTCCCAAGTAATAGCGGAAAGCAGGGCGCTCCTGAAGTTCAGGCGTCGTCCAAGAAATCTGATCCCCCACAAGGAGAAGCTTCAGGATCCAAAGATGGAAAGAATACCACTTCTCGCTGTTCTCTTTTAGAAAGCCATATTCGAAGTCTTAACGTTTCTTCCCGTGCTAGGAAGCACGTCAGAAATAGCTGGGCGTTGAATACCCGCCGTTCTTATAAGACTTATCTCCGGAAGTGGAGGATGTATTGTTACATTAATAACATCAGCGATACGACCAAGGACATAAACCATGGCATTGAGTTTCTTTGTGATTTGTTTGACGATGGTCACTCTTTTGCGGCCATTGGAAGTGCCAGGTGTGCACTCTCTATTATTTTTGGAAAGTTTGGTGACAACACCTTTGGAACTTTGGAAGTTGTCCGTCGTGTGGTGGACGGAATGTTTCGAGTCCGTCCTCCTAAGACTAGATATTCAGAGACCTGGGATCCGAATATTGTTTTGTCACACATAGAGACGCTGTTCCCTCTATCAAACTTATCTTTGGTTGAATTGACACACAGGACCGCGACTTTACTTATGTTAGTTACAAGTCAGCGAGTTCAGACCTTACAGACAATTAAGTGCGAGAACATTGTTTTCTCTAGGAATAAGGCTACAATTTTACTTTCCGAAATGATAAAGACCTCACGTGTGGGTCGTTCTCTTGGGTCGATTGCTTTGGAAGCTTATCACCAGAACAAGAAGTTGTGTATTATTTCCTGTCTTCGCTATTATCTTGAGAGAACAGCAAGATATCGTCCTAAGGATGCTCAAGGTTCAGCTTCTGGACCTTTATTTATAAGTTTTGCGGCTCCACACAAGCCTGTGGGTAACGCCACTATTGCTAAGTATATTCGTTGTACTATGAAGGCCAGTGGCCTGGACACTTCTACCTTTAAGGCTCATTCGGTTAGAAGTGCGACTACTTCAAAGCTTGCTTCTCTTCACGTGCCTATCCAGACTATCATGCAGAGAGCATTATGGCGTGACGAAAATACTTTTAGAAAGTTTTACCAAAAGCCCATTAACGTCACCCAATCTTCTACGGAGACTCTTCTCGCTGACCATACAGCGAGTACGTCCCGGAGGCATTAATAGGTGAGATGATGATATGTTGCTTGAGAAATTTTAGACGTTAAAGTCTCCTGTGTCCTGCCGCCACCTAGAGGCGGCGACGGACAATAATTGAAAGATATACTAACCTTACTTTGTTCGGTGAAGTATATCTGTGATTATTGGAGGAGCAGCCGTTAGGTGGGGGGGACACAGGCCCTCCCACCCTTACCCTCTGTGTCTTTTACGGCTGCTCTGTTTGATATATGTTCTGTGTTCATATATTTTATCTGTGTTTTTCTCCTATAATCACTATTTCCAGTGTCAAAATATTTCTCAAGTCGCTCACCCGGTTTAAAGGACTGGCTACTGTGTTACGTAAGGTTACGTAACGCCTGGGCCTCCCCATGGGACGCCAGAGCTAGTAGCCGGGCACGGCTGTTTATCGGTACCTCAAATTAAGGATCACACCAAGCAACATCCCCATCTACATACAGATCAATACTTATCAACTGCGCTCCGCGTCTCCTGTGTCCCCCCCACCTAACGGCTGCTCCTCCAATAATCACAGATATACTTCACCGAACAAAGTAAGGTTAGTATATCTTTCAAATAATAAATATGGTCTGTGACTTAACACCAGCACATAGGAAGAAGAAAATTTGATGGATGGGTTATTTTTTCAGAATATGAATTGCCATGATGAGTAGATCGATAATCACTGAGTTTGTTTTGATGGCTACTGATAGCTTGGTAGCATATACACATGTAAATTAGGTATGTAAATAATATACTGTGTGCCCATTCTTCTCTGTACAAATAATATTGGTTGACCTTTGCATGGTGGTAGTGCTCTTTTCTCTACTGGAACCCAGGACCTAGGACCCTGCATTCTGTAGGTCATAACACGACACTCTGTTTGAGGCCTACTTAGAGTAAACATCAAAGCGACCCAATGGTAACCCTATGGCGAACTGCTCCGAGTAGATCTCAAATAGAATGTAACCACTATGCAATCAGTGCTTGTATATGTTGAGGGGCAAGTTAGCCTACAGATTTGAATGTGAACAAGTGAAGTTGTTTAGAGGGGAATCTTCAAATATTATTGTTTCTAGGGTGGGCGGGGGGGGGGGGGGTAGAGATACATTTGAGGCCATTTTCTTATACAGTTTTTATGCTCTTTCCAATGGTGGTCAACATTTACCATAGAGTTATAGGGGTACTTTCTGAGATAACTGGTCTTAGTCTACAATGGCTACATATATAAACCCCCGACCAAGAGTATAAATGCGCCATCTGTTGTGTTAAAGGATTCTGTGCAGAATTTCATTCTGCTTGGGCACCTTTTGTCCAGGAAAGTGTGTCCCACCAGCAGTGTTAGCTGGCCATAATAATAGGCTTGAAGCCCTTATAAAACTCTTAAATTAACTAGGATATTATATTATTGAGCGAATAATGAAACCTTAGGCAATTTAAAAGATTTCCTGCCTGCCTTCCCCACACCATAGGTACAATGCCCACCCACCCTCCATCCCAGCCATGTAGGTGCTACTGTCATAGTGCCTACATGGCACACTGCACGAAAAATGAAAGTCCAGTTGTGAGTTGGTTTCAAACGTGCAACCCTCCATGCGGGAGGCGGACGTTCTGCCACAGAGCTAGTTCCCGACCTTGAATGTACAAGGCTTGACGAGGCGCGACCGACCCGCCCTCTATGAGGGTGCAATCCCATATCCGAAATTCCTCCCGTCACCCTATAAATCAGCGTCCACTCCCCATATATGAACGACCCCTACTTATGGCCTAACTTTTGTTGTTATCCCATGTAAGTTGTGACCTTATTATTGTCTTTTTATGGGAGGACTTATATATTATACGGTGTACGAAACTTGTACTTTTAAATATAAATGTTAGCGCTTCATTATCGGCAATATCACGTGACCATTCCGATCCCTTATTCCGTTCCGTACCTGTTCCATAACGTCCCCGGAAGTCACATTTACGCTAATAAATGTAACCGGCAAATGGGATATATTCGAAATGGATAGCGGTAGTGTTGATATGTTTAAAGGGCGGGTGGCGTTGACGTACACAGCACGTTGTGGTGTGTATGTCTACGGTATTTAACACTAAATCAAATGGATATTGTAGGTAGGAGGGATAGAGACAGGGGGGTGGGGGGGGGACGATCCTTTATTTTTAAATATAAAAACAATCTAAAAGCCTTCAGATCTGGTGAAATATAACCAATTAACTTCCCACAAATAAATGTCTTGCTGCGGTAATTTTCTGGATTCTCCTACACTTATAATAAGAAGTGACGCGTTCTGGCCGCAGCGTCTTTATGTGCAGGATGAGTTGGGGACGGAAACGAAATGTCGGTCATTGTTTACATCCATTGGAATACTGTAGGGTTTGCCAGTATTATTTAGTGAATTACCGAAGTTGCCGTGGTGTATTGCTGAGCTTGAGTTTTGCCTAGCATCTTTCAGCCGACACGGGACACCTTTTCGTCAAGTAACTCAAAGTTTGAAAATATGACATTAGTGAACGAGTGAACTAGTCTGTTTCCCAAATAGTCTCATTTCCCCTATACCTTTTCTAAACATAATTACATGCAAAGCAGATTTAAAAACAAAAAGAAAGTCTAACATGGAAGCTTTAGTATATTGCATACAAAGAATTTAGCTACAAGAAGTACAAGGGGGGGGGGGGGGTGCACAGTTTCTTCCGATCGATTTCTTTCATCTCGATATTTCAGTGGCGGAATGAGTGTATTAATAATATTGGGGATGTCCATTTTATGTTTGTAATACGAGGGCAGGGGAAGTTTGAAGAGATTGATTTGGCGCTGGCGGTAGGCAGTGATTAAATAGCGTGGCACCAATGCACCGATCACTATGAAGACTAGTGTGAATTTAATAGCAACGCTCCATGGATACCATGCCCTTCCCTCCATTTAATGGCCACAAGTAACTAATCCCACACCAGGGGGCACCACCGGCTTCATGTTCAGCGCCGCCTACCACCCAACGCTGGGTATAGGAGATGGGGCAGGTCACTTCCTGTTTCCATGGAAACCAAGATGGCCGCCCAGGTGTTGACTTTCACATGGGTCTCACGGATTCCCTGACAAAAAATATCCGGTGGCACCCAAGCTGGCCATACCACCATTAATAAATGACACCTCATTATCAACGCCCTGTGTGATGAGTTCAAGTCATGGAAGCGGAATTAAAGTGTCATTATCCAAAAATTAAGATCGCCAAACCTGTCTCGATGTTTTTTTTAAATTGCTGTTGGTTGATAACTTGCCGTTTTGGAATCCAATTGTTATCGAATTTGTCCCTGGTTATTTCTAGAGTCAGTTCTCCACAGCCGCTTATTTTGCGGTCCCTGCTGGTGTATCGTGGAAGTATATAATTAGTTTTGCGCTGCTAAACTTTCGTGCATGGTTCTATTTAACACATCTTTGTGCTGTCATAAATTCGCCCATTAACAATCTCTATGAAGCCCCAATGACACCAAGTATTTATTTCCAATCTAAATTTACGCTCTTATGTTGGTATATGTTGGTATGCACGTAAACACTGATAAAATGTGAATGTGTTGCAGAAAAATATCTAAAAATCCCTATTTTTGGCATGATCCGACTTGCATCTCTGCAAAAGCACCACAACCCCCAGTATGTTGGTGTACTGTCCTCCTGTACCGTCCTCCAGCTGTACTGCATCCTAGTATACCTGTCCTCCTGTACCTTCTCCCCCGCCTGTATATCCTCCTCTACCACCTCCAGTACCACCTCCAGCATCTGATGCACGGGCGTCAAGGTATGTGGCAGAGTGGCAACTCCTCTATTAATTTAAGGCTGTGTTCTCAGCTATTACGACAAACAAATCTTTCCAAATTTACCCATATTATGACTTATAGGACTGGATTTATCAATATTCTGCTGATGCTATATGTTTATTTAAAAAAAAGATGAATCGGCAGAGAGAAAAGACCACCGATGAGCGATGATAAGTGAAGTCATCACAGTAAAGGATTTCGGCGGGTCTCCAAAATATACATACGAACTTTCATGAAGCCCAGTAGTAAAAACAGCCATATAAAATCCACCAAAATGTTAGTCAAATGACCTTTAAGGGCCTGGTCCACCCAAAAATGCCCATGCGGGAATTCCCGCCGCGGGAAAAACCGCGGCAGAAATTACCGCAGAACCCTTGTCCACCAACGCGATAATTGCCTATGCTTTTCAGTGAATAGTTCCTATATATAGGCCTATGATATTCTTGTTTGAATAAGTGTGGATTGCGAGTAATTATGATTGTACTGAGACTAAAATATACCAAGGAAAAAATGTAAATTTTGAAATCCCGTAATTGTGAGAAGTTTGAAATTTTCATCGAATTCGGGGGGGGGGGGGGAATGTAATTTTGAAAAAAATAGTTTTGCATTCTTTTTTATTAGGCCTATCACTGCAACAATGCACTTTTATAAATAAACTAGCAAAGTACCCGTCCTCTGGACGGTCCCCCTCTCTCCCCACATTTCCTCCTCTCCCTCTTTTTCCTCCCCTCTTCTCTGTCTTTCATACCTGTTTTTCTCTCCCAATCCCATCTCCAATTACCCCTCCCTCCCCTCTTCCTAATGCTCCCCCTCCCCGCTTTCTCTCCTTCCCCCTCTCTCTCTTCCCCTACATCCTCTCCCTCCCTTTTTCCCTATCCCTCTTCTTTCCCTCCCCTTCCTTCTCCTATTCCCCACCCGCTCCCTTTTCTTCATTCTCCCCTACCTACACCCTCTCCCTTCCCTTCCCCTCTCCAATAACCCCACTTTATCCCTCCACTCTTCTTCACTCTCCCACTCCTCTGCATATAGTTAGTTCCCCCTGGGAAGGACATAGTAGGTTGTGGGAAATGACGTAGTATCCCACAGGAGCTTTCCCAATAGAGTGTGGACATCCCAATTTAAAAAAGGCTTCAAAATCACATATTCACCCCAGATACTTTCACAAACCACATATATATGTTATATATAATGTCCTCCATACATGTTATATATAATGTCCTCCATATAAGGTATATAAAATGTCCTCCACACAGGGTCGACGGACTTGTACAGACAAAAAAAACAGATCGGGACATAAACAGTATGAAGACAGGTGAGTGAGATTGGTTGCTTAACGCCCTTATCAACACATTTAAGAGTGTTTTATCAAGGGCGGGAGAGCTGAGAGGGAGGCAGTTTATGATCATACCCAGGAAAAAGAGATAGATAAGAAGGGAGAGAGAGACAGAGAAAAGAGACAGAAAGGCACTTTATGGTCATACCCAGGACCATTCATACCCAGTATAAAGACATATGTTATAATAGGTTATAACAGTTAGGTCCCCCTGGACGTAGGTTGTGGGAAATGACGTAGTATCTCACAGGGGCAAATAGAGTGTGGTTATCCCGATTTAAAAAAGGCTTCAAAATCACATTTCCACCCCAAATACCTTCACAAACCACATACGACGGCATCCAGAGAGGGGGGAGAGACCTCTAAAGATGAGTAAAGTGGTTTGTAAAACAACAAATTCCGAGAACATTCTGGACAAAGAAAACCTTCTTTCTACCATTTCTTTTCTACCTCCTTTCCTAGAAATCGCTCTAGCTTTATATTATATGGATGAAAGATAAACCAAAGAGAGATTGTCTTGAATAGTTTTAATAAAAATACTTGTACAAAAAATATCCCATGGAGTCCTTTATTCAAAGAATACAGATATCTGTATTCCTAATACAGATATCTGTTTTGTAATACAGATATCTCTATTAGGAATACAGATATCTCTATTGTGGAATAGAGATTCAAATGTATACATACTGTATGTAATGTACATTATAGATATCTCTATTAGGAATAGAGATATCTGTATTGTGGAATAGGGATATCCATATTAGGAATACAAATATCCATATTAGGAATACAGATATCTCTAATGTGAATGTAATACAGATATCTGTATTAGAAATAGAGATATCTCTATTCGCAATAGAGATTCGGATGTATGGATGTATGTCAGACATATTACTATTACGAATAGAGATATCCCTATTGTTGAATACAGATATCTGTATTCCTAATACAGATATCGTTAATGTACATTGCTGACACATCAATGCATCCAAATCTCTATTCTTCATACAGATATCTGTATTAGGAATACAGATATCTGTATTGTAATAGAGATATCTCTATTTCTTGAATAAAGGACCCCATGGCTCGCCATACAGTTGCCCATATGTAAAATTTAGTATTTTCTATCGCATTGTTGCTTGACCCTGTTCGACATACTAGACAATTTTTACAATTTTGAATTACTTATAGCAAATGGCCCAATGGAGGGTTCAAACTGATCGAGACCCATCAGTAAACGGGACGAACCCCGAAGGGGTGAGTTCCTGTTTTCTGATGGGTCGAGATCAGTTTGAACCCGAACAGAGGGCCATTTGCTATTTATTACACACTCTATTTGGATGTTAAAAAGTAAATTTAACTTGTTAAGCCTATAGTTTAGCTCGAGGAGGCTTCATTCACCGCAATTTGTAGGCCTAAGTTACGCGGTCGGGATGACGTCATCTGGCCTACGCTGCACCAATGAAATTGCGTCTTTGGCCGAACGGCACACATGGGCGGTTCGTATCAACCAAACTGCACCCCCAAACTGCACCTTTCTAACTGCTCATGTGTGTAATAATAGCCAATATTTTACGGTTTGATTATCAGTTGAGTTATCACTCACATGCAAATATTAAATCAATTAGGTGCTAGTTGAATAATTAGTAACCTCTTAATTTGCAAATAATGCTGATACAGCTTCTTCAACCCAATAAAGATACTATGATTGTGTGCGCTATCATCATTATCATCGCCTTTGGATTAATAATCTTTCGTGGATGTCTTCAGGGCACTCCGGTTTTTGCAGATGATTTATTTCCTTTTTCTTTGGTAAACAAAATTCGGAGAAAAGCAAGGGGAAGAAATGTTCAGCACTCAGGAATGGAAATGAGATTTTCGTTAAAATTAATCAAGTCTTGTAGCGTTTATTCCACCCCATTTATACCTACTGTGTATCTATGTATTTCTCTGTACACCTCCAATATGTACGTGCACAGAGGGTGTATATATATTAGATATATTTAATCATATATGTTAGGAGTAGAATTCGCTTCACTTCGGGAAGGTTCCTATTTTGAAGGTGTCCAAGGGCAACTCCTCCAGATTTGTCATTTTCTGATAATCACTGGTACTAGACAGTGTTACTATTTGTTTTAAACATACATTTAATAAACAAAAAGACGCATCTATTATAATAGCCTCGAAGTTTTTAATATACAATATGTATAATATGACTCAATACAACATATAATATGACTCAATATACAATATGTATAATATCACTCAGAGCCCCTCCAACCCCCTGCCCATGCTACTGTGGTGTCACATACACTCCTAGTAAATGCCAAGCACCTATAGATTTCTCTAGCACCACTCCTTCTTGTATTTAGTAATTACCTTTGAAAGTGGGTAGCAAAAAGTTCTCCTCTTCCCACTTTGTTCTCCGGCCAAGTATTATTCTTATAAATACACAGATTGATTAGAAATGGGCGAGTAGCCAGAATCCTCTATGCGCACCTGAGACCAGGGAGGGCGCCACTGGACACCTGAGGGCTGTTTAATTATAGCCGTAGGCATACTCTACTAATGGCGACTACTAACTCTGCCATATTGTTGCTTTTTAAAGGTTTTAAATCTGGCCACATTTTATTATGTTTTTACTGTGTTGGCTTGTCAACCAGTATTATTATTGGGTCGGTTTTTAATCTGTTAGACAGTTACTGGATTAAACGATTATAGGGACCGAACCTTCTATTTTGAGTAAATTTTCTACCTTCAAAGACCTGTCGCCGCGAACATAAAAAATAAGGAATTGGTTATGCCTACGCTCCTGATTTTTTCACTGCTGGGGGGAGTAATGTTTTATCTGTGTTTTGACGAGGGGGATTTTTCAATTTTCAATTTTTGATACCTTTTTGGTCCAGTTTTTTGAGGAAAGATTTGCGTTTTGCGGCGAAAAAGTCTGTGAAATCGAGAGAAAGCTGTAGAGGCCTCTCGTTATCACCACAGGTTTTAACGAGTCTGGTACACTGTCTCAGAATGGTATTAAAGACTGTGGCACAGGTTCTCCACAGGACTCAGTTTTAATGAGGTGTGAATGTTCGCACCTTTTCTGGGAACGTTTGGCCCTGATTGGTTAACTCTGTGACTGAGTTTTCCTGACACTCTATTTTGATTGGCCTGTCCATGCCCAACGAGGCACGGACAGGGGCGTGGTATTCCCTCCTCTCACCCTCTACAGTTCATTCCCTCTTCTGATTGGCCCTGGCCTGTCCATGCCCAACGAGGCACGGACAGTCCAAACACCCGGGACGGGAATGACCACGCCCCTGGCCGTGCACTGAGTGTCGACAGGCCGTGCACTGAGTATCAACAGGCCAATCAGGAATCAGGAATTCCGGGTCTCCGTCCAGGTCACGGCCACCGGGTCACCAGGTCACGGCCACACAGTGTGCGCGTACAAGCCCAGCCGCATAGGGTGAGGGGTGTGCGATGTTCAATTCAGTTGACTGACAGTGCAATCGCACATAGCCTCAGCACATTTACGATCAGACCTAATGAAAATAAACCTCTCCAAATCCATAGAAATGTTCATTTCTGAACAGAATCGTTCATTTGGGATCTTAAGTAAGAGTCATATTAAGCTTCCTATCTCTTTATTTACTTTAAACGATTCATTAAATAAGTTTTAGAAGGTGTTTTCTAAGACTAAGGCCCAGCCGTCATAGCGTGAGGGGAGGCTATGTGCGATGGTACTGTCACTGCATAGGGGGAGGGGTCATCCATCCATCCATCACTTCGGTCCATCAGTCCATCCATCAATCCATCCTTCAATCCATCCATCCATCCATCACTTCATCCAAACCTTCCCTCCCCCTTCTCTCCCTCCTTCTATCTCCCCTTCTCTCCCCCCCCCTCTCTCCTCTCTCTCCCCTTCTCTGTCTATACTGTACTTGTGTCTATACTGTACTTGTGTGTGCATACAGTGTGCACACTGTACTTGTGTGTGCATACAGTGTGCACACTGTACTTGTGTGTGCATACAGTGTGCACACTGTACTTGTGTGCATACAGTGTGCACACTGTACTTGTGTGTGCATACAGTGTGCACACTGTACTTGTGTACATACAGTGTGTGTGCATACAGTGTGCACACTGTACTTGTGTGTGCATACAGTGTGCACACTGTACTTGTATTTACTGTGTGCACACTGTACTGTACTTGTGTGTGCACACGGTACTGTACTTGTGTGTGTGCACACGGTACTGTACTTGTGTGTGCACACTCTGCACACTGTACTTGTGTGTGCATATAGTGTGCTTACTGTACATATGTACACTGCTTACTGTACTGTGCATATAGTGTGCTTACTGTACTTGTGTGTGCACACTGTACTTGTGTGTGCACACTCTGGGATGCAGTGAAAGCTAGTGGAGGTGTGTCGGTTAGAGATAACTTACAGTTACAGTCCAATGCACTTCGTAAGAAGATGCATTTCCACTGGTTTCCATGCTTCAAGAAAATCCATTTGAGTGCTAGAAGCCCTTTTTCGTACATCCATTTGGCACACACACATAAAAATTCCATTTGAGTGCTAGAAGCCCTTTTTCGTACATCCATTTGGCACACACACACACACACACACAAATTTGAGAATTTTTCAAAATCTCAAAATTAGGATCCATTCTCAGAGCAAATTCCTTTTGAGAATGATCCTGTAAAGCACAACTTGAATAATTCCAGTGAGATGAGGTGAAGACTCCATGAAAACCATTTTTGAAGACCAATTCCTATGATATTTTCAATTGTTGAAACCAATGGTAGAAGAGTCTTGAAAATCGTCCAGCAAATCTCTAGGTGTAGGGGTAGAAAAAGGTTAAAAGGTCCAATGATCACCAGATCAATGGAAAAACAGCTGTAGTTCTGTTCAGTACATAATCCTCTGGTCTACTGACTGACCAGTTAGATGCGGTTACCTTTTTATACCTAGATCCCTAGCCTAGGACTGGTAAGATCGGAGCAAAAAGCTAAATTAAGTTCTTAAATCATTTCAAAATCGGTAATTATTTAGAGTTTTTCCAAAAAGAAGGTCTAGTGTTGGCCATTTTGTCAGAAAATGTCTAAATTTTAAGCTATAAACCATTAAAGTTAAAACACAGTAGGGTCACGTGACCTGTCATTAAGATACATTAACATAATCAAGAAGGATTAAGATTCCTTCAATTTTCCTTCAATTCTTCGAAGAAACTGCCGTTTTTCGCTGGAAATAAACATTTTCGAAGGCAGTAATATCACTCTAGGTTATGTTTTAAAGGGAATTTAGGCTTCTACCGATTCAAAATGGTCATCTTTAGGTATATTCCGCCCCATTTTGTTTTAATATAGAGTTGTATGGGTGGCGTCGGCGGCGGTTTTTTTTCAAGATGGCTGACAATTTTAGCAACGATTTGCACGCCGAATAATGGCGAAAATAAAAGTGAACTTGCTTGTTTCACGGTGGATATTTTGTCCACACGTTGAAATCTATCATATTAAATGTTTTTGGAAACTTTTTGGTCATTATTAAGAAAAATATCGGTGCCGACTATGACGTGGATTACACCCATAGGGTTAGTATAGGAGTCATGTCAGTCAGCGATATCATTGAGCAGATAATTATTGATTCCAAACAGTGGAAACCAAAGGAGAGGGCTTGTCAAAATGGCGATTTTTATCATGGTAGACGACGGCCACCCAGTTTCTCATGTATTACAACTTAAATACTTCATTTCATTGTTTTAAATCTAGTTGATTCGAGATGGAACATGTCTGACCATCTGCTGTTAAATTCCCAGCAGTTAAATATCATTATGTTTTGTTCATTATGAATTTGAATTTTAAGATCGATTCGAAATGGAATTTTATTATCGGAATCGGACATAGGAGATTCAGAATTTATCTGGAATTTCGGCGAAATATTTTTAGGTCTGTACAAGCAAAGGGGGTCATATATCTTTCAAAATGGCTTTCTCATGATGTATCAAGGTTGTATTTAAATGGATTATTGCACGAATTTCATTTTAGTTTAGTTTTTTAAGAGATTTTGGCGATTTTAAGATTGCATTTTGATCGATAATTTTCTTTATGGAGATTTAACACTGGAACATTTTTTCACGGATTCCAGACACTATGTATGTGTGTAAGATTTTCAGAAAATGCACAACTGGCAGCTGTACACATTTAGTACATTCTGCTAAATTTGGCTGCAATTTGGTCATGATATTTTATGAGGTTTTTTTTTAATAAATTTTATTGACAAAGTTTCACAGAGTGATAGTTCTCATTCGTCGAAATCTTCTGGTGATACAATCTTTTGTTTTAATCAAGGTTAGATCTTCCTTTTACACTTTACTACATTTAATATCTTTAAATTTTTAATCACAATTATACATCGATTTAATACACATAATTAATTAATCTTCTACTTCAGCATATTCACTTTTCTACATTTTTTTTGCCATAGTTGTCATATGGTCGATGGTACTTTTCCTCTCCACGCCCATAGGGTTAGTATAGAGTCATGTCAGTCGGTAGCCATTTTGAATTCTTACGACGTAGAAGTCAGCTGGTTCATTGAAAATTAATTATTACAGATTAATTATAGCATCTTATTGTTCATTAATCAAAGGTTAAACACGATTAAAAACCGACCCAATTTCGCCTGTCTCTCCGCCAGGAGGGAAGGTACATTAGCGATTAAACCCCTCTTGTTGATATTTGGAAATCCAGTATCAAGAAGGCATATACCCGCTGATTCTGTGCCATGATGTTAAAAGGTGTCTTAAACTCACATATATACAAATTAGAAAGGACCTGATGTTAAATGCAATTGGTGGACATCAGCACCGCAAAGTGTGCAAACGTGTTACTTCAACCTACATGATCTCTCAGGCTAGGCAATAATGACCTTTCCAAAATCGCTTTGTATGGGCTTTGCTGATTAGCCCATTCATCCGTCCCTTATATGAATGGACCAATGGGGGCCAAGTTTGTATCATGTTTTTTTTTTCACTTTAGATCCCTAATAAGCACTTTTTTTGCTAATAATGAGTATGGAACAGGTTATAACTGGACTGGTAAGTTCCGGTTTCAAAAAGTGAAATCTGGCGTGTCAAGATTTGGATCTAATGAGGGCATGCCTATTTCCACTATATATATATCTTAGCAAAAAAGCCTGTGGAAGGCAGGGCCTCAGTTGTGGCAGGCAGGGCAGGGAAACCGGTATGCATATGACCGAATATTTCTATTTATGTGCATTAACGTGCATGCAAAGTTCTAATATGGTCATATAATAGTATCACCACCTTGAACTTAATGTTAAAATTAGACAGAATTCCATTCCCTGTCTCATATCTCTCTCTCTCTCTCTTTCTCTCTCTCTCCCTCTCCTCTTGTTATAACTGTCCCACTTATATGGTAAATCTGTCCTCGCCGTCCCCATCTCATCTCTCACTCATTTCTCTCTCTATCTTTCTATGTCTGTCTCATCTCTAATTCCCGCTCTCTCTCCCCTTTTCTTTCTCCCTCCCCCAATCTCTCTCCACGTGGATGTATACACGTACCAGCATACATGTATACATCTATATAAATAGATATGAATATATATAGAGAGAATGGGACGAGCCGGCAATAATCGAAAATTTATTGGACGAGATTCGTCCACATAAGCACGATGCCGTAGGCAGAGTGCTTATGTGGACGAATCAAGTCCAATAAATTTTCGATTATTGCCGGCGAGTTCCATTCTATATTTATTATATGTGCATAAAATTTGATCATATGTCATCAGATATTACTGAACAAATACTAAAGAAGTCTCAGAGAGCCCCGCTGCCCCGCTGACAGCCCCACTGACAGCCCCGCTGACAGTCCTGCACTGTGCGATCATGCAGTATTTATTTTAGGTCTACTTATATTGTTGACTTAAAATATTCATAACGCAGCCATTTCTTGAGCTACATTAATAAAATTTATATTATTCAAAAGAGAATTTAATGCTCTATCTAATGATATCGGTTTTATTATGTATTTCTATAATTCAAGTACCAGAATCACGGGTGGATTACCGATCGCGGGGGTTTGTTTACATGCTTCGCGGAGAGCCAAAGCTCCGCGAAGCATAACAACAGAGCTATTTTTAGACAACTACATTCATATAGGACGCGTCCTATATGAATATTTTTATAGCACCCCACTTATAGCACCTCCCATATAGCATGCGCATATAATAAATACATATTTAACATGTACATAACACATGAACCAAGTGGTACAGGGGTATTGTATATAAATGTTTATTATACGTGCATCCCTCTTGAGAGGTGTAATAAGTGGGGTGCAATAAAGATATTCATATAGTACGCCTACGGCATCGTGCTTATGCAGACGAATCTCGTCCAATAAATTTTCGATTATTGCCGGCTTGTTCTATTCTCTCAATATATACATTATATATGTGTATGTGCCAGGAAACAACCAACCTTTGTCTTTGATCACGAGTACTAACATGGTTGACCATGAGTACTAAAGTGAATGACCATGAGTATTAATGAGAGTCATCATGAGTGCTAAAGTGATAGGGCATGAGTACTAAAGGGATTGACCATGAGTACTAACGGGATTCACCCTGTGTACTAACGTGATTGATCATGAGTATAAATGGGATTCATCATGAGTACTAATGCAATAGGTCATGAGTACTAAATCATTAAGCATGAGTCCCGTAGGTACATTGTTACAGACTGGGTACTGTGTTACAGGGCAGTACAGTGTTACAGTCTTGGTACAGTGTAATAGGAGAGTACAGTGTAATGGTACAGTGTTACAGGATGGGTACAGTGTTACAGGATGGGTACAGTGTTACAGGATGGGTACAGTGTTACAGGAAGGGCACAGTGTTAAAGTGGGTACAGTGTTACAGGTGGATACAGTGAAAGAGAGAAAAAAAGAAAGCTCTCCTATGCTGAAACCAATATTGGATGAAATGAATGAAATCGGCATTTCCTAGCCTACCTGCACAATCTTTTTTTTTTTTTTTCTGACCAGCACTAAGCATCTCCATGAGAGGAAACTTACCGTGGCGTTCAGACGTCCAAAAAATATAGGGGATATCCTGACCAGAGCAAAACTGCCCACAGTCAAGGAGAACAACCCCTCTATCCCATCTACCCCGGCTCCCGCTAGAGCCAAGTGCCGTACAAAATCATGCAAATATTGCCCGGTACTTGACAAGTCAGGGCGCATCACCTCGAATGTCACTGGCCGATCCTACATATCACGCCAAAACATTGATTGCAAATGCAATAATTTGATTTATTGCATTACCTGCAAAAACTGCAACAAACAGTATGTAGGAAAAACGAAACAACTCCTTATGAGGAGGATGTATCAGCATTTCAGGACTGTACAACGTCCTGACCTGTCTCTACATGTATGATACCTCGGTATCTAGACACTTCAACTCCCCCAACCACAATGGGGCCCAAGACATTCCATTCCATGTACTGGAATTTGTTGGTTGCAGCGTTGACAGAGCCGTCTCAGAGGACATTCGCAACGAGTTGGAACTAAAATGGATCCACTGCCTTAAGTCCATGTCACCTAAGGGCCTTAATATCATGGATGCAATAACCTGGAAAACGGCCCAGTAACCACTCAAGTTTGCAAGACACATCATCAGCTATCTAGCTACGTAGAAATTTTTTTCAATATCGATAGCTTACTCTGATGTGACCCTTGCAGACACGATGGGCCATTCTCTGGCTGCCCCCATGAGATATTTGAGTGCCAAGGGCCCCCCGATACGGGGCCCCTGACCCTTGGACATCACATATTGTCATTACAGTTATAGACTAAAATATAACTAAGACCAATATTATTGTTCGTGTATTACACCTACATCAACACAAGTGGTGTGTGTATAATATCCATAAATACACACAAACATATGGTTCTTTTGGGACAGTAACCTACATCCTCTCCCATTAGCCCAACAGGGATTCAAACTTAATTTTAATCAACAAAATTAAAGCCATTTTATTCCTTGAGTCCAAACTGGACCAGAAAACATCATTTAAGCAGGGATCATCATCCTTCTTACTATACAAATAGTAGGGGCCCTCTCAGGACCCACACATTTTGCCTGATGAGCTTTAACAAGTGAAACCATGTTGTGCCAAACATTATATTTTATAATGGAGGGAGTTTTTGAGTATAAACATACATTTCCACACATAAAGGGTGGAAAAATATAATTTGATTCAATAATACTCATCTTTAGATGTATCATCCAAATGATGCGTCCATCGATCCCCAGGTATCATCACCTGGACACATGAGCACCCCTTGTGATGTCATAATGCCACCAAGGGAATAGTGAGGTATTGGTTACCCACGTCTGAGGACCTTCCAAATCCTCAGTAGTATGGTAGCACTGGACCGGTGAGGTTGTACGTCGCTTCGTTTAATTACCTGCACAATCTACTTGCAGTTGAGCATTGCTTTGTACAGTAGGAATCGAAGTTGCTCACATACATATTTTTGGTACAGTCCATATATGAATGGACCTTTGAATTGGCCTTTATTGTTTTTCTCTCATTTTTAAATTCAGTTTTTTTTATACTGGCTTGATACAGGGCAGTGGCCAGCATTATTATTCTGGCAGACTTTTTGGCTGACGTCACTACTGGCTGGTAGGCTTTTGCCATTCCTCCTGCCAAATCAGGAAAAGCTGTTGCTCTCTAGTTTTCCTGTCCTAGATGAAAATGAAACAAAACAAGGTATTAGATAATCCCGCCATGTCATTCTAGTAGTATCCTCTATACACATATATATATATATATATATAATTTTTATTCAAGTTTGTCAGTTACAAGAAGAGGACATCAAATCTAAGATTAGCAAGCTAAAGTTAGTTCTTCCATCTAGCCCTAGATGTATTATGTTAGAAATCGTGGCCCCCCCTGCTGGGCCTTGCGGGATACCAGCCCTTACAGGTAACCAATATAAATGTCAGCGCATCATACAAGTCAAAATAAAAAATGGAAATATAATTAAAAGCCAATTTACTGATTTATAAATTCGGATGTCTTTTCATACAAGTCAAAATAAAAAATGGGAATATGATTAAAAGCCAATTTACTGATTCATAAATTCGGATGTCTTTTTAAGCTGAATAAAAGAGAAATACACTGTGGCAAACAGCTAATGACGTCAGGTAGACTACTGGTATTTAAGGAGATATTTATGTTTTATAATATCACAGCCTTTCCATACATATATTCTGTTGTGTTTGGCTACTTGAGTCAAACGTTTATAGAAATGGACAACGGTTGGACAGAAATGGTCATTCCTAGGACAAGGCGATTAATATCCATTTGCTGCTGTACTTAGCCTACGTGATTTGTATATTCGAGCAGTGGCACACACTGGCCATTGGAGACCTAAATGCCCGTATGCTGTCTTCTTGCCCTCAGTCATACCTTTCTCATTCCTCATGGCTAGGGTGTATTCCCTTTATTTGAGGACTTTTCTTGTCTTTCTTACCAGCGAAACTGTATTCGCTTTCTGCCTCCCTTCTGTCTTTTGTCTCTCTCTCTCTCTCTCTCTCTCTCTCTCTCTCTCTCTCTCTCTCTCTCTCTCTCTCTCTGTGAGTATGTGTCTGTCCCTTTCCGCTCCTGCTCGCTCTCTTCCCCCTTTCTCCCTCTCTCCCATTCTCTCTCTGTTCCCTCTTTCTCCCCAACCCCCAACGCCTCCCTCCCCTTCCCTTCTCCCCTTCATCACTGTTCTTATTCGACCTCTCCAGTCCGTCCCCTCATTCCCTTATGTATCAATTGTCTTCTACAGAAAAGCTCCGGGGATACCGAGACCTTTCTGATTTGACCTTTAATAGTTGCAGTAGGAAAGTGGACAGGACTTAGCGCTATTCTCAAGTGTTGTAGTGTTTTATAGACTCGCCCTTCGCGATTCAGTCCACATCTGGCCATGTCACGAGCGTACAGCAATAAATCACATTCTTCTGGAGGCTTCTTTATCGTGGAATGGTTATATGTGTCCTTAATTAATTACTTGTGAAATAAAAAATATCTCCACTCGTTATGTAATGGGATTGATACGCTGATGATTCTGACTGGATTGCCACACGAGAAGAGCTTTTCAAGGCAATGGCTCTGTCAGGCAATTTTGCGATTTGTATGGGGAAAGGGATTTTGAAGAATGGAAAGTTGAACGTTGTCAGGGACAAATGGAAAGAAGAACAGGCCACCTCTGATACCCTCAATATATATGCGTATATAGAATAAAATATACCAGACTCCATTCTGCTTTTATAAAATACTATGTGTACAATTATTTTAGTATATATTTGGTTGCCATCAAAGGTGGGGTGAAGCCCGGGCCTAAAATGAAATAAGTGGGAGGGGAAAAAACTGTAGGGGTAGATGGAGGTAATATAATGAAACGATTTTCTCGTCTTATTTGTCAGGGAAAAATGAATTCGTCTGGGGAAAGTCATGGAAATGCCAGTAGATTTCGACGAATCCTATTTGTTACAATAACCCTAGCGGTGTAGTTTCGTCACATATCCTCCTCAATTCATTATGTTAAAAAAATAAAATAAAAAGAATTCTTTAAAATAAGCTCTAAGTTACTGGTTCGATGATCTATCAATCCGATGTGACGATATATATTCAATATATAATTAACTCCCAGGAGCCGTTTGCGGAGATATCTATAAATCAAACAGGTTAGGCCTACATCTAGGATAAAGTCATACATCATGAATCGCAATAAAATTTAAAATTTTAGCATAGCAATGTTTATGCCCTAGTTATTCGCTCAGTGTCTATGCTTTGTATGGTTAGCTGTTGTATAGAATGATGATGAAAATACTGCCAACTGATTGAACAGTCTACGCATGCATTAAAGTGGCGATGATTCTAGAAAGAATGTGTTGTAATAAAGTTTATTTTCTTATTTTGGATTGCTCCTGTCTGACGTTTAGGACTTTTTAAGTCCTTACCCAGGGACAATCTGAGAGCAATGCAAATATATCACAAATTGGCCCTTATACCTGTAGTGTTTGGGTTCGGGAGTTAGGTGGGTGGGGGGTGGGGGGGGGGGGCAAGGACTATGTGATATACAGAGTTATTAGTTTAGGAGTTATTTAGTTTAGGATAACAATATGTTAGTACCAAGAGGTGAGTTTAACCATAACAAATTCAATTCATTAAATGCTGGATACATGTATAGATTCAAACCAATAAAGATCAATTATTAACCAGTTGTAGGCTATATAATCTTCCATGTGCTTGGTCACCAGTAACCGTACTTAATAGCCTTCACAATGTGCTCCTCCTATAACGATTTTTGTCGCTAATGTATTATTTTGGTTTTGTAATTTATAGTCATTTTACTTATTCTAGTAGTTTAACATATAAACATACATTATAGACTATGTGATATGGCTTTTCTAAAAGCATAACCAAAGGGAATCCATTCAGAGAAGCATCCAGTGCAAAACAGCAAACTTATGCAATATACAGTATTACTTCCACCTAATATAAGACCCCGGGTATCGGACAATTTTAAAGAACATCTGAAAGAAAACATAGAATATCAGCAGGAATAACTATGTGTAATCTAAAATATGAAAGTATACAATTGATTGGCATCTATACATACATATATATATATATACAGTTTTTACTTGACCCAGATTCATCACGTGATCCCTTTTGCTGACGCAGACAGGAGATTTCCTGTGAAAGCTATTGTTACATATTGATACTGTATTTATACCATGCTTGAATTACTTGTGTTTATGGAAGTATACCCCCCGCTATGCTTATAGCTGGTAGTATACTCCCCCATGTATTACCAGTGCTGCCCAATCATGTAACCCAGGGAGCGTTGGCCTGGCGTGCCTCCAAGGGACACGCCTCCTTCAGTGAGAATAAACGATCATTAAGAACTGGGACTCTGTTGTGGACAGTCGTCATTTATATTCATCTTTTAATAATTATATACAATAGTATAAGACTATAAGTGAGGTCATATGTGATGTGTCACAGGAGAATGAGTCTGAATGCACTTGTCAATAGGGGACTTGCATGTGGCACTGCGCATATCTATTACAGTGCATGCTGGGATGGATTAAATTCAAATCTGACATACAAGTATTATGCAACATTTTATCAATATATGAAAGGATCTTTTCACTGATATCGTAGCTTGTGTAAATGATCAATGAAAAGAGCCTTTTATTTGCAATAATGATATGAAAAATGTACCCCCATAGGGTCGGGGAATTTACACAGATTTCTTGCCCCGGAAGGTCGGGGATTTCATCATATTTCCCTAAATGCCCAGGTCATTTCCCCATATACCCTCGGGGGTCGGGGGGTAGGGGTTGCAATTGACATGTGCATAAGTCGCAAAGATATGTATTTTTAGATACCATCGTAATTTACATGATGGGATCAGGGAGATTCCAATGACATTAACCTTTAGCACATCAAATAAGTATTTCTATATCTTTATATATTTGAAACAATAGTTACTAATATCTCTGAGTGAACAATCACTAATAAAGTACTTGAATATACTTCTTTAGGATGACCTTAGAAACGCAGAGGAATATAAACAAATTGATACAGTCATGAAATTTTGTACATGTTCTGATACGACTAAGAACACTAAACACTCCTACCAAGAAATCTTGTAGGAAAGATAATTGAAACATATCATTTCAGGCTCAAATAGTTTCAGGACGTAATTATTAAAAATCCTACCAATCTGATATAAATAAATACGTTTGGGTCTCCACAATTTAAAATTAGTTGTCTTCTCTTCCCCGGTAGTCTAGAAACATACTGGGAGACCTGGAATTTAATTCAGAATTATGACTTCTTTTTGTACGTCATCCTTAGGTACAAATAGATAATATCCCGAATTGATCAAATCTTGTTTACCTACTCTGTGCCAAGGAGAGGAACAAAATGAAATATATTTTCTCTCTTCCATGCCACAGCGTGGAAGAAAAGTTTAAAACACTATCTTGAATTGATTGAACATATGTACTTGGGTTTCCACGGAAAATACTAACGCATATATATGAAGCAAGGTCAGTAGCGCCATTGACATTTTCACTGTTTAATATATTGCCTTTTGTCCCCAACAGGTGCTGGCGGATGCTGAGCTGCACACGTTTGCGAGTACTGTGCGCGCTAATGATGAACTCATTATCGCCCTCTACCAGCTGTTTGAAGACGAGGACGAACCCCAAGAGGTAACTTGTCATTTATCACCAATAGCGGGTTTGCATGGGACAAGGGGTAGCTTGTCATTTATCACCAATAGCGGGTTTGCATGGGACAAGGGGTAGCTTGTCATTTATCACCAATAGCGGGTTCGCATGGGACAAGGGGTAGCTTGTCATTTACCTCCAATAGCGGGTTTGCATGGGACAAGGGGTAGCTTGTCATTTACCTCCATTAAAGGGTTTGCATGGGACAAGGGGTAGTTTGTCATTTATCATCAATAAAGGGTTTGCATGGGACAAGGGGTAGCTTGTCATTTACCTCCAATAAAGGGTTTGCATGGGACAAGGGGTAGCTTGTCATTTACCTCCAATAAAGGGTTTGCATGGGACAAGGGGTAGCTTGTCATTTACCTCCAATAAAGGGTTTGCATGGGACAAGGGGTAGCTTGTCATTTACCTCCAATAAAGGGTTTGCATGGGACAAGGGGTAGCTTGTCATTTACCTCCAATAAAGGGTTTGCATGGGACAAGGGGTAGCTTGTCATTTATCATCAATAAAGGGTTTGCATGAGACAAGGGGTAACTTGCCATGTATCACCTATAGAGGGTTTGCATCCGACATGAGGTAACTTTTCATTTATCACCTATAGAGGGTTTGCATGGGATAGCTTGTCATTTACCCCCAATAAAGGGTTAGCATGGGTCAAGGGGTAACTTGCCATTTATCACGTATAGAGGGTTAGCATGGGTCAAGGGGTAATTTGCCATTTATCACCTATAGAGGGTTTGCATAGGACATGAGGTAACTTTTCATTTATAATCTATAAAGGTTTCCATGGGACACTTTGTATGTCATATATGGGTCAGATTATCAGAAAATGTCCCTTTTCACCAATCCTCTCAAATAACCGAACAAATTATCAACGCAAAACCAAAATTATCTAATATTTTACCATGTTTCATTTGTTCATTTTCTGACAACTCGACCTCTATAGTGCATACTGGGATAGATTCAGGCCATATCTGGCATATACATATATAGTCTGGTCCTCACAGCATGCGGCATTTCACCGCACAGTAAACTGGTAAAACAATTTCTAACAAACCATGCTCAGTCACAGTCTGTTCCTTACAAACGTCCATAAATTTAACCGCACGTGTAAAATTTGGTCGGCGCGGAATTATCAAAGGCTTTCGATATTTCCACATGGTCCTAGCGTTACGCTATAGGCAATTCTCCGTATATTCGATCACATTAATTCGGATCATATTAATTCGGATGGTTGGTATATGAAGTTATGATTAGGTTGAAGATGTAGACTTGGCCTGTAATAAATGGAAATGACAGGTCAACAAATAAAAGGTGTGTTGTCTAGGTCAAACCATTTGAAAACTAGGTAGGGAGGGTTGTTTATGATTAGTCATTTATTTGTAATAATCGTTTCAGCATAACCTGAAATTTGATCTGCCGCCGGTCTAACAAGATCCTTTATTTAAGACAGAACTTGAGATCTTGAGTATATAATATGTAAGATATAGAAAATACATTTAAGTTTTTTTTCCAGTTGAGAAGATTGTGTTGCTGTTTTAATCTATTTTTCGAGGAGAAAGCATGTTAGTTGGGGAATGTTTTTCTAGGTAGGAGGATGAACCATAAAAACATCCATGTTTTTGGCCTAACGTATCAGCCTTCCTGGAAGACCTGCGTGTTTGGAAGCACGTGCCCCATTTTCTGGCATTGTTAACGGGAAAAAAGCCCCATAGTTATGAGTTCGAGGAACAACATATTGAATACAGGTTTATATGTTAAAATATTCCAGTTTGGTCCCATGGCTTACAGCATATGCGATGGGGATGGTAACTATTTGTGCGAGTATGTTTAGAAAATGTATTTTCAATAGTACAATACATACATTTTCCATGTATTGGTTGTTTTATGTTTGTTTTTATGGAAAATTGTATAACAATGCATTACAATAATATAGATTTGTATTTCTAGAAGTAGGTTTTACATGCATCGTAGAAAATCACAATTCCATACACCTCTACTGAGGCAGTATTTATAAGCGATTATATTTATTTCATGGATACATTTTGATGATTTATCCCTATTTGAAAATGGTCCTGAAAATGTGTGAAAGAATGATTTAAATTTGAACAAAATAAAGTAACACAGCACATTGCATACACGGTGAGTAATATAAAACGACGTTTCACGTGTGGTAAATATACTATATAAGAACTTCATCAAGAAAAATTATTAATTTATTTTTCGAGGAGAAAGCATGTTGGTTGGGGAATGTTTTTCTAGGTAGGGGGATGAACCATTAGGTAGGGGGATGAACCACTAGTACTGTTCATATTTCATCATAACAGGGATGGACGTTTTTGCTGAAATCAGTACTTGTGAAAACTTCCAAAGATCGTAAGATCTCACACAAATTTCACCACAAATTTCATACTGTGGTCAAAATATTCTGTACTCGTAGTAGTTTTCAAAATGAAATCCATTGAATGTGGTTCCTTCTTTATTTGACCCTATTTAGAAATGGAAATTGCATCAGAGGAATCAGTACATGGCCATTTCCACCAATTTGACAACATTTGGGCCACTAGCCTCCCCCCCTCAGAGCCCCTAAATAAAATCTTGTATTAATCAGATGAGTTTTTTTATGAACCTATATATGGTCATATATGTGTATTGAACTGCCAAGTATGGAGCCATTCTGATCATTAGTTATTTTGTTACAGGTATAAAAATCTATCACAAATTGAGCTTGGAAACAAGGATATATTTTCTGCCTCACTTCTGTGTAGAGCCCAACAAAGTAACAAAAATATAAATAATATAAATTAGAATAGAAAACCATTCGATTTAAAAAGTGATAGCATTTTACCAGACACTAATGTTTTATTCCAGTAAGGACTTGTCTCTAAAACTTCATAATATATTAATTCTAAATTTTTATAAATACAATATATTAATTTCAGGATAATCTCATATACAGACATTGCTATGGGGAGCAAATGTAGATTAACGACAAAATCATGAAAAAATAGCGATTTTAGAGCTTTTTGCTGTCTGCTCTGTAACCTTACACATTACTTATTTATTAATAATGGGTCATTAAAATTAAAATTAAAAATTAAAATTAAAATTAAAATTCACCATAATTCTGACATTCTTGCGGTTTGATTGATGTATAATGTATTTTTATCATTATTTGTGATGCTTGGATAATTTTCATTATTTTTTAAAATTCCACCTTAATAAAACGATATGTCGTTAATCTTCACCAGGGGTACCCACAGAAAACAAATCTGGATTTTGATGACTTTTGGCCCCCCATTTTTTTTTGCCATTTTTTTTGGACACAGATCATGTTCAAGTAACTTACCTTCACACACAAAATATGTGGCCACATGCAGCTTTGAATTCCAAATATATATTTAACACACTTTTCCTATTTTTCTGTTATTTAATGACCCACGAACAAAAAAAACTTGTTAAATAAACTGTTTAAGATCTATTGGATTTCGGACCGATATTTATTTTGAAATTGAATCCACTGCAAAAAGATCCATTTTTGTGTAGCTTGTCATTTTTGCCTGGTGGCCTCGCAATCAGAAAACTGGGCATGGAATTACATGAAATGAAATCATTGTGAACTCCATGAAACCCTGCTTCAAGTACAGCTTCGACATGGACTAGTTTTTAGTTGCACGATTTTTTTTCGGGACACGTTTACATGACTTTTCCCTTTAATGACTCAAGTGTCAAAATCGGTCTCAAGACAAATGGGAAAAGGCTGTTGGACATGCCACCGTATGACCTTGAAATAACATGGTAACATGAAGAAAACTGGAACAGGTCGGATGGTGGTCTGATTATCGAGGTTGATGCTCTAACGTTGCATTCTCAGCTATTATGACCAATAACATCTTTGATTCTTACTGCATGAAACGATGCTGCCCTGCAAGCTGATTGTGCCCTATATTTTTGTTCTTTAACATATTAATATACAGCCATTAGTGATAAGGATATACAAGGCTCACGGGGCCTATTATCTAGACTTGTCTGGAACCAAGGATTTAGACTTGTCAGAAACCAAAATCATATAAATCATATATAACGGAGCCTAAGACAATGCAGTGAGGTAGAATGCAATATGGTGGATATATTGACATGTCATGCTCATCAATAGAAGAGTGTCATGTTACCCAGGCTCTGGTGATAATGGACACTAGTGGCTGGAGGCACTGAAAGCTGAGTCATGCTCAGCTATGTTACGTTATGTTGCGTAACGCCCAATTAAGACAAGCATTGAGAGCGAGCATGGACATGAGATGCCATTTATCCATCCATCTATCCATTCGCGTAATGTCAGCGTCACCAGGTTGAATATCTCTGCTCACAGGTGTCACTAGTGCTCGATGCTTCCTTCCCTTGTTCCTGGCTGCAGGTTAGCCTAGTGGGGTCACGTGTCCACGGTGGGTGATAATAGGTGCAGGTTGTAATGGGGCGGGTTGCCGTGGTAACAGAGTGATGGAGAGGTGGCGTGTCGGACTGACACCTGTGATATGATGAGTCCAACACCCCGCAGGGGGGCAGGTCGAACACTTATACCTGTCTTCGTCCCCACGAGAAGGCGCCCCCACCACCACAACAGGCTCCTATTATGCCTGCCCACCGACAGGATCAAATGGAATGCCACCCAAGGTCGGTGAAAACACGACACGGGCAGTGACCCAGCCCTATAGGTATTCAGCACAAGAGTGCTTATATTCTGTTTGCTGATCCCTGAGAAATCTTGGTGATTATTATTATCCCACTTTCTATTCGTTGGAACAATCCCTTCCATTAAAGTTGATAGAAAGATGATGAACGACGGGCACTACATACAAGGGAGGTGCCTGGTACATCAGTTATGAAACAATTCTGATGGGTTATGATGTGTGTGTCATAGCATTGCTGGTTTCAGCGTTTAACTTATCAAGCTGCCAAAGCAGTTGATAGATGGCAGGCCTAAAAACGCTTTCCAGTGTGGCAGTGGAGGCCGACCGATGGGCATGACCAGGCATGAAATCTATTTCCTCGTGAAAGGCAACTTTTCAGCTCTCTAGCCCTATTCTTCTACAACCGAGATAGAAAAATCACTTGTGGTAGTTAAAATTTTGAAATTATGATAACATCATAATATGAAAATGAAGTCGCACCACTTGTCAATTATTTATTGTTGAATATATGTTATGTTTGCTGGCAGGAGGAATAGTTATATAAATTGTGAAGTAGATTAGTGAATCAACTCTGAATCTAGCCGAAATGGCGGCAGTTGCTAGGTGATGAGGCTACTATTATGTACTGGTTATCCCTGTCAGAGTGTCACAACCTATAATACCAGTACCATAATTAATATACTGTTACGTAATCATACGCAATGATATGGCATAAATTATTAAATATCATTATAAAAGGTTACATTGAATTACGAGTAATATTACTTTAATTATGCAAGTGACTAATGCAAGACTATGCCACGTCACTAGTAGTTTAGTTAATACCCACTAGGGGTTCACCTTGACCCACCTATCTTATTGGATAATAATAGAATGGACTGACCCTAAAATATACATGTCTTCTCCTATTGGTCTTATGTAAGCGACCCCCTGTGGTCAATTGATTTATATTGTATATCATTGTTTATAGGTAATTAATAACGATAATTGGATAAGGGCACGCATGCCCAAAGACCATGTTGGTCACATGATATTACGTATAATTACAATGTCTTGAGAATAAAATATTAGTCTAAACAGGACCAAATCTCTGTTATTATTATTCTACGGCTCTAGCATATACCAAAGGTCTAGAAGCCTCGCTGCTATTCATTATACAAGGCCTAACCTAGCTCTACTCGTTTACACGTCGCCTGGGGAATAGTAGTTGCAACAATGGCGGTAATATAAACGCTTCTGTTGATCAACAACTGTAAATCTGCTGCACCCACGTGTTTGGTTATTATTTATTATTTTGACGATCGTTGTTATTTATAACATGATCTGAGCGCAACTATTTACACAGTTGTTTTTTTTTTAAAAATCAATAATCTAACTACACACATATGGATGAAATCGCCTGAAAATGTACAATTCGCCCTCACCAATCCTCCCAAATAACCCAAAATTAAGACAAAAATGAACCTCAAAATAAAGTGCAACATAACCAAATTGATTTCTGAATGAACACAATGTAATAAGATATACCTAGTATTTATCATTTGTTCCTGCATAATTTAGTATAATTTGCTAAATGTGTACTGATTGTACATTTTCTTACGCCCTGACCATATATATGTTGGTATCAGATCTGATCTGATCTTAAAGCTTAATAAAGGTTGTGGCAATTAAAAGAAATAAAATGTCCCGTTCATTGCAGCTTGTTCCTTACACCCTTTTTTCCATGTCATGTAGTGATGGTATAATACAATATAACCGAATTAAAACTTGTCACGGACAGTGAACATGTATAACCATCATGGCTCTACTATACTCTGTACCGGCAATATGGTTTTCTATGACAGAAACTATTAACCCAAGTCCTCATAGTTTGAGGTTTTGATTTGATTTGATAAACTTTTATTTCAATCTCGAGAACGCTGTAAGTCGACTTCTCCAGCAAAACTGAGGTTTTCAAGTTGGCTTATGCCTGTTACATAATAAAGCAGATAACAATGTCACTTCTGTCAATGACTGGAAGTGACTTATCTACTATAGTTTCATTTTGGTATAATCTCAGTTCGCTTGTTTTTATGGTGTTATAAAAATAGAACACTTTCCTTCTCTCTGATATATATACATTGTATTTTTTCTTCTCAGTCAATACAATTTTCATCTGACCAAATCAAGCGTTTGGTGGCATATTTCTTTAATCATTTTGGATCTATGATTTGGTGGACCACCGTATGTTGTCTATTCCATGTGTAGATGTTCGCTTTTGAAATTTGGTGTTTCATTACTCTGCGACCTTCTGTAAAGTTTCTAGTGGCTATTGCTCTTATGTCTATGTACTTCCTATATGTTACTTTTGTTGTTATTATTAATATTTATGTGCGAAAAGTATATATGTTGTATATCCGTGAGCATTATACCATAGGAAACCTACGCTTCAATTACTATGATTATTCCAATAGCAAAGAATGATTTCTTCGGATAATGGAGAAGACATCCTTTTCAATATCGAATGTTTCCTAAGAAGACACCCTTTTCAATATCGAATGTTCCCTAAACAGATGTCCATGTGTTTTATTTGCCTAATCCTTCGTCTTCCTGAGATGCATTCTCCAATAGGGTTGCCGACTTTTTAATGGAGATCAAATGTTCCGTTTCTAGGTGCTGGATCCAGTGTGTCACCAGCTGTTCGACTTCTACCGCTCCGACATCAAGGAATTGAAACGCTTCACTCTCGAATTTGTCCCAACACTCATCTCAGCCTATCTTATGGGTGTGGCCAATAACGACAAAAAGGTATGTGTCTTATTTTAACAATCGCGAACTCTTGCATTCTCCTGTTATTGAGGTCGTTGACATATATACATGTACATATATACTTTTCAGTGTTTTTAATGGAATCAGTATGAAAATTACTACCACCAAGAAATTGGCTTTCAGTGTCAAATTCTACATTTTACCCATTTTCTATCATTGTTTCTAAAATCAGAGATAGTCTGGAAACTATTTCTTACAGTTCCAAAGTATACCCTTTTCTTCGCCCAATTTGGTATGGTTTGATTAATGTTTTTTAATTTCTATAATCGGATACATCTCAGACTGTATTTTAACACAAAGGTTCTTATTTGTATAGCCCTACTTTAGAATACAGAATACAATTCTGTACCAAATCTAGGACAATTTTGGCAGTTCTTTATGCCCTTTGTCATGGCATAAACTACTCGTTGAGAGTTTCTATTGCCAGTCTATCGCTGAGTATTTGTTGCACATACTGCCTGCGTCCTGGGTTTGGGGGTTTTATGCCCTGGAGAGAGCGTGTGAATGGATATATGGTCCTTCCCGGCTTGTCTCCTTTCCTCTGATATACGAGCGCTTTCGTTCTCCTCCTCCACCATTTCTCACACCACCCCTCCGATAGGACGCAACTTGCCTTAGCCCCACCACTAATACTCATTCTTATGTGTTACCACTTCCTTATGAATACCAATTTTTATTTTGTGTGAGGAATCAACATTGTGGCCCTGCATGGAGTGTGGGTCAGCGTTTGTGGAGTGTTTTCTTATTAATCCCCTCCTCAATTAATGGCTACTTGTTATGTTAAGGCAAGCATGTGACCGTTCAATCAAGCAATCTCCATTCTGCATGGACAAGGGTAGAGCAGCCAGTAAACATGCAACAGCAGGGCTGTGTTTTACATGCTACATTAACATGCTTTACCAGTCGTCCATTATTATCATAATCTCACATGTCTTTAATGTGTAATGAGGTTAGTAGGCAAACTTCAGCAACGCACACACAAGGCTCTAGCTACTCTGCCAATTAAATTTCCCCTCCTGTCCCTTTCCCTGTATCTCTCTGTCTCTCCTCCTCCTCTCTCTATCTCTCCTCTCTCTCTCTCTCTCTCTCTCTCTCTCTCTCTCTCCATGCACCCACTTATTACCCTTCCTTCTGCCCTTATTTTGACTACATTCTCTCCAAAAATAAAATCTATTTCTCCCCCTTCCTTCCCCTTTCCCTCTCTCCCTCACGTCCCCTACCCTCCCTCTGTTAACCACATTCACTTCACTCTATATAACACCTTTCTCTCCCTCATTCCCCCTCTCACTTCCCCTTCTCTCTCCCTCCCCATCTCCCCCTACCCTCCCTTCTTTTGATAACATCCTCTTCACTCTCTACAATATCTGTCTCACTCCCTCTCGACCCACATTGCATATAATCCACCCAATGGCGCCATAGTTTCATCAGCGAACATTAATACCATAGGCTGATCAGCTAAAGTGTCCACCAAATATTTAAATGCTCTGGGTAAATACCATCGGCAAATTGTGTTTAAAATGAGACTTCAAAATATTTAGAGCCACATACACCGTCATGACTACACTGCTTATAAAATTCGATAGGCTTAAGAATAAATATTACAAGGGGAGACTATTTATGATAAATAATGCATGTAAATCCCGGTGAAGTGTAATATTTGCAATTATTCACTAGATAATAATCCTGTGTACTTGTTCCACCAATGTAAACGTGTTTTACCGGCGCTTTATCTGGCACAGGACTTTGCCCGGGGTTTAGTGGTCCGCTGCTTTTGCCTCTGCAATTAATTAATGACAACCAATCCATCCAATAAGATGTCCTACTTTTTATCCACTCATCGCGTTGAGTTATGGTACTGCCCTCTGAAACGTAACCATCTTTATTTCAATAGCGCTTCTTAGCTTTGTTTTAAAGAACCATTGCACAAATCTTGAAAACAATACCTCTGACAAAACAGTTTTTATTTCTCCCAAAATAATTGATTGCTTGCCTTGAGACAAAATGAACCAATGAGAGGGCTTTCGATTGGTAAATGATTCTGGTAGAAGGGAGAAGCGAGAAGGGAGAACATTCATTTCAGTGAAAGATGTCATGGATACAGCGCTCCCTATGATAAGATGCTTTGTGTGAGCTAAGATCTGAGTTGAAGAATCACGATACTCAGCTGGTCGTATTGTTTCCTATTCATCAGGTGACCAGGGCGGTCACGGCCTCTATTCTCCCCCCGGACCCTTACCCACGGCCAGATGCTCTCTATCCCATACCCTCTCTCATGCAATCCCACCAGTGATACCTGCTGCGTATCCATACTCTATATTGTAGCTTCAATTTGTGATGTTTCACAGGAAAATGAGTCACAAGTCGCAAACTTGATATTTTTCGAAGGGATTTATTCAGCAAATCTCTTTGGAATCTTCTGAATTTTGGGATGCTTAGCGCTGCTAGTAGAATCAATACATGTACCAAATTCCAAGGCTGCGTTGGATATATCTATGCATATCTGAGGTTATCCTAAGGAATATATCTAATTATTTTACTGTACTGTAGTGACTGTCTATCAGGAAATATGGCTAAGTAGTGTTTCATGCATAAACAAATTTATATAGAAATACTTATTAGATGTCCTAGTGTTTACTATCATTGGAATCCGCTTGATCTCATCTTTTCAAATATTATGATTTTTTTAATAAATTTTATTGACAAAATTTCACATAGTGATAGTTCTCATTCAAAGGAGTAGTCATGATGATATCTGAAAATCCATATTTCTTCGAATTGTGACTCATTTTCTTGTGACCCATCACATTTGGTTTCAGTTCTGTATCTCTAGAATAACTCATTTGAGTTAACCAATTCAAACTGTACACTAGCCAAATCTAGTCCGCTCTGGAACAATTTAAATAGAGAAACTAGGGACATTAAGGATGTAAACTCCTTCGGATAAACTCTGGTAAAATATTATTGGAATAAATGTGATGATAACGATATCTGTGCTTATACAAGCTGATTCAGAATGTGTACTGAGTATAGCTATATATTGTACTTTGCTGACATGAGTGGAGGGTTTACCATTGAGCGTTATGATATCATAATCTATCTATAGAATCGGGATCGCTAAGAATATATATAAAAACATCAAGAATTCCTTCTTCGGCTCTTACCTTCCCTGACAAAGGACACGCTGATATCCCAGTCTGCAGGATATGTTAGAACTACAATTAAGTCTAAGTGGATGCTTTCAACCTATTTCATCCATCTACAAGTAGTAGTAGTCAGTAGACTCCCACCGCCAACTAATTTATATATTCTTTCATATCATTTTCATGGGGCCAACACATTTAGATATTGTAAAAAAAATATATTGGCTATAAAAATACTTGCTGTAAGCTAAAATATGAATCTTGAAGTAATCAACTCAATTATGCCAGTTTTTAACGCATCTCTGATAATCAAATGTTCTTAGTGGACTACTCTCGGAAAACAGACACCGAACTTTGATATTCAGACACAATGGTTCTGTGAACCAATTTAAACAGAAATAGACAGATATCATCCAGTTCCTGAAGCTGCATTCTCACTTAAAGCTGCACTCTCAGCTAACATCGGTCAACAACTAACAGTCTTCTCAACCCTTGATACATAAACAAAGATATACAATCTAGCAAAACGGATAATTTTACCCTAACACTTGACATTCTAAAGTTATGCTATAGTTTATTTCTTTAGATGCAGAAGGTGTTGGAAAGAGTAGCTTATTGTAACCCATAGCTGCAGACCTGATGAGACCATGATAGATCAAAACCATAACAAATATGGATATATGTTTATTTATTTAATGCCATTCAATCCAGAAATTCATAGTGTATTTATTTCATCAAATAGCTATTGGAACATATAATATATATAACATTGTATTGTGCAATAAACAGAATCAACATCAGTTGATAGTGATGACCTAACAGGCGCCGTTTTCTTCTACTCATAGCCTAGCAACAACAATAGGGGATTTGCATGTCTCACTGCGCATGTCTATTACAGCGCATGCTAGGATGGATCCAGTTCAATTCTGACATGTAAACACATATTTAGCAACATTTTTATCGAAAAATGCAAGCATCTTTTCACCAATATCATAAAACCAAATATTAAAAACCAAAGGCATGATGGGAAAGATGGAGTCTTGTTTTATGGAAACATGTAAAACACATGGCTATTTACAAGAGATCACTGTTAAATATTCCATGCTGAGAATAACATGTTTTCTAGAGCTTTTACACTGACATGCAACTCCCATAATAACATGCGAATCATGATTCAAGATGGCGGACAAGCAAGTCCCCTATTTGAGGTTTAACCTCTGTTGTGGTAGCGCTATCAGGATGTTAACACGTCCCAGCCAATAAATACTATTCCAATGGATCCTAAAAGGGAAATCATGTGTGTTCTTGCCATTACAGATACTACGCAGTCATAAATCCGCGGAAGTCATTATAGTCATCATCAATAGTCATCTCCCTTTGGGTTAAGCATGGAAGTTAAATAGCGTATCTTTATACATGTATGAATATTCTCATACAATAGATGCTATATCGTGTTTATACCAGGAAAGTCATGTGGGTCAGGATGTGTCATGCAGATGTCTATATCTGGTCAGTCAGTTCACCTTATTCCTGGTCAGTCGGTCCATCTTCTGTTCTCTGGTCATCTCTAGGTTGAGGTCAACCTCAGGATCAACTGATCTGATGACCTCATTCCTGACTTTAGACCTAAGGCTGTCAGTTTTGCTGTCAGGGCTATAGGGATATAGCTAAAGCTGTTACACTGCCACATGTTGTGGGTTAGAGTTGTGACAGCGTGGTTATGAGACTGTCACTATATGGCAGTCATTTTGGCTGACAATGATTGTTTGAACGTTGGTTAAAGCTTATATATTGTTTTTTATTTCCTTTCAACATTGACAATCTTTATAATAATAGGAAATAGGCAGCACTTTCTGCACATTTGCAGTTCTTCCAAGAGAGCCTTTACATAAAATATAATAAGTGAATTTAAAATTTCTTCAATACATCAATTTTACTACATATTCGTTATAGGCTGTATTTGAAGTACAGCAGTGTTTTTCGATCAAATCTTAACATTTATGGATCCCTGTATAAGAATAATGTAATTAAACGTAATACGTGTACATTATATATTAACAGCTCCCTCTACATATTTAAAACTTAACTCGTTCCACCCGAGTCTTGTTTTATTAAAGTTATTTGCATAATAGTGCATGGCCTCAGCCTTATATGCTTTGATTGTGTGGATAATCTTGATTTATAATATGAGCCAGTCATTTACTGGGGTTTTTTTTTAAAGAAATTTTATTGATTCCAGTTCCTTTGCTTACACAAGGGTAATCTCATGGTAACCAGTTCATGGTTCATTCACTGAATTCTACATTTGTATAAATGAGAAGGTAAACCATTACCACAGCAACCGCTATTGTGCCTTCAACCAACAATTAATCCATTTCCATCCCAAGTATCTTGGGGGCAAACAGTTCTTAGAAAGGTTCTAAAATCGTTTCTATTTTTACATTTGTATCCTCTTAGTTTCATTTTGTTCCAGAGCTTCGATATATTATATAGTAACGATCTTCTGACCTTCTCTGCCCTAGGTGTTATTGTTTTAAAAAGTTTTCATTCTCCATAATTTCTTAGATTTCTCTGTTTTTATCAACGTTTTCTTCCTTTAGACTCAAAGGAAAAGGAAATTCTAGAAATTGGATTTTCAATTTTCTTTGCGATGTGTTGATGTTAGTAAATTTTGGAAGCTTTAATGCATTCTTTCATAAGTCACCCATTCATTAGTCACCAAGATAGAATATTGTAGAATATTAAAGAATCTGTTATTTTTTTTATTCAACATATAATTGCAGCGGGACATATAACTATTTGTCAAGACCAGTGCTAATGGGTCGAACCATGCTATTCTGCCTGGCACCGTTAATTTTGGTGCATCTACTAAAATAGTCACAGCATACGCCGAAATTCCCCAATTTCAATATGTCACTATTAACACTTTTTACTCCAAATTGCCACTGTAGAACATCAATATAGAGGAATAATGAAATTTTCGAGTGAGAAAAGGCTATGAATTCATGAGAAATAGAAAGATTACCAATATCCCGCCATTGTCAGTTCTATTGTACAGCAATTTAATTTATTCGTGTTTAGCAGCAGTTTTATATAGAAACAAGTAGAACAGCTGATTGACTAAGATTCACTGTGGGCGGTTGCCCTTGCCATCCCAATGCACCACTTCCACTTCCATGGAGAGCTAAGGTCTGGTACAGACGAATTAGGGTGACGCCAGAGAAGAAACTGTCCAGGCAGAATGTGATGCCCCAGTTTGTTTTTCCTTATCTTTTTAATAGAGTAAAATGTCCACCCCAAAAGGCAGCAATAGCGGGCCCTAACCCCCTCCCCCTCCGGCCCTGCAATGCCTTAATGCTGTGACATACACTGAAATGGACAGGAGTGTGACTGGAGTATGACTCTAGCGTGTTATTGGTAATTGTGTGTGATCTGTAAGCTGTCAGAAATATGGGCAAGAGGAATCCTTGAGGTGAGGAATCAAAAGTAGAACAGCATTACCACATACTGCTTTTTTAATCAGTGTTAATGACCTTGGTCTTCGATTCAAATTTTGATGATGTTTGAGTCAAGCGTGCGTAACTTTTGCCTTGACCTTGAAAAGTGCTCAATGTTGATGAGGGAACGCATTGAACACCTTTGTAGGCCTAATAGGTCTATATCAAATATTAACATGCCAGCGCTGTCACCTTTTACATCACTCCTATACACATTTCAGATTCTTTATTTCACCGTTTTATACACTACTTTAATCAAATTAGACGTGTTAAAGAAAAATTAGTCTTAAGTCGCAAAATTGATATTTTCAAAGTGTTTTATCCACTAGATCTCTTTGCAGGAAAGAATGTTCTTATTTTGGGGTATATTGTACTTTAAGTCGTATGGATACGTGTACCAAAATGCAAGACTGTATAATATATAAACTTGCGTTGCTAGGAATATAGTTAGCTACTTTACTAGTAATTGTCCACCCAGAAAAATAAGTTAACTTTTTTTCCAAAAAAAAAAAAAATCAAACTACAATATAGAAATACTTTTTAAATTTCCTAATTGTTAATATCGTTGGAATCCACTTAATCCCACCTTTTCCAGTATGATGGTATTTCAAAATCCTTTTTCCCCCGACTTATATGACTAATATTTCTGTGACACATCACATATGTAGACTGTAGACTGTGTACTGTGTAATTTATATGGTAGCATGTGAAATATCATGACTGGACACAGAACGTTTCATTTCATGGCTGAGCCGGGACTCAATCTTTTTTTCAACAAAATGTTTTACTTATTGTTCCATTGTTTCCCTTCCCATCTGAAAATCTTCCCATTGATATTTTTTGTCTTTAGTGATTGGACTAATTTTTTTTAGAAAAGATTATTGAGTCCAGTTTCATACAATCATAATCTCATGGAACCCTACCCTAATGAAGATCAGATCCCCATTTAAGGATTCTGGCGTTCGTTCCAAAAATCTGTTCGGTTATGCTATATCCGACTGTCTTTTTAACCTTATTTTTGTCTCAGATTTTGATTATTTCGGAGTTTGGCTGAAGGGGAATTGTACATTTTCAGGCGACTTGACCCTTTTTAAGCGAACACCGAAATTCGACCTGACAATCAATATCTGCTAATATCTGTTAACCTGCAGCTATTATCGTTCACATCTTTCTCGGGTTGTTTACATTATCTACCTCTATTTGGGTTCTACTGTATACGTCAACATACTAATTATCAATATTTGATATGTATTTATGGACGAATTTAGAACGGTATTTTCGGGTCGATTTAGCAGGGTATGCTGCTTTAATTGGTAATTCACCCTTCTACTTGCTCGGTCTAACGTTGTATTCCTAATAGGGCTCTTTTGAATTGGCCATTTGGCTTAAATGGGAACACCTGAAACTAATTATAAGACGGGCACCGAGGCCTATCTGAGTGTGGGCGGGGCTCTGACCAGAGCTAAGGCCCAGTCTATGTGTGGGGCCGGGTGCAGGGCCGGGTGCCCGGCAAGCTGAGCATAGGTCACTTGGTTCATGGGCATGTCAGTCTGTAAGGTGAACTTGATTTTAGCCATTTAAATGAACCCAATTTATTGAATTTCTTGGAGCTGACATGGTATCCAACAAGAGCTTAACTGATGTGCATAGTGTTGTCTTTTATATCCTCTAATTTGATGGTTATATTAGATGTTTTTCTATTGATAAATGGCATTTAATGTGGGGTCCTCCCTACGTCCATACATTTCCTATGACACAAAATGTAAACAAATGTTTCTGGCCCCAGTTCCGGTCCAAATTGACCGTGAGCCTTCATTCTGGCCTCCGTGGGTCAATGGGGATTTCTCAATTCGGACCAAGTCTATTGGGGAGTCTAGTTTACCAACGCTGCCTGTATTCAGCCATTTTGTTCCACCTTCCCATGTCTGTTTCTTCCATAGTTCCAATTAAATGATTAGATCCGTTAGATTTGTTATATCTTATATTAATTCCTTCACTTGTGAGTTTGATCCTATTGATATTTCCCTCCATGCTTTTATTTCTCAACCCTTTCCTATAGCATTGGTGTGTGGCATGCTCTTCGTTTTACCACGGGAATCTTTAATTGTCTGATACAAGGCCCTGTCGTTCCCGTTTGCATTCGTACTTTAACTCATTTTCGTCTATCTTTTATCTAGATAAAAATGCTCGTCAATGAAAATTAGCTTTAGTTCGAATGCAATTAAAAGCCTCTTCTTCCTCCTGGACGTTTTGGCGTGAGGTTTGATGTGGTCGTGGATATCAGGCTTAAATCTCTTTCTGCGTCACCCCCTCCCTCCCTACCCCTCATCACCCCCTCCCCCTCATTGCTTTAACACCCCCTCCCTGCCCCTCAGCGCCCTACCCTTTCCCTCTTCCCCCTCATCGCTTTCATCCTATTTTCTTACCTCTGTCCCCCGCCTTGCCCCGCATGCCATATTCCTCCTCAATGGCGACATTCTTCCACCCTACCTTCTCTCTCTCTCCTCTCCTCCTCGCCTTCCCCTCCCCACCCACCTACCCGCCTCCTCCTATCGCTGGGTGCTGACATACCTGTACAGGCATCAAAGGAAGGCTGCCATATATCAAAGCCCTCTAAGATCAGGATCAAAGAGCCAGAAGCGGCCCCAGGCCACACAACCTTACCTGGCTAGATTACCTGAGCGCCTCCACTCTGTTTTACCTGCCTCGTTACCATGGCAACTGCCTTGGAGACAGCCTACCAAACTTGTGTACTTCTTGTTCAATGCGCAGTAACTTAGGATTACTACGCTTTATGTTTTCATAATTTGCTGTATCATCTGGCTTAAATCGTTATACATATTAAATATTATATTGGAGCGTTGACTTTCTTATATTATCATATAACATTGACTTAACACATTATTTCGTATGGCTATGTTGTTGGATGAAGGCAGTTTGTTCTGCGATTGGGTTGGGCGTTTAGAATTACATATCCAAGTTGAATATGTATGTGGCCGCTACAAATGACAAAATGACGAGGGATTGGACGCCGTCACTTATCTGTCGGGTGGGGGGAGGGGTGATGGTGGAGGGAGAGGAAGGTCAAGGGTAGATGTAAGCGGTGATATGACCAGGCGGGGTGCCGCCGTGTGCAACCTGGAAAATCCGTGCCACATCAAAGCAGATAGCTTTTGATTCACACGATACAGAATCATCAAGGTCGAACAAGGTCTAGCGGGCTTGAAACAAGGATGGCTTGTACGCTGTTCAGACATGCTTTAAGGTGTCGGAAGCAATTGTTCCCCGCGAATGATATATCGTGTACTTAAACTACGATTACATTTTATATATATTTAGCTATACCTGCCGCAAAGTATGTCTTTTTCCTTTTTATTGTGCTGACAATATTGGCAATAAATTGAAAAGATCTTAATAATAAAGTTCAGTCAAATTACTCATAAGTATTAAATACATTGGATCAATTAAAAAAATGTATTCAAGATTCTAAGAACACCAAGAAGTAGCTTCCTCTTTTCATCAGTTGACATACGATACACTTCTGAATTTGTATAAATGTTGGTGGATAGAGAAGGGCGGAGATGAAGTGATCAGGATGAGATGATAATTAAAACAATGTTCTTTTGATCAGTTATTACCGAAAATAAGACAACTAAATATAATATATATATATATCACTATCATAATCACACGCGTAGTTTACCTTTGTCAGAGATATGACGTCATGAGCCAGGGTAACGTCAGCGGTTCATCATTTGCTAGAAGGAGTCATGGAAAAAATGGCTCTTAACAGTTGCATTGCAAATTACACAATTCACCTTGTGCAATGGAGGTATTTAGAGATGAGATATGTTCAATGAATAAATATAAATCATGTAAGTATTATTGTGCCATAGAACATTAACAAAACTTACTGTTAGACCAGATCAAATTTCCCCTGATTCTCCTCTAGCAAGTACAGTCCATCGGACATCAACCAATAGGAAGCCTCTAAAAGATTCGCCTAAATCTTTTTTGGACAAGATTTTTATTCAGTATGTATGTACAATGTAACCAAAAACAATCTCGTTCCATGGAACGGTTTTCCTCATGCCCATAATATTGTTGTTGCTATAAACTCTTGGCCGGATTTGATATGACGGACGTTGTAGGGAGTTAGGTGAATAAAGAGATTGTTTCACATTGCCAAAAATGGTGCCGAACCATTCCACTATGTTTCATTAACAAATTAGGGTTGGAAAGGGGTTAGAAATGGGTTTACATCGAGCACCCCCATCCAGGGCCCCCAGCACTGCCTGAAAACAAACCTATCAGTGCCCCTACACCAGGTTTCTGGGTCACTCAAAGCATGACGTCATGGTTGGGCACATCATTGCTTCACTATGGGACAGGAGTTGATATATTTCCACCGAAAGGAGCATCGTCAGAGTTGAATCAGCTCATAAACTATTGTTTGTGATGGTTTTTGAAGTCGAGCGGGGGGAACCCGCCCACTAATAACCTCACAATGAAAGATGGAATGGGAGCGGGAGAGGGATTGGGACAGGGACAGGGAAAGGGACAGGCAACACAACAACAGCACAACACTGAACAGTGACCCAAAAAAGCATCTAAACAGGGTGGTATGAAGATACTAAGTTATAGAAACAACTTGAAAGAGAAAGATAATGGGAGAGGGAACAAGGAGCGATGAGGATGTGGGCCCCACTGTCCCACTAGCAAATCCCGTGAGTAGCACGGGTATTTGCTAGTTCTATCTTATTGAAATAAGGAGAGAGAGTAAAACAAAATTAATCAAGACTACCTTGAGATTACCTTTCAGCTATTATGAAACTCATATTTGGCTTTGTAACTCTTTGTATGCTCAACCAATCTTTTTACGTAAGCTAAAACTCTTTCTGGATAACCTTTCCAATCTTATGAAGATTTATAATTTATTCTCATATTTTTCCATCTTCTAAAGTGACACTTGCCACTGAGTTCCTGATTTTTGGGAAGTTTACTTAAATTTCAACAATGTGCTAGATCCTTGAATCAATAACACATACCCGGACCATTAATGTATATAATAGATGTATTCTTTTCGGCCTGGTGGGTCGATGTAGTCTATGAGACATGGCAGTTGGAGGGGAAAGTCACCGCCATCTGTATATATCATATTTAGTTGATTAATACCACCTGGATAGTAAGATAGAAGTAAATTCGAGCTGCATGCAACAGCAAATGGCTTTTGGTGAATGTTATTCACAAGTGCTGAAGGCACGCATGAAAAACATTCGCCTAAAGACGCAAGCGTTTTGTGAATGCGTTGTCGCATATGCAGCTTGAGTTTAGTTCTATTTTTATGCCATAATAATATTTAAGCATTGTTTGATCATTATTCACCATCAGTTATGTTTCGCAAAACTCAGACTTGGCAAAAGCAGCTGCCTACAACTTTGCGTCATGAAATGAGTGTCATTGATGGCGCAACTTGATTTACGCGATTGATCAAAATAGCATAGTAAATTGGTTGCATTCGAAAAGCTGATTCCACTAGTGAAATCTACGCATGCATATATTCAATGGTCTAATCTGACCATGTTTTTGTGGATATGCACACCCCATCATGGCATAAGACAGAGTATATAATGTGACTATGGGCCTCCTGACTCGCGCCAACTTCCCATCCCTCCACCATGCTCTGAGAGCGGCATCTATTGTCAAGTTCCTTCTCTCAGATTTAAATTCCCCGATTGAATTTCTGCCATGCATGCTTCATAAACAAATATCAAATAATCTAAGGAATATTATATATAGCTCTTATAGCTGTATAGCTATTCCACACAAATGTCCCTACTTATAAGTCATGGACAATTACAACCACATGTCCAAATTAAACAAGTAGTTGTACATAGTCAAACTAGTGATCTTAGCCATTTTAAATCTTGCCATAATCAGTTTATGCTCAGAGCCTCTAAGATCAGGTAAGAATAGTATCTCAGTGATTGGACGCCTACTGCGCTATTGGGTTTCGTGGCCCAGGAGTATGTATCCTAATGGCGCTTCTAAAGGTATTTTAATGACATTTTCCGATTTGGTACAGCTTGCTCCCAATACTATTATTAGTATAACAGAGGCTTCCCTTATTTTGGAGGGACTCTTCAACTCTGAGCCTATACTGTAGTCTTCACTGATACCAACACAGGCATGCACTGGAAAACCAGACTAAACAATACAAATGGAATATCTTCTCTCACCCAACAACTCAGCTGATGATAGCAAGAACGTCGCAAGTTACATTCTGTTTATACATAGATAGATCTACGTTTGATATACAACGTTGCTATGGAAGGTACCTGACTCGGTTGCTATGCTTGGTCGCTATTTAAGGTTGCTGGAGGCCATCCACGGTGTTGCCTTACCTGGATGTTTTCCACTCTCCGTTATGGATACATGAGGCACCACCGCCACATTTTACGAGACTAGCTCGAGACGAGCTCAGATGACTTTCTGACGTCTTTCGCTGCGTGTCAGCGCAATAAGAATGACAGAATTTAAGCATGAACCATCAGCAATGAATTGTGCTCTTTTTCATTCTTTCTCCTGCTGGTTTGGAGTTTGAACCGCATGGGTTTCGCTCCAAATTGTAATGTATAGCAGGCCATCTACGGTGTTGCCTTACCTGGGTATTTAGTGTATTAGCAGGTTTTACCCATCAGTGCTACTAAACATATGTATCAAATCAAATCAAAAGGAAGGTCTTTTGGAAGAAAATGATCACATTAGATAGGTTAGTTAGTAAATGTTGATATTTTATTTTAGTAAATTAAATCTGATCACATCCAAATGAATGTGCAATGTAACTTCTTTTGTACTTTGGCCTAAAAATTTTCCTACCACATGCATGCACATACATGCACACCTTGCTTCTTTTGAACAGAGTCCCGTTTTCCGAGGAGTAAATCCTCTGTTTAACCACGAAGAAACCAACCATCCACAAGACAATTTCGGCCGTTAGTTAATGCGCATCAAAGTGGGGGATGAATTGATAATCACATCAATTTTCAACCATTTTTATGACCTGGGCTTTTACGCTGCTGCCATGTCGACTATGTTTGTGTGCTTCGTATAAAGCGCTTCTCCCGGGGCGGTTACTGTGTTGGTGGTGGTGAAGTGGAGGGTGGTGGTGGGTTAGTCGGGGGGGGGGGGGGAGGAGGGAGGGGGGGATGTATTCTGAAGTAGCGTGTAGACGAGCTGGTACCAATGCTTCTAGTATGGTACGGATAGTCATCTCTCTGTCACGTGTATTATGAAACGCACGGATCAATATTTCTACCTGTATTAACTGGTTTTATCCCTGTATACAACACAGCCATCATAACTGGTATCTATCAATTTATAGTCCACGTCTTCTAAACGTCTTTTATCTTTCTTCCATGCGTTCCATGATCTCGAGACCCACCCCCACCCTCTCAACCCCGCCCCCTTTTATGTCTTGTTCCACTAGAGGCATTTAAGGCCTCCCCTCCCTCTTTTCAAATACCAGTTCATCATGCCCACGTCAGTTGCACTGTCATCTGTGTCGTCATTTCCGTCTATAGATAATGATCACTCTTGTATCGTTTACTTATACTTAAGGTTAACCGTTTGCATGGATGTTAAATCTTCTTGAAGGGATGGTAACATTTAGGGTAGGCGTAGCCCGATGTTTAAGCTGAGCATTCTCCTCACTGGCGTTATTTGCCTTCTGTTATGGCTATACCACAGCCGTTCATGTTTCTTAGCTGGCTCTCGATCTTAGGTTTGATCTCTCGATCTAGCGTTTGATCACATTTCTAACTCGAGATCTTTAACTCTTTCTGTCTGCCTATTTCTGTCTCTTTTTCTCTCTGTCGGTCTCTCTCTCTATCTGCCTCCGTCCGTCTTGGTTTGTCTGTCTCTAGCTAGCTTTTGATCTTGAGTTTGATCACCTTCTCCTCATCTCCTCTCTCTCTTTCTCTTCCTCTGTCTGTTTTTCTCTGCCCTGCGTCTATCTGTCTGTATCTCTCTCTGTATCTTTATCTCTGTATCCTTTCTCTCTGTCTGTCTCTGTCTCTGTCTCTGTCTCTCTGTCTCTCTCTCTCTCTATCTTTCTATCTATCTTCCATGCCTCCCCTTTTCTCTCTCTCTTTCTCTCCCTCTCTCTCTCCTCCCTCACTCTCACCCCCCCCCCCCTCCCTCTCTCACACATACTCAATCTCCTCCTGTATTGTACAAATACACAATATTATTTTGAGAGAGAAAAGATGAGGATGAGTTTGATCATTTCCATGGCTTCTACCAATCGGCATAAGATAATTCTACTGGTATGTTATTCTCCCTGACCCTGCCACACGCAGGGAGTCGAAGTCTTCTGATACTACAAGAGAAAAGAGCGAAATATGACCAACCTTGCTTCTCATTTCTTTTGTTCCTAACATCAACTAAGTACAGCATCGTTCATGCACATGATTCCTCATGGAAGCTAGAGACAAAATGATGCAGTCTCAAGATTGCATGTTTATGTGCTGATATTTGTCACGAATAAGTAGTAGCGAAGCCAGCACTAGACACTCACATACATACACACACAATATTTGGCATTAGTAATATACATTTCATATTTGTGTGTATTTTGTGCTTTATCATGCACCTCTGCTGCATCCTCAGTTCCTACCATGCGTGTGCATTTGCATCCCTTGTTGCACGTGTTGGTATCTATTGCATGACAGAAGTACAAGTATGTATACATGTACGCATTCCATTCACCTAACATTGGCATTTCCCACTCTCACTTGGCATGTGCATTTTGATTACCATGCATGCGCATTCTTTACACCACCTAAACATGTGCATTCTGACCACCCTACATGTGCGTTTTAATCACCCTGCATGTGCATTCTTTACACTACCTTAGCATGTGCATTCTTTACACCACCCTGCATCCTGCATGTGCATTCTGACCGCCCTACAAGTGCATTCTTTACACTACCTGAGCATATGCACTCTGACCACCCTGCATGTGCAATCTTTACACCACAATACAAAAGAAGAATTCATTTTGTCATGAGGTGCACCACAAAATTCAATAAACATGTGGCAATCAGAACATCACATTTGGATTATTTTCAGCTGTAAAACTGTAATAAAAATGTATTCTATTAATATCTTCTTTTTATTTCATTAACTTTTTTTTTTATTATAGTGGTGTTTACTTTGAGGAGGGGCATCAACAGAAGAATACAATTTAATAGACATATTTATTTTTGTTTTTTATTTCTTCTATACCCATACAATTCTCGTACACACAAATCATCAGGATATTTTCACTGCTGTTTTTTTTTAATTTTGCCATCAAATCTATTCCTATCATTGTCTAGTAGACAATTCTGCTTAGTCAACATCATGTAGGCAAAAATGAAAGTGTAAAGTATGTGTGTTTCTCCACAAGCCTCTATAACCAAGGGCACATTGGTGCCATGCTGTCTGTGTTGATGGCTTCTCGTCATCATTTCTTGTCTAGCCATGCTGGCACTGAAATCCCTGCATACATTCCAACTATACCTACAGGCTTGAAATTGGCTGTTAAAAGAGATAATCTGTGAGTGGGTGGGATAAGCAGATGTCGCCAGCTAAAATCATCAATTCCCATTCTTCAGAGCCCTTCATCTCAATTGGAGGGTCCGTCTGTTGTGGTTTGTTGAAGTGGTGATAAGTAAAATGGCGACTTCCCCTTCCCCCACTCTCCCACACACACTCAGACACCCACATGGGTTAGGGTATCAGGATATGTACAATTAATCTCACCAATTCTCTCAAATAACCCACATTTTAAACAAAAATAAGGTTGAGAATGCTATCGAACAAAACAGATCTTTTGCCTCAATGCAATACCAAATATACTCAGATATACATATTATTTATCATTTTAAGCTTAAATTATCAGAATTTAACGAATGTGTAGAGCTGCAGATTGTGCATTTACCGACGATCCGACCCATATCACAAGTGCATTGTGTTGAAATTGACAAGTGATGTAGGCCAGTTGATTAACTGCCTTATACAATCTAAAGGGGAATATTTTAAAACGATATAGTTGAATTCTTCCCTCTTGCATCCATCTTTGTTTGTTTCCGCATCAGTATACACAAGCTCTCTGTTCCATATATATGTGATCTGACACAGAAAAATGAGGCATAAGTAAAAAGAAAAGTATTTTGAAATACCATCATATTTGAAAAGATCACATTAAGTGGATTCCAACGAGGTTAATACCTAGGAAATCTAAAAACTATTTCTATATTTTATGTTTGTGAAAAGTTAACCATACTTCTAGGTGGACAAAATTACTAGTAAAGTAGCTAAGTATACTCCGTAGGATGACCTTAGAAATGTAACGATATCTTTAAGTCGTAACATCTTCCATTTACTCCTGCAAGAGTTTTTTAAATTGTTTAAAACCAAGGGTGGTCATTTTTTGTCGAGCAATTTCTCATAGTAGAACTTCACTCTGTGGATTATGTTAGTAGTTAATTATTGTTATTCAAATTAGATCAGGCAATGCTGTGGATATCACTATTGATGAAATGTATTTGTACCTGAATAAAGTATTTTTCAAATCAAAATCATGAATACAGTATTAAAGTTTGGTACATTTATGCATACGACTCAAAGCACTAGATGCCCCAAAGTAAGAACATCCCACCAAAGACCTCTATTCTGGATGTTAGTGTCATCCACAAATTATCAATGGGCCTAAGTAAGGCGGGGCTGGGGGAAACATAAATGTCCTTATTCATAACTTTTGGTTATTTGTAGAAGTCTTATTTAAGTCTTTGCGTCAGTTTCCACAGAATTCAGGCTATTAATATACACTCAGGCTTCTCACTATTCATTGCCAACTTACCACCTGCTCTATCTAATATTGTCTACTCTGAGCCAGAAATAAGATAATGGAAAGGGATTTAAAAGTAATTTTCATATTAAGAGAATAAGTTTAATAATTGTAGATTTTCTCTATACGCAATCAACGCATCGATGATATTTATTTAAGTCTTATTAATATATATGTAGCCCTTCATGAATGACAGTTGGTGTTCATAATGTAATTACTTTAAACTTCTCCCTATTATAATTTCGCAGTGAAGTAACTTGGGGGTTTTCCTGCTAGTATCTGTGGATAATGTCGAATGCCCTAGACACCATTGTATGGAAGCTTGCCTACATCTAGCTTATCCCCAGATCAGGATTCCTTTCACGATGTCGCTCCCAATTGCGCTGTGACTGGCGAGACTTTGGTTATCTGTGATAAGATTCTAATTCAGAGTGTGATTGGGAAGGAAGTGGCGAATCTTAGCCACATTCCAAGTCACTCACGAAGAACTCCAGATTAAGTTGCTAGTAGTATATGGGACTGGGTACTAGGAGCGGGTTCAGGCGTGTGAGTAGTATGTGGAAATGGGTACAATGTTCTGGGTACAATGTACACGATGTGCTTGTCCCCTACTCCCTCATTCAGGCTTCTTATAGCCTATGTTCCACCTAACGCGATTTTTCAATCGGATGTCCACCAGGATGGTCAGGGTGTAATCCGATAATATTAAACAAGAAAGATATTGTCAGATGGTCAGCAGATTTCAATCCTATCTTGCAATAATGAATGAATCTGATTTTTGGATTTGGGCACGATTTCGACGATCTCATTAGATAATATTGGTCTGATGAAAACATCGGACTTGGTGTAATTCGTGCTTTTCGTTCTTTTAAAGTCTTCATCAAGAGTGTGTTTGGTTCAAAGTTTGCTGCGGCCAAAATGTGTCCTCTCTTCCCATCCAAATAGCACAAGTGAAAAATCAGACCTAGGAGCTAACTATACATAGCAGGGTAAAATAAAACACTTTACAAAAACGTACATACTATAGCTTTTACCCTGCCATGCAACTCCCATAATTCCATGCGAATCGAGATTCAAGAGGGCGGACATGCACATCCTCTATTGGACGCCTCAAGGCATGTCCCCTTATTGTAGAAATTTAATACCTCCAGGCTCCCCGCACTCCCTTACCCACCGACGATGGGTTCACGAATGCAATTATCCTTAAATATATTAACATGGGTTATATTAGATTATATACACCTGAGGCCCCTTTGGAAGAAGGCTTTGTGATAACTCAAACCACGAGTCTCTCATCGCGACGGTAATAAATGCACAACAATATCAGGTAAATATTCAGGTTGTAATTATAATAAACTCCACAAAGGGAAATGTCGGTTATTATGCTTAGCGTCGGGATTGGTCGGGGAACCCCAGATATACCCTTTACCTATGGTCAAGATGAAGTGGATGGCCTTGTTGTTTCCATGGCAACATCCCAGGTGTAATTATTGCTGGTCAGTAAAAGGTCAGAGGTTATATGTGCGCTGTAGAGTGGATGAGTCGCAGTGTGTGCTGCCTGTCTCTCTCTGCCCCCCCCCCCTACCTTAGCCTTGGCAGAAGTTGCATGGAATAAATAAATACCCTTTATACCACCGCTTTTTCTCTGGGTGTATCTGAGGGTCCCCCCTACACACACTTCTCATACATGTACATAGTAGGTTTTACCTGCATTCCCAGCTAAATCAACTAATGTTTATTTTTTCTCTTTTTTGTTCTTTCTTTTATCCATATTGCTTTAGAATGGTGTTTTGAATATTAAACATTTAAAAGAAGGTATTTCCTCTGGTTTCATCAATTCATGATGACTTTTTTTTCAGAATGTTCATTATTTCTGTATTCTACTTTTCTACACTAGAATTCTGGGTAAAAAGGACTAATGGTGCAATCAATTATGGGTCAGATTTTCAGAAAATGTACAATTGGCAGCTCTACATATTTAGGAAATTCTCCTAAATTAGGCTGAAAAAATTAAGAATACCGGGTATATCTGAGTATATTTGGTGGTATCGCATTAATTTAAAGTATCAGTTCTTTTATGTTAAACTGCATTTTTAAGCTAATTTTTGTCTTAAATGTGGGCTTTTTGAGAGGATTGGTGAAGGCCAACTGTACATTTTCTGAAAATCTTACCCCTATAGACTTGATCTACATAGGCTACATACATATAAGCAGTATATCCTAGCATTTCCATTTCATCGAGGAAATCCTAAGTTTAAGAGGATGAAAGAGGACCACGTTCAAGATAGAAGGAGTCTGATGTTCACCTAAACTAATAATTAGGGAGACAAAAAGAAAATAGAAAAATTAGGGAGATAATACAGTTTAACACCACCAAACAACAGGCCCAAATATTTGAATATTGAATCGCGGTGACTTTCGGATGGGTTGAAGATCACAAAATAGCCAATTCATCTTTTACGGAAAATTCCTGAATTTTAGCTAGCCCCGCCCCCCCCCCCTCGATAATTTCAAGACCTTGTAATGTTGCTGGACTTGAAGAGTATTAATAGTTTAGGTAGAATAGAGGATAAACCTCAATGAGACGGCCACCAAGTTCAATTTTTAAAGGGCGATTTTATGTACAGCCTTGGATTATTAATAGTGTTGAGGGTAATATTCGACCATCTCTTTATGAGAATTTCTGGATGGCGTGGAATTCGATTTGCGTGCTGCTGACTTATAATGTTCTTTGGACTGTTCAAAGCGTTGTGACAATGATTAAGTCATTCAGTTCATTATTACTGATTGGAGGACAGAGACCACGTGACCCATGCCGAAATACGCCAATTACCAAGAAAGCGGAGTTCGCTTGTGCACCGCCAGGTGAAGGAAATGAGTCTTGTGGTCCCCGCTGCAACCACTAAGGTCAAAGAGAACATATACGCAAAATGTTTCCTGATTGGCTGATACTTGGTGTGAGCTGTGTTGTGATTGGTTGGGCCTGGGGGAGATCCCTCCCGGTGGGTTTCACACCACCAGGTGTTGACTTCAAAGGTGTGAGATCAAGATGAAGAGATGACAGAATCATGCTGGTAGGTTTGGTGGAGGCCAGGTGATTGAGGTGTGGGGGCGTTAGCAGGAAAATATAACACTTTTGTTTTTGACCCATTTCTACGCAAAATATTTTACACTTATTTTGTACTTTTTGGTGTAATGTAAAATGAAAGCGACGCTGTTTGAATTTGTTTCACTGTTTTACGATACATTTCTTCAATCAATAGGTGTAGAATTTACTAATCAATTGCCACCTTTTACCCCCCACCCCCTCTCTTTCCTCCTCCTCATTGCTCAAAAGCACCGACAGATGAAAGGGTGCCTGTGGAAGGGGCATGAGATGGGGTCAGGCTCAGGGATCTTCGGTGTAAGTTGGTGTCCTTAGTTCTTTGATTTAGTACATTGCTGTCGGGCTTGCTTGTCCGCAGCAAGGTCGACTGGTGTTGAAAAATCCATCGTTTCAAGTAAGTCTCTAAAAATGGAATAATATTAAATGCTTTAATATGACCTTCGTGTGCGCAAAGAGTGGCTTGAGTTTGTTTAAACTTAAAGATTTTCGCTGACACCATTGAATTCTTGCCTGGAAATTTCATATTTAGTCAAACCTCTTTGATCCACAAGATCTTGTAAGATCTCTTAGACTTGCACCGTTGTTATGATTACTGTTATGATTATTTTCATCGTTTCCATTATTATTAGGTATAGATTTCCTTCCAAGTCGATTATTTCAATATGTTAAAAAGCACTAGTACCTAATTAGTTCTATCTGAGCTGAGGACGCATGCTAGAAGATGAGTTTGATATGCACGTATCATAACTCGTATGCGGAATCATATTGGATAAAAATGAATTATTTATTTCTTCCTGGGTCTCTCTATCTCTCTATATATTCCTTCGAGCCAATGTTTATGTGAATTTTATAGGGAGGAAGAGTGCGTTGCAAGCTCCACTTCCCTTTGACACAGTTTCTGGTAGGAACCCTGTGTTCTTGTTCTTGTGTAATTGTTCTCATCAATCATGCGGTGTAATTAGTTATAGACCTCCTGTCTCACGGCCCCCCGCCCCCTGTCCCCCCGTAGAATTCCTCCCCCTTTCTCCTGGGCTGTAATCATAGGAGACACATTGTTTGTGTCAGAGGTGTGGGCCATCGGCCATTAATCGGTCAATGTTATTTATATGACCTTTGCCTCCTGTTGTTAGATTACGCATTTATCAGGTCTAAAATTGGGCAAAATACTTTAAGCTTGGTGCAATATAATTTGTGTTTAATAATAATATCGAATGGTGGAAGCCAAATAATCAATGAATTTCTATGAACATGTTGTTTGTTTCGGCTAAACGAGATCGAGTGTGTGTGAGTTGTTACGATTTTTAAGTAATTGGGCTTTTTATTTCATTGCCCTATTAGCGTTTTTTCGTTTTCTTTGTTCCACAGCATTTAGTGCTCACCCTGATGCTTGTTCACCTCTATAACCCCCTCCCCCTCCCTCCCCCTGTTCTCACCCCCTGCCTCAGCTGTATTGGTTCCAACCCTAGCGTCCCCAGGCTATATATCTAGGGGATAAACCTGTGCCCCGCTCAGCCCGCCTAATCCCCTTCAGGATCATCTAGGATTTAGGTCACACTGGGTCATGTGGCGCCTCGCTAATCCCCTCACATCCTCACGTGATACGCTACTTGACCCAATTACCAGTTAATAACCTAATTTACAGTGCGCTGGTTCGTGTATCTTGGTAGACGCCCATCGGAGTTTGATCATGCCATTGATCATCAGCAGAGTGTCTAGTTATTTATATCCACTCCATACCCATCTACTCCTAATTTATCTTATCATACGCCCAATGCATTATAAACGCTATATCCATCGCCTTTATGTTTGAATATGGCAGGCACTTAATCTAATTATCTCCAAATTCCTCTGATCTAAAGGCAATTGTTTTTAGGCTATTGTCTTGATAAAGATATACAACGTTAAAGGACATAGCAATGTCCCCTGTTCTGAGCTAGGGATGGTGTTATTGTACTAGGAGACCTGATGCGAAATGTATTTATAAACATTGCCAGTAATTCATTACGGCCATCCAAAAAGATTCATGAGGACTGGCATTATTTATCATTATACCCTATGATTGATAAATCTCTGGGATTTTGTGTGCCTATATTTCATCGAGCATCTTGGCGTCGCGACACAGCTGCATAATCGTAATGTACGGTCGTTTCTATGCTTCATGATCTCAGTCCCTTACACATCCACATTATCGCGTCCATAAACCTGTCGTGAATTATAGGCACCTCTTTAAATACCAAAACGCTGCATGTCTAGTGGGTGGAGGAAATTTCAATTCTTGATAGGGAAGCGTGAGCTCTCTCATTCGTTTGGCTATAGAATCTGGTAAGGACTGCATAGGGCTGCCCGGCCTGCTGGTAGGTATGATGGGCCAGGTAGGAGAAGGGGCTTTGATAAAAGTTTGTCTGTTGACTGATGAAAGCGCGAATTGATTGTTAAGTTCTTACTACACCTGCGTCCTCCGGCACCTGCCAAATTACATGACCTTTAAAATGGGAGATAGGGTAGAAGTGGGGAGAGTGTGGGCTAGAAGGATTATCCATTTCCCTCAATACCGGTACATTCTCGTTTCTTGCTCTTTGGATTTCCCCCAAATTTAATCTATATTCGCATGGTATCGGGGACACAAATACAAACCTCGATACTCGGTAATAGGGGATTTGCATGTCCGCCATCTGGAATGTTGATTCGCATGGAAGTTTGGGAGTTTTATGTCAGTGTAAAACCTATAGAAAACATGGAGTCTGACTAAAAGGAGCACAGCACCGCAAAACCACACTAATTCCGCACAACTTCCGCACAGCCCCGTCGCTACTTGTGCGACTTATATTAGACGCACCTCTTTGCAGTTTTTCACATGAAATAATCAATCTATAACCATAAGATTTTAGGATACAGGATTTAGGCACTGTACTGGACATGCACAGTGATACATGCAAACCCCCTATTGTTTCAAATCTTGTTTTTCATTCAGTGTTCCAACGGTTTATTACATGCCAAATAAAGTGATTTATACTCGTAATTACCAGTGATTACCTCTGTTTATATTATATACTGCTGACAATATACTTAACTGGGTTTTTTTGTAAAGCACCCCTTAAAAATGGCCGTGCCCATGAAAACAAAATTGTCCGTCAAGATCGGCAGGTCAGTCCCACCCTCCCTACCGGTGGGGAAAACCTTAAAATAATGATAGGAATCTGGGCAAACTCTTCTCTTGCCGTCGGTGTATTGTGATAAGTGTACACAGGGGTAAGGACAGAGCTGCTCTTGGATCAGCCTGTGAAATCCGTCCCTTCTTGAAGCTGTATTACCCGTAATTTCTGTCAAAACCTTTAATGTTTACTTTGTGGTCTAATTTTGCAAACCATCTGAAAGTGATTCAAATTGAAGGATTTCGACCTTTTCTTCTTGGTGCAAAAAACCAAGTCATCTCCAACTTATTCATTTCCCCGTTCACATGCATCCCACTTTTTTCAATATGGCTTTCTTTCATCTTTCCAAACAGAGGCAATTGATCCTCAGTCAACTAAAAAATGTTAGGATAGCACTGCCTAGATAGGTATATCTACAAAAGGCTAACGAATTCTAGGTTACTATTAATCATTGTTGCCTCAAATTACAGTGCAAAAGATCAAATAAATCAAGAATAAAGAAGTACAGTTGTTGGTCAATTCAACAGTGGATGCAACTTTAATTGGACCACTTTGCTCTAGACTAATTAGTTGTCGGGATCCCAACCTCAGTCGGATTTACTTTTTGTTTTATATCCGTTATAAAAAGGGAAACATGGCCCCAAAACGAGTATACTAGATGTGAAATGTGTGTCGAAATTATAATAGTGTCTTTTCGTGCGTGTACACATCTGTAACCATAGCAACTGGTTTAATCATGGATTCCTCGCGGCTTTTGTTTCAATCTGTCCCACAGTGTTCCATTTCATCATTCGATCTGACATCAACCAAAGTGCCAAATCTTCGCAGTGGATATATGTGGAGTAAATGAAGATATACAAATATATGTGGTGACACCTGAATCACCTTCCCGCCGTTGCGGTCACCCGACAGTTACCTATAAGTCACTCCTCAAACATTCCTTGATATTTTGTGAGATTTCCATTCTCATTCTCCTTGTGACACTAACTGTGACAGGCGACCAAGGCATATATGAAATATGAGAACATGTTTTATAGTGTTAGAATAACCTGACATGATGTCAAAATCACCATTTAGAATTTGGAATTGGAAGGCTGTGGGTTCAAACGCAGCTGCAATAGGGGATTTGCATGTCTCAATGCGCATGTCTATTACAGTGCATGCTGGGATGGATTTCAAGGAGCTGTTCTCCAATATCATAGCTTGTGGGAATGATCTATGAAAAGCAATTCATGCATGATACGAAAGATGAAGTCTAGTTTTATACATATGGATGTTGAACATAACATGTTTTCTATAGCTGACATTAACTCCCATAATTCCATGCGAATCAAGATGGCGGACAGGCAGACCCCTCTATTCCACCTCCCTCACGTACTACCTGTCCATAGGGACGGACCAGCTGTCTGCGGTTTACTAGTCCTGGCAAAAAAATGTTTAAACACTTGTACAGTTTCATGTAGTTAAACTTAATAATGCAAAATTTGTCTCCGCCCAATTTGTCTCCACTCTTTCCTCCCCCACAGTCTCCATGGCCGACCTGACAACTTGTCAAAGTCAATAACACCGTCGCCATGACACTTGGTATCATAGCGGGCGCAGGTAGTCATAGATCCGGACTAGAGGTGGCGCCACTGCGGCGGCAGGGGGCGCTGGGAGTTGGTCGTTTCCAAGGTTAATGTATCGCTGGGTATCAAGAAAAAGCGTACGATCCAAGGTGATGGTCGTTGAGATAAGAGGGCAAGATGGCAGGGAGGTGGGGGGGCGGGGGGCGGGCGCTATATAATATGGTAGTACAGAGATAGTACTGATCGGTAGACAGGTGTGGCATTACTTACTTGCCTATGTACAATACAAACAAGATGCACCTTCCACCTGCGCCTCAGAACGAGGCGCACAGGTCATTCTCCTGTCAAGGAGATGGGAAAGCTTTCATCTGTTGGCTAGAGAAGGCCGCTAGTGCGCAAGTAGCATCTTTACCCGAATCAGACGACATTTAACTAAATCCCCCGCCAATTTTGCTTCATTAAGTCAAAGGAGCGTTCATCCAAAACAGCCTTTGGCGATGTTTAAAGAAAGAGGCTGGTTTAAGCGCTTTCCAAGTGGTTTTCATTTTAGTTTTGGCCCAGGTTTCGCCTTGTGGTACAGAAAGGAATTAGTTCAAGAAACCCCGCTGCCCCATGACTTGCCCGGGCATTTAATTCATTCCGAAGTGGACTTGTTTTTCTCCTTCCCTGTTTCGCCCGGCCCAGTAGATTTGGCTTTCCAAGATTTTAATCCCGCTACCAGAATTCATCATCCCTTTACCTGTGCGACGATGTTTCCCTTAATAAGGGATTTGCATACAGTCCGTCATCTTGAATCTCGATTCGCATGGAATTATGGGAGGTGTCTGTCAGTGTAAAAGCTATTGAAAACATGTTATGTTCGGCATGGAATATTTAACAATGACCACATGTAAATAGCCATGTGTTTTACATGTTTTCATAAAGCATGACTTCATCTTTCCCATCATGCATCTGGTTTTTATAGATAGCCTAATCTACACAAACTATGATATCAATAAAAAGATCCTTGCAATTTTCGATAAAAATGTGGCTAAAATATTTGTATGTCAGATTTGATCTGAATCATCCCAGCATGTACTGCAAAAGACATGCGCAGTGAGACATACAAATCCCCTAATTGAAGTTGCAATAAACATACGCAGTGAGACATGCAAATCCCCTAATTGAAGTTGCAATAAACATACGCAGTGAGACATGCAAATCCCCTAATTGAAGCTTAAATTTTATTTCATTGAATTATTGTTCATACAGCTTGATAAGGGTCAGGATCGTAAGTAAATGTACAATCGGCAGCTATACACATTTAGTAAATTCTGCTGAATATGAATATGATAAATACTATGGTAATAGTATTACCATAGTATTTATCAACCCCATACCAAAGATGCTCAGGTATTATACCTGAGCATCTTTGGTATGGGGTTGATTCAAAATCCATGTTCGGTTATGTTGAACTGTATTATGAACCTCATTTATGTCTTAAATCTAGGTTAATTGAGAGGGAGTGATGAAGACGAATTGTACATCTTCAGGCGACTTCCCCCATATCTTGATCCTCTCGTCCCCCTCCTCCTCTCAGTCGGCTTCCACTTCTCCCCATCTTCTAGCCGTTACCTGTTACAATACTCTACTTCTGTTATTTAATTAAAGCGAGCTTTCTCTTTAGTTCTGTTACGAACGCGCTGCAATCGATCACATCTTGTCTCTCTCATGTCTTTCCCTATACTTTTCATTCCACCCCCCCCCCCCCCCCCACATTGGCTCGTCTTTCTAAACGCCTCCGGCTCCTCCTCCCTCTATGGCAGTTACCTGGGTCGCAATCCTTGGTATACATATATGTGGTTGTGATGCGTTCCAGAAAAATGAGTCGCAAGTCGCCAAAAATGGATTTTGAGATATTATCATATTTGAAAAGATGGGATCAAGCCGATTCCGATGATGGTAAAAAATAGTACATCTAATAAGTACTGCTATATATTTTTATGCACAAAATAATTAGCGACGTTTCTTGATGCTCTGCATACGCTAGCCTTAGGCTAATGCCTGATTGGATGGAAATCCGTTACGTCATTAATGACGTAATTGTAGTGGCATGTATGACAGTAGACGGTAGACGTAGCGCAGGTGAGTGATTCGAGTATTACATGATGAGAAAATTGCAAGCTTTCCCAACAAAGCATGTATGTCTATATACACACGCATACATAATCGTTTCATATGGAGATATTGCATTTCGATATCTTTTTTCAGAGCCTGTTCTGACCCATGGCGATTGTTTTCGTTTCTGCCAAACTTTATAATACAGCCCTGCTTATTATCAAACACTGAGAAGTGTTTCAGTACCTTCGCTGCGTGTGGTAATAGAATATAAATTGTCAGTATATGAAATAATATAGTAGAACAAACAAAATCGATGTTTGTTTGTCGTTGCGTTTGAAGAGCTGGCTGGAAGACATGCAGATAGAACAATAGAACATGGTTTTAATTTGTCATTAATTTACAATACTCAGAATATAATAGAACATGGTTTTAATTTGTCATAAATTTACAATACTCAGAATATAATAGAACAGGGTTTTAATTACCATGTACAATACTTAGAATATAATAGAACAGGGTTTTAATTTGTCATTTACAATAATTAGAATATGATAGAACAGGGTTTTAATTTGCCATTTGCAATACTTAGAATCACTGCAGTAAGTTGCATCACTTACAAAACAACTTTTAACAAACACACACGATAACATCTCAAGTTTTACATTTTAGTGTATTGATGGTAAATATCATAAAGTGGTGGGAATTGGACGTACATTTACACTTTCAGTCTGTAATAATTTGAATTATGGCGATGTATTACAACAAGGGCAAGCAAATTATATAGGCCTATGCAGTTTTGCCTGACTGAAAAATATGAAGTATGACCGATATCTACACTTCTAGGCTAACACTAGTGGTGCTTTCCCTTTTATTAGAATAATAATTCACCCATGAGTGGCTCTTAGCTTGATAAGTGTTTTGTTTCAATAGTATCTCTGTCATTTCAAGGCTTTGCACATGTGTACTTCATTCTACGATCTACCGCCCCCACCATGTGCACACAATAGGGGATTTGCATAGCCGCCATCTTGAATTCTGATTCGCAAGGAATTATGGGAGTTGTAATCAGTGTAAAAACTAGAGAAAACATTCCATGTTCATTGTGGAATATACATCGGTCCTCCAATGTGAATTGCCATGTATTATACATAATATGATAGACCAATTCTCTATCTTTCCCATCATGCATTTGGAATCCATAGATCAGTGATAGAAGAAATAGCATTGTTGAAAACGTTCTGGTTATTTTGGATACAAGTGCTGCTCAATATGTACATGTAAGATTCAATGCGAATCCATTCCAGAAGCAGCATACATACATGCGCAGTGGCACATGCAAATCCCCTATTGCAAAATTTAAGATTGCCCTTTTCATGGGACATCTATTGACAGGTTGATAGGGAATTTCATAGTTTTATGTTTCAATGAAACATCAACTGGTCTATTAACATTTGTTCTCGTATCGTTTCATTGAAGAACAGATGACTTGACCTCGATTTATTTTTAAAGGATTTTCATTGAGATACTGTTTCTTGTTGACATGATATTCTCAAATATCCAAATAGATTTTAAGGAAAAAGTATATAATCACAACCATAATCGTTCACCCGCTTTAAATTAAGTTACATATGACCATAAAAAAAACACGAAAAAGGTACATATGACCAAGCTGATATTGGTGATACCACTTGGTCTCACTTGAAAAGATAATATCCTAACTTTTTAAAAACTGTTGAAATCGCGTTAATTATAATTACAGTTAGTTGTAATATAGATAATTACATTCAAGATTTCTTAATCATATTAAGTTCATAATAATTATACCAATCATAATCCTGAAATCATCCCATTTCATTCCATTCCAACTCCTTAATATTAGATTCTAAAATTGACTCGTGTAGTTGTCAGATTCGAGGTGAAAAAGGGACTTGATCATTTATTAATATGGGCCAAAGTCTATGCCCTTATATGATACCTGGATAAACGCAATTTTAGAACAACTATATAGCGAGATTAATACAAATTCAAAGGTCAGTCATCCAACAGACAACAGATCTTTTTTAATGTCCATTGAATACCATATCATCTGCTTATGACCGTGGACATTTTCAATTAACTACTGATTTTCAATCACGAGTATTTTTACCATGACATAGATAAATATCAATATAATTATATTTTACGGGTATGAGAAATACAAAGAGTAAAGGTAAAGAGTTACTTTTCCGGGTCATATTTTGCTCATGAATATCAAAAGAAAAGTTGTATTGAATTTCAGAAACTGATGCAGTGCGTGGAGGCCGTCATCTTAACCAGTTCATAATGGGAAGGCAGTGCCACCTTCGTTAAAATCTTCTTCCCGCCGCGTCATTTTTCATGTTTATGTCCCAATGTGTTTCACAATAAAATGGAAGGCGGCTAGGGTTTTCTTGTGCCACAGATGGCGATTATGTCGGAACCAGTGCATCATTCTCTTCCACTCGGCTCAAACCTTTCGCCGTCCTATAGGCATTGGTAACCAAAGGTCCTTGATATTTACCTACCAATTCCTTTTACTATTTCCTAATTATAATCTTGTCTTCTTGTCTCTGTATCTGAATTTGTCTGTTTCTTGATCTGCGTCTTCGATTCTGCATCTTCATATTTATGCTTATAAAGAGAACGTTAGTTTATTTCTTTTCAATTGAATTATTATTCATTATATGGGCAGATATGAGAATTGATATTTTTTTTAAACAATTTTATTTCTCTGAAGTTTCACATAGAAGTGATATGTCTCATTCGTTGAAACTAACCCATACAATATACATTTCCATAAATATAATTTAAATCTTAGTCATACATAACCCAACTATAGAGAATACCGCTACATTATAAAGTAAGTTAATCGTCACAGTTACACAGTCAGCAGAATATGAACATTTTTAAAAATTGTTGTGCCCTTCATTAAAACAAAATAAGTCACAAAAAATACAAGGCCGCATACAAGTAAAAACAAACGTCTCGATCTAGCTCCATCATGCACCGATTATAATCTCATTGACAGTTTTTTTTCTGACATTTCAATGAATGATATAACCAAGGCCATTTATAATGTAAAGTACCAGACGCATAGCGGGCTCATATTGCCAACCAACGATCGTTAAAATTTAATAAATGTTGAAGATTATCTCATTTTGGGTGTTTTTTTCATTCAAGGGTAACCTGTTCTACAACAGGGGTCCCTGCATCTGTGGGTATTTTCTTAATTTGTCTGACCTTGGGTTTGGCACTTTTAATATGGTCTTAAGACATAACACGTTACAACAAGAGGTTGTACGTTAAATGTTCTGTACAACTCAACTACAGGTAAAGCTTCATTTATATCGATTGGCTGCGGTTTGTGGCACTCTGTGACTTTCTAATTATTGATGAGTTGGCCAAATTATGCAGGAAAATCCATATTCGGTTAAACGTATAATATGGGATTTCATAATAATAGTTTTAGTTCTATGACTAGGCAATATCTGATCCTTGATATAGTTGGTTTGCCTCCGATTGTATAAGGTTTTTTTTATCTTAATAATGTAGCGTACCACTGGTACTAACTTTTTAATTTCTTTTTCGAACCAATAATCTGATATAGGCATTTTGCAGAATTATTTTTTAATTTATTTTTGTCCTTCCAGTACCTGATCGCTATGAATTAATTCTTTTCCAAAACTGATATTTCTCCACCTGTTATACCAGTCAAATACTTTTCAATTTGGTGTGACAAGTACGTTTGGATATATGTGAGATGTAAAATTTTATATCAGTGAAAGATTAAACCGTTAATATTAGAGATGACGCGTCTCCCCTGAGTATTTCAATACCATTTTCTTTTCAAATATGATTCTGAGAACATCATTTTTGCCATCTACCTGGAGAATAGTTTTAAACTGTTTTGTAACCGTTGCTTTATCATGTTAAATACAATTTTAATTAGTATACCATTTCTTATTCTATATTATGTTTTGCCCAATGATTATGACCTATGACATTTAGATTGAACATTCACTGCGTAAATACTCAAATCTAAGTCGTGGAAACGTGTGACAGAATTATTTCGATGTATAGAAAGAATGGACTGAGGTGCTAGTAATTAAATGCTTATTGGACGAAATTGCGCAGCATCCAAGTCCATCCAATAAATATTCAATTGTCAGTACATAGTTCCTTTCACTACTTATTATATGCCTCTAGCATAGAAGAATATTTAGCACTTATTGGACGAGTTGAAGCATGAAGCGAAAATAAAGAACAAGATTGTAGGCGTATTTGTGAATATAGCACAGGCCTGAGTTCTATATTCCATTACCGCTTTACAAGTAATGAACGGCCGTCGGCGCCTCAATATTGAATGTGTGTATAATAATGAAATATAAACTCTGTTTTGGGTTTTGAATCGTCATAAGGTATATAAAAGCTAAAAGAAAAACCAATTCGGATTTTTATTGTACACATACACCCACTTTATCGTACCTCTTAAGTGTAATGTACATATATGATGTAGAGCTTTTTTTTTTTTTTAGAGAGAGAGCCTGTATAATCCATGTTCCATGATCCTTTTCTTCCTGAAAAACGTAATTCATATTTTTCATATAGAATGAATGCAGTTAATATACCGAGGGAATATAATGTTTCGCGGACGGTGATCGAGAAAATAAGAAAGGATTCTGAATCGCCATATATAAAAAATATCTATAAATTTAAAGAAAAACAGATTCAAACTCATACAGTATTGCAGTATAGTACTGTATGGCAGGATAATATGGAACGCCATAGCGTACAGCATTACTGTAATCTTTCATCCATCTTCAATCCCTTAGGTTTTTTAAACCTTTATTTCTAAACGGCAGAAAACTGTAGCCTTTAATTCTTTTATCAACAGTGGGTTAGGATGGAAGTCCGGATACTCTCTTCAGGATTTTAAATAAGTTCCAGAATTGTAGTCGCATTTAATGCCAGCGGGTTGACACTATTGTAAAACAGATTTATTGCTGGGGATGTCTGGGGTCTTTTTCCTAGTGTTTCGCGAGAAGGAGGACAGGTTATCTTTTTTAAAAAATGCCATTGGGACTCAAGTTTTTTGTTGTTGAAATGCTTCCCGGACGAGTATTGTAACATGAAGAAAATGAAGATATGAAATCCTAAAGGATATTTCACAGATGTTTTGAATTTTGAAATACAGATTTTATGTATTATATAAACTTCTTTCTTCTTTTGTTAACCATTTTTTTTATTAGAGATGTTTTTCCCGGCTGGCGAAAGGCCCATTCAGCCTCTTTCAACATTTCCTTCCATTTCCGTCATTTGAATCGCTGATGTTTATTGTATTTTTTTTCCATTTCAGCGCTGTGGAGGGATCGAGGCTTGTCTGCTTGGCATATATAACTTGGTAAGTCAACCACTTTCTTGAACATCAGGTGTATTCACTGTCACTTTTCACTTGTGTATATACATGTGATGTGTTAGATAAATATGAGTCAAACGTCGCAAAATTGATACTTTTCAAAGTTCAAAGCGCTTTAAGTCGTATGAATACATGTACCAAATTTCAAGACTGTGAGGGTGTATTGATATATCCTTGTGTTTCTAAGATCATCCTATAGAGTATGTTTTGATACTTTAATATAGTAATTGTCCACCCAGAAATACCGCAATCCATTTTTTCAAATATAACAAAAATTAAACATGAAATAGGCCTATAGAAATACTTTTTCCTAAAAGTTAACATCGTTGGTGATCTCATCTTTTCAAATATTGTTTTTTTTAAATACATTTTATTGACGGAATTTTCACATAGTGATATATCTCATTTGTCGTGTAAATATCTACTCACAAAAATTACTTGATTTAACCTTAGATATATCCTATAATATGATGGTATCTCAAAATCCATTTTTTTTTACTTGAGACTCATTTTGTCTGTGACACATCACATATTGACCCATATATAAGCTTTACGTGAGCATTTCAAATGCCCAAAATTTCCATTGAATAACCAAATCAGTTGAAGATATTCCATAATATAATATGGGAAGTAAATAGGGGAATCGGTGGCATGTAAGTAGGAGACAGGTTTTAACATCATATTAGATATTTGACATAGTACTCCACGTGAGAATTACCAAGAACTCACAGGAGTGACCGCTATATATCTCGTTTCTTTTCGAACCAAAGAAAACAATGGAAGAACATCAGTGAAGCAATATGAAAAGTGAATAAGAGAAATGTTGAATTTAAGTTGAGGTATACCATATATTACACATAACCACTTAGACCCCATGTGAGAACTATGCGAAGAATTACAATGAGTGTCAATTATATCAAATGTCTTTTTGAATTAAAGTACCTAAGAAAGTGATGGAAAAAATCTTATGAAACGATGTTAAAAGTAACCAAGGGAAACGTTGAGTTATAAGTTGTAAGGGGACCTGGTTCAAAATGAGAGAGAAACTGCGAGGTATAGTAAGGTAATTAGTATGACTAGATCAATGCTGTCCGCGCGAACATCATAAGGGTGAAGTTCTCGAACACAACTGGGATGAGCCCCTGGAATTGATTATCTGGTGCCCGCTGCGCAGCCCCCACTAACCCTAATCATAGGGGGATTAAAGCAAGCTCACCTAATCCGCGGGGAGACACGTCAATAATGTTCCTCACATACCGTCACGCTACGCATCTCGTCCACCAAATACCAAGATTAGAGCTTAATATGGAGCCTTAATTTGCCATGAATCATTATATTCTACCTTACAGTTTCATTTTTTAAAGCTGCATTTTCAGCTATTGCGACCAAAGAAAACGTACCGATACTACTCCTTGTTTTGCCTATAGGAATGGAGTTAATCAATATTTATCAAAGGGTTTCGGTGGGCCACTGAAATATAAATGTCGACTTTTATGAAGCCCTACAGAAACAAAAAAAAAACAGATTACTTTGTCAAATGACTTACAGGCGGGTAGGGAACGAAGGGAACGTAGAACACCTTAAGTAAAAAGTCATTTTCCTTCTCTTGGTGGATGGATGATTAATCCAATAAACACCTTAGAACATCTAGCTTTTAACTGAGAATGCAGCTTTAATATTATGGCTTTAGTATCATGACTTTTGTGTTTGAATTGCTATTGGAAGCAACACTGAACATATATGTCCAGCTTGTATGTCACTATGTGTGGCCATGGCATATCGTTTAAATCAGCTGGCGTCTGGTGGTAAAATGGGTCTAGCTACAACAGCAACAACCTTTTAATCACATGAAGGGAACAATGTACATGCAGGAAGAATTGAAGCATTTCTCATGATCACAATGAATTGGCGAATGGAAAATATAAATTTGCGTAAATTCAAGTCATTTTGTTCGAGTATACAATAGAAATGGAAAGACGTATGTGATGGGAAGACATAACTCGGTGATATGTTATGATCTCTCTCTCCACCATCTTTTTACTCTCTCTCTCCCCCCCCCCCCTTTCTCTCTCCCCCCTCCTCTCTCTCTCCCCTCTCTCTCCCTCTCTCTCTCTCTCTCTCTCTCTCTCTCTCTTTCTCCTCTCTTTCTCTTTCTCTTTCTCCTCTCTCTCTCCCTCTCTCTCCTCTCTCCCTCTCGTCTCTCTCCCCCTCTCTCTATCTTCCCCCTCTCCCCCCTCTTTCTATTTATCTATCTGTAGCCTATCTATCTATGGTTTACTTTATAAGACCAGAGAAGTAATTATTGTCGGTACAAAAGAAAAGAAATAAACTACTTAGTGTAAATAATGTCAGTCGGGTGTAAATACGTGCACATTGTACCTTTTCGTGTAATAAAGAAACTACACAGTAAATCTATATTTTCGTCATCAGCAGTGTAAGGCGTACGCCTTACACCACTGTCATCTTTTAAAGCCAAGTTTTAGTTTTAAACCTAGCTATTTCCTCAGTTTATATTTCATATGAATTTAAGCCTTCAGCTATTGCAGAAGATGGAGATAAGCGCACATCATGCACCTGGTGTCGTGTATGTATATTACGATTAAATGGCTACGCCCCACCCTGTATTTATTAAAATGTCACAGCCATCAATCTTATCGGGTTGTTTTCTTCAAATCAATCAAAAAGTGAAACCATTTGTCATAATTGTGCCAGAGACCGAACTTGTCTTGCTTAATCAGGCGATTGTTGACAATTGCCTCAGAAAAAGTGATAACTCATGGGTATCAATAATATTGGTACTAAGACCAGGAAGCTCTGTCACATCCGGACCTCCATAGCTACCTCATAGCTTTATTTGAATATATATATATCTATAGTATTCGTTGAATTGTTTGTGTAATGTTTTGTCAGGCTGTTCGACTCCTTAAGCTGGTCTTTCACTTAACACCTGGGTAGTATACTACCATCTATTTATAATTAAGGCAATAGTTACCGACCCACTGTAACTGTAAGCCTGACGTCATTATAAACGGTTCATTGTAACTTTTTCTATGTCCTTCTTTCCCGTACTACTTTATGATAGTCTATGTTAACTTTAAGGTTCAATTGAGAATAGCAATGTCCAATATTGTTCTGAAGTATTAAGACCTAAATTAAACAAAGATGATATCATAATAACCGATCCCGGAGGCAGAGGGTAGTATAATATGATAATAAATAAGTCATTGTACGCCTTTAAAAACTTTATCCAATAAATTTAAGTTTATAATTAATAGTTTTGAATCGTTGATCTTCTAACTGCATAACTGTACGAGTGCAATATAATCAATGAGAAATAATTGATAGCAACAGCACAACATGAGGATTTGATGCCAAATATTCATCTTTCTCCATTAGAATGACAAAAAAATACTGTTATGTTACTCAATTCTAGAGAGTTGTGCCAGCTGCGACATGGGGGCCCGATAGGGCACTTGCAGATACCACCATACGCATGTCTGTTACAGTGCATGCTGGGATGGATTAAAATGTAATCTGACATACAAATATTGAGCAAAATTATATCGAGAATAGGCACAATATTTGAATACTAAATGTTTTCCTCATCTTTAGATAACTCTGACTTTAATATATTGATATATTCTTTATTGCACCATACTGTACTAAGGATAATACAATGTTTTGGGCGTGATCTGGGAGATTGGTCTAATAGCAGATGATTACCACCCTTTTGTAATGCTCTTCAGATTTTAGAATCTGGTATTCCAGTGCATGCCATGTTACAGAGCTAGTAGACACTAAACGAAACTAACTAAGTACAAGGTAATATAATGCGATATTAAAGTGGTGCGATATTTTCAGCATTGATGACATATTTGAAAATGATATTACAATAACATAATAATATGTGAATGGGAATATGTAAATGTGAATTCATTCAAGTCCATTCCATCCTATGTCTCACGTCGACTATCAAGTATTCTAGTTTGATACATGTATAATCAGGTTCATGTTTAAACAACTACTGCTGCTTTATAAATATAGTAGGCTGTATTTGGAATAGTTGTAAGCTTTCTTCTCCTATGTTTTACTCTTTTGCTGCCAAAAAACAGTGCATCCGGGAAGACCTGGAAAACCCTTTTCAGAACCATGTGCATCCATTTTGAGTACATGTAGTCTCAAATCAAGAATTCATTCATTCATTCCATTCTATTCAATCCATCAGTACATACAGTGTGTGCCCGCCCATACTACTCCCACAATTCCACGCGAACCAAGATCCAAGATGGTATGCATGCAGTCCCCCTATTGCACATGTTCCATGCGCGGCCGCCTATAGCAATCCCCGGCTTGTGCATTGCCTGCATCGCCACTCATCGCCACTCATCACCCTATCGCTCACATACCAATATGCGCACATCTTAGCCCGGGATTTAATCTGGATTTTATAATGGCGAACGCTGTCCGAAAAATGCAAGAAAGCATAAATAAAAGAGAAGGGAATGAGGCCTGAGTTTGAGTCTACGGGTTGACTCTACCATGCCTCCTCTCGGCATTATCTTAAAAGGCGGGAATAGCTCGAGATTCAGGTAGACTTAGGCGTTGTCATGGTTACAAAGGTCTCTTTAGAATTGATAATTCCAGGTAGCGCCGGAATGTCGGTTGCCATGGAAACCTGCAGCCATCAGTATCGCAAAGATGTATTTTTTAGGCTGGCTGTATGGATGAGAAATCAGCATCGTTAAAGCTTTTATTTTACTGGCGTTTTTTTGTAAGCAATGCGCTCTGTGCTGTGTGCCTTGGATGGCATAGCTAGCCGACATCAAAAGGAGGATATTTTTAGTTGATAAACATCTCTCCTGCCATTGGTGCAGTGAAAGCACATATGACTATTTTGTACTTCAAAGACTGTCCTCGGTGGAGGAAGGCGGGATTCGATGGAATGGAATGCTATAATAACCTTGTATAGAGATTATATTGGGTTATGATAAGTTCAGGACTGCGAGCTGCCAATTGTATACATTATGTTTGCATCATTAAAAATGACTCGATCGCCCTATGGCCCTTTGCTTCTCCTGTCAATTTGAAAGTCGCACCAATAAGGGACAAAGACTAATTAGGAAGTGTGCTAGACCCTCTGGCTCTCTACAAGGCCCTGATGTAATTGACCAATCATGTCACTGGTCTAGTTCTACAGTCGGGTTATACCTGTCTAGAAGAAGGGCTCTTGTCTTATTAACTTAGCAAAGCGACTTAAATGCACGTATTTACTATATATAATGGTTGAATAATCAACTCCATGCAGATTCTTAAATGGAAACTTATTCATAAAAATATGAACATATATATGGAATGTTATAGTAATTTCCGGTTCTAAAGTCTCTTTGTAAGTTTGTTCCCTTCTAGACATGTAGCTAGCCTTCCGCTCAGACATGCGTTCAGCGCACTCGGAGAAAATGGTAGAAGATGGCCCCCGCCACACTCGTCGTTGTATCTGGTATCTGATTGATGAGCGGATGGCATGACGTGTGTGCATGCTGACGTGCCGGAAATGCTCTGGTAACTTGTCACGCATGCGACTGGCGGTGAAACGTCAGAAGCAAGTTTTGGCGGTGGCATTTAGAAGGACCTCCTCCCAGCGTTCATATTATCTGCCATACAGGGATGTAAATATATCCCTATGCATCTACTCTTGGCGAAGTTTTATCATGGAAGTTCCGCTCTTTGTCTTTCATCTTCTGTCAATCAGGCTGAGGGATGTTAATCCATGTGTTACTCTCCCTCGTGTTATAATATACCATTTTAAACTATCATTCGTTTAAACCTTTATTTGTTATAGTAAGCATGTAGACTATCAACGGGTATGTCTGTTCTGTCGCAAATAAAGTTTTCAAGCCCTATTATGCATCACGGTATTCCTCCATTCACATTTCTTGTTTACACCATATGATTTTTTTTTATATCTCGTTTTTGTTGATGGTGTGCAGGGTCAGTTTGTAAGTTATGACGAAATGGTTGTCTCGGACAATAAAATTAACGTCAAAGCTATCCATGCCCTTAATTTCGATAAAAAACTAAAGAATGTTTTACATTTACCCATCCGAAAGTCATTTGACCAAGATTTCTCGGCCGATTCTTGTACAAACATATATAACAGCAGCAAACTGTCGCTAAGACCAGTCCTCAAACTATTTGGTCAAACAATGAGTAAATTCGGTAAGATTTCTGTTGTCTATTATCTGAAAATACAGCTTTAAGGTGGGGAAATAGTGTCCTGTACTCGTAAAAGCCCTTTAAAAGAAAGTAGCAGGCCTATGTCCTTCAGCTCGGCGGTTTAGACCCATATCAGGTGACTAAATGATAATATACCTGAGGACGGTAAACAAACATTCAGCCTTGAGTGGCCTTCCATTGCCGGTATAGCGACGTATAGACGGAAGGCCCTTAAAGAAATGAAAATTGTCGTCTGTTATCAAAAGACGCCCGTCATTCTGGCGGAAAAGTAGAGAAAAGAATACTGGGTCTTCAGTTGGAGTGTTTCTACCTTGAACACGAAAGGGAATGATATAGTGGCATGGAACAGCCTTTGACTGGCTTTGACGATACGCGAGAGCACTCATACATCATTTTCATAGAAAGGGACAAGAGGTTGGTGAAACGGATCTCTCCGTACGTCTTGTAATTCAACTGAGGACTACAGGTAACAACATTGCCATGAGAAAAGTGCATGTTTCTATAGTATCCGGCATTATCGGTTGCTTCAAACAACATCTTTATGTTCGACTTGTTTCACTGACGCTCTCAATTATACTCGTCTGGGAAATGTGCAGTGATTTTGAGCTGCTCTTCTTGACCTAAGTCCTCTTGAATGGGTGTTGATGTTTGTTCCGTATACAACGAGAAGCTCTATAGGTGTGTTTGACCAGTTTGAGCGACTGGCCGATTTCGGTATTGCTTTTTTTCTTTTTATATATGTTCATGGGTGGCGTCAAATTTCTGTACGATCCATAAACAACTATCAGGAGGCAAATGCAAACAATGACAACACGCCGTTGAACTTGGTCTTCCTTGGCCTTCACCATATGAAGGGTGAAATCGCCAGAAATTCGCCCTCACGAATCCTCTCAAACAACCCAAATTTAAGATAAACTACAGTTCAACATAACCGAACAGATAGAACTTTGTAATCAACCCAATTATATTCAGATATACCCAGTACTTATCATTTTCTGCCTAATTTTGCAAAATTTCCAAAATGTGTAGAGCTGCCGATTGGACATATTCTGGTGTCTTTTCCCTGAAGTTGCCATCTACTAAATATAGCTAAATATTAAATACATTGTAATGGTAAATGGTATGGTTTTCGTGTTTCAGTCGTCTCCAGTCCCTCCTCAGTGGCAACCGGTCTGTTATTCTGTCCTGTATTAAGTCAAAGTGATTGACCAGATTACACAACTGACGGCTGTGCTCACCCCCTAAATTACTCTGGCCTCACACGAAGAATCACACACTTACACTTTGTCGCTGCAATAATCGATGATATGTTGAGGTTTATTAGGACTCTCCGATCTATTGATACTAGATTTATTTACTCCCCTCTAGTACAGTTCCACTAGTTTACTCTTGTGAGACATTAAATGTGAAGTGTTACAGAAACATAAGACATATGTCGGAAAAGATTTTCAAATGTTTTTCACAAGAACCCTTGCTCAGATTGTGATCCTTTTGGGGATGTTTTGCGCTGTTAGTTGCATGAATACATACATTTAAAGACTACAACTGTCAACATATTGAATATATCTACGAATATATGTCCATGCATATCTGAGGTTATCCTAATACAGCAGATTTATCATTTTGCTTTCAATCATGAAAATAAAAATAAAATCGAGTCATAAATTTGAATTTCAGCGGTTATCTAAGTAAAAAAAACCCGATTGGTTGCTATGACAACCCCACATAACTGACTTGTGAATTATGCACTATGCGTAAGTAACTCACTCTAGATACGTAGTTTTCAGAGCAATGCGTGTACTTGATAATTTATACGGGTTAACTAACTAACATGATAAATACAGGTTAACTAACTCCCCAAAATATTGTGTCCCCATTGCCAATACACTGGGACTTATAGAGTGCCCCGGTCCTACTTAGGATTCGGTGTAGTGAAATGAGCCCAATACAAATGTGGAAGGAGCATGAATATTGCACGAGCAATATTCTAAGCGACTCTAACCAACGGCAACATGTTAGTTAACAGATTAATTATATATGCCTTCAATCATGAAAATAGAAAAAGAATCGAGTACATTTTCAGCAGTAATCTTACTTTTTAAAAACAGATTGGTTGCCATGACAACCCCACATAACTCATTAGTGAAATACGCACTATGCTCACACTTTTTTTCAGAGCAATGCATGTATAATAAAGGAGTTTATTATACACGCATTGCTCTGAAAACAACGTATCTAGAGTGATTTACACATAGTGCGTATTTCACTAGTGATTTACATGGGGTTGTCATGGCAACCAATCTGTTTTTTACTAAGATTACCGGTAAGATTCAAACTTATGACTCAATTTTTTTCTATTTTCATGATTGAAAGCATGTATAATAAATCTGTTAACTATCTTGTTGGTTTCAGTCGCTTAGAATATTGCACTCGTTGCTATGCAACTCGTGCAATATTCACGCTGCTTCAACCAACTTGTTAGTTAACCTGTATATATCTAACTACCTTACTAGTGATTGACCATTAAGAAATATTGTGAACATTTCTTTCATGCATACAAACATTTAGACGTACTTCTTGGGTGTCCTAACGTTTACCATCATTAGAATAGACTCAAATACGATAGTATCTCAACAAAAATTTCGACTTATGACTCATTTTCCTGTGACACACTACATATTGCAGTGGAGAAAGGTTGATATCTTGGTGTAGTGGCAAACATATATGTTCTCTGAAGGTGACTATGTGGACTTGTTTCATCGGTAGGCGACAGAGAAATCTAATCCAGCAACAACAGCCTTTCATGACTTTACTCCCTTCTAAAAATGGCATGGATATGTGTGAAGTGTTTTGTTTCTGGCACGAGGGGCGCTCTTGTGTTATAACAGAGACTCCTCCAGAAATTGATCTGTTTGCATATTATTAAAGCATTCGGCTGTATTTTGACAAATGGAATGATATATCTTCGATCCTTATTGTAATTAATGAAAATCTCACTGTGGTCTAGAAAAATCACACTCAGAAATGTTTTATTTCAAAGTATGTGTATTCAAATTTGTATGATAGGCGCTCTCTTGCAGATACCATTACTTAGCAAAATAATAGATTACCTTATCTTATTTTAAAGCTGCGTTCTCAGCTGTTATGACAAAAAATAAACTCACCAAATGTACATATTATTTGACTTATGTGACATGTTATAACTAGTTTTATATGCTTTTATTTGTAAATATGGTGATTTATATATCTAATGGCCCGATGTAGGTTTTGAATCGATCGAGACGGAGGGTCAAATCACACGACACCCCGAAGGGGTGGAGCGCGATTTGACCCTCTGTCGAGATCGATTCAAAACCGTACAGAGGGCCATTAGATATTTATTACATACTGATTTATGGAATTATTTGTTGTATTTACCTTCTTAGTACTGTTTTTCTTGACGAATTATTGAAATAATGTCTGAAAACTTACGAAACATGCAAGGCAGCGCTACGCTTCTGCCGTTAAGAAGCGCAACGTCATGAACCAATTATGTTACGTTATTTGGGTCACGTGCTTCCATGACAACCCAAATCAAATCACATACGTATGTGATACGAGATTTCTAATCGCACCCCTGAATCAGGCTCTCTGTAATCACATACGTATGTAATAAAAAGTCAAATCGACCAAAAGAAAACAAGCACCGGTGAGCGGTAATAAGTGAAACCACCTAGGCAAAGGATCGCGGCAGTTCGCCGTTATATATAGGTGTGGACATTTATGAAACCCTGCAGCAAAATCAACAGGCTGAAATCCTTCACAATTTTGGTCAAATGACTTTCGCGAAAGTATATAGGGAAAGAAAATAAAACAAAAGTAGACAATCTTTAGTTTTTAAGCGATGTTAGCTGAGAACGTAACTTTAAGTAAGTAATCCCTTTAATCTAACCCCGTCCTTGTGAGAGGGGAGAATAATTGATTGACAGCTATCCACAGGAAAAACTCCCCAATTCCACAAAATATTGTGTCCCCATTGCCAGTACACTGGTACTTATAGAGTGCCCCGGCCCTACTTAGGACTCGTTGTAGTGAAACGAGCCCAATACAAATGTAGAAACCTTGTTCACACTCCTGACGAACTCATGTAAATGCTACATCTGGGCCTATACACTTTCTAGAAGTCAGGAATAGCACCGGAAACGGAAACATGAAATTGCATGAACCATGTGATAATCCCATCATGCATTGCTTCAACAAATGACTAACCCTCAGCAAAAGCATGGCCGGGGCTCGATTGCCTTGCGCCTTGGGCACCTTGCGAGCCCGCAGCAAATACAACACTCAATCGCCAATCAGAACCAACCTATATCATCAACAGCCAATTAGATTTTATGTTTGTGAACACGTGATAAGCAGGAGACGCAGGGCAGGGTGGCCAGAAGTCACATATCTTGGGTGTGCTAATTGCATTGAGTCATGAAATAACCCTGCGACGTCGAGTGTATGGGAACAGGGGTTTTCATTAAGGGTACCACTTCCAACCTCTTCCCTTCGTGTGACCTGACCATTGCGCTGCTTGGCGTTAGCCTTAACGAGAATAGCATTCCTTAAATCTGGGTTCTCCACGAGCCCGCGTCATGTAAGCTTTGGCTGGAGAGTTGTGAGAGAACTGCGTATATGTATTTGTCAAAATAATGTACTCGAAACCTTTTTTTCAGCATTCAGATATCTTTCCCATCACAATGTTTCGATAGTAATGATTTTAGCTCAGAACTGCTGTAAATTTAGTCTTTTTTAAAGCTGCATTTTCGACTAAATCGTTCATGAACCTCTTTTCCCTTCCATGAATATATGATAAACATTGCTACTTAGTGTTTTCAGCAGATCCCCCCAAAAAGTAAACAATCACAGACAGGTAACAGAGAGTGAGCGTAAGTAAATATTATAAAAAAAGTCCCTCATTTACTAATACTTTGGAACGGCATCCCAAACAAAGTTAAATCTTATGATTTGAACAAATTTAGAACATTCCTTAGAGGTTATATGTTAGGCGATTAAGAAGCCTGGGTCACCTTCCTTCCTCCTTCCCACTTCACCCGCAGAAAAGTTATTATTAAAGTCTCTGTGTACGACAACCATTACTTAATAATACTGTTAGCATAACTGCGAATGTTGTTATGAACAAAGTTCAATAGAAACAGACATAGGCATGTACGCCCTATACCAACTGATCACTTATGATTATGAATTAAAATGTAGTCAAGGATCATTTCGAAGAATTATCACCGACTGAGAGCAACACACCATACATTTCCGTGTATTGTTTATTAACTGTTGGAAATTATATTATATATATGATCGACTTTGATCATATGTAGTAGAGATGTATTGGAGTTTTTTCCCATCGGATATATAACTCTAGAAGCCACAGAGAGCATGGTGACAATCAAATCTACTGTCTGGATTATACTTAGATGGAAAAGACACCCAAAGACTCCTTGTTTTATCCGTGGGTCTGGGTGTATGTTTCTATATGCGCCGGCTGTGCGGAGGGAAATTAAACCCAAGGAATCCATTAATCGAGTGTCATGCGGTGGTAGGACTTTCTGCATAGGCTCTTGTCTGGGAGGAACCATTTTGTTCCCGACGAGAAAAAGTGTATTGTGGAGTGGAGTGGAGTGTGTAGAAGGGGAGAGATCTATCACGATATCACATCTATTGCTTCATTAAAAATGTTCCTTTATTGATGCAGTAAACAAGCGATCTATAGCCGACTGGCTAAGACCGTGTGTTCTTTCACTGTCGGCCTGATTTGTCAGAATTAAGCAACCGTCACCCTCGGCACTTTATGTACACGTTGTACAGACTCCAGGGGCAGTCCTCCCTCTCCCCCACCCCTTTCCCCCTCCCTTCTCTCCCCCTCCCCCTCCCACCACCCCTACTGAGCCAGATGTAAATATTGATTGGTTCCAGGACTATGGGTATCGGGTGTTCACTAAGAGTGATTAACAGAACATCTGAGATAAGGCTGTCATTCATTATACAACAATATCCCTGTTTGGATCTGGCCGGCTTCGATCCTTTATCTGTTCTCTCCATGCCAAGTCACAGCCCCAGCCTCGCGTTTCATACCTACCATATCCCGACCAACATTTAGCAATATTTATCTTTTGCTTTGCTTCTTATTCCCAATCAATAAATCTAACCACTGACGTCTCCTTGGTAACCGTAATTGACCCAAATTTTGGTTTTAGTTTGGTTTTAAATTGATTCGTTTGCTCAGTCAAATGTCTATATTTTGTGGTTAGTTTATTTTCCTGTTCTTTGCATAGGTAATATCAATTTTAAACCACCTTGCTGTCTATATGCTTTAGTATTGGAGTGAGTGAGTGAGTGATGGTTGCTTAATGCCATGACGAAATCCATGTGGAGTCATATTCATGGCAATGAGGGTTAGTGAAATGAGATGAGATGAGCAAAGTGTATTGGCTCGAGTTAGTAGTTATATTAGCAGACTATTAAAATAAGTGATAGTTGTGTTTATTTTGTTTCTAAATGTTCTAAATCAAGTGGTTCTGCTAATGCTTCTTCCTATTTGCGAAGCTGATATAAAATAAAGAGACATTTCTCTGCATAAAATGTGGTATTTTTGTTTTGGGTGCCGTAATTAGTTAAGCAACCGTCACCCTTTCATATGTCCATCATACGTTTATGTAAATTCTTTCTAAACAAGATGTGAAATTTTTTTTGTAATATTATATTCACCATTTGTATGAATACTACGAAATACCGACAGAAGTGATAGCAGATAATCTATAAAAACGCTAACTGTTTGCGGCGGTTATCTCTGCTAATTTTCCTATTTTTTCGTCTGAAAATAAACACGTCCAAAAAAAAAATATTAGGAGGATGCATTATAACAAATCTTTATTTTGTTTCTAAATCTATTCGTTGGCTTTACCATTTGTCGCTATTTCTTTCATAATGCCACGTCGGTCATATGGCCAAAATGTATGTCTCTATTTCTCTGACATCAATCAGATCTTGATAACGTCCTATGTATTATTTTTAAGGATCATTTTAGAAAAGTAATGTCACAAAGTAATATTATTCCGAAATTAAACATAATAAATCAATTTTCTCTACTTGGCTGTTTTTTGTTTTAAATGCTCTCTGCAGCTTACATAAATTTAAAACTCTTTTCGGTCTATACCCATGTTGAATAATAAAATGGAGTTTTCCCCAATGATAGATAGATAGATAAATAGATAGATAGATAGATCTATGTTTCTGTTATGGGGTGACACATTTTCATTGGACAGTCAAGATATAATAATACAACGCAATATTTAACTAAAATGAAATCAATTTCATACAACCAAGGTCCTTTTTATTCAATACTTTCCAGTTATATCCAATATTATCCTTACAAAAAAGGTGAACACATTCCTATGACACAGGACGTTTTTGCAGGTAGAGGAAACACAGGTTCCACCATTTCGTAGAATCGCTCATAAAATACTGCAACAGTGTGTTTGATGTGCGGTTAACAATACTAAGAAAGAATAGTACAGGGTTTACTCCATTTCTAAATACAGAATAGATAACAGGGGTTTAATCTGTCATTTACAATAGTTAGAATCACTGCTGTATTGTAGTGAGTTGTAACACTTACTACATCATTTTAAACAAACACATGCACGCAATAGCTCCTGAAGTTTTACATTTTAGTGTGTTGATGTTAAATGATAAAGTGGTGGGAATTGGAATTTCAGTCTGAGTAAGCATTCATATCATGGCGATGTGTAACTTATCATTTATGCATTTCATAATCTAAAAGGGAACTTTTAAAGCTGGTTTGTGGACTTTCCCCCCAAAGTACTCCCAGGTTGTGGGGTTGCGTATACCACTCAGTGGTATACACATAGATTTAACATGTCCCAATCTAGATACGCTGTTTCATATCAAATGCGTTTATAATAAATTATCTATATTTGGTGGCTACTTTTTGTATGCTCTCCTGTCCTAATATAATTTCAAAACACTATCCTGTCTATATAAAACGTTGTATTTTTGTATGGTACTTACTGTACGTGTTTATATAATATGGGGACGCATTTAGAATCAATAAGGGCAGGCGAATGATGTGAATAAGTTTTGTATTTTCCCCGAGACTAGTGAACCCCTCTAGGAGTCGGTGAATAGATAATAACAAAAAGGGCGCAGTTCTTGTTGCTATCATTGTAGAAGCCACTTATAAATATTCAGGCGACGAGGCAGGAAGATGATCGATGGCGGCTAGTTTTTCCTTTCCCCGCCAGTGTTTGCTGGCCAATCTTCATCATGGTGCTAGATACGGACCGAGTACTACTCCACCGGGAGCATTTGTGCTAATTCTTGGCCAGACTGACGAAAGATTTGAGGAAGAATCCTAATGATATTCGCAATAGTTGCTGATGTCAGCTGGGGGGTGTGGGAAGAAATTGAACTGCATACATGTTTGGATGTTGTGGTTAATTCTCTCTCTCTCCCTCTCTGCCACTCTCTGTCTGTGTGTGTGTCGCCATATGGGCTTATGTAGTTCATGCATTTCCACTCAAGGCTAGAAGTTAGGCGGAGGGATCCTATTGCAGACAAGTATTCATATTTGCATTGATGATTTACTGTAAGGAGAGCATTGCATGAAATGTTAGTTTAACACTAGACAGGTTTAACTTTTACATTGAATAGCTATTAAAAGGGATTCATAGGCGGCCTTGATAATTCCAGGGTCTCCGAGAGGCCTTGAAAGCATTGATAAGCCAGGAATTCAGAAAGAAAATCCACGTCTGAAAATGGTTATAATTTTTATTTAGAGAACCTTCAAACTGATTTCAATGAGCCAAAACCACCTTGAGATTGTAACTCTCAGATTTTATGTTCTTTGTTGCCATTCTACCACTACCAATAATTATATGCCAGTAAATGAATATTCAAGTAAATAAGTTGATGCTAGGGCATTTGTACTTGGAATTGAACGTTATTCTAACACAACTCAGTAAGACTGGACATGGCCACCGACTAATACTTTAACATAAATTCCTGATTATGTCGGTTTAGCGACGATGCAAATGTGTAGTGAGGAAATCAACCTTAAAAAGTTTTGAATAAGTAGTAAGTTCTGGGGGTTCTGGTGGTGGGCTCTGGGGGTGGGCGGGCGTTGCCCTCCAGACGGGAAAATGTCCTAATATTATTATTAAATGGTGGGGGGGGGGGGCATGTCAAGGGAAGGGGAGGGGCACAGGGAGGAGACAACTTAGGACCATGCGAACATCCAATATTAGGTCCTTTATTTCTAATATTTATTGTAGATCTTTTACCTTCTTTTACAAGATTATAAATGTATAGACCAAATGTTATTCTAAAAAAATCGAAGTTAATTTCCAACCTAAGAATGATATCAGTTGTTTTCCGTGCTGTACTGAACTTGTGGAAGGAAAGAACAATGCATTTACCAAAATCCCTAGGTACTTTCCCATGATGCCCTGCACATGATCCCCTATATAAGAGCTCATTAACCAAGATTGTGTCATTATCATTTATTCATCCCCTGAAGAAGGAGCAAAACGCTCCGAAACGTTGGGTAAAATTGAAGAAAAATCGTCATTCAACACAGGTTTTTCGTCGCTGATAATTCATCGTGAATAGAAATAGCCACAATATGTGGAAACTTTAAACAGAAGAAATTATGAATATGTATATAGGGAGAATATCCCTTAAACTTGAGTTCCCTCGTTACATCTATAAGTCATATATAGAGCGACAGGTCTCATGTGGCGCCTGTGTGCAGAGAATATCATGCTACTATCATATAGCATGTAACAAGTATACTCACTTTTACAAACATGACATCCACAGCATGTCTATATTTTATATGTTGCCCATGTATCAGCTATTCGTACGACCCCATACATGCCCGCCCATATACATAAGTATATCTATAAAAATGACTTTGAAGTTTGAGATGGGCCTGGGAGGCTGGTTATGTGGGGATTTACTTCTGTGTGATATACCATTACACAGACAGCACATACAAATCTCTTTATTCATATTATACTTTCCGATTGTTCCAGCTCCAGCATGGGATGGAGGGGGTCCTCCTATGTTTGCAAATGCTTTTGCCAAATATAATCAAGGGTCAGTGCATCAGAAAATGTACACTCGACAGCTCTACACATTTTGTCAATTTATTATATCACAACTTAGCTCAACATTCTATCAATGGTCAGTAGGTAATCAATTGATATAATCATCAATGGCCAGAATATAGAACAATACCATCATATATCAGTATCTAGGTGTAAAGGTTGACGAAATGTTGTCAATGAAGGATCAACACCAAGACTTGAACAAACCATTAAATCACAAACTATTTTTATTTAAAAAGAAATAAGACCAAACCTTACAGCAAATGCAGCAATCCAAATTGCAAGATCAAAACTACTATCACTATTTGACTATTGCTTATTCTTTCTAACAATCTGCCAGAAGACAACATCTTAAAATTAAAAAACAAAATTATACGATCAGCAATGACCATAAACCCAAAGACAGCAGGTCAATGACCTAAGAGTAAGATTTAAAAAAAAAAACCCAACAGATTCCAGGAGAGAGAGAAACTCGAATGGCTGCTGAACGCGAGGATTAAAACTCAGCGCAATGGGACTCTTTCTCAGGTCACGTCATAGAAACTAATATTATGTGATGTCTAACAGACAAATGAGTCGAAAGTCGCAAAAAATCAATTTTTGAAACGTGCAAAGAGGAGATCAACCGAATCATAGTGATGTTAATGTTTTCGAAATGTAATAATAACTTCAGTTTGTTTTGATGTTGTGAAAACGTTAACGATATTTCTTAAGAGACAATCAGTAGTAATGTAGTTCAATATATTCCTTACATTAGTAAGTACAGTCTTGAAGTACTTTACATTTGGCAGTGAATACTGAATAGAACTTGATTTAAAGGTTATTCCAGATACATGCGTGTCAAGTGCAATGCATGACTATATTTGGAATGGAATTAACAACATATCAGTACATGTATAAGTTTAGTATACAGTTTTAGGCATCATTATTGAGCTTTATTCAGCAATATTGGTCATTGTTGCATTTCTGTACCAAGCCCAGTGCATATTTCTCTCTTCATGACCACCCTAACTGCCCTTACTGTCTCTGATTCATTGTTCTTGGCATCATTTCCCTCCTATTGCCCTCCTCCTCCTCCTCTCGGTAGCCCTCTTCCTCTCTCTCTTCATTTCTTCCTCCTCCTCTTCCCCCTCCTCCTCGCCCTCCTCCATTTCCCCTCCTCCTCCTTCTCCTCCTCCTCCATTCCTGTTTCCTCCTCCTCTTCGTCATTTTCCCCCACCTCCTCACCTCACTTTTCCCCCATCATATATGTGTCGTCCCCGTCCCCCTCCAATACGGATTTCCACTCTGTGAACACCGTTATGGTTGCTATAGAAACTCAATCGCTGGCAGCAGGGAGATATGAAAGATTGAGGGAGTTCGCCAGGTACACCCTTGTGTGTGTGACGGGGATGGAAGGGGGTTAGGGTGGGTGAAGAGACGGGCACTCGGGGTGTATAACTACAACATAGTTGGTAAAATCAGGCTGATGTTGAGGACGGGGGGGGGGGGGGGGGCATGGATGTGAGAAGGAGGGGGGGGGGGCATGGGTGTGAGAAGGGGCAGGGGCGACCGTAGCGAAAGGTATGTCTCTTTTGGGGGAGATGGGGGGGGGGGAGGCGTTGTATCGAATCCAACTCTCGGAGGTGAGAGGATTATAATAAACCTCCTCCTCTTTCTCGTCCACTTCCCTCCCTGTTTGACAGTTTGATCACAATTTGAAGGGGTTAAGGACGAATCAAAAGGTGCACGTGTTTGTGGCTAGAAAGGGACAGTGCCCGACGTAGGGAGAGGGAGGGAGGTGTGAAAAAGAGAAAGAAAGTACCCGAAATAGGGAGAAGGATTGAGGGAGGAAAGAAAGAGGGACAGAGAGAAGAGAGAGGGGGTGGGAATGTAGAGAGAGAAGGATAGCGAGAGGGGGTCACAGAGAGAAGGATTTAGAGAAGGGGCAGAGAGAGAAGAAAAGAGAGAGAGTTTGGTTTGGTGTGTGTGTGAGTTCGTGTGCTGGGGTGTGGTGGTATATATGTGTAAGAGTAGTTTCATATTGTTCCTGGAAAATGCTGATTTGACAGTTTACCTGGTGTCATTTGCACTACGATATACTCATATTAACAGTTGACGGTGCCGGAGCACACTCTTACGTTATTTCTAGTACAAGATCCACCCACTCCCTTCTTCCATATCAGTCTGTCGTTATTTTCTTATTAACATGCTTCTTTAAAGCCATTGTGGCAAATGGTGTTTTATCATAATTGATGCTTACTTTTGGCAATCATGTACGAAACATTTAAATGAAGCAACAGAATTTGATCACGTTATGGATCCTTTCGTTAAAATGATTAATCCGTGGGGATTGGCGTGTGAAATGGTTTCATCTAATGCCCACACACTCTCATTTAATTAACTCAGTAATATTCTCCATAATTGCCACATGTTCCCATTTCCATGTAATTTTCAAAATTTCTCAGATCCTTAAGAAGCCCTGCCATATACAGGTAGAAATCAATTAATGCCCCTTTCCCTGCTCAATCTCTGTAATTTTAAATTTTAGAAATTAAAAAAATAATACTCTATATATAGAGAGATATCCCTGCTCTTAGAATGTGTGTCTTTGAGATAGCAGTCTAGGCTCACAGCCACTCAGATAAGAATAATGTGTCAGTGAGTGGACGTCTACTGCTCTTTCCCAGCTCTAATGTTATTCTACTAGCATTTTGCGGTTTGGAGCGAGAGGCTTTCCCTCAGATTGGAAGGACTCTCTCACTCTGAGCCTAGACTGATAACATATTGTGTTCTGGAATTATTTGTTATATGAACATCTTTGTAGAGATGATTAATAATATACAAAGGTAGATCGTTGGAGCGCCACTGCAAAGTAAAACTCCTGTCGGTTATGGATGGTTGGGAGGTGCTGTGAGCTAGGAGGCCAGGTTAATCAAATTTTAACTGTACGTTTTGAAGGGTAAGAAAGTTGTGCGAGATGGGCAGGTTGTGTGTTGCAAGTGGGCGTATATATAATTCATGCTGTCCTTTACCTAGACATTTCCTCACCCAGTGTGAGGTGTTAACGCCTTGTGCGACTGCCCATGACGGACACACCCTCTCAATGTCATTCTTGTCTCTCTCTCTCTCTCTCTCTCTCTCTCTCTCTCTCTCTCTCTCTCTCTCTCTCTCTCCAAATATCACCCTTTATAACCAAAGTTCGTCAAAATCCTTTTTTATGAATCTCAAAATATGATTGGTGAAATTTCAGAAAAAAAATCTTTAAGTCCAATTATTTTTGGTCGTCAAAATACTTGTCTGCCTGTATCTCTACGTTTCCCTTCTTGTCATTTTATACTCATACACCGGACAAAATGGCTTTAAAATGTTCCCTATTGTAGATTATTATAAAGGCATACACGTTTATTCAATTCCGTTAATTAACTCGTTGGTTTCACTCGTGTAGAATATCACACACGTTCCGACATAATCAACGAGTGTGATATTCACGTTCCTCCAACCAATTCGTTAGTTGATGACGTTTTTATTTCTTATTATCAGTTAACCTCCATATATGTATATTCCATTCACTAGGCATTGCTATTTACGGTTTGGGGAAAGCGTTTGCCTTGCCCCTTTATTTCTGAATCAGATCTGAACACAATGAGTCCAACATGGTAGATTTTGATTTCTTCAAGCAGTATTAATAGGCTTTAAACTACTTATACTGGATATTTTGTTTTAGTAAGCTTGTCTCTCGATCTCTAAAGACTACGTTCACCTTTTCAATACTAGAATAACACAAGCAAAACCGGTACATTTGAGTCAACATAATTATTTCTGTTCTACTGAAGGCATTTTCACATACATGGAAATGCCAAGTATTACTTTACAATGAATTCATCAGTCTCTTCCATAGAATATCATTTTCCCCAATCTTTTTCTTAGAAAGCATTGCTATTTCATCGTAGAACAAGATGGAAGCGCAGGGTTTGAGAGAGAAAACTAATATAGAGCTTACACAGATCTATTCAAGTGATAGAATGAATATTCTCAATGTTGTATGTCATAATTTACTATAGCAACTGGTGCAAATATTGGTTTTCAGTACATGTATTTGTATTAGTAGCATGTCGTGTGCTGCGTTCTGCTAGTGTTGTAGGTCGTACAGAGAAACGGCCAAATGTCGTCTGCGCATTTAATGAGATCGTTTTCACTCGCCTGCTGGCATGGGAAGGAACTAAACGATGTGCTGGGTGCGGATAATACTCAGCGTCCACTGGAGTGCCCACGACCAGTGGAGCGGAAAGCTGATGACCTCCAACATCCATACGCCATGAAAAATAGTGCTTGGCCGGCAATACTGCAGCAGGGCCGGCTAGCGAGCGAGCGATCTGCATCGCGCCCGCCAGGAGTGTATTAATTCGAGATGTTTGGTGAAGGGAATAGAGAGGGGGAGGCGGGGGGAGATCGGCTACTTTGATTCATTGGTGTTGGCGATTGAGACTCTGGAGTAGGAAAAACGGAAAGAATTTAGAAAGAGAGAGAGACAGAGGGTGGGGATGGGGGTTAGAGGAAAGAGAGAGGATTGGCATAAGAGAGGGAGAGAGAAGAGGGAGGGAGATTGTTAGATAGAGAAAGAGGGAGGGAGAGAGATACGTCGGGGAGATGGAAGGAAGAGGGAGAGAAGGGAGGAGAAGAGAAACAGAGAGAGAGAGAGACCGAGAGAGGGATGATTTAGGATATGAAAGGCTGTGGTGCTGCAGTTATATAATCGAATTGGGGAGGAGGAATAATAATAACGAGTTGCTTTGTTTCTCTTAGGAAATTAGTCATTTGAACCCCGGGTTCATTGCGCTAGCGAACGCCTCTGACTCTCCCAGTTGTGGCGCAGATTGTGTTTTGGCCTCCTGACAATTGCGCCCACATTTTATACTGCTTTGTCGCTTATACAATTCAACATCCCCTGTCTTCCTTTATCACATTTGTTTTTGCATAATTGTATCTCTGTAGATTATTTCTGCTTAGGATGCCCCGAATTTTTATTGCTCTATATTGTATGAGAATGTTTTGTCCACAATGCCTCCCTATATGGGAGACATACATCTCGTCCCATACACATTTCATTGAATAAATTCCCTTGATGTAAAAGTACTGCTAGATGCCCAGAACTCGTACCACATTCCTCAAATACTTCAAGTGTTTAGTGATTTTAAATGAAATCATTAAAGACAAACCAATTCAAAACATGTCATTTATTCATTAGCCTCTGTTTATCATCTATCATTTTGTCTTTGCATCTTGCTTTATTAAAAATAAATTGAGAATATGTCCTCTTCACGAAATAATCTGTATTAATATATAACCTCCTTCAATTTATTTGCCTCTGCCATAACATGGGTGTTTTTACCGATATTTCGTCCTTTCTGATGGATGCCTTATTCAGATGTTCAATATATAATGTGCCTAGAATGCTTGACCAGCCACTCGACCACTCAATGTGAGCTGCTCTCATGTAGAAAAGAAGGTAGTGTTCAGCGGTCCTTACACCCATATTACATTACACGGAGCCCCCGATACCAGATTCCCATTTCAGAGTGCGCAGGTAGATGAATTACTGGACTCTTACACCAGTGGCCTAAGCCCTGGTGGGGGTAGTAACCTGATAGGTAGCCATAGAGACTTGGTTGCTTTGGTTACGTGTCAACACACCAAGCTTTGCCCTTCTCACTGTCCTTCACAACTTCCTACCTAATGAAAAGGTAACAGAATGCACCGGCTGAACTGCATACGTTAGTATGGGTAGCAAAGGTAGAATGGAACTCACCTGTCAACGGAGGCGAGCTTTGATGATGGCAGGGGAAGACACTTGGTGGGGGGAGGGAGGGGGGGAGGGGGTGACGGTGGGAGGGGGGATGTACACGTGTGTATGGGGGAGGAAAGGGTAGAAGATCAGCACTCAGTAATAAATCACTGTGCTGTTGTGGTATCCTCCCCGAGGGAATGTATATATCTAAATATTATAAAATACCATTACATATATCTTCCCTCCTAGCGGTACGGTGCGTCCTCCATCTGCTGCTGCTGTCCTAGGGGAGCTGTTGAAAGAACGGAATGTCTGTGGATTGGCATACATTTTCATGAATTCTAGGGATATAAATTCAAATTTTAACACCAATATTTAAGAAATAATGACGATCTATAGATCGAGAACCAAATAACACCCATGGCATGTTCACTTATGAAAACAATGTGTAGTTCCTACCTATTATGACTTATAAGGTATTGGCCTCTTTGAAATTTTAGAGGCAAACAATAGATTTAATTTGTTATATAATTGTTGATATAACCTTTGCAACCAAATATATATTCGTATTCCTTGATGTCATTAGTAATATCATTAAACTGGAAATATTTGGTCTGTATTTGTTATTTTACCAGCATTCTTGAATTATAACTGTTTTAATTTGGTTTTTCTTCTTCTTAGAGACATAAATTTGAAAATTCAACATTTAAAAGACATCATGCCATCAATAGAATGTGAGTATCCGCTAAGAAATAGATTCGTGATGGTCTATCCGATACCCTGCCGAAATTTCTTTGACTATTTCGGTTCTCGATTCATGCAGGTTTACTTCTTTGCTTTCATGAAAGCAATATTTTCTCACAGTTTTGAAATTTCTCAGAAACAGTTGCCATGGTAACTTGATCAAAAACCTTACGTCATCAGAAGGTTTAATGTGTACACACATTTACATATTCGTATTAAGAGTAAACATCAGAGTTAAATAGTGGGGGATGTGTTTAAAGACATATTAATAGCAATAATTGGCAATATAATTTATTGTTATAACAATTACTATCATTTGGTTGCAAACCTACACCACTTTAGACCAAGAAGGTATTGGTTGCTACCAGAAAGCCTGCTAACCTTGGCGTTTTCACTTCTAGAGCTGTTGACATACATCGCGCCCGACCCTGACATTTTCTATCCTCATTACATTTAAGGTCGTTGATAAATGTCCTCCTTTCTAACTCCCCTCTCACTTCTATCACTGCCACTCGCCTCTTGCAGTTCCTTCCATTCTTTCTTTCTCAATTCCTTCCTTCCTCCCTTCCATCGATTCTTTTTCCGAGCAACACATCCACTTTCCCGTTCATCTATTTACCTTTTCTTTCTGTGTTTCTTTGTTCTTTTGTTTATTATTTAATTTCGTTCTTTCTTTCATTTATGGTTCATCTTCGCTTCATTTTCTAACTCTTCTTTTTCAAATTAGTTCTCCTTTCTGAAACATTTGTCTGCCCTCTCTTGTTTATTTGTCAGAATAACACCGTACCATTGCCTCCAGATTCTGCTACTTTTTATGGAAAGCCAGACATGTCAGTAGCGGTCACTTTACAATCCCCTCAAATCGATGGCACAAAATGGAGACTGTCACTGTGTCAGCCACATTGACCATCCTGTCTTAATGGAGTATTACCCTCTGGTAATAGTCAACTTGTATCAAACTGATTTCCCTCTAGTTTAATACAATGTCAATTCCCACGATAAATTCCATCCATGTAGATTCTGGGGCTATAATAATTACTCCGGCGTTAGTTAATTCTGGGGATTCTATGCATGAAGATGTGCTCGAGCGATACTCGTGCTTTGTAAGCTATAGGTGAACGGAAGTAGGCAGTTAGTTGTCATGGTGACGATTTACCGAGGATAATCAAGATCTGTGCGCGTTACCATAAAAAAGTTGTGGCCGCTGACCCACGGGGATTATTCTTGTCTTGTCAGTAATACGAAACCGTGTCTCCCCAGTTCAGCATTTCCTACAATTCCCAATTTACGCTGATTTCTTCTTTGAGTTAGAGATGAATCGAGTTGGTGTCCTTGCACAGGCGTTTAACTGTGTAATTATATTCGTAAAGATTAAAGCTTATCGGTCTGGTAGAACGGGTCTAGCTTATGGATGAGAAGCTTTTTGTCACCGGGTAATTTGCATGGGTCTGTCTCTGTGGTTCTAATCGTCACGGCATTAAACCACTATTACTTACTCACTCACTCCATTATTCAATCTGTCATCCTGTTCGTCATTTGGCTTTGTCTTTCTAAATGACAGCTCGATCCCCAAATCTCTCTCACTCTCTCTCTCTCTCTCTCTCTCTCTCTCTCTCTCTCTCTCTCTCTCTCTCTCTCCCTCTCTTTCGCTCTCTCTGTACCTCTCTGCCCCCCGCATCTCTCTATCTCTCTCTCTCTCTCTCTCTCTCTCTCTCTCTCTGTCCCCCTCTGTGTCCCTCTCTCTCTTCTCTCCCAATTTCTGTCTCTCTACATCTCTTCCCCTTCTCCATTGTCACTGCGCCTTTGTACGTGCAAGTATGTGTCTAAATCCCCTGTTGACATTCATTGAAAGAAAGGGAAATGGTTTACTATTATGTTAGGCTGTCATGAAAACCACAACAAACATGCCCTTCTTCCTCGCCTCTTCCTACTACCGTTAGAAACTTTGGACTGCACGTCCTGATGCATTGTAGGGGGGAGGTATATCAAGCCAGTCTTAAGTATTCATATAGACTTGTGATGAATAACAGAGGTATGAGTCTAAAGTCGCAAACGTTATATTTTCTAATGTCTTTTTCACAAAAACACTTTGTAGGAATCCGAAGAAGAGCAAGTGAAGTTCGAAACCTCGTTTAATTAACAGCAACCATGAATAAGAGTATTTTTCCTTCCTAAACACTCTCCCTCAACACAAACACCGGGTCCTTCGTTATACTGGCGATATTTCACCTACCTCGCTGCACTTTGTAGGAATATAGATTTTCATTTTTGGGTTTTAGTCGCCTAAATGTATGTACCAACTTTCAAGACTTGAATAGATATAATGTATTTCAAAGGACATCCTAAGGAAATATATTTCACTACTTTACTATGATTGTCCGCACAAAACTATCGCTAAACATGGAAATCTATAGAAGTACATATTAGATCTATATCCTAAAGTTTCACATCTTTGGAATTCGCCTGATCCCATCGTTTTCAATATGATCTCTGTAACACATCACATTTAACGTGTGCTCAATTTGCGTCCAGATTGTGGTGATTTACAATTTATGTGCCATGCCGCGCTTGAATTTATAAATCTCTTTAGATTGTATTCTGTCAGAAGTGCTATATAATGTGCATGTAGCCTTTGTAGTTTCTCTAAATTCTGCAGCCCTCATATCATTAAATCATTTTTGTGGCATTTTAAGACGGATTTTCTATCATATCCCTGTCCTAGTGAGGCGAATTTTCCTTATTAAAATTTTAATGGTGTTATTTAAGTAGATGATAAAATGATAGAAACTCGCCACATTTACATTCTAATTGAAAGTTTCCCAGCTCTCATCGAGTGTGGGTGAGCTTAAATTATGGCGCTCTTTACCGCAATATCGTATTTTTGCAGGATCTAAATTTCGGCCAATTGTCTTGGGATCGGTACTGATTCTAGACATGAGTAATGATCCTATGTCTAGCCAAGGCATTATCAACCACCCCATATGCTGGAATGATTGATGCACAATACATCATGTTTCCTTAGCTATTCTTTTTTAGCTTTTAGTTTTACTTTTTACCATTGCTTTCGCTCGGTCGAAGTTGGAAGTTCCCCCGCCCTTGAGCAGCGTACTATTATATATATAAGAATTTTTATTCAGATAAAGTAGTATTAAGAATGGGGCTTAGTCCTCTAAGCGCTTTCGCGGGTAGATCTTCCGGCCAGTCCACACACTTATCATTGTAGGAGGATGGACAAATAATACTCAAAATTAGTTTCATATACTTACATTTGCGTAGTTTGTTCAGACACTGTTTATAATTATTGTTCATGTCTATAGCTGTATATTTGGACTTTTTAAAAAAATGGATTAATGTAATTTAAACATGGCCGTTTATTGCAATAAAAAAAGTGAACCTGTATGTCGGTCTCTAAGGAATTGCCTCCTGTGATATCATTGCGTTTTAACGGAATGTATAGAAACATATTCATATTCTCTTAGGTATACTGTATTTTACAGCATTTTCAGCATAAACTACATGTATATATGTAATGTGTTACTGAAAAATGGGTCATAAGTCGCAAAATTGATATTGTTCAAAGTGCACAAGATCTCTTTGTAGAAATGTCATCTTTTGAGTATCTAGCGCCTGAAGTCGTATGAATACATGTAACAAATGTCAAGACTATTAAATAATATCCTAGTGTTTCTCCGGCCATATCCCATGGAGTTTATCAAGCTACTTTCAGGGCCATCCAGAAATATTGCAAACATTTTTTTTAAAAAATCAAGTATAAAATATAGAGCTACTTTTCGATTTCTTCAATTTTAACATCGTTGGAATCTTCCCATCTTTTCAAATATGATGGTATCTCAAAATCCTTTATTTTTCGACTTATGACCCATTTGTCTGTGTTACATCTCATATACCTCGTATGCATACATACTCATTCCTGTGTGAGATACAGATTTCTTCATTTATCTTTCTGTGTGTAATTCTAAAGCGAAAATTCTGGCTTGAAATTGCGAATTTTCCATTCGAGCCTAGAATAGTCTAAGCTGCATGTTGTAGATAGGCAACCCCCTCTGACAGGCCATTAAATACTTTGACTGATCACCGGTGCAAGAGGCGCTCAGTATATGCTCGCTATGTACCCATCTCCTTCAACCCATCAGCTCCCGCCTTAAGAAGAGGGTATACAGGGGAACGAGGACCCAGTTATTACAGCTCAACTTGCTTGACAACATACTAGCTGAAGGTGCAGAAGAACCCACTTTGATAATTGCAACCTTGGGACCCTTGATTCGTGTAATAGGCCTTCAGATAGTGCTGAACAATATCATCCCCAATATTTCCCAAAGGCATCTCACACCCTGGCCGTTGTGGATTTTCTAATCATTCATTCATGTCATAAATAGGTTTCTTCTCAGATGGTTCTGGGTCTATGTCCAGTTTCGACATTTTGACTTTACGAAAATAGATGTTTGGTAAATGACTTGAATTCCAAGTGTCTATTGAGTGTCTGCTGGTTTGTAATGTTCTAACGCAGATATTCTCCGTTTGGAATCTGGATGTTTTAACGATGATATGCTGTGTACAGATATAGGCCAATAACTGCTTATGCAATACTAACATCTCGATTTATCACGCACTTTGACCGATTGACGTGTATCTATATCTTTTAATTTTGTCATTTCAACACCTTAGGAGGGGACAGATGACTGGACCCACCCGAGCCCCATATATATGTTATACAGTACTAGTGAATAAAACTTGGTTTTAAAAAGTTGCAGATAAATCCACAATTATGAAGACCTTTCCAGATCTTATGCCTTTTATGATATTCTCCGTTTGGAATCTGGATGTTTTAACGATGATATGCTGTGTACAGATATAGGCCAATAACTGCTTATGCAATACTAACATCTCGATTTATCACGCACTTTGACCGATTGACGTGTATCTATATCTTTTAATTTTGTCATTTCAACACCTTAGGAGGGGACAGATGACTGGACCCACCCGAGCCCCATATATATGTTATACAGTACTAGTGAATAAAACTTGGTTTTAAAAAGTTGCAGATAAATCCACAATTATGAAGACCTTTCCAGATCTTATGCCTTTTACCACAAACCAATTATTCACACAAGCATTGTACCACTTTAACGGTGGTAACTGCTTGGAGAGATTATGTTCTCTCTGCTCATTCTGAGCTGGCAAAAACACGCCATCAATTGATGGTGGTGTTCTCTCGAATACTGTCCCTCGTCCACTTGTCCTTCCGGTACTCTCCCAGTCACTGCCCTGCAAACGCCAATGTGCTAATATGGACCAGTTTCTCAACTGGACCAAGAACCACCCCAAAAAGCAAATGGTTTCGCTTTCACTTTCGTTGGGTACTCTGTACCACAGAGCACAGTATATTCACCCCCAATTTCACTATACTACTTCCTTGTATGTGAGGGCATGAAATAATTGATGGGAAAAAATTGGCGCATTTCTATTCATCTGTGGACGAATGCAAATGGTTTAGAGTACAAGGAAACTGTGGTAGGAAGTAAGGCAGAGTTGATTGGCCGGTGCAAGGAGGGGTAAATGTACCCAGAGCGTGAGACGCTCATTCACCAATTATCGCCCAGTAAAAGCATGAGTACTCGCGTTGCTATGGTGATGGATACATCTGAGGGAGAGCGGCATACAGGAAGCAACCAGGTGAGAGGGTACACCCCCCTGGTTTCCATGGAAACCTTTGAAGAGTATTAAGCCTTGGTTAGGAGGGACTCCCAGTACTGGTGTATGATGGTATGTGTCCCCCGTCCATGGGCTTACACCCTGAGCGCCCGTGTCAGCTTCTCCCCCTCCCTCTTTTCATCTCCAACTTTTCATTTCTCTTTTCTAATTCTACAATCTATGCTCTCACTTTTTTGAATGATTTTCTAAGAGACAAAATCCCCCCAGCATATGCAACCTTTCGGGGATATTTCTTCCATGTACTTGATCCTGAGTCAACATCTGGATCTGTGCGGAAAAATAGTGGGGAGGGGGGATGTCAGTGAAGAACATACTCGAGTCCCTCATAGATGTATTTTGGGTCTGTCATGCAACACGAATGATTATTGCAGATAATTCTTGACCCTTGCTGTGTTATTATGTAGTAGCCCACTCCATGCCCATCCACTAGGGGAGACGTGCTCAATGGGTCTGTTCTGAACTCATGAAAGAAGGAAAAAATGTAAAGCTGCATTCTCAGTTACCATCGATCAAAACGGTTTTCTTCTATATGTTCCATTCTTGAAACTTGAAATTCTTCCATAAACATAACAGCAGCAATGTATTGATTACTTCACTCCTATAGGCCAAACACTGCGAAGTTTTGGTAAGATTTTCTTTGTCGTAATAGTTGAGAATGCACACAAATTAATGGATGTTTATCTTTTTAAAATCATTTATTAGGCAGTTAAAACACTGCAGCAATCACATAAAAAACAGGAATTTATTCAGGAACGACCAAATGGCATATATGCCTTCATGGTTGTGCGTTGGGATTTCTCCCAGTCTTTCCCCTTTCCCTGATTGAATTCCACTTAATGCCATACACATCCGTACACATTTTCTGGTTTAATGGTAATGGAGTGATGAATGAATGGTGATACAAGAGTTCAATGATGAAATAGTGAACATTGCTTGGAGGTACAATACATAAACACATAGTTACATTTGAAACTGTACATATATATTTATATATATTTGTTTTGTTATATATAAATTTGTCTATAATATAAAGAAATATCAGTTCTCTTTAAGAGATTATTTGACAATAAAATGTATGAATGGTTAACCATTGCTACATCAGCTTGCACTACATCATGTTCAATATTTTCAAGGATTTATAATTGGCGCTGTATTTTCGTGTCTGCGGGCATGTGGCTTGACCATCAGCTGATCAATTATTCGCGATGAATGGTGAAGGCCATGAATACCCCTCGCTTGCCATGCTGTATGGCCACGCATTCTACCAAGGACAAACCCAGCCCTGCTCTTAATTGTGTTTCGGGTCTCCTGGTGACTGCCCTAACTTCTGACCTAACTATTACTGACCTTATTGCGCTGACCTCCAGATTCTTACAGAGCTCTGGCAAGGTCAGGAGGTCAGGGGAAGATGAATGGAATGGAGGGGTGCATTACCGCGATTAGCTTTGCTTGGCTGTGATTGGTCGGTTGGCTGGGGACAAGGAGAAGCAGCGTTATCCCATGATGTCACTTCAATGTTGGGTGCTTGATTTGATTGTACGCCAACTTCATCTAGTTCATACACGTGTACACCGTACAATAGGGGATTTGCATGTGCCACTGCGCATCTCTGTAACAGTGCATGCTGGGATGGATTCTCATTGAATATGACATACTGATTTAGCTGATTTTGTCCAAAATTGGCAACATATTTTCAACACTGCTATTTCTTCTAAGAATGATCTATGGATTCCAAATGCATGATGGGAAATATAAAGACTTGTTCTATTAGACCATGTATAGTACATGGGAATTCATATTCAAAGACGGATGTATATTCCACGGTGAATCTAGGGTGCTTTCTCTAGTTTTTACACTGACACACAACTCCCATATATACTTCCTTTCGATTCAAGATTCAACATGGCACAATGCAAAACCCCTAGTGGGACAATAGTAGGTGTGGCCCTTGTCTTGCATCAGGTAATACGTCCCCAGTATTATCTTATATCCAAAATTGCAAAAATGTCTTCACCAATATCATAGCTTATATAAATGATCTAATTGAAACAAATGCATGATGGGGAATAGGCTTTTATAATGGAAAGGCGTATAATATAGATGGATATTGACATTGGAGCCCCGATAAATATTCCATGCTAAACATAGAATGTTTTCTATAGATATTTCGCTGACATACAACTCCCATAATTCAATGCGAATCAAGATTCAAGATGGCGGACATGCAAGTCCCCTATTGTATACTACAATGTACTTATTTCTATCATCTATCTTTGTGAGCTATTCACCAACAATATGAACTTTTTCTCACCATTTTGAATAGCTAATTAAGCGTCATTTAAATATCTAAACACCAAAGTGATGACTACAAGGATTTCTTTAGAAACATGGCATTATTCTATCAGTAACCCCGATCTATGAATCCTCCTAGCATGAGAATTGACCTTAATCCGAACATCACCATCCTCTCTCTTCCGGTAGCCGTCTCTATTGAGAGTCATGAGGGGAAGACGCCCTGGTTTGTTAGACATACATGTAACTGTTTTCTATTTTAACAACGAGAAATATGCCAAATATAAAGTAGACCTTTACCTTATTCTTTCTCCTACTTTACGTCAAAGGCCCAACCATGATACACAAAGCACCGGTCGTTTTTATATAATCACACCCTCGTCACCTACGACCTCAACTGCAGTTACCAGCATTCAAAATGGCGGAATGTGGGTTCCCATTAGAACAAACAATGTTGGTTTTTACCTAACAAAAGCCGTTTTCAGTAGCTGTCATGTTCTGTGGGTGTTTACTATAGTTGCATTTAGGTTCGAGTGTTATCAGATACATGTATCTGGCTTATAATACAGTGTAATCTAGGTGAAAAACATTGAGTGGTATACCCGTAACTGCATCATACAGTTACGGTCATAGTGGAAATCAGTTGGGGTCATACAGTGTGTTATTCTAAGTACAAAATACAAGTAAACTTCAACCCTGGTACATTATTTGAACCCATCACAATGATGTCATACCTAAAAGGAAGAGATCTATCGATTCAGTTTGTTATATAAAGTATTTTTAAGCAAGATTTCAAAGAAAATCATCAGTGCCAACAACAACAACAATGCTGGTAACTGCAGTTGTGGTCGTAGGTGCCGAGGGTGTGATAATGAGCATATTCCAGGACAAGGATTGGGGCGTGGTCGTTCTATGGGTTGAAATATATACGAAAGTGGGGAAATAGAAGTTTATAACATCGTATAACATGGATGACATTGATATGAACCAATTTCAACATTCATTATTCCTCCAAAGTATTCCTAGAGATGAGTTCACTTGTGGGGGCATAATTGGGGTCAGTATAAACTTTGTACGACTCAAACCTTACAGAAACAACTATAATATGACGAAGGACCTACTTGAAGAAGATGTTATTTTACATGATAGGTATGATTATTATTATTGGCTCGTGTCATCTTTGTCATTATTTTATAGTCATGCCTGAAGGGTGCAAAAGTAGTAGTAGCGGGAGGGAGGGAGGACAGCAAATGTAACGGCGAGCAGACGACAATTCTCTGCTGCTGGGAGCGGTCGGTTGTGGTAGTAATCAGCTCAGTGTGGGGATTATGAGATTATCTCATCAAGGGGGGATTAATCTGGATAAGTAGCTTTAAGCTCAGCCCGCCCTCATACAACACATGAGTGTATAGTAGCCTGATTGCTGCGCGACTCTGCCTTATTATTGTCCGTATATAAAGTATGCTTTCTTATTTAGCGCGGGAATTGCGGCGAGACGAAGAGCCAGCACTTGCCTCCTCTTTAATCTAGCATTGAAAGCGCGGGGAGGCAATGTAATCATGCATATCTGCATCATAAAGCATGGGTCAGGTTTAAGCATTCCCTTGCCTGCAGTAAAATAATAAACGTATACAATCCAAATGGTTTCATCAGCTTAGTATAAGCTATCGTCAGGGGATGGACCGTGACACCATTGCTAACCTCTGGTATAAAGACGTGAGAAGCTCAAGCTTTATGCTATCTTACTCCAGGTAAATATTCGGCTGCTCCCTCACACTGGACGGACAAATCATATATAGAGAGATGATGAAGTGGGGATTGGAGACTAAGTAGATTAATTCGGAGATGAGGCGAGAAAGGGAAGAGAATGGAATGGGAAGGGAAGGGAAGAGGCCAGGGGGAAGGGAAGAAGAGTAGGCCAGCTAATATTATATGGGTTGTACCAGATCCTGATCGTAAAAAGTGCTAATGTTGAGAAACCAGCTACTGGGGAGGTTGTTCATTGCTTCAAAAGTGTATGCTAAAGCTGCATTCTCAGCTATTGTAGCAAAAGAAATCTGTCCAAATTGTTTGACCTATAGTATATGACTAATATAGGATCAATATTTGGTTGCTGTTGTATGTTAATACGATAATTTGAAGTCGAATTGGCCAATAGAAACGATCGCCGGTGAGCAATAATAAGTGAAACCACTGCTGAATGTGGAATTTTAAGAAACGGTAAATGGTAAAATCGCCTAGTCTCAAACACCTTTCGTGATGACTCGACATATTTACAGATTAGACTTCAACTTACAAGTAAGTCTCAGATAACTGTAAAATTCTGCAAGATGAATTTCCGATGGGTTGAAAAACAAAATGAAAATCTTGTTTTTTTAATCGATGTTGTTTTTTTGCTGAGAATGCTTAATTAGCAACAGACCGCATATTGAAATAATAATATTGTATACCCTGATGAAGGCACTTCGATTGCCGAAACGTTGGTACTACTAAATATACACCCATGTACTCAAATACACCTCTCAACGTTATTATTTTGGTGTCAAGTCCCTTCTACCAACAATATTGCATATTGACATATATACTATCCTATTGATTTTATACTAAAGTATTCCCATTGAATTGCAAGTTCTAACTTGTAAGCCTGCAATAAAAAAAGCCAGGATATATTTTGCTTTGGGTTTATTCAATACGAGTTTCAGCAATACATTACCTGCATAAATAATAATACATAAATAAATAAATAAATAAATAAATAAATAAATAAATAAATACTGCATTGACAACAATTATGCATTTTTACAACACCTTTCTGAATACTCAGTTAAGTCGTACACCCTATCGCAAAACCTTTGTAATGGGACAATCACAAGCAAAGTGTTGGACATTACATAGGATGTAATGAGGTTGGTATCTGTGACTTACCGTATACGCAGGCTTCGAGTGATATCCCTGGTCGGAAAAAAACGAGTGGGCATCGTATACTGTAAGTCAGATAGAAACCGAGTTGTACCATTCTCTTTGCTTGCATGTCATGAAATCCTTTTGTTCAAAAACAAGCAAACACGTAACATCCAGTGGTCCTAAATTAGACCCTGGTGGCCTGTCCTATAATTAGGTCTATCACATTTCCATCTCTCTTCTTTTCATAATACTTGGTGACAACCATCTGGTTATCTATTATCTAATCTTAACTGTTTCAAATCTATTTGCAGCAAGAACTACTAACTGCTTTCACTTTTGTCATGACATTTGATGCAAGGTTCCCACGGTCATGGAAAGTCATGGAAAGTCATGGAATTAGTGATTTGGATTTCCAGGCCTGGAAAGTCATGGAATTCTGGGCAGGTCATGGAAAGTCATGGAAAATGAAATTCTGAATGTTAAAATTTAAATTCCCCATAATAGGCCTACCACCAACAAATTCTATATTTTGTTCAGCATGACATTTGTCCAACATGGCCACTCTTCCACCATTATGACTTATTCACCATTTCTCCTCGGAAGGCTGTTTTGGCCTTGAATTTGTGTCTCCAGATTTTGGCCTAGCACCTCATTTGCAGTGCTGCCAACTTCTATGATTTCAGCATCAGAATACAATGTTACAATCTGTATGACACAAACTACGATTTTGTGGAAATTGTGTGAAATTTAGAATGACAACTCCCGTCTACCACTTCGTGAATCAACCATTTTAATATAGTTCCCTATTATACCTTTTGTTATATGCTCCTTAATTATTATATCACTCAGGGTCTTTAAAATATAGAACCCCTATTCTCTTCCCTCCCTTTTAATCACCTTTTCATCATATGAAATATTTCTATTTAATTTAATTTTTGCCTACATACACAGACATGGCGAAAACTTTAGAACTTTCACCGGACAGTCGGGCCAGTGAAAGGGATCTTTCACTGGACCTCCATAGTTTTCACCAGTCCTTCAAATGTTTATCCATTGTTTCCTACAAATATTTCACCAGACAGTCGGACCGGTGATACTAAAGTTTCATCGGTCCCACATGTCTTTCAATGGTCATTGACATGGTCCGGCAGGTTTTGCCATGTCTGCATAAATTTGAATATTGTGAAAAGACATTTGAAAATACTGTTTTTTCCAGCATTACCAAATCGTTAAGTATTTACATTTAAATGATGAAATAATCAACGGTGGGTCACTATGGAAACAATCCTAAAGCAATCATTTTCAAAATTCATACATATATTTTTTACAACCATACATTTCATTCAGGATAAGAAACTCAATCAATGAAAAATTTTCACAAAAAATTTAGATTTTCTTTTGCTAATCAGGGCTCAAAAAAACCTATGTTTACTTGCCCGGGGCAAGTAAAAATGGCTCTGGCCAAATAAAATTAAATGTCACTTGCCCACTGGAAATCTCTATGTCTACTTACAATGAAACAAGGTACATATTTCGTTTATAATTCTGGAAATAAATTTGGGCAAGTGAAAAAGGATGTTGGGCAAGTAAATCTTGGCTGCCACTTGCCCAATGGGCAAGTGAAGTTGGTAGGTTTTTTTCAAGCCCTGCCAATTTTACCCCCAAAATGTTCACCCTGCCCCTTTCCTGAAGTCAGTCTCTGTGACAAACCCCTAATGACCCCCTAACATTTAGGGACCAGGTGTTTCCCATTAACTCCTCGTTACTCCTTCTGGATGGGGCTTTGCCTTCAGGGAAGCTCTTTATGGATGGGTTGGGAAGGCAACAATAATGTTTTTAGCAATTTCTATTTGAATTTGACTGTTTGAATGCAAATTATTTTTTCCAAATAGTACAACATCCTTAGAAATAACAGTAATAATAGTTTATGAGCGTGCATTGCTCTGCTCTCAATCTCCTATAACATTGCCTATGAAGCTTTCCATATCCACCCTGGCTGGGGGTAGAGAGCCCCACAAGGAGGAGGACAGCCTTGTGGTTAAGCTTATCACTAGATTTGTCACCAGGCAGAATGCTGGGCAAAATCTGCTTTATACTACCGACTGAACTGCTATTCATCTCAATTGTTGATGAATTTTGATCTAAAAATATTAATCTGATAGCTCTCTTTACTATTGCACCTGTGTGCATATTCAGGCCCTATATATATACCTGGAAATTCAGGTTCAGGTACCCATCACTTGCCAAAAATTAAAAAGAATATTGAACTTTATATACTGTGTGACTTAAGAAATCCTCACATTTCAAAAAGTCAATTATTAGTTAAAATTACTCCCAAAATGCACCATTAGACTCCTAATTTTTAAAAAATTTCCTGGGGGAGCATGCCCCCAGACCCCCCTAGATGCTTCATAACTTTGGCACACTCAGCTTCATGTGACAGACTTGGATTTGGGATCTCCACAGGTTGGCAGCCCTGTATTTGTGCCTTATCTCATTCCCCTCTCCTACCTCCTATCACAAATGGGTGGATCAGACAGCTTCACTCTGATTATTGAGGGTCATTGAATTTTTCATTCATGGTCATGGAAAGTCATGGAAAAGTCATGGAATTTGAATCCACATGTTCTGTGGGAACGTTGTGATGGGGCATAGGTTCCATTTTATAACGATAGTAGTTTCGAATTTCTTGAGAGCACCGAGACGTACCATCCTCCCAACTACTCTCTCTATATGTATAAATCCTCCACGAAGGTGACGGAGTGCAAAGCACTAGTAAGAGCTACTTTTCCCAAAGAAAATGTATTTCCCTGGTACATGCAGTAAGGTTAACTAAAGGTTTACGCGCCCTGGTTGAGTGAGAAAGGGGCGCTACATATCCATGTTATGATCCCAGGCCTAATCACTGGATAGTAAAGGCAAAATGAAAGGTGACACATATGGACTAATAACTAGAGGTCTATGTTCTCAGTCATGTCTTTCCTGGAACGTTCTACAGTACACATTTAGATTATGAAAGATTTCTTTTGAGCCTATCAAATGTCTGTTCATACTTTTCGCGACTGCTTTTTCTACGAGGGAAGCTTTTGCTATAGTCATGCATTAATTGATTATTTGAGAGAAAAACAGTTTTTAGTTGACTATATCACCAGTGCCTACAATATCTTGATATGTTTGATGTATTGGTTATCATTGGTTGGCAAATTGAAATCTATGGTATGTCCTGAACTGCGACCTAACGACCCCTGACAATGTAAAATGTTGGTGATAGATCCTATAGGTGCATGATATTGCCTCTTCCTTCTGCCAATACCAGGGAAAATGATATCTGTAATTAGTGTAATTCAAGTTCAATCCAGAGTATAACGTCTATATTATGAAATGATTTCTATATGTTATTTTATGCCACGGCCAATTCGCCTTTAGGGCATCGATACATCCCAGTCATCGAAGGTTCTTATTCAAAATATTTTGATATGATTGAAATTGAACCGTATAGATCACGCACACGTCAAGATTAAGTCAGCTATTAGCAGGTGCGATTACTATACTTAACGGGCTGTGACCAAAAAGTGTAACATGTACCTTCTAGCGTGCTTATTTAACATAAGTGCTTCGTCAATCGGTCAATCACGTTTTATGTGTTAACCCTTTCACACTATATATATAATAAGTACAATCTCTTAACACTTTCACTCTGCATCATTTAAAAATCGCATATCAAAGCCATGTTTAAATGTTTCATGAAATTATGCTTAAATTGTCTATATGATATAAATGAATTTCGGTTGGTGGTAGAACTGCATGACTCCATTTTGCACGATATGATTTAGTGAAGACTGTAAAACTTGTTAGCCTGGTGAGAAACTGTGTTTGGATAGCTCGGCTCTCAAATAGCTTGTAACAACAACTACTTATGCTTAGCCTCACTGTCAGCATGTTTACTCTGCTCCTTGCGAAATCTAAATTAGGCCAACAAACGCAATCTTGCCAATAAATGGGCTGTTTCCCAATAAATGGGCTGTTAGCCTTTAACTACACCCTTGCAGCCATAGCAAACTTTATTTTACAGAAGCAAAATCGGGGTTACCGTACATCCTTTTCTAAACGAAGGTTTTCTTTTATATTCAGCGTTGCAAAGGAAACATAACCTTTTGTAGAAGAATGTTAAGATGTATCACCGAATATAAAAGATTGGAAATTAAAGAATTTTCCATTAAAGTCACCTATAAGTAGTAATATGAAGCTCTAATGGGGTTTCTTTACCTTAACTTTAAAATTACCAAAATAAGAAATGTAGGGTTTACGCAGAATCTCTGTTCTGTTAATATGATAGGGAACGTATCGATTATTGACTGTAATGTGTATTAGTGTGGTAAACATTCTTGTATATTTTACAGCAGGTACAACTGGGGGTAATCCTTCTCGTGGTCAATGTATTTACCCGAATAACGGTTTAGTTGTTTGTTTGTAACGTATTAACCACACACGGCTATGTCAGAGCGATATATGTCTCCAACAAGGGAGGTTTTCAAATCTCCTGTCATATTATAATTTGGTGGTTTGAAAGTAACAATATATTTATTCCACCGATGACGATTTAAAAGTACAAGCATATCATATCATATCATAGCATAATTCTGATGAGTCGTGCTATAACCAAGCATGTGAATATGACATTTAATCCTAACATACGTTAATATCATTTTAAACCTACCAACCAGTTTTTAAAAACTGTGAATACAGGCTCTGAAAGAATGGTGGATATGTCACATCTGACTGCGTGGTCAATCGAGTTTATAATGTCATCTTTGCCAACATATGTTTGATTTATACACTTAGACATGGTGTACACAGTGTGACCACATAAAATATACAATTCGCCTTCAATAAACCTCTCAAATAACCCAAATCTAAAGACAAAAATAAGGTTCAAAATCCAGTTCAACATAACCAAAAAGATTTTATTGAATCAACGCAATACCAAATATATTCAGATAGTATTTATCGTATTTCAGGCCAATTTAGCTGAAATTACTGAATGTGTAGACTGCAGATTGTAGTACATATTTAACGCCCTAACCAATATATCTATGTGAATTAATTGTGATAGGATGGGTTCTGAGAAAACGAATAAAACAACATTGATAAGACATGATTGTTTGCGACAATATTTCTTGTACTGCTTCATATAGAAAAAGACTACAATGGTAGATAATACAAGAGGAACAACACATTTCTAGTATACACATGCTAGGTGATTTCTATAAATACCTTGATACCCGTTAGCGTGTGTCCTCTCTCACCTAATATGACAAAATATATACGCAAATGGTGTAAAAAAAGGACGTAAAGCAACCTATCACCACAACACTCGCTATGTATACAATTATTTACGGTACAGCAAAAACAAGGCCTGCGTTCCTTTGGCCTAAATGGGGTTGGTAGACATTAGTTCTGGGTAATTGCCTGGATTACTTTGAAACCCATTCTATAAGGCTCCTGCGTATCACCTTGACGTGTGCTTCGTGTTTAATTTAACCCTTATAAGGTAGGTTTAGCTTGTTTCATCGAGATATAATCAGTCTAGCCAGTGATGTGTGGGAAGTTTGGATTCTTCATTGAGTTAACATTAGTACTGCAAGTGTCACCTGTTTTTGTCTGCTATAATTGCCATATTCTTACTATTAGCATGGGTTTGAATGGGAGTTCTTATAGTCAGAACTGACACAGTGGGGCCAGGGACCTACCAGGTGGTTAAGGGGATTTTCCTTACTGGAATGTGGGACACTTACAAGGCCGCTATTAAGCAGGAATTGATGATAATGTCTCTAATGCTTTAAATCAATCTTTTAGATTTTTTTTCCTTTCTGAGAACTTAATTCGATGGCCGCAATCACATAGAATGTTAGAACTGTATTACACTGCGAAAGAAATAATTCTACAATTTTTAAGGCTAACCTGATTCAAGGGTAAACGTAGTAATTGTGGGCAAAATGGTTTTCTTCTTCTCAAAAGCCTAGTTATTCAGATGTCAAATGCCCATGATCGAACATGCCCGTCTATAATACCTAAATTAGTCCAACACGCCCAACACCAAACCAACCAAGGTTCCTATATGTCGTACAGGGGAAAACAATTTGGGATGGAGATTTGCTAAATGTGAGTAGGTATAGAAATAAATTGTGGACAACTTATATAGCACTGTTAAATAAACAAATAAAATAATGCTGAGAATAAGAATTACAAAAGAGTAGTTATCTATATAGTTATTTTAACAACATTAACTAGTATTTATCTGTAAAATGGTAAAATTGGGAAATCAATTGAGACTTGAAATAACCCAGGTTTCTAACTACCCCTTCTATACACGTCTTACCAAACAGGTGACAAAATAAATCTTCTTTTCTCTCTCTCTCTCCCACTCCTTCTCTCTCCTCTCTTTCTTCCTCTTTCTCTTCACACACTCTCTCTCTATAAATATCTATCTATCCATCTATATCTTCCTCTCTCATCCTTCCTTTCTATCTATCTATATCTATCTATCTATCTGTCTGTCTATCTATCTATCTATCTATCTGTCTATCTATCTGTCTGTCTATCTGTCTGTCTACTATCTCATCCATTTATATATCTGCTTACTGTATATCTATGTATATTATGTATCTATATATCATCTATGTGTTTGTCTATCTATATATCTCTCTATCTATCTTGTTTTTATCTATCTATCTATCTATCTATCTATCTGTCTGTCTGTCTCTATCTATACGGCTATATGTAGCAGATCAATCTGCCTATAGCCTATGAAAGTGGTGCAGATACGTGCTCCTGGGCCTAATCCAGTACAACTGCTGGGAGCCCACAGGTGCTAGTCTACTACTGACCTCTCTAACAATTCCATGCTGATAAACTAGCCGCTGCCAGATACCTCAGTTCAGCAGAGTAAACGTATCCAGCCATGCCTACGTTTTGCACACATTATTAGGGAGACATCTGAACTTGTTAAAGCTTCACTACCATCTAAATGTTTCTGTTTTCTGTTTTATTTTGTTCATTCCTAGCCCATCCGAAAGCCACCAACGTAAATGAGTTTTGTTGGCATGTTCTTTTTGTAAGTCCATATCATCTTCTAAATTATTCATTTCGATGTGCAACTATTTTCAAAATGGCACACTTTTATCTTTTTAATCTTAGTGAGGTCGGATAGATCAAATAGAAATTGTTAGGATACCACTGCCTAGAAGTGATATTTCCCATGATAGTATGGCCAGGTACGTAGAGAGTATTTATGCATAACTTGGTAAATCCGTCTGTATTCTATAGTTGGTATAGTAGCAATAGTGCTAGTGGTACAGTCGGACCAGGGGCAAGTATAACTATTAGGTATGTGCTGAGACTTCTCCAACCTTACAATGACGGATTGTCTACACTTTCTATATGGTCCTTTCTTCGCTTACCGTATACATTGTGACAAACGCTTCTATAAATGAACGAACCAATTAACCAGCCATACTAATCTTTCACCATCCTCCGTCAGCATGAGAAATCATAGTCTTAATTAACTGCTGTTAATCTTTACTCATTTGTTTATCATGATTTACCAAATGCACCGACGCCAAGGTTGTGTAATTGATTGTTTTAATTTTTACCCCGATTCGTATTTTACTGTCCTTTATTGTACATCGACCATATGTCACATACTGTAGTATTTTCTCTTATCAGTGTATCTAGTAATGTAATAATGACGAGATAATGAGTTTCTCAAAGCTGTATCTTTATTTTCGTATTTAACTCATCAGCATAGGCTGAGAATAGTGGATATTTACATTATTTCGTGCTGAATAAGATCTATTAAATATAAATACAAGGCAGGCAGCAGGAAGACTGTCATTGCGACGATGCTGTGCAATTTTATATACTGCATAATCAAATAATTAAAAATAAATATGAAACGAAATGGAATTATTGATTTGGTTAGAGGAATATTTCATATGAACATTGTTTGACCAAACAGCATTTGTTTCATTTTGAATGTGTTCGATCGTTAATTATATTCCCTCAGACAAATCCAATTAGTTACAACAATGTATCTTTATATGAACTAGTTAGTGGTTAAAGTTGCATCCTCAGCTATTACAACAAAAGAAAATCTTATCAAATTGATTCTTTGTTTTGCTTATTGGACTGGAGTCATCAATATTTTGCTCCTGCACATGTCATATGTCCTGACATGTCACATGTCTATACGGTTATACCTCATTGTCTCTCGTAGAATCTACTGGTAGTGTCCTGTTAATGAGCGATAATAAGCCAAACCACCGCAGCAAAGGATTTCGGTGGGCCGCCGAAATATAGATGTGGACAATCATTAAGACTTGCAGTAAAAACAACAGGATAAAATCCTCCACAATGTTGGTCAAATGACTTTCAGATGTGTATACCATGTGAACACATTGTAGAAAATCTTCTTGTTGATCGCTGTTAAGGATGACCGCGGGTATTCCCAAAGTAAATAGATCAGCCTGATTTTTTCACACTTTGTACTCCAAATCATGCTGATTTCAAATATAATTTTTTTAAGGGGGGTCCCCAGACTAGATTTTTTGCTATTTCCGTTTGAAAATAAAAAGTTATTTAATTAATTTAATATGGCCGTCTATGGAGAAAAGGGCGTTTTTGAAACGTTTTATCCATTTTAAATCATAAATTGTAATTAGAGTTGGCTAATTTTTTAGTATATCATAGTTTAAGGGATATACTTTCTGAAAATAACAAGAAAACGGGTGGTCCCCAGATTACTTTAGGAGCTGGAGGCCCCCGAACTTGACAGTGCAGTGATTGAGAGCTGGACTAGCTTTGAATTTCATGTAAACAAGGTGGCTTACGGTGTTGTAAAACAATAACAAACAAGAAAAAAAACATATACTATTCTGTTCAAAAGTCAAAAGTGTTTCTTTTTAACTACTGAACATCACTATTCAAAGAAATGATAAAAAAAAAATAAAAAATATCAACATGGTCAATGTCGTAAAATACCCGCCGTTTTTGGCAACTGAGAAATACCCGCGATCATCCTTAACTGAGAATGCAGCTTTACTAAGTTACTGTGGTTATTAGGTGGTTTACGGTATATGGTTACGGTGACGTGTAGTAGGCGCTATGGTGGTAGTAAAACATTGAAGGGCCGTGACAAGATGGACATGAGGCGAATACCTTCCCACTATAATATGTCCTTATACATTCAAATCTCAGCCAGCAAGATCACAAAGGGTAGATCATAAGATGTAAAACATTATCATGGAATGGTATTTGATCAACGTATCACTCATGTGACAATTGGTCAATTCCTTTTCAAAAAAATATCTGTCGGCCGTCGTCCTTGTTATTTCTTTACCCGCCCGCCATTTAAATATAACTATTATGTTTAGATATGAACTTTTATCAATATTATTTTATTTTTCAAATATAAATTGTATTTCTAAATATAGTCTAGGTTCCCAGCCTGTCAGATCAGATAAGAATGGTAATGGCATTTTGTGGTTTGGAGGGAGAGGCTTTCCCTCGGTTTGGAGGAACTTTCTCAACTCTGAGCCTAGCATATACATTTAATTGAATTCACTTTTATGAGGTATTATTTCCAGGTACCCAGTGCAAAAGGTTACATCGAAATATAATGTACATATATGTAGAGTAAATTATATTATATATTTACCATTAAGTTTACTTCATTGCCATCTAGTGGCGATGAGCAGGACCAAATGAGATATATCTCGCGCATGACAAACCAGTTACTTCCGCTAGTACGAACCTACTCGGACGCATTCATAGGAGCTCCTCGATTCTTTGAGTTTTAAGGCTTCAAATTCACCATCCGACAAAAGTTTTCCTCACAAACCACTTTATTTAGCCTCAGATCAGTTCGGTGAACTTTCTGAGTCTCAGAAATCAGAACTTTGGAAGTTCTAGGACTTTTGATCCGATCCGCGAGCCAGTGGTCAAGCTGACCGTTACTGATAGCTTACGCAAGGTGAACACGTGTAGTGACAGCACCAAGTGACAGTATGGGAGACGATAACATGACGCGTCAAGAGAAGTTAGCCTTGGATAAGAATAAGAAGGAAAAAGAGGAAAGAGAAAAGAAGGAAAAGAAGGCAAGGGAAGAAAGAGAGAAAACTGCCGGGAAGGCTTTTTCATCTCTTTTAGGTATGAACCTAGACCAAAGCCAACAACGAGTGTTCCAAGCGAACCTGCTTAAGATGCTATCCCCGGGCGGGGAACCTAATAGCAATGGATCATCAGGAATGGGACCATCGGGAAGTGGACTAAACATGGATGGCAGCCACGAAGAAGGTGAGATCCCCGAAGAATCGGACAAGATTATGGAGGAGGTGTTCAGCCAGATCACTCAGACCGAGACGCTAGGGCCGGACATAGAGCCCGGAATCATAGAGAAAGTGGTTCCCCTCTTCACCCAACCGATGAACATCACCAAGCTCGACGAGTACAGGAAGAAGTTTCCAAGACCAGCGAACCTGGAACAGCTCAAGACACCGAAGCTAAACGAAGAACTACGGAAGGAAATGTCTAAGGATCATAAGGAGAATGACCGCATGTTATCACGCGCTCAGGATTACATGGTCGGCGGCATGTCAGTGGTGCTAGGCAACATGAACTGGGCAAAAATAGCGGCTAGGGAGGACCCCGACGCCAATATTGCTCTAGGAACTTTAACTGAGGGTTTAGTGATGCTAGTAAAAGCCTTCACTGAAATCACTAAGGCAAGAAGGGAAGTGATCAAAGTGGACATAAACGAAGCGTTCAAAGCGCTCCTGGATTATGAAAAGCACCCCCCATCAGCAGACCTGCTCATCGGAGGGGAAATTACAGCCAAAATCGAAGCAGTAAAAAAGGATAATAGGTTGAGAGCGGATCTCAAAAAACCCACAACTACCACTAAGACCAACAGCCAATACAGGGGAAACGCCAATTCGCCTTTCGCACGTGGTTCAGGAGGTTACGGCAGACGCTCCTACGGGAATGGCTACTACGGGAACCGCCATGGAGGTGGCTACAACAACTACAACCGGAGTGGTGGTTACAATAACGGCTACAATGGTTACAACAACTACAGAGGAAGAGATAACTCCTCCTCTACCAGGGGTAGAGGCAGGGGGAACTCAGAAAGATCGAACTCGGGTTTTCCCTCGAAGGGGACCCGCTAGACCAGGTAGGTCCCCTGATTGAGATTGAGATTGAAGATGAAAATGTGTCTAACTGTTTGGGTGCCCAGGCAGGGAGAACCAAAACTTGCATTGACGATTGGGAAGAAATCACCAGTGACCCGTTTATTTTGAACGCTATTAAGGGCACAAAATTAGATTTAGCTGTCATTCCAGAACAAGCAAGGGCACCAGAAGAGTATAAGTTCAGTGAATTAGAACAATTAGCCATGGACGAAGAAATCATTAGATTCCTAGCTAGAGGGATTATTGAACCATCAGAATGGGAAGAGGGCCAGTTCGTTTCAAACGTTTTCCTCCGGCCTAAACCTAATGGGAAATTCAGAGTCATCTTAGATCTGTCTACACTTAACTTAGACATTGAATACAGTCATTTCAAAATGGAAAGCCTTAGTTCAGCGATGGAACTTTTGAGTGAGGGTAGCTTTATGGCCTCAATTGATTTGAGGGATGCGTATTACTCGATAGCCATAGCACAGAAGGATAGAAAATTTTTAAAATTTCGCTGGAAAGGGGTCCTTTATCAATACACATGTATGCCAATGGGACTAGCTCAGGCTCCCAGATATTTCACTAAAATCCTCAAAGCGGTTTTCGCTTCACTACAGGAAAAGGGTCATTCATGCTTTGGGTTCATAGATGACACGTTCATTATAAATGAAACAGCAGAGGGATGCAAAGAAACAGTTCAGGAGTTAGAACAACTTTTCACTAAACTAGGGTTTACAGTTCATAAGGAAAAGAGTGTATTCACACCAACCACTAGACTTACCTTTTTAGGGTACATTTTGGATTCAACAACCATGTTGGTCACTCCAACACCAGAGAAAATTGAAAAATTTTTAGACATGGCTACAAACTTGTTAAAAAACAGAAGACATTCTATCCGCCAAGTAGCAGCTCTAGTAGGCACTATGGTGGACTTAACAAAAGGAGTAGAATATGGCATGGGTCACTACAGAGCTATAGAACTAGACAAAATCCAAGCACTTAGGATTAGCAACGGGAATTTTGATGCCAAAATGAGATTATCCCCAGAAGCAAAGCAAGACATTGAGTGGTGGTTAGCCAACATCCAAGCGGGCAAGAGAAGGATCTGGGAGAGTCCTCCAGATATCGTATTAGCCTCTGACGCCTCTAACGAAGGGTGGGGAGCAGTCGTAGATGGGGTTTCAACAGGTGGGAAATGGAAACCTGAGGAATTAGAATTACATATCAATGCAAAAGAAATGCTAGCTTGCCTCCTGGGCATTAAAAGCCTACTAAACGTATGGAACTGCCAGATCAAATGTGAACTAGACAATACAACAGGAGTAGCTTATATTAACAGATTAGGAGGCACCAAATCGGTCCAATGTGAAAGATTAGCTAGAGAAATCTGGGATTATTGTGAGCAACGAGAGATCTGGCTCATAGCAGTGCATGTACCAGGAGTTTTGAACGTAGTCGCTGACTACGAGTCTCGGAATTTTAGAGAAAACATAGAGTGGGAATTGCCCAAAACAACTTTCCGACAAATTTCTAACAAGTGGGGTCCATTTGAATGGGACTGTTTTGCTTCACGATTGAACGCTAAATGTAACTCTTATATTAGTTGGTATCCGGATCCGGAAGCCTCGCTTATTGACATGTTCGCTCAAGAATGGCCAAATGAACTTTGGTATGCTTTTCCTCCATTCAGATGCCTGACACGGGTCCTCCAGAAACTGGCGAAGAACAGAGAGACTCGGGGAGTCCTAGTAACACCAACGTGGACAGCTCAACCCTGGTGGGGGAAGCTCATGAGGAGAGCTCAGATGTGGTAACATCTGGGGAAACGAACACTCCACAACACTTCGACAATGGAAACCTGGGAGGTGAAACTCACTGCATGGAAGATTTGAAAGAACTTATGTTGGACTGGGATGTGAACTGGGATGTTATAAACACCATTTTCGCGTCCTGGAGAGACGGCACCATCAAACAATATAATTGTTCTATTAAGAAATGGGTTGCTTTTTGCAAAGGACAGCCAGCAAACCCGCTTGAAGTAAACATAAATCTGGTTTTGAAATTCTTACAATCGCTGCTAAACAAAGGTTTATCACACTCAGCAATAGGGACAGCGAGAAGCGCATTGTCCTCTTTTCTAACATTTGGACAAAAACCCGAAGATACTATAGGGAATCATCCTCTGGTCAGTAGATTCATGACAGGTGTTTACGAAACAAGACCTCCACGACCAAGGTACTCCCAGACTTGGGATGTTAACTTAGTGCTAAATCATATCAGGACGTGGGGGTCGAATGAAAAGATGAGTTTGAAGAATCTCACGTTGAAATTGTGCACGTTGTTCGCTATTGTTACTACCCAACGTATACAAACGCTACATGCGTTTAAGGTCCCCAATATCACTTGGGAAACAGATCAGGTGGTCATTAGTTTAGACAAAACCTTGAAACATAACAGAGAAGGATCTAATCTTGATGTGGTAAAGATCCAAAAGTTTAGAGAGGACAGGTCAATCTGTCCGGTAACTACACTTAGGGCGTATGTCAAAGCCACAAAATCACTTAGAAAAACAGAACAACAACTGTTCATTTCTTTCGGAAAATTACACAACAAAGTGGCAAAGGATTCTATGTCTAGATGGATAAAAATGGTTATGAAAGATGCAGGTGTCAACACCAATGTATTCAAAAGCCACAGTACACGCTCTGCGAGCACATCCAAGGCATTAAGTCTTAATGTACCGTTACCAGTTATCTTGGCAAGAGCCAAATGGTCAAATTCCATAACATTTGGAAGATTCTATAACAAGAAAATTGTGAAAGAGATCGATTTAGGGAATACCCTACTGAAAGACAATGTAGCAAATAAGAAATAAATTCTTGTGACTAAATCCAGTTTTGCTTTAAAGTCTCATTTGGTCCTGCTCATCGCCACTAGATGGCAATGAAGTAAACTTTAAAAGTTAAATGAGGCTTACCTTCGGTTAAAGATGATATTTGACTGTAAGTTTATGAATAACATCTAGTGGTGATGAGGGATCAAATGCCCGCCACTCGCCACCCTTGATCGTCACAGTTACTTCAGAATAATCGATCAACTGGATTTAGTCAGCGTCCTAGCCTGGTTTGTCATGCGCGAGATATATCTCATTTGATCCCTCATCACCACTAGATGTTATTCATAAACTTACAGTCAAATATCATCTTTAACCGAAGGTAAGCCTCATTTAACTTTTAAATTTTAACTTCATTAGGCGACAGTTATCGACAGAGGTTAAATAATACGATGTTTTTATGAATACCTTATCTCTTTATTCTTAAGGGTACAGTTCTTTGAAATGCCAATTTTAGGTTTAATCTTGTTCTACGGTCGAGATCTTTATTACACATTCCAAAAAAAACATTCTTTTCGATTCCTTTTTTACTTCAGCCATTAAAACAGATTTTCTCCCATCATTTTGTCCAGCTTTTTATTCCACGAGTCTTCGTTCTCATCTCTCGTCCGTTTGGCCATTAGTCTGAAATAACTTTCTCCTTTTCCCTTTAATTATCTGTGGTTGATACACATTTCTTTGAATTTTCTTTCCTTTGTTCCCATTTTCTGTTTTATTTCATTTCATGACGAATGGCCGAATGTTAACTAACAATTGCAATATTGAACAATAGTACCATATGTATATCAGCGTGATGGTATTGATAAGTGTGATGTGTCATATAGAAATTGGTCTTAAGTCGAAAAAAATAAGATTTTAAGATACCATGAATGTTTGAAAAAAAGTTTATAATATTTCTGGACAATTACTTGTATAGTAGCTACATATGCTTCATATGATGACCTTTGAAACGCAAGGATATACATCTAATAGTCTTGAAATTTGGTAGATGTATCATACGAATTAGAGCACTAGGTATCCCAATATGAGAACATTCCTACAGATCTTCTAAATAAAACACTTTGAAGAATATAAATTTTGCGACTTATGACTTATTTTTCCGTACCACATCACATTATGATACACCGAAATCTTTTCCCCTTTTTGATATCTCGGAGAAACCCGTCACCTTTACTTTACCTTTATGACAGTAGTAATCTCCGAGACTCAGAGAACACATTTAAAATACATTTCTCTCCTCAAATGACGATATTTTAAATAGGTTGTGAAGGCGTGTCACATGAGGCTGCAGACGGTCAAGTGAGACGTCTATATGTGATGTGTTATGGGAAAATGAGTCAAAAGTCGCAAGAACTGGATTTTGAGATATCATCATATTTGAAAAGATGAGATCAGTGTGATTCAATGATGGGAAATATCATTTGCATCTAATAAGTACTATGCATGAAACACAGTTATCTGTATTTCATAAGAGTCATTCACTAGTGAATTAGTTAAATATACTGCTCAGGATGGCCTCAGAAACGCATGGATACATTTAGCAAACAGTTTTGTTATATGTATTGCTACTACTACGAACACTAAACTGTCAACACATGAAAACATACCTAGAAAGAGTTCTTGTGATATAGACATTTGAAAAATACCATTTTTGAGATTTGTGACTCATTTTCCTTTGACACATCACATAAATTATACGTGCATATTTGGCACCTCCCGCCTGGGTTTGCTGCTAGAGCTGAAATATAAGCGGCTCGTTTTAAACTGATCATTCTTAACTCATGACATGTGATGCGCTGATACACGTCGCTTATCATGACACCAAGGATGGTCAGTCACACGCTGCCCAGTGGTCAAATGACCTCCGAGGTCAAGCCACCTGCTGGCCAAGCCACCTGCAGGTAGTGTCTCCTATCTTGCCGTCTCCTTTACATAAGCTAACACAATGGGTAATTATATGCCCATGCCATATCTGGTGTATTGTACCGTTAGTGGGAACGTGTGCCGTTAATTAATGAGTCTAATTACTTCCAGTCCACCCCACGTAAGAAAAGAGGCATCGTTTAATTGCAAAATTCAACCAGGATGCAAGTCTTCAGTGTTTTTTAAAACTCAAATCAGTATTTTTGAAAACTTCTAAAAATGCTCAAATTTCCTCTAAATCCCACTATTTATAATCAAATTTCGCCAGGGTCTGGGGACAGATTTCGTAAAACTAAATTTATAACCTAATTTTGTCAAAAGCTTTTATTTAAACATCAAAATCTGATTCGCCAAATTGCGTCAAAATTATAATCCCCAACATCTGATTTTTAGGGATCATCAAAATTGTTGTTTTTAAACCAGTTTGAAAGTTTATGTGCAGTAGTAGGCCCTAAATAAGAAGAATTCACTCTTTTTCCCCAAATATTTTATGTATTTTTGGCATGACCCGTAACATTCTTTTTAGAATATCCCTTTCCTTTCCTAAGATATTCCAACACATAATCAACATGACTTGTGGATATCTTAATGTCCGAAAAGATATTCTATGTCTAAGATATCTCAAATACGCCTGAGTGACTTGCTTATTTCTATATACTACTAAGTTGGGTTTGACTATTAGCTATTAGATCATGAGGTTGTGTTGCTTCTGCCAGTGTACGGCCCGTAGACCTGGCTAAAGCAACACAACCTCATGATCTAATGACTTTAGTCACCATTTGTTGGGATGTTACTGTCATTAACAAGAATTATAAAGGTTTCTAAGCAATATAAATTAGTGGAAAGCTATTTTGAGCAGTAAATATTGTTTTTTTATTTTCGTTGATGTAAGTGGTCGGCCGGAACTGGACGTCCAGCACTAGTAGGCTTGGTCTGTATGCCTAAAACTGCAGGGTCTATCCCAGGAAACAGCGACTAATATATTGATTCATTTCATTTCTGTTAAAGAATGATTAGTTTAACAATTATTGTTTTGTAGGTTATGCCCAAGAAATAGTGGTTGTGTGTGGATAAATTGCATTTCTTTGTATATTGATATTTTTTAAATTATAAAAATAATCAAGGTGTGCAAGTCTATCCATTACGATTAAGAAAGAGGCGAAAAAGGAGCTAGTCCTAATGGTAATAGTTGAAAAGAAGCAGCTGAGATCTGTCATAACAGCCAATGACACAGAACATAGGTAATAAATAGGGGATAGGAGTGGAAATAGTAAAAAAGACTCCTTCTAATCGCTTTGTGGTGGTTGGTAATAGGAGAAAAGATCTCAGTAATGAAAAATAGTCAATGCCATGAAACTATTTGTTCCAGAAATAGGAATATCTGGTCGGTAATAGGAAAAGGTGTCTTATAGTAATGTATTTTGGGTATATATATACATGCGCAATATGTGGGAAAAAAAGAGAGGAAAAGTCTGTAATATTACATATATTGTACAGATTACCACTATTGGACGCAACATCGAGCTTGGATATTCCTTAATTGTACAGGGAATAGGCCTCAAAACACAGATCTTCATATTATTTAAAATGTTGACTTTGACCTTGTAAGACAAATGCTTTATTTATTTATTTGGGCTCATATGGAAGAGCTGCTCTCAGCAGACTATGACACCATTTCCATCCTAGATTTGAAGAAATACGACATAACTTGCATACTTATGATGGCAATAAAAACAATTATATATTATGATATGACCCTGAAAAAAATATATATACCTAGGTTTGGCGGATACATAGAGCTACATACGGTATTTGCCCTTTCTACCCTTACTCAGCGTCCTCTTAGAGGCGGGTATGTAGCTCTATGCTCCAGTGTGGCACTCTTCTTTGTTGGAGGAGAACACACCTTCCCTCTCCAGTGTGTCCACACCTGTCCTCCCATCCCCCATATCTGGGGGTAACACTACAATTAGACAGTCCATTAACGCGCACACTAATTAACAATTGCTGTATGGACACACGTTCTCCACCACATGACCTTGTCACATGACCATTCGCTGCGGGACTAACCTTGAGAGGGGCGCCCCATGGCGGGTAACGAGGGAACCACATGTAGTTCTAGCTGATTGGAAAGAGGAGGAAGTGATTACGATGCTTGTGTTTCGTCGTTAAATCACGATTTGGCTCAGACCGTCAGGAAATGTACAATTGAAAACTCTACACATTTAGTCAAGTCTGCTAAATTAGGCTTAAAAATGATAAATACTAGGTATATCTGAGTATATCTGGTATTGCATTGATTTAATATTAATCTGTTCGTTTACGGTGAACTATATTTTGAACCTCATTTTTGTGTATTTTTTTAGAGGGTTACTGAAGGCGAATTGTACATTTTCTGACGCCCTGACTCATTTGTGGAGGGAGACATTTATGGGTTTTCTATGCTCCTAATCAATGATTCATAACCATTCTCAAGGTCATCAGGATAAATTATCGTCAATATTATCAACGGAGAAAAGTTTCCTTCGAAAAGGTCATTTCACGTAAACGTTGCATGGCTATCATCAACACCTTTGTATTTTTGATAGCTAATGATCAGGATTTAGTTGTGGCTCTCAACATAGACTTTTATTTAATGCTGCACTCTCAGTTAAAGCTATACTGTCAGTTAAAGCTGCACTCTCTGCACTAACGTCGGTAAAAAGAAAGATTTTCTACTTTTGTTTCAGTTCTTTTCCAACTCATCTATAATATAAGTCATTTGAATAAGATTTGGGGGATGTTGTCCACTTGTTTTTACTATAGGTCTACATAAACGTCCTTATTTGTATTTGGAGGACTGCCTGAATCCATTCTTATGATGACTTCCCTTATTATCGCTCACCGGCGGCTGTTTTCGCTCGACCAATTCTAGGAGTGAGTGAGATTGGTTGGTTTACGTCCTTATCAACACATTTAATATGGTTATATCAAGGGCGGGAGAGCCGAGAGGGAGGCAGTTTATGATCATACCCAGGAAATAGAGATAGAGAAGAAGGGAGAGAGAGATAGAGAAAAGAGACAGAAAGGCAGTTTATGGTCTTACTAAGGACCACTCGACCAATTCTACTTTACATAATTGTATATATTTGCAGCAGAATATTGATGAATCCAGTCCTATAAGTCTTAATGGGACTAAGTATGGTAAGAAGTGTGTGCTGTAGGCCTAATAGCTGAGAATGCAGCTTTAACATTAGTCAAAAACCGAGTAGGCTATATTTTGTTTTACTTTTTTGTTCCCTTCTTTTCCAACCCATCTAAAAGTCTTTTGACCAAAATTTTGAAGGATATTGCTACAGGACTTCATAAAACTCTACATGAACATTTCGGAGCCCCACCGAGAAATTTTCTTTGGTGCTTCCCTTATTATCGCTCATCAACGGCCGTTTTCTCACTGGCGATTTGACTGGTGTCCTAACTTCTTGTATCAACATATAACATCACTCCTATAAATTATAATATGAGTAAATTAGATAAGATTCCATTTGTCTGCATAGCTTAAAATGCAGCTTTAACCAATAGGCCTATATATAGTGAGTGTTTGTGAGGGACGCGTATATAGGGTGGAGTCGAGTACAGTTGATTTCCCAGTCTGTCTAGTGAGTTTACGACTGACGAGGGTCATACCCCAGACTTCTCGCTGAAATCTCGTGGATGACCGCTCATGTATGCCAGTACTTACTGGCCCCGATCCCCGTCTCTCTGCAGGCTATCCGTTTTACATACATATAGTCATCCTGCCTGACTTACGCCTCCTCCTCTTCATCTGTCTTGCTGCATACTGCACATTTGTATTTCTTAAGAATCTTAGTAGTATGCCTCAACATGTAAGCAATCCTATTTTGAGAAAATGATTTTAGAAGTTCTCTCAATCAGAGTGATAGCTTCTGATTAATTTTTATCGACCGTTTAGGAGAAGGATATTTGGTGTCAGGGCCAAATGGTTTAGAGTTTTTCTTGGCGAATAAGTAGCTTATTTTCATTAGTGCGTTCTTCCCCCAGGCATCGCTGTCTCGGTACGTCTGGCGTCATAAGTATTTTCATGCTCAGCGCCATCTATATAAGTGCTCATTTTACATTATTAGATGAGGAATCTTCAGACTATTTGCTGCATCTGGCGTCCACTATGTGGATGAATTCGTCTGAAAATGTACGATTCGCCAAATTTACGAAAATGTACGAGTTGTACCAATCCTCTGAAATAACCCAAGTTTTAGACAAAAATTATGTTCAAATTGAGTTCAACATAAACGAACAACGAGTCAACGTCATACCAAATTATTCTTTTTAAACGATTTTATTTACACTGGGTTACCATTATGCCAGTTGCCCAGGCTCTTCCAATGCGCCTAATATACTCTGATACCTTTAGTATTCATCATTTTTCAGCTATTTAAAAGAACTTAGTGAATATGTAGCGCTGCCGATTGTACATTTTCTGATTTTTTTTTTTAAAGATTTTATTTAGGCTGGGTAATCATTTCCCAGAGGGTTTCCGGGTTGATTCTAACATCCCCAGCACAGAAGTAGAAAGATATGAAGAAAAGTATATATGGACAAAGTTACTAACACATCCCAGTATTAATACAGAAAATACATATGATGACAGGTAAATAACATGGTAGTAATCACTGTCGCAGAGTGTGGACCATGAGCAATTAGAGACAGTATAAGCTGGTTAAGTTGAGTGAAACAATTAATTGAGTACACAATTAATTGAGGAATAATCACTTGCTAGAGTGTGATCCCCACATAACAAAGATGATCGGACCTGTGTATGTATTCGTATATCGGAGATCTGGCCAGCGGTTTCGGCGGAGATAAGTTCAATGTACGGAAATCCGTTCCCGTATTAATAATATTAGATTCCTAGAAATTTAATCATGTCAGTGAACTCGATAATGTCATCTTTTATTCTTCTCCACAATTATTTCTCCTCCTTGTCTACCTTATCGACCTTATGCGTGTGCAATACCACGGACACACTCATTTTAAGCTCGTTCATAAATATTCACGGCTCCTTTTTTTCTTTGGAGCCTAGCAGTTTAGTTGGGAAGACTGAAATAAAGGGCGAAGGGAGAAAACATTTCCTCCGTCTTTAAAAAAATCATGTTTGTTTCTCCAAATGTCCATTATTTTCATATTTCGCTGTTATACTGCGGCACTTAGGGGTAAAAAGTGTTAATAGTGTAAAAAGGGTTAATAGTGCAGTTTCTTCGCCTCTTTATAAATATACCTATATAGCCAGAGCTATCCTAACATATTCAAGGTCATCGAGGATTTCCTCAGTGTAGGAAGACATCATTTATGACATTAAAGTACCTGATGATAATTGGCTCGATTGTATGTGTAACCACTTGAACTTAACTTCATCTCTCAGTGTTGTTACCTTAAGCCCCGAATACACAGTCACGATTTGGGAATCAGACACGATTTCAGGATCTACAATTAATCGTGGGTGCTTATTTGCCTGAAATCGTGCCTATTTTTAGACCTACACATGCACGATATGGTGAAAAAAGTGAAATCGTTGGTAAAAAGTGAAATCGTGGATGGGTTGGCAGTCTAGATTTGATCTGCGATTCTGGAATATAGATCTGAGAAAATAGTTTTAAAAAACGACCCTAGAAGCAAACAAGAAAGTAAAAAAACTGTAAAAATAAAATAAAATATAACGTTGCTCATTTTCCTGTGACACATCACCGATTTTCTGGTGCTTTTTTCCCTCTTTTTAATTGTCGAATAAAATAAAATAAAGTATGAGAAGAATGAGACCTAATGTCGACATGTGTAGAAGGGAAACTTTGCATTATAAAAGTGAAAAAATTGTGTTGATCCTCCAAGAATTAGTGAAGTTATAGCATTTCAAAGTAAAATTATAAATAATCCAATTCTTTTATATTGCCAGATCGCAGATAGACCTACGAGTTTCGGATTTATTCGAAAATCGTAGAAGCACCTACGATTTATCGTAGACCCCATTATAAAGGTCTACAATAAATCGCAGCACCATCTACACATGGACGATTAATCGTAGAAGCAGCGGCGATTTGATTTGAAATCGCAGAAGACCATTTTTCCCTCCTACGATGAATCGTACATCCAAATCGGCGCTGAATTGGCGCTAAATTGGCCCTGAAATCGTGCATGTGTAGGAGTTTTGGCACGATTTGGGACCTACGATCTGATGTGCGATCTCAAATGGACAATTTGAAATCGTACAACTGATCATGGATGCCAAATCGGCCCTCAAATCGTGACTGTGTATTCGGGGCTTTATGAGTATGCCACGCATGTACACATATCTCTCTAGGCTTGACTCCACTGCCATTTTTGCCCTCTGCGGTCGTTGCGATTGCATTCTGCAGTGCATTTTCATTTCGAATATGATAACAAATGGAGCTCGTTAGAGAGGCTTGATAGATTGTGCAATACATAGGTTCTTTATAATAATTGAATTTAATTGAACAATCTTTTATTCGTAAAAAAAAAAACATATACAGGAAGGCAAAAAGGACGACAGACTTCTGGGATACTTCCAGGTCTTCCAGCTGTTTCCTTAGATAATATATTAATATATGGCAATACTTATCAAATCGCATATTAGCCACAATAAGCATGTGGTCTGGTGGAGCCCTATATGTGGTCTGGTGGAGCCCTGCCTTCTATAACATAATAACCATAATAAGTGTACATACCCTAATAAGCGCACATCTTTTTTCGTGATGACTCATCAGTCAAAATGTCACCAAACGTCGCCCCTAAAGATGTCACATCAGTCATGAAAACGACGGGAAGTGTTGCGCTTATTGGGGCAAAACCTTGCCACTATTTAGGGGCTTAAATAGCGATGTGCGCTTATTATTGCACTTACGGTGTTATATTTCTAATCTCTACCCATCCCGCTAATTTGTTGACATACTTTCATGCTCAGTTAATGTTTTGGGTAGTTCTTGCCGAACATTCCATCCCGCATGACACATTTTTAACAATTTCCCTAATTTCCCTCTACCGAGATGTAAGTAGTATAGTGAAATCTAGATTTGCCTAAGGCACTACACATAGACCATTAGGTTCCCTTCACACTATCCTATCAAACCCTTCCCTTTGGAAGATCGCTGTACCATTTCTCTTTTTTCACAGTAAGAAGAAGGTATAACGAATCACCGTGACGTTGGTCACCATTTTCTTTTTAAAAAACACATTTCATTTTACAAGAAAACTATAGGTCACCTCCCTGGTGGTCTTTGTGTATGATCTACACTAAAAACAACTAAGCAAGAAGGAATCCAAAATCTAATCATGATTTCCAGTTTGGTTTTTATTGAACTTAATTTCCGTTATTCATTTATGAAATAACTGCTTATTTCCCCAATTCCCTGCACAGAAGGAGGCCTTTTATTCCTATTAATAAGCAAACAAGGCATGCATGCTCTCAGCTGGTGGGTATGGAACTAAAATACCAGCCTTACCTGGATATCTTGCCAAGATCTCCCACCCTGATCTCTGCTCGCGGTTTACTATTTTAGTCACGTCTAGGCAAATTACGGACTGACCCCTGTAGAAGCACACGTCAACCGATATTCTCAGCGAGCCTGGAGCCTGGTGTATAAGCTAAAGAAAGTAAAATTGTCTCTGTGAATTCCTGTACTTTCCCCCCTTACTTCGGTGGGTAGGAATTAAGTGAAACAAGGTAGAAAATGATATCGTATAGCAGAGATAAGAAGTGCAGAAACAATTTTACAAAGTTGATAAAAAATGTACCTTGACCATGCCTTAACATAGTTCAGTTATGATATACAGGTTACCACTCATACACGCCGATGTACATACAGTTAAGGTCATAAATAAGGTTTCTTTGGTAGTTCTTATACAAAAAAAATACGTGAATATCTAATATTATTAGATATTCACTTATTTTTGTATCTGTACATTATGCTCTTTAAAACAACACCAAAAAAGGAGCCTGTGCGCAAAAATGTAACTGTCATTTATGAACATGTTTTTTTTGTGAAATAAAGGAAGCTTTGGGATCCATTGAATAATGAAATGCATTGCGTGTACATAGGCTGTTCCTACCAGCTGGGAATGGCACGTAGGAAGGTATTTAGTTCCTTCCTACAGGTGAATACCCAGTCTTTGCCCAGAGATGAGAGAGTCCCTTCAAACTGAGGCAAAGCCTCTCGCTCCAAATCGCAAAATGCCATCAAGACGCCTACTCTAAGGTCAGGTAAGCCATTAGCGCAGTAGGCGTCCAATCACTGACATACCATTTGCTGATCTTATAGATACCACTTCCTTCGTATTCAGTGGAATCGATGAACTCAGAATAATGGCCAAGATGCAAATTTGTTTGATTTTATATGAAAGGGAAATGATAATAATAATTTGAAATAAGAAAAATTCGAATAATATAGTAAATAGTAGAAGATGAGTGGTAAAAGATTCTTGAGTCTACATAAATTATTCCACACACTAAGAAGAGGTGCAGCATTTCTTAGATAAGTGGAACTAACAAATTCATTTTCTTAGTTTCTGCAACGGGCTCCTGGTACCTTTTACAGCGCCTGACACTAATACCTTAACCGGCCCGGTCGCCTTGCCCTTCCGACCCTGAGTTTAAAGGTCGGGTTTCCATCAGGAAAAGGTTCATCTCCCATTTGGTGCTTTGTTTTTGATGATACCTAATGTGGGTCTAAGCACGAAACCAAATCCTCAGTTTCTACTCACTGGTCCTTTATCAGTACGCTATGATGGCATAGGAGGAATTCTGTTGAACCTTTTTTGTTGTTGTTTTCCTAGATACCTTCTCTCTGAAACTGTATTTCTTGAAAGCTATTCGCTGTGTTGTGATTTGATTTCGCTATTGGTAGTGAATTGATTTAGATTTTTCATCAATATTTAGTGATGAATTGCTAACAATTGGTTTATTGGTATTAGTGTAACAATATATTCATCTATGTGCGATGTATGTTTCGGTGTCCAAAGTACTCCAGGAAGAACTGTCATTTGACAGATGGTGCTCACCTGCTTCCGCCAAAACTGTATTTTTTTTACATGAATATAAAAAATACCTATATAACAGCAACTTCACTGGTCATCAACATTTATGGCTAGTTTTATGGTCCCTTCGCTGAGAGATATCAATAGTACCTTTATGTTATCAGCTATATTTCATCACGATGTACATGCGAAACTCTTCCCCATTTAATATCCCATTTATTCAGAATCAGTGGTTAATTCGGAGGTTACTCAGAGAGATATGCTGGCCTTCCCCTATCCAACATTTATATATTTTCACCTTTAAGTCTTTAAAACGAACTGAAACTGTAGTACTATTTTACAATGTTTACTCCGACCGTTTCCTTGCTCATATGTCGTTTAATTAGTTGTGTTTAGCCAACCATTTATTTTCATATACCATGAATAGAGGCAGTACCTCTGGCCAGTTACGTTTTCGCCACTCCACTATACCAGTAGCAGCCTTCTGTACATCTGCTGAAAAATGGGGATTTCCTTTCGTCTCTGACTTGATATCCACACACACCGAGAAATCCAATGTTATGCCCAGCTCGCCTGTTCATGCCGAATTTCTCAAATATTATTGGAAGCCCAAGCATCAGCGCCCTCCCTCGCCATGGTTTCAAGACACATACTGAACCGCGATTAGAAAAACCTTTGCACCAAGGTACTACAATGTGTCTGAGGCTATTCATAAAGACATGCTCAGTCTTTGCCTCCCCGTCCTAATTATTAACAATCCCAATCTAACCTTCAGTATGGACGAGGTCACATTAAGTCTCCGCCAGTGAAGACTTCCACATTGCCTGTGGGTTTTGAATATTTAATGTCACTTCCGGTCGTGCCAGTGAATCGTCATTTTAAACACAAGACCATAATACACCAGGCTTGTATAAGCGTCACCATGGCAACTGGATCTTTTATCATATAAACTATCCTCCGGTAGCGATAGAAGATTTTAATGTCCGCTGTGGAATTTTTTTTATGGAGGTTCAACTGTCAATGGCGCCGTTTTTGAGCGTTGATGACATAAAGGTTTTGCCTTTCAATCACTTTATCCCAGTGTGGGCACTTGTATTGTGCATTTAGGTTGTATTTCATGTTGGCACTATGGTTCTGGCGGTGGCACCAATTGGGTGATAAGATCGATGATGGGTTGAATATTTGTAGTGAATTATCTAGATTATCTAACTATTAAAACAACAGCTACTCAAATAAATTGAGGCAGTATTTGTCTTGGAAGAAATTGGATCAAACCCTTTGTAAAATATCCCCCTTGGCTACCTTTTACAACGATGTATCCATATTATTCGCACCGGTCAGATGCATATATATATCTATTTCGTTCATACATATTATGACGAAATATATAATATCGCTATTCTGACCAACCATCTACCCAATATTAGCATATTTTTGTCGCTATTCTGACTTATCTCCCCAATATTAGTCTAGATGTGGTCGCTATTCTCACATCTCCAATATTACTGTTATACACATAGATGAATGTGTGTCTATGTCTAACTGACATTTGCTCGATGTGCACTCTATACTCTAGCAGAAGATCTAGAAGATCCCAAATACCTATGGTTATCTGGACATACGATCTTCCCCTCTTGTTAAGAGGTTGCTAGGGACCTCAGAGAGCTTACTGATGCATCATTTTATGCCTCTCCAATTGATGGATCGATGATAAAACGACGGAAAGGTTGTTAGCCCATCGCAATTGGCGTATGATGCACTAGTGGCTGATTGCTTGCAATAATATATCTGACATATCTGTACAAATTGTTTATTCCAATTTATATTCTTTTTTCATGCGTTTTTAGCGTAATGAAATGTCAGCTTTTAGCAGTGACTCTGATCGATTTGAGACGTATATATTTGTTTAAGTAAAAATGCTTTTATCAGTAGACGTCTGTCTGTCTCTGGTGTTGGGGATTTCTTAATGAACCTTCCCACCAGTCTTCCTATAGTGCACTTCTTCATTAAATCCTGCCAAAGTGACGCAACTTTATTCCTGGGCTATCTGATATACTGCCAATTAGCGAGAATATGTTGAGTAATGTATTAGAAAAGGTGACACGTTTAACAATGGCAGTAGGAAGAGCCTTTATATGTGCTTGTGGTCTCCTGGAACACTAGATGCACGTATGCTCGTCTTTGGGGGGTAAGTGCGGGAAGTTATGTGCTCTCATGTATCAGCCCGCCTCACTATGGCCGCATACATAGACCTGTACACAAGCACAGGTAAAATGTATTAGCCCGACCACGCCCCACCAAAGATATTGAGTGGGAAATATCGCTCCGAAAGGGATTCATGAGAATTGGATATAGTTTAATGAATCTGTATTCAGGAGTGTAGGAGGCTACAAGCTTGGAAATCGGAGAGTAACTTGGTTTTTAATGGGTACCAAATCTAGACTAATGGTCAAAACTCCTATATTGAAATACACTATGTGGACAACACGTCCTTCTAATGAACCGAACTAACTATGTGTCACCTTCCTGCCCTCACCTTCTATGAGATCATTTTCATGCAGCCTCGATATTTAATTATATTGGCCCAAAGGGGATTTCTAAGAATTTAATTCTTATCCAGAAGAATATTAGAAGCTTGTTGCGTCTTCAAGGTATATATATTACGATACAAATATGTATTTTATGAAATAGAAGTATAATTCAAATCCATTGTGACATCACTGTACAGTTACAAAAAGGTATACATTGATTCTAACAGTATTCATGCTATAGTCAATTTTCAATTGTAAAACTCTTCGTCTTTTCTACTTCAAATTGATATGATTATCTTTTAAATATTTCAGTTAAGCAATCAGGCGAGCATTACGCGATTATAAAAATAAATGCAAAGTGGAGAATTAAAAAAGAAAAAGATGCCACATGATGGGCAGTTACGACGAACATATTATGTCGAAGCAACTGACTTAGGCAGTGTCCTATCATTTCCCCATTGGGTCAGCGTAGTAGTATACTAAAGTATGTTGCTGGCAACGAGACCTAATGAATTACAGCACCACACATGTCACTTCCTTTCAAATTTGACATCGCTATAAAACGCATAAAATAAGTCAAAGAAAATTGTGAATAAAATCTTTGTTTTAAGGAAGCAGGCCCACCTAAATATTGCCAACGACATGTTAAATAAAATGATGATGTGTATTTAAATCAATCACAATACCATTTAGTTCAAACTATGATCTGTGGACGAATAAAGATTCATTCTATTCTATTCTACCTTAGCTGGAAAAGTAGCTAAGTATTAAGTATGCACTCCAGGCACGAGGCAGGAAGAAGTATAGAATGCGCGCCTCCTCCCCTTGGACTTAGTGACTAGTTTTCTGAGGAATGGTTGGCCGGAAGGGAAGCGGATAGGGTGGGTGGGGGAGGGTGGGCATTCTGTGGGACAGCAGGCATTTCTGGGATAGGTGGTGGGTGGGTATTAGGTTGGACAGCAGGTCTTTGTGATTGAGTCAATAGGCCAGCTTGTAAGTACTGGGTGAAAGTGTGTGTGTGGGGTGGGGTGGGGGGGAGAGAGAGATAGTGATGACTGGGCCCTGATAGCCACGGTGATGGGCAGGAAGGTTAGGCAGAGGGATAAGGAGGAACTGAATTAGGCGCTAAATGTGAATAGATGGTCATACGGGACGGTGATGGGCGAATGGAATAAAAATAGATTAGAGATTAGAGAAAGGTTAAAGATGAATGAAATGCTTGGGGCTGGCAGAATCTGGCCCTTTACTGAGTCACACGTCGACAAGCTTGCTACTCAGCGTCTCGCTAGGAATGAGATACATACTATTTGGTATATTTTGTTTCATGTTCACATAAAGGGATTTATTTCTTATTACAGTAAATCCTCTCTTTTACGAGCACCCTTCCATAGGACTGGGCCGAGGTGCCCGCAATAGCGAGGTGTCCGGTTTGGAGAGGGGATAGACATATACATGTAGAAAATAAAAGCCATAAAACCCATCGGAGCTTGTACTAACTGTCCTTAATGGTGAGGTGTCCGGATTAGAGGGGTGCCCACAAGTGAAGGTTTTACTGTATTTCATGTTGCTATAATATAATTGTAGAGACATATTATTGCCTCAATGAATCCAACTACCAATTTTGTTGTTTTATTGAAGTAGATTCATGTCCGAATTTTTATGATATAGTTTTGTATAGTATGGTATTTTCTGGTCTTCAATAACTTACATGTTTAGTTGTGTATGGCTACCGTTAATGCCTTAAGTCTTTATTACTAGTGCATGGCCCTTATAATAATTTAAACTAATATGAAGACTTCATCAGGTTGAACTGAATATTTGTAATTGTCTATTTTCTATAGTAAGTGATATTTACTGATGTGTTATCCATTTCTTGTTGCAGGTGAGTTGTCTTGTCTCAATGACACATGCAATCTTTCTAGAGGGTAAGGTAAACACTCAATAAACCTCGTCTGTACTGAACCGATCGTCTCACAGGGGCAGTCAGCTGACGGATAGAAAAATGGCCTGACGATTAGATTAATGCAATCTTTATCAGAGACACTCAGCTGACGGCCGACAGTCAGCTACCTCATATTTTCGTGTATCTGCACTGGCAGCCTGACTGCCCTCTGTCTCTCCCCTGACTACCCCCTGTCTCTCCCCTGACCGTCAAGATAATCGGCTCAGTGGACATGTATGCCACAGAAGGGCTACCAGCCAGTCCAGGTCATGTGACTTGCCTGGATACAGTACATATCCAAGGTGAAATATATGAGAATCAAGTTAAAGCATGGTCATAACTAAGCAAATGCAAGCTGTGACACAGCTTTGCCCCTGCCTATAATCCATGGGCACTTGGTAGATCCCAGTCGCCCATATGCAAGGATTACAAATGCATTGGGATTAATATCCCCTAGGTAAAGCTAGTCGCCTTGCCCCTATGTTCATAAACAATATTTTGATCCAATATAAATTCCATTTATAATTCATAATTATATTGCCAAAGTTATTCAATAATTAAACATTATTTTATCAATATACAATATAGCCTAAAGTGTAAAAAGTCTAGGCTCACAGTCTCTCAGATCAGATAAAAATGGTATGTCAGCGATTGGACGCCTACTTCGCTAATGGCATTTCTAGCCCTGGAGTAGGCAGCCTAATGGTAGGCCTATTCTAATGGCATTTGCGTTTATGGGTTAGTGCGTTTATGAGTTAGTGGGTTTCCCTCAGTTTGGAAAAACTCTCAACTCTGATCCTAGACTGTAAAAAAGAAAGCTAATGCATCAGCATACGAATGCACCGAGAATGTCTAATTGTATTAAAATGTACTCTTAATTTGTCCAATACGATCTGTGGCTTACAATTTAAAGGTAACTAACTCGTACATGTGTAATCGCAACTCACCTAGTTACATGTGACTTGTATAATTTGTCTGCGAATTCTCGGCCCAGGTCGTCCTGCATGGAAAACATATTATGTAACAGAAGGAGGGGGAATGTTCTCGTTTCCATAGAAAAATGTATCTTAGTGATTATGGAAATAAAATTACTATACAGAAGGGCGTGGGGGTGGGTGGGATGTGGACGGAAAATCATTGGGAGAGAGAATATGCACCGGTAAGGGGAAGCCACTGTCAATGTTCTCGGTGCCATCGCTTGCGGAGAAATAAAGATTAGTTGCCAACCCTTATGTTTGATTATCCCCTCTCATGCTTTATCATGGTTCCCCTCACTCCTGACAGCTTTATCTCCTGGCATCTTAATAATAATCCATAGGCTTCGCGGTAGAGGAATGTCATCTGGTTCTCATTTCTTACATACTTACGCAGCGGACCATTGGAAAATCATTGACGACAATCGATTGCCTTCAGAAGGCAAAGATTTACATATCCACCTCTGTCTATACCATCCAAGGAATTATTAGATACTCTATATATTCTCCATCCCCCTTCATCCAATCTCCTAATTGTTTTTCACACAACATATCCAATATTAAGTTCGGTATTAATTTCTCTTCGGGGCTCGTCAATTATCTAAATCATATTTATGGTCAGTATTAATTCCCATATGGAGCTCGCTCGTCAATTATATAAATCACTGAGGCGTCTTGTATTAAATGACATCGAGACAAAAACAATAAAAACTCGCGAGTGCACTTGCTAAAAATATATGGCTCAAAGAAGAACATTCTGGCCTTATTTGAAACCTTAAACGGCTTAAAGCGATGATGCTGCTGATGATGAGGATGGGGACGAGTGTGGGTAGAATGATATGAATGTGGTGATGGTAGTGCATCGATTGAAATATCCGATAAAAACCAGTTAAAGCTGATCGTCTGTTTTTTTATTCTCTGTAGACCTGTAGTGGGGATGATGATAGCTTGGGGCTGATCAATGATGGACGTACATAAACTCATCCCCCTCATACATACTGATAGAGTCACCCTCACATACGGAGACTTATACTAGGGTACTGTGTGGGAAGGCAGTCATACTAAACCAGGTCTAGATGCTATTTATTGCTGAGTCACTGTCAACATCGTTAGTTACATATTTATTATGCACAGCATTCACTTTTTTCTCTTTCTCCTTCTCCACCAATCCTTGCTCAATTTAGATATCATATATGAGGCTTGCTTGATATGAGACTTTGTCACTCAAGTCCGCGTAGGGATATTTACCCGTTTAGCCTATTTTAGTTAGCCCATGATTTATGTTATAGATTTGTTTAGCTATTTTTTACTCTTGTTGCATGACTTTTATAAAGAGATTTTGCGGGATAAAATAAGTTTCAAGATCAAAATCAGAAATCACATCTAAATATCCACACACATTAGATATTCAATATGTTGTGTATACCTATGTTTTGCTATGTTTCCTTAAGTAATTAGTACTAGGTTAATAGTCGGTTTAATTAATGGAAGACTGACGTTCCTACAGTTTTATCATGTAATCCGAATAAAAGAAAACAAGGCCTATATATATGACTAGATGTCTCAACGATATTGTACTTGTAATTAAGATTTTAATAAGCGAGCAGTAACTAAGTAAATAATAGCCCTCCAAAATATGTCTTTCATCACTTTCCTATTTTCAGTTGAACGTTACTGTTCGGTCTGTCCACTCTCCCATGTTTGAATTCGCCAAGCCCGTAATCTATACTTATGTCATGCTTTTATCGGAGCTGGAAGGTTTATGAAACATCAGCTATCGCTCCTGTTGTCACTGAATTATTCAACACATGCAGTATGGAACAATGCGAAAGGTTGCGATGTCAGCTGTCAAACACAACTTCTTTAATATTTTACAAATTCCCAGGGTTTAGATTCCAAAAACGATGAGATATCAAAAACTCATCTACAGGTCCTGAAATAAATCTTGATTCTTATCATCATTGTGATCAGAAAATCAGCATACATTTATAAATCTAAATTTCCCTCAGATAAATTCTGGATTTAGTTAAGGCCTATGTTCTGTGCCAGGGTTTCATACATGCTTAATAAGGGAGGGCTATATGACAGGTGTACTTACAATAGAGCTTGAGTCTATTCATGCAGATATAGGGACTAATATGACTTTCCTGCTATGTTGTTCTAGCACAGATTCTGCATGCGCTGATTATGTGATCCCTTCTTAACTGCTTTTAACATTTGGGAGGCACCGAAGGAATATGTCCTGTATTGAGGGAAACATCAGTAGAGACAGATTGCTGTCTTTAAATGACACAACTCACATTACCTTGTGTTCATTCCAGCCGCCTCATTAATTGCATCAGCTATCTAGGGGTGGTGGTGAGGGTTTGAAGGGGTGGGGGTGGGGGGTGTCATAGAAAACTTACTCAGCAAGCAATAAAGCCACCTCTGTTCTATAGATAATTAGGATTTTAATTATTTAATGTCTTTGAATCGGCCCCATCCGAATATGCACTAAAAAGTTATAGGGAATCAGTGCAGCATCAATAAAGGTATTGATGGCCTTGCCTTGTACAGGTATAATATTGATGACATTGAGGCTGCTGCGGGGGGTGGGGCGGGGTGGAGAAGGGAGTGGGGGGAAGAGGAGTAGCGGGACAGGAGGGAGGGGGCTTGGGGGTGGATACTTAACTACAGGTAAGCTACTTAAGGTGAGCTTGGTGTAAGTTGGGTGACAACTACACCTATAGACTTGTGACCTTGTAGTGTGGAGGAAAAACCGATTGATGTGTATGGAGCACCGCTGTGCCACCGCTCTCCAACATTTGGTATTCGCTATGGATTTATATATATAACATTTGCACTCATACCACTGTAATACAGCCTTTATATTTCATTATAAAGTAAAGGAATTTATCTGCATTTTATCCAAAGTCTCTTACGAACTTACATGCGAGCTACGCCCATTCTGTTAAATATCGATCGCTCCTTGGTAGATGAATAAGGGGTTTTGGGTATAAATAGACCTGACTCAAAAGATTAGTGAATAAATGGTTATATGTCAGGCATCAGGAGGAGATAACATCAACATCATGTAGTGGGAATGAGGGACTGAGTGCAATGTAGCATATCGACCGAGTCATTTAGCTGCCTGTGGTCGAGGTAGGAGTCCACTCCCCTTCCCCATCTAACTCGTTTCGGGCCTGGCATAGGGTTAATTCTGTATAGGATAGTTTCACTTTTGAAATCATATTTCATTACTACAGAGTGGGATATTAGATATATATTTTGGATGTTTGCCTTGAAGAGTTTGATGTATTCAGAGGCAGACATTTTGAAGACCTGGTTACGCCCAGTTGGATAGTTTAAAATATGTTAACCCTTATGGTAAAAAAAAAGAAATAGCACTATTCCCCTATACCAGCTTCGGCAAGTGATGAATATTTATCTTATCAAACCGGATAAAATTATCTATTGACTACCAAATAAATGTCCAGCTATTTATACATTGTCCTTCTCTGTGTCCCATTTATCGAACTGAATGTCAGGAAGTGCATATTTAACAGACCTCATATAAAACCTGGCAGGATGCATCAGGGGGAAGTTAAACTTGGCATTGCTAAACACTTTGACGATCATCAGGCAGTTTTGGCCCTTCCTAGGGGTGAATTACCTAGGTAGGCAACCTTTCACTTTTATGAAGTTAATACCTATTTACCGACAATACCCGAGTGATGAGTGAGCTATGTAGCACGCCCTCTGCAGGGGGTAACCGTCATCAAGGATGCCCTCTCGTGGCGTGTACACAAATTATAATACTGTCTATATTCCCCCAATGGTGATGAGGAGGCCTGACAAGCCAGGCACCACACAACCACCGCTCTAGTGGACTCGTGTGTGATAAGGGGGGTGAGTGTGTAAATGTTACTTAGGTTAAATAGTATTCCTCTTATATAAACAAGCTTGGTGGACTCTGCTACGAGCGTTCGTTGACTTGCTCCATCTGAAAAAGCTGAGGTGTTCAAGCTTAAGAATCTTTGGATGCCATGCCCCTCTCGAAGGGTCAAATGTCCTGGGGTATTTTAATTTTCAGCTGAAATATAATAGTAGAAGGTGTGGTTATCCAATCTTTCGATCAGACCCCTCCTTGTTTTGTCAATTATTCGACCTCCCACCCCCTCTCTCTCCCTGTGTGTGTTCACACACTTGCACGCACTAGCTGACACATGGCACTATTACCCCTTCCACACAACCTCTCAAGGTTCCACACTCACTCTCACACTCACAGAGCCCATTGCATGCTAATCACGTAGCCAATCACAGCGCGCCATTTCCTAACCACGCCCTATCACGTAATGAACCAATCATCATTGGCGCTGCCAGTGCTGGTCCTGGCGCTCATAAAAGAGGCTGGCAGAGCCACCAAGCACCATTCTCCTGACTGGAGGCGGAGAAAGCCTACCACTTCCTCCGAACACCCACACTTACCACCACCACCACCGCTACCACGACCACCACCCAATACCAACCACTGGCACCACAAAGCCAGCACTACCACCACTAACACCACCATTGTTACTTCAACGTCCGCAGCTGTGATACCAGGACCTATCTCACCTCCAGGGTTGGCTATAGTAAGCGTTCTGGTATCTCTACTGCTCCATCTTTCCTACTCAAGCTACACTTTCTAGTGCCTTCCCGGGAAAACAAAATAGCTGAGGCAAACTAGGCACCATCACCATCATCCACTTCTACTACTACTACTCGAGTCACTGCTTGCAAGCACCGCTCTGTGAGATTAAGGCGACTGTTTTATCTTCATCTCCTATTATCTGCTTCATCATCTTGTCCCATGGCTGCCGCTTGATGCCTGGTGTTAATTGTTGGACGTTGGGGGAGATATTATGAGGAGGACATCCTATACATACTTACAGCAGCATATCAGTAACACTCAATGGTGCATAGCTATCCCTGGCTTCGTTAGTCGTTGTTTGATAAGTGGCACAATCATTTGTGGAGGGCACGCACTCGGTGATACCTTAGCTTGGGCTTCTAATTAAGTCCCTCGGGGAGAGAGAGGGAGAGAGGCAAACATTAAAGGACGACAGGAGAGAGAAAGAATTGTTCCCTCCTCTCTAAGGCTGCTTCTTCTGTGGGGAATACGTTCACTATAGGGAACACCTGAACACCTGCTGAATCATTCCCCTACCTAGAGGTACACCTGAACTGGCTTGTTTTTGACCTGACGGAACTAAAGAATGTGCTAAGAATGTACTACTACTACTACTACTACTACTACTACTCAACGGTGGCAGCAGCGGGAGTGTGATTGTGTGTGTTTTACTTACCATTCAAATAACAAGAATTGACTCTAGCAAACCCAGGGGGTAGGATCACTCACTGGAGGAAAGGCAAGAATGGGCGCTGGAAGGCTAGAAATGGTGTGTGTGGAGGAGCTGGAGGAGAGGGAGTTGGATCAGGGGCCAGCCCTACAGGAGGAGCAGGAGAAGGAGAAGAAGATGAAGAGGCTTGGAGGCCCCCTCAACTGCCAATCGCTGTTTGCTGCTGGCGCGGCTAGTATAGGAAAGCCCGACAGGTAAGTCTTGTCACACCTGAATTATTGCTGGACCAGTATTGGTATCTCAGACGCCGCGCTATGTTACCTTCCTCCACGGTCCTTTCTAAGGACTTGTGGCATGTGTATGTATACACTTAGGAACGCCTGCATTTGGGCATTCATCTATCTCCAGCGTTAGGCTTGTAAAATTAGTCTTAGTTAGCATGCAATATACTTTGTTATAGGTAGCATACATATTGGGGCAATCCAAACTATTTGTAACCTCACAGTGGCGAGGTGCACTTGGGCGCTCTGTTCAGTAGTTCAGTCCTAATATGGCTGAGAGTCCTTTGCGCCGCCTACCATATCTCCAAACTATGCCTATTTGGAGGCCTGGGTGGAATATCGTATGAAGCGCCTATAAAGCTATTCAAATCCTATCCCTACCTTCCCCATACTGCCCTTATTTGAATTCTTTCTGGAGCCCCCAAAGGACCGAATCTTCCTCTCCCTGGCTCCCACTATCTCCATGTCAGTTAAGTTGGCATACTGTGACTTGGGGTGATAGCGCAGACGGCAGGAAAATCGCTGACAATAGGGTGGTGTATTTTGGGCAATCGTTATCTCAGATAGAGGTATCAAATCGACTAAAGACCAAGCTACTCCCATGGGTATAATTGGGGCTGCAGCCCTGTTTCATGCGAGGGACTAGAAGCGCCTGGTTTGAAAGGGAGGCCTGGCAATCGCTTACATGGTATTGGTAGCCCTTTGGGGAGCTAGGTGCTTGCCTTCAGTTGAATGGGCTTTGGATTGGAGAACAGAAGGCTCTCTCAATTCATTTGTATTTGACTGTCTCAGTAGTATAAGAACAGTGGGCTTTGAAGCTGGGGTGTTGTTAGTAGTACATACAAATGAGAATAAGGCTCAGGGAAGGAGCATAGATTTTTGCTTAGCGAGCCACATTGCCATTGTGGTTTTCATCGCCATTATGTAAATGATCCCAAGTATTGTGTAAAAGGTGCTACCGTAAACACAGAAATAGGCATTATGACGGCTGACATTGTATTGAGTTGTAGTGCCTTTATACTCTGTGATATGGTGCCTTTCTTACATTAACGTCAATTCCATAATGGGTCTCTGACGCTGAACATGATGTAATTGAACCAATTCAATAGAAATTAGTGTAATTGATTGTTGCCCTTTATATCCAATTAGTAGGTAGTGTAATCATCTAAAGCCTAAGAGCTCTGAAACCTATTTATTGTTGTAGGATGTGCGGGGTCGAATTGGCCTTCTGGCCTAATGCATAAGTGCACGTACTGATGAATGAAATGTACATACATGTACTCCCTCATTGAAGATTCGGATGGATTTGTTTGGCTTTCACTGTTTGCATTAATTCAACTACGTACAAACCAATCCCAAGCGCACCTGAGCGTTCATTCTTTGAAGCCTCCTTCCATTGAATAACTTACTTCACCCTCCACCCCAGCCCTACTCCAGCGTCTGCCCAGGTGTAAGCTTTACCTGTTCCTCATGACGTAATGGCACTACTGCGCCCCCCTGTGGGGTAGAGCTGAGGTGCGTGTGTCTGATGTCACCTATCTTTCCTCCCTTTCTTTCTGTGTGTGTGTCTCTCTCTTCCCCCTCTATATTTCATTCTCCCTCTTCCACTACCTCTCTCTCCTTCACTCTCTATATCTCTCCTTCCTTTACTCAATATATTTATCCCCTCACCGCTTTCTTTCACTCTATGTCGCTAACTCCTTTTCTCTCTCTGGCTCTGCCCCTCTTGGAAACCAGGAAGATTTGCTGTTCTTACATTTTTCCTAGCCCCATTCGTTTTTCATTACTCCTGATATATATATGTTAAATCATATTAGAGACCTACCAGTGAGCGGTTCTATTGATCACGTGAATGAGAAATATTAAATGTTATGCATACTTCCGAGCTGTTTTTTAAATTCAATTATTGCTTACAATTTTAAAGTTTGAATGAGCACCTTGAACAATATCCGCCTGGCCTAGTATCATATCTCCGGTCACAGTTCATTCGGAAATTGCTCTGCTGGAAAAACTCATCCCTCCTGTCATCGTGAATGACACCATGAATTCATGTAACCATGGTTACGATTAAAAGCGTGTGCATTTCAATGTAATGTGGCCAAATGGGAGACAGCTAAGAACCGGTATGAACGGTGGGCAGGGAGGGGGAGGCACCTGTAACGCTTTCTGGTCAGCGTATTGTAGTGCTATGTATTTCAATAAATCCTTCCAAGGCCGATATTGCTATGCGGGTTGTATGCATCTCCTATGACCTGTGTGGTTGATGTCACACCCACATCATTATTGTTGTTTGAAATGTAGGACTGACCAGTTATCTCGTGCGTTTGGTCACTAATATCCAGGAGTGAATGGGTGTGATGATGAAGATCTATTCAAATAAAAACACATTAGGATATTGGCAGTAGATGTGAATATATAATATATAAGTATGAGAAGGCATCGTCACTCAAGTGATGTTATTGACATGTTCTATTAAATGAACCGGCCCAGTCTCAAACCTGAAGGTATAAGACGTCACTTCCTGTGCCGCTCTCACTTGACTTCCCTTGAGGGCAGAACGGAGAAGAGATTAGAAAAGATTTCTTCCTTCTACCTCATCCAGGCTTTCATGATGCCTTCACATAAATCCCAACGTCAGGTGACCTTTCCCAACTACCACAGCTCCCTGCCGACCTGCGCACTTGGGGCCAGACATGTGCCTCAAAGGAATGACCCCTGACTACACAGAGGTTGTACCTTAGATGGTTATTTCAAGGCCAGGCAGTGAATACCCCGGCGATCAACCAATGAGATTATAGGAAAACAAGCCCAGGAATTCGTCCTCAGTGGCCAGGGTCGGCGCCATTGATTGGGTGAGTGTAGATCTGTTTGGGCAGTGACCTGTTGCCTTGGTAACAGGTAGCAACGAAGGTGGGGCTGACACTGGCTTTGGACGCCAGGTGGAACTGTTTGAGCTATAATGCATCATCCGGCCGACAGAGGGCTATCCACGAGGTTGCGGTCACGACCTGGATCTAGGTCAGGTTGAGTTTGCGCTTCCGGCGCCGAAGAAACTAGAAGACGCCGATTGACATGAAAGTTCCTGCTGCAAAGGCAGGCTTTGCTCTGAACACTGTGCTACCATTACTGGCACGGAGACAGGGGCTTGTGCTAAATGCTATCATACGACATTTGGCTAGGATATTCCAGTCACGTTCAGTAATGCTTGGCCACACTTTTAATGGAAACTCTTTGAAAGTATTAACAAGTTCTGAACATTTTCTCTTTTCGGTTGGTATCTAGACCTTTGTTATCAATTTCAGAGATATAAGGTTTGATTGACACAGCTCGTACAGGTTCTTGTTTTTTTTATCTATAAACCAAGTATTTTCTTACTAGCCCAGATTCAATACTTAATATTTTTGCTTTCGCAACACATGGAGAAATAAATTCTGAAGGGTTTTGTTATGAGCCCTGGTTGTTCTAGCCTTAGGGGAGATGGGATGTAATTGGTGGGTACGAGTGTACTGCGGACGGGGGTGATCCCGTTTGCTACCGCCTCCAATGCCAACATATATCCACAGGCAGGCGGGGTCCATATCTATGGTAATCCATCCACCCTCGCCTATAGCTTCTTTATGTCGTTGTGCTCCTGTTGGCCGACAAGACACAAGTGGAGTTAGTGGCTCAGTATAGCCAGGAGATGGCTGCGTGTCAGGCCTGCCTGACTCAAAAACCTTGGCTGGCCCCGTCTTGGCCTCATGATAAACCTACTGCTACCCAGCCATGGGCACTATTCATTAGGGAGCACGTCAATGTTTCCATACGCATGGAAGATCAGGCAGAGCCCCAGATAGCAGACCTTCAACTGAAAAAGCCTCATCTATAGGGAGGAGGAGGAGGTGGAGCGAGTTGGAGAGTTGGGCAGCTAGCTGTTGTTGGGTGTATTTATACAGTTATAGATTACCCAGGTCTTAGACAGCTTCGCCTCTGTACCCTGTTCCTTATTACATTGCAGGGTGTAAGGACGACGCTATTTTGTTCGCTATTTCTTTAAGTCTATTTTATTTGATTTATTTAAAATGATTGTTGGGGAGGAGGAGTTGGTGGTGCAGTTAGGATGGGCCACACTGCCGGTGTATCATGTAGAGGGTAATGTTATTAGTATGACAGTGGGTAGGTACCCAGGGTGGGAAATGTCCATAGAGGCCTGACTACCAGAATTGACATGTGTACATATTACTCTACTGCTATAAGCCACCACCAGCCCCTACATCTCCCTCTTGGTTTCCACAGTCGGGGCAAGCACAATAATCACTTGGCACAAAGTGGTTACCAACAATAAAATTTGTCCGAGCCTGGGGAGACAAAAATGGCTGTGTGCGCCATGGAGGGGAGACCAATCATTGTGGGATCCACAGTGCGAGCCCCTTGATAAAATTTCGCCTTCAACGCCGGCGGATGTGACGTCACTGATGTGGCGAATATCATTTGATTATGGGGTAACAGTTTTATGGAGTTATCCGACTCCATTCAGGTGGAGGCGGCTTTAAGAATAAACAAGAGCATTCTTAGCCCCACCCTGCGACTTAATGGTGCACAGTGCTGAATTAATGTCGGTGCTATGTGGGCCATATCCCCTCACTTAGTGCCTATATTTTGCCCCGATATCATCAATATTTTATCACTCTTCACCCTTAACAGACTCACGCCTGCGCATGTGATTGTGGCTATGTACAATAGCTTTTTTATCTGTGTCTGTATGAGTAGTTCACATGAACAATATTCATGTATATCATATGCTCAGTTGTATTTTTTTTACATTTGGGCCTTTCAAAATAATATCTCGGTTAGACTCTGTGTGATATTAATATTGCCAGTGTTCAATTGTAGAGACATTTGTTGTGGTGAGGTATTGTTATATAGATATGTACAGAGACATCCATTAGATAGCTGGGCAGACACTTCTGAGATGTTTTTACTTTCCACCGTTCCCCAACCTCAGGAATCTTTCTCCAACCCCTTGCTTGTAACCTGCTCCGGTTGTGCCTCTTTCCCACAATAGAACGAACAGTTTAAAACGTAATTAGAAGGGACTGGCGACACCGTGCTGCTAGCTGGCCCTGTCAACCATGATAAGATTCCAGCCAATTTTACTCTCACCTCACTAAAGGGTCTTTATAATACTTTCCTCAGTAAACCCATAGGGGGCAGTCCGATCAGTTTAATCCAATATGGCGGCGGCGTTTTATCTCGGCCTCTGCAGACTGTCCTATTCTACTTAATCTTCTCTTAGTGTAAATGATCACCCCGTTGTATCTGGTAGTTGAGCGAGGTGCAGTGGGTCCTACGGCTCTCCTGGTACTATTTACACCACCCCGCTGAGAGTAGCCAACTGCCCCCCAGGGGGTGCTGCGAAATCATGTGCTGAATCTTTCATCACTGGAGACGCTAGTTACGTCAAGGCGACGACGCCAACCCCTCCTGTTGGTCGCAAGAAGAAGCAGGCATAAGTCGTCCGTACCAGCGCGCGATGCATCTGGGGAAGATGTTGCATACGCTGGTAAAAGGTCAATACCCATAGACAAAAGGTCGCCCCAATGTGCGGCCTCGTATCAGCCGTATGAGCGTTGTCTGGAGAAGGTCACACTGACCTAATCCGCCGATAAGGGGCAGTTAATGAGCTCCCCAGCAGTAAAATAGTTCTTATATAAGTATACAGTCTATGCTTCGTCTTCCACCCCCATACGATAGCACCGAGGGCAAGCTGAAGAAGTTCAAGTGTCATCAAAACCTCTTAACTTCGGCTCGTTTGTCGAGGGTTATGTCCTTATAAAACAGCCCCTTCATTGAAAATTCATGACTACATTAATTCCCGAGTATCCATCGTTTTAACTTTTAGAATTAGCTGTGGCTTTGATGATATATGCATGAAGTGATAACAATTTTATCTGGGCTCAACCAGGTTGTTTTTTATATCAATTTGATTCCATCCGATTTCTTCGGCATCATTATATTAATACTCTCCTATGCTAGTCAGTCTATAGGCTCACAGCCTCTCAGTGATCGGACGCCTACTGCGTTAATGGCTTTCCCAGCCCTGGAGAATGCGTCCTAATGGAATTATAATTTGGAATTTTAAGGATTTGGGTGAGAGGCTTTCCATCAGTTTGTGGCTCAACTCTGAGCTTAGACTGCAAGTCGCTTTCCATAAAGTATATATAATTATATCGCTCCTCAGCTATAATCATTATTAGAGTAGATTGCCACGAACCTCTGAAGGGAATATGTTTTATTCGCCTGGGTACTTCATACCAGAGCCAGCCAGAGGCAATATGTATAAACGATCGCTGCTATGTTTATAATGCTAACTTTCTTCTGTTTATGTGAATCTACCCATATATCGATTGTTTGTTTGGGCAGGGCCATTCTTGGTACTGTATAAAGTGTGGGGCTTGGGCCATACTGTGTATTGCCAGAGCAATGTACTCCCAACTCCTCTCATCCAATTCACAACTGTCGGTTATTGATTTTCACCCCACACACTAGTGGTGGGCGCGGGGGTTGGAGTATTTGCATGGCGGAAGTTTAAGATAGAAGCAAGCCCACCAAGGCATGAATGATAAATGTTAGACGAGGTCAGGCTAATAGTTTGTCCACGCTTCGTTGCGTTCTGACTATTGGGTCACGGTTACACTTCATTGGTGCACTGATTCGCAGATAGTAGGTGCGAAACTATAACAAGAGACTTGTGCTCTCGTGTACGTCTTGCTTGCTCTCCTCAGTGATTTCTGATGCTCATTTTTTAACATCAGTTTTATAATCTATTTACAACAAGCTCAATTTGAGGACATGCGAATTAGGAAGCAACCATTTTATAAACTACTGTTATTATTAAAACATAGCATGGGCATTGTACCATCAAGATACTATTATTTTACTATAGTTATTCCACTCGTCCTAGTTTAGTTTATCAAAAGTTAAACATCACTATCTATCTGCATGCGGAGTTAAGCGATTAGAAGAATCCTTTGGTCGTACGTTTTCTTGCTACCTTGACCTATCAATATATTTTCCACTTAATTGAAAATACGATGCATTAGATGGAAGATAATCTTAGGTCTTGGGTAACTTTAGATCTCGAAGGTTTATTTTAGTTGAAAATACGATGCATTCTATGCAACATAATCTTAGACCTTGTGTTACGTTAAACTTCGAATGCTTTTTATTTTTGAATGTATCATTTCCTTAGTATGGTGGTTCTCCTTTCTGAAAAACTTGCTCATCGTTTTATTTACCAAGACGAGAGCTCTGTTTGGTGCATGTGCCCATTCCCTTAACGCATATCAATGGTGCAGTTAAGTGACAGTCCAGTTGCCAATGTGACAGGGCGATACAATCCAGCAACCTCGTCATTGCCATGCCTAGTTGTGTATTTTCGCCTCTCATTGATTTAGGGAGAGAGGAACACTCATTCATGGGAGTCTGTCAACCGTTGTGGACGGATGGGGGCTTAGAACAACACAAAACCTACTGTCACTGCTGGTTAGGATTCTCTTTTATAGTAAGCAACACCATCACTTCAGACGTCACGCTCAGTCCGCAGAATGTGAGACATTCTGTGTTTCTCTTTAAACACTACTGTCTCCTTTTCTGTCTCCCCTGCCTCCCCCCCCCCCCCCCCCCCCACCCACCAACCAATCACACACTGGCCGTGCGGAGAGAACACTTGTCCACAAGGAAGTTCAAAGGATGAACTATAGTTGGGTATAGCAAGCCGGGGGCCACTGCTCCTCTGTACTGAGCTCCGATTTGTCATCGCTGCCATGGATTGAGATTTGATTGGATCTGCCATGGCTTGAAACCAAGCGGAGAGATCGGGTGGTTCAGTTCACGCCCGGTCATGGTAAACATTTGGCTCCAATGACGGTCCCAAATATATGTAAATATATATGAAATACTGTATACTGTATACCTTACACACACACAAATATATGTGTAAGTAAATGACAAATCTTATTTCAAACTATATATTATATGGTATATGAAATCCATGTATCTGGAAAATAGCATGTTTTATACCAGAGGCTTAATTAGCTTGAAAATGGAAGCTTTGGGGGAATGATGTGGCCTTGATCTGCTGAGGGCTTTAGTGTGGTGACTGATGGAATGGCAGGGAAGGAATGAAGGCATAATGGCCGCCGGATTAGCGGGTGTCTCCGACTCATTGTCCCCTGTTCAATCAGCTACTGACTCGGAGTAAATATGGCGGGCAACAACTGGCCACCGCACTATTATCTCTTAAATGCCAGCTGGTCATTGCTCCTCTGAGGCTTCAGAAATGGAACAGGACTCGGGGCTGGAGAAATGGAGGTAAATAGTTGCCATTCTTCTACCACACATAGAAGCAAGGTACGATGGCTGAGGGCGAATAAAGCTGAGTAATTCCTTTAGGCTGCTGGGTGAAGGATTGGGTATTGTTATTAAGATGCCATCGCATTTTCGAGGTATTAGTGTGTTATGTCACACTAATGCCATTGATGTGAGTGAGTATTGCATAGCTATATGTAATTATATACAAGCTTGATATATCTAATAGCATCGGTCCTCTGGTTGGTTCCCTCTCCATAGATGTGTTCTTATGTCTAAAAAGCACGCTGTTCGCTTGAGATTAATACTTATTTTTATATCGCGTGTAGATAAGGCATCTATCACTGTTAAAGACGTTATACATATATATTACAAGGCAGTCTTGGCTCACAGCCTCTCAGATCAGATAAGAATGGTATGACGGTGATTAGACGTCTATTGCGCTAATGGTTTTCCTGGTCCTGGAGTATAGACGTCCTAATGGGATTTTAATGGGATTTTGCGGTTTGGAGCGGAGGTTTCCCTCAATTTAGAGTGACTGACAAACATGAGCCTAGTCTGAACGAGGGCTCTATGTTTCTCTTCATGGATAGCTATGGACAGTGAATGGACCTCCATTCGCTTCGTACAAAAAGCTGCACTGCACATAAGTGCGTCACAGTGTATTGCTCATTGTCATGCAACATACCATCAATGGATGAAACACCTTCTCAGGTATTATTCCCCATTTTAACTTAACCCATTAACTTAATTGCAATACATTCGCTGTAGAATTATTGTCCCAAGCCTAAGGGAATGTTTCCCCTTTCACTCCCCTTGTCGGACTGGAATAGAGAGTAACTGGTGGAATGGTTTTTAGCATAGTATATGCCTATTTTACATATATGCAACGTTCAATATTGACCTGCCTAAGCCTTACTAGCCTGCTTTGTGGCTCTGGATTGGCAGGCATGAATCTCTGGGTGCAATGGTGACGTGCTTGGTGCGGGGTAGCATTGTGTGGCAGTTTAGACGGCTATATACTTCATGCAGCAACCATTGATTATGAATTGAATGAACTTCAGGTCTGGGCTCACTGATAGATGTCGCCAATACACCTCGCTGGTGAGGTTATATTCCCTGTATCGCTTATTTCTGTGCTACATATTTACTGGATTTATTCTACTGGTAAAATCAAAAGTTCCCATCAACTATTGAAGACGCAAAGGGAATCATCTCAGTAGATGGTTTATATATAGTTGTGTGAAATAGCTAAATAAACTTAAATGTTTACTTACTACTTACTGTCTCCCCCCCCCCCCCCACACACCCTCTCTCTCTCTCTCTCTCTCGCTTTTTCTGTATCTTTTTCTCTCTCCCCCCGTTGTGTATGTATATATGTATCTCCTTCCATCTCTCTCTTTCTTTCTCTGCCCCCCCCCTCCCCTGCCCCTTTTCTCTCTTCCTCCCTTTCTCTGCCTTCCCCTCTCCCTCTCCTCTCTGTCTGTATATTTCGATCTCCCTCTCTCTCCCCCTCCCCTCCCCATCTCTCCCATCATATTTTCCCATGTCCTACAAATGTAGATACCCATACCTACATGAGCGATAATGTGGGTAAAGTATGCATACCACACCAGACGGCGCTAACTTGTGCCTCCCTGTACATGTGCGACAATCGCCTCGGGCGGGCGAGACACTTGGTTCATCCACAAAGGAGAGATGGGAGAAATTGCCACTTGATTCCTTTAAGAAAGCGACATTCCTACCTTCTCTGTCAAGAGCGTTTATCTTCTGTTGATAAAATTAGGTGCTTCGCGATTTTTATTTCGCTTCTTTTGATTTTGATTGGATTTTTATGTCATCCCTTTTGGTGGCTGAATGCTTGAATTTCCGCTTGTTCCTTTGAATTGTCGCTAGAGTATCTGTTGTCTCTATCCCGCCCACTATTACTCCTTGTCAGACTTCATAACGGAAGAATGGGGATGATTATTTTTGTTGGTTATGTGAAGAGGGAAATCCCAGATGGCATTGAAGCTAATTGGTCTGTGTTTTGGCATGGTACCCTGGATAGAGTTCTATCTAATGGAATTCAACTCAGGCCCATTCCGGATGTCTTACCTCCTCTGTGAGCCCTATTGAAGTCCATTTCTCATTCAGGCCTATTTCACTCTCCACTCTCAGCGTATTCTGCATCGCTGAGTATCCCCTTCAAGACGTTTCTCACGATTCCATCTCCTAGTTCTTGCAGAAGCCTTTGCATTAGAGAAGAGTGGTCCTATATACAGAGAGGTAACCTTTCCCCGTGCCCGTTCCGTAATCTCCTTACGTGATTTTCTTCTTTTCTCCCTCATATGCCAACCTTTGACGTCTCTTCCCTCATTCATTCGTCAGAGGAGCTTTTCGAGCACAACCTTAAAACCCTAATCTCTAAATATATTCCCCTCTGCTGGCCTGTTTCTCTCAAATGCCTCACCCCTGCCTGTGTACCACTACCGCCCCAGTCCACAGCACCCCTCCACCATCACCTACCCCCGGCCCCTCTCCTCTACCATTGTTTTTATCGCGTCTCATTTTATTCCCGTGCTGATCGATGCACATTCACTACAGTAAAGCGAGGAATCCATGAGGGGCAACCGACATGGCACACGCCAGGCGGGTGACCATAAAAACTGGATTCAGCTCAGAGTAGCTGAACGAACGAGCAATTACTGCAACAAGGAGAGTTGGTCACTATGTGGACTAGTTATAGCTGGGGGCTGAAGGGGGCGCCGTGGTAGGCTGCGGTAATATACTCCATAAAGGTCAGGGGGTGATTATGCCGCAGAGACAACTAGTGGGGCTTGCAGCAACTAACGTGCCCCCAGTTCATTATGATGACAATAGTACCTAGTTTATAGCTCCAGTGCCCCTTTACCCGTGCCCGCACTGACGCTCAATGCTACCTTAATGTTTGCTTCTCCCTACACTCTAAAACACTAGTGCCTCTCAGCTGTCTCTCGATCTGTGTCTGTCTCCCTTCTCCTCTCTGTTTGTTTGTCTCTGTCTGTCTGTCTGTCTCTCCCGTCCTCCCCCCCCCCCTATGTATATCCCTCCTTCCTCTCTCTCAGTCTCTGTCCCTCTCTCTCTATTTCTCTCTGTCTCTATCCCTCCCCCTTTTTCTTCTCTCCTCTCTCGCTCCTTTCTATTTCAATCTCTCTGTGTCCCCCCCCCCCTCTCTCTCTCTCTCTCTCTCTCTCTCCCTCTGTCCCTCTTTCCTCTCTCTCATGATGAGCCACCCATACTCATCGGCCCAACAATGCCACAACAAACTAACCATTTTCTTTCAAAATGTTTCCCCCTGATTATAAATCGATGCCTGTGGATTTAACCTAATTACTTGGAACTAGCAACAATTGGCGCTAGAAAATTCCCGCCCAATCTTCCCTCTTATTTCCATATTCAAACGTGGGAAAATAGGATTAGAATAACAACTAGGTTTATTGACAGCTCTTGTCTGTTTATTTGGTGGATATTTATTTTTATGGGTTTTAAATAGAATAACTTTGGGAATCGGGGGTAGGTTTGTCATTATTGGCCTTTGTGGTGTTCTGTAGTGCCTCTTATTCCACCCCACTACAGCGAATCATCAAGCCTACGGGCAAGCACTGCTCTAAAATAAACCTAGGCTAATTGCTGACAAAATTGATTTAGTTAGAGCAGATAAACAAAGAAATCCAACATGGCCGACGTCGGTTACCAAGATAGTTAGGATGATTTGTGAATCCTCCCACCATTTGATAATTATCCTCAAAACGGGAAATAACCAGGAATAAATGCCCAGTTAAAGGCCTTCTTGCGCAGCTACTTTTGACCCTTAGCTCTGGTAAAACCTGACATTTGCTCCTATCAGGACTACGTTGCCTAGCAACTCGTTCCTAAATTAAAGTGACCTTTTCTATTTAGTACAAGGTCAAAATGTCAACATCTTTGAGATCGCTTATGGAATCTGGACAGCTCGAGCAAAAGATGTGAATCAATTTCATTCCTTTCTCACACGAGTATGTGCTCTGCAGTTGAGCAGGGGTTTGAAGTATGGACAGGTTTGGGAACGATGTGTTTCCTTTTTATCAAAATAATTGCCGTCCATTGATTCTACGAAGATCAATTAAATAAATCAGAACTTTAATTTGTTTCCCTCTACCCGAAATGATGGGCCCTTATTAGGATTCTACCAGCTACATAAAACTTATTATATTTTGGAGGAGGGCGATCTGCCCAAAACCTTGCCTCAAGTCGCCGGTAGTATTAATTAATGAGGACCCTTAACATTCAACTTCCTGTGGGAGATTTTCAATTAAGATGTGTTTTTCATCTTGGTGCTTCCTGGATCGCCTTCAGTATTACATTGATGCCCTCACAATCTTGATGTCATTTTACTGAGTTTTTACCTTGAATTCAGCTCATTCCTTTCTTAACCTTCATATAACGAATACTTTTCTCTCTTTTCAGGTGCGTTTCCCAATCTGGTTTGCATTTACTGTACGGTAGGACCTGCTCATTCTCGATTGGCACAGTTGCTTTTTCTCTATATGTCACTAATTCATCCTCTGACGCAGGACATTAGCGTGTTATTCTTGTATGACAACATATATTTGCCGATTTCATTAAGCTAAGTAATGCATCAGAATATGTCCCCCTAGCATTGAAACCTGCACTTCACTTCCATTTTGTCTTTTTGGACTTATTTACATTTGATAATATATTGATATCCAAAGTTTTGCTCAAAAGTGCTTATGTTGACTAACTTTGATAATAATAAAAATATCTAAATTGTACAGCAAATCCTGCATGTGTCATCCGTCCTTTTTCCGGAATGATTTGCAATAAATATTATTTCTTTTCATGCACAAATAGTAATTTTTTACATTGCATGTATTTTATACAATTTTCAGTCGCTTTTATGTCCTAATTTTGATTCTATTTACTCTCTTACATAGAATATATTGAACAAAGCCATCTAGAATGCTAGCAAAGAATGTTAAAAGCTACCGAGTTGCTAACGTGTGTGCGTTGTATGTATTTATAACGGTCAATACTCTCGCCGCATCTGATCACACATCCTATTAACATTACGCCTAGCATTTTTTTTGCTGGTTGACTTCACTTCGAAAAATCACCCTGTTAATTCCATTGCATCGTTCCATTTTCCATTTTCCCTCTTCCAGTCGCTTATGGCCGACCGGTATTCCGATTGGTCGTTGGAAGGGGCGATTACATAATGATAATTGTATCGCTCAATTTACCATGGGAATCAATGTCATTAGAGACATTGTCGCCATGGCAACCAAGATGTCATTAGGCTGTGATGGATGGTTATGTTTGACTCAGAGTATAGAGGGAGCTGTGGTGTGACTTCCTGTGCACTGCATTGTGGAGCCTGACCGGCACGCCCTCAAGCGTCATTCCTGCGTATAAAACTCGTTAGGAACCAAAGTGGTCCAGAATAATCATTTAATTGTAGCGTTGATACTCGGCGTGGTTTGGCCTAAGTTTCCACACCATTTCCCCCCTTGTTGGAGCAGCAATGCGAAAGTGCCAACATTTTAGCCGTGCACCTATTCACTACAAAAACACCATCACGGCCTTATACCAACAACTACATGTTAGCCAAACACCATCCGGGGAAAGCGTCCATATTCCCTCGCTACGGATATGTATTTATTTATCTACCTGTCCCTCTTTCTGTCCCTTTCCCATTTATCCCCCCACATTTCCTGTCTGTCTTTCTTTGCTTTTCTCTGCACCATGTTTTCCCTCTCCCACATGCCCACCGCCGCCGCCTCTGCCTGCTTCCACTCTTCAATCCATCTTTGCCATGACTCAGCAGAAGCTGGCGGCATTATGTTGGTTGATGTAGAAGACGGATCGCCCGCCCCTGGCTTGACTCATCTCGGCCTCTGTATTGTCCTTTTGGCCTGGCATCTCTGTCCCATACTGCCAGCTCGACCTCCTCCCATTACAATTACTACTACTACCACCGCTGCTGTACCATCCGTACAGGTCAATTTCAACACACTACTATCGCCCTTATTATCCCTAATATCCATCGACTTGTATTTCACCTAGCTGTGTTCTAACTCAATGGACTACTCATCAAGAGCAATTGGTGTGATGTGCTGCAAACAGTTACTTCTTTTTTTTAAACTTCTCAGATCGGTATATATATTTGTTGGAGCCTCCTCTAGAAATTATTGCAGGGAACGCTACTGTTGTTGGCGTCACTGATGTGCTGTTTTAAGGCGAAGGCGAAGGCGGAGGTGTCATAATTTGACAGTAGCTCTCACCTTGCCTTGAGTCTATTGGGACTGGGAGACAATGGAGTAGCATAGCTGGATGACGGATAGCCAAGAGTAAAAGTCAAAGAATGAATAATTGAAGAAAAGCAAGACCTTTCCCTCTATATTCATTCGGCTATAATGGATGTGAATAACTGGAAAATAGGACAGAATTGGTCTGTTGTATCCTCTGTCTCACTAATGTGCCTGGTCCCCGCTACCGTTGGTCCTCGTGTCTATAAATTATAAGATACAATTGGAACGCTGGTGCATAGTAGCCTGGTATATGCATTTATGACCTAATAGACTCATTGTGCCTTCTCGTATTATACCGACATAATCACGTCATCAAAATCCACTCGCACATTTCCGCTTCTGTTTGGAATCATTTATTGATTATTTTCCCCATTAACGAATGGAACTGGGTCTAATAATATCACTAGAACTCTACCTCTAACGTGTAGGCGTGTTATTACCTGCTTCCATGGAGGCCTGGGCACACTCCCCCAGCGCATGCGCGAACTGCTGCTGGCTCCTTCCTGTCTATATCTGTGGGTAACTTCCGGATTTATTGGATGGCTAAATAATGACTATTATATCTCCTTGGCGCTCCTTCAACTAAAACCACGCTCGGTCCCGTAGACTCACGCGAGAAAGGCCACGCTCACGGAGCCCCACAAACACACACAAATTAGATCCAATGCTTTTAAGGGCTCGTTTGCCATCAAAAATGCCTCTATCGGCATTCCTTGCTTTGTTTTGCCACACCCGTAAAATCTCCTTTATGGCAATGGTTACCATAGAGATGGGACGCCATCTCTGCGACCATCCTAGGAAGTTGATTATGATATTAATTCATTACAGTGATAATTAGATGAGTGGAATTGATGAGGACCTTAATTGGTGTGTTTAGGGTCAGTACATCTAGCTTGCAAACACTTTGACAGAAGGCTAAAGAGATATAAAGCAAGGCGCAGTGCCTGTACATACATATACCTACATGTTCATATATGTACATGTATGCTGTATTGCAAGATGCCAATACTGCCTGGGTTATGTCAGATGTGGTTTGGGTCGTCGAGTTTGTATCTGTGCATTTGCACTGTTTTGAGAAATACTACACTGCCTAGTTTTCTCGCACTCGCTACTGCAAGGGATTCGTTCGTGCCTTGCGGTGCTGAAGGGGGCGATGGGGGAAGGGAGACACAGAGAGTTGGGAGGAGGGGGCGGACGGGGGAGTCTTTAATATTTAAAATCGCGATGACAGATTCCCCTTCAGGCACCTATCATCCAACACACGGTGGCGTGTCAGTTTCAAATCCAGAGGAAAAAAATCCTCGGAGCCTTAGTCTCAATCAGCGGCAGTCGTTGGGATGTCCATAAAAAGAAAGCCGCTTAAAACCCATCTAATCCTGCTATATTTGTAGCCACTGTTTTATTGCTATGTAAAAGATCTATGGCGTTGTTTACGGATGCCAGGGTAAGGTCTTTATTTGTCCTATGATCAAATGTTGAGTTGTCATAGTTATTATATTGGCAGTTAAATGCCTCCTTACCAGCCTGCGTTTAATCCAATTAAGCTGCGTTATAATTAGCCAGTCGGAGGCCAACATGTCGATGTCATATATTATAATAAAACTACTAGAGGCTTTTTCTCCATTCTCAGGCCCATGATTAGAATGAATGTGGTCGGGTGGGTAAGTGTTTGCTATGGAGCTAGAGTAGTATTTCTCTGAGCCGCTTCGGGGCTTCCATTCCCATAGCTCGCTTTAGCAGATTTCTTTTTTCCTGATAAAAGTCTTTAAACAGACGAGTATAGGACTTATGATAATGCGAGCCGGAGCGCAGATGGTTGACTACCTTTCTAATCAGCTTTCCTGGGTTAGGTCCCCATTGCTCCTTTCTTCCGCTGGGAAACAAATGAATGTTGCCGCAGGCTGCCTCGCTCTCCTCACTCTGACAACTTTTATTTTCCTCCAAACCAAAGCTTCTCCAAAATACGTTGGTTATTATTTTTGATTTCGTGGCCATAGTTTCACGCCCACTCCTGATGCGATCCTGATTCTATATAACATATATGACTGGCCCCCAGCAGCTCCTCTGTTCTTAATTCGATATATTTGATTTATATTTGGTATCTTCTTTCGACCTTTCTTCTCGCAGACATATAGGTGCCTACTTAATGTAAACCACAGTGTCCCCCATCTTATTTATATTTGCTGGGACGCATGGCCCATGATTGAACTTGCTTACCTTTTCCTCTGCCTCCTTCCGCCAACCTCTATCTCTCTTTGCCTCCATCTTCTCTCAATCCCTTCTCCAACAGCCTCCCAAATCTCATTCCATTACACCTGACAGTGCTAGGAAGCAGAGGGTATTAGTTTAGAATGTACCGTGGCGGACATATTTCCCCCTTGCTCAGATTAAATTTAGAAACAGACCGAGTCTTTATTCACGGTGTATCTGAGGAATTTGAATACACAAAGAGACACAGAGAGAGGGGGATAAATCGCTTTGAACACTGCTATTCATTCACCACACCTCGCAAATATTCATGCGCTGCTGTATAGGCTAGGAGGAATTGAAGATGGTCTAAAAAATGAGACAGCAAGTCTAATCACTCCTTTGTTTCTCTGTGTTATTTAAAGCTCATTAACATCACCGAGATCAAGGGAAGGGGAGAGAAAAGTTCCAAATAAATCACTAACATTTGCTGCTTATGACAGGAGGCGCACATTGTGCGAGTGCCAGCGGGCTGGCTGTGGATCCACTGCTGGTGGTATAAATACCACAGACAAGTTGGCAGCGGCTAGTGACCATCGTGTTTGGTATACCAAGTCCAAAACATGGCTTGCACCTGATACTCCCAAACTTGGAAAACATCAAAGCAAAATGCTAGCGAACCCTGATTGGACCTGACAGTCACCTCTCCACACAGTGACGTCACCGTGACGTCACGGACGCGGTGTACGGAGGCGCCATGCAAAGCGAGTGCGGCGAAATTCTACACTATCATTCCATGCACTACCACTGGCCGCTGCACTGGTGAAGCGAAACTTGTCATCAAATAGCAGAACAGTTGCTATGGTAACTACCAATTGTGACGATAGATTACAGAGTGTGGAGGAGCTTGAAATCATGGCCAATCAATTGGGTATAGGTGTTGTTGGGGCGGCGCAGAATAACGGCCAGACGTGCCGGTTAGTTTTTGGTCGCATTTACCAAGCCCTGTGATCGAGTCAGTCATTATACATACCAGAAGCCAGTGGTAAAGGATCATCTATTATTGGCAATACTCCCCCCTCCCTCTCTCCCCCCACACACACATAACTCCACACACACGCACCATCATTTATCTGGCACAGTGTTAGTGAAACTGTTCTAAACCTGTCTTTAAATAAGAAGCATTTAATCAACTTTAAATAGAGTTTAGGTTCGAGAATTCGAACCCACGTGTGGCTTCGATGTGGCCACCATTTCACCCAACTACCGCCAGGAGGCATGAGAGAAAGACCAGCTGTATTCGCTTGTCTATGACGAGAAAAAAATACAGCAAAATGGTTTGTTTTACTGAAGTATAGATGGATGAACATACCGAAGCTATGTATCAAATATATAACTATATGATACAATATATATATGCATTACTACAAGCCGTTCTTATATACAGCGATACAACTTATATAATAATTGAGTATCAATACTGCAACCAAAGTGTTTCCGTCAGACTGTCTTCAATTATGCTATTTCTGGCTGTATTAGGGAGAGAACACAGCACAAACCTTTCTGCTCTGGGCTCATTCTGCAATTATTGATTGTTGTGGCCATGGTATCATCTCCGCCTGTTATTTCTATCAGCTAATGTCACTATCTTACGCTGACTATAATTGATGGCGAGACGTGCACGTTCAGGCCCTAATCTGTGATACGGATGTAAAGGCTCGCCTTCTGTCTCCCGCTCCTTCTTACTACGACGTAAACGCTGGGTGACGTCAGGTGTGTGACGTCGTGCCACCAGCCTGGAAGTCGTTAAGGAAGGATTTTCAGCTGAGTGCTTGTGCCAAATCTGGGCGCCATCAGAGGTCCATGTTTCCTTTTGAAAACATGAAACGACAACACTGCTTCCATTTGATTGTAGCTTGTCAAGCTGATTTTTGCACGACACAAGGGGCCCATTTAGAGTCGCTTAAATCAATGATAATCAACATCATGCCGGAGCGGGAAATGTTTCTAATGTTGCCTCTTTTCGCTCAATAAATCTAATTTCCTTTGATGCTATTGACTGCTACATTGCCGCATGCGATGTAGCAAATCAAGATGGCGGCAAAGACATTGCTTCAGTGGGCATGACGACGGGAGGTATGAGATATCAAAGGCTGTCTTTCCGCCAGGGCCTTGTTGATAAAGACGGTTGGGGGACCCCGGCCTTAGGATAGCAATAAAACAATGATGAAACTTAACACACTTACACTGCAGCATGCAAGGCTATGAGGGCCCATCCGTCACCAACATGCCAACCCAGCCCTCGGTACATTCCTTACAGTTTAATTTCCTCATCTTTGGTAAAATCTTGTTCTGTTCAGCCCCAAGAGCTCTGCTGCCAGACAAGCGTGTCTTTATGAACCCTGAGGCGGTAGCATATCAAACAATACAAGATGTGGATCGTTATCCTATGATTTCCTTTTGGATGAAATGGAAATTTCAGAGCAATGCTCGGTCCGCTCACTATGCCTCGGTTTCCTAACCATTGGGTTACAGTTTCACAAGCCGAAGAAGTGCTACTCCTGGGAGATCCTATTGCCCCGGCGTTATTGGTAGCTGATCACCGCCTTCTGCTCTCCGCCATTCTACTTAATTGCAAAAAAGGGAATTAGAGAATTGCTTCAAGTGAATGGCTTTTAATCAATGGTGTTTTATTGGTGTTACATGGCTGTTCCCTTGTGTCAAAGGAAACAATTTTTATGCGTTGGCCCGTAGCAACATCTACACGACACCAATACTCTTTATTTGCTATCTCTCTCTCTCTCCCTCTCTCTCTCTCTCCCTCTCTCTCTGTCTGCCTCTCTTTCCCCCTCCTCTCCCCCTTCTCTCATTCACTCACTCTCTCTCCCCTAACTCTCTCTCTCACTTTCTCTCTCCTTTTGCCATCTACCCGCTCTCTTCCACCCAACCTCTCTCTCTCCTTCTCTCTTGATGATTGGCTAGCAGTGCTATTGATAGACTACATGGAATGGGATGGGATCACCTTCTCTTCTCCCCCTTCTCGTCCCACCAGCTAATGGATGCCTAATCATTCCCCACATCATTTTCAGCAAAAGAATTGATGGATTTTGTGGAGGAATTATTTGCTACTTGTTCAATCATTGTGTTGGTTGCGAAACTCGTCTCCTGCTTGGAGCTGAATGGATTTTTAGTTTTAAGCTCCGTATTGATTATCCTTTGTTTGATTCGTCTCCCCTCCTTCCCTATTCTCTTTAAGCGGCATCTCATCTCAGTTTTATTCCAATGTTTTACCAGATATCCACCTCGCTCGATTCCTTTTACAATCGACAATCTATGACCAAGATTATTCTGGATATAATTCTGGCTTACAGACAGAACAAGATGTTTCATTTCAGCTCAGATTTGCTGAATTCTTAATCTTTTCATCTCTCTTTTCCCTTTGTTCCTCATTAATTCTGCCTCTTCTCCCTTCAATCTTATTTCTCTCCTCCCCGATAGCCCTCCACATTTGACTATTAACTGTATCCGACTTTACCAAGACAGTCAATAATTTGGTCGCCGGGCATGTCTCACGTTTCTCGATCTCCCTAAAATAGAATTACCGACCAGTTTTACCATTCATGTTTGTTCAAGAAATTAAATTAATGTGGTTTCTCTTTCTGCAGGTGCGTGGGTCTGATTAACGTGTTCCAATGAGATTCATTAGAGGACCCTAATAATAGATACTCACGTAAATTGGTTAGACCGGTTCTTTGTCTCCTTGACCACCATTACCCACCATGGCTGTTTTTTGTTTGTTTTCGACTTCATATTCATTCTCTAATAAAGCATGCACTGGAAGAAAGATTGTGATGCACATCTGCAGTGTTTTCTTGACTAAGATTTGTATTTTTTGTAAGTTCTAAAAATTATCCAAATTCCATCTTTTATAACAAAACTTTGTCAAATTTTCACAAAACATTCTCAAAATCTTATTAGGAGTCATTTACCTGTTTGTCTTAAGATCAGGTGTAAAAACCTCTGCACAGGTGGTAGAAATTCTAAACCGTATTACATGTATTTTAAGATCAAAGGTAGATGAAATGAGATGAGATGAAAATAGAATAGAAGAAAGGTGACGTTTGATGGTCTTGGATGAGGTAGTGAGAAAGGAATGAGGATGTGAGGTATAGAAGTGTCCTTCCAATGCCACAACCTCTTCTCTATACAGTGAGTGAGTGGGTGATATGACAGCTTTCATATATATATGTCAAGTCTTGTTTTACAGAAACATGTAAAACACATGGCTATTTACATGAGATCCCTGTCAAACATTCCATGGTGAGCATGGCATGTTTTCTATTGTTTAAATAACATTGGCATACAATTCCCATCCTTACATGCGAATCGAGATTCAAGATGACGGACATGCAAGTCCCCTATTGAAAATCTCTGCAACAGTGACTAAAAGGTGCTGGTATGTGTATATTTATACGCCAGTGACTTCTGACAGAACTCATTGGGTAGTGCAGGGGTAGGCATACTGTGTGTTTTCTTACCACATTATATGCCATGTGCCCTATCCCAGCCCCACCTCAAGAGTGACTCAGACAATGTGTGTTTAACTCTATGTTCAAGAGAATCCCCAAACACGTCACTTTTTGATCTGTTTGCACATCATTCACTTGCACTTACTACTGCTCTCACAGTCCCTGCAATATGGGGGAGGCACAATCGAATCTTTTCCCGCCTGTTCAGGCATTCATTTACCCCCTCCCCGTTCCCCACATCCTCCCATTTTCTTTCTCTCACTTCCATCCAGCCACCACACCTACTTACGCTTCACTGGTATCGTCAGTGAGGAGCTTTTTTGATAACCAATATAAACAGTTGGTGTTGAATATGGTTGTGTGATGATGACAGGCTGTAAGGTATGCCCTTAAAGCTTCCTCTGCGTGAAGGATGGCTTAAATGATTCACCACTCATACCTCCTTACAAGCACTAATGTCTTTGATCCCCAATCGTTAGATATACAGTAGTCTAACATTACCAGTTGTGGTTTAAAAAAATGCCAGCAAATGTAGAAGTATTTCACCAGGGAAATCCTCAGAGGCAGAGCAAACAGTTAATGGTTGACTAACATCTACCTCGTTTTCCTCAAGTTTAAATAATTTTAAATGTATGAATTATTGTCTCGATACTGCCACGCATATTGGTAGTAAACCCAAGCTCTGAACTGATGCACACAGGTTGACGCCCTGGTTTGCAATAGCTGTAGGTGGTGCAGCAGCAGAAATAATTATATTTTATCGCAAGCGCTTCACCTGCTTGGAGATCGGTCATCGCAGCCCCAGCTGTATGGCCCTTTGTCACGGACATGTGGAGCACTGGAATAAATTCTAAATTTCACCTCCATGATCTCCGTATAGGATCCTCGCTTTTCATGTCTTACCCCCTGCCGCTTCTGTCAATTCCTTCGTTCTGCTCCACTACCGTTCCGTCCCTAACACTTGTCTTGTATTATAACCTTACTTTCTCTGCCTTTCTCCGTCTGCCACCGCTACACCCAAAGCTCCTCGAGCTTCTCATTTATTCCCATTCCACCAATCTCGTCTTCTTTTTTACTCTTCCCCCTTTCAATCCCGAAGCACTCATGCACTCACTCAATCCACCTTCCAACCATCCGTCCATCCCCTTTTTTCTCATGGCCCCCGCTCTCTCCCCAGCCTAAACCCTCCCTCCTACCCATCAACGACGTCATGCATCACATGACCTTATGACGGCTACCATGGTAACATGACGTCGGCAATCAGCCTTTTACGACATCGGACACGGAAAACGGCCCGGCCTTGTTACGCCAGCCACCCATCGGTTCGGCGCAGCGGACTCTACCCTGGAGGGTTATTATAGAACTAAGTATAAAACCAGATACATCATAGCGAAAAGGGGGAGAAAGAGGTGTGGCTTGTCTCTGCCGCTACATCGCACTACCTTTAATGGTGGTGTATGGCCTGACAGGACCAGAATGAATGGCTTATTTACAGGCGCTTTCCAGCCTAGCATCAAGCACCTCAAGCCCATCTTTGCGAATCACAAATATGGGCTCACTCTAGGAAGAAGACCCAATTTAAAGCTCTTCTTATCTTTCTGTTTGTGATCGCATAGAATTCACTTTGAATTTACTTAATTGAAACTCGAGCCCCGCTGAGAAACGCTGCTGCCTTTATTCAGCATCAACTATTGGTCTGAGTGTCCTCGAGCCTCATTCTGCCATTCATCTCTGCAGATCTATGATTATAGATTAGAATCTGCCGCTCACATTCCAGCGATAGCCTCAAGTCGCGATGTACAATCGCTGGTATTGCTTTCTTTATGGATCCGTACCTCCCTATTCCTTGATATTATTTTCCCGCGTAAGATCGCCTTTTATTCCGTATAAAAACATCAATGGAGCTTAGAGGGTATTTTATGGTGAGTAATTGGGGGAAATATATCCTTGAAGTCCTTGTTGTCGAATTAAACGCCCTCCCTAGAAGCGTACCGGAGAGATTCCTCAAGAGGCATTCCCTTTGGCCCTCTGGATTGATGTTGTCCAGATACCAACATTTCGGGTGTACCCAATGAATGTCGGCCTCGCACGATTTATTTCACCGATTGCAGTGCTGTGTTCTTGATCTTATACACCCGTTCCCCCTCCCCCTCTCCCCCCCCCCCCCCGAGTCCTTACATACTTTATTTTCCCTTTATTTTCCTCAATTACTACACATGCGCTAAAATTAATGCCTTTTTGCAAATGACGCCTCTGTTGTGTTTTTCCCTCGTCACCATCTCCTCCTATTTTCTCTTACCTTTCTCGGTTTTCTGTCTCCTTGTTTCAACTTCCGGTTCCCTATTGGGAAGGCTTGCGCTCTCGCATCTGAAACTTCACTGTGCGGAAGTTGCAACAGTGGCGCATGCGTAGAACGCACGCGGATCTATCATTGTCTCGCTGTCAGGAGTGAATGCGAGGCTGTGTCGGGCGGCGCCTTACTTTAGCAGCACCTTCCTTCTTCCCTTTCCAGTTTCCTTTCTTCTCTCTTCTAATCTCTTCTACCTCGGATGTCATTTTGTGTCTAGTTTGGACGGCACCAAGGACAAAAAAGCCGATTCAATAAGTGGAAATATCCCTGGTGACGGCACTACCTTACTAGCTATTGATGATGGATGCAAAAACTCTCTGGATCACAGTCTGATGGGCTTGGACTCCTATACTCTAATATATAGATATGAGCTCCTTATACATTGGGATTTAGCTTTTTGAATTAGAGATCTAGATATGACATTGGTGTGGATGGATCTTGTTAGCGTAAGAAACATCAAAGCAAAAAAGTAGCGCATGTACACTGTAGTGAAGATGGAATTCCGATCCCTGAGGAGCCTTTCGTGCGATAAGACAGGTAACAACACCTTTTGAGGGGCTTAGATGGAAATGTGTATATTTGAGGGCACCTTTTATGGGAATTATGTGTTGTATTATAGCGTCTGAGCAATTTGAATGCAAACCACTCTAACTCATTCATCATTTCTGACCACCACTAACTCATTCATCATTTCTGACATTCCCCATTCGGAGATGGGATTCAATTTTTATATTTTTGTTTGATTTCATTTCTAACCTAATGGTGACTGGTGTGTATGTGGCAAGCTACTACTATTTTACTACTAAACAAGTTGGTGGCGAGGGTACCAGGTGGCGCGCATGTACCAACTGAGAGTCTGGTGACATTGACCCTTGTGTGAAATATATGCCTCCGTCTCCTCCTGATGGAGACGAGACGTGGCGAGGCATGACATTTAATGCGTGACGTGACATGACGTCGGCCTTACGTCAGTGTATGGTTGCTGGTAGTGACGTCATAGCGTATCAGCAGTTGTACCACTGATGTGAGGAGGACGCTCTCTTCTTCTAACACTGGCCTCCTAACGCTTGTAACCCACAAACATCTAACCTTGACAGCAGGGCTGCTTCCTTCTTTATTAGTTCCTCTATATTGCTTATGAAATTAATTTCTGTTAACGGACGTTTGGGATTTATAGTTTCAGAAATAATTATGTAAATAATTTACTCACATTGAATCATTTTTCATAAATCAAGTTTTTCTAATTCTACTCACTGTAGATATTCACATGGCACAGCCAAACAAAAATACAAACAAGTATAACATATCGGGCAAACGCCAGTATTGCACTAAGGAAAGGGGACATAAGTCAAAAGAATGGTTACTATGGTCACGATCAAAGCGGGAAGAATTCATATGACTAACAATTTTACTGAGAGAAAAGGAAAAGTAGGTAAATTAAACAAAAGATATAAAATAGAAAGAATAGAAAAGAATCATTATAAGTGGGAAATAACTGGTTACACACCGACCAAACACATTTCGCTGATCGTAATTGTTTATGTCCACTGAGAATATGTTTGAGACTTCTCCTTGGGGTGGGATATGTGCCTGAATATAAGCATATGACCTTCATTTCTTAGCTGAATAAAGACATGTCAAGGTCATGTATTTTTATCCTACACCTACGTATTCCAATCGTAAAGGGTGCCACAAGTATGTCCCATTGAATTCCTTTGGGGATCCTATAGGGAACGATAGACCTTGAATTTTACTGCAACATATTCATAAGATATACACCAAGAGCACTCATTTTTATAAGGTGTTGGTGTATTGGATTCGAGATTGTTTTTGAATTTACACTGTGTGCAGAACACGTCCACATTCTTCATCAAAAAACATTAAAAAGAACCAATGTCATTTGTTATGTACCAGGAGGGCTGAGAATATGTAGATGTATTGATAGTGCCTTATTCAGAACATGTAGTCCACGTAAAGCATGTCGGTACATGTAAACCGACAGGAGTCATATGGTTCTGGCCATGAAGTATGCTTTAATTAAGCTTATTAATTAATCCAATTAGTCCTATTCTGTCAGTCCCCTCGTGTATTGCTTATTAATCTGGAGCTCATTGACCCATAATGAAGTCCACTCTGGTGCAGTATAGCGTCTGAATATCCATAATGATAGCTGGGTCCTCTCATTGATGGTGACGTATCCGGACGCCCCACGGCGTTCGTTTTCGGCCTGATTTTTCACTTCCTGCTGTCAGAGAGGACGGCAAGAATGGTCATGTCGTTGCTTCAGTCTAGGCGCAGAGTTGAGAGAGTCCCTCCAAACTGAGGGAAAGCTCTACAGTCTAGGCCCAGAGTTTAGAGTCCCTCCAGACTGAGGGAAAGCCTCTCGCTCCAAAACCGCAAAATGTCATTAGAAACCCATTAGTTGACCTACTCCAGGGCGAGCAATGTCATTAGCGCAGTAGGCGTCCAATCACTGACAAACCTTTTATCTTATCTGAGAGGCTCTGGGCCTAGACTCTCTAGAAATCCTACTTAAAAAGATATTGAATTCATAAGCCTTTTTGGAAATTAGAGTAATATGAAATCTTGCTGCTTTTTTCCACATAGTTTTTTTTAAATAATTTGTATTCAGGTTTGAGCTACGTGCATCATATCTAAATTCTTCCAATACTTCCAGGGAACTAAGGTCAACATTCAAGTAGTTCCATTCTGAGCCAATATTATAATATAAAGACTTCTTAAATGTGGTACTTTGGGGGATGGTTATCTCTAAGATTATTATTGTTATAAGACATGCTGGTCGGGAAATAAGTCAATAATTACTGTCTGTTAAACAGATGTAGGTATTTGTCAGAGACTAGCAGAAAAAGAGTTCAGTTTATTTTCTGACTTTTTGATATTAGAAAAGATTTTGGTCGTGGTCGAGAGTTTAGACTGTTCTTGAGGTTTCGTTTGGTATCAAATGATTTAAGTGCTTTAAATAAATTATGTATCAATCACTTTATTAACAATCCTATTATAATAAGGATCTTTATAAAATATTGGATTTTTTTGTATATCAAGGAAAAAGCGACAAAAGGTCAATGCCCATCTGTGCAAGTTTTCTAGTGGGCGCCTGAGCAATCCCTTTCATTTGTACACTGCATCAAGGAAGGCTTCTTTATAAAATAGGGGATATTGTTGGTCAGTGAATTAATAGCTAGGTCACCGGTACCCCGGGGATTGTATTTTAATATTAATGATGGTCCATACAAATAACTATAGTTAACTCATTGAGTCCTTACTCAAAGACTCAAAGCTTATAATTCTCTTGCGATTTTATTCTTATGTGAACTTTTTACATATAAAAAACAGACACGCGTGGAAAAGGGTTATACTAATTAGCGTATGTATAAAACGAATGTATTTCCTCGTGAATGTCCTACAAAGAAAGAAAAAAGGAAAGGAAATTATACAGCAATAACAGGATGAACAAGTGTTTGTGTGAACAAGGTCAGCCTTGGTCCTTGGGATGCAATATCAAAGGCAGTTTAGTGTGTGTGTGTGTGGGGGGGGGAGAATATGGTAGAATATGGGACAAGGAGATGTGGCAGTCAATGTGATCACCAGTCTGTAGTATGTAGGACGCTTGATTCTGAGGGATGGAAGCTGGAATGGAACGGCTGATAGGACGCTGAAAGGAACGGGGTCATGATTAGCCTTTGTTTTGATGCATTGTGGACTGGGTGGTATGGTATTGAGACTGGTTGTACCCAGAAGCAAACAAAGGCGCTAGCAGGAGGAAGAGGGTAAATATGAGGCATGGTGGCCGGGGTAATGATAACTGTGTGAACACATATTGTCGCATGTAGGGCTGCTGCGGCCTCTGTTTATTCAGTATAACATGGCTCACCGTGAATATGGCACCATTCATCAGCCTCTATGCCCATGTCCCATCCTTTCCATGCCATCCTCACGCCATCCCCACTTTCACCACCCAGTCCTATTTTTCTTATCGCCCTATCCTTATCATTTTATCCCATACCCTGTGGTAGTTTATCCCTTCGACAAATCCCTTCATACTTTATATATTGCCTTATATTCTTTTTTGTCCATTTCCCCCCCCCCCCTCATCCCCCCCCCTCTCTCTCTCTCCCTCCCCTACAGTAAAAAATAGTTGGTACCTGAAATTAATGTAATTGAGTTTATCGGTTCTTGTATTTGGCCAGTATTGGCTGGGAATAGCAATGAACTCATTATAATGCTATTTTGCTGAATAAATATATCTTAAATTAAACTAAACTAAACTCTCTCTCTCTCTCCCTTTCTCTCCCTCTCTCCCCCCCCCCCTCTCTCTCTCCCTTTCTCTCCCTCTCTCCCCCCCCCCCCCCCTCTCTCTCTCTCTCTCTCCCCTCTCACTCTCTCTCACACACAGCAATTCTGCATGTATACTTTGCCTGCTCCAATACTGCATGTCCTGTACTACTAGGGCAGAATGCCACATGCCATCCAACCATCATATATACACCCTTAATTGACCCCATGCTGTACTAGCTAGTACCACCAGTTATAACAAGCATGCGTTTGCCCATTACCAAACATCACCAGCTATTGTGAGTATTTTAAGTTTGGTGTGTATCGGATGGGACCACCGCTAGTCCCGCCCCCTCCCGCTGGAACCTATCAATCAGCACATATCTATCGAGTACGATATTGGCCAGGTAGAGAGAAGCTACAGGGAAAAACATTCCAGTTCATCATAATCCTAGATGAGATTTACTTCCATGTTCTGCAGCTGCCCTTCATAGGAAATTATTATCAGTCCTGCATGGTAGATGGCTAGATCCATCACTCAACCTCAGTTTTAGCTTTTATCGTCGCTGCCCAGTTATTTTTTTGTCTAATTTTTAATACCTCCCTGCCAGCATCATTACCTGAAACGTATTAAAGTGAGATGCAAATGCACTCTGCCGCAGATGACAGAGTGTGCTAGTAAAAGTATTTCGTTCGGCCGATGATCGATTGCCTTGATTTGCGTGTGATTATGCTTCACTTATTAATGAAGAGTATGGATACATGGCACATGGCTGTTACAAAGTACACGGTAATATTAACTCGATATCATCCTTTTTTCTTAAATTCTCGTGGGCGTCAAAAGATTGAGCATCTAAAGTTATTTGTGCCACATGTAACTTGACGAGTGTGTTTTTTCCTGTTTTGTGTAAGATGTGGTTGTGCAATTAGTGTATACAGCAAATTTTAGCAGAACGTATGGTTACTTTAATGTGAGATAGTGGATTGATTTAATGTCGAATCAAATGTCATTCATTCCAAGTTAATTTCTTTTCTTGAATTATATTTTTCCTTTGTTCTTATGCCCTTATTTAAACTTATTCACTACAAAAAAACAACAAAAAGGAACTGCTTAATTAAGTGTGGTTGTGAAATAATAAAGGGAATCCACTGGCGTTCCACTGAAACTGGAGAAAAAAAAGTTCGAAGCAGGTACTGACTTGATTTGATTTGAACAATATTTTATTCAGGCAATAGTACACTATTAAATTCAATATTAGTGAAATGCTTTAAAGACGCATTTCTGGTTCACACCAAATAGTTTCCCATATTCCCTGCAGCAACGAGTATAGAATTCGTTGCCTGAATTTAGCAAAACATCACACAATGGGCAAAGCATAGCCTTTACCGGCATTGGCTTTGCTGTTTGTATATATACGGTCGATACGAACATAAATTCTTTCTGGATCATATCAAATCAAATTAATATCGGCCTATATCCTTACCGGCACCGATCTTGCCATACAATTTCACATTAGATTTCAGCCAGCGCCACACTACTTGAAGCAATCATACAAACGCCCGTGTACCCTGCTTCCCATTGTTGCCCGCAATCACTCATTGGCGACCCCTAGCGGATTGATTCCACATGGCGGCCTCGCTCTGGTCGAGAGAGGAGTCACTTGACTTTGTCTCGGTGATCACGACGCCCCCTAGTGGGACATGTCAATGTGGAAAACGGTGAAATATTCCTACGCTTCTCCTCGAAACGGGTTGCCACGCTTTAAGAGAGCGATGTCAAATCCCAGCAGGGGGCAGTGATTTTGTTTCCTCCTTTATCTTGGTGAATCCGCTGGAGAAAATTGTAGCCTTTGCCGAAACCCTCCAGAGTGAAGAGTCGTAGTGTTTGCTAGCAAAAGATGTTAGCCTTTAATCCTGTCGCTTGAATAGCGGGCACTATCTAACCGGCAAACTAATAGAAAATGTACAGCGGACTATTGAGGCATGTCCCTCCCAACTACCAGAACTCATTTACTTCAAAGGGAGCGGCTCCATGATGGAAAATTGGCCCGAATCTGACGGAAAATATCTTAAATAATCCTTTCAGCAAATCCCCTCAAGCACAGTACGATGGGATCTTCTTGGGATCTGCTATACTTGGAAGGCACTACTTCTAGTACTACCCTTTAACGCTGCTGATGACAGTTTAAGGTTCTTGTTGAGGGGTGTTATTATTACATATAAACCATGGCTTTCTACCACTATCAATAACCGTCGTCGTCGATTCATTCGACACCTTTATCACACACTCCCCTCTCGGTTGATTTGGAAATCTGGAAAACCCACTTTGATTGCCTTTGTTTTTACGTTTCCATAGCAGGCGATAGCTGCGCTAATGGAAGATACGGGTTTTATGAAAGAAGGTAGATGTAGTTTGAGTAGAAAGATGCTATCGCACTTACTCAATGATAGACAATACGGTATAAATCTGGTGCGCCCGCCAAGCATTACTCCACATGATGGACAACTATGGATCGAAGGATTAGAGACAATTTTCTAATGGGACTCTTGCAGGCCCTATCTAATCTGCCGCTGAAATAGGCTCCTGCCTACCTAAAGATGATTCATTTTGTGTTTTTCTACTGTCTGTATGGATGTCAGATATTGACCTTACATAATTTACCGACGGGGGTCCGTCCCTGCCTGCAGGCATCCTACAGCGAGGAATCATTTCTTCAATGCGACGTTCCTTGTTAATTGGCACTTGTCCAGGGTCCCCTGGTCCCCTCCATGCAATCATCTCTATCTATTATCTCTTATATAATGATATAATATGATATATTTATATAGATATTCGATATAATGTGGGCTAAGTACATGTACAATGTATGTATACATATATATATGTATGGACATATTTTTATTTCCGGAAATGCGTACATATAGATCTATACTAATAATACAGTGATTTTACAGAGGAAAAAGTTTCCTCTCTTCTATGAAACCCATAGCTTTTCCAGAGGGTCCCTACTAAAAATGAATTTGAGATGAAATAAAGATAAAATGAAATAAATGTATAGTAAACTAAGCTAGTTAAATGGGATAAGCCAGCTATAGTGCCAACAATCTGAAGCCAGATAAGACATTCCCTTACATATAACATAAATTATGTATTATGAATTGATTTATTGACTGAATTCTTTATCTTAATAATAATAAATGACAAACAAATGTGTACACATCTGAATATAAATGCATACATCCTGTGTTATAATATGTACATTCTTGCATATATATATGTAATAAAACATAATATCCGTTGATCTGAATTTCATTATAACAGTATGTGTAGGTAGTGTGAAAATGAAATAAAGTGAAGGAGATTTGTGCCCTTGTGTATGGGATATTTTGGTGAATGCCTCTTGTCATTGGCTATTAATGCCTAATAATACAGCTGCCTCTGGCACTCATCTCTCATAGCTTGCGCGCGCAGCATTGCAACGGTTAATGAACCTTGATCGGCTGCACAGCTTTATATATCCCTCGCCCATCAACAGACCTATGTCTGCCTCTATGAGCACCTCATTTTTTCCTCATTTTTCCTATCATCGCCCATTTGCTCAGCCTCTGTGTTGGGGGACCCTCTACGACAGCTCCCCGTCTTATTTCATCTGCCATCTCATTTCCCCCCAGCCGTTCTGATGCGGAGAGACGTGTCTTGCCCGGCTCCTGTCCCTCTCCAGCGATTAGGACCATCGTGAATTCTGTCCATCACTCCCTCCTATCCACCCAACCGTCACAGATAGTCGGCACAGAAAAACTGAGCTAATGTGGCGTGTTGCAGTCGCCGCGCTCCGGTATGCAAATCCTCGCCCAACTTGAAAGGTGTCTTCGTGCCGACGGACATTTGATATATTTCGTCTTGAAAGAAAATATTTATACTCAAGGAGCTTGATATTTATAAAAGTATTTTTCAATGTCGGACCTTCCTCCTCCTCCTTCCAAGCCATTTTGTATTTGAAAGTAAACGCAATATTTCCCCTTTAATGATGTGTGTCCAAATTTCTATGATCTGGGAGCTAGCTGACTGCTGCCAACGTGGAAATAATAATCTGGTAAACAGATATATCCATACAATATATTTCCCTAGATGCCATATTTTCTGACTGGGGAGAATTTTGTTTCCAGCTGCGTAGCACACCACGCAGCGCCGGAATACACTGCCTTCACACGTCGACCAGATGCTGGTATTTTCTGTGTACAGATGCCCCACACCTCTCATACAGAATACGTATACTAAACAGGTCTTGCCATCCTTCTATATATTCTCCTCCTGATTACCATTCCATACCTCCAGGCTTAAATGTTATAGGATTTATAGAGTCTGTTAGTGTTAATTACCAGGGTTAATATTGATATTGTTAAGCACAAGAAGAGTCAATTCACAATGGGGTATATAATGTATGATTGCCCGACATTCATTTACCTTGTGTGAAAGGGAACAGGAACACGCCATGACTGTTCACTATCAGTCTTCCCTCCTTTTGAGAATGGATATGTCACCGCAAAGTAGTCCCCAAGGGGTTGCATTTGAAACTCTCGCCAAATGTTTTAACACCGAAGCTTTTCCCCTCACTAATGCACAATCTTACAGGACGAGAAACGGTGAAATGCCGTTCCATAGGAGGCGGTTTTCACCTCAGTGTACCGAGTAATATATCACAGTGTGGACGGTCATACCACGGTACACCATGGAGCGAGGTATAAATGGCGTAGTGATACAACGGCCGGCGCAAGGTTACACGGGTGTAAAAAGCTCCACAGGATACAGTGGTGTCCTGAGAGGGGCGGGGTGGAAGGGAAGGAGGGAGGAAGAGGGAAGGATGGATGGAAATCGGATGAAAGAAAGAGAATGGCGCAGAAGGAGCAGGGCAAAGAGGGTCGAGAGGTCAGAAAGTGGTAATATCGGGTTGGAATTCTGGAGGTGGTATTTTATGCATTACCATGCTGTACTCGCGGTTATATAATGTTATGGAATCAATTGTTACATGTGTAACCGAGTAATACACTCACGAAACAAAATCATTGCATTTCGAATGAGATCTATACCAATTATAGGTGTGAATGCCAATGCACAATCCCCCTCCGATCCATATCAATTGGTGTTAATCAACATAAATAAATTCCAGAGGAGGCACTTTCTGTAGAAATTGGGAAGGATTGAAAGAAGAAGGAGTGGAAAATAAGAGCTAGATGTAGAAATGTGTAACAGGCTAATGTGGTGGAACACTAACCTCTCCTCCCTCTCTCTCTCGCCTCCTAGCACTGTCGCCGGTTTGAGTTATGCCAAAAAGATAATAATCTCCTCTCTCCACCTCTTCAAATATTCAGTGTATTGACTCCTAAATTAGCCCCATGTGTCATTGATGTTGCCTATTGTCTGCACCAGGGGGCGCGTGTGTTGGTAAATCAGATAGAGAAATCTCGGCTCAGAGCCTACTTCTATGCTCTACCCCTCTATGATGACCTTGGCTAGTGATATTACACCGATATATCTACCTGCCCTGTTATGTATGCTTTTTACAATGTATTATATATACATGCATATTACTGATTTTCATATTTATGTGCGTAGGAGCAAAGGCACCAACCAATATCAGCTCACCATTCCCCCCTCCAAAACCCACCCAGATATATATTTAACACCGATGATGAATTTTTAAAAAGTCTTATTGTTCTCCAAGTGTTGAAAGAGTCCAGCCTTGTTAATTGTCCGGTTGACATCTTCCTGATGTTTATTCATGTCATTAAAGCCGGCTCTAGGCCCATGTTCCTGCAGAAAAGGAAGGCTGACCTCATTGAGGCCTCGACAGTTGTTAATTACGCCAGGCCCTCTGTACTCAGTCACAAGGAAAATTTTCACTTTATAAAAAGACGGTTACAAATAGCTGGGTGTCACCTCGGCCGACCTCTGGCTTTTATCCTTTACTTAGCACCTTCCCTCACAAGTGGTAAAGGGTGATTGTTTTAGACGTTTGAATGTGTTACAGACCAGTAGAGCAGGGAAGGCAAGTGGGCACAAGGACCAGTGTTCCAGACCTGGCCGGTGGGAGAGGTTGAAATGGGCGACTGGAAGCTTGCAAAGCGGAGAGAGCAGGATCAATCTATTGATTCGGACGGGCGTGTTTGGTTGACCTTTTACTGTCATTGACAATCATTCACATCAATCTTAGAGACTGCGAGAATAAACCTTGCAAAGAGAGGGCCCAAAGATGACCAGGGTGCTTAGTGAGCGATCCTCTCTCTCTCAGACAGTGCCCCTCCTCTTCTCCTCCTCCTTTTCTTTCTCTTCCTCCTCCTCCTCCTACCCTCCCACCTCCTCCACCTCGCCTCCTCCAGTATCTCTTTCTCCTCCCCTCCTCCCCCTCTTCATACATACATCTGGTAGCGAGGATATCTATAGGTTGTATACGTTTGTCTATACTCCCTGTGTTGTGATTGAGAACATATCGGGCCGCGCTTTCCTCACATCTCCACCCGCCACTACGCCATGCAATCCTACGAGGCATTTCCTTCATCGTATGACCTTCGCCGACCTTGACCTTTGAGTGAAGGAGACGGTTTTCTCTGCCCTTCTCACCATTGCTATTCACAGGGCCCTTGTGCTCTAGGTCTGAGCCTGTGTTTATATGGGGACAAGTGGCACTCTTTTTGCCACGGGGAAAACTGGAACTCCATGTAAGAAACAGCCCAAAGAAGATCTATTTCCGGTGCGGGTGAGAACGGTTAGTGCTGGGGGGAGACACCTAGGGGGAAGTGCGGAACACAGAGACGCTAAACGACATCAGAAAACGTCTCCGTTTGATGCCTGTTTTAAGGCAATGTTTCCACGCCAGCCCCCCAGACCTCGCCCATGGTTATCACTCTAGTGTGATTGGTTAATGATGATGCCACTAGGGGTCGTACAACTGTTGCTCTATAAATAGATCGGCCGGACATGAATGTTCACAATCCGGGAGAGGGGATGATTGTTTCCCCCAGTAAATACCTAAATGTAAATGCAATCAACCTGGTTTGATGTCTATCACCTTATACTATGTCTAGTAAATAATCCCCAGGTTATAATAACGAGGTAGTGGTTTCCATGGCAACATGAAGGCTGGAGCTATAAATAGCACTGGTAGGCCTCGCCTGAATCTCCTTTTTACTTCCTCAAATACGAGTCCTGGAAAGGGTAGAAGCTGATTGGTCGGTAGTGGGAGAGAGTTCTCATTTTAAGAAAAGAGGAATTATGGATTGTCTGTCAAGGTGAACGCAGCCGAGACGTGGCTACACCTACCTCTACCGCTCTCCTCTATCATGTCCCTTTTCTACTTCCAGTCCCTCTTTCAAAACCTCCCCAATCTTCCTTCCTTCCTTCCCAGTGCCCATTCCCTCCCCTCCTCACACCCTTTCCCTGCTCTCCCAACCTGGTTGATGCATTAGAAAACTGCATTAGAATTGCCAGATCAAAACAAGCAGAGCTAGTCCTACCTACCACATATCGGTATGCGAGATGTAGGCGATGAAGGCATTGAAAACTCCAAGGGGATATTGCCGCAAATAATTGATTAGCCGTCAGTGCTACTGTGGTAGATTGCTTTGTGTCTGCTGGAATGACTGAACCAAACATGCGTTTCAACCGGGTGAGAAAGGGCAGAAGATATACGCGAATATGGGGTGTTTGCCATATCTGGTAAAGTGGGTGAAAGAGGGAGAAAAATGGCAGCATGCATGGAAGGGCAACGTTATGTCTGCAGCAGATGCCCTTGCCTACCCCCGACATGGCTGCTTCCTCCTCCTCCTCCTCGTTCATGTTCCACCCACTCCCCCGGCTTGGGATGAAACTCAAGAGACATGTTAGCGTTAATGCGAAACCCCAATCCTCCAGTCGAGGGTGGACTTAGCCATGAAGAGAGCCGTCTCCTTTTCATGATTCCGCCTCAGAATGATGATAAATACTGGCCTGTGAAAGCTACGCCCTTCCTTCACACGCTGGCTTTCAGTCACCAGGCCCAAGGCCCCCCAAGGCCCTCAGTCCCCCAAGGCCCTCAGCCCCAACCTCCCCATCACTGCCTCCATCCACGGTGGGCTCCAGCATAACCTAAAGCCTTCAGGTAACTGCCTGCTACATGACTTTTCCTTGCCGGGCCAGCAGCTTATTTAGCTTGTGAATAAAGAATGCAGGAATCAATCCCCATCATAGAGTAAGCGCTTTTATAAACACTCCTCTCCCTACAGCTGGTGAGATGCAAGTTACCTCCCTGTGCAAGGCCACATACTAGGGTTGGGATTGACTGATAAGAAAGGCCAGGATTAAGACTGATTGATATTCTGTGCAGCGTCTGATCCTGCAGTAAAAATCATGAGCATTGAGGGATCAGTATTGCCCGTTTGAACTCAATTGATTGATTGTCGTCTGCTTCTTTGTTTGCCTTTGGGGACCTATTTATACATTAAGGTCATGTACAAAATCAGCCCCAAAGAAAACAGAAGCATTCCACTAGCAAGATTTACAAGACTCGCTGCCCTACCTGAAGTTCGCAAGGTGGTTTGCTGGGTGAACCAACATTGAATTGTGGGTAACAGATGTCTAATGAGAACGATGCTCCCAGGTTGGTTGATGAATTTGCCACTAGGGGGAGATAGAGACTAGCGGAAGCTGTCAGTAACGCTCCAGCGTTTCCCCACTCAGCATTCAGGTCTCAAGCTAATGTTCACACGTTCAGAAATAAGGTGTTTAAATAATCCCACACTACCAATCATAACCCTATGCTCCGTTTATAGCCCTCCATCAGGTGATATACAATAATCCTCGCCTAATACTCGCTAAGGAAAAGTGATTTTGCTACTTATCGAGGCAAAATTGCGGGTAGTTTAGTGATGGTTGGTGAGAGGAGTGAAACCTGGGCATAGATAGAAGCACCCTATACATTTCCCCCCGCGGCTGACCCTCTGACATATTGACGGCTAGGGAGGAGTTTACGATGGCAGGGAGGTGCTGAGAAGAAGGCGAGCGCGTGCCGAGGCGCTCTCACCAATTCTTCTCGTGCAGCTCACACATCCGGAGAAAAGGTGGTGCTAAAAACATAGTGGATGGATAGTGGAGGAGGAAGCATTCGCCCCTCACCCCTCTCTACTCTACCTGTCAGTCTGTGGGAAGGGCCACCTTCTATATACCACACTTTGCTTTAGCTCTCTTTGTGTGGGCGGGCTTTACCAGTCCAAATAACTTCATTCATACACCTCCTTTACTGCTATTATAAACGGACTGACATTGGTGGGATAAGAAGAGTTGACATTCCTCTGTGTTTTTATATTCAACTGAGGCCAAACCGTTAGAAGCCTGTAGACAAAAAGCATAACCATTTACACAGTTTCAACTGTATTTGTTTCACTAAACTTAGAGTTTATCACAAGCTACTAATTAATGGGAAAACTTCTATAATATATGTGCTTATAATTGATGTCATAAATATAAAGATTAAAGATTCCAGTTTGGAAAAATGTCATGCAGTTGGGAAATACTGACTGTTCAGTTTTGAATCTGACTCGGAATATTCTGGTTCGGAATAATGTACAAGGTTAAAACGCGAATGTTAATTCGTCTGTCACAGTGTAATCCCCTCAAGTAGGCTGCTCTCAGGCAAGTGGCATGAATATTTGATTTAGTCGCCCACACCTTAGTGTTTGCCTGAAAGGATTTTTCTCCAAGGAGGAAAAGGTGAAAAGAAGTCCACTTCGCACATACATTTAAACGTTAGTACTTCTGATCATAGAATATAGGTGTCTCATGCCTTGGAGATGGTTCTGTTTCATATTCTGCTGTCAGACCATTCTGCCTTCTGCATTCGGGGTCAGTGACAATCATGCTCCATTTCATAGTCGGAGGAATTCGATCTGGGGTTGGCTGAGCAAAAGTCAGTATTTGTACTGGCGTGTTTGGTTTATATCATTTACATGATTCCATTACTCAAACAGAGTTGTCAGCTTGTCCCGGGCCGAGAATCTGCTGCGCTGGTCATCCATCAGCATTTAATAGAGATGATTGTGTTAGGGTAAGATATAAGCTTGGTCAGTGCTCCCCTCGCACGGACTGGAAGCTCCACTCTCTCTCTCTCTCTCTCTCTCTCTCTCTCTCTCTCTCTCTCTCTCTCTCTCTCTCTCTCTCTCTCTCTCTCTGGACCCCCCCCCCCCCCCACGCACACTCTCTCTCTCCCTCTCCCTCTCTCTCTCTCCCAGCAAAACTCAATAAGGTCCAGGCACTACCAGGAGTCCAACCAAGCCCCCGCCTCCCCCTATGCCATCTCGCAATAAATCATCACAATTACATCATTTCCTCCTACTCCTGCTGCTGCTTTGGCGGATTGACCTCTGTCTCTGATCCCCGAGTTACGCCACTGCTCGCCTGTAAGGTCTGCAGAAATGAGAATTTGACCTTGTTCCACCTTAGCTTAATATGATGATTAATTATAAAACATTCACCATGTTATGCTATAGCAAATTCTCCACGGGGAACATATATATATCTGTGCCACTTCCATTGTTTTATGATGAATTCTAGTATAACTTCCAGAAGTCATGTCTGTTGTTCATTTATGATGCCTTTATCTAATTGCAGTATAACTTGCAGGAGTCATTATGGCGAAAAACAATCATTAACGTAAATATATTTTTTTCCGATATTATTACAGGAGGTCACCGAGAAAGATGGGAGCCCCCGTATTGAGCGCTTCACCATCCCTACCATTGCGTGTCCATCCATCTACCACGAGGTAAGCTAAGCGTATTGCTCCTGCCATTATTACACAACAATTGCTCTCCCATTACACTCTGTTGGCCAGCGCTTTCCGGCTCCTTCCTGTATTGGTTTTGTTAGTTCACCTATTTCCTCTGACTAGAATGATTAATACTTAAGATTTTCTCATTTTGAAAAGAATAATTTTACTTCCCTAGATATTAATAAAAATGTTACATAATGTGATCCAAAGAAATAATAAAACTATGAATACACTTTGATTGTATACCTGTGCACACACATTGTCTCTTTTTAAATGTGAGAGTAGGAGGTCATTTCCATTTCCGTCAGGATATTCATTTAGGCCTATTTAAAGAAACTATAGGTTAACGTTCATTGTGCTCTGTACATAGATTGTGTCTCTCTTTAAATACAGTAGGGAGGTCATTTCCATTCTTAGTTCCAGGCAGCTGCATCAAGAATGTTTTTAAAGATTATATGTTATGTAATGTCCATTATATTCTGTACACGTGTACTGTCTTTCTTTATCTGCTGTATTAGGTGGCCATTTCCATTATTACTTGACTGTATTTGTTGCTGAGGGCACACTGTGATACCTCTGTTGATTGGTAATGTGGGAAATACTTTACATTCTTATGCGCATCCGGCAATACGGCCTGTGCCAAGTGCCCTGAATGCAGTAGAACGGAGATGAATTGGGCGATATTTAGAGGAATGTTTGTAGTAGGTCTTGTAGAGGATGATGCGCCCTCCATGGGGTAGTATGAAACTAAAAGAGCCATTGTGGTACAACTCTACCACCGGTTTTCCATTCCCCCTGTCTGAGATGACTCAGCAATAGGTCGATATTGGGTAATACTGGGCGATATTAGACCAATTAAGGCGGGCTCTGTTTCCTAGTGGCACTTTGCCTTGGAGATAAATTTTGTGTTTTCTTCTCAGATGTCCCAAACTATCCGGCACTAAGCAGACTCAATAACAGCCAATCAGATGCCAAGGAAGCCTTTACTGCTCTACAATCCAACTTGATTTGCATATCAAATATTTGCCGGAGGCAGGCATGTTTGCAGAGTTCAGGTCTCGCCGTGGTGTCTCAAGGATGGGTGTCTCTGGAAGCTATCCCAGCTTGCATTGGTAATAGTCCTCTTTTGGCTGCGGTATGAATGCAAGGGGTTTTAGGCTAGTTCTACCGCGTGAGGGCGCTTGGACTATATTGGCCAGTCCCTGCAGCCTGGCTTTGTGTATTTTGGCAGGGCAACCGTGGCGATAAGCTTGGGCTGATGATAAGGGTGGCTGACCTCGCCCACAAAGGGCGTCGTTTTCATACAAAGGCACATAACCAAATTCATATCACACGGCAACAAGCACAACCATCCCCTTTCTTACGCCGGCACCAATTATTAACTGGCTACTAGGGGCGATTGATTTATTTGGGGGCATCAGCTAAAAGGGGGACTTTGCACCACCCTGGGCCTTATTTGTAGGCCATTTCTATAACACCTCATTGGCCTATATTATATATAGATGGTGAGGGTCCCCCATCAAGTGGTTTTAAGTTTTGTTGGTATCGGGAAGGGGGACAAAGGGAGGGAGGGGGAGGAGGTTGATACACCCCCCAGTATAGAATAGACAGTGAATCCTGCCTAGGAGCGGGATCACTGATCTGTTGACAATCTCCAAGATGAGTTTGCAATTTAGCTGTCAAATGGAAATAGCAGAGGCCTAGACTGTGGCCCGAGCCCTCAACGACCTCGTAAGCTCTCAGAAATTTATCTCGTTCGGTACGGGGAGTCGCGAAATTGGGCAAGCATTATTTCTGTATTGATCCTTGGGCCATGAGATAAGAGCACAAGGGAAACTGCATTTATGTGTGAGAATAAAGTTATATGAGTGTTATACTTGATGCGAGATTTATGCTAAGTGCAAATTTAGATGTGTATTAATACTTACGGCTCCCTGGCTCACCCCGGCCCTCGTAGAACAGGGTAAACACTTCATAAACACACACTCAGCACCTCATCACAGTGTAGCTTGGGGGCGCTCACTACCACTTTAAACTACACCCTCTATGAGAGATTTATGTTTCCATGACACTAAGACACCTGTCATCCATCAGTGCCATGGTGACATGTTACTAGGTAGAATGGGCCCATGTCAGGAGAGTGGTGAAACCTACTGCTTTATGGGTGAAGCCTGAGGGAGGGAAGGGGAAGGGAGGAAGGGTGAGCGGTTACCTTAAAACCAACGTCTCTCAGCGCTCTGACTCTAGACCCGACTGCTACAGCCAGTCTTCTATTGCCTTGCTGGCAATGAATTCATTCTATTCTCTCATTTCTCTGGGGGTGATCTATGTGGTTAATATATTATACGCAAATTATCTTAAGACCTTATTTTCAGCCATCAGCGATACGGGGACAATCGTTGAGATATGCCATCCGTCACCTCAAGCTTTCGCCTGCCTCTAACTCGGACAATGGTGTTCTCAGATGAGGAAATAACTGGCGAGATTGATGTGTAATTAGCGGAGTATATTCCCTGTCTCCCACATTATGTTGAACATAAAATGAGTGAAGCAGGATTTATGTGCTGTAATTAGTCTACAGCAGGCCAGAACTGGTTGTTATGTATGATGTGAATAAGGTGGTGGTGTGGGGTGGTGGTTGCGGGGGACCCCATTCTTGTTAGCATGGTGTGGGTGCTATATTTCAGCCCATGAGTGCCTCCAAGCTGAGTGGAGTTAACCTTGCTGAAAAGGCCACTTTTCATACATTATCCCCGAGCAAGTGATGAATGGCTTTGCATGCTCCATTGGTATTGTTGTCCACTTAAGCAAACCCTACGTTCCTGCAGTAGCAGGGAAAAGGGCCAGTTGTTGTGTGGAGGCTTTCAGCTTATGGGGCCCTGGTTCCCTGCCGCAAGCTTCCCTGTTTCCACTAAAAATATTTCCTTCCACATTTATATTCTATTTGTACACTTATTTTCTACAAGTCCTGCTCGAATTGGGCTGAATTTCATCTCTTAGCTCCCTCTTTCTGATGGTTGCATTCCTACAAAACTGGTTAAACGTTAAACCCTTAATTCACCCATGTATAAGCACAACATCACTAGTAGGTGTTGGTTTGGTTTGGAAACATTTTCATTCAAAAACAAACAAAGGGTACATCTTTGAACAACATTGTTCATGTTTTCGTCTATAGCCCTTAAAGGTGTGATGATATGCATCTAGTCATTATATGCATCTTATACAAATCTATCTTCGAATTCTCCACAATATGTCCCTTGATTTCTTCTATGTAATACGATCATGGTTTAGTTTAGATGATCATGCTTTAGTTTTTTATTTCCCAGCAAACCTGTGCTGTTGTGTGATTCGCTCCCCCACGACCTCATCCTTGCCTCCCCTTGTGGCGCAAATATTAGCCATTAGCACTCATTGTCCCACTTTGACCCCCACCGGTACCTCTGATCTAAAGGACACCCCCCTCCCCCTCCCCACCGGTACCCCTGAACTAAAGGATCTGCTGGTGCATACCGCCTTGGATCACGACTATCAAGCTTCTCATTCTCACCGCTACGCTGCGCCACAAAGCTCGGCCCGGTATGGCAACGAGGCTCAGTACACCAGAACGAGGTCTCGGCCGAAATGGATTCTGGGTAATGTATCGCATAAGTGTTTGGGAAATGCTGACCAGTCGCTTTACACAGATCTGGGGTACTGATGGGTGGGAGGTGGGGCGGGTGGGGGGGAGATCTGGGGTACTGATGGGTGGGAGTAGATAAGGTCATCCTTCATATGAAAGTGTAAAGCGAGGAGAGTGGCTCTGGTAGAGTTTTTTTTCATCTGGCCAGCAGAGTATTTTTCATAATAGCCTGTATCAAAGACACTAACCAGAAACAACAGAAGAGTGAATACAACTGGATTCACACTTGGAGAATATCGCTTGCATACGTTTTTCCACAAATATAATGAATCGGAATGGCTAGTGGCTATGTGTAAGCAAGATGTCAAACTCATGAACTGACTGTATTTTCGTGTATATTTTGACTAACCTTCTGATTAAACATATGTTCACCTGATCAAATTTCCACTTTTGCGAACTATAGATATATTCAGTACAGAGTCTTGGACTCTAGCGTATCTATTCGATTTAGGTCACTAACAACTCAGAAAATTAGAACATTCCTACTGATAGTTCTTGCGTGGAAAAGACAAATATCATTTTTCGTATCTTTCAGTAGCATTTGGTCTTTGGGCATCTTTAGACTTTATGAATGAAATCAACAAGTCCTCCATACAGAGTTTAATGAGCAGTAAACTAAGCACATTCATATGTGACAATCTCCAATACCTTGCACCTATAGCCCTCTCCATTACAATGTAGGCCTTAATCGGGTGTACTGGGGTTAATATAGCCGCGTTATATACGGCTTGATTATTGTTCGGTTAACTCGTGCGATTTACATTAGCGATAGCCCCAGTAATAGGCCGCTATACTGACCATAAACAGCTGATGCGATTTATAATTCCGCATATAAACTCATTCTCAGGCCACTACCCGCATATTCACAGCTCCATTAGATAAGCGCATCGGGAAACCATAAATCGCCTTGAGAAAGTGGACTGGGTGTTCAGCGTGCCTGTATATCGCCGAGATGTTTAGTTTTATTTGGCAGGGTTAATCGAGGAACAAGAGCGGGATTCTGCTAGGATCAATCCATGGTTAAGGTATCAGGTGGAAAAACGCTTGTGCTAGACGATGGAAGTGCACCATAAAACGCTATCCCCTCTTTGCTGTATGCCAAAGCTAAGCGATTTTGCCGCCTATTGAAAATGCAGTATATCGATTTAACATAGATTGCTGCTATCTATATTGGACACCTAGGCTGGTACATGGGGATGTCTTATAGGCAAGGTAGCTGGGGTTATTGGTGGTTATGCAATCGCCTTCCTTCCACCAGTTAGCCTAGTAGCCCCCCACCCCAGGCCCCAGGCCCTACCCCACCCCCCATACACGCTCACTCACTCTTCACCCATTGCAGTGGAATCCTTTTCATCATTACTTTCACCCCCATTGCCATCTTGCTCTGTGACGACATCTTATCACCGGTCGTCACCCTATTCAGGGTCGTCATGGAAACTATGTGTGTTGCCATAGCAACAAGGGAGAGTTGGTAGATATGTCCCTCGGGGGTGGCGTTGAAGTTTTATCTGCTGGTAACACGCGCTGTGGTAGCCCTTGACCACAGAAGAACTGTGGTGTCTCCCCCTGGCCACAACTACCCAAACCTTAGTGAAATACACCTCACTTTTGTTTCCCCCCTAAGCTTCAATAGCGAAACGAGCCCAGCAAGCAAAGCAAACTGTATTACCTGGACATCACATTGGACTTTATCCAGCCATCAGCGAACAAGACTACCCAATAGAATTAATTTGCTGCTATATACGAGTCAAGGGATATTTGCAAGGCGCGCATATATGCTAAATCCAAGTCTTGTGTCTGTCTGGCTATGGCAGACAAGTGCCGGTCTAACAGACGGCCACCACAAATCCCCTTCCCTTCCCTGCCAATCCCGGACATATATCATCCTGTACGTGCGGCCTTGGGTATTGTATAGACCCTTTGGGCGGGAAAGAGCAGACGACATCTGAATGTTTGTAAAAAAATGCGCCTCGGTTCATTCAATTGGTGTGTATAAGTTAGTTGAGTGGAGTAAGTAGTACCCGGAAAGTGGGGTTCTGTTCTGGCACCTTGCTAGTAGTAGTATATGGAGAAGGTACCATGGCTCAGGCACCTTCAGAAGTGAAGGTTGTCAGCTGCCTTGTGCTAGTCGATTAGTCACAAGAAGTTTAGTTATAATTATACTGCGGAGAAAAGGTGGAGGGAAACTTGTTCAAAGGCAAAGACCGATTACCACCTTATACGGTGAGTAATGGCTGTATAGCAGATTACAACCTTTCTGCTGGCGATTCTCCATAGATTCTGCTGTGCTTATATTTATCACGCAAAAAAGTAGTATATTACCCTTTGGGGCTTTTTTTCTGCCTACTTGAAGCTATAGCAGTAGACTCTAAATCAAAGCATGCATTGTCATCACGAGCCATAAATCAATAAGCCAATTCCCTCCTTGACTAATCTTTCCACTTTTTCTCCATAATCTGCTTTTCCGTCTCGGATATTTCTCCTCCTATAGTTCCTCTCCTTCTCTTCTTCATTTCTGAAGAGGATGAGTCATTTTGTAATTCCACGTAAAACTGCGTTAAGTAATTCAGCGTCTCCGTCACCGGCCAGCGTCAAGCTCGTGTCACTCCTGACGTTGATTTGACAATAGCTGGGAGGCAGGCTGTGACAGGCCGGAGAAGCAAGAAGTTTATCTGTGGTGGGGCTCCGCCTCCCTTTCACTCACCCACACATTCACATACCCACACCTCCGTGGACAATCCTAGATATCGGGAAATAAGGCCTTCTGTGCTAGGAGTTGTCAACTCATGTAATGAATAAGTGACTTTGTTGATATGTTGATGACGAGAGGCCTGGAAACGATGTCAGTTCTTGATATGATATTTGTCTTGGAAAATTGGATGGCTTTTATGCAATGATAGAAAGCCTTTATTCTGATGCTTCTTCTCAACTACGGGGATCTGTACTGTACTGAGTCAGAGGTTTATTCATGGAAATGTTTAAATACAGAATAGGAAGATTTTATTATCATGGTAGTTTTATTTCAGACATAAACACGTACAAATTATGAACTTATAGGCCTATGTAGGCAGATAAAAGCTTCCCACTCTGTGATAAACACAGGTCTTCCGGGTGTACCATAACACAAAGATGTAATAAATAAAGTAGCAGATGGTTTTCTGCATGGATACACTCTTTAGATCTATCCCCAAAGTCTATACATGTTTCTTCCAAAGATATTGCAAATATTCATGGGTAATTCGAAGTGGCAGATCCCATGCGGTCCCAGCCATCTCACATCATGATTGCGATGGGTTTTCCTTTTGGGGGCTTTCGCTATTACTCTTTGCCCAAACCCTAAAGTATGAATAATATGAATGGCACAAGAATAATAGTTCCTGGTCATGCAACTGAGTCACACATGGGGAAGTCCCGACTGAATTATTATCCCCTTCGCCTCCTTGTTTTCCCAAGAATCAGTCATTTGTCTTCCATGAATGTATCCTAAAATGTAGGCCGGCTTACCAGGCGTTAATGTCCCTCTCTATCGATTCCTCCTCACTTGTTTGTTCCCCTTCATATCCTGCTATGAGTGTCAGCAATTCGATGATCAGCCCTCGTTTTTCACGGGTTCTTACAATCGACCCAGTGGGTGTAGTCATAATCCGTTCAAATGAAAATTTGCGCTACTCTGATCATAGTGCATTCCACAGGTTAATTCCTCTTTACAGTGAAAATAGGATATTTCCTCGCAGCTTTTTCATGAGAGACGCCTATTACAAGGGGTAAAATGCCAGATCAGTAGGGTTAATAGGGCCCTCGGATAGTGGGGTGAGAGGCAGGGCAGCTATAAAAATTATTATAGCAATTGGTGATAAATTATGTGCCCTCTTCACCCCGTTCCCTTTATCAGTACCCCTCCACCCTCGGGTGTCGACCCTTGATACACTAGTGAAACTATTGGTCTCCTGGCCCCTTGCGTCGCCGAACACTACTACTATTACTCCCATAAATTTGCGTCCACTCAATGCTCTAAGTGCCTCCTGTACGCTCGCTCTCCAAAACCTTGCGCACCACGAGGTGCCCTGAAACCCCTTTTTTATCCGTTGATAACACTATTGAGGTGCTTTGAACGTCCCCTTCACAGAACGTTGGGACCGGTCTTGGTAGGTTCTCGAGCGTTCTTCTATGGCAATCTCTATAGAACATGATGGGTGTGTATTATACAGAGTACAGGGTAAATTCCACCCAGCATTGCTTCTTACTTTCTGTTCTGTTTTATTCAGCGATCTGTGCCACTAGCTATTTTATTTACACCGAATCGACTTTTATTTTGGTCACACCATAAGATCCATCAAGTAAAGTCTTTATTGCTCCTTGAATCATTTTGAAGATACCTATCTGGGAGGAAGAGGGTAGAATGATATGCGTTCGGGGTTGACTAGTGTGTCTTTTAAACAATATTTGGATAAAAATGGCCACACTCATGATGCATATGTATATATGCACTACTCACCTTTAATGGGTTAAAATAAGTCACTATTGTGAAACGAAGTCGAACGTGTCAGATTAGTAGGGATTGGTCGGGCGATGCAGGAAACTGGAAAGGGAGGAATTCACATAATAAGAAAGATGTACTGGCCAGGATTAAGATGACGATAGCTGTGCTGCATTCCTTGCTGTTGATATAGACGTGCCTCCTCCCTCGCCCTATCTCCACCCCCTCCCTATCCTATCCCCCCCCCCCCACACACACACACACCCGATCCCGAGGCCCCCTTCACACACATCTAGCGATAATGCTTGTATACTATACCTTGCTCTATATATGTACACTAGTCGTGTCCTTTTATGGCTTATAAAGCAAGAATACTCTCCCAGGTCTGCTCGTAAATATGCATTTATAGGCCTAATGGGAAGCCATGGATGAAGTTTACTTAACCGTGTTTTAGCATGGGACGCAGCTAGCGTGTTGGAACCTTGGATCCGGGTGAGGGGGGGGGGGAGACAGAGCGAGACAGACAAGGAGACAGAGAGACGTGGGGAAGAGAGAAAGAAAGATAGACAGTGTTAGAGGGAGAGACCGACAGACAGAGAGAGGGGCAGAGAGAAAAAGGAAGAAAGAGAGACAGTGTTAGAGAGATAGACAGAGAGAGGGGGAGAAAGAAAGAGACAGGGAAAGAGACAGGGGAGAGAAAGTAAAGGAGGGATGGAGGGGGGCTGAATGGAGAAGAAAAGAGATTTGTAGAGATACATAGGGTCATAGAGAGAGGAGATATATATAGAGAGAGAGATAAGATACATAGAGAGGGGAGGGGTGTTGTTGGGAAGATACTCCAGTGTGAAATGACGTTTACCATCAACACATGTTGTACAGTGAAGGGGACAAATCAGAAGGACGTGTACCAGTGTTCACGTCCTCATGCATATTCAGTGTATACCATGTATATTCATGAAGTACAACAATACCCGAATGAATTACAAAATGTGTCATAATTTTGCTTTCTAACTGTGTTGATGCAAAAGGAAATTGCTTTCCTTACAATCATTGCATGGATCTATAATATTTATACATAGTAGTGGCTAAACGTATAGAGGGATAGAATTTTGGGTTTGACCAATACAATTTTCGTGGTTTATTTGTGGCTTTAAAGTTGCAACATATCACACGATATCACATCTTGCAATAGGTACAGCAACAAATACCCATTTACATCAGGTAAAGGGTAAAGTAGCGTTTGACATATCCTCTCATTATTCTACCCCAAGAATTCTGGTCAGGGCGATTCTATGCAATGGCTATTTTAATCGTTACCCTCAGAGAAGGTAGTGTATGTATACTGTGTGGCAGTCTGGTTGGTGTGGCGCGGTCCCTGTTCCACCTCTTCCTCCTCCAGTCCATCCTGCTGCAACCATTAAGTTGGGGCTTTGATCATGCTAGTAATGTTTATCGCATTGCCAGGGGCGACCGTTGCCAGCGACCATCACCGGCCGCTCACCTGGTAACGACCCTAGCTGCCTCGTAACGAGTGGGGTCAGCTGAATTATGACCAATCAGCAGCGAGTATGAGCCGCAGCTGCGGACCGGCTATTATGGCTTCCGATTAACCTTGCAACAATGGCGGCTGGCTTGACCCGTATGGACGCGATGTTTTTTTTCTGACATATCGCTTCATTCGACGTCAGCGCCATGCCGGAGCGGGATCCGCAGCCGGGCTGACTTCCGGCCAGGAACCGACCCGCCACGCCATCCAAGGAAGCCGCCATATTGACTTCAAACGGAGGCTGACTCCTCAAAGGGAATTATTCAGGCTGGCTTTACGCATGCGCATTTGGAATGTAGGGTCACCATTAAAAATACTGCCCCTAAGGAGAATCAGGAGGAGGTGGATAGAGAGAAAATCTGGCTTTACTTGTGTGCAAGATATCTACTGCTGCATGCATGTCTTTGGTTATGGGTGTCGGGCCTGGGACTTAGGCCTACAATAAGGGTGAATACGATGGGTTTAGTTGGAACATGGAGGAAAGCGATGGTCTGATAGAGGTACTTATCTACTCTACTGACCTGTCCTACTACTTGGCCAGGTGCTGGCGCCAGCAACTCGCTGATTATGCCATTAGCCTCACAGCCCTATCTCACACTATCGCCAGTAACACCATTACAACCATATTATATAAGATATATATGTTGTATACCGCGAGAATTTGCCTCAAATTTTGCTAAAAAAGGATCTTCTTGAAACACACTTTTATTTCTATGATATATTGTAAATTAGAGTTGGTCCTCTTTTTAGACCTACCTGAGGACAAAACGAGTAACCACTAATTAGTATAAACCTTTCAGTCAGTGTTGAAATTGTGGCGAAATGACAACTTGTGAATATCACGAATACTATGTCTGTTAAAAAAATAGTTAAAAGATATAAAAAAATACCTAAGGAGATTACCCATCCCAAGAATTGGTCATTGACCACGAGCTATATATTGCCCTAAATGGCAGATAGGTGATGTTTTACTGTGGCATTTAACATCTCTCCATTGAAACTGTGATCAAAGATGTGGGGAACATTTCCAAGATGCCTCCCCTTTTTAAAATGTTGGGCGTTCTTCCTGACCATATTTCATTAGGCTGCTGCAGCAAGATTTAAGGGTACGGGAATGTGATGCGTTATAAAATGATTGCATTAATTGTTTAAAGACCGTTTATACCAGATTATCAGCAGGAATGAAATAAGAATTCCCTGATGGAATGGTTTAGGGAGTGGTTAGTCACTCAATGTGCGCTATACATATTTATATCATAGCCCGTCCTGTTCACTATGCTCTCAATTAATTCTTGGTCGCCTTGGCTCTAATTACTTCCATTTTGCTGGTAATTGACGGCACCACATCTCACTATTAATTACACATCATTGTTTTAAGGCCGTTCGTGCCTTTTTATTTCCAGCCCGGCCTAGGAATCTTCCAATATTTTATGCCGGTTATGAGGCAAGGGAAAATGCGGGGGGTGGGGGGAGGATGGGGGTGGGGGCTACTACCAGCCATTCTTTTCTCGCATCCTCTCGCACATTGACGAGATGTTGAGAAATATTCTTGTTTATTGTTAAGAGGGGCCAGCTGTAATTGTAGCGGAAGTTCTGTATTCGCGCACGAGGGAGTGCTTTTCAAAGAGACGGTTCCTTTTAGGGAAGCTTGAGTGAGGGAGCATTCATTGAATCACAATACCCAGGAGGGAACAATGGGAGATATCAATAACAGCTACAACCTGCCACCCCTCAGCACAATAATGGAATAGACCTAGGTGTTCAGTAATCAGTACTTGGCTTCAGGGCTGGCTGCGGGGGATGTGGGTGGTAGGCAGCTCCTTCACCCACCGCTCTCACAAGTGAAAGAACAATACGATAGAGAAGTGACGAGGAAGCAAGTGCCTAAAATAACATGATTTAAATCAAGCTTTTATGTTGGTGCCTTTGCTAAAAATCACAGTGTGAATTATTACTACTTCGACATTAAGAGCTTGTCTTAGTTTAAAATGGAGGACTTAGGGAGTATGAGTACCACTTCAGGTCCTGGAATCTTAGATGAGGATAATGGTTCTTTATAGCTGTTTGGCGCACCTTGGCGTCTCGCTAGATGGCGGGTGGGTATATATAGGCGGGAGAAAGGGGAGGTCGGAAAGGTCTCGTGTAGGTTTACATTAGCTTTGTCGACTATACAATGTGGTGTGGCGAGGAGATGGAGACTTGGATCCTGGCTGGAAGGTCGTGATTGCGTCAAGTGTTATAAGGCTAGCTAATGCTGCTAATCTCCAACCCCCTCCCACACACCACACACACACACCCTGATCCTCAGCCTAATTATCTTGCCACCGTCACCACACACACTCACACACACACACACATACCTCCACACACACGCATGGCTTACGTCGCGTCTCATAATTATGACGTCACAGGGCCAAGTCATGATTGCTTTATGTCATGTTATGCTGCTGGTGCTGCAGCTTTTGCCGGTCTTGCCCTGCCGCTGGCCGTATAATTAAACCCAGCCCGGGGAACCATGTTAGGCGGATAATCCCCCTCCAGCAGCATTCCCTTAGACCTGGTAGGTTACCCCAGTGTATGACCTTTTTACATATACCGTAATTATGGCGTGTAACGCAGCCTGCACTGCTTCGTACGATGCTGGTATACTTGTGTTATTGTACCTGCCTGCAAGCTACCAGGCTCCCTGTACCAGCTATAGACCCAGGGCAAGCTAGGGCAATGGCATTAAAACACTCCAGTGAACTCCTCATTGGATGCCAGAATATTCGACCTAAATTATAAATGAACGGATCAGTAGTTGATGCCATTTTGCTTTGATTGGTCAATTAGACATGATTTTATCATCTGAAGAACCAGTGTGTGATTCTGGGTATCGGCTATTGCTTGATGTTGGGGAAGACCATGGGGAATCATAAATGAGTTACATACTGTAAGCTAATATCCCATTATGTCAATGGCCACACTTTATTATTTGTCATTTGTTGAAGCACGTGCCTTATACTATAGTACTGTATGATGTCACTTGTCTGAAGATTCGCTGTATAAAAATTCTGAATAATAAAAATATAAAAACGTATTTATATTCGGCACTGTTCGCTTATTATGGGGATTACTGTAACAGTTATAAACAATTGCCTTTGTATCATGCATAGACAATATAGGGATTTGCATAGACACCATATTTGAATTCGATTCTCAATGAATTCTGGGAGTATTAGAGTAAAGAGCTGAAGAAAAGAGAGTAAAAATCTAAAGTGCATCTATCCCAGCATGCACTGTCACGTTATTGGGATGATGCACAAGAAATTTAGATTTGGCATATGGGTCAGATTGTCACAAATGTACAATTGCAATTTACAAACGTAATGAATTGGCCAATGTCATAGACAAAAGCAAAACAAAATGTCTTGTATTGGAACATGGTCTCATTTTCATTGTTCAAAATACAATAATATATTCTTAATAATTCAGTTTATTTCTTTTGTACGAATAATTTTTAAAAGATGATTAGTAGGCCCTAAGTCAGCTTGCAGATATTATGACGTTTTCACCGATATACTTGGATGTCATTAATCTGTTAGCCAACTGCCCTTCCATTATCTATACTCATCTATGTTTCCATGGGAACCGTAGGGAATGAACCTTGGCTATGCTGGTGTCCCTATACAACTATAGCCTTAATCCAGGACGGTAATCCTTGGATATAATCCGCCTGTGGTCACCAAGGTTACCCTCTCTTAATAAGCCTTCGTGTAACCATGGCAACCCAATGAGGGAGCAGTCATTAATGTTTCATGTTACAATTTTATTTCCAAATTTTAATCAGTATTGACCTGGCACATCGCTTATATTACATAATATATTCTACAATCTATACATGATGCTTTAAAATTATAGTCTATTGTTGGCAGGTATGAGAGTGAACAATTCTGGAGCCTTAGGGACAAGAATAGAACAAGGCTTTGTATTATGAAATGCTGGTGTGTCCATTGTCAAAATTGGTGCATGTACAAATAAGGCAGCAGGTCTTGCATCATCTGCATTGAATAGCCAGGTAGTAAACGACAGGCTTATTATAGACACGTCATAGGATCTCATTAAGCCACTTGAGGACGCCTCGCACCTGTAGCCCGCCTGGAGGCCCCAATATCAGTATCATTAAAACAGACTCCTACTCTGAATTATTTAAAGGGGCTGTATGGTGCCAATAAAGAGATAATTGGGCGTGGTACTGGCAGCCGGGATAATGATGGGATGCGATGTATCCGAGCATATGTGTTGTCTGTATACCACGGTAGTGTAATACTGGTCTACATGCAGACATTGTTATTGTAATGGACCCTTGTTTCATGATCTCAACTACCAAGCATGCATACAAGCTGGGTGTAACAGTAAAGGTGGTTCACTCTTTGCTTGATATATAGTTCGCGGAATTCATTAGGCTGAATGATTGCCCCCCACAGACACAAATGCTGCAAGAATGCTTTAATGGGGATATACACTGTAATACTATAGGATTTAAGACTGGCATTAAGGACATGGAGAGGGCTCTATATGTTGATAATGCCCAAGGTGAAACCAAGGTTATTATCAACAACAGGTCCCAATTCCTGGTCAAAATGGAGGTCATTAATCTGTTTAGTCTATGTTGGCACATTTTAACCTCTCTTACCTGTAAACAGTGTGTATTGTCCAGGAAGATATCTTCCTAAGGCAATCATAGTTCTCTCAGGGCATTATAGTCTTATAGTGCATGGCTTCAGTGGGCAATTATAGCCCCAAGTCATCCCAAACATGGACAAAAATAGGTATATGCGAAATGATAAGATAATTTGTCAACGATCACATCTGGGATCTATATATATATATATATATACGTATACATCTATAGATCCATTCTGTGGATCTGTCTTCTTTCAAATATGTCATCATTAGTGACGTCATGAGTGACAGGAAAGGTGATGGAAATGACCCCCTAATAGAAAAACAAAGTCTTATATTACAAATTGACGGACGATTCCCAATTATTTATCCTATTTAATTTGTTATTTCAGCCCCCAAGTCTGGCCACCCTAGCCCTGACTGAATCGGCGCTGATCACGTTCCACGGTGACGAGCACGTGGTGATTAACCATGGACCTCTACCACAGATAGAGAACATCACTTCACAGAACAGGTAACATTCCCACTCTCATTCTCATACTGGGTTTAGGCCAAAACATAGCTGTGTTTCCGTTTCTAACCTAGAAATAACATTTTGTTTATGCTCAAAAAGGTTAATTTAAGCAGCAACGCAATATTCCTAACTAGGAAAACATGAAAACATAATTAGAATTAAAATACCAAGGCCAATAAGAATATTTTTTAATTAATATCATTTCTTTTTTGGACCGTTATCAAAAGCTAATTATTAAAGGCCTATAAAATATGTTTTTTTAAGTATATAGTATTTCTCTTTTGGACCGTTATTACCATTACTGTTAAATAATCCCCACCCTTCCTACCTTGTTTTCAACCGGTTTGAACGAGAAACACACCTCTATTTTCCTTGACCTTACATGATTTATTATATCACTCAATGTATCCACTCTTCATTCAATTCCTCTTGTGCCATCCCATTTCCCCATCTATGAGAGACCTATTCTTCCCTTTTCGGTTTGGGGATTTTATCTCGTCCCAGTTCCCTTCTCCTTCCTCTGCCTAGCTTTATTCATGTGATCACCCCTCCATTCTTGCCCAACATAACTTCCTTGCTGGTCCTTCCGTCCTCCTTCTCGCAGCATTAAATGGACAGGAAGTACTAGCTGAAGTGCAGCACATGCGCGTGACTTCAATCTGGTGAAAGCACCTTTAGGTTGAATAATGCTGTAAAAACCTATCTCTGTCGGTAAAAACACATTTTGATAATTTAAAGAGATTTGTGCCTGTACTGTTGGAATACTCATCATGTTCCTATCTTGATGAAAATGAACTCATTCGTCTCTTGCACCTGTGGTGTATTTTATATGCAGCAGCAGCGAACGTTTTGGTCTGAGCTCCAATGACAAAGAGATTTTCAAAGCATTGACTACCAGCAAGTTATAAAAGCACATTTTCCATGCCCACCCAGACTTAATATTCCCATTTGTACGAGTAGCTCACATTGCTGCTTTCTAGCTCAAGCCGAATTGGGATTGCTGTTCTTATCAGAGCAGGCTGGTAATGGCATTATAGTGCAGCTTGAGTTTTTGTACCCTACTCATGTAACCCTTGATGTTGGGTTCTGAGAGAAAAAAAGAACTTTAATCACGATACACGCCGTGGTTATAACTAATAGTGTGCCAGGCGGGTGTATCTCAGTGTAGACAAATCAATGATATCAGGAGGTTGATCATTTTAGCCTCACATGTTATTATTCGCCATGCTTTTTATTGCCATGTAATTAGTTCTATTAAGTGGGATGGGATGAATATAGACTTGTACATAGTCTTGCTGTCCTAAAAAGAGAAGTATTAAAATAGCATCCAAGAAGTGTCTCTCACTCTGTATCTCTCTTCTCTCTGTATCTCTGTCTTTCCCATTCTCTCTTCCCTCTTTCTTTCTCTTACTCTTTCTTTCTTCATTGTCCATCTTTCTATGTGCCAGTTCCTCATATCAGAATATAAGCCTTTCTTGCTCTCTTTATTGATTTTGTGCTGTCAGACCTAAAATGCCGGCCTTTGTTGGAGAGTTTGTCTCCATTGATCTGCTCGTAGATTTCCCCTTCTGACGACACTTGCGTCACGTAAGGAGGTGCGTAATGGACGTAATGTCTTCTCCAGGCGGCCGATAGGCGCCGGTCCGCGTCCGTGCGTACACGCGCGTTCATGTAGTGAGTGAAGGTAACGCGTTCTCAACTAACCCATAGCAGCATAATGGCTATTACATAAAACCCCCTCCCGCTGCGGACCATTACATGTATTCTACTGCCCCCCCGCCTGTTCCACCGAGCTTTTGTGATCAATAGTTCTATCTCGTGATCACAACCACATTACCCGGCATGCCCAGGCATGGTTGCTATGCCAACATGATGTAATGGTTGGAACCTTAGGTGCAAGCTATAAACTTGTCATCTTTCTCCCCCACTCGCTCCTTCAGTTCTTGTGTACATTGTATATATGATATATAAATATACATGTTGTATAAATACATGTAATACTTCAGAGGCCCCCTCTTTTTAATCATCAAGCAGGCCTTTGAGAACTGCCATTAATTCCAAATTGATACCTCTTTATTTTTAGCTGCGTCTTGTTTTTAGTGGAGGCCCGCCGAAATAATGAAAATTTTATGTGGGTAATTGAAAGGTACTTAAGTTGCGAATGGAGTAGGACCTGGTTTTAATCAGGAAGTGGGGTATTGTTAGTGACTTTATCGAGGGTATTTGGTACTTAGTATCTCATAAATATCCTGACTTATTCCAGGCTACCCAAGAAGGTCCTGGCTCTGCCCTGGCTTCTTAACTTTGAGAAAGAGCATACATTATAGGGAAATCCATCCATGAGCTGTTTTAAAATACATAGTTATAGCTGGTTGAGTCATGCGCCTCTCCTCTCCTTTGAGTTAAAAATTGATGCTCATCTCATCTCTTCAATTGTAAATTTGATAAGGAAACAATTCTATGATGATTTTTATCATTTAGCGTGCCTTGGTAATTGGGCCGAAGAATGTTCATTGGCAAAGAGCTATAGGCATGTTGTTTTGGAATTGCGCGGAGGGGACGCTTTTTTCTGATTGATGGGGAGAGCTTGTTTGTGTGCTGACGGTGACAAGATTGTGATATGCCCCCAAAGATGGTTTTCGCACTCCTGTTAAGTCTTTTCTCCTTTACACGGAATTGACTTGCCTCATTGGGACATCAAAGAGACCCACCTCCACCGATTAATTATCTTTAATTATAAAAGCTGTAATCGCTGCACCGTGTCTTTGTTCCCATGGAAACGGTTGATTGCCTACTACTCGAGTGACCAATCTTGTATTATCAATCTGATTGTTGGAAAGAACGTCTTATAAAAAGAATCGGCGCGCTAAGTTGTTTTAATTCTTGAAGATAACGATTTTAAATCCGGGACGATGGAGGAATTTTTCTCACAACACTTTGCCCAGTGCTTTTTATCCCCCGAACGGTGGCCGTTGGTCTGGCCTTGAACTTGCTGATGATTAAAATCAGATCGAGGTCAATTCGGTGAGAAAAAAACGACATGTACTTTCGGTCCAACACGCTCAATGGGTAAATACCCTGAATCGTCCCCAATGAAATCTCATAGAATACCTCTTCCTTCACCCCGTCCTCTCAAAATGAGTCTCCTCTTTTTGCCTCATTCGCCTAAAATTATCGGTCGCCATGGCTACCAATTTCATCTCGTTCCCATGGTTACCACTTCCGGTTCTGGACGTCGCTAGTAACCCAGTTTCAACGCTAGGCGGAGCGCTGGTTTTTGTCACGGGGGCTTTGCCTGTCACGCTGGTATAGCGCACCAGCACATATTTTACCACTGTGCAGGCCGAGCCTGTCCTTAAAGAAACCAGAGCAATTTGTTTTGTGCAAGGGCAGGGAGGTTAGCTGCAAGCCAAATAATTCACTCCGACTGGCGCTTTCCTTTCTTTTACCTTTTAATCTCTTTGATCTTCGCTTCAATTCTTTTGTTGAGAAATATTTTTGGAAGCAGACTTGTCGCTCATGGCGGCTTGTGTGAGAAGTTGACTGCGAAGTTGTGATTCCGCCAGTCGTCGTTGTCTTCACCAAACACCGCATGCAGAGGCAGTGCGACAATTTGCCCCTGGCCGTCTTAAATTTGATTTATTCGCCTTCTAAAACTTTAATCCCATGCCACAATTTACAAAGATCATCACGGTAAAAATGGCATTTCACCGCGCTTTGGATGAGGACATGCGCCTCATGGAGGTTGACAATGCGTATAAAGATCAGCCTAAATAAAACGAAGTCACTCTTGATATAAAAACATCTATTTGTCTTTCACGTGTATCATCAGGAGCTGGGTACGAAACTAGCTGACAATGTGACCTCCTACTCCTCCTTCTCTCCTTCCTCCCCCTTTTCGTCCTCCTTCTAGCCTACCTCCCCACTCCTCCTCCTCCTCCTCCTCCTCCTCCTCCCCCCTCTGTCTTTGCTGACTTTTTTTCACCCATCCTCAATGGGTGGGTGTTGTCTGTTGCCCGCCTATTTGTAAACTCCATTCTGAGGATCACATAAGATACGATATGCTTGCTTTTATACCCTACGTAAGTCAAGAGGAGGGGTGCAGTGCAGCCGGTGGAAGTGGGGCTGAAATAGCATGAATGTGGGCCTATGCTGGAACATAATAAATACCCGGCCTTCCAATCATTTAGATTGCCTTCAATATTGCCGAGTCATGCTCCTCCCAGAAGGCTATTTTAACACCGGAAGTACGTCATCATAAATCCAGCCGTCATGTGGAGCTAGTGTCGGGAGCGGCGAGGCGTGTTGAAGCATAGCTCTTTATTCGCTTCCCTCGTTCCCCTTTCCCTACTTCCCCTCCTTCCCTCTTCCTCAGATTCTTCTAACTTCAACTTATACCACCTCCTCCCCCTACTTCCTCGTCAAAACCTGTCCCTCGGTGCCATCTTCTATCTAAATGGTTTCTTCATGCTTAACTGTGATACTCCTCAGTTATTGCGTCATAAATTGTATATATTCCACTGTCTACCTTGTTGATGCTAATTCTCCTTACATTTCAAGTATAATACTTGTATTCTTTGCTCTGTTACCGTCTTTACCTTACCTTACCGATCTCTGGCAATCCCGCATGCATATGTACTGTATCCCCTATTTCCCCCGCCTCGTCCCCTATCTCCCGTTCCTCCGTCATACATGTATACCGACAGACTTGCTTTACCGACAGACAAAAGCCAAGGTCAGAATCAGCTTGTTCAATGGACACTAACCGGCATTATGAATAAATCCCCTGTCCAGATTGTGTTTAGGAAGAAGCATTTTTCTTCCCCCACTTTGGTATTTTGCTGAATAATTTTCCAGGGACCTTGACCTGCGTTTTCTGCCGTGATGAAATCAGCCCGTGTCCTTCCATTGGCACGGCGATAAATTTAAGGCGCAGTTCTGGTTCCCTCTTTATTGATTATTCTATAAAGACTTCGAGATGAATATAACATTTTTGCTGCTGACTTGCAGTGTTTAGGTATATGTTTAATACCGAGGGCTTCTTTGGCAAGTCGGTAAGATGGCAATCGGGTTGGGACTGGGGAGGACAGGTCGACTGCTCATCAGAATTTGTTTGGAGAGTGTTTGCTTCCAGAGTGAATGGCGGAGGAGCAGGATGTTGGAAGACGGGCGGAGGAGGGGAAAAAAGGTGGGAGGCACGAATGAAAGGGGATGGGGCATGTCAAAAAGTGGGTGGGGCCAGAAGAATTCCTGAGCAAACACATGTCTCCGATTGCTGCAAATATTGGTGGAGCACATTGTGATGATCTAGTGACGTCACTTTTAGCGCAGACGATATTCCTTCTGACCGTTTTCCCTCCAAAACGAGCTTCCCCTAAATGTGATTTCTGAGACGACCAAAGGGGCACTTCTTAATACAGCCTCGCTTTGATGTCAGGGCACCGTCAAACACCGAGCAGTAACAATGCCCCAGTATTTCTAGTACTATCAATGTTGCCACATCATTCTACTGACTACGAATCGGCAATGGGGGCGAAACCATCAGTATGGCACGCCCGTGTCAATAAAATAGACTGACGATGTTATAAACAAATGAACGCCTGTGCGTAAATGCATTGGAAAAGACAACCATAACAATTAAATAACCGGTTGACAATTCTTACACGAATCTGTTTAATAATTAAAGAATTTAGGCGTGTTGTTATCACAGTCAGTCGACCAATAATAACTGGCCTTTGGAAGGTTTCTGGGCTAGACATGCATGGAGGGGACATCGCTCGGCCGGAAATATGGAATGTAAATAAGAGCGCTATTTGTCGTGCAAAGAAGAAAAAGAGCGGGAAAGTGGAACAATTAGTCGTCTGCTTTTGCCTATTCGCAGCACGGATGAAGCTTAGAGGAAACTGTGCCTCATATTTGCTAGACGCCAACAAATTGTCCAAACACAAACCATCGGTTTTTATTTTCTCCAGTGTATGGAGAAACAATTACAGCTTGTTTGCCGGAAACTAGCGTGTATGTTTTGTATGTCATGCATATCAGCCATCAGCCGCCGTTTATGAGATATGCATCTTGGAGTCCTCGATATAATTGCTTTAATTAGTCGATTTTTTTTCCCTTGCTGCCTTTTCTCTTCCCCCTTCATTTTGTTCCTGTTGCTTCTCCGCGGGCCTGTCTCACGTCCCCCTTGCGCCCTCCATATTTGACTCTTGTTCAAGAATGCATCGCGTTCTTAATATGCAGTTTGCTGTTGGGGCACCTTGGTAAGCCTACTTACACAGTTTGCCTGCTCAGTGTAATTTATACTCTCGCCTCGACTGCTATGTGCTTTATTTATCGCGATATCCCTCCGTAAATGGCCCAAACATGCTTCTCATTATTGTTCGCCCTGCCCCACGCTCGTAAGCTCCCCCACCCCGTTACAAAGGCCAATCAGAATGGTCCTTTGGGAAATATGCAAATGAGGCGCCATTGGGACCACACTTGTATGGTGTATGGCTCGCAGAGGGCGCTTGAGTCGATTGCTGAAACGATGAACGGGCTGGCCGTCCGTAATTACACCTTCATGGTTTTTTCCTCTTTGCTTATGTGAGTAGTTAGTTAAAAACAGAAAGCCCTCCACCTCCTCCCCATCAGCGTCCCCCTGGTTCTGTTGTTCCAAAGGTCACCGCTAGGGGGATTCAGTTGACCTTGCCCTTGTTCTATGACAGGAGCAGGAAGGCTTGATTATGTTGGTGGAGAGATATTGATGAGCCAGCAGTGATGACTTGGAGGAAAGGTTATCAAAAGCCGGTCCCTTGGATCACAGGCACTGCCTTTATAATGTTACTACTATAGGCTGCTCCATTCCATGGTGAACAGTCTGTGGAACTGAATGCCTAAACTACCAGCCTAAAAGCTCTCAGATTAAAATCTCTCCACCCTCCCATAAATGAACACCCTCCTCCAAGAAGTTTGCTATTATGTCAAGGACAGAAGCACCAAGAGAACCTGGCTTTAAAAGCATTCAGAACGATAAGATAAGATAAAGATAAGATAAGGTATGGGGATCATTCCTGGCATTCTTTAATTAATATTTAATATTCCAAGCAAGTTGAATTCAGTGATGCCGGAGGTCGATTATAAGCATCCTTTCCTCGACTGATATGATAGATTTAGAGAAAAGAACTGAGAGTAATATAACATACTGGTACCTCATTAAATCCAACCAACTCATCTTAGTCCTGCTTGCTCATGAAGGTTCCTCATCAAGAATAGATGGCCTATTTTTCTTGAAAAAGAAATCTAATTATGAGGCATTAGTGCTTAAGGTATTGATGCTCTCAGGGCTTTATTTAACATGAATGAATATTAATTCTCCGAACTCTGTGAAGCGAAATTTCGAGAAAGCTTCATTGACTGTCAAGTGCATTATAAACCCGACCATTGGTGACAAGGGCATTGTATTTATTTGTTTCTTCGTTTCCCGGAGATTTATATAATAGCCGTGCCCTGGTGAAACTGACTATGGAGAAGAAGTGGAAAATAATGGTCTGCAAATATTTGCCTATATGTAGGTACTTCTGTGATGATTATTTTTTATTTCTTAGTTCTAAGTGGCATACCAATGGATATAGTCTTATGGTGGTGATGACATATTGTTTTGTATACCTGTGTGTGCCTGGTAATTTGTTGGAGGCCTAACATGCATTGACCTAGGACTATAGGAATGTCCAGATTCAGTTTGAACCATCCTTTAAAGCAGTATTCTCAGCTATCACGACAAAACATCTTATCTGTGAGCGATTAATAAGTGAAGCCACCACAAGAAACGATTTCGCTTGGAAATATAAATGTGGACTTTTATGAAGCCCTGTAGCAAAAACAGTCTGACAAATCGCTCCAGAATTCTGGTCAAATGACTTTTGGATGGGCTGGAAAAGACGAAAACAAAAAGTAGAAAAAGTTTAGTTCTTGTACGATGTGAGCTGGGAGTGAACTTCAGCTTCGATTGACCTGTCCCACTTTGCCTTCAATCCGAGTGGAAATTTACAGCTTAAACTTAAGATCAATAAAAGATGGTCACTTTATACCATTCAAGAGGACTGCGTTTAATAAAGACAACCCATAATGTGTGCTATGATTATTATATTGTCTTGTATTGAGGAGATTGGCTATACATATAATAAAGATGGCCTTGATCCAGACCTTTTCAGTAGGAGAGAGAGAGATGATGAATCTTTCTGAGGAGAATCGGTCGAAAATGCATGATAAATCGACTGCCCTACGGATTGGCCAGATCACATATACAATATTTATGTGATATAAACGATGCCTGATAATACCCCCTCCCCCTGCCCCCCACTCAACCATCCCAACCCTTGGGAGTCTTGCCTTTCCTATCCTATACGCCTACAACCTGACTACATCAGTCACAGAACTCATTATTTCTTCCTTTGACCAATAATGTGCCAGGCCGTCTTGGTTAATATAATTTCGAGGTATTTTATAGTGCAGTTCTATGAGACAGTGAGTGATTGCTTGATATGTTGCTCTCATCTACTGCCGAGAGTTTATTAATGAGTCTAGGGATGGTTCTAGACTAGAAGGATATATTAAAGCTACTCATATATGGAAAGTTTAATAGCTGGCTCTATACATAAAGGTATCCATCATTATCCGTTGTTTTTGATCTATAGTTAGATTTAATCTCATATATTTATAAATTGTTGGATTTAATTATTTTAACACCTAGTCCTTAGTACTCTTATCTAACTGCTCACATAACAGAAAAACTGTCAAATTTAAGGAGATATTTTCTTTTATATGAAATAAAGATTTCCACCTGAAATCTTGGTGAGCTAGTTGATGTATTTACCACGTGTGAGTTGACAAGGTAATCACGTTTCCTAGCGTTTGGCTGAAGAAAGATGTGTACCTTTGCCTGTTTTAAATTAGAAAAAGCATTTGTGATGCGGAGTGAGAGTGAAAAATATAAACTGCTGAAGGGGATTCTTGAATTTCGCGTTTAGCTCCATAAAGGGGACTCTGTCTTGCTCTTAGCAACCTCCTCCCACAATAATTTCCTCATTTTGTGTAGGTTGCCCATCTATCTTCCCCATTTTTCCTTACTGTCAGTCAGGTCGTCAGTCCTTTTAAGAACTTTTAAGACTTTGATTCTAGCCGCGTCGTATACTTAGCTTTTAAGAATGTCGGTTGTTTTCCAATTATTCCCTAATTCTTTCCCTAATCCCAGCGCCCCCCACCTTCCCCTACCTCCCCCTGCTCCAAACACACATTCCCTTCGTTACCAGAACACTATGTGTTATTGTTAGATAAAGGATGGCCTGCGCCCACCCCTTCTGATGTCAGAGAAGATAAGAGAAACAGGTTAGATAATTCATCCATTCTAGGTCAGCGCAGGTCATCAATATTGTATTGATTCTCCCCATTGGTCTGACCATGCCTCCCCTCCACCTGCTTCATCCATCTCCTTCATTTAATTTATGTCAGGCCACCCCTATCCATCGCTCTTCCGCTCTCCATTATTGAGCGACGGGGAAAACACAGGTTAAATTGATACAACAAATGACTATAATAATGCTCCCCTCTGCCATCGCCTCTGATTAGTCCTCAAGTGTCATTGATTGAATGTTTGCAGGAGTTCCATCACTTATGGGGCTAGTCACTGTTTTGGACATTAATCCCAGGGCATGCACCTTGTTCTTCTTGGAGAGGTTCTGACATTTGATATCAACTTCGCTCTTATTTAGGGTTTCCTATTGCTCTCAACTCAGCTTATTTTATCTCACCAGGCTCCTTTTCTCTTAATATCGCTCCATCTTCCGCCAGCTCTTTCCCCCCAGAGTCGTTAGACTTAAATCACCCTGCGCTGCCTCGTTACTCATATTCTAATGTGGACTACTTAATTTATCCTAAATGATGAAGGATCTTTTGAGGGTCTCCCATTTTTCTTCACTTTGAACGATTTCCTTTATTTTTTTATCGGTCTTTCATCTATGTATCTATTATAGGGATCCATTGTACATATCCCCATCCAAGCAAAACGACTGCAGTGCCATGACCCCTGGATTTTTTGTGATACATCTTTCAATATCCTATAATTATACCTTATCACCAAATACCCAAAGTATCAGCATTTAATACTAATGATTTTGCCCATGGGGACCAATATAAATAGGATACATACCCGTCTTAGCCTAGATTTTCCCAATTATTGAACTCCACCAGATACAGTAATCCCATTGAATAAAAATATTGATGTTACCATGGCAACTTGTCCCTTTGTAAAAATGATTTTGACAAAAAGTAGCCATCAACGTAGCGTTTGATATCTGCTTGTTTCTCTGATGGGTTTCAGCTACTGGGGCTACTCCAGTCGTGCCATTAATTAAAACCACTTTGTTAATAGGTATAATTACCATAACCAACGACAACCGGTCTCATCTAGGTTATGAACGTTTCCCCAGCGCTGCAGCAGCACTCACTCCAACAAAGTCCATCAATTAATGGCATTCATAAACCATGTGTTTCCAGAATCATGCAAAGAGATTGTCGCCCACTTAGGTTTTAATCAAATTGTCCGCAATAAACATAAATCTCGTGCTGGGGGTATTGATTGTAATGAAATGAGATGGTCGTTTTACCTCTACTGCTTCTACCTCCTACGACTAATGTTGCTGCTGTTATATTATTATTGGGATTTTTTCCCTCCTGGTTTTATTTGGCCAATCATAGTAGATAATGGTGTTACTAGGCAACCGTTTCTAAATGTCTGTGTAAGCTCATGTGCCAGTATTTTCTTTCCTTCAGCATCTTGGTGATTTTAAACCTTTCCTTAAAGTAGCTCATATTGTTTCAAGTCAAGTCAAATAAGACACATAAATGTTAGATCTATCTTTAAGATGACAATTTATTGGAGTTTAATTTATTACACCATTGTGATTTATGTACCTGTATATCAAAACCGGGGAATTAACTATCATACAATCACTACTTTTACCTGGTGGCACTTAATTTTAGCTAATTAAGATGGAGTGGTTAAATCAAAGGCTGATATTTCTCTGGCTTAACTATGGCGCTAGCTGGCTGTGTTATGAGTGCTGTGAGAGCCCACGGTGATAGCATCCAGCGATCGGTGCATCAGGGTCATTCTGCCGCTGAACCATTCATTTTTACTCTCGATCAATGATTCCAATCCCATTATAAAATCTGTTGACAATGCAGCAAATAATGTTAATGGATTGAAATTGGCAGCGCGCTGGGACATTTCATTTAATGTAAATGTATGTTCATGCGCATTGCAAATAGCATCGCAGCAATATTTAGCCTACCAGCACAAATTCGAACAGCGGTATACAGGGGGGAGAGAAAGATAGAGAGGGAGGCAGTTTAGTAAATGCGTGCAGCAAGGCAATCAAATGAAACGTTCTGAAGCTTACTACTATTGCCTGGATAAAAGTAATTATACCTATACCCAGTACAGGGGCGGAGCGGGGTTGTGGGGGCGTGGTGGCTTTAAGATCAATGGGTAGAAATATAAATATCGGGCTATGAATTGATAAGATGCACTCGCCATGGGTACATAAAGAGACTTCGGAGAGGAGTGAACCCCCCATGCACCACCGCCCACCACCCCTATATAACCACCGTCATCCTGCACTCTCTATACTCTGCAATTGTCACCAATTTATTCAAACTATTTTCGCGTGTATCCCAGGAGACGGCGCCAAAATAATACGTGATTTGAGAACATGTCCATGCCAATTCATCCCTTTGATAAGATTGACCCCACATGCCTCCTTCTTCTCTTAACACTTTAGTCCTCCTCCCTGCCGCTCCCTTCTGGGCTTGGCAAACTGCTTGACAAACTGCTCGTTCTTGTCATTTTTAAGGACAAGTAAATTAAAATAGAAATATATGCAAATGTTGCATTGAAAACCCAGTGGTGAAATATGAGAATATTGGCACTATTTCAGTGGATGCTGGAGTTATGTCCTCGATGGGACCAAATATCGACATATGCATTTAAAAGACGAAAGAAAGCAAAACCAAGATGGCTTGCACCGTTTTACCCTGAAGATACATGGTTTTAAATTCCCTTTGGTTATTACTGGATCAACTCTTAAGATTTGCACTAGAAGTAGACAGTAAATTAAACCAGGCCTCAATATAGACATTTTATTAATTAAAAGAAAACAACCCAAAACCTTTTTGTTTTATATTTCTTAATCTCCAGGCCCATTCACTTTTGAAACTATGAATGTTGTTTAGCTTTTCTATTATGGGTTCTCTATGTAGTCAATGATTGCATTTCCCAACACGTCCTCGTAGAATCTCCCACATCTGCCATTCGAGTGCCTCCGTAATTATTTTTTGTCCACTATCGGCTCTTTATTCATTATATTGACATCGTGTTTTTTCGTTGGGCGATGCATGGACATTGATTTCTACAAGGACTCTTTAAAGTGTCAACTTTAAGAATTAAAACAATCCACGTATATAAATATATATGCGCTCATATGGTTTCTTCAGAATTGATACCGAATTGAGGCCATGAATTACTTATTTATCAAGTTCTTAGCTGGATATTAATTAGACAAAATTCACAATATTATATCTATACCCATAACTTTCCTATATACACCCTAACAAATACTATTTTAGGGAGGAAGTTATATATTGAACATTATTTCCCCTTTATAGAGATCTTTAATGTCTATTGCATCAGTAATTATTTCCTGCTGTCATTGCTGAGAGTGAAAGCGCCGGCCTGAGCCGGGATATTCCAGACATATATTGTACCGAGGCACAAGCAGATTACAGCATTGGGTCGGCTAATCCAATCGTTCTCACACCATTTGTTCCTCAATATTTTCCACTTCAATGCTCGATTGGACCCAATACTTTCAGGCTTTTTCTCAGTGTGACCGACTTAGCCGTCTATTAGGCATTGACTGATACCGCGCGGGTCTTTGTGGATAAAGCCTCAAATTCACTGCCGCGTCAAACCTCGCCTTACGTCTGGTTTGACGCGTTAGTGGATATTGGACTTAACTCTCTTAGAGCTGAATCATACTTGGACGCAGCAACGAGTATATATTTATACTATATAAATCTACAATTTTAGCTATTACAAGAGAATAAACTTATCAAATTGACTAAATGTTTGACCTGAAGTTATCAATGTTTTGCTAGTGTTACATGTTTATGCAAGCATGTGAATGTGGACTTTCATGAAGCCCTGCAGCAAACACAAGAGGGTGAAATCCTCCACAAATTTGGTCAAATCACTTTGAGGTTGGTAGAAGAATATCTGCACAATATGTAGAAATTCTTTCGTTTTTGGTCGATGTTAGCTATGAATGCAACTTTAACCTTAAAAGTGTGAGTAGTTTATGGGAAAATGGCATTGCGTCAGGGTGCGGTAAACATACAAGTCTAGTATTTAGGTCTGCCTTCAGATGTTTGGACGCAGCAACGAATATATATATCAAAGACATCTTGATGGATTCTTTTGATTTGCTTGATTTGCTTTTTTAATATGGAAAATCATATTTTAAAAAAAACAGTCTTTGTCATTTTACAACACTAGATAATCGAATCAGCCTAGGGAAAGTATACATTGAATGAAACCCATCGTTAATCGGAATAAAATGGCACTAATATTCTGAAGATCCAACACATATCATTGCTCATAGGACAGGAAATGATATTCAGGCAAAACGGCACGCTTGAAAAGACCGACCCATGAACGCAAATTTACAATTATGTAAGTAGTATATGGAAAGTGGGCTTTACGCCAGGGTGTTATATATCTAGCGGAAAACATGGATAGTAGAGAAAATGTATTGGGGGATTGTAAACAAGATTTGTGTGCTGTCCTAGAACCAGAGTGAATCTCTTATACAGAGGTAATGTATATATGATGGTTTTGACATGTCTGGAGGATAGTAGTGTTGAGATACGAGGCCAGGTTATTACAACCATGTGAGAATGGAAACCTGTGATTTGCCTGCGAGGCAGACCTCCCGCGGCAGAATACAGGTCGCTTACAGACAGCTGCCAGTAAAAGACGGATTGAACTGTCCAATTGTAATGGGGAAATGGCAATTTAATAGCTAGCATACGGAAGGGGGAAACGTACCTATGTACCCCCACCGGGTGCCTGGGAAACCTCCCGGCATGCACAGCGCGTGATTGTGGGATTCACGTGACTTTGGTGAGGGAAAGCTGCTGCCTGGCGACTGGGTGATAGTTGTTCTGGCAGGAAGTCGGGCGTGTGTAGGCGTGTGTAGCCTTGTGATAGAGAGCGCATGCGTGAACGAGTCGGCCTGTGACGTCACAGCGACTGAATGTCGTCTGCTGTGGCATGATATGGCGCCATTATTACAATAATTTACATACAAGTCTCGTGTTAAGCCCGATGTTAGCATCATTTCCCTGCGGATGCCATGTTATATATGTCATTAAGTACCAGGAAATCGGTTCCGATTGTGCTATTTTGAAATTTTGCGATAAATGCGCTACATTTCAGTGATTCATCGTGACTCATCTACATATTTTTTTCCGGCTAGTAAACTGAATCCACCCGTATATTAGAAAACATATAATATATGTAAGTCGAGATTCAGTGATCGACGATTTACCGGTCATATTTGATTCTAAAACCTCTTTGAACATAAAAACATCACTATCCTGAACTAATTCAACACAAATATATATAGTAGTGGGTGAATACTGCCATCAAGCAATGTGTATGTCTGTCTATGTATGTCGTGTATGTCTGCAGACATACACGACATACATGTATAGGGGCAGGATCAAGGGAGTGTAGGCGTACAGGCGTATATTTACGAGTGTTGAAATATGCGAAGGGGGAGAGGCCTTGTAGGGCATGAGAAGGGAAAGTCCTGTTAGGGTAGGAGAAGGGAAATGGCTGTTGGTTGTGAGCTCTGCCAGCTTGTTGCCTCAGCCACTGGGGACATTTGGTTCACTTCTCTCTCCCACTGTTGGGATTTAACCCGCCATTGCGGACCTGTGTTTTCTATCCCTTCCACAGATACCACAGTTCTCTTATCATTCCACTTTTAATCAACTCTATGCTGATAAGCCTTATCTGTCTGACAGTGACAATATTCCCCGCGTGATAAATCATCACTCTATACGGGTGGAGCCCCCAGGCGTAGACCGCCCAAACCTGACCCCCCGACCACGCGCTCACCAACACACGCTTGCAGATTTTAGCGTATTGAGACCTAAATCCCCCTGGGAAATGAAAAGTATTGACGCGCACTGAACTCAATCGTCGTAACCGAGCCCCTCAGCGTTCTCCCTTCCCTTCCCTTCCCCACTCCCCCTTTCCCCACTCCCCCTATTTCCACAGCTCTGGCATTCCCTCCCTTATATACCCATATCCCCCTCCCCCCTTCATGCAACCCCAACCCATTTACACACGCATATGGGATTAAAAAAGAATTCGCAGGCTTGCCTAACCTTAATCCCTGCACACCAAAAGCCATACTGAGCCAACATTTATTATGAGCTGATCATACCGTGTCACCAGCATGGCTGACTTTCCTATAATTCATCCGGGTATTCCGAGGTCATTACCATATCCATCATATGTAATCCTCGATGATCATAATCGCTCTTGGATTTTCCGTGTCAGTTGGGTTAAATAATAGCCTAGATTGTGCGAGGGAGATTCACATCGATTTGTCTTTTCGAGTAAATGGAAACAGTAATTTGTTTCTGTGTCATGCAAATTGATATATTATATTCTCCTCCTCGTGTATGACCTACTTGGGTTTCATGCTAGAAAACACTGTTCAAAGTGGTAATGGGTACGATATGGCATATATCAATTGGGGCATTTTCACATATTTTCACACCCATGTGAAATTGTCTTGGTTGGATTTGATTGAATTCAGTTGAAATAGCCTTAATCACCCGAAAATTGTTGAATCCCATCTTTTGAAATAATTCCACTCTAGCCTTTTCCTCTGTGAGTCTCCTATTGCAATAAAAGCGATTACTATAATTAAACCTTTGTGTTGAAATCTGTCCCCGTGGTATTCCCTTATATGCATGTATGATTGTGAAAGCTCGCCCCTACACGCGACATCAAATGTTTAATTGCTTCTTTTTTTGTGTCTTTCGCAGGTTGAACGTTCTGAGCCACGTGATGAGCTGTTACAACCGAGACATCGCCAATCTGTCGCCGCGCTCGCATCAGAAGCTCTGTAAGATGTGTTCAAGGTGGGTCTTACTATTACTCATATATACCCTACAGATAAATTGTGTGTTTGTTCTGCCTTTATGTTTTACCAGGCTGTTTACCTCCCTGGGGTTGTATACCACCGTCTGTTACAGAGAAAAAACACGCTAACGGACACTATGCCCTACTCTTTCCGAACATTAGCCATGAATCTTTAGGCATGTATAGGCTATATGCATACAATCTATTCATACAATCCCAACCCATTCATCCATCCATTCATACAAGCAAGTATTCTTATTCAATTTATATATTGGTATTTTTAATCCGCATCGAACCCTAAATTCGCATATATTCTATTTCTGTCTTTGCTTTAGGTGCTGTGTTATTTTAGCTATTCCTTGGTGTAGGTATATTGCTCACTATGGAACGAATAATGTAACCATCCTTTACACTCTATTCGGTCTCCTCCTGCATATGGACATTACCTTAAATACTCTTATCATAATATCAGTTTAGAGGATGGAGCGCCCACCCACCCACCATCCTACACCGGAATTGACACAGATACCCAGAATCCCCTGTGTCCCAGATTCCGGCCTTCCGCCACCTGGCGGTGTCGAAGTGCGCCGGACTACTTTCCTGCCCAATCCACGAGAGGTTCCTAGCGGGTGGTTACTTCCTCTGCCGCTGCGTGCGCAGCTCGTACCATAGTGACAGGATTCGTCACAAGGGGCGTCACAATCGTGGCGCCACCTGGAGGCGCTGAGAGAAAAGGTGTCGTATGTCGTTAGCTGAGTCAAGAGACAATGGCTGCTCCTGGGGGACGGAAGATTTTTCCGCTGAAATGGGAAGTAAATGAGCGTTGCAGAGGAGGTACATGTCAATCTCACTATGTATGAAACCTGGGTGGCCACTCTGAATAAAATACCAACATGGGGGAGGCAGGCAAGATGGCAGACTTTTGAGAGCCTTGCCTTCAAATTGGTGGCAGTATTCGACCCTTATTGTGGCGGGTTTTTACTAGGGGCAGGGTGGTAAATTTAGAAACATCCATATCTTGTGCGTGCATCAATCACCTTTGTTCCAAGCTCGGTAGAAAATGGGACCTAACAGAAGGAAGGGAAAAAAGTTGCGGGCTGCAATCACTGAAATGAATTCAAAGAAGGAGGCGTGCTGGGTTGGCATTGGATATGACGGGACCAAGAGCCTGACCTTCCGGACTTACTCAGAAAAACTTCAATTGCCGAAATGATAGAAGAGGATTGTTTAAAAGGGCACTGATGCTTTTAAGAGGGCCCTTTCTACCTCCGATCTGATTTAATGCTGGTGTTAAAACATTACTTGCCATTGTAGAAGGAGGAGGATGAAGAGAAGGAAGAAAAGGAAGAGAAGGAGTTGGTAGGGAAAGAGGGCGGTTGGCCTTTGTCACTTGCACCAGTCTGATCTAGTTAGACAGCCAGGCCAATGGACATGTTGATCTGCAGCTATTCCATGTGCTTTACATCCTCCCCCTGCAGTACAAATATTGAGATGTGTGTTGGTCCAGGATGGAGGCTGGCCCAGGGCAGGGTGGTACATATTGTCCACTTCTATACATCCTCCCCTCGCTCCCCACCTCCTTACCAGTACAATAAAGTTGTGTGTCGCTCTTCACCCGCTGCATATATATAATATTCCCTCCAGTACTGTGTGCAAAGATGCAGGGCAGCCACCTAGTGGAAGCTGGGAGAAGAATGTCATGGCATACGTATGTCATCTTCTAAATGGACGTAGTAGCCGGCTGTTATACTCAAAATGCCTCCTTATATTTGAAGATGACCCCTTTGGAAGTACTCGAATCCATTATCATTTAGGAGGCTATTGGTTGTACTGCTAGGGCATATAAATCATTAAACGCCCTTATAGCGAGGCTTTGTGGTCTACCTCCTTAATTTGATGACCCTGTCACATCTATCCCCACTTTAATACCCATTTATAGCCGCCCTTGAGGCTCATTTCATTGGCTGGTACTCTATTTGTGCTTCCAACAATCACCTATAAAGCTGCATATCGGACTTAACAGCTATAATATAAACTTAAGCGTTGCCACGGTTCATATATTTGTTGTTAAATTCGAGTATGCTTTTCCTACTGCGTAAAACTGTTTATCAAGTTGTAGTAGCGATGAGTCAGAAGGATTGAATTTTCTCCTGACATTTTGCAGGCCGAGTCTTTCTGTCCATGTTAAGTCACATGACTGCGGTCGGGAAAATGCTTTTAAGTCCGGGCTGCCCATCCAAATCCCATCAGAATCTTGTCCGAGTCTCGTCCACTGAGTGTCTCTCCGTGTCCAGCTGATATCACATGGTCGATGGCTGTATCCTGCTCTCCACCAGCAAACCCCCCTCCTCCACTTTTTCTAGCCCTCAAGTCATTTATGATAACACATGAAGAGACTGCCTGCTTAAGCTACGCAGCGCCACCTTCAGCCTATAGCTGATGTGACCCAGGCGAGGTCAAAGGTCAGCCACTGAAAAATGTGGGCTGTAAAAGCGTCCAAAATGCCCGGATGGGGACCTGATGCCACCTGGTGGTAAGAGAGTTCCCTGGTGGCAGGATGATAAATCAGTTTATTGAGGGGCACTGGAGGATCATTTGGTGTTAGCCAGGCTGAGATTGGCAGCGGACAGCTCAAGGGATGTATTAGGTGCTGGCAACCGTAAAACGACAAGTGTGTCCACCCAGGCATGAAGATGCGGGCTTGAGGAGAGAGGAGCGATCCGCGAACACAAGAGCCATTGAGTCGCAGAAAGCTGATTAACTCAACACTGAGGCAGCCCCACACTAGCTACCACTTCCCTCTAGTGTAATTAGTGTAAACCAACAGGTCAAAGTTCATTTTCATTAGGTCCAAAATGTTGGGGATCAGATGTATGAGTAGACCGGCCTCAAATAGCAAAGACGGTCGCTAGACTGGTTGCTCTTCCACTCTTGATAAGGAGAAGATGCTTAGGCATGCGAATGGCTGAAGGCAAGCTACTAAATATACCTTGCACAAATAAAAGGTTTTACAAAAGCTGTTTCCATGCAAGTATTGCACGCCAGGCAATTGTGCCGGCAAGTTTTGCTGAGGTCGACAGTAATTTGACCAACAAGCACACCACCTCCAGTATTGAGAGAAATATAATGTAACATCTGTGCAGAGAGTGGTATTGTGGTTGCCTTGTCAGGCCTTCAATCACGTTCCACTCCCATCGCTCTGATATATGCTCTATTCGCGCTTGCATATATTCTCTAAAAAGGAAAATTAAGGCCTGTGCAAAAGGGAAAAGTATAGAAATCCCCCATTTGGTACACTTTTAATATATCCCCAATTAAAGCACTTCAAATCCTTACACAGCATCTGAAGGACATGCGGATCGTTATTTTCTAGCCGCTCCACTCTCATTGAACGACTGTGTTCATGCGTGATAGAAGACATAATCCTTAAGATGGCCTCGTGTATCCATCCGCGGTACTATATTTCACCAGTAGATGGGAACCGGCCAGGGAACATGGATTTTCAATTATGAGACTGTGGAAGATGGAGTAGATGGGTAAAGGGGTGTGTGTTATGGTAGAGAAATAGGCGAGCTAGGTGAGAGGGGCAGAGAGTCAAGTCAGCTAGTGAAAGCATATGAAATAGGCATAGAGAGCTCTGTGAATATCTGACGAATGGATTCTATTCAGCTCCGATACCCTTTACCTTTCTCAAAGGATTACCAAAAGAAACAGGCAGTGGTACAGAAAATCAGCAATGCTTGATCCTGATGTTGCTGAATTTGTAAATTAAGTGGCCAGGCCACAAATGATTAGCGGTGTTATACAAAGAATTAATTAGATGCCATCCGATGTGGCACACATGAATGCTTCCTGTTATCTGATACATTGGATTCTTTAAGATAATACTAAAAGAGAAATATTTCCATTATGAGTGTTCTTGGCAGCAGGGCGAGAAAGCCCATGTCTCAGAAGCAGTCTTAGAGGATGTGTCTACCTCTCCGATGCGCTGTTCTATGCACCGTTCCCCAGCTGCATGACTAGCAATTCCTCCAATAAAGGGATTTGACATTGGAGATTTAAGGGGACGACTTCAGATACCTAATGATTAGCTATTTTATGATCAGGTTCATGTGGATTGCCCTGGAGGGAGAACCGCTGCAAATCAGTATTAGACGGGCTGGCGTTTGTATGGGCCTCCGTATATCCTCATCCCAGCTCTTGTCTGTGGGGAGGGAGGTGTTGTTTTAATGCCTACCGTGGGTTGTGGGCGATATTACGAGACACATGTGAGCCGCGCATGCTATATGAGCGCTCAAACACAACGCTATGACTGCTTGTGCTTGCTTTATCCTCGCACCGAGTTGCTCCTATCCTTGCATGACACCTGTGTCCTTTGTAAAGAACATTTGGGGCTGATGGCCGTAAGCTGGCGTTAGCTTCAAAGATATAGACATGATGTGTAGAATACTGCTTCCTTATTCGGCCCCGCTCAGCCCCTTGCATGTCATTATACCAAGCTATACTTGTCCCACAAAGGGCTGCCTGCTTGGTTATGCAACCTGGAATCCACCATGACTGCCAGCTCGCCCCATATTATCTCCTTGCGAAAATGCAGCCCAGGTAACGGCCAATCATTAGCACCTCTGAAGGCCAAAGGAATTACCTTCCCATGGACTCACTCCCTCTAAATATGTGTCCGCCTTCGCATCAATGTGATATTTACTAAAAGCTCGAGTATCGAAGAGCTCTTTAAATTGTTACAGTCTAACATTTCGTCGACTATCTAAACAACCGACATTTACGGAGGGAATTACCTAACTGGTGGAACGACATCCTTTCTGTGTTTCTATGGTAAATTGAAGGCTGTGGAGTAATATGGCGGACTATTTTGTAGCAGAACTACTTGTCAGACCAAGTTACATGTGCATTTTACCTCAAAGTCTGAAACACTAGAACCCTGGTCGCGGATGCCATCGTGTAAAAATACAACATTGTTACCATGGTAACCGCTGAATTATAGTCGTTTAGAGAGATTCCTGAATGAAAAAAGGGATGCCGACAGAATACAATGCCATTGATGGTAGTGACAGGGCTTCGGGAGAACTATCATTTCAGAAACACTTTTGGTGCATCATTGACAGGGGGATGCACAGTTAGCAATGAAGGTTTTGTTGGGATATTTTGATTTAAAGCGAACAATTTTCTGCAAACAGGTATAATTGCAATGGACCCTGCCTTTGGGTAAAAATCATTTCACTTTCGATGTTTAGCGAATCGGTTTATTGACACAATGGCGTCATAGCCGTCATGCAAAATGACATTCTAAAAAGTCTGTTTAGATATGGGGGGATTTGAGGGATGAAACTGTCATTTGGGCATTTGTGGAATTGGCACACACACTCCAATCCTCTCGAGATGGATAGAAGTTAATCGTTCCTGACCGAGTTTGCCTGTGATAGTAGATACACCAAGAGTGAAAGTGAGAGGACGTGGTGGGGGGGGGGGGGGGGAGGGGGGAGCTCGAGGGAGGAGAAGATAAAAAGGAAGTTATTAGAGTAGAAAGTGATCTTGAAACAGAAAATAGAAAGAATATCAAATATTTAGAGAGGGGAAATGCCTAAAGGTCTTTCTGTCGAATGAAAGGCACTGTGGGCAGCTATCTGTTAGTCTTATGTGATGTCTATATCAAAGGATGATGACTTGGGCCCCAGTAGGTCTGTAAGCCCCATCGGATCCCATGTACAGTGAGGTCATTTATTCCTACCTTCTTCTCTGAAAAGCATTTTCAAGGCAAAAAGCCCATGTCTTTCCCGACATGTATGGAACTCATCCAATTTATCATCGAAGAATTCTGAATCCTCAATGGAATACAATCCTGAGGATATTGACTAAAAGGCCTATGGTCGTTGATAACCTTAATTCAATGTAGGTGTTGTTTTCATGTTGGATTAACCTGTTTGGCAGAAGATTAAGAACCAGGCTGGAGAGGGAGAAAGAGAGATAGGGGAGAGAGAGTATGTGTGTTGGAGGGAAGGAGAGGGAGAGAGAGAGGGGGGGGGGGGGCGAGGGAGAGTGAGGAAGGAGCTTAACTTGTTTGGGAGAAGATTAAAAAGCAGGCTGGAGAGTAAGACAGAAAGGGAGAGACAGCTACAGAGAGGGACACACAGAGTTGAGAGAGAGAGTGTGTGTGTCTGTTTGTAGGAGGGAGAGGAAGAGGGAATGAGAGAGAGGGGGCATCTGAGGTGTGTGTGTGGGGGGGGGGGGACACCAGCAGCAACCACTGCCTCTATGCAGCTATTTCTACAACTGCAATGCTACTGCAATAACAGCTCCTATTTCTCCAGCCTCGTGCGCTCAGCTTCGGGTGTAGCTTTTTGACTGTTGACATTTGTGTGTTTTGAACATTTTTTGTAAGGCCCTTCTCTGGCTTCTACTCCCCTACCTCACTCATTAACCTATCACACTCCTCTAATTAACCTCATTAGTGGCGCAGTCACGTGACTCGCTCCGCCAATCAGAGCGGCCTATTCCCAGTATCCATAAAGCAAACGATGTTGACTGCTGTTTTCTCGGGATTTTTGTGGGCCTTTGTTTTCGTCGGCCTAGCGGAATGTTTGAGCATTAATTGTGTCCATTTTTAACTGCATCATGTTTTGGGTAACAAAGAAATTGTAGGAGTTCTATGAAGTTGGCGCTTCAGATCTCAGGTTGACACGAGCGGTCTCTTAGGAAGATTTAAACAGCAATCATTGCAGTTATTGTTAACCCCAACTTAAAGCTCCATTCTCAGTGAGTGCTTTTTAAGGCAGCCCAAAATCTAGCCGAACATGCAGAGAGTTTCCATAGCCTTCATTGTGCTTCCCTCAAGTCATAAACACAGTTCAATCAAAGCAAGTGAATCAATGGAAAAAGAACATGTCATAGATGGATTTAGGAAGTGTTTCAATGCCTGTGCGTATGAGTTTAATTTGCATGATGCTATTGCCAGGGAGTTTGAGATAGATGGAGGCGGCGAAATACTAGAATGTAAGCTTTGCGTGGGTCTGGCGCATATATTCCTCCAGTACATGAATCGTTCTTCTCCAGGCGTTGTTGGTGTGTGATGGGCCATATGCTGCTGGTGCCTCGGGGGCTCTAGCCTGATTAGCCCCACCACAATCTGGTTAGGCACTAATAGGATTGAGTGTTATCTTATTGGTTGTTGTTGTAATACTAACGTACAGAGTCCGCCTCGCGTCTCTTCCACGCCACACCAATTTTATTACCTACCTACGACTGCCCCGAGCACAAAGCCTAATTTTCCCTTACCCGCTCCATTCAGTGCTTACCATTTCCCTATCTCTTTTCATCTCTCCAAAACTTGTTTCTCTTGGCAGACGCCGAGTTCCGCAGCTACTGCCACCCACTCTGTGAGCCTCCTGCCTTAATTTATACATATCTCCTTGTCTGTGAGTCGTCCTAACCTCGTTTATGAAGGGGGTTTTATGATGGGCAATACGGTACAGTGGAGATGCCTCCTCTTGGAGTGTATTTATTGAGAGAGGGAATCAAAGAAAGTACCTAGAAACTATGTAGAAACTCTTGGTACTTTTGTTTGGTTAAATTCCCTTTTAGGTACTTGCTTTGCTGCCTCGCTTTTCGGTACTAGGTTAATTGCTTGCCTCTCCCTCTCTCTCCTTCACTCCCTCTCTCTCTCATTTCATTTTCATTATAATGCTATATTTTTTATGATGTATGACAAATATTTCCTGTTAGGGACTTGCCTTGCTGGCTCGGTTTTCTGTACCAGCTTGCTTCCCTCTCTCTCCCTCCCTGTCTCCTCGGAGCTGGTCATTTTTCATGTTGCCCTCACACAACTGACCCCTTTTATCTTAACAGAGTCAGTAGACTGGCGACAGACCGTTCCAATTTATTATTCATTCTCACACCGCATTACCAAACGGCTGCACTTATAAGTTAACCACGCTGGCAATATTCATAAACAAGCATCCTGCTTAAGTATATAGGATACAGCCGATTGACACTGCCTCGGTCCCCTCTCCCTCACCGTCAACTCCTGTACCCAGCGCCTTATGCCAACCGTATGCCAGTGCTCCCTGCCTTAACATGGGAATATAAAAGATCCTTAAAAATTTCTATTTTTGCACTGCACTGTGACAGGTGTAATAAATCAGTGCTGCTATTTGGCAGCGGAGGCGGGCCTGTTTCGCTTACAGGCATATATGGGTTGGTGTGGGGGAGGGGGAGGAGATCTCTCTCTTTCTCTCTGATACATGCTCTCTACTGCATATTGCTGTTCCTAGATGAATAATCACCCTCTCTAACTTTCTACCCTCAACCACCACCACCGCCGCCTCCTCCTCCACCACCAGGGACCACTGAAAAATAGTTTAAACTGAAAGAATGGCAGCCATCAGGTCTCTGCTACTATGTGATAACTTGATAGATCTCCCACTCTGTCCATCCGTAAGATCAACATTGGTAAGATTAGGCATCGGTAATGGAGGAATCTGTTATTACTCGAGATGATTAATGATGGGGCTAAATTGGGAATACCTTCACATGTAACCAATCATTTCCATTTTTTAGACTTTTGGATTGTTTTTGTATGTCAGTTTCTCGGTGTGTTAGATATTTTGGGTTGTTTCCTTGGACAATGTATTATATTCTATTTGTGGAATTTTCCAGCTTTTGAAGCTTTTAAGGCAGAAATGACCCAAACTCACAAAAATAGTATGACCTTCAGGGATGCAAAGCTGTATTTTTCCCTGGATGTAAAGTAGACGACAGCCTATCTCTCTCTTTCTCTTTCTCCCCCTTTCTCCCCCGCCCCTCTCTCTCCCCCTCCCCTATATATTTCTCTCTATAGTAATACCATTTATATGGGGGCCGCTGGCAACGCTATCCACAAACCTTCCCACCAACGCTTGCAAACTGACTGACACACACACGCCCATTGTCAATCACTAAAATTTAGTTTTTCCACTGCAGGACCTCCGAGCTATATATGGCATATTCTTTCTGTTCATCGCTGATCTACTGTCTATGATAGCTTCAAGGCTTTTATTTATGTATGAGGAAAGCAGAGACTACCTGGATGAATATCTCTTTGCCCATGATTACTCCCCTGGTAACCGCTGATAAAGCAGCAACTGATAAGGCTGTATATCATTCATTTTATTCATGGTGGTGAAGAATGGAAAGGCAATATTGATATATAACTGGTTACGTAGTTCATACGTTGCCACGGGGGCTTGTCATGCATATTTAGATCGTGCATTCAACATTCTTTCCCAATGCCAGCATGCTAAAGCTCGGCAGCGTAGGCAATGAATTGTTCCGATCCTTCAGAGTTATCGCCTTATGTGACTAGCTCTTTTCACTCCATCTGTAAATGATCCCACAAAAGCGACAGTGTCAAAGGAATCTCACTTTTTTTCTCATCATATCGACTATTGCATTAACAGGTTTCTTGAGTAAATGTATGTCTCTCACCAAATAAAACTGGTATCTTATCATATATCACACTCATAATTATCTCTTCTACCTTGCGATTTGACATATGTGCTGTGGTAGATATTATTGCACCTTTGTCTCACCTGTATCTCACACATAGAGTCGCGCCTTTAAGGTACCCTAGAACTTGGATTCGCGAAGGGACGCCTTGTTATTGGATGGTAGAAAAAGCTGCAGCAGGACATAAGTCAGGGGAGAAGATAGATGGCCTTGACCTCTGCACATGACCTTGACCTCTGACTGTTATTTTGCCTGTGGGAGAGAATGAATCATGGAGTAGGTCTAACTGTATGTTACAAGACCAGATGCCATCTTGTGGTTTTGATGATAACGATGCCACGCCCTTCCCCACCCCAACCCCCAACCCCCAACCCCTCACATACATTGCCCTCCCCTCTCTTCCCCCACTCAGCACCCTGAGATCAAATACCACGCATTGTGGGCGACCCTGTTGGCAATGTTAGCTCAGTTCTAGTTACATTCTACCTTAACCCATCGGGAAAAGAATTGCTTTTATCATGCAGCAATATTCTATCTATTATACGTTTCACATTTAACAACCTCGACAATCAAATAGATTTCAATGTCAAATCAAAATGCCACCATTATACATATATTGCTAAGATGATGGTGTACATTGAGCTGGTTGCTATGGTTACAGCTGGAATGTTGTGTTTGCCCGGCTTTAATGGCAGCGATCATCCGTAACCTTGGTGACCGCCATGTCAGTCCCGCCATGACACCAATCATGGCTCTGTCTGTTCCCGCCTAGATTAAACCCCCTCCGCGTCTGAGGTAAATAATGGAAACCTTCACTTCAAAGCCCCTGCCAGCACTCCCTTGTTGTCGTTGCGACCTTGTTGCGGCACTGTTTGCGACCTGTTCATGTCAGGGTTCGGGTAAGGGAGACTGACCGTAAGAGAGCAGAGAGAAAGGGCCATTTTTTCTACCTCTCAGAAGTTGATTGATTGCTGGCAACAATACCTGCAATACCTTTCGCCCTCCAGCTCTTCTTTACTTGCAAGAATGGGAATTCCTTGAAGCAACCGTTTTATTTCCTGTCACCGACCTGTAAGTCCCTGCATTGAGGGTGAATAGGGGTTCTTTGGTATCTCTTTCCAAGGCTTCAGTGAAGGATCTATATGTTGGGAAGTCCGAATGATAGTTGCCTTTTATCTGTCATTTGTATCCGCTAGAATATCCATCGCTATATCCAGTCAAGGCTATTTTCTCCTTCTTCCTCTGTCTAGGGCCATATTATCACTCCATTCTGGCTTATCTTTTAGCCTTGAACCTTTCAACATTCTGGCTCTACAGAATGTATATTTTTTATCAGATCCTCTATTCTGACATTGCCTGTTCTCCTGTTTGCCTCTATTTCAATATCCCCTATTCACAATAGGGACCTATTTGCAATATCGCAGCTCCTGGTTCTTGCCCTCAATTCCCTCTGCCCTTAATCTGCCCTGTGCAGACTTTGCCCAACCAAGTGTTTTAAACCTAGTGAATTTAATAAAACATTGATTAGAAGCTTCCTCCAAGTCCGTCCTACGTCGCGTGACTGAACGATTGCTCAATTCTTCATAGTTCACTTCAATATTTAATTTCCTTTATGGGTACAGAGGCCTTATTTAAGTTTCCAATTTTGTATTTTTCCTCGCTTATTTCACTTTTCTCGACAGTCACTCGGGTTGAAAAAAACACCACTGAGGAAATATAAATCAATAATTTGCAAAACAAATTATGCTTATCAATACAATTACTGATGGCTTCCTTATCCAAAGAAGATATTGCACTATGCAATCGGCAACCCACAAACACATACATGCTTTTAAAAGATCATCTAGTTGTTATCATAGGTCATAAATATATGTTTGTTCTTTTCCGTAACATTCCTTTGCTACATGTATGTCTGAGAGTACAGTACTGAATAGATTATCAAAGGATTTTCAGTTTCTCTTCTCGGTATAATTCTCGGGTTACCCCATACATTGTATCCCTCAAATCTTTAAGTATTGATGTTTAACAGCTATCTCTCAAATAATTCAAACAAGGAATTCTGGTCTATTGACAGGAGAATTTCTCTTTAAAAAGATTTTAATTCAAACTGCGTTAAGATGATCCTCGGTGGAGGTTTTTCGTATGGCCCAGAGAACGCATCTTTACATTAAACAAATGCAATAAAATGCATCGTTTCCTTTACTATTATGTGATATTTTTAATCTTTACAACTTTAACTAATACAATGGAAACCTTTTGTTCTTGGCAGGCTGATGACCGCAGGCTTTAACCCTCAGACTGTGCCGGAATCGACCGACTGTGTCGAGCTGAATGATGTCACTTCTTCCACGTCCAGTCTCAGTTCTTCATCACGCAGCGCAGAATTTCCGCAGACTGACTCGAATACAAGCTGCAGCTCCTTCAGCCGCAGTGACTCCAGGAAGAGCAACTCGCTTCGCGATTCACTCAAGCGTGAGACCATGAAGAGGGTAACTAGCTACTATGGTGCTGAGCGCCGGATAACACTCAACTCATCCTTCTTAGTAGAGCTGCTCAATAGCGTCTACTTTGTCATGTGAGTTGCTCCTTCGCTCCTCCCACATTGTCCTGAACTTTCTCCCAATAAGATAAAGTCTGCTAGAGCCATGGATATTAGCTTCTGTTTCTGCACTGGTTTCTTGATGGTATATGTGATGTGTTACAGGACAATTATCGAGTCTTAAGTCGCAAAAAAAAGGATTTTGAGATACCATCTCTAAGGATGGGATCAGGCAAATCGAATTCCAACGATATTATACTTTAGGATATCTCATAGATTCTTCTATATCCTTTTATGTTTGAAAAAATAGTTAGCTACTACTAAACTAATGAAATATATTGACTTGGGTTGTCCTTTGAAATGCATATAGCTAGTCAGTACACAGTCTTGAAATTTAATACACATATTCAGAGAACTAAGAGGGCCAATCATCCCTAAAATGAAAACATTCCCACTAAGCGTTCTTGTTAATAAAACACTTTGAAGGCGACTTGCGACTAATTTTTCTGTAACACATATATACTGAATAGGAGTTTTACTATATTGTAAACTAGGTGTTCTAAGCTTATTATTAAATTTTTATTCATTCTCCTGCATTATGAGTGTTCAACCAGCTTGTAATGACCCTGAAGTAATTGGTGTCCCTTGTTTTGTGCCCAGGTTTAACGGCCATGCGCGTCTTGGTATTCAAGCAGTGGAGGACATCCACAAACGAGCTGGCTACCAGCTCTGGTCAGATGTACTCCTGGTAAGTATATTAAATCTGCATTCTCAGCTATTACGACGAAACAAATCTTATATATAATGGTTAGTGAGTGAGATTGGTTGCTTTACGCCCTTATCAACACATTGAAAGGTTATATCAAGGGCGGGAGAGCTGAAATCTTATAATAATTCACTCATATTATGTCTTTTAGATGGGTTTGAAAAGAATGGAACAAAAACTAGAAAATATTCTATTTATTTTATTCTAAATGAGCACCCTTAAACACTTTAGCGATTGGAAAAGCAGGCAACAAGTACAGTATTAAAGAAATATTTCACCAAGAATACCATTGCAGGGGTAGCTTGCCCCTGACATCAACTAAAGTTAGTGGAGATGAACGAGCTTGGTTATTTATGGGCGTACAAATGATGTAGGAAATAGAGCGACGTTAAATCCAGCTCCTCTAAGGTTTAACAAGATATGCTTTTGTAGACTCTTATCAATCATGGGAGCCTGGGTCACGCCCCCCTTGCCATCGAACTACCTACTTCCTCCCCAAATTGCACCATGTGTCGATTTATATCCAGAAAGAGCACCCTGTTTTTTCCAGGAGATAATTTATTGAATCGTGTCAAATCCGACCTGTGTATATTGAGTGGATTTCCTTGACTGATTCGGTTGGGCCTTGTTCCAGTCAACCCCCTAGGCTAATCACTACCATGGGGGAATTTTCGAATACCACCGAGGGCCAGCGCCGTCCTGCGCCTGATTCTTACATTAGCGACAAGACCCCACCAATCAATATTAAATTACACTAATAGCACCATGTCCTCCATGATGATTATTATACACAACCTAGGGGGCCCATAGATCATGTGACCAGCCTCTTCCTTCCCTACCTCCGGCTTAAGAGAGCTTCAGGCCTTTATTTCTGCCTCGCTCTGTATGGTTCCCCTAGGAAATCACGTGACGCAGTGTGTTTGCTTAATGGCAGCAGGAATGTCTGCTGCCATCTACTGACGACTGCTTGCACTATTTCCACGAAGCGACACATGCGGGCAGGACAAACAGAGGGGAGATATTCATTGTGAGGTCTGAGTAGAGCTTGACAAACCATCCTCTGTCCACCCTCTCTGAGTGTTCTACCCCTCTATCTCTATAGTTTAGTTCTCTCACCTCTCTCTCTCTCTCTCTCTCTCTCTCTCTCTCTCTCTCTCTCTCTCTACTTCTCTCTCTCCCTCCCATCTCTCCGTATCTACATCCTTTCTCCCGTTCTCTATCTCTACCCGGATCTCTACCTTCCCCTCTCCCTGTATATCTCTCTCTCTCTCTCGTTACCCCTCTTCTTCCTGTCTCCTCCCCTTTTCTTCTCGCCCCACTCCTTCATCTCTCTCTTAATCTTTATCTATCTAATTATCTACCTCTGTCCATCTCTCTCCGGCTTGATCTGTTTCGTCCAATTGCTCTCTCTCTGTGCCTCTCTCTCTCTCTCTCTCTCTCTCTCTCTCTCTCTCTTTGTCTCTTTCTCTCTCTTTCTCTCTCTCTCTCTCTCTCTCTCTCTCTCTCTCTCTATCTCTCTCTATCTCTCTCTATCTCGGTGTGTGTGAACTTGTTTATCCCACACAGGCCCAATCTCCCCTTGCGAGCTATGTTATTTCACCACAACCAATGATTCCACTCTGATCCATTATCAGGCACCCACGAATTAAGCCAAACAACCCCATGCTTCCTCGTGTATCAGTCCTTTCATCTCAATAAATTTTCTCCTCACTCATGGCACTTCTACAAAGGTAAATACTGCCTTGTTCTCCTGACAGTCTCCCAAGACTATTGAGATGAATCGTCTCTTACAGTGTCACCTCCCTATAGTTGATACAGACTGACGGCCGGCCTGACAGTCACACGATCTTGCCATCTCTCATGAGGAAATTAGAAAATAGATTTACCAATTCATCTCCCCCATCAGTACTTAGAGCAATAACCCGGTGCCTAATGATTTTTGCGGCTCCATATAATGCCAAGTTTGTAAGATAGTGTATAGGGTCGGTCTGAGTAGCGGCTGGAGGGGTGGAGGGAAGGGGGAAAGTATGGAAGCAGAGCTTAATGCCATGTTATTTAATGATGTAATTACCTGCAGCCTCCACATCGCACTAACGGTAGAAGCAAGGTAGGCGCGTGACAATAGCAATTAACAAACTCTTATCTTATCCAAGTACCACCCTTTATACTCCATACATGTATCTATATATCCCCTATAGATAATATTCCCTTCTTGTGCGAGCAAAATCTCTCTCTAACACAGCAGGTCGTTCTCCGATATTATCTCCATGTTGTGAGAAGCTGATGAAAGCTGTGGTAAAATATGAAACAGGCAGAGGTTAAACAGGGTGTAAATGAACTAGGGCACTGTATGCAATTGAAGCGAGAACGAATGGACATAGCTATTCTTAGCTTATGTAAGGCATTGATGGTTTTCATGAGTGTAACGCTGTTGGACAAAGACAAGGCCGCCCGCAACATCGCCCAGATGCTTTCACCATGACAACCCTCCTGTGATCGTTCACGTTGTATTAATTCAATTGTTGCCAGGCAACATTAAATGACTTTGATGATGCTATGGTGCTTTGCCTCTAGGCGCGCCAGGCTCCCTACTTTCCCTCCTGTGTGCGTGTTCTTCTTCCTTATATCGAACTATTGGTTTCCGACAATCGTCCATATTATATCTACTAATTCTTCTTAGATTTCCAGAACCTATTGTCCCTTGTTTATTTGTGTATTTATTACATATTATACCATATATCCCACTCTGATGAAAATTACTATTTTTTAATGTTCTTGCCTATAGCATATATAGGAGCAATTCTTTTTTAATTGTCTTCCTATCCCTGGGACAGAGTAGACAAAACATGTGTTAATTGAAATTATATTGAGTCAAGAATTTTCCGTTTCATGGACATGTTATACTAAAGTCAATCTCTGGACTTCTCCCAGTTTTCCCAGTTACCAATCTTACTACTTGCCCTCAGCAGGTACTCTTATTTCTCGCTTTTATTCCGCTTCTCTTCCTCCGTCCGTTCTCCTGTTCTCGGTTCCATGGTCGCCGTGTCTTGCAACATTCTCATTCAGTGCTCGTCTTCTACCAATAATTTGCCTCAATCCTATTATCTGATGCTTCCCCACTCTGCGAGCTGGGGTTGGTCATGTATTGTATCCCTGCGACTGCGTGCGATTGTTACACTGAAGGCAATGGATGCCAGCTACTCGTGGGCAACCAGCAAACACTGGCACAATTGTTAGTCTCAGTCCTCTGTCCCTCATACACCTCGTTACACCCTGCCTTGCCAACCTCATGCTCTCCTTGACGTTGTCCTTCTCTAAGTTCAGCTCCTCCTCTTGCTCCTCCATCCTGCTGCTTCTCTCTCTGCTCCTGCTTCACCTCCTCTACCCTCCCCCCGCCCCCTCCTATACTCTCCCTGCTCTTCCTCCAGCTCCCCTCCTCCTTCTGTTCCTGCACCTCCTTCTCTGATTTTACTTCTTCTTCTTCTTTCTTCTTCCTTCTTACTCCACCTCCCCTTACTCCCCTCCTTCCACTCTCTCATCGCCTTCTCTCTCCCCTTCCGTAGCCATCTCGGCTTTCTCACCAGCGACCCTGTCATGTCCGAATGTTACCGTATTCCAATACCAGGCTTTTCATTGTGCCATATCCAGTTTTTACTCATTACCTTTTCATCCTTCCTGTTTGTATTTCCTTAGTTTATATGCTCTGTCTCTAAATCCACTCTACCACTCGGCCCAATGTAGAATATGCCGAGTCTTCACTTTCCTCCTCACGACCATGTTTAGATGCAGTATGTGAGGCTATCGCTATATCATCCTGCTATACCACCCACTGCTATTCACATATGTGCATCACATATGTTCGCGTTCCCACCTTTTCTCATATATAGTGCAGGCCTAATTCCATCATAAAGGAACATCAATTGGGAACTATATTATTGGCTCTCTCTATCTCTATCTCTCTCTGTGCTCCTACTTCTCCAAATGGATATTTTTAAACAGAACTATATGTGTATATTGCGGAACTAATGCTACTCTTGATTTAGCATTGAAGTATGATAATTTCCTTATAAAGGGTATGATACCCACGAGCAGAAAATCTAGTTAAGATAGTATTTTGCCGGGAAAATATATATTCCCTAATTTCAATGTTCATCAGGTACCCACCACCATTTGTGCATGATTCTCGCACTGTCCTTTTAAAAGTAAACCTACCCAATCCTACTGCAAGAAATACTGCTTTTAACTCGCTCTCGTTCAATCTCAGTGACAGGCATTGTCATGCATTGTCTCTCATCTCTCTGTAAAAAATAACCATGGCTGGATCGCTGGTAGTCATTCTTTGGCCTGCATGTGTTTAAGGTAACCAAAAATGGCCTTACCTTAGACACTGACGAGGGGGTAGCTATTTTGTGACAGCTGAATGCAGCAGCATACAGGATGCTCCATATTTTATTGTCATCCTGCCCGGAGATCAATCTAAAAGGCAAACTTGGCCATTGTATTGGTGTTGTCTTACCCGCCAGCTTTATAGGCGGCCTGGCTATAGGGGATACAGAGTACACTTGGCCCGCCCCTAGTCCTGCCATCCTACACCCCAGCTACTACAACTATCCACATATTACTGTTTACCTGGGTTATAAAACCGTTACTTTCTCCATTCCCTCACCATGCACTCCTTGTGTGCAGTCTCCAGTTGTATTGAGTGAAATGGAACCGTGTTTTTTTACTTAAGTCTTAGACTTGGGAGTAAAAGGCGAGTATATATGTATTAAGTTTTGCTCTTATTCTCCCGTTTTCATTTATTTGCTGGCTAGAGTGTATTCTCCCTATATAATGATAGAAAATATGTGTTCATATTATATGCATATATATAGCCATGCAACATTTTTATTTTGCAAGACCTGAAAGTAGACCCTGAGTGTTATTTAACAAGTATCCCCTTAAAATTTGTTATCTATTTCCACCAAGCTGCAGGTTAGAATTGTGGAAAATAAGAAATCTTATACAGAACTGAGTATTACATTTGAACGATCACATATCGTTTTTAAAAGGCTTTTAAACCACTTTTCGTGCAGTGGAATCATCTTGTGCCAAACCCCTCTCGCATTCGACCACCTTTTGTGCAGTGGAATCATCTTGTGCCAATCTCCCCTTGTGTTCGACCACCTTTCGTGCAGTGGTATAACCTACACATTAGTTTGATCATATATGCAATAAATTTAGCGTTACTGGAAATGGCTAGTTAGTCCTCCAGCCTTCTAGAAACACTTCCAATCATGAATATATTGTAAAGTTTTCAGTTAAACTTTGTGTTTATATTAGAAAAACTCAATAAAGCGAACCTGGCAGGGGGGAAGCGAGATCGTTCATTTAATTTATTGTCGAAGAACAGACCCGTATTCTTCAATATGTCAGGCTGTCACGAATAACCTTTGATTAGAGGAGTGTATTATTAACCTTCATCTAATTCCCACAATTAAGCATATATACATATATATATTTTCTAATTAACGGATAAGATGCTTTGATTACTGTTAGTCAGTCCAGCTAAATGCCATAAAGGTATGTTTAGGTAGAACCTCCTTTGTTGGCGCCAAGTCTTTGTGATTTCGAATTCTATCGCTTAATGTATTTACTGTTATCTCATTGTAGGTGACAAATGCAATCAAGAACTCGTTATTGTACAACCCATCAGGACAACCTATGGAGGGCCCAATGGGCATCAGCATCGCCCTCTCCCCTACCACCAGCAACCCATCTTTCACCAAGCACGCAATTACTAATGCATCTTTCAGGACCAAAAAGCTGCCAGGTAGGGCCCCTAACATGCATGATGACAAAAGCATTGCATGCAAAGACCAGAGTCTTTGCGTGCCAATACAATCCTCACCAAATATTCACCGCTGTTGTCGTGATGATGATACTAACATCTTCTTAGACGTTGTATTCTTTATTTATTGCTGGCTTCCTTCACCTTGTTGATGGCAGAAAGCAGTCCCGTGTTTGTAATTCTCTTAGAATGTATTCATTGGTGTGTTTGCAACTGCATTTAATATATATAATCGTTGTGCTACTTACAACTCATACCTATATAAGCTATATTTTTTTGGGTTGGTTTATTCGCTGAATACATCTAGATCCTTATTTGAGCTCATATGGAAATGTATGGTAGTTTAACTGTGCCTTGGAAGCTATTATAAATGTCAACCTTATAGATGGATGGCGTAGCTAACTTTGCTCTGAGTTAAAATATCATCGTTTGTCATCTATAGCTTGTCTAACATCAATATCGTTTAGTGTTGAGCACCTTTTTATTCTGTTCCCTATGATAATATTCGTTTCCGTTAATTTTCCTTTATTATTAATGTTACCTTTTACACCGTACCCACTCCATCGACTAAGCATTAAAATGAAATATATACACTAAATTTAATTAACATGATATAATTAATAATATAGACTCAATCTCTTACGATTATTTGCTAATACTTAAAGCTAGCTCCATTCTCAGCTATTAAGACAAAACAAATCTAGTCTACTCATTGTTAGACCTATATGACTGAAGTTATCCCCATTGTGTGGCTATAAGTATACAAGTATTTTAAGTATACAAGTATTTTAAGTAAATTATCGAATAAGCGACAATATATGAAAACACTGCAAGGAGAAACAACAAAACTGAACAAAATCTTTAGCATTAACCCATGTTAACTGAGAATGTATTTTTAATATATCCCTTCCCACTAATCGATTTAATAATATTCGGCTCGTTTAAATAGTAGAGAAAAGCTGAAAGAAGCCTAGATACATGGAGTGTGTACTGTGTGTGAAAAGTTGAGTGTATGTTCCTGTTGTTGCTTGAGTTGAGTTAGGCATGGTGTAAACACATTTTCCAGATGACATTCCAATCCTCGACATAGACGCCGAGCCCGACATGGCGGCCAGTAAAGTCAGCAGGCCTGACTCTGACCTCCAGAAACTAGAGAAACCAGAAGACAAAGTGAAACGCAAGAAGGTCTTAGAGAAGAAGGAGAGGGAGAAAAAATCCAAGAAAAAAGATCGAAATCCGAACGGAGAAAAGGGAACGCTGGAGGAGAAAACAACACTTCTTACACCCAATGCGATATTTGATCCTTCAGGTTGCAAAAGCGCTAGATCTTAGATTTGCCTCCCCTCAATGTCCCATCCATTAACCCAACGCACAATGGAGATTTGCCCCCATTTTAAAACATCTTAGATAGTTCAGCAGAGATGGGGAGATCGTTTAGGGAAATAATCTGGAAGGATTGGTTCTGCTAATTCATTTTAAGAGTAGGCCTACCTGTGATAACTCAGATAAATTTATATATGTAAATATGTACTCGGTTAAGGATTTAGATACAGGTGTTAGAATTGGTTGAGGTGAATTTGTGGACTTTCTGTTCCCTGTATTCAATTGGTGTTGAATTTATATCACCCACCGCCATCTATTGGGCCCCAGAAGGCGCATTTGTCTTCTGAGGCAACCGTGATTTTGTGAATATCACCAATGGCCAGACAGTCACCTCAAGGTCACATCTGACTCAGCTCATCGGACTTAAATCAAATGGCGCATCTCTAATGAGTTGGCTTAACTTAAATGAAAGTAAGTGGGTGCCTCGGTGAATTAATGGGGCGTGGGCCTTAGCGACAAAACCCGGCTACGATGAATTAACTTACACGCACATTTCATGTACATGTATGTACATACACCTCGTTGTTAAGTCACATCATGTAGAGAGACATACCCCAACTTACTACAAACAAAATCGATACGCAGTCTCAATCCGCTCAAGCTGATGGATATCATTTCCAAGGCGACACTTTCCCGGTTGCTATGGAAACAAATGAAGCCTTATCACTTAACTCTTACCGTGGGTACTTTGATGTCGTTTTGGCCCAAAGCACTGATATGACACACCTTGGTAACAAGCGGAAAAGCAGGATTCACTATGATGGATGCGAAGAGGGTTTCTTTCGCGCTCTTATTAATGGCGGGGTTTACGGTGGAGCGATTGCTTGTTTTGACGGATGCTTCTGTCAAAATCTAGCTATTATCCTGGCTGTGCGGTTATATCCCCTCCACTGCCTATGTTTGATTTATTTTAAGATTATGAGGAAGCGGGAAATGAAACTGTTATACATGACTATCGCTTCATAAAGCAGAATCAAATGCTACAGAGATCATGGACGACCCAGTGTTAAATTATGCACGCAATTTGTGCAGCCTCCCACTATGTATCATATTTATCTCCTGGTGCTTCATTCTCGATTTCTCTATTGTAAAAGCTGGCCATTAATCGAACGCTGCAGTAGTTAGTGCTGTATTTCTATATTCTGCAGCCGTAGTTCCTGTATGTATGGTGTTTTGTATCATGGAATCATCACATGAAGCAATTTCATCCAGCGCGTTCGAGCCCTCTTGGAAAAAAGCAAACTGTATGATCATCGATCACATAACTTTTTTCGAGGCAAAAGAACAGCAGAAAGAGTACTTGTTTAATTAGGGATTTTCAACAAAAATAATAATTAAGCCCCTCATCTATTTGTGTAAACGAATAAAAAATTATATAAAAAGAATACCAATGGGGCAGAAAGCTAGCAAGCAGCAGTAGTTTGGCCACGTACAGTTAGAGTGCTGAGTGAAGCGATTCTCTTACTATTGCGCGCGCACTTTATCCTTCGGACCTCTGATCAATAGTCTCCCTATGGTTACCATGACGACTACTTTACATCAAAGCCGGGTGGCTTGGTGGCAGGAGCCTGTCATCATACAACCTATGGGGTGGTCAAATCATGCCAACCCCCAGTCCCGACTGCTGCAGAACTTTTTAATGTTTATTGATTGACGCTGCGCCAAAAGTGTGGTCAACGACATATTCAAAAAGAAAACCCCACCTATCATCAAATATTTCTTCTTAGAATTAATACCTGGGCGAGAAGTATTTTCCCTTCAAGTCGGCCATTTTGCAGATTAAATTTCCGAGGAGTAGGGCGGAGAAGATCTTTGATCTTGGTTATTGATGGAAAATGGGGATGCGAGGTGCTTTTAGACTAAACAACAAAAGGAAGGTTTTTCATCCCTCTGTAACACATTCCAAATGGGTCACTTGGTGCATTCAATCCCAGAATCCTTTGGCAATGGCGTCTGCCCTTCCAGTGTTAGGGAACAGTGGCATGGATTGCCCCTCTTCCTTGGGGTACTTAGTTTGAGATGAAACGGGAAAAGCTTCGATCTTAACTGGCGTCCTTTTCATCATGGATGTTTTTTTCATTATTATTATTGCAAAAGAAAAGAATTTCCATTCACTCATTATTACAATTCCTCCACGATTGATTCATCATCGACCAACAGCCTTCATTTGCCTTTTGTCACATTCTAAACGAGCACATGCGTACTAACTCTTCATTTCAATGTTTATATGTGGTTTGTTATTATTAGATGTATTCACAATTTCCTTGTATAATTACAATCCCATCCGATCCCATTCATACCAAATTGAACTTCGTGCAAACTGTTCTCTGATATTTATATGTAGCCAATAGGTCAAACAGTAATTAAAAACAACGTTTTAGATAAGTCACCTTATATGTCTGTCTAACCTGAAAACAGTTTTAATAGTGTCAAAAGATTATCATCTGTTCATATGCATACTCCCGCAGATATTGATATTGGAAATATTTATATAAATGTACTACACATACCGTATATATATCAGATCTTTTTAAATTCAAATCTGTATTCTTTATATGGGCACAATCATAATTATAATAGATTACAGATGTTTGTGGTAAACGATACTTGCATATAACCATAACCATAACCTCTCTTTATCTTACAGATGATATCGATGTACCCGAGTCACCTGAAGGTGATGGGGCGCCACCGACCTACGACGAGCTCCTGGACCAGGAGCGTGGCGGGAAAAGCGAACCCAGTGGCGGCACTGGTGGCGGCGAGAAGAACAAATCGGGTCATATGTTCTCCAAACCTCTTAAGTCCATCATGAAGTCTGGCAAGGATAAAATGAAGATGACCAGGAAGGACTCGGACGCTAAACGCAAAGAAACCGCAAGTGGTCGCGACATGACCGACAACTCACAGCCGTCGCACAGCCCTCGCCACTCGACAATTAACCCACTGCCCACTTCGCAGTCGCTCAACATCTCGCAGAGTGTCAGCAATGGCGCCATCGAGCTTGACAACATCACTGTGGCCGTGGTGCGCAGTATGAGCAAGTCCAAGGTGGACCAAATAGAGCTACGCAATGTGGCTGCCGCTGGAGGAGGAGGGGTGGAGGGGGACCTGGGCCAGCATCGGCGAACCTCCAGTTTCCCCGAGGGTGGTTTCACCACCTCGCCCATGATGTCCGATATGGGGGGACCCAACAACAGCGAGGCTAGCAAACCCTTGCTGAGGCCCGGGACAGCAGAACAGAGCGACTACAACCATGCCAACGATTCTGAAGATGAAGTATATAGCACCAATTTGTGATAGTTAAAGGAAGCATTTGTGATAGTTAAAGTTTCCACGAATTACCTTTTCTTGAAAGATCGCATATATAATAAATATATATATTCCTCTGTATCGTTTAATTTGATTCTCTCTTTTGGAGACCCTGTGAAACTAATTGAAACTTATTTCTGATTTCCAAAGAAAATTCTTTAATGATCTTGTAAAGATTGAAGGTTTCCAGTCCTTTGTCAACATATTATTTAGATATAAAAAGTCCTATTTTCTATGAATTAAAGATGTTGGCGCATATATTATTATACCTGAATATGTGTATGTGGACGGACGGGACTTCATTCCAAACTGGCTTCCACTAGTCACGTATGGTAAACAATACATAAATATATATAACCCTAGCATTATATATGGCAGAACATTGTTTTGTGCTCCATTATGAATTCCCCACTGGTGCCCATTCGGAGAAAGTGCATGATTACGATCAAAACCTCCCAAGCCACTGATGTAGTTATGTCAGTCTTATGTTCAGCTAGCCCTACTACCTCTTGTCCCCTAGATTGTTAATATCCCAGACCAAGCCCCCTGAATGTAACAAGTGCATTTGTTGTCACTGGCCAAGCCGTATCATTATGCTGTTATATATAGGCTTGCATAAGATAGGGTTATCGGTGTAATTCTGTATTTGCGAGAACGCCCTGCGAGAACACAGGTTTTGATGAAGTTAGACTGAGATCGCATATTGCTGAATATGTGTAGGAATTACATTATTATATTCCCTAACGGATACCAATCACAGCAAAAGATGATTTATATACATGTATAACATTACGCCTTATTGGTTATCAATATTCTAAATTGTATTTAATCCTTGATGAGATGAGAAAAGGGAAACAACCACCTTTTACATTGTTGTTATATCTAGAGTAGATTAGTTTAAGGAAATAGGGTAATTAATGGTCTTACTAGAATACTACTTATAAATATGGAATTTTGACTATTGCTACTGTTGCTCTCGAGTATGATGTACATAATAATGTGAGCATCTCATGAAATTCAAAATTGTATTGTATTGTATCGAAGCTGTTTGGATGTTCGATTAGATGTTGAATAGAGAATACAATTATCAGTGCTCCTTACAGACAAAACTTATTGGTTGCATACCTTATTAATCAGTAGTAGGAATCTCGCAGTATAAATGTCTATAGAAGTATAGATCAGTATTTTGGTAAGCTTTGACTAGCCTGGCAAATGTCCACAAAAAAGCGATTGTCAATCGATGTTATAATTTGGATTCAAACCTGTGTCCAAGACACCGGTCAGTGTACAAATGAATGTATGGTCACTTTCAAACATACATGGATTAATCTTGATCTCAGGTATTAGTAACGATTGATTAAATTCCTTTCCTAATGGGCTTCCTCTACGCTGTCGCAAGGCCCTAGGGATTGGTTGCGATCATGCAACCAGACTAGACCTTACGATTTAAATGAGGAACCAAAGGGCTCCCATGCTAGGTCGCAAACCCTAGCGACTGGTTACGATCGGCGATTCGATCATCGCAAGAATATCGCAATAATTAGATAAACATGCGATCGAATTGCTTGCTCCTTGCGACATAGTAGAGGAGAGCCCTATTATAGTAAATGATGCAAGATGCACACTATTTATATTGGTGTGATCTGACCTGTCTTTCTAACTCTGTTTAGCGGTGTGGTGCAATTCACTCGCATTCAACACTGTCCCAGTCAGGACTATGGCTGTGTATTCATCATAGATTTTACAATTGTCAATACGCGGACCTATTATCGATCAATCAATAATCAGAATTGGAAGTATTTCTGTCTTGTTTAGGTGACTTCTTGATGATGGTTCGAATGTGTCAATGCACATAAATTATGTACAAAATACAATATGTGTGCTAGAGAGCGCAGGGAATGTTTACTCATGTAAAATATTTACACCCAAGAGATAAAACATTGCTGAGATGCTAGTGATTTATTTTGTACTGTACTTTAAAAAATATACACTTGTATACATACACTTGTAAAGGAATCGTAGTGAGCTGCATGGTACAATTAAGGTGGAATTAAGTATAGATTTAATAACCTATGTAACACATATTATATATGATTCCTTTCCAATTGAATCCTTTGTGAGTGACATATGTTGGACGGGTAGAAAAAGGTCCTGTTTGTGCAGCGGTAAAATTGTCAATTGTGAAATAATTGTGAACCTGGTTACGTTGAGAAAGCCTTCCAATACACACAGTAACACCTTGTAGTTCAACCTCCTAGAAAGGTTCTGTATATAATGTAATTTATGGCAATAAGTAATTAATCATACAACTTGGACATGTTTACGTTTCTATGGTGACGATGCGTGATCCAATGGAAAATAAGCTGCTGTGTATATTACATATTCCATGCTTATTTAAGAAGACATAAATAAGTTGGCTTCTCATTTATGCTTCTATTAAATATGTTATTTCTTTCTCTTGTCATTTCAAGCACTCCATGTAAGGGTATAGGGGTCGACTCATGTTTCTTCACATTCATGTTTCTTTTCACTTGTATTCAGTGCCATTAAATAATCTGTAGATTAATAGGATTATGCTTTTTTATCTGAAATAAATTTAACAGAAATGGAATATTCATCGTGACCATCTTATTGCTCAGTTTATTGTGTTGGTGCACCCATGACTTCCATTTAGACTATTCAGATTTGAATGTAGATGATTGGTATTTGGTCCCAATCTCAATCATTGGGAAAGATTTATGTTCGATTTCCATATTCAATAAATAAAGAATGCATATATTTTCCCAATTGTATTACTACTAAATTAATAACATTGAAGATAGTTCTGGCTGTACATATTTGTAATTTGTTGAAAATATCACTTGTAAAAGTTAGAGCATGTGGAATAATAAAGATGATTACGCACTGAAATGATTTGTGACTTTCATTCATTTTATGTTAGTACCATAAGATTGGTAATCTGGAGCCAATAGCAATTGACATTACTAATAATTAAACTGTTCGCAATAATATAATATTCATCATTCCCTGAAGAAGGAAAATTCAGTCCCGGAATCCGAATATTTCATCAAGAAATGCGGGCAGAAATCGCCCGCAAATAAAACTTAAATGTATGAGGGTGACTGTCATGAATCTGTATGGGTTAGGTCTTCAGAAAATGTACAATTGACCTTCAAAATTCCTCCCAAATAATCCAAATTTGAGGCAAAATGAGGTTCAAAATTGAGTTAAATATAACCGAAAAAGTTCTGTTTTTCAATTCAATGCCAAATATACCCAGATATACCAAGTAATATATTAGTTTACAGCCTAATTCATTGGCAGCTCATTGTGTAGAGCTGCCAATCGTACATTTTCTGACACCCTGAGCCATATTTACATACAGGGGATATACCAAAGTGAAATTAAATGAACGATGAATGATAAGTAATGATTCGAAAAGCATTTAAAATTCAACTAATGAAAGGTTACAATTTATCTATAACTTTACATTTCACCCACAAATTATAAAACCAACACCTTACTGTAAGAAAACAAAGTCGAAAGGCCACGCACATCCCATGACAACCTTTTAAAAACCTAAATGAATAAATTCTTAACTCTGCAATCTATGATTGGATCAACCCTTATGCGACCTCTATCGACTTATGCAAGAATAGGCCTTCTCTTCATATTTTCTCTTCTTCCTGGGAGCGTTCAATTTGGTGCACTCATTTGGTGATTACAATGCGGTTCTCAATCGGTTTAGAGCTTTGTATTTATAATCCTCTCTGATAAAAGGTTAATGTACCCGAAACACCGGAACCCCAAACAAACAAACCTCAATACATTATTAACTCCCTCCTTCCCTCCTATGTTCAGGGTTGACTCCGTACTTTAGATTTATATACTGTTAGTACATGAAAATCACACCAGGTGGAGTTAGACGAGCAGCACAAGTCCTCCTCAACATCACACTAGCGAGGGTCAGGTTTTTATAGGAATTTAAAACAAAGATTTGGTAGCTACTCATCACTACTTACTGAATATCTACGATTATCCGCAGAGTGTCTTTTCCTTTATGTACTGTACTTGTAACTTGCCCTCCTAACCCTCACTAATAACACAAATTTAAAGCTGCACTTTCTGCTAACATGGGCCACAAACAAAAGGGTTTAAAGACAAGACATTATATAGTTAATTTTATTTCCGTCTTTAAAGGTTACATATAAGATGTAGAAAACATGTTCACAATATCTGTTACACAGGTCTTCCTAAAGTGCCAGAACATAATACGAAATAAAAAATATACATGTCATTATTTGGTTATGAGATAATACACTATCTATAGGTCTAAGTTTGACTACAAAGATGTAAACTATATAGTCACAACATATCACAGTGTGGTATTCCTACAAAACCTCCTTACTGGTTCTGTGGCCACAATATATTATTACGATATTGACGTGGCACTATTGGTAAACTACTATTATTGGTCTGGTGACCTTTATTATAATTGTTAATCATGCATTGTTATCAAAAGCCCTGTACTATACGCTAATAGTAGAGGACACCGTGATAGTAGATGTGACAGGAGCACTTACAGACAGTTGTTACGATCGGTGCAGTAGTGACTGGAATATTGAGACCTTGCACTAATTTGATGAGTTGGTCAATCTGGGACTGTTGATGAGCAGAGAAGTCGGCGAGAGCTTTCAAATCACCAGCAACGGAATCATGGCTCAAGTTTGACATCAATGAAAGAGGTCCCGCCGGTGGCACCAGCCAAGTCCGCGTCTTGGTCAGGTAGGTTAAACAAAAGGTCTGTCTCAGGAACACCAATTTCCTTACATTGCTTGATAGCAGACTGCTTAGATAAACAGACGGTGGCTCCACATGTCCTATCATGTTCCCTTGAACAACCGGCACAGTGGGGCATTTTGGCTATACCATAGATTTATAGATCTATGAGTAGGTGAAATTATCCCAACCACGAAATATTCTTTTGTCACAATTTACATAGCTTGAGACCACATTTCGTGCAGTAATGTCTTTACACGTGCACTCTCATTTTGGTTTCTTCTGCAATCTTTGAAATATTTGCAGTCCAGAATCGTGGGACAAAACATATGGATGGAGTATGCCTGTATAAGAAAATTAATATATATCATATATTTATATTCCCCCTGTCGTTGCTTCCCCATTAATGCTATTATCTATTATACAAGGAAAACCTTGTTAAAGACAAGTCTTATATATGTCTCTCAGACAAGGTGTATTTCCATGTCTTAACGTGTCTCTGACAGAAAATCTCCTAGTGGAGGAGCGCACTAAGACACTGTCACCGACAATTTTCACTTGTCTTTGCAACGTCAAAAAAATCAAATCATTTTGATTTTCTAAAAGACTTGTCTCGTGTCAGTGACAACATTTTCCTAGTGGAGGAGCCCTAGTACACATACGAACTCTGGTCGGGCGATTTGGGCTAATAAACCCTGGTAGTTTATTCCTCCATACACATGAACATTAATAGCATATGAGTAATTCTCCCAAACGGGCAGCATTTGATTTCCGTAGGCCATTTTTTTAGAAAAAATAAAATTCGTTGAATCTCTACAATCTTTCGTTTATATATAGCAGGGAATATCAGCATAATGCAGGTGAAGTTTGGGAAGGCTGGAGCAAATATTTCGATTCCTACAGCTATGTTTCAAATACCTGTATTTTCCCTATTATTTTGCCTTATTTCGGCCTTATTAAACCTGATTAATCAAATATTTAGTGTAAGAATGAGGTAAATTACCCACTAATTCGTCTGGCAAAATTAAATGAAAAGTCAGAGATAGAGAATGTAGGTTGGCCAGCAAAAGAGAGCCTTGGTTCTCACCAGAAGTTTGACTTGATTTTGGAAAAGAATATCCAATTTATTACCATAAAATCACCGTTTGAATAGGAGGGTCTCTTTATTTTTAATAATTATGGCGTAACGGCGACGCCTATGTCGTAACGACGACATTACTACACAAGCTGGTCTCAATATCAAACCATTTGTTTTCATTCATATTTCTATTTTTCACCAACTTCAAGCAGGCCTAAAGAATAATTAGGTAGGCCGAAATTACATGAAAATGTTTTTTAGGAAAAATATTGGAGATATTTTACATGTCGTAACGCGACCTTAAATATTCCCACACCAGTTCAAGGAATTTTATGTGAGGTGATATAAGATTTCAGGGATATCATGGGCTATTACCTTTTCTTTTTATCTAACTATACATACATATACATCCTCCCTATACAAAAAAATAAATGCAATTCAATATTAATCATTACTCTTGGAGTATTTGATTGTGTTGAAGCCAGTATATGTCGTAACGGCGACACAAATATTCCAAAATGATATTTTCCTTCTCTAAATCAGTATAAATGAGTGATTACATAAAAATGGTGTTTTTTCATAATAATGAACCAGCGTGCATGTGTAGAAACCATTCTTTTCAGCAGAAGTAAAATATTTTCCAAATGCGCCTGTGTATTATATTCAAATTCCATAATCATTACTTATTTTCCAGCCTGAAATAGCCCTTTTATCCCAATAGCAGCGAAGATGTTGGTATAAGAACTTTGAAAGTAGGGTTCCCACGGCCTAATTTTGGCCAAAGAATTAAAATAAAATGGTTATGAACATGTGTGGTTATCCTAAATACAAGTTGTAGAAACCCTAGGCTGGAAAACCAAATGATGCCCTATTGGGAGAATTACCCATATGTATGAATATAAAGACGAAAAAATACATAGAATGGTCAAAGCAAATTTCCAGTGCGACTACACAGCTCGGGGGAGGTTGACGATTGGGCCTGCGTTAATAGAACGACGGTGCCTCGCCGTCTCCAGGGCCCGTCACTTTGAGGATATAAGCTCTGACGCCGAGGGTCATCTGTCCATTTATTCATAAACATTTGTATAGCGCTCATACCAGCAATAATAATACCAGTTTGTAATAATATATTACTATAAAATTATTGTAACGTACAATTATGACTCAAAGGTAAATGCCAGAGTCATCAGCACTGCTGCAGGCGGCAATACAAGGAACTAATGCATAAAAGAATAGGAGTAACACTATTTTTTTCAAACCTCATCTTGAGAAAGAACATGGTCGGGTGAATACAAAAAAAAACAAAAGAAAAATGATGTTATCACATTATTTTACATTCTAGGGACAACTGAAGATTACTACACCCTGTCCAGCCTCTGAAGAACCTAAACCCCAATGCTAGCCTATAGCGGTACTCTTTGAAGTCTAGGTTCTACATAGGCTAGACAGAGTGTACCATTTACTAAATATGGAGGTCAATGGGGGAAAGGCATAAATTATCAATAACCTTTTTTTAGTTCAATGACCCCCTGTTTTAGTATGTCAAATAGTATGTCAGCTATGCATATGCAGTTTTTAAAGGAAATTGCGTGATTCATTCATCTGATATTCTGATATAGTAAATGGTAGAAAATTTCAGTGGTCCCTGACATAAAAACTATAATCCAAAGACATACGGTTTTCATTGGCTTTTTGGATTCCCCCAACCATGTTCTTTCTAAATCCAAAGAAAAAAATTCCCTGATTCCTTCATTTTTGATTGAACGCTGACGTTTACTTTTAAATTTATATTTATGGAAATGTACATTGTATGGGTTATTTTCAACGAATGAGACATAATCACGTCAATGCGAAATTTCCGAGAAATAAAATTGTTTTTGAAAAAAATAATATTGAAAACCTTATTGTGTCAGGTTGACATGTGAATTAGAAGGTGTGGACAGTCAGAAATAGGCGACGGATTGAAGGACAGGAGTAGCCGCAAGTGCTAGTTTTCAACGCAGAATCCATCCTGGTGTGGCTGCAATTTTCTCCACAGTTAAAACAATTCCTCTCAAGAAGCTCGTACTTGACCGAAACGTTGGAACAGAAATAAAATTCAAAACAGCAAAGTTCTCACCGCGAGCTTGACATTCGATTTTGTAATAAAAATTGGAATGATCTGCTGAAACGGTTCTAAGACAAAAGCAACGAATGAAAAACAACTTGCAAATTGGATAGTGTTTTCTCTCTATAGTAGACGTATTTTTTCTTTAGTATAGTAAACAGTAACATCAAGCAGTAACATAAGGGTAGGACTAAATACAGGACTTTCAGGGTGACCGCCTGTTTGTTATTGCATAAAAGCTAGAAGCAAAGTCGTTTGATTTTCATACAACGTTTGACAAATTCGGAATTGGGAAGTCATAATGTCTAGAAGCTGCAAAACTGATTTTAAATCATTCACAGTCTTTCATGTCACATTATATTAAGTCCTAGCTCTATTACCATTTTTTCATTGTATATAATTAGCATGTGCACAGTTTCCCAAGAAATCCATGTCGTGAAGATCATGAAAAATCACCCAAATCCCCAAAATAGTTTTATAATCCATGCTTGGTATTGTATTTGTATTTAAATATTTTTATTCAGCCAAAAATTATGCAGTTACACAATTTTTTCAGATGTAGCTGTGGGAAAAGATTAGATTAAGAAAAAACAATAAAGAACATATATACTACATATTTTAGAAAAGCACATAGATCATTATTAAGTACTCTAGTTAATCGATAGTTGACATAAGATAAAAAGAATGAAATCACATTCGATGGTCGCACCATGCAAACCAGCATTCTAACACAATTTCATGACAGTCCCAATAAGGTAAATTTATCAATAATCACGAGCAACTCTTAGTCATTTACACTAGTTCATATCTACAATATATCCGAATATTGTAATGCCTAGATGGTTTTATAGTATGTCCTTATACTGTGACACCATGATTGAAAAATGTAACTTGTTCCTGGAATGTAAGCTTACGGAAAATAAAATAATATCAAATTCAAATTGAAGTTTCTAGCACGCATTATTTATTTCAACAATGCTAGTAATTACTGGCCAAAAAAGAGAGAATTATATCCGGATGGGATGATTAAGAAGGAGAGAGTGATATATAGGCCATGGAATTTTCTGCGCATCATTTCAGGGATGTTTCGGAGGGAATTTCGACTTATTTTTTATAACTGATATATATCTAGCATGTATACATGGTATTTCCTATGCAGAGACTGAGATTGATTTGCAGCCTATGGGTGTAATACGACCCTGGTGACACGACCTGACCCTTTCTGCTTCATCCGCCTGCCGCTCTTCTGCTGCACCTGTGAAGCTTTCTCTGGCTATCTTGTATCTCCACTTTTTATATCTCACGAAATATTGAAAAATACTGAAACACTTTCCACCCTTGAAAACATAAAATCTCGAGGCCAGATCATATACATTAGTGTATTAATATTATAACAATTAGGTACGAATCCGTAACATATTCGGGACAATTATGTGTTTTTACATGATTAGTATTACAGAAATACTATACAAAACTCAATGAAATATACAATTATATATATGCATTGTAATACTAATTATATGTATACATTGTATTCCCAGGCCTCTCAGTAAGGTGAAACGGGTGATAACACATGGCCTTAATAATTCATTAGTCGGGAGGAAGGAGAATATGATATCTCCTTCTAACACACATCAGAATTGAAGAGGTGCACTACATTAAGACTAATATACCAGGCACAGAACGCTAATGAAAGCATCCATGATCTCTCCTAATCCCATATATAATAAGGTAATAGTTTGATGGCGATTTATTTCCCAATATCTGTAGGGATATAAGTTATACAACACATTTTAAACCTACTGCAGGCACGCCCAGTGATTTATCCACGTATCAACAGGTGGCCTCACACCCAGCTGCAGGACCCGTCGTGTAACGAAACTTTACTTCATATTACCCTACTTGAGCTATATTTACTGTATACCTTTCCTTGCTAAGCGGCTGTTAAGGAAGCTTTAGGGAAGGAATTTGATATACAGAGAATGTTAATTTTCATATCTACAGTAGGAATTTCATAGATAAGCAAGGGAAAATAGCTTAGCAAGGACCACTTTTTAAAGTAAAGATTGCTTATGCAACAGGCCCAGTTTTGACGCCGGTGTCATATCGAAAAGTGACCCCGTCGAAAAGTGACCTCGGCAATCGAAAAATGACCCACCCCATCGAAAAATGACCCACCCATTTATGCAGAGAAAGACATAACATTTATACCATATTGAGCGTTCATTTGTCAGTAATTATGGAGCTGAATATTCTCGCGCTAAATGTTACACCTATTCACTTGGTACATTTTCGCACATGGTCCAATCAAATAGGCGTGATAATAGGCCTATTGTTATAATCTCCTCCTGGTGTAGAAGGTGAGGGAGGAGAATTTAAATTTTAATAAGCATCAATATTTTAGAAAAATATATCAGGCACCTTTCTTCATCATCATTCCGCATCTCGGACGGGGGGGGGGGGGTCTATTTTCGATGGTATACATACTATATGATACCATATGTATAGATCAGGATACATTGATACCAAAGAAGAAGGGGGTCAGTTTTCGATTGTATACATATTATATGATGCCATGTATAAACTTGGTCGCGCAAAAGTAGCTACATCTATATTTTACAAGTTTCTAAGCTGTTATTATCTAGGCGAATTTACATCCACACCCGTACATATATATTGTACCCACACCTGTACACACACCTAAATACAATATCAGACATGGAAATATATTATTTGAGAACATTAAGTTTGAAAAGAAGAGGGGTCAATTTTCGATGGGGTGAGTCACTTTTCGATTGCCGAAAATCGACCCCTGGGTCACTTTTCGATGGGGGTCACTTTTCGTCATGACACCGGCAGCTTCTCATAAAAGATTGATAACGAGGAAAATACCTGTTGCCGGCAAGATATGATCGTAGAATCCATAGAACTAGTGAAGTTCTATTTAAAGCTCAGACAGAAGCAATGAAATATCACCGTCTGTGCCAATAACTCTCATGCAGAAAACAGCTTTATCCTATGCATGTCCGACAAGTGGGTGTCTAATGCATATTGCTACAAGTAACAACTGTGCCGACGAGTATACATGCATCATGTGTATTACAATAATAACTACGATAATATGTATATTTGTGAAGTGTCACAGAAAATGAGGTTCCATCGTATTTTTAAGATGGAATTTGGTGGATTCCAAAGATCTTAACCCTTAGAATATAGAGATTTACTAAGTAGTTTTATGTTTTGTATGTTTGAAAAAATATTTTACTGATATTTCTGGATAGACAATTACTAGTAAAATAATTTAATATACTCTCTTAGTATGACCTTAGAAAAGCAGAAACATTAAATATATATATACAGTCTTGACATATAGTATGTATGCATACGAGTAACAGCGGTAAGTTTACTTCATTGCCATCTAGTGGCGATGAGCAGGACCAAATGAGATATATCTCGCGCATGACAAACCAGTTACTTCCGTTTGAACGAACCGGCTCGGACGTCGAAAGAAGAGCTCCTCCCGTTTCGCAGTGTTTTAGAGGTTATATTGCGGTGATTTGTAGCCTAAACTGCCTAAAGTGATCAGACAAACCTGGGCAAGGTTTGGAGAGAGTCTGAAATCGAGGATTGAACTATTTAGTGAAGTTTCACTAGTCGGTGGTCCGGGTGACCGTTAGCCGGCGGCCATTTTGCTTGGTCATTGCTTGGTCAGCGCACGTGTAGTGACAGCAGCCATTGCTCCCATCATGGGTAGAGAAGAAGAGAAACTTAAGAAGGCGGAAAAGGCAGCTCAGGAGAAAGCTGAGAAAGAAGCCAGGGAGAGAAATGACGCTTTTACGAAGCTTTTGGGAGTGGAGCTATCACAGGAGCAGCAGAGAGCTTTCCAGGATAATCTGAAGAAGATGCTGAACCCGAACGCTAATCCGCACGTCGAGGAAGATGAAGATATCGAGGAAGTGGACAAAATCCTAGACGAGGTTTGTAGCCAGGCCACACTATCTGAAGTGTTAGGCCCGAAAGTGGACAGTAAAATTGTGGCTCAAGTGACTCCGTTATTCACGGATCCGCTGAACATTACTAAGTTAGACGAGACCAGAAAGAAATACCCTAGGCCGGAAAACCTTGAGTATATCAAAACGCCAAAGTTAAATGGAGAACTTAAGCGGGAAATGTCCAAAGATCACAAGGAGAATGATCGAATGTTATCTCGAGCACAGGATTATATGGTGGGAACCATGTCTGTTCTGTTGGGAAATATGCAATTAGCTAGAGAAGCGTCTAAGACGAGCGAGGAAGCGCAGCTAGCATTCGGCACGCTGACCGAAGGCATGGTCATGATGGCCAAAGCATTCACAGAGATTACTAGGGCTAGACGTGAAGTCATTAAAGTGGACATAAATGAGGATTTCAAAGCCTTACTGGATTATGATAAACACCCACCATCTACTGATTTTCTGATAGGTGGGGAAATGACTGCAAAAATTAAATCGGTTAAGGAAGATAATCGCTGGAGGGAACAGCTGAAGAGGCCCGCTACGGGGGCTAAGTCGACCACGCAAGGCAGAGGAAACACCACTTCGCCCTTCGCCAGAGGCTCCGGTGGATACAGGAGGCCTTACCAAGGAGGTTACTACTCTAACAGAAGAGGAGGATTCGGAGGTGGATATGGTTATGGAAATGGTGGAGGCTATCACCACAACAACAATTTCTATAGGGGAAGAGACAGCTCGAACAGAGGAAGAGGCCGGGGCCAAAACTCTGACAGATCGAACTCGGGTTTTCACCAGAAGGGGACCCGGTAGACCAGGTAGGTCCCGACATACAAAATTTACCGGTTTTGAATGAAACTATGGACTGTGAAACTAGTTCGCCCAGTTGTTCAGAAAGTTCAGCTAGCTCAGATTCTGACGAGAGTAACTTAGAAACCCAGGCAGGGAAAACTAAGCACTTTTTAGACAGGTGGAAGCAGATCACTACCGATCCGTTTGTCATTAATGCTATCAGGGGGACTAAATTAGACTTTGCCCATATTCCTAGACAAGTGAGAGTTCCAGAAGAATACAGATTCAGTGAGGAAGAACAGGTAGCCTTAGATGAGGAGATGGAGATACTGGAGAAAAAAGGGGTGATCGAAGAGTCAAGTTTCGAAGAAGGGCAGTTTGTGTCAAACGTTTTCCTTAGACCCAAACCAAATGGGAGATTCAGAGTGATTCTGGACTTGTCAAAATTAAACTTAAATTTAGATTACAACCATTTCAAAATGGAAAGTCTTAATTCGGCAATGGAATTAATGAGTCAGGGTTGCTTCATGGCATCGATTGACTTAAGAGATGCGTACTACTCGATCTCAGTGGAGCCTAATGACAGAAAATTTCTAAAATGCCTTTGGAAAGGGAAATTGTTCCAATACACGTGTTTACCCATGGGGCTAGCACAAGCCCCCAGATATTTCACGAAAATTCTTAAGCCAGTGTTTGCTTCGCTCCAAGAAAAGGAACATACCTGCTTTGGATTTATAGATGATACTTTCATTCTGAATGAAACAGCTCAGGGCTGTGAGGAAACGGTAAATGAATTAGCTCAGCTATTTACGGAACTAGGGTTCCTGGTTCATGAGGAAAAAAGTGTGTTCAAGCCCACCACCAGGCTGACGTTCTTGGGTTATGAGTTAGACTCTTTAAGTATGACGGTCACACCAACTGAAGAAAAGGTGGAGAAATTCTTAAGCATGGGACTTAAAATGAGGAAAAATAGGCATCCTACGATTCGACAAGTAGCAGCGCTAGTTGGAACCATGGTAGATCTGACAAAAGGGGCAGAATATGGCATGGGCCATTATAGAGCCATTGAATTAGACAAGATTAACGCATTAGCCAAAAATGCAGGGAACTTTGACAAAAGGATGAGACTTTCGTGTGAAGCCAAAGAGGACTTACAGTGGTGGTTAGACAACTTACAAGGAAGCTTTAGGAGGATTTGGGAGAGCCCTCCAGACATTTTGTTAGCTACAGACGCCTCTAATGAGGGCTGGGGCGGAGTAGTAGGGGTCCATTCCACAGGAGGGAGATGGAAACAAAGTGAACTGGAATTTCACATTAATGCTAAGGAAATGTTAGTGGTTTTATTTGGTATTCAAAGCCTGCTGCCAGTCGAGAACTGTCAGATCAAGTGCGAAATTGACAATACTACAGCAGTAGCCTATGTCAACAGACTCGGGGGAACGAAGTCAGTGCAGTGCGAAGAAATAGCAAGGAGGATTTGGGAATATTGTGAGGAAAAAGGAATCTGGCTAGTGGCGGTGCACGTACCAGGGATTTTGAATGTAGTAGCAGATTTTGAATCGAGGAACTTCAGGGAAAACGTGGAATGGGAACTACCACATAGAGTTTTCAAAAGATTAGACATTGAGTGGGGACCATTTCAATGGGACTGTTTCGCATCAAGATTAAATGCAAAATGTGATAAATTCGTTAGTTGGTATCCAGATCCGGATGCAGCATTGATTGACATGTTTGCACAGAAATGGCCAAATGAACTATGGTACGCATTTCCTCCTTTCAGGTGTCTGACCAGGGTCCTCCAGAAGCTGGGAAGAAACAACAGGACGAAGGGAGTGATAGTGACTCCGACATGGACGGCTCAACCATGGTGGGGGAAGCTGATGAGAACAGCGACGACTTGGAAGAACTTGGGGAAGGTAACCCTAACGAACTCGGCTACCAAAGAGACTTGGGCGATCCGAATAACGGCCTGGAAGGTCTAAAAGAACTACTAATAGAATGGGACATTAATTGGTCGGCAATCACCACCATTTTCGCCTCTTGGAGAGAGGGCACTCAGAAACAATATAATACTTCGCTTAAGAAATGGTTTTTGTTTTGTCAAAATATTAATGTGGATCCAATGGAATTACACATTCCCAGAGTTCTGGACTTTCTACAAGGTTTACTTGATAAAGGTCTGTCGCATTCAGCTATTGGTACTGCTAGAAGTGCATTATCACAATTCATTACGTTTGGGTATAAACCTAAAGATACCATTGGAGAAGATCCACTTGTTGTTAGATTCATGAAGGGTGTGCATGAAACTAGACCGCCTAAACCACGATACTCACAAACATGGGATGTGAACATTGTGCTAAATCACATTAGATCATGGGGCTCGAACGAAAAAAATGGGCTTAAAAGAAATTTCGTATAAAGTGGTTATGTTATTAGCTCTGGTAACTGCACAGAGGATGCAGACGTTGCATGCTATTAAGGTACCAAATATCACTTGGGAAACAAATCAAGTGGTGATTTCGATGGATAAGGTCTTGAAACATACTAGAGAAGGTACAGCTTTAGATGTCATGCGAATCCAAAGATTTAGTGAGGACAAAAGAATTTGTCCAGTTAGAGCTTTATGCGCCTACGTGGGGCGAACAAATCAATTCAGAGGTAATGAGAATCAGTTGTTTCTCTCATATGGGAAAATCCATAATAAGGTCGCAAAAGATACCCTTTCACGCTGGGTTAAGACAGTCATGAAAGAGGCAGGTGTGAACACGAATGTGTTCAAAAGTCACAGTACTAGAGCAGCTAGCACTTCTAAGGCACTTAGCCTGAACGTACCATTACCTGTTATTCTGGCGAAAGCCAAGTGGTCCAACTCTGTTACTTTTGGACGGTTTTATTGCAAAAAGATCATTACTGAAGTTGATATGGGAAATGCCCTCTTGAAGGAAAATGTAAGAACAGCTAAGAAATAAAGCTTGTAGACTAAATCCAGTTTTGCTTTAAAGTCTCATTTGGTCCTGCTCATCGCCACTAGATGGCAATGAAGTAAACTTCCAAAGTTAAATGAGGCTTACCTTTGGTTAAAGATGAAATTTGACTGTAAGTTTATGAATAACATCTAGTGGTGATGAGGGATCAAATGCCCGCCGCTCGCCACCCTTTCACAGTTACTTCAAGATTCTACACTGGATTTAGTCCACGTCCTAAACTGGTTTGTCATGCGCGAGATATATCTCATTTGATCCCTCATCACCACTAGATGTTATTCATAAACTTACAGTCAAATTTCATCTTTAACCAAAGGTAAGCCTCATTTAACTTTGGAAATTCCTACCACCAGTTATTATGGAGAAACTATTTGGAAAATATTACTTTTGCGGCTTTACGCTTACTTTTCTGTGATACATCAAAATATACATATATGACGACAAAATTTCTGACTTAAAAAATTCCGAACTGCACACATTCAATTCAATTAATTGCCAATCATTGGAATCTTAGGTTCTAAGATTTTAAGTTACTAACAATAATGTAAGGGGGTGGGGGTGCTACGTGTCATCAGCATATTGACAATTATTAATTATTCTTATGTTAAATAAAGGTTGTGACTTGGCTTTATCTGACTGTATTGTTACTAATTAACATAATTAAGGTATTATTAAAATGCTGTTTGATGTATGTTTTGTTCAAAGTATCTTTAGCTGGCATTTTATATATTTTACCAATAATAAATAGTGTTAAATTAATCCCGCTATCTAATGCCAGTGTTCATTCTTATCTATTGCAAATACACATTGTTTCTTGTATACACAGGTTCTATGCAGTACATATCCATATATACGCATGTCCATTAATAGTATATGTGAAGCACTTTTGCAGGGCCTTTATGATGGCTGTGCCTTTGAAATGGTCGCACACTCTGAATCACTACATCAACATATCATGCACGGCGGTACGCCTGACGCCAATATCCAAGAATCATCGGAAAAATACTGTGAACAGAACAGGTGCTCGATCTCTGTCGCAGTATAATCCTAACGCTTCACCGAGCTTAAAAATATGAAAGGATCTGACGATGTTTTCTGTGTTCTAGTCTTTCATGCACTGGAGAATATCGTGGTAAACAATGGAAAACAGGTATAGGTGTGTGTGGTCGGTGGGTGCTGGGAGGGGAGGGGGGAGGGGATTGTGTATGTGATAAACACCGTACTGTACCATTATATTTACAAGCATGTGAGTCAGGTCAACAGTAAATGTACAATCGGCAGCTCAACCCGTTAAGCAAATTATGACAAATAAAGCTAAAAAAAACCAACCGAAATGATAGGTATATCTTAGTATATTTGGTACTTCGTTGATATAAAAGATCGGTGGCCTTATTTTTGTCTAATATTTGGGTTATTTGCGAGGATTGGTGAAGGCGAATTGTACATTTTCTGTTGCCCTGAGCTATATGTACGCCATCTTTTTTTTGTTTTGACACCCAGTTTTATTTTCTTTATACATGGTACATGTTAAGACGATAGCTAGAAGACATCATTATGTCCCGTTTTCTTCACAGTTAGGAACAAAAGGAGAATATTGCCATTACAAAGATATGAAAATATGTCCTGATTATGTCCTGAACATTTTCGCTAGCAACGTGTGATGATCCACCATCTTTGATCTTGATTCGAATGTAATTATTGGACGTTGTATACTCAGAGTAAACTACGGGGATAACATTCAATTTGCAGCTTGGAGTATATATTTTAGTGCCCCACACATAGCATAGATTGCATTTTTTGGATTCTGTGGCGGTGACAATTTCCCCCTCACAATCTTGGGCTTATTTTGGAACCCATTTTGAGGCAAAGTCACATCTATGACTTGGCAATGTATTCTGGATAGTTGGGAGAGGTGAAATGGGCCACGAATATATATGGTGGTGGTTGTAAGACGCTGTAATGAAAAATATTCGAGGGGGATATAGGAAACTGCCCATTTGTTTCTTTGTTTAAAAATACATCATAAGATGTAATGATATGTCAGATGATATGATAGTGACAGGTGAGTATAGCGTGAGCTATGTGGTGGCGATTGCTGGAGTAGGGTAAGAGGTATAGGGTGAAAAAGCCACCATCTTGAGGAGAGTATATAAGAAGGTCCCTGTCCCTCTGGACTTTAATTTAAAAGCATGAGTGGCCAGAATGTGTCTCTAGGGAGTGGCTGAATGCCCCCAAATAAACACCTTGTTTTTTACACGACACGATATAGGCCTACCGTAAATTGTTATCTCACCTATCGTGCATTCATAGATCATTTATACCTTAGACATTGTCAAAGTATTCTTAGACAATGTTTGCAATGCTAAGTCTATCTTACCTTAGACATTGTCAAAGTATTCTGCCCATTTCTTTTAACATGCAATCCTTGAATATGTGTATGTCAAATTCCATCTGAATCCAACCCAGTGAGCCCTGTAACAGACATGCGGGATGGCACTTGCTACCTTGAGATAAATGTATGTACACAGTGATTAAAGCTTCACTTTCAGTTAACATCGACCAAATCTAAAGATTTTCTACTTGTTCTTCCATTCAGTGCATGCCTACCTTTTACCCCTGTTGTTTTTTATGCATGACTCCACATTTATATTACATGGGCGCACCAAACCTCTTCGCTGCAGTGGTTTCACTTATTGTCGCTCACCGGCGCTCCTTTTAATTCGTCTGAGTCGAGCTCAATGCCTTGAATAAACATAAAACAGCAGGGACATATTACTACTTTCAGTTCTATATGTCACATAATGGGTAGATTTAGTAAGATGTTCATTATCGCAATAGCTGAGCATGCAGCTTAACAAGTTGTACACTGCAACACACAGATTTACATCAATAATAGACAGTGATAGTGTCAGGTGATATGAGTGAGCATTAACAGATGATAAAACACAAAGTTGATACAGCCGTAGGCAAACATTAATAACATGGGCTGCCACTGTGGGAGGACAAGAGGACAGAGGACGGTGGGCTTACTAGTAGCGGTAGGCTTTTAGCCAAGTGCCCATTACTTCCTGTGTTCACTGTATACATATACACCGAACCTGAAGATCACTCCCGGACTCGTGAACATTTTCTAAGCGGTGGTGATTTACCGTAACGATGAATAAAATGTAAGTTAACTGGGGGGATTATTCCTTCCTTTATATTATTGTGACAACAGGTATAGGCTTTGATTAACCTGAATGGATTTTAGTTCATTCTTTCATTTGATGACACTCACACACGCCGATCCAGTGATGTAGAAAGCATTTTAAACAGGGGGGGGGGGTCCAACTTTGTCCCACAAAGTGAAATTGTATATCTCTATAATATAATCTAATACAGCGCTAGCGAGAAGTTGATTTGGGAATAGTTTCCCTATGACACAAGGTCTAAGATTGTGAGTCATCGCGAGTGGTGCAGTTGACACTTGAGTTTGTATTCCAAATTATATAACACAATTACCCTGTATGGCTGTTTTAATGATGGAATTTACCTAATGGTTGTCCACTTATACCATCCATTTCCAAATGCCATGTAATGGAACACAATTACACTTGATAATGCGTCAGTTTCAAAATGAGACTGATGATCTGTTAACCTATCAGATATGAGGGAAAATGAGCATTTTCTCAAAAGACAATATGCAAATTTGCCAACATTATAACAACCTAATTTTGTGTCATAGGTTTTACAAAATTAGCAGCATTAGAAAAACTCATATCTTGTTTTGCCCTTGTTAGGTTCTTTATTTGGACCCAATTCCATCAACTGGTTCTGACTTGAGAAAAGACAATGAGGACATAGAATACATAGAGATGGCAAGGTAACTTTGAGGATTTCAAAAGTTACCCATGCCAATGTTTCCCCCCAAATACCAAAAGTAACAATTTTTAACAAATATTGGCTAGAAAAATGTCCTCGCTTCATGACGCTGCCACACTTTACAGTTTCATCATGTTGTGTGGGTGTGGACATACATTCTACATTCTCTAATAATCACAAAAAGAATTTTTGCAACTATTTGGCAACAAAAGTTCTAGGTATTCCCATTCAGAACTAATTGTCTCAGAAAGGTGAGATTGAAAAAATGCTAAAAATTTATCAATTTCCTCATGAAAATTGATGAAAAAGTATGTCTGAAGAAGTCCTATATATATATGTCTCTTTTAATGAAATAACTTTCTGAACAAGCACACATTACACAATGAATTGGTATGATCAGAATTGGATTTCATTACAAAATATCTTGATGTGACATACCTCTTTTGTGAATGCACATGCCAAGCTCACCACAAACTTACCTATTGGGAGAAATGAATTTGCTAATGAAAATGGGGAAATGACACCTGAAATGTGTTTTCGTACCAGTTTTGTAAGATAGGAGAAACCACTCCCTCCTGCTCTATGTTACAAGACACTGCAAAGGTTGAAACTCTCCACAGAAAGGTGCAGACCTAGAAATCCCTGCACATTATATAAATAGATTGCAGATGCCAGATATACTTTTATGATAATTTGAATCATTAAATCGCCTGCGGCTCACATCAATGGGTATGCCCTGTATTTAAATACATGTTCTCTACAGTCCCCTATGTTCAAGTGGTTAGCATGTAAGACTGCAAATCCAGACATTGTAAGGTTGAATCCCAGGGCAGACAGCCTTTTTAGATTTGTCTCATTTTTCAGTCATTTTATTATTTAATTTCACTAATATCTTCATATCTGAGGCACGGTTTTCTTTCAAACTCACACATTTAGTTATTGATGTCATTCCCTTTTGATTCGGAAAGAATTAGAGACACTAAAGTGGCTTATCCACTTGTACGACAAACTGACCACCGACAAACTGGCCACAGGTGACCGACAATCGGTCACCTGCCATTGTTGGTGGCTGCTATCGGTGGCTGCCGTCGGTCAGTATTTACTTGTATGACAAACAGTGGCTTTTTAGTGACCGACAATCGGTCACCTAGGGTTGACCGATAGTCAGTCACTGGTATCCACTTGTACGATTAAGCATGAAAATATATATTCTACATGATACTGACAGATAAACAATAAATATAATGGAACATAGGTTACTTAAATGAAAAAGATGGAGGGGACAGAATAATGTTATTGAATGAAAGAATAGTTTTAGATGAATTAAATATACCGAATATAGGTTTTAATATATTTCCATACATGTTCTTTGTGTATAATGTTAAAGTAATATAGCGGATTTGCCTGTTCTTTATTTAACTTTGGGTCACTTCTCACTGTGGAAATACCCATACTTTATTAATGTCATTTTTATTCATTTATCGAGTTTAAACATTAAATGCTATAATATTGGTATATGCTATTTCTCAGACAACATAACTTGATATATTTTATGTATACTTTTGCATTTGGGCTATACAGTCTCTTGTAATATTGATATTTACCTTTGCCACAATAATTAGTCAAATCATTAATCCCAATAGATCATATATATATTCTGTTTGTGCAGATCTAGAGCTACACCCGGTACAGTAGTGCTCACACACTGGAAACTTATTTAAGATAGACAATTCGTTAGACATTCTTATTACAATTGTTTCTGTTGACTCAGATTTCAATAGTCCCCTTCACAAATTCCGTCTCCAGTGCGCACCAGTAACTGCGGGATGAACTTCTGTCCGCAGTTACAACACTTTAGGCCTACTGGCATTTTATATTACTGAGAGAGGGCATTCTTTATCTGGAGGAATCTTTGGTTCATTTCACAGCATTCCCAAAATTGATATAGGCCTAAAGGTAAAATGGTGGGGGCCAAACCATACTCTGCCCCCCCACTTTCATTGGTGGTGGTGGGAGGGGGGCATGGCCCCTGTGCCCCCCCCCCCCCTGCTTCCTACATCACTGCGATCTAGGCAACACTGAACATTTTGTCAAACTCACGTTTTCAAATCAATTTGCATCGTTTTCACAGTTTAAATCTTTTAAGAGTACAAGTATTACCTTGGTAATGGGTAGGCTTCGATACACATGAAAGTATTTAGTTTGTTTCCTTTATTTGATTGATATTTTACTGCTCTTCCTGCGTTGACACACACACACGCCGTACCGATAATTTTGTTGTCAGTCGGCTGAAAATAGCCACAATGTCACAAGCAGCTACAAGCGCCTTCGGGATGTGGTTAAACAACCAACAGAATTAGTTTCTTTTAAATACCTAAAGTTATCTTTGATCGATCTATATATATATAGGCCCCCTATCAGGCCTATGTGTATTTTCTGTCAAAAGAATTATTTAAATAAAAATATAAATAATTACGATCGGGACTATTTTTTTTCTACATGCGGGCAATATGAAAAAAATGTGGGCAAGACAGGCTCGCAGGCCCGTATTTTTCAATACAAGGCTCAGTGCTTAAGCCTATGGGCGTATCATACCAACTCTCCCAAAGGTATAATAAAGATAATTATAGGATAAAATAGAGAATAGCCTACTAATTAATATCGGTGTTACAACAAGTAGTTCGATATTCGTGACCAAGTAGGTATTCCAGACCACGCCCTTCCTTATTATATGAACTGCCTCTGTATGGATTACCAATGGATATCTTTCTCAGAACCATAGATGAAACTCAGTATGCAAGTCATCTAAGAAGTATTTTAGAGGTACTCAGGATTTTATGTAGGTGCCCATGTACCCACACTGGGATACCAAGCTGGAATCGTCTAACTCTAGTACCCTAATAAGTGGAAGAAAGATTTGTTTTCAACCAAGTATGTCTCTTAAATTACATCTAGCTAGCAGAAACAGAACTAGAGTCATTTATTGTCCATCTCCGAGTTTGGATGTGACTTTGCGTCAATAGACAACGCTCGGCTGCAAAATCTATGCCCTTAATTATTTCTTCAGTTGGCTAATCGTGCAGCCTAGTAATGCTGATTTGTAACTCGGGATATATTTGCTAGATTAAACTAGTGATATATTATAGTTATCTAGATGACCATGCCGATATGTAGCACTCATGGGTGATTTGACTTAATTTCTCTCAAGCAATGATTGGTTTATAAATAATATTGTAAGGATTGTTATGGTTATATTCTATATCAACAAAATATATATTTAGGAATTGAAAGGTACTCATTGAAAAGCTGTCATTTGACAGATGGTGCTCACTTATTTCCACTACAGAATGTATTTCATATGGAAGTAAAAATCCTACGGGAGGTTGTTGGAAGAACTGCATATGCAGATGTCCTAACCCACTTCCTGAATTTTATTGTAATATTTGTATACCGAACATAGTATTGCAAATGTAAATTGTATTCTGAATAAAAGTATTATATGGTCGAATCCAGAAATTTTAGTGCGATTTTGATGTTTTTCACGTTTTATTCTATAACGTTGACAATTTTGGTCGTATAAACTTACACATTGTATGTATGGATTCCTTAGAATATACTGCATAATACTAAATACCGTTTGAATTCTTTTTCAACAGAGTTTCATATCATTGATTGACCATTTTCATTTTCACGTTCCATACGAATACACAAAAAAGTGATAAATAATAAAATAAACTTTTACTTTTGTAGGGACTTTGATATTCCATATCAAAGTACCTATCTGCCCCTATCAATACAATTCTTTTAATTTTCAGATTGGCTTATATTTTCGTTCTTATGATGATAAAATTAATGTTATTCTGGCTAAAATAAAACGTTCCAACGAATACATCTTCTAACTGCTATAAAAAGAAAACTTTTGATATTTGATCAACTCTTTTTTGCATAAACATTTAAGATCGTTTACTTAATATCCAGACGGAATCTAATGATTCCAACATCATTCCTCGGTCAGTAAATTATAATTTTATGAAAAGAATCCATACGAATACATGATTCCGACGAATACACTGGCTGGAAAATACAAATTTTGTATTCTCATTGTCAAACATTGTTTCCTAACGAAAGGATTGACTGTTTATTTCATTTATATTAAGGTATTTTATTCAGAAAGGATGTATCAACAAATACACCATTCCATACGAATACATAATTGAACTGATGTATTCGTATGGAATGGTGTATTCGTATGGAATGGTGTAGTCGTTGGAAACACTTATGCGGTTTTATATAAAGGTGCTTATGCTTTGAACATATATTTGCAAGAAAAGGTATTAAAATTCCACATTTTTATATCTGGATTATTAATAAATTGGGTTATAAAGAAAAAAACCGATCCATACATATACATGTATTCGTATGGAATCTTTGACCAGGCTCCAATGATTTGGAGGCTTGTATCTGGAAAAATAATTGGCCCAGGTTGTGGCAAATTGAAAGTCATATAGCCCGATGTAAGCCCTTTCTTCCTTGTAAATATGAAAACTATCAAAGTATTTTTTTATTTTTACCAAAAATCTCAAAATCGCACTAAAATTTCTGGAATCGACCATATATAAATACTTATATCCATATCATATACAAGAAGAGCGATTTCTATGAAAAGAGGTAGAAAAGAGGGGTTTCTTTGTCTAACATGTTCTCGAAATTTGTTGTTTTACAATCTATTTTTTGTGTCTGTACAGGTCCGTTGACCCTGTGTGGAGGACATTATATGTTGTTTGTGAAGGTATCTGGGGTGAAAATGTGATTTTGAGCCTTTTTTAAATTGGGATCTCCACACTCTATTTATAGCCTGGGAAAGGTCCTGTGGGATACTACGTCATTTCCCACAACCAACTACAACCAACTACGTCATATCCAGGGGGACCTAACTACATGCAGAGGGGGGAGGGAGGGGAATAGGAGAGGGGGAGGGGAGGGGGAGGGAAAGAAGAGGGGATGGAAAAAGGGGAGGGAGAGGATGTAGGGGAAGGGAGAGAGTGGGAGGAGATAAAGTGGGGAGCATGAGAAAGAGGGGGGAATCGGAAAAGGGGTTGGGAGAGAGAAACAGGTATGAAAAGGAGGGAGAAGGAAAGAAGAGGGGGAGGGAAATGAGGGGAGGGAGAGGATTTAGGGGAATGAAGAGAGGGGAAGGAGATAAAGTGGGGAGGGGGAGCATGAGGAAGAGGGGAGGGAGATGGGGGAATCGGAGATGGGGTTGGGAGAGAGAAACAGGTATGAAAGACAGAGAAGAGGCGGAGGGAAAAGAGGGAGAGGGGGAAGTGTGGGGAGAGAGGGTGACCGTCCGGAGGACGGGTACTTTGCTAGTATATTATAAAAATAGACCTTTCACTCCCTATACCCCTCGGACATTGCGTTTAATTTATATATATATATGTCTCCAGTTTCGGGCATAGCCTATATATAACACAACGTCTTCGGGGCTACATTCATTTAATAATTCGTTATTAGCTATAGTGGAAATACAGTGTCAATTTCTTTTAGTCGGCCATTTTGTGTATTTGGAAATAAAACGTCAGTATTATCCTAAATATAGTATCCAAACGATATGCAATTTTATAAGCTGTTCTTAACCATTTAAGATATTTGTGACATTTGAAACATTTTAGCTTTGAAATCTTTTAATTTTCTTTTAATTTTCTTTAATTCTGACCGGTACTTGTAAGCCTTTTAGCACACCATATAATTATACTTCCCTCCTTCCAGTTTAGTCTCAAAATATCCCATTAAATTAATGATTTCTTAAGGTTAACACGGGGAAAGAGCTCTGAGAACGCAGTCTTGAATAGCTATAGGAAAGAGAAAAAATGGGGCTTAGCTCTGAGAACGCAGAAGACATTCAACAGCTTAGGACGTCGCTACAGAAGGCCCTGTTATATAGTAAAAAAATACAACCCATACAGCGTGGAACTAAATGATAAAACCTTCTGGTTGAAACAAGAGGAGAAAAGTACAGAAAGCCTGAAGGAACAAATGTTCTCCAAGGCATGAAAACACTCACCAGAGATTGTCTTGCAGAATATCAAACAGAACGCCGACTTCATAGCTGCTGCACTTTTTAATACCTATACCGACATTGTATTTCAATAGGAAGCACTGAGAATAGATATGGATACTGAGATGCATTAACAATACAAGCATCATTGAATATATTCATCTCATTTCAGTGGAGTCCCTTTATTGGGTTTCCGTTGAGTTTCAGATATTCAGGAATTACATTACTTCGACGATGATATTCTCAGAAATCCTGATTTACTGTATAGAAAATATAAGCTACTACTACTAGAGAAGATAATAAGTACATGTAAATAAACAACAAAAAGCAAGATTGACACAAGTGACTTCTGTCGTTACGTTATAAAAAAGGAATAAGAGAGAGCGTTAAGCAATAGTAATAACAACAGACTAGCGAGCCCCATAAGGGGAACTGTACTAATCACTCATTAATTATAATTAATTGAACAAAATATAATACAGCTGTAAATCAAGAGTGTGTGTTTCTACTTGTCGAAAACTTTATCTATTAAATCTGATGAGCACTTAAAGGGATGAATGTTTCAATATTCTGCAGCTATTATTGAATATATATCAATACAAAAATATGAAGTCGAATCGGCCAAGTAAAAACATGCGAGCAATAATATATATATATATACATGATTTATATTCAGTAAGCAGTCCCATGGATAGGACTGTAACTTCTGCGTACAGGTCTTCCAGTTAGCCCTCAACAAAGTAATAGATAGATGTCAACAATGATGCAGTTGTTACTAACATTTTCCTCTACAAAATCACATTTTCTTTCATGTCTACTCCGATGGATATGAGTAGGTAATACACATAGTATACACAGTACGGTGGTTTACAACATTGATTCACAAAGTCACCTATTCATTTTCAATATTTCGCTAAATTCAATAATTCACTATCTACTCAGCTGGTTAAACATATGCTTGACTAGTAGTCCGTAGGTATTTTAGGTGTTTCTTAATCGTTTGATTTCCTAAATATTCTCTATTTCACTTTCCTCCTGCTTTCAACATCAATGAACTGTATATCAGCCCTTGATTTCTTAATTACAATAAAGCGTACTTCCACAAATATTCTTCACCGTTTTCTATATTTTCTATCTGTGTTTCGCTCACATATAATTGAGCAGAATGATCTTAATTTCCCAGAAAACATTTAAACTAGTGTTCAACTTGGACTGGTTGCACATAATTATTATAAGTAACACAATACCGGGGTGGGTCCAGAAGAACTGTTAAAAAGAAGAGGACAGACACCCATTTCCACACATAAACCTTGACTACCGTTATTGTATACAAAGGGAAATAGAAGTTATATATATAACTAACAATAGATACTCCTTATCAATCTATCTCTGACATGATTAATTTGCCTCTCTGAAAACTCCCCTAGGTAAATTTGAACTTCATTTGCAACGTATGGTGAAATCGAATCACACAATCGTCTTCAAAAAGAGTTGTTATGGGGGATCTGATTGAATTAATGAGGATAGTTTTGAACACCGTGTAGAAATTGAAATATGTTAAGTCTTGCGTATGAATAAAATTACAAACGACATGCGCAATTTCAAAGCAGACGTGGAATTTTAACGCGCTCTTTGGTTTCGATTCTTTAACGATACTATTTCATTCCACTGCTCCGCTTTGCGAATTGGACTTGATGGTTTACCTTCAAATTCGTATCAGTTTTCTGGAAGCTTTGAATGTTCTCCTCCCTTCAAGACGGGGAACTCCTTGAGGCATTCAATTCTGGGACAGTGCCAAATTACAGGGAATGCCTTGAGGAATCATCGAAAAATTATTTTACCCAAAACATTTAATAACCATAAGAAACAAATTTGAGTAATAATGGTAAAATAACATTAATTTGCCTCTCTGAGGTAAGGGTAACATTCTACTAAATAACTTGATAATAAGTGAAGTCATCGCAGGAAATTTAAGCAGTTCGACTGGTCCCAAACATATATCATGTGGACGTTTATGAATTTCTATTGCCAAGACAACCGGACAAATCCTCCAAATTGTTGGTTAATGATGGCGATATGTTGCAACTGACCTCAAAGATAATGATAAACTGTTTGCTAAGCCACATTGTCAAGCTTGCTACCCGTTCTGAACCCCGAAATGGGAAAAACAAGGACCTATATCCTAAACAATATAATGGGATCGAGGGGCCTGTTTATAAGCTAAGGAAAGGAGAATGGTATGTCGGAATTTTTGCACTTTACCCCCTTCCTTCGGTCGGTAGGAATAACAATTTCCACCCACCATTGCGTGTATATTAAGCTATTCCTACCAGCTGGGAATTTCACGTAGGAAGGAATTAGTTTCCTTCCTTCCTTCCTACAGGTGAAGGAATTCCTACAAACTATTCTTTTCGTTCGCTTATACAACAGGCCCCAGGCTGTCCCCGCCACTGATGGGTTAAGCCTTATATTTGTTTCTGTAAGCACGGAAAGCCATGTGCCGTCCTCCTACCCATAAGGTCGTCACACTGAGTGTATTTATAATGCGCTGAAGTGAAATTCAATAGATCTGTGAGTGCAATACTAGATCGGCGATGCATCTTTGGCGTAAGCTGCAGCTTGTATGGATTGGGAGAAGCAAAAAGCATGCTCGCCCGTCCTCTCAGGGGTGTTATTCAAAGACCGGGAAGCCAAAGTCTGTATTCTGGGCCGGGGATGTCAATTTAATGTGAAGTCCACGCCAGTATTGATCCCTCAAATAGGATCAACAAGATATAGAGGCTAATCTGTAAGGGAATGCCACAGCAACAGGCAATCTCACACAACATAGGACCCGCTTTTACCTTCCCAGGCGACTAAAAGCACTGCAATTGCTTTTGGAAATGAATTCGACAGCAAAAGAATGATTATTACAGGCCGGGAAAACATTAATGGACAAACATGGTTTATATGTCATTAAATATGGAGCTTGGTGTTAATGTGGAAACAGTAGACATCACAAAAGTTATAGACATAATAGATATTGAAACCGATTCAATTGTCTACAATGAATATAAGGCTGGAGAAACATTAATGCACAAGTGTGGTTTATATGTCATTAAAATTTAATATGGAGCTTGGTGTTAATATGGAAACTGTCTAGACAACACAGATTTTGTCAGTTGGAATGTTTACAGTCATAATATATACATATTGAGTCCGATGAAATTGTCTTCCAATTGCAACTGCAATTGCTGTTGGAAATAAATTTGCCAGCAGGTGGATGGATCTAAAGCTGAGAAAACATTAATGGACAAATCTGGTTTATGTCAGTAAATAGGGAAATTGGAGTTTGGGAACTAATCTGAGTGTAATTTCAAAAGAACCATCCAATATTAATACCAGGGAAAGCAACTTTAATATGGAAACCATAGGCATCGCAAATGTTTTCAATTGGAATTTTCATAGTCATAATATGTATATTGAAACCGATTGAATTGTCTACCAGTTGAACATATATAAAAGGAACTGTTTCGGTATGAGAATTGGTTATAGCCCAAAGCAGCCCTTGTCAGGAATTTAATTCAAATAGCTACTTAGAATGTTGACAGGTGACACAGGTCTAAATTATTTATTGATATCAGGTGAAACATGCAGGTATGCTCCAGGTCGATTTCAGCGCGTCTAGGGCAGTCTATCAATTTACAATTCAATTACTCGAGCCCAACTGTAAAAACATAATAAATGTCATACTACATCGTGCAATCAATTATCCATGTATAAGTTTCATACTGATCAAAGAAGCACTTAACATCAGTGTGGATGACACCGCCGTGCAGGTAGAATCCTGTTTGTATACATAATGTAGTGCTTACAGAGGCTTGGCTTTCCAGAGCACTTAAGCGGCATAATTGCTACCACGACCTATACAACCCAACACAGATTTTAAAAATATTTCATATAACAGTCTGAAGTAGGCTGGAGGCTCATGTCTTGCTGCAATTCCAGCAAGAGGGTGGGGGTGTTTTTCTGCACTTATGATTGAAAGCGTAGGAATGAATTCTAGCATGGAATACTGATAAGACCAAACCGTCGGTAGTTATTCCATTCATGGACCATCAGCACGTCAACACGATGGGGATAAAATTCTGCTTCGCTTAGCATTATCTTAAATTGATTGCCCACAATCTGGGGCACTCGAAGGCAAGCAGCGAATGGAGGATCCCAGGATGCGATCGTTTGCTCTCGTCAAGTCTTGTTGTGCTCGGACCTATTAAAAAGCCCACGTTCACCCCAATACGATGATTTCAGCCGACCGATTTAAATCCAAATTTTTGGAAGTCGTGGGAACCCAATGCGATAACATATCATCCCTAAATCCGGTACACATTCATTATTATATGATTGAATTGAAATCGGCTGACCATATATGATAAGAGAAAAAAAATTGTCTGATCAATGGGATGTTTATAAATCCGTTTAAGAAATCTGAATGAGTGGTAAACGTGTTTAATAATTACCAGAATTGGATTTATCTCAAATGTGGCCTCTTCTACTCTCACAACTCTCGACGTTACATTTAAAATAGTTTATATGAATCCATTTCAGGAATGCTGATTTCTGATGGAAAATATCTCAGAAACATCGATCGATCTCCTTGAAAGAACCCATTAAAAGCATTGTTCCGGTTGTAAATTGCTGGATGACTCCCATCGCCACTCTGGGAAGTTGACACCAGAAGAGAAACCCACACAAACGTTTGTTCCTAAGATGGCCACAGGGGCTTGTTGTATAAGCTAGGGTAAGGTAAATTGTGTGTGCAAATCTTTACACGTTTTCCCCTTCCTTCGGTGGAATACAAGTTCCTACCCACAAAATAAATGGATAGTGCTATTAGTAAGACCTCCTACCAGCTAGGAAATAGGAATTTGTTTTCCTTTCCTTAGCTTATTCAACAGGCCCATTGCAGGTCTCTTTAAGAGCGGTGAACATCAGAAGCAGTCCCATGTCATGGATCCATTCCACAAGACTTAAAGAGGGAGGGTGACAAGGCACGATAGATGCACAAACTCAAGGCCATTGTGCTATGCTTCATTCAGGGGTGTTGTGGCATATGGGTATAGTCGACTGAAGAGGTATAATTCGCCTTCCCCAATCCACTCAAATAACCCAAATCTAAGACAAAATGAGGTTCAAAATACGCTTCAACATTTATCTGAACCGATTATTTTAATCAACACAATACCAAACATACTCAGATATACATGGTATTCATCGTTGTTCAGCTTAATCTATCCGAACTTACTGAGTGTGTAGAGCTGTCCATTGTACATTTTCCGACGATCTGACCCATTCCGGCAGCTGTGGTCATGGACCATTGAAAAGGGAGCTATCTATATATCCAGGCCCTGGGCTCAGAGCTAATAGGTTGACAAGGCATTCACATGAATACAATTACAATGGGACGCTCTTCGATTTCTCTGAAAGGGACCTGCAGTCTTCTCAGACCAAACTATAACAAGACGGTACCAATTAGGGCACTTCATTGTTGTATGACATTATAGGTAAAAAAACGGCGCCGACAGGCAAAATTCGTCGCCGACATGACTAAAAATTCACTAAAAAACTAAAATTCAAAAATCACTAGTGGAATAGCGGAACTCCACTGTAGGTAAAAAACGGCGCCAACAGGCAAAAACGGCTGCGACGAATTTTTTGCGATGAAATATCTAATCAAGTTAGATATTTTCCAATTGTTGGCAACAAATAAATGTGTTGCCAACAACATATTTTACCCCCTCATCCACTAGAATTTTTAGTCATGTCGAATTTTCCGAATTTTTAGAAATGTCGGCGACGAATTTTGCCTGTTGGCGCCATTTTTTTACCTATAGTGGAGTTCTGCTAGAAGAGGGGTAAAATAGGTTGTCGGCAACACATTTATTTGTTGCCAACAATTGCAAAATATCTAACTTGATTAGATATTTCGTCGCAGAAAATTCGTCGCAGAAAATTCGTCGCAGCCGTTTTTTGCCGTTTTTCCCATAGTGGAGTCCCTGCATTACGTAACATTATATAAACTAATTGTTATATGAATTAATATCAAAGATCCCTCTACACAAATAGGAAATAATAATTAGACTCACTGGGTAATTACTAAAGCTCATTCAATCTAATTGACCATTAGAATATCACCTGTGTTAAATGTACCTGAATAAAACATTTAAACAAACAATACATGAGAAGAATTGGAACCTTTACTCCACATCGAAAACTAGCAGATCATGTTTTGCTGGGATGTGCCCCCATGGGGTGGGGGAGGGGTAACCACAGGCGGATTTAGATACACCATCCTGGGTATACATACCCAGTTCTGGGTATGATATTTATTATTCTGTCTTCATATTTTTTATTTTTGTCACAGCACTTTTTAATTGTCATTGTACCCTTTAATTCGGTCCTAGATTGTTCTTCAATTTGGTCCATGTATTTAGTTTTTAGTCTGCCACTGAATTTATTTATTCTGTCATGTTTTAGTGTGTTTTAATATATTAACCAAATAGGTTCCAAATAGTTTTAATAATTATTTTGCATCAATTGGATCTAAACTCGCCGATAATATTACTCCACTGAATCCAGTCGAGAATGTGGCATTTACCTCAAACGAAACTATATTACCTAACCCACCCAGATTTCAATTTGGATCAATCACTTGTAACGACCTGCTTCTAATAATCAACGCTTGTCCCCAATTCAAGTCATCAGGGCTCAAATATCTAAAGACCTCACTTCTAAAGTCTATACTTAGAACTCTAATTGAACAGTTTAAATACCTTATTGAACTTTCGCTCGCCTCGAGCATTGTTCCAAATAAGTGGAAAATGGGGAGGGTCTCACCGCTGTTTAAAGCGGACGACAAAACCAACCCAGGGAACTACCGCCCCATCACCAGTATTTGCTTGCCAGCCAAAATCCTTGAAAAAGTAGTACAAAAGCAATTAATGAATCACTTAAGCAACCATGATATTCTATATTCAAACCAATATGGCTTCCGACCCGATCATTCCACAAATGATGCGGTCGTCTCCTTCCTTAATATAGTCTACCAAGCAATTAATAGTAAACAACTTTGTAGAGCGGTCTACTTGGACTTCCGGAAGGCCTTCGACACGGTTGATCATACCATCCTCCTTCGTAAACTTACCAAAATTGGCCTTATGGGATCGGAGCTCGAGTGGTTTGCTGACTATTTAAAAGATAGGCAACAACAAGTGTCTGTCAACAATCTTCAATCCAACACAACCACAATTACCTGTGGCGTCCCCCAAGGGACAACACTCGGCCCGATCTTATTTTCTATCTACATCAACGATCTGCCTTCCCATGCCAAGCATTCCCACTTACAGTTATTTGCAGATGACACGATCATCTGCAAAACTGGAAAGAATATCGATACTATCACAAATCACATTCAATCTGACCTCAATAATATAATGCTTTGGTGCAGAGCCAATAAGATATCGCTTAACGAAGGAAAGTCGAAGATTATGACCTTCTTGGATAGGCCCTCTCGGAGGTCCAAGTGGGCTGCGGAATCCTCTGCTTATCCATTGTACATAGGAGCCAAACAGCTTGATGAAGTTAACGAGTACAAGTACCTAGGGACTGTCGTCGACGGTGCCCTAAACTTCAATAAGCATCTCTCAAGCATCAAGCAGAAGGTTTCTCATAAACTTTGGCTCTTTAAACATCTACGGAGCAGGCTAAATGTTCAGCTCAGCGCCCAAATTTACAAAACTACAATTCTCCCCCTTATAGATCAGTCTGATATATTCTATGATTCGGCCTCTAAGACTAAACTAAACTTTCTTCAAGTCCTCCAAAACCGCTCCCTCAGAATAATCACTAGAACCAACCGATTTCAAAACGCTGATGAATTCCATGAACAGTTTGGCCTGCTCCCATTGAAGCAGAGAAGAAGACTCCACTTACTCCAACAAGCATTTAGACTTAGACACAGCACTGACCTCCAAATAGCGAGGCCCAGAGCTACTCGCCAACACAATCCTGATAGACACACTCTCAGATGTCCCATTCCCAGACTTGAATTGGTAAGGAAGTCAACATTCTATAAACTTCCCTATTATTGGAACTCGTTAGAACCTAACGTCCAAAACTCTGACACTAGCAAAAAATTCACCAGCCTAATCAAACCAAATGCCATATGGGCTGATGACAATTTCCTTTATTGATCTAATCCTTTATTGATCTAATCACTATTATTCTTCTATTTGACAAGCTTCCGTTATAGATCTGATCCTCACTGATCACATCTCTTTCCCTTTCCACACCCCACCACATCCCCTCCTCGAAATTCCCTCATCTCTGAAAACAATCTTGTTTGTACCTTTTAGTACTTAATTATACCTTCTATGTACTTATAACATCTACAAATACCTTAGTTACATAACCCAAAGTGAAAAATTGTTTTTTTCGTCTCACTTGTATATGTGTATATATCCTTTGCATTCCGATAAGCAATATCTTGTTTGTAATAATTTTGTTGTCTGAGACCACTATTAGTAAGGGCCACCTGCGTGTCGTCGACGCAAAGGTGCTTTGTTACCCTTACGTATCAAAATTGTAATGTCCGGCAGGACTTGAAATCCTCCCTAAGCAGGGAGATTAGATCCGCCGACATAGTCATCCAGACTAAATAAAAGTCTCAACAACAACAACAACAACCCATTGCATAATAATAATCGAAAAATTCAATGAAATTGAATTTCCCAAAATCATCATAGAGACACCTTCTGTTAATTTATATCATCTCGAACCGATTAATATTCCTAAATCATGCAATGATATTTAAAACTTAAATTATTAATATTTACTTTGATGTACATTATATCGTTTTCACTTGAGTAGCATGAGATTACTATGTTAGCATGGAAATGTTCTCAATAAAATTTCTTTAAAAAAAAGTCATATGAATCCAAATCCAAATTTTGATAACAATGAGATTTCGTTCTGCTGAATCCATTCTTCCTAAATCCATGATATTTAATATCATTAATCCTAATAATTAATATCTGAATATTAATTACTTTTTCTCCTATGGGAATTCCAGTGTTAATCTTTAGGGGTCGATTATTTTCTTAATAATGGGAGTCATTTCCAAATTTCCAGGATGTACCAAGGGCTACCATACCTAGGTACTATGTAAATTAAACTGCATTTCAAGAGGTTTAATGTGTTAGCATAATTTACGGTAAATTTTCCCAAAGGTAGAATTGAATACTAAATTACAAGACATATACTAAATATATCCTTGTGTTTCTAAGGCCATTTTATAAAGTATATTTAGCTACTTTATTAATAATTGTCCACCCATAATTACTGTAAACGATTTTTTCAAAAATAAGAATATCAAACTTAGAATATAGAAGTACTAATTAATAGCTGTCCTAAGGTTTACCATCATTGGAAGCTGCTTGATCTCATCATTTCGAATATGATTTTGTCTGCTTGAAAAGTATCACCAATGTGAAATTGTGGAGAAATAAAACCGTTTAAAAACAAGTTACATCTCAAAATCAATCTTTTGCTACTTGGGACTCATTTTCTGTGACACATCACATGTAAAAAGGATTATCTAAAAAATATGTCGGCGTGTATAGAGGGAGAAGTTAGCATTAAAAAGCGAAAGATTTTGTTGATACTCCAACAATTAGTGAAGTTATAGCCTTTCAAAGTTACCTGCCTGTCAAAACTACTGACATTTTAGGACAAATCGTAGAATCTCTTAAGGCATTCGGATATATTCAATTGTTTTAACAAACAACATCATTTTATTAGAACCGCCTTTGGATGCCCGCGGTAATGACCAGATATACATCCATATGAAGATACTGAAGTATGCTGTATCAGGCCAATTTTCGCTTAAAATACACGTTTACAGGGAGGGCATTCGATGAAAGAATCTAGACCTGGGTGTCTTCTTGCTTTACGTGCTCTCCTCTTTTCTCTGGCTTCTCTAATCAATTCTGATTCCGAGTGTGCAGAATGTTCCGATAAAAAGAAATTGAGTCTGAGCGTGGGGACCTGCTAATGTCTCGATTACTGCCCAAATCAGACAAAGCTAGAAAGTCAGAAATATAGATTACTGTATCTGTACTGTATCTGTACTGTACTGTACATAGTAATGGGGAAGGTGAGAGGCTGCATTGTAGAATAGCTCCGAGTCCCTCAGTCTATCTCAATGAGCACGCCAAAATGGGTCTCACTGCATGGGCGTCCCCAGTCTAGGCGCTAGTGATTCTAATTTTTGTAAAATGTTGCTTTATCTGTATCTATATCTGGTGTCCCTTCACTGACCAGCTGTGGCTGTGACAGTGATATTATGTAACATATTGTTGGCTAATCCTTGGGTACCTCCGACGTATGGTAGGGTTTCCTCTCATTAGAGTTATTGAAATATGGTATTACTTTTTTATTATTGATAAATACTAATTAATAATGTAATGATTAGCTTAAGAAATTTTGACGAAACAAGTCTAGCTCTATTGCGTTACGAATAGAATGATGGAAAAAAATTCTAGATAGAGAACCATGTGCATGATGGACTAGAGTGAGCAAAAATGATCCCTCAACGGAAAGTGCAGTTTAAATATCGCGTAGACTGTGACTTAACGGGATAAGTATGTATTGAATGCTTGCAATATTTTAAGAGAATAGATTTTATCCTTCAATGTAAAAGGATAGTTCTTTTCTGTTGTATTATATGAAAATATTTTTAATTAAATTGTATTGAATACGGCTTCATATAACGTTTTATTATTCTCAAGTGCCCAATTGATGCGTTTAACATATGCCTATTACAAATAAAGAGTTACGGACGATGCATGAGCTAAAGCGAAGCAAACAACTATTCATGAGCAGTAGAGGAGAGCAAATAGTAAAAATAAAATAATGTAAGGTAAAACATTGATGAACAGACAAATGACTAAACGCACGCAGTAACAAATCACTCAGCAAATGAATAGCAACAAAGATACAATCATATACATTTCCGACATAGCTGTGCTGCGACCGCTCTGCTCATAGATACAGAAAGGTGAAGAGAGAGAATGTGAGAGGTGCGATAGGCAGGAAGGTAAATACTGTAGCGAGTGGTACGTACGAAATCACAGTAAGAGAGTGAGTGAGAGAGACAGGAAGGGAGCGAGAGGAGAGATCTATGTATGTTACAGATGACGGTAGGCAGGCAGGTAGCCGGTGTACGTTGACACATGTCTATAATGCTGCACGGCCTTCATCCACTACTTGCCCACCGCCTCTCCTCCTCCTCCTCCTCCTGCGCCGAGCAATGCTGCCTCTACTTTGACTGGCTCGACATGCAGCAGCGTCCAAGTACACCAGTGGGAGTACATCACATACTGGTGACAGGCACGCTTCCTGTTCCAAGTCCCTAGTCCATATACTACTACACACCCAGAGAGGAGGAAGAATTCGGAGCTAGAGAGGAATTAGAGAAAGTGGAGTTTCCTCCAAGAAAGAGAGCCCAAGAAGCTGCTGCTGCTCTGTAAGGAGGAGGAGAAGAAGAAGGTTCAGGCAAACACCAAGGATTTCTGTAGAAAGGATTGCTTATGGGGAGCCAGCAACTAACTATACGCCACATGGCAACAATTCAGCTGTCGCGAATGTCCTAAAGCTGGCTTCTGCACCACCACCGCCGCCGCCACCACATCCACCACAACAACCTCCTCCTCCTTCTCAAGCTAGAATTCGCTTCATCTCTGCTACACAAGATTCTCTCACACCTGTGGACATCGAGTAAGGCCAGCTTGGCGGAGACATACACATCAGCTAGTGCAGCCCAGTGGAAGAGAGGATAGTTTCCACCAAAAAGCTTTCGGCCTCATAGGGACAGTTACGCTCGAACCCATAAAGACCGCGATATTCAGCCTATAACTCTGTCGTCTGTAGGAGGTGAGTCGTTCATTCACTCATTCACTCAAAACCCGTGATTGGAGGAGCGGATACCGACCTACTTATGACGTCACGGCCTGCCCCAACCGGGCTGTAAAGAATTCGGTGTAATGGGAAGAATCTTGGGTTAATGCTTGGAATGCATCATTGCTCGCGGTCTGTGTCACATCCACGCTGTCCATTATAAGTAAGATGTTTAGTTCAAGCAAGTGCATTATATATCATGCAGGCAATCATTTAATGGATGGGGTCACTTTCGACGTGCACGATCAAGAAATCTTGCCTTTTATTTAACCAAATGAAAGGATATAGTTCTTTTGTATGCATGAACATAATCTTTTGAATACTTTTGAATACAAGATGATATAAGATAACTTTAACTTTTAGTCCCTAACTTAGCCAGCATGACTATAGCATTGCGGAGGAATTTGCTGAATGAATGACCTTGAACGAATTTGCTGAATGAATACCCTCTCTGATTGCTTAACTAAATTTCCCCTGAGAATGATACCAGGTTCTATTCCCACTCTTCGAGACTTGTGACATAGCGATAGTTTACCCTCCTCCTGCCCTGAGCATGCTATAGCCATAGCCTTACAGCACATGAGGGTCTACATTAGGTACAACAATGTCCGGCCATCAGAAAGTGTGTTCTGGGAATATCCACATTATGCAATAGACTTCCAGCCTCCAACATTGGCTTATCGCACATTTCTATGGGATGTTTGCTTTCTATCCCAGTGTAGATTGCCACCTTGTTTGTGTTATCATTAATCATGCCAAACGAGAGCTACCACTAATTTCTGGTTCAAAGTATAAATCGGATGCCTATTGTGGCTGCCCGAGCAAATATTGGTTCTGTATGGTCCATGGTGGAAGCTGTCTCATGGTGGGTAAATATATGATACGTAACAAACTGAGAGAACAACCACAGCGCGTGCTAAGTAGCAATTTCCTGGTATAATCCACATCGTATAGACAGTTTGTAGCGGAGCGTTATGACGAAGACAATGCCATGAAAAACGTATCTTTAGTACATGATCAATCATGGTATTGGAACCTCGAGAATTAACTCTTGCCATAACATGTGATGTGTTACAGAAGAATCTGTCATAAGTCTAAAAAAAATTAATAGTACACTCCTTAGGATAACCTTAGATATGCATATAAATATATTCAATCTTGGGATTTGGTACATGTATTCATGCTACTAAAAGCGCCATACACCCCAAGAATAAAAACATTCTGAGCAAGGGTTCTTGTGGAAAAACTTTAAAAATATCATTTTTTGCGACTTCAGACCAATTTTCCTGTGACACATCACATATTGTCTACCTTGACCAAAGCCTTCACTATGACCTGCAGCAGGCGTCATGACTCACTCAGCGTTGTTGCGTGCGCAGACAAGTGTTTTCATTTAAACACAGGCAATCTTGTCTATCGAGAAATTATTTTCATTGTTTCCTTCACAATGGCAACAAATTGATGCCACGGACAAACGCCCACATGCATGGATTACTTTTTAAATGTTAAATTGCTTCTGGGTAATTGCATTCTTGAATTTTTGTTACATTTATGGAATACCATCATAGGACTCGGTCAATTAGGCACTGCATTACACGGGATGGTAATCACATTAATTAAGTCTGGGAAAACAACAAGCATGAAGCAGAATGAAATAAAGGGCAATCCTTTAAAACTTGATGAATAAGGCCTTGATATTAGATTTATCTCGCAGAGAATGGATCAAGGCGTCAGAAAATCTACACTTGGCAGCTCTACACATTTAGTGAACTCCGACAATTATAAATACCGATCATATTTTTGGCATAGTTTAGTATAGTTTTAGACATGTTTATTCTGTGATAATTACGTTGATTTAAAAAGTGCGTTCGGTTAGTTTAAACTGTATTTCGAATCTCATTTCTATCTTAAATTAGAGTTATTTAAGAGGATTGGCGACTTCAAATTGTAGGTATTCTGCCACCCTGATCCATATGACTCACAAGAGACAAATATGTAATATTATATCCGAGGGACATTCATATTATAATGGTGAGGTCTGACACTATCCTGCCATCCATCATTCTGCTCTTCTGTAGTAAGCCCTAGGCCACACACCTCTTGCCCGGCTCATGTGTACTTAACACCCGCATTATCAAACCTATCAATAATTGATACAGTCTTCAACTCGTAAATTTGCCTTCTACTCCAACCAACTGGCCTTTGGGGAAATGTCAGGTCACTCTCTATATGTGGACACAGTCGCTGAGCTGCTCTTCTGACCAGCTGCAGTGATTATTGCATGCATGGTGGTATGCCAAATGGTCAGAAGCAATTGCGAAAAGTTTAATACGATGCATCCCGGGCAAGGCGCAAATGATAGGATAAGTGGGAATGGAAATTGCCATTAGATTATTTGCCACTGGATGCTTAGTTGCAATGATGCCTATTAGCACTGCTGGTAAGTTGGAAATTGCGAGAGGCATGCAGCCAAGGCCATTGTGGCTTTGGCTGGCTCAGGCACAGTTTATTTACGATTAGCCCTAGCTTCTAATGCCACCTCGTCTTAAAGGTCATGAGGCGTTTTTATTGGAGCACTTTCTACTAACAAATATCGCAATTGAAAGCGGACTTGTCAAATTAGGCGGTCTATACTCGAACAACAGACCTTCATAGCCTTTCGACTTGGAGCTTAGTGTGTCTGCAGGACAGTTGTAGCACAGGAGGAGTAGGTGGAGGTGGGCGAGGGGTGTAGACATAAAAGAGGATTGGTGGGCGAGCGATGATAGAGTCGGGAATGCGGGGGCATAACATGAGTAGACATAAAAAAGCAGTGGAATGAAGAAGAAGAAGAAGAAGAAGAAGAAGGTAAGAGATAGGTGGATTGGAAGCTGTGTATACATACAATGGAAACATTTTACCTTATTCCAAACAGTAACAAGAGAACCATTGAAGAAAAAGAGTACTCAAGTAAATTGCTTGGATTATGACTGACGAAATGAAAGAATTTCGAAGCAGCCTGATCAGCTGATAGATAAGAGGCTTTGCAGCGGTATTGGAGTAGAAGTAGGATCAGCAAAGCGTCTGTAATCTTCGGATTAAAGTCCACCGCAGCAAGCTAAGCCAGAAAACATCATCTAGAAAGAAACACAACAAGCGAGTCAGAACGTTTAAAAGAAAAGTGAAAACCAAAGAGGAGGATGTTCGAGGTCCTTGTCTCAGAACGTATGTTTTGCTATCATCAACCTTTGGGGAGAATGGGAACAAAAGGGAAAAGCTGTCCAGGGGTTGTGTCGGCAGGAGAGAGATAAGAATTGTTAGTTCAGCATTATGTACCATAGGAATGATGGAGAGTGAGGGAGCTGACGTGTAAAAGCCTCCCAATAGGCCTAGGTCTAGCTGATAGCCGGTAAAAGCGAGGTCGCCTCCGCGGGCTCCGGTGTTTGTTAATGTATGGCCAGGTATAATAAAACTGCCATAACGACGCAAATGAGGAATATAGAATACTAAAGTGTCATCGCATCTCTTTGTAGTTGGCCACGAAGCTCGCTCTAGGCTACCTGTCGCAGTAGCAAGAATATTACACAAGGTGCGCAAAGGGAAGGATAATTTGACATCCTTGAGATTTCATCAACACTTCCCCTGCATACCAACGAGGTCTCAAAGAACGCTGGCTTGGTCTATGACACCCTGGAGCAGAGATAAGGTGTGAAGATTCAGCAGAATCGCTCTCTTCACACGCAGGACATATACCAAGATATACAATATATAGCATGCATACAGTATTAATAATAAGGATCTCAAAGTGGTTCTGGGCAGTGAATTTTTACCAATAAAACTATTGATAAATATTTGTTAATAACAAAATATGGGATATAAATTGCCTATGGGGCTTGAAGTGGACAGGTAGGAGGTAAATGTGGAAGGTGAAATGTTTGAGAAGAAGGGATCACCAATGCAAATGAATTAATCACATGTATCAAATGTGATACACATTTTCAATGGTTATGTTATGTAACAAACCTATCAGAGGTTTTGCATGATTTACACAATGCCGACCGATATAAAGCGCGTGAAGGTTAGTCAGAGTGACTGTTGTAAGATGAAGTAACCACTAGAGAGATCTTTGGATCAATTCATGTTAGTTGTTGTTGACACAGACAAGGAATCGTTACAAGAGAGGGACATTACAGAATAACTAATGGCAGTGAGCGTTAAATATTGCACTCGGTTCAGGCATAGAATGGGCTGTGTATTTTTGAATTTCCTGAAAGGCCATAACATTAGTGCATTGCCATTGTTGCCAGGAAAGGATTCTTGAGTTCATCCAGTAATTGGCCATTTAAATGTTGTGTGTTTCTGCATAGTATTACATATCAAAAAGCAGGGGTCCTTAAAGCTGCAACCTCAAATATTATGAAAAGACAAGTACCACGTTTGGTTGTTTGGTTGTTTATAGGCCGAACAATTATTGTTTGGCCTATAGGACTAAAGTGATTATCAATATTCTGCTGTTCTTTTGTTCATACACGACGGCAGCAAAGGATTTTAGAAGGCTACCGAAATATAGATGAGGATTCTGATTAAGCTCTGCAACAAAATACAATAGGGGAAATCTTTTACACTTTTGTTTAAGTGACTTTCAGATAGATAGGAAAAGATAGAAACAAAAACTAGAAAATCACTAGTTTTTTATCGACGTTAACTCATTATGCAGCTTTTAAATACCATTTGGGAAATGGTATCTTTCAGTCACACTTCCGGTTAAGCTACCAAGGTAAACACACAACAAACATGGGAAACTTTTCGAATGAGCTTAAGTGAGCTTCAGAAAAGATTGAATATAAAGCGGATTACCATTGCTCAAAATCCGTTAGATTTTCTATAGCAAGAAGTTTTATATACGATGACCTAGAGCCCCTGTAGAAGTCTGGCGTCTGTTGTCAATGTTTCGGTATCAAAATAAGAAAAACACAAATATGAATGGTGGATTATTTTCGTTTTGACAGTCATCGTCACCAGCCCTGTCTAATAGTTTCTAAAAGTGGGATATTTGGACCTTTTAATCCTTCCATGAAGGGATAAATATCAGGCTTATTTAAAAGTAGAAATAAAAAAAAATAAAACGCCGTGCCTGTGTTCATCTTGTGCACGGTTTCAAAATTGGAAGTCTATTTCTCTGCATGATCTAGTTCAAATTGTAACACTAGGAGGCGGGACGCTCGGATCATGAATTTATTGCCTATCTGAATATGAGAATTACATTTAAAGCTGTATTCTCAGTCAATTTCGATCTGGCTTTCTCCATTCTAACCATTACCTAAATGATAAAACATACGTACGTATATAACCCAGAGTTTTGGGCCTATTGCAACGGCATACGTCAATCTTAGAATCAATCTCTACCACGTTTTCATTGAATACTTTAGAAAGGAAATTCAGCTGAAGATACAGCTTTAGTATCTTGAATTCATGTCATGACTTTTCTTGATATTAAAAATAGACTTCTTAAAAAGCAACAGGGAAAATAAGGCAAACATTTGCCTCATATAACGTAATATGGCCTGAGAGTGTATGCACACGTGTTATAATCTATATTCGGTATAAGCGCACCTGCATTAAGAAAATAAATGTCTGGCAGGCATCCGTTGTAGAGTCTTTGTCTTAATCCATTGATATTCAAGGCTGTTTGTATAGGAACAAACATGTGCCTTTTCTTGTGTGTTGCCAAGCAGATATTCAGATACCTCCCCCCCCCACCGCCCCCCCCCCCCTCCCGAGAACTGGGAAGAGCGTAGACAAACATTGAAAAATCGAATGAATATGGTCATTATGGATATCGTAATTTGAAAGTATCACTGAGAAGGGTTCCATCAATCTTATCCTCTCCAAGGCAGGCACATGACAGGCGTATTATTTCAGTTGATTATTATTCTATTGTGTCACTGTAGCGACAGCCAAAATTAGAAAACGCTTGAATCGAAGAGCTCTCTCATGTCCTCCATAATGGCTGAAATTTCTGAAGTGTTCGTGAATTCTAGTGGCATGCACAGCTCCCTCCTGTGCTAGAATGCTAGAGCCTTTGACACTTTATAAAACAAATAAGCAGAGGTGCTGTGAATGGTGGCTTTAAGAAGAATGCTTTCATCAAATACTGAGTATGGCGGCGAATATATCTTGCCATATATATGTCAAATCGTCTGGCAAGATCGATTTTAGATGGGAATGTCTTTTGTAAGGAAATTCTAGACCCCTATTTTAATTGTCATATCTCTGAGAATATTTTTTCTCACAAATAGTATCTAGTTACTGACAACCAGATAAATGTCAGGTAAATATGGGCATATGGGTGGAATTCTCACCAGAGTGAATATCCATGGGTGATTCTCGCAAAATGGGCCCAAAAGTGAAAATTGTCTTTGTTAAATCTTTCTGGTATACATCTTTTCCTGCAAAACCAAATATTATATTCAATGCTTTTATCTACTCATTCTCATTATTCCGAACACATAGGTACTGACGTTTCCTTCACTAGGTCCAGTATTTACTAAATAAGAGTACTAAAATGGACCTTAATTATCTTCTTTTACTTTTAAAAGAATAAAATGAAACTGCTAGAAACTGCTAATCTATATACCGGTATCCATACATTCCTCCGCCAACATTCTCCCTGCCGACATTATCCTTGCCAACTATTCTCCCATCCGTCATTTTCCCCGCCGACATTCACCCCGCCGATCTCTGTTTATTACATATGCTACATTGTAAGGTCAATTCCCATGGAGTTGGTACAGAAGAACATACAGTTAGGAAGTCAATCACATGCTTGTCAAATTCAACATGCAATTCTCCCTATCCTTGATAGCGCGAAAATAAGCTATCCGACTGTCACGCAACCTAGCTTTTCTTTTGGCAGAGATAAAGCTAAGGTGGGGGCTTCTGGTTATGGCACCCCAACCAACGAAAAAGAGTTGGCCTAAGCATGATTTATTTTTGTCAGGCAGCTGAGTGTTGATCTAGCACTTGCAAAAGAAGCCTAGTAAATATCCTTTCATGGCAAATGTAATATGGGTCAAATGACCCAAATATCAAAAGTCTACGAACCGAAAATGAAACCAAAAGGTTTGCCATGTTGTTGTTTGTTGCATAACAGAGTGGCGGCGGAAGCTTCCATCTTAGCCTACTGGCAGATATAGCAGCCTTTAGCGCCACTGGTGTTAAATTCGCACGCTATCTGGCTAACTGGGTTCAGCAGAATTCCCTGATTTCACATATATATATCTATTTCCACAGATCTAAAGACCAAGGACTGCATGACCACATGACCTTTGCTTGAGCACACTGCAGCTGTCTGGAGAAACTAGAAGGCAGAAATGGCTTCCCAGGCGCACTCAGCCCAGCAAGATGCTTCTGTGATGTCCCGCAAGGTGACTCTAGGAACACCCACTCACAGGACTGATGAGGGCGATAGGAACGTACGCGAGGTACGTTTTGCCACCACCAATGACGGCTCACTCCCACCATCACACTCACCAGTCCCACACCCCAAAAATAAAGTTCTCAAGAGGAAAAATACTCCAGCCACCCTACCCAAAGTAGATAAATTAAATGGTAAGTAATATTTTCTCTCTCTTTTTAAAATTTACAACTATATGTGATGTGTCATAAAGAAATGAGTCATGAGGGGAAAAAAGGATTTGAATTACCATCATATTTGAAAAGATGAAAGATGAGATTAAGTCGATTCCAACGATGTTAACATTGTGGAAATCTGAAATGTTTGATTTTATTATATTTAAAAAAGGCACTATTTCACTCCAGAATTACACTCCAGACGATGACTTTAAAGTGTCACTAAACCCAGAAATATTATGAGGCAATCAACTTCTTTCCTATTATTCAAATGTAAACACCCAGGTTTTATTTAATGAAACCTAATATTTAGTGAGTTTCACCCATTTAAATGAGGGAAAAAGTAGTTCCACAGTTTAACACTCCATTCAAGGCACCACCGGTTGTCTACGTCACACAGTGCGCCTAAATCTTGAAATTAATATGCAACATACATAATAAACAAGTTTGTTAATAGCTGCTATAAAAAAGGGGTGGGAATGGGCAGACAGAGTATTACCAATGCAGGTATACAGACCCAAACAAACAACCTGTATAGTTCTCCCAGTCTTACATACATTGAATAACTGTTCCAATTTCTGGGAGGGTGGCCTGAAAGTAGGTATAGATTATGTACATTTCGGGCGCACTTTGTGACGTCAGACAACACCCTCCGTGCCATCTTGTGCTAAACAGACTTTTTCAACAAAGCTTTCCCAATTTGGGCTGTAAATTACTATAACTTAGACATAAATATGATAAAATAATTTGAGACTTGGTCGTTGTACTTATGAATCCATGAAGTTTGTTTGTCCTAAAAGTGACATTGAACCCATTTAATGGCAGTTTAGGACACTAAATACCCGACCACGAGAACAGTTCTACAAAGTTCAGTGAATAAATTACTTTGAAAAATGTCAATTTGGCGGCTTATGACTCATGTTTATTAAACACATCACATATTTCCCTTTAAAGCTACTTCGAGCTGTAGTAGTTCTTGAACGTATTACAGGAAGGATTATTACAGATAGTGACGTTATAAATAATACTGTTCTTGCTAATGTTATCATCAGTAAACAGCTGCTGCTAATTGTATTATGTGACAGTCTTCATATTTCATATAATGAGATATAATAGATTAATTAATGAGTTGTTAGACATGCGTAGGTGTTCTTATCAAGCTCTCGGGAATTATCAAATTATTAAGATGGATGGTTCAGATTCATTAAGCATATTCTTATGTTTGCAGTTAGTTTATTTAGTTAGTTAGTTTGTGACAGTTAGTTTGTGACAAAGCTATTGACAGGTCTCTAGTGGAAGATATTTGGCACTTAATTGCTGAACTGAAGTTTAATTAAGGTTAATGCAAACACATAATATGTGTTTGCATTTGCATTGATGAAGCAAAATATAAAATTTTCATTTACAGGTAAGGCAAAATAGAATGCCATATGCAGATAAGCCAAACTATAATATCATTTACATCTAAGGCAAAATATAATGTCATTCGCAAATAAGCCAAAATACAATTTCATTTACAGATATTACTCATAAGCCAAAATATTATAACTTCATATCGGAAATTGAACGACTTCAAAAGAGTCCCATGGTTCTCTCTGTACCAAACGAGATAACATATTCCAGCACTATCGATACCAGTGCATATCGATTATATATTTTCATCTTTTCCAAAACCCCTAACGACTTCTTCTTTTTATCTTGCTTTATCACAAAGCTCGGGAACAAGGCACTTCGATGTCATCTTTCGCCGAGGAGGGGATGCAAGAGGCGGAGGAAGAAGAGGGAGATGATGAGCATGGAGACGTTAATGGTGGCGGAGGGGCATCTGAAGCCGCAGCAATAAGTGATGTGATTTAGAAGTTCCCACTCAAGTCTTACAATTTAAAGGATCGTTTCTTTTTTGCCAACAATATATCTAGTTTATATGAAAAGGAAGTGATAGCTTTGGAGTGTTCAACGAGGAAGGAGGAGTCATTACATACATAAATAACACCAATATACAACCGCTGGTGCTGCTTTGTGTTCGTTCTTTGGCTTATCTGTATGAAGGCCAGGAAAAGAGGGTCGGTTACTACTAACCTCAAGTGATCAAACTGGCGTGCCAAGATTCAGAAATAAATGGCAAGCATTGCCTTGTTCCCCCGAAAGGTTGGGCAAACACAAGGAGTAATTAATACTACCTGCACCTTGCTAATGCATTTTATCAACGGACATGGATACCACAAAGGCAGGAACAGCCTAGGCAACGATTCGGATACGTGTATAATTAACGCACACACATTAATATACACATCGCCCCCACATTGAAATCTATGTACAACGCAAGACAAGTAGCCTTTTAAATATGTTATATTATATGATGGAACATTCATTCCCTGAGTCTTACTGTGAGTGATGTCATATTGTTGTATTCCATGTATATTTTCAACAATTGCGATGGCAGCAAAACGGATGGTTTTACTTAACTAAGTGCGTACGAACCTATACCGGTATCCTAACCTACACTACCCCACACTTAAGTTGAGGACGGAGATGAAATTTGAAAACTAAGAAGGAATTTTGGCAATGGTTATGAGCCTTAATACAACCTCATTGCAAATACGATCCAGGATTATGAGTCATTTGACGGAGGGCATCAATATAGATAAATAAGGAGCGTTCGTCTGAATATTCAAAATAAACATAATTATGTCGCCAGTGCATTCATACTCACGTTTTCTTTTTGAAATATTTAATTAAGTAGGTCAAAGAACTAAAACAGACCCCTAAGTACTTATCGTTATCGCCTGTCAAAATTAATCGACTTTAAAAGCTCAAATGACAATGCTTCATAAAATGTGGTAGTAATATTCGCCTAAGTGTAGTTAAAATTTATGTGTTTTCTCAAATTGATATTATGTCTGTCACTTAGAAATTCAGTCAGAAAGTCTGTGTGTATTCTGTTGTAAAAGGTCATCTAAAGATATGTGATGTGTTACAGAAAATCAGTTATAAGTAGCAAAATTAACATTTTTAAGGTGTTTTATTCACAAGATCACTTTGAGGAAATGTTCTCATTTAGCGCACTAAGGCGTATGAATACATGTATCAAATTTCAAAACAGTGTATGGTATATATCCTTGCGTTTCTAAGGTCATCCCATGGAATAATATGTTAAGCTACTTCACTAACGTTAGTAATTTCCCACGCAGAAATATTGCACACTTGTTGTTCAAGCATAAACTATAGAAATACTTTTGAGTTTTCCCAAATGTTACCAAATTTGGAATCCTCTTAATCCCATCTGTTCAATATGACGGTGTATCAAAATCCATTTTTTTTTTAAAAAAACCAACCTTATGACTCCTTTTTCTTGTGACACATCACATATGACTTGAATTCAGATGTTCAGGATATGACTCTATGGAGCTGCTGAACAAATTGATCAATTATACCAAATGAAATATCTTACGTTACGCCTACAAACATCTGTCTAAATAAATACTTAACACTCCAATGCCTAGACTACGTACTGCTGTCACTGAGAGGTTCTCGCTCAATTCTCACTAATAATTATTATCATTTCTGTTGTTCACAATTTCATCTGTATTAAATGGCGATATATAATGATAATGTTCTCCGTGTAAGGTATTCTAATATAGGGGCAGTTGACGCCTGATCGAAACAAAATTGTATCCAGTTATAATGATCTGGATCTAGATTTCAACTGTTAATATTTCTCCCCCAGAAGATTGTTTTAAAACTCCATGTATATGAGAATACTAAGACGAAACATCTTTTGTAGAGATGATGCGTTTCTTGGACTGGATATATTTTAACCAAATCCAGTGTGTATATATGTATACTCATGCATTTCTTTTACGTAGCAGCCCCACGTTTATATTAAAGACACTTTCATAGGGGAAATACCCTGTCCTTTATATTACATAGTACCATACTTCGATGATACTGCTAATATGCTGTGTAACGTTCACGGATTTTCCTAGGATATGAAAAGGGATATATTATACTTCGTAGGGATCGGTTTAAATATTAGTTGAAACATAGTTAAAAGATGTTAGAATATGTATTTTTAATGTATGGCGAAGGTGTCCATTTTGACTACATTGACTTGGCAAATGTTTGGGAGATATTCAATACTGAGGACACAGTAATCATATCCCCATCTGTTATTATGTCCTCTGGGCCTAGCAGAGGAACAAGTATACAACGTGAAACGATATTGACACCACGTTCGCAATCTCTCAGAGTTAATGTAGATTTATGTATTCGTTATACATATTTCAACGATAATATCATTAAGATGAAGAAAAATGATCAGCTCTTTCTGTTAAATATTATATTATGTTGCTAAGTCTGATTGGTAATAATTTCACCCTGATGAAAGGATGTTTTGTCTGTACAAGATACTCTAATAAAATCATTATTGTCTACAATATTTTACTTTTTCCCTGAGAGTTATTGTACAGCATTAGGTTAAAGCTGAATTCCCCGCTAAATCGAGTAGTTTCCCTCTTTCATTATAAGCACTGTATAATGGGAGATTTGAATACTGAAAATAATGAAAAATTGGTGTTTCTTCTACTGTGATAATTTGGGGTTAAAAGAATTACATTACAATTTGTTGGCCACTTGATATACGTATCTTTGATGAAAATATATCTTTATTTCCATATCACATTTCCATATTTCATTATACAGAATAGAAAATTCGAAAGTATATATCAAAAAGGGAATATTCCGAGTACCCCCCGATCTATAGGCAGTGCTATTCTAACAGTCTCAGTTTCCTCGAGCATTAGTTAAGTTAAGGAAGATACTTTATCGAAGTTAGAGGTATACTGGTAAACACCGAAAATAATAATTAGGGAAGTGAAGAATATGGTTGGTGGATTTTGAATGGGTAGGGAATGATAGACCATAGAATATATAATTTCAATTTGTAGACTGAAATTAGATGGTAATGCAGCTTTAAACACAATGTTCGTCATTATAGCCTTAATTCAGATAAATATTTTTGTATTATCCAAAAAGCTAGTTTAATTAATGATCTCGCATTAGAAGATGCTAAACACTTGAAAATGTTAAAATGTTAAAGAAACCCTTTAGGGTTGTATTTAAAGATGAATCATTTACTTTATCAATTATTTCATATTTATCTTACGTCTATAGTCAAACCGAGTCAGCTTTTATATTCGGAGGATTGCGTCTCGAACTGTTCAACTTTGCAGCAAGGTTTATGATTCAACACTATCTCATAAACGATATGTTTTTTCATCAGTTTTCATTTTTACATATCTATACAGCCATTTTGTGTTAGAAAGGGTTTACAATGGCATGTGTACTAAACATGTAGCAGTTTTCATGATCTTCCGCCAGGGGGTGTTGTAATATATTTGTCATGTGCTTCTGGGCACGTCCGTTACTGTACATGCATGGACGCATTAATTTCAATTCGCCCAGTGTGAATTATACACATATTTAGTCAAAATCTATTTAGAATATACACGAATAATAAATAGACTGGATGTTTTTCACTAATGATCTTCCTTGTATACCTTGTGATGACCAATAAGGTAAAATCGGTCCGGCCCCGAGGCTCTACTTGCCCGTGATTCCATGCATCAAACGAGGTTTCCCACGGCTCGGGGAACCATGTACTCCTTGAGGCAACAGAAACAGGGAACCCGTTGAACTCAAGAGACAGAGACGGGTCCCTGGGTACAGCATACATGTGTTACGTAACACTACCAAGCTGTCAGTGGTTGCATTCGGAAAGCAAATGCTTGGTGGTCCAATATACAGACCGTAGTGGTTGCATTCGGGATATGCTTTGTAACATAGTTGCCTATATATAGAAATCCACCCAGATCCACTCCCTCAGTAACATAGTTGCCTATATATAGAAATCCACCCAGATCCACTCCCTCAACAATCTCCGGCCACCACTCCACCTGAGGTGGTGCTCTCTCTCTCTCCCTCTGTCCCTGCCCCCCCCCCCCCACACACACACACACTCAGGGGTAAAAGATGTACGCTCTTTTGTTCCCAATTTCGCGGAGAAAGGGGTCATTTTTCACTCACAAACACGGAGTGTGAAATCAGAAATAAGGGTACCAATTTGCAGCTGAAACTCAGCGAACTGCTAAAAGAAGGGGGTATTTTTTGCAAGTAAAGTCAGCGGAATGCTGGAAAAGGGGTACTTTTTTTACTCTCTTTGTGGCACAGAAAAGCATATAGGCCTAATTATGACAGGATGAGCACACAGGCTATTTTGAAACCCACATGAAAACCAGTTTATTGTATATTGTATACTTTCTTCCTTGGCTACTTTTAGGGAACGAATCGGCTACACAGAAAATGCTCAATTTCATTGCTACATTAGTAATGTCCTACCTAAGCAAGGCAAAATAGGTTGGCAAGGAATATTTAAGTAAGGATCCTTTTCGCAACAGCTAACCCCCAGCGCTGACTCAATCACTCATATCATACATAATACACAATGCACTATATAATATATAGATAACTCAATACTATCAAGTAAAAATATTGCGGAACGTAAGAAGTAAATGACAATTAAGATAAATATGCTGTCACTATAAACGACTCTCTTCTTGGGGAGGATCATTCTTTTCTTTTTCCTTCATCTCATTGCGAGCCAAATCCAGTTCCTTCATGAGCTCTATGACGCTTTTGCGTTGGGATCTGGGAGCGTCCACCAGGAGGTTCCTACCACTCCCAGTCGGGGTGGATTTGTGGCTGGAGCTGTCATCCGTAATAGTCGTGAGAGCTCTGACTGATCGGAATCCTGCCTGGTTTCTAGATCTGCATGGGGAAGAATTAATGTGTAAGTTAGACTTTCAGGTCAGGGAAATGTGTTAGAAACGTCTGAATTACCATCCCTTTGGGTTATGCATGTATTAAACATGTTCCATAATTATTGCACGATAGTTCATGCATGATAATTATATTTTACATCAATAAAAACACGATCAAATGGTTTCTCGATATGGACAAGAATTTGATAGTGAAAATTAGACTGTCTGTCATGTTTAGCAAATGAATATCTAAAGGCATTTGGTATCCAAACCTGACCTGACATGTGTTGGTAATATAGACGTAGCATGATACATGCAGATTTGTGCGTGGCAATCATATTTTTCATTAATTGAGATATAATCAAATGATTGCACTGGAATAACGAGGCAGTAATATTTTTCCATTCGTGGCAAGTCAATATCCATAAACCTGCAATCCACTAAACCCCATGTTTTCTTTCAACCGATTTTAATTAAATTTTGAAAATCGTTTCCCAATCCGAGAATGAATCCTCAAATCCAGTCCCATTCATTATCACAGAATCGCATTGAAGTTGACAATATTAATTTTTGTTGTTTTTATTATCGGATTCCAATCCGATGACATCCGATTAAAAAAATCGGTTTGGTGGAACTAGGGCTTAGTATAGGAAATGTATAATAGATCTTCTGCATGGATTTACTTACCTATTTGAAAACCCTATCTGGGGTGCCGATACATTTGAGGCCGACCTTCCTCGCTGTGCACCTTGCATGGTTTTTACAGCTGTAATGTGGTGAAAATAAGAACAATTAGCTATTGTGTAGAAGAGTTCTTTTCTCTAATGTTATTTCCATTCTTCTAAATAACCTGAATTTAAGAGGTTAAAATAAAAGAATTTTTTCAACCATTGAAGCTGCCCTGCCCGGAAGTTTATAATAGCTATAGAAATCAGTGACAGTTTATGGTCATATTTGAACATAAATAATAATAATATAATTATAAGCTCTATACTATGGAAAGCCATATGCAACTACCGACAAATCGGATGAAAAGTCGGTAAAAACTCCCGACAAATCGGTAACAGAGAGAGTGTAAATCCGACTATGTTGGTAATTTTCCGATAGTCGGTATTATGCCCCGACATGTCGGCAATTTTATTTTTACATTTGCAAATATTTCTAAAGTTTCTCCAAATTGGCCCGATCATCGGCCGATTTGTCGGCCGATTTATCGGTAAATAAATAATGTGTCGGCCGCTATATCGGCCGCTATGTCGGCCGATTTTGGGTCCAATTTTTATTTTAAAAAATTCAGCCAAATAGTTGGCTAAATGACGACCAATTGGTGGAATTGCTCATACTTCTCTCTCTCCCTCTCTCTCTACCCCCTCTTCCTTATACATGTTAATCACCATGGTTACCCTTCCACCCACCTGCCCACACATAAGAAGCAATTCATATGATTAATGATATTAGAATGAGCCATTATGGTTGACCACCAGTATGTTCTATTTTTTTCTTCATAAATTCACATAAATTCCATTTTCTAGAATACCTTAAAACAACCAAGTGGATGATGTAGGAGACATTAAAAGCTAACTTTTTAGACACAACGATTTCTGAGTTAGGCCCTGATTAATTTATGAAAAAACATCAAATAAATAATCCTATATTCAAGCAATTGTGAATCTTCTGTATGTCCACCTATAACTTCCCTGTCCATGGCCCCACTCACACCCTCCTCCCTCATACCCACCTTCTCCCTTATACCCGCCTTTATACCCTCCTCCCTCACACCCTTCTCCCTCACAACCACTTCCCTCATACCCTCCGCCCTTATACCCTCCCTCCTCATACCCTCTGCCCTTATACCCTCCTCCCCCACCCCCTTCTCCCTCATACTCACCTCCCTCATACCCCCCGCCCTCACACCCTTCTCCCTCATACCCAGGCCCTCCGCCCTTTTACTCTCCTCCCTCACACCCTTCTCCCTCACAACCACTTCCCTCATACCCTCCGCCCTTATACCCTCCCTCCTCATACCCTCTGCCTTATACCCTCCTCCCTCACCCCCTTCTCCCTCATACCCACCTCCCTCATACCCCCCCCCTACCCCCACCCTCACACCCTTCTCCCTCATACCCTCTGCCCTTTTACTCTCCTCCCTCACATCCTTCTCCCACCATACCCTCCGCCCTTATACCCTCCTCCCTCAATCCCTCCTCCCACACACCCTCCTCCCGCAGATTGGCCCCCTGAGACCACAGATTGGCCCCCTCCTCCCTCAGTCACCCTTCCCTCAGGCCCTCCCTCAGACCCTCTGCCCTCAAAACTTACAGATTTGATTAAGTCAGATTCCAAGCTGAATTTAATTCTGTTCATGAAAAAAAGTTAATACATATATGAGTCAGATTTTCAGAAAATGTACAATTCAACTTCACCAACCTTCTCAAATAACGCAAATTTCAGACGAAAATAAAGTTCAATTTACAGTTCAACCTAACCAAACAGATTGCTAGAATCAATACAATACCAAATATACTCGAATTTACCTAATATGGACTAAATTGCAGCTTAATTTAGCAGAATTTACTAAATGTGTAGAGCCTCCCATTGTACATTTTCTGAAAATCTTACTTATATATCCTCCGTTTTTCATCCCTTAATCCATATTTTTTTTAGAGAATATCACTTTTGGATTTTGGTTTTGGATTGGTAGAGGTTACTGGAGAACGGTACTGGAGGAGGTTATTGGAGGATGTATGGGAGGAGGAATTGGAGGAGGTTACTAGAGAAAGTTACAGGAGCAGGTACTGGAGCAGGTTACTGTAGGAGGTTACTGGAGGAGGTACTGGAGTAGGTTACTGCGGTAGGTTACTGGAGGAGGTTATTGGAGGAGGTTATGGGAGGAGGAATTGGAAGAGGTTACTGGAAAAGATATTGGAGCAGGGTACTGGAGCAGGGTACTGGAGCAGGGTACTGGAGAAGGTTACTGGAGTAGGTTACTGGAGTAGGTTACTGGAGGAGGGACTGGAGAAGGGATAAGGGGAGGGTACTGGGGGAGGTACTGAAGGAGGTTACTGGAGGACGGACTGGAGGAGGTACTGGAGGAGGTACTGGAGGAAGATACTGGAGGTGGTTACTGGAGGAGGTACTGGAGGAGGTATGGGAGGAGGAATTGTAGAGTGCTGCACTCTAGAGTGCTGCGCAGCACAATGCTGCATTCTGATGTGCTGTGCAGCACACTGCTGAACTCTAATGTGCTGTGCAGCACAGTGCTGCACTCTAGAGTGCTGTGCAGCACAGTGCTGCACTCTAGAGTGCTGCGCAGCACAGTTCTGCACTCTAGAGTGCTGCGCAGCACAGTTCTGCACTCTAGAGTACTGCGCAGCACAATGATGCACTCTAATGTGCTGTGCAGCACAGAGCTGCACTTTAGAGTGCTGCGCAGCACAGTGCTGCACTCTAGAGTGCTATGCAGCACAGTTCTGCACTCTAGAGTGCTGTGCAGCACACTCTAGAGTGCTGCGCAGCACAGTGCTACACTCTAGAGTGCTGCGCAGCACAGTGCTGAACTCTAGAGTGCTGTGCAGCACAGTGCTACACTCTAGAGTGCTGCGCAGCACAATGCTGCACTCTACTGTGCTGTGCAGCACAATGCTGCTCTCTAGAGTGCTGTACAGCACAGTGCTGCACTCTAATATGCTGCGCAGCACAGTGCTGCACTCTAGAGTGCTGTGCAGCACAGTGCTACACTCTAGAGTGCTGCGCAGCACAGTTCTGCACTCTACTGTGCTGTGCAGCACAATGCTGCTCTCTAGAGTGCTGTACAGCACAGTGCTGCACTCTAGAGTGCTGCGCAGCACAGTGCTGCACTCTAGAGTGCTGTGCAGCACTGTGCTACACTCTAGAGTGCTGCGTAGCACTGTGCTACACTCTAGAGTGCTGCGCAGCACAGTGCTGCACTCTAGAGTGCTGCGCAGCACAGTGCTGCACTCTAGAGTGCTGTACAGCACAGTGCTGCACTCTAATGTGCAGCGCAGCACAGTGCTGCACTCTAATGTGCTGCGCAGCACAGTGCTGCACTCTAATGTGCTGCGCAGCACAGTGCTGCACTCTAGAGTGCTGCTCAGCACAGTGCTGCACTCCAATGTGCCCTCCTCCAGTACCCTCCTCCAGTACCCTCCTCCAGTACCCTCCTCCAGTACCCTCCTCCAGAACTTAAAGATGAGGGACGAGATGAGGGACAAGAGATGAGGGATGAGAGGCAAGAGATGAGGGATGAGAGATAAGAGATAAGGGACAAGAGATACACTAATAACACTGGTTATGATAAAATGGGAAATAGAGATAAAAGTGATGGTTCAAGTAATGGTAGAAGTAATGGGAGGTAGTGTAGGTAAGTGGAGGTTGAATTTATATAAACCTACACATACATACACATATTCATACATGTATAAATATGTATATTACATATACCTAGACACACATGCATGCATATATGTACATACATACATATACCTGTATACATGTGCCCATACACACATACGGTATACATGTATATTGTATGCACATATATAATTGAATGCATAATACATGTAATGAATAACGTGCATGTATACATAATACATTGATATCCGAATTCATAACTAAATGAGACTACTCCTAAGTCTTATAATGTAACACATAAAATGGGGTTATTACAATTGTGATGTGTTCCAGGAAAATGAGTCACAAGTCGCAAAATCAAGTCTGGGTAAGAATCAGAAGAACATGAATAATCGGCGGACTTTGACGGCCGCCATGTCGGCCGCCATGTCGGCAAATTGTAGTTTAAGTCACCGACATATCGGCCGACTTATCGGCGATAAGTCGGCCGACAAAGTTCATTTTGCGCTGGGGGGAAGAGCAATTTAAACTGGAGAAAGCAATGTCGGCAATGACAGCCGATATTTACGGAAATTTACTGACGTTTTTTAAAATTCATTTGTTTACACCCGACAAATCGGCCGATAAAATCAAATAGTCGGCCGTTGCGTCGGAAAGCTTGCCGACGTACTACCCGACATTTTTAAATGTCGCTATAGTAAGTCTATGGAGATCCTCCGACTTCTCTTGCGATTTGTCGGTAGTTGCATATGGCTTTCCATACTATACTATACTCACACACAGAGCTCTCCTTGGAGATTTTGCGTTCGCGCTGTTTCTGAACGATATAAGAGATTGCAGAAATTGATTTCTGACGAGACAGTTTCCCTGTCATCCGACGTCCTATGACATTCTTTTCAATAGTTTTCACGTCTTCTGTCGTGTCGAGCTCTTTGCTCAGTTTCTGAAGTCGTTGTTCAAATGCGGTATCAATGTCCGTGGCTATGGGTCGATGATCAACCTGGAAGTGAAAATCCATACTTGAAACAGTTTTTTTTCTGAAACACTGTGTGAATCACAGTTCTAGGTCATTCCCCCGCCAACAATCTCCCCGCCGCAATTCCCCCGCCAAAATCTCCCCGCCATACATTCTTCCCGTCCGACATTCTCCCGGCCAAACGACCTCCCCGCCGTGAATCACGTAGGAAGTATTAATTCATAACTTTTGAAAGATAGATAGATAGATAGATATAGATATACCATTCATTTGTGTTCTTACAAATACAGTTTAAACAACAAACATTTGAGGACAATCCTAAAAATGGTTTTGCATCTGCGATTGCAACATGCTGGTATCTAATGATATAATGATATAGGAGCGCTATGGTTAGAAAAATGCAAGGATCCTTTTACCAATAGCATAACATGTATGAATGATCTATTAAAAAAATGCATGATGGGAAAGATGAAGTCTTGTTTTATGGAAACATGTTCCCTGATTTATATTCCATATCATGTTTTTACACTGACATAGAACCCCATAATTCCATGCAAATCAAGATTCCAGATGCAAATACAAATCCCCTATTGGATGGAGTAAGTGTAGCAGCCCAGGGCTTAGTGGAAAACGTAAAGTCCCCAGGAACAATGGATAGATCCAAAGATACTCACTCGTTTTGCCAATTTATACAGAGTTTTTCTTTTGCTTTGAATCGGACGTTTTTCTAGTGTTCCTGTTGGTGGAGTGTCAGGGCTCTCGTCCCTATTGAGGGTACACATCTCTCGAGCTAGTTGTATGGCATCACTACTTGTGAAGTCCTTATTCTTCCCACAAGCCATATTTAGATTGGTCGTAGACACAATGTGCAAAAAGGTACCCATCCGATGGCATATCATTCCAATGGTTTGAAGGAGCAGAATGACTCCAAATACTATCAGCAGTGCAAAACCTGTTGTAATAAACAATATAAACAATCAATAATCTGGGTCTTTAATTCGAATATGTGATGTGTCAGCGAAAGAATAGTCTTAGGTCACAACATTGATATTTTTCAAAATGTTTTATTTACACGATCCCTTTGTAGGAATGTTCTCATGTTTTTGGTATATAGCGCTAAATATTAACATCGTTGGAATCCACTTAATCTCATGTTTTTTAATGTGATGGTATCTCAAAATTCATTTTTTCGACTTATGACTCATTTTTCTTTGGCACACTACATATATATAATTCAAAGATATATTATTCAGTAGACTTTCCCCTTTTCTGATTCAAAGCTGCATTCTCAGCTATAACGACAAAACAAATGTTACCAAATTCACTCATATTATGATTTATAGGACTGGATTCATCAATATTCTGCTTCTGGTATATTTTATACAAGCACCAAGAGAAAACTGCCGTTGGTGAGCGATAATAGGTGAAGTCATCGCACGAACAGATTCGGGCGGGTCCTCCAAATACAAATGAGGGCGTTTTAGAAGCCCTGTAGCAAAAAGAATTGACAAAATCCTCCCAAATTTTGGTCAAATGGCTTTTAGATGGATTGGAAAAGAATGGAACAAGAAGTAGAAAATGTTCAGTTTTTGACCGACGTTTACTGAGAGTGCAGCTGTAAGAAAACTCCCAAAGATAAACTACCACAATTGGAGAAGACTAAGTTCCCGAGTGAACATTTTCTGACGCCCATACCCATTTTATCAATACACACCAATAGGTTCTAGTCTCAAGTTCTCCCCACACGGCCAAGGTATTGACACCTTCTCCACATTGGCTTGGAAGCCGAATACAACCACAATGAAGGTGATGTTCATCAAGAAATATGTAGCAGATGTTTTGTTTCTCAAGTCCTTGAGTTCCTGAGCAATGCGCTCCTCCTGAGCCTTGTTCTTCTCCAGGGGGAGCAGGTAACGATATATCAAACCCTGTACGAAGATAAATAGGTGGCATCAAGTTGAGTGTATAATATTTTAGTTTTTCTTTTATCTTTCCAGAAATTTGTAGAAAAGCTCGAAAAATTACAATTCCCAAATCGTAAAAATCATCATTGGTTCATTCCTCCCCATAACAATTTCCCTCTCCAATCCTCTGTAATAACCCGAACTTATGAGTTTCGAAGTAAAATTCAACACAAATAAATTCATAGATTTGTTAATTTAACACCCCATTAACTTGAAAACCGAATACAACTTTCCAAATTTACATAAATGTGTAGATAAGCTTGAAAAAGAACACGATTACATATATTTCAATTTCAAAATCGTAAAAATAATCATTAGTTCCTCCATAGAACTCTGTTAGAATTCGCTAGTTCCTCATCAGATTCAGAAAATCGTGACTCAAGTGCACCAGTGATGCATATGACCTCAGACACTCAATTAACCTTCAGCTCACTTGACATCGACTACTGGAGAGTCAACTTCTCCTCTAGAGGGTTTGGTTTCCTTCCCTCAGGTCTACTCCACAATCTCTGGGCAATATATTAAGTTACCATGGCAGACTACAGTCTACATTGACCTTTTCACTCTAAGACAATAAAGGTGGGATCCCACTGGCTCGCTTGTATCTGCGCTTATTGCTCGCTCTTGCTGCGCTTGTTTATGGGGTGCTTGTCATCCGCTCTTCATCCGCTAATATTTTGAGCGTAATACAAGCGCAGAGCGATTCTACTGTTCCGCTTCTTTCCTTATGAAACCAATGGTAAATCACTTTGTGCGCTCTCACTGCGCTCTTGGTCCGCTTGTTTAACAGGTAGAAAGAGCGTTGTGTTGCTGCGCTCATATCAAACACAGCAGATATGAGCGCAACGTCCTGCGCTCTCCCAAAGAAGCGCAGATATCAGTTTTTAAGAGCGCATAGAGAGCGTAGTTACCAAATCTATTAGACCGCTCTGGTTTCGCTCTCACTTCGCTTGTTATGTGCTCTGAGAAAATAAAAGAGCGGATGAAGAGCGGGACAAAAGAGCGATCCAGTGGAATCGCACCTTAAGGCTGCGTTTCCACTGGCTCGCTCTTTTGGACCGCTCATGGCCCGCTCTTTTTATTTCCCAGAGCACTTAACAAGCGAACTTAGAGCGAAACCAGAGCGGTCTAATAGAATCGGTAAGTGCGCTTTCTATACGCTCATAAAAAATGCTATGTGCGCTTCTTTAGAAGAGCACAGGACGTTGCGCTTATATCTGACGTGTTTGATTTGAGCGCAACTACACAGCGCTCTTTCTACCTGTTAAAGTAGCGGACAAAGAGCGCAGTAAGAGTGCACAAACCCATTTGCTATTGATTACATATAGGAAACAAGCGGACCAGTAGAATCGCTCTGCGCTTGTATTGCGCTAAAAATAAAAGCGGACCTAGAGCGAATGACAAGCACCCTTTAAACAAGCGCAGCAAGAGCGATCCATGAGCACATATACAAGCGAGCCAGTGGAATCGTACCTTAACTCTGATTACTTCTCACGACTACTCTTATAATTAATTATCTGCAGTAATAAACATCAATAATTCTGAGTCACTGCCTTCTGTCTTAAGGAGATGAGAGATATTATAGGGTAGGCACAGAATAGTTTCTCTGAATTTGGAATCGCAAGGCCTAAAAGCTTATGTACAATCAAATCTTATTTAGTTTTAGTTGTAAAAATGTTACAATTTGGAATTTACAATTATACACCACAATTTTTGTTCTGGATCTCCCTGGATATTTCTGAAATGTTCCCAAACCTCCCGAAAAGATCCAAAGCATTTTTTTTTATATTTCGACTAAAAGCCAAATATTCATACACACAACCTTTAAAAGGTTGTTTTCATGAGCTGACTAGGTATCAATCTTATCAATCTACTATATTAAATACAGGAATTACATTTTATACATTAAGTACTTGTCACACTGTTTTAAGGAATCTCACACCCAATAATTATATTGTTGGTGAACTCTACTTGAATACTGATTCACTCAACGAACTCAGAATATGCATCAATTGTACAATTTTTTTTAACTCTGTGAGAGTCTAAACAAATACGACAATGGTGATTAATTAAATGTTTTCCTAGTTTGTTTTTTAAATTTAAATTTAAAAGAAAAAGAAAACTACTCTCTTAGGGATGGAAGTGGTTTTACTTTAAAGAAGATTAACTCGGCTTCTGGAAGGAATTCAATAGGGCCGTCCCCAAGGTCTTCATCCTCGATCCACATTGGATTCACCAGTTCGTCCCTGGGAGGAGCTTGCATTTCTTCCTCCGCATCTGCTTCTGCCTCTTCATTGTCACTGCCGTCATAAAGGGGATTGTCTAAAAATAGTTTTTTGTGGATTTTCATTTTTTTTACGAGAAGATCTTAAAATGCTGTATTGATAAGCACAGTTGCGATGGAATATTTATATTGGTTGTGTTTGGATTAGTAGCAAATAAACAAACAAAGAAGAACAAAATGACAAAGAAGAAAAAGGAGAAAGAAATTGGAGGACAGCATAGACAATGAGTAGTTATTATTGTTAGAGCATGATTGGAGTGCAGTTGTCTGTGGCCGAAACCACCCAATATCGATGAGAAATGAAGCTCAATTCTTTGTGTCATGGCACTAGATAAAAACATTGTTAGAAGCATGATGAACGCGTCACTACTAAATTTCAACTGCCTTCAGAATTTGTTGATAAAACAGAAGCGCTTCTCCGGAAGTACTTATAATTATCTCCCGAAAATAGCCATGGTAAAATTAATTATAACCCCAGGTCATAAAACGCTGGAAGGCAGCAAGTATTTACTACAAGTCTGGGTTTCAAAGGTTCTCAGGGCGATGACCGAACACCACGGGCCCGTTGCATAAGAAATGCTTAGTTAAAATTTTCCTTCCTTACCTATACTTTTCCTTCCTATACAGTTGGTAATGAGCTTTGAGGGGTAGAATTTACTATACAGACAATGCTAATTATTATTCATACGGTAGCAACTTTGTACCTAAGCAAGGAAAATAGCTTAGCAAGGAAGATTCAATTTAATTCGATTCAATACAATTATTATTTATATGTACCTAAAACCACGGTACAAAAAGGAGACATATCTCTGAAAAATGATTTCCAGATCTTCCAGTATGTTCCAGATCCAACCATCGACATTCATAAGGTGATGTAGAATAATAATCAATTTCTGCTATTTCTTAAACATCTTATTGCTAGCTAAGATAAGGCGAGTATATAGAACTAACGAGGTGATAAACAACAGTTTTCAGCTAGCTAGCTAGATATCAAGAGCTTAGCAAGGATTTCCTATGCAACAGAGCCACAAACACCGGTAACACACGAAGAACAAATTAAGGAGTGCCTCATCGGATAACCTACTTGTCAGACGATCGTCAACTACTATAGTGACGGAAGTAGATCGCTTCAGCTTCCAGTTATCGTCATTGCTTGGTTCTGGCGTGACTTCGCCGGCCATATTGTCCACCTGTTGGCCATTCCCAACCAAGACGCTGTCCATCTTCTTATCCATCGATTCCAACCTCCAGTCCATGTGCTTTAATTTGTCCACTAGAGTCTGAAGGAAGGCATGTCTATTGTTACTATATATGCGTGATAATAATGATAAAGCATGTGAAATGTTACAGGTAGTAAACCTATCAGATAAGAATAATATGTCAGTGACTGGACGCCCACTGCGCTATCGGATTTCCCGGGCCTGGAGTAGGAGGCCACGTAATGTGATTCTAATGGAATTTTGGGGTTTGGACGAGAGAATTTTCCTCAGTTTGGAGGGAATTCTCTCAACTCTGAGCCTAGACTGCATTGTATATTCCAGAATAAACTATTACTCACCTCGTACAAGAGTACGTCCTTCGTTTGTTTTGCAGGACGAGGGCAACAAGAGAGTTTGCACATATCCCCAATTGAAATGGTCCAAGCTAAACGAAAGGAGAAGTTATAATAAGTTATTAAGAGATGACAACCTAAAATATCTATTGAAAAAATCCAGTAGATGTACCCAACTAATAGATTTAATAAACGTTTTCAAATCAAATCAAAAAGGCAAATTGTATTGTAATTATGCCTTTTGTTAATTAATTGTGTATAATGTGATAATAACTCTACAACTTGATTTGACCAGTTTGGTTCAATTTCAATCCTATACTAGATTATTATGTCAGTAATCCAAATCCAAGAACATTTAAGTAATATTATTTTATTCATAATAATTCATAAGTCTTCCCCCGATTAGAGTTGGTTTGATTTATCATTAAATTCCTACCGTCATCCTCCGCTGGGCTGGAAATATTTGAAAATTTCTTTAGAATGGAGCGGCCCTTGTCTTTTTTCCTCTCGGCCATTTCTTGCACTAGTTGGGCTTCTTCTTGTTCAGTCTTAGTAGGCTTGACTTCCCTCGTTCCCCACGACACATTGTTCAGGTTGGTCAGGGAATACATCATAAGCAGCAAATACATGCCTACAGACAAAAACAGGTTTGATTAAAGTAGATTTTTGATGAGGTGGAAAGCCTATGATAAACCCATTTATCTATCGATATCTAAAGTACAGTAAGGCTTAAGCACAATAATTGTGCATAACAAAAGGCTTTGTATCGCCAACCGATTCTTTTGGAATCTCTTAGAATATAGGTTTTCCCATACCAGTCTTAAATTTAGGATTTCTCGTAAAGGTTTACGATATCTTAAACCAATATACGACACTTTAATAATAATTATATTATACACGATGTTTTTATTCCCCTCCCTCCCTCCCATATACCTTATACTCGAGGTGACGAGTACGAAATTCTACAATATGAATATAGTATAGAAATAGGTAAGGAAACCGAAACTAACTTGGAATCGACAGGAAATAAAGGATGAAGTGTAGGACGCAGAAAAACTCTTGCGGGTGAAGTATAGCGGCCAGGAGGAAGGTTCCGGTCATGTAGAAGAAGAACATGGCGGTTGGTGAACAGAAACCATCCTCACTGATCTGCACGACTATGGAGATAAGCACTAACATTTGCAGTATAGCGTAGAGTGCCGTCAGTATCATCGCCACAAACAGCTGTAATGTTAAACAGTTCATCAATCACATAGAGGTCGGAGAACTCAATAAATTCATTTTAATAATGATATCACAATTACCATAATGTCAGCAACACGTAGATCCGCGTATTAATCATATCTCCATGGTAACTGACCAGACACCATTAAAAACTATTTTAACGGATTCCTTGATCCCCAAACCATATCAAAATGGTTCAACATTAAAGTAGACCACAACTTGTTAAGTTATAAGCATTCTTTGTTTTTTTTCCATTAAAACAGGGTAGCTGTGATATAAATATGGAATACAAACTCAAGGAGGACCTCTCCACCCCTCTCCACCTACAGACCCATACAACAACAACAACAAAACTCGAGGTTGATTTGGCTCGAGTTTTCGTGTCCCACTCACAATGATACACACAATTTCCGTGTGACAGGAAAACTCTGACAAACCAACCTCTCGTTGTACTCCATATGATAATCTTCTAGGCAGGATTGATATGGATGTGGGTGAAGTCGTCAGAAATAGTACAATTCGCCTTCACCAATTGTCTCAAATACCCAAATTTATATCATAAAAAGTAGGTTCAAAATACAGTTCAACATAACCGAAAAGACATTTTAATTCAACGCCAAACATACACAGATGTACCTAGTACCTTTATCATTTTGTAAAATATTTTTCTGTCGATCTGATCTATGTTTCAGCAGAATAATTAGATATATTTTCAGTGCCGTTATTTCATGAATGCTATAATCACTGTCACCACACTGGATGTCCGTTTCGCGCTGCGCGTACATCAAAACGATAGCATATGCTAAGCTCCATTGGTAACTTATTTCACTGTGTTTCTCCAGATTTCGAGCATGGTAGTCCTTCCCAACTCTAGGAGACATATTGAATGACCTAAGCTTAGTACTGGTGTATAATATATGCTGTAAATCTACGTTATGTTGTCACAATGCCTTCCAAAACAAAAATCATCTATGTCCGTTCTACAATTTTTGTAGCACGGACATCCTCTAAAACCTGCACGGACATACCACTACAATTTTATACAGGAGTTTTCCCTAACTTGACACACAGCTATCAGTATATTATGTTGTAATCAACATGATATATTGGGGAGCTAAAGGTGTGTGGGATCGTGCACTGTAATGGGTGGTGTAGACACAGAGATATCAAAGGAAACGTTTCGGCAGCATTGATTGGCCTATTCAAAAAGTATGTACGTGCAGCGCGAAACGGACATCCAGTGTGGTGACAGTGATAATAGTATCCGAGATAGAAATCGTCACATCGCTTCTGAAATTGGTTATTTCAAATCAAAACACAAAATAAACTCCAAAGCAACAAATCACCCACATCCATTTTTCCTCCCGGTTTCGATGATTTCCCCCCATCCCTTCCATTTCAAATCAGTATTGCAAATTTTTCAATTTGACTCCATGCAGAACATCTAAAATTCATCTTTAACGTTTTCAGGTTACTTCTGCTAATGACATGTTACACTTTAACGATTCGACGATTTAATTTCTTGAAGTCATTTTGAAAGTTGTTTGTAGGAAGCACAGAGCTAGTTAAGATTTTTACCTGAGTATCTGATTTGGCTAAGAAGCACATGAAACCGAAGATGAGAAGAGGGATAAAGTTGATGATAAAGGATACATCGATGGTGATAAAACCGTTGGTTGCAACGCCCAGTGCACCAACTATCATCAGAAATATGGTTCCTGACCCCAACATGGTAGTGATGAAGAGAAAGCTCTGATACAGTATGTAGGGGAGCGAGATGTTCTGATTCACCTGTAAGGAAGGAAGGAAGGCGTTTACAAGTGACGTGTTTCTCATACATTTGAGGGATTTTGCTGGCAGAATACATTTGACAATAAATGACAATAATTCTCAGTATATGTTTGATGCATAAAAGCTTTGGCGACTCGTGGAAATCAACGACATTTACATTGCATAAAAATGAATTGCGAAATGGAGGATTTCTCGTGAAGGAAAAAAACGTTTTGGGACACAAATATATGTTAAATATTAATGTAAAATGTTGTTTCTGTTGCTGCTCGAATCATATGGTCACTGGAATACGTCATATATATTCCCGGTATATATAATATAGAACGAACGTTCGAAATGCACCTTTGGCATGTTTGTTATGCAAGGCAGAATAGTCATGCAGAGAATATTATATTATTATCTATGAAGGGTTTTTTTCATGAAATTAATTACCATAATAATGCAAACCTCGCAGATGCCTATCTACGACACCGTAGTATCAAACCACGAGCTGGTAGATTGTTATGCAGCGGGGGCTATGTTTCAATTCAATTCAATTCAAACATTCTTTATTGTCAGACTGTTACAAAACAATTGGTTGTCCAATTCTGGCGTGCCAGATCTTCCTATGGATGCTACTCATGTTTAAGCTAGAAGCTTAATCTGGTCAATGTGAGGAGAATATCACTAAAAGGTCCAACATGCAACTGTAGGGATATGATGCCCTTCATCAGGGAAAGAGCATATTTTTCGAAAATATATTGGAAAATGTGTAAAACCAGAATTTTATCATACATTTCTATGGGGAGTTTGTTTGGGAGTTCATTTTATCGTGGGAGGGTGGGTGGGGAGGTGTCAGTCTTTTGAAGGCTCATTTCTATTCATGTATTTGGATTCGAGCATAAATTTGATATTTGAAGTCAGGTTGTTGCTAAGCATAATGTTGCTATATAAATGGGATAGAGTTATCTCGACCCGCGCCTGTCAATTATTACTACAAATAGTAGTATAGATTGTCTTCAAATACGCCCATCTGCTGACAATTACTAGATATTACCAGGTATTTTGTTCATGACTGATACAACAGTATATATCATCTTGCTGTTAGACTGTTAAACGACTGTAGCAGTTATTCAACCTCTGCGTGAAGCATCTGGCATATTATATAGCCAATAACCACCAGGTTATTAACCAGAACAGACATGAGTCAATGTACATTCAGATGTAAATCGAAGCCTTTTGGAACTCAGAATTAAAGCTGCATTCCTAGCTACTTGTTCATGATTTAAAGTTTTTTAAAAGTTTTTTACATTCTACGGTATTTAAAAAAAAAAAAATCGTGAATGTTAGTGAATTGGGTACCATTCTGTCAATCATCCTGAGTAGCAAGTTCATTTTGAGGTGTTGGTTGAGGATTGGTGTGAGGAGTTATCTGGGAGGATATCTGGATGCCCATCTCTGTGTGATGTAATTCACGCCAACACTACTAACTTTGCACTTATGCAAGGACTGCTTGATTGACAACCTTCTACAATCTCTGCAGTAAATCCCTGAAGGCCAGTGTGACATCCTATTGGTTGACATTTGTTGTATTCTATTGGCTATCTTGGTTTGATTGACAAGTTGCCACTTAAGGCCACTGTATAGGTTTTGAGAGGAACCCATTTAGAGAGGACCACCCATGACTGAATCTGAGTGATCTACACCTACTACACCTTTTGGGATTTCTGGGTTTCAAGTCTTGGAGACAGACAAGCTCGGAATTGCAAAGACTAAAAGACAATTGTGTATTATTAGATTACAATATGTTGTTTGATGTCTTATGTCTAATTCCCTTGCATTGTACTTTCATGTTTATCCAACTGCCTTTGTAAACAGGGAGCGTGCAACTTTCCTAGTTGTTAATAAACTGAATTTTACTTCCACTCCTGTGTTCTTCTAATACAGACATTTGAGGCATTTCAGATTACAGTACGTCTGATATTCATAATCTAGCCATTGCGCGCAAACAGTTGACCGTAAAATTCGTTTCCTTTGGAAACGCACAATATATACATTAACTTAAACTGATTATAAAGTTAAACAGAAAAATAGTTCATTAAATGATTGATTAACTTAATAAACTTATAACTTGTTTGTATCCGGAGTGCTGAAGAATGGAAGATTCGAATAAAGAAAACGAGAAAATGCTTATATATTTCTTTGCCTTTTCAGGAGTTTATGGCATTTTCACCAAATCTTTTTTCCATTTTGTATTTTTCTTCATCTACAGGAGCAATTTGGGGCGAATAGGATTAATAATGTAATTTGTTGCCTTCGTCATACTAACATACTAACTAGTGCTATACTAACATTTTCAATTTCATTGAGGACTTCCTAACTTTAAGAAGATGATAGGCAGTCAGATTTTAAAACGTTGGATTTCGGCGCGTCACAGAAATGAATAATGTTGGAGATTTTACATCAAGAAGAACAGGCCTGAATCCTTTAATACTCCATCTAAGTGACCCGCGGATGGGTCGAGAATGAATAGACAAGATAGAAAATTGTATTTGTTGACGGAAAATAAAGGGATGTGAGTTGCAGATCTATATTATTTGAGACGTGTATCAGGTAAGACTTGAAATGCGAATTACTATTTTTAATTTGTAGACATTCAATAACACATATCTCTGCCATGATAATACTATGTCCACGATTGGGAAAGGTGAAAGAATCCCTTCTTTTTGTTCGTATAACCTGTCATATAAAATTAAAAACACTGCTTCAGTAAGGTAGATTATATTGATTCGACTAAAATTATTCTCACCAATATTATAGCAGTTACAACTGATATCTGAAACCCAATTACCCGACAGAAAAGATGAGGATTTGCGTTCTTCATTCATGTACAATACATGGCTATCCACATAAATAATAATAATAGTATTACTTATTTGCCCTTCTAAGATGGGTACAAATAGGTGGTAGAAAAATCGCAGTCCAGCTCAATACAAGAGATATTTCACGCTGAACATGGAGTGACTTCCTCAGCTTTTTCTCTGGCATACAACTCCCATGTCCCCATGCAAATCAAGATTTAAAATGACGTACATGAAAATCAACTTTTTAGATTTGAATACAGCTGAGAAGGTGATCTGTAATATTGCCATATCGATGTCTTCCAACTCTGTGGAAATGTTTATTATGAAAGCTTCAGGAAAATTCCCAGTTTCATAGATTCTCATTTCGGTGAACATCAAAGTTCCCCTGGAGGGCTTTGAATATTCAAAACCTTCTGGTTGTTATGAAAGTAAGCCTATTAGTCGCTTATATTTACCTCACCTTTCCTATTTACTTTTGCAGTGGAACAATATGGCATACATACTAATAGAATAACATTACATTTAAAAATGTATTGAACATCATAGCTTATGACAATAGTACATTCACATCATTGTTAGTATCCATCCAGTTGACTAAGAGACCAAGAATGGGAATGCATGACTAGAATGGCAATCGGATAACTAATTCATGCATCATACATGTCACATGTGTCATATGTGAGATTCCTGTATTCATTACCTTGGTGGTATGCTTCCAGCTGACGAGCAGGTCGAGGATGTTGGCCATGGTTGAGGGGGTCCAGCGCCTGCGTTGATTGTAGAATTCGTTGAAGCCTTCGGGAGCCATGGTGTAGGAGTCGGAGGCAGCACAATATTCCACTCGCCAGCCCTGTTGTAGAAGCAGCGTGCACAGCCATCGGTCCTCACCTGTAGTACGAAAACAAGCAAAATGTGATGTGAAACCGAAAATTCAATTCAATTCAAAATATTGTTTATTCGTACCTACAAATAGGCGCCATACAGCAGAACATGAATTGTCTGGTCTTCCAGTATGTTCCTTGACTATATGTATCTAGGAAAGTTTTAATTTTGTCTATAATTCACAGAGGCCAGACATTTCATTTCAAGACATATGGGTCATTGGTCAAAAACATAGATTTTGGGATAACATCATATTTGAAAAGATGAGATTAAGGGAATTTCAACGATGTCCACAATTAGAAAATCTAAAAAGTATCTACTTTTATGTTTGATTTTGTATATGTGCATGTGAATAGAGATTATTCATTATTTTGGGGCAAACAATTACTAGTGTATGAAGTAGCTAAATATACTCCCTTGAATAACCTTAGACAGGCAAGGATATATCTAATACACTGTCTTGAGATTACTACATGTATGTATTCATGCGACTTAAAGCACTAGATACACCAAAGATGAGAACATTCCTACAAAGAGATATTGGGAATACAACACTATGGCAATTGTGCGACTTTTGACTCATCACTTTTTCTGTAACACATCACAAATTTGCATCGCAAAGCTTCAATCTATTGAACATCTGAAGGGCATCTTTATATTGCGCAATATTGCTGTTGTCTTTGAAAATGTCACAGCAAAGTACAGCAATTGTGCTGGGCAAAGGGCTACAGGAAGTTACAAACAAAGGTCTGTTAGAAACCTTCAAACATCCTCGTGCCCTTCCTCCTCTTTTCAGTGTTAGGCAACTAATTCAGGCTTCTTACAAAATATAGAAAGGAGATGTCAAGGAGTTAAAACGTAAACAATTTAAGCTAAAGTTACAGAGCCCCATATGTTTGTTGGATTCCTATAAAAAAGATTTTGAAAAATGATATTTTATGGAGGCGACTGGTGAACTTATTGTAAAGTTAAACCTGACACTAAATTCATGTATACATGTGAAAGTGCCTTTAGTAGAAAAGAAATCTACCGTTTTTGCTTGTATTATTCTAGTATTGAAAAGGTTAATGTAGACTTACTAGTTCAAAATATCCGGTGTAAGTAGTTTAAAGCCTGCTAATACTGTTTGACGAAATGAGAATCTATTAAGTTGAACATTAAACTTGTGTTCAGATGTGATTCAGAAATAAACGAGCAAGGCAAAAGATCTCCGCAAACCGTAGCATATATATAGCAGTAAAATTGGGAATAGATGATTGGGAATCAGCTGTTCGCCGAATATACTTTTGAATAACAAAACCTCCCTCTCTACATCATAATATTATTATAGCCTATGCGGACGTGGGTAATAACCGGTATAGCTTCTCCGAATAGAAGGCCATAACTTTATTAGCGGAATAGATTCAAACCTTGGTCATATTGGACGTAATGGCGTGCCTCTGATGACTTGGTTGTGTATGTCTTCATTACATTGTTGTTCATTAGCGCCGATCCCCGAAACAGCGAGAAGCAGCCAGGCGAACAGAGGACACAGCCAAACACATGCTCGGTAGATTTCTGCATCCAGTGGCCTAGAGCATACTCAAACTGCTGATACCATACCATCGGCCCTGCAGGAATTCAATCCACAAATGGTTTCAATTATCATAAATTGAAAACGTCACAGTGTACATGGTATTTTATATCGTTTATCGAATCATTACAATAATCAGTATTACTCAAGAAGGGCGAAGCTCACCTGATTAACTGATAGCGTTACCCAATAATTGGACTATGAACATTTTTATGTTGCAGCTTTTGCATCTATTCTTAACTCTATATTGTCTTTATTATCCTTTCTCGTATGTCTGGAAGATCTGTGTGCAGAAGACATTACCTTATTTCCTGATATTCAACTTTGGAAATTAAAACTATATATAATTAGTTCAAGATAATATTCCTATTTGTACGTCGATATTATTGTTTGTTATCTTTCTACTATTGTGTAATATCAGGATAAGCTGAGGATAGCATCCACAACGATGTAACGCTTTTTGCAGAATAAACATATCTTAAACTCAAAATGTGATGCAGGGACCTTTTGCATAACATAACAAATCCTTATTTAAATTGTTCCTTGCCAAGCTATTTTTTCTTGCTTAGGTAGTAGATTACGACTGTAGGAATCGAAACTAGCATTGTCTGTAAGTTGATAAGAAAGGTAAATGTCAATTAAGAAGTTCTTATGCAACGGGCTCTATTTGTGTACTTTTTTATTACAATTTTTCGATTGTAACCCAATTCTTTGTAGATAGAAGTCATTATATTGCAAGTTTGGGTGTTATCATATAGAAATGAGTGATTTCTGCCATATGGCATATGGCATACATGTGCTGATACGCCCACTACCGAAGGGGCTTGTTTTTGGTGAATTTTGATTGGCGGAGAGAGTGTGACGTCATAAGGCGCTAGCCAATGACAGATGCTGTTGTTTCAGAGGTTTGGTTGATGAATACAAATAGACGATGGGCAGACAGCGGCTGAATGAAAATACAGGTATTTATTGTCTTTGTGATCCAAAATGGGGGACTTGTGATATAAAAACAAAAAAACAAAAAAATCATTATAGATGTGCTTGAATGCTGCGGCCACCCGATAAAAACTTCCATTTCGACCACGTTCTGTGCATTGAAACATCAAGCATATCAGTGACTCGTTGTCTTTTCTCTAAGTATGAGTTTGACATCTGAACAATACATTCTACATACATTCTAGGAAGCATGGTTAACTATATACAGTGACATGGAGAAGAAATATTGCAAGAAATGAGGTAGATGAGCAAAAGGGGATAAGGAATATTCGGAAATTTAATTAGAATAATCAAAAATACTTCCTCAAAGGCTAAGGTAAATAACCTTCTCGAAAATAAGATAAGAGTCAAAGTCGTGTTGTCCCCTTCATTAACGGGATTCATCGTAGCTGAACATTTTCTCTCTGTTCGACACTTCAAAACTTTGAAAGGTTTTTTGTGAGGGTAGGACTCCCATGCAGTCCATGGAGTCCTGCCGTTGGCGTGTCTGCTGTATTTGTACCAGAACAGCTTTCATCTGCTGGTTCCAAATTTTTAATATTTCAGTAAATTTGATTCGTATTCAGAAACGTGTATTATAGCCTTTTTCGTCGCCATTTTGAGAGTGCTTAAAAACCCATGGTTAAAACAGCTGAAATCGCTATGAAGGCATGATATACTTTGGGAGGGAATTATTTATAAGTTCATATTCTGCTTGCAAACTTCCTTGCAACGACTAACTTAGATTATTATGGTAGTATCATGGCCTTAATTGGTAAATAAGGATTAATGGGGATTGCTGCTGCGCTGTTTTAGAAGTTATTAATCCTTTTAATTTCTGCCTTAGGTGTTTATAAAACAAATCCATTCGATGCAGAGATTAGAAGGTATATTCTGCCCACATTAACTAATGTCGACTATTATACTACCATTGTGTTCTTAATTGCACATTCGTGATTCACTAATTTGCACATCTATGACTCACAATATGTGTAATGACATTCATGATCGTCATCGATACAGGCTAGGATAACCGTATATCCGTGTATATTTCAAATGGTGAATTGACCCGGTTTATATTCTGGGTAGGCTTTTACTCGGGGCCCGGCTTATATTAGGCCTACACTAACGAAAACCGTAGATTTAACTGAAACTCGTGTTTGTTATTATCTTCATTCATTACTCTAGTTTCCATGTTTTAAACCCCAATTTAACACAAAAACCACTACCAGAATTTTTGTTGGAGTACTTTTATTTGTGCGAGATGCATATCTAATTACTATAACCTTGTATTTTAGCTTTTTCATAAATACATCAAATTCAATATAATTGTTTCCTTATGGCAATACAGGCACCCGGCTTATAAAAGGGGTCCGGTTTATATTAACGTTAGGACATGCTGAACCCCCGGCTTATAAATGGGGTGGGCTAATACATGGGGTCCGGCTTATACACGGATATATACCGGCTTATACACGGGTATACTATGAGTGTGCGACGTGGGCATTGCAAGATCAAAATGGATTGTTGCCCTCCGCCTCACATAAAGCCTTTCACTAGAGAAAGTGACGCTCTCCCTTCCATGAACTGCCTGCACCGACACAAATTGTTTTATTGCAATGCGCATCATCTATAGGGCTATACTATGGAAACCGGGACCTATATGTACGCATTTAGTGCCCCATTTTGCGGGAGCGAACTGATAGGGGTCTGCCACTAGGTTGCAAACTTGTGTGAGCGAACGTCATGGCAAACGCCATTGCGAACAGGACACTTGAGAACGCATGAGAACGACCTTTTGAATGGAGATTTCATTCTAACATTCGCCTCTGCCTCCTCCACTAGTGTGGAAGGGAATGAACTAGAGCGAATGGTCGGAAAAGGCTGCAAACGTCATGGTTGTTTGCAAACTTTTGGATTTTTGGTGCAAACATATGCGAACGTAGATTATGAAAATGTTTACTACCAGTTCACTAGCAACTCCTCCACTATTTCATGTAGCAAATGACCATGATGTTGCAACTGTTTACTCCAATCCACACAAGTGGAGGAGACAAGGGGCCATCCACAAATGACGTCATGCCCTAGGGGGGGAGGGGGGGTTGAGTTTCTATGACAAGGCATGACAATGGGGGGAGGGGGGGTCAACTCATGTATGACATCATGTTTTTATATTTTTTCAAACAAAAGACTACCGTGATGGGGAAACTTGTGCTCTAAGAAAAATTCATTTGTTATACATCTTAGAATAAAAGATAACTGGTTGCATGCTTCTATGGCCTCGATATCTAGAAATATATCCAGATCATTTCGTTTTTCTTGAATATCAAACATCAACAATGGCACCATGTGAAAACAACCCTAATGGATATTGTGTTTTTTTTTTTTTTCTATAATAATTGAAATAAGGTATCGGCCTTAAACTTAACTTTAGAAATAAATGAATAAAAACATGTGTAATGTAACTTGAGTGGTAGCCTTAGACTGCATTTATTAAAGTGGCAAAGGTCACTGGGAATAAAAATTGGGATTTGTATAAAATATAACAAGAATTTAGTTTAAGCTATATCAGGTGTTCTCAAACTCATTTCAAATTGTTTCTACTTATCCTGGGTTGCTTTTTGTCCTGATTAGTCAATGGGAGATGACTACAGTGAAGGCATGACATGGTTTCATTTTGAAATAGCAGTAACTAGGTAATAATGACGCACTGACACAGGACATCACAAAAATGTATGCAAACCTCCGCAGCAGGAAACTTGCATGTGTCAGTTTGTTTTATATGTTTACCTATATCCACTTCTTTAAAATAATTTCAATATGCTGATTTTTGGTAAGAAATGCACTCCATAGACTTTGGGCAGATTGAATACACATTATATATACATCCAGTTAGAGAGAGTAGTTATGGTATATAGCTTTGTTTATATCATGATGTTCGCTCTGATAATGCGTCAATGACGGCCGTTATGGAATGTGTACTTGCGTAACAGCCACGCTGTACCCGGGTCATTTTGGTCTGGCAGACCAATATAATTTTCAACAGGAAGATTTGGAAAATATCAAAGAAATAAGTGTTTATATGATCAAATCCGGAAAGCCATGGGTAAAGGAGGTTCTATTGTACTGAATTTCTGTAATTTTGACTAAACTCTCATAAATGTGTTTTGCGATCGGCAAGTGCCACTTTAAAAAAATAAAGTCTATAATATATATCATGAAGAGAAGTGGTCATGGAGCTGACCCCTGTGAGACTACACTGACTTTATCTTGTTTAAAGCCTTGGATGCGCTATATTCCATTATTACATACGTATGTGATTACAGAGGGCCTGATTCGGGGTAGCCATTAGAAATCTCGTATCGCATACGTATGTGATTCGAAATATGGCGAGACCTATGAGAATAAACTAACTAAATAACTTCAAAATCCAGAGAATATACGATTATTTAAAGAATTATTCAGTCATAGATGGTCAAAATTAAATGAATCGGTGGAAAGAAACGCCTAGAATAGTGATAAATCTGCGTAGTAATATCAAGCATTTCCGGGTAAATTAACTTCTGCCGTGCTCGAACATTGCTGTCATGGCCAAAGATCGATGAAATGAAGGTAAAATGCTATTACAATTGTGTTAATTGTGTTGATCTAGTATGAAATAAATACCGAATAGCCCTCTGTCGATGTCAAATCGATCTCGACGTTGAGTCAAAGCGCACTCCACCCCTTTGGGGTGTCGTCCGCTTTGACCCTCCGTCTCGATTGATTTGACATCGACATTGGGCTATTCGGTATAATTACTACATCCTAAAATATAGCCTCCATAACTTTACACAATATGTAAGTCAGATTTAATGGGTTTTTTAAATTATACTACTGCCAAACCCTTGGGGCGACCTGTAACAGCCTAAGAATCAATGGATCGATGAACCATCTGGCCAAATTTTGTCCAGCCCCAGTGATAAATAGGCCACTCACATTTTCAGTGAGTGTGTAATTAACCCCTATCTCTGTGCACATGTGCTCATTAGACCCACATACATCGGTGGGTAGAAAACTAATCTTAACTTAGTGGTCGATAATGTACTAAATGAATTTGTGAAGTAGTCTATTCAAGTTATGGGGCTTAGTTTTTTAATATAGAGATTTCAATGTTGTGGATCATAGTTCTAATAATGGGGTCTGCATATTTTATTGAAATGCTATACCTAATTGATTATAAGCTTTTTTAAAAGGGGGAGCTGTGTTTGTATGGAGGGGGGGGTGCTGCAAACATGACGTCATTTTTTATCATTTTTAAGGGGGGGTCTGGAACAGTGTGACAAAACATGACATGGGGGGGAGGGGGGGTAAAAAATGGCCAAAAAAAGCATGACGTCATTTGTGGATGGCCCCCAAGCGATTGTGAGCGAGGTAGATCGCATGTGCCAAGTTTGCAATGGTGTTCGATGTTGTTCCAAACACCCAATGAGGATAGCAAAGCATGGACACTCCCATACACATTAGTGTAGCCCAATTCTGGTCATAATATCCACATACTTTTTATTTGTTCGTTCGCACCAAATCTTCTCATCTGTCATATTAATAGCATGTTCTAAATCTACAACTAATCTTAATAATTCGATATCAATTGAAATGAATTTTATTTATAATTGACCTACCACTACCAGTGGGATGAATTCGTCCACATGCAGCCCCAACGTTCTCATCTTTCTTCATCAGATCCACCAGTAACCGTACAGCGTGCGGCTCAAAGTCGACATCTCCGTCCAGCGCAAGTAGGAAGGTGTTGTCTGCCAGTGTCTGTTTCTTCATCAAACTCTCCTCCGCAGCCCAAAGTCGATAGCCAAGGAAGTAGTACATGTACATAACCTGAATGTGTATACACGCATATCAATCATAGGTGTTGTTTATTTAAAGATTTAATTAAAGATTTAATTACGTAAAATGGTCCTTAGCTTAGGCAGGACATTTCTACTGTAGGTATACAAGTTAGTATTGTCTGTATAGCAACTTCCTTCCCTAAAAGCCCCTTACAAACTGCTTAACAAGGAAAGGTAGCTAGGAAGGAAAATATTAGTTAAGGATTTGTTATGCTATTAAAATATGTACTGTATCTCGATGAACGATCTTGCGCTACAGGTCATCATTCATGAGTGACTGGACATTTATATGGAGCCAAATATTTACTAATTATGAATATTTATCAATTTGCTAAACAAAGATTGCAAAACCAAGAAATCCAAAAAGTATCAAAGTAAAAATGAATATTTAAATGATTTGATTGTGATTAATGTCAAACATATGTGTCAGTATGAATCACTATTGCTCAAATCTAAGCAGCAAATGGTTCCGCAGCATAATATAAGGTTTGTTGATTTTACAACTTTTTACTGGGATACCTGAATATAATATTTCTATATGAATCAATGAAATTTATTTAAAAGAAACAATTTGTACCTGACTCCATCTTTTCTTGTGCCTTATCTTCATCTTGTCCTTGACGTGGACAATGATATTGTTTCCCCCGGGCAGGGTCCAGACGAGCCGGCCACCATAGGGAGTGGGTAGTTTAGTTGGGGCCTTTATGCCCAGCTGCTCTACGCCGTGGACAATGCTGGAAGCAAGGCACTAACTCAATCAGGCGTCCCTAATACTGCATCAGCTCGCTCCTGCTCTATATTAAGGCCACTATAGCTATGCGCCCTCAGTGTTGACCTTATAATGGCATTCTCTAAGTTTACATTTAGATGTCTATTTATTTGTCTTTATTCAGGAATGATATTACAAAACAAAGCATTGCTCTTCTGAAATTAGATTCAAGAGGCAAAGTAATACACGTGCAATGTTTACAACGTAATGAAGCGCAGTCTACTAAGCGCCAGAGACATGGAACAATTTCCCTATACTACTGACATTAGTATAGTCTATGTCAAACCATATCTTTGAATAGATTGCCTTCTGCATTATGTCGCCATTTTCCACTACTTGAAACTTGCTCGACAGAATGAAATCTCTCTTATGATATATATTATCAGAGTTGAATATTCGACAGGGATAGAACGTAATTCAAATATGTGGTATTTAGAATGTCCTTTGAACTGAAATTTCCTTGAGATGAGAAATATTTTGGAGTTTCTAGCATTGAAAATTACATATTTCTTTTCATGAATAAGTTGTTGAGATCTCGAGTTCAAAGGAAAAATGGACATTGGGGGAGATTTACTTGTTTGAATTCCTTCCCAAAATTGAATTGTTAAATATTTATCGTAATTCAAAGCATCCTTTAGTTAGAGGTAATTCTGTTGACCCCATGATTTTCTCCTAATTTCAAGTCGACAGTTCATAGAGTTCAGACCCTATATGTGAAAGCTGTGATGATGCATGGCTGACTGACTGACTATTACGTAACAATGATGAGTCGGTGCAGTTGTCAAGACTACTTTAATATATATCAGGCTGATTATGGCATATTATATATCAGGCTGATTCTGCTCGTTTCTGGGTTCCAAAGTGTGGTATTATGCCATGATAGCTGTGCGTATCCACAAAAACATGGCCAGATTAGACCATGGCATAAACATGCCTGGATTGCACTAGCGGAATCCGCTTTTCGAATGCAACCAATTTACTCCCGCTATTTTGATTGGTTACGTAAATTTAGCTGCGCCAATCCATGACGCTCATTTCATGACGCTCATTTCATGACGCAACATTGTAGGCGCTTGTTTTTGCCGAGTCCGAGGGTTGCGAGACATGCAATGAAGGTAAAAAATGGACAAATAACTCTTAAATATATATCATGGCATAAAAATAGAACTAAACTTGAGCTGCATATACGGCAACGCATTCACAAAACGCTCGTGTCTTTTGGTGAGTGTCTTTCACGCGTGCCTTCGGCAGCTCGCATTTAGTCATATCATATTATTGCATTTCTTATAGCGGATGTGCATGTCCACAATCTTGAATCTCGATGGCACGGAATAGGAGTTGTATGTCAGTGTAAAACATGCCATGTTCAGCATGAACTATTGACAGTGATCTTATGTAAATAGACATATGTTTCCCATATTTCCAGAAAACAAGAATTCATGTTTCCCATCATGCATTTGGATTTTATAAAACATTTAGGCCTACACAAGCTATGGCATTTGTGAAAAGGTCATTGCATTTTCCCATAAAAATGTCGTTAAATATTTGTTTGTCAGATTGCAGCTGAATCCATCCCAGCGTACACTGCAATAGACATGCGCAGTGAGACATCCCCCATTGTGATTGTCTCTGATGGTTTTCATAAGGGATTTCATTCTAGTTTTGAATGACTCCAAAGGGGATATGATTCCCGAGATGTGCTGCATCGATCTATAATACGGCTCCCTCGGCTATATATATATATTGGTCAAGGTTGGATACATGATGGCACGCCGCACCAAGGGTGCATATTTTACGTGGGAATGGCCAATTCACATTCGACTATTGAGGGAACTAATTGGTTTGGGTCGACCCGATGTCCAGACAGTAGAAGGGAAGTCTAGGAGATTGTGGTGGAACGTTGATGCTTCTTAGTCCTAAACCTACAGACTACATCCAGCCATGCAGGGCAGTGACATCTCTAGGTGAAGAGCCATCACCAATAGTCTAACATTCATCAGTGGATATCTTTTTTATACCAAGCAATGCTATATCATATACTATAACTGCATCCCAAAGTCCATTACATTACTATTCCGATTTTTACTTTTTTTCGCCATAGTAGTATTGAAGTCAAGTTATTGTCAGAATATATGTCCATAATTATAGTTTACATATTGGACCTTGCTACGTTATAAATCTGTTGATCTGAAAAGGGGTAAGATTTTAGTAAAAAAAAAACAATAAAACATTATGCCTCACAAACGTTTCATTCCATATGAAACGTTTTTATAATACATTTCTATGGCATATAATATCACGGGGTTCCACCCCAAATAGAAAAAACTAACCCACCTAAAAATGCTTTCAGACCATGCCTAAATTTTGTTGGTGATTTTTGTTACTAAAAAAGCTTATGAAGGCTGGAAAACAAGTGTTCCTAACCATTTCTCTTGCTTAAAGGGCCTAGTCCACTAGCCGATTCTCATGCGATTCTTACAGAATTTTGTGGAAAAGAGTCCTCTGCGGCGCAAAATAGCATTCATTAGAATCGGCTAGGTAGACTAGACCCTTTAAACAACTATTGTTACGAAATAGACATTCCTTTCAGTTCCTGGAAGGTGTTTTTTTTAAAAAAGAAAATGTTACTACCTAATTTTCAGCTATATAAATCAGAAACACACTTATATTTCTGGCCTTAGTTGAGACGATTATTAAAGGCAAATTGTACATTTCCTGACAAGTAAAATAGGGATAACAAAAGATTGACGGGAGTAAAGGAAGGCTGTCGGAAATGGTTACCTTCCTGCTTTGTCGACCACGCGGACCACGTTCTTTACAAAGCTGTTCACTTTATAATCCTGGTCCCCTAGACAGTAGCCTTCCATGGCGTCATCGAAGAAGATATGAGCTGTAAGGCATAGCGACAAGTCAGTGGTCGTTACACAGCATAATAAATCCGATCAGAAAAATTGTATATCATTATAAAAAGATAACCCAGATTTTAATTGTAATATTTAGATGAGAAAAATATTGGAGAATGTAAAATAATATGATAATTAGGGATTGAACTATGTGTATTAAAGTGCGTTTATTTTGATTAAAGAATATGATATGTTCAACTGTTCATAACGTAACATTATTTTTGTGTCACTTTATACAGATTTCTTAATTATTGTAATGTAATGGCAACGCATGAAAACAACCATTCGCATAAGGTTATGGGTTTTTTGTAACTGACTAGTTTAAAAGTGTGGCCAATAAATAAAATCTGTTTTTGACTGGCGATGAAAGCTGCGACCCTGGTTCGTGACGAGTGTACTCGGTCTTGGCAGAGATCCGAGACTATTTACTTTTGAGGAAAATCAATCCCATAAATTTTAGATTTAGAAGTTTCTGAAACTCCATGTCCCACCACTCATAACATCTTACCCGTATATACTTTGCTTGGATATTTTAAGCCTTTGAATAATAATAATAGAAAAAGAACTGTTGTAAACAGGCATTACACATCCGAAAGTTGTATATATTGGACAGACTTTATACAGTTACCCCATTTTAGATCTGCCTTTTACCCAAACCAAGATTAATAAACATCCGTGAGCATATGTGTCATAAATTATGTTAATAAATATTGGCCATTGTCTTAGGCAATAATGTTTTAAGAATTGAAACTTACCCTCAAAATCATAGCAGTCGGGATCTTCTACTCCAAGCAGTTTTGCCTTTCTACGAGCGATCTGATCAATATCCAATCTAGGAACACAAACTAAATGTTAGTATAATTAGCTCCGAATAACATGAATGTTTAGCGATTTTCCGCCCGAGGAATTATGAGTCGACCAGATTCTGCTTGACAGAGCAACAAAATATTCCCCCTCCTCCTCTCAACACGATATTTGTTTAATTCCCTCAATTAAGGAGGAGAATAACAACACCGACAAATTTCTGATTAATATTATCACTTGATTTGATTTCCAATAAGGAATTACTGGTCGATAATCAAGACTACACTGAGAAATGGTGTAGTAATAAAGTATACCTTCACATGAAAACAAGCTCCACCTCATGTTGTAAGCATCAACTAGATAACTTGGCAAGGAACTAATAAGGCTGACCTTGGCACACACACACCTTTGCGCAGCCTTAATGAAGAGGCGAGGGCTATAGGAACATGTTATTTGCAAACGTGAGTAGTATATAAAGATGAAGGTGCAAATACTGCGCATATTGCATAGCTATTACGGCAATACAAATCTTACCAAATTTGCTTTTATTAGGTCTGATAAGACTGAATTTATTCAATTCATCAATATCCTGCTGCTGTTTTTATGTTTATACAAGAATTTCAAGTCGGATCGGACAAGAGAAAACAGCCACCGGTGAGCGATAATAAGTGAAGCTAGCACGGGAAGGGATTTGGCCGGGTCCTCCAAAAACAAATACACGCATGAAGCTCTATATATAGCAAGAACAACGGGACAAAATCCCCCCCCCCCCCCTCATCCCCCCCCCCCCAAAAAAAAGATCTGTCGGCCGATTCGACTTTAAATTCTTCTATAGGCCCTAATCACGTAACAGCAGCAGAATATCAGAAATCCAGTCATTATTGATAAATCCAGTCATAATAATTTGTACCTTTTCTCATTTGAATGTATAGTGGTACTTGTATTATTTACACATTATACTGGACACCTCACATTAATATTTGTATTAAGATGAACAAAATGGCACCATTGATGGTACCAGAAATGGTATTCCTTTTGGTGCCAGAAGACTCACAATAGAAACACACACCGACCCCAAACCCCACTAGTCAACCCTATAGTCTTGAGGCATGCACTAGAAGACCAGATTTGAAATCTGAAGTGTACTACCTGTTTTGTTCTGTTGTCTACGTGTAATGTCTTAGCAAAATAAAGATTTCATTATTATTATCGTTATTATTATTATTATGAGTAAATTGAGTAAGATCCTTATTGTCATAATAGCCAAGAATATCTTAGACAGGTTTTGGGTGCCGTTGGGGTGGCAATTTTCCCCTCACAGTCCTGGGCTTTCTTTGCAACCTTTTTTGAGGTAAAGCCAATTCTATGCCCTTTTTGTATATCTATATATTATATATATAATAATGATGACATGGGATGAGTATAGAGTGAACTATGTGTTGGCAATTGCCTGTGCGCGGGGGTAGGTTCAGAGATTTACATTGTCGAAACTTATTTTTTGGAGTTAGTCACAGTAGTATTGGAATTCGTCCAAACTTTGTCGGTCATACCCTTATAGTTTCAAGGTCTGTTTTTCTCTAATTTGAATAACATAGACCTGATTATGTATTATTCTTGTACTTTCTTGTATTACATGGGCTATTATGTTTTTGTTATAATTTTTTATAACTTAAAAGGCGCCGGCCCATGGTGATTTAACTTAATACTAAAAACGAATATTGTTATATTTTCTTCTTTACATTAATATAAATGGTTACAGCTCCGACTGAGAAAAATGTAATTTACATAATGTCATTGCTGAAATAAACTCTTAAATACAAAAATGTACTCACTTAAATATAGACTTGAACATAGCTATCATTTCTGATTCCGTTTCATGCCACATGGTGGCGCAAATGTAGATCATGGGTTCTTGGGTTGAAGATGGGGTCTCATCCGGCTCATAATTCTCCTCTAGGTCACTCAAAGTAGGCACTCTTGCTCCAGGGCCGTCTTTACTAGAGAGAAGCTAAAGAAAACGAAGAGTTTATGTATAGGTGTTAGGGTATAGAAACCCCGTTGGCCAAAACCCCCCGGTTAATTCCCTCCCAGTCAGAACCCCCTGGCAAAACCCATCTAGTGTGAAACCCATCTAGGATGAAACCACTCAAAGGATTTTTACACCATTCAAAATCTAACCTTAACTCTGGCGGGGTTTTTGCAAGGACACCATATATGGATGATGGGGATAGATAATTAAAATGACTCTTCATCATATATTTCAGGGGTTATAAATCACTAATCTTTAGTCAACGATGGATCTGCCAGTGCTTAATTATGTGGGCAAATAAAGGTATTTTCTGTATATACTCGCGAAATGTATATATGTGCCGGCACAAATATACATCGTGTAGTTTTTTAGACTGACTGCGGTTGTGAATACAATTTCAGGTGTGGGAAACATGGCGTTGTCAAGGACGTAAACTTAATTGTAAGTGCCCTATACAAAGTAGAGATGGGTGAGGCAGACATTAACTTGCCTCTCTCTTAACTTGTATTTTGCTCTTAGTGTTAACTCTGTTAATATAGTCCGCTTTCTACTATCAGGAGACCTGGATGTTATCCAGAAGTCTGGTTATATTATCCATTTGTCTAATTTCCTTTACAAAAACATGAAAAAACGCTCAAGATGTAATGGTAAAAACAACCGATTGGTGGCAGAACACCAACATGGCAATACAATTTAGAAAACCAATACTCACCTGATGAGCATATCACACGTTATTTATGAATTATTAGTCTTTTCATAGCCTCAGTAATTTGAATATTTTTCTAAGAAACAAGCTTGGCCTACTTATGACATTAACAAATAAGATTGCAGCGGAGTCTACCATCTGAGCTTTCACGTAATTGTTATGCTCATACTTTACGATAAACAGCATAGATTCAACCCAAGATTTCAGGTTTTTTTTATAGTTGTCATATTCTTATGTTTAAAATGGTCCACTATTTCCCCCATTTCCTTTGTCCTCTCCTCCAATTTCTGTGTTATAACCACTGAATAGAGATTCAATCTATTATGATCGATCATTTTTTATGAATATAAGAATCATATTACTGAGTTGGAAGGAAATGATGGATGTATTTTTGCTTTCCTCTATTGGGTTTCATGTAAATGAGACTTTCCTGTTAGAATATGACGCTACAGAACTACTTGTAAACATGGCGATCAAATATATATGTGATCGCAGATATGATGCCACAAGATCAAACAAATTTCAACGGCGTTAACATTTACAAAAACCTAATAAGTACTTTTTATTTTATGTTTGAAAAAATGTTAGTAATATTTCTGTATGGACAATTGCTACTAAAGTAGTATACACATATAGTATACACATTAAGTAACCAACAAAATGAGAAGATTACTTGAAATATTTCGTGTAGAAAAACATTTGAAAAAATAACAGTTTTGTGACATTCGACTCATTTCTCTGTGACACATCACATATTATATAGACCCAACACCTCACTTGTGCGATATGAGGTGCGACACATGTCGCATGCAACAAGGAAGTGATTACTGAAAAGATTTGAACCTTTTCAGTGTTATCGTATCCTCTCATGCGATATGAAAGTGAATTAATACTCTTTGTACCAAACTTAAATTTGTACCAAACGTTAATCTTTTTGCATATTATATTGCACACCATATTGCTGCAGTGAATATTACGAGTGGGATTGTAACAATTTAACAGAGTGAAATTCGACCGTTGAAAACAATTAACCTAAAGAAGGAAATTTAACAGATTGAATTTGGCTTTTTACATTGGCTACTAGCAGCTGGTAAGGAACCTTTCGGGAAGGAATTTGCTATACAGAAAATGAAAATTCCCAGTTTCAGTGGAGCACGAACAACTCCTTTTATTAAACGTTCTTAACAAGTTCAGTATGACCTTTAGATCCAGTTTGAACATGACTAAACATTTTCATCTATGCAAGCAATATAGGAATGAAACAAGCGGTCAACAAGGGCAATATATATGTTGGTCTGTTACAAAGAAAAACGTTTTTCTCCCTTCCTACCCCTACATAGGTATGCAATCAACATTAACTGACAAGTTTTTACTTAAGCAGGGGCAAGCAGCTAAGCATAGAAGATTTTAAGTAAGGATTTTTATGCAACAGGCCCTGGCCATTACATTCTATCATAATCTAAAATGCATCACTTACCGTGCTACCCGTGTTCTGACATTCGTCCCTTCTCTGTCGGTTGTGATAGAGCCAGGCTTCCAGTAGAACGTTGTCATACAGCGGTAGTACAAATATCCTATAATATGATCCAAATAGTAAAAAATGAGGTTCCTGTGCCCTCCAAAATGTTATTTATGTGGCCATGATTTTCGAGTGTACAAGATTGTGGGGGATCAGGATCTGGCACTCGTTGGTCATAATTATATTAGGTACAAATAAAGAGTTATAAATGTATAAAACATTTTATCCATTATATCTGAATATATTGAAAATAGACTTTTCCCATTTTGCACATACATGACCAATAATAGGGGATTTGCATGTCCACCATTTTGAATCTCGCTTCGCATGGAATTGTGGGAGTTGTATGTCAATGTAAAAGCTATAGAAAATATGTGATGTTCAGAATAGACTAATTAACTATGATCTTATGTAACAGAGATGCTAAGTGTCCCGATTTGTCCGGGACAATCCCGGTCTGTGTCCCGCGTCCCGCCCGCAGACAGCTTTATTCCGGAAAAGTGTAATTTTGACCAACAAGTTTATTTTAAGACGTCATCTTTCCGGCCCATCATACATTTGGTTTTAATTGAACAAGTACACAAGCTATGATATTGATGTAAAGCCAGTAAACTTCTGAAATGTCTTCAGCATTCAACTGACTTAGGAATGTTTCCCCTTCCTACAGATAGATACCCGCAACAATTCGTTCCTTAGTTTATACAACAGGCCCCACCCAGGTGGGCTTAAAATCTCTAAAGATTTCAGTAGTACTCCTGACTGTCGGACTTTTACTTACATTGACAACAAAACATCATCAATTGATCAATCAAATACCAAATACCAGGGTCTGCAATAGGCCCCTAGGTGTACTAGATGTGAGCGGGAATCTATTCCGATTGTTCTCTATAATATAGTGAATCTGAACAGAGAATAATACAGTGCAGTACAATTATTGTATTGACTGAATAATTCTTTACAAAATGGTGGACATACATTAGTTTATGAATAGATACGATGATAAGAAGGAAATAACAAATTTCAATATCGAATTTCATCAAAGGAAAACATTACTTGTTTGTTTTGGCGAGACGTTCTGATCTGGGAAACCACATATGACTCGTGATCCACAGTTGAGACAGCCACCATAAGATGTAAACCCATCCACCATTGGAGACAACCAGTTCCTGAATGTTCATTAAAAATATTCATGCAGGAGCCCTTTGCATAAGAAATCCGTACTCAAGATTTATCTCCCATAGCTACTTTAGCTTGCTGAGCAGCTGGTAAGGAACCTTTAAGGAAGGAATTTGCTATGCAAGCAATGCTATTCTTTATTCATACAGTAAGAGTTTCCTACCTAGGCAAGGAAATATTGCTCAGCAAGGAATATTTTAAGTAAGGATTTCTTGGTCTTTTAACTTTTAACTATCCCGCTTCTCCCTGTCACTAGGTCCAGTATTTTACTTTCAGATTTTCTTTGAAATTCTCGAGCAAATTCGAGTTGTACATTGAATTGGTCTATTGGAGCATATACCCGTGAATGTTGCAAATTACGGTGTATACGAAGCAGAAATTGCAATGGCTCTCCGTGACATGGTTTATCTGGGAAGGTCTACCAGATTCCCAGAGAATCACATATATTTAAGAGCAAGACACGTTTCGTCATGTAGGGATTCCCAAAACGTCATCTGTCCCCTTCCCTCGGGATTCCCTCTTTTTCGCAGAGCTCCAACGTGGAAGCCTATGACTCGATATCGGCCAGCGAAGGCTCTTGCACAATGCTCATGCAGTCAATACCTAGGCTTAGATATGTTGGCTCGGGTCCAGGACAACAATAGTTGACCGACAACATAACCTCCATGCTGTCGGTACCACATCCTAGCCTATTACTCCACGATATCACCCAGCCTTGTATATAGCCTTGTTAGACCGATGATTCCAACCATTCTGAACGTACACTGACCACAAGTAAAGACACTTCTCTAAAGTCAAGTAATACGGTAAATATAGTCGCCAGGACAATTGCCAACACCTTGTGATCAATAATTGGAAGATATATACAATATCACAGCCGGTAAACATAGCATTGGAAGTTTAGCATCGGATATACTTGCTATAACAAGTGAACACACCCATATGAAGTTTCTGTGTACAAAGGACGCGTGCTTATGCTTGGACTGGATAATGCTGGTAAGTTTAGCAAAACTGGGGGGTGTTTTATAAAAACCACCGTAGACCTAAACTTATAAGAGTAATATAATTATATTGATTTAATATTTTTTAAACATTTACGATCAACCTTAAATCTAAGACTATTCTAAAGACGTACTTTATTATTTACGGTAGCCTTTATAAAACAGTTAATTGAAGTCTGAATACGTTATCAAATTTATAAAATAACACAGATATATTTATTTCGACGTTCCCTCAGAGATGTCACAATACAACATTGGTTGTTATGGAACTTGAATAATCAAGCACACATTTAAAGAACTTATAAATATTATTGTATATTCTAAGATACATCGCATAGCATATCTTATATCTTACAATGTATCTTTTGTATCGATTTCCTCTTATTTTTATGCCCGCGCCCCCGGCCATGTAACTTTGTTTTGTACATTCACATCTATGAATAGCTATTGATTCAGTTATGTGGTTTATTTCATTACTTTAGGAGTACGCTTAAGTGGGGTCTCCATTGGTTGCGGTAAGCTCTGCGGTAAGCTCTGCGGTAAGCCTTGCGATGGTGCTGTGATCGTGAAGAGTGGCGAGGTCCTGCCTACATGGCCAGTGAACCATGTTGGCAGAACCTCATCATTCCTCTCCACCTATAGAACCATCACAACAACATTGCAAGGCTTACCGCAGAGCTTACCACAGCCAGTGGAGACCCCCCTTTACATGTATAGGTTCCTTAAAATACCATAATAATAAAGTAAAACTTTAATGTAATGTTTTCAGGTAAAACCACCATACTCTACAAATTAAAACTCAATGAACAAGTGACAACGATACCAACCATTGGATTCAACGTAGAGACGGTGGAGCCAATATCTGGCGTCTCATTTACAGTGTGGGACATCGGGGGACAAGACAAGATCAGACCCGTATGGAGATATTACTTTATTGGCACTGAAGGTATGCATAAAATCATTTCTAAATTTGGTAGGACTTAAATAATTTTCCTCCGTAGCATGTACAGAAAATCTCAATCGAGAATTATCGTATAACTTAAAAAAATATCGATGAAAAAATTGTGAAAAGTATTAAAGCTGACCAAAGATACTATTCCCTCTCTGTGTCTATCATTTCAATTCCTCCCAATCGCATTCAAATAATTCTGTGAAATCCTTATCTCAAGTAACTATTAACAGAAACAGTGAACATTATATAAGGATTTGTATCAATTATTTTAAGTTGTGTTATATTGTACACATGGAAGAACTGCGTTCACACAGAATGTATTACATCTTTCCTGTCCCGAAAATTATAATAATGATGTCAATGTTAATGGGGGAAATAGAATCAATTATATTTATTTATTTCCTTATTTTTCAGGATTACTGTTTGTAGTCGACAGCAGTGACAGAGAAAGAATGGTGGAAGCTGCTGATAAACTACATGGCATTCTAAACGAGGACTACATGCGAGGAGTTCCTGTGGCGGTTTTGGCAAATAAACAGGATCTTCCCAACGCAATGAGCCCCTCGGAGTTAATTGACGGACTCAGTCTTAGAAAGCTGGCAAATGCTTGGCATATACAGGGAACGTGTGTTCCCACGGGATCAGGGATCTGTGAATCTATGGACTCTTTATCAAAGCTAGTTCGAGAATTCAAAAAGGAAAATAATACTAAATAAGCATGGGACTAGTTAGGAAGAAAGTATATAATATGTATCAAGTTTATGTGCGTAACAAATGTAAATATTGAGAATTGTATTTTTGTATGGAGTTATTTATATTTCACAATTGGTATTTGGATGAATGGACGCTAGTCAATTGTAGATTTTCCACAGAAATTTATTATATTTATTTTTCTCAGTGTTTTATATTGTTTTGTACACATGGGTAGTTAATACAATGTATGAACCTTTCCTACTATACGGATCAAATCAGATCTGTAATATGTACCTATGGTACATGTATATTCTTTCATGTTCATAATTCTCTCTCTATATATATAGAAACATCATCATACTATAGTAGGACAAGGGAAGTATAACCTTCACTGCCTGACTAAAGACATCTGTGGGATGATAACAATGATGTTTTCTGTGATTCATATTGAATCAGGTCGTGAGGTTTATGAGGATTGATCTCAAACATGAAAGATGTAATCATTTTTGTACAAATGTTTCATGAGTGTACAACGGTTAAACGAATAGAAAATGTGTTAACATCTTTACAGACTTGTACATAATAGGAGGCTTTACATATTCCACAGTCAGTAAGTGCGGGACAGCTCTGAGTCATTTTGCACATGTGTCCCCATGCGTACCTGTTTCTTGTAGAAATACTCTGACAAAACTTAGCATATTCTAGAATTTAGTGGGTCAATCTACCTCAAACCTGGCATGATTACTCTATACATATGAGTATATCATCCTGCCCAGTGCGTTAGACATAGCTTTAAAAAGGTTGGAGCAAGTGGGTTGGGAAAGTTGGGCACTATGTTGAAGGGATAGGGTCAAAGGATAAGTGCCCGTCCAGTGGTCTGACTGCAGCGCCACACAGGAGGGGTGGTAATGACCCACAACCAATTTGTGAAGTACACTATTGTTCTTCAAGAATCATGTATCCCATTGACATTTAAAGAAACATTTCATAAATTTCAAGAATCTGTATCTGTTGAAAAACTCAGCTGTAGATGTAATGTGAGAACAGAATAACATTTTTCAATCAAATATTTATTTTGTATGATGCAATAGCCAAAATGATGATAAATTACCAGTGGATAAAACTATCCACTAGTATCTATCCGAATCTTATGCTCGTATTGGATATTATGGTAAAACTACTCAACGAAATTTAAGGAAATTCTATTGCCAAAATTTAAGTCATCATTCTTAAATAAGAGTTTAACGGGGTAATAGGGTATACAAGGAATTCTGCATTAAAAACATAATTGTACATATGATATGCAACGTGGGTTTTTATAGAATATTCAGAATATCTTGAGGTCGAAGCAATAACATGTCAGGTAGAGAAGAGGGCGAAATTTGCCTAACATACAAAAGTTGTGATATAGTTTTTTTCTCACTGGATTCTTAATATTATGGGTGTTGGCCAATGATTTTCAGGTGGATGGCGCATTGCCACCCTTTAGCATTTTGAGAAATCCAAGATGGCCGCCAAGATGGCTGCCAAAGTAAAAAAGTGCTCATAACTAAACAAGTTGTGGTCCGAATCTTTAATGTTGCACCATTTTGTTAAGGTTTTTGGGGTCAAGGAATCCATTAAAATAGTTTTCAAGGGTGTCAGATCAGTTGCCATGGAGATACGGTTACCATGGTTATTCAAATCTTTCAAGAATTGAGGTTTCTTGGGGAATTTCACATGTTTATCGACCCAACATCACATTGATTTCATTCCAGCAATGCAAACAAATTTAAAGATATATTTCATAGGCATCAGATGTGTTGCCAAGGGCACATGGTTGCCATAGTTACTAAATGCATGCAAGACATTCATTAGGGCCAATGGAAAAATTGCTCATAACCTAGGAAGTTGTGGTCCAAATTCTTAATGTTGCACCATTTCGTTGCGGTTTTGGGGGTCAAGGAATCCATTAAAATAGTTTTCAAGGGTGTCAGATTGGTTGTCATGGAGATATGGTTACCATGGCTATTCAAATCTTAAATGAAATTAAGATATCTTGGGGAATTTCACACATTTATCAACCCAATATCACATTGGTTCCAATCAATTTATGCAAACACAATTTAAGATGTATTTCATAGGCATCACATTGGTTGTCATGGGAATATGGTTGCTATAGTTACTAAATACTTGCAACACAATCATTAGGGCCAATGCAAAAATGACCATAACTTAGCAAGTTGTGTTCCAAACTCTTAATATTGCACCATTGCACAGTTTTTTTAAATGTTGGAGAAGTCAATGAAGCCACAGTCCTGTACCTCGCAATTATCTGCAACCTGGGAGATAGAAACTTTGTTAACCCATTGAGGACGGGGGCAGTTTACACATTATTTGCCTGGCTGACGGGGGCCCTTTTCCCCCTTTTTGGGCTTCAGGACGGGTGTTTAACATGAGGTTTAGGGTATAAAAACACTTTAAGAATATTTTCTTCAAATAATATGTGTCATATGTACATCGTTTAATAGGTGTAAACAGTTATTGATCATATTTTTTCATAATTTCTAGAATTTGGTCTTCAATAATTAAAATAATGGGTCTCAATTGGGTGCAATATGGTGGCAACCTTACTCCAAATTCACTTTCCAGCATTTACATATGTTAGTTATGACGTCATCATTATTGTCTCCATGACAACATACATATAAAAATATTTCTTGTGTGTTTGTATACATATATTTTAAATTTCATCAAAATCCGTTTATTTTTCATTAAGTTATGCCCCCTTCAATTTATGAAAAAAAATGATGCCTTGAGGCATCACCCCGTCCCCTGAGCCAAATTATGTGTGATGCCTTGAGGCATCAGCCCGTCCCCTGAGCCATTTTAATTTTGATGCCTTGAGGCATCAGCCCGTCCTCAATGGGTTAACACTGTTTCTTCTGTATCTACCATTACCATTAGACCCATTGTTACCTTGACCCTGTTGTCCATATACCTGATTGTTGTTGGTGTTGTTTCCCCCATTGTAATTGTTGCCACCATTGTTACCTCTCCACGGAGAGTTGTTTCTTTGCTGGTTAGGTTACTAGTTGCCGTTTTGGCCATTGTTACTATAGTTGCCACTGTTTCCTCTCCAGGGTGACCAAACTCTCTGCTGGTTGTTGTATTGTCCATTCTGGTTAACATTGTTGTATCCATTGGCTCCACTATTTCCTCCCCAGTTTGATTGGTTCCCTGGTTGACTGTTGTATTGGTATCCATTATTTCCTCTTCAAAGGGACTGGTTCCCTGGCTGGTTGTTATATTGGTATCCATCATTTGGACCACCACCATTCCTCCTTTGACTCTGGCTTCTATTATTTTGCCTGAAGCCTGGGCCGTTCTGTTGTCAATCATTTCTTTGGCCACCGCCATTAAAGAACTGGTCCTTACGCGACCACTTGTCTCCTATGAAAGAGACTTTCCCAGATTTGCTTGTTTCCGATGCTTTCTCTCTTTTCTGTTGGATTTTTAACACTGCTTCATATTTAACCACTGCATCGGTTACTGCAGCCACGGTCGATGGCCTTTCCGCAGCCACACACAATCTCAGGTCTTCATCCAGCTTTCCCATAAGCACATAAGCCTGATCCTTCTCAGACAGGGATGATCTTTGTAACAAGTCACCCACCTTCTTACAGAACTCTTTAGCACTAGCACTTCCTTTCTGTTCCTGGAATGGATAATCTTTCATCAATTCATCCAAGGAAACGTTAGAGAACTTTGTCAAGAATTCCCTTCTCGTAAACCCCCCGTAGAAGCTCAAAGCTGAGCCCTTCACATAAAGTTTCAGACCAATAACCCACATGTCCTCGGGTAGTCTGCTCCTGCAAGCATACTCTGCATACTCTTCCAGGAAGAACATGGCAGATCTTAGCATCGTGTGTTCATCAAATTGTTCAGGAGCCTTTAAGAATCGTTTCATTATTGACTAAGGAGTATATCCGTCCTTTTGTTGCACTGTAGGTTCTGGTGTTTTCGGCTGAAGCTTATCTGCCAAGAACTTGAGGGCATCCATTTGCATTTCTTGCATTTTCCCCAAAAGCAACATCATTTGATCCTGCTTGCTCTCAGGCTCTGCCTGGGGCTGTTGGTAATGAGCCTGCAGTGGTTGGTAATGAGCCTGCAGTGGTTGGGGAACAAAGGCTCGCTGCCTGGTATCGTAGCTAGGCTGCACATAGGGTGAGTATTGTTGTTGGAATTGTCTGTGGGGGGGTTGGTAATGCACCTGATTATTAAACTGTTGAGGGAAGCGCTTCTGTTCAGGGACCGATGACTGTCTGTGAGGATTCACAGGGATTTGAGACTGATGGGAAGAGAAAGGGGTGTTTGATGGTCCTACCTGTTGCATAGGCGACTGAAGTGGTGTTGGCCGCCTGAGGTGGGGGACAGGTGAAATCACCGAAGGTTGGAGGATCGGTACTTGCTTGATGATTGGCCTTTGAGAAGGATACCTCTGGGTAGGGGCCCCTCCAGGGTGAAAAAACGTGCTTAACTGGCTCACCCTTGAGCTTGCCCTCTTAGGTTACGTTGGTGGGTGCCTTTGTGCTTCCACTTTGCTCACCGATGTCATATGGCCCACAGATCTTTCTCGATCTCTGTCAGGTCCCTCTCCACCAAAAGTCTCCCTAAACAGGCTCCTTCTTGCACTCTCATCATTTCCTGGGTGGTTTTCTTCGCAATAATTCAGGGGTCTTCTTCCTTGCGAATCAGACAAGCTCCCCCGGACATCAGGTCCCTTATTCCAGTCTCTGGGAGTGTAAAAACCCTCCCCTCCATACATATATTGCTCTGGAGGGGGTGGTGGGAACTCATCATCCCTCTCCTCCTTTGGAGAGAGCATCTCTCCCTTCTCGCCTTTTGTGCTAAGCCAGGCCCCTCAGACTCCAGCTCCTCCTCTGAGGAAGAGAAACTTCCAAACAAGTCCAGAGAAAAATCTGAATCTGATTCCTCTCTGCAATGTCCAAATATCTCCGCGTCTCTCACCACCTGACTCCTTGTTGTTCTCCTGCCTGTCAACCCAGTGAGATAGGCATCTTTATCTTGGAACTGCTCGAAAATCGAGGGCTTCGCTTCCATAGAATTGACGTTGACTTTTCATTGAGACCTGCGATCTTACATACCAGAAATTGAAGACTGGGTTCTCCTACCAGATATTATAAGTTGGTGATCCCCTTAGGTGTTGAGAGGCTATAGGAGCTCGGGAGCTCAGTAGAGTGGTAACCCAATGACAACAAGCACAAGCCAATACTTTTACTAGACTGACTCTTTATTACTCTAGCAGATAGCATATACGGTAGCCACTCACAGGAGCGGCACGAGCAGCTCACACACTGCTCGCTCATTGGAGGGTCCAACACACGCCCACAAGGGTGGAGTTCACACGAGAAGCACAACATTATAATATCGGGAACCAGAAATATGAGGGAGGAAATAGGATAGGGTGGGTAAGGGGGACAAAAGTAACAGGGGAAGCCAGGAAGGAGGAGAGTGGGGGACAAATGGAGAAGATTTTACACCATGATAAACATCATTTTATCACTGATTCCTTCTCTTTCTGACCTTAAGATTATAGATCTTCCATATATTATTACTTCTGGATCAGTCACTGTCTTGGTATCATTTTTTGTGTGCTCAATAGCCTGACCTATTGGGACAATATTTTGTTTCATAGTGTCATAGAAACCACAAGGCCAGCTGCTCTCAAAATCCTGTCATTCTCAATATCAGTCATTCTGGATGTGATTTTGGTTCTAGGGGATCAAACACATATGTAAGCCTCTCTCTTAGTTCTAGTCTGTCCTTTTTGTCCATTTTTCCTAGTCCTGTAATTTCTTCCTTGTGCTTCATTGGTGTTCCATCTGCATTCCTAACCATTACTTTAAGGCTTTTAACAATTGAATGCTAGTACAGGAATAATGGCTATGGTCCTATACCTTGAGAGTTTGAGGTTGTAGAGTATTGCCTATAATCCCAGCATCACCATGGCCATACCTCATATAATTATGGTGTTTCAATACCCATATTGGACCATATCCCATTTGATAGCCCATCTCTATGGTGCATGATATGCTGACCATCCATGAGATACAGGAGAACTTCAGATATAGTCTAAAATAATCACAGATGATATAGACCATATCTGGCATAGTTGTAATATTGTGCAGCAAAGAATAAAGGGGTCATTTCCTGTACACAATATAAGTGTAGGGGACAATCTGACAAACGTTCTGCAGCAATGTAAAGACATATATGAGAAACACTGGATGACAAACAGTCATCCTGGATCTTTTGGAGTTCATCCATGTTCCTAGCATTGCAAGATGTTATTGCAGGGTGGAGAATTTCGTCAGCTAGAAGACAAGAGTGCTTTCAAATTTTGTGGATATTTATTTTATGCCAATGTGTGTTCAACCCCTCAAAAAACTGCACTTGATATTTCTGAGAGGCCTGACCCTTCCACTAAAATACCAATGCAGCCCACATATGACATATGAGATGCATGCCACCCATTCTTATAATTATATGAGAAAAAGCATCATTGGTGCATTGCACCTCAAGGACAACTTTATACAGCTGTTGATCCATAGTGTATAATATAACATACTCTTAATTCACAGACTGAGAAGATTTCCTTTGCAATTAACAGTGATGTTGCTATAGTTTATTGGATGTGATGGAGGGTGGTCAATTAGAGGTAGATGCACTACTTTTGTCTTAGGCTTTACATTCACTCCTTCTTCTCTTGCATGGGTTGTTAGGTTATCAAAGCACCCATCAAGCATCTAAGCAGGACTCCTCAGTGGATACAATATTTGAAAAATGTGGAAGTCTATTGCTGACCTTTTGATGGGAAGATTCCTGGGTGGCAAAGTATATAGCTTTCAAGCCAGGATTTGGTACAATAGGTGTCAACAGTTTTGGATCAAAACTATTGGCTTTTTTAACCATAGTTCAAGATTCTCAGTTAATTCCTTGTTTTATCATATCTTTGTGTGTGGCAACAGCAACAAACTTCTTGAACCTCAGTAGCTTATCATATGTAGGCATGACAAAATGTTCTACAGAAGGTTTGAGCTCATAAGCCATTTTCTTTGTAAGTCTTGACATGATAGCATGGTGGCTTACTCAGGTATTCATGAGTCTGAGTGACCTTGGCGTTGGGGTTGGGGTTGGGATTGGGGTTGGTGACTCGGCATGTGCTAACAAACTTTTGCTGGGACAACTTTTGCTGGGACACTGGGTGCCCTACATACAGGAAAGATCATATAAACTGACAATAAAACACACATAAACTGCCACACAGGTTATGACAGATACATCCCTGCCTGTGTTGATGGGCAAAATCAGAGACCGCCAAGAACCAGCATTAGGGTTTCACCCTGGAGGATATGTAGGATGGACCGTCAACGGTCCCCTCTACCCATTCCTCACCTAACCGCCAACAATAGATGATGTATTCCAGCAACTGCATTCATTCATTGGGGTTGATTCTCACAGTTACGGTTAAGGAATGTGGTGTGCAAATTTAACACCAGTAATACTGTTGCCCCCTCCACTAGCCAGAAGCTGTGAAGAAAGCTTCTGGTTGTAGAGCTAAAACTAAACATTTGTTTGAAAATGGATTCCTGTTGACATCGTTGTGAATTGTTTGATATATTATATTAATTTATAGTGTAAATAAGTATTCTTCTATGAGCCACAAAAACATAATGCCCTTCATCACTTTGCCATAGTTGGGAAAACCGCATACCAAGCATCGCTGGGACTATGAGAATTCAGGAATTAGATGGCTCCTGTGATGTAGGGTAGATACATCTGTCAAATTCCCCAAGATATCTTAATTATCAAAAGTATCTACTTGGTAACTGACCAGACACCCTTGAAAACCATTTTAATTGAGTCCTTGATGCTAAAAACCATAACAAAACGTAGCATTTCAGACCACAACTTGTGAAGTTGAAGTTGAAAACTATTCTAATGGATTCCTTGGCCCTTAAAACCATAGCAAAATGGTGCAATATTAAGAATTCGGAACACAACTTGCTAAGTTATGGTCATTTTTGCATTGGCCCTAATGGTTGTGTTGCAAGTATTTAGTAACTATGGCAACCATATTCCCATGACAACCAATCTGATGCCTATGAAATACATCTTAAATTGTGTTTGCATGAATTGATTGGAACCAATGTGATGTTGGGTTGATAAATGTGTGAAATTCCCCAAGATATCTTAATTTCATTTAAGATTTGAATAGCCATGGTAACCATATCTCCATGACAACCAATCTGACACCCTTGAAAACTATTTTAATGGATTCCTTGACCCCCAAAACCATAACAAAATGGTGCAACATTAAGAATTTGGACCACAACTTCCTAGGTTATGAGCAATTTTTCCATTGGCCCTAATGAATGTCTTGCATGCATTTAGTAACTATGGCAACCATGTGCCCTTGGCAACACATCTGATGCCTATGAAATATATCTTTAAATTTGTTTGCATTGCTGGAATGAAATCAATGTGATGTTGGGTCGATAAACATGTGAAATTCCCCAAGAAACCTCAATTCTTGAAAGATTTGAATAACCATGGTAACCGTATCTCTATGGCAACTGATCTGACACCCTTGAAAACTATTTTAATGGATTCCTTGACCCCAAAAACCTTAACAAAATGGTGCAACATTAAAGATTCGGACCACAACTTGTTTAGTTACGAGCACTTTTTTACTTTGGTGGCCATCTTGGCGGCCATCTTGGATTTCTCAAAATGCTAAAGGGTGGCAATGCGCCATCCACCTGAAAATCATTGGCCAACACCCATATATTAAGAATCCAGTGCGAAAAAAACTATATCACAACTTTTGTATGTTAGCCATTCTGGCTGCCCGACTAATAATGGTACATCAGTGCTTATTTCCCAAATAAAAAAAAAGATTTGTATGGGCATTCATGAATATTTAGCGAAGCTTTAGATATTGTCATGTTTGATATTCAAATTTCAATTAAGGTTTAATTACGTAATTACAAAGAAAGTACATTAGGATAGGACAAACTTTGACTAATGGCAACTTCAAAGGAGGAATATTTTTGGAAAGCACTCTAGAAGCTTTCAATGTCAATGAAAACCTTATTAGGGAACTGATTTATTATGGATGCCTTTAATAGTCTAAAATGGGTAGTTTTAAACCCCTTTTGTAGACTTTGGAGGCAGTGTTGTGTACACAACCGAATGCATGTGATGTATATCACTCTAGATAATTATGATGCTTCAAAACAGATGCATATATAATACAAAGGAGAACCAACCGTGATGAAGCTGTTGGCAGAATAGCACCGCCAGTGGAGGTGCGCCGGAAGAAGGGCTGCCATCCAACAGGGCTCCTTGTTCCAGGTCTCACAAAAGCCAATCAGTGATGCCAGAAACACCGGTCCTGAGAGCAGCAGGGGTAAGGCATAGCCTATTGCCTGCACCTGCACCTGTAGGGCAAACATTGATTGGTAAATTGTGGGGCAAACATTGATTGGTAAATTTTGGGGCAAACATCGATTGGTATATTGTAGGGCAAACACTGATTGGTAAATTGTAGAGAAAACATTGATTGGTCAATTGTGGGTCAAATACTGGTTGGTAAGTTGTAGGACAAACACTGTTTGGTAAATTGTAGAGAAAACATTGATTGGTCAATTGTGGGTCAAATACTGGTTGGTAAGTTGTAGGACAAACACTGTTTGGTATATTGTAGGGTAAACATTGATTGGTTAATTGTAGAGCAAACCTTGATTAGTAAATTGTGGGACAAATACTGGTTGGTAAGTTGTAGGACAAACACTGTTTTGGTATATTGTAGAGTAAACATTTATTGGTTAATTGTAGAGCAAACCTTGATTAGTACTTCTAATGGTGTAAGGAGAGTTATACATAGAATGTGTAAATTAAATTAAATTAAATAGATAAGCGACCGAAACAAATTCGTTAGTTATACCTATATGTAAAGATCTTGCAAAGATTTCTAAAATATGGAGAGAAATATTTCCAGTAATTCATGCCATTGCTTCGTTGGTTTTGACAATATAGAACAAACGTTAGATTACTATAGGATGTTCCACTGAGTCAGGACTCCATTGGGTAGAAGTAGGCATGTGCAGATAATTATCATCTCATTTACGAGAATCATTATCATAATATTATATGTAAGTCACCAAACGTGATTGCACACAGCTAGATAAATAATTTATAATCAATTTTCTTCACACTAAATCATATTATAGTAGGACACTGATGGGGAATTACATACCTTTGCGGCTGTTCGGGCACAGAAATATGCCACAAAGCCGGCTGCCGTGTTAACCAAAAAGATTGCAAGGAATTCCCAGTTTAAGCCGTCTATTTCTAAAGGGCTCAACTTCCCTTTGCAATTACCATCTCTCCACCAGAATCCAAATAAATCAGACATGCTGAAAATAAGTTTCGTTTTCTGTTTTATGAAATGCCTTCCCAAATTAATTAGTTAATGTGATTTTTACTCTTTACTTTATAGATGTCTTTATGAATTCACATATGGAACTATCTACCTTCCTATTTTAGAAGTAATGGTATATACAAAAATAGAGTTGTACTATTTTGTATACGAATTGCTCATAACCAGTGCGATAGACTAAAGTACAAAGTTTTATTCTGCACGCATGTCTATACCCTACAAACACCACAATTTTACATTAAAGAAGGCACATTCAAATTATACCAATACAACCACATTTCTGTACTATGATTACGAATAGAGAGTGAACGATTTAAATGACCAAAAGTTTCATGAGAATAAAAAGTGCCTTAAGGCAACTGATACCACCACCAAGTCAACACAAGCTATCAGCTATTAGTTGATCAAGGCAACAGTGAAGTCAGTTTAAGGTGTCCATGTTGGATTGCCAGCAATAAAATCTAGGGTACAAGCATTAAGTTAGATGTAAAAGCTTCTTTGTGTTTAGTAGTAATAGGCCTGGAACTAGGTTAATGGGAGAATGTTTAAAGCTGCATTCTCAGATATTACAAGGTATTCTTACCATATTTGATTATTATTGTTTGCCTAAAGTGATCATTATTTTACTACTGTTATATGTTTATATAAGAATTACTGCACTGCAGCCAATTACAGCAGCCAATTATTTCGGTGGGGCACCAAAAATATAAAATGTTGAATTGAATGAAGCCATAATGCAAAAAAAACAAGAGCTTCCATAATGTTAGTCAAATGACCTTCAGATGGGTAAGGACAATGAACGAGCAAAAAGTCTCTAGTTTTTGTCGATGTTAACTGAGAATGCAGTTAAGACCCTAGGATTTCGAAGGCCATGGAAAAAGCAGAAAGTTGATAAAATCAAAGGAACACAGATCAAATTACCTGTAGAAAGGTGAAGCGAGGGCCATTAGCATTAAGAGCAAAACGACAAGCTTCCAGGGCACAACTATTAGGTAAACCTTGGTCCTCACTCGCCGAATTCGCCTTTTAAAGTGACATGCAGCTTCTGCCAAACCACCAAGCGAACTAAACTCATCGATGTAATTCTCCCACCTTTTAATGAATATTTCAAATAGTTTATTGTATAATTGTGTTGAATTGCTAAAACTGCCTATTGTCTGATATTCACGCACATCTGCCACTGGTATCACCAGACATTAAAAGGCGATATAACGGTTATAACTATAAGTGTTCCAAAGGTGTTCTTCATGAACCATGTTGAAAGTAATACGAGGAATGCTGGTCTACTATATATACTATTGTAAAATGCAGCTGCACTACTTGCAGCTATAAATGGAGCTGTAACAACCTAATGCAGAGACTAAAATCATTAATAGTATATATGTAATCAATGAAGAATAAAGGGAAGTTTTCGAAAAATCGATTGAAATTGAAAAAAAAATGAAAATAACTTGACGCACCAGCCTAGACTGATGAGAATGAGAGATGTAGGCAGAGCCCAGATGATGGGTGTGTCCGTGCGTCCGTCCCTGACCCCGGCCAATATCGGCCACAGGAGGAGAGCACTTAACTGGCAAACGAAGGCCAAGACATCCAGAACCCGGAGGAATATAGAGGTAGGGCGAGAAGGAGGATATGCTTCAGCTGAGGCCATGGGTGGTGGGTTGGAGAACATGTTTAGGAAGGCAGGCATAAAGGACATAGCTGACATGATGATAACTCCGTGTGCTGCATCGTGGAGGTACGGCAGGACACAGAATGTGAAGAGGCACACTCCCACCACGTGCAGAGTTTCCACTAATAATACCTGGCAAGAGCACAAAGGAAAGAAACATTATTATTATTATTATATAGATTTTATTTTCTCCATAAGCATTCATAATCAGATTAAAAAGTCCCACAGGAAAAGTTTAGATGTCAGTAGATATTTGAGAATTAATTTGATGAAAAGGACCTATATATCGGACCCGATTGTTTTTGCTATTATATTAATGGGGATCTTTGTACATTCAGAACAAGCCATTCTCTGAAAAATTACTCCTTTTGGATGGTTTTGATTCACACCTAATACGATTAAGTGAAAGAATTGAAATGTTTTAGCAGATAACGATTGATAAGATTAGACAATTATAAAGATGATGATAATATCATGTCAACCGCCGTATCTAATTGTGTTAGTTATTTTTTGGGAATATTATGTTGTCAGCAAATGCCATCTTCTGAACGCCAATTGGGTACTTTGTTTGTCAGTATATCAAATAAAAGAACAACATTAATGTACAGTATTATCCAAAAGAGCATTACTTTGTGATACTGGGTAAGTGCAGGTTGCATGACCGTTTAATACATATATACTCACAATGAATACAATATCTTTGGAGGGTGAATGCAACGACTTGGTACATGCACGATACATACATCGGATGAAGACAAACACATACGGTGTGGCAATGAGGCAGACAAGTCCCCACATCCAGCGAATGGCCACCGTATCACATGTGCCTCTCTGAAAGGTCTGTTGGAGGTGATATTTGCCCGAGGAATTGTCTATCTGCAGACACCAGTCATTAAACATTAAGGGCATATTCTCGGGGACGTGTGGAAGGCGAGCGCAGGTATATATAAAGTGCCCTGCCCCCGTGTTACTTGCATTATACTGCTTGCAGCGCATATCTACATCTTTTTCGCCGATTTGTGACGTCATCAGGAGTAAGCTGCCTTTATTGACTAAGGCAGACGCCAGGTTGAGGACAAAGAGGACGCAGATTAGCACCAGCTTGAATATTTTTCGAACCATCTCATAGCAACCCTCTCCTCTTCCATCTCCATCGCTTGGGATGTTCTTGAACACATCCCACGATTCTACCTCGCCTCGCCTGGTAATTCAATAAGAGATAGTGGAATAATCTTATTATGACCATCTGCAAATCTTACATTACTTCTATGGGCCTTAAGTATTGGTGCCAGACTAGAATAATATATTTATGGATGCTTTATGCCCTTGGCTCAGTTAAGAGTCATACCAAAAGGGGGGAGAATTAAGTCACGTGACATTTTTTTTTAGGGAATACTGCCTGGAGATTTAAGAGCCCATTTATTCACTGGTAGTACATTGATGTTGTTTAAGGTCACATGTCTACTGAACCAATTATCTTGACGGGTGTCAGTAAAAGGAGAAACAGAGGGCAGTCAGGCTGCCAGTGGAGATAAGGATAGGTGACTGTCAGCCGTCATCTCAGTGCCTCCCGTCAAGACTGGATGTGTTCAATTGTCTGCTGCAGCCGCCCTGTGAAAATATCAGTTGAGTGGATATGGGCCTTAATGCATTGGCTCGGAAATCACTCGTATTCCTTAAGCATTGTTTCAATAACGAAAGTAGCAATAAAAATACATTAAATAAGATAAATCAGGTATAAGGAGAAAGAATAAAGGGAAAGTAACATTAAGCTGCGATTCCACTGGACCGCTGATATGTGTGCTTATGGTTCACTATTGGTTCACATCTTCATAGTGCACTTTTCATTCGCTCAAATACAACACATCACATTTTGGTGCAACTTCCTGAGGCTCCCAAAGATGCACATACAAAGCACATTAAGCTATTACATTGGACCATTCTTGCTGTTTTTTCAGTGGATTAAGCTGTGTCACTCTTCATGTATGCTAATGGTTCACTTTGTACTTTTGCGAGAGTACATGCAAGAGAGCAATGCAAGAGCAGTCCAATGGAATTGCTTATGTGCTTTCTATCTGCTCTTAAAACTCGATGTTTGCACTCCTTTGGGAGCCCCTGGACATTGCGCCAAAATCTGACAAGTTTGATTGGAGTATTTGAAAACTGAACGAAGTGTGAACAGTGAAGAAGCGAACCAATAGTGAACCAGGAGCACAGATATGAGTGGTCCAGTGGAATCGCAGCTTTAGGTCATTGTCCCTTTAATAATTAACAGTAACTGATGAGTATGGTATATGGGTGGGCGCGGAAATAGATCTATGCGAATGTTATAGCAGTAACAGAAGAGTGAGGGCGGTGAGAGGTTATATATAATATTTAGAGGAGTGGGGAATATGTGAGGTAGAAGTTATGTTGTAGTTGGTGATATGTAGGGGAGTTGTGAAAAATGATGTCCCAGTATTAACCACATGGATATACACTCGGGCCCCCACCGTCTGATTGTTGTCCCTAGAAAGTGACATTAATATGAAACAGTGATGCAATTAATGTGAAACCGTGATGCTCATATATCTAGACACATAAACTATAACATTTGCTATATGAGAACAGAAGACAAACTCTCATCTGAGCAGCTGGGGCCTGTAGTGTAAGCTAAGGAGAGAATTTATTTGACGGAATTCCTTCACCTGCAGGAAGGAAAGAATTTCTTTCTATGTGAAATTCCCAGCTGAGTGCATGGAATAGCTTATACATCTACACACAATGGTGGGTAGGAATTGTTATTTCTATACCCACCAAAGGATGGGATGAAAGTGTAGGAATTTCGACACGTAAGTTTCTGTTCCTTTGCTTATACAACCGGCCCAAGCTCGTCTCCAGCACATGTTTCTGTTGTTCCTACATGAGACAATGGACTATAAACAATACACTAGTAAATATGACAATAGATAACTAGACACAATTCTATTACAGATATTAAATGGGGTTGATAAAATCTAGCAACACTAGAACAATATGGACTTTGTATCATTTCTACAAGAGCTTCACAAGCCCATTAGTTTGGTGTTGGGAAATGATAATGTGAAGGATAAACTCATTTTATGAGTTCCCACTAGGTTGCTAAATAATGTACAACGAAGTTGACATTTATGTTTTTATATTGTGTAGATGTGGTGATGCTAATAAGTAAGTAGCTATAGCAAATGGAGTGCAGCCGGTAGGATGGGAATAGGAAGCAATGGGTCATGGGTTGACTGGGGCCTCTTGCATAAAATATCCTTACTTAAAATCGTTCCTACTAAGCTATTGTTGGTTCCTATGCTTATTTTGGAAATTCCTACTCTAGGGTTAATATTTTGCATTGTCTGTATAGCAAATACCTTCCCTAAACGTTCCTTACCAGCTTAGCAAGGAAAACTATAGTTTACTGACAGAAAGTCATAAGTATGGATACTGTTATACAACGGGTACCTGGTGAAGGGGTAGGGAGCAGCTGTGGGAAATCCGGCCTCATAACATAAATGCTCCTAATCTATCCCTTTTCCTTATTCAATAAGATGCAACTGTTACGACCCAATATTGCCTTGTTCCTTGTATGGGGATGGATGGGTCAGGGCGTCAGAAAGTGTACAATCAGCACCTCGTTACATATTTAATGAATTTGTAGATGGAAAATGATGAATACTCTTTATATGTGAGTGTATTTAGTATTGCATTCATTCAATAGAAATATGTTCGGTTATGTTGAATTGTATTTGGATCATACTTCCCCTCCTTACATTGAGGTTATTTACGATGATTGGTGACCCTCATCCCACCCCCTCCGCTCCATCTATATGAAGGGAAGCACACTTTTGGGGACATGCCCACACATTAAGCAAAAACTTGGAAAATGTTGACACCAGATAAATACCTCTGAGGAACATGACAAGATGCAAAAGATTTTTCGTGCCAATACCAAGAAATGAGAAAATTAAAAAATTCCACAAATACAGAGCACCGATGCTTTGGAACAGCATGGCCCTGAAATGCAAGGAGGGGACAGATTCAGAAATTATGAAATTGAAATTAATAAAGGATATGATGTTACATTGATAAAAATACAAGCATCGCATGTATATACATGTGCGTATTTACCAGGACAATGCGTCCTAACAGATGGAGAAATCTTATGTAATGATTGGGTAACATTCCAGGCCAGTAGTATTGACTTTTAGTAAACCTTTCTAGCTGGTAATATGGAATGCCATAGGCTACAACATTGACACTCATCCTACATACAGCGGGTAATAAAGAATGTGTGTTACCCGGTACACTTGCAATGCTCACTAACTGCAATTGCTATGCCTGCGTATAATATGGAACGTTGACCAGTATCGCTCGCCATTGGGCAATTTTGTCTATCTATTCACTGTATTTACATTTTTAGTCTTTATGGTACTCATTTACCCACTTTATAGGTGTAGTAGCTAGTAAGGTGAGGCCAGAGGAACTGTACAGAAATCAGAGGTCAAAACCTTTTCCAAAAGTACATAGAAATTCGCTATTGTAAGATTTCGGAAATAAAATAGTCATATTAAAATTGTACATGTTCCGACGCCCTGACCCGTATGCCACCACCTAGTCCCCGGTCATGCAACAACCTTGACCTCCGTGGAAAAGTCCGTGCTTCAACTTAGATTAAGCTTATCTTGCCAAGAGGATAAACTCTCCTGTAAAGCTAAATGTCAGGGCTCCTCAAAAGACAAAAATCGAGACATGTCAGGCACGGAGGAGGCATTCTCCGATGTACACAGTATTATTAATATTAATGGTAAAGTGATGTTCAAATAAATACAGCTAAGACCCAGAGATGTTTTCGAGGGTTTATGACATCCCATATTTTATTTAGTCACATTGATTGATCAAGGGACTGCTGGCAGGAAAGAGATAAAGGATAGGAGCATAGGATCCATATACATTCTGATGACTTTGCGTTATTCTGCCTTCCACTTTACATTGGCTTTAAAGAGGTTGAAATAAATATATGGAGCATAAACACCATGTGAACATTATGATATAATATATAATATATTAAGTATCTTTATTTCCCATTAAGCATACATCAAGTGGTGGGGAAAAAGATGAGCACTATTAACTGAAGGTTTGTCTTCCCAAGCTACCTATATATGGCATGTTGGAACTACATTACCTACTTCAAAGTACATATTAAACATATGGTGCTAAAAATGTATTGAGTAACATAACACTATGACATGAATAGCAAATCCAATTTTATCAAATGTTGATGCTAGTCTGTACTGGTTCCAGCAGTTGTAACTGTTTAAATTATTATATTCATCGTCATATGTTTTATTGGCCACATGAAGTGATGTGCACTTAGGGGTGAAATCGTCAGGATTATATACAATTGACACTTACAAACCCCATCGAGAATTGTGAACTGATCAGAGTTTCTAAAGGGATTTATCTATTCACATTTTTTAAAATACTTTTTCTAGTCAGGAGTGAACATTACTATATGTCCCAACGAGGATCAGGAGGGTACTCACATCCTTTTCACCTCGTTCCTGGCATGCATCACAATTTATCAGCTTACAAATATAGGACTTGTCTTTAAAATGCAACAATGTTTACACCAATATCATAGCTTGCGTAAATGATTTGTAGAAACCGAATGCATGATGGAAAGGATGACGTCCTATTAATGGAAACATGTAAGACATGGCTATTTACGTGAGATCCCTGTAAATTTATATTTCATGCTGAATATAACATATATGTCCTATAGATTTTACACTGACATACAACTCAATACGAATCAAGGTGGCGGACCTGCAAATCCCCTATTCACCCCTTCCAGTGACCCATGTTCCTCACAGGCCATCCTGGTACGCCGAAATGCCAATGAATCATTCACATCTTGATACAAGACTTGATTCTATGGCTACACGACATGTATAATAATGCGATATAAAACATTGTAAGGCACTCCTGAAGAGGACGTTTACATAAGGATTATGATTATCATGCAACGTTCACGCTGGATACTATTGGTGTAGACACACAATATTGTCATACTCACACTTTGGTGGCAACGCCTGAGCATGCTGATAATTCGGGTGGTAGTGCCTGTGATTCAAGTGTTTACTGTGTTTACAACTTCCTATTATATAACCTGCAGTTTTCTTTTATGAATGTTACTATGGAGTCTGGTGATTGGTTGTTATTGTCCACTTTCTGGTTCACTTCTATATATTGGTAAAACATGTGTCTCAAAAGATTCAACATATCATTTTTACATGTTGGTGTAGGCCTACTGTTTTCCCAGCGACAATTAGGAGCTCCACCGTCTAATCATTTCGAGGGGATACAATTGTCTGGGGCATGGTGTGCTTTGTCCCAATGTGACCCATGTTAGACTATCATCTCTGAGAGCGGTCAACGTGTATATTCACTCTCACCATTGATGAACATGTAATCATAGTTCAAAATTTAAATTTGGCGTGATTGTGTCAAATTTGTGGTCGTGAATTGAAATTGTAAATGTGATACTGATGTATATGCTAACTTATTGTTAGAATAAAAGAATGTTGAGTGTCGTCGGTTTGATCAGATAGGTTGCATGTTAATCTTTACGATTGAATGTCAGACAATACATTAACATAGTGTTCGTTTTGTGAGAATTGCTAAACCTTTTTAGCCTGAACATAAAATCCTTGAATGATAACATTTCAAGAACACCAAACAATCACTTTTTCAGCAAACCAGCGTTTCGATTTGAAACGGGAAAATGAGTCAGTGAAGATTTCTTAGGGATGCGTCGAAAGTTGTCCTCAGTTTGGGTGGTGGCGATGGCGGGTGGGAAGGGGTGGTGGTGGTGGCGGGTGGGGGTGGGGGTGGGGTGAAATGACTCCATATCATCAAGGAAAATTCAGTACTTAAATTCATGAACTGTTTAACTACTGAGTATCAAATATGATGAATTTATGATAAATTGAACTACTGAATAGCATATGAGGACATGGTCAAAAATATTTTGAAACATGTTTAACTTATAAGGAAATAGTACTGCACAAGTCTACTACTCTTGGGCAAGCGTGCCGTGTAGGTGCATGGACACTGGACCTATAAATATTTTACAACTTTGTGTGTGTGGAGGTGAAATGTCACATTTAAACACAACTTTGGCTCCAAAGTCAGTGGCTGTCACTGCACCGTCCAAACTCTCTACAATATGAATATTTTAAATATTCAAAAATAGAAGTATTTTTCAAAGGAAGAAATGATATTATAAGGAGACTGCGGTTTATTGTGAAACACAGAATGAAATAAGTGGGTTTGGCCCAGTGTAATCCGTGAGAAAATGGCGAATATGTTTGAATTTTAGAAGATTACTATAGTTGTTCTCCAGTATGGAATTCTCAAATAATGGGCAGGTTTGCAATTTTCAAATATCGACAAGGGGACATTTGAAATATTAAACATGTTGGTATCACTCTTTTCATTGAATATGCCTACACATACAATTATAAACACATAGGCCAGGGTGTCAGAACGTTTATAAGTAGCCTGCACCTCTCAAATAACCCAAATTACAGACAAAAAGCAGGTGCAAAATACAATTTGGCTTAAACGGACAGATTATTTAAAACCTATTTAATGCCAAATATACACCGATCTATATATATATATATACCTAGACCTAGCTTTTTTCATTTCTTTAGAATAATTTAGAATAATTGACTTTATGTGTGCAGAACTGCCAATTATACATCTTTTGACGTCCTGAACCATATACAATCTACATAAATTAAATACATGTCCCATACATGCTTCGTTATACTGTCATGACTCATAATAACAAATGCCCCAACAGTCCCCCCTTTTCCTACGCCACCGTTTTATTAACAGTACTTTTAGGCTACCTTAACCGGTGTCATTGTTCTTCTGCCGATTTTATTTCCATCACTTCATTTTCTGTCAATCAGACCTCCACCTATTGTTTTCAGAATTGCTGAGATCATTTTCCAAGGCCCCATTCCCCCTCTCTGGTAATTCGTCGTATTGTTCCGGTCCTTTGTTTAACTGTTAGGGCCACTAATGAAACACAGCTGCGATCCACATAGATGAACCCCTTGGAGATGATAAAAACATTATCAAATCAAAACAACTGAGGTCTCTTTAATGAAGTAGAGTAAAGAGGAATGATGAATGTTTTTAAATTGGAAAGAATGTGTAGTGACCAATATAGAAACAATGCAGAATCTGGTGCCCTACCATCTGAACTACCAGGGCTGCCTTGTCCTGATATATAGCAATTGATATTATAGCAATTCCTCAATAAAACAGGTCAACTACAGTGCTACTATAGTGCCCCCTTCCAAGTTTGGACGGAAGCCCCCTGTAGACCCATGAGATTGATTGCTTAAAGTGTAGGCCTTTAGAAGGTTTCAGAGGTTCCTTTAAGACACTTGGAGGGAGGGTCACATTATAACTGTATAAAATTATATGTATGTCAGTGAACCTATAGGCCCTGTATCACTCTTTTGCAAATGGCCCATGCCTAAACATCTGTTCCCATCAAGGGGTTATCTCCCTTTCTGCAACAGACACAAGGTCATTATAATGCCCATGAGTCGATGAGTTCGCCCCCTCCAATGTATGTCTTATTGTGGAGAGTGACTCAGGGTCGACAGGGCCCTCTCTCTGCAAGTTTCTTGAAGGAACTTCTGCCACCTTCTGAAGGCCTACAGTATAGCCACGACACTAATTGTAGTTATAAGTAGAAAGAAACACCTGCCCTGTGCGGTTTGCTCAAACCTTCTGCTTAAAACTTCTGTAATACCTATAGGTAGAAAGGCAGGTAGGTCTGCCACAGGCGGGAATCGAACCCATGACCTTTGTATTACATTATATAACAGGGGCTCCGTTTTTCGCTAACAAAATACATTTAGCTATGACATCTCTAGGGAATCTACTGTTTACGTATTGCTCCGCCGATGGTATACACTTTACATATTATACTTTAGAGTTGTATAGCTTTAGACTAATTAATATCGTAATGACCGTTATGGGTCAGATTTTCAGAAAATGTACAATTGGCAGCTGTACACATTTAGTAAATTCCGATAAATTAGACTGCAATTTGGTCAATACTAGGTAAATTCAAGTATATTTGGCATTGCATTGATTCTAGCAATCTGTCTGGTTAGGTTGAACTGTATTTTTAAGTTTATTTTCGTCTGAAATTTGGGTTATTTGAGAAGATTGGCGAAGTTAAATTGTACATTTTCTGAAAATCTGACCCTCATGACAAATGGCACATTTTGGTTGTTAGCGTAAAGCATTTAAATACACCGGTAGTTATAATATCAGAGCAACAAAACCCAGGAAGAACTATCATCTGTGTTGTCTTGTTGGACTACTTCAATCACTCAAGAGAATGATCATCCACACATCAACTTTCTAGAATGTGAGAGAAACTTTCTAAAGTGTGTTTACAAACCTTGTGGGAGGTTCTTGTTCACGTACTTCCTCCAGCATGGAATCTGTATCGTCCACCACCCTCACTGACTCCGCATCTTCATATCTCTTCTTAATACCGTCTCTTCTGGCACTAGAACGCCAGCTGGCCAAGTTGTCAACACTGTCGTACACATGTAAATCATCATAATTATATACATTTGCATATACTGCTGTGGGGTTAAAATCATCGCCCACAAACCCTATATTGTCATAGGCATTGTTGTATTGAGAATTGCTTTTTTCTTGTAATTCTGTGGCCCCAAATTCGGAACCATCAGCCAAGAGATGGTCAGTGTGTCCTATGATTTCCTCTTTTTCCTTTTTTTCCACTTCCTCTGTTTTCTGAAGCTTTCGCACGGCCTCCTTGTGCGATTCTACCAATACACCTCCTAAGCCCATCGTTTATTCTGAAAATGGTCGCAACCAGACTTTGATGTTCCCTTAAGGTACGATTCCACTGGCTCGCTTGTCTATGTGCTCTTTGCTCGCTCTTGCTGCGCTTGTTTATAGCGTGCTTGTCATTCGCTCTTCTTCCGCTAATATTTTAAGCGCAACACAAGCGCAGGGCGATTCTACCGGAATTCTACTGCTGCGCTTGTTTCCTGTATGAAATCAATGGTAAATGCCTTTGTGCGCTCTCACTGCGCTCTTAGTCCGCTTGTTTAACAGGCAGAAAGAGCGTTGTGTTGCTGCGCTTAAATCAAACACGTCAGATATTAGCGCAGTGTCAAAAAGAAGCGCCAACCCCGAATTTTAAGAGCGCATAGAAAGCACAATAACCTATCCTATTGCACCGCTCTGGCTTCGCTCAGACTTCGCTTGTTAGGCGCTCTCAGAAAATAAAAGAGCGTATGAAGAGCGGCCCAAAAGAGCGAGCCAGTGGAAACGCAGCCTTAGAGATGTTCCTGATCGCTCCTTCCTACATGCGTCTTCTCCACATCATCAAGTCATCCAACTTGTACATGAAGGTAAAGAGAAAAACATCGCTGTGGAAGGGATTCCAATTGGTAGACGAAATCGGTGGACGAGTATTTAAAAGCATTTTCGAAAATTAGCCATTGATATCCGAGGGTGAAGGACAATGGGGAGGAACTGACTTGCAGGTATGCCTGAAATTCGACAAGAGCGATGTTATATGGAACGAGTTACTAAATGCACGGACGGACATCGTGTCCTATGAAGTGCCTTGATAAAGAGCACTCAGGAATAACTGGTCAGCGACGCGGGTCAGAGGTAAATTACTGGTGGTAAGAGGCCATAAAATGTGACACAATTGAGATACCCATTGTGTGTCGTCATTTGTTTTCTGCAGGAAGTCAAAATGGTGTGAATGATTATAACATACAACGCACCCACCCACACTCCTATACAGTAAATGAGTTCCCCTCTCGCCATTTTGTTTTACTTGAATGTTTACTTTTGCTCATTTATATTTTTTAGATTTGGGTGCAAAAACGTTAAAGCTGCATTCTCAGCTTACACCGATCCAAAACAATGACTTTCTGCTTTTAGTTTTTCCCTACCCATCTGAAAGTCATTTAACCTAAATCTATTGGCATTCTACCGTATTGTTTTTGCTTCAGAAGCTCATAAAATTCCTCATTCATATTTCTGTGGTTCGCCGAAATCCTTTGATGTAATGGTTTCACTTATTGTCGCTCACTGGTGCTCTTTTCCTTTCAATCAATTCGACTACAATTTTTTGCATTTATAAGCTTATATAGCAAAATATTGATAACTTCAGCGCAACAGGTCAAACAATTAGTTTATCATAACGCCTACTTATGTTCATTTAGTAGTACAATATGAAATTCTAAGAATTATGTCTCACACAGATAACATGAATTGGTGAGTATTTTGTTTGAGAGTGCTGTAAAAGTAATAAACAACCAGATTGATCTTTTACGACTGCATATCTCTATATTTTAGAATGTGATGGTATTACTACTGGCACCAAACCATCTTGGTACTTTGTTAACCTTCTGATATATTTGAAATTGCGCTGTCAATGTATGAAAGCTTGAGATGTGTATACATCAAATTGTAACTGGTATTGACGATAAGGCATGAGAATATCTGTTTACTGTTTAAATTGTAAACTATTATGCCCGAATAAACCAATTCCAACAACAACAAAGGTCAGTACGAATAAAGTGGTGCCATCTATACATGAACAAGACTGGTGGTACAGGTGAGAATAGGGGTCGTTGGACAATGGACTTCCTTCTTGACATAATTACATAGTAATCACCGATTCTCCACACAGACGAATAGTTTTACCATTTTAGCCCAAGAGGGATGGAGGAATTGGTCTCTTTCCTACTTCTGCCTTACCATGCAGTTATCTAAAATCGAACAAATTGTGGCTATTGTCATTCGAATCATGGGATAAAAAAGGGTTGTGGAAAACTTAAGGTGCCCGCATATATATATAATCAAGACATTAGTTAGGGTGGTATCCGTTAGAAAATGGCGTCGTCAGTCATACGTCGTCATTTCCGCAAGGGCGACGTCTACTTCCATAAAACTAAAGCGCATGACCGGCAACGCTCACTCGCCAAATTAAAAGCTAAAGTCAAATTGAAGCAAGTTGTTTTTACTTGAGTTGCCTCTCTTAACTTATATCAATCCTTGATTTTACTCCTGTTAAAAGTATATAAAAGCAATTAAATTAAACCTATAACCTAGGCGCGTATAATAATGTTCATAAGTTACATCATATATAATATATATATACTAAAACCTCCCCTGTACTGTAAGCTGTTATGTTCAGGTTAAATACATCTTCAGAGCAAAAACAGGAAATTGCTGAAACGAGAGGGGTTCTTTTTACTTCGAGTAGTGGGCCTTTCTGTAAACAAGCTCCTGTCTAGACTGAGAAGGGAATAACAGGTTGATCGATCGCTAGGTGGTTTCCCATATATATATATGTTGAATGTCCGTCGTCTTAAGTGGCTTAAGCGGGAATTAGTTCAGCCATACCACACTCCCCTAGACATAAATAGCTACTGGAGTCTTGCGCCCACTGTTAGAAAAAACAAATAAATACTTTAGAGTCAGAAGCACAAACGTGAGAAGAGACCGATTAGCCGTCATCGGGGTGGGGGGGGGGGAGAAGAATATTTTCTGATCATGAAATGACCTAAGAATTCAATGGTAGTATGATTTAGCAGGTTTTCTTTTTTCATTTATTGCAATATATTAACTATTTATTTTGCAAATAGGTTTTTCCATCTCTGCTTTCACAATTCCTGAACCTCAGGAGCACGAGGACTATACCTTTTGAAAGATTCTTTTAGGATTCGATTCAATTTTCATTTTTGTATTTGCTTCTTAGCCAACACTAACTTAATTCCATTTCATTCATGAGACATCTCCACTCTTTCGACTTCTTCCGACCCTTTCCCTGTACTGTGTTGTTATATTCAATTGATCTCAATAGTATCTTTATCTCATTAATACATGCTTGCAGTACAATTTCATTCTTATAAAACACTTTCTGTCGATGAATCTAACTTTTTATTCCCATAAACAACCGGTTCATAAAATCCTCATACTGACACTCCGACAAACCCCAGCATTATATTACTTTGATTGAAAGCATCCCCTTTAATCCCCAATATATATTAAGCCTTCTTGCATCCTCATAGAAAGTGTCACATTGAAGTGATCAAACTTCGATTTCGGGCTGAGGATGGCTTCTGTAGTATAGCTCTTTTTGCCATCAAAGCATGTCACAATATCTGGATCGACTTGCTGAATATATAATGAAGCTGTAATGAAGACTGTACCACAAGGAATGCATAAACAGTTACATCAGTAGGCCTAATAAAGAAAAAAGTTTGACGTTCGTGCAGTTTGGGAGATGGGCGTGGAGAGTATTTGTTATGATAGCATGGAAGGGCGTGGGATTATGAAGTAGCGTCACCAAAATATATGCGGTGACGTATCACCTTCACATATCACTTTTCAGATAACAACGACCTCTCTTAAACTTGTTTTGACAATAATTTTTTAAAAATGATTCATGAAAACTAGAAAAATATTTCTGAGAATGCAACTATAAAAGTGAGTTAGGCCAAGGTAAGACCTATTTAGCTCTGTGTAGGTAAGTTTATCATTGCCCTCTGGCAGCAAGATCTATGAATGTCCTTTTATGGCCCCTTGCCCCAGTGTCAGCTGGGGTCGTCAGAAAGCAACTCCATACATTTAGAAAATGCTGTTAAATTATAGGTATATCCTAATATATTTGGTAGCGTGTGGATTCAAAAGATATGTTCCAGTACGTTCAGTTGCATTCATAAATTCATTCCTGTCTTGAACTTGGGTTATTCAAGAAGATTGGTGAAGGCAAATTTTACATGTTCTGGCGAATACGTTCACTAATGGAGCTTTGTGAGGCTATTTTTCTTTCACTGAGAAACATCTCACGAGGGGTGAATCAGCTCTAAAAATGAGCACTGCTATGCCTCTCTGACATTGGTTGACTTTTGGTTTCGATAGAATTTAATTGCTGCATAGAATATTTTACTGCATAATGTTAGGCGACACCCCATAACTGACTAATCTGACCATTTTGGTTTCAATAATTTTTTTTGCACTGTAAATCCTGACGGCAAATGGACAATAAATGTGTAACTTAATATGTACTTTTGGTTAAAAAAATAACTTTACAAAATGGATTAATATTCCTATCTTTGAGGATATCAATATTATAACATAAGAACTTAAATAAAACAGAAATATACCCCACCCCAAACACATACACACACACTGGCCGAAATGAATTCCGGTGTTAATTTGAAAAATAACATTTATGCAAACAAATTTGCAGACAAAACATTAGCCTAGTTGTAAAATAGCAGAGGTAGGACCCTGTGGATGACGATTGTGGTAGATCAATAATATTCATGCAGTACTTATATCATCTCCACAACAACAAAACTCTTGCATGTGATCCTTAAATCTGAATTTAAGAAAATATAACTTGGTCCTTCTTCTGCATAATTATTTCCATTGGTCACCACATAGAAGGCTCCTTGAAATAGTTGAATTGATTAATAATAACCACCTTTGCATGTTCAAGACATGATGATGTATAGGTAGATAGGGCGTCACTAGTGCTGTTATATCATGAGGCATAGACCTATAGTTGGGGGAGGAGCCACTGCATGGCCTTTACTACATATTTATTAATGTATGTAGTAAGTAGAAAGAATAGACCTCTCTGTGAGATATTAGTAAGATCAAGTAAGACTAGGTTTAACGGCTGAATACAGGGTACGAATACAGATACGAGGGTCAGAATTTCAGAAAATGCACAATTGGCAGAACAACACATTTAGTGAATTCTGCTAAATTAGACCGACAAATCGTCAACACCAGGTATATATCTGAGTATGAATAAGACCTTTGCCTTGATTCAAACAATCTGTTAGGTTATGTTAAACTGTATTTTGAACCTGATTTCTGTCTTAAATTTGGGTTATTTGAGAGGATTCGTGAAGGTGAATTGTACATTTTCTGGCGATCTCACACACAAGGACCTGACCGTCGTTCAGTCCGCGTTGGCAATTGAGGGGCACACTTCCGGTTTTGCTGGTGCTGGTTCTATTGTCGTGGCAAAGATCGGTGGCCAGGCAGTTCAACTTCTAGGCGCATGCACACGAGACCGCAGTGTTGTGTTTTATTAGTATATAGGCGCCAGAGCGTCTTTCCTATTCTCAAAGAACACACAAATATTTATCCATCCGTGTCTGGAGTTACATGGGTGAAATGACCACCTTTTGTGTACAGTTAAAAATGTTCTCCTGTTAATATGTTTGCCCTTCTTTTGACTCATGTAACTTCATCTGAAGATTCAATGTCTTCAGACAAATAGTTTACTTCTGACAAGCTATGTAAAAATCATAAGGCCTATAACAGTGGATATCCCAGCCCCCTTTTTCGGCCTAGTGTTAATTTTACACATCAAGAATCATTATATTATTAAAATTTCAGGAAAAGGGCATGTTAATTTGAACTTCCCACTATACACAATCATTGACCGTTTCATTTTGTCATTCTCTCTTATGCATAGGCAAAGATTAACTTAATGTTAAATTAACGCAAACTTTTTAAAATTAAAGATGGGGAAGGTAAATAATATCACTAAGATCCGCAGAACAATTGGAAATGTTTTATTGTGATTTATGTTGGCTTTATTTTCAACGTTTCGGGAAGGTGCTCTTCGTCAGGGATAAGTTTAAAATGTTTATTTCTAAATTAGCATTAAATAAATGTCAATATGTTCACGTTAACAAAGTTGATGATATATTAACGTTAATTAATGAGATGGCATCTAGTACACGCAGTCCTATAGTTCCATTGATTAGCTGACTTGCGCTCCATGCTATTTATATTCTGCATGTATACACATACTGTACTTGTACACACTTAGAATAACTACTCACGGAAAAAACAATAAGGTTACTTCCTGGAAGGGCTGGGGGAGGGGGAAGGGGGATCTAATGTAATAGAATAACACTCTTAATGTGACCCTCCATTTGTCCGGATAACCAAACTTAGCCCAAGGCAGGCGATTGGTCCGCCGGCTCAGGGTGTGGCTTCGATTACAGCTAAACCTTATATGTTTGGTGGCAATTACGTAACAGTTGATATGCGGGATTTCCCTTTGGTATCTTGCCTTTAGAGAGTGCATATCCTGATAATGCCATGAACAACCATTATATCGAAACAGAAAATATGTGTGAGACCATGTATTGGATAACATAGGAACCTGTGTCGGTTCAACAAAACGAATATAATTACACCATCCCTTCTCCAATTTATGTGCGTACCAATTTTTAAATTTAAATTGTACGTGCTTTCTGGTGTGAAATGTCTGCTCCCTGTTTGTAATTTACTACCTGAAACTGTTATGTTAAATTAAACTGCGGTGAATAGAATCGATTTAAAAAAAAGAAAGTGATGGAATTCCACGCCGACTGGCATCATCTTCTGTTATCGGTGTCCTGGAAGTCGTGAGGAAGAATTTCTAATATAAGTTTTATCATTTCAAAATTTTATAAAAAATGTAAAGAGTTCTTTTCAGTACGTCTATTCACCAAATATGACAAAATGCCAGCCACATTCGTTACTATAAGATTCAGGCGTCTGTATTGGCATATCCCACATATTGCCCTCGGTTTAACATACTCGAATAAAAAAAAGCACATGCATGTACACATGGGTTAAGGCGTCAGAAAATGTACAATTCGCCTTCAAAATCATCTAAAATAACCCTACATTAAGACAAAATGACGTTTCAAATACAATTCAAAATAACTTAAGAGATTTCTTAAATAAACTCAATACGTAATATATTCAGATGCACTTAGTAATTGTATTGCCTCAATCTAATTTAGCACAACTTACTAACTCATAAACTGTGTACATAGAGCTTCCGTTTGTACATTTTCTGACGTCATGATCCATTACTAGTATACTCTAACCCATCCCAGTTGTATTCAAATAGAGTGAGTGGCTACAGCTATAATATAATGAACTTGATCTCGGGTCAAAATAGCATAATTATAATCATGTCACATCTTAGGCCAATAAATTGTTCTATTATTAATTATTAATATCGTCTCCTTGGTTTAATCGAGCCACATGTCCCCATCCATACGATTACTATCATTCCGGGAATGTTCGAAAAAATAACAATAGGTATGTTCTCCCTTTTTATAACCAGATTTCGCAAGGATAAATACATTTAAGGCAATTAGCGATAGGTAAAAGGATGTTTAACTACACGAATACATTCTCCGGTTTTATTTCAATATTTTTATAAAGAATACTGCACAATTCGTTGCTGTTCCATTCAATCTGAGAAACCACAGGCAGTGAGTGCTTTCTTCACAAGGACCTGTAGAACTCTGAGAGGCTTTTAGAATTGGCAGGCCACAAAATGTCATCGCAAACAATGTTTCTTCGATTTCAACATTTGAGGACTTGTGTAAGAACATAATGACTGTTTCACCAATGTTTCACTCTATTTGCACGATACAAAACGCAGGGGCGAGCTCATTTGGCGGTCCACGGGCCGGTGTAGCTGTTAGACTTGTCTGCCAAGCATGTGGGCCTGTTTGGCCAGCCAAACTGTTTTTTTACATCAGCTTGTAATCAACTGTATTATATAATGCACTTTGAAAAGGGGAAGGTAATGTCTATATGTGTGAAAGGTGTCATCTTAATGTGTGAAGTAAATATTTCCTTGTACTTTTAGTGATGTGTGACTCGTATAAAGCAGGGCTCCACCAGACTATAGCTTATTAGGGCTAATATGTGGTTTGATAGTTATTGTCATTATATTATATATACAAAATTAGTTAATATAAAGAACCATGTTGCACACCTTATCAAGACTCTATTCTGACCAGCTCCATTTATTTTTTATCATATTCGGATTGGAAATGTCCCACAATTACATAATACTAGGGCTCCTGATGGGGGGGGGGGGGGGCGGAGTCTTGATTTTTCTTGTCACTACCAAGAAACAGCAATTGTCGTTTGTCATAACAAAATTCTCTTCTCGTTTGTCACTTATCTTTTGGTAATATGGACGATTTTTTTCGATAAGTACTATTCAAGTCTATGTCGATTTGTCAGGCTATAAGAAAGTGTCGGTGTCATTAGTTACTGCACTGTCCATGTCGATTTGTCCATCTATAGGTCATGCCTATTTGTAGATTTCAGACCCCAAGACCCCTAATACTGTTTGTATATTGGCTGGAAATAATGTCCTCTCTTTTATGTTCATGTATCCCAGTATCTTAAAAACATAGTTTCGTGCAGGAAACTGTTTTGGAAACCAGAAACTGAGATTAAAAAACCTAAACATGGAAAATCTGTTTGCTATATATATTAGTTGTATATGACTCAAAGTCAAACTCAAGGCTGGGCCGGGCCTGCCTGTCTGTCGGACATGCCACAACGCTACAGCCTACACCGGGTCGGGTGCAAGCCCACACAAGTGTTGCTCTACACGGGGAAACCTACAAAAACATGAAATTAAGGGCCAGGTGGAACAATTTAAGGCGACAACCACAGCCTTTCCTATTGACAATGTAATGAGGCTAGATCACGCCAATTCTACCGCCAACCCATAAAATAAAAAAATGACTTCTGCGTTTTATCTGTCACTAACTAGTCTGTATATAATACATGTATGTATAACATGTCGGTTAGCTGCATTGATAAAATTCGAGTGATATATGTATAGCATAGGTTTGATTCTGTATGAGTATATATATAGGCTTTATTATGTATATCCAGGAAGGTATAGATTATAAGATATGCCTCCCTGGTATATCTAAGTAAGTTATCTTGTTTTTATCGACTGGTTTCCGATTTCAGTGGTAGGTCTCTGTATAGTATATATTGCATAGCTATATATAGTTAACGGATAACACATCCATGTGCAGGTATGTTTAAAAGGCAAATGCGGCTGTGTAGGTAGCTAACTCGCCTTTGCTCTGCCCGGCTGTATTTTAGTACACTGCAAACAGAGGGGACTGTATGGGTATACTTTAGAATAACACGAGAGCTACCGTGCTTTAACACTTGCCATGCTGTCGCGCGTTAAGCCTTGCTTACTCGCGTTCACAAGTATAGCTTTAACAAAGCGACAAAACAATCAGAGCCAGCGGTTCTAGACGGGCTCGAAGGGCTAACCTAACTACCTGTGCTTCAACTTGGCTCTACATAACAACGACCACTGCACCTACATATTTTCTGCATATCGTATACGGCCTGGAATATGCTGGCCTTTATTATTGTGATTTATACCAATATACTCGATTCATGACCTATTCAGCGGCATTATATTGTGGATTATATATTTTATGTATTCAACCGTTATCGATGATAAGGAGAAGGAGTATGAGTGCAGACAGTGACTTCAGATAAGGAGTAGGAGTAAAAAATGGCTGGAAATGCGATCAACCTCTCGCTTCTTTCCAGAGGCATTGGTGAGGTCAAGAAAAACGGATCAGAGAAGGTGGAGATCAAGTTAGAACCAGAGGTAAATAATGTCTGATATGCAATAAGACCAACCCCTGAGAATAAAGACATACCTTAAACTTAGAACCAACGTTTGCCGGGAGTATAACATCCAATTCAATTCAACATAATTATATAATTTATTTGTACCTAAACACGTTGTACAATAAGAGACATACATCTGGATAATGTCTTCCAGTATATTCTTGGACTACTAATTGTTAAAAGGCTTAACCATTACATTTACTCTACCATTCTAACAGTGATGTAGAAATAATACTAGATTCCTGATATTTCTGAAACATATAATTTGTTTGCTAAGTGACTACTATTAAACTCAGCAAGTGAGGTAACATTATGATAACATGTAAAAATAACGATCATGTCCACATATAATAGGAATGACTTAAATCGGTATCTATAATCTGTATTATATCTACTTTAAACTTCCAACAATAACAGGAGTACCAATCTGAAGATCTCATGTCATACCAAACATTGTTCAAACATAATTTAAAGGCTTGGCTAGTATAGGAATCCCATGTAGTCATAACCGAACAATAATAATCGATAATTGGATAGATGGTTGACATACTCCTTTAACGTGTTGACATTCCTCTGTCACTAAATACGTTATCTCATGGCTCGGCACAACGTTAACTATTACCACAACACATGTGGTAAACATAGACGTAATCTATGATACTTTAAACACACATGTTTGCCCAATCATACCCAGGTCTTTGTAAGGATATTGTTAGCATGTCCAGGTTGCTGCTTACACGAAGAGAATATCATATCATTATTAAATTGTTTATTCAGCTATAACATATGTTATATTTTGTAATATTCTCAGCTACCTATGACTGACATCTATATAATCTCATTATAAATCTTATATAAACATATTATATTGAATTACAATATCGAGCCATATAACAATGATGTCAGTTTGTAAGGATGTGATTTGAGAATTATTTTACAATTAGGAGCTTGCACGTGTATACATGCAGAGTTTACTTATTTAATATATAATTGCCTAAACCGGGATATCAGAGAATATATAAACGATTATAACTGAATTTAGTATGTTTATTATGATCGAACTATACTCCTTACCTAACACTTGCTTCATTAACTACAGAGAAACTGTTCAAGATTATACCAACACTTTCATTAACTTTTAATTTTGAATATTTTGACCTCGTATTAAATGTTTATAAACGCACGGACATTGCAAACCTGTGTACATACGTGTAGGCCTATGTATTTGTGAATGTATACACCTGTGCGTATACAATACGTACATATATACAGGTATACATGTGCATATAAAGCCACTAAATATACATTCAATCCCTGAATTAACTGTGATGATCTCTGTTTTTACTCCAGAAGATCAATTAAACAACTGTTTTGCTGTGAAGACACAAGTATAAAAATACTTAAAGTCCCCCCCCCCCCCCACCATTTAAAAATAAACCTTAATACCAAAATGAAATTACATTAAAACTTCGTTCTCTAATATTCACGTTATAAATGCCAACAAGAAAGACCATCGCACAACGGAAAGCCAGAACCCATATAACAGTAATCTGGCAGAGAAAACTACAACGTATTGTAAGAAATGAGGAAATCTATTCGAAATCTTTATCATTTGGCACGAACTCCAAATCGTGGGTCTATGGTGGGTTCCCTTGTGGTGCAGTATTCATTGGCTAATTTTTACACCACAAGGTGCATATTTTGGGCTTAACTGTACATTGCTGAAGTTACATATAGTCACACGTGCTGATTAATAATTAAAGGCAGTTGGAATATTCATTATATCAACTGCTGACTTAAATCTATTTGTCATGCATAGGAATATTAGATATATATATTGTGAGAATGGGTACACTTCCAATACAAACTCAATACTGGTTATGCCATCGTTAAATGTCAGGTCGTCAGAAAATGTACAATCGGGAGCTCTGAACATTTAGTAAATGATGCTGGGAAAAAAGATAAATAATAGATATATCTGGATATAGTTGGCATGACGTTGATCGGACAGATCTGGTGGTAATGTTGAACTGTATTTCGAACCTCATTTTTGTTTTAAACTTGGGCTATTTGAGATTATTGGTTAAGGCAATTTTTATATATTTTCAGTCAACTTCATCTTCCATACAAAAGCATCAAATGTTTCTTTACGCCGAATTTTAAATATACGACAATAGAATAGTCAATCGCTACCATGCATAATATGTTGAATAAAAGTGCATGTGCTTTAAGTTAAACTTGTCTTAATCGCGGACTTACAAAGTATTCTAAGCAATTATTTATAACGATATTCCAGTTATATTTAGCTATAACAAACATGAATATATAAGCATATATATAATCCTTCATTTAGGTATTATAAAGACGTAAATAGCCTGGTCCGTGCAGTGAACTTGAGGATCATAGTTGATTCTTTTCACAAAGGCTTAATTGTAAGTAAATATTTTCAAAGAAAGGTTTATTCCAATTCCAAAACTGTAAGTTATTTACCCAACATTAATGTTAATAAATAAATAAATAGATAAATAATGATAATAAATGTTAATGTTAAATAATAAATGTTTATCAATAAATAAATAAATCAATAAATACAGAAAAAGAGTTCATGAATTCAATTTGGTAAACTGAACATGATGTCATTATACCATTTCCAACCAGCGTAATGAGCAAATCGTTATTTCACAAGACATCAACAATGATTTCATAAATGTATTAACTATTATGTATGCATATGGTTCAGGGCGTCGGAAAATGTACAATTGGTAGCTCTACACATTCAGTAAATTCAGCTAAATTAAACTGAGAAATTACAAATACTAAAAACATCTGAGTGTATTTGGTATTGCGTTGATTCGCAACGTCTGTTTTTGTTATGTTGAACTATATTTTGAACCTTATTTGTATCTTAAATTTGAATTATTTGGGAAGATTGAAGAAGGTAAATTGTATCTTTTCTGATGTTCTAACCCACATGCAGGAAATACATGGGATTGTTCAATTGTGCACAGACCATGAAATATTACCATTGCTATTGTGTTGGGGGAATGGGCCTGCGAATAGCTGATCTTGTAAACAGTACACTTATGGTGGATTTTAAATTCATTCCCTCTAAGAAGATTATGGTTTCGGGTGGACTTGGACTCCATTGGAAATGCCTCGTCGAAGGTCATAAAGTATATTCACTTAAGTAAATATAACTTCATAATCCTGGTGGATTTGACAAACACTTGTAGCAAGGCACAAGAGGAATTATGCTAATTGGAAAGAATTGGATAAAACTAGGCCAATTTACTTCAATGTATTTTAAAACTGAAACTCATTTTTTGACATGGGTTAAGATATAGTGCAAATAATGTTATATCTCATAAAACTGATACTGGGGGTCTATCATGAGACTATAATGCACTATGAAACTGGTCTCAATAAAATTTACCTTAAAAAATACCTTCTTATTTTGACCTGGTTTTTGACCTATTTTTTGTTTATAATTTCTCACTTTAAGCTTAAATTTCATAACCGAGCACTCCGATCTATGCTACAATTAAACATCAAAATATATGTGGTCGATGGTTGGCAACAGATATCTTTATATATGTTTTTTTTGCAATTCCCATATGACCCAACTCATTGTCATCAACATAGAACATATTATTACAATGTGTTCTGCCTCTTACAACATAGAATCAATTGTAATGCAGGCTATTACATTTTTATATTTTGGGGAAGGTCAACACGTGGCCTCTTTATTGCTCAAGCTTTGAAATATGGTACACCTAGAGTGAACAGTTTATATTAACAATACATTTGAAAAAAACAATAGATTTAATTATTATCAACATTACAACCCCTGAATGTATTCCCCCTATAAACAATTTATGGTTAAATTTATGAGATTTAGGGAAATGCCTTTGTTTTTAACTGTTTCACGAAATCCCCGGTGGAGGTTTTTCACTCGCCCCAGACGAACACAAATAAACACCATACCAAGCAATTACTATGTCACAGGAAAATATAGTGGATTATACATGCACCATTTACCATTTTCAACATACCTATATTACGATTGTATTGGCGCATACATGCATAACCTTGCTTGAATATTTTCTTTCTCAGGACTACTTCAATCTCAAGTCGGACACGCTATACCTTCCGCCACTGTCGACGTCTCGTAGTTTGACCCTGAATAGGAATTCCATAGCGAGCATTACCACACCCCGCCATCGGTCACCTCGCACCCGCTCAGCCTCTTCCATCATTACCGACCAACAGGAAGTACATCTTCCAAAGACATTTACTACTCGCAAGGGAGCGCTTCTCTTATTCAGTGAGGATTTCTTGGCTAAATCAGCGCGAGAGGATGGAGAAACTACAAGAAGAGGACCGCATCACGGCAACCTCTCTAGGAGTGCTGATGACTTATCACTCCGAACACTTAGTGATCTTGCTAACTCTATTTTGACATACGGCGCCAAGGTGAGGGAGACATACGTTGTTATTGTCCTATTATGTTGTTTTCCTGTTCTCTTACAAAGTTGCACTTTCAGATAACATCGGCCCCAAATATTTTCTTTGGGGGTTGAGAAAATGGTCATTCCAGTCGTCATCTTCGTTTTTTTTTCATTTTCGGTCCAGTTTTTCAAACCCATCAAAAATCATTTAACCAAAAATATTGGAGGATTCTGTCACTTGTTTTTGGTACAAGCCTTCATTAACGTCCACATTTAGATTTCGGTGACCCGCCCAAATACTTTCCTTCAGGTGGCTTCACTCATTATCGATCACCAGCGGCTGACTTGACTTCAAATTCTTGTCTAAGCATATAACAGCAGCAGAATATTGATAAATTCAGTCTTATGAGTCATAATATGAGTAAATTTGGTCAGACCTTTTTTGTCGTAATAGCTGAGAATGCAGCTACTTTCGAAAGAAAAATACTGTATGCTCTCGTAATGGGTTTTTATTATAATTGATTTGAGAAGGAGGGAATACCCCCAAACAAGGAAGAGTTTATAGGACAGGGCCATTATTTATACTTCGCTATTTTCCCTGCTAAGCAGCTGGTATATAAAGACATCTAAGGAAAGCAATTTGCATGTTGCAATTTTCATCATGATGTCATGATCTATCACCAACTATTCCCGAGAAAATAAAGTTTCTTTTGTGGCCAATAATTCATTCGCTACCCATCCGAAAGGCAGAATAGTAAATGCTTTTGGCCTGTTCTTCTTTGTGTAAAACAAATTCACCGACCAAATTTATGATTCTTTTCGGTATACATTATTTCAAGAAATCTACTTTAACCAGGAAATCCTGGATGAGATTGAAAGTGTTAGGGGCCGTTTCACAAGGATAACACATTCAGCTATTGAATATTTTCACCTCAAATTGCCTTTGTAGAACAGCAAAAATATATTAATAAAATAGAAAAAGCCAATTCATTTTTTCTTAATGTTCAGTATTGAAATAAGCCAGTGTAAAGCAGTAAAGGATCAAAGAAAGAAACTATTGACAAAATCCTTTTTGATCGACTTATCTATGAATACTTACCGTAAATATTTTTAATGAATCACCATATAGGGCTATGTATGATAACATTAAAACCCTAAGGATTATTTTTCATTGGGGAGAACTCATTTCATTTTCAATATATTGAATCAGAGAATTCATACATGTATCACCATTGCCATGTTGGCTCAGTTGTTGGAATACTTGCCTTGATTCTCAACAAACCCAAGTGCATTCCATGAAATACAATCCACCGAACGATAAGCAAACGGCACAATGGATTTTTTAAAAGGCCTTCTTCTGTTACCCAAATTATTAGAAATGAATGATGAATATTCGGGAATGACTTGATTTTCTTTTTTGTTATGAGATCTTCTCATATTTAACATGTCAGCATTTTCCATAGCTTTATGGGCCATACAATTACCACTCCTCCCTGTCACGCCACAAACGTTACAACCATGTAATTATCCTTCAGAGTTGTGTTGAATTGCTCCTTTTTAGTGATCAACATACCAAGCGAGCAAACCATTATATGGGTAAAGTCGTCTTGATATGAGCAAACTGCCCCTTATTAATCAATTTCTAAAGAATCACACATTTGAAAAAACTAACCTGAATTAAGGAGGATATAATTCCGCATCTTAAATAATATCCAAATTGAGATCATGTTCTAATAGAGAAAAATAATATTTAATCTATAATTTTGCTATTTTATTGTGTATGTGAACAGCAATTGTGCATACGTTGACGGACTGACCCATATGGCTGTGCCAAATCTATGCCCATTATTCTCAGTCTTATGTAGTCACATGAATGGGCTGCATATACATATGTATACATACAACTATAGAGGCACATATATATAATGTGAGCTGCGTGATTCTCTGCGTTTTAAGGGCATACAAGAAGTACAATTATGTCTGGCAGAGCTCTCAACACCTATATAGACGTGCAGTCAGAGAATATAGGTGTGTTTCCCTATATAAAACATGTGAATCTAAATTAAATGCTTGTCCAATTAACAACCATTTGATCTATTATTATTAAATTTCTCAATCGCTTCACATCGCTCTGAAGGACGTAGTCTCCGGCACAATCAATCATTTCTATTGGGAATTCTCGGCGGCGGTTTGTTGAGATGAATGAAGGAATAATGATTGGCCTTAAATATTTGTATTAGGACGCTCCCTTTTCGAAAAGATTAATTTGAAAAAAGATGATTAAGTACAAACACATTGGGGGTTGTGTCAGAAGTTCCCATGGGTTCGTGAATTACCAATGAAACAAAATCCCCCTACTGGCTCTCAGCTGGAATTTATTTCTATCAAGGGATTGTTGGGATTAGAGGTCTGCTCCACTAGGTCGCAGGGAACAAGCGATTGCTTGTGAGCGATGATTCTATCACAGGAATATCTAATTTCTAAAAATATTCTTGTAATCGCTAGCCGTTGCAAACGAGTGTAGACGCCCTGCAGCTCCCCATTTAAGTCGCAAGGCCTATCATGATTGCAATCGCAAGCAATCGTTGGTATCTTGCGACCTAGTGGAGGATTGCTTTTATGTAGATCCACTATAGACCCTATAATACACCGCCCCGGAAAGCTGCATTCTCAGCTATCACAACAACACATCTTACCAAATTTACTCATAGTATGACTTATAGGACTGAATTTATCAATACTCTGCCGCTGTTATGTTTAAATACAAGAATTTGAAGTCGATTCCGCCGAGAAAAAACGTGGAATATAAATGTGGAATTGTATGGAGCGCTATGGCAAAAACAACTGAGAGTGCATCTTTAAATATGACTTCAAATTAATATGTATTTGAAAATTTGGTGTGTTCTTAGTGGATGATTAGACCAATATAATAATCTCAGCTCACATCGACCAGTATAAAATGATATTTTGTTCTTCCATCCCTTTCCTAACCCACTGAAAATCATTAAGCATGTATTATTCAGTGCATGGTGGAAAACCTGGACAACCAGTGTCATGTAACCATTTTGAGCAGTCTCAAATAACAAATTCATTCATTCATTTATTCAAAATTATGAAGCCAAACGTTTGTTCCCCATTGCTATTTCTGTCAGCCTACATAATTATTCTTGATTCACATTAAAGGAGGTCACCGATATCCTTCAACGGGGTCATTTCAATTATTATTACACACCATCGCTTGGGCTTTTTCTCTGCCGATTTGTACGAATTTAAGATAATAATAGAAGCAAAAATAGTGTAGCATTATGCAGTCTATTTTTGGTGAATTGTGCAATGAATCATAAATTGTGTCAATTAAATATCATAACTCATTAGTTGTAGCTAATTAATTCATCACAAATCATAATTATAGTTAACAATATCATACATAATCAATTAACCTACATAATTACCCTAGGGTATTTAATCAATTGATATAACCTTAAGGATTAACATATATAGCATGACCTATATTGCAAATTTCGCAAATTATGAAATGTTCGGTGTCGCTAGGCTCAACATAAATCTGCTCCATTTATTAGAGCTTCGAATGAAATAGTGCTGACAAAGAATCTGTCACCAGTGATAATGGCCATTAGCTGTGAGTGGAATCACCAGAGCTCACCATAAATGATGCTTGGAGAAATAATTACGGCTTTTCACAAGGTGTCCATCATGTAAATTCCTCTTAATTCTACCGTTTACAGAGGAGCATTCTGTCAAGATTCAACGGGGATAGTGCTTTTATTGGAATTGATATTTGTGCTGAAAACTCCAAAATTCATTATAGCCCCATGTAATTTTAATTGATATTAATTGAAAAGTGCTTTGAGAACACATATTTTGCCTTGTAATTACTTTGTCTTTACTTTGAATTAATGTGTCGGTTGGATAGCTAGTCTGTCAGTAAACTATAGTTTGGTCCACCAAGAGTTGACTACAGGTCCCTTTAAGACACATTATACTCGTATTTATGGGAATGCCCTGTTGACATGTACAGCCCTGAGTCTGGGGTCTTAGTAGCTCTCTTCCCAATGGTCCCCGTCCACAGCCGCCCAATAGGGGATTTGCATGCCTCACTTCGCATGGTCTATTACACTGCATGCTGGGATGGATTCAGTTCGAATCTGATATACAAATATTTAGCAACATTTTTATGAATAAAATACAAGGATCTTTCCCCCAATATCATAACTTTTGTAAATGATCTATACAAACCAAATGCATTATGGGTAAAGTCTTGTTTTATTGAAACATATAACACACATGGCTATTTACAAGTGATCATGTGCTGAACATAACACGTTTTCTATAGCTTTTACACTGACATACAGCTAATGCGAGTTCCATGCGAATCGAGATTTAAGATGGCGGACATACAAATCGCATGTTCACTTCTTGTTGTGGCCCATGTTCCTCACCACCCATCCTCGTACGCCGAAATGTCAATGAATCATGTCTGACGTATTTCCCTTTATGCTTACTCATACAAACGCTCACTACTGGTTTGAATATATGTAGTGTTTATTATTAGAAGGACTACGTACGTGTATATGAATATGTACATGGTTAATACATACTGGTTAACTAACGAGTCTCAGACAACGATCTAGTTAACTAATTTATTATATACCTTTTATAATCGAAAAGGCAGCATTTTAAAGGCGTTTTGTGAACTCTCCGTTGGTCCAGGCACGGTTACCTATACCACTGAATACGCATGCAATGTACATGTATATGGTATCCCACTCTAGATACTGTATATTGTTTCAAACAAATGTATATTTAATAAATTGACATATACAATCATACATGTGCAGTATTAGTTGGAATACAAATATAAATCGGTGTAGTTGTACCTGTGTATTGGTGGCGGGAATCGCCTTGGCAACAAGGATTGCTTTCTTGCTGCAGGACCGATCACTCCTTGCAGGTCCTTCGGTGAATATGTATTGCTAACTACACGTTCAAAAGGTTGTAAAAAAATCTTTAATAAAGGGTGACTTACATGGTCACAAATTCTCATCCGCAACCATGAACTATTGTTTATTGTCAGAGTTCATCGTAATCTGTTTATATATGTGATGTGTTTCAGGAAAATGAGTCACAAGTCGCAAAATTCATATCTTTAAAAGTGATTTATTCACAAGATCTCCTCTTTGAAATGTTTTCATTTTTGAAGTATCTAGTCAGATAGGTCTTATGAATACATGAACTAAATTTCAAGATAATGTATTGAATATATATCCATGCATTTCTAAGATCATCCTATGGAGTACATTTACCTACTTTGCTAGTAATTGTTCACTAGTAATTGTTCAGAAATACTTCTTTAATGTCCATAATGTTTACCACCATTGGAATCGGCATCTCCTCTTTTCAAATCTCAAAATCCATTTTTTGCGAGTTATGACTCATGTCAGCTGAAACGCATCACATATATATATATATATGTATATATATAAAAGACCTCAAGGACGTAATAAGCGCGATATACCTTTTGCTAAAATATATAAGATATTATGTCCCTATTCCGTTATTAACGAAATTACTGCAGAAGCTATGTAACAGGATATGTACGTTGTACCCCCAGGGTATAACAACGTCTGTCATTATATTCCATATTATGAACTACACTGACTGATACCAACATACATATCAGTAAGATCATTAACCTATTTCACATTCAATCTTGCTTTACTCACTGAGACCAAAGAGTATAGAATGACCCCCAAACACGCAGAGATCAGACATAGCAGAATAAAAGACGATTGCCAATCATTTATCATTTCTAGGCAGAGAATGGGGAGATCAATCTTCGCTTCGTGCGCGACAGAAGGACGACACCAAAGCGAATGAGGCCAGGATTCTCCGCGCGACGATATCTCTCGCGGCTTACACGGACCTTTGATGAATCGTTCCTTGAAAACCTCCTGAACAAAGGTGAACACTATCTTGCTTTTATTCCCAATCTTTCTCTGAAAGCGGTGAAGATTGTTTGCAGACAATCTTTTGCTCATTTTGTGTCAATATACATGAAGTTGTTATTTGACACACTGAGATTATATCCATGAAATCTAGCATCGTGATCTTGGTTAGGATATTTAGTGGAGCAGCAATGGGCCAGAAATATGATTTACAATGCAGGAAAAATTGCGGTATTTTTTCATGTACATCCCAAAATAAGGTCTTTTTTAACCTGTGCTGCTCCGTTAATTTGTAGTACTTCATAACTGATACTTGGTAATTTATTTTTATATAACCTGCACATATTATTTCGTTGTAATTATGAAAATAAACTTGTCTGGCATTAGGCCAATAAAGGCCCTGGAGTAGGCGTCCTAATGCAATTCTAATGGCATTTTGCTGTTTGGAGCGAGACTTTAATTCCTTCAGGTTGGATGGACTCTATCAACTCTGAGCCTAGCTTCTCTGTTTCCAAAGAACTGTTTGTATTGAGTTATCCACCTATTTGCCACCAACAGGCTATGTCCAGGAGAAAACCTTATTCCAGAGTAATTCTCTGATGCCACATCTGAGACGCCGGATTAATGATGACCTCTCCTCACTGCCTCCTCCATACCGGATCCTGAAGAACATGCTCATGGCTCCGGGTATCCTATCAGGCTACAATTTCTTCAGGGGGGCATCAATAGCTGGGTCGGGTATGTTCTGCTACTTATTTTTACTTGGTTTAGATGAGTTTAGTTTAAGTTATGTTTATTCAGTCAAGCATTACATCCAGTAGATGCTATTCTCAGCTCATCCTTGTACCAAAATTATCATTTTATAAATTTCAATCATAAAATTGTTATAGTGTTATAACTCATTGTGTCACATGTTATGCAAAAATAAATTATTTTTTGGATTAAATCATATATATACTAGAATCCCCTGATATGTTTTCCTAATGTATACTATATGGATAAAAGAAACCATACAAATACAAAATACATCGACACGTGCAACGACCATTTGACATCTACTTCGTGTAGGTAGTTCTTCCAGCCTATGCCATTCGGATGTAAAATCTTTGAATAAAAGTAAGTTAACAATTGCTGAGTTGATATCACCACACGTTTATTGGTGTAAAGGTAAAACATAAGGGAAAAATGTGTGTTTGAGGTTTAACCCCCACCCACTCCTCTTGCCTATAAAAAATTAACGCCAAAATGTTTTTCCTGTCTGAAATGTCATGGACATTTCTTATTACTGCTCATCCCTTTTTTACCTCAAGTTTTGTTTTAATAGAATAAAATCTGTCTTGTTTAGAACAATGGCACATTTAGAACAATTTACACTTACTTCCAATCTTTTAAAATATGTGTATATAGTCGCTGTTGCTAATTGACTAGCAAATAAATCGGTAAATTGCAAGGTGTTTTCCAGATCATCCAACCTAACGTTCACATTTGAAAATACTTGTTCTAGTATGTCTAGACTTTGTTATATTGGCAATTTTAATGAAACTACCATCCTCCATTAAAAGTTAAATCACACATTTATCTGCTTGATAAGTGACTCTTTTATAAATGAACCCACAATCATAATGAAACTAATAAGGGCACGCACTGGACGATCTGGCAACAGAAACGCACGCCTCTTCCTTCTCCGTGAGGCAATACAAAATCCAATCAATAAAAACAATAATCTGGTCATTTTACAAGTGAATTTAAACCGCATGTTTTCAGTAACACACATTATTCAAGTATTTCAATAAACAACTTTGGAGCTTAAACGTATTCATTAATATCTTTAATTCAACTATGTCTATGTCAGGTCGTCCGATTCTTATCTATCATCTACACATAAATTTATATATGTATTATATTATATACGCAGACTTTTTTATGGGCCAGAATGGCAGAAATTGTACAATTCGCATTCACCAATCCTCTGCAATATCTCTGCAATATTTAAGAAAATTCCAGGTCCAAAATACAATTCGACATAAACGAAATCACTTGTTTAATCAACGCAATACCAATTTATAGTATGTATAATTGTTCAAGCTAATTTAGCAGAAATTACTAAATGTGTAGAGCTTCCTATTGTACATCTTCTGACGCCCTAACTCCTATGACAAGTGAGGGCTTAGGTAAAACCCTATTGCGTAACTTTCACTGTTTTGACATTCGCCACAGACACTGGAGCCTGTTGCACAAACAACTCAATACACTAGTTTTGTTATCCCTACAGTAAAAGTACGGTATTTCCTGCCAAAGCAAGTAATTCGAACATTTTAAGTCGTTGAAAGACTTGAGTCAGCAGAATTCCCCATTTCATTATATTATCATACGCTCTACAATGATGAAATAATAACACGAACAATAATAGTAATGATAACATTTCCGAATATTCTAGATCTGTCCATGGTGCTTGAGGAAGAGGAAGAGGAGAATCGGCCGAGGAATGCGGTCAAACGAGACAGCTCCTCCATTGTGGTTGTTGATTTACGAGAAGGTGCTCCCCGGTCCGTGGTCTACTCTGAGTTGGAGAAAAGGGAGAAGGAAAATGTGCTTACAGATCTACTAGTCAAATCTGCCATCAACCACGCGCTGGAGAAGCAGAAAAAGGTAAGTTTGACCCTTGCAGTATTCGGATCACTCGAGGTATGCGCGGGAAAACTAAATGAAGCTTCTGCGTTACTCGCGTCATTTCTTAGGAGACGAACGTCGTCGATGACTAGCTATGACTTCATCTAAGCTCGGAGCGAGCCGCTACTATTCCCAGAGAAGACATGGCTAAACAATGTCAGTATCCATAGTATGTCTTTCAAATTCAAAAGTTAGCGAGAGTACAAATAGCCTATCGTGTAATATTATGTATTGAAAAGTCGATTAAGAAGATTAATCGAGTAAGAAGATTAATTCTTTCTTACCGAGATTGAATGCTCCTTCACCGTTTAACATAAGTGCTACTCCCGCCCTCATAGGGTTAAATTAAAGCATATATTTCCTTTAGCAAGAATAGCCCCTGACATTCCCAGTGATATAGGAAGCAATTTAAACACGGGGGGGGGGGGGGGCAACTGTGTTCCACAAAGTGCAGCTCTTACGTTTGGTCTTCTATTAACTCCTGTGCTAACATACCGCACTACAATATTATACTGGTGATGTTTGCAAAGAAAGGTTTTGTAAAATCCTATATGAGGATAGTGATTTTGGGAAAACAGCGACATTAAAGTTAATTGTAACCCCCAAAAGCCTTTAACAACAATATATATACAGTATGTTGGCACAGTAGGCCTATACTCTGCGTATTCACATGATTACTAAACAGTAATGACCTTTGGCTTATTTTAATTATCACTTCTCTGTACGACATGGACAGTGGTGTACCAAACCTAATGAATGAAATGCTTTTCGCTTGGCCTGTCTTATAGAAAATGATGGAACAAATGGATGATACGTTGTCAATAGGGGGCGTGCAAAGTGTGACATCGCAGGACACCGACGGGAAAAATAGACATCGCCCCGTCGTCATTCCATCGCCTAGAAAATCTGCTAAACAACACCACTTCGATATGGCGGAGGCGGTTAGGGTAAGTGTGTTAACTAGTGTTTGTAGATTACCTCGTTCTTCCATTAGAACCAATCATGTCGCACTGGTAGATGTGACTTACTTTGTCACCTTTCTCGTCCTGGAAGCTAGAGGTCTAATTTATTTTCTTTTATTGCGAAATGAGCATTCGTTGGAACGCGTCTGATGTGTGATTGGATTGATTTTGGAAGATAACAACTTAAATTTTAAAATAATATAATATGATAATATCTGTTTAAAAGAAAATTTTCGGTTTTGTCCGAATTTGACGAAATTCTGTATTTGATTTGATTTTCTAAAAGATTAAATCACAAGAATGCTATTCTCAAGTTGAAGAGACAATTAATTAATTGGCAACAACTATTCATTATAGTGTTATAACCATACTATTGGATATTCTTGGAATAAAATTAAGGAAACAGATACACATAATAATTAGAAACTTCCACTTCTACGCTTGGGGTATAAAACTACTTTTGTGAAATTTCAAATGAATACTTTCTTTGGCCTTATTATAAATACCAAATTGTTAACTATATCTTTCCAGTCTTACCTAGAGTCGGCAGTTGACAGCAGTACTGTAGTAGGAGGAGGAGAGCGGGCGCAGTCAAGTAGAAGCACCTTGAAAGGCAGCAAACTGTCGTCACACTCGGGAAAGTCTTTTGAAGGTAATGTCTCTTTAGTTGGTCCTTCTCTGATCAATAGTGATTCATTTAAAGTTGTATTCCCAGTAAAAATCGATCAAAAACTAAATATTTTTGGCTTTTTGTACCCTTTTTATTCCTAACCATCTGAAATTCATTTTACCAAAGTTGTGGAGGATTTCACCCTTTTATTTTTGCTGCAGGCCCTCATGAAAGTCCACATTTATATAATGGTGACCCGCCGACTCAACTTTGAATTATCGTATACATGATTAACATAGAACAGCAGCAACATATTGCCAACTTCAGTAAAAATATAAGTTTCCCAATTTGGAAAATTTGGTAATGGGCTATTTTGTCATAGCCGAAAACGCAATTCTAATCGCCCTTACCCGGTACCTTACGTATGCATACTTTCCTTCCCTACCTTTTATATCTTGCCCGTGACATCATCAGTTTTTTTCATGTCGATATATTCTTTGTGATCGAAAGTTAACTTATTTGAAAAAAGCGAGCATCCCTTGTTCAAATAGTTATGATTTCACCACCAAAGGAAATATTTATTATATATCTTGCCAACTATAGTACTCCTGCTAATTAACCAAAGAGCTTAGATATATTTATGCTCTTTGATTAACAATACACCATAATTCAGGTGAATGCTCCAGCGTTATGTGGTTGTCAGACTGTTCTGGACTTGGGAAAAGGAGGTAGAAATTACCGACCGATTGTCAATAATTAGAATGTCCAATAACACATGCTATTTCAGAGAATACCTTGTCTCCCAGCCCCATCTGGTGGGAGAATGAGGATTTAAGCGAAATCCAAGATGAGAACTCAGGTAAAAGGTTGCAAAAACCAAAAACCTCTGATAAGATACAAATAATTCTGTTTCTTTTGACTGTATTCACATCTGTCTATACACAAGCATGGTAGCACAGTTTTGATATAAGTAAATGAATACAAATGTATATAATATACAGGTCTATGTTTAGATGGGGGGCAGCTAGAAGAGCAACGCCAAATGTCAGTCATATATATACATCTGCAGAATGTGTATAACTAATGAAGGTTATGTGAATATATGTGAGCTCTGTGCTTCTGTACGTCTGAGTTGATATAGGGTAATATAATATTTCATTCCATAGAATAATGCCATGTCCAATACATTTTGGGACATCAGTGGGAAGACCTGCTTAGGCAGAAAATGAAATTCCTATTTTCTTAAGGAAATAAACGATTTCTTAACAATAATGATATATACTTTTGTCACAGGAATGATGCTATTCAAACACGTCTCTTCACATATTTTGGATTGGGCTTTGTTTTATTTCTTTTAAAAACTGTGCCTGAGTGAGATCAGCAATATCTTACGAGAGAGTTCCGAAATAATTATTTATATTCTTTAAACGTTTTTAAAAAGTTCTTAATACTTGATTGGGGATGCTGGAACTCACGCTTGGTGGAAAAGGGTCTGCTGCGGTGCAAAATCGCATGAGAATCGGTTTAGTGGACTAGGGCATTTAGTTGTACTGGTTTCAGTCTCTTGATATATATAAGAATTACAGTATACCTCTTCATCGCTGATTATCTTCATGTCCCAGAGTCATCATCTGTACGATATATGTAATATTACAGACTTTTCCTCTTTTTTGCACATATTACGCATAGCCAAAATACATTACTAAGACACCTTTTCCTATTACCGGCCAGATATTCCTATTCCTGGAACAAATAGTTTCATGGCACCAACTATTAATTTTCTTCATTACTGAGATCTTTTCTCCCATTACAAGGAGTCTTTTTACTATGACCACTCCCCTATTACCAATGACCTGTGTCATCTGCTGCTATGACGCATCGCAGTTGGTCCTTTTAAAATATGACAGTGAGGATTTCTTCCATTTTGCTCCTTTCCTAAGCATTATGGATAGATTGCGACCTTGAGTATTTTTACAATTTAAATAATATCAATATATTCAAACAAATGCAATACACACACCACCACTATTTCTTGGGCATTACCTACAAAAAAATTATTAAACTAATTATTCTTTACTTTGGTCGGATTTCTGGTCTATGAGAATAGTCTAAGGGACTCAGTGCTAGTCTACTAGCCACTATTCAGACACCACATACAAGTATATGAAAATGAGCAACTGACTCTGGCATAAGAAAGATGGCTATGTGGATATCTCTGTGAGAGAAAGAAAATAAAGTATCTCTTCTGATATTAGGATATCCATAAGTCATGTTGATTATTTGTTGGAATATCCTAGGAAAGGAATATGATATTTGAAAAAGAAAAATGTTGGATATGTTGGATATTTACTATGACACATTTTTATCCTGACAGTTTGGGGACAAAACAGCATGGGAGGGAGTGCTTCACACTATAGGCTGGCAATGGGGGTGGGGATGTTGGTTGTGATGGGCGAGTCCATCTGTGGGCGATGGCCAGACAATGAGAGTTAATTTATCAATGATCCCCATAATCCATCCAGGTATGCAGCATCAATGTGCATGTATATATTTACTGGGGTTCATAAGATCTGTGGTGTAGAATGAGTTATGAGTATAGTAGGAATTGAATATATTACATCTATTTTATTTCATACCATAAGCATGTTGAAAATTGTAAATAATAACTGGTTATCGATTCAACAAACTGTCTATCTTTGCTTGATTATAATTCCAATTCCTAGGCTAGGTAAAGTCAGCGCAGTTACTTTTATTCCTAACCTGCTTTAGGCACGTATAAATAAATCTGTAGAATCACTTCTATCCACAGAATTCTATTTTGAGTCATTTTACAGTTCTTGTCTCACAAGATACCTTTATCACATGTATGTATATTTTCTCGTTTCATGTTAAACACCACACAAGAGTTCATGTTAAATACCACTTAAAGGTTAATTTATTCGGATAAATCTGGATGGATTTACAATCTATACCAAGATCATGAATGGGGATGTACTTGTAGCAGAAAGTTGTACCTAGATTTCGCCAGCAACTATTTCCCCCAAGGAAGTAAACTACATTTGATTCTTAATACTGTAGGCATCTGCATATGTTTTTATAGTGAGACATTAAATCAGGCATAAGAAAAAAATCTAAAAGCGTTTTATATTTTACTTTTCTTTTACTTTTTTTTCAGGCTTTATAAATTAAACAAAAAACCAAAAAAACCCAACAGGGACATGCCACGAGGTTATATGTTATTCAAAGTTGACAGAAATGAATAAAACAATAGTGAGGTATACAACCATTAAAGAATGATAATAAAATAAGAAACCCCAATTTCAGCTCACACAAGGAACGTCCCAGCTTCTTCGACAGAACGGGAGTACGTTGGTGACATACCTGTAGTTTCGTTTAAAGAGGCTGCAGGTGGATCTGCGACCAGTTCCAGGCGATCCAGCGTGACGGACATGAGGGTGGTGGCTCAGCCTAACCAGAATCTTCCCACCATAACGGTCAGTTCTTTGCACTATCCTCTGATCTCGGGCGGCAAATTAAATTATACTCAGAGTACACGCTAAGAAAAATCCCTAGATCTAGTAATTAATAGCGTATAGTGAGTCATGTGTATCGCGTAATTAAATATAATATAATTCTACGCGGTAGCAGGCATTGGGATAACGCAATGCGGGGATTAGGAAATCAGTCAAGCGCGCACAAAAGTGAAAGCTTGCCTAGCCATTGTCTTAACTAACACCTCCCATAAGGCTTCCTCTACATAGCTATATATATAACTAGGTGCGAATATGAATCCATATTCCCTTGTGGCATTGTAACATGAAATAGAGGTGTATGGTGAGGAAGTATATTCTACCAGAAATTAAATCGAATAATTTCATTATTCTAAATTCCATAACTGATATATTTATGTTTGCAATATCTCTCGGTGGACACTTACTAATAAAGTAACTAAATGTACTCTATGCGACAACCTTGAAAACACAAGGTTATATTCAATGCAATGTCTTGAGATTTGGTACACCTAATGATATGACTAAGAGGAATGAATCCTGCAAAAATAGGAACATTCCAATAAGGAGATCATGTGAATAAAGTACTTTGAAAAATATCAATATATAATAATGATATAAAATGCATTTTATATCGGTTCGGACGACTTGATGCGGCCGACGGAAATAATTCTTTACGAGGGAACTAACAATGCGATTTTAAATCTGAAAGCAGGACTGTCTTCCCGACATTAAAAGGGTTCTGTGATAATTTTTATGTTTAGATCGGAATTATTTAGAGGGAGCTATGAGCTATCAAAAGCGGAAAGCAATATTTTTTATTCTTTTTAAATTTGTGACACCTTTTCCTATAACACATCACACATATACCTGGATATATTCAATATATATATTCCTGAAAAAAAAAAATTCCCTGCTCTTCCTCTCCTTTCCAGTCTTTCTTACTTAATTTCAATTGCAATCTCCCTGTCTGCCTCTCCCTCACTTTCTCTTTCTGTTCCTGTCTCTGTTTCTCTCTCTCTCCCTCTCTCACACACACTATTAACATTCAGATTGATTAGTTGATGCCATGTTGATAGCTGGTTCACTAGTGTAATGGTTAGCACACTGGCTTCTTAATCATAAGGTTCTTAGATCGAACCCAAGCATGTTCAGGTTTTTTTTCTCTGCTTTCTCACACCGTCATGGATGAGTGCACACGCCTTCACGCACTGCCGCCCACGGCTGGTCGCGCCACCACTTCACGCTCTGTCGCACAGCCAGGGGATTAGGGAATTTATTAGCTTTGTCTGGGATTCCAATTACGCGATTGAATACTACGAGATACAATATTTTGGAGGGATATTTCCAATGTATCCCCCTTTATTTACGCGATCAGCATTTAGAGTGTAGTGAGAACGTATGATGTATTACCTGCATATCTCTTATGATATGAATCCATGTCATATTTACAGGACATACAAGGGGATGTTCATAATTAACCACAGAGGGGGAGAGGATAATTTGCGAAAAGTTCTTGTGCAAAATTATATATGACCCCCTTAAAATCTTGTGCAAAATTTCTTGTCCCCCTCCCCCCCTCCCCTGGAAAGTTTGTGCAAAATTTCATGAAACCCTCTACATCATTGTAGTTCTGAGTTTGGACAAAAAAATGCCCCCGCCACACTTTTAGAGTGCGCAATGACTCCCCCCCCCCCCCCACACACACACACAGTGGTTAACAATGAACAGTCCCTAAATGAAACAAATAGATGTGTATGATGGGGTTTACTCCCCGCTAGTAGCAATAATTGCAATTCATAATCTAAGTCTAACCAGTCTGATAACCCAAATATACTTCAGATGAATTGGTGTCCTATCCAGGGCATGAGATCAAGATAGATCAAGTCAAACTGAATTTTGAAAATCTTGAATTTACTTGATTACTTCAGGATGTTGATGATTATCTGTCTCGAGGTGCAACACAAGAACAGATAATGAACAAGCATTCAGTGCTGCCACCTATATCCCACACAATGGACCTAGGTGACAACAACAGACACCCTGATGGTAAGTGTCAAAGGTCATTTACAAATTTAAAACATAACGCAGTTGTAAACACATGGATATCAGTAAACAGTATCGTATATATATATGCGCCTATATGACTGGTATATGAAAGAAAATCGAGGTTCACAATCGTTGTGGACTGAAATGTACAACAATAATTTATTTGTATTTCTTTAATTCTTGTAAATGTCACATACAAGGAACTTGGTAGGATCATTATATTTGCACATCTCTTCTGGGGGTCCTTCCCAGTTGTTATGCTGACAAAATGTTCTAGAAATTTGCACTTTCTGGAATATATGCTAATTGAATGAAATGTGACTTTCTGAGAATAATCAAATTCTAAATGTCAACTTCAGAATAAATGTGTAAATTTACAAATATATTGTGTTTGTATAAAAGATGCGCAGTACACTATGTTAACACTATCCTATACTGTATAATGGGAATTTAAAAAATTGATATGAAAAAGTAAAAAAGCAAAAGCAGTCAGTCATGTTTCAAAAATTCTTTTGCACTTTTTGCAATGAATGTTTTTTAATAAGGTCATTCCGACTTAGTATTCTCAGCTGTAAAAGAGGTGGGAAAAGTCTATTTCCAGTCCGAAGCCCATTCCCAATCGCCTAAATGTAACTAGTTATTATACAATTTATCTTACAATATACAATCAAATAAAGTTCATAATCAGAAAGACCACTATTTCCGAAGTAATTTGTGTAGGAACAAATGATAATTACAATGGAAAACAACAATGCAATTCAGCGGCCGTAACTACCGGAAGTGAGCATGTGTGGATGCGATTTCCCTACCTCCTTTTGCTCCTTTAGTGAACATACCGGAAAGGCAACCCATAATTATATAATTTGGAAAGGGATAGCTATAGGAATGTTGCCTTACCAGGAAACGATGAGGGGTGTAGTTGGTATTATGAACATACCGGGATGGCCGTATTGGATACCTGATTGAATACCATATTATTATTGTGAATGTGTATTCAAGCTTTATTCAAACAAATGTTATTGCAGACTCGGTGTTGTCAGAGTATGAGATGGTGCTTGTTCAGAGACCGGTGGTGGATGTCAATGTGAGCCCGCCCACTCCAGCCAGGTCTTTCCATATCAAAGTGCCCACGTCAAATCCATCGGTGCATCAAGGTTTCTCTGATGAAGAAGAGGGTGAGTAAGAACAATCGGATAAATAAAATAACTTTATGTCTGGGCATTACAGATGCAAGCATACTGGCTTCCCATTATTTTCTTATTCCATCATTTCTTCAACATTCCTATGACATTGAAATAGCCTATGCCATTGCTTGGAGTGGCCCTATGTCATTGGAGTGGCCCTATGACATTGGAGTGACCATATGTCATTGGGGCAGTCCTTATATAGATGCTTGTGGTATAAATGGGTGTTTGGTTGGAAATCTGAACATTTCAGCCGTATACATGACTGCTCGTATAAAATTATTAACAATCATGAAAATCTATGCGTAAACATTGCAACTGTTTTGTCCCCAATCTGAAAGGATATAAACGTGAAATAGGAAAAATCAAAAATATCCAAGACTTTTCTTTTTGGAATATCCAATACCTTTTTGTCAACTTTCTTTTCCTTTTTGCCAATGTCCTTTTCCTTTTCGGATTATCATTTTCCTTTTAGGAATATACTTTTCCTTTTTGGAATATCCTTTTCTTTTTGGAATATCCTTTTCTTTTTTCGAATATCCACTCCTTTTCCGAATATCCACTCCTTTTCACCCAAATGTACCATGATGTATTCCTACCCCAATATGACTGGGAGGGAGAAGGAGGGTGAGAGGGAGAGGGAGGGTGGGTGAGCAGGGGAGGGGGGGGTGAGCGGGAGGGGAGAGGGAGAGAGGGAGAAAGAGAAAGGAAGAGAAGATGTATTGGATGTGTTATGTAACACTGCTACACTACAAAGATAGCTGGTGTGCCCACAGTCAGGGGTAGTGGATAATGTTACATAACACTGAGTCACTACCCATGTGGGTTAGATGTTCAGAAAATGTACAATTCATCTTCACCAATCCTCTCCAATAACCCAAATTTCAGACCAAAATAAAGTTCAAAATACAGTTCAACCTAACCAAACAGATTGCAAGAATCAATGCAATGCCAAATGTACAGGAATATACATAATATTGACCAAATTGCAGCCTAATTTAGCAGAATATACTAAATGTGTACAGCTGCCAATTGTACATTTTCTGAAAATCTGACCCATGTCTGCTTTTGGATGGGTAGAAAAGGAGTGTACCAGGGAGGAAATCGATTGGAAAAGAAAGACCAAATCTTGACATAGGTATCAGAGGAGCCAGACATGGCTTTTCATGTAGGGGAAATAGGACATACAATAGGAGACATAGGAAAAAGGTGCCGTGACATACTTTTCTGTGGTGATTATTTAAGGGAAATAGTGGAAAAGGAGGCTGACATGGAGAAATCGCCACAGACATGGAACTTTTTGATCTGGAAATAGTCAAATCTGCCCGAACATAGGAAGTTAGCAGTTGGAAAAGAATTTGTAATATGAGAAATAGCTTGTACCACAGAGGAAAAGTCTGTACGGATTTCATCATTAGTACATATGTCTACTTTTGGACGCAACAGCAACAATCTAATACATTTTTATTTAAAGTTATTTACTTGAAACTTTTATCTAATTTCTTCAGTTCTATTCAGTTATTCTTGCACTTACATGCCTTTTTCACCTTTATACCTATTATAGAATGTCAAGATTAATATTTTGTTTTCGTCGATTATTATGACCTTTTATTTCTATTATTTTTCAAAGTTAGGTTGTTATTATTCGTATTTAGTTGTTTTTGAATAACTTGTCACAGGTCTACATTTAGTTGCATTATAATCTCCAACGATGTATATATATGTGTATGTGTGCATGTAGCTGATCAAGAAGTAAACGAGAAACAGACTTCAGAACAAGAAATGAACATCACCTCTCCGTCCCATACCACTGCCGCTTCAAGCCCGGTAAAGCAATCAGAGCCAGCATCGCCACCATTGAGCGACAGCAAGGATACGGTCGCAAGTAGCGATCTCCCGATGGTCGCAGATGAACGTAATGATTTACACTTCTCCTCCTACTCCACCCCCATACCCATATTCTCACCCCATCAACCCCCTGTACCTACACCGAACGCAACTTTTCCTATACTACGTACATGTATACATACATTCTCTTTCTATTCATAAATCACTCTTCAAGGTAATGGTTACCAATGTATATGCACCTTTTATGCATGCCCAGTACTGTAAAATATATATATATATATCTGTTTGCCATTCAAATTAACCATTATGGAAACTTTTAATACCACCTACACCCCTCTTCGCGTCCTGGTAAGGCAACCTATAGAAATCCCTTTCTAAATTATACAATTATGGGTTGCCTTTGCGGTATGTTCATGAATTGGAATTGATCCAAAGCAACGTGAACTTAGAGTGCCTGATTACTGTTCCCTTACAGCGACTAGAGCCCTCCGAACCTCACAACCTTCCGTGAGGCTTTCCCCTCACCAGTCGCCAACTCATAGCCAGAGGACTAGTCCTGAACAGCAGCAAGAAAGGGAAGCTTCTGTTCCTCCCTCACACACCAACACACCTAGTAAAGACCTCCAGTCCTCTATGGAGGTGGAACAAGACGGCAATAAGGAGAAGCAGGACAGCACAACATCTCAAAATGTCACACCATTAGGACAACAAAGTCGAGGGAGCAGTGCCGCAGACAAAAGTAAATTTATAGCAGCCCTTGCTCACCATTGAAACATGCCTGCTTGCATAAGTTACCATTGCTTGCTTTACATGATTGCTATATAAGAAATTGGATATACTCATAATGTGTGGTATAATGCATCGTCGCTGTCGGAGATTTTACAGCTTACCTAGGACTTTCACAAAGCAAGAGGATGATGATCTTTGATACCTCGTTCTCTGAGCCTGCGATTGTCCAACCATATCCCCAGCACAATTTTGATCATCCCCTCTAACCAATTATTTTGTTCCATGGTATAATTGCACTTTTATTGAGAGCCATATCAACGCGAACAAGCTTTTCACTTTATTTACATGAATTGAGCATTAGTTATATTGGATGTTTCGGCCTATAGAGAATAATACTGCACTGCAATATTTTCGCGTTGATACGAACATTTATTCCCTCTAATATAGAATTAAGCAATTGATACAAATACTAACCTACTTGGCGGTTTTTCAGGTTGCATGCGATACTACGGTAGTCAAGAGAAGGAAATTAAGTGCATGGTCTAATGTTTGTTGTGTCATTTACCCCCAACGCAGGAGGTCCATACTCACCTTGTGCACTTAATATAATGGGATGACTTTTACAATCATCAATTTTCCTTTAATTGTGATATTCGCTATTGATCACCTTCTTATTTCTAATACAGTTGGCTACCCAAGTGAGGGGCAGCTGAAATTCTCTGTGTTGATTTAACCTGATACAGAAAAAAAGCTTGAAACACTGATTATTATAAAACACCCTTTAATTTCATGAATTTATTTCAATATTACTGACAGCAAAAAGCTAATGGTATACCTAAGCCATGAGGGGGTATTGCAGCACATGCTATTCTAGCATTCTAATAACAGCCCTTTGATACCACAGATGTATTCCCACCAAGTTGGGAAGTAGCTCCTCAACCTCAAGTTGGCTTAAATCGTGCCGGGGATGCTAGTGTAGGGGACAGTGAGGCCAGTGGCAATGAAGACACGCGGACAAGTGATGATTCCAGCGGCAAAACGCGGAAGAGAAAATTGAAGAAACAGCTCTCACAGCAGAGCTTCGTCTCCACGATCAGTCTTGATTCAGGAGGTAAAATTATAGAATCTTGCATCTCTGTCTTAGTGGACTAGACTTTTTTACTGTGACCCTGAAGAGAAGCTAATGGTTTTCTGAAATAGTGGTAGAAGTTTTAAAGCGTCAGAAAGATCACTGACAGATGTTCTTTCCAGCTCAGATAGTTCCATCGTAATAACCTAGCCTACTAAGCTGAATCTCATGCGATTTTGCGACGCAGAGGACCCTTTTGCACTAAATTCCTTGAGAATCGCATGAGAATCGGCTGAGTGGACAAGAGGCTGTAATATTTTGTTTAGATATTCAAATCTATATAATAAGGCTCTCTGTAAAGCAAAATATCTCTTCTCTCATTTCGATCGACCAAAGCCCAATAACAATTGATGTTATTACATACAGCTTTACATATAAGATTTTAAACTTTCTCTTAGGTTTGAGTCTCGGTGCAGGCTTATCTCCATTCGGATCAACTGAGAATCTAACTGATAGTGACCCTTTACAGAATAGTGGCAGGGGTGTGGGAATCAAGGGAGGTGCTCTACATGTCAAGAAGGCCAGAAAGAAGCAACAGAGCACTCCTAACAGTGCTAATAAGGGTAAGTTATTGCTTCAATAGAATTATACATTTAGACTTAAAAAGGTAATTAGTATATATAGTATTATATATATTGACATACTTTTTAAGAGTGCATCTGAGCTTTCTGTCCAATAAAAGGGACGGTATAATAGTATTAGTCTCACATACCAGACTCACATACCGGGTCAGAAATGGACGCTGCAGTAGTTGAAGATGCTAATCAAAATGTGCAGGAAGATGAAGGAATTGAGAGACAAACAGTCAATCAACAGGATGACTTTGTTAAGTTTGAAGATAACCAAGCTGGGGAGGAGGGTCAGTATCAGCCAAAGGATCAGACAGATGAAGATATCAAAGAAGGAGAAAGTGATTTAAAAATAGATGAGGCTCAATATGAGACTGACAAGGGATGGGAAGGAAGTCCGAATGAAGAGCATTTGCCTAAGATACATCCTGAAACAGACGAGAATGTTTCCATCAGCAGGGTCTCCTCAGAGTCAGATGACCCTGGGGATGAGGAGAGTGAGGGCGACTATGCAAACTATGTTGAATCTGAGAGCAACAGTAGTAAGTTACCTAGATCATGGTCTTGCTGCTATCTTCGCTGCCATGTGCCTTCTTTTCATGCTTTGATCAAGTTCATGTATACAGGCGCCTTGTGTTGAAAACTGCTTTTAACTAATATTCTTTATTCTTTGTGCTGTCCGATTATCGAAATCCAGTTTGAAAACTAGCCCTGAACAGACACGCCACAATCGATATTTCATTGTAACTTGTCTCAGGGCCTTAAAACAAAGGGAACCAGGAGACATCAAGAACAGAGTATCTCAGTGCTGGAAGTGAGGAACACAAATTAATGGAAAAGCGTAGCAAAATCATTGCCACTGTGCTTGCTTAATTTAACTTTGCATGAGGTCAAGGCGTGGCCCCTTGCTTCCACAAACATAAAGTTAAAAAAGTGATCATATATATATTGGTGCAATCTCTTTTTCTGCTACTTGGGGTCGTTTACCCAATGCCTTAATACAATTTGCAGCTCGCCATTACTGACAAACAGTCTTTAATGAAATCTGACATATTATCTGTCCTAGCGAAACAATGGCCAAATTCAAGATTTTTTTACGATCTTGTGATTTAGAAGTAATGTTTTGCAACCAAGCATCTATGTTATTTGAATACCCTTATAATGATCAAACTAATAATCAATCAACCAATCATTAAGAGATCGGTGATTAACAGGGAAAGACAATGTAATAAAAGCAATATAGACCAGGTTTCATGCAGTGGGTGCGGTAAGGTTTTCTCCCAACACTAAACTGATGTGTAAGTATAGTTATATATTTGCTCATTACATACTTATATTATATGGGCTTTATTCAAGGTTTCCTTTCCAGGAGTTTTTCGGCCTAAATTTCCAAATGACTTGGGTCCTTAACAAGGGTAGTAGACTTTAAGCAATATCGACCACCTTTCGTGCAGTGGATTTATCCACTCTCCACTTTGGCGCTTATGCTGAGCTAGCATCCCGGACCCACTCTTCATGAAATCATGTCTTTTATTGACAGTCTATTTCATGACTTTCATGTCTATTTTATTTCCAGAAAATGTACATCAGGGTAGCACTATTTTAGCACCAGGAGGCTCTGTCATACAGGTTGGCGGACACATCAACACAGGACCTGATCCTGTGGACGAATTGGCCAGTGTCAACCAGCCATCACCACTACCAGGTATATACGGAAATTTCAAAAAGTCTCTGATAAGCTTAGGTGGATAAGCAAAATGCCTTTTCTTTCGTTTTCCAAAGGAATAGTCCCAAATGTACAAAATATTAGCATTTTCACACAAACAATCCCAGTTATTGAATGTACAAAAATAGATTTTACATATCCTCAGCAACACACAGTGAAACTGTAATATTAAGACGGGTAGTGAGGGAGCTACTAATTTAAGATACATGTGCATACAGACATTCACAAGCTCTCAAGATATACCCTGTCCTTTAAATTCTATCCAATATGATAGGATCTTTTCTATGTATATTTCGTGTCCAATAGAGAAATCAGTTGGATTGTATCGCCATAGGGATGCCAACGAGCCAATGTATACAGGTAGGAAGTGGAATCAGAGGTAGACACTAATCAACACCTAGTTCTTTGCATATATCACATAGATGGGTAGACTGAAGGTGCACCCATACATTAGCGATTTCCCTAGCGATTTTGTAATTTGTTAGAGACAAGTCCCTATGTTGAGGACTGACTCGCACAATTTACTAGTGACACGCCAATAAATAAAATCGCTAATGTCGCTAGTGTCAGACGCCACTAATCCCCACAGTGATTTCAGCAGCGATTTGACACTAGTATCCAAATCGCTAACGTGTTGGTGCTGCTTTATACATAGATTTCACATGACGTCACCCAGTAGGCTGGGGTATCACAGTGGCTACCATGTCTGGGGTCACTGCTATGCTTGCCGTCTATGGCGGGGGTATCAAAACAAAGTTGATAAACCTCACAAGAGTAGATACTTGGGTAATTCTACACTAAAGGCAGATGATCTAACCTATCATGAAGGTATTATTGTGGCAGATTAAAACTGGTAAAGGTTAAAACAGCCAGAAAACGATATTTTCAAGTATCGCAGCATACATAGGCATCATGGCCAGGGCCGTGACGTCAGTGAAATCTATGTATAGTTTAATCAATTCACTGGTTTGACTGGAAGATGTAGAATCTAAATATAGATGGTTGCATTATCATGTTTTATTGTTGTTCTCCTCCGTGTAAAGATGACACCTTGTCAGCCAGCGATTATGAAAGTGATTCATCAGAAACAGAGGATGGTCTGGAGACAGAAACTGATGGCTTCTTTACACAGGAGAGTGCACAAGTGTCTAGTAGGGAGAACACCACTGCTCCCACCACATCCATGTTCACCACCGTTAACGGGCAACTGGCTCTTCCGCCTGCACTGAAGAAACCTGGTAGACGAGGCAAGAAACTAACAATACCAAACGTTATTAGCACAGCTGAGAGTAGTAGATCTGTATCATTCGTAGACCTGCAAGAAACCATAGAGAAAGAGGCTGTAGTAGATGAGGCGGTGCAGCAGGAAAAAGCAGAACGCACTGAGAGAAAACGTGAGGTGAAAAGGCGAACGAGGAGAGCAAGGGAGAAGCAGCGGAGGGCACAGGATGTCCCACAGAGGCTTGACACTGGTAGGAAGTGTGTAGAAGAAGCACCTAGTGTTCACCGAAAACCTTTTGTGGATCCCCGATGGATTTTAAACACATTTTGTGATGCCTTTTTTATGTGCACTCCCATAACAACTTTTGGATGCTCAACAAAATGTGTGCATTTTCAGCGAGAAGAAACAACCCCAGTTTTTATATGGACCTGATACGATAAGATTTTTATTTTGCACTTGGACGCCAGAAACAATCGCACCATCATCCCGATATTCTTCCCCTTTACTTACTCAACGTTTGGCTTTTTATTTGTTAATTCTTAACGTCTATTATCTTTATTTCCTTTTCATATTATATCTTATCCCATGGACATTTAATTCTCCCTTTTTTCTCTTGTAAAGGATGTGTTCATTCAGTGATAGGTCTTTACTTCAAAAGATTTTTCACAATTAAAAATAACCAATAATCATATACAAATGATATAACATAACTATATGTTGAAAGCATGATCTTAAACTTTGTAGTATCTAAAATAATGCAGTTGGAGGATTGATTGGTTCATTGATATGTGTGACAGCTAAAGCTCTCGATGAATCTCTCTATATAATATAATGGGCAACGCGATCATATACATATATTCGTAAGTACATATAGACGTTGCACTTGGTAATCCAGGCTTGCAGCAACAGCCTGTGTATGAAGAAACCAACGGTGTGAATGTAGTCGGCAACAATACACAGGATAGTACACCAGATGTAGAGAGGAGACCAGAGAGAGCACCTGTTCAACAGCAGCAACTAGACCTTCCACACACTCCGGAGACCAATCTCAGACGGGCAAATAGTGATCTAACCAATGACATAAGTGAGAATGCACTGAGAATGGAGCAGGAGGTGGTTAAGGAACTGGTAGTGCTTCCACCTGTTCGCCTTGCAGAATGGACCCAACCCGAAATCGGCGTCGTCGATAATACACCAAGGGAGTTTATTAATGAACAGAGCACCGATCAAGGTAGAAGCCATGTAGTGTGCCAACATACAGTTTCTTTAGCGTGATGGCGTGTCCGTTATCCTACTACTACGACCTCTGGTGATTTTTCATATCATCAAACCCACAATGTATTAATACAATTGTATCTATCCACGAATGCAGATGTCACCTTGAGTGTGGTTAACTTCTAGTGACGATCCTGACTATGTACTGTGTATCCATTCATGCATAACTCACACATATCTCTTTGTTTTATGTCCTTTGTTCTCTGATTGAGTGTTGGTTTGAAAGGGTTTTTTCAGATTTCATTTTATGAAAATCCTGTTTTGTTTATCTATCTATTTATTTATGTATTTATTTATCCTCACTGTCATGATGATTGTGATTATAGAGTGACACACCTGAATTGAACTATCGTGTGTGAGCTAATAGTATGGTTATTCGATCAACCTGAAAAGAGGAGAAAGCCTAGTCTTGTTTGAAATATAATAAACAACAAAATAATGGATTTTAATAATATGAGATTTTTCAGTAAATTAACCAATATAATCATCATAGAAATTATATATCTTTATAAGTTGAAAAGTTGAAAGGCTATTTTCTTCATGATGTAACATGAATGAAATAATGGAGATGCCAATTATGAAACATACCTCAAATATAAAACCAAAGTACCACCTTTCAAAAACGAATTTCAGATGCATCACCAGTTAACATGGATGATGAGACTATGAAGGAAATAGTTCCAGCAGATTCCAGCAGTGGCATCACAGACACGACGCAGCAAACTGAGTTAGTGCAAGCTCTCACTGAACATGCGCACAAGATTGCACAGTCCGTATTGGCTGGAGACGCAGCAGGAGCAAATCTCTTACAAGATGCGCAGGTATAGTTACCCCCATCATACACACACTCCTTAACAATTCATTCTCTCTAAGCCTCAAATATATGAACGCGCTGCAAATGAAAGTTTAACGAGAAAACATGCAGACTCGATTCCATTTCATAGAGCTTGTTCTTGGAATAAGAATTTTAATCACTGTTCTTTATTGCAGGAATGTGTCTAATTCTCATATATATAATATGCGCATATTCCAATGGCTATCTGGCTTACAAATCGCCTGCCGTGCCACATCTGTATTTATTTTGAGCTACCCCATGGTCATGCATGTACATACAAATAAAGTCCATAACATTTATTATTCCTATCAAATTCACCATTTTAGGATCAAAACAATATGAACACGCATACATTCCTACATGTACATGTATACATGTATATGCATACATACATACAAATATATACATGCACCACACATACATAGGCCTAGATGCAGAATACACATAATATTACCAATACACTGATGTTTTCAGGGCCTGTTGTATGAGCTAAGGAAAGGAACATTGTGTGTGGAAAGTCCTACCCTTTTCTCTCTTCCTTCAGAATACCCACCATTATTATAAGCTATTCTTACCAGGTGGGAATTTCACGTAGGAAGGAATTTCAGGTGAATGAATTCCCACAAAATGTCCCTTTCCTTAGCTTGTACAACAGGCCCCTGACAACACATAAACCGCAAGACAGACAGGTTTTGGTAAATATTGCATAACTATTATCAAAATTAATATTGTTTGCAGGCGGCTGCTAATCTGTGGAAGGTCCCAGGACAGACTCTGTCCCGGAGTCAGTCAGTTCAGGACAATCATGCTGTCCCTGGTGTAAGGCTTTAGTTACAGCTCACAACGTAACCTGCGAGCGCTAAACTCTTCTTCACACTCACCCTCTTTTGCAGACAATTAGTTAAAACCTCCCTGGTATAAATAATAAAGGGCTCAGTTCTCATATAGAATGTAAGAACACCAACGAGTTGAATTTCTCTTAATACCTTTATTTAGTCTGGTTGCGATGGTAAATTCAGCATTAAAAAGTCTTTTGATATTTCATAGCTTGGGATCATGATTTACGTGAAAGTCAGTCCATAACCTGATATTAACAATGGATCTGTTTTCTAGGTGTGGGTGGGGGGCTTTTCTACTCGAGGAGTATGAGAGGTGTATTCTAGTGAGTGGCAAGTGATATATGGATTGCATGGGCTAATCCATTTCTTGAGGGGTGTACCCTGGTCTATGTCATAAAGACAGATCATTCCGACGATCCTCCTGATGTCCCTAAGCCATCAGACCCCAGTTGAACGAACCCCAACCACACAAACAAGATCATTTGTCTTTGGTTGTCTCTATGTCGTTGATGACACTCTTCAAAATTTCCAATCATAACACAGATATCGATTCTTTTACTCAGATCGACCAAATTCACATGACGATATACGAGTGGGGTGATTGGACTGTATATTAAGGCAAACAAAGTGCCACATCCTGTTGAGCATGAAGAGGCAAGCGCATTTCAATATGTGTTATAAATTGTAAAAAGAAATATATGCAATGGGGAAAGATCGAAATGTTGATTGTGTGTTCTCATGCAATTGTGAGCATAATATAAAAACATAGTTCAATGATTCCAGGCATGTATTGCAAATTTAAATCAAAGTCTGCAAGAGAGGTGTTTGATATGATTATTTAATATTATTTGACAGCTTGTGCATTTAACAATGTAGCGCGATTTTGTTTTCTAATGCTTTATTTTCAGCAGTTTTTGACATTTTGATTTCATCATCATTTTGTTATCATTTGGTTTTTTAATTATATATAATTTTCCTTTAGTGTGTCTCTTTGCTTTAGGTGCATGACAGCCATGTTATCCGAAGTAACTTTGAATGTGTTAATATTGTGCTGAAATACTTTTTGAGGACGTTATATCCCAGATGGGCCATACATATTTACATGGCTATTAATTTGACATGTGCATTACAATTTCAAATACATTATATGCGATAATGACTCACCTTTAAAAAACATTTCTATTGACCAACTTATCTGTCTAATCCATCTAATGAGAAACCTAGACTTATCCAGGAAATTATACAATTAATATTAACATACTACTTCCAAGTTTAAAATAACAGATAAAAACCAGTCATGAATTTGTATGTGTTGATTTTCCATTGAGATTCCCTTAAAAGAAGAAAAAGAAACGGGAGGGGTTCTAATTAGATGTTGGTAACTTCAGATGGCCGGGGAGGAGTTCCAGAAAAGGCTGTCACGGAGTGCTGCTCCAACAATAGCCAAGTATCGTGACATGCTGCGTGCCGCTCTCGTGAATGTCAGTAAGTATAGTATTTTTTTAATTTTCTTTAAAAGAATTTTATTTTCATATTCAACAGAAAAAGCAGACAGTATAACATAAGTAGGCCTATCGGTATAGCATAAGTCCAGATGTATGCTAAAGCTCACAATTTTGGAGGATTTTGTCCAGTTGTTTTTACGACCGGGCTTCCAGAAGGTCCTCATATGCATTTGAAGGGCCCGCCCAAATCTTTCCTGCGAAGACTTCACTTATTATCGCTCACCGGCGGCCGTTTTTGCTCGGCGGATTCGGCTTCAAAATCATGCATAAACATATAACAGCAGCACTATATTGATGTATATTGATAAAATGCAGTCTTATAAGTTATAATATGTGTAAATTTGGTAAGATGTACTTTGTTGTAATAGCTGAGATGCAGAAGCATCCCCGAGTCTCTCTACTATGTATGAGAACAAACATGAAAACAATCGTTTCACGGTTATATGTATTTGATATGATGTAAATTTCTATGGCTTAAATTGAACTTCTATCTAGCTCCTATAATTATCATTGGCAACACAAAAGGATACCTAGATAGATAGCTAATACAACGTGATTTACACAATTTGTATTGATCCTGATTGTAGTGCTTCAACAAAATGGTAATATGGACAGTGTACCAGCCGATGTTGAGATATCTCCTGACTTAATCGACGTTTTGGTTCAGCAACAACTAGGACCCGGAGACATTGAGGTAACATTAAAATTTGATCAATTTTTTGTCGAATCAAATACCCTTGTTCATGGTTGGATGATTGGCAATAGCTGGCAATATTCTGCGCATGCATACTTTCTTTGTCTAAAAGTAATATTATCAAAAAATGGAATGACGTCACTTAGACCCGATCTGACCCGATCTGAAATCTGATAAGTAATGCGTTTTAATGTGTTTTCCCCATGCTATCTAACTTGTAAAATACACAAGTGTTTTAACTCCACAGAAGTCAATTTATATAGATATATGAGGTTCAATAACGCAACATATGTGTTTCTAATTAATCATGTGAGTGAACATTATCAACAAGATTAGAACCTACGTTATGTTTTAAACAGAATTTACTATTCACTCTCGGTAAGTAAATAATTGTACATTTTGGTAAAACAGAAGATATTATTAATCAAACACGCAGATAACCAAGGACGACGAAGGAAAGAGTGTGATCCGAGTGAAAAGTCCAGGTTCTCGTAAATCCAAAGATAGTCCATCTGGTGGAAGTTCTTCACATCGAGGCTCGGCCATCTCCCGCGCACTTGGGGGTGTCAAAGAGGGCCACATATACCAAGAACCTCCCAAGAAAGGTAAATTTACATAAATGTCATAAAGATCGTGCAAACAAAAATGCCTTTTAAAAGAGGTGCATAGGAATATAATGACCAATAAGATATAATTATATTTTTTTTAATTGATAATTCCAATAAGAGATCATTATCTTGTTAAATATAAGCTATGATTAGATTTTTAATTTATTTTTTAATTTGTTCGTCAGTGTCCTGGGGGCACGTTCGTATAGGCAAGTATACTAGATGTTTAGCCAGGGTCACTATAGTGTAAGAAATAAGGATTAAGTCATGTATCCACTGAGCCGATTTTCTCACCATCTGTCGCTTGACCATGGAAAATCGCAGGGCAATTTGATTAGTGACGGGAGGCATGCGTCAGTCATCTGGTTTCATCTTTCAGTTCCAGCATCTCCATTGGCCTGGCTGCTCGTTGTTTCTCCACCAACTCCCCACCCACCCACCCACCCCCCCACCAACACGCACACATAATTCCCATAATCGGTTCGGTGGACACCGGGCTTATATCATATGGGAAGTCAGCTTCACTATATAGTGTTAAGACATAAGGATTAAGGCTGCAATGAGTTTTACAAATGCATATATAATCACATGATTCACTGTCTTTGTAAATCTTCTATATATTAGAAATATTGCATGACGATAAGGTTCTTCTTTCTGATTCATTCACATTCTTCTGAAAATAGCTTTTCTGTTCTCTGGGTTTTGTAAGTTTGTAATTATGACCAAAGATCAATGGGCTATTGTTATGCTAGAATTTTATTCTATTTTTATCTAGAATATTATTTAAAAGATTCACACATTCCAATGTTGTTTTCACTGTTATATTTTATACTCCTATATTTCCATTCTTTCCTTATTTCTACCTCAAAACTGCTTTTCATGGTTCTCATATCAGGCACTATTTCAAGTTTTTCTGTGGAATGTCCAGGGGCCAATTGTATACGGAATCCTTACTTAAAATTCTCCTTCCTTAGCTACCTTTCCTTGCTAAGCTTTTAACATAGGAACATTTTAAGTAAGGATTTCTTATGCAACACTACCTAGGTGGCACGCATCACATTCGCATGTTTAGTGGGAAGCAAGATAGTCACTGGTTTATACTTCTTAATCAATGACTGGATTCATTAGTAACTGTACAAATCACCTATTAAAGTTAAGTGTGCTGCACCTCAATCCAATATATGGTGAAAGTCGATGGGTTAAATGGGCGTGGTAACGGCAAGTACATAGCACTTCGTGGTCAATCACACTGGATGCCATGATCACAGCGAGTTAGAAATATCATTACTTTGTTCACTGATGACAAATGTATTTGTTTTTGTTATACTAGAAAATATCGATCATAGTTTAATTGAGTTCTTTGATTTATAGTGTAAATTATCCCCAGATCTCTTTGTGGCAAAGTGAATTAAAAAATCAGACTTTCATGGACAAGGTTTGCTCTAATGTGTACATTAATGGTTGATATCTGGTTTACCTGCAGATCCCATCACATCAAGAGATAGTTCATCTCCTCCTCAACAGGCTCCACCACCATCCATTCAATCAAACAGGGTTGTGGAGACAGAGGATCTTGGTGAGTTGATATAGAGCCATTTATAGAAATAAAAATAGAAATCTTCTTCTAGTAGTCCACCCATATTGTTGAAGTTGAAGTTTATAGAACTGGAACAAAATACTATCATAAGTGACCTCCCAACTTGGATACATATAAACCTCTTCCAACTTGCAACATATAAACATGGCTATAGTATAACGTAGGGAATAGGGTTAATAACATCGGGAATAGGAGACGATATCCCTTATGCTGACGGCAAGCCTTCCAGTATGTTCCTTCATATTAACAATATGATAAAAGGGGGAAATTATATTATACTATATGCTTTATCTAAGGAAACTATGACTCAACTGTAATTTCTTAGTAATTATATTGTTGCTATTTTCTAATTGATATATATTTAGGTCTATTTCTATTTTCTTATTTTTACATCTCTACATATAAGATTTAATCATATACATCCTTTATACACTGAAATAATAGTGTAGCGCTGTTTTCATTCTTCCATAAGTATACCTATGTTTATTATATGTTTATCGAAGAATATTTAATAGAAATATACTTCAGAATGCAGCTCTTATCTCCTTGCTGGGATTTCAGGTATGGAGATTATTAACTATGGGGAAGTTGAGAAACCAGCTCCTGCAGAAGGGAAACAAGAATCTCCCACAGAGATTGAAGAAGTTGCAACAGTCGAAATCTCGAGCCAGCCCCAGGAAGATAAAGAGGAGAGCATACAGCAAGAACAAGAACCAAGCAAACCAGAGGAAGATCAATCTAGTCCCAAACCTATTTCTCCTAAAGTACAGGTACGTTTGTTTCTTTAACTGAACCATTCCGTCATTTAACTTCTGGACTCCTTCGGAATGTCTCAGAAAAAAATGGTACTTGGAATCATAACGTTTCGCTTGTAGATATAGAAATCTTTCTGTACTGTCTGCACTTCTTCTTTATAGCTTTCTATTATTTCAATCTAGCTTTCTGCTACTTTGGCTCTCGATCTTTGTTTCTCTTAAGCCTAAACTGCGCGCAGATAAACTTATTAGATGTTTAGAATGACCACTTGGGAGGTGAGGTCTGGCTGAAGGTACTTTGGGTCAGGAAAACCTACTTCTGAATAATGTTGTTTGTACTAGACCCAAGACAGCTCAGAACAAGAAGAAAGCGAACTGGTGGAGGAGGAGAAACTTACTCCTATGGTCAGCCAAGATGAAGAGGAAAAGCCTCTTAGCTCGCCTCTCAAAAAGAGGGAATCCCCTCCCGTAGAAAAGAATGTCACTGTCAAAGAAGAGGTGAAGGATGCAGTACAGGAGGAACAGAAAACGAATAAGGTGGAAGAGGAGGAGAAGGAGAAGGTCGAGGAGGAAGTAAAAGAAGAAGAAGAAACAAAGGAAGAGGAAGAAGAAGATAGTGACGAGGGTCCTGTCCTCTATTTCTCCTACACCGACACTGACATTGATGAGCAACCAAGCTCTTCTGATATGGAAGTAAGCCCAGTGCCCATGTGTGCTGTTTAACGATGATGTGCTTGATTCTGAGGATGCATGTTCTAATTACAAGCATACTAAGAGATCCTCCCATCCTTCCTCAAAACCATATTATGCTCCCACCACCTACCACGCCGTCACATCAACAACACCTCAAATACAACAAATAATCAAACCGACTGAATTCACATTTATTCCTTGTAACACATCAAATTTGGCTCCATGAATTCCTTATATAGTGTTGCCGCCGTCCACACCCTGTACATATAAGTGCCTTATGATATATCTTTTTCTAACCTTTAATCTTATACATGGGTAAGTTGCTGCGCTAATGTTGGATTTTCCTAATTGTTATATATATATGTGATGATGTGATGATATATATTGGATGCTTTAACGATTTTAAACTGTTGAATTTGAGATTTCATAAATTATCTGTGAGGGAGTTCTTCAGACAATCAATCAAGTCAATCAATTTAATCAATCATGTCTAAAACATAATTAAAATTGTCCATTACAAATAAGTGATTGTATCAACCAGTTGTGTATTCTTGATGTGCATGTAATAATGAATAATACCCTGTCCCGGCACAAAACAGTTAGTTCTGCACTATGTTCCTTACAAGCTTACATTATGGGTTAAAGCTGGTAGTCCACCTAACCCGATGTTTTAATCGGGTGGTCATCGACTTGATTGGATTGTCATCCAATTATATAAAATGTTGAATATAATCGGATTGCTGTTGTTGTTGTTGTCCTATGAGTCTGTTGAGATTAAACATGATGCAAGATATGATTATATTGCAAGTTTAACCCAAACCAATTTATCTGATCATTGGATGGACCCAAATCGGTTGGATGAGTACATCGGTTTTCGTGGCATTCCAGCTTTAGCGACATAAACAAAAGTTTGTGTAATGTGATCAATCCACGTTAAGAGTGGATACCATCATGTCCAATGCATATTTCGCAGCATATCTGTGAACTAATTTTGAAGGATAATATAACGAGCAGTTGAACAAGAAAGTATTTAATTTGAATGAATTCTCAAACCATTTCACCTTCGAATTCACAGGCTATGAAATCGAAATGATGCCAGAAGTACTTTTAAAACAAATTAATACTACAGCAAATTATCCAGCAAATTATGACTGCGATTGCTATGATCTGACAGACATATGTTTACTCTCTGAAATTGCTTATTCTATGTATGAAAATATAAATATACCCTCTGAAGTTTGAGAGCCAATATGTAAACAAGCTTTGGTTCCTGCTTCATATTTATTTCGAAAAAGAACTAGCAGATAGGTTTGTAATAATTAGATATTTTAACTTGGAGTTAACGCTATTTACTTGCTATATTACCTTATACAAGTAGAACCTTTCCCATTTTTCAAGTCTATATATTCCTTCACTTGTCTGCAGTCAGAGATGTAGGATCGACACAAGTAGTTCCTTTGCCTGTGTCTTTTAGATATTTAGGAATCGATATGATTGGGTGTTTTTTTTACCCAAGCTGTACTGTTCTGTCAACGGGATGAATTATCCTTTTCTATCTCGAACCCCAATCTTTAAACATGGTCCCCAGGTTTAAATGATAGTGTATTAACTGTATTAAGAGCTTTCTAAAATAAATCCATGATATTTCCAGGTGACATTTATAGCTGAGGCTGCCGAGGTAAGTCTCCTTCTTTTTGTATTCATGTTTTGTATTTATTAGTCTTATAAGTAACTAAACTCAAATTTATCTAATTTTAAAAAAGGTTTGAGGGGCGTACTGGAATACCCAGGGGCCCTTACATTAAAAAGTCGTTACTTAATATGTTCTTTCCTTAGCTACTTGCCCTTGCTAAACAACTGGTAAGGAAACTTTAGGGAAGGAATTTGCTATACAGACAATGCTAATGTTCATACCTAAACAAGAAAAAATAGCTTAGCAAGTAACATTTTACGTTATGCAACAGGCTCCTGGAAACTTCTTTTCTCTTCCTACTTTTACTTTAACTGCAAATTTGAAGAAATATTGAATTGAATTATCAGCTAAAATTTAATGATATATTTCGTTTACAGCCGGCAAATGAACCGATAATGGAAGAACAAGAAGAAGAGGTCAGACCTGATACAACAAAAAGCTCCAAGTCAAGGAGGAGTCTCAAAAGCGGGAAGAGCCATACCTCAGACAAGAAGAGCAAAACATCCGTAGACGACAGGGATGAATTCGTTGTTGGTAAGTAGTTATGCACCAGATAGTTTAAACAACTGAATGATTTTTGAAAAATGTAATACATATCTTATTGCCTAGCATTAGAAATCACAAGATAAACCAAGAAAATGAGTAAAAAGGGCATGGACTGGAAGAACTCTTTTTGAGATGACCACCTTTTTGTCAGCTACATTAATATGGCAAATAAATCTCATCTTATCTTATCTTATTTCATCATTATCTAAGATGAGTTTTTTTAAGTATAGAGCCAGTGAACTGAAACTTCAGCGATGAATAATTGTTTATCATCATAGTATGTAATATTGAATCGTTTGACTCTGCAGGTAAAGTTGACAACACAGTGGAGCTTCAGAAGCTTTATGCACCCGTTGATCCACCCCCTCCAGCGAAAGATTTGCGTGAGTTTATGTTCATCCTTCTTATACTGTAATACAGTTTCATTATCATTTTTTCATTATTATTTATTTTTCAAACCTCTGCAACATCTTGCCAGGAGTGCGCAGATGCAGTGCAGTGCAGATTAAATTGCATAAATTCTTTGTATTTTATTAAACTGAAACGTTTGCAGACGTTTGGGTCAACAAATAGTTATTCTTAACTGCCATTGCAATCGATGATAAAGCATGAATGCTATGATACTAGTAATAAATACGGGTTAACTAACGAGTTGGTGGAAGGAGCGTGAATATAACACGAGTTGCGCACTTTTCCAAAAAGTACTTCCGGTGATTCAGGTGCTGGGGTTACGTATATCACTCAGTGGTATACGCATGTAACGTATCTCTCTCTAGATTTGATTTGAGAACTTTTTTATTATCCATATACAGGTACATTTTCTGGATTTCTCCATATTTTCGGCAGTGACCAGAACGTTTACCTTTCGGTTAACTTGTACAATAATATACATTTTATTTGCTTTATACTAGTAACATAACTCTTGTTGCATTGTCTCATATAAAATGCATAATAAAAAAGATTATTACACCTTGGTTATGTAGTTGCCTCTTCCTCCAACATTCTATACCACAACCAGAGTGAGCGGTGTGAAACATATACATCATTAACAGATAATACCGGAAGTAAATTATGCTATCTCTGCCAGCAAGTAACTAGATTTTGCATTGTGGCGTCATAATGAGAACTTAGTTCATCTTGAATAATCTTTGTTGGAAGAGGTAAATAAATCCAGAACTTATCTTGAAGTTTCCCCTCATTCTGTCCGCAGAGGGTTTGCTCCTGGTAGGTTCCATGTAGGCCTATACCATACCCTATAGTATTGAGTTGAGGGAACATGAGATCTTACTGCCTTGACCCAAACAGCATTTCAATTATAGTCATGAATTGTATACATATCTCTTTAGCCTCAGTAACACCAGAATGTAAGTTTTTTAAACTTTCAGTGTGGTCTACAGCTTTTGAGAACATAACCAGTGTTATGTTTGGCTATAAATGTTATGCTTCGCTATAAATAACCATAAATTTGTTATCATGAGATGTAGTATTACCAACATATTTCCCACACAAATAATTTCCAACATCCATGCACAATTTCTTTGCAGCAGCTACCAAACGCAAACGTGAGTCAGATGGAAATAATGTACATAAGTTATTAAATATAATCGGTCAATCTGCTGGTTCAAACTTTTCTAAAGTAGCTTGCTGTATCATCCACCGGATAGAACTTTCCTCGTCAATAGAACAATGAGTATATAATTATATAATATGCTGAATAGACGTAAGTCCTTAAATTCTTTTCCAGAATATAGTGCAACCTACATAATGTACCTTTATCAAAATGTTATTTAATACATATATTGTGGAAAAATGCATTCCTCTCTGGATGGAAGTTCCGCAAATAACATGTTAAAAGGGAACAACGATTCCCCTTTTTACTTGGCCATGCCTGCATAAGTAGATACGTAGAGGAAAAGCTAGAACTAACATCTTGTAATGGTCTGTACAATCAGCTCAGGTGAAAATGGATGAGGTAATTTGTAGTAATCTCACTTTGTATATTCGGTTTCAGCATTTAGCGTTAATGGGTAGGCTATTCCAATCTGCTTCTAACTATTCTGTTGAGCAGGTTCCTTTTAATGAAATGCATTAAGACAGAATTTCTTGTAATTCTGTCTCATCGAGATGTTCTTGTTCGTTCCACAATGATGATAATCATTCGTAGAAGAGAGGGACCATTTTCCGGTGTAAAATTACTGTATCATTATTTCTTTGTAAACAATATACATACATACATGCATGCATACATCCAACCCCTGGTTTAGTTCCAAATACAGAGAAAGCCAGTTTGAAAATGCTAGCAGGTTATTCATATCTTTAATGTACATTTTATTATTTGCCGTACCTATACCAACAAAATCAATAAAATTCCATTACATTTATGTCGTCCACAATAGCCAAGAAACCTCGAGTTCCTCCCGCACCGAAAGCAAAACCCCCACCAAAGAAAGAGCCCAAGAAATTAGACGTCGGCAAGAAAGGTGGTAAGGCTAAAAAGGGTAAAAAAGGCAAAAAGAAGGAGTTGACCAAGGAACCAGAATCGGCAAAGGAAGAGGAGAAACCAGAAGAAATTGTTACTGCTGTCGAAGAAATAGCGCCCATTGAAGATCCCATAGAAAAGGTAAAAGGGTTTCCTTCATTGACGTTTCATGTTCTTATGTATACGTTTGATTTTCATTATCATTATCAGCAAAAGATCCCTAGCAACAGTATTCAACAAACACACGAGCATCAAGGTTGCGCCTTTCTGATCATAAAAAAAACAAGCACTGCAGCGAGGCTGAAACTTATCAAAGCTGGCTCCCGGGCTGGCTCCGTGTACGAATTCTTTCATACCATTAAACTCGTTGATATAAGTTATAACGATTATGAACTAAATGGTAATTTGGTGGATATATTTTCAGCCTGTTGAGCCAGCACCAGAATCTGAGCCTGAAATAGTCACACCTAGTCCAGAACCTGAGCCAGAAGAGGAGGAGATGGAGTTCATCATCATCAATGACGTATCCTCAGAGTCTGAGCCGGAACCGGAACCGGAACCCCTGCCACAGATTGTCGAGCCCGAGCCCGAGTCGATAGACGACAGCACAGAGTCTATACACCAATCAGAGGCGGACACAGAAACGGTAGGTCCACCAAAATACGCTAGTTCTACTATACTTAATTAAGTTATCACCGATTTGTTGCTATTGGAATGAAAACTAGTGGATTTTGTATGCGTATGCTGCGTTTCTAATGTGAATGTTACAGTTGTTTGGTAAAAGGAATCTTGTGTACACATGTAGTAGCGATAAAATGGATATTATATATTTATTTATTGCCGAATAATTAAAATTCTAAACAATTGAATACTTCAAGTGTTGAACCGGCTTTGATTAATTATATATAAATTAATGATATACATAACATCACTGTTATATTTCCTTCACGATTACACAATTTAAGAAGTAGTCTAGAAAGCACCACAATGAACTAAAAGCAAATGAACATGCAGTTATCTAGCTTCCAATTCGCATCTAGCTTTCAATTACCTGATCGAGTTCCTTGGCATAAAACCGGAATGATACACCGACATTTGACAGCATTTTATGACATATATTTTAGAACAATTATATATATGTTTATGTTAGGCGAAAAGAGAGAGGAAGGCTCGAGAGGTAAGGCCGGCGTCGCCTACCGTCAACTCCTGAAGTTGAAGGTTTAATAGTTTAAAAACCGTCCGAAAAAGGACTTTATGATGTGTACATTTTTACACTTTACTAATGGTCATAATGGGTATTCGGATGTCTTGCTTCATTTTGCCTGATACATTATGAAAATATTACAATCGCAGGTTATTAAGAAAGCCGAACAGTAGAAAATGAAGCATCTTTCTTACCCATTAAAATGCTCCCCATTATTCAGAGAGTTTGTATCCACCCTTCCAACCGCCTAACACAAGGAAACCAATAATTGGAAATACAAATATACTAAATATCTTGTGGTTATGAGTGTCCCCGTAAAATACATAATTATACCCCATTGTATTTCCACTAATCCCCAATCCCAACACTACGTTCTGATATGAGTATGCATGTATATAATATATGAGTATGCAAATTAAATTATAGTACATTGGAAGATATATTTAAAATACATGTAATATATGTAAATAACTTTTATATATAGAGCCGCCGAAAAGCCATGTTGGTAAGGAGCAGTTGACTTTACAATTGTGATAGCAGCGCTTTTTCCATACATGTGGCAATGTTGAACTCTACGCCATTACCTAATTTACATAGATAGTATGCATATATGTAAATAAACCTGCGCATTGCTTCTCCCCTTTAACATTTGCTAATGCCAATGAATGGGAGATGACAGGTTTGGGTCAGCCCCTGTATCTTTTACCACTTTCTCCCCATCCTTGTTCAGTTTGCTTACCTCGCAATATCAGTTTGCTCTGTTTTACATGAGTTCGTCTATATCTCCCCACCCCCCAATAATGCCCCCTCTATCTTCATCTTTGTTTCAGTTATGTTGCTTTTTATTTTAATTTTTACCCTGAGTTTTGATTTATTTGATCCTATGTCGAAAAGGACTGGGAAGAGGATGTAAGTATGATACTAAATGCCCCACATTAACCCGGTATCCCACTTTATCTAAGGTTTATGAATACAACGGATTTAACATTCTAGCTCTTCCAATTCCCCTAGTGTGGCAGTTTCCTGAGTCCATGATAACTGGTATTTCACTTCTCACACTACCACTCTTGATATAAACCATATTCCAAGCCTAATCAAGTAATTCCAATCTGTCCTTACATCTTCGAAGCTTCCCTATTTCGCCATTCTTAATACCATACTGATGATATCAACAACGTACAACATCAATGCTTAAGAAGAAGCACAGTTTTAAGTAGTTTCATAATCGATGGGTCATCACAATCTCCTTAAGATAACCTTTATTCTTAAATAGCTTTCCTTGAATGTTCTTGTATAAAATGCCTGCCACTGTGGGTTGCATGAAGTTAATCACTTGTAAAATATATACCTTCATTTGTTATTCTTCAAACCGACTGACTGCCTATCACAAAACATCTTTAGTATAATATATCATAAATAATAAATAGGGTGCCTATACATTAGACTCTTATGGTAATATCCTTCCTATCACTAGCAGAATAAGTATTATTTGACAAAACATAGCAATGGGATTGTAGCATTTCAAATGTGAACATACTTTCTGTTATCATTGTATAACATTCATTATCCAGGAAGAAAAGATTCGCCTCAAACAAGTAACGGCTAGGGATGCCAGGGCAGCCAAACGGGCGGCACAAGCAGCTAGGAGAAAGGAAGAGGTTGAAAAGAAGAGAAAAGAAAGGGAAGAACAGGTCAAGAAAGAGAAAGAGGAGCAGGAGCGAAAGGAGAAAATACAATTAGAATTAGAAGAGGAGAGGAAAAGGCGAGAAGAATCAAAACGGTATGACAAAATATGTGACACATTATGTGCTATATTCAACTAAGTTAGTCTATGCCTGGCTCATTTTCGGGCATATTATATTACCTCATATATGCCCGCAAAATCCATATTTGCTCTTTAACTAAAAGAAATAGACCCTTCACTCCTTGTGCCCTGCAGACATTGCTTTTATTGCTCTTTGCTATCTGTGATTTAATTTGGAACTAAACCATAATCAACATAAAAATATAGATTAGACGATTATAACTGGGTCAAATAGTACGCAATAACATCCTAGAATGATCATGCAATAAATATTTTAGTACAACACATTTTGAGAGTACTAACCTCAATATTACCTTACTTGTTCACATCATCTAAGTCTTAATGTGGTATAGTGCTCCCCCACGTGGTCCTGTTAAAATAACTGAGTATAATATTTGCCCTCAGGTTAGAGAGGTTGAGGAAGGAGGATGAGGCAAGGCGAGAAGAGCAGGAGGAGGCTGAGAAACTTCGCAAGCAGCAGCAGGAGGCAGAGCGGGAGAAACGCATGAAGGAGGAATACCAGAAACGTGTGGAGGAGATGAAGAGGAGAGCCCTGGAGGAAGAGAAACGTAGAAAAGGTAAATTCACCTTTCCTCTTTGTATGTATGTATATTGTTTATTTCCGAAGACAATACATGATACAAATATAAGATAGTTTAATAAATATCGGAAATGGGTCCTCTTCTGTGGCAGCCACAGCTCTTCCAGAGGGTCCCTTAGACTAGACCTTTAAGTTACAATTTACGGTATACAGGGGTATAAAGTGACTAGTTACCTACACTACTGCAATGGGATGCACTAGCTATATCTTTTTCAAGGTGTAACTCATGGTATTGAGTTTCCTTGTGTATAATTTTTGTGGATGTCATCCTTTTGTTAAATTTGGGTTAATTTATGTTTGATGGATAAAAATGAGAGAAAATGGGTTGTGTGCTTGTACAGGTAGTGTATCCCATTTTCAAAATCAGCTAGGTCCTGGCATTCTTGCGAACGCTGCGTTGACTGCTGTATATATATTTTACATTCTCTCTTTCATCCAAATTAACTGTCGGCCTTGGCGTTACGGTTTTGGTCAATTTCATAACGGTTTGTTACGTTTGGGAGGCATCACTGGATCCAGGACCCCATGGCATAACAAAACCGTCCTTAATATTTTCCTTCCTTCGATAATTTTCTTTGCTAAGCAGCTGGTAAGGAACTTCTAGGGAAGGAATTCACTATACAGACAATGTTATTTTTCATTCCTTGCAGTAGGAATTTCCTACCTAAGCAAGGGAAAATAGCTTAGCAAGCAACAATTTAAGTGCCACCATATGGCACCATTTCTAGTACAATTGCTTTAACTTAAGGGAGTAACAATCTGGGGGCTAAAGCTATATTGACTATTTTTCATGTCCCTGGAGTCATAAATCGCAAAATTGATATTTTTCAGTCTTTTATTTACAAGATCTCTTTGTATGAATGTTCTCATTTTGGGGATATCTAGCGCTTTAGTTTGTATGGATACATGTACCACATTTCAAGACAATGTATTAGATATGTCCTGGTGTTTCAAGGGTCATCCTATGCAGTATATTTAGCTACTTTACTAGTAATTGTCCACCCAGAAATATAACAAACCTTTTTTTTCAAACATGAAAAAAAATCAAACATAAAATAGAGAAGTACTTTTTAGATTTCCTAAATGTTAACATCGTGGGAATCGATTTAATCTCATCTTTTCAAATATGACGGTATCTCCAAAAACATTTTTTTCGTCTTATAACACATTTTTCTATAACACAGTATATAACTTTCTTTAAAGAATTGGAGGAGCTAAAGAAACAAGAAGAAGAAGAGAGGCGGAAGGTTGAAGAGGAGCTCATGGCTCAGATGGAAGAGCAGGAGCGCTTGGACTATCAACGTAAGAAGTTGGAAGAAGAAGAGCGGCGAAAGCGGGAGGAGGAAGAAGAAAGGTCAGTTCCCTCTCTTGAATTCTTTGAAAATATTGCCTCGATTTTTATTCCACATTTTCTTTATTTGTCTTTCTGTTTATATATCTCCAGGGAGAGGCTTCGGTGAGTTTAGTGTCAATAAATTATTTTCATGTTAAAGATGCGTTCTCAGCTAATATTAGTCAAAAAATGAATTGTCTTTTCATGGGCCTAGGTAGGATATGAAAGGATTTTTCACTGCTCTCCTTGACCTATTGTTTTTGGACATCCACTTATTATGGCTTATTTGGAGTCTAGCGTTTACCTCAACTGTCTGAGACAACAGTCCGATATTTATCAAGTATTTACGAGAAAAAATATTGATTGATTTTGCAGAGAATGCAGCTTTAATATTAATGCACACAATACCTGTTCCCATCACCTTGAATGTACAATTAGCTCCCGCAACACTCAACTGGAATTAAATTGAGGATCAACATAAAAGTCGACTTATTATTTACAATATGCTACACTATGCATACATATATGCAATACTTAGAACAATAAGAATGATGATGTATGAATGTTAAAGTGTTCCTATTTGCTGGAGACATTTCCCAGTGAAGAGACTGAGATGCATGCAAAAGATTAATATACAATGTAATATTAACATTCAGATAATAAGGCCCACAACGTATCACTTCCTAACATATCAGTGGCATAAACAATGCTGTGCACCAAAGCTGACTGCTCAGCCTAATTAAACCAATAATTGTCACATTTAAGATTGAATTATCTACATTCATCGCTTGCGAATTTGTAAAGGCATCAATCATGCTTTGTATGTGTTGGTTTCTGGAATATTACTCTCAAGAACGATAGAATTCAATTATGATAACAAACCTGTTACATCGTTTTAGGTAAGCACCGTAATTGACAGCCTGAAATAGAACGACATGCCAAAGCACATCTTTTCATTAAACAGTCTCAAGCACATCTCTTGTAACATGTATGTGACATGTATGTGTAGCAATAATATTCGTAGTTATTTGGGATTATAATGAATATCTATAACGATATATGTCAGTTATTCTGTATGCCACTATTAGTTATTTGGCAAAGTGAAATACAGGCACAAATGTTACCCTTATATAAATTGAAGTTTAATATATGAATTGGAATAATATATAGAAGTTCAAAAAGACTGTTTCTTAGATGTATCACCGTGGGTCGACCTGGAAAACTGTTATTCTGTTTAAACATAGGGGTCAGCACCCCTTTCTCCTGATATATGTTTAAATTGGAAATTAAAGGACCTATATATATTGTTAGTTATTTTTGTCCAACATTGGATGGGACCTATATGTTATGATTGATCTCATCTTTACATTTACATAAATGACCTACCCGCTAACTTACCCATGGTAAAAACCCAACTATACGCGGATGACACTGTGATCTACATATCCGCTGCATCCCACAGTGACTCTATACCAACAATTCAAGCTGCCCTTCACAAACTCCCAGGTTTGACTCAATAGTGCAAACTGCAAACCACAAACTATACATACTCTCACGCCTCACAAAACAAATAACCTTGAAAATCTACAAAGCCATGATCCTGCCACTACTGGATTACAACTCATCGATATATCACTTCGCCATACAAGCAAACACAGAATCATAACACAAACAAGAAAATAAGAATCAATATTGACCATCTTGCCCTCACTAGGTCTAGAACACCTAGAGAAAAGAAGGGATAAACATCTATTATGCCTAATGTACGGCCGCTCCCACGAGTGGCATCCAGACCCCCAAGCACAACCAAATAGAAGCACCCGTTCACAAAACAAACACAACCTACCACTGCCCATGCCCAAAACTGAATCATTCAAAAACACCCCTTGTTATAAGGGTGCCAGAGCATGGAATGCTCTTACCTCTTGTGAAAAAAACACACCCTCATACTCACTATTCAAAACCCTCATCAAGAACAATCAAATCACTATTGAAACTACACTGACTGATTAGGTACAAACTGGTATGCAGCATCTTCCCGCTACCATGCAACTACCAATTACCAGAACATCATCCAAATACAAACTAAAATGGCATGCAGAACCTTCTCGCTACCAAAAATCAGACCACCATCACACACCCAATTGAAATCCCCCATCAACCCAAACACAATCTGGAATGGTATGCAGAATCTTCTCCTACCAAAAATCAGATCACCACTCAAACACATACTGAAATGCTGAAAAGCAGAATCTCTACCAAACCAAACTAAGACTAATTTACAAATATGATAGCGTGTCCCCCCCTAATGACCCGCAAGTCTACTAACAAACTGCTTTATGATTACAATCCCCATGTCTTGTAGATACTAGTGTAGATAGACACAGCATTGGGTGGAAGACCATGGTTTTTCTTCATTGAATTGCTGCCCATGAGCCCATAATCTTCTCATGCTAATGAATCTCTTTGTTTATTATAGCCAGTGTACTTTGTACCAGTCTACCAATAATTCAAATTGTCATTTGCAAGGATGTTTGATGTTTGCTGTATAAAAATTCTAAATAAAAAATTAAAAAAACTTTGTAAATATGATGATATTTCAAAATCAAATGTTTTCATGACTCATTTTTCTGTTACACATCACATATATAATATATTTCATATTTCATTTACCAGAATCAGGAGACAGGAAGAGCTCAAGCGACAAATGGAGGAGGCCAAGCGTCTGGCAGAGGAGATGGCGCGACAGCAAGCCGAGCTGGAGCGACGGCTTCAGTTCAACCGATCGCTACAACTAGAGTCCCATGGCCTTGGTCACACTCAGGACATTACACGAGCATTTGTCTACAGCTACTTTGAGCTGCTCCAGTGGCTGGGTCTAGAAGTACCTGACTTTATGACTCTCAAAGACAACATGCCTTACTGACCCTAACGCTAGGTGAACTATACCTAAACCAGGGACTGACTCTATTCAACCTCAGAGTAAATCTGAGTTTTAACTGTGATAATTCTATACTTGCATCCGACCAACCGGTCTCTAATATGTGTTACTCCGAGGAACCTTTAAAGGATGATTGAATTGAATTGAATGTATTCTTTACTTCTTTTCGAGATTGGTTCAATTGTCTAGTACTGGTTTCTCATGTCTTCCAATGGATGTCACATTGATTCATTGATTGAATTCAGGAGTGTATTATAATATACTAAATAAGGTGTTGTGTCCTTGGAGAGATTTTCCTGCAGGGATCATCAGTCTACAAACATGTCTGTGATAAGGGTGTGACCAAATATATGATTGATGTTTTGTGGGCGAGGAAACAACTTGGGAAATGGGGTAGTGTAATGATCGCAGTGAAAGCGATGAAGAATACAAGTATGTTCTGGTATTTGACTTCATATTGGAGCGACTATAGGTCATCGGACCTACTGCGCCCATTCACATTCCATACATTTCTGTACGACAGTGATATACATGTATATTAGTAGTATTATCCCGATAACAAAGCACCCATGGATTTTAAAAAGATATAAGTGTACTTTGGGTCTATAGAAATGAGACTTCAGTTCATTAAATGTTTACTAAACAATTTTAGATTAGCCTAAAATATATATTTAGCAATCGGAGACTCTTCAATGAAGATAGATACGAAACTTGATAGCTGTTTTCCAGTCGACCCACTAATTTAATTACTAATGCATTGTACATTAGCTTACATTTAACTTATAAATACATAGAAGTACAATGTGTTTCATTGATATGTGGGATATAAAGTTTGTATGACAGTATGAAATGCAAATTGTAGAACATAATAATATCCTATCATTGACTTCGAGAAAATGTAATCTCTATGCAGAGGAGCGACAGCCTCCTATAGTAGTACGAGAGATAGTTTTACCAACAAAGGGATATCTCATGAGAGTGACCATATAAGGAGAAATGTCAATAGCCGGTGGATATTTTGAAAAGCTGTGCACACATAACACAATCTCTACCACACATTCCTGGTGCTATATTCATGTCTTGTGAAAGCGTCATTCATTCTTTTATGTTTTATTTTTGCTACATGTTATCACTCACCTCCATTGAATGGATATGACTGAATAGTTGTACAAATAATATGCTTCTGTCTGTCCATCTCTCTAATTGAAACTTGATTAGAACTAAAGGCCTGTTTCCACTTGAACCGATTTTCTCAACGATTGGTTCATCTAATTTTGATGGGAGGCGCGGGCTGATGACCTGATGGGTCAGCTACCTTCATATTCCAAGCATCTAAAATCCTTTATCCATCACCACGGCCGGACTAAAGTACAGAGACTTGGTGTACCTGCATCGCACAGCAAGCACCACAATGTTAAATTATTGTAGTCGGCCGGCCGGCGGTGGCAATGGGCAGGGGCCTTAAGCTGATCTGACTGCCCCCTGTCGAGATAATGGGCCCAGGTGGACATGGGAGCTCTCTAAATTCATGTATTTATTCTCAGCACAAGAGATGTGCGCATAGTAGTTATACTGTAGAAATGATTGATACCTGTGTATAGATGGTGCAATGCAATGCATTGTACGAATGCTAAACCAGAGCTAATCTCATTATCAAGGTGTCTATTCTAATGTGGAATTTTAATGTCATGCACATAACCCCTAACATGTAGTAAATTAGAATCATGTTATGTTTAATCAATTATTTAAACACCTTTCTTAAAGCTGCATTCCCAGTTAATGACGATCAACAAAATATAATCTTAGCCACAAATCTTTAAAAAAAAAAGGTTTGCCAAAATTGTTGCGGTTTGTGGCCTCATATGTATGTCTAGAGTTTCTATTTTTGTGTACGCCGAAAAAGCCACTTATGGTCATGATTTCTTTACCTGCACCCATTATCGCTCACTTTTGCTCACTTTATTGTGGATGTTTACATTGTTCACTTATGTTTTGGGTCTATTGTATATCTCAAAGTCTACGAATATATAATATATATGTTCATCATGTATTTATATGCAAGTATTAGAAGGATTTTTTTGTCAATTTAGCGGAGAATGCAGCTTTAATTGTAAACAACTCACCAGATTGCAAAATAAATAGCATAGAAAGGCGTTTGGCTTGAGCACGAATTATCTTTTCTAAAACTTTATTTGCTTTATGTAGCCATTGATTTACCCCTTTGTAAGGCACGCTTGGTTTAATTTATTTTTGTATCACAAATGAAAAATAAATTTGATCATTATTACATCAAGGACATTTCCTTTTCCTTCGTACATCATTCGTATACATCTTGGAGCTATAACAACCTAAGTCAGTGATTAAAAATGATTAATAACCTCAATTTCAGGCCTACTGGAACACTAGGTGTGTATAATTCATTGGCATTGCCTCGGGATTATACACCAAACTGCTCCAGCAGCCCTTCAATGTCGGCCTTTAATCTTTTAATGGTAAGTGTCAGAGTGAACAAAGATTATTAGCTATTATTGCGTTACAAATGCAATAAAATAAATGTGTTATTTTACACCGACAATAAATATTCGAATTTATCTTTCTTTTAACTTTGAGAAATCCAAATAAAATAATAACCAAAGGGCATATAATGAATAGTGAATGGAACTCGGCGCTAGTGGTTAAATATTTATTGGACTCTATTCTCCAACATCTCGTCCAATAAACATTACATTACCTCCACCTCGTTCTATTTCTCCATACATGGGCCACCATAGAATAGTCTTGAAGCTTACGTTATATGGTGATTCAAGAAAAGGTTTTCCCAATATGTAATCTTCCTCAGAAACTGTGGCCATTATTCATTCCAAACATAGTTTTTAAAAAGAAGAATGGTATGGAAAACACATAACAAATATACATCTATGTTTAGGCCCTGACCTCTGGATGTTTTTACTCTCTGTGGCTACAGTTTGTATACAAATACTTCGTCGATGTAATTTGATAGACATATGAAAAATATGCTATTTTAGGAATGGAATCATGAATACGTTTACCGAAGACCTTATTTCCCTTTTGCGACAAAAATATATAACGGATAAGAGGAAAGAAGATGCTTATTTTTCTGGGTCTGGTATCTCGCCCTCTTACAACGGGAAACTAAAGAACGCCATGAATCATCCGTCGGATGACAAACATTATGAACTGACTCAGCATCACCGGGAGGCCCAAGTGGCCTCGTATTTTTTGTGTTACCATAGAAATTTATTGGGGTCGCTCCTGTCAGAAAAGTCTGGGATCGACACCTCATGACAGGACCTTATCATTTTATGGAGATTATCTTAATCCTATTTATTATTGTAGTTTTAATTAATTAACACTCAAATAATATACCAAATACTTGAGTGAATTGGCAGATATAGATTAAGTATCTAAAACTATAATACATACAATCTGAGAGTGTGTAACCAAATTGACTTATACTTCCAAATGTTAGCGCTTTGATCAGAGAGGATGGTCCCTTTGAGAGGATGTCCATCATTGGGATCATTAAGTTATAACCGTTGAATGCTACATGAATGCTTTGAAATTTAAACTTTGTTTTATTTTAAAGTCTGGTACCCCTTAATGTATTTGAAGTATTTACTAATGCCCGTTGGGCAGAACATTATTGAAATTTAAACTTTTTAAAAATGGTTTCCCTTAAAGTATAGATAGCAAAGTTGAAACAAACCCAAATTTATATTGTAGTTGTACAATGAAAAAATGTAATTGTACCCCCTTATGGCATCCCTCATACAGCAGTGGCATATTATAAACACAAATATGAGATCATTTGTTGCCAGAAAGGCGACACTTTCACCCGTATTGCGAACTTTAATATAATATGTGTTTTATTTGTCAACTATACCCAACGTTTAGGAACATGGGTAATGCAACAAGTTTGTTTTTTTTTTACTTTTTAAAAAACTCTTTTTTATGTCGTATAGCGATAGTCTCATGAGACCCAAGTATAAAATATTTAAACAAATCACACGACTCGGTATGTATGATACATGGGTTTTAATTTGAAACAATTTGCAAATATATTTTACATAGTACAATCAATTCTTTTTAACAATATACAGTGTTCGCACGATTTATTAGAGCAACAGTATTAAACTTCACAACTTCTAGTTTTCTATTTCATCATACATAGCTATGGTTTTTGTTTTTCCCCTACACCGGGTATTTATTATCGAAATTCAACAAATTCCTCTTTTTTGTGGAAATGTCGGAATGTACATTGTGGCTTACCGTTCTCATCAGCGTATTTATAAACCATCGAAAAAGTAACGTTACAGAATCTTGTTCTCCCTACTATAGTTTAAAACATACTTATCTTTCCATGGATTTCCAGGGGATTGCATACTCACTAAAAGAGTTAACCTATAAGGCAGTATTACAATTGGTCATAAAAACCATCCCATAACTTGAATTCTTTACCATACGTTAATGCACGCACTAAAGAGACAAACATTGCCGGTGTAAAAACTACTGTTCTGTACATTGAATTTATATTTATTTATTCATATTCTTTATTTATTTTCATACAAGAGTCTAGCTTCTAACTACATTGCCTGGTCACTTTCATTGGTGTTTTGCATGAATTGTAATATGTCGTTACGTTAAAATTTATTAATTATATTTTAAGATTAAAGTTATGGAGTCAGGTTTTCTATGATGCTCTAAGTATGATATAATTATTAGTTTGGAAATGGCTTTGACTCCAGACAGCCCACTATCATATTATTTACACGAGGAAGTTTGAAGTTTGGTCACCTATTCAGATAACCCCTCGCAACCCCTCGCAAGTAGACTCAACAATAGACACTCACTGCAGTTCACCGACCTGCAGGTGATAGGGCACAATAAATCAGTAAAATAATAATATAAATAATATATTAGAGCTAAATCGTACGTGTACACGGACTATCTCCCACAATAAGGCTACATATGACATGCGTTTAGCACAGTGTCAGCTACACCTCATGTTATACATTATATATGCATTACTTGCTAACAAATGCTTGTCACTTGTTGAATGGTTCTTATTTCTTCAATAAACGCTGGTGAGCACCGGTAGAAAGGTATTATGAGGTACGTGGTGATGCTGCAGTGCGCTGTTTGCCCCGCATCTCTCCCTCCTCCTCCCTCTGTCCTACGCCAAAACTCACCACGAGCAAGCATCTACTGTGTTCCTGACCCCATTTTTTGCTGCCACCAGCTTTTTGTTTGGAAAGACTTGGGCCTTATTTTTCTTGGCTGCTGCTGGTCCCAGCACTCCTCCTCCTCCTCCTTCTACTAAGCTGCTTTTACCGTATTATTTTTTTGTTTCCTTATGGGATCTATACCAGGCACTCTAGTCACATACAAGATTGAGAGGACATGCTATGATGCTGTTTTCTCCTCTGCAACTCGTTTCAATGTAATCTTATTAAACGGCAAAATAGCCAATATAAAATATTATAAATTCTAAAATAAATGGACATATTTGACTGTTCTGCATGGGGGTGGGACTGATTACCCTCGATAATGTTGTTTATATTATTACATAAACACAAACGTCCCAGACCACCCGTCCCCCTGTACAACAAAATTCAAGTATCACCCACATGTGCACGAGACGAGAACCTGCGGTGAATTGGTACAGGTCTTCTCCGCCCCCCTCCCCCCCCCCCCGACTCCCCGCCCCCTCACCCCTGACTTGATGCAAGAACCGGCGGAAAGAGCGCGCTACTGTCTGCCCCTCACCTTTCTCTCTCCGTCTGTGGGTTTACTCTTGGCAAGCAGAAGGATTGAGTGGCTGGCTGAGCGTAAATTATTGACAGAAAGTACAGAGAGCACCGAGGAGATAGGATCAAACCCTGAGGTTGGTACACTTTTGGCTATTAGCATTTAGGCAAATATTATAGGCTGGTGTGATATACTGTTTCTACACTTTGTGGTTGTTACATCATCACAAAGTGCCACTTGGGATGAAGATGAAGGTATCCACCTTATTCCTGTAACCCAACCAAGTGTGTCATGAGTATCAGTATGGATTACCAAACTCTGAGGTTGGTACAATTGTGGCTATTAGCATTGAAGCAGGTATTTAAGCCTAGTGTGATATATTGTTTCTACACTTTGTGTTTACTAACTAGCTGTGTTGGTATTTATAAATTCAAGTGCCTTCGTGTCAACCTCTCTCTTGCAACTCAACGAAGTGCGCCATGAAATCGTATGAGTTGCCTTCATATAGACATAGGCCTATAAGACAGAATTCAATCTGTATTCAAGCAATGCTGACCTACAATTTCCAACCTGGCCCACTGGAAGGTATTGTGCGATACCACCTATACAGGCCGGTACACATTATAAACTCTTGCATGTGTTACATTATTGAGGAGCACACTTCCACTACATTTCATGGAGACTTCTACATTTGGGAGAAAACAGATTTCCGCCCGTTTATTGTTCATAAAATACAGATCTATGAACTAAGTAGTAAAAATACATAATCAAAGTTTTGATTTTATATAGAATGCATATAGCGTATGTTCTAACAATCATTCTATTAATCAAAAATATTATTACCATATTTAATTATAGCAAGCTTAGTAGCGTTATGGACTTCTTTATTCGTTATGATATCTTAACCATAATAAAGAGGGTGAGAGATGTATTGCAAGGAACCTGAGGCCAAATCTGATTAAAATCAATTATTTCAAGAGCCATATTATCAATGTTTAGCTAATCCTATACTTGGAAGCATGAGCCAGGTCTTATCAATACAATTTCTAATGCCTCATTCTCACCTGTGGCAGAATATATTATATATACACATGCGTACATACTTACATGTGTAAACCATAACAATGCATGCATAAATGAAATTAATCCTTTGCTTGGTTCAGTGATCTATCAGACTGTTTTGATTACATAATACAAATCTCTCATCAGGATCATAACAATACAAACCATACTCTAGCAATATATACCCTGAGCTACCATGTGCCATACATGCCATGAAGGAACTTGCAAAACACCTGGCAGTTCTCATTCTACTACAGTATCATGATAGTATCAATATTGACTAATCTAATCTAATAGTGGCACTTTTTTGGTATCAATTAATGAGGCCTGATTCAGTACAGACTGATATGATGTAGTCTTTGGCACCATCCCAATGCATGCAAGCATGCTAATTGCGACCTTAAGATACGATCCAAGATGGCAGCACCATACCATCATTAATTCATAAATATATCACCAATGAAGTGTGCCGCGTCCAGGCTTTCGGTCGATATCAGATATTGAATGGTGTAGAACTTCATTGTGTGATATATGAGAAAGAATTTATTAAATATTTAGCCATCTGTATCGCATGCACTCTACAAATATTACTGCTTCTTGATTTGGGATGTTTGATACACCAGATGCTCCAGTCGAATATTGGGTGACACATACTAGCAATTAAGTCCATGTTGAAAAGCAAAAGATAATTTAGTGTCTCCTTCTCTGGATGCCAAATTGCAGTCATCTTTGGCAATTATGGCCCTGTTTACAAACAATGAAGAAGGGGTCTGTCATTAAGTTGATCACTGCTATGTTACAAAAAGTAATAAGCTCTACTTAGTTTGCGGTGCTTAAATACACTGGAGAGGATACCAGCGCTTATGAACTGTCTGTAGAGGGGAAAAGTACCGGTTGCACCGCCAGTACCACCGAATACCTTCAGGGGTATACGCTTATAGTTATACACACCCTAGCCCTAGGCTAGCCTTGCATAGTTCTCACCTCCTGCAGTATCATACAACTTTGAGAAGTTAAGTTAATTATAACCTCTATGAAGTTTACATAATGGATTGCTCCCAGGGCTTGTTGTTTAAAAGCAAAAGCATGTAAAGATAGAAAAATGGGTGCGAGAGAGGGAGTTTAGATTGTACTGCAAAGTTGGGTGGGATGGGCAGGGAGCGAAGATGGAGGGGGATGGATGGAAGTGATCCAGAGGAGGGGACTAAATCTACATTTTGTATCCGCCACACCCAAAGCATCAACAAGCGGGTTAGTGTGAGCTCATATGTCTTCTTCGGCCTTTTATCATAAATCCAGGTCTTCTTTTTTACATGACCCCATTCTAACGATATCATCAGCGAGATGCTCAGTACTGTGGCTATGATCCAGAGGAAATTGTTTTTAATGAGTCACCGTATGTAAATACCAGTGGCACTTGGTTAATATAATATAATAGTGCTGATTAAACTTCTCGTAACTTCCCACATTAATCTAAAAAAAAAATTGTATCAATTCTAGTCAGCAGAACTGGGCTCCCTGTATAATCGGAAATAAATCTAATAATGGTGGTATCATATGAGTGAGTCAGGGCGTCAGAAAGTGTACGATTTGCCTTCAACAATCCTCTCAAATAACCCAAAATTAATAGATTTTTGACAAGAATTATGTTAATTTACTAAATATATAGAGTTGCTGATTCTACAGTTTCTGACACCCCCATCTTTACATGTATGTAAACTTAACAAACATGTAGGAGACTCCCACAAGAAGTAAAACTTCTCATTTAAATCAGTCTCCCCAATATTTCGACTAATCCTTTTGAATCTCAAATAGAAACGCAACATGTATACAGATCTATATAGATCCCGTGTGTCCAGAAATCAGTTCCGAAGTATAGATTATCTGCTTTGTTTCCAACTTAATATATCTTTAAAAACCTCTCTTATTGATTTTCTTCATTGAAGGGCCAATATAGATCTTTTACTGAACCTTTGTTAATAATTAAAACAAAATCTAGTTTAATACGTGGCTTACCCAACTGTACATGCAACATCTGAGTGGAATCAGTACGTGAGTAAGTAACAGACAGTAGATTCCATTTCTGGTTGAAATACATGTTATTCCATTTTGGTCTAAGAATTTATTACAGTCATATTTTATTATACCTTACAATGGTATATTGCCGACTATAGAATCCATCACTTGGAACAAGAGTATCCTATAAGAGAATACCTCTTAGGTGTACAGTAATTATTCAATTGACTGACAACAGTGAGAAGTGGGAACACATTTTGGAACCACAAATAACTTGGCCTTGTGTTGTACATGTTCTGGGGCTTGACACAATCTGTTTCCAACCGTCTGTGTCCAGTCGTCATTCCCGCCAACTTGCTGGATTTGTCACCATTGTTTAAACCAGTAAGTGGTTAGAACTAACAATGTAAACAATACTTTATTTTAAGATTATTTTTATGTTATATGAAATTCCTCCCACTAAGAGGTTAGAATACACCCAAAAGAACATTTCTCATGGAACGTTGGATTATCTATGAACAGCGAAGATATTTTCAAGGTGGAATTATCCATCATATTCAGAGACTAAAGAATATTCTCCATATCGATGGTAACTCGATATCGGCGTGCGGGAATTTCTCTTTCTTACCTTATTTTGTGCCTAGATATCTATGCTGTATGAGGGGTGCGATAAAAGGTGGCAAATATCTTTTTTCAACTTTTAAATAATGTGGGAGGAAAAAGAACAAAGGTTTTTTCAATATTCTTCTTTGCTGAGAGCATCTATAATATTAGTTCTGTAAGAGAGAAGTGTAATTCTCTGCATCTCCTCTGAAACTGCTGGAGGGATTGTTGCGAATTTCACAGTGGACATGCTTTGACATAGTGGAAACCCGTTCCACCGTTTTTTGTTTTTTTAAATAAATTTTATTGACAAAGTTTCACATAGTGATAGTTCTCATTCGTTTTAAGAGCGATTTTCTAGAAAATAAGGGTTTAATAAGGGTTTCAAATTAAAATTTCACCCACGTTTTTTACGCCGACCAGTTTACGTTTGACTTTCCATAAGGAAGCAGTAGATAAACACCTATAGTGAACGTGAGTCAAATAGGTTCAATGCTGCGTCATAAGAAAGAACGGGAAAGAACGTGTTGTCATAGCATCAGAGTTCAACGCTGCATCGTAAAAATAAACATAAGTCATTTACATAATCCACCTCCTCCTTCCTCCTACCCCTCCTCCTCCTCCTCCCCGTCTTGCTCCCTCCATCCTCACATAAATTGTTTAAAGCTTAAATCTCTTTATTCCTCTTCTTCCCTTCATATAATTACTCTAATAGAACCCTCTTCCCCAGTCCGTCTCCATCTCTCTTACAGGCAAGTCCCTCAAAATAATTAATTAATTCTTACAGTAGTTTACTCTTAACAAGTATGTCTTCAGAATTGAATTTCTAACTTTTCTTGACCAGTTTTTTTTACTATTGTAAAACACTCAAGTTGACCACTTTTCCTACATCTGTGCACAATTTCATTCCCACTATTTCATTACATAGCCTACTATTAATCTAGATAAGAATGTTAATACAGGTACTATGTTACAGAGAGATGTTGAAAGAGAAAGATGGTGGGAGAGGGAACAAGGAGAGATGAAGATGTGTGCCTGACTGTCCCGCTAGTATTTGCTAGTATATGGGTCAGATTTTCAGAAAATGTACAATTAGCAGCTGTACACATTAAGTAAATTCTGCTAAATTAGCCTGAAATTTGGTCAATACTAGGTAAATTCAAGTATATTCAGCATTGCATTGATTCTAGCAATCTGTTTGGTTAGGTTGAACTGTATTTTGAACTTTATTTTCGTCTGAAATTTGGGTTATTTGAGAAGATTGGGGGAGTTGAATTGAACATTTTCTGTAAATCTGACCCATATGATAAATAGTAAATGTTGTATACCAATCATGTGTTGCAATCCATTCGTTTACATGTGCACAAGAGATGCTATGAAACTTTGGTAAAATGCCAAGGAGGTTTCTGTTAGTGTCACGTTCTGTTCTTGTATAATGGGATTTGTGAGCCTCCATCTCACTTTTTAACACTGGGTGGCACTAACGGTACATTTTCTGGCGTTTTGCCGAGGTATAATACTTGGCTCAATCGGTTCAAAATAACTGTCGTTCCTTTAGAATAATCTATGTATCGCAAATGTCTGAGGCGTATTTATTGTGTGGTAAAACATATGATTATTATTGTGACATGGTTGAGAATTATTTCCATACACCACTGGAAGAAAAAGATAAATGGTTCTGAGATTTGATCTGTTCTGTCCATCTCGGAAATGTAAAGCAATATGGGGACTTGCATATAGGCCTATGCTCAATCTTGAATACTGACTCTTGATAGAAGTATGCATGGGAGTTCAGTGCAAAACTTAAAAAAACCATCCCATATGGATGTTCAGCATGGAATGTTTATCAATGGACTGACGTAAATTGCCATGTGTGATAGCACAAGCCTTTATCTTTCCCATTATCCATTTTGGTTTCATAGATCGTTTCTACAAGGTATGATATTGCCATAAATGTTCTTGCAATTCTCGATAATGGTATGTGCACTGCAGGCCCTAGCAGACATGGGCAGCTGCACATGCAAACGACCTATTACAGTCTTCAAACAGCTTGAAATATGTCAATCAAAAAGACTTAAGTTTGTCCTTGTCGTGATGGTTTGGGACAAGTATCGAACTTTCGTTTACTTTGTTGTCTAGAGGCTTTTTTACTTTCTCGGCGCTAAAATACACCGATTTGATATACTGATTTCAAAATGATTTGGCACAGAATCGATTCAACGTACAACATGCCCTGTTCTATATCTATAATGTTTCGAGGAGGCTGATTATATATGTGACAATATGTGTCACTGCATGAGGACGCAATATTAAAGAAAGCAGTTAGACTGAACTCTAGTTATTTCTCTACTCATTTAATGGTTCTAACCCATTGCATATTGAAACAATTATACATTGATTAAATACTTGCTTGGTCGATTCAGGGGTGATTGCTGCAATTCTAAATGCCCGAGAAAGACTTGCCATGATGTTATAAACATGTATAAAGGCAATTATGACACTATTTGTTTGTTTAGATGTTTTATTCTATCACAGCATTATGCCCGGAAGGGCACTTTTCTCATAGGGATAGCCCTGAATCAGATCATGGCAGCTAAATCGAACGATGCTTAAAAAAACATGTATTTCACTTGTATTGAGCTATTGACATAATCTATGTTTGACAATCATTACCGTTACACATAGCAGTATTTATTGTCCATTTGCTAATCTATTTTGTTTCTGTAAACTTTGCAGGATGAGACCTGAAATGTTATTGACGTGCTGCCTCCTGGTGGCAATCGGAGGAGTACAGAGTTGCTCAGAGCCCGAGGGTTACAAGGCTATGGATGATGTCCGCGTGTTGTCTTCAAGTGACCTTTTCATTTACGCCAAGTTTAAGTCCAAGTTTACCTACACAAGAGACGGCGAGCATGGCAAAGAATACGACGTCAAGCTCAGCACAGATGTGATGTGTGTTGTGCGCAACTCGGATGGCGCTTCAGTGCCTATACATATCAACATCACTGAAACACGTCGCGGAGACATGGACACTTTCGAGAACCCTTGCATCAACTACTTCCATGACATTCGCTTTGACCAGCCTGTCTACGTTATGGTCGAACCAAGGGGCGATGAGTTTGGCTTCGAAACATTCAATCTTCAAGGACCGTACTTCTACGAAAGTGACCTTGATATTAGGAAACTGATGAGAGGTTGTTCTAACATCAACACAGAAGCGCCCGCTGGTGGTAGGATTATCACATGCCCTCTAGTGGAGGCTTCACCAGCCCGTTGTATCGATCTCACAGGAGAGGCGCCAACGGCGGAGGGAGGAAACAACACAGCCTCAGCATTTGGGCCATCTTTTGGCAGTGCCAGTATGGCGGCCGGTATGTTCGCCCTGTACCGTGGGCTGGTGTGAAAGTATGTGTGTATATAGACAGGGTAAATTAGACAGCGTACCCCCATCGCCTAGAGCTGCTGTATTGAAAAAGCCTCCGAGGTTATTTTCAACCCCTCAAATGGTCCGTAAAATGTAGGAGCTGACAAAGCCCGCCATTCCTGCTTGCTTCTCCCTCCAACATGGTGGAGTTTCTATCCTAAATTGACTCTCAGTCATAAAGTCGCCTGACACGGTGCTAGAAACGGTGCTAATACAATAATTATATAGTGATGGATTCTTGGATTTTGAAAGATTTTGAACTGTGCAGCCTATCTGAGGGATAGTTACAAAAACTGGTGATCCCCTCAACTTAATTGCAGCAAGCTCCACATACCATTCGATATTAATAAAGGATTCCCACCTTAGATTTGAAACACCAGCTCAATCAGAACTACTAGAATACCTCGAATTTCTACACAGGACCACTGTCAGTGTCACAAAAGCCATACCCTGCGTGCCTTCAAATGACTTTAGTAGCAATGAGTAGTTTCTCCATATGTAGCACCAACTGCAGCCAGACCCCTTTTGGTGCAATCTGGATCTCAAGAGAAGACGTTGAGAGTATTGTCGTATTCCCATTTTATCGGGGAATGCGGTATAATGACGCCAAAGATGACATTTGATCCACCACCGCATAAGCTTCGTCCCTACTACCCTAGCATTAGATAGAGAGGCCCGGAGCTTGACGCAAAACCAATCGAGACATTCTAGCTTTATAACAAGAATAAAAGATGACTTGAATGATGAGAGAGATTCATTGGATGGTGTGTAATGAATCATATTTTTCTGCTTAAGGGCTGCTCCACTACGTCGCAAGGAAGAAGCGATTACTTGTGAGCGACGATCTGATCACAGGAATATGTTCTTGCGAAGGGTAATCGCTAGGTCTTGCAACTTGTGGAGGAGCTGTATAGGTTCCTCTTCTATGTCGCAAGACCTGCATGCATGTATGATCGCAAGCAATCGCCTATTCTTTGCGACGTAGTGGAGGGGCCCTATAAGGCATTGCTGTTGAAGAGATTTCTCAGTGTGGAGCCAAGCTTGCCCCTTTTGAAGTATTTCTGAGCCCTCCGATGTATGTTTATGTACACGCCACATTAAATTAATGATTTTATTTTGCGAAATATCTAAGAAAATTGTTGCTGAAATCTGTGCATCGTATTTGGGAATTACTGATGGATAAATTTTTCTTCTGCTTTAGAACAAATATTGAAATGTAAAGAGTAGCGATTCAAGATTTAATCTTTTACTGAATTTCTGTCAGTTTGCGCCAAAGAATAAAAACTTTTTAAAGTCTTACTACTTTGTCGTTCTATATTGTATTGCACAAACACATTCAGATAATGCTTCTTCAGAATATTTGAAGAGCTTCACATCTGTTTGGCAAAAAATAGGTGTGTTTCCGATTCACCCCACCCCACCCCCACCCCCCACCTAAAAAGATGTTGACCATACCTGATTTTGTTTTTACCATACCTTAGTTTTTTTTGGATTCTGTGACAAAAAAAGCTAATAAAAGCAAGAAACAGGTTTTACTAACCCGAACCTATCAAAAAGCCCATTTTCCATGTTTAAAACAACTATAGTTATGAAATAGACATTTTTTTCAGTTCCTGAGAGGTGGTTTCCTAGAAAAAAAATTAAAAAGAAAAGTTACCCCCCCCTACTTAGCTTTCAGCCAGATAAATCGGAAACGCACCTATTATTTTTGGGGGCCTTATGATTCTAATTTTCTCTGGAAAAGGTTATTGCGAACCCCAGTCACTCGGCCAACACAACTTCTAGAAATTCTGTTCTTTTTTCACCTTATAAATCTTATGTATCTCCTGAATCCACCTCTTAGTGCAAAAGAGTTTGTCGGTGTTGTTTGTGTCGCCTTAAGAACAGGACATCTCCATGAATTATCCTGGAAAACTTTATTGAAATCCATCGTAAATGAATTCCATTTTTGTTAAAACATTTTATCTAATTTATTCAGAAGTTTTGGATTCGAATGATAGATTTACCGATGTTTTAGCATTAGAGACTTGGAGGTATATACATACCGGAAGTCAGTGGGCGGCACCTTTAGAGCAAGGATATGTTTCACCTGATTGAGTTATTAGGTTGCACAGGTGTTTCACTGCGACCTGCAGAATTCAAAGGCACCGGTGCCTAGAAGCAAACGAAGTAACTGTCTGCAAATATGAAAGTCAATCTTCCCGTACAATACACCTTTCTCTCTAATGCCTAATGCCTAATGCCTAAATATTATAAAGGTATATTCACTACAGCAAGAGAAATAAGCATTTATAAACGACACTCAGATACATTTCTTTTGCATAAGCAAGGTCCATCCAGCACAAGATATTGTTAGCAATACTCTATATCAAAGTCAGTCGCGGAAAAGCTGTGACAGTCAATACTACAATAATGACACTTTACCCACAAACCACCTCTGCTATATCCAGAAATATCTTCACTACATCTTCATTATAAAATGCACTTATCAAAATGGGTAAATAAACATAAACTTGTAGACATAACATTTTTCACCATCGGTTTTACCTTCGGATTCAAGCTATAGATATCATCTTTAATATACCGTTGCTATGTATTTAAACCCAACATCCCAAATAAAAGAAAACGCAGAGTTGTCCCTCATATATATATATATATATACAGAATAATAGAGATAATTCATTGCGTTGAGTACACGCATAATTGCATTACAACGTTGGTGTAATAATACAATGCAAATAATTATAGTCTCTATATATTTATGATATAGGCTATTATATAAATTATAATATGTCAGTATCTGAAAGATTCAAGTTTTAAAAATCAACTACATATCTTTTCCTGTGCTTTAACGGTTTGTATATTGATCATATTATAATGGTAAGCGCTAGAAGACCTCATTATGGGGGTCAGATGTGCACTAATTATTATCAGTAATGAAAGTATGAAATTATAAAAATAAATTACTTCATTTTTCTTGTGTTTGAAATGGTTGTGTATTGATCATATCATGAGGGCAATATGTGTTCTACCCTGTATTTTTAGTTACTGGCAATAAAAGAATTCAAATCTCAACAACAACATACCTAAAAGGTAATCGGACAGGGGAGAGAGAAGGTTATGTAGCGAGGAATGAGAGGGCTACCTTGTACTGGCCGAGAGAGAGAGAGAGGTATGGGATCGGATGGACTCTGACCAGGGGGTGGGTCCATTATCAACTCTCTGCTCCTCCCACTCGCTATTTGCACCGATTCACTGTCGATATTACCGATATCAGCATGCAATAACATACAGGCTGATTCTTATGTACAAATTGCATCTTGAGGAAAGGGATTATTTTTATTTGATGGCGGGGAAGGAGCTGTGCAGACCAACGAATGAGCCAGGTAAGGATTTCATTTCTTTGTTGCAAACCTTATTAATGTTTAATGTTGTCAAATATAAATAAACACCATTTGATGGGTTGTCAACCCCCTAGTGGGTACAAATTTCAATAGGTTAAATGTGTGTAAATCAGTACTCTACGGTTGGAATTGTGAATATAATAATATAAATAAAGAATAATCATACTTATATTTTATAAATATAGTTATGGGCAGCTAGATTTGTTTGATATTGGCTGCCCATGCCTTATGTATAACTTTATTTCATGATTTGTTTTTGTTACCTATATCTAGTCGTCAGTCAGATTTATAATGTCCAAAAATAAAATGAATTATACAACATGAATAAAAACTTATTATTTTATACAAAGCCCTTTAATTGAGAGAATTAATCGTTTGATTGAAAACGTGTTTTTTATTTCAATTTATGAGTGCGTGAGCCTGGCACTCTTCTTGCCTTTGGTAGCCCTTTTCCTTACCACCAATGCAACTTAATTATATGCATTATACAATATTATAATTATAAATACATAGTATTTGAGACTTTTTTAAAAATACATTTACTTAAATTACAGATAAGCAGATACTTTGTATTCGTATTTTTTTCAATATATATCAAAATTGTTATCAACAACAGCTGACATTTCTACAACAGAGAGCACATCATACGAATTAATAATAGTGTCCATTTATATCGTTTTAGTGGACTACTAATATCTATGTTCTCTTATTCAGATGCGATCATATTCATTATAGATTATGTAATAATAAAAGATAATCAGGAATTAAAGATTAGACTCTCCATATCTTTGTTTACGTACGTGTTACTCCGACTAGTAGGGTTTTATTATATTTTTATATGTGAGCTGCTCTGATGGGAGTAGAACAGTAGGTTGGGGGACTGTATGACCTCTTCTTTTACAGATCCGGGTGTTGGTATTTAATCACGGTTTAAAGTTGTTCTTCTGTTACTGTGGACGTGGTGGGCTATTTCTATTGTTTGATTTACAAGGATCCAATGGTGTCTTAGATAATTCCACCTTTCAGTTATAGATTTCGTACCAAATCTAGGTTAGTGGCTACTTGCAACCATTTATATTTCCCACCACAATTTAGTTGATTTGTTATTATTTTCTTTCTTATTGCTCATCAATATTTTTGTACTTCAGCAGGAATAAAGACAATTTCCAAACGGAACGTAAATAATCTTTATTAGTAAAAATATAAATATTATGCCAGAGGATTTTGTTGAGCTTTTCATAAATTCATATTTTACTAAATAATAGAATCGTCTTCTACCTGGATTAAAGCAGCATTCCCAGTTAACATCAACCAACAAGTATTTAATTAGAACTAATTTTTATTCCGTTCTTTCCATATCCATCTGACATACATTTGACCAGAATTATGAAGGATTTCATCCTGATGGTTTTTGTAGCAGCGCTACATAAAAGTCCCCATAAATTAATGATTGCTGCAGTGGTTTCACTTATCATCGCTCACCGGTGCTGGTTTACCTTTGGTCGATGCGACTTCAATTTTCAAATAGAAATATATAACAACATCAATATACTCTAAGAAGATACACTTTAGGGAAGTTGAAAGAAATGCACTGTTTGTTCTTTTATCAATGTATGATTAGCGGACTGATTATGTTATTTGTTTTACTGGGCAAAACAAATGTAGAAAATGAACGATGATGATAATAATTTAATCAAGGTTAAAAGCTAAACTGAAGAAAGTAACTCATATTGTGTCGATAATATTGTTTAATCTGTTTTCATGACGAATGAGACATATCACTGTGTGAGAATTCAGTCAATAGATCCCACTAGGAGTATATGTGTTGAGATCAATTTTGTCGTAATAGCTGGGAATGTAGTTTTAAATCTCAACTGGGTGCACCCTGCATCTGATGTCTTGGGATCGGGTATACATCTGAAGGAGAGGCAAGGTATTAGTTTTGTTCAAAAGATTAAAATGTCACCGTTGCATTATATAGGCATGTACCTGTTTCTGCTGGCACTACTCTGCATGGCTGCCCCCTCACAAGCTGATGTTAAGGGTAACATTGTTTAAAATCTTAATTTGATTTTAAATTATTTTTTCAGTCATATTATTTTACATGTAATTTTCTCTGCCACAGGCAATTTGAAATGTTATTTTGCAAACATTGCAAATATGTGACATATATATCAACATCATTATCCTTATCAATTGAATTACAAGTCTAGTTTAAATTATACAATTAAATGTTAATACCGCAATCATAGAGCTATCATATAGGTTTAATGTTATAAATACATTTGCCCGATTACTGGGCCCTGTTGCATAAGACATCCGAAAAATTCTCATGGTAAGCTTTTTCCCCTTGCTTTGGTAGGACATTTCTACTGTAAGAATAGAAATCAGCTTTGTCTGTAAAATATCTTTGTCTGTTTAATATGTTTTATGTTTCTCAAGGGGTCTTCATGCTCCAGTCCTATAACTATCCTACCCACAAAATGGGGGTTACAGCTTTTGGCGATGGCGCACCTGCCGCCATAACCCCAATGGGGCGTCGTTTTCTCATCCACTCTCCGGGCCTCAACGCACAAAACGGCAGTATCTCTCTGGAGGCCCTGGACTGGCCAAACCACTTCCTCACCCATCACCAAGCCCGCCTCTACCTGCGCAAACGCCGACCTGGAGACGGAAATGAAATTGCCGCCCGAGCCACCTTCACCCCTTTAAGCGCTGCAAATCGCCCTGGTCATGTGCTTTTTCAATCGGTTGATTCTCCTGGATTCTTCATCAGGCATGCTGGCTATATTTTGCGCCTGCACCGCAACGACAACTCTCCTTTATTTCTATCAGATGCTAGTTTTAGGTTCATACAAGGTCCGTATTTCCTCCTCAGCGCTAACATGCGCCAGTCTGCAATTGGTGTGCAGGCGAACCCGAACCCCAGTAGGCCAGTAGCAGCGGTGATGAAACCTTTAAAAGATGCACATCCTTTCCACGTCACCTTCCCTGGTCTGTCTCTTAAGGAATCCAGTGTCTCTCTCGAGTCTGAGCAAAGGCCACGCCACATACTACGTCATTTTGGTTATCTGCTTGACCTTGAAGACAAAACGAGTCCTAGGATCCCAGCTTACCTAAATAAAGATGCGAGTTTTGTGCTTTGCAATGGGTGCATGACTACAGGATACTGGAGTCTCGAATCAGAAAACTTCCCTAAAAATTATATTAGACATTATGAGTCCCGGTTAAAAATTGCTTCTCTTGAAGATTCACCGGTATATCGGGCTGATGCCAGCTACCGCTTCGTTAAAGGTAAATATTGTAACAGCCAAGTAATTCTAATATTCTAATATCTCCAACTCTCCAAGTACATGTATTTTATAATGTTTATAATAATTGTATAATGCAACAGAGAGATTTGCATCTGTCACTATGCATGTTTGGTGCAGTTCATGCAGTTCCAATCTGATATAAAAGTAATTAGCCCCATTTTGACTGCAGCATTAGCCAAGGTTCAAATTTTGCACAGAAGGTGAATGGTCATGGAGGGCTCTATTCCCTTTAGAGCTCGTTAGGGCGGAGGGACTGAACTTCTTTCTTGTTCCCCCCTTAATTGCCTTTACATACTTGTACTTTCCATAATCACGAAGTATTTGAGAGAGAAAATCACATGCTTTGTGCTCTTTTACTTGAGGAATGTAAAGCCTGATATCTACTACCATGTCGAACCTCAAATCAGACCTCACATCAGACCTCATGTCAAAATTTACAAGGGAAAGACTTTTGCATTCATACTTAAGCTCATTTTTGTCATCTACATGAAAATTTACAAAGCTTCTTGATGTGAGGTTTTGATGTGAAGTTAGTCGTTGCAGTGGATACTAAGTGTCACACTCCATTACACTCACTATCAGACCTCGCTACCTCAGACCGTGCTCTACAAGTAATTTGTACCTCAGACCGTGCTCTACAAGTAATTTGGCCCTACTAGGGGGTCATCTATCTCCCACAATCATCCCCAAGTAGCTCTAAACATCACTATGATAATGTTGCAGGACATGCCTATATCAGCCCATACAGCATGCCAGGGTTTTACATAGGGGTTAGGGAATCACAGCCAAATGTGGTTCTGTCAGCTGACACAGGAGAGCGCTTCGTAGAAGTATATCCAGGAAATAATGGTCGTCCTGGAACCGTTTCTCTGGAGTCATTTGACAGAGCAGGATATTACCTCACAGTTAGTCAAAATGGCGACATTCAAATTGTCCAATCTGAAAGGTATGTGGTATACAAACTGCTTGTTAAGCCATACAAGTCGATCTTGCTACTGCTAGATACTGCTGGTGGTTTCCCCTGATCCAATGGTCGCAGACAAACGCATCATCTTTTCTTTTCATTTTGAGAAAATCAATTGAAACACCCGTCAGTCTGTCAAGCCCTTGGGCAGAGAAACCAGTCCGATTGGTTCAAAAATGGGAAAACTCATATGTTTATCATTATAGTGATGCTCTAAGAAATAACAATTACATTCAGCAGTCCATGTGATAAGTTCATTATATCTAAGTGTGCATTTGTAAGGATTTAAACAATCGTTGTTAATTGCAACTGACCTTTGTTACCCGTATTTCTGAATACTTCCAAAATCAAACCAAAGTTCAGCATGAATTTTACAATTCAAATGGATGGCTATAGATAGGTAGATAGGTCAAAAATCAAAAGTACAAAAAAAAAGAGAGCTCCCATAATAAGGAAGAAAGGGGATGATCAGGGAGAGAAAATCACATGCTTTGTGCTCTTTAACTTGAGAAATGTAAAGCCTGATATCTACTACCATGTCGAACCTCACATCAGACCTCATATCAGACCTCATGTCAAAATTTACAAGGGAAAGAAGAGACTTTTGCGTTTCAGCATTTGACATTAGTTTTTAACTTTATATGCAGGAATGATGCCTATTTCCCTCAGGGGTCAAGCTTCACCTTGCGGGAGACCACTTGGTTTGACAAGAGCTTCTCACTGGAAAGTTGCTCGAGGCCTGGCTGGTACATCACCAAAGACAAATTCTCGTTAAAACTGACCACCTACACTTCAACTAGGGAGTTCTACATGGCAGCAAGTTTCATCAGTAAGTAACCTCTTTGGGATTAGACCTATTACGACAAAAGATATCTGACCTAATGTATTCATATCATGACTTATGGGACTTAATTTATCAATATTCTCTGCTGTTATATATGAATACAAGAAAGGATTTAGGTAGGCCTTCGAAATATAAATGACTTTTATGAGGCCTTATAATAATAGAAAAAGCAACCGGACAAAATGCACCGAAAGTCTAGCCAAATGACCTTCAGATGGGATGGGAAAAGAATGGAACAAAATGTAGGCCAGGGGGATCCGGCAGTGGTCTATTGTGTTGGCTTTGAACCCCAATGCAGTTTAACATAACAGATCTGATACATTAAATCAATTTGATACCAAAATATACTCAGATATACCCGGTATTCTTCATTGTTCAGCCTAATTGAGGAGAATTTCTTAAATGTGTAGAGCTGCCAATTGTACATTTTCTGAAAATCTGACCCATATATGAGTGTTGGGGGTTTGAACCCCTCACTGTGGCAGGTGTGATTTTTCTTTATTCAATTATTATTTCATGAATTTATGTTTGTACACTCAAAACTGTTATGTATTGAATTGGATTCCAGGAGCCTCACAACCCCCAGTCTCCCACCGTGCAAAAAGCAGTAAGTATCGATCCTCATGCTCCCATATCGATTTATAAACGAAGAAACCTTCAAGTGACAGTTTTACTTATTCTAATTTAAGCCAGCATCTCACGAAAACCTTAATCGGCTGGCCTTGATACGAGTTGATCAGTTATCTGATAATATAGAACATGTTAAATATAATCAGAGTGTTAGATTCTCACCCAATTAACCCGTTGACATTAAACATGATGTAGATCATTAGTGTGTGTGCATGTCCCACCCAAACCAATTTAGCTGATCATCAGATGGGCAAAATTGGTCGGATGAATATATCGGTTTTGGTGGCATTCCACCTTTAACGCTAAATGTATCTTTTCTAAACTCAACAGGACCATTACTGATCCAGTCCTACAACTACCCAAACTATACGCTGGGGTTTGCCTTTGGCTCGCAAGAAGTCTTCATTGTACAATCTGGCAAGCGTTTTGTTCTAGTCTCTCCAGGGCTTGCTGGAGGAGAGGATACCGTCTCCCTCCAGTGCGTGGACAGACCTGACACCTATCTCCGCCACCTAGGAGGAATTCTGTGGGCTCACTCCAGGGTGAACGCTCCAAACCCGGCTAACTATATAGCTGAAGCCACGTTCTACCTGAGGCGGGATAAGTGGCTGACAGGCTGGGATGCCTTGGAGGCATTCAATGTGAGGAATGCCTTCCTCCGTCACACTGGGTATCGACTCACTCTTGCTGTCTATGATAATTCACAGCTGTTCAGAAAGGATGGTAGCTTCAGGAGTATTGAAGGTAGGTGCAATTAACGTATAGATATTATAGTATTGAATGTAGGTGCAACATTTAGAGATAATATTATTGAAGGCTGGTGCAACATATTAAGAAGATTATATCATTGAATAGCATGGAGATAATAGCATTGAAGGTAGGTGCAACATATGGAGATAATAGCATTGAAGGTAGGTGCAACATATTATGGAGATTATAGCTTTGAAGTTTGTTGAAAGTTGAAGTGAAAAGTTCAAACGTATGGAGACATTGAAGAAAGGTGAAAAATAAGCATTGGTATTAGTATAGACATAATAAGGTATAAGTAGTTATTACGAAAATGTTAAAAACCTTCCAATATAATATATATAATAAATAAATAAACGGAATATACTGAAAGAAGAGAAAAACATTTTTTTAAGAAGATGATACAACCACACATTTAATTTTTAAAACAAAACAGATAAATAAAATAATTTAGAAATGTTCCATTTTAGGACCTTATTTTGTGCAGTCGTACAACTATGCGAAGTTCCACCTGGGAATCAACTCTCAAAACCATGCCATGTTGGAGAAGGAAGGTCATCCTTTCTATTTCACCCACCCAGGCCTCACCCTGGATAACAACACAGTGTCCCTTCAGTCACACTGGCGCAGAAACAATTTCCTTCGCCATTATTCTTATCTTGTGGACCTTGAAGACGCGACGCGACCACGAAACCCCTCATTGTTCAAGGCAGATGCTAGTTTTGTATTGGAACAAGACAAATTCTTTACACAGTATTGGGGCCTTAGAAGCGTCAACATGGACAACCACTACCTCCGCCATGCGTATTATAGATTTAAAATGAGCCCAATGGCACCCGGAAGTTTATTTAGAAAAGATGCTTCCTTTAGATTTGTCCAAGGTGAGTCCTGTACTAGATCGCTTTGGTCAGAGTATTTGTAACATCCCATAAACTTTGTCGTGACATTGAAATCGTTTTGATGATAGTATACTGTGTTTCAATTTAAATCCTTTTATTTAAATAAATCTATGATAAATAAACATTTACGAAGGATACTTTCTTCATAAAAGTGAGTTGCAGAAATGACACCAAAACTGAGAAATGATAATACTTGCATTCCTTGTAGCTTTTTTCTTTTAGTTTATTCGGTAATTACCAATGTTTCAGATTCCCTTTGATCCTTTGGTGGGTATCATTATCTTTTAAAAATAACAAATATGATTTGCAAAATGTGACATGGTACTTAACATAGGAATATTTCTGATGGAGTCCTACAACTACAGAGGTTATGCCTTCACTGTCGACCAGAATGGAGCCATGTACATTGGTAGAGGGAGAGGTGGGTCTCGTCTCCAGTTCATCTATCCTGGACTTACAGGAGAGCCTGATACAGTGTCTATTGAGCTGCTCACATCTCCAGGGTCCTACGTCACTCTACAAGGCCTTCATATCCAGGCCTCCAGGGTGGACACAACAGACCCAGCGTCTAGAGGTGAGAATATTAAAGCTGCATTCACAGTTATTATGACCAAAAAATGGCAAAAATTTAATTTCATGTTTATTTTATTTTTAAAATGGGATTGTACGTTCTTATTGCGATGACCGCTGCATTCTTAAAGCTGCATTCCCATCTTGATTACCACAAACCAAGTCATGCCAAATTTACTCTAATGGTCCATCTCCATTGCTACAACTGTAATACTTTAACATTAAGGGTGGGTTCCACTACCACGCTAAGTACTACTGCTGCTACTCCTTCCATTACTAGGACAGTTGATTGCTCCCGTTTCTAAAGAAACGGGAGCAAGTAACTGGAAGTAGCCGGAATGGGTGCTATTGGGACGTTACCTCTACCAATACTCTGAAATGTGAGCAAACCACATTTTATTTTTACTTGGAGTAACGTAGAGTGGTACCAGTGCCCTCTTCAGCTCCCATTACTTCCCGCTACTTCAGCTACCAAGTAGCAGCCTTTTCAAATCAAACATGTTTGATAGAAGCGGGAGCATTCTACACCTCTAAAATCTGCCAAAAGTAGTGGGATGTAACATGGCTATGTAGCAGAAACCAATAGCACCCATCCCTGTTACTCCCCCATCACTGCTCCCGCGGGAGTGGGAGAAGTAGCGGGGAAAGTAGTGGGGCAGTGGAACCCACCCTTTATGATCGGTTGGTAAAGAACGGAATAAACAGTAAATGTTAACTGAGAATGCTGCTTTAAACATCTCATAGTATTTGAAAATTCACAAAAATAGTCTTATAACATACGCTTAGAAGTGAACATTTCTTAATTTTCAAAACCTTTCTCTTTATTCTGAGGATATGAAATCGGATAAATTATATACTTGTATACTATGATAGGATGTAACCAGGTCAGTATCTGACTTACTGTATACGATGCCCACTCTGTGGCTTCTCGTGATATCCCTGGTCGAAAAAAACGAGTGGGCAAGTAATTTCTCTTACAATAACAATAGTATACCTTTTTCCTTATATATCTCTACTATACTTTTCTCTCCACTTATTAGCATCCGCTACCTGGAGGTTAAGAGAGGAGCTATTCCATAAAGCCACCCTCAGTCTCGAGGCGCTCACACGGCCTGGTTACTACATCCGCCACCAGGGATACCGACTTCTCATCTCTCAGAGCTCAGATGAGGCACTCTTCCGTCAGGATGCGAGCTTTTACCGTGAGAGTTTTTTAAAGTCCATACCTAATGCCTATAAGCCTTGAAATATTTGTTGTTTAGGGAAAACCCTATGCTTAGCCTAAGTGACCATCCAGTTCAATACTTTAAAAACATCATCCTTGGCCTCACAATGCCTGGATTTGTGATTCAGACCACCAAAATAAAATGGCGTGTCTCTATATTTTTGATTATTTAAAGTGAAATAAAGTCTAACTAATAAGAACTACAAAGACCAGTAAAATACATGTAGCAAAAGAGAAAGTCGGAGTGTTTCTAGTCAGTTTTCTAATTCCCAAGGATCGATAAATATATACCGTATTATATACGTTTGCAGAATAATAGTACCATAATTATTCTGTATCTTGCTTGTAAGTGATGCTATTCAACGCACCTATTCATTTGTATTAGTAAATTACACACTGCTCCCACGCCCACCTACAACAACGAAATTCTAAGTATTATTTTTATTAGATTGATGTTATCATCAATCTAAATGGATTGGGGTGAGATCTGTCAATCATTGATAGCATCTTGGCTCCTCCCATCCTGGATATCAGTGTGAAAAATCTGTTGATTCTGATATCAGCAGATGGGATCAGATTCATGCTGGTAATGGCTGGGAGGGGGAGGGGATGGCGTTTAGGTGTGAATTAAAGGGTAGACCATGTGTGAATTAAAGTGGCAAGTTGCGAAATAAGATGCCTCATATGCAAAGGTGTTAAAGGGACCAACAGAATCACATGGAATGACCAGTCATATATGGGATAGGGATTTCATGTTTTCTGTCTCCACTTCCTCTCCCTCCTACTATCCCTCCCTCTCGAACTTTACATTTAACTGACATCAATCTCCGTTTCCCTTGGAAACGCAATCTTCTACATGAACCGGAAATAAATAAATAAATGTAAACTGATCACTGTTAACTATTTCTTGTTTAATTCTTATTTAATGCATAATTATTTCATACTTCTTAGGTGTTTCTGAAATAAGGTCGTCTGGAACTCTGCTGTCCAAAGGTGAATATAATTTTTCTAAATAACTCATTCTTTTAATGTTGTTAAATTTGGGAAATTTGGTGGATTCTTGGTTTGCATCTAAACTAGCCCTGGTAAATATGTAAAACATATACTACAAGCATAAACAGAATATTTCCCTTCATCAGGACCATTCCTTCTCCAGTCGCTGGCTACTCCTGGCACCTTCTGGTCGGTGAGGAGGGGCGGGGCATCTTCTGGTAACCAAGGTAACCAAAGAACAGTAACCCTAAACAATGGCGGAGGTCAGAGGTTCTATATTCAGTCACCAGGGCTGAACAACCAGTCACACACCGTCTCCTTCCTGTCAGCTGACCGACCTAACTACTACCTACGTCATCATCAGGCGTCCATCACACTGGACACCCTGGAGGGGGCTCGCCGACCGCATGTATTCGACCGCGAAGCATCATTTGTGCGGGTGAAACGCGAAGATGTCAAGGATGTGCTGCTCTTTGAAGCTGTGGATATGCCATCATATTTCATAGCAGTGAAAAATGGCTATGAATTAAAGCTGGTGAAAAATAATAGGGTTAGCACTTGGAGGGATCAGGCCAGCTTCAGGTTCACGCAAGGTAACTAATTCCTAACTCTGACAAACCTCAGAGGCCCGTTGCATAACAAATCCTTTAGCAGATTGTAAGGGATTTTTAGGGAAGGAATTTGCTATGAAGACAATGTTATTTGTGTATTCCTACACTACCCAAGCAAGGGAAGATAGCTCAGCAAGGAACATTGTAAGGATTTCTTATTCAACAGGCCATTTAATTTAATTGGTGAAATATCGAGTCCCCTTATGTATGAATGCCAGGTTAAATGAAAGATTGTATAGGCCTAATAGCTATTTTCCATTATTTCCAACATAAAAAAAGTATATTAATGTATACTTGGAAAGATCGAGAACATTCATGTGATATGGAAATAAATATAAAGCGTGTGTAATTTCACTAATTTCAGCCATTGTATAGATTCCTTTTCATTTATTTAAACCCCCATTCCTTTTCCTAGGTCCATACGCTATGGAATCCCTGGTTCGTCCCAATTCTGGCATCAGGGTTTTGGAGAGACGCAACTTTGATCCCACCCCGTTACTCAGTCGACAAGTTGATCAATTCCTGTTCTCACAACCAGGACTTAACGGCGCTGAGGGCACATGGTCTATCTGGCTAGCCCGCAGACCTAGTCAGGTCCTGTGTCTGGGACCAGGAAGGAAGGTCACCATTATAAAACCTCCACGTGACGATGAATTTGCACAGAAAAGGTGTAGTTTCAAGCAGAACCCTTACGTAAATGGTGCCCATCTTGGATTCTTCGCCCTAGAGTCCATAGCCTTCCCCAAGGTTCATTTGTCAGTGGAGAAAAAGAAGGGGAGACTGATAGTTGAGGAGATTGCTCCAGAAGGTCATGTTGCCATGGGCGCCGCTGGTTTCAGGTTAGCTAGAAGTAGGTATTGCTATCTGTGGATCTACTATAAACCTTCTCTGTGAAAGATAATAATTTCCGTACAATAAAATATAAAATAAAGGTTGGAAACCCAGAGTATAAGCCTCTACCATAAGAACTGGCTGTAAGTAGTATATGGAAATGAACATCTGCAGCAGGGGCCTGACGTATTTATATAAGCTAAGGAAAGGAATTTTGTGTGTGAACTGTCGAGCACGATTTGTATATCATAATTATATGATAGCGGATACAGACAATGGTGAGTAAGAATTTGTATTCCTACCCACCGAAGGAAGAGGGACAAGTGTAGGAATTCCCAGACCGAACTTTCCTTTCCTTAGCTTATACAACAGACCCCAGAAGTGTGGGTAATGGGGAAATTGATACTCAGAAAAATGTACAATTTGTAACTTCTTTATTTCTCTCTGTCCCTCTCTATCTCTTTCTCTGTCTCTCTCTTTTTCTCTCTTTCTCTCTTTCTCTCTCTCTCTCTCTCTCTCTCTCTCTTTTACTTGTTGTAGAACATGTGTAAGTGCAATTAATGGAAATAGCTTAGTGCATCAAAATAAAGGCATCTTATCCTACATTTCCAATTTTCGCGTATTTTTCATGGTGGATTGATGACGGCATTAACTACGAAAAATGTATTAATTAGCGATACAGGAACTTCTATTTATTTATACAATATTTGCACGGTGAAATAACTCTATAGTGCCATGGATTGCAATAAATAGATAAAAATGCATGTTAGTGTAAGGAATATACATAATCTGCTATAATTTCAACCACCTAACAATGAATATTTCTAGACTTCGCAACACTGAGGGCATACAAGAATGCAGACGAAGGCGTAGGTGTAGATACTTCTACTGGACAAAATGTAGTCATTACTGTCAACACGACCGAGTTTGTTTTGGTGTATCCAGGACTGAGCAATCATTCTGGATCCGTTTCCATTCAAGTGGCAAACAACAGAAATCAGTTTCTCAAGCACAGTGGGTGAGTATTGCGATTTAACCAACAGTTATCATTTTTAAACTGTACCGCCCTATACGCAGTGTATATTTTAATGTACTTATTATGTCTACATTATTATGATCTTTGAGAATTCAAATTGATACTGTACAAACATCTAGGACTAGAAATATTGTATTGTGGAGTAAAGATATAATATATATTCTCCCGGTGGGAAAAAAATTAATTAGTATTTAAAATAAATGGAATAATAATAAAAAATGATTACTGCAGTATAAAATGATAATGTTCGTAAAACCATGACATCCACAACCCTTTTGATTTTCTGTTAACATGGTCCTATCATTTCAACCAATAGATCCAAACTTGAAATAGGGAACATAACCGATTCAAGGGATGGTGACTCATTTGCCGAGGATGCTACATTCTATGTCAGGTATTTGTTTTACCAAAGTGGAAAATGTTATCTCATATTGGGGTAAACAGCCTTTAAATAACTAGTACTATTTCAGATGACATTGTAAAATGTAAATTTAACTTATGTATCAAATTAATTTAGTTTTACAATTTTAGTCATATTATATGTGTGTGTGTGTGTTAGTAATAGCGAAAAATGGGAATTTACATGTAAGATTAATGTATTCTTCTAATAAGAGTAATTATATATATTATATATAACTATATCAGATTGATATAATATGGAGATCTGAATGGACTACCAAGCTGGTTGCTAGGGATATTCCCACCAGCAGACACACATAACAATGCTGACCACAACAGTGGACGGAGGTTGTCTTCTCTGAATTGATTTATTATATCAGGGCCGATCCAAAATGGGCTGAAAATGTTACAATTCGATTAGATTATTAGCAAACATGTTGATTACTTGCAGGGAGAATTATTGGTATGACGACACTCTTGCACTCGAGTCAGTGAATCTAGGAGGCCTTTATGTGAAGCGAGACAGAAACAAACGATTGGTGCTAGCAGAGGATGATGAATCTCAACAGTTCAAACAAGATGCAAGTTTCACAGGTATTTACCAGAGTGTTCTTCTTATTGTTAACATTAAAACTATAACAAATAATGTAATACAAAATATAGCATTCTTTAACTTCGAAGGGACATTCATCGTCGGAATACTTGGTCGATATATCAATGTTTATCACTTATTATGCTTCAACAGAACCTAGTCACAGAATGTCAAGAAGTGGTGAGTAAAAATGGAGAATCTGGAAGGGAGGGATGTATACATTTGTATATCGCTGAATACATGCGTATATCCCTGCGATAAAATGATTTTGAGGAGCTGCATGTTAATGTACGCTACCGGCTCCAGGGGTCTGTTGCATAACAAATCCTCACTTAATATTTCCCTTCCTTAGCTACTTTTCCTTGCTAAGCAGCTGGAACGGATATTGGAAAATAAAAAATAAAATCTGTATTCAGGTATGGAATTTCCTATATATATATATAAGCAAGGAAAACATAGCGTAGGAAGAAACATTTTAAGTAAGGATTTCTTATGCAACAGGCTCTATGATGATTGTTTATAATTAATAGTTATGTAATGAAGTCTCGGTAGGTTTAATTCGGTGCTTGAGAAATGATTTTGACTTTTGGGAGTAATGTACCAGATTGTACATGGTGTGCGAAAATAGTTGTTGTTGGGGGAGAAACACATTCAACCTGCTTGGCTTTTATAACCATAATTCCAATAAGAGCTTCTCATAATCAAATAGGTTCGATTAACTTCTAATGAAATAAATTCCTTCCTAAATCTTTGGCGCTTTATATAATTATTGTTAAATTGCTGTTGGTTACATTCGAATCTAAAAATGAACCGAAAAAACATTAATCTGAGGGCTTTCTAATTAGTGTATCTGATTACTACTATTCCTAAGTAAAGGCTGATTCTCCTGCTTGAAGATACATTGCTTTAATTCTGCATTTTGGATGTCATAACTACAGCTTACCGTCTACTCTTTCCTCCCATATCAATATGCATATTGACTATCGCCTAGTTTCAGTTTCTACGGAACCATGAAGTTCCCTTTATTTCTCAAACGGCATATGATCTACAAAAATATAAAAGAACAAATGCCTACTTTCAGCTGTTGTAAAAAATAATATAAAACTGTATCTAACTCAGATCGTCCTTTATTTTATTCACCTTCCACTAAAGTTAATATTATGTGAGATGGAACAAGTAATACTTGCTAGAATAGGCCTACGTATATATCATGACAGCAAGTTCTTCCAAAAATATTGGTCATAGAAGGTTGAACTGATTATCATCTAAGATCACATCTGATTTAACCAAACTGTGTACTTTTAAGTGTGGGTTGTATTTCTCTCCAGATTCATCAGAAACTACAGAGGACCTATTTGACCCGTTCTTAATAAAAGCATTATGTTTAATTATATCCATCCATGATAGCCTACATAACGCACAAGTGTAACTCTCTAGGTTTCAAATAAGATGAAATATGCTTTAATTTGCAGTTACATATCGAGAGGTAAAAGATGATTCCCAAGATTATGGTGCGTTTTTAAATTTGTTCCTTCAACTAAGTTGATATAATACAATATCTATGATATTCATATGGGGGCTGCAAACATTATTTGGGTTTGTAAACCGTTTTCCATTCGACCTTTGGGACTATGTCCATATAATTGTAATGGATATTTTTTCAGTAGCCTGCACAAGGCATTATCATTTCCTTATCGTTTATTCTCCTACCTTGATATACCGGTACTGTATTATTCATAATATTCATAGGCCTATCTGTTGTTTTACATAAAAATGATTCTCACGTCGCAGAATTGATATTTTTTAAGGTTTCCCCCGCCGAAGGCGGTACGAGCGCCAAAGGCGCTCGTACTGGGAAACCTTATATAGGTTCCAGTTTCTGCCGCCTGTTCTTTGGGCGTCCGCGTTGCCCCCTTATAAGGAAAACCCGACTCCGCCTGTTCCCACCTGAATTTCCGACGCACTTGCGTACACATCGCGGTGATTTTACGCTCCCGCAAATTGATGAAAATCGCTATTTCTACTCGAAATACATTGCCAAGATGTTGAAATTCAGAAAGAACATGCTTTTCTACCCCCATATATGTAGTTTTATCAATGCTGTTAGGCCTAATTAAATAAGGAAGATATGAGGCAAGCTGTGCTGTTGTACTGTTGTATCAGTGGTCAAGAATTTTACAACTTTTCAGCCACATTATTGAGTCAGGATGTACGAAAATGTACAATTTGCCTGTACCATATTCCTCTCAGATTTGAGAAAGAAATGAGGTTCAAAATACAGTTTTACATAACCAAGCAGATTCGTTTAATCAATCTTACACTTAATATAGGCCTACTGTAGTAGGCTACGGTATAGCTAGTATTTATCATTTTTCAGAGTAAATTATCAAGATTTAGCCTACCAAATGTGTAGAGCCGACGATTGTACGGTACATTTCTGACGACCTGACCCTATTGGGTTGTGACAGGCACATCGCGGGGAAATTACGCTCCGGCGAAATTATAAAAAAAAACGCTATTTCTAATTGAAATACATGGCCAAGATGTTAAAATTCAGAAAGAGCATGCTTTTCTACCCCTATACATTTAATTTTATCAACATTTGTATTCAAATAAGGAAGATATGAAGGAAAGTGCACTTTACCATTGAACAATAATTTTCGGCCTTTCCCCTGCTGCTGCTAGCCTACACAGATCTGTCATACTTTAGGCAAAGTAATGAAAAAACGCTATTTCCTCAAAAGATATTTCAAAATAAAGTAGAAATTCAGTAAGACATGCCAGTTATTTCCCTCTGAGATTTATTTTCATCATCAATCCTATCGGTGGGTAGGCTAGATGTATGTGGATATCTTTATGTAAATATACCGATATGCCGTACAGGACGCAATATTGTAGGCCCCCTACAGGTCGTCGTGACGTGTTCGAAAACGTTGTTAGCAACGCGCACTGTAAATCTACTTGACGACGCTTTTTCCCGCGTGTGACGGCCGTGGAATTAGTCGGGGGAAACCGTTTTCTCCTTGGTCACAGCCAAAATTTCTTGTTTAAATGTTTCTTTCATTAAGATCTCTTTGTCGGAATGATTTCATTCTTTAGGTGTTAGCGTTCTCCATCGTATAAATACATGTACAAAATTTCAGGACTGTGTATGAAATATATCTTTGCATTTCTAAGGTCATTCTAAGGTTATGTTACATATTAGGATTCTGAAGGTTAACAGAGTTGGAATTCGCTTGATCCATCTTTTTGAATAGGCCCTATGCACTTAAGACTCATTTTTCTGTGAGACATCATTCGGGGATTTATAGAAATTTATTTTACAATCGATGTATTGAGGATACATGTAGTAATTTGGAAGAATTTGTTTTTTGCTTCAGTGGAACCGCTGAGTCTGGGTGGCAAGATAGGAGTAGCCCTGGGTACCTTTTTTGGTGGCATTCTCTTCGTGGCATTACTGGTATTATCTGACAAGATAGCTATGGTGTGTTGCCGCCAGAGGATGCTCGTACGACGTGCAGGACGTTACGACACATACGATGCCTTTGACAACCCACTCTACCTCTCAGACATATTCTCCCCTGACCTCACTATTACATACAGTCCAGATGCAGGAGTTAGCATGGGAGAGAAGGCACCCGACTTGAAACCGGTGGCTAATGGCCTGGGAATAAAGAACAAACCAAAGACTATAAATGATGTTTATGGAAGTGGGAACGCCAAGGTAGAAGCACAAAATACAGTGGATGACAGAGGATCGGTGTATATGGACATGAGGTCTTCTTTCAAGAGGCCATCCAGCTTGCCTCCAATATCTAACCCTTACTATACAAGCCCTTCCCCATCACCGAGCGCCTCCTCTGCGGGAATCACTCGGCAGCTCAGTGCCGACCTCTATGTGGATAGTTTGCCATGGTCTGAGGACTACGAAGCCATGGGGGAGAGCGGCCTGCCCAGCATGAGCAACTCTCAGATGCTCGCCCTCCCGCCAATCAGGGAAGATCCAGGCTTGCCCCCGATTTATGAGAAGGAAGTGGAGGCGAATGGAACTGACCAGAGTGGACAGGACATCTACATGTCTCCGCTAACAATCAATGCCCATGCTGCTATCGATGAGGGGATCACGATGAAAAGTGATCCTCCGTCTTCTTCCGAAAGTCCTTATACCTCCTCTAGCCCAGCCACTATTGTTCCTGAAGTTGAGTCTGAAAATCTAAATGGTGCTGCAGTAATCACACCCACTGACAGTACTTACGATGTTACAGTCCCACCTATACCGGTCACAGAGGCGGGTGGGGATAGCCTTTCAGAAAACACATACATATCTGCAGACTTGGAGAACAGTCCTCCAGGAAATATGTCAGCAGTTGGTACTCCAGCAAATAGCCTAGGCAGTGCAAAAACCAATCTTGGTTAGGTGACACTCATTAATTTCTACCATACATGTTAAGAATGATGCGCAAAATTTGATTTGAATATCTCATTAATTGTCCACTTGATCTGGCCAATACAAATTGAATTCAATTTAATTCAGAATGATGGTCCTGCCATGGATAGAAAAATGAATAGAAACATCTTTCCTCAGAATTAATGCATGCAGCCATCAAAGGAATTTTAAATGCATGGTGCTGTGTATATTCTGTATTACCAGCAGTTTAAACATAAGTTCCCTTGTAAATAATAACACCGTGTAAAATACCGTCTCAAGTGTTTTCATTTCCTTTAAGATTTTCCCTAAATAATTTGTCTTATTTTTTTTCTTTTGATCAATCGCTCAGTCCAATCAACTCATTTTTAATTTATATCCTGGAGACGGTCACTTAAATGATTTCCTATAATGTATAGCTTGTAGAACTGTAAGAATGATAGATATATATATATATGAGGAGATATGTGACTTATAATTGTTATCTGCCTCTCATTATCTTGATCATATAAACATAGCATTCATCGAAAACGATCTTGATCGAGGGTTATGGGTGATATAACATTACATTAATCACTTAAAGATGTATTCTGCTAGAGACATAAGTACCGTAAAAGAAGAGAGAGGAACAAGTAACAAACATTAGCTTCTGGATCATAGATCATGTTATAGAATGTGCTTTAATGTCAATGCTTGGCAGACCGACAAATATTAGATTATTTTCAATCATTGGGATAATCGGAAGCACATCATCCAAGTCTTCCTATTGGCCAATAAGTCTGCATTACCACCTGCATATAGGCCAACGTATGGTTGTATCGAATTACTAATATATAGATTGCAATGTAAATAGATATAGACAGATTGCATGTATAGGTAGTTGGGTTATCTGGTATTAAACTGTAACTTCTTGAATACAGACTTAACTTCAATACAGACTTTCTATGTTGGAACAATATCTACAATTGCTGCATAAAATACATGCAAATTGTAATTGATATGTCAATTAAAACGAAAAGCCTTTTATAATCCTCATATGGATTTTCATATAGGATTAAAACATCCTCTCCTCCATTTCGCAATACTATGTGCTACACTCCAACTTTCTATATTTCTGTTCTAATACATAACCATTGTGTTACAATTAAGTTTCTCTTGCATACCTTATTGACAGCATGCCTTAATATTGACATTATGTTGTCATTATTGTCGCAGCAGATGATGGAGACATACCAAGCTACCACGCACCCCTTCCCCCTGGATTACCAGAGTTACCAGCTCCGTTTCCTCACCTGAGGTCGCCTCTGCCAGACGTGGTTACAGAAGCCACCTACGCACAAATTCCCCCAAGAAGGAAGCCACACAGTGCCGCCGAGGAAACACATCCTAAACATGAGGAGGAAGGGGGTTTGGAAGCCAGTGACTATGCTACGTACGCTCCGGCTCCTCCGCTACCTGCACGCCCTCAAAACATATACGAAAGGCCTGCTGCTCCTTTACCCGACTGCACCTACACTATAGTTCCTGTCCCTGAAGTAAATCAACTGTCAGAAAGGTTTAGTGATTCTGAGTTAGAGCCAAGTACTTCGCTATCATTCTATATAGGACAGAGTGATGAGGAAGAGGAAGAGGAAGAAGAGGAGGATATGTATGCTACAATTGATACACTTCATGCGAGCCTTGGCCAGGCTGGAGAAGGTGTTATGTCCTACCCTTCCCCAAGTCCTCCTCCTCTTCCTCCGACACATTCGCGTGAATCAATACAAAGCCTAGACAACGACCTCCCTGCCTCGCAGTCGCTGGCAGAAGCCACTAACTGCGTATTAGGTCCTACAGGTGACATAATCCCTCTTCCAGTAAGGAGACGCTCCAAGAATAACCTCCTGGATATCTTCAGTTCAACCGATGATGAAGGGGACCAAAATCGAGAAAGGAAATCATCTGCTAAGCAAAAGCTTCCCACTGGTTTTGACAACCCAGTCTATGACTTATATAAAGAAATAGATAAAGATGATTCAGACGATATAAGTTGATGTCTAAGAATAAACGCATTTACAAAGGATGCTATGCTAAAATATTGATATAAAATATAGTGCTGCACATAAATGATAATGTCGACAGTAATATTCCCTGGGAGCAAAGAAAGTAATTTATATTGACGAAATATATGGAATTGTACGGATGAAAGAGTAATAGAAAGAATGAAAATAAATAAAGCAAATTTCAGGCGGTTTCATTACCATAGAAACAGAAAAAGGTAAAGGAAGAAACTTGCATAAAGTGTATTTGCTGCTGTTTTAATAATTACAATATTCCGTTAATTGCATTAATTAATTACTCCACTGCTAGATCGTTTTATTGGCCAAGTTATTAACATGATTCTAAACAAAATGAAAAAGAAAAATGGGAGCAATAGGTTATATAATAATTCCTTTGATTTATGCAGAGAGCTGACCCTACAAAATACATCTCCCCGATTGTGGAAGGAAACTTCCACTAGTCAAAGAGACTAAATTATACCAGTACGCTAGCGACACCGCTTGAGTAAATTCTGCACTACGAGAATGGCTCTTGCGATGGCCTCATTATGAACATATATTCGCATATATGTAGATTATGCCGACTGGGCGGAGTCCCAGTAACCAGGTGAAGAAAGAATGATATCTTTAAATGTCATCTCGACAAATTTGAAGATATTTTATTTAACAAAAACCTGAGTAATGATACAAAGAACAGCTTTAAGTCTGATGGTTTGTGCGTTGAGAAATTCTGTGGAGAAAATTTGAAAGAATAAAGACGATGAATAGAGCTGCTCATACGACAAACAATAGCCTACGCTGTAAAAGTCTTGGGAATTTTGTTAACGGTTGATCAGAAGTAGAAAAAAGTGATATACCGAGAATTATAAAGCTTAGGGTGAGCTGGAGAGACCAGCGGCTTGACGTAGACGAGGGCCCGGGGTACTGGAGCGGGAGCGGGGAGTGTGGAGTACAACCGTCGTCCTCCAGACGCCGGAGCTTACTGAATCATCCGTGGAGAAAACGCGAGGTATATATATACATGTGTATGTAAATATTCCAGGGGCATGTATAAGCTGTGTGAACTATTTGCAATAAATAGATAGTATTAGGAAAACAGTGCAAATTGAAGATTGAAAAGTGAAGTCACCAGGCGATTTTCTGTATAGGGAAAGTGAAGAGAAGAGACGAGAGTTATATATGAAGGTGGGAAATCCATCGAGGGCAAAGATATAATAAATATGTCACAGATTTCTTCAGTAAATTCTGTAGGTGGCAATGTATGTATTCTTTACCCTGTTCAATGGTTAAAGTCTTATGTATCGGTTTATAAGATCGAATAAATAGCGATAAGGATGGCAAGGAACGGGATGACGCCAGGAACGATTTATGAAGAAAGAGTTGAGGTTTTACTATACTCATTTTTCCGTTAATATTCGGAAAGCATTCATTTCATGCCTTTAATAAATGTGTTTATATAGTCGTATCTCTAGCAATATTTTAAGGAGAAAATCCATATGCCATTCTCGACTTTGATCATGTGTCTATAACAAATATCCTGAAGGTGAGTATTATCGTATCTCTATAGCTATATTTCATATCGAGCCAAAATCGGGAGATTGATCTCTTCCCTTCCTGTTACTGTTATATGTGACATCATTGCCTTGTGATTTTACGTATCATGTGCAGTTATGTCTGAAGTGTATTCCTGATTTTCACGGGTAGCCATTTTGTTTTTCGGCGAGCAGTTTCCCGACCAATTCTTTTAGTTTCAGTTGTATATTTACTGAGCCAGGATTACATACAGTACATATTTGATGTTGTAAGGTAAGATTTTCGCTAAAATGTGATGAACGACAGACCTGTACATTTTGGTTGTAGATATATATATGAGTTTTCATTTGTACAACGTTTAGGGCTAAGGTGCCCTTCGTCAGGGAAAAAGTATCTTTTGATTACAAATAATACGGGATTTATTTTTTCATTCAAACATAATGTAATCAGCTGATAGCAACCTGGGAGAAATGTCAAATGGTAAGCGACTTGGACAATAATGTGTATAAACATATAGCAAAGTTAATCATTTCATCCCAGTCATAGAACATAGATAACGCATATATTATATCGGTTATTATTACATATACCTAGGATATCACACCATTTTCTGGACTTCTCATACCCAGGAAACCTTTCATGTGTTCTTGCATTGCGTAGTCTCTTTGCACCAACATTTCTCACATTTAATATGTATAGTAATTATCATTAGTATATTATGATAATTATTCTCGTTTTCTCGTTTTTATCCCGAATGTTTGTTGATTTAAATGCTTGCATGCATATAATTCCGTGTAGGACCCAAACAGAGGGAAGCTATGGAAAGAAGCACATTATATATTATATAATATTTTTTAATCATATATCTGTCAACATGCATATATGTACATGTAACGTAACATGTAATGTATGTAACTGGTATGTATGATTGATTATATACAGTAAATGAATATTTGTGTCATTTCAACCTGGGCGATTCCTTACATCTATCACAAACCAGGGTGGATGTTATAATTGTCTACATCTTTTTGGTTCAATAACTAGTTTGCCGCAAAATATAATAGGTATGCTTTGGATTACGATTTCAACCGAGGGCTGGGCATTTCTCATCTTAATTTTTCAAATTATTCTGTTATAAGATTTTAAAAGATGGTGCAACTAGCTTTTCAATTAAATACCACCAGGGACTGAATTTCGCCCAGAAGCAAAATATATTTTGTTAAGATATTTGATATGGCTGGTTCTAGTTTATAACCTATTGAGCCGACCTCCCACTAACCACAGAGACCTGTTTCCTAACAAATCCTTACTTAAAATGTCTATTTTTTTTTCTTGCTTTGTTAGGAATTTGCTACCGTGGGCATATAAAACATTCATGTGTGCATATCAAATTCCTTCACTTATTATAATGTTCCTTACCAATTGCTTAGCAAGCTTTAGGGAAATTAGTCAAGGAAGGACAATCTTGAGTAAGGAATTGTTATGAAACAGGTTCGTGTGGTCTACCGGTTCAGATTCCCACTATAACATCTGTGGAATGGATGTGTAAGGTATTTGTTTTTAGGTCATTTATCATATACTAGCCTCTACCATTTTTAAAGATATATATGCGTAATGAAAGGCAGGCATCCTCTTCCGCTCACTCACCATTTATATATATATATAAGAATTTTTATTCAATCAATCATTATACAGTTACAGAAAATATGAATCGGGCTTCGACGTCTATACGCGGCTGCGTATAGTTCTTCCGGCTAGTCCTTAAAAAAATTTTGATTTGAATCAATTTCCAATTACATCACTTGTCTTTGATTAATTTCCAATTACATCACTTGTTCTGTTAGCTAGAAGAATTATATAATTAAAAGTAAGAGATCAAGAGAGACAGTAAGGTCTGGTGAGGCCTTTTTATACCGAATAGCCCGATGTTGATGTCAAATCGATCGAGACGGAGGGTCAAATCGCACGACACCCCGAAGGGGTGGAGTGAGATTTGACCCGACGTCGAGATCGATTTGACATCGACAGAGGGCTATTCGGTATTTATTTCATACTGATTTATCGATTTATTTGTTATATTTGCCTTCATATGACGTTTTTCTTGACGAATTATCAACACAATGTCTGAAAACTTACGAAACATGCAAGGCAGCGCTACGCTTCTGCCGCTAAGAAGCGCGACGTCATGAACCAATGATGTTACATTATTTGGGTCACGTGCTTCCATGACAACCCGAATCACATACGTATGTGATACGAGATTTCTAATGGCACGTATGTAATGGTACGTATGTAATAATGCCTGTAATTGTCATTTCAGGGAAACTGGCATGGAATGCCTAACATAGAAAGCTATTTAGGGATTTATTATATATATTTATTATATAGCTGTGGGAACCATTTCTCCAGAGCGCCAATGCTTGCTGACTAAGCTGAGCCTGTACATAGTTGCCTGTGGACCTATTGTTATGTTACTTTGTGTATGCATGAATACTCTGACCCACCATGTATATGATAATGTATCCATTTCAGCGTATACTATGAACAACACGGCTAATATTCGAATAGAGTAGGGTATATCACTCATTAGCATGTTTCCTCGCAACGATATGGTACGGTAACATACTATCCTGGAAGAAGAAGAAGATCCCATCAATGGGGATGGGAATGGTTTAAAAACCACCTTTAGGACCTTGACTGACATATTCTGGAGGTGCCGGCAGTTATCTTGACGATGAATGTATGACACTTACCAACATACACTGGAACAAAAAGGAAGTGTCAAACGTATACTGAACTAGTTTTGTGAATTAGTTTATTTTTTATACTAACAACGACCAACACTATCTCGAACACTAGAAGGGCCATATTGAATGTTGGTAGAACAGAAAAAGATTACCAGGGGCTGTTTCATAAATAGTATGTGTTTAAGATAGGCCTACATGTAAACATTTATGAAAGATCTTAAATTTATAGGGTTTTTTCTTAGAAGTATCTTACTATTTACGATAAAACTGTAAATTACAGTCTGAATAGTTTATTGAATTTATGAAATAGTATAGTTATATTCATTTCAACATCCCCTTAGATATTTTAATTACTGTGAGTACATGGAAGTAATTTGGGGAAATTTGCTTAAATAGGTTTTGAGATATAGGGTGGGTCGAAAACGACTCCTCTGGGCAAATATGGGGTCAAATCTCATTCTTGGACCACTAAATTTCCTAAATATTTCAACAACGAAGTTCCTTATGTCTGCAGGTTCTGAAATATATATAGTTTGCCTATGTTATGAATAAGACCTTTCTTTAAAAAGTGATATTGATATGATATATGACAATTTTCATGATAAATGACCAAACCTGCGAGTCCGAAAAGGGTTATAAGACCCCTTTCTTCCATTTTTGTGAACTCCTCCTGAAAAAATAGCCCTTTCTAGGTTTTCACACACATGCAAAGTTCCCCCAAAAGGCCCGTTACCTATCTTCACAAAAACAAGAACAAGCACGCGTACCACTATGTGTAGGGAGTGCGGGGACCGGAAATTAGACCAAACTTTCATTTTTACCTTCAAAATGGTCATCTTGACCTTGACCAAGGTCATTAACAAGCTGTCTATTGAAAGAGCTCTTAGATCTCTATCATTTGCTTAAATTGTTTACCCTTGAGCTAAATAGTTCAAAAGATACAGGCTTGTATAAGTAATTCAGATTTAAATAAAAGTTAGTGTAGAGTGAAAAGTAAGCTTTGGTTACCATAGCAACGCACATTCCAATGACACTGGGCACGGGTTATTTTTCTTTCCCCCAATGTCAGTTATCGATTTTATATAGCAGGTTTTTTGTTTTTTTCCCAACATCAGGTCTTTATTCAGTCTCTCAACAAAACAGTTTCTCCGAGACCGATAACACATCATTTACATCATGCCCTCTCTCATGTCCGCATCAAACAATTTTTTAACCATGCTTTCATCAAAAGTATATATTACCTTCTTTTTTTTCGCTTATTTTAAAAAAACAAAAACAAAAGAATTTTACATACATAGTCACACATATTAAATTAGTACATAGATATAGCCGAAACGTGTGCACATCGTTTGTCCCCTTGGAAGAGTTCCTTCCTTGCCTCGAAAAGATCTACCCCTACACCTTGCTCGAGGGGGGGGGGCCTTATTAGATTTTGGCAAAGACACCAGATTTGGCGTTTTATCACATGATCGCGACGTGTGCTAACTCGCTCAGTTGACCAGAATGTTTAATAACCGAACCTTAAAGTCCAGATTAGAAATATCGATACCTTTGTTTAAAAACTTTCGAACCAATCGTTATTTCTGTCATCGTTAGGATATATAAAATCCCTTATAGCATTATACAGGTCCCTAGAAGGCGCAATGAGAATATTGAATTCTTTTGTACCAATTTGACAAAGTAGCTCTTCGTTATAATTCGAAATTTCGCCCTGAGCAATAATGTTCAACCAGTGATCAGGTATTTTTTTCTTGCTAAGCTCTTCTAGGAAGTTGATTTTAATGCCGAGCTTCTAGGAAGTTGATTTTAATGCCGAGATCACACTTGATTTCATTCTTATTGTTAACTCTATTGTTGGTTATTAGATCTTCCACCTTATTAACATTTTTTCTTTTGCACAGTTGTACATTACTTATTCCTTCCTCAAGTTGTATACACCTATTATGCCAGATGTGTTCACACAATACACTTTTTTTACTTTGGGGTTCTTGCGACCCATAGAATAAATTCCATACCGTAAAAATTTCAGTATAGACATCCGAATATTTTGCATAGAGTAATTGTCGATAACCAATTTTGTTCTAATGTTGTGACCTATGCCTTCTCTAACAATCGCAGCCCACTTGGATTTGGGATTATTTATAGCCTCTACACCCACATTAGCTGACCAGTAACCGACTTAGCTCGAATGTCGTGTAGCTTTGAACCTCCATCTTCAATTTCTCTACATAAATAATGATTAGCAACTCTATGCTTGCCCTTTCTCCATATAAAGTCGCTTACAAGTTTTTGTATTTCATATATCTTGTTTTCTTCAATAACAATCAAATTAGAAACATACATAAAAAGAGGAATGATTAATACGTTGGTGATAGTAATTCTTCCCTTTAGAGAAATGTCCCTCTTACTCCAGTGACTAGTTATTATTGATAATGCACGATTTGGAGCCAGACATAAGTCTTTTAATCCAGTTCAAAAAATCATCTCCAACGTTCAAGTCATATAAATATTTATATAAGAATTTCTACGACACCGAATCGTAAGCCTTTTTAAAATCTAGTGAAACAAATAGGCCCTTCTTCTTATTTTTTTCCAAATCTTGTGTAATATCTTCCAATCGTCTAACTGTACATCCAATAAATCTATATTTGATAAAACTATATTGATCTTCATCGATTACCTTATTAATACAGTTTTTCAACCTAGTACACAGCAGTTTCGAAATTATTTTATAATCAGTGTTCAGGAGAGTGATAGTCCTCCAGCTGGTGATAAAGTTCAAATTACAATCCTTCTTTGGAATAAGAGTCACAATACCTCTGTACATTTCATGTGAGAGTTCATCTTGCAAATAGCATTCATTTATGATATTTTCAAAGATCGGACCCAAGGTAGGCTATCCAAAAACATTTATAAAATTCCGCTGATAACCCGTCAGGGCCAGGGGCTTTATTGGAAGCAAAAGAGTCTAAAGATTTTTTAACTTCGTCACCACTAAACCCTCTGTTAAGAATATCTTTGTCCATCGAGTCGAAGGCTGGACTATCATATTCTGGTAAGAAGTAGTTATTTTCACTTCATCACTCCATTTCACTATATAATTCTTTGTAAAATCGTTCTTTTTCTTTAACATTTCGTCTGGTCTAGTGAGTATTGCACCCTCAACATTCAGCTGAGAGATGACCTTCTTTCTATAGTTTCTTTTTTCTAAATTCAAAAATTATGCTGTGGGCTCTTCCCCTTCTACAAGCCATTGTGCTCTGCCGCGTGCCATTGCACCCTGAGCCTTGATGTACTGTTCTGTCCGTGACTTATCTTGTATACTTTCTAGCTCTTGGCTTTCATTTTCATTTAAAACACCCTTCTGGAATAATGTTTTCATTCTCTCTCTAAACGCTGACTCGTTTCTTCTTTTTTCTCTATTTCTTTGCTTCGTAAAGCGAATAGACTCGATCCGAGTAACAAATTTGATGTAGTCCCATTTCGCTCTTGCACTACCCAGACCCTCCATCTTTTGGGCTTCCAGTATCTTTCCATTCAACATTGCAATATATTCTTCGCTATTTAACAAGTATTTATTAAATGTTCATACTCCTGGGCCTCTTGGCTCCTCATGTGACTTCAATGTAAAGGATATACGTGTATGATCAGAAAATTCGCATAAGGCGTTATCATGTCACCACTCCTACACTCAGCGCTTAGAGATGACTTTATAATACAATAATCAAGTCTAGAACATTGATTGCCCTCTCCTCCATGTTATCATGTTCGATCCTACATCGCACATTTCTTTTATGATATCACATCAAAATCATTCATTATCGTCAACATATTTTTTAAACCTACTTGTCTGGCGTGTTGACTCACTAAGATTTAGGAATTCTTCTTCCGACATTATATTTAAATTAAAATCACCCTACAAGATTAAAGATCTTTCAGTCTTCGTATTTGCCTTAATCAATCCTATTAAATAATTCATATTTAAGGCAAAAACTATGATCAAAATACAGTTCAATCTATCCAAGCCTAACTCAATACCGAATATAATTAGTCAAATCCTTACCGATTGCAAGATCTGCTCTACACATCAGGAACTTATAGGAATAAAATTAGGGTTTTATTTGTAACGATTACGGAGCCTTTATCAGTCGGAGGAGAAACGGGGAGCAGTCAGGCCAGTGGAGACTATCGGCTGTTAGCTAAGTGCCTTCCCTATAGATTGGAGAAATCCAATAGGGGACTTGAACGTGCCACTGCGCATGTCTGTTACAGTGCATGCTGGGATCCATAGATTCATTTCTGGACTGAACTCTCATAATTCCATTCGAATCAAGATGATTCAAGTTGGCAGACATGCAAATCCCCTATTGTCAGGCCGTTTTCCCATCTATCAGCCGACTACCCCACATAAAAAAAGAATTAAATCACTCTTATAGTGAAAGAAGATGACTAAGGACCGTCTTATCATTGTCTCTGTGTTAATACTTTGGCATTTATTTTCTTACAAATATGAATGAGCGATTTGGCCAGTGCACTGGGTTTGGGTACAGTCCCCGGGGAGGCATGTGGCCCCTGGAGTGTGCAAGGCATGTCATGGGATGAATGATAGCATGCATTAATAAAATCTATAGGACTACATGATGCCAGTGATACCAAACATAGCAACGAATGCCCATAATGGATTATTATGCATCGGTCTGCAATTTTGAATTTGTATTTTCATTCAATTAGTATCTAAAAGTGTTAAAAAATGGGTAACTGAGTTTATGTTACCTGAATCAAACTCCTGCTGTTATATACTACTTACAAATATAGTGAGCCGAGAATACACTCTATTACTACTCTATTGCTATTTGCTCCAATGATTTTCGTATCTTGTTTATGAACTGTTTTTCCCAACTTAGTACTTTCATTCATACAGCCGAATAAATGTACATCTAAGAAAACAGGCTTAAATGTTTGTTCTAAATCAACAATGAAACTATATAGCACTGCACATTTCTTGGCTTGCTAATTGTGCAATGGTACGACGGAGCAATAGCTAGGCTGGCTATTGCACCCAGGGGCCCGTTCCATAACAAATCCTGACTTAATGTATTCTTTCCTTAGCTAGATTTGTCCTTGCTAAGCAGCTGGTAAAGAACTTTAAGGGAAGGAACTTGCAAAACAGACAATGTTAGTTGGCATTCCTACAGTATAAGAATTTCCTACCTAGGCAAGGAAAAATAACTTAGCAAGGAACATTTTAAGTAAGGATTTCTCATGCGACAGGCCCCAGAAAGCTAATGGGGCGGTAATGCGAAGTAGATATTTATTTCTATTCACTCTATTAAATAAATTTGATCCGGGCTTGTTCAAATGCGTCACTCATACATCTATGCACCGAAACATCTTACTGTCATGCAGTGTAGTGCAGAGTTGCATGTATTTAAAAATGTACAATTAGTTAGTCGTATGTAGAAATAATTCATGCTACATATATATACTAGGGCTATTTCAACTGTACTTGCTTGATTTAAAGTTTATCTTTAGCTATATATTTGTATGTTCATATACTAACCCAATATCCCCTCTATATTGCAATATTGCATTTTAATTATTCTCAGTTAAATACTGTTAATAAATTCCTTCAAGCGCAAAGACATACACGTCCTAATCCCTAGATATCCCTAGCATCTAAGCTTTCTATACGATCGATCATCCTGGCATTTGACTATTCCTACATTATTAATTTTGCAATGCTAAAATAGGATTGATGCATGTCATGGCAAACCAGATTAAGGTAATTTTTGTGGAAAAAATAAAAATAAAAGTTTGCTATCATCTATCTATCTGCTCCATGCTATGAATAGAAACTTATACAGGGGATGCAGAGCATAATGACCATCCTCTCCCTTTGTTTGCTGTCCATGCTATGCACTGATAAATGAGCTTCCAAGCTTTCAGCAGGAACTTGCATCCTTGCAAAAGTCATCTGAATGCCTAATGCATGTGTCTCTTAGCATGCATACATATGCAAAGAATGCATGATGTGCATACATACATTTAAATGCAGTAATATGCAGTGCAAATGCATGCATAGTGAGATGCATTGCCACAAATTTCTCTGAAACAAAATTGGAGGGTAAGGTTTTAAGTAGCCTATATAAATGCAACAGTTATAATTTGCTATTGTACTAGAAAATGCCTTGTTAATTGATTGTATGTAGGGAACTTGTTGGAAAATGCTCAAAATGTATTCAAAGGATCGTAATATATTATCTATTGGCAAAGGAGGCATACGATTGTTTACAAATCATTGCAGATTATCAAAAAGACAATGGGAATAGCGTGCAAAAATGAAATAAAAAGCATTGGTATTTTCCTAATTATTTAATGAGTGCAATAGAAAAGAAAAGCTGCAAGGTGGTTGTTTGCCTGGGCGGCGGTACCATCCCTACCTTATCTACTACTATATCCAACAAAGGCGATAAATCTCCTTCATTAGTTTCTCTGTTTCGTGCGTCTTTTTATCCCTCTCTGCTATCCCTCCTCCATCTTCCCCACTTTCTACTTCTTATCGCTCATTCTTCCACCTCTCGACCCGAGCCATAGCTTTCACTTTATAAAACAAGCTGTGCATTTATAGAGCATGAACCATCCCGCCCGTAATCAAGTTTCACTCCAGTACTCTCTCCTTTATTTCCACCCTCCCAGCTCTAATGCTCTCTCAGGCCTCCCCTCCTCCTCCTCCTCCTCCTCCCTCCTCCTCCTACTCCTGCATGGCGTCCACATGTCCGCCCGCCCGCCGCCCCTCTAAGCACTCAGTGCTATTTTGATAATGATTCCAGATCCAGGGTCCGGTTTGGTGCAGCTGACGTCATACTTAATCGTTGCTGGCTTGGTATAGGCAGTATCTCTCTCACTCTCTCTCTCGACTCTCCGACAACCCCTTGTCCCTCCTTTCTCTCTCTCCCTCTCTCTCTCTCTTCTCTCTTCTCTCTCTCTTCTCTCTCTCGCTGATCCGAAGACCACCATATAGTACACGACCTAATAAGTGCAATTACTTTGCGGCCTTTTGCCATAGCCATCCCCTTTTGTTAATCTTCCTCTTTATTATAGTCGATACGAGCCATTGACTGCCAGGCAAAAAATGGCAAAAAATCATGTGGGAATGAAAAACTTGCAAAGGCATAACACGACAGCAGGATTTCTGAAAAATGCAATGCAAAATAACAGTAAAATAGTTTGTTTACAAACATATATTATAAAAATATTATATAGATATACTATAGAAATGGCCATCCGCCAAAGATAAAACTCGGTAGGAGAACCTTTGAAAATATGCCATAGGCAATGTTTGATTTAAAGGTCCGAGGCTGGGAATGTATATATGTATACCCTTACAAATAACAATATTTTAAGTGCTGCAAATAAAATGAATTCCCTGCTTTGCTTTATAAATTTATAATCAACAGTCCAGCCTATCCCATGCCAACACGCAGGTAGCTATATAACAAATCTTTTGACTAAACAACTCTGCATGCTCTCCCGGATCCATTGTCATTGCAGATGTTGTTTTCAACAATTTGCGGGACCACCATCTAATGCAGCATTGAGGAATCGACAGGGTATAATTACACGGCCGAAAAAAAAGTAGAAAAAAATGGAAATGCAAAACACACAACCACACGGTCGCTCATCGGCGAGGAGAGTCTGTGTAGACTTAATGTATACACATTGAGCATTCACGCAAGTGTCATTCACAAGAAATGCAAAGCTATACCATAGCCGATATTGCAGCGGGCCAAGAATTATGGATATCCAATATTGGGAATGACTCGTTCGTTGTATGAGCAGGGGTCATAGTCATAGGTAGGTAGACCAATTAAGTATACATACACACACACACACATATATATAGGCCTATATCTCGGTTGGATTGTGTTTGTGTCGGGTAGCCTTGTGTCGGATACCAAAAGTGCAAATTGTGTTTGTGATCATGCACCAGTTGTGACGGGTGTGCAGAGGCCTGTGGAAGTGGAAGTGGGAAGGAAAGGTGGCGGAGGGTCTTGTTATATGCATGAGGTGGCTTCATGAAAAAGTTTTCAATGTATGTTTTTTCATGTGTTACCCGCTCGTGTCAGATCTCTTTGCTTGGTGGGTGTGTGTTAAGTGTGTTGGGGTGAGTCGTGTGGGTGTGGGTGTGTGTGAAGGGTGTTTGCTGGGTGTCTGTTGGGATGTGTTTACCCAGACGTACCTGGAAAGGGCCTGGTTACAGTTATCAAGCTTTGTTTACCGTATCCATGGAAACGCCCCTAACCTTGTCAATGGCGAGATTGATAAAAGTTGGACGCGCAAGTATAGCCATCTTTGTTCCCAGAACACCTATAGGGCCCAGTAGTTGTCCACCATTAGCCCCCTTTCTCTTCATGACTTGTCCACGTCCCCCTGATCACTCCGCCCCTCTCATTTCACATGTTAATCTATACATATAGCCACTAGGTTCCTATTTTTCTCTCTCTTCGTGTTGTAGAGGTCACATGACCCCGGTTATCCAGGGGCGCGGCTGATGTCAGCTTTAGTTGTGCCTCCGAGTCTCTGAAATATTATTAATTTGAAGTTGGCGTATATATATATATGCATGGGAATCTAAATCTAGGGCAAGTGCATTTATAATCTGAAGTGGCCCAGGGTGAAGTATCATATATACCGGACACTTGCCATGAGATATAAAGAAATTAAAGGGCAAACACAGACCGGGAGTTGGCGATAATATATATGATAATTACCATGCATGTCTTGCATTGTTGTCAGTTTGTATCTAGATACTATCGCTTTGACAGTCTCGCCCGGCCGGTCCTACTAGGCCCTAGTTTCATGCAGTTTAAGAATCAGCGCTTTTTTATACTCTTTTTGTTGGCTATAAACTCGCGACAGATAATTGCCATGCAGAGGCCACTTGCAATTTGCCGGCCTCGATCCTCACTCTCCTTTTTCGTATGCTTTATTATTATTGGACTTGAAGGCTTGATGTGGGAAGAAATAGGTTTTTATTTTAGATCTTTACATTGGGAAAGTGCACCTGTATACCTTACAAAAAGGCTATATTTAATATGTATCCCTAAATATTCATCTATTTAAGGAAAAACGGAGAGATGTGTAATATGTATGTATATCGGTGAATTCAATCCAAATAGTGACAGTGCCACGTATGGTTTTCTTTGACTTATACAAAATGATAGATCTACGTTTCTGCAAATACTTTAAGAAACGACGATGTTGCCACGCTAGGATATTCATAGTGTGGTTGATATATCCATGTGGGCCATATGTATATCATATACCACTCTATATTCTAGTTTATCATAGATTTACAGTATGTAGGGTAATTCCTTACAGATGGTTCAGATTCTTTCTGAAATAATCTAATAGGATTCTGTTTTACTGAAATAGCATATCGGAGTAGTTGGGGAAGAGGAACGTAACCATGCATCGGTCCCTCAAACATATTTTTCGCCACAAATTGCCAAGACCTACGAGCCTCGTTAGTACCCCGTTAGTACCTTGAAAATTGTACCTCAGGCCTCAAATCCCCTCAGCTGAACTATGATTTCCGAGAAACTGGATTGGTCTTATCTGGAATAATCCGACCTACTGGGTGTTTACTTCAAATGGACGTTACTAATTGCCGTCAGTAGTAGGTTATATGGTATGGGTGCTGTAAAGGCTGGTGTCTATATGAGGGGAATTCCAGTGAGCACCAGCTACCTATAGCTGCCTGCCCACCCCTTCCTCGGCTTGCCACCAACAACAGGCTGCCCGACGGGTCCGCCAACTCCTCCACTCAGCCTCTCTGACATTTGCAACAGTCTGTGGTTATTTACACAACCCAGTACTAAAACCTGTAATTTCGCAACGATTGATAGACAAAATAGAAAACAAACAAGTTTTTATTAGAGATTAGAGGGGTGGTGTGTGCTATACGGTGCTGGTCCTCACACCCTGCCACGTGCCGATGGCACGAGCCACTCGCGAGCCACTCGGCGAGCTGTGGTTGTAATAAAGCCTGCCTACTGCACCCCACTCAATACACATGAGCTATACAGAGCTATACACAGTGGTAAACTATGATACAACATCTTGAAACATTGAAACACAACATACTTAATTAATAGAGTAATTAGACCTGCTTTTGAATTATAGATCTACCCCACGACTTATATGTATTGTTATTTCCCTCAATTCAATTCAATCCTACCCACCGCTAACATCTTTCGCCCCCATCCATCTCATCATCATTTATTCTATTCACCCCCACTCCCTTGTTACTACTACCTTTGTCTCTGACCTGATACACTTGACCCCATAGCATTTAATTAGTAAGTAGCGACAACTCAGGATATGGAGGAAGACCGGGCTTGCCCGAGCCATATATATTTATTATTTCCACTGGCACATGCCTAGCTCGGAACCTGAATACAAATCTGTTCAAAAGAAAGTCTGCATGTATACAACCTGTGCGATTTAACACAGCTCAAATGAGTAAAGATTTTGATTATAATAGTATGTCCCTTTCATCTTGTCTCTGATCATCGCATATTATATCGACTCATCAAGCAATCATATACAATGGGATTTATTATATTTGTTTTATATTTCGGTTAAGAAAATTAACTTATTTGTTATAATACTATGTATGTTCTAGATTGACTGGCTGTTAAATTAATTCATTAAACACAATTTTATCATTTTCCGTACAGGTCTACTGGCTAGATATATGTATTCCATCTATTCAAGAGTCTAGTAACTTACATACCAATAATCTGAAAAAGGAGCAAGTTGTTGGTAATACAATTAATTAAAATAAACCCATTTGATTGCGTATGGTGACTTATCTTCACTTCCTTGTAATGGGTTCTAACATCTATATCCTCTATTATTATTTGGGTTTTAAATTATTATTACGGCCGTCTGGAGGAGGATTTACGCCTCAACGAGACTCAATTCAATAAAATCGACTGGAAGGAAACTTTCAAACTACCTTGTATAACTACCCCAGAAACAAGATTACAGCAGTTCCAATACAGGCTAATTCATAGAACTATTACTTGTGGTGAATACCTAAAAAACATTGGTTTTGCTAAAAATGATAAATGCTCAATTTGTAAAAAAAAAAAAAAAAGGATGATGTTGTCCACTTTTTTATACTGTGTGATAGAGCTCACAGACTGTGGGAATACATACTCAAATGGATAAGAGATAGTGGCTATCTGAATGAGGGAAAAAAAGGTGAAAAACTGGTACACACAAAGGGAGGAAAGATTGTGTTGAATTATGTACAGATAATGTTTGGGGTTGAACATGTGAACCTTAATACAAGGATGATAAACTGGTTATTCTTGCAAACTAAAGCGTTTATTCACAGAGTCAAGTTGTTCGAAAAAGGGGCCTTCTCCCCTCAATATCTAATGAGTGAACTGAGAATGAGGGTATCAGTGGTAATACACGCACAGATAATTAATGCTGTTAACAAAAAAGAAAGTGCCATTTGGAGAAGACTAAAAGAAGACATCAACGAAACTCTAGAAATGTTTAAATCCTAGAATAATCCCTCCAACGTGTGAATAAATAATGTACTCTATCTAACTGACATTCTAACGCAAGATCGCCTCGCCATTGTATTATTTCTTCTCAAAATCTTGCCATTTTCATTATTACTCTAAGTCTTACCATTTCCAAAAAAATGGAATAAAAAAATGTTATCATAATATGTCTTAGCATGTATGGAGCCAAGAAGGCAGGAAACTGAATAAAAACGTTTAGCAAAAACAAAAAAAGACCTGCGATTGTAAGACTCTGAGAATACTGTCCATTTCCCGTTCATTTAATGTAAAACTAGATAAACCGAGGAAATACACTTAAAAAACTTACCTGAATTAAGCAGGTAAAATGTGAATCCATACCAAAATATCGACAATTATTTCTTTTAATTTTCAAATATAGTAAAACAAATCTGTACATCATTATTTTATTGTTATTACTCAGGCAACGATGGTTATATCACCGTAAGGTGAGTCGTGGTTATTTTACTGTGAGCTAATAACACTTAAATGGTACCTGAAAAACATGCAACCATGCCGGAATAAAGACCAGTTCAAAAAAAATTGTTAACTCTTAAAAATAGAGTATTTTTAACCACGAATCTACAAAATAACTCAACTTATTTTATTGGCAATACAGTGATGAACTACTTATATCTCACATTACCTGTCTTGCAGCAACACTTCTGGTGGTTATTTCTTTATTTTGTATTTCTTGAATTCATTGAACCATGACACTTGATGGGGTCGATGCAGGCATTATATTGTAATAATCCTTATTAGAGTTTTGTAAATACATGTACATTCTTCCTTTTGGGGAAATCGGTGTGCATGAAATTGCCAGTATCCAATCGTAAATTTATAATGATTATGAAATAATTGTATGATTCTGGGTTAAACAAATTTGGCAGCTATATTTATAAGCAAATTCTTGGTAACAATTATGCAATGTCTTGTTTTTAGGTCAGTTTTGTCAATTATATACGAGATATATCATAATCACTAATCACCGGATAACTTGATACATTTTTATTTATTCCAAAATCAGACAGCAGCTAGAAATACCTAAGGGTTTTACCTTAATCACACATAAGAATTTGCTCACCTTGAAAGCTTGTTTTAATATGTTTTCTCATGGTGAAAGAAATTTAAAAAATGGTAGCGTGTCTGAACTTGTCGGGTTCTACTGTTCACTATATTATCATTAATATCTCCCGGCAGATATTTAGAAGTGAGACCCAATTGTAGGGTTTCATGACTACTATGGAGTTACGGTTGCTTATATATTATTGGTGTCATTTATTCATATAGCACTGTGTGTATGATGACCTAGGTAGACTTTAGATGCATAGGAAATTTTTGTCAACCGATTTTGATCTACATACAATAAAGGTGTTGCTATTGTCTTCCCATCAATCATAATTTCCTGTCGACATCCTTCCTACACATGGGGATGTCCGGAACAAACGATAAAATCGCATTGACCCTTATACCAGAGCACGGGCAGAAAATGCTATGAATACGTTATCCCCAAATATCATGCAAAATGAAATCGTGTTCGGTGTCTCCTAGGAAAAAGCATTGTATAAGACCTCTGGCCTTCATTGGCAAAAATACAGTAGGAACAATGGCTGGAAATACATTATTTTTTCTCCTGGATAAGAGGTGTCTAGTGTATGATCGAAAGTGAGTACAATCTCGCTTATACCGTTGCCTCCATTGGTCAAATATACACTGACGTGAACTTATTCTGATACAAAGAGTCAGTAGTGTAGGAGCAAAAAGCATATCAAATTCCTCCCTACAAAATGAACATTTTGTTGAGATAAAATGGAATTTGAACTCTCCTAAAGCACCCTCTATATAGGTAAGGAAAATATTTTCATTTTCAATTGTATGTATTTGATTAGGGAAAGCTGATTTGGGAAAACCTGTTTAAGTAGTTACGTCATATATACGTAGGGTCAGGGCCTACAATAGGCAGCTTTACACATGTTGTAGACTATATGCTAAAAGGATAAATATTTCTCATATCTGAGTATATTTGGTATTGCATTGATTTTAACAAAAATCAGTTCCTTTAAATATGTAGAACTTGTGAACCTAATGTATGCATTTAATTTGTTTTGTGAACATTTAAAGCGAGATTTTCCGACCTGTACATCACTGTAAGAATTTTTAAAAAAACAGGCTTGTTATTCCTATACATCGTATTACTATTAGTATCTAGTACATTTTAGAGCAACATGGGAGTGTTAAAATGTAAAAACAAATGCCCCCACCCCCAAACACACACACACCGGTACTAGAGGAGGACAACCATTCCGGTGATCTATTCCTGGTGAAAAAAGTTTTTAAAAAAATATAAATCGTACTATGGTGGATGTAGACTTCAATTAGTTTTCCGGGCCTATAAATTCCCCTGACGCGCTTTTTAAGAAAGAAAGTAAAGATTCAGAAAGGTTTGTTTTCCACTGGTTGTGTTCGCTTATTTTCTCCCCTGTTGTTCCATGCGAACTGTGAATCATGAATGATATTTTTCCATCCACCTATATAGCTATAAACGCTGCAAATCGCATTTATAAAATGGGTGGAGCGAATTTCGCTCGCCAGGAAAGATGGAAGAAAAAAGGAGACTGGTCGTCCTGGTAACCTATCTTCTCCGTCAAGTCAAACTTTATATATGGGTACTGTATTTTTCTTGGGAGGACAAATATATTATACCCATCAATCATATCAATTCCCTTCTCAGTGTTGACTATATCCTCAATGTCCTGTGTTGGCAGGACGAAAGGGCGTGTGATAGAGTCTGACAGGAACCAAAGATTTGTATTAACTATTTTTTCCCTTATATCTTCCCCCCTGGTATCCTGGATATAGACAATTGTCATGACATGGGGAAATGACATGGGAGGATGCTACTCGAGAGGCTGTGGTAAAAATGAGTCACAAGTGTGTGAAGAGAAAAGACCAGGGACAGAGACAAATTAAAAACGAATAAATATGTCAAACGCAGACAGAAAAATCCGACGTTGGACAAAAACGAAGTATAGTCCTGGGTGTAAATAGGAACATTGTAAAGATGATTCCAATCTGCCATAGAGAGAAATATACATCTTTTTTCAAACATTTGTATTGCCTTGATTTGATTTGATTTGTCCATAACCTTACATTACAAGAATTTCATTTTCGGCTCAAGGTTTTTTTTTGTCTTTTATTGATTGTATTACTCATAACACTGGGCTTGCTCCTTTTTCCAGGTTATTAGTACGCAAATTAAACTCTTGGCTCTTGAATATTTTAAATATATCTGGCCAGTAGGTACAAAAATTGAGACAATTGTATTAATGAATTAATTTAACAGCCAGTCAATCTAGAACATAAATAGCATAGATGATCGCATACCTGTGATGATCTGTTGAGTCAATTTGATATGTGATGATGAAACAATATGATAGAGACATAATGTTATAATTCTACATTTCTAATTTGAGCTGTGTTATGTCGCACAGATACTGTCTAATTCTTTGTAATCAATATAATTCAATACAAGATTAGGGCATTTTTCAAGGTTATTTTCTGAATATCTCTGAACTCATCCAATATTAGTATTTCTGATATTGGCAGGTAGGAAATTCCAGACAGTTGCAAATTTATATTCAATGCTTCTTTTATATAATTTCTTGTTCATCATATCTACTTTTAATACCAAGGCATCATGTAGCCTAGTGGGTCATGGTACAGCTTCTAGATTTTCTATATGACATGTTCTTTTGTAGGCCAGGATGGAAATGTGATTTTTTTCTCCTTTCTATCAAGTAATTCAAATCTGCTATTTTATGCATTTCATCCAAACTCAGATGATTTTGTCTACTAAAGGCTATTCTGAGAGACCACTCTTTGTATTTTATTTAACTGGGCTTGATTACACTCATCATACAAAATGTCACCATATTCAATGGAAGGGAATGAATTACCATATTGTAATTGACTGCTGTTCATTTATGTATTAACGTATTTGTATTTTTGACAATTGGTATACTTTGTGAGATGTATTTCTGATTACTTCATTCATATGGTTTTTGAGTGTTAGTTTAGAATCCAATGTAAACAGGGTCGAGGAAAGACATTCTTTTTCCTTATCATTTTACCCTATCAGTTTACAAAGATCCAATTTTAAATAATCTTCATTATCAAAAGGATCGGTGTGTTCTACCCATGTATATGTAATTTCGAAGTAATTTGTGTAGGAACACTGTAATTACAATTTAAACACTCAAGCAGCACTAACTGTAAGACTACTGAATCTGTTACCACTGTGGTAATAGGCCTACTTCACCAGAAACCTACATGCTAGCAGCCTATATCTTTATGTGATCATTTTAAATATTTCTCAGCTTTTATTGTTATATAAAGGGGTTTGTCTTCAATTATTCCTACTAAATTTTGGATTTTTTGTTAATAAAGCATGCTAAGCACGCTGGAAGTGACCGTGTATGTAGGTGAAGCACTGGTTGCGCTTTTCCTACATCCCTCTGCCTATTGCCTTTAGTGAAGAACCAATCCTGTATCCCGGTAACCCTGTATTTGACCTAGATATGGGAATTAATTAAATTTCACCTGGAAATATGATCTCGAGCCTATTCCAGCAGCGGGAAAACGTGACTAGCTCTGTGGCTATTTTACAACATTTTTACAACAGTTATAATGTCGTTTTTCCTTTCTTCTTCCCTCATATCATTAATAGGGTTTCTATCAAATGAATGAGCTTCATGGTATTAATTAATCTACTTTCTTGTGAGTCTGTGTGCATCTTACGACGTCCCTCCTGTCAAGAGCTCCAATTGATTGGCACAACATGGTTTACAAACATAATATAAAGGGTAAATATGCTAAGGAAAATCAGATATGACATGCAGAAAGGTGCAATGAACGTATGAGTGCATGGAAAACCAAGGAAAGGGGTGTTGACACTAAACCAGAGGATCAGGAACGTCCTGTTGGCGCCGAGTGTAACCAGCATCGTAGCGACCTGCCTGTCACATATAGTTATGCACTGGAATGCACTTGTATTACTCAGAAGATACCTCCACGGAATAAATATGTAACCTAGAACAATATCTGACCACTGTTTCTTGTTGGGAAATAGGAACAAGAAATTTTAATCAATTTTGATTGTGAAAAATCCATATTTTTGCCACTTCAGGAGTTATGCAAAAGCATCCATTTCAGCTACTTTCGGTGAAAGTTTGATTTTTCACTTGTATTAAACCCTGCCCACACGCAGCCGATTTGCCCCCTGATTGTCACCCGATTTGGGTCTTCTGATGAATTCTATATGTTTTCCTTTCCAATTCTGGTTTATGTTATTTCAAAAACATAAACCAGGATTGGAAATGAAATTATAGGATTCATCGGGAGACCCAAATCGGGGGCAAATCGGCTGTGTGTGAGCAGGGTCTTTTACTCAGATGATACCCACAGGGAATAAATGTGTAACCTAGATCAAAATCTGATGACCGGTCGAACCACAAATTGATGTTTGACCTTGAAAATGGTGCCATTGACCTTGACAAAGGTCATTGACAATAATGGAAGTACTCTTAGAGTCCTTTCACATGCGTACATTGTGTAGCCTGAAATAAATAATTCAAAAGACTGCTGTATGTAATTCAGATTTACACAAAATATAGTGTAGAATGAAAAGTAATGCTTAAATGATTACCATGGCAACTAACATTCCAATGACACTGAAAATGGGTTATTTTTCTTTCTCTTATAATGCAGTTATGATTTGTATGCATAAGGTTACCATTTTCCCCTGTTTCCATATTTTCATAAGAGAAAATTGGATGTCACATCCCAGAATTCTCCTATTTTTATACTTCAAGGTCATATTTGGTGAACTTGACCTTAATAAAGGTCATTGATTCGAAAACTGTTGATAGCCCTCATATACACCATCATTATTGCCAAGTTTGGTTACATTACTGATTACAGTGCAGAAATGGGACTCTAAAAATCTTTTTTTTTGCTAAAATACAAAATAAAATCACCAGTTACCATGAAAACAGACCATGTTGACAATGCTCGCCACCATTTCGGCAATTTTTCAAATTTAGCTTGTTATACGGTGGGTTGGGGTTCCCTCCCAAATTTAGCCTCTGGCCGCTGGTCTATTAGGGAATATGATCATGAGATAGTGTCAGACTTTTCGATCGATTGTTTCAATTTAGTATAACGTGTTACGTCAGTCTGTTCTCAGCTTTCCTGGACAAAAAGTATGTAAAAGTTAATTTTACAAATAGAAAAAGAATGCTAAATTATCTCAAAATAATTCACCAACCTATACAAAGGGTTACATTGCAACGTATGAAATAGCAAGAGTACATTATTTCTGTAGTACTATGAGCTAAGTCGGGTAACTATAATATTTTTGTTCTCATGCTAGAATGTGAAGTACATAGTTTTGGAAAGACTTGCGCTTTGTTTTAGACAGACTAGTGCATATTTTGTGAAATTCTCAGGAATACAAACCTTTTCAACAACTAAAAATTCACTTAAGATTATGTACGCTAAATTATTATATCAATTATTAATAATAATATAATTAGAAAAGTGTAGCCTCAATTAAAACAATACAAAGAATGACCAACACATTCATATGGAGACACGATACTGGAGTGTCCAGAGTAGCTTACACATTTTTGTGTAGACCAATAAGTGAAGGGGGATTAAAACTCCACCATATAGAATCCAAGTTCTCTTCTATGAAGCTGAAATGGATCCAAAGATTAGTAAATGAAAAAGATGCAAAATGGTTGGCTTACTTAAGAGAAAGATCTGGCAACGATATAAGAAAGATTTTTCAAGCCAGGCAAAGAATTTCGCTTAAGTGCTCGCCCTTTTATGTAGACATATTTAAATTATGGTATCGGGTTATTGGTTCAAAGGAACCTACAAATAAGAAGGCCACCCTCGGTGAGGTAATGTGGAATAATAGGCTTGTCAAGGCAGAGTCGGTTATCGTTAACTGGAAGAGATGATCAGACAAAGGTGTCTTCAGGTTTGAACACATAATTTCTAATGGTCAAATAAAAAATCAGGCCGAGTTTAAGGCTGACTACGATTTAAAGGTGAATTTTCTAGAATTTAAAGGCTAAAAGCGAAGATTCCCGTTAAGTGGATCGAAAAATGTCAGGAGGACGAAATGTATAATTTCGAAGATGAAATTCTGTGTCATATAGGGAATAACACTTTTAATATCCTCAGTGCCCCATCCTGTATTTTGTATGACTCTGTTCGTAAATTCTTAGACAAAGAGGATGACAGGAATTGCTCCTGGTGCACCCTCTTCCTTAACGAATTAAGACCTGTATATTTCGGCTGTAGAGGCTGAAACATGGTATCTGATGATCCCTTACCATTGCACTAAGGCTGTGCGATTGCAGTCCTTTCAATATAAGGTGTTTTTTAATAGATTGTCAGAATGCATGTAACTTTTGGCTCAGTCTTGTCAACTGGGCCAAAACCAATGAACGTTTGGATAAGCAGTTGACGGAGGACATGAATGCTGTCTACGTGATCCTCGGAATCCCAGGTTCTGATGACAAACATGATATGTGGAACTTTATTCTTTTGACAGCGAGGTTTTACATTTATAAGATAAAGCACTTTGGAGAAAACAAAATCTGCCTATTAATTTGAATATCTAAGAGAATCAAAAAAGAAGATTGTGGGTACTAAGTGACTGCGCCAAAAACAATGCTCCTTATAAGAAAGAGTTGGGGAAATGGAAAAGAAATTCCTGGATCTGTAACAGGTAACTAATTTATGAAATAACGGAATAACTCTGTAAGCCTTTCGGTATTTGATTGTTTATTTTCAAAACAATGACAATCATGCACATTTCGAACACACCTTGATGTAGATTGTTCGGTCACAAACATCTGTTTGACTCAGAAATAAAAACCCGGTGTAGGGAGAAAAAAATAATTTAATCAGAGTGATGGGAGACAACTCAGAACAGAGGAGGGGAGGGCGGGTTAGTTTCTTAAGGTTTGTTTATTGGGGGTTTCGACGTTTCGGGCACATTAGCCCTTTTTAAGGAGGTTTAATCTATAGTTTAATGACAAAGTTTAATTACTTTAATTATTACACGGTAGCGTGTATAGGTCATGCATACTATTGGGCCTCATTAATATTCCTCCCTTTAAGAAGGGATGCATATAGCTATGCATGGGAACCAATGGGAGTGGTCAGTGGATGACCATTCATATGAAACAAGGAGACAATAAAGCATTAGTCTTCTCTTGGTAACTACTAAGTTGTGTCTCGTTCTCTTCCTCTCTATAATAGTCCATAATCAATATTAGAACACCGTCAAAATCATTACCAGAGGGGGGGGGGGGGTCCTAAAAATAAGAGGAAACCGTACAATGTAAGATACATTGTTCGATACAAGATATGGTTTTTATGTTTTTTTATATGGTCTTAATATAATAAGTCCTTAAATAGTATGCATGATTATCTAAGTTCCAAAACAACCATTTTGTTGATGGAGAATTGAAATAAATATATCTGTATTATCTATTCATGGGTTCAATAACCTGTTCAGACTAATTAACATTAGCAGTTTTATAAAGTCTTCCTATGTGTGACGTGATCACATATACTGCTGTGTGTGCCTGCTGTGCAAGGATATATTTTACCTTGATAATTGGGCTCTCCCTCCCTCTCCATTACTTCTATTATAGAAACGAAAAATATACGATGTTGCCAGAAAAAAGTGGGGATATTTTCACATGAGAGTTCTTTCTATCACATCATCACTCAGGATGCGAGAAACCAGTTCATGTGAATGTGCTTCTGATGTGAAGGTTACCATGCCTAGAACAAATAAATGAACAAACATAATTGAAGGCGGACGGAAGGGCGAGGTGAATAGGAAGAACGGACAATGACCCCATATACTGCCAATACCAGCGCCAGAAGTTAAATGATCTATATACATTACCTCTATACATGTCTAATCATTCGATAACTACTATATATACTAAGTGTGTCACCTTAGGTGTAGTCTACACCTTACCTTAAACTCATTCACTTAATGTAACCTTTTTCAATATCAACACCATAGATAACCAAGAGATCAATCATTCTTGAAAACTTAATATGCCCAAGTAACAATAAAGGTGCTTTGCAATGTGTTCTATGTACATGCGTACATTTATTTGACCCAATTTTAGCACCCCCTCCCACCCCTTGTTCGGATCTTTTTACATTCTCTATGAAATATGAGTTAAGAGGATTGCAAAATTCACCCGCAAACATATCTACTTCTAAATTTTAGGATGCCTATATTTGGCCAATATAGAATACATATTGGTCATCGTACATAAGCAGGAATGGGTAAGATAAAACAGATACTAATGATAATGAAAATAACCTAGATAACAGGAAGTCTGATTTATATAGAGATAAAGAATGAAGTTAGGGGCTAGTTATTGAATGTGTATTTAAACTCGTGCAATAAATATTCAAGAACTAAGACTGGATTATATCCATTATGTATGATGCCTTTAGTGAATAAGAAGAAGTAACCTTCGTTTTTTATTATGAATCGCCAAGAAAGTAATTGCAAAATAAAGAATAACACATTCGTATCAATGGGATACACGTACGTCCGAAGTGACTATGTGTATTTGCACCTCTCATACAGCATGAGGGTATAATAAATAAGCTATAGTATAAAACAAGGTTGTAGATAGAGTCTAGACTCAAAGTTGAGAGTGTCCCTCTAAACTGAGGGAAAGCCTCTCGGCCTAAACCACAAAATGCCATGCCAGGAAAGTCATTAGCGCAGTAGGTGTCCAATCACTGACATACAATTAGTATTTGATCTAAGGTGGTGTGAGCCTAGACTGGAACTTGAAAGCTCCTTCATTCATGCAGCTTAATTTGGGTTGCTTTTCAAGAGAATATATCATGAGAAAACTAGGATTGAGATCATTTATTATTAATTTTACAGGCGATCATTTATTATTTACAGGCGTTTGTAGTTTAATATAACACTGAAGCTTCACATACTTTTGCGAAAATAAAGGTTGAGCACAGGCAACATATAGATAATTAACTATGGTACCGTATGTTCGCAAGATATTGGAGAAAATAATGTACCTATTCTTCATAATTATGAAGATGCAATTCATAATGTCTTACTATCTCATACGAAACAGGTAATTAAAATTAAACTACTGCTTGCATTTAATGTAGGGCGAATAACAAATCACTTATACCTATATTAGTAACCAATCCAAGTTTTTTTAATTACAATTCGTTTGCTATAGGCCGTGCAACAGAAACCTTATAATTATCACAAAATACACAGACATAGGGAATGATAATATATATGGAAAAACCCATAAAGCATTTTCCCCATTGTAAATAAAACCGACAAGTTGTACCCAATAATGCTGTGTATTACCTTACTATAATTATGTTGACAAAATGATGCATGATAGATAGAGAGACAGGTTAATTACCTTATGTTATATTCTGTAGCAAAAGACATGATACTGTTTAAAAGCTCCCAAACGTAATATTTTCGCTATTTTCCATATTGTGCTATTGTTGGTGTCCGGCATCGTAGAGTAGTACAGGAGTAGGGAGAGGGATGCATCTCTAGTGTTTGGGAACCTGGGACTGGAACCTTGATGCATACATTAACTATATCATCGGCATTTGCATAGATCCACGTTCCCCCGAAGGACATCTTTCTTGCACTCGCTATTCGTATGTGTATCTCCCTGGCATATATATGCATGAGTTATTATTCTCTTCGGAAATTATTTTCAAACTAGATTACATCACATGTATTGTATATAACTATATTACATAAATTTCCAACTGTGTTCAGATCTGTCCCTGAATACATCTCTACAGTGTAGATTTCTTCAAAAAGTTGTCCATTGATCCATCTTTTGTCAAATTCCTTCCTGTGCTCGTATTTCCCTCCACACTATAACCTTTGTGTGGGGACTTTTTTCTCTCTTTTTTAAAAAAAAAAACAGTTGTACAAGCTTAGCATCTCGGATAATATACCCGTATCTCTCTATATATAGCTATATATATACTGATATGCACAGAGGAAAATCTGTCTGACTATACCGTATACTACATATTCAACTTCATTCGTTGTTCATGCTTGCTTTTTTTCAGATATATAATATATATATAGGTCTATTCGGGTCCTACCATCTCAGACACGCTGTGTATTAAGTTGGGCGTGTCTGCGGTCTAGATGTTGTGTCTGGCCACGTCTGTATGTCTGTTTTTATGTGTGTCTGTCTGTGTAGCAAAAAAAGGACATGATTGTGGTTCTTTTTGTGAAGTATATTTAGGACGTGTGTTTTGTTTTGGTATTCATTCATCCACGCCTGTCCGTCTTTGCTAGGATATATATCTGTGTCAATATGCATATACATGTATAGCACTCTTGTAGTGTGTTTGTGTCTGTATGTTTGCCCGTGCTTGCCTGTTTAGATGTGTCTGGAGACACACAGTTGGCAAGTTGGCGGGTGCTCCCGCGCTTGCGCCCAGTGGTCTCATGACTGTGATCTATTTTTAGCGCTGAGCTCGTGCCTGGACGGCGCCCCTACCAAAGAGGGGCTAGGCGTTTTTTGCGCCTTCTATAAATCTGCGAGTTGTGGACTGGTTGACTAACGCAGTGGTAAGATGGAAGACCCGGAGCGAACGTCATATCGAGAAGTACGTCCAGCCTGAGGGGCAGAAGGAAAGGTGAGAGTGGATGGATACCTGATTTCTGACTTTATTCTTCTAGCAGACCCCCTCATCACATTGACCAACCCCCTCCTCCCAGTATGTGTTTTCTATAGCCACGTTAGCTCCAGAGTTTTCATGTGTTTATAACTTATTCTACGCTTCAGTGGCTGCTCGAGCATAAACCTATAGGCCAGGAAAATGGAACTCTTAGCTATAAAAAGTGCATCCCAGTATGACACCGCCCCGTCGGCTCTTCTACAGCGGTAGTTCACCGACACACCAATCTATGTTCCTCTCATACAAACACATGAGGTGCATGTGCAGTGAAATACACACACTCATAACCCACACAACAACTCATGCTTCACTCACACACCTCAGGTACATCGATCCTCCACGCTTCATTCATAAAGGACATACAAGATTTTAAACACAGTTTAAGCACATGACATTTTATTGTTATTTAAATAATACAAAGGAAGTCTTAGGCAGCTACTTCTATTCCTGCAGGGATATCAAAGAGGGGAAGGGAGAGAGGCTATGCAGCAGATGTGTTCCTTATTCATATTTCCCTAGCTAGGTTTCAATACACCCGTATGTGTGTCCCGAATACATATTGGGGTTGAATTATTTAGAATGGAACGAACCCATGTATAACTAAGAGGCCATCTTTACATAAGTAAGAGAAATACTTTGTCCCTGATATGTCTGTAGAGATCTAGGATAAGGGTAAGCTTTCCCGAAAGGTAAATATGTATTGCCTCTTTCGGGAAATGCTTTTATGATTTATATAACTCAGATTCGCCATATTAGATAATAACTGGATTTGGCCATACCCATTAACAAATTTTGTATATTGATGTGTTTCAAAGGCCATCGGATTGGCAATGATTTCAGGGGTGATGTTAAGAGGTTTCGAAGCTCCCAATATATAAAAATAATTGTTAACCTATTGATATACTAATTTCGAATACACTATATATATTATATATCAAATATATTACTCATCAATCGTGCCATTAAAATGGTCCATTAATTATGATAAATAGAGGTACTTCAGATTTATGTTCTGAAATGTGCCGGTGAATATATCGACCATTGCCATTGATTGGTATTATCAACTCATAGGGGAGGACTGTGATATGACTTTTTGTCATTTTTTTTAAATGGCAAGTATACCAAAGGTTAAAAACGATTTGATTTATGTAACATTTCATATCATCAGGATTAAATTATGATGAAAAACATTCATAACATAAGATAACATAGGAAACATAACTATGAGGAAACAGATCACGGTCCTTCAAATATATCATCAAATGCCATAAGTTCACAAACTGGATCAATTAATTACACTTTCACCCAGGGATGGAAGTCTTCAGTATTTTTACTAAACCATTATATTTGAAAACTTACCCAAATTGTCAAATTTCCCCGTATACATGTATATCCAAATTTCGTCAAAACTTTGGCCCCCAAATCTCAAAATGGTATACTTTTGGGGCATTAAAATATTTGTCTTTATAAATCAGTGTTTTAAATATTCTATACATGTAATAAAGGCCATAAATAATAAGAATCCGCTGTCCTGTAGAAAGGTTTTCAGTTTTTTGGGCCTGGCCTAACCTGCTTCACCTATATTGTGCAAAATGTGTGAGTTAATGAATGGTGCTGCTGCAGCAAGGGGAGAATAAAATCACACAATGCCCTAATCAAGATCTGACGATCACGATTTAAGGTCGGCATATCACACATTGGCGATTTCGCCAGCATTTTAGCGCCAAAGTTCGGCGATTTGGTGCTTTATTAGTGACAAGTCGCTACTGTGTGGACAGTATTGCACAATTCTATTCCCCAGTGAACATGTTGGTGTCAGAAGCAAAGATGACTTGACTTGACGTTTTTCCCTTCTGCGGTCGCTGCGGTTTCATTCTGCAGTGCATTCTCAATCCGAATATAATAGCACATGGAGCTGGTCAGAGGAGATTCTTGATAGGTCGTGCCACACTGGTTCTTTAGAATAATTGATATAATTATTACAATAACTACCAATACTACGAGCTAGTATTTAGTAAGTATCAATTGACATATTGATTCAAAAAAAACTACTTATGGTATACGTGTCAAATATGAATATTTTTATTGTGCCCCTTATATGCCCCCCCCCCCCCCCTCATAAAAGCATGAGTGCATAATAAAATGATTATCATTAGAAAATGACTGAACACTTCAAAGAAGGTGACATCAGAAAACCTCTGGAATGGTCACGAATTATTATTCATTCTTAGATTAGGTATATCATAGCCTGCTTAGCCGGCCTGTTTGCCAATACCCGGTATAGCACGGCCAGGGGACCAATATTCTGTCTAGGCATATCCCTATAGTCGTACAGGGGTACATATATTAGACGTTTAACTAATCTTTATTCAGTCACGTTTTACATCCAGTAGACGTTATATATCGCTATTAGTATTTTTTTTTTACAATTATTGTTACAAGATAACCATATTTCAGTTGCCTTAAAAAGTTACCCCCTCCCCTCTACCTAGTATATATATAGCTGCATCCCAGTATGACACCGCCATACATTTTCAGCTGCTTTGAACAAAAAAAAGTTATTTATTTTGGCCCTATACTGTGCTCCGTAGAACCAGTCTAGGCTCGCAGCCTCTCAGATCTGATACGAATCATGGGGTGATTGGACGCCTACTGCGCTAATGGTATTCCTGGCCGAGTATAGGCGTCCTAATGGGATCACAATGTCAGTTTGCTGTTTGGAGCGAGACGGTTTCCGTCAGTTTGGAGGGACTATCTCAACTCTGAGCCTAGACTGGTACGGAAGTAACTGGCAGTGGGGGGTGGGGGTGAGGGGAGGAGGGGGGGGATGGCTGGACATAATAATGACTGTCACGTCTCTTCACCCTGAAGTTCCTCTTCTGATTGATGTAAGTGTAAGATTAGTTAATCACCTAATGGCATGTTTTCATTCCCTTAATCTGTGTATTTCGCCTCGGGATTATGCACCACCAGGGCACCAGCGGGCCAGAGATGGAGGTTATTAATCATTTTAGTTGGTTCTAGCCCATGGACAGTTAAAGGTAACGACTAAAGCCCTTTATCCATTACCACGGTCGCCCGGAGTACTCTTGGTGTACGAGCAGAGTACGGCAAACACCACAATGGTAAAGTCTTAATTATATGGGCTTTAAATGTGAGTGAGTGTTTTAATACAAGATGCCCCTCCAAAATAAAGTATTGCCTCATGGTGTGGACATGTTACTAGCATCCCTGGCCAGGATTATACTGTTCCCAGCCTAGGCCCAAACCCTCAGATCAGATAAGAATGGTATGTCAGTGATTGGATGCCTACTTTACTATAATCGGGGATAATAATGCCATGTTGCGGTCTTAATGGAATTATAATGGCACTTTGGGGTTTTAGGCCAGAGGTCTTCCCTCCGTTTGAAGGGACTCTTTCATCCTTGGGCTCAGACTGTTCCCACTTCCTTACCAAACTGAGATGGTTACAGGGAAATATTAAATATGCCCATGAAGCTCCAGGGAGTGTCGACACAGTACATTCACTCATTATGTCCCCCTTTCCAAGAAGTGATTCTTTCTGTTTCATACATCCTCTAGAACATCCAGCCATAATTCTTGCCAACAAAGGAATACGTGCGATATGGAACATCGTATTAAATTCCTAACATTGATAATAACTATGGAGTGCCATCTAACACAATGGAGGAAAGTCCCACTCACTGGAGGAGGAGGAGGTTCCTGTTGATCCAGGGATAAACGATACCAGCATGTGCACGTTGGAGCCCAATGCCACCCGACCAGATGCGGCCGGGAGGGGTAGGGTGGGAGGGTGCTTATTCAAGTATAAAAGGCGATGGGGTGGGAGGTGGGGGTGGGGGAGGGTAGTTGCCAATGCTACCCCTATATGTGGTCAGCAATCTTCTTATCCCAAATATTGGATCGTGGGAGCCATTCTCACATTTTTTTATCACGCATACAAAATAAAATATATTCGTGACCAACATTGGCTTCTAAGACGATGTTGAATATTGCCAGAGACCTATATTCACCATGTCAAGACAACAAAAATAGGCGTTTCCGGTTTTAATAGACCAACTGAAATCTAAGTAGAGGGGGGGGGATATGCAACCCATTCTTGAAAAGTGTATTGGTGGGGGTTAACTGTTTTTATTTATGCTCTATCTATATTTATAAATATACTTGGTTATATTTAGGGCGAGAGAGGAAATACACTAACGGTATGCCATACCCTACTCTTTTCGATCATCAAAAATGGCTCTTATACATGCGTATGGCCATGGGATGCATTGCAAAGCGAAACCTCAAATCTTAAACATTAATATAAATGTATAAAATTGATTGAATTCGCATCAAAAGGGGGGAATATACCTTAGAATTGTCCACTAAGCACCTCCCAAATGTTCCCTTCATTTTATGTTATTTTAAACCACTTCTTCTGTTATGATCCAGTTAAGAATGTGTCAATAACATGATGATTCAAAATTAATGATGTCCACTTAATGATGTCCTATTAATAAGTGGAACACTGCAGTTAACAAATTGTCGGGATCTTATTTCTGCTGGCCATAAAAACTTGGCAAAAACCAATCGTCCTTAGCCAGGGACCTAGCATGAAATAGGAATTCGATGAGATGGTTTCATCAAAATATCGAATTATCATGACCACTGAAACAGCAGAAACTGGAGCCCGTTGTGTAACCAAGCCTTACTTACTATTTTCCTTCCATCCAGCGGCTACGGAACTTTTAGGGAAGGCCAGGGATATGTTATACAGACAACGCTATTTTCAATTGCAACAATAGGAATTTCCTACCAAAGCAAAGATAAAAAGCTTCACAAGGAACATTTGAAGCAAGGTTTTCTTAACTACCACCTTCTTCTTGGCACAGGTCTAGAGAATCCAAAGGGTTAATAATCTCATTTGTTCATAGATGTATATATGTCTATAGTTTTTGAGTATCGGACACCACTCTTTTCCTTAAAAAAAAGAATTTATGAATGTGTAGGATATACTACTACAGACGTAGTATACGAAAATTATGGGAAAAAAATAAACAAAGCCAATATTGTGTAAATCCGATCCACAACCGCGTTGCACCCTGTTGACCCTTAAATTAATTGACTTAAATTGATTTACACTTATTTATTCACCAATTTAATACTATATTACGGTAGCCGTCTGTCAGAATCAATTGAGCGAGGAAGACGGGGCATAAAACAGTGCTACACTGTGGGGGAAACTGGAATCAATTTTACATGAATTTCTTCTTTGAATTTTGAAATATTCATAGAACCACTCAGGTGATAGGAGACAATGGGATATTCTTTTAAATATCCCATGGAATGGTGTGTGTGATTTATGCAAGCATGGTGTCAATAAAATAGGACTAACTAAGCCCCTTCATGTGGAATAGGTTTTGTTGTTTTTTTATTACAAACAAAGGCCAGATCTTATTGAACAGTATGTCAATGACTATAAATGCCTCCTAAGTAAATTGTACACATGAATATATGATACATATGTGTATTATTGTTGGTTGAATCATATATGATTACCATGGCCCTCTATTCTTGACACTTTCAATTTTGTCAATTGTGCCGACGCAGTCTCACACATCCATTGTAGATTTGTTTATTTTATCTTATTTTAATTTCAATTCATTTAAGGCCATATGAATTACACATCATGTCAAATACCCCATAATCGTAAAACGATTGTTTTCATGCGTTGCCTCTCATACTTATCTCATGTTTATACTATGATAACAGCCACAGCTAGAATATTATTTTATTAACCTGCAACCAAATCGCTACATTAGATCATGTCAGTAAATAGCAAATTTCTCGAACGTTTTGTATCAAAATTAAAATCGCTTAGATAAAAACGATAAGGGTGGTAAAATAATAATAATAAAAAAATGATAATCATCTGTCCCTTTTTTTTCCTTTTTTTTAAAGGGAGGACTGGTGAATTTTTATTTTTGTTTTAAACTTTAAAAAAAGGAAGTTGCTAATACTAGTGGCATACCTTTTTCTAGGTCTTGTGTTACTTTGACATAATTTGATACATCACCGTTTGATACCTAGTTGTGTCATGGATTTAGCACACGACGAGCTAATAAAAGCCTACATTTTGAAAGAGGTTAGAAAACTACACTCTATATATCCATATATGATGTACTCTATAGGTAAGGACTTGCGCTGGAAAACCTCGAAACAGAATTGTCTTTTTCTTTGACTCATGACACCAAAGAATTCATCCAATTTATCCGTCATTCCCATTGTCCCTGGAACTGGATAAAAGGGATCAAATAAATGTATTCCACCTTTCATTCATCATACTATTGTTGGTCCTCAATTGTTAAGGAGAGACAATTTTACAATTTCTTAATTAATTATAATTCCTGTTCATATGTTAATTGGCGTCATTGTACGCATACCAGGTTTTGGAACCATGGTGCCCGTTGAACCATGATTATTTGTCCTTGCACTACAAACATAGCCAATTATTGATGTTATTTCATGGATGATAAAAAACATCGACCTGTTGTAATTTTAAAAGGAAATAGATGTCTGGTTTGATGAGAGATTGTACATGCTGTTTTACCGGAGTTTTTGTTCAGCTCCTATAGCTGGCCTTCTGCTATCTGCTGGGGTAGTACACTGCCATCTATTGATGGGAGGACGCCTATGGAGTAGATCCATATTACTACAATGTACATACACCTCTCCTTGCGAAGACATGGTACACACGTGTATTAGCAATGGATCTTTAACGTTCATATAATATATATATAATTATATAGCCACAGACACCCCACCGAAGCACAGTACAATAAAGTAACCTGCTTAATTTAGTACCAAGAGGGCATCTTACATTTTTGACAGAGTCTACTAAGATATCGTGTACATATATATATCAATTGACAGGTTTATTAAGGGGAGGCAGTCCCATTTGTGAAGGAAAGCTACCGTAACTCATACTTCCAGAGGGTTGCCCTTCATACAGTCTATCATGGCCTATTAACGCATTATACATGATTTTCGCTTGAAACATTTCACAACTCCTTCCTGGTGTTCTTTTATAATTTATATAATAGATATTACGCCCAATAAACCGACAACTTATAAAGGTTTTGCTGAGTCTAGACAGACATAAAAAATTACATTTGCCCGTCCCTTTGGCAATTCAGTAAACCACAAAATGTTATGCATCAGCTGACAGATGCTTGGCTGTCAACAATTGCAGTTCATTTTCAATTTTCTCTCTGAATTTCCCAGTTGAATTCGACACACACGGGCCTAGAAAATGACAAGAAGACAGAGATATCTCCTCCTGTAAGAGATCCATTGTTCTATCATGATCTTATTCAAGCCTCGCGTACGATTCGGAAATGACATTTTCTCACCATTTCTCCCCGGCGGTGCATTATCAATTGATCAACAATCATATAGATGAGAAATAAATTTATCCTGGGGAAACATTTTGCAGTGATAAAAGGTGAGCCTGAAATTACCTCTGGATACTTATGTTTTGTGCAGGAATGGAAAAGATATCGGTTCAGACGTAAATCACTGTGATATATGCTATAATACCGTACATCAAGGTACACACCTGGGGTGTTAAGTCATAAAAACCGCAAAATTTTACTTTTTACGATACCAGTCTAACTGGGGTACCCTTTTATTATGTGGTATACCACAGACCAATTTTGTTTTTTATGTGGTATATTCGGAGAAAGGGAAAGGATGACACTGTGTATATAAGCTCATTGATATAAGCAACGAGACTAGAGGGATATAAGCAAAGTCGCCGCAGATTAATGCTTGTCGCTCAATTAAAAAGATATTAAACAATTGGTAGAATTTTGTAGAATCGCTCATCGTTTTGGGGCGACAGTGGTTTTTGGCCTTTACAAACGACTTACTTATCTAGCTATGTAATGCGGTGTGAGCGTGGAGGGATATTTTCGTGAAGGGAAAGCAGAGGGGGAACCGCGGACTGACACTAGTCTCGCGTTCGTTCTCTCGGTTCAGGGACGGGCTTGCTTACACCTTCCCTATTTCCAACCTCTGAATCACACTCATAGCCACTCACAAGACGCTGTGATCATTCACAATCGTCATCTCTATAAACGATTGTTTTGTCATTCAGTTAAACCTCATCATTTTAAACGAATGGTGGATTTCTGGTGCAGATGTTAGATTCTTTGCACATAGGCCTAAACAAAATACGGCAAGAAAATGAGCGATGTCGGAATGACTTTTACCTTGGAGTAATAATTAAACTTATATTACTACTAAGCTTTTACGAAGGTCGCTTAACTTTTACGTATATAGCGGTCTATCATATCATCGCTTAATTTGTGAAACATCCTTATCTGTCCAAGATATTCATCAAAGCGAGATTATTGTAAAGCTTATCCATCTATAAATTTAATCAGGATTTGTACAGGAGAATGATAATATCTACTAACTTTATATTTGATCTATGATAATTGATGTCTTGATATCTCATATAACTTGATTATTATTGATACTTGGATTTTCATCGATGGCAACGCATGGAAAATAATCACATTAGCTGCATGGTTATGTGTATTTTCTAATTATCCTGTTAAATGTCCGGCCAATAAAAATATTTATAAAAAATATATCTATTGAGATATTCTCACCATACATTTATTTTAGCAGAGGTTTTTGCCCTCCCCATCCTGATTTCTATACTATAGAAAGCTTTCGCAGCTTTGACAGTCGCGGAGACTTAACACCGTACCTCGCGGTTAGTATACCGTTACATATGAAAGTATCGCCGGCTATGTTTGTGTCATGCAAGCGGGAAATCTATCGAAGGAGAGAGGGAGCCTGGGAGGAGGAGAGAATTCAGTATGGGCCATATAAGAGACTATCACATCAGATAAGATTGATATGTTAGTTATGTTATGCAGTAGACCACCTAACAATTTTGTGGTCAGGAGTGAAAGGTTTTCCCTGAGTTTGAAGGGTCGCTACGGACTCTGAGCCTGGATTGCCGTTTCCACGGACAGCATCTGTTGGGAAAGGACCATCATGATAATCTAAGCTGGATGATAGTGAAATATGAGTGGCTTAACCTTTTAAAAGTTTTGAATAGTTAGATTGACATTATATACATGGACAGGGAAGTAATTCCCATTCCCGAACAACAAGCTGGATACTGCAATGGCTATCTAAGATACATAAAATGTGAGGATAAGACGCATTTCAACCAATTCCCATCACATAATTATTATATTCCAATATTCCCTACACTCACTCTATTGAAAAGCCCCTGTTTCGTATTTTTCACATATGAAAACATGGCTTAATTCATAAATCCACATTCTATTGCGACAATTCTTTCAAAATATCGTTGTGGGTCCAACACATTTTGCAGAGGTTCATTAATGACGGAGGATTGCAGTCGTTGCCTAATGTCCAGGGTATTTTAACAGATCATTACAGCTGGCAATGCGACAATACTTGATGAAGATGCATATACCTCATCATCACTTTGCAGGCATTTACATGCATGATGCATCTGTTGCATACAGTATGGAACATGCATAGGATGGACGCTAGGCCACAGCATCGACTGCATGCAAGTTTGGTTGGGTATCGGGGCTCTATTTAGTAAATGTGTGGGGGGGTTTAAGCTGTATCACCAGATCGGTCTAGGCCAAGAGACTTATCAGATCCCTTCAAACAAATGGAAACTGACCGCAGAATCCCATTAAAATCTCATTAGGGCGGTAGTGGAGCATGGGCCTACACCGGGCCTAGAGCCTGAGCCTAGACTGAGATTATTTCACTCAAAAATTATATTTTACTAGTTTGTGGTCTATTTATTCCCAAATCATCCGAAAGTCACGAAGGTAACGTATCAAAGAATGTGGTCTGTTCTTTGTTTTATGTAAAACCAAATTGACCTCCCAAATTATTCATTTCGATGTATACCAGAATTATGTTTTAATGTGACTCTCTTTCATCTTTTAAACATATGAAAATTAACATATGAAAATTGAATATATGAGGCTTACTACTATAGCACTGTTCAACTTGTCTACCCCAAATTGTCACTGTAGCGCAGCAATATACAAAATAACGAAAGTTTCGAGGAAAATCCATAAATTCATGAAAAGCAGAGGAAATTATAGTAGCCCTATTAATTTGCGTCTAGGCTCAAAGTCTCTCAGTTCAGATAAGAATGGTTGATTTTATTTTATTTAAAAATATGTTTATTCAGGAACAACGATAGATTTCAGCGACGAGCGTTGATATTCTCAGTGTTGCCTGATTGCTTAAGGAAAAGGACATTAATTACAAGCTGGTGTTACAGCATAATAGTTTGATATAATAAAAAAGAGTGAGATAATAATACATTCATTCGGAAAACATCTAAATCCGTTTGTCATAGTGGACGATAACTTCTGTGCGTTAGGTGAGGCCTAAGCATATCCTGAACAATTACAATAAAGTTTTAAAACATGTCTAAAAAAACAAAAAAAAACAGAAAAACCAATTAATTCGCGTCGTGCTCGCGTATGTCAATGATTGGCCATCTACTGCGCTCATGGCTTCCCTGCCCCGGGAGTAGGCACCCTAATGGGTTATATTGGCATTTCGCAGTCCTAATGGGATTATAATGGCATTTTGCGGTTTGGAGCGAGAGGCTGTCCCTCAGTTTGAAGGGACTCTCTCATCTTCGAGCCAAAACTCTTTCGGTATTCAGATCGTCCATTCTAGAGAGAGAAGAAATTGAGAAAAACAGTTTTTGTTCAATTTAGCTGGGAGAACACAGCTATTGACTTGTTCTCTTGATTCTACAATATATCCATTGACACACTTCTCAATTCTCATGATATGTTTCTTTATTCAAACAAGCATAATAAGCCTATTTTTAGATCAACATGTCAATTGATACTTTGTATAAAGTTAGAAGATCCTTCTTCCACTTATTGTTTTACATTACTAGTTATTGTTCCGTCCACTTAAACATGTAAGATTATAATAATAGCATAGTTCTAGGACAATACCTACCTGGAAAGCATCAAATAGTAATTAGTAGATAGTAAAACTACCTACCGTGAAAACTTCATACTACCTGGAGAATCACCAGCTAACCTGAATACTATCACACGTCATTACTCATTAGGCCAAAGTAAATAGGAAAGGGCCTTACTGGAATAATCTTTAAGAGCGGAAAAGTACAGACTGGTGATTAGAACACTACAATGACACATGACGTGACATAAATATAATATAGAATAACCATTCGAAATTGTAAAATGGATTAATGGTAAATTATTTGTTTTCCTCAAGTCCTTCTCAGTCTATCTCAATGGGCAGTCTCAGATGATTAAAACAATATTGTGTTTCAAATACAAACCTGCCATGTTCATGACCTGTGCCAATCGCTGTTCGGGAAATGTACCAATTGCCTATATGAACCACAAACGACATCATCACAGATTATAAGTTTGAAGCCATATTATACATGCCTCCACCAAGTCCTACATGAAACGCAGGCACTCGTGAACCATACTTCGTGGTCCATAGGTCAACATTGGTCTAGGCATTAGTTCACCTGCCGTCTCCTTTCATGCGGATTTCTCATGTTCAGAAACCCAAATGTTTACCATATCTGACAACTGATTCTACGCAATTGGAAATGGGATCGTATGATAAATTGGCTCATTCAACGCGGAGATTCCTTAGAGGAATTGATGGTAAGACCGTGTCATGAACGCGTTAAACTTGCAGACCGCGGAGAGAGAGGGGTGAGGAAACAAACATCTATATATTGCCTGAGCTCGTGCCATCGCCGACTGTCACATTAGATAATTTTGTGAACTTTTTGGCAGACGACCGATAGCACAAAATCTGCAGAGGAAAGAATATTAGCCCGAGATCTGTTCTCAATTGAGAAGGGTGAATATCTTAAACCGGGGTGTTATGCAGTGGATTTTAACATTGAACAATATTTCAATGTTTTCAATCATATTTTGAAAATGCCATCCAATAACGAATGCACTCGCTGTGACTAGTTATCAGTGAATGATAAACCTCAATCCACCAGACCATGAAGCTACTAAAACTATGAAGAAAACAAAGCGTATATTATATAAGGTGTACAATGTGGTGAATAATAGATACACTTTCAACTTGAGGCCTTCTTGTACCACTGGCCACTACAACCAGCAATTGAACCTAGCCGCTCAGAAAAATCAATCCAGTGGTTGGTCTTTAATTATTCACGAGTCAAGATAATAACAGTCCGAGCAACCTACTTTTCAAAAGCGACGCTAATTCCACTTTAATGTTCCAATGTGCTTCTAGTATACAGTCTGTGGAGTTAATTTATTGACACTTGATGAACTTGAATCTTAAAATGGAGCTTATGATATGGGTGAATACTGTGATTATGGATCAATGAAGTTAGTACAACGTGTATTGCTTTAATAAGCAATTGATCAGTCTAGGCTCACAGCCTCTCAGATCAGATAATGACATGCCAGTAATTGGATACCTACTGCGCTAATGACTTTCTCGGCCCTGGAGTAGGCGTCCTAATGGGATTCTAATGTCATTATTCGGTTTGGAGCGATCGAGAGGCTTTTCCTCCGTTTGAAAGGACTCTCTCAACTCTGAGCCTAGACTGCGATGGTCGTTACAGTATCTGTTGAATAGATTTGGCCCCCATGTCTTCTAATTATATATGTCCATATTGACCATGCATACTGTGCATACTGATATAGAAACGGCAGATGCAGAGACTGATTGGTTTAGTAGCCTCAGTCCTTTCTCTGCAAGCTATACGTGCCAACCATAGTATTGAGCTATTTCATAGAATAAAATCTTCCGGGCGACATTGAATGATAGATTCGAAGTATAGTTCACTAGGTCTTGGCTCATCAAAACCTTCAGAGTTTTGTCCCTAATGCGGATCTCTAGCTATCCCCATGAGACAAGAATGATCCGGGTTCAGATTTCAGTGCAGGATCGATGCTTGTTCATCCATTATGGACTAGTTGGGGATAAAGAGAAATACTAATTAGAAATATTAGTCATCATTATTAACAGGTTATACACTCTAGGTCCAAACCCTCAGATCAGATAAGAATGGTATGTCGGCCTACTTCGCTAAACGGTTTCCTGGCCTAGGACTTGGCGTTTTAATGGGAATATAATGACATTTTACGGTCTTAATGGAATTATAATGGCACCTTGCGGTTTGAGGCGAGAGGCTTTCCCTGAAGGGACTCTCTCAACTTTGGGCCTAGACTGTATATCCATTCTGTGTTATAAGTTGTGTCTCTTTATTCATTATAGGTTTTATATGCATTTAAACTAGTCTTGAATGAATGAATGAATGAATTCTTTATTTGAGACTCTGCTCAAAAAAGGTTTTCCAGACCTTTCGACATGTATTGTTTTCTAACTAAAAAGCAAGAAGAAAGAAGAAAAACAACTATTCTAAGGCATACTACATTTATAAAACAGCAATGATCATTTATGTAAACATGATCCGGATAACTATATAAGGTCAGAATACTTAATATTTCAATTGTGGTATAGTAATACGTGTTGATTATTAACTGTTAGACCAACGAGAGTACATTACTCGTTGGTTAGACATGATCCTCATGAAGTATCAGGCTAATCCTGAGGAAGTATCAGGCTAAGTAATATGATAACCATTCATTTGCAGCTGGGTATGGATCGTTGAAAATAGGTATGACCTGACTGCAGTTGATCTGCACATATGGAGAGGTAGAGCTTTGGGTTTAGGAGTTAGATTATATCACTTGTTCCATACCAAGTTGAGAATATCATTAGAGAAAGATCTTTTATGTTCTATTAAAAGTGCTTCAGTGTCTAAACCATTTCCAGTGTCTTTCAATTTTGTAGTTTTTAACTTTGTATAACACCGTATATTCATAGAATAGTTATAGGAAGCTGTTTAACATATGGGGTAGAACATGAAACGTATACCACATTTGTGAAATTGTCGAGAATAAACAGGGGTTTTTTTTAAACAAAAAACTTGATGTAACATTTATGGTACCAGTATATGATGTATTCATGCTGTAATATCATGTATGTAGTACCACGTACGATTCATATCTGTATCTCTAGACATATCATGAACTTGACTATATATATTTCCATGAGAACCTCATGAGAGACCTACATTTCTATGCGGCAGGTTGATCCCCTTTTCCTGCACCAGATTGTTGGTGTATCGAATTGCAATGGTGCCATGGCGTAAATAAGATTATCTTATTAATATGTCTGTGTGTGGCATATGACCTGCGCAGTGGGTTTATCTTAGGACTTCCGGTCACCTCGACCATAATTTGTGAAGTGCCCTATTGCTGTTCTAACATGTTCTAATTTGTATGCATCCTTATGACAAAGTGATCCAACACAATACACATGCACGTAGAAATGATATTGATTGAATACCATGAGATTCTTACGTGACATAACACAATCCCAAGCTTGCTTCCCTATAATTAATTTTACATCATATCTCATTGAAAGCATTAATTGCCCCTTTACCATCGCCATCGCCATCGCCTCGGGTAGGGTAGGGTAGGGTCGGGTGGGGTGTAGTGGGTTTGCAGGCTGATATTGCTGGGGTGTTTTTTGACACATTTTATCTAAACAGGGACTGTATAGTCTGGCATTGCTACAATTCATAGTTATTAAACTCTGATATTTGTAATTGATTGGGCTTACAGCTTTGTGTCGTTATAATGTGTAGGGTTTACAGCTTTAGTTTAAAGGGTTTACAATGATGATGTGTGAGGGGTAGGGATGAGGTAAGATCTAATCCTGGACCTCACGTCAGACTCTCGCCAACACCATGCCTGTGGAGCCGACAGCTCACTGAATGCAGAAGGTGGGACGTACGGCCATTGGCGCTGATGTCAGCTTTGTTCTTCATTTACCGGACCCAGTGTGCATCAGTTCTACTGTGGCCCTAGAGAACTGACTGGTCAGTGGTCACTGTTCACCATTGAGCATATTAGTCAGAGAATAAGGATTGGAGGGTGTTTTAATAGTAGGCAATGTAACTGAAATATAATTTCAGAATGTTCGGTGTTTAGGTCTATAGGCTACAAGAATTGTGAAAAATATTATAAGGTCGTATATTGGATTTTATCATGTTTTCTACGGAGGTCGTAACTAATTCTTCCAGTATGAAGATTTTACATTTTGGTTGATGATTTCTCCATGCTCGAAAGTGTGTGTGTGGGGGGGGGGGGGGGGGGGGGAGGGCGGGGAGGTAAACCTTAAGTGGGTTATTTCTCGCCCATGTGATAAGGCAAATTGCTTCCATGTCGGAAATAGCGTTGGCATTGTCCCCAAATATACCCTATCCACTCAATGCAAACATACATAGGGGCAATCCAGACCAAAACGTGCGGCTTTGCGCTTTTTTTACCGGTGGTGGTTACGGACCACAGTCACGTCTGATAGCACGAAGTCCGGGATAAACAAAATAACGGTGCTTGCTACTCGATCAGCTGTCTGAGTGTTAATCGTCCAGAAATCAGAAGCCATGGTTAATTTACAGTAATAAATAACCTAGTTCGGGGACAACTATAAGGAATTGTCCCCGGCCGGATTTATTAACAAGGGGTGGAGAGAGGGAGGGACGAACGCCGGTTGAAAGATGATAAAAAAAAGTACCAGTGGATCAGCCCTGCTCGGCGCTACGGTGGTGAGTGTCTGAGACTGAGAGCACAGAGCGAACATACTACGTACAGTTAGTTGCACCAGGGAAGGGGACATGGAGAGTTGGGTCAGGCACACGCGATAGGTGAGTGATACGTTTCTACAACAACCGATATGTTTCGCTACCTCCTGCCACCATACATGTACGAAGCCGAAGGGGGTGCAGAGAGGCTCTTCATAAGCAGGAGAAATAACAGCTAGCCGGCGATCACCTCTTGTGAAATGAATTTCTGTTTACAACCTTTGTACTTAGAAGGCTCTCTTTTTTTAATTTTGGCGCTAAGCTAACGTCGTCTCCATTGTTTTGAAGTAGACAGCAGGGAGGTGGTGTTTATAATAGTTTATAGACATGTGTGTGTTTTGTAAGAATGGGGTCAGGCTGGTTGGTTTGGCGGGTGAGTATAGGCCTATATATGATATGAAAAGCTGGGTGTCGTTATAAGTGAGCTTAATCACTCAGACATATTCATATGCTTTATCTTTGCCGGTGCATGTTTTCCTCTCAGGTAGAAATCAATTTCAGTGTCCACTTCCACTGACCGGTTCACAGCACCGGATATTTTGATCACCTGCATATTATATCGGAAGTGTTTGTCAAGACAGACGAGGGCTATATATTTCCATATTTCCATGTATGGAAGAAGCTCACAAACAACAGCTGTGCCATGGATCCCGATCCAGGACACAGTAGTGAACATGAGAAATATGGCCCCATTGCACTATTATATATATATATTATATACGATTTCACTATGATTTTCAATAGGTGTTGATCGATGAACTATTTCTTTGTAGTTCTCATCGGATTGGCCAAGCATACACATATATACGGAACATATTGGATGATATAAATCAATATTAATTCTTGCCTCAAAGCATGCATGTTTCCTAGAGCGTGACTCGAAGATCTAAGGGCTGGCGCACACATGGCCGATTTGGCTCCCTATAGGCCCACGATTTGGGTCTCCTCATGAATCTTAGGATTTGATTTCAAATCCTGGTTTATGTTTTTGAAATAAGATAAACCATGGTTTGAAATGATATCTTAGGACTCACGAGGAGACTCAAATCGTGGGGCTATAAGGAGCCAAATCGGCCATGTGTGCGCCAGCCCTAATGGTTGGCAATATATGTTTTTTGAGGCTAACACACGTTTGGATGCTTGCTTGTGGGATTCCCCAGTGTCGTGGTAATTTCAATATTGAATATTGGCGAATTGGAATGCCATGGTCGACTCGGTGACTTATCGGTCAATGCATATCAATTAACCCTGAATTGTGTGGCCTTGGGTCAAATTGCCTAGAAAAATTCCCACCCCATGGGCAGATGTATTCCATAGAAGTTGTATAAAGGCGACAGATAATAGTGGGCGGAGTCAAAGAGACTCTACCTGTGTAATGTTATATAGGTGGTCCTCATAATGTGTGTCAACTCTCAAGAAACACGAATTTGCCCTGATATTTCTGAACGGGGCAGCACATTCTAATTGCAATGAAATAGAGTCCACAGTCGTTGAGGGATAGCACCAAAACCATGTAGCGTATACATAGAAGTATTCCCATGCATTTATTTATAATTTATAAATTAAATCTTGAATACAATCTTTTACAAATACACAAACAATATAACAAATGCCAGATCGGCAGTATAATTGTTGGTGAATAAAATGGGTTCATGCATTCATCGACACAACCATTATTTTCTGAGAAATGTATGACTAAAATGAGTTACAGATAATGATGAAGAGATGGGTATTGACATTGCTTTGTAAAAGACAGATTTCATGGAACCGTATACGAGTATAGTACTACGTAACACTAACATCAGCCATACAGAAAACATGGGGGATTTGACTTTATTATGTCCTGTATTAAATGTATACAACAAAAAGTACAGTACTGGATCTGAGTCCTAAATGGAATCTATAATTTCTTGTCATCTTTCTTTTCCATTATATAATCCATATAATATATACAGAGTGGCCTGTCGAACAATTTCTTGTATGCCTGCTTACTCCCATTCTAAATGACGACGTTCGAGGAAGATCGTGTATGGGCTATGACCCACTTTCATTCGTTATCGCTGAAATAGACGTGGGGATCGCTTGGACATGTAAATTTACATTTTTCTTTGAAATTTGCCAAACCGTCCTCATATAGGCCCCCTTTTATGCTAATTCCACTGCGAAAAAATAAATCAGTAACTCATTACCCTCTAAACAAAAGAGTTTAAGATGGTAGACATATAAAACCAGACAGACGTAGGCCTACAACGTCGGGATCTTTGTTTCATGGCGTTGTGCCGTTTATTGGCCGAAAACGCAAAATCATTTCCATGTAACTTATGCTGAGAATCCAAGAAATTGTATTCTGAAATTGAATTACATCGATGTAATGGAGTTACATAATTAACGTAGTACCACCTGACGAATTAGCATAATAATTTTCTAGAACATACATTGGCGTTTCGGTTTATACAGTAATTGACTCCCGGATCTAGTAAGAAGGACCCCCCTTTTTTAATAATGTAAATTAAATAATGAATAGGGGGAGTAGGTAAGTGGAGAGGAACAAATATACATGTATAAAGGTAATAGGAAAGAATCTATTAGATTATTTTACCTCAAGATTAGTTGCTTTATTCCGTGTATACCCCCTAGCATAAAGTCTTTGTGAATATACACTATATTTGATGGAATATAGCCCAAAGAAACATTGTTATCATTTAAGATCTGAGAGTTGTCGTCGGGGGAATATTGTGGTTATTTGGGATCTGTCGCAGAAACAATAAAATAGTATATTGATCAACATACAAAAGCTAGATCTCACAAATGTTTGTTTAAAATAGTCTGTGAACATTTTAAGAATTAATACTTTTAGTCAAATGTAACGGCAAATACACATTTTCGATGACTAGACTGGAATATTCTCATGTACCGCCTATTATAAATATGAATGATATATTTTTAAAAATAGAGTTTACATCAATCTCCCACTCTCTAATTTTCTCCTGTAAGCATTTATACTATGCTGGTTATTCCCACGTGACGAGATATGAAAAATACGACGAATACTAAATGCATTGAAGAGGCAGTTTTATTGATTTAAAAATAATTAACTACGTCTATAGCACTGACAAGCACTCTTTATAGCAGTGCGGACTGTCCTGTGTCAGTCACGCTCGGCTGGCTCTGCCTCTATTCTCTTCATGAATCTATTATTTTAACATACTGCTACATCAAAACTAACATATTTCATTTGATATTTTAAACTGAAAATCTTTCCATGTTTGAAGACTCCTCGCTACAAACCGCAAAATGCCATTATCCTATTAAGAGGCCTACTCCAGGGACAGGAAAGCCATTAGCGCAGTAGGCTTCCAATCACTGACATACCCTTCATTATCTGTTCTGAGAGACAGTAAGCGTGGAATGTGTGCCCGATTGCTCTTCCCATGGAAATTAGCGTTGTGGGCGGGTAATTGGCCAATTATCTTAGAACTTTTTTGATGTTCTATTTAAGACCATACACATTTATATCATTTCAAATTCACATAATCGTCAAACGATTGTTTCCATTGTACTGCCTCTCATACTTTACATAAATTATACTATAATTACAATACAGTCAGGTCCAGACGGCTACATTCCTCGATTCCACATTCAGCGATAAGCTTAACCACAAGGCTAAGACTAAGGCTGAAGTGTTAATGACCCCTAAAACTTAGGGATCCAAAACTGCCTTCTGAACCTGACTGAATACCGGAATTTTAATTCATTAACTTTCAATCAGATACTGAAATCGCTCCATTAGATCATTCTTCAATTTCATATCAGATTTAAATTCTGAAATATGGTTGTACGTGAGATCGTGTATGTTCACTTCTCTCAGAGATGCTGGTCTAACACATGAATATTACTCTGAACCAAATAACATCCACAGCTTTAGGAGCTTTAGGATAGTAAATATCCAAGTCCAACAAAACAAATATAAAATTTGAGAAGCGTCATTCTTTATTGGTAAAACATGAACACTGGAGACACAGTCGCTCCCTCTCTATATATGTTCACCTCCAACAATTATTTTTTCCTCAATTTTGGACAATCGTGCGAAGGAAGAGAGATCTAGTTCAAGGTCTTACTGCCTGGCAGAAGGGTAATTCCCGCCGGTTTATTTCCCTGCCCAACACCATGCTAAGTGCGTTATACATTAACCGTGCCCCCTATCTACATACACCCCTGGACTTTCTGAAACACTTGTAAATTACTTCAAGGTCATTCAGGCGGCTCCTTTTTTACCAGTTACCTGTCAGAGCGTGCATGCACACAATTCACACGATTATGAAAGGCACATATGTCACCTAACGAGTTCAAATAATTTCGCTGGCAATAAGTGTCGAGACATCACTCGGTAACAGTTCATATTTTATTCTTCTCTTGGAAATAAACCATTTGTCATGTTGATGATGGTTGTATCGAACACTGCGACGTCTAGCTCATCCATAATGTAATTTTAATGTCCAATATCGTGTCTTCAACTGAGGTCTTCATTGCATAAATCTTTGTGAATGCACATCGTGACTTGCTGGTCTAATGGGTGTTCCAAGAACAAGTACCAGTGTATTCCACTGAAACAACATATTACTCTCAAGTCTGCAGTGCATGATTACGATGCACATTTCCATTCTTCCCCGCATAATGTATTATAATACCAATGCATAATATATGTACACTTATCCATAGACAGCACATAGACGGTGTAGATATTCAAATACTGTATTTTAAGTATGTATACATGTAATTATAAACAATTGATCCTATGACAACCCAAGGATACAGACTGTATAATTATATCCATGACTTTCTCTTGTAAAACAGCACATAGACGGTGTATGCATGTATTTGCTACAGACAGGGTGTCGACATTGAAATACTGTATTTTAAATATACATGTAATTATAAACAACTGATCTCATGACAACCCAAGGATACTGACTATATACTTTATATTTAGTATTCTATCCATGACTTTCTCTTCTAAAAACAGGGTCATTTAACATAGCTAATCTCAGATAGCGACTGTCAATCACGATAGCGTGTTTGTGCTAGAGGATAGAGCAGTACTATAGTGATCGTGGATGTATTATAATATTATTATGTTTGTGTTGGGCAGGCGGCTGTGACGTAGTGGATGGCGGCTGAGTAGCAGCGAGAGGACACGCCGTATACGTCACGTATCTCTCTACCACAACACCAAGTCATTAAAATGGAATTAACAGACAGTACAGCCGGGGTGATGAGGCAGGTCCCTCTCACCCCGTCCTCCATCAAGAGTCCCACTTCTTCGTCATCTCATCCTCCCATTGATTCATCATCATACATTCCATCCCCTCACCACACTTCCAGTAGTAGTAGTAGTAGTAGTAGTCCACCCCTTACAAGAACAACCACACCAACTCCTACACCACCATACCTCTCCATATCCTTTATACCTGATCATAGAGACGCGAACAATCTACTACTACCCAACTCGTTCCCAACCCCATCACCTTCTCCCCCAATCACTACCAAACCCGATTTATCATCCCCGAACCCTTCTTCGCCACCCTCCCCACCCATTATAACAACTTCTCATTGGGCGATCTCTACCCCGTCACCCTCGCCAATAACCACTACTGCACCCCAATCGCCCACGGCTGAAGCCCCCGACAGGCCAGCCGTATGTCCCTGCCCATGCCCGGTGGAGGCGAGCGGGCAGGGAGGGACTGGACAACCCCTCCTCAGGCCCGGCCTCGTCCACACCCAGCCGCAAGTCACCAGAAACCTACGTCATCGGTCTAACAGGTAAATACTTTTTCTCCTTCGTTTTTCAGTCCCTGAGAATGCCTTTTTTTATTCCAATCAATTTTTATCATTTTTTTTTAGTTCAGGGGGTATCTTTAGATGATAGTTGAGTGGATTTTTTATGGATACAAAAATGCATGGAAACTGATTCGCCGAATGTATTCGTAGAATGTAAGGACGTCACTTTCCTTTTTAAAAAATCGGACTGATGACGACCATGTAGTATTTTAGCCTAGCTTTAATGTAAGGCAGGGCTACTCAACTTACTGAGCTTAGTAGAAAACGTCCCCGTTAACATTGTAACCCGTTAACATTGTATGGGTCCAGATTTATTCAATTTAAGATGAATACGTTTATCGCTCCATTCTATGACAGAATTACCTCAGTCAATCTTACATATTAATATACTGGTTTGTCTTTATCTGATTGCCGACCCCATGTTGTATTTAACGTGATAAAACTACGTTCGGTGGAAATTTTCGATGGCGACGGAATTAAAAATCTACCTTTCGAAACTGTATACAGTGTCTCTTACCTCATCTTGCGTCAAGGACATTTTCTAGACTTGCGTGAAGGGGTATTTTCTCCAAGCATGCATGTACATGTGTACTTTGCTAATATAACCAGAAGAAGGCGTTTGGTTAAGCATTAATGGCGATGTATCCACACCTCTGTCAATGATAAGCCGCCGTCACATACCTTCCTATACGCCGCATGAGTAGTATAAGGAAAGGCGGACTTTCCCCGGTATCATCTCCCGATGTCATGCAGGCGCGGATTGTGTCCTTTCCCGGTGGTATAGCCTCCCGGTATACAGTTCGTTGCACACCCATAAGAATAGGGAAAACATCGTTATACTTGAGGATAAGCCAAATTGTCTTGCAATACAAACAACATATAAAATGTTCTAGGTTAAAAAGTGGCAAACCTGAAAGTATAGACTCCTGACCATTTGTCTCTGCCGTTGTATATACAATCTCAAAATTGGCGAGGCATTTTTCGTTTTGGTGCTTTGATATACGTTGTTTAAATGGTTGTAAACAAAAATTAGTTGCGGTTCAATGGACAGCAGACTAATGTAATGTCACGACCCTCTGCCAGTCTGACTCTTTTCCTCTCATTCTGTCTATACTCTTACCCTCTCTCCCTCTCTTGGCACATTTTTCGTCCCATTCTCTCTCTCTCTCTCTTTCTTTCTCTCCTTTCTGTCCCTCTCCCTCACCCCTCGATCTCTTTCCTCCCCTCTCTCCCTTTCCCTCACCCCTCAGCCTTCGATTTCCTCCTCCTCTCTATCTCTCTCACTTTCTCTCCTGTACCCCCCCCCCCTCTCTCTCTCTCTCTGTTCCTCCTACTTTTTCCCTCCTGTCACTACCTCTTCCCCACACAGAATACACATCATCTGTAGTAAATGGTAGTTTAAGATAGTAAAATATAAAATTCTACAGGCGATTCTACTAGGAGAACTGGGTAAAAACACATTTCTAAAATAGATAAAAACAAAATGAGAACACAACAACTAGCGCCGCTGTCATCCCCTTTGTGTTCATATTTGAATTCAGTGCGGTTCAAAGTCTACGGGTGTTCACAGTGTTGAAATGTATACGGCCCGAAAATCATTTACATTTGATTTCTTGGTACGTATACGTACGAATTAACTTGATTCCATTTATGATTTTACGTTTCTGCATATTGTTTTTGTGACTACAAAAACTGTAATTATGAAAAGTATGCTAGCTCATGTAATTGGTGTTATACATATCAAGGTAACTAGCTTTTACTTTATTAAATTTTGTTATTTTGATTGGTTAGAAAACACACTTGTTTAATACTACGGATATATGTAGTTTGACTACAGGTTGTATTTTGTCAGTATATGATATGTTAAAATGGGGCACGCGACATAAGAATCTTCACTTTACTCCGAATATGTGCGTTGTGTAACAATTGTGCGAATCTTTATAGTGGCCTGAATAAAAGTTCCAACAACAACAAAATATATCATACATTAAACAATATCAAATATCGAAATTAATGCAAATCTATGTTCAATGAATTTCGTTATTGTCGGTATGCACTGAGTATTTGAGTGACAAGTTTGGTTTACATATTCTGCTGTAATAATTAACCCTGATACTAAAAATGTTGATGTTGGAGAATAACAATGTCAAATTGTAAAACCGTCCTCATATGCTGCTCTATCCAGGCCACCACAGTGTATTCAAAAGTATGGTCTATGGCGAAATAACATTATTTGCTTCATGCAGCGAGAGGGATGAGGATGGGAGTGAATGCAAGCTGTATACTCGGATACATTCCACCTGCATGATGGTTCCCAATAGGAGATTTGCATCTCCGCCATCTTGAATCTCGATTCGCATGGGATTATGGGAGTTGTATGTCAATGTAAAAGCTATAGATATGTTCAGCATGGGGTATTTAACAGATGTACGTGAAAAGATCCTTCGAAGATTTTTCGATGAAAATGTGGCTAAATATGTGTATGTCAGATTTGAACTGAATCACATCCCAGCATGCGCTGTAATAGACATGCGCAGTGACACATGTAAATCCCCTATTACCTGACACTGTCGATGCATTGTTATATAACAATTATAATGATTACACAGTAGGACTAGTTCTGGCTCATATTTATCGATCAATGGGGTCTTCATGAAATACATACATGTATAGAGGAAACCCCTCTCCCCCAGTATACTTCATAATTGTTACTATATTCGCCCTGCATCAAATAATGGTGGCTTGGGGAAGTGGTAACTATAATAAGCATTAGTTTGCGATCTATAACGATTACTTTGTATTGATATCAACTATTGGCCATGTCTATTTTATTTTTTGATATACAACTGAGGGCCCACCCGCAGAAAAGCGGTACTCTTTACCTCTCCCATGTTTTATTACTCAAAAATAGAGATTTTTAGCATGTTAAACCCGTATGTTGCAGGAGGCCTGTACACGAGCGTCTGCGTCAGAAGCGCCAGACGTTGCAAGATATGGCGCGTCCGCTGAAGCACTGGTTGTACCGACACCGCAACAACCCCTACCCCAGCAAGGGCGAGAAGGAGACGCTAGCGGCCTCCTCACACATGAGTCTTACCCAGGTCTCAAACTGGTTCGCCAACGCCCGCAGACGCCTCAAGAATACCGTAAGTGGCTAACCTCTGTATGTGGCTTGTTGCTTTTATTATTAGAAATATTTTTGTTCATCAAATGGACACTGGCAAAGACGAGATGTACGTCTGAAGGGCAATGAGCGGCTAGGTCTTAACTCCCGTACACGCCTGGGTTGGTATATTTATTGAAATATATATATGCATGGCAAGATTGAAAAGATGACAAAGTTGCACAATATTGAGTTGGGCGCGGGCGCGGGGTGGTGGAGCCGGGGGGGGGGGGCGGAATGCTAGTGAATCAAGGCGGAGTCGTGAAATCTATGTCTCCGTACTGCTACATCGAACAGAATAACGAAAGGATAAGTTGCTTGTATATATACTTTGCGCTAAGATGCTGAATTTGTAATTCAGAACTGAAAAGATGCAGCTATAAGAATAAAAAAGGATCGCATTATCATAACCTAAAATTCTGTCACTGTATATTATAAGAACACGACCAGAATGTACAACAGGAGGCATCCTTAAGCGATACATATGAAAAGAGATCGTCATGGAAACAAACGCCTGAAAAAAAAATCATGTGACATGCCTGTCTTCTACAGATTGTGTAGACCAAGACAGCTTATCCGTGCGTTTTAGCTCAAAATTATATAATCATATGGGTCAATGCGTCAGAAAATGAACAATTCGTCTCCACAAATCCTTTCCACTAGCCCAAATTAAAGACAAAACTGCGGTACAAAATACAGCTCATCATAACCAAACAAATTTCTCGAATCAACGCGAATACCAATTATACTCAGATATATCGTATTTGTCATTTGCGGCCTAGTTTACATGAATCAATTAAATGTGTAGAGCTGCCGGTTGTTGATTTTCTGACACCCTGGTGCATGTGTCAAAATTGGCATAAAAAATGCGAAAAATAGTTTTCAAACTTTGCGCCGGTCTCGATTCTGGGGGCCGTAATATCAATGTCATTTTCTGTGCCATTTTACCCTTAGTCAATTATAACTAACGGTCAGGGATGCCAGCCTTCCCTAAATTTATGGATATCCATAATGTCCATGCTTCTGAAAATGTCCAGAATCGCCATAATACATTTAAAAATTTGCTTCTCCATTAAACTCCAAATTGTCGCCATAATTATTTTCTGAAAATCTGACCCATATAAGCATGTGATATGACTCACAGACTGCACCATAGGTGTGACATACAGTGTGAATATCACGCTATAGACTAACGAAAAATGTGGTTTCAATGGAAAAAAGTTCAATTTATAGCTGAAAAGGTTCATTTTTAGATTATTTTTGTCATAATAAATGGTTCATTTCAGTCGCCTAGAATACCTCACTAGTTGCTCCATGCAACTCCATAAATGTTTAAAAAATAAACTTGGATTCCGTCCCGTGTCAGTGTCACAGCCATGGACATATTCTTCAAATATATGTTATATGGAGTTTACCTCTTTTCTGTCAAACCTAAAAAGTGCTAGTTCCATAAAAAATGCTGTGGGCATTTTCACCACCTCGGCCGCAGACACTAGTACTAGAACAGTTACATATTATGAGCTGAACAAGTCCTGTTCCTCTGGTGTAAATGAATCCCCTTGATCGTATACCCAGGAATATGCATGGTCATGAGTATAGAGTGTCGTAAAAAAGGTATTACCTCAACGCGAACAGTTTTATTGAACACTATTCTTGCATTATAATTTCCGTGGGCTCAATCTTTAATCGATAGTGCGCAGAACTTTATGTTGTTCTCCAACAGTAGAAACGTGACCTGCTCTGAGAGTAAGTTTTGCCTCATATGGAAATGTTGCTTATTGATTGACAGGTGAACGAGCCGGAGCTGAGCTGGAAAAAGCGAATCAAATTGTACAACAGTCGCGTGGAGGGGAACGCAGAGCGCCTCAGCATATGTTCCGATGACTCCGAGGATGAGGGTGTGGAGGAGGATGAAACCGCTGGTAAGTGATTATTTATAATGATTAATTATATTTGATGTGATAATAGTATATATTAATGTATTCTTTATTTGGATTTTCTCTTAGATACAATCTAGTTATCTGGGCGATGAGTTACCCTGAGGTATAAAGTTACGCTCCAAAAAAGTGCAGTTCGTGTAACTTTATCCAGAGTTCTTTATATTGTAGTTTAATGGCAATGCATGAAAACAACCATTCACATAAGGTCATGTGTTTTTTGTGACTGACTTGCTTAAAAGTGTGGCCAATAACAATGATTTTTTTAAACAAGTATAATATATGTTTAATATACACAAATGTATTGGATAGCGCGTTTCAGTGTTCGGGTCAGTTTATAGACCACATGCCTTGCATTTATAATAAAATATTTATTGGGCAGTGAGCAAATGTCAAACATGGCTCACGACAGTTGCTATCCGTGCGATAAATTATAAAATATAACATACAAGCGCTAGTGTTTATTGAGTCTTCTAAATGTGCACTTTTCGAAAATGCTCAAACTATTGATTATGTCTTAAATTATCTTGCTAACGAAATAACCTTAGATGAGAAAACCATACATGTATATGTAGTACCGAACTCCAAGACGTTATAGAATCAAATTACTTCAACGATATAACGAGAATGACTATTAGGTCATTCCGGGAAAATAATCATGCATATGTAGCACACAGTGAAATAACAGTATTCCGAAATCCAAGAAGTTATTGAATCAAATTATTTCAACGATATAACAAGAATAACTATTAGGTCATTCCGGAAAAACTGGTTCGACAGGATGCAAACCTGTTTCCATTCTACTTATATATATATTAGATAATTACAACTAGTTTTACTATATATAGAGAGTTTCCAGACAACCAATTGGACATGTAGATACATCGGTCACGACAGTCTCTGCGATTTCTAGTCTTACAGTATTTATTCTGTTATCTATTATTCCAAACGAATAAGATTTACTAGTGCTGATCGCGGGTGAACTTTCTTTTAGATGAACAAGTGGACACGGAGCGAAATAGCACGTGGTTGACTGGTCAGTCGGTGGACGGTGGAACGGGCGAAACGCAGGCCGACCGGCGGGAAGAGAAAATGGACGAGGGTCACAACCAGGTCCAGGACATGCGCAGCGACGAGACTGTGGCGGGGGAGGAAGAGGAGGACGAAGAAGATGAAGAAGAAGAAGAACTTGACGACGACGACGAAGAAGAAGACGATAACTTTAAAAGCAGCATTTTACATCGCTACCTTAGTGATACGTATCAACAGACAATCAACCTCAATGGACAGAAAGACTGCGAGGGAAAGCGGCAAAAAAGGAAGAGAAGAAGAAAAGCTTCTGGGTCCTTAACATCTCACGACTGTTCTAGCTACTCCAGTTGTCCCCCGTCACCTCTTGATGGTAACTATAGTTTATTTTGTTATCTTAACCAGAAAACTAGGCAAAAGATAAATAGGTGTATATTGGACTCACCCACAGACACCCCACCTAAAACAACTCCTAAACAGAAAAAAAAACTTTAAAAATGTATTCCTCTTGCTTAGAACAGTATTGTTACGTAGTAATCGTAATTCCAGCTCCCGAAAGATCGTTTCTTTAAAATATAAAAAAAAGTGAGCACTTCCTTAATTAACTAGTTTTCAGCTTAAACCGAAAACACATGTATCTCCTTTGTTGTACTTTGTAGCCCACTTGATGCATTGTACATTTCGTACATACTTGCAAACTATTGTGGGCAAAAACATACCAGAATATAATAGAATGAAAGAAGGAAAGTCCCATCGTATGTCCATGTATAATAAGTCGCTACAAACAGATAATTAGAAATATCTTTAATTCAGTATATATTACTAGTATACACAATAGTATATCACAATCTGTCTGGCATATATGATATATTATATATAATGCTGGACGATTTGGGTGCCAAATCCAAAAGCATGTGACTTTTTTAAATTATATTTTTATTTATGAAGCCATAAGGCTGCCGTTTATCACCTGAAAACACTCAGGAACAAGGTGAAAAACAGGCAACATAATAAACGAGACGATAATACAACACCCGGCTTCAAGGACAATAATTAATCTTGAAGGGTGTTCACATAATGTCAGATTGTCATTGTCCTTGATGCCTTATTTTGTATTTGTTCCCGGTCTCTGAAAATTAGACAATATATTGTCTCTTCAGTTTTTGTCCTTATTTGCAGTAGTTTTCTGGCGGCTGGCGACAGTTTTTCACGTGGTTTAATTTTTAGATCGAACATTTTACTTCCTCTCTTGCTGCGCGCGCTGTATGCCTCTGCTGCCTTCCAATTGCATTATAGAATTAATATTCTTAATGAGACAGAAAGATAGATTTATTAAGAAATGTCTTCAGAGTTCTTAATGAAATCTGCTTATACTATCGAATCACTGAGCCCTGTTTAGACTATGTTGAAAAGAATGAAGTCAAGTCAAGAGCTTGTAAGTTGTATATATATTGGTATGTGTACTAGTATTCGTTCCTCGTTCAAGGTATATCAAGCAATGACTGCCGAGATCGGGTTGTGCCTCTCTTTTATTGGCAGCACAACCCAATACCGAAAAGCAATAATCCTAGAAAATACTGGAAACCCTTATATCACTCTTAAAGTAAACCAGACTCTTATGATATTGAGCGGTAATGAAACCTTATTTTAACAAATTACATGGGAGGAGAGATACCATGATAGAGAAAGCACGTAGAAAGAAAGACAACTTGCCGCTAGAAATATAGGCCTATATAACCTACTCAAACCCATTCACATGTATCAAAGTTAAATTTATGGCAAAATTGTCTCCAAATTATGTATTTCGAGACAAAACTTCAATATTTCGAGACAAAACCGCCTAAGATCAGCTATCTATCTGAGCTGTCTTTATTTTTGTCTTTCGGCCTCAAAATTGTCTCAGAGAGAATAGACAACGTGCATTATGAGCGCGATATTGTCTCGAACTGCATAAAATTTGCTCGTTTTAATTGTCTCTCCATTATATGCGCGCCTGCTGATCCTCGTCAAGGTGAGATGCCAAAGGCTACTCGTTGTATCCATGCTATATGTAGCACACAGTGAGACAATAGTATACCGAAATCCAAGAAGTCATAGAATCAAATTACTTCAACGATATAATTATATATAGAGAGAAAGAAAGCGTGACACCCTTTTGTGTGTGTGTGTGGACAAATACGGTATACTCTTACCTTATCTTACATTTGGTTCTTTTGATTAATAATGCTTTTAAACTAATTTGTTTCTTTAACTTTGTTCTGTACAGGGGACGAGAGTTGGGAAATAGTTGCGCGGCAATGGCAGACAATTGCCCCCTGGTAAGTCGACTTATATTTAGGCCTTTTATCATTAATGTCTCAGGCATTCTCTAATGTCACTTTAAATGCATTGTCAGATACGTGTCCGGAATGTATGCGCCCAAGCAAGGGGATATAGACACATAGATACAGTGAAGACGTTTCTGTTTTTAATATAAATCGGAATTTGCAATTGCATACACAAGTAGGTTTCCGTTTGGATATTGACACAGACGGTCGAAGAGACCCAGTGGCTGTATCTCTCTCTCTATATATATATATGGGTCAATTCGCCAGAAATTGTATAAGTGGCGTTCATTCACCACATCTCTCAAATAACCCAAATCTAAGACAAAATTACGTTCAACATAACCTAACCGACATTTTAAATCGGCAACATACAGAAATACCAAATACACTCAAATATACCTGGTATTTAGTTCTCATTTCAGCCTAATTTACCAGAATCTCTTAAAGGCATAGTATACATTTCCTGACGACCTGACCCATATATGCCGAGACACTGGTATTATTCGCACTCTCTTCATCTGTGAACACAACCTCGTGTCAACTCGATCGCCTAGATAATTCTCGAGTGATTATAATTGTGACCCACCCACATTTCGTGTTATTTATTTCATTCATAACGAGTTTTATTGCGATACACATAATATTAATACCATAACTCAGTAATATATTTAGGATATTAGTTGCATTAATACATAAGACATAACCCTCATGAATAATTCATCGTGGTATAATAATACTAAACCTTGCCTCACCTATCTTTCAGCGGCGAGATGGACTTCAAAGAGATTAGCGCCGCGCTCGCACTCACCAACCTCTGGCGTTCAGCATCCAGCCTCAGAATCAGCATCCCCAAGCATTGATGTGGATTGTGAATGATAAGAATATATAAATACAAGTCCTCGACAGTTAAGGTGTAACTTCACCAAGAGATTTTTCATTACGGCCTATCCGGTTTTCACCTTACGGCTAATGGTAAACCAATGGTGCCGGATTACAGAACCGTATCTGCCGCAAGGACGAAAACCTTGGTGTAGCCCTAGCATTACCTATTCGGCCAGTGGACGACGTAACTATGTCGCAAATTTTACCTTGGATATCGTCGTAGCGGCGCCGGACGACGCTCGACTCTCCCGGTCGACTCTGCGTTCGCTACAGCATGCAGCAGCAGCCGGATTGAACGAATGATGGAGCACTCGTTGATGAAATCATTATTATTATTATTCTAGTGTACATACCTTATATTAAACATAATGATAATGATGGTATTAATGATATATAGTGGCAGGGTCACTAGCATATCTGCTTTTCAAAGTGGGGTTGGTGTGAAAAAGGACGACGTTCCCCCATGCAAAGTGTATACCGACCCGAAAAAAATGAAGAAAAATTTAAACATTCAAACCAACTAAGTAAAGTCAGAATACTATACTCGGAGAATGACATTTATTGTGGATATTGTGGGGGAAAAAATCTTTGGAGAGAGTGAAACATTTTGATGGAATGGATTTTTTTTCGTACAGAGACTAGGAACGTTTGAGACGTACACAGTGAAGAATTATTAACTGAATGCGGCGATGCTGGACACATTGCTATGCGATTGTAACGCAGGAATTTGTCGTAGTAAAGATCAGGATAGTAAATGGCGTATATGTGATCTCTTAAAAGCCGGTGGCTGAGGTGTTTCAGTGTAACAACCTTGTGCAACAACCCTACTTACATACAATGGCAAAGCTGATTATGTAGGAAGATGGACGTGTCTTGGTTGGACAAATTATGATTAGATCATAAACCAATTTAACTTCATAAAACACAATTAATCCACCGACAGCAATGCCAACAAAAAAGGAAATCCTTAATCCTTAAAGGAGTATTTTTTCATGAAAGGGCCACCAATACTCAAATGAAGACCCACCATCCTCTTCGGACCCATTGTTGTAACATGTTGATGTACATACATACATACATGGATACAAGCATTCTGTTCACACAAACACTGTCGTTTGACAAAAGGACACAAACACGAAGATGAGTTTTCATCGGTGATGGTAGAATGAAGGTGTTTGAAAACATTAAAATTAATACCTCGGATAACATCATCCTCCAAGCCTCAAGCAAATGATAGATCTATTTTGATGGTTGTCTTACCGTGAAGTTGAAGAATACAGAAGAGGCCTTATGAACTAGAATTAAGGAATGAGCAATCGACAGAGGAACTTTGTCCGTCGTTAGGCTTATAGATTGTGTAGGTAACCAATGTTTGTGACATTAGGTAATTATAATCACCTCAACCCTAATTCTTTCTACCTTTCTTTTAGTATGTATTATATCAAAGGCTCTAATCGTATGGGTTTTGACTAAGACCATATTTGGTCAGTTTATGCCAGGCATAAAATGCCGGTTGGGGGAAAGGTAGAGCGTATGTATTGAGGGGAGACAGGGTATATATTATATTATATTCATTATTGTTTGATATTATACAATCCAGAATGGAGATTTTAAATACATACTCTATTAAAAGGCATGTCCTAATGCATGAATGTTATACTTTTATCTAAGCTTTAGATATGTTTGATTGGTAATATTAAGACAATCTATGTGGATCTCAAAAATATGTTATGTCTACTGACATCGGTCTATCGGACTCGGAAGGGTGGAATTAAATGAATGTACACTTGCGAGAATAGATACGTTATATTTTAGAACAATCGTTAAAAATATAATAAGCTTAACAATTTTGTTTTATCTATTAGTTCTTGTGTCTATGTGAGTGTTTTATACTAAACATATTTTACAGAATACCATTTAAAGAAATCTTTATCAGAACTTTATATGTGGTCGAAAATGAAATGTGGGCCTCGTGCCGTCCGTTGTCAACGAACCTTTCCCAATCCACTCACGAAATGAATAAGATGAAAAAATGTATTTATTACTATGTACTCCAAACATTGATTATACCGCGGATATTTCTTTTGTGTCCGTTCCTCAGAATAGTAATGTTGATCTTACGTGAGCAGTGAAAAGTGATGAAAAATAGAATTGTTATAGAATTAGGCGTCCATCGAGGTAGAGTATGAATAAATGTATGTTGATTATGAGCAAATGTATGTTCTTGAACAAGATTTTTCATATTTCTTTCGATAAGAAGCAACCATTTTGTGTTGTTCTTTCTACAAAACTTTTCTCGAGAGAAATCAGTCGCTGGTCCATAATTTTTTTAAACAAAAAGGCTGAAGGTGCATGGGTGAACATATCAAAGGTGGTTTCTAAAGGAGGGATAGCAAAAGTATTTTTATGTTAATTATGACCAATGAAGTAACCAGAGAATCGAAGGAGTACTGGGTTTGAATCCCACAAGCGTCCTTCCAAAAACGGGCATAAATATGGTTCCAAGGCGCGTCAGAAAAATTAATGTATTTGTAATTCACCTTCACCAATCGTCTCAAATAATCCAAGACTAGCAATTCGGTTCAAAATTCAGTTCAACGTAGCAGAACAAACTTTTTCAACCAATGCAATGCCAAATATACTGAGATATATCATGTAAATAGTCATTTTTCAGCTTAACTTATTTTACTACGAGCCATACAAATTATGCATTTTCTGACGCCCTGGTCGATAAATTGACCAGAAACCAATAAACTAAGATAAAGCCATATCATCCTCCTTGTTCCTTGGGACCATGGTTTGAAGCCAGAACTACAAGTTTTAGCATACGAAACCTAACAGGAGAAATTAATGACAGTACCGTAATCAAAATAATAATCATAATAAGGTTTGAAAGATCGACCTCTCTTTCAAGCGGAAGATACACGGGTAACACCAATATATACAGCAATCGTGCGATACCGGCGGCAATCAGTTAAGGCTAAACGGCGTCTATTAGCATGACAATACCACCCGAAAGGATGACCTTTCGGAGCACTGCGGGACTTGTAAAATGGACACTTAGAAAAGCTTTTAACTTACTTTATACTTGACGTGAGAAGCGTGTAATCCGCGTCCTCTGTCGATGATTTCAGGGCGGATAAAACAGTTATGGTTGAATTTAATGCCACTCGTTTAGTTAAAGTGTCAAGGACGTCTTCACCATACCATGAGGTCGGTGACCGATACACCATCCTATCAGCTACTATGAATTTTGCATGTGACAGTTTCAAACGCAGATATGGCCCTGTGTCTTTGCTTTTATTTGACATATCATATATGATTGTCTCATAAGAACTCTAAACATTATCATGAATCGTGTAAAATAAGTTGAGGCAACTAAGTTCTAGTCCCTAAATTAGCAAGCATGACTATATAATAGTTTACACTGACTTTGAGTGTTATAGTCTTTTAGTTGGGCTCGTCGGAGAGCGAGACATTCTAAACTCAGGTGCACATGCTCCTGTTTCGCTTTCACTTTTACCAGTCCGCCTAGTCTGCTTTAAAATATTTACTCTTTGGCTTTATCAAGGTTTGTTTTTTTAAATAGAAGGATATTATCCGACGAGTTCAAAGTCGCTGTTACGAAGTATAATTATCTTGCATAAGAAGTATTTGAATTAGTAAATTAAACACAGTCGTATGAGTCTAGGCGCAGATTTGAGAGAATATATATATATAGAATTTTTATTCAGTTTCGTCAGTTACATGAATCGGACATACAGTTCTAATCTTAGCAGGCTAAAATTAGTTCTTCCGCCTGGCCCAAGGCTGTCTCTGACACAAAACATAATAAAACTTATACAATCAGACAAGATTACACAGTGCAGTTTACATTAAGAGTATTACAAAACAATCACCGTATCTAGATGAAAGATTCTAAGTGTTAAAATTTACATCAGTACGCTTAGTTCTAACATCATTATTGACATTACAAGTACTTTGGGTGTGTTAACACTATGTTAATGTAGATTAATCTTTTACTTACAATGTTCAGGATCAGATATATTATCTACAAACAGTACTTACAATAGATGGTTGATCAGCAATAATAACAGGTTATAACAATATTAATGATAAATACTCCTGAAGAAGAGTACCCATACCTCCCCTACCGTCCCCAATGATCACCCATTGATAACTCAATCTTATATAGGCATTATACGCCTCAGATGTTAAAATATGACAACATTCAATACTTCCAGTATTTTACATTTCTCCATTAGATATTTTCATAGTTTGATTTATACAATTTTACCAACTTTTACAGCTTAATAGTACATATTCACTTATCAGTTATGTTTTGACTTATTTCATTCTGGTCACATAAATGCTCATCGAACTCATTTATATATATTTGCCTAAGATATTTATGAAAGTCTTTTTTATTTTCGATCAGTTGGATGCTATCTGGTAGCTGATTCCAGAGCAATGGCATTTCATATAGATATGATTTTTTATATACTTCGTTTCTGGGTAGTGGTATTACCATTTTCCTACCAGTAGATAAACTTCTTAAACAGACTTTTCTTTCATCAATGTTATTCCCCTCCCCAATTCTTTTAAATGCCCTCCCTAATACATGCATGTTCCTTCTTGTTTTTAATGTCGGCATGTTCAGATTTACATGAATTTGATTAGTACTGGTCATTTTTGGGAGTCTTAAAATAATCTTAAATGCTGCGTTACCTCCAAACAGAGGGAAAGACTCTCCCTAAACCGCAAAATATCATTAGAATCCCTATATGACGCCTACTAGGATTTAGGACGCTGTGGAAGCTCTACTGTGAGCCGTCTGCCCCATTTGTGAGCATGCAAATGCATACAAGAACATCATGTAACTGCATATGAAAACATGAATAGAAATTCTATAATAATAAATACTCCAGGACCGAGAAAGCCATTTTACTAAGATCAGGAGGGCAGTATATAAAGGCGGAGACATACAGAATATTATTTGGGAGGATGAATGAAAATGGTTGTATAGTAGGCCTATGCATGTCATTGTTCATATTACCTGAGAATTATACCTAAAATGGATTTAAGAATTCAGAAAAACTCAAGTTCTTTCATGTTCCCAGGGCCAAAGAAAAAAGGTGTGTTTTCGGTTCAAAACAGCTGAAAACTAGGTAGGGGTGGTAATGTGTTTGTTCAAGGAAAGTGGTTATTTGGTAAGAAATGTTTTTAAAAACTGGGATAATGGTTATTTCGAAGCAATAATTGTTTAAAACCGGAGATATGCACTTCTAAAGATATTTCTGCTTATGATTAACTTTTTAGGGCAGGGTTTTCTATGTGTGTGTATATGGTGGGGGGGGGGGGGGTGAACTGAAACATACGTAATTTTGTTGGCCTAGTTCCTTTAATCATGTCCTGTCTCTGAACGACCCTCCAGCAGTTACAGAGATGAGAGTTGATTGTAGGAGGCAGAATGCGATCACCTCCAACACACTCTGGGAATACCTTCACGTCTGCCGACGTCTCAATGTTAGTATGGTTTGTATAGTACGCGATCGAGTTCGATAATTATTAGATTTTAGATTTTTGTTAAATCCAGGTTTTAAATTTCAAGATAAATGTGTCTTTCCTAAGGGCATATTTTTTCTTACCACGGTCAAGAAGAAGAATGAATATAATCTTTGCTTTCGATTCTGAATCGCCATAACGTATCTTTAATACAGTTCAGAGGAATAACAAATTCTGAGTCGTATGGGACGTGTTCAATCAATATGAATATTTTTAGGGCTCTTGAGGCTTTAAATTGACAAATCGACATGACCTTTTCTTAGATTGACAAAGGCAAGCCAGTGACAAATGACAAAAACATTGTCGTAAGGTCGTATGGCAATTTAGTATGTAGAAGCCCAGATGGCAGGATATGAAAATAAAGCAGTTGCCCCCAAAAAACCATTTCTTAATATGACAAATCGACAAAGACGACCTTAATAGTCTTTAGCGACAAAAATTCGGCCATTTTACAAAAAGTGACAACAACAAAAGAATGTTCTTAAGTTACAAACGACAATTGCTCTTCCTTGTTAGTGACAAGAAAAATTAGACTCTCCCCACCCCGATCAGGAGCCCTATTTTTATTGCATCCCTTTATTGAGGCCATACAGCACGGGCGAATACTAACACTTTATATCGGCTATACTGGCAGTAGGAATACACGAGTATATATAGGGAGGCTACATGCATGACTACCCCATCCCACAATAACTTCAATTATGATAAACCGTTGTCATCTAATTATTGCTTATTCAGGAAAGTTAGTCAAACTACTCATAACACCTCCCCCTGTTAACTATTTACTTCTTATGTTACTGTATCAAATATGGCCATTTACCGTATATGAATTATAAATTGGTATCATCGATCTCGGGGTGAAATAGCTTTGGCCAGCCAAGGCGAACCGACCAATCCTAACATAGACCAACTGCTCGATCTTTCAACCAAGCAAACCAAGCCCCTGCATTGTGGTTTGCAGGGGTTTCGTGTTTAATGTTGCCGCCTGGCGAGAAACGCGGCAACCACTAGTGACTACCTTCCCCAATGGTAACTGTAATATTCTCGTTGTCGTCTGCAATAAGCTATATTTCAATGCAATAACCACTCTAAATTTGGGGATTCATTCATTTTCATTGGGAATAAGTTACCGTACGGTAGGACTATTCTATAACAATTCGATACCCTGTAGGCCTACTTTTATCCCTTTGGCAGAGCATTTTAAAATCGATGACTTTGTTTGAGCCAGACTCTTTAGAGTAGGCTAATCACTGCGTTCGTGTCATCAGACAATTTACTGCGCTACAAGGAGGATGCGGGTGACCGTTACCATTCAACTAAAGATCCGTTAGAACCCATATATACAGGGCTAGATGGTAATATCACACAACAGGGGTCCTGTTCATAGTTGGCCAAACAATAGCAACCCTGATTTCAAAAAGACCGAAGGAACACAAATGCGTTAGAATTGCTCGGCGTGCTCGAGCGATTGGGACAAATAAAAATGTGAAATATACAACAACGCAATGTTAAATCATTAGAATTTATTGAAACGTGAGCATGAATAATGAACCCCGAAGGGGCACTGCCAGGCGTTTGATTTTGGCGCACAGCGGATAAGGGGTTAATTTTTTTTTCAATTCCACATAAAATAACAATCTTTCACCAAATCTTTCTGTCATGGTCCCGCGAGTCCGTATTCATCAGTCTCACAGATAATTGTGTGATCAGATAAGCACAAGGGGCTGGTTCCACGTCATTAAATGGATAACAAAACAAAAATTACACCACTTTACAAGCAATACTGGATGGTTCACAATTAACCTTACATTTCATTCAATTCAATCCTTTCATTAACTTCAAATACCAAAGATTGCTTAACATATGAGCCGACTCTTTTGATTGATGCAGATTGTAGGGATATTTATTAGTACTTATACGTACCCACTCCCAGAAAACAGAAAATTTCCATAATTATATAACTTCCTTTATAATTTTAATCTAATAAGGAAAACCTAATACATAAAAAATAGATCTACAGGTTCAATCCAGAAGAGTGGTCTTTACTAGATGACAAGAGACTTATGTACTGATGGCACTTTAATACACTGACTCAGTAAGTGCTGACAAGAAGAGATCTATCAAATTGGTTATGGAATGCTAAGAATTACACACACCAACGTACGAGTAATGTTGACTTCAGCTGCTGTAAAGGGAAAAAACAGCTTAAGAAAAATCTGTGGCGAGCCACACCATCACCCACAACCTCCACCTTAAGCATACATCAATATCCCATTTCCCTTCAGTCAAATGTAGATTCACATCGAATGATACCAGATAAATAATCATAATAAATGGTATGTATCCTTCACAATCAGAATGGTTAAGATTATCAGCATCACATTTCTGGTTGATTGGTGAGCAAGGATATCTCTCCTTGAATGAAGGCAGCTAATGATTACAGTTATGACCATCTGATACCTTTTCAAAATAACACGAATGAAAGATGTCGCGATATAATTGAAATTATATGTTATAAGGCCCAACGCGTTTAAACACCATGAAGTCAAGATCGGGATATAATGTAATATAATATACCAACATATTAACATTTAATATCCAAGGGATATTAAAGCTGAACATGTCCAACACTCCGGTAGATCTTTGTAGCTGATTGACGAATTGTTTAATGATTGCAATATTATTCATGATAGCCTCTCATCCCTCAGACAGACAGGTGCTTCAAAGCGATGGCAGGATTACCGTGGTTGCTGGATGCGGTGTGCTGTGTTATCACCTCGGGGCATCTGCCTACTGGGCATAGGCTTATCGTGGTAGTGTTTCACAGCCTCGGGTGTGAAGTCACGGTCACCCTATAAACAAGGCAGGAAGAAAGTAAAGCGTAAGTAGCAGTACCGAATTAGTTAGTTGTTCACCAGCTGAAATCAATACTTGGTGAACTATAACAACTATTTGTGCAAAAATGTATTCTAAAACTTTTAAAAACTTCTAAAATTCTTGTAATTGACAAATGAGACTTCGCTGAATGAAACTTCGCTCAATAAAATTTATTAAAAAACCAATGTTTTTAACATTATGCCTACAAGTTAGTAGTACAATGTTATCAACATTATGTCTGAATGATCATCATTGATTTTTGCATTGTACAAAATTCATTATAGTCAATACTGTCATATATTTAAAGTTGCCGTTTAGAAATAAATTATATATATAGCATAAAATAATACAAAGTGAAAGAAATATACTCGTCGCTCATTATAGAACGTTTTAGACTATTTTTTATTATTACAGGAAATCTATTGTTGATATAACAATAACAGATTTTCGCTAAGATAATATCATATATGAAAACCAATCTGGCATTAAAATGTTCTGATCGATTTGGCGTTGGAATAAGAGAATAAGGAAGTAAAAGTTCGGATAAATTGATGTTATCGTTATGTTCACCACCCAGCTGTACGACTAGTGTAGCACAATATTATCGATAACTGCTCACCACCATCTAAATTTATATAAAAGAAGAAGAAAATGTTCACCTTGGTCACAACTCCTGAGACGAGCGACTGCTGGTTATGGACTTCACCCTTGGTCGGTGGCCTGCAGCAAAACACAACCCAGCTTAAGCAAAATATCATATTCATTTGCAAACAGTACTTAAGGAATGATAAATATAACTACATGGCCAATACCATCGACTTCGAGCATATTTTAGCTGCCGTAATCGTTATAATAAGCGCACTGTCTTAAACTCCCAGACATAGGCAACTTAAGATTTCATATTACAAGAAATGTTTTAGCTGCAACTGCCCAACAAGGGCATTGTTTTTAATGCTGTTATTATCTTTTAAATAATGATTTCTACTTAATTAATCAATTTATTAATATTACGAAATTGCTTCTTTAACACAAGGAAACGACAGAGCCAAAGAACGAGCCTTGCCCAGATTCGCATCAGCTTTTTGTAATTATGCATGATTTGATCAAATTAATCAAGAATCCTATAATCATTGCTTTACATGAATGCGAATTTCCTCGTGATCATTTGGTGACAAGCAGCACTATTGTTTTCTCCATTTGATAAATATTGATAAGTTACTCAACGTTGGGCTCAAAAAAAATTTACTAGCAGAACCCACCCCTTCCATATCAAGCGTCGCCAGAAAATGTACAATTCCCTTTCAGTATGTATCTCAAATAACCCAAGTTTATGACAAAAACTATCCTCAAAATACAGTTCAATAGAACCAAACAAATCTTTTGAATCAATGTAATGCAAAATATACTCGAATATGCAACATTTAAATCATGTGTAGAGTGGGCAATTGTACATTTCTAGATGATCTGACCCATATATTCGGAGGATGAAACATTACATACGAGAAGGAGCGAATTTAAGTAAAGGGTAGGTATATTATATATACTAACGGTGCCTCTTCGAATTCTTCGTCTTCGGCGTTAGGGCCTGGTTTCTCCCCGCCAGACACCCGCCTGTGTTGGGAAATCCTCATCCCTCCAGCTTTGGCTGAAACACAAACACATAGAAATCGTGTGACTTAATATCGACCATATAGGTATGTATTACTAGACATAGGCGTCACGCCACATGTCAGTCAGCATTAGTTTGTATTGGAACTGAGAATAAAGTTCACCTTGTAATACTATTTAAACATGGCCCCAAACTTCATGCTAGACGCATCCATTCATACATATTCCAAATAACAATATCATTTCAGTCCATTATTCTTAACTCTTTCTGAAAATACAAAAATTAGTAGAAACTTTATTGTACAGGTCTTGGGTGTCCAGAACCATAATTATATATAGACATACATGTATATGAATACATCACATTCATGTATAATAACTACATGAGTTATATGTGTATTTCATGTTAAAGTTTTTACCTTGGAGCAACATGTGATTCATTGTTCAGTGATATCCCAAAACGGTTTGTGCATATATACAGTATCTAAGTCTTTGTATCTGGAACACCCACATGATTGTATGTTAGAAGTATAACGGGAAAACACTCATTATATGCCCAACTCTAACCCACTACCTTATTAAATGAAATAAATCTTAATATTAGTAGATAACAACTAAAATTGATATTGGGTGTATGAAAATGAGTCACTATACGACTCCAAGGCGACACACATAATATTTGTCTTTTTACTGCACGCTTGACATAACACTTGCAATTTATTTAGTAGCGTTTAGCGATTGCAACTTAATCGACATATGGTATAGTATAACCAACTAGTATACATGAATATAACCAATACTTAATGCAAGCAAAATTGAGAATTGCCTAACCTATTTTGATCATTACAGTTGACCTCAAATGGCCTTATGAGACGATACTTATATTGATATACACACTGGTATATACTATAGAAAATATAGGTCATATTTAATGTTAACAATATCAATTGATCTCAGACCACATTTCTATTATATAATATGCTATTCATCAGCTGATATAAATGGCAACTGGTGTATTCTGGAGCTATACATGTGCAGGTATATCATAATATGTATAACCAATCTAAAAATGTAGACGTATAGCAAATATAGGTCATAATCTAATGTTGACAATACCAATTATTGAACATGCATTTCAGACCACATTCCTATTATGCTAAAATCCCGACAGGACATAATCCCTACAGACAGAATCCCACAGGACGAAATGCCACAAGTGAAAAAACGGACAAAATCCTACAATACTATGAAAACAAGTTATCCTTGTAGTTATTTTGATTAAACATGATCAATACATTATAAATGTGAAATATACACATATATATATTATGAATTAAGCATTTAGTTGACTATTTACGCATTTGTTTACCTTTTATGATAAAAAATTCACAAAGGTATATTTGCAACAAAACTGCATAATTATCTATGTTTTCGTTTTTGTCCGTTTGTTGACTTGTGGGATTCTGTCTGTAGGGATTCTGTCAGTAGGGATTATGTCTGTAGGGATTATGTCCTGTGGATATTTTGTCCAGATACCGTATAACCAATCTAAAAGTGTGGACGTGTAATCCAAATTCAACAACACTTCAACTTTATCAATGCTATTGGGTCTTATCTTCATTTCACAATCCCCTTACTTAAACTCATGCAGCTGTTTTGAGTGAAACGTTGTTACGTAATTACTGACATAGATCTATAAATAGACATAGTTGAATGACAGGGTTTTAAGTATATTACGTATATGTGTCTTGGAAATGTTGTACACATGTATAACTTTTTATACAATTCCCATACGTTCCCATATGGCACAACATGGTGGAGTAAACAATAATGCCTATTAGGTGGCGTTCCAGTCGAGAACAACAAACAACCAGTCCATTCTAAGGCAAACTAAACTGCGCTGTCAGATTATATTCATCCACCCATTTCCATGAGCAATTCTGTCACTGATACAGTCTTAAAACAATGGGTGAGAGGGAGGATGCGAGGAAGAGAAGCAACGGTGACCTATATTTTTTTCAGGTCGTAGAACGAGTATGGCACACTTCAGCTAGCAGCCACATCACCCACAATGGCAAGACCCCAGATGAGGAAATAGCCATGAACGCGACTTGACATTTCACATGGAATTGAACACCAGAAAGACAATTACTCAATTCATAGAAATTCAACTTAGCCTCACTTGCTGGTGGATGTCCGGCCTTAAGGTCCTCCTTCAATTCCTTGGTGGTTTCAGGAGCTGACATGGTGGTTTATGCAGTTTATGGCGATTCTAGTTCGCAACGGCCAGTAGTACGAATGTGAGGTCGACTGATGTGTTGATTCTACGTGGTTGGTGGTGGTGCATGTACACCAGCAGCCAGGTGATAGATTCTCGTCCCGGGGTTTGTGCGAGACTTAGACACAACAGACGCTCGGATCGGGTCTCTCAGTTAACCTCCCAGCGTCTGTCGAACCACTCTCTATGCTATACCACTGCCCCCGTGTGAGGAGAATAAACATGCAGCTGGCAAAAAGGGCATATGCATATCTCACATTAGATAACCAATTCAGATTTCATATACATTTAGAGTTTAAAGATTAAGAGATTTTTATATACATTTAAGAGTTTAAAATTTGCCCTGGGATGACTCCGATCGTGCCCCCTAAATTGACCTTTGACTAGGACAGGGTGGGTGGGTGGGTCGCTGGCGCCATGGACTATATAGTTTCTCATGTGCGAAGGTCACTGCAGGTAGCGCCACTGTTTAGTGGTGAGGTCACTGAAGGGCTCGCTCGCTCGCACATCTCCATGTGTCGTGAAAATGGAGGTATAACAGAACGCACTGATCGGTTGCATACAGGTCTTTAAATTATTCCTGGTCATGGACAACTGCATTTATTCCTGTTTATTGCCCTGTGATTGATATATCAGAAATAAAGTCAATTAAAGGAGATTTGCATAATCTATAGATTACCATTCGCATTGTAAAGCCTCGGGGCTAAAAACCCACCTCATAAAAAAAAGTTGAGGCAAAACTTTGATAGTTCCATTGCAAAACAATGAAAAACAAATCAAAGATCCCTCATATTTGGGTGAAATCGCCAGAAATGTACAATACAATCCTCTCAAATAATCCAAATTTAAGACAAAAGTGAGGTTCAAAATTCAGTTCAACATGATCAAACAGATAGTTTGAATCAAGGCGATATCACATATATTCGGATATAACTAGTATTGGCCATTTTTCACCCCAATTTAGCAGAATTTACTAAATGTGTAGATCTGACTATTGTACATTTTCAGAAGATCTGAATCATATATACAAAGACCCAATACTTTGCAACAGCATCCCCATGAATTAAAATTATATGTTAAATGGGATGACCGATTGTGTTCCTGACAGAATGTATGGTAGCTGAATAGCTTTGAAGCCTGAGTCACCTTACCAAATCATGTTGTCCAAATACATTTGGACCAAGATGCAGTGTGTCCAAGCAGTAGCCTACTATACTAGGCCTACTCTAATATGAAATAAGCATTGTAATGCTCATATCACTGGATATATCAGAACAAGGTAAAAAGAATTACTGCAATAGAGTACCAATGATTATTTTTTGAATTTGACAAGTCTGAAATTCTGTCCTAGTCTAATTAAACATATTGCACTGTTTACATGTCAATAAACAGTTTTGTAGATGTAGATGTAGATCGTAAACTCTCAGGAGTACACCTGATTGTTCCTACAGATACCACCATAAGTCCTAGATGACATACTAGTCTAACCGTGTTGAACTTATTATGCTACATGTTTTATTTTTATTTAATTTTACTCATAAATATTCACTTCTCATTAGTTTAGTTAACTGAAATATCGTTAAAACCATACTTTAGGCCAAGGTAACGGCAGGGAGAACTGGAGGCAATCTAGAAGTCTGTATACCTGTTTATCGTGTATTTGTTCCTTCTGATAAATAAAGTAGTTCTTATCTTATCTTATCTTATCTTAAAAACCATTTAATATTTTATTCCAATAGTCTTTCCTAATCTTGAATTCATCAATGCATTTGAGCAATTACTCCTACATTACACAAAATATTTCCAGCATTTAAATAGCATGCCAGATAGGGAAACAAATATTTAGAAATTCAAATACACATTTTCCCTGCTCATTCTCAGAATATGGTGTTGAAGTGAATTGTATGTTATATCCTTTTGGGGGAAGATTTAAGATTAGAGCAAAATATTATAATTCTCCTAATTGCAGTATGAAGTTATGATTCATCACTATTATCAATTTTATTTTTCCCTCTAGTGATTTAGTACACAATATAAAATTCACGCAACTTCACCTGATGTACACTATACTATTACAATTTTCTTAATTTTGTTTTCATGCAGGGCTATTCCCTTCTTTTTATTCTTCAGAAAACCTCTACTATCGTATTTAAGAATCATTGCCTGCTAATATCTTTAAGGTAACTGTAAAAATAGTTTGATATTATGTACCTTCTGAACCTTAAAGGATTGTCCTGATGGGCCTGAAAACCAGCAGAATCCTGGGGGATCATGTCCTCTGCACGCCCCTAGATGTTAGCTACACTCTCATATATTTCTGAGGAGAACCCTGAATGGAGATCCGTATTTCTCCTACTCAATTAAGGACAGTTCAAGGCAGGGTTCCCACAATCAGTAATTTTGATTGTGGGGTTTTAAGGGCCTTAAAAATCAATAACTCTCAAAGTGCATCAGTAATCTTAGATCTGAGGCTCAAAGCCCTGTATAATGTGCTCAACTGGCACTCATTTTCTAAAAATATTTCCTGGGTGACCATGCCCCCGGACCCAGTGATGGCACTGTTGGGTCATTATTTTAGACCAGCTTTTTTAGTTTTTTTTTTATAACCAGTAAGATTCATCTCATCTCAGCCTCAGGCAACTTAAAGTAATCTTTAATTTTAACAAGCAAAACTTGCCAGAATTATTCCTTTCAAATGAAGGGCTCTTATGTATTTTAAAGACATTTTTTTGGCATGCTAACGACATTATTTGTAAAAATTGAGCTAATTAGCCCCCTCCTACCACAGATAAATGACTTGAATGAGGACTGCCCCCCTAGAGTCCACCTCGATCCTGGATCCGCTCCTGAGCCTGGGTTCCACTGCCACGCTACTTCTCCCGCTTCTTTGGTCCCGCTACTTTAGAAGTAATGGAAAGTAGCCGCTTTAGAAGTAATGGGAATTAGCCGCTTCTAGTCAAACATGTTTGAATTGAAGCGGCTAATTCCTGCTACTTGCTCCTGCTTCTAAAAGTAGCGGGACCAAAGAAATGGGAGAAGTAGCAGGGCAGTGGAACCCAGGCTTAAGAGGCGAAACTGATTCGATATTGGAGAAGAGAGATTTTTCTCTTGTATCAGGAGTAACACCATGATGTTCGATGTTAAAGTTCCATTATTATAATCTGGCTAGGAATGATTTCTGGATTTTTATACACAATTTACATGAAATTTTATATTTCCATTGCTCCGGCCGGCCTGGCTTAATTGACAGTAAATTGAATATATCTAGAAAGTGTAGCTGCAAGAATTTATTTTCCTTTAGGTAATTCTGTTTCCTGTTGTGATTTGTAGTTGCGGTAATTGTTTAAAAAATAATCTTATAAATTGGTGATGGGATATGTAGCCTCCCTCCCACCCTGTCACTCAGAGCCAGGAGATCCCCGGCTACTAACCTTTCTCTGGTCTGCAGTCAGTCTTATGGATCCTCCATAAGACAACTGCAGACATTTAGATTTTAGGATTAGATTCTATAATAATATTATTTTGTTAGCTTTTTAATGGGATAAATCCCGGAGTTTGTACCTTCAGTATGAGAGCGACAGTCCATAGTAGTTTTTCTGATCAGAGATTAGGGGTTTCCCTGGTCCGCCCCTACAACGTCATTAATGGCGGTCTAAGGCCGTAGACAGGAATGCGGGTGTTGGGCACACTCGGTTCATCACATGGTGCATCACTATGAGAATTTGTACGTAGCATTCCCATGCATTTCGGTTGATTTACAGGCCAGGTACAGGCAAGCATTATTTACAGTTTCGATTTTTATTACGCTTTTTTTTTAGAAGTTCCACTTCTGGAAGGCAAGTACTATTACATACATGTCGATTGGCAGTTGTTACCGTGGAGAAACATAGGAAAAAAACAGCAAGAATGACTAAAATAAGGCTTTAGATTAAGCTGCGCTTTTCTAAACAAAAGGCAGTTTAGACACCGTTGGTCTAGAAATATTGGCTAGGCACATATATAATGGGAAACCGTTGGTATATTCATTCCTGAATTGATGATATATACATATGTGAATTGCTTCATGGATATCAACAAAAACAATTCAGATATTCAGAATCAATTTAGAATATCTGTATTCAATTCTGTATATCCAGATATATCCACAATTAATTCATTGATATGTAAAATGTTACATATCATGGTATCACTGCAGTCGGGGACCTCTTCAATGAGAAGAGAAACTTTATGTCCTTACAAGAGATATAAAAAAATTATCAGTTTCATCCATCGTTCTATTCCAAAAAATCACTAAGAAACGCCATTCCTGCCGAATGGATAAGATTGATCAAGCTAAATGAACCTGTACCTGCAGACGACTCAGTAGATATAAAAATTGGTAAAACCAACGTCAACTTGGTAGGTTTAACTGCCAAAAGAGTGTATGACCAAATGATCAACAATAAGAAAACGAAGGACGATAAGCTTGATAAATGGATGAATATATTGGGCTTAACTCAAAAACAATTTGATGAGATCGATTGGAAGGTTATCTTCAAACGCCCATACTTGTCCTCAACAGAATTAAGGTTACCCGTTTTCCAATATAAACTTTTGCATGGTACTATTGCATGCAACGGTTATCTGTCTCAAATTCAGGTAAAGACAAACCCTCAATGTGACTTTTGTCCAAATGAAGACAACATTGTCCATTTCCTTGTAGAGTGTCCCAGAACTAAATCACTATGGTACGAAATACTGGAGTGGATTTATAACTCAGGATATTTAAATGAGAGTAACATTTGTTTAAAAGAAAAAATGGAAGAATTTCTGTTAAGCCAATTGATATAATCTTTGGCATCGAGCAGCTCAATGTATCGTCAAAAATTGTCAACTGGATAATTCTTCAAACCAAGTCTTTTATATATAGACAGAAGCTATTCGCCAACGGTACAATCGATATATTATCAACCTTGTATGAGTTAAGGATGAGGTGTGGAGTTGTGTTATATTCTTTTAAGATTCAAATGGTCAACGATAAAGAGAAAACCTTATGGAAAAGATTACAAGGAGATATTGAAGAGTTAATCGCAATACACAAAAGTTGAACCACCTTGCTCATCTCCATCACCTTTTGAGTTTGTTCTTAGTAACTCTTTTTGTTCAAAAAAGAGATAGATGTTTTTCTCATATTCATTTGGGCCTCAAGCACCCCCCTGAGTACCCAAAAATAATTTGTACATTAATCAGTTGATTTGTTATTTTCTATCAACCTTATATATATGCGCATTAAACTGCCAAGTTTGGAACCGTTCTGAATTTTAGTAAATCTTTTACAGGGGGTTCGAAAAATAGATCCCAAATATGAAAAAAAATGCCAAAAATAGCATGTCGATAAAGGTACATATTTGTACATAATTGAGGATTTAAATTAAAAATGAATTAAACAAATATGCACATAATGTTTTAAACTATTTTGTACTTGATAGGCCTCGACATAAGGGTGAAAGCACTTTTTAGTTTGTGAAAATATCCCCATTAGAAGGAAAGCTACAGCCAAATAACCATTCCAGTAATGGCAGCGGCAAGGGTTATTGACCCTGCCTATATACACATATATTTACTAGTTAAGTAGCTATATATACGCTATTGGATGACCTTCTAAATGCATGGATATATTTAATACACTGTCCTGAAATTTGGCAAATATATTCATGCTATAGATACACTAGAAATGAACACATCCCCATGAAGACATCTTACGAATAAAACACTTTGAAAAATATCAATTTTGCAACTTGTGACTCATTTTCCTGTAACACATCACAATTATGCTGACGTTAGGAGACAGAGCTGTAGTTAGGCGACATAGGCTTTATTGTAGTATTTATCATGCATGAAATAATCCAAAATCATCAATATTCACAATAATAAAATGGAAATAGCCTAAATAAATAATAGAACTCAACTATGGAGTAAATTTATTTTAAATCTGCTTTCTAAGGCCATTAACCCTGCTGAGGTTAGGCGACAGACCCCCCTTCCGACCCCCATTTCGTTCTATATATTTTTTTAGCTAGACTTCAATAGGTTCCCTTACCAATATTGCAGTTGGTGTTTGTAGGTTAAATGTCCAGTATTGTATTATTTTAAATCAATATTTGATTGAGAATATTTATATTTCTGGGAATTTTTTCACATTAAATTGTAGGTGCTGACGTTGGGCGACATAGGGCTACCCCACACTCAAAATTAATCAGTTTGTAGTGCTTGTCCCTGATAAATTAATTCGTGAGACATTTTTTTGCACATTCATCATGTCAAAGTAACTTGGCAGCATGACAAACATAAAAAATCCCGAATTTACTTATATTTCTCTTAAGAACTCACCACCTAATTTTTATAACTCATGGGGAAAATGTGATTTTCAGCCGAAATATTCAATTTTTCACTAAAGAATTAATATTTTTCGATCTAAAATGCCCCTAAATGGTGTTCCCCTAGTACAATGAAGCATCAGATTGACAAAAAATAGCAACGTTAGGGGAATAAATAATTATTTATGCTATTATATTGATATTGGGTTTGGAAAGGCCTATGTTGTCAAATTGGTGGAAATGGCCATCTTATAAACTGTTTATTCCTTTTTAAGTTCTGCTTCATAAACTTACCTCGCTTAATCATGTCTTAGAATTGTAATAGCCCAGACGGCAGGTAATTGAATAATTAAAGTCTGTCACAAAAACAAAACAAAAATGTTACATATCCAAAATTACATTTCAGATATGCACAATCCAAAATTACATTTCAGATATGCACAATCCAATTTCACATATCCAAAACTCTATTCTTGATATCAAAAATGGATTTCTTGATATCAGTTCTTGATACCCAAAATACAAGTTTCACATATCCACAATTCTGTCACATAACCACAATTCAATTCATGGCATCCTTTTAAATTCTGGATATGTTTTAGAGTTTGGAGAATCTGTTGTGAATGAATTTTTGATAATTATGTGGAAGGAAATGGATATCCAGAATTCAAAAAAGTCAATTCTGGATATCAAGAATGCGAATTTGTATATCAGAATTGCTATTGTGTATATCAGCAATTAACTTCATATATAAACAAAAATTTGATTTTGGATATCCATATCCATAAATTTATTTTGGATATTATCCATAAATCTATTTTGGATATCCAAATTTCAATTATGGATATCCATAAATCAGTTATGGATATCCATAATTCTATTATGGATATTTATAAATCAATTCTTGGTATAAAAAATTGATTTGTTGATATGTCACTAACTTGAACTTTGAATTGTGAATTTTGGATATCTTAAATTATAAATGTTATTAAACAAAATTCAAATTTCCAGATGAGACATTGAAAATTGTCAATCAGATGTCCAAAATTCAATTATAGATATCCGAAATCTGAATTTCTGATATCCAAAATTCAATTTGGGATATCTGAAATTGTATAATAGATATCTAAAAATCAGTTTAGGATATTCATAAAAGATGTTTATTTTGGATAAGTCAATTTGTTTTTGGATATATATGTCAAATATCCAAAATTCAATATTTGATATATGTCAAATAGAATTGTTAATATCTAAAATTAATTTCTGATAACCACAATTAACGTATCGCCGGGTGCTGACTGGTGGGTAGATTAGCCAATCACATACCTTCACACCATAAACAGATGACCGCCATGTGTGCGTTCCAATGCCCCGACCCAAACTGGCATGTTCATATGTTAGGCTAGACAAGCCAAAGCCTTAGCCTCAGGTTGGGCGAGTCCCTCTGTCTGAAAAAGCTAGGCCAGTGATAACTTAAATTATATATATATGTGATATGCTAGCTGTGTATTGAACGGCCATTTAATTAAATATTCTAGGGACATTTCTGGTCATATTACTGGGTTTTGATTCATTTCCATGTTCAAATTCTTATAAAATACCTTGTGGGTAAGTCCTAATGAAAAGGTTGGTTTACGGTCTTAGAACTTGAAACTAAATAACCTCACAATTTAAGATTGCTAGGAAAATCAAGCATGTCCTAGATTGATTATAAAAACAATGAATTGTAATGTTATGTATCTTAATGAATGAATGAAAGAATGTATTATATTTAGTTAGGGCGGTCAAGGAAGACCTGCAAAGGGGCAGAGGACTGAAACCTTTCCCTTGTTTCTATGATGATGTAACTGTATGAATTATCTTAAATAAAAGCATTATATATATATTACCAATGGGGTTGCTTGTCAACCTTCATATCATAAGGATAGTAGTTTGAGTATGGTATAGAAAATGAAAAATCATCTTCAATACATTAAAAGTTCAGACATGTCTACCTTGAAATAAAATGCTACTCAAACAAAATGAGGTTAATACATGTCTAAAGAAATGATGTGTATATACCTCCAAAATGTTCCTAGACCTTAAACATATCATTCTCCAAATTATTTTGCCTCCTTTTAACACTTCCCCACCTCGGGAAAAAGGTACATTTTCTACTGTTATGCATTGAGTCTACCACATGGGAGGGTACGTATGAGAGGCCCTAAAGTGGGTCACATGACCGTGGAGGCGTGGCTACGACTGCGCTGGCGATACATTAATTTGACTGCTTCCCATAGGCTACACAAGCATATAGGGCATGTAAGTAAGATGGACGCCAGCCAGGTTTGTCACACACTTGCTACTACTTCCAGGACAGGAAGTGATGTTACACTCATTGAAATAGCATTGCAATGAAATGTACAATGAAATGAAATGTGCTGGTAGTACGGTATTAGACACTAAAAACAAATGGACATTTAGGTAGGAGGGAGGGAGAGGAGGACGGGAGGAGGGGAGTGTCATTGAAAATGAGAAAAAGAAACCATATTTATACAAGTATGTAGCCTAAGACTTCCCCTCATTCTCGTGGGCATGCTTCTGGATAGCCATATAGGGTCGAATTAGTCCATATTTGGTGTCCAAAAAATTTGGGACATTGCTGGGGCAATGGAGAGAGATTAATATTTATTTCCCCAATGCAGAGCCTAAGGGCGTCATCCACTTCCTCTCCTAGAAGTGATACAAAACAAGATTAACCCAGTAAATCGGGTGAATGTCAGCCATGACACTTAAGGGCCTTCTAGTTGTTGGAGTGATGAGAAATAATTGTTGGCTACTATGCAAAAATAATGCTTCACTAGCCTAGTGGTTTTTTGGCTAATGTAGGGGGCTATCATTATTTACCTCAAGGGGGCATCAGATTTGTCATCAATCATATGAATTGTTGTGGCCCCCCACATCCAAGGATCCCATGTTTTATCCCCCCCCCCCCCCCTCACAAGCACATACAGTCACAGTAAAAAAAAACAGATGAAAGCTTGGCCACATACCTATTGAATAAAAGTAAGTACAAAAGTACGGTAGCTGTCATTGAATATTATTGAATGAAGGCAACTATGTTACATTATCTTATTTTAAATAAGTATTTTTTGTGTTATTAATTACTTGTCCTGTAGGCCTAAATGAATATAAAAAACATATATGATATACACAGTGTAGCGTGGGTATAGCAATTGTATACCGTATAACTTAGCAGCAATGCATCCCACATGTGATCAAGCCATGCGATCCCGCAAAATGGAGGACTCAGTAGTAGCAGCGGTTGTAGCCTATACTAGGCCTCGACTTCCCAGCTCCCGCTCCGGGGTGCGGGAGGATACGGGGACGGAAACTCTGTCTACAGCGGTTGGTGCTAGTCAGAACCATCACAGTCCTCCAGGGGGGCAGGCCCAACCGGCACTTCATGGATCCAAAGAAGGATGCTGATCCACATATGTGACATGTGTGACGCTTCACATACGTTTTAAGAAATTAGAGCTCATTCAATACTTACAATATACTCCAAAGAGGTTTTTTTTCTAAATATGGTTCATTATTTCGATCTCATACATAGTAATAACATCCATTAAGATGCGTTGACCATTTTCATAAATTCAAAGTATGGCGCCGGTATAATATAATCTGGGATCCAAATAAATAAAAATCAATCTGTATGTAGGCCTATTCGGACATTCTGAATTGGCTGTAATAGCAATTCTTCCTGATATGAATGCTCACATGAATGTTCAGATATGTTAATTTTTTCAAAGTCGATATCTATCTAAAAGTAATTTTTTCAAAGTCGATATCTATATAAAAGTTCCATGGTTTCAAATGGCTTATAGAAATCAAGTGCCGGTGGCGCTTGTTTTCCGCGGCGCTTACCGCCTTTCGCTAGCCAGGTACCCGTAGAGAGAAAAATCACAGACCGGTCACCAGGATGAAATTCTCCCATTTCATTGGCTGTCATTGTAGGCCTGAATGGTGGACTTCCGTTTCAGTCTGCTTTGGGTTACTTGGGTATAGCTTCGATCGGATTTTGTCTGCAGGTATGGTCTCATTCAATATTTATCCAGGCTTGAGTTATTGAGAAAGAAGGTCAAACCCTAGAGTAATCGTTTGGGGCGTTTGTTTGTCTAAAATTATGGTAAAACTAAACCAAATTCTGGCGAGTTTCGCTCCTCGGGGTTTTCGACAGTACAAAATCATGTGTTCGACTGGCTTTTCACTTTTGTTTTGAGGATACGCCGTCATATAATACGGTAGACCTACTAATCTATGTCCTTTTATCAGAAACGATCAAGAAAGATCAACCTCTTTTTGGAAAGTGCAAACGGGCCTGTTTCAACCAATATTGCTTATTGACAATGTTCAATAAGCATCCTATTATCAGTTCACGTTGTCGTTGAAGTTAAAGCACGTAGGCCCTACGGTAGGGTAAACGATAGATAGTCTGCCTATCTCTACAGTACTGCTGTGAGAAACAGTAGCGATAGCACTTGTGTTGGTCAGCCTGCGCCTGACTAGGTAAACGACTGAAAAACGTCTGACATGGAGACATTGTAAATGAAAATCTAATCTGAATCTAATCGTGTTTTTATTTCAGAAGTTAAAGCATAGACCAACACAATGGACAAGCTATTGAAAAAGCTCAAATCCCTGGATCCCGAGGAGAGGGATCAAATAAAACAAATGCTCTCGGAAAAGACCAAGTCTGATTCTGGGACTAGGTGAGCCATTTAAATTAATATCATTAATTTAATACCGTAGGCCTACCCTATTTTACTCAGTATGAAATCCTAAATTTGTATACAATCATGTCCATATCGATATCGACCAAACAAAGATTCATGTTCTTTTAAAAGTTCTTTTGCTCTAACCTGCTTTGGGACTGTTCATAATTAACCACTGGGTGGTGGGGGGAGTGGAGAATTTGCGAAAAATTGTATGACCCCATCCCTTAAAGTCTTGTGCACAATTTCTTGCCCCCCCCCCCCCCCCTTGAAAGTTTGTGCAAAATTTCATGACCCCCCCTCTACATCATTGTAGTTCTGAGTCCTAGTTTATGGCAGGATAATTTTAGAACGGCGATTTTTCTTTGATGTTGATGTATGGAAGAAGCAACACCACCTGTTAATTGGTTAACATCCTCATAAAAAAACCGCTGGGCCTGTCTTAGCTTTAACACTCTCCCCTCCAAGCCAGGCCATATCAGGTAGGCCGCGCTTAATGACACTTTAATGACCAAACCATCTGGCCTCTCCCACCCCCTTTCCCTCTAAAAGAATCCTGTGCAAAACTATACACACACACTATGTAGGAAAGGGTATTTTTAACTTATTTTGTGCATTACAAATAACACAGAATTAATTTTTAAGATGTTTAATACACACTGTTGGCTTTTACATAATAATCCTTGATTCTGTAAGTAGACATGATGAGATATTTGACATCTATATAGTAGAAGTTGGATTAAGATAAGAATACATATATATAAAGATGAATGTTATATATAGTATAAAAATGCCCCTTAGAGAGAATATAAATTGAAGATTGAATTTAAGGGGGGGACGGTGGGCAACTTTACATGCCAAACCGGGACCTGTGTGGTCTGCGAGGAAAATCAAACGCCCGGAGACAGGACATTCCTGACGTCACCTCCGGGGCCGGAAGATACGTCATTCTTTCATGTAATGCCGAGGACTTCCGACAACTCGCAAGCCTCGAGCATTACAAATAACACAGAATTAATTTTTAAGATGTTTAATACACACTGTTGGCTTTTACATAATAATCCTTGATTCTGTAAGAAGACATGAGATATTTGACATCGATGTAGTAGAAGTTGGATTAAGATAAGAATACATATATATAAAGATGAATGTTATATATAGTATAAAAAGCCCAAACCGGAGGATATTATATATGATTATTTAAATCTTGGAGGGCCCTGTGGACCGAGTTCGAGGGACCTGGCTGAGGTCTGAGATAAGCGAGTCCGAGGCCCAGGTGCCATGGGCGCGAACGTCATTGAGGGCAGCACCACCTTTAAAATACGTATAAGAAGCACCGCCTCTACGGAGACTGTGAAGTGAGTACTGTTTTGAGTCAAGTCCGAGGACGGTTAACGCATAAGCCCATCTCTGAGAAATAATGCAGATATACTCCTTGGTGTATTGGTGAGCAAACCACCTTTTTCCGTCAGTGCCTCCTGCGGCTCTGATGGAAGAGTCATATTGTCATATTGTCTTGGAGATGACTCTTGAGGGAAAGATTGCTTTGCCATTGAAGTCCACTAGGAATCGGTCAAACCAGGCCAAGTCCGCCTTAATCTGAGGTGTTATAGCGACATTTCTTCCTTTGGCCGCCCGGAGGGCAGTGAGGAGACTATTAATGAATACACAAGCAGGAGGAACCACCTTCGCTAAGTGGTTGATCTTGCCAATCCCGCTCTGCATTTGCTTTGTAGTAATGATTTTTGAGGAGGCAAGGGTGGCCAGGCAAGACAAAATGTCTTGTACCTTCCTCAAAGGTATAGATAGAGAGTTTTCACTTAGATCAATTGTCACCCCCAACCAGGTCACACACGGTGAGGGGTGCTGAAGCTTAGAGCTTGCGACAGACAGGCCTAGGTCATGGATGAGGTCTGTTGTGATCTTGAAGTGGGCCTTCGCCGAGTCAAGGTTTGGGGAGAGTATAAGCACATCGTCGAGATATATGAGAGACTTGACACCCCTGGCGTCGAGTGCCCGAAGTATGAAGTTTGAGATACTCTGCATGACGAATGAGCTTGCACGAGCACCGAATGGCAATGCTCTATCAAAGTAGTAGTTGTTCTGGAATGATATACCTAGCAGGGGCCAGTCAAGGGGGCAGACAGGGAACTGCCTGTAAGCCCGCTCGAGATCTATAACTGACATACAGGTGTCTTTTCCCATCTCCTGAATGATTTTCACCGCATCGGGTATAGTGGGCAGAGTATGATGGACCACCTGCCCGTTGAACACATTCTTGGGTATGAATTGGTTAACACCACCTTCAGGGAATGATAAATCCACGATTATCCTCCACTTATGGGAGTCAGTCTTAGGCCTAGTCATCATTGGACTGGTCTTGAACCACGGGACAAATGGGGGTTTGTTGAAAGGCCCACACAAAGCACCGAGGGCCGACTCTTTTGTTATGTAGTCTTTAACATGGTTAGGGAACTGTAGAGCCGATGAATGGTTGTCAAGCACAGTGTCAGAGAATATAGGTGGTCCGTAGTATTGGATGGGGAAGCCAAACGAGAGGCCTGCTAGTATAGTGCTGTCAAACTGATGGCCAGTCACACACTTTTCCCAATTGCAGATATTCAGATTCGTGGGAAGATTTAGCTTGGCACCGAACATGTTTGGTTTTGCATAGCCGCGAACCTTCTCGTACACATACACAAAGTCACTATTCACATGGGCTGGGAAAGGCCATCAGGCCCTTTGTGACCAATCTCCCGAGTTTGCAAGCTGAGCAGGCTCAGGGACGTAGTCGTCATCATGAAAGTCATCAACACAATCGACCAACGGGTCGAATAACACTTTGCTAACATCAGATGAAGGAGAATGCAACACAAGTTCGGCGTGACCTACATCATGGATGTAAGGCGGAGCCGACAAAGTCGGGGAATGAACAGGAGAACTTTCACATAAATCACTGTGGTCTCGTTGAATTAACAGGCGACGAGAGTCACTGAACAAGTTATCAGCAGGCTTTGGATGTATATCGGGGGCAGAGAGTTTGTCATCATGAGATACAAGCGAAAGTTTACCTTGCACGATGGTGTGGTTGCGTTGGGCGGAAGTGCCGCCATCTTGATTAGCGCTCTCCGTGAGCTGAGGCGGAGAACACACAAGAGGAGTAGAACTCTTCAGGATAGAGGGGAGAACATGATCACACACTTCCGACGTAAACATAGATGCTTCGATTGAACTAGCAGCCCGTCTATGCTTGTAATGTCTCTGCCTAATGTCACTTAGTTTTTTGAATTTGGGTTAGAACTTGGGCCTGCACCACCCTTATTCTTTTGCCACTGGCCACCCGATTTTTTCCCCTCCTTGTTAGCAGATTTCTCTGGCATACGGCTCTTGTTGTTGCATGCTTTAGACGTATGCGGGTATTCTCTACCACGCATGAGGAAAAAACAAAAACCACAGGAGTGCACGAGTGACACACTTCCAGAGACATGATTTGCAGTTTCACTACACTCATCCATATTGTATGCAGGGCAAGGCGTGGTGAATTTTGTAGTAGAGGACGACCCCTTGGTTTGAGATGAATTAGCCTTTGCCCAGCACAATCTTGACCTCTCGAATTGAAAATGGTACATATCACCCCACGAGGCCTGGTTTTCATTTAACTGCGCCATACAAGCCTGTGACCAGGACCTAATGCCTGGCCATTCGAAGGTGCATGCATCTTGGGCAAGGGCCTCCAAGTGCTTCATCATATGGTGAGGAGTAGTATTCTTAGTTATCAGCTGATTTACCATCCGTGCAAACCCACACACATATTCTGGTAGAGTCAAATCACGTTTGTCTTTCCTCACAACACTGTACATATCAGGGGGCAGACTAGACTCAGGTGTAGAGAATGCAGTAATAAATTTAAGCATACCGGTTGGCTGGCCGACAGTCGGATATTGGCGATCCATTGCGTCGTAGGCCAGATCTGTCTCCCTGTACATGGACGAGATATTTCCAGGAGTAGGTAGGGCTTGAACAGATGGAGTGTATATCGGCTAAACTACTGGCATCGGTTGACGTATAGGAGGCAGCCCTTGAGCCGGAGGTGGAAAGTATTCCGTAGTATAAGGGTTCTTCCAAACGTCCGGGCCGGGGAGACGAGGCCGGTGCTGGTGCCTTGTTGGCGGCAGCATGAGGATGGTTTGCGGCTGAGCGGCAGCAGGAATCTGTGACGTCAGTGTGACTGGCGGCTGAGCGAATGAAAATGTCGGCTGCGCTGCGGTGGCGGGAGGAGTCTGGCATCTCGCCTCGCGCCGTGGCTGGTCCGACCCTGACTTCGCATTGCTAGCTTTCACCTCATCGACAGCCTTGAGAATTTTACCCATCATGCTCTCAAATTCTCCTTTAGTCACATATTGTGGAGATGGACCTGTACGAGCCTTCTTCGCAGGCTTCTTGCGTGGGGCTGTATCTTCCATTTCCACGATGTCATCCTCGCCCTCTGCCTCCGGGCCTATGTCTTCTGACTCAACAAGGCGGGCAGGCCTCTTTCGAATCCGTCCTGATCTGTGGACGGAGTTAGGATTCTCTTCCTCGCCGTTTTTTTCATTCTCGCTCATCCTGGTGATGTAATGAGGCTCTGGGACAAATTTTGGGGCCGGTGCCCGAAAATTTAGAGAGAAATGGCCAAAGGTTGTAGACCACAACTTTACATGCCAAACCGGGACCTGTGTGGTCTGCGAGGAAAATCGAACGCCCGGAGACGGGACATTCCTGACGTCACCTCCGGGGCCGGAAGATACGTCATTCTTTCATGTAATGCCGAGGACTTCCGACAACTCGCAAGCCTCGAGAATCATCTTTATTACATTATTTTACCATCGGGAACTAAATAGTGATATGTCTGACATTGAAATCAACGCTCAATAACCATACCGGTATTTAAATTTGCACCACTTTAAGAACTTGGCCTCAGTGAAGTTCACACACAATTCCGAACACAACCAATTATAGTGTTGCAAGCTGGTCATGGTATCCTGTCTATTGAAAACCTAGCATATGCAGCTAAGGCACGAGAGGGACGTAATAGGGGAGTTGGATTAGCAGCTTTTTATGCACATTGGAATGAAACTTTTTATTTATGTTTAAAATATAAAAATAACTAAACTTGAACTATAAAACACAGTTATTTTTCTTTATTATTGAGTTTGGACCGGCGAAAACTTGTTCAGGCCAGTGAAATTGTATTGAAACTAATATTCAACGGACATTCGGTCTGCTGAAACCTCAAAAGTTTTCACCATGACTGCCCCCCCCCCCCCCACACACACACACACATTTTTGCACAGAAAAAGATGTCCCCCCCTCAGAGTCCGTACAAAAAAGGTGCCCCCCTAAACATTTCCTCTCCAATGCTGTGGTTAAAAATGAACAGTCCCTTAGCGGCGCCCTCGTCCCATACTCGCTTGGGGGTCAGGGGACGAATATTTTGTCTAGTTTTATTCAAAATATCTGATACAGAGGCCAACATTTTGTTTTAACTCTAAGAGAGAGAATACGTGCTGGGGGAAAAATCACTTGAATTTCAGTTTTTACTCTAGTACAGTCTGAGATTAGTTTGTTCCACGACTCGGTAAATAGTTTAGATCTATTGTTTTACGTCTATATCGTATTTATTTCATGCTCATAGTAACGAAAAATTAGGATGGATGTATAAAGAAGGAAAGCCAGAAGCCGAAGACTACCTACTTGGAAGGCGGATAGACAAGTTCGTCGACAATGAAAAGGAGGAAAAGAACGAAGCTGAAAAAAGTATGTCACAAGGATTGTAAATGTGATGATCAGTCTGTCTGAAAAAACTGCCAAATTACTGAAGTCAACGCCATATGACTAAAGGGTGGTCTCCACTGGCTGCGGTTAGCTCTGCGGTCAGCCTTGCGATGGTTTGTGCTGGTTCTGTAGGTGGTGAGGAATGACGAGGTCCTTGCCTACCTGGTCAGTGAACGATGTAGGCAGGACCTCGCCACTGCTCAACAACACATCACCATCGCAAGACTTACCGCAGAGCTTACCGCAGCCAGTGGAGACCACCCATTAGAGTCTTGGATTTAAATCCCATAAGCGACTTGTCAAAGTGGAATGTCGAATGATTTAACCTCCCATCCATTTCACTCGTTTAACCTGATTATTTTATCATGCTTTTATATACCGGTAATACGTATGTTTAAATATTTATTAAAAAATACCCTTGATTAGGCTATACCGTACATCAATAATCTAACTTTGTTATTGGTATGTAGGCCAACGGTACTGGATTAGGAAGACCTAAAATTCTATTCAGATGTACCGTAGACTCACATATCCTTAATTGTTTAGTGATGGACAAATAAAGAAAAACTACTTGTACTAATGTACATGATGATATTGTTGTTGCAGATGCTCCAGGCGCATTGTTTTCAGAAGTTATGGCCCGCCGTGCAGACCTCGACATGCAGACCAAGATGAGAGAAGATCCACTTTATGCCATCAGGTGCGTCAAACAAAATACCTAATACATGTATCTTTCTGCTATACTAGGGCAGCGGTCTAGAAGCACTGGCTTCGAATACTGTGGGTTCAAATCCTGGTGCGGCTGCACTCTTCCCTAGTGGAAGAATAACCCTTTGAGCTGAACTAGATATAGCCTGATACAATGATGCTTGAAACTCGTTATTGTTGTTTATATGGGTAGATCCCAAACTGAAATAATTGAGTCTTACTCCCTTTTTGAAAATGAAACACCTCTTGGATAATTTCTTAAATTCCATATGCTCTCTATCCGATGTTAAATAGCTTACAAGTCGATGTATTCATTAAACTGATTTGTGATTGATCGGTGTATTTCAGGAAGAAAGAAGAGGAAGCTAGGCGAAAATTGTTATCAAATCCCATAAAAATGAAACAACTGCAAAAAATGGTAAGTCGAACATATATATGGATTCTTTTTATTGTTGTTAAAAATCTCACTTGCATTGTCTATGTATGCATACATGTGTCGAGTATTAAACGTTTCTCATTTTCTATTCGTTATGTTCAGCTAGACAAGAAGAAAGAAGAATCGGAATCAAAGCATAAGAAGAAAAAGAAGGACAAGAAACACAAACATAAACGAGAAAAGGATTCAGATAGCGACTCTGGGGATGAACTTATTAAAAAGTATTTGGCTATTCTCGATAAGAAGAAAAAGATTGGTGGGGCTAGTTCTAGTCAAGAGCGGACTCCCTCGTCCGACGAAGGCAAGGATAGCGATTCTTCGGATGACGAAAGAAAACACAAACACAAAGCCTATGGGTTACTAGTAAGTGTAATATATACCGTATAATATAATATATTGCCTGCCATCACACTGCCTTTAACGTCTATAGTACTTCAACGTTGAACTCAGCTAGATTGGTGCATAACATGAACATTATATGTCTATACCAATAAATCTAAATCATTCATATATTTATTTTCCTAGTTCTGGTCTAATAGTAATTTAAAAACAGGGTCTGGAATGCGACGAAATTAGTCTAGAGGTGGTGATAAAGTAAAAGACAATGATGAGAAATTTCCGTTTGAATAGTAATATCAGCGATAGTAATTGCACACAATTCGGGTACAATTTAGTACATTTTATCCACATATAAAAGAAGACTGAATAGTCAACACGTGATTATAATGAATTTACATAAGTTGTTTATCCAGTAGCAATATAGTTCCATATAACCATTGTCCTCAACTATCCATAGCATGTAATGACACATGTTGAACATTTTGGTGCTTTTGCATTTCGTTAAAACCTCACAAAAACCATGTTTTCATTTAATACTGCTATTAATCCGGGGTAATATGTCTTACGGGTATCCTTTTAAAACCTTCAGATTAAAGGGGAACCTCGACCTGCAGTGAAAAAGAAGTCAAGGTCAAGATCAAGATCCCCTAAACGTTCTGGATCTCCTCCGGACTCAGCGCGGCGGAGAGACGTGAAGTCCAGTTCCTCATCCTCTCGGAGGAGGTCCAGGTCCAGATCCAGATCCAGGTCCCCTCGGAGGAGGAGGTCAAGGTCGAGGTCAAGGTCACCTATGCGTCAGCGTGGCAGTGGTAGTTACCGTGCTCGTTCACCTAGACGTGACAAGCCCTCGAATTCTAAACGTGAGACCAAGTAAGACAAAGTAGTAATTCAAATGATTTATTCCCATCATTTTATCTAGTATCTATCACAGGCTGTGAAACCATTTTGCGGCCCATATATTACTCCATAATTTGTACATGACTAAGGCGGAAATAAAACTATTTTTTTATTACTATCAAGGCCAAAACATTTAACATTTCATTATACAAATACGCGTGTCCACCTTGTGGATGTGTTATCGCGTTGCCTGTCAATTATAAAGACACTTTCTCAATCCAGTTACATATATATATATATATTATACTACCTTACATTTACTATTATATTCTATGCTAATTTTCTTGCACATTCCGTTTACATATTATTATATTATAAAATACTAATTTATGAATAAGCATAATCGGACAACAAGTTCCATTCAAATATCAAAAATATTAGATCATGTATTGGATGAAGCTGAGATTAAATATAAAGTCTGTACATAATGCATATATCATGGAACCCTTAGGCTTAGTTTCACTATCTGTCCGCCCGTTTCACCATCGCGAGCCTTTTCTATGATGGACACTGAAATATAACCTACCGTCAAGTATTTCTAAAACTTGTTTCTTTTCTCTCACAGGAAAATGGATGAAGAAACTATGAAGCGACTAAGAGAAGAGATGATGAACGATGCCACGTGGCGCAATAAACAAAGGGCAGCTAACATAGAAAAATACAAGGACCAGGACGAGAAGGAAAAGTCACGGAACACAAAAACCGGGGCTAAAGCTGATTTTCTTAAGTAGGTTTTTGATCCCTGTGTAGTAATTATCTAGGTTCATCAGATATCCATTCGCATGCATTAATCCTTTTTACCATTTTGCCCCTGAATCTTTTATTTAAAGAAATAAGTTAAATAAATGGGAGTATTCCTTATAGGACCTAAGGGCTTCCCCTAAACCATGCCCACTAAGGGACCGTTCATTTTTAACGACTGGGTGGGGGGGGGGGGGGGGATTTTCAGGGGACTACTTTTTTTGTGCAGACTGGTGGGGGACATCTTTATTGACAGACTCAGAAATACAATGACGTAGGGGGTGGGGTCTTTTACACAAGACTTTAAGGGAGTCATACAATTTTGCACAAGAATTTTTCGCATTTTCCCAATGGTTGGCGACTTAACGGGGGACTAGAATACCTGGGAAACCCAGATGTGCAGTTCCTATTGTACTTTTATACTACCAGTAAAGAATTTTCTAAACTCATTTATAAAACAAACAGTTGTCAAACAGACTGTCAGTCGGTCGGTCTAATCGGTCGGTCTAATGAACATCTATGTCCTCACTTTGAAGGCGTGTTTGGGTAGACCTAGATTTTCTTCTATCAAGATGTACATGTTCTACTTGTTTACTGGTGATGGCTGGATTCAAACAAGCATTTATTTCTTCGTTGGACCCGTTTCACTTATCTAATTTCATCTCACTATTTTTTCAGACCGATCATGTCCAAGCACGCAGAACATAGCTCTGTTGAAGACAGGCTAAAAAGGAACCGCTACCACATACAGAGGACGAACGCAGCTATAGATAAGAATTTCACCAAGCAATGATGTATATAGAACATATGGGGGATGGGGGGGGGGGGGGAGAGTGGAAGCGTGATTCATTGGATGAACGAGTGATAGGATGATTGTGTGAAGGAGTGCGTGGGAGCGAATTTAGTGATTTTAGCCAGTTTACATTACAATCCACAGATCTCATGTGGTTATGTCTTTTTTAGATTGTCAAATAAAAAAAAACTGGAAAGAGGGTTATGCCAAGGAGAGAAAATTGTTATTGTCGGTTTTAGATATAAATATTAGCAGCCTCCTCCAATCAATGCTATGTTGCACCTGTACGGTACTGAATTTTATCTTTATTATTTTTGGAAAATAAACGAATACATACTTAAATGTTCAGTTGTAATGTTATGCTTTTACCATTGACTGTTGTAACAGTGCCTTTGCCCTGAGGTCTCTTTTACTTGGTTGATTGACATATTCGTTGTCTCAAACTCTGGCCGCGGGAACCATGAAGCAAATGGGAAAGCTAAAGGTAAAATCAGATCATCATAAGACTAAGAAGGTTCGTTTTAGTTGTTGGGGGCATTTTCAGTGATTCTTGATTACTCCCAAACATTTGTTATTAACTATCTTAGCCACTGTAACTCTATACACAACATATGCGTCACTGCTTTAGTAAATAATGGTTACATAAACTTCTGTAGACTTCCCATCTCCTAGTCTCCCTCAACAAACCCCTAGTATGACCCATACTAGCTAGTCGCCCAAAATTAGTACGGCATAAAGTGGAAGACCAGATCTCGATCTGATGTGTACCTCCGATCTGTATGTACTAGTCATTTACAAATAAAGAATACATTATTATTATTGTTGCTGGGGTTAAAACCACCTTAGGCAGATACTAAATAGATTCATAGCCTCCATTTCTGACCTGCTGGTGCACTATGATTATGTACAAAACTGCAACAGCAGCCCCTCCTTTAATAAATTACAAAGGGGAATACGCATTGACTGCCAATTCTTTCACTGTGTCCTTAACTTAAAGTGGCTAAGATAGTTTAAAACACATGTTTGGGAGTAGTCAAGAATCGCCTTGAAAATATCGTTAGCAACTAAAACAATCCTCCTTAGTTAACTTATGATCCTATGATTTTAACATTTAAATCCTTAGATGATGTTTTGTCATGCTCTCAAAATTAACCATTGTCATTTTATTTCTCTGGTACAATTCCAGTTAGGATTCGTTATCAGAATTGGCATGATTTTATTTTGCTTAACTGAATCTAGATATACATGTATTTTGCCAATTGTAATGGGAAAATAAAATACAAAAGGTCTCAGGTAGGTAGATGATGTATAATCTTTATTGCAGATAACTTACAGGAGGCAGATTTTATCAGTCAGTACGAATACACAGATGGAGTATAAGCACTGCTGGGTAAAAATCAACATACGAGCAGCAAAACGAGTCATTACGATTCCTAAAAACATCAATGCATTTTATCCATTGAAACAACACTAAAATTATAATATACACATACAAAAGAAGGTTCAATGTTTGATTTGTGTAACTAAATAAAAAGCCTGTCAACTTTGTACAAGTGAGTCCAACAGGTTTAGGAGGGAGCTTCTGGCATAGATAGTGTAGTACACATTACACTACGTGTCCTAGGGCGGTCTACCGTACCCGACACCACCTTATTAACCTCAGTGTGTAGTAGATGTAGTGTAGCCTGGTCGCACTCCTCCCCTCACAAGGGACTGGGAGGAAAGTTAGTCTCACAATACCAGGAATAGCGTTTTTCACCAAAATATATATATATGTTGTTATACCAGCGTATCAGCATCACATAGTACTGTAGCCGCACATTTACTGTAATCTAGATCTATCTATGCTTACAGAGGGAGGCCGGCTGTATTATTATTTATTTAATTTATCATCATCTTCGGTACATAGTTGGTAGAAGAATAGGGGCTGCAAGCAACCACTTTGTAAATACAGGAGTCTACTCTAACATCTAACCACCATTTTACAGACACAGAGAGAAGAGAGAATATTCTATTAGCGATATGTGACTAGAGTTGTCTCTGCTGCTTCTGCTGCTACAGCTGAACTCTTTTACATCTATGTGTCTAGCAGTAAACAGGAAAAACACCTAGATAGGCCGAATATCTAGATTTGATTATTGCTCTATCTCAGCGCCGTTATTCCCAAACTCACTTCCCACGTGGTTATATCATAGCAAACTCCCATGTTTTACTTCAACATTTTTTGTCACGGCTGGTAAAGTACTATATATATATATATATACGGTATGAGTTCTTATAGATAAAATGTTGCCAAAAGTGTGGGGTGGTGATCATGCAGTATATACTAATAGAAAAAATCAGTAATACTTACAACGATGCGAGTAATTTTCTTAAATAATACTGCAAAAACCCCAAATCACATCGAACTGCTCTAATAATATTCTCTTACTTTATTAACCTTGTGTAAAATATTGGTCCAAACCGGTAAGGTAAAAAACAATCTCCCTATTCCTTGCGACCACATAGTTTGATTTGGCCTCATTATTCTATCATTATTTTAAAAATTACTAGCAAAATATAGACTAGGACCAGGAGAGTCAATAAGCCGACTAGTTTCCCATTATTTCATTTGATTGGGGATTGGTTGCCTTACATTAGTCATAGGCTCATACTGGGCAGAGTGGCTGTCCGTGAGAGATGACAGTTCAACACATTTCATCTATAGTATAGCTGTATCTCAATATTTAAATATTCACCCTTTAGAATTCATTCACAAATATCAACATTCCTTCACACAATAATTGCCAATTTTATTTTAGCATGTCATATCTACACGCCCCAGCCGATGATGTATTTACTTATTTATTCCCACAAGGACATTGGTATACTCAATTATCAAGGGTGTGGTGGGAGGAGGGGGTGGTTTAAACCCTGGGTATGTTCAGAGTAGGACGACGACGTCACCTATGTTTGTATAATCATTAATGATTGCCAACAGTTTCTACATCCAGTCGAGGGTTAGTGAGGGAGAGAAAGCACTACCTATTGCTCATATTTAATGATAAAATGTGGATCCCTGAGGCTGACACTCATCACAAAAAAGGAAACAATATTAACTTATGGGCTGGCAACATTTCTAACTATGGCCTGCCGCCACTTTAATAAAAAGAAAGAAAGAAGGAATTAGAGATAGAGATGCATACGGCTCCATGGTAAACTTGGCACACATGTATGCGGCAGACACCTCATCCTCCCTCCCTTACTTCTCCTTCGACCACCTCTCTCTCCCCTCCAACTCGATAATATGTACCATACAACAATAAGTCCAACATTAATTTATTTATTATCAAATGAATCCCAGTAAAACTTGCCGACACAGCCACGTAGAAAAGGCTACAGGTGATCACGGGTAAAAACGTGCCAGCCGCGATCAGCGCGCTAAAACTTGCAACAATCTAAAACGTGACGGTAAAACCTATACACCAGTTGTTAATGGGAGAAGCTGTAAGAACTACTACATCGAATAAGTCCTACATCTTCTCTTCCTTCTCCTGGCATCTGGCATTCAATACAATGCCTCTGTGTTCTTCCCCTTCCTATATAAACTGAGGGATAAAATCCTCAACTCAACCGAACGCTCTTGTTAAGATACCATTGCTCCCTCATGATTCAGCAGCCCTTTGTGTCAGCTTCTTTGATACAGACATAATACTATCTGCCCTGCTTCCATGTTTCGCTTTATGTATATGCCATGGACAGAACCACAAACCCGTCTAGTACTAACTGACTATAACAACTACTAGGCGAGGTTTATTATACATGTCCCTCAAGCTGCAGTAAGCAAACTGGTGTAAGTTTAAATTTGGATTAAAAGAAGGTACCCCAAAAAATGGTCAGCCTCTATTAACACCCTAGAGGCAAGTCACGAGTAAACTAATCTAGAGTAAAAATGAAGCTAAATATTTTTTTATTTTTTTTTACAAATTCCTCATGCCTGCATCAGTGTTGTTTCTTTCACAATAGAGGCATCGAGCCCGACATAACATCCAATAATTATAAACGGCGTCATATACAACAATAATGCCTTAAAAACGTCATCCAGGACTGAGACAGATAAAATGTCATTCCACAAAACACATCTCCTACTTATAATATGTTATAGTATAATTCATCACTTATAAGACTTACATTCATCTAGATCACATGCTTCTTCCTTACATACATGTCTCTAAAAATCGCCTGACATAAAATTGTGGTGCATTGCTGCAAAAAAAATATTACGAGACCGATTTTAATAATCAATAAAATGCAAATCAAAGAACAGTAATAATGACTAAAAAAAATCGCTGCCAATAGCGTATGTCATGATTTCTCATTCCGTTTGTAATAAAATAGCCAGGATAGCCACAACCAACACAGCAGCGACGAGCCAGGCTACGCCATACAAATATGCCCTTACTTGGTGACAGCTTTTGCCAATTTTGTGTCACAGCAATAAAATAGAAATGAGGCATCCCTGTCCTGAGGGACTTTTCTTTTTCGGTAACCAAAGATAAAAGTGACGGTTTTACTCCAATACAGGAAGATATGGGGGCTCTGGGGAATAAAAACGTACTATTAAGCAAGCACTATTGTAACATCAGCATTTTGTGTATATATGTGTGTAATATATAGGTAAGCAGGACATTTCCTTGTCAAAGACCATCACAATAATTTACCCATTCACATAAATATCATCACATTTTGTACTCATTTCCTTGTCTAGAATAGCTAGCATGAGTTTAGTGGTGGGTGCTGGGGTGGGTATACTTACATACAGACACACAGCCTTTCACACAAGGCTACCACACGCCTCTCTCCCTCTCTCATTCCTTCATTTCATTCGGGAGCTGGGGTGGCAGTCGGTCCTCCAGGCATAACCACCAACACCACCTCCTCCGCCACTTCAGTTTCATTGCTAAAAGCTTTTTTTAGTTTTGTCACCCTGGTGCGAGGGCTCAAGATCTATACCTAACAAACAGCCTCCATAACATACCATGCAATGACCAAGCTCCAATGATGGAAATCTCTAAATAAGACTAGCCAATGAAAGGTTATAATAGATAATAGCAATTCAACTCAATACAGAACAAATTTGTGATTATCATACCACTGAGGGTAAGACTAAGAATACAAGGCTAAGTGTGGCGAGAGTGGCAATAGTTGACGGAAGAGGTGAGGTTGGAGGCTGTTGGCTCGGGCTGTGGTAGCGAGGATGTGTATATGGCAGTATAACGCATTCTCCTTTACCCTCCTTTCCCCACAGCTTTTGCAGTTTCTTTCTGTCTTTTCTTTTTACACTTTAGAGTCTGGGTTGTTTTTGTTCCCCAGGAGGCCGTCTTGCTCTGGCGTTCCAGACTTGCTTGGTGGATCTACCACAATCTCAGGCATGAGTTGGTCTGTCTCGTCCTCCTCAGCTATCTGGAACTTGACAGGTTTACTACCATCCTCTTCTCCCTCTTTATTAGTTTTCCTGAATAATGTAAAAGGAAATCAGTGTTAAACAATATCTTTATTCTGCATGTGATCAGTCACAGAACATCATCCAATGGCTGTACACTATTGTTGATGCCTGGGGAAAGGTCTAGAGTTAAATGATGCATCGGGTGATCGGATAACAAACTATTAATAATATATAGGATAATCAAAGTTGCTTGAGGCAAGTCAAATGTCATTGGGACATTAACACTATCATTTCAGGGTCAGTCGGTGTAAACTAATTTAATTTCGACTTGTTCAGTAATGTCAGGACTATTCCAATTCAGGGCAACTGCATCCCGATTGGGGACGATCATTTTAAGATATTCATCAAGAATACAAAGGTGTTGTTGTCAACCGTTGTTACTAGATTACAGAAAGGGATTTTTTTAAAACTAAAAGCTAGTAGGACATGGATCTTCGGACACAAATTATTCAGCCTCACAACAGAATTAACGATGACATTTAAATTTGGAAATTTCCAGGGATAAGTCTCTCACCTCTGTCTTAAACCTAGCAGCTGGTTCTTAATATCGGGCTCGCTTTCGTTTGCTGCTAATTGCTTCCAGATGGCAGTCTTGGACATCTCCTCTGAGATGTTCACTTGGTTTGTCTTAGGATTGTATGTGATGCGGTCGACGGGGATGTTTATAGATTTGCCATCCTTAAGTGGGATACTGACAGCACCTCCTGTCATCTCAATAACCTGTAATACATACAAGAGAACGCACATGGGAAACCTCTCAAATATTATTAGATATATAATATATATACATAAAGAATCCCTTGATGGTAAAAAAGGTGAATGCTCAATAGTTCGATAGAAAAAAAAGACGATGAAAATCAGTGCCCGACATGCATAAATGATATAGAAGTATGTTCAGTTTGTCTTTACCTTTGATGTAGAAAAATAGTGTAGTTTAAGCATTGATCTAAATATATCAGAAATAAAATGACACGCTTCATCTTAAACACAACACACCAAAGAATGAAAACTAATTTACACCAAACACCAGAAAAAAAGAGGCAAGTTTGATTAAAAAAGAAAAAAAAGAGGGCATAGATTGCTTGGTAGATAACTTAGCATTTCTTGGCTAGAGAAGAGAGAGAGAAGCGAATACTTTAAAAAAAATGAAAAACAATAAAAGTATATCTTAAGATTTCTGCTTTATCTTTCCGACCTCCACCCACGAGTTTAAAATGAACATATCACCATACACACAAAGTTCTTACCTGTAGGTCATACCAACATTTATATTGCACGTTTACAAAAACAACATTTTCATTCGGAAATAACACCCAACACTACATAACCACTTTCACACGGATCTTGAAACCTTAATGTAATGGAACTCCACCCAAGCTCCTTGTGACAGCAACCAACTTAAATTCTCACACACTATATCAATGAATGTATATAATCCCGCCACCAGAGCTGTATGTTTCTCTAATATAGGAACGAGCGGGTTTAAGTAGCCCAGCTTGGCCATATCTACTATGTTAAGCTTACCCATTTAAGGCATAATCCACGCTTGCCTCCCTCATCCACACGCTACAACTTCAGTCCATTCTTTAAATAGCACCTACCAGCTTATAGGTGCATTATAACTAATGTACTCTATTGTATGAACATTTCATTATCTGAGAGATAATAACTTTCATCTATTCTACTGCATGATGACATTGGCCAGGGGAATAAGTAAGGCGAACAGTCGACGCAGACTGCGGGTTTATTATATATGGTAGAGGGAATATATATCAATAGCCATGGTTACAGGTTTCTTTTTCTACTAGTTACAAATAAAAAAAAGAGAAACGGAAGAAACTGCAGGAAGGAGTTAGGTGCTAGCCAAGGAGGAACTGAAGCTGTCGCATTATAATATATGGCTGAGTGACTTAAGATGAAACAATCCTGCCTAACACTATATAAATAAGTTTGAGAGAGGGCAATGACCCCCTCCCCTCCGGTCTAGACTAAATGTAAGCAGAGTAAGGCTTGGTCCCTACTTATCATATATAAGAGGTCGTCTCACAGACAACGTAGTGAGTTATAATATGTAAGGGAATGTATATATATATGTATGTTCCACCTAGCCCTAGCCTGATTACACTTAGTATAAGGGAGACCTATGACACTGTTGGCCCAGTGTCTCCGCTGCCGGTAGCATCATACATGTATGTACATTGTACTTTACCTCTTCCTCCTCTGTTGTTTCTAAAAGGGGCTTCTCAACGTCCTGGAGTCAGACAACAATTACAATTCATTATACACAAACATGTCACACTCTCGGATCATACACACACCCTAGCTTTTGGTGTGTTTTTTATTAAACAGTTTCCTTCCACTCTCATACATGTGGTCATTATATTTGATTATAACTAAACAAAATGCATAAAAAATACAGCGAAATCTATTAAAATGGAATATTTATGTCAGCGAATGCTGTGGTCCTCCCTCTAAACCCTCTTCTATTTTATTGAATAATGATAATTTTTCTTGAAACAAAATTACTGATTTTTCAGATTGTATCAATGAAACAAATTGTAAAGCTATTGCATGCATATTATACCAATTTAATCCACCAACATCAAGATTTAGCACCTTAATTTGACTAATTAATTAATCCCTCATTAAATAATCAATGGTAACATCCCTTCTCATGTAGGAAATAATGAAATCAAAATCAATTGAATCAGGATAACAAATTATATCGAAAGAAAATCAAATATTTGCATTTAGTGTCTATAACTAGGTCCAGCCACGTTGCTCAAAGGTATTCTGTCTACCTTTAAGTAGGCTACACAGTGGAGTGAATAACTATTAAAGATGGTTAGTGATTTTAACCTTGATGTGAGGCTAGCTCCATGCAATATGACCTCTGTTAATAACCATCGTTACAGCAGATGTGAAGCCATAAACCAAAGTGATAACCCTGTCAGGCCTTGGACAGCGATAAACTGCAAGACTAGGAGGTGGTACATACTTAAGGCTGTATACTAAACTGTTTATTAACAATAACTGTGTTAGGATGAAGAAGACCCATTCCTGTAACGACTAGAAAATATATTAGACCTGTCCTATGCTTCTTTCTTTAATATACACTCATATGGTTCTTCGAATGACGAAATCATTCCCTGAAAAGTTCACATTTGTATCAATAAAAATGTGACACAGCGTGCAGTCCATATCATCCACACACCAACTTTCACCACAACAACCAACAAGTAAAATCAGATTCAACATGAGCAATTCTGGATGTCGATTCTAGTTTTCATAAAGGTTTTCATTAAATTTCAAATTTCTTAAGGGTTGCCCCTTCTTAAGGGTTGCCCAAAAGTGGTAGTAAAAAAATGTATGGCAAAAATCATCCAACAAGATTTCATGTCTAATCGACACTTGCGGAGGCCATTCTCAAGTTTTGAGGTTAATAATGCAAGCACGTACATGAACCACAGGAACATTATCATGACTCTATAAAAACCTTATACAGAATATATTTTTACTGAACATAGGTTTTTTTTAAAAAAAAGAAAAAAAGGGGTGGGTGGGTTGGGGTAAAACACGCATGACACCGACATGCATGGAAATGGGGGAGAATAAATAAACCAATAGAAGTAAGCAAGACACATCAACAGCACCTGGAGTCAAGGAGCGGCAAGATTAGTGAAATGAAATATCTAAAATGCAGAATCTATCAAGATCTGAAACTTCGCCTCTACAACGTTCGCGAACTGGAACTTTGGTACATGTATGGCGTTCCATAATTTGCACTCTAATGCATACTTGCTTGAGATCAGTCAGGAGGGAACAGAGATGGGCGGAAGGATATTATTAGGCACAGAAGAGCCATGGACATGTGTGAAATCAAGCACATGGAGAAGAGGCATGCAGCAGCAGCCCGCCTGTAAGGTGACGATGACCAGTAAGAGTAGCAGTTGTAGCAGCAGCAGCGACATGTAACCACAAGGCAACAAGTCTGTCCTGCACGAACTCACAGCCATCTTCCTACACCCTCTTCCTCCTTACCCAGCCGCCATCAGGTATGATGTGTAGATGTATGTATGTGAGCAAGTCATTGTATGTATTAGTGTATTATATATCTATTGGGCTCAGTGTATGTATCTATCAGGGTATCAATAGATGCATCTGAGTGGGAATGGGTGTGTGGGTATATATGCATACATGTGCATATTCTTCTATGAAAGGTGTGATGGATGAACAGACTTTGTAAATAAACACTCAGGTGTTGTGTAGGAATGAGAAGGTTGGTGATGGTTATTGGAGACGTTTCAGTAATGGAGGATATATTCCACTGATCACAAACTGATCTCGTCTTACATCAAGCTTAATACCAGTTCCTTGCTTTACCATTTATGTTGACTTCTGCCAGGCGACAACAGAAGATCTGCATTCGCACTTGTACTTCAATACCATTATAATTACTTTTATTTCTGCTTACACTTAATTAATGCATCATGCAACTTCACATAAAACCAGTATTAGAGCCTTTGAATATGATCTACCAATTTTGAAAAGCCACTCCCCACCTTACGCATTACATGACTGATAGGACAAATCGTCTATTACATTTACAAGCAAAAAAATGAAGAAAATTAATGGAGAAACGTGATTACAAAATCAAAGACATGGACAGGACCTGCTGGTGGCATTCTTGCACCAGATCGGGCATTCAATACACAATGGTATCTCCATCCTCAATTCAGGTGTATCTGATGTGGTGTGAGTATATATATTTATAGAGAGAGAGAGGGAGAGGGAACTTAAGATTTGCTCATGATAAATTAAGATGGCGAACCCAAGTTAAGTACACAAGTCCTGTGTAAGTATTCATTCTCTCCCAATACAGGTCCCTTATTGTAATAAGAAGTGAAAATGCTGAACCCCGGCATAGTGAGTGGTGTCCAGGCCTGCCTTGTGAACTTACATTTTCGCTCTCAGGGTTAGTAGAGTAAACAGCTCCGCTTATGGTTGGGGAGGTAGGACCAGAGCCAATCATGACTACCTTCTCCTGCGGTGTTAACGTAAGGCCCTCCGCTTCTTCCTTCTTTTTCTCCTTCTCTCGCTTATGTGCCTCTGGCATGATATCGTCTAACCACTTTAGCTCGTTACGTGTGAACACCCAGTCTAGTGACTTACGTACGAAGCACATGGCCAACACCTGGAACAGAAGAGTCATAGGTGGTTGGATATGTGTGTGTCCATTTCCGATACACCGATTTATCAAAAGCTGATTATATATATACAAACTAACAAATGATAATGAATATTTTGTAAGCTTTATTCCATATAGAATATCGAGCAAATTTCCCACTATATTACCATGTGAAATAGAATTTCTAAAATGTCTAATGTTGCTTGTTATTGATTTTAATTGTCTACATTTATAGTAGTGAATCGTCCTCAGTCATTGATGAGAGCAACATTGTCCACTTCTCAAGAAGATTTTAAGTTAGCTAGGAGGGACTGAAAACCTCCCTTATACTGGAGAAATCCCCTCCGATAGCAATCATTGATTGAAATAAGATGTTTCTAAATCTAAATACCTGGTGTGCACTGGAAGCGGTTCACGTCCATGTGTATATTTGAGATTACGATAGAGAATTGCCTTACTTATATAGCTATAGGCACAGGCATGTCAAAGCAGGTATTGGCACTCACCATGAGAGGGAAGACAATAGAGATAGATTTGATGGTCTTGATGGTCCATAGAATGGCCAGACATAGGACCTGGATGGCAGTGAAGAGGTAGACTCGGCGGAGTGGCACATGGCGTAGAAACACGTAGTCGGGCTGGTATTTGGGAGGCATGAAGATACACACAATACGCTGGCACAACTCAATACCTTTCATTGATGAGACACCCATGAACAAGAACACGCCATACAACACTGGCATGGGGATAAACTGGAATAGAGAGACCACAGGGCACTATAAGTCACAGAAAAAGTGTTTGTCAAAGAGTCTTTCATGAATACCCTCCTGTCTTTTACTCGTTGTAATAATTGTTATTTCAATATATGTATAACGATGCAGGAGAGCAGTAATATTTCTTATAAACTTTCGTATGAAAAAAACGTTTATAAGAAATAATATTATATTAACTTCAGAAGGACCACTTGGAGATCGAAGGTTTTGCAACAAGTGAAAAGCAATTTAAAAACAAATATAAATGGGTGCATTTACCTTTAATACCGATGTGAGGAATACAGAAAGTCCGACGAATAAAAATACTATGATTCCAGTCACACGCTGCTCTCTGTGGAGGAAAGAATATACAGGGATGCATTTTTTTATAAAAAAAAAACCGAGTATTTTTGTTTTTGTAATACTTAAATTATTTCTAAAAATATTCATTCGTTTCTTTATATGGGCGCTGATGGCTAATGGAATTATGCTACTGAAATACTTAGAACAACTTGGGTCACGTTATCTTTTCTATAATAGTAAGTATTTAGTCTGTATGACTGCCTGTCAGTCTCTGTATGGTCGTCAGTCTGTAGATATTTATTCTTAAAAGTAACTTCTTTACATTTTGTTGTTATCATTTAAGGGCCTCCTTGCAGATCTGGTGTAGTAACTTGTTTCTATGCTGGTAGGTGAGTACATCTCCTTACCCCAAACGAATGACTTTTAATTACCCTTTGAGAAATAAAATTATTCATATCTATTTGAGACAACACTCACCTTACACCAAGGAACTGGGGCCGCTCTCCAGGAGCAGCTGACTCCGACTCGCGAGTGAGTGATCTGACGTGATTAATGGAGAGTACAGTGGCGGCTACGAACCAGGGCAGGCCCATGAAGGAACATATAGCCATCTGTATGGCGATCAGGAACAGATCCAGATGGTAGCCAGAGCCTTTCTGTAATTACAACAATAAAACGTTTTAATTATTAAAGATGTGAAGTTATGCAGTTACTTAGAGAAAGACTTCGGTAGTGATAAACACTCACCAGGTGGCACTACTATTGTGTAACGTTCGGAATATTAAGGCCCTAGTTCACTAGGCCAATTCTCATGCGATTCTCACAGAATTTAGTGTTAAAGAGTCCTCTGAGGTGCAAAATCGCATGAAAATCGGCTTAGCGGACTAGGCCCTATACTATGTGGAGATATTGGCTATAAATATATAGAAACAGCTTAGAGCTTGCTCGTGTTGGACGTTCTTAACATCCTTTCCCACATTTTTTTTTTTTTTGTATCAATGGGTGATCTACTCCTCTGCTGCCATGCCTTGTCTTACCTTTAGCTTATGCTCCTTTCTGTTGACGATGACAGCTGTGATTTGCTGGTCCATAAAGATGAGGATGGTACACAGCAAGGCGGGGGCAATAGCTGCCGGGATGGTCCACCAGGGATTCTTGAATGGGTCCACAACCCATCCACGGTCTGACCTTGTAGGCTGAATAAACGATATATCAACATGGCATGAGATTACAGCCCTGGCTTATACTCGTATTGATATTTTCTTTGGTATGATAATAAATATTTTTCAGAAGTCTTAATTAATCATAGTAAGTCTATAGGAGGCTGTGATGTTCAGCATATACGCAAATCGCCTTCAATTTTGCGGTAAATAGTATGAGGTGACTCCACTGCATCTGAGTAGCAAATCACAAGAGCTGCACCGCAACAGGCAAACGAGTCGCAAGGGTGTCGCAGCCCAGTGGAGTCCACGCATGAGTAAACCCCATAAAAGTAGGGTAATGCCAGCATCATAAGCAGTGGTGAATTTAATAGTAATGTTTAAAAAATTCAGAGAATGCAGATTTTAATATGTCCTCAATTCTTTTTAGTGATATCGTTTTTTGAAAAAAATAAATGATAACACTTGTTTGTCAAACGCCATACATGGCAGATACATGTGTAACTAGAAAACCCATTATGCATGTAAAAGCAAAAACCTATCATTGCCGAACCACGTGCTGCAGGCTAAGGCTTGTACTCATGCTATTATATGACCCACTAGCCAAAGATCCACAGCAGATCCCCATATCTGCTACTATGTATGTACAATGTACTCTGTATGAAAAAATCGAAAAATCCCATCACCCAGAAAAAGAGGCGTGATGCAGTAAAAATATATACCACACGACTAAAAGTTATATTGTTGTGAAAAATGTTATCTTATGAGTGAAAATATATTGTTTTGTCAGGCCTGCATCTACAGGATATCTTGCAGGATATATTCTTCCTGACACTTGCGATGCTCCTGACATTATAACACTTGCGACAGAAAATCTTTCTTTTCCAGCCAATCTAAAGGTTATTTGACCAACATTTTGGAGGATTTTGTCGGTTGTTTTGGTAAGTCATAATATGAGTAAATATGGCGAAAAGTTTTTGTTGTAACGTACCATGTCGCAAACCATCAAAAAAGTCACGTCAACTCTTATATTATTTGTCAGGAATGCATCACAAGTATTGGTAAGGACATATCTAGTGCAGTGTAGGGCAGGCCTTATTTAGGAGAAGCACATAAATTTATCTGTGCCTCAAAAATGATAAAACTGACCCCGATAGCATCATTATGCATCCCACGAATGGCAACGCAGTCTAGCACTACTTTTGCTAAGTGTATGTAGAGGTTTGGTTAATAGATGGTTTTGTAGTATTAGTAGAAGCTAGTCTTTAGTGAGTGACCATGTCACCAGTCTAGCTCACCCAGGCTGCTGTGTACTTTCCCATAAATGAGACATTTCACCACCGTGAACATGCAATCGTTAATCTAGAAGCACATGTTAACTATTGACAGATAGATAAAGGAACAAACCACGACATGGTTCTACACTGACGGAGCAATCGTCTTCTACAAGGAAACACTTTTAGGATGTACACTTATGCAGAAGTGATGAATATAAACCTAGCATCCCCAAGCTACGCGTCAAACTCATTCTTATGGAAATTAATTAATCGATTCTACTTTCCTCATACATTACATGACATACGGACGAATATCCTCAGTTGTTTCCCATCAAGCAAATATATATTATCACAATAACACATAAGCAAACTCAACTTAAACACCAATTACCCTCCAATGCCTTAAGTAAAAGCGATGGACAAATCCATCTCATAATTTGAAGAAACCTTATATAATCAACACAAGCAATATACAATGTTCGTATCACAATCTAGACTAAAAGCGAGAACACAATGGACCAACCAAGCGATGGAATTTGCTTTTGGCTGAATCAGTGACTCTTTAAGTCAGAAATCTGTCCAGTGCAGACCTCAACAAATTAATTCCACCTATGTTGGATTTCATCGGTTGGCAAACAGATGGATTTGTATTGCCCAATCCGTTGATCAGTGTGTTCATGCCTTGTACCAAGTGTGAAAGTAAGCCCCATGTAACCCTTAAAGAGTCTTTGCTTAGCTAACCAAAGTGACCTTCACACTAAATGATTAAATGATGGCCTGACGCCAAGAATACAGGTTTATACTTACGGCGAATCTGCTGGGAACGATGAGTTTGGGAGTTGGCAGCCCAACAAAGTAATCGATGAGTACCATTAGGACTATGGCAAGCATGACCGCAAAGTCGCTAATGGTGCTACGAACCTGAAGATGTATAGCAAAGGTGAAGATGAAATAGAGATTAAGAACGTTTTAAGGGGTTGTTTAAACAATCTAAGTTCGTATCCAAATAAACACAATTTAGTTTTGGATTTCCATCAGCCATAATATAATGACTTCTATTTGGAATTCTTGAAAAACCATTATAACATTAAAGATTATATTTCCTTGATGCATTCAACGTGTGTATTTTCAATATGACATATCTCTGCATACCTTGTTAGGCAGGAAGCGTGTCTCCTTAAAGTTCTTCCCAAAGTAGGAAAAGCAATATGTGAATAAAAAGAGAAGGCAAGAGAAGAAGAAGACATCCGGGTAGGGCCGGTGAGCCCCACAGCCGGGACCAATCATCGTGCCATTGAAGCTTGTGCAGGCCTTCTCCGTTAGGTTGTAGTAGTAATCGGGCTGGGTGATGTTCCGCGAGGTATCCCACGGATTTACTGCCAAACCAGAATATTAATATATCAGTGGTTGTTAAGTTGTGAAGCAAAGATAAACAAATACCGGTTCTACTCCCTCCACATGTTTATACACTTCTCTGCCATAATGCATAGAATAGACTACAGAGTATATTGGCATATTGGTTGATAAACGGTATAATGGTGAAAGTATATTTTAAAATTTGGTGTGATAGGAGTACCTGATATTTTTTTTAAAAGATTTTATTTATACTGGGAGACCAAGTCCCCTTTTCGGGGGTTTTCACCTGTCTCAGTCTATTGAATTCTCATATGGGGAGGAACAACTATGCATAACCAAGGTACACTATGTACAACCAATATATACCATATAACTGAAGAGTACTATGTTTAACTGAAGTACATATACACGCCATAGAACTGAAGCATTCTATCTGTAAGTGTAACCCACATATATACACCATATAACTGAAGTAGTTACATTGTATATCATGTATAACTTTGTATTCAAAACTTTTATTCAGCAAAAACCGTTTGCATGATTACATTATTAACAGCTTGGGCTGATTTAAGTTTAGGAAAATACCTCTAGTGGAAAATAATCAAGCGTGACGAGTAAGCATTCTCGTTCACATAATAAAATAGAATATACACATGGGATAAATGGCAGCTGATAGTAATGGCACTTACCCGTGGCATTGGGCTCAGCACACCAGCAACTTTCATTAAACGTTCGTATGTCGGTGTAAGATGCTATAGGGAACTCGTCCAGGATGTGCAACAGTTTCTTGAAAGCCTCGTAGATGAAGATGAGGGCAATCAGTAGGGCGAAGCTCTCCTCTGTGAAGCGGGTGATGTACCGCACGAGGGCGCTCAAGTCAAACATGACGATGAGCAGGAGAGCTAGGGATACCCACACCCCGATCCAGCACCGGAAAGCAAGGTAGTTCATATGGTGCTCGCTGTAATATAAGGGGGAAAAACAACCAGATTTTTAGTTTATTCAGGTTTGTCATACAGAAACACTCTCACTTTTCAGTGTTTTTCGTGGTGTCCTGATCGTAGTGATATATGTATACAATTTAATGATCATTCATATATTCCATAATTTGTACAATAATTGCCACATCTTTCAATTTATTTTGTTTGAGTTAATGAGGATGTGTTGATGATGTTAGCTTTCTATAATTATTAACAGCTCTCTAAATGATGGGGAGTTATTTGAGTGGGACGAGATTATTTGGATTTTGGCTTATCTGTAAATCTCTTGTAAGAAAATGGATCTTTATAAAATCAATGTGATCAATGAGATGCGAGTATGGCATTGCTACTTCTAGTTAAAACTTCTAAATCAATATCATTGATAAAATACAATTGAGAACGAGATGTACTTACTGACAGAAGTGGTGGACGATGGTTTCAAATACCAGCACAGGGCCTGTAGACCCAATAATAGTCAGCGGCTGGCCAGCGAATAAATGGTAAGATATACCACAGATGGCGCCACTCATCAAACTTTCCATGGCCGCCTAGTAAGTGGAAGATATAAGCATTAAAGCCCAACTGGATTAACATGTATGTCTGGATATTTTATCACATTTTTGTTACCTAGGGCTAGTTCAGCTTATAGACCTGTTATTCTTTATTGCCTGAGGGGAGAAGGTAAAACTTGCAGGGGTTCAAACCCACAACATGTTTATGTCTGTGGGCAGACCCAAAACTTAAGACCACTTGGACAATTACATAAACAGGAGCCGAGATTTCAAGATCCGATGAAATTAATGATATTCAGGATCATGAAATATTTTCATACAATACTAAACACACTTATATTATCTATAAAATATTCCATTAATAAATAATGTATATTTAATATCTATATACAACATACACTAATACCTATACTTATGAAGTTATGGGTAAAGAATAAAGCTTGCTGACATACCATGTTCTGTCCTGTCGCATGGCCCAGCAGGCCGCCAAAGGTAATAATCGGAGTCAAACATGCAAAGTACATGAAGAAGAAGGATGCCAATGTTTGCAGATGTAAACCATCCTTCACATCGCTCAGATAGAATGGTGCTTTCCTCTTAACGTCATTGATGAGTCCACCAAAGAGTCTACAAGAAATGCGGTAGAATATCTACAGATTTATTGTATGTTTTATTATAGGAGTTTCAACCTCTTATAATATCCTACCGAGTATTGGCTAGATGCACCATTAGAGAGATATAACAGTGTGTTAAGCAAGAACGGGCAAATAAGGTAATAGAAGAAGAACTTATAATGTAGATGTAATGTTAGAAAGTATTAGCCTACGACGCAGTCAGGAAATAAAAAGAATTTAAATGAGGCAGCGGTTGTATGCAAGGGATTTTTGATTTTTTGTATAAGGGAAACGATTTGAGATTTCAAAACAATGATGATGTAATTTAGCATAAGAAAGGTAAACAATCTGAAGTAAAAATATATATATATAATTTGTATTCTTATTTTAAAAGACAACGCCTGAGATCATTAAGGACAGAGCGTTTTTTGTAATCGTATTAAACATGATATTGGCCTGAATGAAATAATAAAGAAAAAAAAACTGACGAATTGACAGTAAAACAGCGCTAAAAGACTGGTAAATGTCGACATCATTCCTGACAGAAAGGACATATTCTTCTTAAAAGAGAAAAGGACTATAACAACAATAAAGTGACCAACCTCCCAGTTCTTTCAAGAGTTGGGTCGCAATGACTATCCTCCTCCTCTTCCTCTGTCACAGTATGACCGTTGGGGACGCCCCCTGCACCTCCTCCTGCACCGCCTGTTTTACGCGCGGCCTATCAAATACAATGAGCATAAGTAATGAGTAACAGAAAAATGAGTCATTAGTCACAAAATTGATATTTTTCAAAGTGTTTTTTTTTCATAAGATCTCTTTGTAGGAATGTTATCATTTTGGGGGTTTCTAGCGTTTTAGGTCTTCTGGATACATGTACCGAATTTCAAGACGGTGTATTAAATATATCCTTGCCTTTCTAAGGTCAACGTATGGAGTACATTTAGCTAGATTATTAGTAATTGTCCACTCAGAAATATTTCAAACCATTTTTTCAAACGTAAGAGAATCAAACATATAGTGTTATACCGTTTAGATTTACTAAATCTTAACATCGTTAGAATCTTCTTAATCTCAGCTTTTCAAATATGATGGTATCTCAAAATCGAATTTTCCGACCTATGACCATTTTTCTGAGACACGTCAACTATTACATTCTGCATCTCTTATACACTAACTTCTTCAACACGAATAGGGGAACAGTTTAAGCTCATTCAACTGTTCTTCTACCAGTACCTGAGTGGGCGATGAGTGATGTGTCTTGGCGACAGTAGCTAGGGTTCGAACCCAGTACGCTTATGTGCCGTGGGGTACAATTTACAAAGCCAGCAACTCATCCCACTGAATCACCCCGACCCACAATTGCCAACATTAATATAGCCTGAGATTGTGTTTATAACACTTGAATTTCAATATTAATTTTGGTCTGACACTTTGTGTGTTGTAAACAGGGTCCAGATCACCTACGCAGTTAAATTGACTGCCGAAATTTTTGAACCTATATGGGTTCTATACCTATAAATCTATAAATCATTCTGTTCTGTTATAAACATCACTTGTGTCAGTAAAGACCTTGTCTATATTTTCTTTTAAATGAATTTCTTAAAGTGTACATCATAAATATTATTTGCAAAAGTATCCAAAATATTTTTGTAATTAGTACTAGGTGATGCACCTTCAATCCCTGTCAAACAATCCCTGCAATCAACTCAAGCAGAACCTTTTCTTTGTGACTGTTGCCATCATCACCAGGCTCACCTGGATAGTTATACTACAACTCACCTGGGAGGGAACACTCTTGGGGGGCTCGATACGGATGGTAGGATCCCATTCACCAGGAGGCAAGACTGTCACCTGGTCCAGGAACTCGTCTATACCAGCCAGCAAGTCGCCACGGTTCTTGGCTTTGTAAGCCACATCGTGGAACACCTGGAGGAAGAAATAGACATGATGGATCTGAACACTCGTGCGTTGGGTAGAAATAAAATATGATTTATAGGTTCAAAAGGGAAAAATACACATGATGAACCTGAATACTTGCAAGGACTCTAAATCAAGGTACATTCTAGGCTCACAGCCTCAGGTCAGATAAGAATGACATGTCAGAGATTGGACGCCTACTGCGCGAATGCCTTTCCCGGTGCTGGAGTAGGCGTCCTAATGGGATTCTAATGGGATTCTGCGCTTTGGAGCGAGAGTATTTTTTTCCCTCAGTTTGGAGGGAATCTCAACTCTGAGCCGAGGCTGGGTATAGAAAACGAAGGTTCAGAGCTGCCCTGACTTACCTCATCTGACATGAGAGTGGCGATGGAACGTCCGATCTCGTGGTACTGCTGCTGGTTGCCTTGGGGACCCAGCATAATGAAGATGAAGCGAGTGGGCACAGGCACCTCCGTCAAATCTCCGAGCAGCATGGAATGTGCCAAACGCACAAATGCAATGATGGGATGGCTGAGGAAATCTACCTCACCAACCAAGATGTTAGACGCCTCGGCGCCCTGTGGGATTTTCTTCAAGAAATGCTCATTAAACTGGAATAACAAAGGAAAACATTGCCTTAAAATGATGGTGAGCGGCTATATTGCTTAATATGTCCTAGTAACAGCATTGGTCATATATTTAAAGGGCTAGAAAGGAAACACACTAATGGGTGCCATACCCTACTCCTCACAAATATTAGTAACGGGTCTTTAAAGTGCCCACATGTATTACTATAGCCGGCAGTACACCTGGCTCATTATGAGGTTCGAACCTGGAACCCTGAAGAGTAACATGCCTCCAAATACAACAAGTGCTTCAGATCGCAGCGCGGCCCCACCATTCCCCGTCATAGAATGAAGGACCCAAAAATGGACTGACAATTTTATTTCCTTGTAGATTCATATGATGGTCACTTCAGTAAACTTACTTTATGTTGTGAAGGTGTTTCTTTGAGGTCTGTTCCGCTAGCGTTTGGATCTTGGAAGTCTTTAGACGATCCACTTTTAACCATCGAAGATGAACCTTTTCCAGGTGCAAGATGAGTGCCGCTTGAATCTGTTGAAGAATAAAAATATGAGTAAAGCTTTTCAAAGGAAAAACAAAACATAAGGAGATTATGAAAGGGGGTAAGGGCCTCACCTTGCCTCCAACTTGAGCGCTGTTTATATATTTTTTTATTATTATTAAAGAACAGCAACATTGAATTAGCCAGCATCTACATCAATCCACAAGTTGGGTGTACAGTAAAACTAAGGGTGGCTGTCCACATTTTTAATAAGGGCATAATTTATAAGTGGATTGTCCTCCAGTCAGTCTCCATACTCCAGCGAGAGTATTTTCTTCCCTCAGTGCGCCGTGCACTGAGGGAAGTTAATTTAATACTGGGCCATGCACCCCTCTCTTTCGTCATAATCAGGCTTTACTCTCCACACAATCTCTGATTAAACTATGGGCAATGCCAGGCGTGCATGTGTCACCTATATATAGGTAGCACAGATCCATCTATCTACACATAATCAATTAGCAATATTAACGCACCACTGAGTCAACAGGCAGTCATCCGCCAAGCGAACGAAACTCAGAATAATGTATTAGTGGTAGAAGGTGTAACATAAATGGCAGCCATTATCATGGGAAAATGGTTGCACTTCTACTACTGACTGATTCTTTTGATTGAAGCAGCAAGGAAGGGGGAGGGTTAGAGTGAGGAATAAAACATCTATTTAGTTGAAGCATCCCTTGAAATGACAAGAGGTTCAATCGACTATTTTCCATACTAGAAGCCTTGAACTTAATGCTGAACTGAGGCACTGACTTTACTAGCAAAGAAGAACTGAAAGAGGCAAGGGGCATCAGTCTGGATAGAGGTAATGAAACAAGGACTGCACGGCGCACGCTGAATTTGAAAGGGGGCGACGAGCGGTAGGTTGGGCGTAGCACTTTTTGCATACTACATGTATTTAAGCACATGAGATTCAATTTGATAAACATGCTGTACACATGGAATGCAGATACATGCTCCTCCTCACATGGCATCGCAGGAGGTGATATTACCTTTGCTAGAGCCGTTTTCTACACCAGCCGTCGAGGAACCAGGCGATGGAAGCCAGAAGAAACTCAGATTTATTACCAAGTATAGTCATGATAATGTACATACAGGCACCTATCAAGGGTTGTATGGCTTTGGTTAAGTTATTTCCCTTCCATCATGCTGAGTTTGAGTTAAGTATGGGAAGCAGAGAACAGAGAGGTTGATTATTTTCCCAATAGTTAGAATAATGGGAAAGTATATTAAGGGGTCTAGAACTTAGGGTTATAGAAAGATCTAAGTTTCGTCTAGATAGGTTGTCAAATGGAAAATCTTAGTGAACATAATACAAACTGAAACGCATGGATTCAACTAGGAAGCGATCAGATACTACGACGAGGTAGTTAGTTCAACAGATCGCAAGCACAAAACAAAGAGTTTGCGGTTGGGGTCCCATTTTAATATAAAAAAAACACTTGTTTGGACACTTCAATAAAGGAGGGAGTAATCAGATTTGATCTACCAAACTTAGGCTCATCATATTTTCTGTCCATATTAAGCAATATTAAGCATTAAAAGGGTAATTCACTCAAATGTCGTTCCAGAAAATAAGTGAATATTTTGGAAACCAAAAAACAACCTAGACATGTCAAAAATAAAAGACCAAGAGCGTATAAAAATGAGTAGCATGATCGTATTTATCCATGCTCACTTCTCATAAAACAAATATTTTTCATTACATAAAAGTTATTTAAAAAAACAAAACATGCGGATCATAAGAGGAATAAACAGCTGTGACCAAAAAAGAGTGTTTATAGCAAACTAGGGACATGGGAATATCTCACATATGATTCAGAGGACATCTTGACTATCAGTGGAATTTAAAGAGTAAAGGCAAGAGTAGGTTTGACTAGGTAGGGCGAAAGCCATATACATCTGGGACATTATGGAATGGCAGGAGGTTAGTTACCATGTATAGAAATATATACCCTAGAAGAAGGCAATGTGCAGAAACAATATGGGGCGCATGTGTTTGTACACACATCCATAAATACAACAAAGTCATTACATGAAACAACCTAATAACAACATAAGGAGGCAGAAAACATGAAGGTACAAGAAAAGTGGTTCCATGTGATTTCACCTCATTAAAACAAGAAGAAATATCATCAATCGAAAAGTTTAAATAGACGAATTACTGCCGTGAAGTAAGATTCAATCGTGTAAGAGTAACTTTTCTTTGCTCCCCGAGTAATAGTATAGTAGGACGGGGAGATCATGCGGATTGTAGAGAGCATAGACGTATATAGTAGGAATAGAGTAACATATCTCCATGGCAACAAATATTGAAAGTTAGTTTACCAAATGTTTATAAATACCTAGACAATCTAGTAAGAAAGGCACTGACAGGATGTGGAGAAAAATAATGAACATTTATGTAAATACAATGTATAAAACAGCATCTTGAGTTTATCCAACACATTACCCATGGTTTTATTTACCCCCATCATCATCAGCCCTATCAAGAGCGCACTCCTCTATTAGATCGCAAGAAGCACACAACCCACTCGCAAGGCCTAGCTATCTTTGATCGCAGGTTGATCGCTAGTACATGCCAACAAGTGGATGAGCCCTTGGAGAGGCAATTCAATTGCAAGAATATAAAACTAATTATACATATTGCTGCGATAGAATTGCCGCTCTCAAACAATCACAAGGCCTTGCGATCTAATGGAGGCCCTATTATAGGATACTGGGACTTTAAAGAACATCGGAATCTCTCAGTAACTGACTGATAATCTTGAATACCCACATCAAGTGCATAGCATAGGTATTTTCAGTGATGATGGCGACGAGAATGGAATTTAAATATTCACCTTTTTTCTCCTCAAGACCTTTGGAGGAGGGTCTCTTGCCGATGTCTGCAAGGGACCTGATGATGGGGAGGCCTTTGTTTTCCTTCTTGTCATGTTGATGGTGGTGACGGGAAAGCAGCACCTCAGTCACCCTCTCACGCTCACTCTCTTCCAACTGCTTGGAAGCAATCATGTTATCCAAGACCATTGCTAAAAAACCAAGCGAGGCAATTAAGCACGAGCGTTCCGAGTCATTACAAACAAATGGCACAGACTTGACTCGTCTATTTTTACCTCTGGATAAACACAGAAATAACGATTTCTGATGTTTAGCATTTTAGGTTTTTAAAGTTAGTATAAATAAATGATTCGTTGTTTAGTAAAACTGCGATGATTTATTTTTTGTGAACTAAATTAGCGAGCCACATTGTAATCAAACTTTCATCCTCATATCACGAAGTATGTGTTTAATCATTCAAGGTTTAAACCACTGGGAATGGTGGTATTTTGCTTTTACAATACCTTATTCTTACGTATATCGAGACATCGATAATACAAAAGATGTAGAGGGGAATTCCAAATAATAAAACGTCCCCTTCATACGAGTTTTATTTAACATTACTATTTGATCTGGCAGCATTACTTAATGAACTCCAAATTCAAAAATAAAGACATAATAGGAAATTCTTATTACAATCGAAGACAGGCGGGATATAGGATTTCCCATCTCATCTCAGGCAACACATGTTTGAAGTAGTCAAAAATAAAATAAAAAGACAATTGCCCTACTGTGTGCAAATACATACAAATGAAAAAGCATTCCATTCCTTCATAACCTGGAAGTCAGTTAATGTTAGTGACACTAGTTTCAGGACCCAGGAAACAAATGTCAATTTAGTCTTTATAATGTTGACGAGAATAGTGGGAGGGAGTATGCTTAATGTCAATATAGGGATGCTACTGGTTGTGGTGGTGTGTGTGTGGGGTGCTTACACAAGTGATTCATCAGATACCGGGAATATATTTAGCTGGTATCGCCTTGTTTATATGGTAGGGGTGTGACTGGGCAAAAGGGAAGCAATTCCCAATCCCGAAAAGCTGGGGCACCGGCGTATACTGGGCCCTGGGTAAAATAAAAGTTATTAAAAAATATCAGGAGCTTCTGAAATCAAATTGTTTCATTGGTGATATAAATAAAAGGCCTTTGATTGATTTGTTGGCCAATCGGCAGAGAGACGGCTGCTATCGGAAGGGGAGATACATATGAACTAGCAATACTTTTCCTTGATAAGGAATCCATGGGGACCATAGTGTAAGACCCCTATAAGCAGGAACCCAAGGTTGGAAGGGCAATAGATCAAGTTGTGCCGACTTACCAGTGACTTCTATCAGGTTGTTGGCCTCCAGGTCGAGCATTACTGTACCCGTTAGGATGCTTTTTCTTAACTCGAACAGAGAATGAAGCGATAGTGTGGCCACATGAGGCTTAGACCAGCGCTCTCCGCCCTCCTCCACGTCCTCCTCAAACTTAATCCATCTAAAAGTAGGCAAGTCAAGCCAGCACAGGTTAATATAAGACCCTTTGGCAAAAGGTTTAAAGGTTAACAGTAAACATGGGTAGGCAAAAAGTATTTGAAACTAAATGTATTGGTTTTGCGGAGAAATTACCATTTTCGGCGTTTCCTCGCTTGATGCAAGAGCTTGCTTGAAACTATGATTATAAATGATTTTTTAAGACTATAATTGGCAAAATAATCCGATTCTGGCGATTATAAATGATTGTTTAAGCCTATAATTGGCAAAATAATCCTTTCCTGGTGATTAATTATTAGTTGCTCACATTTTTTTTTGAAGAAATTTCAATAGTCTTTGGGTTTTTTTCAATTAAGGTATTTACATAATTTCTTCCCGCTTTTCAAAATTAATTCAGAAACAAATACTGGAAAATAGTTCAGAGAAGTATGGAAATGTTGGCGTATGGGACGGTCGAGGACAATATATATATACAATACATATATGTGTCAGTATATCATATGGGTACCTGGCGGTTTCTTTCCATTCCATATCTCCTTCATCTCCAACCGCACGCAGCTCGTCCATCTCACAGAAAATATCGTGCGACTGATGTTCCACATCGTCGTCGTTGGCGTTGCCGAGGATGAACTGTACACGCTGCGCGGGTGGTGTGGCTGGAAGAGGAGGAAAACCCAAAAATCAGTCAAAGGCTATCATTTGTACACCCTACCAGACGCTACCGACTTTTGTAAGGAAAATATTGTAAAGCGTTTCATTACAAGAAAGAGAGGTGCGCGATGTCTACTGACTGAGAGAGGGGGAAAACAGATAAAATCGAAAAAAGTATCTCATATAAATGAGTGGGCGATAGATGTAACACATGTAAATTTCAAAAATAGAAAAATCTGTTTTTATATATTTCATTAAGGAAATGAAATTATGATGAAGTGTAGCTTCAGTACTTGGTTCTAGGTGCACTCCTTGGTTGAGGCCTCTCAGTTTGCTATATATAAGGCAAAGAGGTTACAGGTGTACCAGAACAATTACCTCTAGGCGGTTAGTAGTCTCAAGTTACATTCAGACAAGCAGGCATGTTCTATAGATACACATACATCCCTCATTAAATAGTGGTGGACCTTGGCTACTGCCATCAGACAAAGAGACTTAAGACTTCATTATGGACGAGGACAAAATCATATAATATGTGCAGGTAGTTAGTACCTTATTACATTCTGGTTTTGCAGAGTGGATACGGTGATAAGTAATATTGAATTTTATTTTAATTAATTTGTTTGTAACACACCCCGATTGGTACATTTTTGCCATAACTGACTGAACTTAGGGTGAACGACAGGAATGATACTACCGTCAATTTTAGTTTTTACGTTAATCATAAATTCAACATTATAGCCCTCGGTTATAAGAGCATCTATAGATCTATTCAGGGCTCGAAAAAACCTATGTTTACTTGCCCGGGGCAAGTAAAAAATGGTTCCGGGCAAGTAAAATTTAAAGTTACTTGCCCGAGCGGGCAAGTGAAAATCTCTAGGCGCCGATTTCAAACCCCTATTGTGATGTCTACTTACAATGAAATGCCCCTGTAAATGTACAAAACTTTCACTAAATCTTCGGCCAAAACATTGTTTATTCCTAACATGATTATCCATATTACTTAGGCCTTTTTGTTGTAAGTAAAAGCTGACTATTCTCAGTCATAAAGTATAATGATAGGATAAAAATAAGGTTTTTTGTAAGGCTACAACTTGGTAATGAATGTTTTACAGATACATACAGATCAGTGTGATTTTGTTTATAATTCTGCAAATAAATTCGGGCAAGTAAAAATTCTGTCGGGCAAGTAAATCTTGGCTGCCACTTGCCCAATGGGCAAGTGAAGTTGGTAGTTTTTTTTCGAGCCCTGCTATTATGCCAAAAAGTATGGCCATTACAAACGAGAAATTTCAAAAGCACCAGTTGTAGTATCATGTATTTAGCATTTTATCCAAATCATACACTTTTAGACTAGTGAATTTTAGATCTATATAAGAGTCAAAGGAAGGGACTAAATTGTATTATTAGCCTGTGAAGAGTGTGTGTATGCATGAATACTAGTGTATGTGTTTGCGTACATTTAAATATGTATATTATGCAAAGAAATAAGATTTGTATGCGTGTAAGTATGAGTGCGACTGGTAGCTTGTGAGGGACATGGACTGTTAACTTATTAACATCACTTTGCCATAGGACAATATAGTTACTTTAATTAGAAAAAAGATTAGGCAAAAGGTAGACGCCAATTAAAAGTCAAACGAAATGTCTTTGTCAGAAAAGAAGCAGGGGAGAAAAATCACTAACAAGGACAAAACCATTTGCACAAGACTTAGCTATAACCCCCTGAAAACAAAAACAGAACGAAAAACGATGGGGGTAAAATAGCACAAGTCCTCTTGGTCCTGAAAATTTGTTTTTTACATGCCACAACGCTATTATAACCTCTCGTTTGACAAGAGACTTCGGTGTGAGTAAGTGAACCCGATGCTAGTTAGAAAACAAGCATGCAGAGCATGATCAGCTAGTGATTACACATACATCATGAACAAAAAAAGTCCAAGTTGGGGGAAAAGATGAAAAACTAAAGCTAAGGTTATAAGAAGGTAAGGAGGGCGATATGGATGGGAAAAAAATCTACTGGAAGAGGGTTTTGTAAACTGGATTCGTGGGGAAGACTACTTTTGTCATTATTATGAAAAATCTAACTTTGAGAAGCAAATTGGGAAATTAGCGAACTGGGGAAATGATGTTCAACTAATTTAAAATGTGGAGCAACCATTGTTTTTACCGGAGTGTGTATTCAGATCAGGATGTTCATCTCCTATTTTTTGGCAATTAAAGAATACCTTGTCATTATCATCATATATTATATTCAGCTATTAATGCGCAATGAGAAAAATGTATTATTTCCTCTACGATCTATATACAGCAAATTCAATATATTAAGTCTAAATGAGTCAAGCTAAATTAAGCTCGAAATGCTAGTCGCACCTGCTGCTTATTTGGAGAAACAGAACAGAGACACGTAAAAGGGTTTAGGGAAGAGGGGAAAATAAGAGAAAAGGGATTGACTCTTTATTTAGATAAAGGTTCGGGGTGTTTTCCCTCAATAAATAGTAGCTATAAGCCTGCTATATACAGGGCACGTTCGGGATGAGAAATCATAATGCGAAGGGGCAGAATTAAAAGCAGAAAACTGGACATACAAATAAAGGTTTAAGTTTAAAGGGGAAAATCAATAAGGTGGATTGGACCACAACGGAGGAGAGGACAAACAGACAGAATCATGGGGAGGAGAGATACTTTTCTGCAGTGGGACGCCGCGAGGGGGGCGTAGAGAGCAAACTATTGCCTACAGTAGCCATCGAGTAATGAGGGGCGACAAAATGGACAACAAATCTACCGGGCAAGTGAGAAACAAGCGCTTTGTCCTCTTACCTGCCTCACCAGGCTTCTTTGCTCCATCTTCCTCACCTATTGGGAGCACTTAATCACAACAAAATATTCGGTCTCAACATCTAGACTTTACCGGTTCAAAGAGCGATAGAGAGAAATCTTACATACACCTATGTATATATATGTGAGATTAAAAGAGTAAGAAAAAAGGGGGAGAAGTGCTTTGGGGGGACTTAGGTAGTACAAGAAACATCACCTTTGATGAAGGGGGAAAAATCAGGTTGTTTTTTGTTCTAAAAATAGGTAGGTCCAGTCTCGGTGCTGAATTCAGAACCGGTACTGAATATCTTAAATATCTAATAAGAATACATGTCCTTCATTTCTGGTGAAGGCCCAGGAAAGGTAGGCCTGGTTGAACGCAACCAGGCATCCATTGATTCCCTAGTAGTACACAAAACCTTCATTTTATTGCAAAGGCTTTTGACTAGGCGGCCAACCCATTAATTGTATTATAGGAGGACCTCAGAGAGGTGTTGGATAATGAGCAATGTATATCAGAGAGTGGAGGAGTGACTCACGAGGTTTGGAAGGCTCTGTGTCATGGTCTTCTTCCTGCCGGGGTTTGTGGTGATGCCGGTGTCGATGCCGACGATGTCGCTTGCTCTTCGCTGGAAAATGCAGACCAACATACATAGCTTGGTTCTGCCATTTGTCCGAGTGGTGAGCTGAAAAGACAATAAGAAATCGTCACAGTCACATTTTTGTCACAGACTCACGTCATTAAGTACTATTCATCATTAGGTACTATTCATTCATGTTGCCCGCCGCCTTTGGAAGACCTGCTATACTGGGAGAAAAGATTCTCCAGTTTTTTCTCTAGAAAATACAAATATCCATAATAATATTGATTACAAACCCCAAGGAAGTTGTAAATGCCCAGGGTCCAGTCACGAACTGACCATTGGGTTACATTAAGACTATTTTACCTGACAGAAATGCTATAAAAGGGCCCAGCCCATATACCAGTGATTTTTGAGGTTGGGAATTACTTCCCGTTTTCGCCCTTTCGTAGTGAATAAATACTAAGCCAGTTGTACATTAGTTTTAACATTTTGGGGTTCTTGTGCGCGTGTTAGTAAAAGTGAGAAAATGGGAATATATGTATATAAGATCATATACAATCCTGATAAACCATTGTCGTTATAAAAACGTTACATGATATAATTTAAATCTTTTACACGGGGCATCATTTTGTGAAACAGGTTCAAAAAACATCTGAGGGAGACCGAATAGATTGAGCATATTAGGAGATGAGAAAGAAAAGAAAAGATCCAAGGTCTGAGGTAGCTGGTGCACGTAGGTCACGCAAGGGGGCAGCACTACAAGCTGACTCACGGTGAATGAGTAATCTGCGTACTACGCCCTTAATGCATACTGACGTCGGTTGTATCTAATTCTGTATAACATTGGCATATCTCTCTCAACCGTTTCATCATAACTCCTCTTTTTTTACCGCTATAAAAATAAAAACCCTGTATGCTGCTCGTACTACCAACGACAAGATGAAATTTGGAAACAATTAAAACCGAGACAAACTGTAATGAAAAAATATTGATAATGAATTTCAGAATTTGGTAATATACTCCTAATAAATTATAATTTAAATATCAGAGGCCAAGTGACGATGGCACATATTATTCCTCCTTTGAGAAATATCAATCAGATTAGTTAAGCTGATTTGGTTAAAGTTTAGACCATCACGTTTTTCGGCTATCTTAAAGGTAACATATGTTGGAGGAGTATTTACTTCACAGGGCGATCAGAGAACATAGCCAGCACCAAGTCAACAAAAACAGGAAAAATGTTATTTTTGTTTGGTTAGCACGTGAAACACCCGTGATCTCAAAGACGTCAGGACAGAAAACGCATTTAGAAACAGCTACCACGGCGGAGCAATTCAATTACTACCAACATACACAAATTACCGTCATATGTCAGTTAAAAACTCGATTAATCAGTCCCGTCAGTGAAATTATAAACAGCAAAATAGAAATTCGAAAGGTGCTAAACCCAATTTGCGTTCAACAACATTAATACAAAATAATATATATATTATATAGTACCTTAGGTCCTAGAAATAGTATAATCTCATTATAGGATAATCACACTGAAATTGTGTAGGTCAATTTCTGTTTAATATCTTCAAAAACAAAAAATGAGGGACATTCTGTACTGAGTATTTATAATAGCTAGCGCAGGCTGAATAGCCTTCGGTGAAAGGGTAAACTCCCATGTGTTGAGCCAAAAAAGGAGGGTAGGCGGCGGGATCGATAAGTTTCTCATGCCAACCAGAAGAGATTGATACAGATCAATCGAGTGTAAAAAAAGAAGAAGAAGCAATCTCCGTCAAGTGCATACAATCCTCTCTTAATCCGGAATCAAAGCACGCCAAATCTCAACACAAACAAGTAAAAAGAGTGAAAGTAAGGAGAAAGCAGGGAAAACACAAAGTTGTGCTATTTTTGTCCTTCGATCGGAAGGGTTCCATAATGAAAGAGCACTCAGGGAAAATTGAATTGTTGGGGAGAGTTAGAGGGATAGCTACTACTAAAATGTTCGCTATGTCCCAGCGTGGAGATGAGCAGGAGTACTTAGTTCAATACCTAGCCGCCAGGATTGCAAGGGTCCCAGTGACATTGGTGAAGGACAGGTGTTGGAATGCTCCATGGAGGTGTATGTGCACTTTTCCCCCCCTTTTTTGTCCCCAGACTTCTTCACTTTTTCGTGGACAACGCTTACATACACACTACAGACCAAATAAACATCGCTACATGGAAATATCTCAGTTAGCTCATACAAGGTACTCGTTTAAGTTATGGCCAGAAGTGTTTATTAGTTACAGATTTGTTTATTCAACAAGCAACATTTTGCAAATTACTATGTTCCCAGTTGAAGCTGACAAATAACGATAATACCATATTAATGGTGGAAGAAAGGTACATGTATTGAAATCTAATTACCACCAATTAAAATATTGTACGATGACATTTTTGCAATCGTTTAATGCTGTCCGACTTGGTCGTTCTTATCACCATACGCCTATTGGCTCTCGCAGGGATAACTGCAATGTGCAAATGTTACAATTTCGCCCTATAAATTTCACTATTTCAAATAGAAATGAAATGATTAATTAATCAATCATTCATATCGAAACTGATATGATTAGATAACGCTTTAGTCTTTCGTACATTCTACTTGATTACTTTTCAGTAAGGAAAAATAATTATGATAAAAGATAAGTTGTCTCTAGTGGTTATTTTATATTGACCAAGTGATGCACTGGTAAACAGATCACACTTCTTGTTCCCTTCTCCCCACATCCTTCCACTGTCCCTTATCGATGGATGGCTTCACTTTACAATGGTACACACCAATACATAAATTCCTCTCTGTCTATCTCTCTAACCATCCTTCTTTTCAGCTGACTTTCACCGCCACAGATTTGAATAAGGGACCGATCAGTCTTAAAAACGTGATGCTTCATTCCAGACTTTCCTCCCACTCAGATATATGTATACATGTACCATCACCACTTCAACAGCACCAGAATCTCCAGCCTGACCTCTTATATATATCATTTTGATGTCGATGTTTGGGGTGTCGAATAAACAATAGTGAATGTTCAATACCAGCAGAGTCCCCAATGTTTGTTTCATCTCATTAACGCCACTTGATGCAGCATCGTCTGCGACCTTGCATATTCATCACCAGTGAAATTTTTATCTCCGCCAGAAACGTGTTCATGTATAAACCAAGGTAGTCCTGGAGAACGCAGTACTGTAATATCCACCGATAAGAATTTCAGACCTAGAGACGAGTTCTTACTGCCATTTACAAGCGAGTTAAGAGCTTGGGTGCATAAGCATAAACCCTCCCCCTGAACCATCCATGGCATCCCTTGGTCGCCCCAGGCCGGGGTACGTGAGGGCAATTTCAGATACACAAGACCCTTGATAATCGATGAAACTTTTGAAGGGGAGACAAACAACCTTTGACATTTAAGTTTGAGAAAAAAAGGTGATAATATAAACTAGGAAAAAAGACAAGACTCTCTGATAAAGGTCGTCTAGAAACATTTGTTCTGATATTGGCAGCTTATCTCAAGGTTGGCTAGCCTCAGCATGTATTTATTATTTATGCATTCTTTTTTGCCCTCATAATTCATAGGATAGATTAGAGCCTCGGACAAGCCGACTTGGGAGTCACGAAAGGGCGGTAAACACCCCTTCGGACAAGGCCCTGCAAAACTATTAGCACAAAATTTATAACACTCAATACAGTATCTTGGCTTATCAACTGCGAAATAACCAACATCCGTAATACCAGTTATCACATCAGATAAGAGCCAGGTCTACCGATAGGTCATCAATAATCTAGTTTAGTTAACGGTTAATGGGAACTATCTCGTGTTGGGAGTTTTTTTAGCTTTTAGTTATAGCCTTTTCCCTTTTTTTTCATTATATGGCTAACAAGCTTATTTAGAAACACAGTATGGGGAGTTTCATAATGGTTCACGTTTCTAGCCCCTCCATACCAGTAACATGAATGTTTTCTAGTCAACATGTATATAGTCGACGTGTAGGACGACAGGGATCAGACCCAGAGGCAAGACACGCTTCTAAATGCCCTTGCAATGAACATCCCAAGACCAGCAACCAGAAAGAATATCATAAAGCTCCAATGGAGCCACTTCGCCATAATGGGTTTTCTTTATGGGGGACCTAAAGTGTATCGTTAAGAGAATAATAATCATATTAATCCAGTGAGTGAAAGATGCAGCCAGGCCCGACCTTTATCTTGGCTTATTTAAATCTTTATCTTTATTTGTATAGTGGATGGTGTGCGTCACTAGTCTCATGTCCTTGTGGCAATGTCATTGTATGTTACCAAGCGTCCTCTGAGAACAAGGAGTGAGACAGAACACAGGGCCAGTAGGAGATCAGGAAAATATAGAGGTTGACCGAGAGGAAGTTAGACAGATAGATCTTAAAACTATACTAGATGGACAGAGAATTACGCAAATTCATGAAATTAGATAGGAAGGAATGGGGACACTGAAGATAAGGGAAAGACAGAAAGACAGGAGAAACAGAGAGGGGGAAGAGAGAGAGAGAGAGTGAATGAAAGAATGAGAGTGAGAGAGAGAGAGAGAGAGAGAGAGAGAGAGAGAGAGAGAGAGAGAGAGAGGGGGGGGGGGGGGGGGAGAGAGAGGGATGGGAATCCTAGCCAAGAGAGAGAGGAGAATAACAATCCTAGCCAAGAGAGAGAGAGGGGTGAATGGGAATCCTAGCCAATTCTTACTAATAGGCTGTCAGGAATCGAAAAAACGGATTTATTTGCATCTTAATCGCCTGAACTTTGTCCACGCCAGGCTTTATATTATTATGTCATGCTCCTCCCGAGCATGTTCAATATTTCTACTTAATTGGACCGTGTAACCCCCATCCACAAAAAGGCTACTACACAGGTACATGGCATATCACAAATACCGAGTTTAAATAGCAAACAACATTGACACAATCCGAATGAACTAGCCATTGAATGTATTATATTTCCTTGCGGGTATAACATTACTACAGTATTGGGGACATTTTAATAATTGAATATTGAAAGAAGTTTACATTTTGTCGGAGGAATTAGAAAAGGAAAATGAGTACCGAGCGACTCTAAATTATAGATTACTAGTGAGACAAGAGAATTTATGGGACCTTGAATGGCACAATGTCAACGACTATAATAACAAACAATCATGATCTTAAGCCTCACAAAAAAGCACTTATACCTGGGTCATATTAGAAGGTGACAGATAAGCTTATCATTAATGGTATTAAAAATACTTAGGCGGAAAAATAGAAATAGCGATCAGACACTAATCAATAATGTTATCATGCTTTAGTTCACGAAGGGTAGAGGCACACGCTTCGCTCGCTATGAAAGTATTTTTAAAGAAGAAGAAATTGTGAATATTCAGCAGATTGCGAATGCACGTTTGCAAACGACCTACGGTGCAGTATTGGCAGGGCAAATACTAGAATCGAGGCACAACACACTCCATACCGACCCATGGATGCACTTTGAAATCAAATGACTAGGACTATGTCCATGTAGAAATAAGTGAAGCTATGGTAACTCAATACAGGAAATGCAAAGTTACCAAACAGCATGTGTACAATATGACTGTCACCCGTCTACTCTTTCTGATTCTCAATCCTTCTCAAAGTGTCTCGTTTCCCTGACTTTGCAGAAAGATGCAGCATATGATTCTGCTTACATGAAGCTTCTGAACTTCTAAAAACGCAAACGCAACATTAGATTTCGGCAAGTTCTGAACATAGGTAAACATAAGGCTTTTTTGTGTGTAAAAATCCATGCGTTACCTTATCTACATAGGAAATGTTGAATTCGACAAATGGGATAGAGAGGACTTCAACTCAGCAGTCGAACATTTGATATATATGGCAATCAATAGAGGCCTTTACATAGATGATTTATAGCAAACATACGCGTATTTATAGCAAACATACGTCTATGGACGCAGGAACACTGACCTAAAAAATTGCAGTGGGTCCTATTAAACCTCTACATATCCATAAACAATAAGTCATTCCAGGCGGTCTGTAAAATAAGGCATGTATTTCGATTACAGCGTTTATGTGTGCCTTTTATCATTGTGGTTCATTATTATGTAAAGGTCAACCAGACGAAATGTTGATATATTTCACATAATGGTCAGTGGGTGCGATTTGTGATAGGACCAAACAGTAGTAGAGATTGTTAGCACAAGTTCTTAGCGAAATATAACAGGAGTACTAGCATGTACTCAGTGAGGCTACCGTTCGATACATTTCCACTAAGTCATTTATTCTTGAATCTTAATTCACTCAAAATTTAGATTCTGCGAATGCATCCTTTGCAAAGGAATTCATGGTGATATTGCTTTGATAAATAGTGAAAATATTTTCAAATTCTAGGGAAAATATTTGTGGCCATACATCGTATGAATTTATGCTGACTAAATCAAATTGATGTGTCAGATATTCTAATCGATTGTCTGGGATTCCGGTATTGTATAATGCTGAATAAATACAGATACGTTGCCCAATGTGACCACGAATAGTTAAACTGCGTCTGCGTTAATTATTTGAGGAATTCTAATAATCGATATAATTCATTTATTATATTATAAGTTAGATCTAGCCCGGTCCCCGAATCACTGACTAATGACTATCACTTATGTCATCTATGTATACATTGACAAGTTTAGAACAGTACTTGGAATTGTTAAATCCATATATAATTACCTGGTGGACTTCACTCACCAACTATTCATTTTATCAAAGACCTAAGTACCATAATCAGGAGACTGGGACAGGCAGACTAGGACAGACCAACAGACAGGGATGGACAGACGGAATGGGACAGACAAGAGATAGAATGAGCAACCTTTTTCATACGTACTTTATCTCCTTTTTACATTTTAACTAGTGTTTTTCTATGAACAGATTTAATCAAGACATCAGAGAGTAAAATCAGCAGTAATAAAGTTCTCTCAAACACCAGGACATTAATCAGCTAGCGCGAGTCAGCGCTTACAAAAAGGAACGACACTTAGTGTTTGATCATGTTCAACAGGTTCCGAGCGCTAATCATTTCATTACATCAGCGTTTATCAAGATGTAATTTTATTGGTAGGTTTTAAAAAACCCTGAAGGGAAACTGGAAGCTTGGGGCCTTTCAGAAAGAGAATGTTTTTTGGCCATGGGATGTAATCGTTAATAGAGCATTAATTAAGGGGTAGCGATACTAGAATACTGTGCTCTTTGTTCACGAAGTTATTATTTCATATATATAACCATGATTTGTCTCTTGTGAAAGAGTGAACACGACAATCAAACAATGAACTGGATCAACTTAATAATATCCTAATGTATGGTGTCGTAAGCATCAATAAACAAATCATAATTCATGATGTATTCGCCGTTATTCTAACTTCATAATAACTTTAACCAGAAGTTTCTACATTAAATATCAACAGTCCCCTGAAGAAGGCAACCCTATGCCGAAACTAGTCGGGAAATAAAACACTGACAAAATGTACATACCGGGTTATCATTTGTAGGATATAATTATAATGAATTTACAAAATGCTCAATTAACATTAATATGTACTATATAAGAAAACTTTTATGCAAATATTCCCTGATAAAGATTCCCTAGATCCGAAACGTTGGAATCAACATCACCAATCTATACTGAATACAACTACAAATACAAAACAACTGCTGGGATACTAGTTTTGGTGTAATTTAAACTTAAGGCAAATAAATCATATTTGGCATTTTAAAAGTAAAATTTCAACAGCAGTCCCAGCCATAGGGCCACAGTCTGTAGACAACTACAACCGCCCTATTACAGCCTGAGAAGCCTAAGCAGCAAGTAATCTCCACAGAATGCATTTCAGTATTTTAGTACGGGACGAATGAGATAACCAAGGTGGGATGTAATCTGCTTCGGCCGTAGATTGATAAAAGTGAACATAATCCTTGCGTGCAAGGATCAGATCCTAATGATTTCTCCCTCACACAGTTTTAACATTAAGCTCCAGATTTGGGCAAATGTACTTCTGCGAGTGGTGAAGACAAGAGAGTAGCAGCTGAACTCAGAACGAATTAGATCCAGAGAAGACCGGGAGAGAGAGAGAAGGGGGGGGGGGGGGGGGTGAAGGAGGGAGGGAGAGGGAGAATAGACACGAACTCTCCGTTCTTAATTGATATTAGACTGTGCCGTGACAACAAGTTTTCGTTACGCAACTACTGACAATGAAAGGTGAGATGTCGACTGGGGCGGATAAATGATTTCAATTACCATGTAATTGCAATTACATCATTTCCATAAAGCGCGGGGATGCCAGCATAATAACAGGGGAAGTTTCAATTCTGATAGTAACAGAACAATAACAGAATCTTAGTACGCCACAGGGAAATTCACTATCATCCAAGGTGGGGACACTATAGTATACTTATTCCAAGAAGATTAGGAGTTATTTATATGGTGTATTTTCTAGCAGTATTTCTGCAGCTGTATTGCCTTTGTATATGCTAACTAGATACAGGTCCATCGAGGTCCAATGCATAGATTAGGGGCTGAAGCCTATAGCACGACGTATCGACCTCGTAGTTATTACAGTATTTCGTGTTTAGTTTCGTCAGATTCGTAATAAAAATGATTTATAGTTCTTCGTGTCAGCTTGAAAATATTCAAAAACCATCCCACAAAAAGTTATTTTCATCACAAAGAAACGAAAGCAGTTTCAAGGCAATTAACATAAATGGCTTTCACATTTCAGTTCATTTTCATCGTTTGGTTCCAGTTTTTATCTATCAGAGCAGAGTGTCTACACTTAGATGGGGCAAGAGTGCGGCAGGATAATCCCCTCAATAAACCACTACATTACGTCCTATGGATCCTTACATGGAGCGGAGATAAGAAAGAATCCAGTTCTTTTTTTAACACGTCATCTTAACCAAGCTAACAGGATCTAATCGCTGGTGTAAAAGCAAAGATAAGATAACACCAGGGCTACATGGGTGCAGTTTGTGATGGCTATAGCGGCTAGCTATTAGTATTCACTCTCATGGTGATCATGCCCAGTATGTGCCCCCACTCCCTTACAGTCTAGGCTCAGAGTTGAGAGAGTCTCTCCAAACTGAGGGAAACCCTCTAGCTCCTAACCGCAAAATCCCATTAAAATCACATTAGGACGCCCAAGAAACCCTCTAGCTCCTAACCGCAAAATCCCATTAAAATCCCATTAGGACGCCCAAGAAAGCTATCACTGACATACCTTTCAGATTCTGAGCCTAGACTACCTAGTCTCGTTATACTTATAATAATGTCTAAATCGAATCCGTTGGCAATATAGAAAATGTACTAAATGTATGGAATCTTTGAACGGTCATGTATATCCCATAACAGAGATCACTCGATGAAATCACCAATAGACTGTTTTGGTTCGCCAAATATGGGGATTCAGATTACAACACTAGAATAACTCTGATAAGATTAGATTACAGGGATACACGTTATGTCTGATTTAACCAGCACATGTATGTAAACGATGAATGATGTAGTACAGAAGGATAGGCGCCCATCGCCATGTAATACGAAGGTGGGAATTAATGTTAAACATTTCTGTTTGGGTATCGTATTAGAATTCTCCCTCTTTCAAAAAAACAGAGGTGAATTCATAAATATTCTAGGACTGGGTGGCAATATTCCCTTTAAGACACAATGCATTCATATTCATAGTTTTTGACGTAAAAGAATTGACAGGTTTTGCTTGGAGTTGAATGAACATACCGGTACTCGTCCTTCTCCCACATATCTCTATAAGCTGGCATTCACGTAACCTATCAAACTTCCCACATGGAACGAGAGAAGATGTATAGAACTTCTCTTGAGAGTTTGATTAAAAGGTCACGGACAATCTAATCGGAGTAGCCACTAATTTCTGCAATTAAATAGTCACTTGTATCACACAAACCAGTGATAAACAAGTCGGCATGCCATTAACAGTACCGTGTACGTTGCCAAGAGTAAATTCAAACATACGGATGCTTTAGAAAGTCTTATGAGATTCCTAAAGAAGAAAACTCGCGATATTTTAAAGCTTTCTTCGGAGAGGGAATGAAGGATATAATGCATTTCCTGTGACACATGGCTCCTTTGTGACGCCCGTCACCTACCCACTCATGATCCTATGATCTAAGCCTCTCACTCTTTCCCTAGCTCAGATGATCCTTCCTTCCTATCTAGCTTGTCCAAACAGGTATGTTAAAGGTCTTCCAAACAGTGTATCGTTTCTCTTGGATTTGACAGAGCACATAATGATTCTACTTTTAAATTAACCTGAAAAGAATGGATGAATCATGACGTACGGTTGACCGTAGTATTTCCAGCGTAAAAGAAATCTTTTAGCATAAGATGGTATTAGTTTGCCCCCTTTAATGCAGTAATACATTGGATACAGTATTATTTTGCTAATGTCTAACGTTCTAATATTATCACATGTCACAGACAGCGAATGTGTATAAAATGCCTGTGTAGGCAAGGCAACCTGGTTGTGCTATGGTAGAATGTAGCAACTCACTTCCAAACCTCTCCTATCTCTACGCTTAAGTAGAATAACTGAATGGCAGTTAGGAACATTGAGTGCTGAGTCTGAACCCATGTCTTCTTCTACTGACACCATGGTTAACAGGGTTTATTGATTCTACACTTTAACCCTAGCGATCTGGAGCAGCCAGTCTCCGGCCCTGGGGCAGCCATAAGAACTGCATAGTCTTCATAATGATGCGACCTGAGCTATGGACCCACCTACCGATTTTTTAATCGAGTGGCCAACCGGTCAATTGGACTGAAATCCGACCATATCAAACGTGTTTGGGGGGGGGGGGGGGGGGGGGGGGATTCTCATCGGATAAGCCTGCTGACATTTAATTAAACGTGATGCAGATTATCATTATATTAAGTGCATTTTCCACTAACACCAACTTATCTGATCATTGGTTGGGCAGAAGTCAGTTGGGCCGAAATCGGTCGGGCGAATACATCGGTTTTGGTGTTGATACTAACCTTTTACAGAAAAAGATCACTACTTCGCAAGGTTTCATTACATTAGTTGTCTAACCTCATGAAAATAAATAAGATTCAAACCCATGATGACAGCGCATACAAGAAACCGGTTAACACACGTGGGTGACCATAGGTTGGTCATTCTTTAAGACTATACCTTTTTTATGATTATCACAAAGAATGTCAGTTAAAAAATATTGCCACCCAGGTCTTAGAAATGTCAACGTTTCCTCGGGACTGGTCACTCCCATATTAAAGCACGCCACGAGACCTTATAATTACAAGGTCACTCACAAACCACAAGATCCTGAAGCGACCTACCTATGCTCTTTTGGCAAATTAGCAACCTGGTCCATACAGGCGCTATTAGCTCCAGACTATTGCTCTGGGCTCTGAGGTATGAGGCATCAGACCTACAGGACATGTGTCCGACATTTATCTTCATTTACTGAAGAAATGTCTTTGCTCCGATCAAAAAGTAGCCCAAGCGTTTAGGACCTACTGCTATGTAACATTGTGTTATTGTGTTATCTGAGCTAATTATAATATTATTAATTTTCATTTCTTTTTACTTTAGTAAATGTTAATACCATATTTCAAAACTAAAATTAATTACTAAGTCTAATGAACTATAATTTATAATCGGTATGTCATATTATATATGCCAATGGACCTCCTACAGTACCATGTTCAACTATCCAGATCCTATCTAGAGATATAAATAGCTAAGTACAGTGACCAAACGCAGGCAGCTGGTCACCAGGTTGTATGACAATAGTGACAATTTAGCAGTCTTATAGGACACATGTCTCCAAGGTCGGAGTCAATAGTTTTCTTTCTTCTACAATATTCAATTCTTGGAACCAATTTCCAAACTTGTACAGATGCATCGGTGATAAAACATATTTTTAAAATAGAATAAAAAAAACTTTATCATGGTCTAAGAGGTTGATTGACTTGTATGAACCTTGATCCATATTGTCATAATTAAAGTATTTATCCTACTGTCACCGACTGTAATTTTCCTCACTCAAACTCACGCGCAAGTTCTTGTGTAATAACTAGCTAACCATATACAGACGTGTATGTACTTCTTTTCATCTTTCATTTAATCATTTCCGTCTTTTCTACAACTCTTCTCTCATCTATTTTAATTCAAAGTGCTAAGAAACATAACATGAACTTTAGTTAAAATATGGCATCTCGAAGTATCCTATTTTTTCTTTTATATGATTTAATTTCCATCCTTCTCCTGTGTAATTTTTATCCAATCTTAGTTAGGGCACAATGAAACAAACCATCAACTTTGACGTGCTACTGTTTGTACTTCCTGATTGAATAATAAAAAAAAAATTAAATAGTATCACATGTAAACACCTACCAGCGATTTCATCCTCGCCAATGTTTGATCGCATTCGCGAGCCCTGATCGCGCACAGGATTCTCCACATTCTCTACATCCATGATGTCACGTGTTGGAGGTTAAGCAATCCAGACTGTCTCCAGGTGGGCCTTCCTTCCTTCCTCCTCCAGGCAATGTATCGCCTATGTGATTGTCACGCTTCTCCTACTCCTCCAGAACCTCCTCCTGCTCCTGCTCCTCCTCGACCTGTGTCTGGCGTCGTATAGGTAGTACTGTGATGAGAGCAGGTAGGTACATGTGGAGAGCTAGTCAGTGGGGGAAGGCTGTCAACGGTCCAGGCGTGACGGCTCTCTCCTTCTCCCTCCGCACTTCTCACCTGTAACACAGAAACGATTATACAAACATGAGAAGCGCTCATAAAATGACCATCTATCTATAGATACATGATCCAATAGCTGAGGGAGGGGGTTGAGAGTAGATAAGGGTTTGGGAAGGGGGCAGGGAGAGAGAGAGTGGTGGGGGGGAAGAGAGAGACAGGTATTATAACAATTACTGATCCGAAGCACCTCAGCCTCTAATCTCAGATAGGCAGGGCTCAGGACCAGAAGGAGTAGTTAGCGAGATAATGAAAGCTATCCTGATCAATGATAAGATAGATATGTCCATCATAAGCAGAGCTGGATAATCTGCCAGATAAGAATGGAATGAAGATAAATGGTTGATAATAGATGGATATAATGCAGCATTTACTATAAATACGAATGAAATACGATAAGAATTCATCACACAACGTAGTTATAAGCCACTCGCAGGCAAACGGTGGAGATAACCCATCTCCGCGCAACCTAGATTGCACCTATCAATGCTGCAAGAACATGTTTGATATCAAACATTTCACAAATTCAACTTTGAGATCGGTACATATATCTTAATATCTAATCCTGAAGTGGAAATAATCTATTCACAATTGCCAGGCGGATCTGGCGATCATATAGCCCTCGTCGGTTTAAAAGGTGGTGTCCCTTGATTCGCAGGCCAATCAAAATGCTCGCCAAAACAAGTGCCTCCGGAGCACGATCCCATTATAATTCCCCATGGAACATTTGACACAAAGTATATGAGGTTATGTACAAAAAAATCAACCTCGCTCAATTAGTATAGCAAAACAAGTAGGACAATAGTCCTTCCCATTCCCATTGCTATGAGCACTATGAGCATTGGAATTTTACGTAGTTGGGTTCACCTGGAAATTACAACTTAATTACTAATTAAGGTAATTGCCTTTTACACTTGGCAGACACATGACCTTCAGAGAAGGATGGTGGTGGGATGTGGGAAGGCAGTGAGTGTGACCAGGATGTCCAAGTATGGAACCTCTGAACCCTAATAATGGTGGCCAAAAACCGGCCCACTTTTAGGAATGTACATGTACCTTCACAGAGGTTTTAATCGCAAATGAGCCGGCTTACGAGGCACATATTGCACCCCGGTGACAGGTATTAAGCTATTGTTAGAACATTATCGCCAGCTTTAATCCTGAAGAGGAATGGCGCAGTCACTCTCTCCCGCAGATGTAATGACTCCCATGGTATTACAAATAAATGCATGACGGGATGAATGTGACCAAAGTACATGAAAGTTTGAATCATGTCAAGGGGCACACGTGCTATACATGTACAGTTGGGTTTGATAAGTTCTTACCAAATCCGTTGGTCACAGTGGATTGATTGATTCAGTTTAGTTGCCATTACATATATTCAACTCTACAATTGTGACTACTATGGTGTGACTAAGGTTTCAGAAACCACTTCTTTTTAATACACTGACAATTTCATCTTGCGAATGTACACAAGAGACTTTACAAAATGCAATTAGGTTAGCACCAAGTCCCCCAGACTATCTCAATGGGCACATCGACCTGGGGCCTAAGTCGATGCTGTAGTGAATCTAATCTGATAAGATTCTTTTTAAATTTCCTTTTGCAGACACACAAATGAAAGACTTAAACACATCTAAATATCATTGTTATTAATAGGGCTGGAGTGGATTTCTTTTTATATCAAATAACACAATCTAAATTAAGCTAAAAAAAAACAAAAAAAAACAATCTAAAGTAAGCTAAGATTGTATAGCAGGGATAAATGCCCACTGTGTTGAACTTCTTGGTTGAAGTGTTCGTAGGGTTACTTCTCCATAGAGGCTCTGTATTTACATATCAATGTGAGATGTGAGTTGGTCGCATATTCTGCCTGTACTGGCGTAAACATATTTAATATTATTATAAATATCTCGGTTCACTAGATTCGCATGGAACACGCCAAATAACGCCAAATACTAATAATATATCATACGGACTGACATGATCTTATATGCCAACACAAAGCTTATTTGTTTTTTGGCAAGGCTTCATTTGAACGCAAGGTGAATCTACGGACTTATCTTCACCGATTGTAATGGTATAAGATTAGTTCTAGGCAACCATCCATCCCCAGTGTATAACACTCGACGAGGAGCCAGGTGTGTTTTTAACTGGTATCATATCGGGTTACACCAGTCAAAGGAAATACAGGTCTATTAAAATTCAGCAAAAACAATGCTATGAGATAAGAAATTATATTCATTTTATATATTAAACGAGTTACCGTAGGGAAGAGGAAGTTTAAGTTTAATATAGTTGAGGACACCACGAGGGGTGTGGAGAATATACAATACATGGAAAAAGATTTTTTTTTTTTTTTTTTTTTTTTTTTGGGGGGGGGGGGAGGGGGGCGGCGGGTTTTTTTGTAAACTATGTTTTACCCGGGTAGCTGGTCTTCCCTTATACACCTTTCAGACTACACAACCGAAGCAAAGCAAAGCTAAGTAAATCAAATCGTTGCGAACTGGTTTCTAGAATACACACCATGCACACTGTAGTAGGAAGCGCTTTCAGTACGTCACTATTCAGACTACAAGAATGTCTCTCCTATAACATGCGTTTATAACATAAGCATCGCATCTGATCGATGACATCAGAAAACACTGTGCTTCGCTTCGATTCTATTCAGACTAGCAGAAATAGCGTTGAGAAAGCGAAGCGAAGCAGAGCATTTTCTAGAATTGCAGAATTCATACACCTGACGTGGATTCTAGAATTCGCTTCTGGGTCAGTTTGGAAGTGCTTTCTACAAGTTGGGTTCTATTCACACTATACCCCCAAAGCGCTTTCTGAGTGTTGTGTGAAAGGGGTATTAGTACCTGTGTGTGTGGGGGCGGGGGCGGGTACTAGAAGGTGAAATTGCAGTCACAGTGATACATGAAATTGCAGTCACAGTGACACCAGGAACCGAACCCACAACATTTTCATGCCCCTGAATCCAAAGCCAGCACTTGACAGCTAAGTCAACCAGCAATTGATGACTGATACATGGTGTCATTCCTACGTGAATATTTACAGGGTATTAAAGCCTCGTTCAGATGCTATTTCATGCCTCCACGGGCCCTTCCTTATACTTAAGCCCAAATAAATTGAAGAGAGATTTGATCAGCCCAATACACTACGTGTTTGGCATATTAGACAGTGACGGATCAGGTGTGAAAAGCTTCATGAGATCCGACTCAAGTAGAACGCAGTACTTAATTTGCTTTAATTTAACAAAAGAGAGTTTATCCCAGGACGACATGGTGCTTACATGCACACTAAACTTTCACTCATTACAAGCGAAATTTATCGAGTCGGGGGGCCTTGAATATGTTTCCTTCTGTCCGGAACTCAGCGTTTTTACATTGGCACTATCCCGGAGTAGGAGTGGGTGGAGCAGTTAGAGGAGGGAGGGAGGGAGGGAAGTGTGTGTGTGTGTGGGGGGGGGGGGGGGGGCGCAATGAGGGCAGCAGGAGCTGGAGCAACACAAGTACATGTACAGAAGGTTGACCGTACGTCCGTTGGAGGAACCATGGAGGAGTTATGTCTGGGAGGAGGAGAAGGAGGAGGAAGAGGTGGTGTAAAGTCTGTGAGGCTGGAGGAGGCGGAGCAGGAGGAGCTTGCTGCTTGGCCACACACCTGGTCGCATTCTCCCTCCAGCTGGAGGAGGAGGAGGAGGAGAGGAGGCCGTGGTGGTGGAGGTGTGGAGGAGTCTATGACCTTCAGCTCTCCTTCAGGCTGTCCTAGGTGTGCTGGCATCCAGCGATCACGTGTAGGGAGAGGACCGCAGTGCTCAGCAGCAGCAGCAGCAGCAGCAGCAGTAGAAGCAGAAGCAGAAGCAGAAGCAGAAGCAGAAGCAGAAGCAGAAGCTGCTGGTGCAGAAGCAGTAGCAGGAGGCTTACAGAGAAAAAGTGACATGGTTCTTCTCAATTACTGCATTAGTGGCCGGAGAGTGAGAATCAGTGAAACACCAAGAGAGCACCAACAACAATATGTACACTGGAAATAAATATAGCCCAGTCCATACCACTTATTGGCACTCGTCTAGTTGGTATGCCAGACCCATAGCTCCCCTTATTATCCATAATGTCCACTGACTGTAGCACCAACAGACACGATCAGACCGGTATGGAACCAATGCAATAATAAATTCCGGACCAATAATTTGCACTTCTGGGCCTAAGTGAGTTTCTCCTCTAGGGGAGAATAGCTCTAGGGAAGGGTATAGACCTTAGTACATGACACCCAACACAAATAGTATTTAGCTAATCGCACAGCAATGCTGCTCCTCAATTTGCTTTATTTGCTGGTATACATAAAGAGAAATGGATAGAACTAAAGGGACTGGGGAAGGTGTACATGATGAAGCCATCGCTTGGGGACTGACTGCATAGTTTTGTTGGTACCTGAACATGTGGACTAGGTAACAAGAGGTTTTGGGGGGAGGGGGAGGGAGGTCAGAGAGTTAGGGGAGGGGGTGGGAGTTTGCTCCTCCATATGAGAGGAGTTATAACAGGTGGTGAGTCTGCAATGAGAGCGAGGGAGCGTATGGAGAGAGTAACTCGACTAGATATTTATACACTGGTGCAAAAGTCCTTGGTGACTTGCCTGAGACGTGCCAGAAGGCGCAAAGACATACCTGATATATTTTCTTTTGTGTATCTATAAATACAGTGGAATCTCTCTATTGAAACCACCCTTGGGACTGAACGATTTGTGGTCTCATAGCGAGGTAGTCTCATTAGAGGGGCTAATCTAATAAGAGGAACGCAATTCGGGACTGATAGAAACTGGTCTTAATAGAGGGGTGGTCTTTATGCGAGGTTCCACTGTATAAGGACTTCCCTCGAATCTCTGTGACTGTATCAACACATGGACACAAGTAGTAGCCATTTTACGTGATTACCAAGTACAAATCATGATCTACCAGGGCCAGTGCACTCATTAAAATACAAGACTCGACTATTAGTGATATTAGCTGCATGATTTGGCGCTTATATCAAGCATTATCAAGGATGATCACCGAGGAGCAGTTATTAAAAGCACAGCAAGGAGCACTTGGATGAACCAAGCATGCTACCTATCCTCCTCATAACCTATCCCCATGCAGTGCTTACCATGCTCGCAACCCTTCCATTCTCTCCATTCCATACAAAAAAACAGTTCAACCAGCTCTGGAGAACGCTTCCATTGTAGGTAGTATAATGACAGACACGTTCCACTGTAGCTATAATAGATGGCATCTGGTAGTAGATTATAGGAAACAAGAGAGCAGAAATAGCACAAATTATTGAATAGATAAAATCAGTTCAATTTGACCAGGATGTACCAAAAGCATCAGAGCTACTAGACAAACATAGCAAGCAATATTCAGGTCTGCTCTGGCCTTAAGTAAAGGCAAGGTCCTCTGTCGCTCTGGACTCTCTCAGATGGCCCAGGTCCTTATGTCCTCTCTAAATGCGATTCTGCTCTAAGTAGTTCTCTCATTCACCGTCTAGAAAATAAAATTACGCCAGGCAGTTCAAAGGCTACCATAAAAGCAAGGGTTTAGAATGAATGGTCAGTCTCGCAATAATCACCCGACGTCCTACTTGGACAGAGTCGCCTGTAGCCAATTAAACATTGTTTTTGTTTCTTTTCAGAATAAAACCATGGACTCGGCATCAGAGGCTAGATAGGAAATGCAAACATCAGTCGGTGCTCGGGGATCGTATTTCTATGACGTGCGTCATCACTCAAAAGTCACAAATTGTGGAAATGGAACTCATTTCACGCGCATATTGTAATATAAGAAGTTTTTTGAGTCAGGCCGACATTTATAATTTAACAAAGGCCCATTAAACGGACTTGACAAATAAATTGGACTTGATTAAACTGGGAGCCCCTGAAATGTATGGTATAATTGATACGACCCTGGACACTCAATCATTTCATAACATTATGACGACAATATGTTGCAGTGGGGAGGTCATGATCAGACGGAGGAGAGATTCCTCCAGCCTGGCTCCAGGGACGGACACATTATATACAATGTATACATGCATCCATACGAGCCTCCACAGGGAGCTCTCGATCCAGCCAAGATCATATATCTATAAGGTCTTCACTTCTCTTGACTTCATAAATGATTCTTAAGATGGTATGTAATATATCATGGATGCAAGACAGGCCATGCCAGAAATAATAAAAAAAAATCGAAGTAACGAGTGAATTCTTCACAGTTTAGGGCCTCTACTACCTGTGCAGAATAGTTTTAATTGATTTAACTACAAACATTTTGATGACCCAAAGAAATCAGATCTTGAGTTATAAATGGTAGTATTTGAAATATAGGGAAGTTTTAAGAAATAACGATTTCAGAAGAAATACGGAAGACTTGCATCCCTAAATACCTAAAGGATAATACAATTTGCTTTCAATGTGTTTGGAAAGACTACTTTAATAGTACGGTTGTGATTTATGTAATGTTAGACCACAAGCAAAACCCAGGTTAAATACAAGAAATGACTGTATAATGGCCTGTAAAATAGGCTAAGGTACCGTCTACTATAATAACTCAGATGAACTTGGATGGAACCACTCAGCTCCATGATGATTGATCTAAGCCTTCAAGGTATCTGGCTCAAAGATGGACCATTAGATCCCCTAGATTTATAGCACCAAGGTTTGCGGGCCAAGGACTAGTGCATGCTCGGGTACTAGGGTTCCCTTCCCCACCCTTTTCCTCCTGTTACCCATCTGCCGTCAGCCATGTCAGAGCTTCCCACACTAGCTCATCCACAGTCGGCTTTTCGACCTCACTGGGAATTTATGAGGCATTCGGCCCCCTAAATAGAGGCAGAATGCATTCAAACACGACAGATGCGCCGATGACATTTGCACCAAAGCTAAAGGAAGATAACAAGATCGTATAGAGATCTAATAAGCCGATGAGCAATTTATTACTCAAGTAAATTTGCCCCGTTACATAAATGAATCGAGCGCCTGGGTAAGAACTACAGTGGTTCAGTAAATGAAAAGTACACCATGGAAATAAAGGTACACCTTTGTTGCAACCTCGGTCTGACAACAAGGACACTCATCACAAAGACTCAAATTAGGAAACACGATGCCTCCCTTGTCATACAAAGAAACATAACCTTCGTACAAATGTACATCGTGGATGGAAGAGAGACCACATGTCGGGAAGAGTTAACAATAAACTACAAAATATTCTCTCTTACCTCCGCCCCGGGGTTAATCATTTTTATTCCTCAAACCATATTTGTTTTTGTCTCTAAAACCGCGTAAAATATTCCTCAAGGGACTAAAGAATTATATAAATAATAAAATAAGGCTATAATGACCGGTGAGCACTGTGCTAGATCTTATCTGGGGTTCAGTGTGTGATCAAGGCAATGGTTTCAGGCAAACGCCAAGTGAGGCCAAAAACCGCATTATTCCCTACACAGGTGGGCCCTCCTTCAGCAGCGGCACCAGGAAGCTCTTCTGTGGGTAATACCATTTTAATCAGATGAATTCCCAATGGGAGTTATTTCTTCCTATTCCATTCTATCATCGAAATAGCGTCGGGTAGAGGGGCTGCTTCACGAGGAGGGACGGGAGAGTTCCAGCTGTACCTAGAGACATTTTTGGCAAATCCCTGAACGGGGTAAAGCTACTTTCCACTCCTCAAATAGTTTGTAATGGTGCATATAATGCTAGAGTGTTTTGAACTTTTCTTAATATCAAAAATGATCTTGTGTATCCTTATGTGATATAACGTAATAGCCTATCATTTGGCCGTACTAAATGAGACATTTTTGTAAACTTTACTGAAATAACCGTCAATTATTATCAAAGACTCGATAGAGAACTGCCTATTATTGTCTCAAGTCAGGCGGGTCTGATACAAAACAAAAAGAGGCAATATCAATAAACAACATACCAATTCAGTGTGTCCACCAGTTGGCAGATCTCCACCTATTTACTTACAAAAAGAGACATCCATGGTGAAGATGTATATAGAGAGGCTGGGCATCGTCTCCAGCCCTCAATGATATAAACATGTTACCTGCCACCAATTTCATTATTCATCTTACATGCTGACTATTGATCGTTCACTAATGAGACACCACACCCACCCACCCAACCCCTCCATTGCCTTTAGTAAATCCCATGTATCATGTATAGCGCTCTACAGTGCTTTTCATGCTTCAGATTCTTCACATGCCACCAGCCCCTAGGTGGAACTGAAGACTTTCAGGTGTATCGTGAGGATCTCCCATTTGGTCATGGAACCAAGGATACGTGTGGAGAAACAGCCTATTCTGGCTTGCTTTAAGGGGTTTTAAAAGCTCCATTCCCAGCTCAACGGACCAAAAACTAGCTTTCATGATACTTCCTTTATTACACCCTTAAAGCTGTAGAAAGGATTATTTGAATACTGAATGTGAAGGAAAACGTGTACCTGTATTTAAAAAATTCATGGAGGCCAAACTACCAACCCTGCAACATGAATAAATTATGTTACACAGGGCTTGAAAAAAACCTACCAACTTTACTTGCCCATTGGGAAAGTGGTAGCCAAAATTTACTTGCCCAATCTGTATGTATCTTGTTTCATTGTAAGTAGACATGTGTCACAACAGGCGTTTGAAATCGGCGCCGTAGAGATTTTCACTTGCCCAATCGGGCAACTAACATTCAATTTTACTTGCCCAGAGACATTTCTTAGTTGCCGCGGGCAACTAAACATAGGTTTTTTCGAGCCCTGATGTAGGTGTCATCAACAGAACCCTGATTAATGGTGACGATGTCTGAATAAGGACACATGTATGAGAGATATGTAATTACCTGAGTAGCCCCATCTATGGATTAGGATGCAAATGGTCTGGTAGTGCCTCGTACATAAAGACTAAAGCAACCTGAGTGCACTTGGGAGTGTCTAGGAGTGGGTGGATGGATGGTTGGTGGGTGGCTGGGCAGGAAAGGTGGGAGTGGGAGGAGAGCTATGGGTGAGGGGAATAATGGAAGTGATAGAATGAGTAACCCCCAATCAGTATAACATAAGATCGCTTTGATCTGACATCCTCTATTAATGCATATATAACATATATCGCTTTTGATTTCCAAGCCATTGAAAAACCATATCGATATGGGGAGTACAAAGCGAGCTAACTTCTTATGGTAAATTACAGTCAGACCAGAACCAGCCAGATAGACCATATTTCATAATAACGGGTAATGCGAAGTTTTTGCAGTTGATCATGACATTCTGATGAGATGACCGCCGGAAATGCGGCCTGAATGGCAAAACAGGCATTACAAGCATCATAATATTATTATATGTGTTAGCATGTCACATCATGTCAGAGCATGTCACCATGACTACCACCAGAAGCTACATAATCTACACGTAATGATGAACATAAAACAAACTTTCATCTCATTGTAACCCCATCCCCAACAGGTCCCGCCCGCTGGCCGACAGGACCTCGCGGCAGAACCCACACCATCCTATAATTATTTATATTCATAATCATCCACTTTCATGCCAACTTTTTTGGGTCTTTGATATGATTAACGCTGTTTCAATGTCAACTCAGCGTCCGTGAAAATTGAGGAGGTATATTTTGTATAAACATGATTTTTGCTCCACTGACAACCGTGCTTATCATAGTGTGAATTAGATGGGGATGTATGTGGGAATCATCAGCATTGTCAACAATGAAAATACAATAAACACAGTCATTAATAGGGACTGCTTGAAAACAGAATATATGCATCCAATTATAGATTTGATGCTTTAAGTTTCCTATACATCATAACGCTATTCTAGCATAGAACAAAGAGAGAGTGAAAACTCTTTTATCGGTCTGATCTCATCAATTGACGTGCCAGCTTCACGCGTGGCTAATATCAAAGCTGATGAAGTAAACAGCAGGAGCGGTTCAATAACCTTCTAGTATTAGGTGAAAATGTAGGCCATCCTAAATGGCTTATCCTCAATAAGGTGGATAAACTATACTAATAACCCTAAACAAAAATATAGAGACTTCAGGCAAGAAACCAGCCATTCTATATTAAAACTTGGATGCTAATAAAAATAACAGCCACTGGTCCAAGAAAACAAGAACTTGCGTTACATTAGGGACTGCCTGCCGCCCTGTCTGGATATGGACTTTATAAAATCGGGCAAAAAAGGTGTGTGTGTGTGCGGGGGGGGGGGGGGGGGCATTATGTACAATTATTGACTTCATATACTCGACCGATATTTTAAGATAGCAGAAAGCTAGCATCGGATTAGCGCAGGAAAACCCAGCAACGGCATAAAGAAACCCGAGGCATTTTCTATAAAAGGAAAACGTCTTCTAAGGTACTCGGGCAAAGAGTGGGGAATATAGGGATATCGATTAGTGGTGCGGCTCTCTTGCTATGAGTCAAGGCAAGGCTATCAAGAATGTAAGTATTGCTGTTTTATAACGTGACATAACTTATGCCGCCACTGCGGCGTCTCCGGCAATAATATCAGCCACACAGCCGCCTTAGAAATATTATATCTTCTCCTTAGCCCATGGTCCCCATTCATACACCTGAATATTCAATTGGGCAGTGGCCATATATAAGGTTTGAACGGGGGTGGGTGGGGTGGAGAAAAACACCAATCATTCTTTCAGGGATCAAAGATTGAGAGGGATAAAGAGGGTAAAGTCTGGCATACAGACTAGACAGTGAGGAGAGACGACAGGAGAGTAGAAAAGAAAGAAAGAAAAAAAGAAAGAAAGGGGGGGGGGGAGAGAGAGAGAGAAAGCCAGAGCCAGAGATATGTCGAGTGTGGGGAGGAGGGGATTGGAAATGACAGTGGGGTGGAGTGGGAAGAGGGCGTCCAGATTGATCATTCCTCCAGGTGTTGCGTCAGTAGTATTCGGTCATCGCTCAGCAAGCCAAATGCTATGTTTACCTATATACGGATAGCAGAGACTGCGTTCCTCCCCATTATTCCACCTGATAAAACAACTGACAAGAGTCGCCGCTTCAGTCGCTTTCAGTATTCACCTTCCAGCCACAAATTTATCACTCCCTTCATGAAGTGAAGAAGTTAAACAATTGATGCTAGAAGTTAACAACCGCCAGATTTCCACAAACAAGAAAGAGGCAAAGCCAGTTTTTCAGAGGGTTCTAAAAGCAGTTTGAAAATGGCAAAAATATACAATCCACGAAGCAACTTTACGTATCTCCACAATAATGTGCCAGCTAGGAGGCCATATTATTCAATCATCTGGAATCGTCCCTGAAGAAAAAAAGCCATGCCTCAACTCAAGGACATTCTTCAGAGTACCGTATATATCATAACATGCGAACACCTCATCCAAGGAAGGCGGAAAAAAAGTAGCTCGGTGTTAGAGCTTGTGTTTATTGATACGCAGGATAAGAGCAATGCTACTTTGTTCGATTGGATAATTGATCAATTGGCAGATAGCAAACATTTCCAGGTTCCGTAGCTCCGGATTAATATCATAGTGCTGACAGATATATTTCTTGCAGCTAAAGTGCATCGAACAATATAAATCTGAACCACTAGGCTTACAGCAATTATTGATTCGGAATAATTTATTAACTGAGTTAATGTTCGGATTAATAATAATCACGAATTAAATAGTAATCCTTGGAGAATTCTGGGTGATTGAAATAACCAAGATTGTTTTATGTTTCATATGGGATGTAATAGGTACGTCTAACTTTCCGAAATAAAGGTCGATATTTGTTCAATCCAGTTTAGAATTGGCATTAAACCCATGCACGACCCGGGCCTGGGAGTAATAAAAAAAGATCTGTACCTTGATTTTATAGGCAAGGGGGTCGAGGCAGGACAGGCACCACACATGTAGAGTTCACAACTTTTGCCAGGATTACCAACACGAGCAGGTACCTCGAGACAAGCCGACTGTATTTGGCGAGTGAATACACAAAAACCAAATCATACAGAAGGTGGTACCGTATACATGTAGCCCCCTACGCCAGAATCATTAATCTTCACAGAAAACCTCAGAGAAAAATATACAACAAAGTAGGTCCTCTATACACCAAGTCCCCTCGCTTGGCTTGGAGGTACCTTATTATTATTACTGAGAGGCCTTGGAGAAGAGAAAGAAAGAAAGCCAAGCGTGTGAACTTTGCCACCTTAAAGTTGTTAGAGGTACTTATTGACAAGCGGATTTTGAGCCCAGAGCCGAGGAGAGGTGAACAGGGGCAGATTGTCTAGTTGTTCAGATAATCTGGGCGGTCACATCGGGCATCTAATTAATCATTAACGCCTACCCATAAGTAGGCATGATAATGCGCCAACAACAGACGCTACAAATGAATTGTGACAGGTTTATTGACAAGATTGACAACAGAGGCATATCATGACATTTCTTTATACGTCTTGATAACTATATTATGATTTAAACGTAGCCAAGTCCCTCCTGTAACCTTAGTAGTAAAAACTACTAAGCTGAGCTAAGCTGTAACCAACCCTCTGTGCCAGAGTAAAAAAACACACACACATACACAAAACGCTATCATTATTACTATTATCATGGCAGAGTTATGGTTATCTCATTAGAACTATTCATTGTACAGACAAATTGAAGCACTTATAGATTAGTACTGAGCACACAACTGGGTATAACTTGACCGGCGTATCATAACGCCTGATTAAAGCAGTAAATGTAACACTTTTATATGTAAGATTCCACGTGCGAATAAATTCTTTTCCAACATTTTCTCATTAGATTTCGCCCTGCACTTGAATACCGGACAATTTCATCTAAAATATGTGAAAGCGTGTTCCATCAAGTTTACTTTGCATAAATTTAATATTTATGAGAGTAACCAGTAAAAGAGGGATAAACGACCTCACTGATATCATTACATTGCAGAGATAATATAGGTTACAATTATTTATCTCGTTTTTGTTTATGTAGGGAACGGATTGAAGATTATTAGCAGGGGGGGGGGGGGGGGGGGGACTGTGCTACCTACCGTATATACGGTACAAGAAAAGTGTGTGTGTGTGTGGGGGGGGGGGTTGACTTTGAACAGATGAAATAGAAAATACTTTATAAACTAACTTCGTTCACAAATCTGGTCTATCAGTGTCGAAAATGGGGAAAAGAAGTAAATAATTGTAATGCAAAATACTAACGTTTAACTCGCATTATGCATCATGGATCCCAGAATACACATTAGCAATACATATACAATCGATTCGTAGGTAGGATTCCAAATAATCACGAACTTAATTTACAAATATAAGTCATGCACTTCGGGTAAGTGAACATTTAAGTGTTAATCTTGCTGTGTGGCATTCGTTACGAGCAGGGGAGACGTGCGGCGACATTGGGGAAACATTTGTAAGAAAATTACTCCCAGTCCCATTAGGTAAGGCTTTTGATCTCTTGGCCCCACATGGAGCCTAGGCAAGAAGTCATGCCTGTACTTGTAACCATTCGTGATGTACATTGGTATTATGCATGTAACGCTTTAAACGTCCCCAGTGGCTGCCAATGCTTAAGTCAATAACTTTTTTTTTTTTTCAAACTCAATAAGACCAAGCTAATTACATTGTTTATATTCGTACAGATATTACACAACAGCCATAAATGACCCAGTAGCAGTGCACTTAATCTAGTGAACTCAGTAAGCGGATCTGCCGGGTATTGGTAATCTATAGAAGACTTAACCAATTTTTAATTACCTGGAAGTGGGCCTGGAAGGAAGGTGCGTCGATATATACTTGGAAGAATGAATAGCCTTGAAGGGACTTGTTCCCAGACCCAGGAGTCAGATACTAAAGTAAAGGGTTTGGTGTATTGAACGCATAGCAACCACTGAGTGTGGTAATAATGTGCGTGCAATCTTTTAAAGGATTCCAAAATAAATGGAAGAAAACATTTTGATCATTAACTGCTTTAAATACACCACTGTTACACATATCCTATCTAATAAGCTTTAGAGAAATAAGCTTCAGGGAATGAACGGAATGGAACGGAATGAGTATCGCCTATCGGGGGAAAAACAATACAATTTATTGGACAATCAAGCTATGGGTCAATGAGTCATATGTATGCATACAATTATAATATAAGACGCTCCTCTGAGTATGATTATAAGTATGTAAATAACGCGTGCAATATGGACCCATAAATAACGAGTGTGAGATTGTTTTATACCCGTTGATTTAACCATAGGCATAGTCAAAAGTCAACCATGGTCTACACAATAGATGCATTATACAGATCATCTCAATCGGGCCATCCAACAATTTCAACGTGTTAAACGGATACAGTGAGAGTTTACTTAGTAAAATTGATAGAGGCTCCACTAGTTAAGTGATAAAGTAGCGGAGATAATCATATCACAAAAGGGTATATTCCCAAGTGTAAAATCGTGACTGTCAAACGAAACACAAGTCTGTTGTAGACTGTTCATAACATCCCCCACGTTGCTTGAACATCAGGTGTGAATAGGACGAAGTTAGACCTATAGCAATTAGGAAGACGATCCTAGGACTAGGGCTAGACAAAATGTCAAAGGAATTATATACATACACTAAGTGATTAACCCATGATAATACGTCAGATTTTTAAAATGCAGCATGAAGGCATTAACAGGTGCTATATCCTGCCACGTAAATGATGAACAAGTACGGTATAATTTGTATTTGCGTACACATGTCGCTTGTTAAATTATACACCTACATACACTAACGCATGATAATACGTCATATCATGTAAATCGTAATACTGAAGTATATTTTGAAAGGAATGACGATCAGAGACTTTACAGAATCAATAAAAACACCATGAACAGTTTCATCACCATGGCATGACCTAACAGGCAGGAGGAAAAAGAATGTTTTTAATTATGTGGGATTTTTAAAATGCAGCATAAAGAAAACAGGTGGAATATCCTGTCACGTAAATGCTGAACAAGTATATAACTCGTACTTGCGCGGGCAATTAAAAGATGGTTAGTTTATGGTAAGTGGTACTAGTAGTATAGATACAGAGGGTGCCTTACTACTGCCCTTAGTTATAGCAGCACCATAACTGCATGCCGAGCCGGCTTGAAGCTCTGAACAGCAAATTCATTCGTCCTTGTCCCCTGGGCCTTACAACGTTCTAAACACAGGTATGGCACATTTAGGATAAAGCCGCTTTGGGTGAGGCATATTCGTTTAGAAACGGGGTAACATATCCCAGATATTGGTAAAATGTGGTGAAATTGCCACGGGTCTTTCAAACAACACAAAGGAAAGGGAGCGATCCGTCTGTCCTTGAGTGTTGAAGCAGCGGCAGGCAGGTCAGCAAGCCTTCTCAGCATCACACGCTTTTCGTATGTACCCGATTAAAAACACAACAATAGAAATACATAAGAATCTAAATAGTAAGTGGATAGCATACAAACCTTAAGAGTGATGTTCGATACCAACGGTATAGCGTACCATCAAAGTAGCCAAATAAAATCGATAAAAACAACTAATGAATGGCCAGGTTGGGACTTCACAACCCGAGCTCTAGGCCACAGGCACCGGAAGCCTTGCCTTCTTCCCAGAAAACATTTAATGGAACGATTTTGCCGCCAGGTGGCAGCTCTGCGCTGCTCCAGCCTCCCGCGCGCTTCAGCAAGGCCAACTCCCCGGGCAACTGTTTCATTCTTTAGCTTTCTTTTTGATTATTTATTATTCTTTATACCGTTAGGCCTACTTAATCTTCTTTTTCTTTGCCTACTATCGGGCTGTAACTTGATCATTCATACACTGCTACCGGTATTAGCCACTTATTACTGCCTTTCATACATTCTTGGATTGCCCAAGTACATGGGTCATCTAAGACCAGGCACTTTATCTACTATATATATATATTATTATGTGCGTTATAAATATTCCATTGTTATTTACTTGTAATCTACATAATGCTACATGCAAAAGTTTTATTATCATTATATGTTTAGTACTGTACTGCATGAACGCCTACAGACACAATGTCTTATACAGTTTTGTTTATATATTCCTTGAATACCTATACATGTAAATTCAAGCTGTACTGCTTGTCTCAGGGAAGTAGGTAATTTACTTATTAATTTTACCCTCCTGCGTAGTCACTTTACTAAGTCATCCTAGGTTAGTCACTCTAAATCTATTCCAAATTTGTGGTAACTGCAGGAAGAGATGGTACCTCGCTGTATCATAAAGGTGTGTCGACCAATTTGTCTCTTTTATTCTACTCGACTGTACCCACTATGTACTCTTCGATTATGACAAATAAAAAACATCTTATCTTATCTTATCTTATAGCCTACATAATAGTGCCCGGTTATAGTTCCATTTTAATGTGCCTTAGTACATTGGTCATTGCTTAGTATTAGTTAGTTAGCGCTAGTCTAACTCTAGTATGGTGACGGCCGTACTACACTGATTGAGTAGAGGCAGGTTCGACTGACTAAGTATTAGTAGGCCTAGTACCAAAGAACTATAACCTGGTTATAGTTCTTCGGTAGTACCGTACAAGTGAAATTTACCACTTTTTCTATAATCTCCATTCTATACCGTAGGCCTACCACATATGTCTGTGTTTTATAAATAAGTTAACTTTTTTTTTTCATTTTAACAATGGTTTATTATTTCTGACAATGGAAGGCTTAAATTATATCATGGTTTACACGGGCTAATATTGTGTTTCCTGATCATTATATTGTATAATAATTCAATAAAAGTCACATCGCTCCTAAAGTAAAGAATAATCTCTCCCTCTATAGATGTCTGTCTTTTGCGCTTAACATGATGTAATTGAGTTTTGTTTATGACAGATGGCCAAACATAAAGTAAATGAAATAAAGTGTCCCTTTCATCGGAGCCCAAAGTATTTGCTTGATTTTGATTTTATTTAAATAATCATTTCAAATTAGTTCTGTTTGTAAGTTTGTACCGGTACTGGAAAGACTGTTATCGGACGTTAGAAATTAATTGACCAATATATTCTAGACCCCGTGTCTATTGTATAGACCATGGTCAAGAGTTGTATAATTCTTGATATTAAAATCTAAAATCTTTGATGTGTTAATATTTTATTTGACTACTAACTAAATATGCCTATTGGGGAGGGACTGACACTAGGGGAAGTACCTCAGCGGTCGTGGCGTCACCTGTGTACTACCTGAAGCCAGACACAGCTATAGTGGACTCACCTGACTTAAATTATCAGTTCCTTACTTTGATTTGTTGTATATTGATGTGTTTACGTTAATCTGGATAGGTCAGCTTGACCAATAGGAGGAGACTCTGGGTAGCCGACCTGTGTCTGACAGAAGGTATGAAAACATACAAAATGGGGTGTTACCAAAATAGAAAGGGTATCGTGACAAAAAAATATGTCGAAATAATAAACGCGATATATATGTAGATAGGATTTGGAGCGCCTATTGAAAAACTGTAATTAACAGAGATAACATAGCTTGATGTTAATTGATTAACGCTTAAAGAGACTGACTTGAAATCATTGACTTTTCTGGTGAGTACAGCCTTTCAAAAGCATTGGGTTTTTCATATTGATTATTTTGTAAAATGCAATAAAGGTGTACAAATATAATTAATAATTTCTGTTACATTGTGTTTTACTTCTCTCACTGTGAATGTAGGACACTTCAGCAAGGTTGACCACCATGGAGCAGCTGGCCTATGAACATTTTAGTCGACAATTAGAGTGGCTCTTCTCATTAAAATCATATAGTCATGAAATCACTTGAAACTTGTTCAGCTTATAATTATACAGTATAGGTATGGCAATATCTGAAGTGTCTCGTACAGAGTATCACTATTTTGTTTTCATTCAATAGTGCGCAAGTGGACTCAAAAGTAACTGATTTTCACCCCCGATGTCAAACCAACTGCTGCTCTCTGACCAAGGATTTCGAACGGCTGCTAATTATTTTTCAGACTATTTGCACTGAAGTATCTCTAAACCCACACATCTAGTAAAGTTGAATTGTTACGGATATTATTATCGGGTAGTATATACCACCTGTGAGAAAATTCTGTTACTCGTCACTAGAGTTTTTTTGGTTTTTTTTTACAACTTTTATTCAATAATTAAGGGGTTGGGAAGTAGCATGAAGTGATCTGGATAATTATGTTATGTATATACTTGGTTGTAGCATATCCATATTATTAATATAGGTACGGTACCATTAGTTCTGCATTATACATAGAGAGAATGGGACGAGCCGGCAATAATCGAAAATTTATTGGACGAGATTTGTCCACATAAGCACTCTGCCTACGGCATCGTGCTTATGTGGACGAATCAAGTCCAATAATTTTTTTGATTATTGCAGGCGAGTTCCATTCTATATATATTATATGGGCATAAAACTTGGTGCATGAAACTATTAAAAGTGCATATAAGTGGCCAAATTGGTGACAAAGTAGTTCATATAGGACGCGTCCTATATGAATATTTTTATAGCACCCCACTTATAGCACCTCCCATATAGAATGCGCATATAATAAATTATATTATTATACGCGCATGCTATATGAGAGGTGCTATAAGTGGGGTGCTATAAAAATAGTCATATAGGACGCGTCCTATAAAAATGTAGTTGTCTAAAAATAGCTCTGACTCAGCACTTCCGCTGTCTCCGCGGAGATCCCCGCGGAGATCCCCGCGATCGGTAATCCACCTGTGATTATAAAAATACATAATAAACACCACACCATTAAATAGAGAATTAAATTCTCTATCAAATGATGTAAGGTTTATTATTGTAGCTCAAGAAATGGCTATGATATGAACGTTTTAGTTCAACCAAGTCAGAAAGTAAACACTGCATGATCACACAGTCCTGACAGCTCACTCACACAGTCCTGACAGCTACAACAAGCCTACTGAAGGTGCTCTCAGCGAGGCAGCTGGGGCTCTCTGAGAGTTCTTTAATACTTTTTCAGTGATATCTGATGATGATCAAATTTTATGCACATATAATAAATATAGAATGGAACTCGCCAGCAATAATCGAAAATTTATAGGACTTGATTCGTCCACATAAGCACTCTGCCTACGGCATCGTGCTTATGTGGACGAATCTCGTCCTATAAATTTTCGATTATTGCCGGCTCGTCCCATTCTCTCTATCTATTGTTTTGTTATATACATGATCGATGCATGACCCGTGTACTCATTTACTAACACTAGTACATACTTATAATGAGCGGGTCAAGCACCTGTTGTTACCTGTATATGTTATAAGCGGCGGGGTTGGGATACCAACTCAATGAGCACTTGAGGATGAGTGTGTAAAAGGTCATTCTGGCTAGGCTCAGAGTTGAGAAAGTCCCTCCATGCTTGGGAAAGCCTCTCGCTCAAAACCGCAAAATGCCATACCTAAATATAGAGTTCCGATACCTTTATTTCTTATATTAATTAAGTAGCTTCAGTATGACTGAGAAAGGTGTAAAATGCATAATGTCCATGCTGAATAAAAATCTTTAAATACAAAAAATACAATCCCATTATAATCCCAGTATCACGCCTATTCCAAAGCGGGCAATTCATTAGCGCAGTAGGCTTTCAGTCACTGATCACTTTGTCTGATCTGAGAAGCTCTGATCCTAAACTGGATTGAAATTGTTTAACGGGTAACGGCCAAGGAGTGCAGCGACCTATCGATCATCCAACCTAATTTTATTGAAAAGGAAAAATAAAATTTAGTTTGTCACGACGTTTTCATGCTGTTTTGAAAATGTTTGGTGATATGACATGTGGGCGTAAAATGTTTACCCTTACAGTTTGGCAAAACTTACTATGGTTTTAGGAGGGGGTGGGGGTGGGGGTGGGGGTGGGGGTGGGGGTGGGGGTGGGGGTGGGGGTGGGGGTGGGGGTGGAGGCGTGGTTGCATGCAAATGAACCTGGTGGCCCTACTGAGTGTGTTCAATAATATTAATAAGTGATCAGTTAGGCCTACTTTATATATGAATACCGGTACATGTGATTTAAGAAGACTTAGTGTATTTTCATTAGAGTTATAACTAGACACCGCAGTGGGCGGAAGGCCACATATATGTGTGTCCTTGTTTTGTGTCTATATGAGCTGCCGGGAATAACTATAGTTATTCCCGGCAGCTCACGTTAGCTCATATCTTAATGACTTCAACGGCATCATATTCAAAATGATGAATGAAACATGTTATTAGCCCCGTTCCGCCCTCCTCTTTTATATGATTGTATTGGGCTTCTCCACGAAAAGCAAAAGCAAATTGTTTAAAAAAAGATGTGCAATTTGCTCAGAGGCCTACCTCGTTCACTTGGTTATATAATCGGTCTCTCGATGAAGTGCCTCAACTTCCTCCTGTGTATGTTGTTATATAGGCACAGCCCTTTCCCCAGCACCCATTGAGGTGTAGGTTTACCCTTTATCAGACAGTGTTTGTTCACCTCACAGAAATAGACCTACCTGAATGAGGATCTGAGCTGAGGAGTTTATTTTATTTTTCTAAATGCAAAATGTCTTAATTGTCCATACCTTGCATTAAATATGAATAATAGTATTGTTGATTACAAAACAGCACACACCAATATCAGTGTTGGTATTATGTTGCACTGCAGCATTGTTCATTGGATCATACCAGATTCACATACTGTGAGCCCATATCCCATTATGTGGACTTACTTTATCATTTGTTTACTACCGTACGGTACATGTATAGTACTGCATGATGTCATTTGCCCAAGGATATGCTGGACCGGTAAACAAATATTACAAATAATAAAACGCGAAAAAATACCCATCTACCCATTTTCCCATCGACCCATTCTTTTTCTCATTGAACACCCGCGCATGTATATGCCTATCTTAAATGTTTCAGTAATGTATGTTGGGTTTGATTACTGGGGCCTGTTGCATGAGGTATCGTTAAGTAAAAATTGTGTCCTTAAAATATCCTTAACACCTTACTCCAATATCGTGTCCCTAAATCATGTTTTGTGTCCTTAAATGGGGGTCTTTTAACAATGTGCCTTTGAGCATGGGATATCCTTATCGTAGCGCTAAGTGACCTCCGTTGTCTGCTCGTTTCTGAGCGATAATAGAGCAACTAGCATATCGAGAATTTGATAATGAGAATGGGAGGGACGGGACGTATTTTTTCTCAGAAATGGTGATGATGTATATGATAAGTATATTTCATGATTTAAAATAATTTTCTTTTGTACAAATATGTAAAAATAAGACACAATGTACGGGTATGTTGCTACCAGTTGCAACGCACCACTTTCACCATTATGCCCGCCTCATGTTAAGGATAGGACAGGTCTCATGCAACACTAGAACAATCATATTGTTATTATATCCTTAACGTATCCTTAATATAATGTTAACGCTACGATATCACCAAAAGGTGGTGCAACGGGCCCCTGGAACGGGCCCCTGGAAAATCATGAAATATACTTATCATATATATCATCACCATTTCTGAGAAAAAATACTTTTGAAAATACTCCCTGACCCTCCCATTCTCATTATCAAATTCTTGATACACTAGTTGCTCTATTATCGCTCAGTTCTCTCTAAACGATCAGATAACAGAGGTCACTTAGCGCTACGATAAGGATATCCCATGCTCAAAGGCACGTTGTTAAAAAACCCCATTTAAGGACACGAAACATGACTTAAGGACACGATATTGGCTGAAAGTGTTAGGGATATTTTAAGGACACAACTTTTACTTAACGATACCTCATGCAATGGGCCCTGGTCCCTTTGCCACGCCACACACTGCAAGCCACGACACGCGTAGCAGGCTGTGCCTCGGGTAGCAACAAGACCTCCAAAAAATATTAACTTTAAAAATCTCATTAGACGACCCCAGAAATGTGGGAAAAGAGGATTTATCTACTGTGCTAAGCTAAAAGGTAATTCTAGTTGGTCCTGATTATTCAGAAAATAAAGTCACGCTTGCTGTAAATTAATACCTCAAATGATGGATTTGTATGAAAACTAATTGTACAAAGACAGTAATCACATTTATTATACCAGAGCTATGTTGTATGTTTAGCTGTGCTCAATAACTGCTCTATTAAAAGGGCACTCAAAAGTTGTACTGCCATCTTGTGGATATCTCTAAACATTAGTGCTCCCTCAACCTGCGCTGCTTGATTCAGTAGCGCTGAGGTGGATATTTACTGCACTATAATCTATTGCGTTGTAACGGCTATACGATCTAATTTTACGCTTTTCACGGGGAGTATTTGATTAGACTTGGCTGCCTGCGAAAATGCTCTACTCCCGGCATATCTGACCAAGTATAATCAAATACGCCTAAGCTAGAAGATAGCACTTGGCCCTAGGCTAGGAGCGCAAGACTTCGACTTCGCCAGAATCCCTAGTCGGTAGGTGCTTGTTCCGCTCTGAATATTTTGCTGGATCAGTTATTTATATATTCATGCGTGATGCTTAAACTTGACAAGTCGATTGGAGAGACTTTGATTTTTCAGTTATATATTAGTTGATAGAGCCTAGAGCCGAGGGAGGGATGTTGACTTCGAGTTGCGTGAATGCATTGTTCATCCATCAGCATCAGTGGTTGGATGGTGGCTGGGCGTGGATGGTAGATGGAGAATGCTGGAGAAAGCTGAGAGTAGTCTTCCGTCATTTCTTTCTATCCCCGTATCATTTCTGGTTCTGTGCAGTTTCGGCTCAGAAATCCAAAACATGTTTCAGCGTTGACATTGAAGGATGGGGCTGGGGGTGGGACGTTGATGCTGGAAAAAATGTTTCGGAATGAATTGATTTGAGTGGAAGTAGGCCTAGAGGTGACAGTGTCACAGATTCATTTCTTCATACTTCCACTTCATCATTCATGCCAACTCTATATCCTCTTTCCTCTTTTACTCCAAACGTGGGTACATGTATGACGTCAGTTGCTAGGCTATAGTCTATACGTGAATATTGGGTGCATAACATTAATATTTGCCAAGTTATAGTAAGTATGTTTATTGCTAATAATATTAATTCTCATTTTGTCATCATTGGATGTTGTGTTGCCCGCCTCTAGTCAAGTCGATATAAGCCTATGTTGTTTGTGTTATTGATTAGAATGAACTGAATGAAGTGCCGTGAACCAATTATCCGTTAATTGCCTTTGGAGTGAAAATGTAATAAAAGAAGAAAGAAAGACCGCAGGATACAGTACCGTAGCCTAATGAGTAGGCTACGTAGAAAACAAATAATTATTAGAGTCAAAACAACACCATATCCTAGATGATAGTAGATATTCAATAAGGCCTTCAAGGTCTGTTGTTTAATATGGTAGGCCTCTGAATCGTGTCCTAAATCTCGCCTTTACTTTAGGCTTCTGTTTATATTAGGTCTAAGGTTGTAACGTAAATGACTAATTTATCGGTTCTATGTGCAGTATTATTTTTTTAGGAAATAGCACAGGAATAAAGTGACCATGTGTAGCTCCAGAAAGGACATAGGCATACATCCAGTTCATATACCACATGCGAATAGTTGGAAAATGAAAAAAAAACAGTAGGGCCTATATGATTATAATTATACATGTAGGCCTACAATATACACCGTGAATAATACTAGAGGAAAACCATCATTGAAGTGATCCAGTCCTGGCAGAAAATGTAAAAAAAAAAGAAGTAAAAACCCATCGAAAACGCCAGGAGATGAAATGCTTTCAGTGTGCTTTATTGGGAAATAGAAGCATTGGGCAAAATTACATACCTACTCAAGGAATGTGGCCGTATGTCTGCCTTATGGAACAAAGCTAACAGTATATATAGGTATGTTCCCGCTGCAAACTGTATCACCTGAATCTAGTGATTAAAACTCATTACGGGATATTATTTTAAAGTGCTAGGTATACTGATCATGTTAAGGGCCCAAATATGCGGACGGTCATGTCAGGTCCACCGCCCTTATTACTGCTTGCATGATTAGCACAGAAAGTCGCCCTAACTCATGTGCGACCTAGCACCTGGCAATCATTATTTTGGGGAAGCAGAGGCAACATTGGCCATTGTTATATATTCCAGCCGTGGAGTGCCAGTGTTTTAGCCCAGAAAACTGATTGTGAGCCGGATTCTTGCATAGGCACACTGTATATAGATACTACAACGAAAAATTCATAATTTTAATTCACTTTTACTGCTTAACAGGTAATTAAGTCTATCAATATTTTCTAAAAAAAAAATGTAAGCCTATACGATTCTTACCTCAACTTTGAAAAGATGCCAAAATAATTAGACAAGATAAATAAAGTAGTATTACCAGTTAATTTCGGTCAAAATTGATCCTTTCCTATCCCAGCCGAAAGTTCCCTAAGTCACCAAGATAGGCCTTTTCTTTTCAAGATAAGCCTAGTATATCCCCACAATTAATATGATGAGTTATTCATTTTGGTTAACATTAGAATCCTACTATTTTCAATGTGGTCCTTTATCATCGATGAAATTTTATATGTTAGGATACCCTGCGTAGATAGACTGTAATACTATGAAGAGGCTACCGAATTGCACTATTCATCCGTTTTATGAAAAAAATACCACTATACAACTGCAATATATACAAAAATATCTTCCCCTCTACATACCTATAAGGACCACAGAAAGTAAAAAAACAATTGAGAAAAATAGTTTAATAAATGTTTGCAAGCCTACTAAACGAAGATTATTTGAAAAACTAATTATGCAGTGGAAAGCTAGTCACCCCCTCCCCGATCTCTCTCCCTTCCCTGCCCCCCCCCCCCCCCACACACTCTCCCCCCTTCCCCCTTCCCCCACCCCTGGTAAGTTTCATGAATATGCCGCGTCTTATATTACTACGTAGAGAGCGCAGTGGGTGGCGGAGTTGGCTCCTATTATACAGGACCTCCATACATTGTCCATAGCCTAGGTCCTTTTCATCAGCATATTTTATCAACGTGTTAGTATAGATCTATGGTGTGAGTTAACTGGACTCTAAACACAGTTGGCGCTTGGAGTATAATACACCTCAGAATCTTTTTCATTGGGGAGAGAGAGAGCGCCGTGCTAATCTAATGTATGTGTAATGGGATACTTATCAAGTTCAGGTTATGCTGACTGGCACGTATGTAACATGCGACAGGTTTACCTTATCGTTCGTTGTCTCCAGCTGATGATTTGTATCTATAGACGCACACGTAGCCTTTGATGTCTAGTATATACAGTGCTACCTATTACCGCGTTTGAGCAACCAAATTTGGGTGTTAAATTGGTCTGTGGTAAGAAGGGACCATATAGCGGCCGGTGCCTCGCCGGCTCTTAACAACTAACACATGTTTGGAGGGTGAGACCCTCTATGAGTAGGGTGTTTAGGTCAAAATTAGATATAGCTGAATATAATTAAGTTTAAACACTAATGCAATAATGCAAACTAGACACACAGTGGATTCAAATGCAAAAATCCGAATTAAATTATCTTTATTCAAAAAAAAGTTATGCCATGTCAAAGGTAAGAAATTTGGGAGAAAATTACCCTCCTTAACTTCAGGAGCCCCAGTCTCAGTAACCCTACACCTTGTGGTGACAGCCTAAGAGATGTTATTGGTAAAGGGCGATCAAGCGCGCAGGGGGTAAGGGAGATCCTATCTGGGCCCTCCGGTAATAGGTAGGACTGTATAATATACGGCTGCTGGATGGTTGAACATTCTGTCAATGTTGTTTTAACTATTTTTGACCTGCTGCGTTGTAGTTCAGTATTCATTGTATCTAGCTTTGTTTAGCCCCTGGAGTGATATTCTCGTATTTCCTTCAGATGGCAGCGAGAGAAATGACAGGTATTCAGGGAACATATATTCATAATCTCTTTTAGAAATGATATGCGTTACTCAAATCCTTCAAATTTTCAATCAGTTTTTGTTATATTTGAACCGAATGCATCATTCGGCACAGCGAGAAGAATAACAAAATACAGCTTCTGCCTTTCACTGTTGATACTCACGGGTACTGGCATTTATACGAGTTCATAATAGAAATAATAATTATTATTAATGTACAGTTACTTAATACTCTAAATCAAGGTATGCATACTTTGGGACTGAATAATCAGACGAGGCCATTCATTCTTTGCTAACCCAAGGAAGAACGATTTATCTAAGACAGACATTTATTCACTAACCTGATTTGGATCAATATTTCTAGTTTCCGAATGGCATCAATTGTTAATGGATGTAAACAGCAGCACACTGCCACTCGAGTGCTGCCCGCAGTTCTCTAGTGTATTAATATATTTTGGACTGGTTACTTGGGCATCGATCTATTGACCAATTCCTGAGAACAATAATATCGAATCCCGATTCTGATTTAGTAGTTGAACAATTCCTCTGCTCAAAGGATCGATTCCTCAGGTGTATCCTCCTATACTTTGAATAGAATCGCCCCAATCCTCACCCAATTGCACATACTATCTGGTTTAAAACGCAGAAGTGAATGACTCCCCACCTAGAGTTAGACTATATAGTTTGTGGGCCCCTACCCTAGGGCAGGTCTACTACTCCCCATTTACTGATAGTTTTTGATTCCTCAGTCGAGGCAGTAGTGACTCTAATAAGTAGTGATTATAATATGATAAGATTTTAGTTTTTAAAAATTTCGTTTAAAAAATATCAAAAACTTAAGCAAGTCTTCCCAATTGTTTACAAGTGCCATTCCACGTTTCCATGTGCTGGGGATCATCCACATGCATGCCTTGGTGACTGTAACTAGCCACTTATATTGTTTGTACTGAGAGAGGAACATGGATTAAAACATTTCCCGATTGTGTTTCCTCTGTGAAGGACGCTTTCCTCTGCACTTCCTAGTTGGCTCTGTTAACTTTTAAGGATCTAGTGCGCAAAATGCCTGGCAAATCACGATTCTATTTAAGTAGACCTTTTGAGTGGTGATGATGATGATGAGAACTTTTAAGGTCGAAACCACACTAAACCCTCGACAGACTTGCTTGTAAATAGTTATGATTCAAATTTAAAATAATTCAAATTTAATTATTTCAATTCATCATTATTTAATATTGCACTGCCCATTCAGAGTAATCGAGGCTCTAGCAGCTGTAAATAGACCCAATCAAAGCTGCAACAGTAACTATGATGAGGTCACAATCAGGGGTTACCATACTAGCATGGCAACAACGGTTGCCCAGGCGAGTTCAGGAACATCGTTCTAATCTGAGGTTTCAAGCCTCAGTTGTGGTGGCGCTTTTCGGACATCAACACGTCATCAATCATTCTATTTAAACTAATTTGATTAGAGATCATTTCCTTTTTTATTGGGATTTGAATTTTTACCGCTCATGAGGATCTATCATTCAGGCAGCACTGGGAAAAATGAATCTTGATCAATCAATTTCTTATTCTTCTCATGTATAACCTATTTTAAATGGTGGATAATGAAATACTATATTTCTAATGTTTTATATCGCCAGGAGATGCATATATATATATGAGAGGCCTCTTCAGTATATATATAGACGAGGGTCAGGTGCATCGGGCTTGATTTACACCTAACCTGACTTTGTACCCGACCTGTTACATTAACAATGACTAGCCGTCATCAGATATACGGTATATATTGTTACAAGATGGCAATGCTAGTTCATTGATACGAGTTAGAACAAATGCAGAATACATGTATTACTATGATTAAATGAATAACTATAGTATAAGAGTACTATACATTTTTGCACAGCGCTAACCAGGTGTAGCTATATGGGACGGTGCTTTAGTTAAGCATTGGGCAAACGATGCTGCGCCGAGAAAAAAAACCTGCCATGAGCACGAGAATTTGTAAGTAACATTTGTATCAGCACGGCTTGTTGCGCCTGGCATCAGTTACTGCTTTCCATGCTGAATGGCATGCATCACAACACTATGCTTCAATACCCAGTAACAGTTAATACTGTACCGGCTATAGCACCACTCGCATACTAATGACTTCGGTGTGACTATCACACTAGGTGACGGTTGTTGATTTCCTACCTCAAATCCGTTAATGCTTTTGCTAATACGATCTTCTTTTTTTCAGCCGAACTTGCGATTTGTGTACACGTTGTTGATCTTTTACTGATATCTTACCGCCCCGACCCACCCTTTAGATTTGGTTTGTATTTTATTACCCAAACCAATCAAGAGTGTAGTAATTGTACTTCCTTCTTTAAAAATATACACACCATTTAAAAGTATTTGTTCGGATTGAGAAGTTGGCAATCAATTATATTTCGGTAGTTTCCTGATCAAATCCAGGGCGTGTTATCCCTTGATCTTATAATGTAGCCATTTTACATAGTGGTCAATCATCATTATTTATAAATTATAGTACTATATGTTACCTAACATTCTTACTAATTAACTTAACCATGAATGGGGGTTTGACCATGGCAATAACTGGTTCATTTATCCCCTATAACATGGCCTGTAGGATACACTGGTACCATAACATATTTTGCACTAATTCTGTGTTATTAATGCAATGTATGGCTAAAGTATTTTCGTGACCATATCAACCTTGCTTTACTAATTATTTATCGGCTAAAAATGTAAATAAAAAAATGTTAACCTACTTAGCATATATAGATATGTTACCTGCCATTTAGATTTCACATGAAATCAATCGGAATTACGGTTCTCTTTAAAAAAATAAAATAAATAAAACTAGCTTCATCCCTGGTTATGATATGATGGCATTTACCAACCGATGGGCCCTTCTTTCTATCCAGCCCCCAATCAAAATATGCGGACACTCTTTCCTCCTCGACTATTTCCCTCAGTATCAGTTTCTTTTTTATCATACAGGTGGCCATGGACCCATAGTACATCGACTGCAAATGTTTATGTTTTAAGGTTTTCAGAAGGCAGGCTGCGATGGAGTGAGGGCGATGGTGACACGAGTACAGAATGTGTCTCTTCTTGGTCGCTCCTGTTTCTACGTCTAGAGCACGCTCCACCACACCACCACCACCACCACTTCTGAACCACCACTAGAGGATTCTACCACGCACCACCTCCATCTTAGCACACTCATGTTCAAGATAACTTCATCGCTATCTCTTCACCACTCTACTTCCATCTTGCAAACATCCTCCTCTGTATTAGTTTAGAATTCTGCAGGTGAGTTTTGAGTAATTCTTGGAAGTAATTGACCCATTTATTATGTTATTTCAATAGATGTTAGCTGTGATGGGGTAATTCCTGTTTTTTTACTCCTCCCCCTCCTTTCCATCTTTAGTCTTTACCTCTATTCAGGCGATGTATACATTGTTTGCTGGTGGCTCACAGAGAGAATATATTGGATCAGGAAAGAGAACTAAGGAATTACATAAAATAATTCTTATAAATTAATTCCATAGTTTAAAAAATGTTTGGTGGTGTTCAGACTTGAAATCCCGCATAGAAGTAACGTGTGTTTGTACAAAGCCAAATCTCATAAATTTGCATAAAGTTTGTATAATAAGAGAAGAACACAATTGATACTAAATATTTGTATCATCTGCACTTCTAAACTAATATCCTTAATTTACAATGACAGTATATGTGAATTTAGGTAACCCAATACCTCAATGCTCAGAATATGTATGTATAATATTTTTTTCCGGGAAATTCGTACAATTAGGTAATTATAATAATAGTAATACAGTAATTTTACACTGGAAAAGGGTGCCTCTGTTCTATAAAAAACCATAGCTCTGTCCCTTGTATCGTATCGTCAAAGATACTGGTATCATATCCTAGGAGGGGAGAGGCATAGCCTACTACATACCAAAGTAACAAATTGAATCGTAAAATTAAAACGGAGTAGATACAAAAATAGAAAAAAATGTATGAATGTATGCCAAATAATAACAAATTGTGTACTTTATACTAAGCATCCCATCACAAGTACACGTTTTACATAGCTTGGGATAAGATACCGTGGAATTATATTCGTGAATCGGGATTAGGGCTTTGTGGTCGCCTTTATTTGGTTTTCATTAGATTCACGTTAGGTTGCGAATATCTATTGTATATATATCTATGTTAACCTCCCTATTGGTTCTTTATTGTCCTGTTGAAAGACGCGTATCAATCCTTATCTTATCTCAGCCCACAACTATTACATGTGTTGAGGGTCTCTAATGATAGCTGACCATCATCGGACTTAGTTTTAGATATGCCTACTCAGACATTTGATGTCGGTACATATTAGGTTGGGAAAGACAGTTGGAAAGCCACACCTGTTAAACTAAGGTTAGCGGTCGTTCTTGATAACAGAATGGCCCATGTTGGCTTATTTTAATATTCTACATCGTAATTATAATTCAGCACCCAAGACTTGCTGATTAAATAAGCGGGGAATTTCAGTACCACTTGTGGATGTCGACAGGTCAGTTTTGGTTGAGGCTTTTGGTTGTCTATGCTTTTTCAAGTAAAGATCAATCTTTTTGTTGTTGTTAAAATGACATTGCTATAATTTCAGGACTGAATAATTAATCTGACCCATTGCATCGAAATCGAATAGGTAGTTCATCACCCATATTAAAGATAGTATCATGGCTATCAAAAGAGAAAAGAGTTTAAATTGTATCCCTTAGATTGCAAGCATCTTTGACGACTCAATTTTTCAAGGTACAATGGAGTCCCAATGAACCCCTTTATTTCCGAATCAGTTTAACTGCTATTTAAAATTTTGTTTAAAAGGAATATATGCGTAGGACATCAACACCTTGCTGTGGCATTAACAACTTATCGTGCAAACATGACAAAACCTCGTATATTATATCATAAGACATATGTTATAACTGTACAACTCTAATTCAGTTAAATAACATACCCTCATAAAATTTGTACTTCACATAAGTGTTTTTAAATCCATTTATTTCACAGTCGCCAAACTTTCCTGAATTGTTGGCGGAGCACAGCGATCTATACCATATGCAGCTTGTTCTCACACGCAAATGGATATTTCCACGCACCTTTTCAAGCATTCAGGAAGTGCATTCATACTCGCTTTGTCAATGCTATTCGCCGTCAATTCTGACTCCATATTCCTTTGGGACAAACATTCTGAGAGATAATTGTTAAGGAGATGTGGCGAATAATTGTTTCCATACAATATGTATGCATTTCCTTGGAGGTTTCACTCAGAAGCGTCGAAGCATATAATGGCAATTTCCACCAATTTGACGACTTTTTCAGCTCTGAGGGCCTTGTTACCATGGTCAAACTTAGATTAATTTTGCTGTTTGATATTTTGTGGCATATATGCCTTAGTAGTTAACCTAAAAGTTTGGAACCATTATCTCGATTGGTTAAATTTTTTTACAGGAAGAGGAAAATAGTCCCAAAATTCTCGAAAATTGGACCTCAAAATATACCTTTGACCTTGATCTTTGACCTTGGAATATAACCTTTAGCGGTCACAATGAATTCTATATTTTTGTATACAGTGGAACCTCTCTATTAAGACCATACTTGGGACTGAATGATTTTTGGTCTCATAGCGAGGTGGTCTCTTTTGAGGGCACTAAATCTAATAAGAGGGAATAATTCGGGACTGGGAAAACTGGTCTTAATAGAGGGGTGGTCTCTATTATGAGGTGGTCTTTATGTGAGGTTCCACTGTATATGTGATTCCACTCATAAAGTTTATATTCCATCAAAATGATACAAGTATAGTGGATATTGCGAGTAGAATATATTTTTTATTGATTAAATTTGATATGTTTAACTTTTCTTTCTCAAAAGCCGATAATTAGATTTCCTCAAAGGTTACAGAGTGGCCGCCAGATTTGAAATCAAGAGATTCCTGAGATTTAGAATCCATCAAAAAACATTGTATGACCCAAAATGCAAGGTTCCCCTGTCCTGACCCGGTCTAGTACCAAAATGTTCAAGTATCTGATTATATGAAGAGACCTCCCTCCACCCCCACCCCCTCTGACTCACGCGACACGGAATAGTTTGGCCCTGTGTATAATGAAATTAGCAAGACAAAATCTTAAAAGTATGAAATTTTGTTAAATTGTCTGAATTTCTCTAATTTTAAGAATAAAAACGATTAGTTCCCATTATTATACAAAATATGCATAGAAAGGGGGGGGGGGGTGCGTACTGTCCCCCTGATTTTCTCCATGGAAAAAACCTGAAAAGTGGTTTCTCGCATATTTCTCAAACCTTTATTGCCAAAATAATCATATATTGTGATATTTAATTGCTCAAAGCCATTATATATGATATAGTGTGGTTACATTTAAAGTCGTCAAATTGGTGGAAATGGCCATTATATGCGTGCACTAGTGTGGTGCAAAGAAATACCCTAGTTCTGCTATTATCGACCGACAGGAAATTTCTCATAACTTACCTCAATCTAAACTATTCAGCTTTCTGATGAAAATAGTATTGAGCTCGTAGCCGGGCTACGAATGTGTATTTCCTAGACCATGTGAATGGGAAACATTAATTGTCCCCCTTTCATTTGCAGGAAAATCGTTCTATCATAGCATTGATTATAATAATGTAAATCATATTTACTGCTAACTTTGCTTTGTGTATCTCAACTTTCCAATCGCCTGGAGAAAATTACAGTTTTAATTTCTGCTGAAAAATATGAATTATGCCCTTCGTGTTGTGAACACATTTTAAACTAATTTCAATATATCTGTACCTATTACATATTCATCTTTCTTGCTCTATAAAATTGGTTCTAACTTTGTAATGTATGTAGCTTCGCAAGTTTTTATTGTTAGAAACAATCCTTAATAACATTTGCGGATTATGGTTTTTAGTTACTCTTGCGGGAGTATAGGATTTGTATATGCAAAAATGTTGAATAATCATCACACCATATTACATCATATTACATAATTAACACCTAGACCTGACACATTTTACAAATTCATGCTTATTGTACTTTTATCTTAAATTGATAATATCTTAAATTTATGATATTTCCTTTTTCAATACTGTTGCCATTATCTATTGTCACAAGTCGATTCTATTATCTGTAACTGATTAACATGAATATATTCTATTTTATATCCCTTGAGTTAATTTCATTGACTACTGTTTGATTATCTAAAAAGTGTAGGATGACATTGGTTTGGAAACATTTTTATTCAAATCAAATGAAGGGTACATCTGTGAACAAGATTGTTCATGATTTCGTTTGTAGCCTTTACATGGGTCCGGGACGTTAATATTATAATTCTGGAATGGACCATTGATACTCAATTAATACCCTAATCTTTATAACATTGTGTTTAGTACAATTGTATTTAAGTATCTAAACACTCCCATTTTTTTGTTGTCCAGAACCCTAATATATTATTCTTTGAATATCTGAGAAATACATAGTTTGTTTTACTTACTTTACATTGCTGATGATGAACTAATTAATCAACCATTTCTTTTATTTGCAACAATACATGGGTTATGTACACCTGGGAGTATCTGGGTCTTCCTGAACACGCATTCAGCATACAAAATTGACAAATTTGACTAACAGAAGCATAGATATGTATGATCCTTGGTTCTCTGAACTAATATTTCTGATCATCATTTCAGTTATGGCGTGTGCATGGCAGATCATGAACAAGAAGGTGGCCATTGCTCTCCTGGCCCTCTCCATCTATGGCCTCCTGCTTGTCTTCGTATCCTCCAACAATATGAACCCTCGCTTCCTCATCACATCCCTCAAGAACGGTTACTTAATGTTGCGATGGGCTGGCAGCAACAATACCAACAACCTAGACAACATCACTGTTACTGCCATCGGCAACATCTCTTTAGGGCTTGGCTTCAACAATTTCACTCAGGAACTGCCTCCTCTAAAAGGTGGAATTAAAAAAGGGGACAAAGTGGCCACCCCTGTACCTTCCTTCATATACGACCCCTCGCATGGGGATGCCAGCAAGCGAGGCCTTCTTGACAAGGGCCATGCCACCACCATCACCACCACCACCACCACCACCATCATCAACACCACCACCTCTACATTTGACAGCAATAACTCCTCTGCCAGCAGTCGTAATGCGGACACTCCTGCGCTTATTGTTCTCTTCACCACCTTCCGCAACTCATCGGATAAGACTCACATATATGACAATACTATGAGGAACTGGCAGCTGTTGAATCCATGGATACAACCAGTGTTATATACCATAGCTGGAGAGTTAGATCTATCTGCGCATGCACGTAGGGCCGGCTGGGACGTGTACACGGTGCCCAGAACATCCAAGCAAGGTGTGCCCATCCTCAGACACATGTTCCTCCATGCTCAGGAACAATACCCGAATGCCACCTACTATGGTTACGCTAATGGTGACATTCTCTTTACAATGGGGTTAAGGCACACCCTGGAGGCGATGAAGCCCTCTCTCTCCAGCATGAAGCAGGTGCTGATAGTGGGCAGGAGGACCAACTTCCAGCTCAAGCCCAAACAGCAGATCAAGTCACTGGGAGAGGTGGAGAGGTATGGTAAGCAAGGAAAACTGTTCGCCACCAATGCTCAGGACTACTTTATCTCCACAAAAAATGGCTACCCTTGGAAAAGCATCCCAGACTTTGTGGTGGGGCGGGTAGGGTATGACAACTGGTTGGTGGTGACTGCACTGGTCAGACGTATGTACACGGTAGATACAACCTTGACTGTCCTTGCCCTGCATCAAACTGGAAGTGATGGTAATTATGCAGGACATAGGAAGAAGCCCAAGGGAGACACATACATCAACTACGGCCTGGCCGGCAAGAAGTTTGACTATTCCCTGGGCCATGTCTCCTGTGGCCAGTTCTATACAAAGTTAGAGAAAGGCAAGCCAGTCATTGTGCAGAGGACTCGTAATGGTTGTGAGCGGACTTTCAAGCGCTTCCATGTCAATCCTTATTTATCTATAAAGAAGCAGAGGAAGCGTTTGCTGTTGTGATTTATGTTATAGGCTCATTACATAATAATAGACATCATCATCCTCGTCAGAGACCTGCAATTCATGCCACATTGGAAATTCATATTTATATAATGTATACAATCACCATGATATTAGTATTTATGTATAACTTAACTTACTCGTGTGTTGAGTACTAGGGAATATGGAGTCTGTGCCTAAGCCAAAGGATGAGACTGAGTAGATTGTTAGTAGGATTTAGATAGGTGAACATTAGATAAAAACTTAAGTGTGGGTGATGTATCCTTGTTTTCTAAACAACTATTAATAATTGGGCTGAGATAGCTATAAACATCAAAGAAATCAGGTTCATTCTGATCAGATAACTAGTATTTCCTTTAAGGGTACTGGTAATTTCAAATTCACCTAAGAAGTTTCTAAACTGCCGATGTATTTAGTGTTTTCCTTGTACTGAAAATAATGAGTTAAAAGGTACTCAGTAGATTTATTTTTTGGTATTTATCCGATTTTAGGTTGATCTGATTTCAAACAGTTGCTATTCCCTCTCCATGTCTCACTCTCCCACACTCATGTTTATTAGGGTGTTGGGTTCTCCTTAATGGCTGAACTTCAATGTTCATGTCCCTTCAGAATATCTCAGAATGGAAGGAAATACTTATACATTGAAAATTTGTTGAAGCATTGGTTGTCAATTTTCTCTAAGGAAATAGCGTTTTATACACAGTTATTGTTTATTTGACAATATGAAGTTAAGACTAATACTATGGATATCCTGCCATCTTAAAATTCATCAAGCTAGTCGAAGGAAGTTTATTTGAAGGGTATTATGTCGGGGTTGTGTAAAGTCTAGGCCACATATGATATATACACAACAAGTGGCCATAAGGCAGAACTTTATGCAGTCCAAATCTATTCTGGTGTGGAATAATTCATTCATCTTATGCTTTCCGATGGCACCTGACCATCATTAGTTAGTAGTATCACTGTATGGATGTTCCTTTTCCCATGTCTCATTCTTCCCACTCCAAAGCACACCTATTCTAACCTTTATTTATCGCTGTTTCCTGACTCACACTTTCATCTGCTCATATGTGTGCTCACACGTTGTGTCATCATACCCCTTTTCTATGTCTGTGATTTGATTATGCGCGGATAATGGTGGAGTTATAGAGTAATTAAAGAAAAGTGTATCATGAATATATATATTATGGAAAATCGATGGTAGCTCAGCAGGACCTGAGTGCAGTGTTAACAGCTAGAAAAGTCTGGTATGATTTTGTAAATTATAACTAATGGACGGATACCTACAGGTTTGATCTTATTTTGTACACATAACTGAGTAGATGCTTTGTAACGTTTCATGCGCAAACATACATTCAGCTGTGTTCTCTTTCCTCCTTTGGGGAATCCTGATGTCTAATGGCAGTATTGAACCTTACTTACCTGGTCTCCCCTCCCCCTCAATACTCTCCCTCTATAATCAAGATATTTACTCACCTATCAAGGATAAATCAGGACTGAAGGAGGATGGCGCCCATTAGGGAGCAGATAAAGTAATAGATCGCAATGTTCATCGGAAGGTTCAGCAAATTTATTTTGTCAGTGAGCTTCCCACTACCAAGTGTCACGATGAAGAGGGTCCAGAGGAAAGAAAGAAACGCTAGTGGAGTTTCCACTCTGTGTCTTCTGTGAAATTTCTGCTTTCATGGTCTGCATCAATGTTTTCTACTCCTGGGATGTGAGTGGTTGAGAGCCAGTTGTTTCTCTCTTCAGCCCACCTTCAGATTTCCTTGGCAATGAGGTCAACATTTTGTTGACATACACCACAGCCATGGTGTTGACTGGAAGTATCTGGTTGATCTCCGTAGAATGAAAGAAGTGTTAAGTGTATGGCTTTCATTTCCAGTGTGTTGATGTGGAGGGATGATTCAGACTGAAGCCATTGTCCACTGGTTCTACCTGCAGGACACACAGCTCCCCATCCTAGGAGAGAAGTGTCAGTAAAGATTTCAATGACAAGTGTAATGTGCCTGATTAAGAGTTGGCAGTTCAGGAGTTGATATTTTCACCACAGCTCCTGTTTGGCCTTTGATACTCTCATGTGCTTCAAGAAGTCGTCCGCGTTCCTGAGAAGGGACTATAATTTATTCCTTTCCAAAGCTTTGTAATGGGCCAGCCCATAATCTATTCCTTTACCAGTAAGGGCTGCGATGGAGCAGTTGAAACGGATACTGTTGATGTTTATAATGTACCCCAGGCAGGTCATTTCAGTGCTTGATGTGAAAGACGGATTTCTCTAGGCCGATGGTGAAACTTACAATAGCTTAGCTAGGAAGAAGGTAGATTGGTGCAGACTTCACCTGTTGGTGCCCAGATGAATGAATCATAAATGAGTCTCCATGTCCTCCCATGGATCTCAGTTGAGAGAAAATTGGTTTGAGCAATTTAGTAAACATTAGCTAAACTATTAACTAAAGGGATGCAGTTGAACTGGAAGAAACTGCCTCTCCATTGAAAAAAGACAAATCTTTTGTAATTTGGATGTAATGGAATTGAGTATTAGGTGACTGAAATCAATAGATGCGATGAATGAGTTGGGTGTCACCATGTTGACTGGAACCATGGTATTCTAAGAAGGTGTTGGCGTAGGCTAAATCAATGATAATCCTTATTTTCCCATTAGGTTTCGGGCGAGAGATAATATATCAAACGAAGCACTTTTCGTTTTATTTGATTCTGGTAACTACTCCAGAATGCCTCAATTATTTTAAGAACTTCTTCATTTAACTTTTCCTCAGTGTCCTGAGCAAAGCACAAGGTCTAGGGATTTCTTTTTTGAAACGGAATAGACATGAAATTAGTTTAACTCTCAAGACACATTCAAGGACGAAGGGGTTGGAGGTAAGTTTCCACTGATTTCCACTGATTGGTGAAGAATTTTAGACCACAAGATCTAAAGGAGCTTACCTCTACTTCTTGTTGTCCTTGTTTGTGTGGGACTTGGACTGGTTGTTGTTATTGTAGTTGTGGTTGTTGTAACTGCCTCTGCCACATTTCTTGTACTGTCCCTTTCCCCTGGAGTTCCAGTTGTTGTTTTGGTTGGGTTGGGAGTTCCGACTCTGTCCCCCGTTTGTTTTAGCCTGTTTGTTAGGTCCCAACTTGTTAGACAACCTGTTGGTTGTGTTGATCTGTTTGATGGCCTCTTTGATATCAGTGCCTAGCAGGAGCTCCGGGGTTGAAGGGAAACACACAAAGTCATTGGCTAGGGATTTGTATTACTGGAATTCTCTAGTTTCAGCCTTCTTTTCTTCTTTAGGTCCTCCGAGTTATATGATATGAGCCAGAATGAAGTAGAAATCCGGTAAGTACCATGGTCCCCATGGTCAGCTGAAGTGGAGCCTTGAGGTGGATCAACAACAGGGTTTCCAGCGATTTTGCTAGACAGATCGTCCTGCAAACCTGAAGGACCTGGAGAAGATCCCCCACTATCAGTGTCACTCTCTTTTTCCGACATAATTAGGGAAAATACTTGAAAGCAAGATAATGAAGATAGGAGAGAAATTGACGCTCAGGCTCTGGCGAGATGGCGGCTTCATTATCGAAGCGTGGGCCAACACCAGTAAACGCAGGGAATTCAAAGTAAATTCCAAAATGGCAGAATTCACAGTGAAGTACACCGTAACAGCAAACTATGAAATAAAGATTTCTACCGAAGAATAGGTGAAAAATGCTGAGATTATCCCAAGTAAATCGAATCGGGATGGCGTCCTAATGTGTTGCATGCACAGCATAGAACTGGTTCTTGCACATGCGCCTTTTACTCATCTGCTCTGTCCACTATGGAGAGACTACAGCCTGATTAAATGACTGACAAATACAATTGGGGGTAAAGTCAAATGGAAATGAGGATAAGTATTTACAATCTGTTGATATAAGATCAATCCAAACAAGCACTAATCTTCTACAATATTTCAAAACTATATTGTTTTAGGTGGATGGACAAAAGCTGGAATTAGAATATTCATATGAATCAGTTATAGGACATCATTGGCCAGTCTGCCTCATATGAGGGAGTATATTTTAGTATATAATATATACCTCCTGCTGATATTAGCCTATCAATTGTGCTCTTCTGGTTTTGTGCTCTGCAACTAAATATTTAACAACCTGAAGACCGAAAATATCCCACCTCGTGTTTGTCCCTGCGCAATCTGTGACAATTTTGAATTTTTTGTTCTCGAGTCATAGTTTCTTTATACGTTCCACTTTTAAAGAAATGTAGCCATGGATATTGACTATATTTTGTGTCTATGTGATGGGAAATTGTATCTGTATTAAGTAGTCATGGACCTAGGATATTTACATAATTATCTATCGCGGAACTGATTTATATACACGTATATAGTATATATATTATGTGTATGTATGTATGTATATATATGTAAAGAAATATGAAGTTTTATATGATGATTCTATGGTGAGGTCAGTAAGGAATGGACGATTGTATAGTATGGATGATTTATGGGTTTGATTTATACAAGTATTAGCCCTTAATCATGTCACCTAGCCCTTTGTTCAGCGAGATGTTTCATGGTTTTGAAACGGTCTCAAAACACTGTTGTTTGTGGTATAGAGTGTATGGAGAAAACATTGGCGTTTGAAGTATTATCCACGTTCTAAATAATGATATGGTTTGATTCACTGCCAGATTTAAGTAAGCCTTTGATTAAAAGTTAGTTTTGGCATTAGCCCTTCTGGGTTAGATTTTTACACATTGGTGCTGTCACTGTATCCGATTATCTGCAGGGTCCAGTAGTGTCTTCCTTATTTGAATAATGCTCCCTTCTCTCACGGTATTTAAATTTATTATTCAAAATATACCACATTTGACCTGCGCAATTTCAAGTTGATGCAGGTTTTGTTGCATCATAAGGGACAGATACCTGAATTTTTATGTATAACTGGTATAGTCCATTCAATGTAAGTAGATATGCACTTTAATTTGCTTTTCCCCTGCGAATATATCAGCACACTGCCTGGGAAGCTGTTTTTCAAAAAAGAATAATGGACGTTTGTCTGAAATGAATAAGGTTACCTACTGCTTATATTGCTTTATAGAGCTATCATAGCACTGGCATAATTTATATTATCAAACTAGTCTCTTTGTTATGATATTAATTCTTTAGAATTCTTTTAGAGAAAAGAAGGAAAGGCATTGTATTTTGTCGATTTTTTCAGATTTGCTTTATGGGCTATCATCAGATAAAATTGTATACTTTGTATCCAATTTTAGCAGGATATTGTTTCATATGACGGACTATACAAACCTACAGGAGTCTGTCTCATGCAAAAGTTGGTTTTATCTTAGAACTGTTATCTTTTAAACATAGATGCTCAAAATGTTTGATTGTATTTACAACCTTTTTAATGAGTGGATGGGAGTACAGCTGTCTGGTAGACATGATGCTTGGAGCTGAATAATTCTATCGAACTGGTAAAACTGTGTTAATGTATACTTGTTAATTGTCATTTGTACATCATGCCCGGGGCGGCCCATTATAATAACTCATGTTGTATTCTCGTAATGGCATCAATTACATTTATTTCATATCAGGGGGCACCGCCACCACCACACCACCGGCCAGATTAATTAGCTGTATTGTTTGTGGTGGTAACCATGGTAGCTGGACATATCATCTTACACATTGTTTCCACCTCGTCTACATGGTCTGCAAACAAATAATAAACATGTCTACCCGCACATAAATTATCGAAGCTTTTTATTTGTTTTCTTCATCTTCTCTCTCTCTCATATGGTTAGTCCTGTTTCCCTGATAAGGACTGCTGTGCGTTGAAGGATGGCCTGGCAAACTAAACCACTAACCGCAGTTTCCATCAGAAGTTTTACGGTACTGGCCATAAAACGACATCCAATAGAAGTTTAGAATTAAAATTAATGACAAGGAATTACAATTTAAATGATTATCGCAAACCATTAAGAGGCGAAAATAAAGCGAACAATTTTCGTTTTTGTATTTTATGCAGTCAGTTGATTTATTAGGATACAGTTAAAAAGCAGGACCTTTCAGCCCTGAACTGGAACAGCCATTTCAGCATTGTACAATAGTCAGAATTTATTTAGTTAACTTGTTCACAATATTCTAATGGCAATACTTAATACATCTACTGACCCTGTAACAATGGAATACAACTATATATCGATGCTCTATGACTGGCCACGTCAAGAATAAAGATAATATTAAAACTCTCATAGTTGTGTACAATCATTCATGTTTAGATATATATATATATATTGGATATATCTACATTTACACATCGTGAGTCAGAGGAGCTGCTAGTGAAGCACAACATGTGACCTTTGGTGGTTACATTGCTCCGTACAGGGTATTTGGAGAAAACAATGACTAGATGGTATCTCCTTCACAGTACGACCGATACATTCGTGTCTCAATTTAGGCCATAAAACTGATCCTCTGCACCCACTTTCCCCAAGCAACACAGTTGGAAAAAACATAAATTCCTCTTTGATACACAAAAACCATTTGTCTATACATCAATATATACAAGTAATGTAATTGTTATTGCACTTTATGAGCACACGGAAGAAGAGAAACTAGGTTTCGGTATTGTTTATAAGCATTTGCTTCATAAATATTTGTTGCACACACAAATTGCATGACAGCTCAAGTTCCATCGTAGTAAATTGGAATACATCAATGCTGTATGTATACAGTTGTGAACATTTAATATCCCTGATCACTGATGAAGCCCCGATAAGCGGCGGAACATGTAGGATCCGCCCTAATATAATATAAATAATATTATATAATATAAAAGCAAGAAAACAGGAAACAAACAATAGTTGAAAGTCTTTTTCTCAATCTGAATGTAATCTACATGTTTAATACTCCCCTCTGCATACCCGTGTTTCGGGAATATGGCGATAGTGGAACTCAGTCCAATAATTGCAATGATAGCCATGACATACACGGGGACATAGCACACCAATGTAACGTTATCACATAATCATTGAAAATACAGCTATCTTTCTTGGTATATGATTTTCCATGATTGGGACACGAAATTTCTACCAATGACCATGTGTATCTGTCTATATATGTATACATAAAACAAGGAGTTCATAGCTTCTTAAACCTCACTCTATCCATAGTGATGGCTGTACAATATACCCACTTTCAGAAAAATATCATTCATAAATCAGGTCAAGGTCCAAAGGTGAGGTGGATCGTCGCACTTAATGATCGTGAAGTGGGGGTGCCAGTCGCAGCTGAAAATGCTCATTCTGTAAGATGCTCGGAGATGCAGATGTGAATTTGGATTTTGGGTTAATCTCTGATTTGGATAATTCTGCTAGGATGGCCAGCTGCAAAATATATAACGAGTCTTCGTAAATAACTTACAGTAGGTTCTTTCATAGTTCGTGAAACTGAAAGGTCCAAGGCACATTTGCAATAATCATTTTAACTTGTGAATACTGTTCATTGTTATAGACATTATAATTGTAAAAGATATTTACATAATTCGATTTCAATTTGTTTAATTCTTTTTTATTTTTTTTAAATAGACACACATACCCTGGATGGAGTTTTCTGAAGACGCCGCAGACTTTCCAGTGATTGAATCTGCAGTGGATCAATTTGAACCTGTAGTAAATAAAACAAAACTTAATTAATTCATAAAGAATGTAATGTGTTCATCATCAATCATTGATCTAAGGTGTACACAATCAATGCAGTTTATATCACCACCAGTCTTGTTGGTCAATGGCCATTCTCTCTAGCGTGCCCCGTCAATGGTGGAATGATCTTTACAGTTCTCCATGTCGTCTCACATCTCCCTCTTTTCAGATTTAGAGCTGTCATGATAACCGCAGCTCACTATTGTGTTTAGTTGCATTTTAAATGATCATTTACTGCTGCACCATATTCAATGCAGTATTGCCCTGATAGTACAAAACGCCCTTCTTTGTGTTTATTTGAATACCGAGAACAATAACTCTTTTTTTCTGTCTTCTTTAATCGCCACAAAGCTCGAGTCATATCACAAGCTCACTTCGTATACTTCCATATAACAGCGGGAACACCTAAACTTTTGTACCTGCGTCTTATACTTGGACGATGGCTTGGTAGGGTCTGACTGGGAGGGTGCACTGTTAGAGGAGGATGAGGAGGGAAGGCGAACACGATTGGTGGCGGTCTGTCTCTTGCTCCTCCTGCCGCTGTTACACATGTAGCACACCCACGACTCCCGCCCGTCAATCAGGGAACAAGACCCCGTGGAACGTAGGCAGCGCACGTGGTAACCATGGCCACACCTTTATATGACAACAATATATTTCAGGTCTCATAAAACAAGGAATGCATTCATAGATCTTTTGCACAAAGAGACGTCAGTAGTATAAGAAATATATAATTTTCTATGGCACCACATTTAAACATTTAATATGCCGCAATGACAACAAACAGTTCCCAAACTCTATTTTAAAAGCATTGTAGCACGGAATACCCCTGAGGAAGGAACAACGAGTTCCGAAACGTTGGAAAAGAATACAAATTAGTATATAATGAGTATATAAAAGTCAAGTAATAACATTTCATAAATAAAAGATGGAGTGAAGACAGAACTGAGTGAGTACCTGAAGCAAATACTGGACTCTGTATCACTAGCGGGTTGGAGAGACTTGCTGCACAGGTTACAGGTGCTAGAGCGGGGCACGATGCCTCGTGCTACAGTCACCGTCAGCTTGGACAGTTGGAGGTGCAGGTCATGCTGCACCAGCGACTTGCAAGAGTTTAGTAACGTCTGCAATAACGTTAAAGCATGTATAAGACATTCCATGGAAATCAAATACCAAGACAATCATAACGATATTCCACATTTCATGTATCAGTATAACAGGTACCGGTATATAGTAAAGGGTATCGAAACAAGAAGTATAACAACGTGTGGTTCCCTCATTGCTTGCTCGTTTATTATAACAATTGTACCCCAGGTTTTGGTATGACTTTATGTTGGATGAACAGCTTATTAGGACCCAGGGGGAGAGATTATATAAAGTGATCTAATTATTATAGGTAACAATGGATTGTTGCTTTGCAACATATTGTTTGGGTCACTGAAGGTCACTGAATTGATGAAATGAATGATTATCAATTGACAAGACAAACCACACTCACCTTCTCATAAGTGTAGGTATCAAGCATGCCTAAAATAAGTTCTTTGATTTCACCGAATCTGCCAGTGCTATACGAGGGGTCCTGGAAACAAATGTTACCATGAAAAATAATACATTTATACGAAGCGCATACATCAGTAACATTTATAAGTACATTATATACACATGAAAAGCAGGACAAAAAATCAAGAAAACGAAACACATAATTCATCACTACAACATATTTTAACCTTTTTAACAAGCTATTTTCTACTAGGAAAGATAGTTGTAGGTATTGTATAGATATGTGGGAGTAGTTGAATCGTATTATGGGGGAAAGACTACGTATGACGAGGCAAATGCTGTCTTCCCTCTCCTAAAGCTACCGAGCTTCTTGGGATTCTATGGGATCCCCATAATAAGGGTAACAGACAGCCCACCCCCAAAGAAAAAAGATCAAAACATCAAATAACAAGTGAGTATAGGTGTACAGCAATAATACAGACCTGCATAATCTTCTGTAGAATGGCAGGGAGTGACATGTATCCCATCATACTGTTCAGTACATGACTCGTCATTTCCTTCAAATCTGAGAGAAATTCAACAAAGTGGAATGACATTACCTTTCATTTAATTGGTTTGTTCAACTTTATACAAAGAGACATACGGTAGTACTTCCTGCTACTACCGACAATATATTCAACGCGAAAAACATATCAGTTATAATTAAGTTACTTAAGTTATGGCCATCAGTTACAATTTGATTATAATTTATAAGGTGTCAAAACAATGTTCGGTGGGGGAGAACGTGTCTACATCAATCAACGATTTTTTCAGAATTGTTATCACACTTATTCCATGTCTTGCAGCAACTAGTTTTGCATTACTCTGTACGGATCTTCAAGTAATCGTGTTTTATACCTTAAGAAAGGCTACAGTTTCACCATCTAACCTTTCTTACCTGTATGGTATTTCTTGGTTACAGCATCGTTCAGTTTATGCGGAGGAGACAGTGTTAACTCTAGCAGAGGGAACCAAAGAGTCTGGAAGAACCAATAAATAATTTGTTCATACTATTCTATAAACTATCATGGATACGACCTCTTACATGCCTTGTATAATGTATAATGCATGTTACGACCATTGCTTAGGAAATATAATACTTGTTACTATGCCTTAGAATATAATAACTGTTAGTCATTTAATTTTATATTAATACAGTGGAATAATCCTATTTGGGACCATTTGAAATACAATCCTTAAAAGATCCTGATCCAAGACAGCAAGACCAAGTAATATTTAGCACAGATTTTAATTAGTTTACCTCTCGTTCTGATTCATTCAGTCTTGGTGAATTTCGTTGACACAGTTCAATGATCACAGTAAGAACTCTGTGTACCGTCTCCCATGCATCCTTCAGGCCTAGAGAATGGAAGCGATATTGTAGAATTATCAAGAACATAAGGCTTTGCCACTATCTGTTATTACATTGGAACAAGTCCCACTATTGAATAGAGGGCAAGTTACAAGATACAAGTTTAAAGGTTTCTAGTCCTCGCATAAAGTGCACTGGAGTTGAAAAGGAATTTTGGTAATCACATTTGCAATATATGATAGCAGAGTCAGACAAATCGAAGATTGGGGAAACTTATATTGTACATGTAATTAACGATAAGATGTACAGTTATCCTTATACAAATAGTTGAAACTTAGGTCAATCAGGAGGGTTTACAAACCTCTCTTTAGGATGGAATAGACTCCCTGATACTCTATGTACAGAAAGGAATAGACATTTACGAGAAAACACAAACATCCTTATTCACACTAGTATTTACACCGATTGCATATTTTTGATAAGTAATATCTGAAGATTGGTGTTAGCCAGCTATTTATCTCATTTGGTCAATGTCTATAGATTATTGGAACATTTAAATATTCTGATTCTCTTTTTTACGGCTGCTTACCTTCGGGTTCTTCTTCTTCGCTAGCAGCCAGTAGTACGAGCAAGTCGTCCAATTTCCCCTGAAGTTTCTGTAGAACAATAGAATGATTATAATTAAGAAAAAAGCAGAAGAAAAAATAGTTCTTAAAAATAGCTACCGTTTGCAATGAGTGTTATATTCTAATGACCGATATTTTAGCATTGTGCATTTATTTCGGACTGAGTTGAATTTAAAGCTAAACTACTGATATTAAATTAAAAGCTAATCATATTCAACTGTCTTTTTTTAAAAAAAAATATGATTTGATCCACACTATGTATGCCTGAACAAGGGTGAATAAACACCCAAAGTATTGCAAAATGCATTACCAATTTTCTGTTTATTATTTAGATTGAATAACAAACCTCCATCATCACTTGGAAGGCACCCTGGATATCTCCCGCCCGTTCCAGGAGCAGCCCCACAGCATCTGTCATGCCTTTAGACCGACATATCTATAATATAAAGTACAAACCAGTGAGCGAGTAATAAAGTGTTTTATTGACCCTGACGAAGCCCCCCGTCCCCAACACATAGGGCGAAATATGGGACAAATTCAAATGAAAAATCGAGGATGACGACTTGAGTGAACTTTTTTCAGACAGAAACGTAAAAGTATTTACGTTATAGGCAGGACAGCTAAAGCCACATGCCCTCTACTTTGGGTAACAAAAATTATCTTTAGATATTATGCAGACGTGAAATGTGCGGTGCTGCAACTTGTCTATTTTTTTAAAACTATCTTAATCTTACTACAGCAAAAGACATTGTTCGAATTCGATTTGTCCTAAATATATCCTTGCTATTCTAAGGTGAACATATGGAGTATAATTAGCTACTTTACTTTTCCACCCATATAGCAAACCTTTTTTTCAAATACAAAAAAAAACCCAAAACAAAATATAGAAATCATTTTTAGATTTCCTAAATGTTAACATCGTTAGAATCCACTTAAACTCATCTTTTCAAATATGCTGGTATCTCAAAATCCATTTCATTCAACTTATGACTCATTTTCCTGTCACACCTCACATAAATATATTTCATACTCTACCTGCAGTGTCTCCTCGAGTCTGTAGCCCTCGCTGTCCTTCACATACTCGTACACCGACTCCGGCTCTTTATCACACATGAGCTCAATATAGCGCTCATGTAGTTCTGGTGCAACTTGGCGTTCTATATGTAAGGCTATACCTTGAGTATCCCTACAATTTACACAGTTACAACTATCACCATTCCGTGGATATTGGTCTTAATATGGCTATGTATGAATGTCACCATTGGTAAAAATTATTTAGTTTCAGTGGAGCCCCAACAACTCCTTTTATTAAATGTTCTTAACAATTACATTATCCAGTTTCAAAATTGATTCACTCGTTTACTTATCGCAAGAGGCACTTCTTTACTCTGATTTGTACATTGTCTTTAGCTTGATACATATCTTACAAATATTTTATTTTGTACTTTGGACTTTAGGCTTTGGACTTTAAATAGAAAAATTAAAATATTACAAATGAAATAAGAAATAATACTCGTTATGGGTTTTAGAAGTTAAGTTTAAAAAAACACCCCAAACAACATATTGGCAGCTTGCGTATGACGTTACAAACGCAAGAAAACACTTGCTAATAAGGTCACACGAGATTATCGCTTGTGCGACATTGTGCTCAATAGAAGTTTTAAAAAAAATCTGAAATGGGATACAGTACCCGCCAGCAGCAATCCTCTCTCCCCCTTGTTACAAGCATTAAAGCTATTGCTAGGGCCTAAATCCATTAACCACAAGCACTATGCTAAACTACTCTCCAGAACTACGGTCCTACCTGGTTTGGAAGATGCCATGCAAGAAGCGGTAGAGGATATCATCTTTGTGCTGGAGCTTCTCCACAATTTGGGGCAGATGCGAGGAGAAATGTTTGAGGATGAGGGACGCTGTTCTCTGACTTTCTATACCAATAAGGTCTTCTATATGAGAGAGCGCCTCCCGCTCCACCGCTGCCTTCTCCTCACGGGTGAACCCAGAGTTGAGCATCACATGCTTGATGTAGGAGAACGCCTGGTGCTGCAAGACGAATAAAGCAAATCTTAGAGCTTATTGACACCATCATTCTTTTATGCTTTTGGGATAATTCTTGTAATTCTAGATCCATGTTCCTATTTTATAGGCACTGCAAGAGAGTTATTTTAGAGATAGCTGCCTCTTTAGTACCGGTGTAACTGGGCAGTTCCCAGGGGGTGGATTCTCTGTTGGTTTACCTCTCCTGGCCTTCCGTTACAAGTCCTAGTGCTGTTATTATCATTAATATTTTATTTTACAAGACTATTTCAACTTCAGCTCACACAGCTGGGAGGAGTCACATCAAGGCTTGGACCCAGTACCTGTTCATGCCCCTGGGTCCTATACTGAAGATTTAGAGCACTGCGTCAGCACAACTCAGAATCTATCTTTCTATGCAAAAAGGGAAAGGGGTAATACAGTTCTCCTGGATAGGTCCTTCACGTGAATTGAGTTATAAGGTACAATATGTGAAGGTAATAATCAGACATTAGAATATAACAATTAAGTTCCAATATGAGATCAAGATACTATAAACAGTTTCATCAGGTTGGGTAGTGAATTAATTCTAAACTGAAATCATCTTATCTAATTAATCAAGACCTTCCGCATGGAATTGATGTGTGACATTTATTTTCTATACATGTTAACATATGAAAAGTGTGAAGAAATGGCATTGTTGACAACGACTTGAGAGTCATTACCTGTCGTGCAGGGTCCTTCATATGACAAGACAGAATCTTGTCGTATTCTCGCCGTTTCTCGTGCAGTAACTCACACACTCGGTAACTGCAATGGAGTAGGAAAGTGGTAAAGCATCAGCAGTCTGGGGAAACCTGCTTTTCATTAGAATACATATGAATGTTTCATATCATGATAAGTATATTTTTATCTGATGTTTAGTGAGTATTCTATTTAACAAGATGCACGGCTATGACTAACGTCATATATAATTGCAATGGGCTACATGTATACATAAATAAGTACATGTACACATAAGTACATGTACACATACATACATACATACATACATACATACATACATACATACATACATAGAAGAACCATTCTAAATTTCAAGTAAGCATGTGAATGTTAAGGAATTCTCCCAATGACACCAAGTAAACCCCACCAGAATACCTTAAAACAGCATATATTTAGAAAAAAAAATATTCAAATTATACATTTGTTAAAACAGATGTAAACTTTTCATGTTTAAATGATTGTAACCATACTACATACTAGGTCACCACAATAATAATAGCTGCTCAGATTGTAGTTGTAAGGTGTAACTATGTTTGCATGTACATTTTGTACATGTACATTCATACCTACATTAGTACATACACCCACTGTCACCACTGCCACCACTACCACCACTAACACTAAGCTCCCACTCAGCTGGCCAACAAACTGTGACATAGCATGACCAGCACCAGCACCACTGCCACCACTACCACTACCACTACCACTGCGCTCAGACGAAGACGAAAGTGGTGCATAGACGACGGATGACGATTTTCTTCACAAATGTAGAATTCCAATGGTAACATTATACCTAAACACATTTAACTGCCCATTGCAATTAAAAAGAAGCGGTCGTATCAATAATCAAAATTATAGAAACTTGGACTCCAGTGTGAACAGTCATTCTTTTTCACTAACAATTTAATAATAAAAAAAAGAAACGAGAGAAATATAATTTATACATTTAAGAGTATTGGTGAAAAGATTCAGCGTACGTTTGACAAAAACATGGCGAACTATTTGTATGTGAGATTTGATCTGGGTCTATCACAGTATGCACTGTAACAGACATGCGCAGAGGCACATGCAATTCGCCTACTGACGTTGAAAAATGAAAACATTTTCTCGTAGGATTAAAAATAAATGAATGAATCAATGTATGACGAATGAAATGAATGAATGCAGTGGATACATTCTCATGTCTCTAGGCCTGACTCCAGTGACTTAGACCTCTGTGTGTTGAAATAAATAAACAAACAAGGATAAACTACCCTAAAGGGTCTATGGGAAGCAGCAGACTTACAAGTGTGCGTTCTGTGAGAGAGTGAGGAGTTTGTGTTCATCGAACTGTTTGAGTCCCCCCGCGTGCAATAGCTCCAGTAGCGCCTGCTGCCTCTCCTCGTGGCGCGAGTCTGCGTCAGGCTTAGTGAGGAACTCCAGCACCTGCAACGTCAAGGCATAATTTTAGAACTTTGAGGGGCTTACCTGATAAGCAGTCATGTGGATTAAAATAATATTTTTTTCGAGGCAACTCGTGGGGTTGCAGGGTAAATACATAAGACAAATCTTGGCGTAATCAGAAGTATATACAGCGATAACTCCCCTCTCTACTATGTAATCAGAAGTAGCAAAAGAAAGTGGATCGACCACTAAACATGCTTGACATTGCTGTTGTAGGCTAAACACATGAAGTTAAATAATGGTTCATTGTTGAAGTGTTTTTCCAATGGTAGACAAAAATATAAAATACTATCAAAAGTGTAAAATTGAATTATTGATATTGATGACCTGGGACGGGATGAAAAGGAGAAGCAATTCGCAATCCTGAAAATCAGGTTTATGCTGGGTCCTTTGCATGTCCTAGAGATAAAAAGAGTTCTAGAGAATCCGGGGAGCCTTGTTATGGAGAAAGAAAAAACTGTAAGTATGATAGAGAAAGATAAAAACACAATATGTTACCTGCTCAAACAGCATTCTACTGACAAAGATTGTGTTCTCGTGACGAGCCATCTGGCGGGCGAGGAAGGTAAATAATATACCTATCTGTGTTGGCTGCAGGTAGAAGGTGATACGCATACATTAGGAGCCAACATGACCACAAGTAATCAATGCCATCTAAATAGTATGAAATTATGCATACAGCACTAGGTGATATTCCCCCTTAACTACGAGTAAACGCGTTTTCAAATCTATCATCCCTTTTACATTATTACAAACAGTTTAATACACTCGTACTCTCAGATTTTCTCATAATTTATAGCATATTCAAAAGCTGATGAATGAAAGTTGAAGTATGTAGTCCGTAGCAATGTTCTTTAAAATAAAACACATATATAATCTTGCACTTACTGTGAACCCGATGCTCTCTACCATAATTTGTAACAATATATCCACCAGTCTCTGTCGCTGCTCAATCCTAAAGAACAGAGTGAATGCATTAACTATGCGCTCCAAATATATCCTCTTTGATAAGGAATTGATATGAAATGAAATCGTTCCAACAAATGAATATGTAATGTAGAATATACACCCAATAAACTTACCCTTCTTGAGTATTAAACTCTCTTTCTTCAAATGCCTGCAAAATAAAATAGAAAATATGATTTCGCTTGTTATATGTGAAACCCCGTTTTTTAAAGGGAATGATCAGGCGTTTTAACAGTGGTCTCATCAATGTGAACAAGGAATTCATTTCTAATCAATTTGTCTATGTACGAAGGAACGCTAATGTGTACAGATATTCTACCTACCAATGCAAGTACATTAAAGAATTCCCTGGTGTCGAAGTGTAGAAGGGTACGGAGATGTGGGTACACAGGTTGATCTGAGAGAAATAAAATCAAAATGCCTTAAATAACAAATATAAAGTGTAAGTGTATAACCACCCTATAATCTTTATCTTTTACGACAGGAACATATTCTTACAGATTTTATTTGGATGTTATATGAACAGAAATCGGTCGTAGAGTAAAGAGATAATGCCATGTTATAGTGTAAAATTCAAATATGTTCTATGATTGATCAGTTGTTGTCATGTTACAGTTTTATGTAGATCCTTTGCATGTAGGTCTAGATGTTCCTGGATCAGGAAACCTCATTGTTATATCTGTCTTTTAAAAAAGAAAAGCATTGAAAAAACCCAACAGATATATACGTATCAGGGTGGATTTTTACCTTGCGGTGCTCCTTTCGTATGTAGACAGGTAATTGTCTGGAAAACCTGGAATAATATAAAACAAAGTAATGAAATTACAGGGGCGAAATTTAGGGAAGATTTGGGAAGAACAGTTCCATCATCAGGTCATCATCCTGGAGACATTCAGATCATGGGTAGAAAAGTAGTGAACTTAAAAGGATTTGATTTGATCCCCTAGTACCAAATTAGCTGGTATGGCTTTAATCGCTTTAAGAAGCATTTAACGTTCTCTCACCTCTCTCTTCACACGGGCCACAAGCTCTAGTGGAATGTCACCAAGAGGATATGCTCGTCCAGCTAAACAACAACTGCAGACAGAGAGAAGAGCAACTATAAGTCATTACTTAACTAATGGTATTAAAGAATAATTGTATCATGACAATGATTCAGAAGAACGCATACATTGCATACTACAGGGCATTGGGATTGTTTTCAAAGAAATTAATGTGAATGTTTTTCAATGCTCAGTTTGGGGACAGGTTCATGTAAATGATGGCGGATGAGGATGTGAAAATGCATATTAGTGGCAAGGAGACGGCCATCTCTGGTCTATTCATTTAAAAGATATTTCTAGGGAAAAAAAGCAAAAATTAAATTCTATTCACAAACACATTGACTTAGAGAGTAGTCCTACCTGATGTATACAAGGAGTTTGTTGCCGAGTTTGACCTGGTTGTCGGTGAGTTGTTTGCCTGTACTGAGCGCGTCACTCAGAGCCTTGAGCAGATCCTCGAGTGGAGTGACGTAATCCATCATGCCCTTATTGTAGATATAGAGTATGGCGTCATACAGCCCCTGTGCCCAACATAGTCGCACCACCTGTAGCAAATAGAGTACAGATAACCAAGGTGTCATTCCAGCACTTTTGTAGATTCACTAGCGATGTCTCAAATATGAATAAGGCAGTGATGGGCCTTAGACCCCATCCCCGCACCCTATCCCCCTTAGGACCAAGCAAATAAGTATTTAAATAATCCAATAATATAGAGACTATGTAAACTGCTTGTACCCTAACCTCTCGATCCAAAATGTATTATATATAAGTGTTTTTCTTTCTCCCCCATTGCAATATAACAATCTGCGGACTGTGTGAACTTCTTGCTTGTTATATATTTTGTGCTTTGGGTATATGTCAATAAGAATAGCGGTTGCTACTTTTGTAGTACTCTTATGCTTTAAAAGAAATCCAATGTTTAGAGTGGGGACCGCTTCGACCACCTAAAATAAAAGAGTAAAAAAAAGTCAGCAAACCTGGTGGATGTCGAGACTGGCAATATCAAGATGCACGATACACGCCTCCACCTCCTGGAGCAGTCCCTTCTCAGCGTAGTGGTCCACAAAGTCCTTCATGACGGCCGGGGTAGTACTGGTCAAGCGGTCAGTCACTATGTAGGGCTCCAAACACTCCAGGAATGTCGCCTTGGCCACCGGTTCATACAGGAAGCGCTCATAGATCTTCTCAAACAGGATATCCCTACAAGTAATTATGTTCCGTATGTGTTCATGCAATAATCTTTCAATTCAATCGGATAACACGTTATACTTATAACTACAAACACCTGACCCTGAACCTAATTTTGATTTTGATTTTGCATAAGCATCGCTTTATAACAATGTTATTCTCAGCTTTATTATAAGAAGGAATAGACCTCTATCAACATTACTGATCGATAAGTACTGTTTTATCCTTAAAAACAAACATCTTATATAGCAAGTGCATATGGATCTTCTCAATTAGAATGTCCTTACATGCAATCACGTTGCACATATTTCGATAAAATATTCTTCGAGGTATGTATTTAACTGTAACCACCAAACTGGATGTTTAGCTTATTTTGCGCGTAACATACAATACTTACGTCCTGTCTAAAGCAAGACACACTTCCACACACACGGGAACAATATTCTGCAATAGAAAGTAAGAAATTCAGGGACTAGCATATGACTAAAATATTTAACTAACCACGATGTCTAACAACTTTTGTTCAGTATATATATAGACAATATTACATAGGATACGATAATATGCATTTTTACTATCTAAATATAGTGCCAATACTTGTGGTGAATAAATAGTGGATGAAGTAGCAATATTAGAGGTATACAGAAAACGATAATTTTTCCACAAGAGATGACCAAGAACTAAACAATTAAGAGACTCTGTCGCTGATTTAAAATGAGTTTCATAAACACTAGAATCGTATATTTCTTAATTTCAAATATAAGACTATATATAGAAACTCTCTATGTAGTAGATATATTAATTGTGTAAAATTAACCTGATTAGATACAGTAAATGGAAAAATGACTGACCTTGTAATATTGCTCTATTTCTTCACCTCGAAGATGCTCAGGTGGAGGGGTAGATACAGCTACTTCCACGTAGTAATCTAACAACTCCAACATCTGAAAGAAAATGCACATCATATATCATTCACAGTAGTGTACTACACATGTCAACGTGATGCTCATTCTATATGTTACTACTACTCTCTTGATATAATTATGAAGTCCTCGTGCTCATGTTTCTAGTTAATACGGCAGTTTAAACCCGAATTTGTCTTTCTGAAACAGAAAATATCTTTTTTCTAAGAGGACTCCAAGACTTCACATAAACAACCATTTATATGAGGATATACAATATCATATACCTTCAATGACAATATCATTTTCCTCACATTTTGATTTTTCTGTAAGAAGCAATAATCTATAGGAAATAGGCAGCAATACAACTAGTACCAACACACCGTATGCTATATACTATTACTATACAACATATATACAGTTTAGATTAGAAGTAAAGAGAATTCTAGACTGAATCTCACCTTGATAGAGACTAGTTGTTTCCTACGTGTAGGTCCCCCGGCAAGGCCCACCACTGCCTTGGCCTTGCCCTCATAGAACGTACGAGCCAGCGCCAGCGCCTCTCCGTACTTGGACTGTCTCACCAACACATCCAGACGCTGAAATATTTGTTTCTTTATTGAAATTGTCTTTCTTTACATGCAATATTACAATGCACAATGTGACGAAAAAGGACAATGTCGGTCTTCCAGATTGCCCTTTAATGAAAATTTACAGTTTTTAATAATGAAATATACAATTGTAAGTTCTAAATTGTGATGTGATGTACTGTACTCTGTTAACATTTACTGTGAGTCTATATTTCCGGAGGATCGATAATAATATAATGTTATAAAGACTTAAGTGTATACAGCCATAGATTTGTGGTTCCAACGTCAGTGTATAGGACTAGTAAACAATGTGTTGTAAGAGATAAAACTTCGCAAATAGAGAAATTGTTTTTTTAAAATGTCGATGAGAGGTTCTTACCTCCAACCAGCTTCGCATTGTCATGACATGAATACTCTTTGTACCAAGGAATACAAGCTGACCGTTGTAGCACACCATCGACTGGTAGCAGGCTCTCTCACCTGCATAGGCCTGGGATAGGACATTTATAGAAGGATCATCATAAATCCGTGAAGCACAAGGACAATACTTGAATTGAAGAATTCTTGAAAGATCTCAGTATAACAAAATTAACAACAAAAGCACATCTTTAATAATTTCTAGTCGGTATGAAGTGATACTCCCCCACCTCTAAAATCTGAACAATTCTTGTTTCAGTAGTTACAAGTAAAATTTTGACAGTTAGGTTGTGAATTTTAGGCAACCGGGATCTATCAGTTCACGCCCTTACATCACCCCTATTAATATTCATAAATGAAAAGGGAAAATAGAAAATACGTGCACACTGGATATATATATCAAACGAACTTTCAATCTTAAAATTCTATTAGCCACATTATTGTGAGCGAATCTTCATTCATTCATTCCATTGAGCCTTTTGGCTGCCGTTTATTAATCCAGATTATGATATCTTAGATCCATATTAACGTCTTTATTGTATGAGAACCTCAGGGAGAAGTGCTGTTCACAGCAAAGAAATCAAGAATCAAAATATGGTAAGAATTGGTTAACTCACAAGGGCTTTGCTAACGTTGCCACCGGTAGCCAAGGATTTGTAGAAGCTTGTGCTGTAGACGAGCTGTACCTCGACCAAGTCTATTACCTGTAAGTACGGAAAGTGATCTCTTTGAGTTCTTGTGTCTAATGGCGGATAATAAGGTAGAGCACATCTGACTCAAGTCAGGTCTTGCAGTGCTTGCTTTCATGGGAAAATATATACAAATAGTTCAAATATAAAAAACATAAGAGTAATTACTGAAACATACAAAAGTAACATTAAACCTTTACAATTCGGATGGTGGTCAAATTAGTAATATATAAATTTGACTTCACATGCACCTTTTAGAATAAATATCTCACACGAACATTTTAAGTGAAATACAATGTTTATAAAGGAATCCCATATAACACGTATTGGAGCGGTGCATTTGATGTAATTAGGATAGAACCCTGTTAGTACTACATGATTGGTCTACTCGTCTGTTGATATAGGCAATAGTTTATGGAAAACCCAAAGGTTCTGTGAGTATGATTTAGTATTCAGTCTTACTTCCAATTCTTCCTCACTGCGAACATCTAAGATGTGAACGCGCTCTGATGTGTCCACGGCAATCATCGTGCGAGAATTCATCCACTGAAAAAGTAATTAGATAGATGAGAGTATTCAACTGTCACAGTGGTCTATGGTGGCTTTAGACCCAGAGGCATGAGAGTGAAGTGGCTCAAATGTGACCACAGATCTATATATGGAGCACAAAGGGGAACAATATGTAGAGTATCAGTTTATATTTAGAAAATAATTTACCTTTTAATGTAAAACGAGAGAGAGCAAGGGACACACACACAGTACTTACAGTGAGTGCGAGAAGTTTGTAAGGCAGTTCTGTTTTCTGTAGCATGGCAAACCGTATATCATCAGCGCTGTGGCACACCACCTACACACACAATACATATTTGTCATTAAATTGTCTTTATTATTTACTCTTACAATAGAATCTATCAAAGCATTGTAGGCTTTTATAGGTATATAAGTGTTTATCAAATGTATAGAGATATCTACAATAAAGCATCCCTGACACTACAATAATACATCCCTGATACTACAACAATGCATCCCTGATACTAAAATAAAGCTACGCTTGCCTGGAAGAAGGTAATGGTTGCATCACGAGCGAAGGCAAGGACAGGGTCTATGACTCGATCTCTCTCCGACACTTGGATAATGACAAACTGCCAGGCTAGGAGGGGTAGCGTAGCTGGATCACCCTGCAATAGTGTCAACAGTTTAGTCGTCATGGAACATAATCGTATTGTGAGTGTCATATTTTCTTTTATGCTTTTCTCAAACCTCTTGTAGTTCCGGGTCCACAACATGGTCCTATGACACTACAAGGTGATGTACCATGTAGAAATGGGTTAAATGGGTTAAGTATTTGGTATATTGGCGGGTTTTCAATGTAAGTCTAAAATAGTTATATTAGCTTCTAGTTAATTCTTATATACAGATTTCTAAGTGATTCCTGTTTGGATCTTTGATAGTACTTAAATACTTTAAGAGTCTGCAAGTCTCGTTCTCTTGTGGGAAGACTGTTCTGTAAGTGACGCTCCCTCCTTATACATATATTACAATGTCACACGATGAAGTGATAATATCTGAAGTTGATTAAAAGAAGCCAGAAAGAGTTTCAATATATAATTGACATGGAGTATGGTTACCTTCAGTGGGTGGGTGAAGAGAACCTTAAGTTGTGGTCTAAGAGTGACGATGAACACCTGTAAAGTAAGAGTTAGTGATACAATTTCAATGAGATGAAAAACTAAATATGGAAAACAACTATCGAAAATCTCAAAGAATGGGACATACCGTATTAGAATAACAGGCATTGTTATGTTTATTAATAATGTGCATTAGTAATCATGTTTTGATTTCTGCTAACATAGTTCATCCGACTAGTTCCCTTCTACATAAGATAAAATAATCGAATACTATCTGAGGATTTTTTGTCAGAAAATAATCACATAGTTAAATACAAACCTGGTTGTAGCGCACGTACACACTTTAAAGTTCACACGAGGGTTAAGATATACGTGTCCTTGAAGCATTCATATTATGGATTTTTTTAAAAATATAAAGTACTTACCTTTGACAAGGAGGCCATGGCCAGTAGGATCACGTCCCTCATTGGATGGTCAGGTACCACGTGGTTCATGTGGAGCGGTTCCACTGTACATACTTCACCCCGGCTATAACAATCAAAACACAACTTGAGTAATATATACTGGTACATGTACCTTGGAGAGAAAAAATTTATTTACACAATGGGAATACAAGACTAATCATTACTGAATTATAAGGATCAGGCCGTCAGTAAATATGTAATTTGCCTTCACCATGCAGTCCACTCAAATAACCCATCAATTAGAGAAAAATTCAAAATATAGTTCAACACATTTTTAATCAAAGCAATACCATATATACACAGATATATAATAGCTAGATGGCATTAATCAAGTCTCAGCATAACCTAGCAGAATTTACTAAGCGTCTAGGGCTGCCGATTGTACATTTTCGGACGCCATGACCCACATGAGGTTTATCTTTACCAACTTTGTAAATATGATATGTAGTATAGCAACTTTATTCTAAATTTTGCCATACATTTGTGTCGGAGATCTACACATATATAATATATGCATATGCTTTAATGGGAATACCGTAGTTAAGTTTCATCCTAAGTTAACGTACACAATTTTAATATATGATATTATCTATAAAGCTCTTTGATGATATACATGTATTGAAGATTTATCACAAGGATAGATTACCTTCCAGAAAAAAGACATCGTGATTCACAAGTTCGTACACCAATTAGGCGCCTGTAAAGAGAAAATGATTAATCATCATAAACTAAGTTAAACATTCAATGCTAGATTACGGAGGAACTCGGAGAAGAAGAGATGGATAACCAAACTACAAACAATGGTACTGTTACAGTAGTGGGTTTCTGGGAAGGCTCGGGAGGCCTGGGGCGTGGCTGCGTCCACGCGGGCAGCACTAGAACCTTGGAATAAATACACTGAGTGGGCTCGTCTCTACTCACTTATGATATTACAGTCGCCGTGTCTGCACTTCTTCTCTCTCACCGAATCTATTCAAAATTTAAACTGTAGGATAGTCTATTGACTATTACCTTTATTGTAGCATTAATACTGGGGACACACAGTATTATATCACTGGTGGAGAAGCCAATTAAGATCGTGGTTAATTGTGTATTTTGTACACGAATTATCCCCTAACTTAAGGGGTGGAAAGTTTGCTGAAATTGAGCAAACCTTTCCACTACCTGGTGAGTAGAGAAGCTCCAGTCAGGGAGGCTAAAGATAGCCCACCTGGGAAAAGCAAGCCAGCTTTCTCTGGGTGTAAGGAGACCTGAGAGGAGTAAGCAGTTATGTGGGAGGAAGATACAACAGTCTCCCACATTGAGTGACTAAAGGATAGACAGACATCCAACTACACAGTGCATCTCGCCATGGCCATCACAACAGCCCAGAGAGTTCTTTCAGAACAGGAGAAGGAAGAAATTATCTTGGAGGCTATCACTAAGAACTTTGTGGAAAACTATTGGTATAATGTTAAGCATAATATCCAGGTGACCGAAATACCCGCCTCTGACCCATCAGTTTGGTTAGGCGAAGATTGGGATGCTGAATTGGCAGAAACAAAGGATGTTAAAGCTTAAAAACTATCAAGTTGTGCCGAATCCAGGGGATGGGAAAGTGAGATCATTACCATCGATCTCATATGTGTAGTGTATATGTATAGCCTGGAGGACTTAGGGGAACCATGAATGTCCATCATGGGAACCCGGAAGACAAGGGCCCCAAAGAAGCCTAGACCGGGGTACATGTTTTCTGATGTCTGGAAACGTCTAAGGAGTGGGGGAAACTATTTAGCTAAAGTACAGCTTCCCCGTGGTCAAATGGACGAAGAGAATGAAATTCAAGAGCAACCACTCCTTCACGACCAAGTAAGAGCATTGCGTCAGAACGCCCAACCGTCAACATCAACGGCTGAGGGCGTCCAACCCTCTACTTCAACCCCAATTGCAGATAAGAAAGTCAAGACAGAAGGGGATGAAGGGGCGCTAGCTGTGGATATTTTGGGTACTCCTACCAAAGTACAATATCCAGAGTTGGAGGAATTAAGACACTGGCAAAGAGACAATGAGTTGGCAGGGGGCTTTGGTGTTGTAGGTCCCCTAAAAGAAGGACCGGATGACGACGACGGGGATTCTCAGAAATCCACGCTGTCGGGATCCAAGTATAAGTCAGTGCTGACGCCAGGAAAACATCACAATTCTGGCAGAGAACAGTTCAGGGAGGATCCCAATAGAAGGGGCTATGAGAGTGAGGGAAACCAACAAGATCACTTGACGGTCCCACAAACAAAGAACAATAGGGAACGTGATCGGTTGGATCTATCTTCATTCTCAGATTGGAGTCTCTCTAATGTGAATGGGGATGGCACCCTGAAGGTAAACAAGCCTGCTAAGACTTATGAAAACATAATGGCGTCGAAAGAGGATAGTGAAGGTAGGGGTTCTGAAGCATTAGGTGCGACCGGTGGTGTGCCTGAGGCAAAATCTGCAGGGGACAGATTCAGAACGTACGCTACAATGCACCTGGAAGGAGCAGGTGCAGTGCCACAGATGGATCCTCAAAGAAAGTACATCCAGGAACTAAAGAGGAGGGATGAGCTGATCCTGTTTGAGCAGAAAAGGGCTCAAGATCTGGAATGTGAATTGCAACAGTTCAGAGAGGAACGGATTGACTTGGAGACTCAGAACAATGTTGTGCGGCAAGAGTTAGATATGTGCAGGTACAAAAGTGATGAACTGGTGCATACCTGTACAATGGAACTGGATAGGATGGAGATAGACCATAGGCAGGAGGTGAACGAACTTAGGGAAGTAATAAGAAAGCTGCAGATAAGAAACAGACTATTGGAGGTTCAGGCAGTGCATCAACCTACGCCGAAAGTGCCCACTATGGATAGACCAACTCAGACAATCCAGCATGAATTGCCGCGGCCACAACAGTTCCCAGGTGAAGAGACAGGTCAACACTTTGACATAAACGATTCATATGGTAGCATCTACAGAACAGCTATGCCTCCAGCACCATCTATAAGAGGATTAAACAACAGGTTGGATATCCCTCAAAACACGCCACCGCCGGCGTACAATAGAGACTTGGGACGAGAAATTCCAAGGCCAACGGCGCCTCTTAAATTGGATGGTTATCAAAGCGTGAGTAGGCACAGTGTGTATGTCCCACAGCAGTCTATAGGACGAGAAAGTTCCAGAGATCCCTTCCCAGTGCAGGGAATAAGCCCAATAAGGCCGAGGCCCACACGTGTACATGTGGAAGAAGGTCCAGGTTACAACACACATGGGCAAATAGGATCTGTGGGGCGTCAGAACAATGATTATCTTGTCCAACGCCAATGGGAGATGGAAGACCCTGGCGATGACGAGTTCAAAAGGGGCAGAGTCAGGCACTCGAGACAGATGCCCATGGGAGCTCACAGAAGGTCACGCCAGAAAAAACAGATGGATGACAATTCAGATGAATGGGAGGATGATTGGCTGACGGAGTCGTCATCGTCAGATGACGAGAAAGACAGCAAAAATCATCTCAGAATGATCAGCAACAGGGCGGTGAAACAGGTGACAAAAGATAGTGCGTCAGTCGCCAAAACACTGGCAGCACCGCCCGAGAAATTTTCAGCGCCAACGACGTTAATGTCGGCGGCGCAGTTCTTGGCCGACTACGAGGAATATACTGATTCCTTGGGGGCGTCTAGCTCACTGAAGGCACAGGGAATAAAGAAGTTTTTGAAGGGTAAGCCCCTAGACTTCTATAAACAGTATAGGTCGAGGAATCCTACGTCAGGATTTGAGACCTTCAAGAGAAAATTTCTGGAAAAGTTTAAGAAGCTGTCCTATCACGAACGCATGAAGGACTACAGCAGCCGCAGACAGGGCAAAGATGAATCCTTACAAGAGTACGATGCCGAAATGGATCTACTTTTGGCTAAGTCTGGTGTCGATGACAAGACACAGATGAAGTTTTACATAACAAATCTTAAGCCCAGTTTGTCAAAGAGAGTCATGGCCGATAATCCGAAAACCTTGGATGAGGCCATGGAGGCGGCGAATCGCCATGCTGTTAGTGATGAGGCTAAAGAGGAAGAGCACCAGGGTTCTACTACGGCGGTAATCAACCTGTTAAAGAACATGGCAGCTGGGGAAACTACTGACGACGAAGACAAGAAAGTGTCTTTCAAGAAGAAGAGTTTCAAAAAGCCTTTTACTAAGAAATTCATAAAGAGAGACAGCAGTGTAGAGTCAGTGACGCCAAAGGCAGGTACTCATATGTGTGGTAATTGTGGAACGTCAAGTACCCCCAAGAAGAAGTGGTTTAAGCCTAAGCCAAAGAGCCAGCCAAGCTCAGGTGCTGAAACGCAGACAGAGGCAGAGGAATCGGGCCATGAAGGTGCCACCACTTCAGAAAAGCGCAAGCAAAAACTTGTAAAGCGCGAACTCACGCCTGCTCCAAGCAGGAAGAAAACCAATGTTAACAATGATGAAGAATAAAATGTCATTGCGCCGAAGACGCATGGTGGGAAAGAATAGAGTTGGGAGATTGTCCAGAGTGGATGGTAAAGGGCGTGTAATCCCTAGTGAGCATTCTGTGGACCCCGCTGAAGGTTTTTACAATGTGGAGGGTGACTCTTATGATCTAGTCACTCTTTTTCAGGAGGAAAACGAGCGTGTAGACAGAATCAGACTGCCAGTGAAGGACGGATTTGTGCGTGCTACCGTGGGTAAGTTTACCAATATTCCCTTTTTGGTTGATACTGGGGCGACTTGCACATGTGTTAGTGAGACTTTGTTTAAAGGTATAATTGCACAAATTGGGGACATCCCTATCCGGAAATTCAGGAAAAGAATCTTCATGGCTGATAATTCTTCCCGCCAAATAGAATTGAAGGTGCGTTTGAGATTAACTATGTATGGGCGTACTTTTAGACATTGGTTTGATGTGGTACCAAATTTAACTTGCCCTCTGATAATGGGGGTTGATTTCATGAGAAGGTTTCGAGCTCAGATAAACTTCAATTTAGATCGGAATGGGGTATATGCCATAAGATCAGACAGAAATTTTAAAATCCCACCTAGCTCGGAATTTTATTTCACAAATTCAGTAGTGGCTCCTGAAGATATCTCTGATACAGTGGGAGTCACAGATAATGCCAAGAGACAGGTACCAGTCCCGTATTTGGTAAAAAGGGCGTTAGTAAAGCCGGACGCCCAAAGCAATAAGATCAGAATTTGTGTATATAACTCAAGTACGGCTTGGTACAGTGTAAAGAAGGGTTCAATACTCGGTTTGTATACTGTAGCAGATGAAAATGACTTTGCTCCGATGGACTATGACAAGGACACGAATGACTCCAATGGGAAGGGGTCTAAGGAATTGACGAAATTGGAAAATGACAATATAGTGGAAAATAACACAGATCGACTTAGGAGTTTTTCAGACAGTGACACACCTACTGACTATGTTTCAGATTTAAAATCAGACAGACTGGACATAGTAACTGGAAAATCGACTGAAGGGGAATATTTTGAAAACAGACAATATAAATTGGGCATAAATCTAGACTCTCAACAGAGGGACGACATTATCCAATTTCTAGAAGAAAGGGAGGATGTTTTTGTTGGGAAGGATATGAAAATAGGCAGTGCCAATGGTTATGAACATAGAATCGATTTGAAAAAGAACTATGAGCCTAAGGCAATGCACCCTTACAGATTAAATCCTAAAATGAAAGAGGTTATGAGAAAATTGTTGAAGGAACATGTGGACCAGGGAGTTTTAGAGAAAACGGACGAGATTGTGGAATTTGCCTCACCAGCATTTTTGGTGCAAAAGGCAACCGGTCCTGACGCCGCCAAAGCCTGGCGAATTGTCGCGGACTTTAGGTTGCTGAATTCTATGATAAAGGACCAGGCCAGAACTTTTCCTAGTGCTGAAGAAACTATTGAGGCTGTCGGTGAATTAGAAGGCAAATACTTTTCCAAGATGGATGCTCAAAGTGGTTTTCACCAAATTAAAATTAGAGAAAGAGACAGAAAACACACAGCCATAAGCACGTGTGACGGAATTTATGTTTATAAGTGCATGCCGATGGGATTGAAAACATCGCCCAAGGCTTTCCATGCTGTTATTGATAACGTTTTGGCGTCAGTACCATCTGCATTGCCATATGTAGATGATATTTTGATAGCCAGCAAAACGTGGAAGTTACACATGGAACACCTGACGCAGGTATTTGACGCATTCCGGCGAGTCAATATTAAATTCAAAAGGGAGAAATGTTTTTTTGGCTTGGACTCAGTTCCGTTCTTAGGATTCAAAATTACTTCCAGAGGTTTACAACCTAACCAAGATAAGGTAGAAGCCATAGAAACTTATCCAGTGCCAAAGACGCCTAAGCAAGTAAGGGCGTTTAACGGGCTGGCTAATTACTATAGGTCGTTTATTCCTGATTTCTCAAACATTATGGGACCACTCTATCATCTGACGAAGAAGAGTGTGGATTTTAAATGGGACGAGAATTGTCAGAAAGCTTTTGATAAAATTAAGAAAACTATCTGTACAGAGGTTTTACTACATTATCCAGACTATAAGAAGCCATTCGAGCTCGCAAGTGACGCCTCGTCCACTGCGCTTGGGGCGTGCATCAGTCAAAGGGATAATGAGGGAAATTTTAGACCAGTAGCCTTTGCAGGTAGGGCGTTAACGCCATGTGAATCGAGATATTCAACTACTGACAGGGAATTACTTGGAATTAAATTCGCATTAAGGAAATTTAGGCACTATCTCTTAGGGAATAGATGTACTATCTACACCGATCATGCGGCCCTGTTGGCTCTAAATTCTAAACGCGACCTATCTGGAAGAATGTACCGCTCTTTGGAAGAGATAATGGAGTACGACTATGAGATTAAATTTGTAGCAGGTAAATTAAATCTGGTCCCAGATTCATTAAGTAGACGAGATTACCCTCTTTCAATAAAGGAGCAAAAGGAGAGATTGGACGCCCCAAAGAAAAAGGGCGTGACCTTCAATCCTATTGATGTAGTCAAACCATTCAATGAGGACGATTGTTGTGAGAATTATCCCATCTTAAAAATCCACAACAGGCCGATTCTCAAAGGATGGAAAGGTGGAACCCCCTACCCCAGAGTTAAGGATGGATTAGTAAGATCAGTGTTAGTAGAGACACTTACTGACACAACGATACCTTTTATTCACATCAATTCAGGGAAGGAGGAGCTTGTTCATCATTTGGCTAGTGTTTCTGTATGTGGGGATTCATGTAATGAGAAGGTAGCTGTGTTGGAACCGGTTTTTCAGAGATTTGGACGCCCTGCTGGTAAGAAAGAATCGTTTTACACTATAAACGTGGCACAGACAAGGGAGTCTACTAAGCAGAAAACTGCAATATCTGAGAAATTGAGGGAAGACAGGAAAATAGCAGCTAAAATAAGAACTCCGAAATTTAAAACAAAAACAGTGAATAAATCAGGGATAGCCAAGTCGCACGCCCAACCAAGTAGGGCTGTGGCTAAAAGAAAGGCGTTAGCTAATGAAGTACCTAAAGTTGACAGAGCATTTTTCGGTGACTTACAAGAAAAACTGGGGATGCCTCTGTCTCAGGACGAATTTATACAAGCCCAGTGGGAAGACGAGTTCTGTTCTGGTATATTAGACTACATTGGCTCCAAAACGCTGCCTAAGGATGCGGCGAAGGCTAGACAGATTTTACTCACACATGATCAGTTTTTTGTGAATTCGGGTATGCTATGCAGACTGCCTACAGGTACGAAAATTAGGGATGCAGCAAGACTCTATCAAGTAGTGTTGCCAGGCACCTGTATTCGGCCTGTACTAGAATTGTTACATGATAGACCTATGGCAGGTCATTTGGGGTCAGTGCGCTTATTGAGCGTAGTAAGTGCACGATTTTACTGGCCGTTAATGACAAAAGATATCGTTGATTATGTGGGGACTTGTGATCAGTGTCTAAGGAATAAGAAATCAAAACATCCATATAAATTGCCTATGGCACTGAGAGACCCAGCACCGGCACCCATGTCTTGTTTAATGATTGACACTATTGGACCAATAACTCAGTCAAACGCTGGCCGAAAATATATTCACGTAGTAGTGGATATATATAGTCGGTACTGTTTTGCTTGGGCAACCCATGCCATTGACGCCACAACTTTGAAACAAGAGTTTTTCAATAACATTTTGTGCGTCGTGGGAATCCCAAATAAGCTTTTCAGTGATAATGGTTCAAATTTCCGTAGTGTAATTTTCACATCTTTTTGTAAGGCTTTTGGAATACAGCAGGTATTCAGTAGTAGCTGGAAACCTACTACACAGGGTCAGGTAGAACGCCAAAACCAAAGTTTAGTTCAGTCAATAAAAATGTATGTACAAAAGTACCAGCGAGACTGGGATTTATACTTGGCGGCGGTAGTTTTTGCCCTAAATATCTCTGATTCTAACAGCTTGGGTCATTCTCCATATTTACTAGTATTTGGTAAAAATGCGGTGACGCCGCCGGAGGCGGCAATATTAAATGTGGACGAAGAAATTCGTCCTATTACAGCCCATTTGCTGGATATTGTAAATACTCAGTCTAAGGCAGCTTTACAAGCAGCTGTTAATTTGGAGAAGGCTCAAGAGAAGATGAAGTCAAGACATGATAAGGGAGCTAAAGATCACGATATTAAATTGGGTGACATTGTATACGTTAAAATAAACAGATTACTCCAAAAACATACGAGTATGAAGCTGCAGAACGCCTACACTGGTCCATGGCTAGTGGTAGATATTCCATCTAAATTCACGGTCCGTCTAAAACAGCTCAGTACTGGAAAAATGATGGGTAAGAGCGTGAATATCACACAGGTAAAGAAAGTGTCTGCAGTCGAAAATAATAGGTTCATGGAAAGACTTATGGAAAAGTTTCCTGAAGAGCAAACTCAGATAGAGCCGGTACCGACCAAACGTAATCCAGGTCGCAAGCCCAAGCTAACTATCAGTAAGGCAAAAAGGAAACGATAATAACCCATGAGCTAGTTCTTAAGACAGATTTATGTTGTAACAAGACTGAATTCTGACGCACAAAAATGGGTATGCAACTGGATTCAGGAGAACTCCAGTGGGATAGACAGGGCGCCGACTTATAACTCGTGACTAAGACTTGAAAATAACATCGGAGCAGAAGCGAGGTGCAATTTTTAGAAAGCAATAAATCAGGTGAGTCGGGAATGTAGTGAGCTACGGGCGCACGCCACAGTATCAGACTAAGCGAGCAATAAAATAACCAGTGCGCTTAGCAACATCTATACTGATGCTTAAATATGGCGTGGTGTTCCCGTAGTCATGGAACAGACGAGAATGTAAAATACTTAGGGGTTTAACCAGCTCAACACAGATTCCAAACTCGAGAAGGGAAGCCATTCGACGCCATGTTTGGGCGTGGGTGTCACACCGAATGGATGCCTAAGGAAAGTTGCTAGTTCTATGAACAAGGTTTGCTCATGGGGGGCAGCACCTGACGGTGTCTATTTGGGGAAGGAATCTGGCTGGAAACGGATAACTTGGTGTCTTGGGAACTATTGGGAGAATTCATCAGCACATTTTCAGCATTATGGGGATGTTGGTTGTAAAGAAAAGTTCTTCACTGAGGTTAAGTGAAGGTTAATGAATTATCCATAAATTCTGCCTTACAGGAATTTGGTCTCAACCTGCAATGAGATAGGCCACGCTGTGAGGATGGCGTTACAAAAAACCTACATTCACAAATATGGCGTGTAATCGTGGACGAGAGTCTGCCGTTACTTGTTGCAGTTGGTCCCGATGGTTTGGTACCCTTATAAGGAGTAGATCTCTGGGCACCCTGCTAAGGTCAGATAGAGGTATTTCCCAGTTGGCTAGTACGGGTTTGACGTTGAATAAGTGGGGGGGGTGTAACAGCTCCTCATTGCTTTCTCGAGTCCGTATTAGGGTCGCAAGACCGGGCGGGAGATTTTGATGCGCGGCAAACACGCCAGGGGAACCTGAGCAGCTGACGCTGGCCCCGTCTACCGGCTTGGGATGTAACCGCCCTAGACTGGCATGAGGTTTCTAATTCGCGCCGAGATCGAGCCCTTGCTGATCCAACCGTCACGGAGAGGGAGTCAAGTATTGAGAGGTCCGATAAGTTGTCCCAATAAAGCAAATTATGACTCAAACACTGTGGTAAGTGATTTTGGGATTCAGATCTACCTTTGCACGTTTCATGTTTTACCCTGATGAGGGTCTTGAAGCTCAACAAGTAAAAATAGATGCAAAAACTTACTACGCGGATTCTAAGTCATGGATTAGGAAAAGTGGCGTTATGCTCCCCGGGAGCATGGCGTGGTGAGGAATTTTTACAATGACCAAAAGGGTCCTTATGTGAAATTGCTGATGAATTTTCTTGTTACGATCATACGCTAAGGGTTCTGTTTTATTTCTGGTATTTTGCAGGATAAGTCTGTGCCTCCTGATTGTTCAGGCAAGGGCAGACCACTATGTTCTCCGGCAGAATTACGGTGCAATTTTTAGAGAGATGAATCAGAAACTGGTGATTTCGGTGGAGGAGCACGCAATAGATCTGCGTGTGCCTTATGAGTTCCCTCCACCGGCCCACCCGGACGTGCCACAGAACGTCTCGTATGAATTACGTCTGGACACGCAACAGCTGTCCAGCGTCGAGACGGCATTGTTCGAGGCCAATAACATGCTGCATGACCAAATACTAAACGTAATAGAAAGTTTCCCCGTAGAAAAGTCTAGAACAAAAAGAAACAGGGGTTTCCAGCCTGCTGGAAATTTCCTGAATATTGCAATTGGAACTGCGACTCAGCCGCAAATTGACGCCCTCAACAATAACCAATTTACAATAATTAATGGGATTAAAGCCGAGGCCGTCAACAACAGAAATCGAGATAGAATTTTGGCTCTTCTAACAACAAATAGTAATGAGTTTTTGGCCTTCTCCAAGAGAAATGTGAAGCAGGTCCGAACTGTATTTCACAATTTCTCCATGGAGGTTTTGGAATTTGCTCGAGCAACGGTAAACACCACACAGGGATTTCAAAATTACACTGAAGAGATTTTTAGAGACCAAGTGGCGTTGCTCGAAAGATTTGTGTATATCACTGATCAGTTAAATTACAGACAGTCGGCTATGGAAATTTTAAAAGATTTGACGCAGATTCAGGAGGGAAAAATACCGGTTTCAACCGCGGCCTGGTCGGATATTCTGAGCTCGGTCAGAAATTTGACCGCGCAAGTGCGCTTACAAGCGCCAAGCGCAACTCCGTTAGGCACGTGGAAGGACTGGGCTAAAGTAAAGGAAGTTAGGCGTGGTGAAAAAGACTTGGTTTTGCGACTGAGTATCAGTTTTACTTATTCGAATAACACCTTTTCAGTTTATGAGCCCGTAGTTTTCCCTATCCCTATGCATGTGCATGAAGGTGATGCTACTGGATACACACAATTACAGGATTTTGGTCACAATCTGGCTGTTTCAGCGTCGGGAGACACTTATGTGCTTCTGACGCATGAGGATATGGCGCACTGTCAGGAAATTGCTGATAGTGTGGTTTGTGGCCGGAATTTGGTGTATTTCACGGCGAATCATTCAGCATGCATTTGGAACGTATTTTTGGATGAGGCAACGTTGGTGCATGATTCATGCGTGTTTCACTCTTACGTAAATGCTCTAACTCCACAGCGTCATTTAAGCGCTGGAAACGATCAGCATATTTTAATTAATATGGGATTGTGGGGAGTTCTAGTTTGCCGTCAGGGGGGCGAGAAAAATGTCTCTCTGTCGGTATTTACCTTTATCAATATTCCGTGTGGGTGCGTACTAAGCCTTCCGGACGCGTCAATTTTGGCAGACAGTCCGTTTTGTGAAATTAGGATAGCTCAGGTAAAAATCAGAACTGGGTTTAATTTGCCTTTTGCGATGGCTTTCAAAATTGATATAAGTGCATACTCTGGTGCGACTTTGAGCCCAGGACTAATTAATTTAAACTTGCCTAGCGCCCAGGATATAGAAAAGGCGTTAGTAAATGTGCCTCAAGAGATAATTCAGAGGGGGATCAGGACAAAAACCCTGGTTAAACATTTACTAAAGTCAGACAGCAAATTGGCGTCAATGTGGGATAGTATTCACGCCAAATTAACGGACGTTGCAGCTCATCCCTCAATGCCTTATTTATCCCTGATAATTTCCTTGGTTTCACTAGCAATGAGTGTGTATTTGTTTTACAGAATTAACCGTCTAATCATGCCGGCCACGTGGGCCACCAGGGTGCAATCGATAAATATCTCATCTTTGAATGCTCAACACATAGAGTTGAACAAGGAATTGAGCGTTACTGCTGGACCGACGCCAGGCATGGCTCCACAGAATGTAATTTACGAAACTGTCAATATTTCATCATCCGGCCCATCTTGGATTGAAATATGCATTTATGTAGCAGTGGGCCTGTATGTGTTGAAGTGTCTGTATTCTCTGATCATAAAACGAACATGGTGCAGAGGTACCCCCTGTTTGCCGACTCCAGATAAGAGGCAGGCAGAGATGGCCAATACCCTTATTCTGCGGCTCCTGAGGAAGGAGGACATGTTTGACTTTGAACTAGTACAAATAGGACATAGTGTGGATATTCTACACAGCTTCGTAAGCCCCAAAATACTGGCAGCAGAGTTGGAGCCAGGTTGTCGGAAGTCCCTTCTCAAAGTTCGGTGGGCACACAACATGGTTTTCACCGCTAGGAAGATACAGAGGGAGGTGCAGCTCCCAACAAGCCTGCCCGTCAGGAACTTAGACGAGGAGGACCTGAAGGAGGCGTTAGCAGATGGCGACACCTTCGCCATATTCTTAATCCTGACGCCCTCTAGGGAGTTAAAAGAAGTTCCCCGAAATAAGGGCAACGATGGACGACTCCTACCTCGGGCTGATCTGCGCACGGCAGATCGAGTAGATTTTGTAAAGTAAGTAATTAATGGAAGTTACAAGTCCGGAAAGAGTTATACACGGGGTCTTTATAAATTAAGAACAGAAATTCCGTCAGGAATGGTAAAAATCAGAACGCATAAGGTCAGAAAATGGGGTTCGAGTAAAATTAATCAGAACGAAAGTGTGACACTGACAGCAATGGCTGCAGGTCACGGAAAACAACATGTGCAAGTTTGTCTTGGGGAAACCTGGGAGATTGGTAGACTTTTTAGCGCCACAATCTGTTTGAAATGTATTATTTATACGCCCATTTATTGTTGATGGGATCGTTTGAGTCATGATTCTGTTGCTCGATCAATAAGAAAAGAGTCATTTTCTAAGGGATGTTTTCCTTCTGTTTTTGTACTTTGTAACAGTGAGGAGAGCGCCTTCGGCGGGGCCACGGCCAAGAAAGCCAAGGTCAACGTGTCCTGGGGGACGCAAATGGCATCCACAGCCTTTGACAACCAGGGCTACGAGGAAGGTTGGAGTGATTAGGTTTGCAAGCAACAAGAATCACCGTCAGCGACTGTCCTAGACCAACCCTTTTGGTGATATTTTTTTTTATTTAGGGCATTACTGTTCCCTTGTGTACTTTAGCTGGCCTCTGTGGGGCGCCTGACGCAAAAGTGGAAATTTTTGTGGCGTCACTCACATCGAGTTTAGAAGATTAGTTAGTAACATTTAATCTGGTAGTTCTTTTTCAGCAAAAGGGGTTGCGACAGCCTGACGGTGACAAGAGTCAACATGTATTTCAGGGTCGATTATTACTATTTTTCTTTTTATGTTCTGACGTACATACTGTCATATATGTTATATTAAGATTTTGCAAGTCAGGAGTCTACGGACATTAGAAAGACCATGGCTTCAAAGGCGTATATTACGAACATTGGTGGTAACGCCAAAAACTCTTATCAGAGGACTTTTCTGTGAGTTTTTTTCTTTTTATACTAGTTTCACAGTTCTTATTTATCAAAATTGGTTCCCTGACGCACCTACTAAACGGACTTGAGTTTAAAGGATACAGACTTTGCGTGTTCGGTGCGTCAGGAGAAAAATGACAGTATTTTTATAATTTTAAGTATTCTGCGTCAGAAAAGGTTTTTACATGTTTCTTATTGTACCTTGATTGCTTTGTATATGATGTCTTGACTCAGGATTTGTGCTTGCAATGTATTTTGTACCATCACTCTGGACATTAGTTTAGGTTTAAGCAGGTGTTTTCAGAGTATTATTAGTTTAAGTGGTTTTCCCCCGTATTTTTATCTTGTAAAAAAGGGGATGGACGGAAAGTCGTCTGGCGAGTCATCTCGTCAGGCGTGGCCGTGTTGGTATCTTCCAACAGGGATGCTTCCGTCGGGCGTCAGAACAATTCTGTCTGCCTAAGAGAAATTTTTGCAACTTATTTTTTGCTAGAATTGGCGTATCTGACAGGGAGTTTTACGTGTCTAGGTTTGGCAATAGTAGTAAATAGATCAGAAAGTCGCTTGTAGACGCGAGCGTGGCCGTGCTTAAAATTTAGGCAGGGAGGCTTCTGTTCATGGGCGTGTACGCCAGAGTCGCGACCGACCCAGAATTTATAATGAAGGATGGTTATCCTACGGAATTTTCTCCGTCAAAAGTTGGGTAGAAATAAGACCCTATCTTCCTGGCGGATATTTTAGAACGTCAATTCTGGTATTATTAATTCTAATTCATTTTTTTGTTTCCTCAGGGAAATACGACTGTAGTTTGCAGTCAGCTCGTAGAGAATTTGAGCAGAGATTCTCCTCCACATGACGGGGAATTTTAGAGATTTTTTTCACTAGAATTTTTATTTGTTATTTCTGGTCAGTTTTGGTCAGAAATGGGGGACGTAAGTCTCGTGGTAAAATTAGGCTGTATAGCATATCAAAAATTTTTTTTAAAGCGACTCTCGACTTGAATATTTCTTACAAGCGGGAGGTGAGATTATAACTGAACACAAGTACAAAATTGGCTTGTTTTCAGCGTCAGGAAAATTATTCCACAAATTTAAAAGTCAAAGATTTGGTGATGATGAGGTAAAAACGCAAGTTATCACGACGTCATCTAGACGCCGGGGCGTGGTTTTTGAAGTTTTCTAAGTTGATAGAATGGAAAAGTAACCATATATGACTGGTTTTAGACGTAAAAAGTTAATTTTTCTTGAGTAATAAGGTAGGAGAATTCTCCAAGTTTCAGTTCAGGTATGTACGATCGTATTTGAGTCGTGCAGAGTCAAGTTTTACAATAAGTACATTTTTAAACAATAGAACACATGATGTTTTGTGCAAATGGAATTTTGTAAGCCGCCGTAGCGGCGGGGGAATCTAAGACATACATGCATACAAGTGTGTTAGGTATTTGTCGAGTTCTCCTCCTCCCTACTGCCACTCCTTCCGGAAATCCGGTCTACTAATCTTATACACGTGGATATTTTCATGTCTGAAAGAAATCCTAACTTTGTAGTTTATTTTTGGACAGAAATCGAAATTTCTTGGATCATGGTGAAATGCAGTGAGAGCTAGCGGAGGTGCGTACATAGTGGTCTACTTACGGCTATTGTGTCCTGATGTGCTTAGTAAAAAGTCACATCTCCACAGGTCTCCATGCTTCACTGTTTTAAAATCCTTTGAGTGATAGTAGCCCATTCGTACATCCAATATTTTGCTTTGATACAAAATTTTTAAAAAGTTCCGCTCTAGGTAATCATAGAGCTTTCCTAAAAGTTGATTCCAGGTTAACATGGAACTCCGTATCACAATCACACACACACAAATTTGAAAATTTTTTCCTTCAGAAAAATCTCAAAATTAGGATTCGTTCTCGGGTCACTTCCTAGTGAGAACGATCCTGTAATCACAGCTTGAAAACACATCCTATGACACATCCAGTGATCAGCAGGTGAGAAGGCAGCAACAGTAGTCGCTGCTGGATGACTTGTGGATTCTTGAGAACTTGACGGAAATTCGGCGTCGATAGGTGGAATCAGGCGTCAGTTTGAAGTCTGGTTCCGGTATCAGTAGTCAAGGTCCATGATAGTTGTTCGAGGTAGAGTTGAAATGTAAAATCTCTTTGGAATGTCAGAAGTTCCGATGAGGTTTGAGAAGTCCCAAGAGGATGTCGGAAGTCCTGAGCTCTGAGGGGAGAGTCAAGTTGACTCTCTATCAGAAGTATGGCAGATGTGAAGAATTGGTAACGACCAAGGCTGTAGAGGTAGAGGCTCAATGCTGGAGATGTGTAAAGTCAATGGAAGAACGGGCGTAGCTCCTCCTTGCACGAACTCCTGGTCTGATCTGAATGACCAGCGCGACGCGGGTCCCTTTTATACCCAGAGGAATAGCCTACATCCAACGATTTCCATTTTCGGCCAAATAAGCCTCAAAATCGCTTCAAAATTGGTAATTATTTAGAGTTTTACAAGAAAGAAGGTCTAGTAGTGGCCATCTTGGTGAAAATTGTCTAAATTCTGATTTATAAACGATTTAAAGTTAAGTCGTAGAAGGGTCACGTGACCTGCCATTAAGATACATTAACATAATCAAGAAGGATCGAGATAATCATTAAGATTCCTTCAACTTTTCCTTCAGGCGGTGACTCGCTTAGAGAAAACTACCGATTGCGGCCCAGTTGGGCATTTTCTAAGGTAGGGAAGCTGCTCTGAGAGGTATTATAAGTATAATTTAGGCTTCTATCGATTCAAAAAGATGTTATTTGTTAGATTTCCGCATAAATTTGTCCTCAAATAGGCTCATAGAGGCGGCATCGTCGGACATTTCCAAGATGGCTGACCTGACGAGAGTCAACGAAATTAAATATCGCCGCGTCGAATAAAGACGAAAGTTTGGCGATTTTCAAAATTCCTTCAATGATTATGTGATCTATATGGATAGCGACGTCATATAGGTGTATTGGTTAAAAAAATAATTAGTTATTTAGTTAATTTGAGACAGCCTTGCTCGTGCCAATGCATTTCCTATGGGAAACGACATTTTCGCATGATCGGAGATTTGGGTGACGAAAATGAAAGATTTCTGGGTAAACTCAGGTTGTCGAGGGTTCAAATGAAATGTCATATTACGGACGAATGTGTTATCTGTGAAAAGCAGTGATTTATTTTTATTGAATTATGGAATTTGAGTCAAGTTTGGGAGAATTAAAAGTAAAAGTGGTCAAAATCGCGCTCTATGGAAGTTTAACATGGACATCGTGTTTTTATGAACTGCGTAGTAGTTGCCAACGATTCAGCGATGGAAATGTCAGTTTAAGTCTATGATTTCCTTCTAAAAATTAGGGTTTTCGTGGAAAAAGTATTCTACTGATGTTATATTGAGTGTAATTATTATAGAAACAGGTCCGTATGTAACGATATGGGAGTATACTCATAAGTCGTTGAAGATATATTTTCAAAATGGCGGACGGCATCACTTATGTCGTAGTTGGGTTTTCTGGTGATTATTGCTTGAAATTGTTAAATTTAAGTTACTCTGGTGAGGTTTCCTGGGTCTATTGGTTATAGATTGGCATGTTGCGGGATTATTTGCTCTAAGTTGTTCTGCGATTTCGTATAATAATTTCTTATGTCAACTGAAATTTCTCGGCAGATGGACATCGTGGGACAGTATAGTTACCGCGGTGTCTCGTCCAGTTCCTGCTACGTGTAGTAGCATTTGTGTTAGGAACGCCCGTTGGCGGGACGGATTTTGTAAAAATCGGTCCGGTACAGGACGGATTTGTGTAAATTTTAAGCAGGAAGCTGAGTAAGGTTATTCCAGGTTTGTACTTACTTGGTGAATTAAGTTATGTCTTATAGATAGTCGAGTAGGGTAAGAAACTCCATATTAAATTCTTGCCTTCGTTCAGGCCATATCTGTACTGATATGGTAACAAATTTTAGAGAAGTTTTACTAAAAGTTAAATAAATTTTGACTAGAGTATTGGTTTTCTAAGGTTTATCTGTTCAACAAATGAACGGTTTGAGCAGAATTGTATATACTACATCCTTATGTCTGGATGATGACTGGTGTTGATTTTGATTAGACATAAGGAAGTCACACAATGTTTATTTTGTATCATTTTTATTCTCTGTAGTGCTCTAAGGGAAAAATTACAAAATTTGACAAGCTTTTAAGTTTTGGGAAATGATCAAAATTAACTCTGATTTATCTTGATGTATAACAAAAATCAGGGTTAGGACACATTGTGTGGACCTTTTTATTGTAGAGGGGGGGTTGAAGACTTTTGGAAAATGTTGATTATTTATATTTAAAATTTTCCGGGGGTCGAATCTCGTGTACCCACTGTATCCGACCTTCGGGAATGCTACTTTTTATTTTAGTATCTAAATTAAGGCAGTAGCATTCTAAGGGGGGAGGGGGGCATTATGTTACAGTAGTGGGTTTCTGGGAAGGCTCGGGAGGCCTGGGGCGTGGCTGCGTCCACGCGGGCAGCACTAGAACCTTGGAATAAATACACTGAGTGGGCTCGTCTCTACTCACTTATGATATTACAGTCGCCGTGTCTGCACTTCTTCTCTCTCACCGAATCTATTCAAAATTTAAACTGTAGGATAGTCTATTGACTATTACCTTTATTGTAGCATTAATACTGGGGACACACAGTATTATATCAGTACCCAGGGGACTCAATATCTTGGATTGATAAACTATCTACATTTTCAACCATTTCGTTCAATAAAAAACATTCAATGCTTAGATCCCTAATTGTTAAAGTATCATGCACTCATTTAATACACTGTTCTGCTTTCAGGAAATTCAGGATTTTCATAGAAAGAAATGATCTGGGTTGCTTACTTCATTTCAAGTTCGAAGACTGAGCCTCCGCTGTCACTACAGACGGCTAATGTGGGGTCGTCCGTAAACTGCAACCATGAAATAAATAATAATGAATAGACATAGGGATGTTATAGTCTGAGGTAGAATGGCCCGATATTCCTGAAAACGAAAGGCTCAAAGATGAAGATGAAATAAGATATTATTTATTTGTATTTGCTGAGAATACAAATTGGTGGTGCGCATCATATAAAATGTCATTGTGATACAGTGTGGATATTGTACTATATCTGTGAGCTTTGCACTACATGAATTATTATGGTAACACAATTCCAAGTTTGCGCAGTCTATGTTACAAAATTGATTTCAATATCAACATTTTCAGTCTAAAATCCTTAAACAAATTCACTCTAACAATATCTACTGATTGAAGCATTTTTCCTGGTATATTTATTTGCGGCAGATTTAATATACAGAAGTTCCAATAGACTTACCTTTACATGTAGAATAGCCGTGCCAGGAGGGTGGGCATCAGTAATCGTGCGCAATAACTTGCCGTTAGTCAAATCCCACATTGTAATCTGAAATAACATTAATACAGATTCGAATTCTACTGTCACTTGAGACGAACAGGATTTTCTGAGTTAGAATAAGTCAGAGTACATACTAAATTAGGAACCCAGATAATGATAAATGGCACCAATCCTCTTCTTCCTTTTTACTTTCTCCCATAGCTTTAATATATTTTATACAACTAAACATTCGGAGCTCCTCCTTCAGTCATGGGAGTCGAGCAATTTCATGACGTACATATAATACTTGTGTACACGGTTCTTACATTCTAGTGGATGCGATTGCTGAACAATGTACCATTTCCTTTGACAAAGCTATATTTGTTGGTATAATTCTATCAAACCATATACATGTATACTTTTATAAACCTCCATATTGGTGTTATTTGTTCACTAAGTAGTCCATTAAAGCGGTTCATAAAACTGAAAAATAGTTTGCTGTGTTCAGGTTCCTGTGTCTGTACACTCACCTGCCCCTTGGCAAAGCCGGCCAGTAGCCGGGTACAGTCTCTATTGAAGCTAACAGCGGACACTGCCCCATACTGGGCTCCAACAGCTGTACTACCCAAAGCCCATTTCAATACCTGCTTGGGATCTGGAAAATATAAAACAGAAAAGTATATTACACATTATTTACTTTTCGATTCGCTATGCTCGATCCATTTATTAAACTTACACGGATATACATGTTTCTGAAATTATTACAAGACCCCACATTAGAGAGGGGAAAAAATGTGTCTAAATTTAGTAGATGGTAAAAAGTTACCCGGCCATTTCTACAAGTTATCGAGAACCAGCGAATCATTAAATCCCTGGGAAACGATCCAGTCTTAGGTTGTCTTGTCTTCACAAAGAATAAATATATTTTCTTACACATTTATAGGTCTCATGATTGTTAACGAAATAATTGTTATCTGGTACTTATTTTGAAAAATCCAGTTCCTTAATAACTTAGCCTGTCCCTTAAACAACACTTAAATCAATGAATAATTGGCGACACACGTTTTTAATGAACTAATTGCTATATTATGAATCGGATGGTCTTATGAAATATTAGCATATCGAAGTCTATTGATCATAATTTGTCTTTAATTCTATTCTTATTAAGTCAATTAAAAACCTGGGGGTTTATAAAGACCATATACTCTGAGATTAAGGAACCACACCACAAGGAAAACATTTTCTTTTTAAAAGATCCCACTGAGTTATCCAACACCAAACACTCCTTTCTTATAAACTAATATAAAAACATGGTTGAGTAGTAGGTTACTTTATAAACTGGAACTACAAACTTGCATTGGCAATCCTTGTTGTTGGTATTTTTCAATTAAAGCATGGGGGCATAGTGTATTTATAATATGTGATGTATCACAGCAATATGAGTCTAAAATCGTAAAAAAATGATATTTTTCAAATGATTTTTTCTCAAGAACTATGTGTGGAAATGCTCACATTTTTGGGGTGTTTAACGCTTTTAGTAGAATTTACCGAATTTCACGACCGTGTAATGAACATATCTGAAGGACATCCTAAGGAAATATATTTATCTACATTACTAGTGATTGCCCACCCAAAATATAACTTTTTTTTAAACATTAAAACAAATAGAAATACTTATAAGGTTTCGAGAAGGTTACTTCATTGGACTACGCCTGATCTACGTTTTTCAAGGCGACTTTAGACTTTTCTCTGTGAGACATCACATATGGAACTGTGAGCATGGGATCATATCTATGGAAGAATTTGTCGTGATACCTGATCTGTTTACATGCGTGCTGAAAGCAGCATGTTCCCACTTCACTGTAAAATGCGCACGCGGCAAAATATATCAATAAGCAACACAATATCTAAATAAAGGTAACTAGATTGTAAAAGCCATGCTTTAATTACTCACTACTCATTATATTGTTAGTAAAATCACCCTGAACCTTACAGCCGGTATACCAGTTGGTCCCTTTTATCCGAGGAAACTTACCAAAAATGAGAACGAGCCCATGGGACGTGCCGATGGCAATCATGGCAGAGACAGCAACAGCTGTTGGCATCCCTGCGTCTACCCGGTCCTGCGAGAAAAAACAGAAAAATATTGATCAATATAAATAATATCTGGAATGGCCGAGTGGTCTAAAGCGATGGGTCATAAGTCCAGAAGAAGTTCGGAGAATTCAGAGATTTAAGGTCGAGGTTAGTAAATATAAGTCCTTTATGTTCGTTTAATGTATGTGTCTGTATTGCGTTGTTGGTGTCTATGTGGAAACTTGTAAATATGAAATAATGCTAGCTGATGCTTTGGTATGGGTATGCGAATGTTGTAAAAAACAAAACAACAGTGACAGCTGTGATAATGAATGAGTACGATATGAGAGACCTAAAAGGCCAAACTGTGTTGAGCCTAAACTGCAGAAGCTTAAGGCGTAATATTGAGGAAGTTAGTTCGGAATTTCTTGATAAAAATCTACACGTTGTGGCCCTATCGGAAACATGGTTGGATAAAGGAGATAATGATGTGTTCTTTCAACATTCACAGTACTCTTTCATTAGGCAAGATAGAAAGGCCACCTTGGAGAAGAGAGGGGGTGGATTAGCTCTCTATGTTAGGAAAGATGTAAAGGTTGAACAAGACAGGTATAAAGAGTTTAATATCTGTACAGAATTCATAGAGTGCCAATGTGTTGAGCTCAAGATAGGTCAATATGGCAAATTTGTGTGCTTGCATATATATAGGCCTCCTAGTGGCAGCCATGTTTTATTCTTTGAACAGATTGAGACAATTCTGAAGACCCTAGCTGACCATAAGAAAAAAGTTCTTGTTTGTGGAGATCTCAATATTGATTTGTCGAAAAAATCGAGATATGCAGACAGGCTCTGTAACATTATGAAAAGCTGTGCGTTAGTCCAGAAGGTTGACTCTCCAACTAGAATTACAAAAAATACATCGACATGTATAGATGTATTATTCACAAATATGAGAAATTGTGATGGTATGGTTTTGAAATCAAATATTTCCGATCACTGTCAAGTAATAGCCCAGATCGGTAAGAAAGTGAGAAGTGTAATAAACCGAGAATACAAATGGATAAGAACAGGAATGAGAAATAGAACTAATGAGTTTACGAATTTAATACAGGAGAAGGTACAAACATATGATGGAGTTGTCGAAGAACAGGACACAAATAAATTGTGGACTGAGTTCTTTGGTGATGTAATCAAATGTACAAACTCGGTGTTTAAATTGAAACGAGTAAGAGTTAGACATGAACACCAGGCGTATATCACTGATGAAGTGAGAGAACAGATTAGAGAGAGAAATCAATCATTCAAAACGGCAAGTGAATCAAACCTTGCTGATGACTGGAGGGTAGCTAAACAGAAAAGGCGAGAAGTAAGTAGGATGATAAAATCAAAGCAGAGAGAATACCTACTGAACAAAGTTTTTGCTTTAAGAAACAATCCCAGGAAATTCTGGGTCGCCTTGCGAGACATTTATGAACCAGTGAAAGAGAAATGTGACAAAAAACTTGAGGAATTTATGAGTCCCGAGGGCATGAAGAGAGGACAACAAGCACTTGAATATGCAAATTCTTTCTTTGGTAAAATTGGTAGCTCAGATTTTGCGGCTGCCCCTAATCCAGAATTTGTTGACTTGCCAGTGAGATTAGAGGTGGAACCAAATTTTACAGAAGATGAAGTGTACAAAATCATTTCTAAAATCGATACAAGCAAAAGTTCTGGTTTCATTGAAGTAGACGCAAGACTTCTGAAATTGTCTTTGAATGCATGTATAGAATTTTTTACCGCCCTAATAAATAAGATTGTGAAAAATCGGTCTATCCCTAAAGCCTGGAAATGTGCCCCTGTGAGTCTCATACCGAAACAAGGTGATTTGAAATTGCTTGATAATATACGAGCAATTACGATTGTGCCAGTTACGAGTAAGATCTTAGAGAAACTGTTATACGAATTGCTGTATAGTTTTCTTGAGAATTCTGAATTCTTCTATCCGAGACAATATGGTTTTAGAAGGGAGAAATCGACCTGCGATGCTGTCTTTGACATGACTGAAAGCCTTTTTGAAAGTTTAGATACAGGTAATACAGTAGTCGCCGTCTATTTTGATGTACAAAAGGCGTTTAACTCGGTCCCGCATACTCTGCTCTTAGACAAGCTGCGAAAACTGGGTTTGGGTCCGAATATGATGGGACTTTTGTCCAGCTTTTTAGAAGAGAGGAGACAATTTATACGATATGAAAACACCATAACCAGCAAAGTAGATGTGAGCAACGGAGTGCCCCAAGGTTCCTTGTTGGGACCCTTGCTCTTTAATGTTTTCATCAATGATTTTCCGGGTAAAATCATTCTCTACGCTGATGATATGGTAGTACTAGTTGAAAGTGATACCCAAGACATTCTACATCATAGAACACAGATTTGTATAAACAAATATGTGGACTGGTGTAATGAAAATGGTTTGACCCCAAATGCGCAAAAGACAAAATTCCAAATTTTTGGGAAAAGGAACATTTCAAATGAGTTTCCAAGAATGTATTGTATGGGAGCAGAAATAGGGAGGGTAAAATCCTTCAAATATCTGGGGACCATTGTCAATGAAAATTTGAGCAGTCAAGATCATTTTGAGAAGCAAATCAAATCGGCTCTGTGGAAAATTGGGGAGATTCGCAGACGTAGGAAATTTCTTACAACAGATTTGTGTGTGTTATTGGTCAAGACCTATATATTACCAATTTTGGAATTTTCAAATTTTCTAGTCTTAAATCTAGGTAAACGAATGGCCAAAAAAGTACAAACTACTTGGAACAAAGCCTTGAGGTTAGCATATGGCAGAGATGCTACAAATAGAGAAATAATCACGCGGTCTGCAATCTTGCCTCTTAAGCAAAGAGCTGAGGTTTCAAGTCTGAAATTGATTTTTGATCGAATGAGCAAGTACTCTGCCTTGGACAATCAAGGTAGAAATTTGAGAAATAGAAGGGAGAGGATGTTGCTGATAAAAAGACCAAGAAGAGAAAGACTCCGAGGAAGTGTTTTCTATAAGAGTAAAATCTTATGGAACCAACTTCCAGACCGAATAAGGTTACAGGAGGACAGAGATATGTTCATAAAATCTCTGAAAGTATGGTATCGTAGTAAGAATATAGAGGGAGAATAGAAAGTTATTACTAGTACATAATGTGTCTATATAAATTGGATAGTAAACAAATTTTTATTATAAAGCATTGAATGGATGTGATATCTGGGGAGGGCTGGTTGATGGGGGAGGGAAGTGTAACAGGTGGTATTGTCACTGTATCTCTTAAAAGGATATTTTAGATTGTCGAAGTATATGAAACAGCCAGGAAATAAATAAGAGATGAAATAAGGCTGTGGATGTATGCTAGAGAATTTTTTGATATGTACAAGAGAAATTGAGGAATGATATTTGACACTGTGATGTTTTTTGAATAGAAAGGTATTGAATAGAGGTATACTAGAATTTTAAGAGGTAATTTGGATACAGTTTTCTGTTTATTTTTATTTCGAGAGGCAACGCCTGAGAACCATCCATGAGAAATAAAAAAAGAGAAATAATCACGCGGTCTGCAATCTTGCCTCTTAAGCAAAGAGCTGAGGTTTCAAGTCTGAAATTGATTTTTGATCGAATGAGCAAGTACTCTGCCTTGGACAATCAAGGTAGAAATTTGAGAAATAGAAGGGAGAGGATGTTGCTGATAAAAAGACCAAGAAGAGAAAGACTCCGAGGAAGTGTTTTCACTGTGTACATCCTTCTCACTTTGTGCATTTTCTCGAATTATAATTTATATGTATTAATTTAATCGTGCATTTCTAAGTGTTGGGCTGTAGTCCAACTTGTTGGTATCGTAGATTACATGTACACAGTGAAAACACTTCCTCGGAGTAATGTATTAAATATTATATTGGCCTTTAACGAAATAAAAAAAAAAAAAAAAATGGGTCGGCTCAGTAGCATGGGTAGCTTATTATAGCGGAACTCCACTATAGGTAAAAAACGGCGCCAACAGGCAAAATTCGTCGCCGACATTTCGGAAAATTCGGAAAATTCGACATGACTAAAAATTCTAGTGGATGAGGGGGTAAAATAGGTTGTTGGCAACACATTTATTTGTTGCCAACAATTGCAAAATATCTAACTTGTTTAGATATTTCGTCGCAAAAAATTCGTCGCAGCCGTTTTTGCCTGTTGGCGCCGTTTTTTACCTATAGTGGAGTTCCGCTATTATGGGTTAGAACCCGGGCGCGTACTAGTGAGGTGAACTAGTACTGGTAAATTTTTTTTAAAAAAATGCAGTCGCGATGGCAGCATAGATAATGTCGGAATATATATATTCATGAATGGATCATTTTTTTACATGTAAATTTATACTAACGTAAATGGTGATGAATTCACCTGGAGTAAAACTATAATCTACGATACCAACAAGTTGGACTACAGCCCAACACTTAGAAATGCACGATTAAATTAATACATATAAATTATAATTCGAGAAAATGCACAAAGTGAGAAGGATGTACACAGTGAATTCGACAAGAGTAAAAGAGTTGGCTCGGAAGAACTGTCACAGACAGAGAGCAGCAACCCATTTCCGTGTAATGTTTTTGTATCATTTGTCGGAAATAAAGTTTTTTATAAAAGTAAAACTCTATTATGAAAATAATTTGGACTGTAGTGCAATACGGTAGTTAGGAAAATGGCAATTTTCGAAATTATATAGATCTGAAAAGAAATGAGAGCTTACCGCCGCTGACATAACCTGGGCTGAGATACCTTTGAGTAGAACATGTCGGAGGATAGCTCCATGCTTCTCGTAATGAATATTTTTTCGAGTCCTGCAATGGAGGTTTTACACAGCCTTCAGTTCTGACGCGTCAGTTCAATAGATGAATATTTTTCTTTGCAGTTTGACCAAGCAATAGCTGAATAGATAGATTTCAAGATATAATGATTACAGTAAGACACACATAAATGTACCTTGAGATCTTTCCATAGTCGAATGTTTTAATTGTCTTGAAACTTTCATTACCACTACTATTTCAAAATTCAGGTAAGAATTCATTCCAAAGTGTTGGTTCAATAGAAACAAATGGATTTTGATGTAATTTGTCATGGGAATCATTTTTGAAGGGTCGATTCACAATATTGTTCCTCTAACACCATTTTCGTAAATAAATATTAGAGGCTAAGGAAAGCACGTACATGCGCCTCTTAAGAAAAACAGATTTTCACTTTTAAGAAAAAATCAAAATTATCAAAGTTTAATGTGTGTTTAATATGGCTTCCCGAGTTTATTTTGATTACTGCAAAATATGTTAACAGTTTGAGAAACATTACAAGAAGAGAGACGTTCACGACTTAATCAGAATACTGACTGCTTTCTCCTGTTACCGCCGTCACCTAAGACACCCTCCTGAGATGACATGGAGGCCGTGTCTGACGTGTCTCCCTGCAACAACTGAGCCGCCGGAGCAACTTCATCCTCAAACGCATGGTCGTCATCAGGCTATAAAATGAATATTCATGAGCAAGGACAATAGTTAAAAATTCTTGGCCTTACCGGTACGGGAAGTCTAAATGTAAGATGGATCGACAAAATATGAATGTTGGAAGTACGGTACCCAAATGTATTAAATATTAAAGAAAATACCAGCAGGTATGCTGTGAGAAAGGGGGAAGTGAAACTATTCTTTAATTTTACCTCATTTAAAATGCTCTCCAGAGTCGGTGGGCTGCTCACTTGTGGTAATTCAAATTCCTTGTCATCAAGCTGAAAAACACAAAATAGTCTGAGACCCAAGCAGCAATAGGCTTTTTTAAAAAACAAATTTTATGCGGACATTTTACAATAGTGATAGGTTTCATTTGCCAAATGTGAAAACAGTTATACTGATAGTTATATTTCAGTGGTGTGTGAGTTGCCCCAAAATTCACTTGCCCAGGGCAAGTGAACCAATGAAAACTCACTTGTCCGACTCAAAATCTCACCTGCCCCCCAACAAAATTCATAAAAGTGTTGTGTTCTTAGCCAGGTTTATCTAAAAGTAGAACTAGAAGGAATATTTGTGAACCATGAGGCTGACTACTCCGATATTTCATCCAGTAGGCCCTACTACAATATTTTTTAACTGGTTATATGTCACATAGTCAGACATCATCTAAGGTTAAAGAATTAATCTTCAACCATATTGTTAATTATTATTGGTATTTATTTTACCAGTGAATGTTAGATTTAAGCGTTTGTGAATGTGATTTTGTACAAATTATGCCTAGGGTAGGCCTACCTGGGAAAACAGCTCTGAGCTGAAAGGTTTCGCCTAGTTTCTCACCGATGGATTATTTATGTAAACGATGAAGAGAAATAAAAAATATGTATAGTTAGTGCACCGTAAATCAGTCTATTAATCATATCTGACATTAGCCCGGGCTCCCAGACCCTAACATACGGAGGTGTGTGTAAATAGAGCGGAGACAGTCAGAATTTCTCGGGCTAATCTGACATATTGTATGCCATTCCAAGAATTCAATTTCAGTGACACTGACAGTGAATATCCCAAAGTGTTTTGTAGGTTTTTTTTTCTATAAAAAAATATCAATTGTAAACAGGGACTTTAGACTACGAAATATCCGTTTTTTAAGGTAGGAGGAGGCAAATATGACAAGTAGATACAGGAGAAACGACCCCCAGACCGAACAATTATTACCGTACATTTATCTAGAGCCGCCGCCCACTTGTTATTGTGGGCGATAATACAAGTATTATCATACCGCTGTTTTAATCGGAAGAAATTTGGCTGCTATGGCAAGTAGGAGGATGTTTAGGACACGCACTTATAAAATGAGAAAGTTGCCTTGATCGCCAACTCAATATCTCAAATAGATATTACCCACCTCATCCAAAGTAAGCTCCAAATTCTCGGCGGCGGCCAGAGCACTCTGGACACCTTCCGCCATCTTTACTACAAGTGCATTGTCTGCTGGGAAGAGGGCGCCACAGACAACAACTCATGCCCGGAACGTGTTGCGTTCCCGCCACGACATTGACGTGTATAATAAGACAAAAATGACCAAGGGACATAGCGGGAAGCCGTATCGTCCCGCGGCGGAGGTATCCGACCAAGGGTGCGTAGCGCCCGCGGTCGGATACCGAAGCCAAGGGACGATACGGATTTCCCGCTATGTCCCGCGGATTTTTTTGTATTTATTTCGCCGTTTCTTATCAAAATATATTCGAGCATGACAGGTTTTGTTTACATCAACGTCTTTGTTTACATCAACATCTTTGTTTACATCATGACGCATCTGCGTATTTCTACGCGCTGTTTTTTCCGACCTGCGTGGGTCAGAACTATATTTTAGAACGCAAAATTATTTAATTCTGCACTGTCATGTACATTTATTTGGCTTACTGTTTTGAAGTAAATTAGTCTACTAAACATATTCCATCCTTTATTTTCTTAATTCTGCAATTCATTTGTGCGTTAATACTATTTTCATTGGAGAACTATATTCATTCCGTATCAGGCCTGAGGCTAGCCCGAGAAATTCTAACTGGCTCCGCTATCGCTACACACAGTCAGAGAGCAGCGTAATGTTTTTCTATAATAGAATCAAAGCCCCCACTGAAAACTTTAGAAAGGTGACATTTTCAGGCTAAATACTTGGGCCTCTACTTACTTTTATAATAAATAAAGCAGCGAAATGACTTGTGACATAGTAATAGATGTATTTTGTCACATTCCACACTCATTTTCACCGAACGGTAGGCTAGGTGGCGGCAATGTTCTGCGGAATTGTAGCGCCCCCTGTAAGCTCCTACAACACTAAATTTTGGGTGGCGAGATTTAAATTTAAAATGCCAAAACACCATTATTTTAGTTTCATCATTGCTCTTTTTAATTTCATAGCAACATAAACTTAATTTTCCATAGATTTGCAAAATATCTGCATTATTTTGGAACATTTTTTGTTTACTTCCGGTACCCACAACACCTTGCTCCATTGTTTTGAAAGTACCGCCAACTTTGGCCAGAGTCATCCATTCCTAACACATTCTCATTTATTAAAACTAATAGACCATTAGGTATTATTTTTTGCTCTGCACATTTGTAAACATAAATAATTCCATTGGGGACATTAGATATTGATGGTAAAAGCGTTTTTCTATTACATCTCTACTTGGCCAGAAGTGGCTCAGTAAACACCACTGTTTGTGCGGTTCTGCTCCCAGACCCTCCGTAGGTTAGGGTCTGGGAGCCCGGGCTAGCCTGAGGCCTGATACGGCCGTCGTATCGGCCTCAGGCCTGAGTTGCAGTCTCAGGGCTAAGTCAATGGGCCGTACGTATTGACCACAGCCAAAGGTGAAATAAATGCAAAACTAAGCTGCGAAGTTCGTAACAGGACACTTAATTCTTTCGCACAGAGTAATTTCTTAGTTCGCGTGGGTCCAACGTTAAAACCGTGACCATGCTCTTTGAATAGATCTACTTCATGGGAAGGTCTACCTCCCTGCATGCTCGAACCTGTCTGAACCCAATTAAATGGTGGGTTGAACCCAAATCAAATCTGCTAAAGCTTTGGAATGACTTGTGGATGAAGTGATAATTTGATAATAATATTGGCTGCACGTATGGCGTTCATTAGCTCGTTGGCATTCTTAAAATATTCCTCAACCACTTAACGTCTCTGCTTCAGTTGTTGTGTGATACAGGTGGACTCTTATCTGTGATCTTTATTAAGTCGTCGTTGGAGATCTTAATTGTTTGGCCAGAAATTTCACATATTCTTCCAAGGCAACAGTGGTGGAAGCTTGCCAATGCTCGCCAGTCAACTTTGGTGGCCCCCAGCATTCGCTTCCATACAATGGGACTGATTTTACCTTGCTGTTCTAGGTTTTGTCCTAATACTTTTATAGTCTTGCGACTGTACTTATTCAATTTCCAGATTACTCGTATTGTTTCGAAGAATGTTCTTGCTTTTGCCAATCTATTCTTGATGTCTCTTTCAGTAGAATCTGTGCACAGGCTACTGCACCTAACTATAATAATGTTGAAGCTGTCATCAACTTGTTCTATTTAGATTCCTTCTATAGTCAACGTGGAATTCGATGTTGTAAACAATGTATACGTGTATACATATGTTGTTGACCATGCAATAACCAAAGCTTAATTGGCAAAGAAAAGCCAATCCCACATTGTTTAGAGAGACAAATTCAGATAGGACCCACATACAGTATATGTATTAATTATAGTTACCAACGTATACTCTTCTATATGTAACGTATACGTAGGGAATATAGGACCTGTATGATGTGCAAATAATGTAAGTCTTACTGATGCGCCTATGTTGAGACAGAAAGGTGTACAATCTTTGGCCGGGATTAACATGATCCCCTTGCAGGGTATATGATAGATTAAATAAAGGTATACCCTGTGATGTTTGGTTTATGATCTCTTTCGCTATGTTTCTTGTGTTTCAGTGCTAAAGCTTATTGACAAATATGGTTCATTGCACGCGTTACAGAATAGCATTAATTCGCACATCGACACATTATGAACGACTGGTTTGGAAGAACGAGCATGGCGAATTCAAAATAATTCCTTTAATTTATAAACTCAAGTTTAAAATGATAATATAGGGTTTTGACATTATATATGCAGCGCATATAGACGAAAATATAAAAAATAGCAAAACATTTGGCATTGCTCCTACTTGTTTGTTTTTAGGCTGACAATATCAACAACTGCAGGGTGATGGCAAAGCACTTTGACTGGGATTGATATAATGTTACTTCTGAATTAATGCTGTTAGGCACTGACCACCGTGTCATTAACTATATGGATATTTCACAACAAACTAGCGGATCTTTGGAAACCCAGAACAAAGGAAGGACATAAAAATCCTAACCCCGGAACAGAATGCCCAGTGTTACCGGTATTTAATTTTGGTATTCCGGTATGCTTTGAGTTAAGGCAACAACTCAGTCAAAATTATATACTTGTCTTCCACTTTTTTCTGACTTCATCTCAATGACTTAACAAAACTTGTTTAAATACTGGCGTTTAGAAAATCGTCCCCTACCCCAAGAAAAATCTAATTGCAATTATAACGCACACAGCGCAACAGCAAACTCTCAACATTTATAAACAGGCTTTTAAAAGCCTCCGATTTTATCAATAAACATCGCTACAGTAATTAACAGTACTAGTAATCGCATTAGTTTTAGGAAACCCTACAGGTTTATTTTGTGCATGATTTGTTTGTTTTCATGAAACTATTTTTAGTTCCTCTAACCATTCCCATAAGCCTATATTGTGAATTTCACCCTTAGTAACAATGAAATCTTCTACATCCGTGTTGTTGTCCCTCGAGGATACTGTTTGGCACACAATTCAATAAGGATCGGGATGTCTATAAGTATAGAAGATCTTTGTATCACAAGTTGCATTCGCCAGTCACGATCTCACGATTGTATCGGGCGACGATGACGTCATTGGGCGCCTATATAAACGTGTGAGGTGGATGTATTGCCAGATTCAAGGCATACCCTGGAGCTGCATGCACGTTTGGGGAACGTGGGACATAAGGTAAGTTTGATTAATTGTGACGACAACGACCGATCATTTTAATGAAAATTCAATGCTTCCTTGATGAAGAACCCCTACAAAGGGATAGTGGGAAAAGTATATATTTTGCAGCAGTATCAAGGACCGCGACTGCATTCTATTTAGTATATATACAATCGATAGACATATTTCAGATGTCATTGAGAAATGTCTTTTGGTATGATCGGGTCGAATATATCTATGGGGAAGATCTACGGTTCTCACGAGAGAGAAATATAATGATCTCGTGCGTAAAAAGCCACTGAAGGTGAAAAATAGCCGTGACCTCAAACGTGTACCGGTAACCCGCGAGTTTAGTGTCAACACCCCAACATTATGTACATATATATATGTTTATTCTAATTGTAACGTCTTCATGAAATATACCATCGCTTTCAGGTATATCATGAAACAGCTGTGATATATTTAGCAATGATCTTTAATATGTCATTACTAATTGCATAACCACTATACATGTAATTTAGGTAGATAGCTAGTATTGCCATATAACTTCCAATATAGGGTATATAAACTAAATGATACTAATATTGATCATATTATGATATTATAAACACAATACAGACTTAGGTATTTGGTATATTTGATACTGAAGACATAATTAAGGATACATATATGCAAATGATAGTTATTATTTAGCATGCTCTTGGTGTTAATACTAAGACTTGAGCATCAGACCTCTTATACATTTAGACTATGCCTCTAATAATGATCAAGAATGATCAATGGCAAGCAGGTTCATTGATCAATGGCAAGCAGGCTCATTGAAAAAACGATTTTTGCTGTTTTCAAATGCCTCTGACTATGTTCTTCTCACCAAGCAATTATCATGTTATGTTTGATACAAATTTACAGTATATCCAACTATACCGGGACAAGTCTTTCCACAAAAGGATTCACACACGGACCAGGACAGGGGGGGGGGGGGGGGGTTCAGGTTAACTGAAATTTCAGGTAAACCGAGTTCAGGTTAAGCGAAACATAGTGTAATGTATATTTAAAAATAACTCCCCTTGTGGGTTATATGGGTATATGGGCAGAGGGTCAGTGACCGCTCCCAGGCCATACCTTAAAGCAACTGAGAACTTGCATCGAACATGTTAGGCAAGTTATCAAGAGCCATGTGTCCAATAACATAGACAGAAATAAATCTAATATATTTAGCGCATTGGGGGTCTATAAAGGTGGCAAATACAATAAATGGTACAAATATAACTGAGGCACACACACACAGTCAGCCCGGTGTCATTCGGGCTATTCAAAAGATAAAGATCGAGGCATGGCGCTCTCGGATACAAGTAGCAGCAATATTTCTTTTTTACCATAAGGTGATTTTTCAAACATTAATGCTGTTGAATTAGAATGCGTCTGTTTGATCCTGACCAGTAAGTGTTTGTCATTTGGCGTGAGTTGAAATAACAAAATATTTCCTGTTATTTGTTTTATTTCTCTAAGTTTATATCCACTTGAAAATTGTTAGGATTGCCAGCTGGTTTTGGAACAAACTTTATCTGTATAGTGGATGATGTGTACATACATATAGGCCTATGCAAAATCAGTAACACAATTTATATTATAGAACTTGCTATAGAGATTCTTCTAACATAGCTGACCTCCTTACGCCAGCGGCGCCACCTGGTGAGTGTTTCTCACTCTACCCCAAGACTTATCAGTGCAATATGACTTATAACATATTGGACAAAGATACAGCAGAAAGAATAACGAAAGTGGTATTTATCGTATAACCAGTGTTTCGGAATCTTTATTCGTTCACCAGTATGTGAGTGTGTCCTTAATTAAATGTTCTCGTTGTCATTTTCAGACTTTCGGAAACTGCTCGCCATCGTAATAAAGAAGAAGATGGCCAAGGTTTGGCTGATTGTTGCCATCACTTTGGCCGTAGCTCACTCACAACAGACAGAGCGTTCTCGCTACATGCAGGTGATCAATGATCTTTCTCGGCAATTACTGCAGCAACAATTGTACGCAGAAGAGCGAGTGAGGTCGGACGGTAGTTCTGGTGTCAAGCAGATCAGATATGGTCAGGCAGGTAAAACACAATTTCATTTATGGTAATAAGGTAAGTCACAAAAAAACCATGTTACTGCATGTTCCCCTGTTTCAGTTAGTCATTATGTACATACTGAAGCCTTTTTAGCTATTATTACATTTATAAGTGATATATCTTACTTGTAAAGAGTAGATCGAACCCTATAGACAATCAATAACATATAATTATGTTATTCCATTTTTCAAATTAAGCAGAGAATAGTAGCATTGGTTTCTTATAGGAATATATATTTCTCCGATCATCAGTTGCTTTTGCAGTTTTCATTGGCAAAAATGAATTTGTCTGTCTGTAGTTTATCTGGGTTATTCCCCCAAAGGTGTTCACTTTTCACACAATCAGGAAAATAATATGAGTTTCTTTTTAATTGCAATGGGCAGTTAAATGTGTTTAAGTATAATGTTACCATTGGAATTCTACATTTGTGGACGAAATCGTCGTCCGTCGTCATGAGCACCACTTTCGTCTTCGTCTGAGTGGGAGCGCAGTGGTAGTGGTAGTGGTAGTGGTGGCAGTGGTGCTGGTCATGCTACGTCACGGTTGGTTGGCCAGCTGAGTGGGAGCTTAGTGTTAGTGGTGGTTTTGGTGGCAGTGGTGGCAGTGACAGTGGGTGTGTGTACTAATGTAGGTATGAATGTACATGTACATGCAAACATAGTTACACCTTACAACTACAATCTGAGCAGCTATTATTATTGTGGTGACCTAGTATGTAGTATGGTTACAATCATTTAAACATGAGAAGTTTGCATCTGTTTTAACAAATGTATAATTTGAATAATTCTTTTTCTAAATATATACTGTTTTAAGGTATTCTGGTGGGGTTTACTTGGTGTTATTGGGAGAATTCCTTAACATTCACATGCTTACTTGAAATTTAGAATGGTTCTTCTATGTATGTATGTATGTATGTATGTATGTATGTATGTATGTATGTGTACATGTACTTATTTATGTATACATGTAGCCCATTGCAATTCTATATGACGTTAGTCATAGCCGTGCATCTTGTTATGTAACTTATTAGCATTTATAAGTCTGAAGATGGTTTATCAAGGTTCGTTTTTTAATTGTTTTTTGAACGAGATTAAATCTCGTTCTTTATAATTTCTTTGTCCTGGGCTGTTTGGCCGGCCGTCTTTGCGTCCTCCTTTTCCCGTTGAGACCGTCCTCATAGCTGTTATTTTGGCCGTCGATGGGGGACCAAAATGGGTAGGCCAATCCACTTTACGGTGCTTAATTCCCAATTCCATGTACTACTTACATACTTGCAGTATAGGGTACAATACACTGGGCCTTATATACAACATAAGCAATAAAATAGACATAAAATAGTAGCAAGGTGATGACAGGTTAAGTCGTCCCACCCGTCCCCCGGATGAGTTAGATACAAAGGTGTGGATAGATTTATGTAGTGGATGTGTGGGCTGAGTGACCCCCAAGAACCCAGGTCGCAGGGGTCATTCCAACCAGAGAGACTCGTCCCCTCCCAGAGAGACTCGTCCCCTCCTGCTACAGTATGTATGAAATGTATACATGTATATAAGTGTTGTATGTGTTTACCTTCAAGGTGAATGCAAGTATTTTAATGAGGATATTTTATGAGTTGTCACATGGTACTTTCTTCTTCCCCTCCCCCCTCTCTCTCTCCGTTTCTCATTAATAAACTTATTCTAAGACTTATGCTATTATTAAATTATTCTCATACTTATAATTATACTTATAATTATAATTATATAATTGAAATCTCGTTCATAACGAGTGCCGTGGCACTCGATTTCCTCTTGTTTAACATATTTATACAACCATCAGTGTCATAATGATGTACAAGGCACACGGGGACTAGTGTCTAGTATTGTCCATGATCTAACATGATGAGACGTTTTGATTCTTGATACTAGTGTTACAACTAGCGAAGGAAAGGAGTGGTGCATGAGTAATATAATAATTAGTTTAAGAGGAAAGATGATAGTAGTTCTTAATTTACCTAGTAAACGAATTCTTTTTTTTTCACGTGAGGCACGATCAATCAATTTTAATGGTCTCATTAATTCCTTACCCGTTGTGCCTATTGCATCAAAGCGATTTTATACCACAGCAGAATTTATAAATGTTTCAACACCACGGTCACTGAAATTCCATGTAAATTGTTTGGTAGGATCCAAGACCTACTACTCTAATACCCATACGGGCCCACGAGTGGGATCTATTCATAACCATGCCAACCATGTAAGGACTGTGGGCATGGGTGAACTTATCGCTGTCCTGAATGGGGTGGAGTTCAGAACAAGGCACAACGATTACAAACTGGTGATGTCAGCCCCTTCAGATAATAATACTATGGATTATAACAAGGTTGTGGACATTCCCTTCCCTTCCGTACCTCCTGAAGTCCGCGGAACTGTGGAACAACAGGTATTTATCTAAATTAATTCTATTGTAATAATTATTAATTCTATTGTAATAATTATTGTTTCCTAATTACAAAATAGCCTAGAGTAAAGTGTTTCTATACCATTTTTATTCTCACTTTTGAGACTCCTCGGTATACACGAGTCAGCAGTGACTCCTGCAATGCTCAGATCAATTTGGAGAAGGTTAACTGAAGGGTACTGTTGAAAAGCAGGTATTGGCTGAGATCCTAAATATTTCTAATTTACTATTAGAACGAAAAGGTGAGTGAGTGAGAGTAGTTGCTTAACGCCCTTATCAGCACATTTAAGAGTTTTTATCAAGGGCGGGAGAGCTGAGAGGGAGGCAGTTTATGATCATACCCAGGAATAAGAGATAGATAAGATTAAGGGAGAGAGACAGAGAAAAGAGACAGAAAGGCACTTTATGGTCATACCCAGGACCACTATAAGAACAAAAACAAAGCGATGTGTTTATTTTTGAGCGTAACGAAAAACTTCTCAAGGACACTTTTGGGGATGGGTGTAGAGCCTACGACTCCACAATAGATATGTAGGCCTATTCTAATTGGAGATGGAAATGAACAGTAATTGTATACAAGGGACTAGCTCTGAGTGTGTATAATAGCGAGATTTCTGAATCAGCAAGGTATCCAAAAGTAAAGGTTTTTCTATAAAGAATTAAGCTATGGATAAATCATGTGTGATCCATCACTGACAAATTAGTCTAAAGTCGCAAAATTGATATAATTCAAAAATCTTTTCCACAAGATCCAATAGTAGAAATGCTCGCATTTTTGGAGTACGTGTTCATAGCGCTTTCAGTCCGATAAATACGTGTACCAAATTTGAAGACTGTATTGAAAATAATTAATGTTTATGAGGTCAAGCAGTATGTTTGGCTACTTTACTGTTGATTTTCCAGACAGAAAAAAAGTCGCTAAGTTTTTAAGAACATGAAAAAAAGAAGGATTTAAATATGATTTCCAAAGGTTGATATCGTTGGAATCCGTATCGAAGTAATCTTTTTGAATATGATGGTAGCTGATGTTGTCCCGACGGTTTTCTATCTATATAATTATAAGCAAAAGAGAATAACTACTATCAAGAGGAATTTTCAATATTTTCAGATTGTTGAAATGAGGAAATGGTTCAAGGCCTGGGCTGATCAAGATCACAGTGAGCGTGATTACAGACAGTATTTCAAGCCGGTTCTTTGCTACCTTGAAGGATCATGGACCAGCCCCGACGGCGAAGCCATTGATGAACCATTTGATAGTGACCGTCATCATTTGGATGCCAAAACATGGTTTGAGCTCCAAAATAAGGTAACCCTAATTCTTGTTCCATCACTCAATCCATATTACACCACATTACACCGTATGCTTTTAATGTAAACTGATTTTATTTTTGCTCCATAATGGGCCTTCCAAAATAAACAGTGTCACACATCGCCTCGTCTTTCACCACTGGTACATTCTATTAATTAAGTTCCGCGGGACGGATAAGTAATATAGCTCAACGTCGGTATCAATTGCCCAATAGGTTCTTTAAATATCTGATAGGTTATAGCTTGTCTGCCCGTGGGAATCGTTTTAAAAGGTTCTGGGGGAATTATATAGAAACAAACTGGTTTCAGAGCGAAGGAATAGTGTAACAGGAAAATACGTTTCTTTAATCATACATTTTAAAAACAACAACGTATCTTGTATCAATCAACCCATGCACGTGATAGAAATAGTTATTTGATTACACATTTCCCGGATTTTAGCTCAATAATTTATTTATATTTGCATTTTTTTCAGCTAAGATTCACATCATACGCCGGGTCAAAGAGCACAGATGAGAACTTTGCTTATTTGCCAACGACCATTATGGGAGTGCGCAATGGGTTCCCTGTATTCGCACAGTGGAACTATCGTATTTTGTGCCACCCTCTGTCGAAGGACCTGCCGCTCAACCGCTTCGGTTTGGTAGATGAGCTACATTCAAGGATGGCTTATCGCAAAAGTAGGAAACAACAGGAAGCCTCGCGAGCAGCAAGATTCAAGGTGAACATGTATCTTAGATATATCATCTTTAATGGTATTTAACTATTTTGTTATGTATTCTACAACAACCCAAGCAAAGCATTTATGATGACGATTGGCAATGTATATTTTTTAACAGAAACAATAATATTTCAACAAAAATGATTAGGATTGGTGTATTAATTGTTACCAGCGACAAGAGTGAAATCAGATCCCTGATTATTCCACATGGGGCACTTTGATATAATATACAAATACATTTGAGACTATATAGGTCAGCCAATTGGAACAACTTAAAAAAATTATGCAACACAAACATTCTATAACTCCACTTGAAATTCTTCATTAAACTCCATTAAATTATCGCACCAGATTGCTCCTGAAGACAAAGACAACTGGAGGGACCGTATGATGAAATATGAATTCCTGGATACGTTAATGGAGGAAATCCCTGGCAAAAATGGATACAATGCGCGTCTTGAGGACGCGCTTACAGGCAGGCCCGCCCTTGTGAGTGGCTACACCATCTATAATTATTTCTTTTCGTTTTTTCTGTCACTTAAAAAGGAATTTATTTAAACTGGGTTTACATGGTCTTCGGTTGAGGTGTTTACATAATTTCGAATATCTTTTCATATAAGGTAATATTCAGATTATTGTTTTTTGATCCTTATTTCTTACACGTCTGGTTAGCAAAAATTGATTTTTGTGGTCAGATGAGCAAATAAAGACGGCTCGATTGACATCTTCGTGGCAGCTAAACTTTTGTTATTCTTTCAAAACACATTAAACCCTGCTCCTATAACCACCAATGCTCCCTCATTCTCATTGCTACGCCCCCTACACCGAACGTTCGGATCTACCACTATTGCACCAAATACGCTTTTCCCTATACTACTCATGACTAGTAGATACTAGGTAGGTGGTGTAGGTGGAGCCGCTGCTCTCTTCCGCCACAGAGAGCTCCTCGCCAACTCTTACACATACAATCACTTTTAGTTGAAGGTACCATACCGACTGGACTTACATTATTGGATTGCTCATTTACTGAGTTATATACCCTACTTCTTACCCTTTATACTCGAGGTGTATACTCAATATACTCTGTAATTATTCCAGGACATATCACAGCGTTATTTACATCGATTTGAGATAGCCCAAGAACAATTATAATTAAACAGGATATGTGATAAAGAATTATATAAATGGAAAATTCTTGCTTTTTATGCAATGTTATGATTATACTTCTCAATCTGTATATTACATGTCAAAATATTAAATGTCTTTATTGTTTAGAGTAGAAGCATAGTATACCAAAATCAGAGTTAAAAAGACATAACAATAATTATGTTAAAGTAAGCAACAGGGCAAGAACTGAAAGAACTCTTATTTGAGACGTTCACAACCTTTTTGTCGTATTCGATTGCTTCTCCTCCTCTTTGGCACTCCTATCAAGATCGAGCTCTGTACATTTATTTTCAAGGGATTCTATTTTCACGATTTCTATTTTCATGATTGACTCGTTGGTTTCAGTCGCTTAGAATATTGCACTCGTTGCTATGCAACTCGTGCAATATTCATGCTCTTTCAACCAACCCGTTAGTTAACCTGTATCTATACTATCCCAGCATCCAAAATAAAGTCAGTCTTCATTTAGCAATCTTCTCTGTCCTCTTGTCCATTCTCCCCCAAAACTCCCGGAGTCTATCATTATTTACATTAACCAGCTAGCTCAGAAACGATCCCATAATAAATGGTACACCTATATTATGTCAAATAAAGAACCATCTCATCTTATCTTATAATGCTGGATACAACTTTCAGCACTACAAAGGAGGGCCCCTCAACAGTGCCTACTATCACAGGTGGTTTAGGGGCACTAAGGACGCTATGGGCACCCAGGTGGCAGTTCGAGGCTTTTCTGATGGAAACATCTTCATGGCGATGACCACCCAACCCAAAGTAGCTGGAATGGAGGTAAATGAGTATAATCAAAAACCAATTAAATTGCAAATTTAAAGTACAAACCAATAAACTCCCTTCGAGCAAATATCAAGGGAAGTCTAAAAAAAGTTGTATCACTGTGTCAACCACAGAAATCTAATATACTGTACAAGTAATATGCCACCTATTGGAGCATTAAAGATATACCATTTCACACAATTTGTTTGCAAATGCCTTACAATTTCTATGCCATTTTGTAGGTTGAATATTGTAAGAGACGTCGATGCAATGTCTACAGTCAAAAATGGACATATGCGATACCGCTGGAAATCATTTATTTGACCCCACTCCACAGCTGGAATCCATACAATATCCAATACAGGGTAAGCTTTATTTTGATACTACATGTTTGTTGAATACAGCACTGGTATTTGTTCTGCTGCACCACCAACGTCCTCAGCTGAGGCTATCCCTCATTGTGCGTTTCGACCCCTAGCTCGGGACGCTCTCAGGATGGGGGTGGAGGCATAGTGATGGTCAGTCACTGCGTACTTTGTGAAAGTGTTGTATAGCTCCTGCCAGATGGGTAACTGGTAATCCACAACCAATAGTACCATGGAGAATATCCCCCATACTGGAAAAGGGGGATATTGTCCTGAGCGATGATGGGAGGGTGGTGGAGGTGTGTGTGTATGGGGGGGGGGCAAAGGACCTGTTACTAAACTGATCTGGGAAGTGAGCGATCAATCAATATATGGAGCAGCCCAGAATACCAAAAGCAGTCACAATCTTTTTATGAATCACAAACTCTTCCTTGGTATGAATTAATCTGTATTTTAACCATTACATTCCTTAATTCTATTTGCAGGGAAAAATCTCTAAGGCTGAGATAGCCGCTACGGGGGGCCGCAATGCAAGCACAGCTCACCCAGGCTCTGCCCACACCCTCTTCTACCACACCCCCAAGGAATTCTTCACCACCGCCAACTCGGGCAGGAGGGACAGGGCTGATACTTCCAATGGTGTTCAGTGGATTCGCGATGGGGATGGGACTCCTAGGGAGGTTCTGGCTTCAGGAATAAGAGTGCAGCTCCCAGAGATTGAAGGAATAGAAGGGAACCGGAGGACTAGGTACCCCGTTATGCCATTGCATACTGAGGGTAATGTTGTGTGGAAAGAGTTGGAAGCACTGAAGGTATGTTACTATCATGGATTTGGAACCTCAAACAAAAATCTGTATGTGATGTTTCACAGGAAAATGAGTGACAAGTCGCAAAATGGATTTTTTTCAAAGTGATTTATTCACAAGACCTCTTTGGTGTTTTGAATATATCTATTCATATCTGAGGTTATCCTATAAGGAGTATGTTTGATTACTTTACTATAGTGAGTGACCATCAAGAAATATGGCTAACTATTGTTTCATGCATAACAAATATAGAAGTACATATGTGATGTGTTTCAGGAAAATGAGTCATAAGTCGCAAAATTGATATTTTTCAAAGGGTTTTATTCACAAGATCACATTATTGGATTGTCCTAATTTTTGGAGGGTTTATCAATTATAGTTATATCAATCGATGTATCAAATTTCAGGACAATCTATGTAATATATCATTTCGTTTTAAACGTCCTCATATGGACTACATTTAGTTACTTTACTGTTTATTGACCCCAGAAATATTGGAAACTTTTTTTTTCAAAAACGGAAATAACAGACTTAAAATCTAGAAATACTTATTAGATTATTAGACTGTTTACTATCATTAGAATCGGCTTGATCTCATCTTTTCAAATATAATGGTATCTCAAAATCTATTTTTGCGACTTATGACTCATTTTCCTGAAACACATCACATATTAGATGTGCTAATGTTTATTATCATATTGGAATCTGCTTCATCTCAACTTTTCACATTTGATGACATCTCAAAATCCATTTTTTGCGACTTGTGACTCTTTTTACCTGGAATTAATCTGTATTTAACCAATTTAAACAAGTAATACACTATCAATTACCATCAAGTAGACAGCTACAAAACAGTATGCTATACTACTACGCTGACATAATATTATAAAATATCTTTATAAATTTCTAAACCATAACTTGAATTTCCTGACCATGCACTGCACTGTAAAAAATGGGGCTCAAGATGCACGAATTGGGGGTCAATATACACGAATTGGGGGTCATCTGGTCTCATTAACGCCTATTGGCATGCCCCTCCTATATATTGAATAAGTTACTGATCCTATTATCTAAATTAAGCATAACTTTCCTCTCAAAAACTAACATCTATCACTCACGTACCGCTACTTTCTCTTTCCATTTTTAAAGTCAAACGCTACTATCTGGTGGAAAATGAAAATAAATGTCATTTTCTGAAACTTTGGTATTTCATTCTTGAAGTGTTTCTAGTCATAAAAATGGGAAAAAAATCAATGGGTCATCGTACTCATTTTTGAATTAGAGCACTTCAAAGTTTGGTATCTCAAAATCACCAATGAGCACGAAAAGGGAGCCTCATTTTGCAGTACTTCGATTTCATAGTTTACATTTGCTATCTATACTCACTCAAACAGTTGCAGTTTTGGCGACAGTATTATTTGGCCAATAATTCTGTCCCTTTGAGTTCTGTTACTTAGTTAGTTTTTAAACCAAACGCTTTTCTAAAGTCTAAAAATATCAGGTCTAAGTTCCCTGCTGCATATTTCCACAATTGATACTTGTTTCTCTTGCAGGATTTCGTATTGGAGCCAGAGAAATACAACTTTGTCAAGGATGGTCTTCAAAATTCGGGTTCAGGTCCAATAAACCCTGGAGTTTCCCAGACGCTGACCTTAGAGCTGGCCACATCGGAGAACCCAGTGGTAGAACAGCATCAGCATGACATCCCCATAGATCTGGAAACCCTGAAATCCTTGTATACAAACAGGGGGGAGACTGTTAACATAACCACTTCTCAAGAGCAGGGGCACACTCATAATCTTCAGCTGAAGGTGGGTTGGTTTCAACAGAAACAGGTACTGAAGTTCATAAGGTGTGATGGTAAATGGCAATGTTGGGATACGCATCCAAGAGTGGTAAGTGTCGATCCTGTCATAATACATGCGTTGCGAGCCGGACGCAAATGAAATTTAACAAAGAGATTGCCAAGAATGGTGTCATTTCTGTACATGTTGAAGAGCCAACAAAATCAATATGAGAGTGATATCTTAAAGATTTAGTGACTTGCTTGAATGTCATATTCCAGCAATGAATCTTTATGTAGTGATTGCACAAGGTCCAGGTATGTACTCTGGGGTAGTCATATGATATTTCCCTAGTCAGATGGAGAGCACACTAAGTCTTTGTTATAATGAGCCTATAGGTAGGATGCTACCAAGGATGGAAGGTTTATGTTGACGCTATCTTAATTAATGGATTTACAATGGATGGTTGAAAATGTTTTATATGTAGATTTAGTCTAGGCTTAGATTTGGGAGTTTCCCTTCAAACTAAGAGAAAGCCTCATGCTCCAAACCGGAAAATGCCATTACAATCCCACAAGGACGCCTACAACATGTCTCAAAATGTCATTCAAGATTATAGAGCCTTCTATCATACTTATTCTTCTTAAACGGTAGCTAATATTATGTGAAACTTTTGAATTTGAATGCGTCTGGTCAAGGCAAAATTACCAACTATCCACCCGTTATCGCTGCATCATCTCCTATAGTTTATTGTGCCTATCTTGACCTTCCTTTGTTGTATACTTGTTCCTGATATTTAAATGCACTTAATGTTAGTTGTATATAAGAGCAATGTGGACAATAAAGCATGCATAATCAATGAAAAAATTCTGTCTGTCATATATTGGGTATCTCATTTAATAACACATTTTATATTATATCTATGAGGCTGCCATTTCTGAAATTCCGTTCACCTTCTCAAGTATAATGGATCAACGCCCGACTACCGTACCGTAGCATCCTCTTTGTGGCAGACTGTTAATATAATTGCAGTACAATCAGGACTCGGTTATTTAAAGCAACAGGGCAAGCAGGCGAAACATCTAAATCTGTCCTTATTATTTATTACTACTATAACAAGTTCTTTATTATTTTTCAATATGAAAAATTGTTGCATATAAATGAAGAAATAAAGGGATGAATCATTTTTTAAAAAAATGTTGAACAGACTCCTTCCGATTTTCATCAATATTTACAGTAGTTTTATAACAGGTTAAAAAAAATAACAACAAGTGATAACCGGCATCATTAATGTATACCCTTGGTGGCTTTATCTTATTGAATAGTTCATGTTCCAATCTGTTAATAAGATCACCTTCCAACACTTTCAATTAAGTTATCATAATTTATCAATAATTTAGCTTAAAATCTATCCAATCAAAGGAGGAATCAATCGTTTGCCTGATTGCCTATGTGTTCCGGAGCACTACATACGTTGTAATATTAATTAGCAGAAATGGTTGCATTGTCAATTGTCAGTTGTCTATCTGCCGTTCTTTGCAGAACCGATTTTTGTTATCTCAAGTCTTGGATTTGCCAACAATTACTTGCACTATCATTCTTGCAAAATCCAGAATATGTTCTGCAGGTATCCTTGTAATACGGCTCAATCGGTCGACGACCTTAGGTAAAATAAATAATAAAGGAATATTGATGAAGAGAATCTAGGAAAACAATCTACCATCTCGAAAACTACCACCTGGAATATGAACACAAATCTAAATATTAATACATGTCATTGCTTTTTAAGGATTGGACAATTTGGTAATATTTATCGTTGAGAGGATTGTGTTTTTTCCATATCTTCCATATGATTGCTGGGAAATTGGTATTCACGATTTTTAGTTTCGTTATGTATTGATATTTTTTGTATTTTACCTGTCAGGCAGTCTCTCAGCTCTGTTTATTATTATTAATAACGGGATCTCTCTAGTCAGAGTTCAACACATTCTTAAAATATAGGATACCGGTATATAGACATTTGATTATATCATTGGTGGAAAACCCTACAGGATTTAGGAGTAGCTCTTTTCATAAATTCAACTTCATGCACAGAACCCAACCTCATCCCGCAACCCGCCCCCCCTCCCCCCCAAAAAACCACAAATAAAAACCACAAAAAAACACCCCAAAATTCCAAAAAAGTGAGAAATAAATAGGCTGAGTGGGCACGAGGATTTAGGGTTATAATAACGATGACAATTTGTCAATAGAGAGGTCCCGCAAGCAAACCTATCTCAATTACGTAACCGTATCCGTATCTTTTTTGGTGAATTACGTCGCATTTTTATGTATAAAAAATAAATTGTGAGATGAAAAATTTCTTTCGGCACGTTTTGCTGAACCTCTTTCTACCTTTTAACATAAGTTTGTTTATCAGAGATGTGGATAGAGATAGTGTTGTCAAATAGCAAGCAAGTTAACTTCACATTACTGGGTAAGTTTTTAAAATTTTATTTGTCGCTAGAATTCTTAAAGATTTCTATCTATAGATATAAATCTTAGATACCACGCGGAGGCGGATCTGTGAGCGCACCCCCTTCACTGTCGTCTCCCATTCGTGGACTTGGTGATTTTCCTTTCCTCGTATCAAGACATTACTGTACAGAACAGACCCCAAGAGGGAAACCAAATAATCTTAATAATATGAAAGTTACATAGTGTCTGAAGTCATTAATTTGGCCAACGTTCAGTGGAAAATCAACTCATGCTAGTTTTATTATGTATGAGGGTTAAAGAACCTGATTTGTTATTCAATCATTTTTAGATACTTACCATAGGAAGTTGAAATAAAATTTAGATATTTATGAGCAACGCATAGGGTTGCGGGAGTAAATGGGTGAATTAACTTTTTAAAATGATGTAATGTAAAAGCTATCGAAAATACAGGTTGTGATGACTGCTCGAAGCTCCCTCAGTGGGGTATGTGAGCATCAGCTCGACATAACAAATTGGAGTGCCACGGAAAATGCCAACTTTCTATATACTACTGACAGACTTTAGTATGGGTACGGATTAACCAAAGTGGGCTTTGAGGTTTACTGCCTACAGGACTGAAACAGGGGGCACATGTTATGAAGAGGAATTCAGCATACATTCCAGATTTAATATATCCCTGAAAGAAATAAGATATATGCCTACATGTAGGCACACATGCACATTTTATAACTCAAAATCTCGATTTGACAACGAGACTGCAGAATGTAAATTCTTGCTCCTTCTTTGCTCGTTTATGTACTACTTAATATTTGTAATTTTTGGTTGAGAATAGAATTTTCTTTTGAATAGAATGTTTTGAGCGAAAATGTCACACAATGTGATACTTTTCAGTTCGTTCAAGCAAATCACAATATAGAAATATAATCTATTTTTACGAATTAGTTTCATGGTCATCAAATATAGGTGGTCACGATCATATAATGTATACAGTAGGCATACTATATAAAGCTACTAGACAATTGATAGAAACGATGAAGGATAGCAAATATCAATGGTTTTGTTCAGGCCTGGCCCATTTTTTCTCCTAAGCTCTGAAGATCCATATTAAGGTAGGCCTACTAAATCAGTGATTTAATAACACATCCATAATCTACCAAACAGTCATTGACACGTTTTTGTTTCAATATCAAATCTGTAAATTCATGTCAAATCATGGATTTCAAAACACTTTCAACTTCCTGTAGTGGTTGAGGAAACAAGTATTTACGTTCTAGAGCATCCTTATTTCATTAAATGAAGATTCAGCTTTTACTTTTTATGTTAGGCCTAGCTCTAGGTCTAATTGTTTATAACACTTATATTAATTGTCTGTGCTGACTGTATTTTTCCCACCTCCTTGAGTTGAGAACTTAGGGCACTTTTTGGGTTCTCACCTGCCAACACAATAAGCCATTACGTATTAAAGAGTGGCCATTGTTGTCCGTCATGCTCCAGTCTGCACTTTGAAATGTCTGTAGGCCTAATCACAGTGACCACACCAATCAAGAAAACCGCTTTACCACATCTTAAACCCCTTTACCTCCTCAAGGGGGACATTGTTTACATGTGTGTTTCTGTAAGTATATACCTCTGACGTGTATGAAAATAATCATCAGAGATCCTAATCAATATTATATCATAAGGATTTCATCTTTATCGTCATCATGACAGTGCTTTTTGGATAAAACATGTATCCAAATCTGATAGTGATGAGGTAAAGCCGATGTGATGTAAATGAATGTAAAGCAACGGAATGATTTCTGGACCACACAAACACGTTACGGGCATCTTCCTTAAAAATAATAAAAGCATTTCCACACTTTTTAATTGCAATGGGCAGTTAAATGTGTTTAAAGAGATAAACCACAGTCATATGCACTGCTGCAGGCGGGAGTTCAAGGAACTAATGCATGAAAAATAAGGAGTTACAATAATCCTTTTAAACTTTGTCTTGAGAAAGAACATGGTTGGGGGATAACAAAAAGCAAAAAGAAATGGATCTCATCATAATTATTTTTCATTTTAGAGACCACCAAAGTTTAGTTTTGAAGTCTGTTGGGAAAATAGATATTTTCTCAGTTTTTCCAAGATTTCAGACAGAAGAATAAGATTTTTTAGTTGAAATGTCTTCTGAACATAACTACAATACAGGTTTGCCCTCATGCATGAAAGAAGAAGGTAGCAACATATTTTGAAAGATATTATTTAGCATTGAAAATCTTCAATATTCCTGTTTTTAACTCATTGGGATGCACATTCAGTTGAATAACTTTTTTAAAAAGCTGGTGACACCCATTTTTTATTGCTTGAAAGGGTAAAGCAATATGTTAGCTGTTAGTATATTTTTAGGAAAAAGTTATTTTCAGTTTTTTTTGTAATGCTGAAAAAACGAAAAAATTATCCTTTTCTCATAGACTTCTATAGTGAACAGCCATAAATTTCAGGGCTCCCTGAAATAAAAACTAACCGGGTGACATATTGTTTTTATTGGCTTTTTGGACTCACATAACCTTGTTCTTTCATGAGGCAAAGTTTAAACAAAATGTTATTTTCAGTTTTTTTCCCTGTTGAACAGTGGTTTATCTCTTTAAGTATAATGTGTCCATTGGAATTATACATATGTGAACGAAATCGTCGTCAGGCACCACTTTTTTCGTCTGATGGCAGTAGCGGTAACATGTACTACATGCATGTATGTATGTATGTATAAATGTATAATATGTATGTATATATATGTATGTGTGTGTGTACATGTTCTTATTTATGTATGTATACATGTAGCCCATTGCAATTCAATATGACGTTAGTCATAGCCGGGCATCTTGTTACTTCCAGATAGCTCTAAGTTAAAGTTATTACAATACACCTTGGTGCTTGCTGTATGCATCCCCTAACATATAAATAATCAACCCATATGATAGAAAAAGGCGTTAAACCTAGCAAACGTTTATGAACTGAAACCTCCGAATCCCACTTTGTATAAGTAGGTGTAGACACAGTGCTAATGAAAAACGATCCTGAACCAAACGCAAACAAGATTTCTTTTTGGAAGGCCTAGGCTAGAATGTACGGAATTCCAGTGAATTCACTATATATTTTAATATTTTCATTCATTTTATTTATAGCGTATATGGTTTTAATATGGTTTATTTTTCGACGTTTGGGGTGGTGGTACGGTTACATTGACTTTGGATGTACAATCTAGACTATACTACTTCTGATTCTTCTGATGAAGGTATTACCAATACCGAAACGTTCAGAACATGAAATAAAGCAACACAGCAAACCCACCGCGAGCTGGATGTTTAGTTGGTATCTTACTATCAATATAATATATACTTATAATTATGCTAGGTGCACGAATGTGTTAAATGTGCACGAAGAAAACTAATTATGTGTTCACGGTTTAGATGTGTGCATAGTTATAGGCCTATATATAATAGTTAATCTAGACAGTTCCTGGTGTAGTTGATCACGTGTTGCATTCTTCAACATGCACGGCTCCAAATATATTTAGCATATCAATTATTTTTCTTTCTTTCGTGAAGAATCTGCTTTAAAACATTTTCCATGAGGGTGATCTGTAATAACTTCCCAACTCGCGTGTTCACTTTGGTACTCCCATATCAAATTAAACCGAGTATTGTGTGCTTGCATTTTACAATCAGACCATACTGAATTTTCTTTAGGAAAGGGTAAAAGAAAGTCCCAAATTGGTAAGATAATATAAATATAATTTTCATATGAATAAGACAAAGGGGTGGGGGTGGGGTTGTTATTTATGTTTATGTCAAAAGTTATTACAACACCAGCTGAGGAATTTCACTCAATTTATACTTGTCACATTTTAAGCTATAAACTCAAGGACGCAAGGAATGTGTATCAAAAGACAGATCTGTGTATGTGTGTAATAATAATTCTTTTATTTTCTTTCAAGATGATTTGACAACATATTATATACATTTCCACCCGTTAAGTTTTAACCGAATTTAAGTAATTTTATTTATTCTTAGATATGGATTGCGACAGTATATGTGGGTAGATGATCTTTGCTTTTTTGACGGGAGACTTCAGTGGAATCCCTGACGCACTCCGATCCCCTTTCTAAGTACATTTACCATACAAGTGCCAGAACCTCGCCTTCTCACAATCATCGCTAGCGCATTGACTGTCCTTGTAGCACCTGCCTCCCTTCGGCTTTAGAATATCGCAGACACCATTGACGGAAACTGGTGTATTCTTCTGACAGAGGAGATTGGATCCGCAGCATTGGACATCTTTCTGACAAACTAGACTCCTGTCAATGCACTGGACGCACTCTCCATCCTGCATAAAATATATTATCAATTATTACAACAATGAAGACAGCACGGGAATACAGATCGTTAGTCACTGCCTTGAAGGTTTTGGAGCTATAAACCTAAGACCGAGACTAAAAAGATTAATAACCTCCATTTCAGGTCTACTGGTGCACTGTTCGTGTATAATTCGCCTCGGGATTGCCTCGGGATATTGTCATTAATCATTAATCTTTTAATATACCACGTGATTGAAAGAATACTTTATTGGATCTAAAATGAGGTTATCGCATATGTATTGGTTTAATTGGTTTAATTCTAAGTGTTAAATGAAAAGTAGTCATGGCAACCAAAATGTTATTTACCAGGTTTACCGCTCAAACTAATCTATGTGACTTTAAAATCATTTGTTCTGACTGAATCCAACGAGTTAATTAACCCGACGGTTTGTTTATTGATTTACTGCAATGGAGGGCTTGCATGGACAACTTCTGGATTCGATATAATATATATAGATATACTAAAGAAAAACATGGAATGTAAACCCTTGTTTTTGGTTTTGAATCGTCATAAATTATGTAAAAGCTAAAAGTAAAACCAAATCTATTTTTTATCGTAAACGTACGATAACAATATAAAGCACCTCTCAAGTGGAATGCACATATGATAAAGATTCGCATATGATATCATGGGAGATGTATGTGGAAGTAAAACCTAATACAAAATTTTCAGCTGGGAGTATTTATTAGTGATCACATGTTGTAAATGGCATGTTTCATGCAGGCATGCATGGATTAATTAATCCTTTATCGTACTTTAACGATCATATTAAATTTAAAGGGGACTTGTAGCCTACTCCAGAGATGGTTCTCTGATCTGCCAGTACGTGGCCGGATCGTATCATGTTTAAATTCTACAGTGCACTAAGCTTGGTGTGATAAAACAAGTACTAGTCTTCATGTTTATCATGAATTCGGAATTAATAGATCATTCGTAAACGGCGAGACTATTCCAGCTATATTTGATGAACATTTAAATATTTGTAGTTCTGATTGAACCGGCGTATTTCTATATGTTTATTAAATATCCTATTGGCCTATATATAATGATTAATAAAAAATCTATTATTATCACCACGAAATAGTAATTATGACATGTTTTCCTCTCTTTTCACCTACCTCGAAGGGATCATAACCGTCGCTGTAGTAGCAATGTAGATTTCCACAACAGTGCGAGTTTGTGTCGCAAGCTTCTTCTTTCTTTTTGCAATCACCGAACAATGCCTCGGTACCCAAATCTATAAAATACATCTCCATTCATCAAGTCACGTATGCACATAGAATGTTGGCAAACAACATTGAATTTATGTGAGTGGGCGTTTTGCTTTTAATAGGATTTATATTACCCATGCAGCGCCTGAAAATGTACTCAATCACCAAATTTAGATGCTTAAAAATATATTTGATTTGTCCTAACGATGAATAAAAATGAGACATAGAGCATGTCCCATTTATCATTCATATTCAATCTAACGTGCATGACAAAAGACATAAGTCTCTATGGTTCTTCCAGAATTGTATCATTTGTCACGAAGAATCTCATTTCTAATGGACACACGAGAAACAGAAGAAAATAATATTGTTAAGTAAAAAGTAAAATAAAGCCTATAATTGGAGGTTACTCACAGAGGGTACAGACAATGAGAGCGGTAGCTAGCAGCCTCATGGTGTTGTTGTGAAGTGATGAATGCCAAACGTCGAGGTTGAATGTCCCAGGTCCTTTGAGTTCTCACTGGTATCTGGTTCTCCCAACGTCACCTACGGCCTAAAAGGTCATGATGACAGAGACGGTACCTACACTGTTGATCAAAATCATATATCCAAACTGATGAGCAATCCCTATTGATAATTCTAAGCATAAAGCCTATATCCACTACCATGCCAAACCTCACGTTAAACCGTTAGAACGTCAACACTTCCTATGGGACGAAAAGGCTTTTGAATTCGTACTTTCATGTTTGTCTATTTTTGTAATCCAGCAATATATATTCGTTAATGAAAATAGATCGAATGCAAAAGCCACTTCTTCCTTTTGGTTTTGACGCGACGTTGTGGACATCAAGCTTAAATTTCAAGATTCTTCAACCCACTTGGTTATCAATCACTTATTTGATCATTTTATTACATTACATAATTACAGAAAAGAAAGAAAAGTATATTAAAAAACCTAACTGGAGAATTTTTAACACAGTGTAGTGAATATGGGTATACCAATCGAGTATCAATTGGGGCTTTAGTGTTTGTTTACCAACTAACTATATTTGGACCAGTGTTCCTAGTATTGGTTGCACGCGCCTTGGTAGTACTGGTCAGAAGTAGCCTTTCGGATTCCCGCCAAATTTTACTGGGGTTATATTAAAAGCAACAAAGTATAAAGCAGTGCTGCCCGTGCACACTGCCTGCCTTGACAATTCGTGTCAATTTGTGACAATATTTTTTGCTTAAAGGATTATGCGCAACCCTGTAAGGTACTGTGGGACATGTACCCGCCCACTCCTCCAGAATCCAGGGGATGGATGCTGGTAGTGATCGTTCTTAGTATAGCAAATATGAATAAGTTACACTCACTCTCTTGATCCAACACGCAGTATATAATGGTACCATTTATTATTATTATGAACGTTCTAACATTCAAGCTCTTTTGCAAAAGGAATGGATAGGAAATTACATTTATACAATGATTAAAAAACACTTGTTTTCCTACCAGATTCAACAGATTCGGCAAATATACTAATTCCCGAATATCAATGTAAAAAGGTTAAGAGGAAAATGACTCTAAACCTATTCACAATCATGACTTTGATATTTCTCACAGTGGGATATGATTTATACGTTGTCAACAGAAACAAGAATCCTTTGTATCGAAGGAAATGAAAAATATATCTATCCTAATAATAATACACACTGGAGTACAATACAATCTTATTTTAGATTTGTTTTTCGTGTTCATTTCATGTTAGAACATGCATGGGGCTCACGAGTTCTTTATCGAATTTGTTGATTTGCCTCATCATGCCAGATTTCCATTTCACTGTAGTATCTGTGATGTGCTACAGGAAAATGAGATATCAATATATTTTAGGAGATGAGATCAAGCAGATTTCAATGTTCGTAAACATTAGGACATTTAATAAGTATACGTTCATATGTTTACAAGTATGCATGGACACACGTTAGCACTAATTCTTGATGGTCCATCACTAGTTAAATAGTTCAATATACACCTTAGGGTGACCTCAGATACGCAGATATCTACAGTCTTGAAATTTGGTATATGTATTCACATATATAATTCTTTTGCCACTTATGACTCATTTCCTTGTGACACATCACAAATATGAGTTTAACCGCAAGTTTAAAAACAAAAAACAAAATCTCAAGTCCCATGACATGATTACTTTCTTAAATAATTAACAACTAAAATATTACACTACATATTCCTTGAATTTATGACCTTATCTAATGCACCACAAAAACACGTTTGAGTACCATTGGGATGAAGTGGACGTTTCTATAAAAGTGAAGCAGTAGAACTAGGCATATGGTTACCACATGCCATTATGAGCAGAAGCTAAACATGGTGGAGATCCGGGATGATCCGACCGACATTTATCAGTTCTTATCCTGAAATCCACTTGTTTACCACAAACATAAACACCGAGTTCATGTAGTATACCCACTTCTCGTATATGTACCCCTCTTTTAGTAAGCCAGAATATGGGACCTGCCATGCATCTACTAATCCTTTAACATCGTTATCCCATCATCCCATTGTTTAAGGCGAGATGATTTTATCGGATGTATAGTTAATTCTTAGATGAAGTAATCCTTTTGCTCGTGGAAGGATGAGTATGATGCTTCTCACGAATGCCCATCATCATCCGCCATCGTCATCATAATTGGTGGCAATTTTAGTTCAACTCATATATACTCCCGTATACTACCAATGAGTAACCATAGATCCATTGTTGTATCATGCTTTACCAGGCTCCAGGGGCAGCATACTACCATCTATTGTTGTATCATGCTTTGTAAACCATGTTGTTTAGTTCAGCTCTCATGGTTGGTCTTCCACTATAATGGCATAGTATACATGTCTACTACTATCTTTTGCTGAGAAGAAATGCACTAAAACACGTGTGATATATCCTACCTTATTTCGGATATTACATATTAGAATTCATTAGATTATTTATTATTTTATTGGGTCAACACTAATGGACAACATCATTGGTGAGGATGAAGCTATCTAGTTTTACCCCTACCGGGTTCAAGGAATAGCAAATATTATGCTTTTTATTGTTATCCTAGATGAAGGGTAACCGTAATAATTTTAGCGATCGTCATATAGCGGCACAAGTTTGTGTCAATTAGTAATTAAATTTTAATAGCAATGGTAAAGAATTAAGAGTCTTATATCAAGTGTATACTAGGGAGTAACGATGAGTGATGACCTTTTAAATAAGGTTAAGCCAACAGAAATTAATATGTCTAAAGCATTACAAGGGCGCAGGGGATACATGTATGTCGTGTATCCTATAGTACGTCCCACGCTTATATCAGCGAGCAACGCGGATCTGGGGAGAAAACAAACCCCAATTTTTAATAACTTTGATTAAATCATTCTTGGTTTTAAGTTTAGTAGGACAGGATATGTTGATGTAACTAGATTCATTGATGTCGTCGTACGTTATTGTAAATGTTATTGGATGATATGATTGTAGTAAATGATGTACTGATGGCTTTTTTGACCCTGGACCTAATGGGTTTTTATGGTCAGGAGCCCGAGTGGTTTTCCTAAGTTTCAAAGGAATCTGAGCTTTGACTGTGATCTAATTGTTTGGCCTTAAATTAAGCGACATTATCAAGGCTTGCCCTCATAGTAAAATATTATGTTTGGAAATTATAAATACGATATCAATTAATCTCCTAAAATATGAGAACTCACGACCAGTTCCCTCATTTATGGCCCGGGGATGTGCACTCAATCTAGTCTCGGTATATTGTTTGGCAACAAGTATATCAGAAATTGAGTAAAATATTAAGAAGCGAATAACCACATGAACTTCGATCAATAAGCTAGTAGTTAAAGAAGATAGTTTCGGTTGGAGGCAAGTGAGGACAATATGTACCATAATCGGGGTAAAAGCTTAATTAATGTTAAGGTAATCGTATGTGTAATATTATGCATTAATTCAGTATTTATGCCACTTATAGTACATAAAGGCAAAATGTTAACAACTGACAATTGTTCATTATGTCATCATGCTGGTTAACACCATATCAGCTGGTATCAAACGTTAAGATTATGTAACGACCTCTGCCAGTTTAAGCCACGCGAATGAACAATATCTGGAAATAAAAACCTGTTAAAAAAATAACTATGACAAAGAGTTTTATAGTAAAATGATTTTATTGATACAAAATAGACTTATTTTCTTTACAAAAGCACATCATACACCACAGCTTTTCTATTGAAACGCTCATCCTTCTAGACACTATTATACGTATGTAGGGAGCCCTGGAAACATGCATCTTTTCGTTAATAATATCTTGAAGGTCCCACATCAATGTCTTCATATCGCGTAGGTCGGTAAAAGAAATTCCTACTGAAAATGTATTCCCAAATATTTCTCCTAATCAAGTGAAGTATACTACCGACAAATAGGGTTCCCTAGCAATTATTACTTTAGGTACCATTATCATAACACTTATCGTATCCGGGTAACACTACCAGTATAATATGTACCAGAGAAATAGGATACTATTATAGATAGCACTGCATGGTGCATACAATTATAATTACTATACATGGGGCTATTCAAAAGAAATAGAATTAAGAAAATGCGCAGAAACCAGAACAACACAATTGCAATTCTTGCAATTCTGACTACAGTAGCTCCAGTGAGGGAACACATCATTTGCAGCCCTATCATTAAATACAAATAAATCATCTTAAGTGGATGGATTTCTGCGACTAAATATTTCTGTGCATTGGAAAGCTTTCTACACATACTCCTGAAGAAATATCGCATACTACAATTACTAGACACAAATTTGGACTTTTTGGGAAGTGTTACGATATCGTAACGTAACCTAGGCCTATATAGTACACCATGTAGATAATTAGCAACCATTCTGTTATCGTCTTTGACCTGTCGATGGGTATTTGATATGCCACGCAGATATTTGTCTCCACTGTTTGATGTGTACACCGAGTCTTTGGGTGGAATAAAGAGAATGAAGGAATTTCAAATAGTGAAAGGTTCCCATTAGAATACTAAACTGGTCTGGCAAATGCCTCAGATATATATCCAAAAGCTGGACGTAAGACAAAAGGCACCAGATATGTATACATACTCAATATAATAATATGTGACATATAACTTCAATTTGTGTAATCAAAGAAAGACGGTGATGCTGTGTGTTTGGTGTGCGGGATCAGCTGTACTTTATCTTAGGTGCAGTTTTTATACACCCCCGATTCATACATTATTAAACTCTTAGGAACAAAAATAAATAGATGACATCCATATAATCGCATAATATATTATATATAATAAGTGGTATATCGTAGCTGAGTATTTCATATGTTTGTGTGACGAGACCATACAAAACAAAAACGGGTGGTGGCAGTGAGTTTTTTTTTGCTTGAAACTGTGATATATAATTTTTATCATCTATCATCATATTATCATTATTATCTATCTATCATTAAAACCTCTGCTGCCATTTTCGTTTTTTTTTTATTAAAGGAAGGTTAGGTGCACTGTAAGGTGATACATGTGAAAGGGATGCATCTACAGCAGCGAATAATTATTATTTAAAAAAAGAGCAAAATAACAGGCACCGTTTCTTTTCGACCCCTAGACTCGCAGGTACCCCCTACAGGCAAAAATATAAAACATGATAAAAGTATCTCAGAGACACCACCAACCAGGGTGCTGCCACCTGGTAAGCGTGAGGCGTGGGCTACTCGCTTCTTGTAGGTTCTAATATTCAAGTTTTCTTTTACAAATTATTTCACATTAGTTAGAGCACCATAGTTTGGGTGATTATTTCCGCAGGTCTTCCCTACTTGTATTTTCTATACATAAAAGAATAAAAGAGTTGCTGCAACTGTAATCCTCCTCGTCTAGTAGTTTGCCGCGCGAGAGGTTGGAGCCCAGGGCCGTCTCGTGTGTGTCTCGACTTCGCCACGCCCGACAGTGAGTTTTTTCTCCACGTTTACCGTTTCGATCTGAACCATGCCAAATAATTTTCTGTGGCCTGTGAAGATAAATTTATCATTTCTTTATAACATTTCAATTGACGCTAGCTAGGATGCCTCCTAGCTCTCTTCATGTCTACGGATTGTGAATTATATTGATAAGTCGAGACTAGGCCTACAATTCAACACCTAAGTATAAGAAAACGAATTCAATGCTATTTTAAAAACAAAAGCGTATGACAGGGCTTCTAACTATAATGATCGTATTCATTTCCTTCGATAAAAAATTACGGTCCAAAGGCGTCATCGACAAATGAATATCAAAACTGTTTACTTTTGTAAAAGCAAAAACCCTAATTTAATTGCGTATTTAACTTACCACGTCGGATCAAAGAGGACATCTTTCTTGTCAAAGGAATATATAGGTACTTTGTTGTCGTAATGACCTCCGTGTCCATTCATCAATTCATCCCATGAACTGTACAACTTCTGGTCCTGAAAACAAGTTACGATAAGGACCTTTTAATGCAAACGGCAAGTAAGTCCCTACTCGAGAATAGGCTTGCTAGACCCCCGTTACTAACCTTTTGTCATGTTGTACAAAACAAAGACTAAACTGCCTTCAGCTATAATAGTAAATAGGCCTAGATACTATAAACAATTGTTCCTGACTCAATCGAGGTACAATTTAGAGTTCTAAATATAGCATTTCCAAGTATATGAGCCAAGCTGCACCGACCTCGGCGGACATCATACTTTTAGCGCTGCTAAAAGGTCCGCCTAAGGGACCACTGGTCGGGATGTCACATCGGATAGTATCGGTTTTTATCCCTTTATCCCGGCAGCTGGTGAGTGCTGTTGGATAGACTGATTTCAAAGTAGGGACACCGATTGATTAAATCTGCCCACTTGAAGATGGCGAACTGTTTGATTCCCATTGTTTTTCCTTAGCTTGATCCTAACCATCCCGACAAAAATCTGATCAGAACAACGGCCAGTAAAAGACCGATGGATAGTTCAAACCAAATTGTCTGAAGTGTCACTTCGTTTAGTGTAACTGCCATAATTAGTATATTTTTCTTAAGGCTCGGGCTGGTTGTAATTGTCCTAATGATGTGATGGTGCTGTCAGAAACCCTAAATTGAAGCGCTAAAATGTTCGGTATGCCATATTAGTGGGAACAAAGGGACAAACTGAACCTACCTTTAGGTTAACTATAGGAATGTGCCTATCTGTTTTATAATGAACCACTGTCTCTAAATTCTGTAGACTTGAGGAGAGGAAAGCTCGATAGGTTCCACGGAGACCAGCTTTTCTAGCCTCTCTGTAGCATGTGTAATCGGCTCCACTTATACCCTTCATGTTGCCTGTGAAGGGCAGGTTTGATGCGATCAGGTGCAGCTGCAATAATAGGCAAGTTGTAACATTACCTATTCAGTTCATTAGAACTAATTTGGCATGATTTCTAGTGATAGATGTAGATGTAGAAACTAGAGACAGGATATTAAAACGAAATTATTGAAAGGAATGGTTACCCTTTTTCCGGTGACAACGCTGCCTGCGTCAGGTGATGGAGTTTGTATTATAGATGACGGAGTAGTCTACAATATAGAGATTATGTGAGAAACGCCATAATTGTACATTGCATGCCAATAATTTAATCTTATATAATACCAATAATTTCTTTGCATGATCTTAATTTGGTACCTAAACTTTTTTGATATACAAGTACCAGAGAATTCCTCCCATTAATTGGTTTCCAATAAATTGGGGTCAATCTTTATCAATTCAATTCAGTAATTCAGTAAACAAAAGTACAAATTATCAATTAAATTTTAGAGTTATTCTGTAATTGAGAAACGAGACAGGGTACTACTGTGCCCCGTATTAGGATAATTTAAATGTATAGGTACACACATATTTTACTATAATCGTCCAAAATGGTAGATCAACTTTATAAAAAGTGGTAAAACATCTTCACGGAGGTCTGCAGGTCGCACTGTTATTAGTGGTAGGCCCATATGAAGCTCTAGAGCACATCTATATAGTATGTATGTCTACGTACAGCTTTGTATCAATACATATGTGTGGCATCATCACGCATAACCAGAGACTAATAATGGGCGGACTCTACTTCCATTGCGTGAGATGCGACTCGCCATTGCCTTTAGTACACAAGTTTGCAGAATTGAGTCACAAATGATATTGTAACTGGTCATAGTTCTTGAGACTCCCGACTTGCTCCAGAGACATCTAAAATTTTACATATTCGCATATCTTATAGACTTACTGCAAGGATATCTAAAATTTTACATATTCACTGAGTCGCAAGAGGCGCATGGCGAATCGCCGCCCTCCGCAGCCGCCGCAAGAAAGTTGCGGTCTAGTGGAGCCCACACATTAGCGCAAGATCTCTGATCATGCCCGAGGATGGGACTCAGAGTTTCTCTTTGTTTTGCCCATAGCAGGTCGCTCTGATTTAATATTTTTTCTGTCTCTCAAATCCTCAACAACTAGATACGCTAAAGGCTTGATGACAGGATTTATTGTCTGAGAGATGGTGAAGCGTTAACTTACGGGTGCGGGGGTTGTTGGGGGCGGTAGCTCTACCACAGGTCCTCCCATCTGAAAAGGAAGTGATGCCATTTTAGGCGCATGCCACGTGCACGTGCACAAGCTGTATATGGTAGGTTTTGTGGACAGTAATGATGTTACTAATAATGTACTATTTTGTGATATTTAGACAAAAGGGCGATGTGTGTCATCTGGAATGGAATCGCCCAGCTCTCCCTGGGTAACAAATACAAAAACACGAAAGGTTGGATATCCTCTAAAGAGAAACTTCAACCATCGCACGGTTTTCCGGTGTTATTCCTTCAGAATATTGTGAGATATCACGAGGGGAATTGCTCCACAAAACCTAACCATATCGGCAGCCAGCAACACAGGTCATATATGAATTCATCACAATTAGTCAAACCAAAATTAAAATGATGAGCAAAATAAACATAAATATCCGGAAAAATAAATGACAGAGAAGCAAAGTTTCCAACCAGGTTTCCAGGAGTGTCAGGTATAGAACTAAGGAAAACTGGAGAAACATAATGGATGGAAATGTCAATAGAAGCAGTGAGTGAAACAGACAAATTATTGTTGACTCGTTGCATGGTTAGATGTGCTGAGAAACCAAAAGAGTTGTAGTCGTAGTCGGGTGAGTGAGGGTGTTGAGATGAAATGATGAGGTTGGATGGATGGTGGTGCTCTGTGTGGAAAGGGTTTAAGGGGAAATAAAGGCCCGCAGTAAAAAAGGCCTCTGCATGCTGCGTTATGATGCCAATATTGCCTGGCTGCTCATAGTAATCCCTTTAATAGTTGTATCATATTCAGCTCAAAGCTGCATGGTCTGATCAGGGGGAGGAGGAGGAAGATTCTTTCCAGGTCGGCATTTTATTATCCTCTAAATGAGTGTTCAGTACTTGTAGAGTATTCTACAAAACGACACAACCTCCAACTTGTTCCATATGACATATTCCTCCTCCTCAACCTTCTGCAATATGTTTTGCTCTTTCTCCTGCTGGTGAAGTGTCAGTGGGTGAGTGAATAAACTAATGGGAAGGAAGGCAAAACAGTGGAGGGTGTTTTGGTAATTGGGGGTGGGTGGGGGATCATATCTGAGTATCTTACCCGATGGTCATCTGTCTCTATAAAGTCATGTCCTTGATGAGGCCTACTACCGTGACCGACCGTTTGAGCATGCTCAGGACTTTGAGTCTGAGTCTGTGGTTGGGCCTGTCCATGGGGTGCCAATTCATCATGGACACTCTGCTGACCTTGGTCAGTCTCAAGGTCATTACTTTGCTCTCGGCCAGGGTCAAGGTCAGTTTGGTCGCGCTGATTATTGAATCCATGGTTACCTTGGTTGCCATGGGGACCAATATGGTTAGAGTGGCCATATTGGTTGCTCGGGAGCTGATATGGGTCGTCTTGTATAAATTGGTTATACTGAAAGGCCAGACACCAAATAGCAAGAAAGATTAGCCTGTGATTATGAGTTTAACACCGAAGTTAATTAGAAGGAGAGAAAGGCAGAGAATTAAGTAGATTTAATTTGGTTTCTCCAAACGTAAATGAAGAGGAAATCAGTTCTCAGAATTAGAAGGAAAGGAAATACAGAGAATGAGATTTATTTAAGGAAAACACTTCGCAAAATATTTGCTGTAATCACACAATCACAATACAATAAGGTAACAATCACTAAGACACTCATGAAACCATTTACATGGAAACATTCACTACATTGTGAGTTAGTCTAGCTATGCTGACTAGCAAGAGAAGATCTGTACTATACAACAGAATGTAGAATCTTGGCAGTGATATCAACGCTGCCTTCCAATAAATGGTCCTAGCACCTTATGTATGTATAAGGATGCCGATTACAGAAGTCTCATCCACGGTATACTAGTTTCCAGCCCTGTGGAAACCCTAAAACCTACTTTACAAAAATAATGTTAAAAAATTGCAAAACTATTATAAGTGCCGTATGTCTCCAAGTTATGTTGTGATATCGACTGTTTAGGCTGATCTTAAATGTTTCGCTACTCTGTTTTCAGACCAACACAGGAAATAATTGTAAGAATATAGGAACTTTCATCTACAAGCATAACTCAACAATTAAAGCTTTTGTACTATCACTGTTTCGCTTGGGTATACATGGGGAGGACAATTACTGGGAGAAGGCTTGTCAAATACACTAATGATGAATGCTAGAAGCAATGTTCTATAACGTCCTACCCCTGATTGAAAGACAAATTGACAGTACTCCTGTTATACATGTAAACACAATCTACTCACTTGTATCTGTTGCCAACCTCGCCGTACTCGGACAAACAGTTTTTCCGAATCTAGCAGGAAGGCTAAGGTGCCCTCAGGGATGGCGTGGGAAATAGAAAGCATTTTATCCAGGTTCTTGAAAGTGGTCGCCTGAATATAATAAGTAAAAGCGACCGTTACATTTGAGTGAATTTGAGTGACAACGGGGAATAAATGTAATATTCAAATGGTTGCAATTGCATGTTGATAAGTGCAGTTATGTTTTCGATCCACTCGCAAGACCTATAGGTTGATCGCTAATATATTTAATATCGGATAATATCGGTGTAAATGAAATTGGATCCAAATAAATTCTGAAGAAGCCACATGAATACTAAGATGGTTTCGACCTACCCCTACACCGCCACCACCGCCTCCTCCAGTGGCAGCTTTTCCTGGTTCACCAGGAGGGCCTGGGGGACCAGGAGGACCTTGTGGGCCCTCAGGTCCAGATACCACATGTGATTCACCCACGCGTCCTGGGAAACCTGGGAAACCAGGATGTCCCTCCCCGGCCAATCCAGGAGGTCCTGGGGGACCTGGTGGACCAGGGGGTCCTACCACCGACTGACCAGGCTGTCCAGGTGGTCCCTGAAAGAGAAAAGAATTTGATGGTGGACATCGAAGGTAACAGTTTCAGTGGAGCCCAAATGGTTCCCCCTTAATTCGCATAAAGATGTAGATTGAAATGGACCATGATTTACATAATATTATGTTGGGAAGTTGACTAAAAGCCATGCACCCGGGCGGAAATTTAACTCTACTCAGATTTATTTTCTATTTGTTGGAATATCTTAATTGTGTAGCACTCACCAATGGTCCAGGAAGACCTCGAGCACCTTGAGGTCCCGGAGGACCGGCAATTATCTGACCATCCGGCCCGGTTATAACTCCAGGGGGTCCGATTTCTCCCTTCTGTCCTGGCGCTCCCAAATCACCACCGTCTCCACGTCCGCCCTGGACACAAAGTAAACATCTTTCATTTAAAGGCAATGTCATTTGCGATGTAAAAGATGTTTCATTGTATCATATAATTATAAAGATGTGCAAAACGTACTGTACACAAAACTTACTGTTTTCGCACATGAAGAAGATTTGCAACACTTCCGAGGATATAGATACATATTTTCGGAAATTTATTTTGGTAGTTCGAGACAATTATCATGCGATGACAATGGTCGCCATCGTAATTGCAAGCTTGCAGAATGGCAATTTATCATGCTGCGGGCACAAAGTAAAAATTGTTCGATTTTATGGCGATTTCTGAAAACGTCCTTTTAAATTTGATGACAAGAAATGTTTGAAAACTGTGTTGAGGTGTTCTGACCTTCTCTCCCTTCTGCCCAGATGGACCTCTCCTGCCCTCTGTACCATGTTCTCCTGTAGGACCAGTCAGGCCGGGACGCCCGGGGGTTCCTGCTGTACCAGACTGGCCCGGGTCGCCCTTATCACCTGTAAGTAGTATAGGAAGAGTAGCATTATAAACCTGGCACCTCAGACTTCCCGGTCACACAATCATAATACGGTAACAATCAACAAAAAAATGAGATCTTGATAATCTTAATTTGGGATATTTTATTTTAAATGTGTGTGTGGGGGGGGGGGGGGGGAGGAGGGGAGACCATTTTTTACAAGTTTTCAAAAGTAGTTCATATATTCATATGTATACTGCATCCCTTGTACCAAATCCGATGACATATTATCCCCAACTCCCATTCATCCAGTCCCATCCATTACTATAGGATCGGATTAAAATCGGCTGCCCAGCCATCCGGTGAAATGCTCGGGTTTAATTGGGTGGAACACGGGCTTAATTTCTTTTATCACCAGTAAGTAATATAGGAAGAGTAGCATTGGAAACCTTGTACGTTTTTATACACTGTAGCTTAAATTTCATTCAATACACTTTCAAAATGTGCATCTCACATATTAACATTTTGTAATCATTTAATCGCATAAAGCGCTAGTTGTTAACCATTTTTAAAAAAAAGATTATTCACAAGAAAAAAAGATTTATTCAGTACGTCTCAGGATAACATTCAGTTTTTTGGCCCGTTACTTTATGGGAACAGGCCCCGGGCCGGAAATTATTTTCCTCCTGCATATATATAGTTCTTTTGTTTTTTGGCAGCTTCAGCTGCATGTTTTATCCTTCTCACATGTGAAATTATGAAAAGTCTAGTATCATCTGAATCTGCTTGAATTTAGTATAGTTAGAAGTTTTTCGTTTATTTGCTACTATATTGTATTCTGTACGAAGTCCTCCTTATGAGGCAGAGATATAGCCAGGGCACCGTATGAAGAACGTCCATGGTGGACACTACGTTTTTACACTCGAATATTGTTGTTGTTAAATGTTTTTGGCCCGTAATTGAATAAAAAAAAACAAAAAAAACAAGTATTCTTAGATTCTAAATAGCTCAACAAAGTAGAGAAATTGCAGTACCGGCCGTAACACCATATATCACAATGTTAGGTTTAGAGATTAATTTACTCATTTTCAAGAGTTTACTTGATATGAAATTAAAGCGCATGATGATACCTGACTGTCCGGGGGGTCCTGGTAGTCCAACTGGTCCGGGATACCCTCGACTACCTTGGGGTCCAGGATGTCCCTAGAATATGAATACATTCGATTCCAGTTGGTAGAGGTATCTCTCAATGGTATATTTAAATGTACCCCTACCGTGTGTCGTTGTGGTATTCCATTTCATACAGAACAAAAGCATTACATCCGTTTATAAATGCCGTTTTCAGGTTACTACGGTTATATTAAAACGATATGAGTTTAAAATTACACCAAGATTTTAAAATATGTATAAAGTACAAAATTGGCATGACCAAATCCAAATTCAATCCAAATTCATAATATATTCATAATGTTCCTACTTGATCTCCTTTCTCTCCTGGAACCACTATTTCCCCACTAGCATGTATGACTCTGCCTGGAGGACCGGGGGCTCCAGTAGGACCAGCGTCTCCTTTAGCACCGTATCCGGGCGGACCGGGCTGTCCTGTGTGTCCTTCTGGTCCGGGCCGACCCTACCCACATTGGAAAATATAATTATAACATTATTTCTACTGAAACAAGGAATATCAATGAAGACCGACACATCATTAAATATACGTCTGTTGTAGGAAGCGAACTAAAGAGTTAAATGGTAGAAAATAAGAAAAAAACATAAGAAAAAATAACATAACGATTGCTAAGTCTCCCGGGTATGTATACATCATACAATCACAACACATCTTTTCTTTTTTTCTAAAACAAGAAATCTTTTTATTGGCCATAGATATTTAAACCTTCATTTACAAAAAAGACGACTAACTCGTAAACGTGATTACTTTAATGCGTTGCCAAGAAAACACAGAGTAATTAATCAGATATAACCGTCATTATAGAATACAAAATCGTCTTATTACATTTTGATATAGCCCATTGACTCATCCCCTCACTTTATGTCTAATCGTACGCTACCGTACTACTTGGCTTCCTTCTATACTGCATTTACAGATTACAAAATCATCATATTGCCTCTTACCGGGTAACCTGGGAGTCCGATCTCTCCCATAATTCCCTGTGGTCCGGAAGGCCCTGGTTTGCCTTGTTTTCCTGGTTGACCTCTGCGTCCCCGCTTTCCTTTCTCTCCCTTCGTCCCTTGGCAGACACGGCACTCTCCTTCCTCTCCCGGATCTCCCCTTTCGCCCTTTGGACCCTATTGAACAAGACACAAAGAATCGTGGTATCTCCAGAAATAGGTTAACTACAAATTAACATCTAATGTTATATTCTTACTGATAATTTTTCTTATTTCATTTTCATAAATTGTAGTAACGGCTTCCTCAGAAACATTTGATATATGACGTATTTTGTAATTGAAGACCTGGGACAGGGAGAAAATGGAGAGGGGAATTTTATCCTGATTTGTACCTCACACAAGCCGACAGAATAAACTAAATTAATAATAATGAAAATATATAGAAATGGTCATTAATGCATGATGCTATGATATATCGCACAAATCATCATTATTATTAGTTGTCTCAGAATGATGATTTTTTTTTCTGATAATACTCGCATAATCATATATTATTTGGCTACAATTATCGTTTTGTCTGAGTTTCTATCAGTTAACTTCCCAGCCTGTCCAAATTAGATATTTCTAAAGGTTCGGAGAAAAGCCAATAAAAACTGTTGTGGTTGTTTTACATGATATACAATAATTATTGCACAAGTCTTCATGTTTCAGATTATATACACAAACTACAAAATGTGTCAAATGTGATATGAATCCATCCCGGTATGCACTTAACAAGCGCAGAGGCACATGTATACCCTCTATTAAAACACACAACTAGAAACAACTCTAGTTCTGTGATTAAGAGAAGTACATATTTGCAGCCGTACAAACCTGTAGTGGGGGTACTCCTGGGATAACGTTACCGTCTAGGTCTACACTGTTGCCACCAGGCGACCCTGGAGGTCCTGGTAATCCAACATCTCCTTGCCCTCCCTTAGGTCCCTATGTATGAAAGATTATTATTTTTATCATTTTTCATGTTATAGGCGACGCATGAGAACATTCGAGTTATCGAAAATGTGTATTCATGTAAAATGTGTTTAAAAGGAAATAATTCTTAAAATGGCACCGGCTGAATAAACATATTTCAAACAAACAATTACATCTTTATTCAGTTAAACATCGGGATATATAATGCACATTAATCCGACCAATGTACGCCCGATTGAATTATACGGCTCAATTAAAAAGATGTTTACACGATATGAAACATATGACTTAGACCCAACAATATACGGAACTATAACAGAATTAAAAACATATATTCAAATAAATAGTGAATGGAATCCGGCGCAGGTACCCGAATACATTATCGATTACGGACGTCTTGTTGTTTTTTCTCCCTATTCGCCATTCATTTGGGGCACGTTTGCTTATTGATACAAGGCCCTGTATGAGGGCAACATAGAGTGGCTCACCATCGGCCCCACAAGTCCTGGTTCTCCAATAGCTCCGGGTATTCCTACATGACCCACAGGGCCAGACGGTCCGGGTAGACCCATCTCTCCCATCTCCCCCTTGATGCCTGACTCTCCTCGCTCTCCCTGGTAGAAACAAAATGTTGATTTTACATCAATAGGAAAACATAACTTTATATACAATCACATATATTATGTATTATAAACATGTAGAGGAAATGTGGTTAGATCATCCATGTAAATATTTTGGTCACTCTGCTTTTTAAATAAATAAATTAATGTATACATGCTGTCAGCAGGGTAGATGTGGTTTCATTTTTTCTTCATACATATTCTATCATCGGTAAAAGGATCTTTGAAAAGGTATAATGCTAATAATACCAAGATGAAAGGTTTGTTACTTTGACGGTAAACAAAATAATATAAATTTACTTGGAAGGAATTTTCATTTCTACCAGGAGGACTTGAATACCTTATATATCCAAGGAATGTCCCCTGGCATATGGCCAGTATAAACGTCAGGGCGTTAGAATATGTACAATTTAACTTCACCAATCTTCTCAAATAACCCAAATCTAAGATACCAGTATATTTAAACATAATATAGTTAAACATAATCAAACAGATGTTGTGGATCAAAGCAATACCAAATACACTCTGATATGCCTAGAAATTGTCATTTTCAGCCTAATTTAGCAGAATTTACTGAATGGGTAGAATTGCCAATTGTACATTTTCTGATATCCTGACCCATTATGTTATATAGGAAGAGTAAAAGTCAATCAATCAATAGCGATAGGCAAGGCTAAGGAATGGCAATATGAGGCGGCCTTACTGGATCTCCCTTGGGTCCTGTGATGTCCACGCCCTCGGCATTGGTGAGATGACCAGGAGGGCCCGGTGGCCCTGGGATACCCGGTCGTCCCGGTAGGCCGGGCATAGAATCCCCAGGCTCTCCAGAATCGCCCTGGAAAAAATCCTCAATCATGTAGTGTAATGCAAATAGAAGTTTTGTTCAAGTATTACTGTATTATGTTATGTTAAAAAGGTATAATTCACCATGTCTCATATGATTATGAAGAAATATAAGACTGTTTCAACATAATGACACTAAAATGAAGAAGTTATAATTCACCACGTCTCAGATAATTATGAAGAAATATAAGAATCAATTTATCAACAAAAATAATTGTTTACATCAGTGACCAGTGGTAAAGTCATGATAAGTTTTTCTAAATCCTGACTAGTAACATCAGCGGCATTTGCCCCATTGCAGTTAGGCTTTGAGTTGAGCGAGTCCCTCCAAACTGAGGGAAAACTTCTCGCTCCAAACCGCAACATTAAACTGCCTCCGTGTAAAGAGACATAATGGCATGCATGGAGAATGAAATCCTTATCCTTTACAACTATTCGCCAACCAAGGGAATTGTGCACCCCACATAAAAGTGGCACCCCATACATTAGCAATACCAGAAAGTAGCGATATAACCTCACACGGACCCTCTATTTCTTTGTTTAGAATTTAAGAGTTGTAGTTAAAAATTCTAAAAAAAATCGTAAATTTGTAGTTTCGATTCTGTCCCCCCCCCCCCTAATATATTTCATTAAACATTATTTCTTCAACAAACTGCGGTTAAATTTATATGATAATAGTTTGATTTGTATTTGTTTAGTCGGCGTGCAATATAATATCTAGGAAACCCAATATAAAAAACAAGGGCACTGCATATTACATAATTGACCATTTATTGCAATACATCAAATAATATACATCCAACTAACCACCCCGTTGTCCCACTGAACAGATAAATGCTGGAGGAAAAAAAGACTAATTCCTGTAATATGATATAGTGTACATCGGCATGATGAACCAGACACTTAAGCATGGCTTAAAAACATGTCTCACCCTACAAATTGTATATTCATATATATATTATATCCGCATTCATATCTGTCATAAGAACCAGAACACTCCAGGATGAGAGCCTCATTCCATCAGGATGAGGGGTCTAGTAACAACCGCTTTGCTCTTGCTGCTCGTCCAAGGTAGGGCTGTCTCAGACAATATCTGAGTTTTATCATATATTATCTCCTGCTATTGTTATTATTCTAATGTTATTCTTTACTTAGCAAACCTTTAACTAAGGTGATGTGTTTTTCGTATGACAGTTGTTCCAAGAGGCGCCTGGAAGAGTTGGGTAGCAAAACAGTGGAACTACTGGAAGGCATTCTATATGTCATGATATGTTATGATATCCCTTAATTGGGATTAATAATAGCAGTTTGTTGAAGCTCTCCTTAAAAAAGAAAGTTCCCTTTAAAGAAAATACTGCCAATGACAAATTAGCCAACATTACATATGAATATAGTTATTTTGTAGATGGTGATACTTTAGATAGCTATGAATCGTATGATGTCTGCATGGAAGACCCCTGTCCGAATCTACAATAGGTTCTAGGGCAGAACCCCGCCGCGATCAACTCCCCCCCCCCCCATCCACCTTCCCCCGGGGAGTTTTGCCCGGACACCGTAATAATACACGTCTTCTAATATGAAATACCATTGTACATGCATGTACTCTTTTCAGCAAATGCTGTAAATAAAACTCAGTCTACCACAATATATTGGCAAGGAAGTCTTAATCGCCGAATATTCGTCTACTATTCGGTAAAATGTATCGTTATTCAGCGAGAATATTCAGTTTTTGACCAGGCAAGCGGGGGAGGGGGAACGGGCCATTGGGGCCCCAGTGCTAACCAGTTCACTGGAATGAAGGTATTGATCTGACTAACAGACAAGGAAAGTGTGTGGTGTGTTTAAACCACATTATAAATAAATATTCTCTCTAACTCTCTAACAATATTCTCTATATGACTCTAGGCGGACATTCATACAGAAGAGCTGTGGATGATTTCGAGCCTGTCGGGGAGCCAGAGGATGATGAGGTACCGGTATACATATCAGCTATAGGGAAATCTGGGTCGTTCTCGTTAAAGCATTTTGATATACCGATAGTTTAAATAACGGAGCAGCAGGCTTGTAATGGAAGACCATTAATCTCGGTTTATAAGTTTTTTTGAGTACCGCTATAGGGCCTAATGAAAATATATCACATTTTCTGTTCATCATATATGTATCTATGTGTTAAAATAATAAATTGTCATCTCTTCATTTAATAGATTAATAGATCCCTAGAATTCTTAGGGACTGGGTAAAAGGGAAAACCAATATGGCGACTATTGTTTGTATAATTCTCTATGTAGCCAGGGGCGCCTAATGATGTCCACAGAATGGTGCTGTGTATAGGCCTATTTGTATGCGATCTTGATACTTCACTCTGATTAAACTGTCCCCAAACTAGAGTCAAAACAGAGACATTTGATCATTTAACTCCTGCAAATCAGATTTAGGCATAGTAGATACAATTTTAGACAAGTGGAAATACACACTCTATGTTACATGATTTTCTGCTGGCACTACATTAATTTAATGAAGAGAGTTAAATGAATAAAATAGCAAATCTGCAGGGAAATTGCAAAAGGTTGAGTTTAACCGAGGTATTCGTTAAACCTGGTCCAGGTTGAGTGGACCAGGTTTAACGTATATTTCTCCAACAGGTTTAACGTATATTTCTCCAACTATTCCTAAAAATCTGCTCAAAATAATTATATCACTAAAGTAATAACACTTTGGTTTCCAGAAGGACGGAGAACCACTGGCGTCGCTGATCGAGGAGCTTGTCACCTCGGAAGCATGGACACCAGCATTGGAACATATGCACCATGCTGGTAGGCCTATAGAGAACGCAGATATGCTCTGGGACCAGTTTGAACAAGACATAGGCTATGACCTAAGAGATAAAGAACAAAGGAAGGCGTTTGCCTCGAAAGTTTATGGTAACACTTTCAAATCTTCATTCTTTTTCAAGGCTAGAAAAAACATTAACATCAATTTTCGTATTCATAACGATTAATTGTTTTCATGCATCAACTTGCACAAGTATCTTTCTTTTACAACATGTACACATTCAATTAACGTGTTCATTTATCAGCATTCAATTATCCCAATCGCTGGAATTACTAGTTCCTATATCCACTAGGCCTATAGCACCCAAATATGTTATCATGTTTTATTCGCATCGATCCTCTGACTAAATTAAATCATATCTTAGGATACAAAAGCAAACTTATTAGAATCAATGGACAACCATGCTTGATTAGCATGTGTTTATCGAAAAAAGAAGATATTAATCAACAAAATATTAATTCCTGCAATTCAACAAAACGTACATCAAGGCAGGTTCATCAATTAAATTGTAATACATTGAAATGTATTCCATCAGGCGTGGAGGATTTGGAAGACCTATGCAATCTTATGAAATTTCCCAAGAGGATAGTTTTAATGATGTACGCAGATGTTATAAGAGGACTGACAGATTTCGGAGGGATTGCTGCCATTGAGAAATTGGGTGAAATAATATTCGAGTACAACATCTGGAGGGCTCGTTCAGGCTACCCGGTGATTCCCATCAAACCCCAGTATTTAGCTGGTGTGGAGGAAACTATGAGAAAATGGCAAGACGGAGTTATGGGTAAGTGCTTACTTTGTATTCCCTAGTTCCTTTTTATATATGGTTATACATGTACATTGTAGTAATAAAACATGACCATGCCAACTGCTTGCTGTAATGGATTGTTTTTACATCTGTTAAAAAAGCGTTCAAACAAATAATTCGCACATATGAATTCGGTTAATTTCTTTTATATATCTGGAATTACCTAGTGGTATGAACATAGATTTAAGATTTAGGATGTTTTCATTCCGGAGAATTTGAATAAAAAAAACCCAATTCCATTGATGATGGGTCATTATGTCTCTCATTATGTCTACAATTGTGTCTACCATATATAGACTTCATGAAATAAACTCGCTCTCCAATTAGAATGAGACAGATTAGAAAAGCATGTAGTTCAACAATTAAGAGCAATTCAAATAACATTTTAGTGATCAGGATTTGTTACACACACTTCAGGTATTAAATCTACGCCCGAGATGAAAATGTTGATACTAAACGGTATGGAAGACTATTTCCTACCACTCAAACACTCCCCTGCCTATGTTGCACTAGCATTGAAAGGTAAGTATAGTGGCCCTGGGACTTATTGTTGCATAAGAAATCTTTACTTAAAATATTACTTCCTAAGCTATTTTTCCTTGCGTAGGTAGTAAATTTCTACTGTAGGAATACAAATGAGCATTTTGTGTATAGTAAATTCCTTCCCCAAAAGTTCCTAACTCTTGCTAATGCTGTTGATAGTACCAAATAAAAGGTTTATAAAATTAAATAAACGCGCAAGACAAACGGTACCCCAAACTTGGACTTGAAAGTGTGTGAGCATGTGCATAATTATAATCCTATGATATAATCTTATGAACTGTCTATTGCTGTGTCATGTAAACATCTACAGTGTGTAGACATGAACACCAAATAAAACTTCATTAAAAGACACCCGTACATTTCTACCTCAGATTCCAAGCGGACCACACAGCTGTTACCCAGGCTCTGCCTGAAAAAGCAATTATTATCAGAAATGGAGAAATACCCTCCCAAGAGAGTCGATGCCATTTTAGAACTGAGCAGGATCGGCATCAAGATCATAAAAGAGTTGAAGAAAATTGGCATATTCTCCCTTGATTAGACAGAAAATGGTATTGAGGGGCGTACCTACCCTCCCTCGGAGCGACGAGTGGAAGTATCATGTGGCTTAGCTGTCTAAAGATCACCACAGATTTTGTTTGCCTCGCCAAATATGTATGATTTATAAATACATGCTGCTCAGTGCCTGTACAATATTATATAATTATATTTTTAACTGTCATCATAAGGACAGAATTGGAATCTAAATTAATAATCTGCCTTGTAATCGCTTTTATGACGCCAATAAAAACATCTGCGTAACTAAAGTTAATGTCAGCTCGTACTTTCTGTTACATAACAAAGACGTAAAAGAAGATCCAACACAATAAGACAACAATTAACGAGTCAATGGTATAAGAAACTGGACTATATTCGGGACAGCCACGACTATGGTTATCTGTAGTAAGCTAAGGGAGTCCAAAGTCATTGGATGGATGAACCAATATGACCTTAGCACTACCGATTGTCACGCCCCCTTCAAGGATCTCCAATCACCTTGCCAGACAACGCCCTTAGTGTCTCTTTTTCATGGATCGAAATAAAAATCATAAAATCTTCCATTTCTTGACTTTATGGTATTATTCTATTTCGCCCTTATGGTGTGTTGCGGCAGGGATATATTTTTTAATCTTTAATATATATACATTTATGTATCTCTCCTCATTCCTCACTGGTCGAGTGCTAATGGTTCTGTGATTGGAGAACATTATTTTAACCATTTACCATGGTTCGGCCAAATCTTACCTTGTACCCCCTTTCTCCATGAATACCCGGTTGTCCTGGGGCCCCAGGTAATCCGGGTAGTCCATCTTCTCCTCGATTTCCTTTCAGACCTTGAGGTCCTTCAGAACCTTGATAGCCCTGCAATAGAAATATATCCTCGTTAATTCCTCCCTAGAAATAGCTCGTTCAACTTCAATTATGAGATCTTTAGATCAACTTTCTTCTCTTCCTCCTTTTATCGATCTGAATGGCATTTTGACTTGTTGTGTCGTTTAAATGGCAAGCTTCGCTGCATTTGTGCATTGTTCATAATAGAAGGCCAAATAGGACCAACTCTGAAAGCATCCATCTAGTTGTAAAGGACTACAAATACTTATTCAACATCAGATTCTTCACATTTCTATTGACATGTCTTTCAATGGTTACATCATTATTATGGATATATCTAGAGTGACTGGTACTTGCCCTTTCTCCTTTGCCGCCCTTGTCGCCGCGGAAGCCTATTTCTCCTTTCTCACCTGGAAGACCACGAACGCCTGGAGGGCCTAGAGGGCCTGAAGGACCGGGAGGGCCTTGCTTGCCGGGGAATCCCCCGCCACCATCGACATCGCCAGATCCGTCCTGCAACATACATCATGGAATTAGGCTAAATATCTTCATGTTTATGTTTATATCTACTATACCCAGCATTACACCGAGGATATATGCATGCTTGCTCAGTTACAGTGAACAAAACCTTATACAAGATTAAAGGTTGGAGTCTAGGATATCAAAGAACCCCATGCATGGTTGATCTTGGTATAAATCCCAGAATTAAATGCAGAAAAACATTTCCGCCAACCAAAAATGCAATTTTCACATTTCTATTGTCAAATGTGTCAATTTTCTTTTTATTACGTAATATTCCATATTATTTTACCACCTTGAATAATCTTACGCAATATATGCGGCCCACGTGACTTAAATGTGACATTAGGTAATCATTTAATTATTAATTTCATGGATCTACGCACGAGCATCTAAGTTAAAACAGATGCTAGGTTTGAGTAGCCAGATTGCCCACCAGCTGCACTCACCACGGCAGCCATCATACTTTCGAAGCCGCGCGCGTCAAATAATCGCGCGGCTACTGCCGCGGCGTTGTTTAAATTTCTCAGCGCTAACTAGAGTTTGGAAACTTTCTTTTCATTAAACTTGATGAATTTAACATATTCTTATACTACAACAACCAATATGTATGCTGTTGTCTGGTATGTAATACTGCGTAACTGGATATTCGTATTGCGAGTATTTAACCTCTTTTGTATAAACCTCGTGATTCTCTCAACCTTTAGTAAAATTGCCTTGTAATTTACCATTACGTAACTATTACGTAGTTTTACGTCGGTGTATTGCCATTTTGTTCTAATCTCTTTTTATTTTTTAATAAATCATGATATTACGTAATTGTCACGTAATATTACGCGGCAATGTGACTATGACTTTTATAAAAAAGGGATAATATGTTATACCTATTGTGTCATATAAGGACTGATTCCGTGATACTATACTAAATTTTATCATTTTTTTTTATCTTTTAATATATAATTTCATAACTATGTTTCTAGATGTTTTATTACCCCATGCAGCCACCTTCATAAAGAATTAGGGCCGATTCTGGTCAGTCGACACCAGTCAATCAAGGCTCACCTTGTTTAGGTATAGTTACCTGTTGTACACCATCTATAGGTAGTACATCCATATAACTACACCTGTACCAGGAATAAATACAACTTTCAACTCTACTTACTTCCGTACCTTTTATGTTACACCAAGTGTAACACAATCTTCACAATATTAAAGTTAAGCCAGTCAAGGTTTTTGCACAAACAGTTTTTTTTGTTAATATCGAAGCCTCCTCTTCCTTCCAGCTGTGAAGCTGTAAGCCTCTTTAGTGTTTAAAGATCTTAAAGCTGTCACCAGGCAAATATAGCTCATCCGTTGGCAGCAGGCTACATCGTAACAGTTCAATGTAATATGGGGACAGGAAAACAACACCCGCCTCACAGACATCTTAAACAGGTCACATGCCAAGTGAACAGGACAAATAGAAGAGAAAAAGAAAAGAACTTAAAAACCAAATGGAAAGACGTTCGTGGAAAGAATTCCTGTCTGAGGAGAAAACCCGCGAAAATTAATAAGGACAGATACAAGATAGTGGAAACAAGAGAGGACATGGGATATACCATAGGACGGACTAACATAAAGACATAGTACATATTACATATGAAAGCACTGCCTATATATTATTGCATATGATTCAATCGTCATATTGTTTGGCGGCATCAAAGGCTCATCCCATTGTTAGCCTGTTCTGCTGTATTCATTCACATCAGTGCAGAAGACAGACTCGTCCCTGTCTTGCCGCTAGATTCCTGCCAATGCCAAAGCCTATTGCGCCTGATAAGCTAGCTGATTATGTTAAGGGTAGCCTGTATGGGTGTATCCCGCATATAGGATACTAAACCTCCCAACCCCCGTTATCCCCAAGACTGGGGATGAAAAGCATTTTTACTGACATGGACGTATTCTATAATTATACTTCTACATGATAGCACATGCTATGAGACGTACCCCAGATTCCTCAGAACTCTCAGAGCTCTCAGAGCTTTCCTGCATGGTCATCCCACAGACAATCAATTAAAGTATGCTCAGACAATGTCAATAACTTAAGTTTGGGAGAGGGATATAATAGTGGAGGAGCATGAAGGCATGTTACCTTAACTTATGCAACGTAATAGAAATGATAACCTCAGTTTTAATGGACTAGGCTGTAAATTGCCATCTCCACGAAAGAGTTAAATAAAACATAAGAGGTTAATGTCCGCAAGTTTCAAATTTAAGTATATTCTCCAACTTTCACGTTTGGAACAGAATGGGCAACAAACATACTTATTATAGCTCTATTAAACACAAAGATAAAGCTATCTGAAGGGTTATTCAATACAAATGGGAGTTTCAAATGTGGGACTTTACAATTAAATGGTAAATATTCCAGAATAGGAAGTAAAATGAAATACAATATTAATGACACAGAATCATAATAAGGATATATAGTTTTTATGGATCGCTCCAATTGTCATGCGGAAGGGTCGATTTCTGTAAATGGTAGGGACTACATACCGAGCTTCCTCCCTCCGGGTAGTCCTGCAAAGTGATACGCATATAAAAAAAATCATTTTTTTGTCTTTTCTATTATTTTGTTCCATTTTTGCGGACCAATCTTGTTCATCCTTGCACGGACTTGTAATGAGAATTACAAGTCCGCGATCCTTGTCAGTGCTAAAGAACTTACGACCGATTTCTGTTTGATGTGTTCCTCAAATTTAAGCTGGTATTTACATTCCAAAAGCATGTCGCTAATTAACTGAGAGTTTACAGAGAAATACCAATCAGAAATAAGTCAAATACAATTTCGGTGCCTTACTTCATCGTCAGATCCACCAGCAGGGAAACCACCGCGCCCGGGTGGGCCCGGGGGCCCGGGGAGTCCGCGGAGACCTTGTTGTCCGGGTTGTCCGTCTCTTCCTGCATCACCCTTCTGTCCTGCGAACCCGTGAAGTCCTGGCTCTCCGGGGTCACCCTGCATCATTATCATGTATTATGTCGGTTTAAGAATTTCATTAAGGAACAATGCATTAAAAGCGTCAAATTTTGCCATTTCCCCCCTGGTCATTGGGCCACTGCTGTGTGAGACCACAGCATAATATATTCTTCTTAGTCTGTATCTCTCAGAGTTTGGAGTCATCTTCACCCTCTGCCTCTATTTTCTCTCAGAATATTATAATAATTTGGGGAATCTAGACGTAACAATAACTAGAAATGGTGGTTTTCATACCTTGCCTTACACAGTTAAAATCTCGTCTACATTCTCAATACGACCTTTATCATTAATTAAATGTTTACATTACAGACTTGTAGAAACTTGTAGATATTATAGATAACCGGCATTCACAAAAGAGTAATAACAATGTTTCGCAATGCTACATCACTCATCTTTTCATCTGAGGAGCTATCCGGGGTTTGTTGCATAAGAGATCCTTACATAAACTAGTGTTACTAAGCTATTTTTTCTTGCTTAGGTAGGGAATTCTTACTGAAGGAACAAAACATATCATTGCATACCAAGCAAATTCCTTCCCTACATGCTCCTACCAGCTGTTAGCAAGGACAAGTAGCTAAGGGAAGAAAAACTTGAGTAAGGATTTCTTGTGCAACGGACCCCTGGTAATACTTACAGCGTCTCCTTTGTAGCCCATTGGACCCATTGGTCCTGGGTGACCAGGAACACCAGGGACACCCTACAGGTAAGATTATATAATATAAAGTTAGATTACTGAGTAAGTCACAATACAATGTACATTAGGCTACTGTATAATGTTGTACTCTAGTATATTTCCAAGATATAAAGGATTAATGTAAATCCCCTGCACTATACATTATGTCAAAGACCCTATATTGATAGGATAATAGATAGGGATATCGGGCCTTTGATTACATCCAGTCAATGTTAATATCATTCAAAAGTGTTTACTATTTGTAATTGATGACTTGATTTGTATTATTGTTACCTTGTAAAGATGGGGAAGGGTGGTCGGGGGTGGGGGGGGGGGGGGCTTGTGGCTATATATACTAATTTGTATCAAAGTCTATTATTGGAACTAGAGTAAAACGGTTATTATATCTCTTAAATCATGTTCGCCAAAATGATCAAAGTGTCCAAACCACAAAATCCCATTATAATCCCATTAAGACGCCTACTCCTGGGCCAGGAAAGTCACTAGCGCAGTATGGATCCAACCACTCACATACCACTTTTATCTGATCTGAGCGGCTATTAGCCTGGACCGAGCACTATTATAGTTCTGTTATAGTTTCAATAAATGATTAGCCTCTACATTTTATTCCCTGAGGTTGTTAGGAATATCCCATGGTCACTAAGAGAACTTACGGGTAGTCCAGGGGAACCCTCGGAGCCGTTATATCCTCGAGATCCTGGAGCTCCCGTTACATTGGTAGCAAATATCACTTTGCCTGTAAATACGGTAAATATAACACGCCTGTAGTCAGGATGAAGGATATGGAAGCACTAAAGGAACGATTGCAAGACATTCAAACTAAACATAATCTAACCTTTTGTCAACCCACAGAAAGTTCTACTGTAAATGACGTATTAAAATGTATTATTTATAAGAAAAAACATCATTTACGATATGATAATATTATGGATGTACGTTTCAAACGGCGCTGTAGATTGTGTTTAAAGGATTTACATAGGAGAAAACATACAGCAGTTTCTGTCTTCGTACTCTAAACTTATTGCTTATTACTTATTATAGAAATATCGTTGAGTTTGTATAAATGACAATTGCAATGCAATGTTTTAAGCTACTGACGAAAATGTGATATTTTTAAAGTGAACTTTTAAGGGTATGCTGGATATTAATTAAAAAGATTCTAAAACCATATGAGTATGTATGTATACACGCATGTTTAATACTTTGTTTTGTTGGAATATTTGGAAGACCTGTGTCTAGCACCGAGAACATCACCTTTTTTCTGCAAGACATTGTACAACTGATTACATACATATGGTCATGGGGGAAATAAAATCTATTGACAATAATAATTGATTATTTGTCTTGAATCAGAAATAAATAGAAACAATAACTGATGAGTTACCTGGAGGGCCTGGTAAGCCATCTAGTCCAGGCATTCCAGGAATGCCAGGCGGTCCCATGGGTCCAACCGGACCATCGGGTCCAGGAGGTCCGCGGAATGCTTCACCCGATCCGTCCACTTCAAAGCTGAAAGCACGACCAGGGGGCCCGGGGGGCCCTGGATACCCCTCACCTGGCTCACCCTGAAAGGGAGTAGAAAAGCTTGATAACAAGTTGTAGTCAGTACATTTGAATCTATTTGATTTGTGTAGGACAACCAGGGTTTATCAACTTTGTTTTTTATAAACACGCTATAGATGCAAGGGTGGCGCTAACCCCTGTCATGGCGGCCACTGTGATCCTCAGCCAGGCGTGTGACGTCATGCGAAATCTATGTATATACCCATTATGTATACGTTGCATAATATACCATGTTTTCTGATAAACGACAAAACATTTTTTTCATTTAGTGAGTAATTCAGTTGAGACTAGAAATTCGCCTATTCTAAGGCCTAGATCCAGTTTCGAAAATTGTAAATATATTTTGTCTTAGACAGATATGATTGATGAATGTGAATGAGTGAGGGTGTGAGAGATATTGCTATTGCTATTGGGTATAGTAGCCTTTGTTGCCTTTAAATGATTTTTGGTTAGTCAAAGGAAATGATATGATTTACCAGTTTTTTCCATAACACGCTGAAAACATTGACTTTCAGGCATAAAAATATCAAAAAAATATGAAATTGGCCCAAAATGTTATAAAACGATCAGTATCATGTGCTTGTATCCCTGAATGACTAAGGAGTGACTAAGAGAAGAGTGTTATTATTCTAATAAAACTGTAAAACAGTATTGATCAACAACTATATTTCCTTCTATATAACATTAGATTACTGGAGCAATATGATGTACGTTTCTACTAGAGTCCGGTGTGGAAACTATTTAAAATATATATAAATTATATGTAACAGGAGCAGCTGAGAATAACGTCTGTCGATGCAACCCTTTTCCTGAATAAAAATATCTTTTTGAATAAATTTGAATAATCTACCTTCTGACCCTCAAGACCTGGTACACCGGGGGGACCCGGGGGGCCATCACGGACGGTATAGCCAGCATCTACCGGTATCTCTCCGGGAGGACCTCGCTCCCCTGGTTCTCCTCTATCTCCTCGGTCACCCTTCTGGCCAGGTAGACCGGGGTAGCCATTGGCACCTTGCCCTCCATCTCTACCTGGATCTCCCTTTGGACCAACTTCTCCCTGCTCTCCTAGAATATATATTTTCTTTTTTAGAAATTGAAGACATATTCATGACTTGTATGCATATTGAAAATATTATATTACTTGATACTTGATATCTGCTACATTAGGCTGCAAAAAATATAGATACTAGGTATATCTAAATATATTAGGTATTGCCTTGATTAAAAAAACATCTAAAATTACTATTTGAACATTGCTTTAGTTGATTGATTGATTGTTTTTATTTCCAAAAGCATCACAATAATGCCATTTTCAACTTGAGTTTATAGTATACTACAAGTAATTTCTATTACTGACAACGATTTCACTTACGGGAATAATTGATTGTAACAATTGGTGTACTTATAGGCCTATCTAGAAAATTAAGTCTCTAAGCCACATCGATATACATGCATTAGATACAAGAGACATAAGATGTGACTGATGTTACCTTTAATCGGAGGCGGTGGGGTTATTATAGGTGGTGCAATGAAGCCTGAGTGACCTTTCGACCCCTGAAGTCCAATCCAAGCGCAGAAAAGGAATAAGATATTGATTTGGGTGAAGTATTACGAGCGTGTTTATACAAAATGAAAATATACATACGCCTCCCATAGATAGATTGATAGTTAATAATGTATCCCCTCCCCCTCTTCGGCGCATCAATGCGTATCAATATACATGGGTGTAGAGGCCAGAAAAGTACACTACTATGGAATTTATTCACAGGTTTAAAATAGATTCTAAGATCTCGTATTGCAGCAAATGTACTTAAAATATTTTAGTTAAGTGTTAAGTACTGTTTACTGTTTTCTTAGAAAATTTACAAAATTGCACATGTCATTGACTCAACAACTTTATGATATGATATTTTGAACATGATATTTATATAAACTTAGAACTGGTCACAACTATTCTTACGGTCTCAAAATCACAAAAGCGATCTACATAAGTATATTTAGACAGTCGGAAGATTTAACTAACGATTAGGCCAACAAAATAGGTGTGTTTCCGGTTAACCCACTCCCCTTATACTACATAGAAAAACCATACCTACCTAACAGAAATTTGCCTTGTCTAATCTTGTTTTGATCTTTTGACGAAAAAGCAAAAGAGAGCAGCAACACAAGCCTTCCTAACAGAAATTTCTTGAAAGATAGGCCTATACACTTCTCTGTTCTGTTTAAAACAACTATTGTTACAAAATAGATATTTTCCCAGTTCCTGAAAGGGGGTTGATCCTAACAAAAGATACCCCCTACCTAGTTTCAGCTGCTTTGAACACACCTATTTTCTGGCCATATCGAATGACGTGTTGGTCTTGCATAATGAAAAAAATATAAGTAAGAGCTTCTGATGGAAGAAGAATTTCAGATTTTTGCTCATGTAGAAGAGATGAACAGAGGGAAGACAAGGTTATTACTAGTAAAACACAAGTGAAATCACGTACATTCGGCTCAAACACGAAGTCCTGTGTCGACCCGCCACTGCCAAAGTCCTGCAGAGACAAAACAAGGTATGAATGATTACAAAACAAGGATTTGCCTGGGTCAAGGTGGTTGGCAGGAGGCGGGGAGTTGGAACCAGACACCGCGCCACAGTACAGCAGGTAGAGGAAAAATACATATATAAAGCAGAAACAGACACAGATGATGTGGGTCCAGAGAAACACAAGGAAATGACAAGCTAGGGAGATGTTAGCCAGGTTATACAATGTTATAGAGACACTTCGGTTAGCAGAGGAATTCCAACAGAATATGTGAATAAGTTGGTAGGTAGGGAACAATTATAAATACAAATACACGCAAGTAGATGGATAGATAGATATATTATATATTGTATATATTGGCAGATAGATAGATAGACGATGGAGATGTATACATACAGAGATAATTATATAGATGGCCACCACAATTAACATCAGGACATGGTTGGCCCAGAACATCAGAAAAATAATTAAACAATCTAAATATTGAAAACTACAATATATCATTGATACTATCGATAGATATTTTAGGTTGATTGTCAAATAAGATGCGACAGTCACGGAGGTTATCATCTGACCTCATACAGGATTTCAATGAATAATTCCTTTTACCTATACAACATAACAGCAGTACTGAGTAGCAATTGTACAGGTAATGTGTGAACGTGCGATACAATTCATACCTCTATGCCTTCATCACATTGCTCTGCTGCCTCATTGGCTCGAGACATCAACTTCAGTTCTTGAACAGCACCCTGAAAATATCAGAATAATATACGAATATCAGTGTCCCTGGGGAATGCCACCTACATAGGCCTAAAAGTTATACGAAAAAATTACCCAAAATATTTTCTTTCAATTCCTGGTGATCTTAGATTTTATTTTGGCAGAAATATTGTTTATATTCATATTGGTATTTTACCAGGCTGTTTTAATTCGTTCAGCCCGTACTGGTCTTCCACGAACTCCTTGGGTAGCAGGCAACCATCTAAACAGTGCTGAGGGGAACACACATATTTTAATTGTTATTTATAAATTGCTATATTTATATACAAAACTTACCACGTAACTGCCCTTAAATGCAGGTCCAGCCTGGGCGACGTACAGCGTAGATCCATCTTCTATATCATAAAGTATCGTCTCATCATCTCCGAACAATCCCTTTCCCAATTTGACCGTATCATATTCATCACAATCGAAGTATAACGTCGCCTCATCCTCCACCAATTTAATAGCAAAACGTGTCCAATCCCTGGTGAAGGACGGCACTGTGAATCTTGCAGCTACCTGCGACTGGTCCCATGCATGGGCATCAGTCATATAAAGTGTAATATTCGTATGTTCTGCCCCTTCGGGTGAAAGTTTGACACCAAATTGTATGATGGTATTTAAAGGATTGACTATAGCAAAAAGGTAGCCTCCCCCTGCGGCGGAAGGCTTGGTGGTGACTAGGATAGCCAGCTCCCTGGGAAGGCTGGTGACAAAATTTAAGGCAGGCTTGCTGACACTGCTGCGTTCTGAGAACTCGAAGGCAGGATAACCGCTGAATCCTGTCGCAAATTTTATGGATTCGTCTAATGGCACAGTCACCGCCTGTAGCAAGTCCACATCTTTTGACAATTGAGCTGAAATGAAATAGGAATATACTTCTGTAATACATTTGCTGTCAGTATTAAGTGATGTTAATATTAAACAATAACTTAAACATTTGATCGGCAATTTCTGAGCATAATACAATTGATGGCTTTCCATATAGAAAGACTTTGAACAATAAAATAAGCTGTTAGTGTAGCGTTTGAGCTGAATTACTGTGATAGAAAGATAGGAAAAAACTCCAAACAAATTAATCAATATCATCAATGTATATTACATCAATATAACTGGGATTAGGGCCCGTATCAGGGGGCCATGTGCATATATCTTTATAAATAACAGATGTGAGATGAAATATGAATTCACGAAAATTATGATAACCCCAATATAAAACAGACAGTTTTCTTGATGATATCTAGTCAAGTTGTATTCCCTGTCAGATTTATATTTCCATATTGTTACATAATGTATGATATTCAGCAAAGGCTTGCGTGGTGTATCTATGGCCAGTGCTGCCACCTCTCTTTATGAAAGGGTATCGTTAAGTTGGAGAGAGAGGGAGAGAGGGGGGGGGGGGGAGAGAGAGATTCAGAGAGATAAAGAAGGAAACACAATGGGAGAGAGAGGCAGATAGATTGAAAGAAAGAGAGCCTTAGATTTAGCCAGCACTTCACTGCGTCGACCTGTAGCTACATTTGAGCAGGTTGTATATGGTCTAAATTAAGTCAACGTTATTAACGGTAAATATAATTTACAATGAAAACATTTTGTTATGCAGTCAATATTTCAATGTAGGTTGTACTCCAAATTTAACTTGAGATCAATGCTGTTAAATTATATTCTGTAAAGGTAAATGACAAGAGCAGTTTCTTTTATTCCAATTACACGTTGCCATATAATATTATACCCTCCAGTTTCACCAGGAAATATTGTTCCTTTGTCGGAAATATATTAAACATCCAGACATTGATTCTATGGAATTTCAGTGAGAGGAAGAAAGAAGGATGGACCTGTGGGTGCAGTCGTGATGAGGTGCTCATGATTGTATAGAAACTCAAGAATGAGATATACTCTCCCCCCACGGCTCACAGAGGGACTATTCTTGCAAGTCACCATGGAAACAAACACATGTCAACAAACATACAGAGACGGCTAGCGGGATATGTCGTGGAGAATGTTAACTGCACACAAGACATAGGCGAGAGTCTTACCCCACTATACACCTTACACACGTGACGTTCTAAATGTCATACACAATCTGTCAACGCCACCTAGGTCTGCTCTCCGTCACTAATAGGGTGGGGGAGACTGGAGGGAGAGACAGGGGTGGAGGGAAGTGGAAATACCAAAGAGTTTCATAACAAAAATATCAAAGCGCAAAAACAATACCCTGGCAGATACAGGTACGGGGTTTTATAGAGAGGGGAAAAATATGTATAAACTGGATTATGTGGTGATTATGTTTGGTCATAATGTAGGAAACTGGAGTAGGCCTGTGACAGACGTTGTAAGGCGCATTTCCGAAATATCTTTATTTTATTAGAATAGGAATCCATATGGTGCTGACAATATCGCCAATATCTTTAGACGTTCGACGCTGCCGGTAGCATAGTAAAAATATCTATTGGGTAGAATTCTCTAATCATGCATATTAGAACCACCGCCGATCATATTGTTCTACAGAACATGCCTATATATCTGGTCATTGATTTCTCAAATGATTAATTCACAGCCGTTTAATCAATTATGAAGACAAAAATACACTGGTTTGAAAATCAATTAATTTAAAAAAGATATAATTAGGATTCAATATGGAACATTCATAATAAAATTAAAAAAAATATATGTCAGATTGCATTACCATTCCAGGTATTCACAAATAAGAAAGGAAAGGGGGAATCAAACATTGTTGCAGATATTCCCAACGAGGGGAAAAAGTATGAAATCGATTCGAGCACTATATAAGAACAATAAAGGGAGAATATAAGATAGGATGGCTGTAAATCGGCATTAAAACCAGGTCTTGTCCCCAACCCACACAAGCACTGACCGACAGACAAGTACCTCTCTGCATCCTAGCCTTCAACAACTGTGACACTTGTCTACCCTTGAGGTCTGTTTCTGCGCCTGACCTAACAGGGTCGCAGGTCAAACTGTTTCACTGACATTTAATTATGTGATTGACACATGGAGTGGATGAAGTTACCATGGAAATAAGATCAAGGGAGGACCAGGGCACGTCGTTACTTGACATAAGTCATGCCCCAGAGCTTATAGGGTGGCATCTGAAAGATTTTTCATTGTTGGATGGACACAGTCCTTTCCGATTCACCTTACATATTATGTACTCGATCGCTCTGTTTGAATGTGAAGGGAAAAGGGTCTTATTGTGCATTTGGGCAATTCCCAGGTGCCTCAACATAGGATACTACATCAAGATCATATATAGCAGGTCCATGGCACATGCCAAGCATTTCCCCCAAGTATAACCATCTGACAGAAGTATAACATGCTCTTAAGGTTTGCCCAAGTTGGAGAATAATGGGCGACCAATATGTGGGTTCTGCTCAATAGGTGACGCATGGCTAAGTAGAACATCAAAGAAAAACCTCAATCGCATTTACATAAAATTAGTTGGAGCCACTTGAAAGGGGATACCGAAATTCCCCCATTGTTCGCACTTACGTACATCAATGCAAGCACATAATATGATTGCATTCCATTTAAAATGCAATGAACGGGACACTACAAGAGATATATAATATAGCGGGGATAATCAGTTATGTAAATAGTTGCTGTCATTGAGCAGTTCAAATAGATTGAATAGGATCGTATATATATAAATCCCTCAACGACCTGGCTATCGACACCACTTTGTCGGCATCAAGAACTATTTTTCCATCGGATCAGGTACAATCTTATCGCAGCTCGTGCACGATGAGTATTCGTATGGTGGTTGACATGTTTAAGATAGGGGATAAAAGAAATGGAGCTAGCCGTGTGGCAAGGCTAAGCAGCGCCAAGAGAAAAACAAACACTGATTGTAAATTACATCCACGGCAACAGTTCATACTCATAAAAAAGGCGCCCTGCTGCCCCCAGGTCAACTAGAGCCTGTTTATCATACACCTCACATGCGGCGATCTACCCCCCGAGGGGGCACTGCAGTAGCCAGACATAGGAAGGTATAGGGAAGGGCTATACTATAAGTATAGGGTGCAGGTCTGGGGTTTTGCTGTCAGAACAGGGTGTGTGTGCTTGTTTGAAGAGAATAAATATACCCGGTTAGAACAACTGTTGGGGTTTTATGTATTATTGTATTGATGTGCCTTCACATAATGCAGTAAGAAAGAATGAATAACAATGGAAAGGTTTTGTCACTGTAGTCAATCGATATCGTATATATATCGAAATTCTTATGTAGTAATTAGATATGTCTAAACTCATGTAAGATTACCTACATACTGTAAGTATCACAACTTATATACTCCATATGCACTTGAAGACCTAGATTAATTTTCCCAAGTGCACCACCAGAGTTGGGGGAGTGCCTCCAAACTGAGGGAAAGCCTCTAGCTTCAAACCGCAAAATACAATTATAATCACATTAGGACGCCTATTCCAGGGCCAGGAAAGCCATCAGTGCAGTAGGCGTTCAATCACTGACATACCATTCATATCTGATCTGAGAGGCTCTGAGCCTAGACTGCACCACCTTTTTGTCCATGATATTTATTTGTCAAACAAAAACATTATTATTATTAAACATCTTATATGATATCATTAGGGATGAGAGAGTGAAGTTAACTTTAACTGGACGCCATATTTGGTGGACGGAGGACGATGCCTGCACAAGTCAGGGCCTGCACATGAAAGTAGAGTGGGTGTCAGTGAGGAAAAACTGGCTACTGAGATCAAGAGGTAAAAGATAAAAGGTTTGCAAGTAAAAATGGGTGAAAAAGAAGTAAGGTAATGTGGTGGGATACTGAGCTAGTGGGAGAGAAGGGCATTTTTGTTGAAATATTTTTGTTAGTCTTGCCCAAACTGGTGTTGGCTATAGGTGGATGGGAGGGTGGAAAAAGGGTGGGGCGAGGTTTACGTTTTTGATCGAAGGTCAATCAGTGTCTCTGGAAAGGCTATTTCGACCTGCCTGCACCAAAATATTTAAAAAAAAATCCTTTCAACATAATATTACAACGAACAAATAGATGTAAAATTGTTTTTGCTATTGTGTTGATTATTGAGAAAAATCTGTTCCATTATATGATGTGCTGTATTTTGAACCTCGAATTTTGATCATTTGAGGGGATAGGTGAAGACGAATTGTACATTTTCTGACGCCCTGACACATGGTGCCTCGAGTGATCAAGCCTTGATACATTATTATTTTAGGGTGTTCAACATGGAATGCATATTCCAGTATCGTTACAATATCATCAAATGTCAGCCAAATCTAAGGAATAAAAACCTGTCACCATACAACACCCACTCATTAATCGAAAATGGAAATTCTCTTTCATCTTCAGGAGATTAAGAAGAATCATTCACGAGAATAACAACTCAAACGTCAGGTTGGCCCGTGTACCTAACACAAAATGACACCCACAGTGTCAGTGACTGAGTGATGAAACGAGCATACGCTTAATATAATTACAGGAGACCCTAATTATTTAATAATTATAATGATTGATGTAACAAGGATAAGTCACATGTAATTTGAGAGGAAGACATGTAAATGTAATAATAACGAGGTGTCTGGTAGGAGGAGGGCATTCATACTTCATATATGCATAGGTATACACAACTACAGACTACTGTTAATGATGGCGACATTCTACACAGGTACATACAGAGATGTTGCCATTCTTCTAGCATCGAAGATATGAACTGTGGATGAGGAATGAGGGTATACTGAGCAGGTGGGAGAAAGCAAGTGCAGCAAAGTTGAAAGATTGTTTGCAAGATCAGACACTGATACTGCTCTCTGACAAAAAAGAATCACCCACACTTCTTCCCAACTCTGAGCAGACGCGTGGAGACTGGGTTAGTATAGCAAGCTACCGGCCTCCACGAGGTGTGGTGTTTAAGTGGAACACCTGAAGATTGTTTACAAACCTAAATAGTGAAACCCCTCACTCACTAACGTCTGGATGCATTGTGGTGTGCTACTCACACCAAAACACAGAGCTACTTTCTTGCACTATATATAGCACACGTCCTGTACAAAGTAGATCATGCCCATCGTGTGTCCACTACTATCATAACTATGGGATGTGACAAATATGTTACCTTTTATTTGTTGTAGAGGATTGGGGATTTTTCAATGTTGGGAGGGTTCGATTTCTTGTCGGTTGGGAAACTAGTTTTATCACATTATGCTGTGTGGGGAAATATTGACTGTTGTGCTATAATGGTAGTGTTGTCAGTACTATCTAAGATTAATATAAAAGCCATGACCAAATTCAATACTTTATAGAAAATTGGTACATTTTTGTAATCAGATACGATTTGAGAAGATCATCTTCGATGTCATCTTCATACCATGTAATCTGAATAAGATTTCGCCAAACAAAACAAACAGCATTAAAAAGTTCTGGATCGAAAGAGTCTGGATTTGTATTTACGTACTGGGTCCATATACATGAGCCCTTGCATCCACAATGATTTTTATACCAGGTACTTTAACCACAAGACAAATATTGCTTCCTCTTGGACCACGTAACGCTCAGACAAGGAACCGTTAAACGACCAAATAAAGTGAAACATATGTTCAAATTTGACATCTTTTGATATATTCAGATCGATTAGTCATAGTTACAACGTTCAAGCTTTTTATAATCGGACTACTAATGTGACTATAGTGGGGTCCCATACATTGACTGGGGTCGACTGCTTTGTAAGATAGAGAATATAATTTTTGGAAATCAAACACTGCATGGTAAAGTCCTAATATGACAAAGAAGGCCTTAGTATGTGCTTAAAACCAAGCTGCCGCCAATGACTGCTGTTTCTCATGCACTTGACTAGACATTTCAGCGTCCATGTAATACAGAGAACTTCTTGACATTGAGGTTAAGTTTTTTGTAAGAGTGACGATGCCAAAATCAAATGTAATTGTAATGGGAGATTTCATATCAGATTATAGACAAATCTGAAACACATTTTCAGGTTCAGTGATGGCCCATTGGGACCCCGGTATATACATTCACAAGACATGTCCACAAACCTAAATTCTTCCAGAGTTATATTTTCAATCAAAACATAACTTATCACAGTCACTTCACTGATTCACTTGGGTGCGCTACGAAGCAAATGATTTAAAAGAATGTCGTTGTTGTTTATTTGCAGGAAACTATTTCTATTAAGATTAATCTTTGTTTACCTAAAAACCACGAAAGGTCTTTCCGTCTGTACATGTGTATGCACCTGAGGCAATAGACATTTAATAAGTACAATTTCTAGTGGGGACATTTGATTCTTTTGGGTAAATCTTTGTAGGAAATGGAAAAATATGGTAATTATGTTGACTTTCAATAGAAAACCTATAGACCTTCTATTCATTCATGAATGGAGGCGGGGCAAGGAGGAGTGAGATAGGGAGCAAGACATCACACTGACTCGTCCTGGGGTATCACCTGACAGATCCACTGACATTCTTAATGATATTTTCGCCCACGCCTACACATAAATTACAATCGCATAAAGAGAGACAAATCCACTGACTTCTTTCATTCATAACTCTAGCGGTGGGGAGTGATTGACATCCCACTGAACGGGTATATAACTCATTCATACCACAAGAAAGTAAGATCTGTTCAACACAAAGGGTGATAGTATATTTATTGCCTGGATATATGGGTCGAAGCGTGTAGAGGTGTAAAAGGATCGGGTCAGCTAATCATGTACAATTGGTGAACTGCGACCCAAAACGATTTAAATATGTACATTTTTATCTATTTTTCGTTGTTAATTTATCGATCTAGGATAGCATATTAAATCAAAGATGTATCTTTGTTTATGAAAATAAAAGTTCGTCTATTCAATATTCACTTTCGAAGGTGCTTAATCTTATAGTCGCAATATAGAGAAATATCAAGTCCTAATTGTAGTATCTAAGTATACTGTCGATGACAATTAATGTATAGAAATCCACTTGTTTATGTCAGAATATTCTTCAGGCTTTAATGTTGATCTAAATGTATCCAATTATTCCCAATATTTCTGGAAAATTTGGCAAGATAAGCAAATTTTGTTGAGCCCTAGATAGTACATATTTGGCGGCTTGACCCAAGAATGCTAAGATGAGGGAGCAGGGGCCGGTGGTGGTGGTGTGGTGGTGGTAGGGTGGGGGTAGATGAGGGATATGATGTTTGATATAGAGAAGGATTACATGTATACACACCAAGTGTTTACATGGTTAACATTAATGTAGCTGCTGGCATGCTGATAGCGGGCACGTTGGGCAATATATCATATAAATACTTACCACACACCCTAGCGGCGCTCAGCATAACTTACACCACTAACCAAGCGCTTACGACTTCCAGCATATTTAAAAGACATACACATAGTTTCTAAGGAGTATGTTTGGTCTGTGTTATGTACATGGACGTCTAATCGTGGGTATAACCCTCATATTTCAGACATAAGGAGACACTTCAAAGTTGTCTCGCGAGATCGACAGCATGTGGTGGTCATTCGTGAACGGATTCGCGAAGTTCATGAAATAATATTGATGTCATCCTTTACACGTTGGTTGACTTGATTTGGTGAAGCCCTTTCATGTTCCTCTTTTTTTGGCCGATAAAATGAACTTAAATTGTTTACAAGTAAAACTCAAGTATTACATCATATTTATATTTTCAATTTGGATATTCGTTTGCAGACAATTAGGTAGTTTTATGATCTTATCGTTTATCATCGTGTAAACAAACCTATATATACTTTGTGTCACACTTAAATGATATTTCTTTTGAAATTTTACTTTATTTGATGGTTGATTATGAATCTATGTACCATGCATGCTTGTATGTGTATAAAACGAATATCAAACACTCTACAATAGTTCATCAATCGTTTATGCCTGTACCTGTAAAAAAAATAGAAAAACCTCCCCCACATACAAACAAAATTGACGATGCCTGATTGCCCCCCCCCCTAAAAAAAGTTAATGAACGCAGAAAATCACAGGAAAGGCACATTTCTCTTGTTTAAAAATAATTCCTGGAAGGTGGTTCCCAAAAAGAAATACTGTCAGCAGTCTAGGCTCAGAACTGAGATACGTGTAAACTGAGGGAAAGCCTCTCGCCCCTGACCCCAAAATGACCCTAGAATCCTATTAGGATGCCTACTCCAGGGCTGGGAAAGCCATTAATGCAGTAGGCATCTAATCACTGAAATACCATTCTTATCTGATCTGAGAGGCTCAGATGCTAGACTGGTCAGCGACTTGACTGGGATACTTTAACGCCACTTTGTCATTTTTCTCTTTTTACAGAGATAAAAATGAAGGTAGTAACAATATCACGAATATTACTAATATATACACTCTATACACGTCAGCGGCTTTCCATAGGGTTAACCATAGCGGGCTTTGGTGGTTACTGCCTACAGGACGCGTATAGAGTGTAGCGTCATGAGTGACGCAATAAACGGAAAGCAATATCCAACCTGATTTCAACAGCATTCAATTTACATTGCAGCAACTGTGGCAGATCCTATCTCTCAAAGATTGGCCGAATTAGCCACAGATCTATGAAGCTGCTCAAGATGAACAAAAACTACTCGAGGGGCAAAATCAGGATTAGATACAACCGACGAAGCCATATACCGTAGAATATTTAGTATCAGTAACAGAAAGAGCGATGGGGCCCATATTTCCACTGATCTAGATACAGTTGATTAATTACTTAAATAGATCCCTTGACTGTAACACGAGATAGGCATATCTCAATGTAAAATCATTCCTAAAATCTGTGCAACATAAATATAGCCATCCAACAGGCAAGTATCGTATCCTTCGTGATGGAGCGAGGGAAACCCAAGAAGGTTTTCATCGCCTCATCACCATCGGTATCTTCTCATGGCCAAGTAAAACGTAAAGCCCTACGCCCACTGAGCCGATTTCTTCCCAGAGGGCAGTCGATTGGTTGATGGGGCAAATGGCTGACAGCTGCCTGTCAGCAACCTTCACCTTTCCTGCATCTCCACTGGTCCAGTCTAGGCTCAAAGCATCTCAGATCAGATAAGAATGATATATCAGTGAGTGGACGCCTACTGCGCCAGTTGCTTCCCTGGTCCTGTAGTAGACGTCCTAATAGGATTCTAATGGCATTTTGCGGTTTAGAGCGAGAGGCTTTCCTCAGTTTGAAGGAATTAACCCTATCAACTCTGAGCCTAGACTGGACCTGACTGTCCTCTGCTTCTCCTCCGACTGCCTGCGCCCTGTCGAGATAATCGGCTCAGTGGATAAGGAACTTTAAGCTATCCCCACCTCCCCATCCCCTGACTGAAGACGACAGATTTGTGAAGTCTGAGAATGCAATTTCTTCCCCAATATCAAATGCCTGAGGTTTGCCCATGTCAACGACATTGTATGGAAAAAATGAAAATGACGAAAATAAGAGGGGACGTCATAAACAATACACTTCTTTTGAAAAACGTCAATTAACTAAGATTGGAGGCACTCACTAATCATTCTATTCACTCGGTGTGTGATATTTGGACACACGTCACTATGCACTAGATGTAATTATGCTAAAACATATTGCTGGCGCCGAGCCTTCTTATGAACCATAAAGGTGCACCATATTTTTGGCTTTATAGCATTTTTGTAATGACACCGATGAACACTGATATTTATGTCTACCGATAAATCTTGGCTTGGAGCCTCCGGTATATCACTGGGGGCCCATTTGAATCGTGTGAAGCGGGGGGGAAGAGCTCGACAATAAAAAATGTATCAGATGAATATAAATAGTCAGCTGGATTGCAGATATATACTTCTAGCCAACTACAAGTTAAAAGGGGAACTTGATCTTTGGCTATATATAATTCATCATAGTTCAACCTTGCGTAAATAATAGTAATAGCTGACACAAATAAGTGAATTTATCTTTGGTTAAAAGGGACACCCCATCTCCAGATTTAATAATACATTTCTACAAGTTGAAACTTGCTTTAATTATTTGTAAGGCGAAACAAATAAATGGCTGAGTACTTGAGCAATCACCTCTCTATTTTGAACTTATTGGTTGACTTATTTAAAGGTAGCAAATGTTCTGCAATATTGAGGAGCTTTCCCTCGTCTCGGGTAAACACACGACTGTGACGGGCTTGCAACCTTCATACTTAAATAGAGGTCACATGATCCTCACATCCAAGATCAGTTGGAGTATATTTGTCTCGATAAATATTTATGTTTGATTAAACTTTCACTGAAGCATATCCATTTGGAAACCTATACTTGTGTAACAAAAATCAACAAGACCGGTCATGCTTAAACTTGGTAAAATAGTTGTTCAGAAACTTAACCACTGTAACATATATGTATTAGATACAGTGCCTTGTACAATAACATTATAATTTATACCCATCTCAGACTATGCCTATTAGAATTGAAAATGTGTACTGAGGCTCATTGTCCTCCAACTCATTTTGTAGATTTGTTTTTACGGTATTTCTGCCATAAATGTTCATGTCATAGCCAAACAAATATGACACGACATTGTGTTACATGTGTTAAAATAAATATTAACATCCTGCAATTCAAATATAGATATAACGCGAGGGAAACTTTTCACCATCGAGTTCGACCCTGATCGCTGATCTCTAGAAAACGGAAGGATTTATTTCAATGGTGCCAAATGTATCCGTCATGTCAATAGCGGATGGGGGGATTTCTTTGTAGTGTAGAAAAATAATAAGTTCAGGTATTCAATGCACTTCAGTTGGATCTTTGGAAGTTTTTCCTCTTTGAAGTGTAGTAGGAAATGTGAAATACTAAACCAAGTATGCACGAGGATCGTGATTTAATAGAAGAGATAACATAGACGCACACTATGCACCAAGGGGCGAATACATGGAGGCCAAGAGATATGACAAAGTCCTTTATTAAGAGCTCACTTTGTCCTCTTGTCTCCTCCTCTTGTGAACAACTTCAGACGGGTATAACAGACGAGAGGATTCCATAGTCGAGTCAATGAGACGGTTTTGTGATTCGCCAATGAATAAGGGGTGATGTCGAGAGGATATGGTCTGCTGTCTAAATGTGGACACTAAAAAGCCCCAATGTTTATGGCACACATGTTAGCCATGCAACCAGAAAGAAAAATCTCAGCATGAGTGAGGAGAAAAAGGCAGAGGGATAAGGAAACGCATTGTGGAGCAGACGACAACATGGCCACTTGGTATATAATGTTGGCGCTTAAGCCTCTCTCTTACTATACTGTTTATGCGGGTGCTTAAACCTCTCTTCTGCTATATATCCAGGTGTTCGCTTAATGGTAAAATGTCAACCACTTGTCTTCGGAGGCAGGTGATAAAATGGGTAGGGCGTTGGGCAGATGGGTCGAGATGGATTCAGAGCTATTCAGAATACACCACAAGAGCCAATCTGTCTGACGTTTCAGTATTGTCTTTTCAAAATGATAATGGACTGTGCGTTTGCATGGCTTGTATTTTATGTTTTGTAATAACTGGCGGTGCATCCTAGGAGCCGGGGTAGGAGCAACTCCCGGTTCTGATTAGGGATCGTGTTTGAGGAGTGTGCCGAGCATATTGCTCCGATTCATGCGCACATTCCAGAGCCATTCTTTTCTCTTGTGTGTACGTTAAACAATACATCAATGTTTACGTTTCTTACTCTCTATTTTACTGATTACGGGTACATGCACTTCTCTCCCCAGCCTCTCACTACACTACACTCACTCTCTTTCTCTCTTCCCCACTCTTTCTTCTCGATTTCATTCTCTTTTTCTCTCACTTAATTCTCTCTTTTCTCCCCCCCCCCCCCGCTCTAGCATAATCCTTCCTTCACTCTCTCTCTCTCTCTCTCTGTCAATCGTCTCCCCTTCTCTCGATTAGCCCCCCCCCCCCCCCCCATTCTCTCTAGCTCTCGCTTTCTCTCACTTTCCGCGGAGTTCTCACTTCGGTGCCCGCCTGGAGAGGAACCGGAAGTACAATGCCCCCAGTGCCATCTGGTGGATCGGATTATCGGCTCTGGGCGGGTTACCAGCTTCCTGCTGGCTCCTATCTGACGTTTTCACAACTCCATGGATGTTTTTTACATCGCGCCGTATGAGATGCTCATTTTCCTTTCATCCCCTCGCTTTTGTTACCACCATTTCTCTCCATAAAACATACAGTACCCAGCAGGGCGTCCAGTCAATCCTTCCCAGACAACCACTATCCTATCTATATGCACTAAACTCCTCTCCCATTATCCCTTCTAATATTTTACACATTGTTTGGCAAGATATTGGAGCAATCGAACAATGCTGTGTCCTTCATTTCTATTGGCATGCGGCAATATATAATTGATTCCTTCAAAAAGCAGTTGGTGGTACATGCCATGAGTGATTTTACAATTGGTATACAGCACAAATGACCTACTGAGGCGGTAGGATACTCGACGATATTCTATCTATCTACATGGGATGGATCTGCCCATTTCTGTGAGGTCTTTAACCATACATGTATGCATACACGATGATTACATTTCGTTTGGTCGATTCCATACATTTTCCATGGAACATGACCCATGTCTTCTTCAATGACCCGTCATGTGTGAGCTGCTCAGATTAAATAGGTCAGTGGATTAGGCCAAGAAGAGGTCATCGGCGCCTGGTGTCAAAGAGGCGCCACGGCGGGGCGCTGTAGTTCAGTCTCGTGAAATGATTGACAGACAAAAAGTGAGATCAGAAATCGGGAGTTCAGGTCTTTCATACTGTGAACACATCCAGACTTTACCCTCAAACATTCACCACAAACCTAGCCTCGACGCCCCCCGCCCCCCCTCCCCCCCCCCCCCCCCCGCGCCACCTCCTATAATCTAACATTTCATCCACATGTTCATATCTCACCAAGTTGGGGACTGGAACCATGCGGAGGGACACCTGGTGAGCGTGAGGTGCCTCAGACACTCACATGGTCTGTTCCTACTGTTTTGATTGGTTAATTGAGTATGGATAGCAATGAGTGGTTCGGTGAGCGTTCTCCCACAGCATACAACAACAACACAGAACTTTACGTCTTATTCTTTCACGCAAATAGAGACACGTGTACACTCGTTTGTATGTGCACCCTTATTACTCAATATTCTCGATCTCACTTTTCTCAATATTCTGTCATTTTAAACTTAATAGACAATGAAAATTCCGCAAGGGTCGTCGTATTCTTATGTTTTAGGAAAATAGAATAAGGAATGGATCATACCAGCACATCATAATATGATATTCTTGCTCGCTGTTCTCGAGCGATGGTATTCACAGCGGACCTACAGGTCCAGTACTCGGTCAAGCATCGCATGCACAAAATGAGCCCCAAGAGCAGAAGCAAATTGTGCAAAGGCGCTCAAATGAGGGTACATTTTCCTACACTCTATACGCGTCCTGTAGGCAGTAAACATCAAACCCCGCAACGGTTAGCCCTATGGAAAGCCGCTGCCTACAAGACGGGTATGTACATAGAGTGTACTATACTTTAATAGTGGCAATTTGTCGGTTTCATAAGCAGTACATAAAGCAATGATTGATAATTGCCACAAATTAGATAATAGCTTTCTAAATTTGCTATTTTGTCTTCAGGATCAGGAGCAATTGCTCCTTTGTTATACAAGTAGTATATTGATAATCAGCCTACTATCAAGCACTTTTAAAGGATCATTTTGCAAGAGCGTGCTGAAGAATGTTGAGCTGCTACATTTATAGCCCAATGGTGTATATATTTGAAGTTTGGAGAATCTAAGCTGGGGTCTCGACATTAATAGATATATCTCCGACACAAGCATGTTTATAAATAAGGTAAAGGATATCTTGATCTGTTCCTTTTGGTTGTCTGATAATCCCCAGACGTTTTGTAAGCTCCTACGCATCTGAACGGAAATTCAAGACTAAACGGAAGACGATCATTAGCTATGTTTTCATTATTTTTTCACTTTCTGTTGAAATCACGTTTGTATAACCATTCCTCAGTATCCGACGTTTTAGGATCAGCTGCTTCATTCGTCTATATTTCGTCTCGCCTGCTATTTTCCATCGCATTTTTACCCTGATTTCCTCACATTCTAAGAGAGTACCCCTACTCTGGACCATTAGGCCGAGACTCAATGAACTTTCTCCTCCCAAGCTCAAGCCCAAGAACACCCTTCGCACCTCTGCAGTCAATTTAAAGAGGAATTTATCCCGACGTTTACATTCAGGTTCGATTGTCTTTGCTAATTTATATGCGGGCATGTGTGCCGAACCCTTTCTATGCATCATGTTTCGCTTAATTTGTTATTGTATGATGTTTAACCAGGCTGTTTAGTTCAGCCCTTAATAGTTGGTCTTCAAGTTAGTCTTGGGATCTCTTTTATATACATTTAACCTACATTGTATAGTGTACAATGCACTAGCATCTATGAGGTGAGAGGAAACACGCTATAACCTTCTCTTTTCGAATATTAGCTACGGACCTTTAACGTGCCTTGTGCCAATGGCAACCATACACATTACTGGGCTTTGATGACCCAGTCAGCAGGAACGGGGTTGGAGGAGAACCCTTCCCACTCCCCACATGTTTTGAGTGGCTTGCAAAATGATAAAAGTGAAGTACCATATTCGTAAATGGCAGGTCTGTTCCTCCATCATTAGTACACATGTATAGTGTTGGTCTTTAGGGAATTATGGTAAAGCAGCTATAACATCCACTCAACATGTTTTACTATGTGATACAGCACCATGCTGAGCTCTCATCTACATTTTTTTGGCTATTAAAGCGAGTTAAATCATAGGCAGATTTAATTCATGTATATCGGAGAGCTCAGACTGTTACTATTGTAGTGAATCGGACTACTGTAGTGTATCTGTGTCGCAGGTTCGTTTCCCTTGGCGTATCCGAAGCTTATCAATCGAGAGTTACATAGAACAAAAGGAACAAAGGCAGGCGCTACCTGTTCACTTGGGTTTTATTGTGAGGTTTCGGAACTGGCATCAGTTCGCATCAGACCTGACTGGACTGTGGACTTCGGATTACCTGGCCAGCCAGGTAACCCTCATCCAAAGGTGTCCATCAGACATATACATCAACAGTCAACAATTCACAATGAGTGGTTTAAGTAACACTATCCACACTGAGAGGTTTATCATGGCCTCTACAGCTTACATTAAATGGTAGAAACCCAGGTCGTGGTTACTATCGACCAACAGCTGGCTGCTGTTAAATATATAAAAGGGCGACAGGCAAAACATATGATTTAGACTAAAAAGTCCCGCGGACCAGTAGTGACCACTGGGGAGGTTCGGACGAACTAACCCTCAGCGGCCACCTACACCCAATATCACCACAATACCCCCTTTTTTCTTTTAAGAGTTTGAAAAGAAAAATCTTAAAAACTCGACAGGGTAAGAAAAAGTAAAAGTCTACAAGTAGGAGCATATAGTGTGTCCTCTCTACAATGAACAAATAAATCAATCTTATGAAAACTTCAGGAATCGACAAATAGGAGCATTCTGTGTCCTAACTAATGTGAACAATTATCCGAAGTAAGAAAGAAAATTTATGAAAAACCTTTTCACGTTTGACAGGCAGGAGCATATAGTGTCCTCACTAACAAGCAAACAATCTGTTCTACAGAACTTATTTTATGAAAAAGGTTATCACTTTCATTATTGTAGACTTCACGTAAATGTCGGCGCCACACACCAGGGTCATGATCCGAGGATCCAGGGCATCCGAACAGCATCCGAGGTGGTTAAATCAGGTCGAAGGGCGGTCCAGTCATCATCGTCCATGCGTTTCCTCTGTTTTAGTTACCATTGCCATCGTCGTCTTTCGGTCCTTCGGGCGAGTCCTTTGCAGAAGGTCTGTCCGGAGTATCGAACATACTTCCGAACATACCTTGCTCGGGAGGCGCCCGGCCCAACGCAGCCGAAGCCACAGTTCTCTGAGGCTGGGGTGGCTCACGTTGGGACTTCATCTGGTCCAGGAGACTGGTGAGGAAATGGATTTGTTGGTCGTTAACCTCCAACATCCCACCAGCTCGACTGGACACCACGGTCAAACCAGGAGTCTCGCCCGAGCCTGAAGAAGGCAAGGCTTGAGCTTCCTCAACTGGTTTGGCAGGGAGAGAGGTCGGCTTTCCACCCAGGGAACTTTCCGACCTGCTCACACCTTGATTGGACTCGTCCGAATCATCCAAAAGCAAGCCCTGGAGTCTGGTATTCTCCTCCAAGAGCTTCAGGATGCGTTGTTCCTTCTCCTGATTGGATGCCTTCAGAGTCCGGATGAGGAGAGCCTGCTGACTGATGGTTTCCTTCAGCGTGCCTACCTCATCCACCTTTGCCCTCACCGCCTGAAGCTTTTTCAGAGGAGTCACAAGAGCGGCCACGGTCACTTTGACCTGCCTCTTGGCATCCTCTGCAGCTACTTGCAGGGCTTTCAACGCCTGGTTCACGCCGGTCTCTGATGTTTCCACCAGAGCAGCGGTCTCCAAAGCACAAGGCAGTTCGGCCAGAGTTGTGTCCACCCATTTCTGGGCCTTCCTCGAACGTCTGCTCCTCTTAGCAGGAGGAGCAGTCAACTCAGCTGCCTTCGACTGGCTCTCAGTCCTCGGACGCTTGGAGGCTGCGGCCTTCGAGCTAGTACTAGCACTTGACTTGTCCGAAGTCGCTGTGCTAGACTTTACCGGGGTCTGAGTCGGTTTGGATTTCCCAGTACCAGTTCTGGGGACATCCACCTCACCAGCCTTTCGAAGGGTCCTGAGATGGGTCATCGAAAGATGAGTGGTCCGAATGAAAGCTCCGAAGGGCTTCCATTCAGGCTTCACTTTCGCCGCCTTCTCTATCGCCTTCGGCCTTCCCTGGTTGTGCAACAGCTCCTCCCCATTCATGATGTGGCTGACCAACTCCGATTTCCTGTCAAGCTGCTGCTGACAGTTCTCGTAGGGGCAGACCCACACTTCTGTCTGAGGGGTGTGAACCTCGCACAGGTGCCTGAAGAATCTTTCTCGGGTGGAGAAAGCTCGGACACCTGAAGCATTGAGCTTCACTCGCCTACACACCAGGTACGGACAACGAAATCCAGGCTCCCACAGAGTTGGTACCAGTCGGAGCTTCTCACTGGTACCAGGCTCCATTTTACCCGCCTTACACAGCCCCGGGTAGAGACAGGATTCATACCGAAGCATGAGTCCATGGTCATCTTCAGAGTCGGACTCTGTGGCCATCAGATGACGTGAGCCTGGCCGATCGTGCTTCGGGTTCAGCGGGACAACATCAGTGGCCTTGTCCAGCTCGGCATTGAACTTAGTCAATGAGCCTGCGTGCGCCAACTGATCCTCCCTCACCTTAGCACGATGCACATGGACCTTTTTCAGCTTCCGGAACTTCAACTTAGTAGTTCCAGTCGCTGGGGCAGGTGCCTTGCCTTTCGAGTTCGACTTGGGGTCCGAACTCCGGGGCTTCCGAACTGGACGGGCAGAAGACCGGGTGCTCTTGGCCGGTGAATCCATGAGCTCCACAGTCACTGCCGCCGAGGAATCAGCAGGATCTGGAGATAGAGTCCGCGGGGACTCGACCATCTCTCCATCCTTCATCCTCGGCCTGTCCTGCTTTCTGGGGGATCTAGGCTTCTGCTTAGAGGTACCAGCCAAAGGTACAGTCTTAGCTTCGGGAGTCTCGGACTCAACCTCAGCCATGTCTGTCACCATCGCCGCATCCTCTTCAGCAGCTGCTAACCTAGCATCCTCGGCTTCCATAATTGCGCCCCAGCAAGTTACGGTGCCGGTCCCAGAGCCACCTGCGTCAGGCTGACCCATGCCAGCAAGGATCCGAGACCCTTCCAAGACCTTAGCCTCCTCGTCCGACAATACCTCGCAGTCCGAACCGTCCAGATCCATCTCTAGATCAGACTCGGACAGCTTGGCGTTGAGGGAATCAGCCAACTGGTCCTCGGTCATGTTCTCGAATTCACCTGAAGTCGACATCACTATTCAATCGGTACCTGAAAGTATAATGATGGTATGGGTAGAAATAAGTACAGAAAATACCTGTTATTTGCTGCAGATGGACGTTCGGACTCCTCTCGGACACGCTTCGGCTGTGGCTGACAGCTACTACACACATAGAGCGTAGTGGTATCGAGAAATCCAAACCTTCACTACTCGAATATACCCACGCTTTAGGCACAGTGAGTTGGTTGATTACTTCCAAAACACAAAGACTGAACGTTTATTGGTATACCAGCAGCGGATACGCTGTTCAAGTTTAGTTTAGCACCTTCGGATAGTAACGTTCATTCATTCCTACACCAATGGCGAAAACAACATGGCCGCTATAGGTCCCACGCCAGCCCGCGCATTATCAACGTGCCCCAAACACAGTTAATATACGACCCACAGCATTCATGCAACTTGACTACTCGAGCAAAGGGACTACAAACACAGGGCAATATATTTCACAAGGATCATCACTTGATAAAACTTACTGCAGTGTTCTCTTTCTAAGAGGTAGTCTCGGTGCTTTGCTTCGCGGAAGCAGGAAGTAGACTGACTGAAACGGTAAAACACCAGCGTATTTAACCACTGCAACGCCAGAGTTGCATTCAGTCGCCGCACTACTGCAGCGCCAATTTTCTTCCCGCGCTCACCTTCTGAGCCTGAAAATAGCTATTGGGCGCGTGTTCCCACTCAGCTATTCGGGACTCTGCTGAGACGATGCAGAGGTGTAATCATTCTCCGATTTCCTCAAAACCCACCCCAGGCGTAGGCAACACTCTATTCCTTATAAATAGATTCCGATGCTTCACTGAAGTCCGTGGCCACTGAAGACGTTTTGGATTTTCAGTTCAACATACAAGCGGTACCCAGGGTAAGGTTAAGTACTTTCCGAGACTCATGTTCGTCTCCCAGTCACAAATGGAATTAACTGAATAAAGTCCATTTTTACTGCTTATCAATAGGGGACAGGGCGGTTCTCAGTTCGGTCCACCACCCGTCTGACTTCTCGTTGTGTGATTTTTTAGTTTTGGGTAGAAATCAGTTCGGAGATTCCTACCCTCGGACCAGTACCACAATTAGCTCATTTGCAACCGAACTGGGGCCTTTCGTACACGTTTAGCCCTTGCCATGCCAGGAGAAGAAGGATCTGGTGGTTTTGCGAAAACCACAGCTCCTTTCCTTGGTCTACCTGGTCGTTTCTTCGGCTGCACTGGAGGTACAGGAGCAGCTTTGACCAGCTGTTTCCTAGGCCTTCCGCGCTTCCTATTCAAAACGACCGGGGGCGCCACCGGCTGGTCGGACGTATCTGTGCGAACCTTCGGCCTCCCGCGCTTCTTCGGACAGACCGTAGCTACCTTAGACTTCTCATATGATAAAGCCTTTCCTGGACCCAAAAGCCCAGGCGGGGTAGCCGTAAGTCCCGAGTCTGCTAAGGAACTGTCAGGTTTGGCAACAGATTTCCCTTGTCTACCCCCTCTTTTCTTTAGAGGCAGAGATTTACTGGAGGTTTCCTTGGAACTACCCTTTCGGATCTTCCTAGGTCTACCTCTCGGCTTGGCGCCTACAGTAATTTTCTCTTTCTCTACCTTCTTAGGACAATCTTTCCCTGGCACCACTCTCCCAGCCTCTAGTCTAAAGATTTCCATACCAGCCTGTTCCTGCCTTCGGAATTCTGGAGCCCGATCCAAGTTAACAGCTTGAATCGGCCCATTTTCATCGAAAGCCGGCTTCAGATAGTCGATATGGTATCGCATTAGACCTTCGGCTGTCTCCAGCTCACAGGTGGTACCTCCTATGAACCTTCTGATCTTATAAGGCCCGTCCCACTTGGGTCCGAGCTTCTTATTCGCTTTGGGGGGACAGAATCGGTACACCACCTCCCCCGCCTCAAAACTGGGGGGCCTAGAACGTTTGTTATAATCCCTAATCTGGTGAACCGCAGATATTCCGAGATTATCCCGCACGTACTGGTGTCCCTTTCTCATCCACTGTTTCAGGTTCTCAACAAAAGCAACCTTGCAAGGGAAATCAAGACTTCCTCTTTCAACTCCATGAACAATGTCCATGGGCGTTACCAACTCTTCTCCGAAGACTACTGAATTTGGTGTGCATAAAGTAGCAGCATGTACTGTCCCTCTATATGCATGAGCAATGCAAGGGGTCAGCATATCCCAATCTACTTCGTCCGAATCAGTCATACAAGACAGCTGTTCCACAAGAACTCTATTAAGCCTCTCGGACTGCCCATTACTCATAGGCCTGTATGGGAGGGTAATTAGCTTCTCGATTCCCAGCATGTCAAGTAGACATCTCAAGAGTTTAGACCGAAATTCAGGAGCTCCATCTGTCTGCAATGACACAGGACATCCGAATCTCAAGATCCATTCTCGAAAAAGAACTTCTGCACAGCTTTCAGCGGTGTGATCGGCCATGGGGTAGGCTTCGGCCCATTTAGAGAAATGGTCTACTACAACCATAATATAGCTGTTGCCTCTAGGGGTACTCCGAAGAGGCCCTAGAATATCCAACGATATTCGGTTCCATCTACCACCATGTTTTTCTTTCTTAAGATAAGAAATCCCACCACCACCTCTAGTCTTCCTCATATTACATTCCGGGCAAGCTCGTACCCACCGCCTCAGATCATAACTCATACCAGGCCAAAAATATCTCATCTTTGCTGACCAGACATTCTTGAAGGTTCCGAAATGACCCGCAGTTTTGGCACCATGTATGCCCTGGAAGATCTCTTTCCTCATGGAAACAGGGACAATTTTCCTCCAGTATTTCTTTCCGGTGGCTAGTCTTGTCCACCCCAGACATAGCACACCATCTCTGACCTTCATACTACCAAGATGTCTGACAAATGTCCGAAACTCATTAGACTCACCAGCAAGATTTTCTCTGCTAGGAATCGGCACAGTTCCATCCAACATTTTCAGCAACCTTTTTACAAGTGGGTCGGCTTGCTGAGCTTCTTGCAACACGTTCCGTTGAGTCCCTAAGGAAACTTCGTTAGTGGCAATAACAGCATCATGCGCACCGCAATCTAGGCAGTCTGGTCTTCCACATTTTCTGGTTGGTAAGCGCGACAACGCATCAGCATTTTCATGCTGTTTACCAGCCCGATGCAAAATCATGCTCTGATCCAGCCCGAATTCCTGTAAGGTGAGTAGCCAGCGAGCTAACATATCGGTCGGATCCTTGAAATTGAGCAGCCAACGTAAGGAGGCGTGATCTGTCCGAACGATAAAATCCTTATTACCAAGCAAGTAATGTCGGAATTTTTGCAGGTAGGTCAGAACGGCAAGCAGCTCACGTTTTGTCGCACAATAGTTCCTCTGTGGCTTAGATAAACTATGGCTTGCAAAACACAGAACCACCTCCCTTCCTTCCTGGACCTGAGACAGAATTCCCGCCATGCCAAAACTACTTGCATCCGTATCAAGGATAAACTTACCCGAAGGTTGAGGATATCCGAGAGTAGGAGAAGAGATTAGCAAATTTTTGCATGTATCGAATGCATCTTGGCAACGAGGAGTCCACTCTATGGGTTTAGCATATCGTTTATCCTTGCCTGCCGCGGTTACAACGTCCTGCAAGGGAATCACTAATTTACCGAAATCTTTCATAAAATCTCGGTAATAGGAGGCGAATCCAATGAATTGCCTTACTTCCCTAGCATTCGTGGGGATTGGCCAGTCCTTGACTTTCTGGATCTTCTTCGGATCCGCCGAAATGCCATGGCCTGACACAATCCGACCCAAGTATTCCACTTTCTTGCGGAAAAATTCACATTTCTTGGGTTTCAAACGAAGACCATAATCCCGTATACGCTCAAGGACGAGTCTCAGGTTATCTAGGCACTCTTCGAGAGTTTTCCCAAAAACCACGATATCATCCAGATAGACCAGACATGATTTCCAACGAAGGCCATCCAACATCTGATCCATCATGCGTTGGAAGGTAGCGGGGGCATTACACAATCCGAAGGCCATAACCTTGAATTGAAATAACCCTACACTGGATAAGAATGCAGTTTTCGACTTGCTATCTTCATCCATCGCCACCTGCCAGTACCCACTCTCAAGATCTAAAGTACAGAACCACTGGTTACCACCAAGTGATTCTATGCACTCATCGATCCGAGGTAGTGGAAAGCTATCCTTTATAGTGACAGAGTTTAGCTGACGATAGTCAACGCAAAAACGCTGTGTGCCATCCTTCTTGGCCACCATGACAATAGGAGCACCCCAGGGGCTACTGCTATGTTCAATCCGGCCCTCTCTATACATTTTCCAAATCTCTGCCTCTGCCTTGTCTCTCTTCGCCACAGGAATACGCCGGTATGCTTGTTTGATCGGACAAGCATCTCCAGTGTCTATCACATGGCGAACTTTATCAGTACAACCAAGGGCTTTGCCACCTGGAAGAGAGAAACAATCTCGGAATTCTTCCAGCAAAGACAGAGCAACGTTCTTCTCGTTTTTCTCGGATAAATCCGAATCATTGACCAGCTTTTTCAGCGGGCACTCTGCACTCGGTGGTACCAAGATGTCGGGAGCTATCAGATCATCATCCGCCACAGGCGATTCTGTAACCTGTATAGAATTAATGATTGCCTCTCTGATAATATTGCTACCGTCATCCTCAGACAAAGCGGAATCCTCTGCCACAAGAGTAACTCTACTTAATCTGCCCACCATCCTTCGTTTGCCAATTTTCATTGGGCGATCGGACGGATTGCTGAAGGCTACCAAAGCGGTTGAACCTCCACCTGAAACATATGTATTCAGGCTCCCTAAGGCGAAGTCTTCTAGCAATCCTTGGTCTGGCTCGAACATCCAAGCATCCGATGCGTCTGAGCCACTATCAAAGTCCAATTCTGCGAGTGTAATAGATTTGGGCTCCATGATCACCGCTTTCCTAAGTGTCACAGCTATTCCAACATCTACTTCGTTCACAGTCATGGTCTTTATAGAGGAAAATTCTTCACCTTCGGACTTCTTTTTCCACTGTTTACATACAGTAGAATGTCCGAAGTTTTCCAAATAAAACACTCCTGACCAATCCAAACAACAACGGTGCACATAGTAAAAATCTGCACCTAATATCCCGTCTTCAGGGCCCTTCAGACCGCTGACTACCAGACATGTCATCATGTAAGTCCGACCCGACACTTCATATGGACAGAGCACGCTCCCATATGTAGTTATAGGCGTTCCATTACCCATCGAGCACGCCATACGCACCGAAATCATAGGCGGCGCATGTGGAAGGGATTCGTAGAAATCCTTGGTAATCAAACTCGTCGTCGCGCCTGGATCTACCAAGAAATAACCACTCTTCCCACCTATGCCTACAGGGGCATACCATCTCTCCCTCACCAGTAATTTGGAAGGAATCTCCAGAGTTTCCAGCTGTTGAACAGAAACTTTCTGAATCCGAGCAGACTTCTCTTGGCCTTTTTCTACCAAGACAACCTGACCTGACTCAGCTTGGTACTCGGCCTGTCCCCAACGCACGCCAGGGCTCTTGTCCGAGCATCCCTGAATCTTTTCAGGAAGAAAATCACCGTCCGGCAACGGCCTAGGACCTCCAGCTATCAGATCGGGTAGCTTCTTGTCGTTAAGCTTTAACCCTATCTTACACACCGGTGCCTGGGCTGATTTCCCAGTTTCTAGACTACTACCAAGATCCTCGCGGACTGTGGTACTAAGAAGCGTGTTGTCCGAGGCTCCCGTATCGCTTACTACAGGAGCCGAACCTAGTTTTCCGAAGCCGGCTTCCCTCCTGGAGCGCCTTGCTTCTTCACAAGTTCGAGTAGAGCTTTTTTAGTGGGGCAAGCCGAGGCGAAATGCCCCTCCTCACTACAAAAATAGCATTTTCGAACTTGCCAGGTTCTTCTCTCTCTACCCCCAGCAGACTTCTTATACTGCTGGGTTGAGGAATTCGACTTTCCTTGCTTTTCCTGCCATGCTTGGAAAGCTTGCACTATCGCATTGCCGGGATCGTCGGACTGATCATCATCGTCGGACTCCTGCAACGCCAGTGCCTGGCTAACCTGTACCATGGCCTTTTCTTTGGCACTTGCCTTCTTGCTCTTCCCCAACTGGGAACCTTCGGCTGCCGCTCCCTCCAATGGGATAGCAACAGCCAACGGACCTATAGCAGCAGATTGCAAGACAGCAGCGTTCGCGAAATCCATATGACAACTCTCCCACACCTCAGCCCAGTGAATTGCTTGGAGAAGGTCAAACGGCTGTTTAAGCTTCACCCACGCAGCTTTCTCCTGGTTGATCAAGCCTTTCAAGAAGACTCTCAAGCAGAGGGTGCGAAGAGTATTATCCAGATTAATTCCGAAAGCATGTCTAGCACGTTTGGCTACCTCATTGGCAAACATACGGCTCGGCTGCTTAGGGGTTTGTCTGCAGTTATAGAATTCGGACTGCTTCTTTTCAAGAGAATGCTCACCGAAGTTGGCATCCATATGGTCTACAAAACCAATAAGATCCAAACCTGGGGGCAAATCTCCCATCTCGCCTAGCTGACGACGGCAGCTACACTTAAGCTGCATAAGGAACTGTTCCGGAGTCCAATTATGCGCTTCGGCTAGCACTTTCATCTCTCCGAGATGTGTCCGCCAGGAATCCTTAGGATCCCAGTTTCGTATAATCGCCGGTTTAGGGGCATGATTAACGTTCGTTGCCACAAACTGATACCTGAAGGTGAGTTCGGCGCCTATAGCGCCTTCATACTTCAGGCCCTGCACCACTGACTTATCCCGAAAGTAATTTGATACTTGGTTAGTCATAAGTCGCATGGGAGAATTGTCAATCGCATGAACGCCAGGTATTTGGATTCCAGAAGCATCTGGCAACCCTCCGACTGTAGTCCATTGCCGACCAGCATTTCTCACATATTGACTATTGTCAACATGACCACGCACATACGTTGTGGAAGCAGTTGGTCTCTTAATGCTGGAGTGCGCTCCAACATAAGGCCTACCCCCTCCCCCTCCGTGAAGAGGAGACGAGGCAGTGAATGTCACCGTATCTTTTTGCCTAGGTGTCCTGGATCCTCCACGTGGAGGAGAAGCTTGCTGGGTTTGGTTAGGCTGATTAGAACCCGCTACACGCCCTCCGCTGGAAGTAGCATGTTGCTCAGGTTCGCCTGCAGCCTGTCCACCAACCGCTTCGGACAACTTTAGACGCTCGGGCACGGGTGTCCGAGCAGCCTTTTCTTCACAAAAATGCCTCGGAGTGAGGAGGATGTATGATCCACCACCTTCCTTAGGATATGTAGGTCTCTCTACGCCTAATGGCGGAGAAACTCCTCCTATCCTAGGGGGCGAACCATAAAGATCTGTATCCTCAACATCCGAAGAATCATCCAACATGTTCTTCATTCGTGACATGTCATCCACCCTGGCTACCTCATTCCGCAATTTTTCATTCTCTACACGAAGCTGACGTGTAGTGGCATGGCAGTCATCGGTTACTTGAACCAACGTGCTCTGGAGGTCTCGATTCTGCTCTATGAGCTGATCAATAGTTCCACGAGCATCGTGCATTGACTGTCCTTGCACAGAATAGGCATGGCGCCAGGAGGCCACTTCAGTCCTCAACTGCTCTTTTTCTTCCTCCTCAAAAGAATCTGCTATCGCAGGATTCCTTCGAAACTCAGTCCATTGACCTCCAGCAGCGGCAACAGGCTGTAGAGTCAACTTCGGACTGGTCACTTTTACCTTCGGATTAGTTTTCTTTGCACCAGAGCCAGGAGTAGGTTTGCGATAACCCTTCATACCAGCTGGTGAAATGCGCAGGCCAACTTGGGCCGCTGCATCCGCCACCTGGACTCCATTTGCATTGGCAGCCATCTCAAAGATTTACCAAAATCTTTAGCAAAGTTTAAAACTATAAGCCCAACACTCAATCGATAAGACAGAAAGCCAAGTTTGGTCACGGCACCAATTGTAGTGAATCGGACTACTGTAGTGTATCTGTGTCGCAGGTTCGTTTCCCTTGGCGTATCCGAAGCTTATCAATCGAGAGTTACATAGAACAAAAGGAACAAAGGCAGGCGCTACCTGTTCACTTGGGTTTTATTGTGAGGTTTCGGAACTGGCATCAGTTCGCATCAGACCTGACTGGACTGTGGACTTCGGATTACCTGGCCAGCCAGGTAACCCTCATCCAAAGGTGTCCATCAGACATATACATCAACAGTCAACAATTCACAATGAGTGGTTTAAGTAACACTATCCACACTGAGAGGTTTATCATGGCCTCTACAGCTTACATTAAATGGTAGAAACCCAGGTCGTGGTTACTATCGACCAACAGCTGGCTGCTGTTAAATATATAAAAGGGCGACAGGCAAAACATATGATTTAGACTAAAAAGTCCCGCGGACCAGTAGTGACCACTGGGGAGGTTCGGACGAACTAACCCTCAGCGGCCACCTACACCCAATATCACCACACTATGATATATAAGGAAAAGATCATTATCTTTAAAAAATGATTTGGCCACAGATTAATAAAAAAAGAATTCGCTATTCCAGACACGTAAATGCAGGCTATCCAGGATCACTGTGGGGTACCTTGATCCTTCCGGTCCATTCAAAAGGGTAGAATGAACAGATATTCAGACTCGTCTTGTGTATTCAAGAAAGAACTGTGTATTTTTATGAGTTTGCTCCTAGGAACTTTTGACTTCCTAATCCTTCTGTATTAGAATCTCCAAAGCATGTGTGGTTGAGCAAATGGGAAACACTGTAGGCTCTATACCAATTGAAGATTTTTGGATGACCAAAGACATTATTGGGCATGCATTTTGACTTTCTATTCCGACAGTAATCTATTTCTGACTGCTGTACTATGATAGATAATTAAGATACCAATAATAAAAATAATAATTAAACACCACTGAATATATATCTCCAGTAAGGCCAAAAGATATAGGTGTGTTTTCGGTTAATGCGAGCTGAAAACTTGTGATGGAAATTCTTTTTAAAATCTTTTTTTAAGGAACCACTTTTCAGGAATGGAACTTTTGTATTCATAAGAATAACTGTAAATAACTTTAGAATAACAAGAGAAATGTACTTTATAAATGGTTTTTGTGGTTAGGACGATTATATTTCTGCTTTTAACCTTTTTGGTAGAAAATAAAAATGGGAAAAATGGCCAGAGTAAAAAATCACCATAGGTGCGATAAGGTTGTTCTAGGTCTAGGGTGGGACGTTTGGTTAAACGCGAAACCGAAAGAACATTTTGCATGTTAAATGATTGTTTTTGTCAAATGTTTATGTCTTTACAGAACCCCTTGGGCAGCGAGTATCGCCACAATCCAGCCAGCAGGCTCGTTAACACCGCACCCAGCGCACAGGGATAATGTGGGGTTATCAGTTTCCTCACCTAATCAGTCCCTAATTAGGAATTATGTAATTCCTCTAATGGATCGGACTCAATTGGCTGGTAGCCAGGGAAAACTAATCTGAACATACGAAAACCATCTGATATATGTGAGAAAAGGCACGTGTTTCCCAGAGTCTGTCTCTGGTCTAAAAACAAAGATAATACTTGGAAAGTAAGAGCCAATCCTCCTGATGGCGCACTTTGTTTGGCAATGCAACTGAACTGTGTTCCCCTCATTGTTCAAAGAGGTAATGGGGACTCTGGCACTGTTTTTTTCATATACCGTACGTTTTTTCTATTATTACCATAGGAACTGGTTAAAATCGCGCAGGAAAGAAGGGGAACTGTTGTGAATGGGAGGAAAGCCATGGTGTTAGCAAGCATATGTTAACTGAAGAGGACCGAGAGAAGAAGAATTCTGATAAAAGAAAATAGAAAAAAATGAACAAGAATTGACTGGGCAAGAGAGCACAGGCGAATAAGGAAAGGAAGGAGAGACGCTGGCCTTGGTTGTATAGATAGATTGTGGGACATGTTAGAGCTCATGTTTCTATTTCTCTATAAAAAGTGATTATTTGGTTTGATGGATGAGTGATGGAACGCAGGGGACGCCGTGACGACACGTGAGGTCAGCGGGTCACTCCCATAGAACACGAAGAGAAGGGCCTAACTAGAAATACAGGGGGGAAAGGTCAGCTAATAACAACATCAAATGAAAGACGTTTACATTAAAGTAAAATGGTAAAACAATGGAATAGGATACAAAAGCCTGTTATTAATTATACCCTGCTCGATCTCCAGTAATTTATACCGCTCATGCTCCTTTCACGTTTTCTACACCTTCAGATTGATTGATTGATTCTTTATTTAGCCTGACAAAATGGTATGTGTGGCTGAAAATGATATCCGGTTCTCCCCATGTGTGCCTACGGAAGAGGAATTATATGCTAATGAATTAGCATCAAATGAAAGATGGTTACACAAATTTAAAATAGATAATAGAGAAAAGAAATATACAAGGGAATGTAGTAAATGACCCAAGGTAGACCCGATAACACTCCATCAAGTAACTCACACACCTTGTATCCTTTTTGCACATTTAAATAGGGACGAGGAGAGTAGGTGGGAGGAATTGGTTGTTTTACCCTCCTTTTTAAAAACTAACATTATACCTTCGTACTAGTCAGCTACTACATCTTAGTATTGAGTCAAAGACTTACATAAAGGTAAAATGGTTCAACATTATAGAATAGTGCTACACAAAGGTATGCAATTAATCTAAAACCTACAGACGCTCCAACCCATCCTTCAGGCAATTTGCAGCAAGCTCCTTCTTCCTTTTCCCCCTTTAATCAGTCTTTACCTTATGTACCATAAAAATTCCAACAATTCCTGCTGCACCTTCTGTATATTATATCTTATATTCCTCCTGCGCCCTGGTCCCATACCGTCTGGGTGGCCTCGGTTTGACTGCCGTCCCCTCTTTCCTTTCTGATTTATTGTTTGTTTGTTGATCCGTGATTTTTGCCTTCTTTGGTTGATGTATGAATTATTTTTTCTTTGTGGGTCTGTGACTGGTTTCGCAGCCCTGCAGCTGGATTTTGAGAAGAAATCTTTGTAAATGTGAGGAAAACACCTCCCCCACACATCCTGGCTCTCATCAACACTATATCGCCATGGTTACACACCCAACCTGTGTTAGCATGTTTACCCTCAACCGCCATCACAAACTATTATTACTCTATAAGATACAGAATCCCAGATTAGCATCTTTTTTATGATATTTCCCCTCAGCTCGTTCCATTTCCTCGGATAGCATAAACATTCTTTTGGTCTGAAGAAAGTAGGATGGTGAATTATAAGCCTATCTGGAAAGCTTTGTCTGCGCGTCAATAAATCCCATGTTTTATACATGTTTGTGTGGCACGAGCTACCTTTGATGTAGACACTCCATGCTCCCAAAAAGTCAGACATTAAAGTTGTTCCTAAATAAAAAGATACCTCCTAGACTCAAGGGAGGAGGAATGTGGACGATCCGAACAGGTGAAGGAATTAACAAGAACAGGAGCGATGGAAGGGAACCGGTAATGAATTTCCCCAAATGAAAAAAAACTTAAAGGAAGGATGGACATGATCATATATATTTAAGTATGGAAGAAGATTATGAGCAGTATGGCATGCAGATAAGGTATCAGGGAGGTGAGGAAATCTTTATTATTATCAATAATAGCCCAAATGTCGGTGTAGCATGATAGGGATAAATCATGTCTGAGCAGTTAAAAAGAGCACCTGTATATACATAGGATGAACGTGGAGTTACTCATCATAGGATATTATTAATATTAGATTCAGGGACAAAACCAACAGCGGGTGTACCGTATCTGTTAAAAGACCCTCATCATTAAACTCAGTGTACAGGGATCTTCCCCTTCAATAACCTGTCCGCCAATACTTTTTAAACGTTGATTGGCTTTAGTTTTTATAAACAAACAGAATTATACCTGCTAGATCAGTACAAAATTCAGGTCGCCTTTGCTCGCGGAGAAACACCATTAGATTAAAGATATGTAGCAAACTCTAAGATATGTAGCTAACTCTCTAGAGCTACATCTATGTAATTGATATATTCCATTCGCACAAAAGAAATGTTTTTCACGGCACATGCAGTGAACTATAGGATTTGTAACACTAATACTACACTAGTGTAATACATAGTCTTGACAACTGTACATCTGTTAAACATAGATTGTTAGCCTACTGTTAGTAATAGTTCTTCCCTTTTGAAGTATGGTGACAACCTTTCGGTGCTATATATGTGTGTTCTCAAACCCCTGGATTCATTCACAGAAAAATACATAATTATTATAGTCTATTTAGTATTCTTGAGAATTAATTTGCTAAGTTAACTTCTCTTTCATGCTTTTGGACACGGTCCCGGTGTGAGGATTTTAGCTTATTTTCAAGTTCCAATATGTAATTTCTTCGAATGATTATATTCATCTGTTTATCGTAGAATGCTATGTTTGTGCATATGCTGTGAGGAGAAACGACTCTCTTTAGCCTTATTACTTGATGTAATTACCAAATTGCTATATTGATGTTTTGTATAAAAAAAATCTTTGATCAGCTGTGCACAGAGAACAGTATAATTTACACAATACATTCTGCTGAATAAAAACATTAAAACAAAAAACATTATTTTGTCGATTATTCGAACATCAGAAACAATGTTTTACTGCATATATCTGAGGCTTTGTTATAATAAAAGAAAAGAAAAGAGGAGAATGGAAGGAATAAAAAGGGTTAAAGGAGTGAGCCTTTTAGAAATGGAATATGTTAAGAAGGGGAGGTTAGGGGGTACGTAGATGTAGAGACCTGGAGAACATGGTTTTACGTTATCAAACGTAGGCAGGCCAGCTGTAGTATGTGTGATTGTGTGAAGGGTGAGAGATAAGGAAAAGACTAATAGGTACATATAGCCGGCGGTACCCTAACACGTAGTCACAATAAAACACATAGCAGACATACAATCTGTGCTGAGCATGCATAACTTTTGTCTAGGCATCAGACAGGTGGGCATTATGGGTAATATAAACTCACAACGAGGCTCGGGGAGACATAAGGGTGCACATATGTGAAATGGGAAAGTTCCTGAGGCCAAAAAATAGGTGTTTCCGATTTATATAGCTGAGAACTAGGTAGGGGAAACCTTTTTCACTGATTTTGAACTTTTTGAACTGATAAACATTTATATTTCGTAAGAATAGTTGTTCTAAACAAGAGAAACTTTAGTAGTAAAATTTATTTTACTACTAAGGAGAAACGTACCTTTTAAGGGTTTTCTGGTTGGAAGGACATGGTTCCCTTCTTTATTTGTATTGGTAAAAAAATCGCACAAAAAGATTAAGCATGGTCAACTTTTTAGGGTTGGGTACTTTTTTTCCAGGTAAAATCGGAAACCCTTATTTTTTTTGCTTGATCAGAAAAAAGACATAGGAGAGCATTTTAACATCGCTCATTTTCCTCCATCATCTACCCTGTGCATTCTTTGGGGAATTCTTTGAGTCAACTTGTTTCAGAACCTGTCCAGTAGTAAATCTTGCCCTTTTCGTGCAGACGTAACCAATTTATAACATATTATATTGGCATTTCCTTAGCAACAGTCTGAAGCAAATTGACAATTTTACTCTAAACACGTAAAGCATATGGAATCCAGCATCCTTAATATGACCTTATGAATCAGCCTTTTTGCCCTAACACATACATGGTACGGTATAAGATCGTACTACTGTGAGCTATAAATAAGTTTTATCCCCTTCATCGCACACAACATGACTGGAGGGCATTTTTTCGCTTTTCATCTTAGGAAAAACACTTGCAAGGAGTGGGACCCCCCTGGACTGGGGTGTGACGCGGGGGCGCCCGTACCTCTTCAGTTTCATTCCTTACATTTATTGTTCTCCGCGTTCTGGGAACTCAAGAGCAGACGACTTGGGAACCAACTTCAACCCAAGTTTCTAAAATAACCGCCAGGTGGTCTTCGTCGTGCAGGCCACGTGACCCCATCATCTAATGTCGTCATGATAAGTGTCCGTTTCCTTGACGATAGAAAAACAGGCCGACATAGCCCTGCTTGCTACAACGTCCATGTCTTAAAACCTTATGTAAAAGATTTAGATAGAATACATACAGACTCAACACAAGGTTGTTACTCTCTGCTCGCATCTTACGCCTTGTCACTCGATATATCGTTTCTCTTTCTCCCTCCTGCCCCCAGATAGGGGCCTATCCCCCTCGCCCTGCTAATGCAAATGTCGTTTCTCCATGTTTCCTCCTGCCCCAGCGTACCCCTAACACCACATACACCCAAACCGAACCCCTTCTGCACCTTTCTCTCCTGATACCATTTCTCTTTTTTACTTTTTTCCTCTGCCCCCGCTAGCTAGCCCCTCTTTCGTCTGTCGCCTGCCTGTCCCCGGGGGTGTTTGTGTGTGCTGGTGACAGGGAGAGGCACAAAGCTAAGTTGTCCTTATCGTGGCAGTCAGAACGAGTCCCACCCATAACCCTGCTGACCCCTCGTTGACCTAGATGACCTTAGCATGAGATTAATGACCCGGATTGATAGAGAGATACGAGTAAAAACTATAGAGCAGCTCGACTGATACAGCTCGCTAAAAGGGACTGAAAGCAAAGTTGGGTTTGGACATAGCAGATAGAGAAATCTTTCCTATTACATGTATACATTAATGCTTGAGGCTACCTAAACCATAGCAACTCTGAGTTTTGACATAAGAAGGGCAAAGTGCCCTTAAGTTAAAGCAACGAGTATACAACAGAACGCGTTGGTTAAAGTAGAGAATGCGTTGAGGTGTGCGGTGAGAAAATTATACCCGGGAGGGATATATGGGAATAGGAGAGAGGGGGCGTGGCAGACGAACAGAGTGGTAGATGAGTCAAAGCCAAGGCGATGGGTAAAACAGCACCTGATGAGATCTGCCTCCTGAGCTGGCGTAGGAGTTTATTTGCAGAGTAGTAGCCCTGGAACAGGTGTTAGAGATAGTTTACTCATATAATTGATTGTACTATTGAGTAACTCATAACTATGCAGATAGTCTATGATACCTCGCGTCCATGTCTTAAAAACCTATGATATTCGCGTTTAATGTTAAGAAAGGAATACTAGAATTACATATGTTCTTGTTCAGTCCTCGTCGATTGTACCGAAGGGTGTGAAAAACAGGCAAATCGTATACATGTAGGCCTACTAAACGCCTACAAAATAAACAACTTGATAGAAGGATAGCCTGGAAGACATGTATATTTTTACAGAAGGTACTTTATCCTATTCTTCTTCAATATAAATGTCTATAATGGAAGAAGCTGTTACATATACATACACACCTCTGATCTGGTGTTCATTTCATATGGATTCCTTCGAAACCTTTATCATGAGAGGTATTTTGTATAGTATATCGATATCTACCTATCCTCAGAGATTATTCGAGTAGTCTACAACTCTCGAGATCTATCTATTTATTTAATACATGTACCAATATACCTTTACATACTTATGAATATGTATAACCCTGTGAATTGTCATTGTTTAAATATAGAAGTTAATTATGTATGAGCTCACAGTAACTGTATTGGGCACTTAAGCAATGAAAACCTTTTTTTATAAACAAATGAAATAAGCGCATGACCCTTCAGTCCCAAACTATCCCAATATCCACCACAAGTATCCATTTGCAATGTGTCATTTTTTCATTTTTTGTTGCATACAGGAACGCCTGTTGGATATGGAAATGATAGATGTCGCCCTACTTCGAGCAATTCGTCTGGATAATCTCCAAAACTGAATTTAACATACGAGTGTGCTCTTGATCACGCGATGGTGTTCTTTATATAGAGGGTAAACAATACAGTGAAATGGTAGCATAATAAGGGCCCGGAGATTAACCATCATCTCGCATTTAAATGCTCTGGTGTGTACGCTGGAGGAACTAGCTGGTACTCTCTTCCACCACCCCATGTCGCTCCCACCACACTGTGCCCAAAGAACATGATTGTCATGTATAACATCGTGCATGTGTAAACAGTATTTACGATTCAGTACCGTACTGGAGAGTACTGGAGAGAGCTAGAAAGGCTGGGGTGGGTGGGTGGGTTGGTGGGAATCAGGGACGGTATAAACAAATGACTGGCCATTAAATGTCTGTACATACCCCTAACCCACCAATTTTAACCCACCCATTCATGAACCCTATACTTATTTACAGACATTACGGTACTAAGAGAGTCGTTAGTATGCCTGAGGAGATGAGCTAGACAGAAATGTGACCTCAGACGCAACTTATAAACATATCTGCTGGGGGTCAGCCATGATGGTGAGTGATGAGTGGACAGTGTCCAGTTCGTCCAGCTTGGAATCTGTCAGACATGATTAACTCAATATACACAATCTGGACATTGCCTCCTGGGTGGTATGTGGCAAGACATTCACCTTACCGTCTCGCTCACCTAATCACTGCACATTCCTCCACCAACTGCTCCTTCCCACCTCTCTCCAAGAAGTCCGGAAGGCCTTCCTTCTATTCTTGTACCTTCAGCCTTCATTTTCACATAATAAGCAAGAGGGGCTCAGGGCAACGTGTAGGCCTATAGAATGAATTTGCTCAGAGCGTATATAGAGACAGAGTGGACACTCTTTATCTATTACTCTGATACCTAGATCGTCACATTTCTCCATTTTATTAGCTAATGCATTGGCGTGGTCATTATTTCACTGTTTCAGAATTATTATGGTATGGTATGGTGCTTTTCCTAGTCTTGGTACGCATGCACATGAATGGATGTCGGTCTGTACTGCTCAATCCTCCGCCCGACCCCCGACCCCCTATCCCCCACACCTTGCTTTCTGTCTGTCTAGGCTCAAAGCCTCTCAGTTCAGATAAGAATCCTGTCAGTGATTGGACGCCTATTGCGCTAATGGCTTTTTCGCCCATGAGTATGTGTCCTAATGGGATTTTGCGGTTTGGAGCGAGAGGCCTTCCCTCAGTTTCAAGGGACTCTCAACTCCCCCCCCCCCCCCCCCCATAATACCATTACTCTTTCTCCCTGTCTCTCACCCTCAATCTCCTCTCGCCTGATCTCTGCTCACGAGGAACACTTTATTTTTCCAATCGCAGGCCACCACAAGTCACGTCTTGGGACGCTGGCGTGAATACAAATTATAACGTCGTGACGCGCGAGTTGTATTCACGACTCAGAGCGTCTGGAGTATTAGATATACAGAACTTTTCCTGGCTTCCAGGAGCAAAAGACCTTTCCGTGATATCCGGCGAGGCAAAACAAATTCAAACTTTCCCGTATGGATCCACACAGTGTGTTGTGCCTATTAAGTAAAAAGAAAAAGACAAGTTGAAATACATCAGGCCACAGAAGGGCCCTTTCAACGACCCTTCATACACCCTCAAGTTTCCCGATAGTGAGACATGTCTTTCACGACCAATCTCCAGCTTTCCTTTAACCAGGTTGAGTGGTGAATATGTTAAGTTGGATATATAGGAATAAAGTATGGAATAAAAAGCGTCTGTGAGTTATAGTTTGAGGGCGGTTGTGTCGGGCCCAGACCGGTGTAACGTTACCAGTGGGACATTCAGGCCACTTCTACCTCTCAGAGCTATGTAAAACGGTGGAGATTTTTCAGTAAAATTCTTATAATCGTGCTCAAATAAATCCGTTTACTATCTATCATGCTAACAGGAATAGATGGAGTTTGCAAATATACACACACTTCACAAAAGGCATGTACATAGACTGCAGTCTATACTGCAGTGTAGTCAAGACTCAAGTACATTGTTATTTTATTTTATTTTATTTTTATGTTCTTACATGGATGTGTATATATATGTGTTCTAGCTGGGTCCTGAGGCACCCATGTTGTAACGAGGATGAAGAGTTAATTTGAAGTGTCATGAATATGTGGCACATGGGGCGTTGTTGGTAGTTGGGGATAATTTAAAAGGGCGTGGAGATGATATTAATACAACTTCAGACGTCCAGCTAGCTGATAGTGTAGAGTGTGGTAAGCACCAATCTCCACGTTAGTATCAGGGCTGCTTCTAGGAAGTGTATGAAAGTTGAAACGGGAGGAGGGTCCATCTGTTTCAGACTCAGAGGCTTTTGAGTGATCATAGTGCTCAAGGGTGGGCCCAGAACTTATTTAAGAGCGTGGGCTGAATAATCACAATATTTGATATATACATGAATGGGAAATAGTGGTGTGAAAAGAAAGGGGAAAGGTGTATGTGTATATATGGGGCGGGGGGGGGGGGGGAGGTGGTGCGGGGGGGGAGGGGGGGGGGAGGAGGGCAATACTATACTCCACCTAGACCAGGGTAGCGATTGTATTGTATTCGGAGAAGAAAGTGGCTCAATCTCTGGCTCAGAGCCTATATCAGATCCCTTCAAACTCAGGGAAACTGACCGAAAAGTCCATAGTTTAATTCTGAAAACTACTCAAAGCCTATTAGTAATCCGGCCTGTAATCCGTTGGCTGGCTTCTATTAAAGATTGCGTTTCTGAGGGAACTAGCGAATCTCTGCCCGCCAGTCCCTATTTCCAGGCCATTCATCACAATCAGCACTCAGAGAAAACAAATTAGTTGATTAATCAATTTACCAAATGTAAACCATTTTGTGCACCCTTGTTACAGGGACAGAGGGCCATGACCCTCATAAATTTATCCCCGCACAAGGGCCATCTCATGACCCTCGCGCAATAACACCACAGTGCACGACGTCGGTGCTCTATGGATGAATCGATGACGTCACTTAATCTGATAAGTGCTTGAGCGTGGAAAACCATCTGACGATAACGACCCTGACGAGCTGGGCTGGGTCCTGTCCGACTCATCTTACCAGGGCAATGTGAGAGCAGCATTAGAGTGCCTACCCCTGTGAGACAGTCAGGACCGTCAAACTTGTTTACAAATATCAGGCTTTGTCATGTGGTGTCACCTTCAATTCTAATCATGGTAAAGTCTCACCTCTCCTCCTTACACATCTCCCCTTACTGCCCCCGATCCATGACCTTCTCAATCTATCTTCTTCTCATATTATTCCCTCCTCCTGGCTTTGTACTCTTGAATTTGAGACTCCCTCCATGGGTTTATAGTGGGGGATGGGGAAAATGCGACGAGGAGGTTTATCCTGAAGGTGGGAGGGGGTATTATAGGAGGAGGGGGAGGCAAAAGGGGTTGGCCTGACTAGCGTACTTGGTCAGTGACCAGCAAACACTTGGTAGACAATAAACAGCCGCGTATCCATGACAACCACTGAGTATAAACAACACCTTACTTATGACTATCAGCCATCTGACCCCAGTCCGGGACGAGTATGCACGAAAAGCCCTCTGGTCTGGCAACACAGTATTGTTCTCTTGCTATAATCTCAGGGTAAGGCAAACGCAATGAAGGTGTTTCCAATTTATACCCACCCCCAACCCATACCTAGAAAACCTACCCCACCTAAAAAAAATTGACCATGCCTAATTTTTAGATTTGATTTTTTTACATAAAAAACAAATCAGGAAATCAAGTTTTCCATTTCTCTTGTTTAAAACAACTATTGTTACGAAATAGACATTTCTTTTCAGTTCCTGGAAGGTGGTTACCTAGAAAGAAAAAAGAAAAAGAAAGTTACATACTTACTACCCTCGTACCTAGTTTTCAGCGAGACAAATCGGAAACACGCCTATTTTTGCTGTTGGCCTAAATGAACATAAAATATTATGAGCTTTAAGCTCATTAAGGCCCTGTGCCCATAAGGCCTCGGAGAAAAAGATCATTAAGGTGATCAGTGATGATCATAAACACGCTTGGAAGTATGGGCCGGCACCCAGCAGGAGAGATAAGGGTGATAAGGACTGACCACTATGTTTCTTTTACTCTGAGATTAGACCCAGTGGGACCCTGTCTGTTTGTCTAGAATTTTTGTTATCGATTAGATTTTTTTTACTGATAGTATTAAAGTACAGTGGGAAGTACACATCTCAGTTTCACAGGTCTTCCAGGTGATCTCTCCATTCAGTCGCCGACCATTGGATTCTTCCAATTGATAACTTATAATAATGTTATTTGATTTTAAGTTTCCATATTTCGATTGTCTAGTGATTTATTATGTATCTAATTTCAAACAATGATCGAGCTATGCACGAAAAGCATTATTAGATTATCAAACAATGATCGGCAACCGAAAAAGGTATTGTAGACAATTAAGGGACCTAAAAATATTCTTGTGGTGAAAAAAAGAGAGTCTTTATCTTTCTATTTTGATACTCTGATATTATTTATCATGTTATGAGGTATCCGTACGTATAGCCTACGTAATCCTACTTTATATTGCAAAAAACAGGATTGTAACCGAAACTTCTGCGAAAATATGAGTTGACAATTTCAGAATTCTAGAATCCGAAAAGGTTTAAATTGAAATTTGGGAATTTAGAAAGTTTAGTCATGTAGAATGTAAATGCAACATGTAAGAAACATGCATGGTCATTGACTGGCGTTCCTGGTCCAAAACCCATCGCCTCCGATAAGAAGTCATAACCTAAAACACTTTCCGCTGAACCAGAAGCTGAAAATCCCTTCTACAACTTTAAGGTCAATGATAGCTGACAGATGGTGAGAATTGAGGAGATAAACTCCATGGCTCTCTGGCTCGCAGATCCAGCTTTGGTTTCTCACAACTTTCATTTACATTTTACTTCTCGCCAGATTTAGATATCACTCCTCCTCTTTGGTGGGTGCAGACGGTCCATTCAATCACGTGACAACGATCAAAGTCACATGAAGAAGATCACAAATTGCATTCGTACTAGAGCATGTGGTACCTCTGACTCGTCACTGCCCTAGCGGAGTTGAGGGGAACCATTACTCCAACATAGGTCAGAGGTCAGGTAGGGCGTTGTGGGGGGCATTATGGGTCATCTCCTAATTTCCGTTTCCGCCATGTATTTGATTCAGCAAATTTATCGATTTCTTCTTCTCCCTAATCACTTTGCCGACATTGTAACCTGTCGCGGTCTGTTACTACGGCGACGGTTCAATGTGTCTGGAAATTTCAATCTCTCTTGGACCTAATGTTGATGTGGAGAAATAATTGGGGGCAGGAACTTTAAGTGGGAGTTCTGACTGTGTAGTCGGAGTTATAGAAAGAAACTATTACTCTAAGGTGGAACCAATGGGCGTGGGTTGAAGGTGGAGCTAGGAGGGGGCATTTGGAGGAAATGGACAAAAAGAAACGGTAGGGAATGGTTAGGATTATTGGCCTGAGAATAATAGGGTTATCTACAAGTATGAACAGGCATCGCTCTGTGTCTTTAAACAGACGCCTCGTGACGTTTTACATGTCGTCTGCTCACTACTGTGTGACTACATCTCTAAATCTGGATTGTTCTTATACCATGATCGGAGATGCATATGGAGCTCCTCGCATGAAACACGAAGAGACATTTCGGCAGTCCCACAACAGTCCCACAGTCTTTAGGCACAGGCACATAAACACCTTAGCGGTGGCGATTTCTCTTTAATCGCGGCGAGTTATTCCAATAATTCAGCGCGCGGGGGGCGGGGAGCAAGGGGCGGCGCCGCGGTTGCCTTTATGCCATCTGTTTCCCAGCACGCTCATTTCTTGGGTTTCATGTATGAGTGAGTCAATGTAAGACAAGACTCACACACTACTCACACCACATAGTCATACATACCCACCCTTTCTCTCTACCCTCATCCCCCTTCAAGAAGATAGAGCTCCTCTTTCTCGATCCCCACCACCACCCCACCCCTCCCACTTATCCTTCTCTTCTCTCTCATCGTCTCTTTAACTACTCCTATCTTTTCCAATGTGGAGCTGACAGCTTCGTCACAGACGCTTGTTCTTGCTCATCTCACCTTTTCCCCAGAGTAAACTTTCACTCTGAGCCTTTTCCTTCTCCTGGAGTAGTTCTACCGATAGAATGTGATGGAACTAATCTGGTATTTTTTGCTGAGCGGCAACTGGAGGTTGTGCCTTGTTTTTATGCACAGTGAGTCATTGATATGAGAGGGTTCGAGCCCAGTTTTTACTTTAAATATTTTTTATTTATCTTCTACTTGAAAAATCAATGGTCCCACTTCCGCTACCTTTACCTACCAACGGGCTCCAGATTTCTACAATATTTTCATTCTAAAAGCTGTTTTTCATCCAAATCCTTTTCCTCGACCCTTCCCCATATGCTACCCAACCTCAACAAACATTCCAGGTTTCCCTTCATGAGCGTTTTCGAAATGAAAAATATCCTTTGAAATAATTAGGTGAAAAAGGCTGTGGGCAAAAAATTGTTGCTTCTTCAGTTACCACAATCCATTATAACATTTCAATACCTTCCCCGTGTCCCCACGCATCCGGATAGTCGCCCTCATCTTTTCATTCATCCGCCATCCTGTTGAAGCATGTTTTACACATAGGTAGAATAATCCAGAGCAGCAGTATTATTAGTTGTGTCTAGACGCTGTATAAACATAGTCCTCCCCAACCTCTCTCATATACCCTTACTCCTTCCTACAAAACTTGGGACCTACCGTGTTCTGCCAACCCTTCACCATTGCATGGGTATAGATATACTGTATATCTGCTGTAGGGCCCATATATCCACTCAAAGGTACTGTTAAGATTTATCTGGTTTGCAGCATGAGGTGTTGCAATTGCCAGGATTTACTGCCTGATGTAAAGAGGTAATGCTGGTCATTACAGGTTGTCCCTGGGGCATTAGGTACCCCAGCAGCTGAGGGGAGTATGACATAATTGTTATGTGAATGAGAAGTATAGCGATAGCTAACGTTACTTTCTGTTGCAAATGTAGCTAAAGGTGGATTGTTGAAGGGGGGATCTGCGGAATGCATAGCAGGTGCGAGGGATCCGGGATCGAGTCCAGCTTTTGTAAACAGGGAGAGATAAAAGAGGGATACAGCGCTGCTTCCCATCCAATGCATCTAATTTTGTTTTGTTTATAATTTGTAGTGACAACACATTGATCAATCCAGTCTAGGCTCAGAGTTGAGACAGTCCCTCCGAACTGAGGAAAAGTCTCTTGCTCCAAACCGCAAAATGGCTATGACCCTGGGCTGGATCCTCTTTTCTCAGCTTTGATTCATTTTCGGTTTGATTCAAATTTTCTCTAAATGAGTTTTTAATATCAGAACAATTTTAATGATTAATCTTGGGTGGTCTAGTAAATGAAAGTTATGGGTAAGTGTTATGAATGATAAGATAAGATGAGTAATTGTTTTATGGGTAATTGTCTGAGCCTGAGAATTGATCTTGTATATATAAGTGTGATTTATGAATGCATAAATGACACAAAGGGTCTTAAAACAATTCGAATCACAGCATTATGTAGTCGGGAGCATCACTGTGTTACAAGGACCGATAGTCCAAAGGGCAATGCAATGGTTTGTAAGGGATTGGAACAAATGGAGGGATATGTAGTATGGCGAACATAAGTTTTAAAAATGTCTAAGAATGTTACGTTATTGTATAGCCATATATATATATGTGTGTGCTTCCGTCCATAGAATATACCTCATTGCCACCCCTTAAAAATGGCCTCAGGCCATCATCAATGTCTGAAACATGATCGTATACTTGTGTGCCTACTCTAGAACCAAACAATTTTACACTCGCGTTTATATAAGGGTACTACTAAGGGTCGTCTTTAACTAAATGAACTGTTTACTTAATTCTATATTCTGTATTTTAACATGAAATCGAAAGAAAAAATCCATAATATTATGTATACGTCGAATATGTTCATTCGTATTCTCTGCTACATTTCATGATGGTTATTACAATATATTTCGTTAATCATTATTATTTCGTACAAACTGCGCATCTTAAGATCATAACTCGATTTTCAGTCTTTTTGTCACAGTATATTACAATTCCTATTTCAACAAACTTAAGATGCTACATTTCATTTCATAGTCCGTACAAATAGATCAATAAATAAAACAATCCTTGATATATCTGGTGAAAAGTAATAATAAATAGGAACTGGGATAGGCGGAGGCATTACATTAGTTTACATCTCAAGAGTGATGGTCTATTACTCTGAGCCTACACGGAGCATTGTGTAGACACTATACAAGCTATGCAATGCCTCCTCTACCACCACAGCCACCACCTCCTCGGACCCCTATCCATAAGCCAATGTCATGACAGTCAGAGGTGTGTGAGTGGAGCTTATAGTAAAGGCTGCTCATGTATCACAGGTATGTCACTGTGCATGTATACCTGTAATCACTTACTGTAGCTGTAGAACCCATAACACCTCAGACTCCATAAACAATCAAACCTGAGACAGATCCTCTCCATCTTCCAAATACCTTATTTTCCCACTGACACCAGACCTGGTTTGATGGTCATACTTTATACCCAGCAGGGGAGTTTAACCATAGGATCCCCATACTGTGAAGCTTTTGTAAAAAATATATTCATATTGTACAGGATTGTTTGCACTATTAAAGTTGCATTAACAGTTAATTTCCGTCACAGAATAAAATGGTGTGCTTTATTCATTTCCAATCCATCTGTAAGTCACTATAAAGCCCCCAATGCGTAGTTATGATTAGGATTACATAATAACTTTAGGTTCCCATGACACTGATAATGAAATACTGTGGGTTGGCTTCTCGCAGTGTCCCAATACACATGAATACATACCTTTGCATCGCTATCTATGGACTACCTTTAAGAAATGAGAGAGCCCTATAGGAACGGTAACAAATGCCTCTACATAACTCTGTACCCCCACCCTCCATTCTGGTCCCTTTTTTCTTCGGTGGCCACCAAGGAGTTGAATGGAAACAAAGGAGGAGACTACAATAGTTGAAGATCCCCATGTTCCCTACCTGTATGCCAGTCTCACTCGATTAATTCTATGTTTGTGGTAAGGGTTAGTTTTCCTCCCGTGAGCATTGGGTTAGGGAAGGCAGGGGAGCTAAACAATAATTTACGAGACTCTGTAGTAAGGCGATAGGCGTAATCTCAGCTACAAACATTCACACAAATAACACAGGCTTTAATAAAACTAGTCCTTGAGGGCGAGTGCACAGGGACAGAAGCGCTTACAGGTCATTGTGTCATCTAGATTCAGATAAATGAAATATTGCAATCGGTAGCGATGTTTGCAACTCAAGGAGGGATTGGGAAAATGTCTACTACAACTACTTAGGGGTGTACACACTGCAGTGTAAATGGAATGGCTACATACAATGGTAGCTGCTACTTTCTGAAATTTCATCTTCGGGGCGCAATTGTGAAGAGTGGTGAACCTTGTTTTAAAAACTTCTCACATCTCCTAGTTAATGCAACTACAGTAGACGTAACCGAGATAACCTTGGAAACCCTATATAGGTGGTTGATCCGATTAGAGGTCTTACTTGAATAGGGGTTTTGACGCAAAGAAATGGGATGCAAAACTCAGGACGAAGTGTAGGGGAATTGAAGTTAAAGGCAACGTAGGCATGGATGTTTTAAGTGTAAGGAAACCCTAAGTGATGGCGGCTCTAACTGTCGACTGTTTTTCAGACGCGAATAAATCGCCAACCTTCATAATCAATTATTGCCAGATTTCATTGAATTCACGTGTCACGAATGCTTTGCAAACATTTCCCCGGACTGGTTTGGTAATTCACTTGTCAGATCTAAATCAGTTACAGTTGGCGCAAAATGCAAAACAAATTTAAGCCTAATGGAGTACAAAACATGGAGTTTACTCCCAATAATAAAGACATTCTTTTAGACACTATAAGTACGGTGACACATGACGGTGTGTTTAATGTATAAAATGAAACCAGGTGAATGAATCAGAAAGGGCTGATACATTCCTGATACACGATGAAACAACTCAATCGATAAACTGCTGAAAATGTCAACGCCGTGATCGAACAGTTCAGTAATGTCCTTTTAGATCTATAATAATAGATTCTTATTTTGAGGACTGAGTTATGGTAGAGGTTATGTTTAAATAGTTCTGTTTGTTAGACACGCAATGTCTTCAATCTAATGTTTTTCAATGTTTGATTCAAATTGAGTTTAACTTCTTACAGAATCCTGGTTAGCCAGCTTGACGATATCTGGAAGGGAGTGTTTATTCATAACTTTGACATCGTGTTTAATTGCAATAAAGCTAAATTAAGAATTCGCTTTAGAATCTATTTTTCGTGTTCAGAATTACTTTAAATCAGCGGGAACTGGTTCTTATAGAGACTAACTCCCAGTCCTACTACAATAATAAAGCTTTCTTAAAAACAAAACAAGTTATTTTTAGTTTTTCTCTTTGTCTCAGGGAATGTTCCTTTCACACCAGCCACTTAGGCCCTATGTCGAACGAGCGGGAACGGGGTGAAGGGTCAGAAATGTATGATGTGATTGTTGGACATAGTTCTGTATACGTGAGAGGAAACCATGTATTGCATGTGGATATTGGAACCTGAACATATGCTCCGGGGAATAAGGAATGGCCATAGGAAATGATGCGGTTTGGCATCCTTCGCTTCGTACTTCAACATGGCGACTTGGGCGCTCTTCTGCTCACATTTCCTCGGGTTTTCAAACAAATCGCTCCCGAGTGTACACAAAACACCCGTATGTTGACTCCTACAGCACCGGCCTACAAGGTCAAGGCCACTCCATGGTCAAACTGACAAGTACCTGTACAACTGTTGGTGACCTTGGGGCGAGGTGGGCCCAAAGCTGTCAGAAAAGTGCCTCTCTAACCTCTAGGCTGCATTTTATGCGGCTCTATAGAGGCGAAGGTGTGGATGAAGAGGTATAAGAGGAGATGGTAGACAGAACGCAGGGTAAGATATAACCAGGGTATGTTGAAGTTTTGGAGAACATTTTTGATAACTCTCAAAGGAGCTATTTGTAAAGGGTTCAAGCTTAACATTGCACGGCAGGCCTGTACCCAGAATTGGTAGCAGGAATGTGTTCATGTGGCTGAAACTATTCGTTCCCAGCCCATCCAAAATATAGAATATTAAAGGATTTTGCTTGTTCTTCAATCCAATCATCTCCCAAATTATTCATTTTCATGAACATCAGAAGCTTTCATTCTCTAAAACTTCGAGAATCCTCGATGAAATTAAACATGTATACCTAGGGCCTAAATATATAAAGGCTAACACTTGTATTCACAGTTTTTAGCGGAAATTAGCCCCTGTAGAACAGCAAAACATAAAGATACTGAATATTTCTAGAAAAAGACATGAAGGGATTGTGAAAAATAGCTTTTGGTCGATTTAGCAGGGAAGGCAGCTTTATAAGAGATCAATGGTTGTCAAGTCTCACGCATTCTTAATTTTCTGATCATCAAATAATGGCCAAACTTTCGTGAAAAATCGGTGTCAAAATGTGATTTGAGGACACATATCCCAAAGAATGATTTATTCACCTAATGTATCTGTGTTTAACACGTTTTCTTTGAGAGGTAAATCGGGAACAACCATGTTAGTGTTATTGGTGGTTTCATTGCCAAAAACCAAGCAGAAATGCAATCTGAACATAATAAGCTAAGGTGAAAAAACATTGATGATATAACACTTCCGAAACAGAGACGCATGTATACATGTAAGCCAATAGCTCCTATAACATAGCCACTAAAGGCAGCGTTTAGGTTGATTTCAAATGTCTGTACCCGATTTAAAATTCAATCTATTTGAGACCTGCTCTTTTTGCTTCTTGTATTTATAAACTAGAAACTAACACTGGCCCTCTGTATTTAAGATCTGACCGCTCACTGCACCAGTGGCTGTTGCTTTCTCAGATTTACGATGGATCCCTGATCTCCCCGCAGCCAATTACCCCCTTCCCAGTTTTATCTATACACACACTCTAAACTATCCTCTAAATTTAACACCCCCTTGGCCGTGACATAGAGACCCCTGAGAGGCCTTCCTTCTCACTGGTCACCTATATTCACAAGGGTTGTGGGTGTGGATGGAGCTTCATAGACCACCGCATACATATATTTATCACCATATATGTCACTGTAACAACATGCTGTCCACCTACATATCCATCTTGTAAGTACAAAACGTTAGCACCCATAAGTTACTGTGACAACTCAGTGTCCACCTATAATAAAAGTACCTTCAGGCGGCGGTCTGGTACAAGGAAAAAATTGCTTGAGTGTGTACCGAGTCGTTCCATGGTGGAGGTTGGTTGGGGGTGGGTTGGCCTGAAGGGGAGGGGGGGGGGGGGAGGGGTAGAGGAGAGGAACAGGAGGGTTTGGCTAGAGTGGAGGAGTGAGCAATAGAATAAATATCATGTCTGGAATAGAATAATGCCTTATGATGCAGAGGAAATAACAGAAAAAGGAAATCTTTGATGAGGATCTGGCGTGGAGGTGGGTGTCTGGGTTCTGTCACGTTGGCACAAACCCATGTGGTGCGAGGACTAGGTAAAAAACATCAAGTAAAGCCTGGTTGAAATGGTAGCATAGAGGAAAGGCTGGTATTCTTTATAAGTGACATAATGCACAATAGTCTAACTGTACCTGCAGAGGTTGTCAAGAGTTGGGTGGGGGTGGGGTAAAGTGCATGGGAAGGGTTGAAAGGGCCCCCTTCCCCCTTTCCCTCCCCCCTCCCCCATGGGTGTGGTTCATATGGTGCACTGTCCAGGCGGTCGTTATGGACATGCATGCGCCTATCCTCAACATCATATTCTCAAATGACAGACAAGTACGAACGGTCACACAGCAGGAGCGACAATTTTGAGTTGTTTTAGAATATTTTACGGTTAACAGGATCCTATAGACTAAACGATTCCCTTAAAAATTCTTAAGACAGACGCGTTTGTTTCCCCCAGTATTTATATGAATATCAGATTTTTTATTTTCTAATTAAAAAGGCGATATCACCGAGTTATTTTATAGATCTATATCCCACAGAGTCAAATCTTTGTGTACATAACTACACGAGCGATGGAGATAAAATGCTTAGAGCCTCAAAGTAAAAGAAACTGAGTTAGAACTGAGCCTAGGCCGGCTGGTATCGCAAAAGACCATACGCAGAGGAACGACACCCCAAATCGAATACAACAAGGCCACTTATCCCAAAGAAATGTTGATATAAGGCTGGCATCACGGGGTTCAGATAAAAATCTAACGGGGAATAAGTACGAGGGACGAATGCATTGAAGATGGGAAGATATCATTGTAATATAAGAGACGAATGGGCCCTGTAGAGAGCAAGAGAAGGGAACGTTGGGCCCCGACACCTGTATACCTCCACATACTTGTATGCATACAAAGGAGCGTAGAGCGTGAATCCATTCCCACAAATAATGAAGCGTGTAAGTGACTGGGAGTAATTTATTGACCAGGTGTATTGAATGAGGGTTAGACTGACCTGTTAAAACTGGTGTAGGTCCATTAGCAGTAGCGAGTATAAATAGTGTTAACATCGCCGACCAACACCTGCAAAACACAGAATGAAAAGAATGTATAATAAAGGAAGCAATACAGGGATTGAAAGATCGTCTTTGAAAAAATGAATTGGTGTGAAAATTCTGTTGGAAACGAGTGAATACATGTAGAATGGCTTTGGATGTAATTCCCAAATTAAATCAGCTGAAATAAATATGTCATGTTGGGATCTCTCTCTAGAGAACACCTAGTCCAGTGATTGAATCTTTTTCGTTGAAAAAATATCTTTGGTTTGACAAGTGTTAGAAATGGATGAAAATAGGGAATTGCGCTTAATAGAATTCCTAAATGAAATAAGGAGCTGAAATATATCAAATCTGTTATCTAATTGTATATAAATGTACAAGTCTCTCAAGGACGCAGAATGAATTGCAGTAAAAGTCTTTTTGTTAGAAACGGGTAAGAATCATAAGGAATGACATTGTGTAAAATTGCAAAGTTCATTCAGCAGTTATAACGGTGTGTAAACTTTCTATTCATCTCGCTTTGGGTGAATGATCTTGTTTAATTCGCACAAAAAAGGAATTTTCGATTAATGGGCGATCTTGTCATGGCGCAGCTGGTCGTTTCTGTGGCTATCACTGACATCCACCCGTAATTAGACCTTGATTGATTAATTGACAGCTGATATTTTACTTTAGCGATTTGAGAGATCCGAGCAAGGAAATAATAGGTTGTTGCTGATATATAAAACCAAGTAGCTTCTTTCCTTTCTTCCCAAGTTTACCTCACTGCAGTCTCTATTTGTTTAAAGCGACATTATACCAGGTTATTCCCTATCACAATATGCTCTAACGGTATGTAACTTTGTAAGAAGACCACTTTCGGTTTAACGGTTTGACGATAGCTTCAATCTATTTACCTTCCCTCGCTACTTTTTATAAACACTCTTTATTCGGGGGTCTATGTGTTATCACAACATGTTTGACTGATTATCTCTACTTATGTCATTTTTCCTCTCAACCAATCTATTTTTCAGTCGAGTGTTGGTGAAAGTACCCCCTCCTGTTATAGTTTAATGGGCGGATATCAAGAAATTCGTCGAACAAATAACAACAAATTGTCGTAATAATATGTGCCTATGCACCACGACAATACCAAGGGCGAAGATTTATTTCCACTTGTGTGTGCATGCATATCCATGCATAATTGATGGATTCTGGAATGTTAAGTTGGGCCTAGCTGTCAACACTAAATCCCATTGAGGATGGGTGGATTTGGGAATTGCCAATTTTACCAGCGATTTCCCCATAAATTGTGGATAACGAACGTCGTTGGAAGATGTGAAAATGGGGAAAATACACATAATACCCATTTCCGAAAATTTTATCCGGAGACAACTAAATGTCCAATTAAATATTGTGTAACGGTAAAACGACGATAGGGACTTTTATAGAATCTGACCCATTAAATCAGCGACGCGTGGCTTTGCATCCACTGTCATCCTCCTGCCACTCTTCTTTATTTTCCCCTTTCTAACTAACACCTATTGCAGTGATATCAGTCTTAACTGTCACAAACCCACATCATCTCGGCAATTGCCTCTGCCAGGCTCATTATACTGCCTCATACAAAGTAAACATACAGAGGCAAAGTACACATGTTACACACATTCATACACTCACCCACACACATTGACACACACCGAAACCTCCCCTTGGGGCACTAGTGTGCAGATCCATACCCTCCAGCCAATGAGATGGTAATTTGCTCATCAGCCTTCTAAAATATCCCAAAACCAGACACAACAGGACGAAAGGGGACACATTATATGTAAACTTACAGGTTCTGGAAAAAAGTATAGGGAGAGCGTATAGGCAAGAGGCAGTGGTGGGTTCCCAAGGGATATATGTATGTACAATCCGTTCATGCTACAATGAATGTAATGCGACATGGTCTGAAAAAATACTTTGTCTTGAATTGTTCAATCAGTGTATGTATGTAGCATTTGAGGAGAGAAGATATATTCACCTGAAGATTTAATTTAAGAGGTCTAAGAAGAGAGGAGGTAAGGAATATTGGTGGGTTCTCGGGGGATTTATGTAAAATCCGTTCATGCTACATTGTATGTAAAGCGACATGGTCTGAAAAAATGTCTGAGATTGTTCAATGGGTATACATTTGAGGTTGGAGTGCAAATATGTGTTCGTCTGAAGATCTAATTTAAATGGTCTGGGAACAGCATAGGAAAAGAATATTGGTGTGATCTCAACGGATATGTGTAACATCTGTTTATGACATTGTTACAATGTGGGAGTGAGATATGGTCTGAAAAAACATTTTGTCTTTATTGTTAAAAATAGGAAATATATTTGTCTAAGGAATCAATAAAGGGTCTAGGGAGCGTAGATAACGAACAATAGCTACTTCTCAATGAAATTAGCTAATTTGTATGCTAATTTTTGTTATAAAATCAATGTAGGGAGATATAAAAAAGTACTTTGTCTAGGCTTTGATGTCTAGAACGGTCCGATGAATAGATATAGCATCAGAGACGTGAAAGTGTGTTCTTCTGAGGATCTATTAAATTGGGATGTACCTCAGAGTGATATATGTACAATTTCCTGGCAAAAAGTTAAGATCATCATTTCTCCCTATAATACTTGTATTGTGAGAGGCGTTTAGTTATAGAAGTGTATCACTTCAAGGGAAGTGGCAAAAGAAAAATACACAAGGCGCTTTCATATCCAAGATATTTCACCCTAAAGGTATGAGTCAAATCTTTTCTAATACACGTTCGACACAAGTATAAATGGAGAAACTTTCCAACCAGTGTTGAGACAGTACCAGGGTCTACAGAAAGCTGATTAAGATCGATGGTTGATTTTCGTGTCTAGGTTTCTAGAATTTAATCTGCAATTGTACAATGCTCCGTGAGGAGAATCTGACTTAGAATTCTGTGTCTATAAATCAGCATCCTTTGCGACAGACTGCGATAGCGAGAAGGGCCCAAGAACCAGGTCCATTCGATATATATCAGTCCCAGTGGCCTGCAAAACGTCAGATATCACGACTCATGTCCTTAAAACATTCAAATAGAATTCCTCCCACAATCTCAAATGTATAAAAATGATAAGATCTATTCTTTTAACAATAATAAAATACAAACTACAAGGTAAAAATCTGAGCATTTCAAAGGCAAGAGAGGGTAACCAGGTAAAGATGGGGTGTAGAGGGATATATATGTAGGAGACAATTGGTACAGGAAAGAACTGTGTTAAGTGTATTGGATTCTGCAATGAAGCAGTTTGGGGCCTGTCCCCAGCAGGGGTACAGTTCTTGGATGTTGGGAAAGATGCCCTTTGACCCTACGACGTCTTGTAAGGCTGGGATGAGGTTACTACAGTTACTAGGGTTTTCCATAGGCCATCCAGGGAGGGAGGGTTTGGTATAGCCTATAGGGGTGGTGGTTGAGGTTGAGGTTGAGGTGGGGCAATTTATCCTACTACTATACTACATCTATGTTGTAGCAATGTCCAGATGCCTACCTGTAACACCTGCTGAACTTGAGGCATTTCTGCTCCTCCTCTTCCATGCTGCCTCCTTAGTAGATTAAACTCACACACGTAACTATCCTCCCCCTCCTGCTTCTCCTCCTGCACCTTGTGCTCTTAGTCCATCCAAGTTTCACCTTTCTCTCCTTTTCCTCATGTCACCAGTCGTACATGAGTAGAGAGCGGCAAGCTGGAGGTCCCACTGACGATTTCACGTCGTCTGCTTCTAACCATGCCTCCTCCTCCTGCTCCTCCACACATCCAGGACGCCCCCATTCGCCGAGGCAGGGGGGACAGGCAGGTCAGTATCTGTAGGGCTCTTATATGCCACCTGGTGACTTGGGTATGAACATAAGTGGAAGAACCTAAAATACTGGATGAATGTTTGGGAATAGTCATTAGTGATAATAATAAGATATTCTTTATCAAGGAACAATGGCTGTGACCGGTAACAGATTACTATTATTGTTTCAGATTACTGCTAACGGTTTTTTAAAAATTATATTTGAGGCCAAACAATTGAACAGTTTACATAAATACGCGGTTGCATAGGTTTAATTACTGTAAAGTTACAAAAGGTAGGAATCAACTTGAAAATATATAAGGTATAATACTTTTGTCAATATCTCCTATCCCATCCAGTATGTCTTTAACTCATCCTCAAACGCGCCGAGTATATCCGTTGAGTATTACCATTATACTACTTCATTACCTCAATACAGTACTGGTGTCCAATCTATCATACTCAGTATATATAGGGTTCAATCTCTAAAGCCAATAATTTCGTACAAATTAATGTCTAGATCTCAGGGTTGTTTTTAAATTGGTATGCATGTAATTAAATATTCATGATTGGGTGAATTTATTCAACACGCTTATTGAGTTTTCATTAAAGGTGAAAAGAAAACCATGATCAAACAGTTTTGTTATACTTCTAATATTTGTCACCGGGTTTTCAATCTTGTTGAACGCAACAATTACTCCTTTTTACACTAGTCTCCTGAGGATGGTTTAAATTGGGTTCAGATAAACTTGATATCGTGTATATTGCAACAACCGCAATTGTGACTTTGAGAACAATGAAAAGCTGAGGCAACAATTGTTTTTTGACATTTATTAACAATTTATTGACAGGAATCCTAGACTCAACAGACTGAGACTCGGGCGAAGCAGAATGACCTATCATCCACCCACAGACGTGTGGTAATTATCATTCATGAATAATGGGACAGCTACACCGACCTATAGACATACACATTATCCCAGTATGAGTGTATAATTATGTATGTGTGTATGCATCCAAGTGGGTATGTTATATATATGTGTGTATGCTCAAATACATGCTTGGGTGTATGCATGACTGTATGTACGAATGCATGCCTGTATCATGTATTATTGTATTGATGCACATATAATGATTATCCTCAAATGCATGTTAGCATCATTGTATGTATAGGTTTATGTGTGTGTGTGCAATAACATGTTTGTAGGACTGTGTGCATGTATGCTTGCTCAAATGCATGCGTGTATGTACGAATGCCTGCTTGTATCAATGTTTGCATATATATATAATGTACGAATGCATGCTTGTACTTGTATCAATGTTTGCATGTGTATGTACATGTATATACTGTATCTATGTTCAAATACCTGTGTGGTACGAATGTATGCATCAATGTTTGTATTGGTGTATAAATACATGTATGCATGATTCTGTTCATATAAACATGTAACAATGCTGGTATTATGCAACTCTGCTTTTACACAAATGCGCCTGGGGACTGCTGTGTATATTACATCATTGTACAGCGTATACAAGGCAACTCTCTCAGTCTCACGGGCGTATCTTACAGGGGCTAGGGAGGTTCAACATCAATAACTGCATTATTCTCATCCATACATCCACATATATATATAATCCAACCAATAAGAAATATTTTATACATTGTTAGTTATATTCCGAAATTATGATGACTAAATGGGCTGATTTGAGAGTACAGATCGACAGCTTCCTGCTATTCAAGAAAGAAAGGGAGTAAGATATGTATGAGCGTCCTTGTTCAAGAAGATGTGGAAAGGAAGAAAGGGAGAGAGAATGGGAAGGCAAAGGTTAGGTCGATTACAACCACCCCTGTTGGATATATTTATCGTCTGAAGAGGATAGTTTTTACATACAAATATATTATATTGCTAGTTGAATTGGAAAAGCTCTCTAGCCCCGCTTCCTTCAACACAATGTGAAGGCAGTAACGTATTCATCAAGAGTAAATTGATCATAAACCTCCACCATAATTTACTAACCAATCCTAAATACCAAGCACAATGTAATATAAACCTTTCTCCGACTGAGAAACAAGCCCAAACCCCTCCCATTAAAAAATAAAAAGCTTTATTTCTAATATGAATAAAAATATTGAACGAGTTACGAGAACAATTTTCGTACAATAAGCGCTTAGTGGTTTTTCTCACATGCGGTGTTTAAGTTTGTGCCAGTAGAACACAAAATATCGCTCATCATGTACCGTTTGAACAAATGATTGCCATCTACATACACACTTCAGTATTACATATACACAAAAGTACCACTAAAACGTGCACATAAGTATCGACTAATAACTTATCGCTAAACCAAGTGCTCTTGTGTCCGTCCGTCTAATCCTACGTCTTCATGTGTAATATTTAAATACTAATGCTCTTGTAGGTCCACAGGAACACGAAATAAAGAGATCACAATGTATACACCTCGTCTTTATATACATATACATATATTACAAACAGTGATATATCTATTGCAAATCAAAGAAGTCAGATATGAACATAACAATTTGTTTTGTTACCAGAGATTCGAACACGATATCATCACAACTTCTTTTATTGACCTGCGTTCAATAATAACTAAATAATTACACAATGGTAGCAGGTAGTTTTTTAAACCGCCTCTGAGGGACAATTGTAAAAAAAAATTACGTTCCCCTCCAATGCATAGTTCCAATGGTTCTCAAGAGTTGTCTCATCTTTAAATGCAAGACCACATATATAAGTATACGATTCCAGAGGTTGGGTTAGGTAAAGCAACACAAACCCACACAAAAGCCCTTATAAACAAGAATTGCCATGAAGCAAAAGGATTTATCGACTCACAATAGAAACAGTATTTCTATACGTTATATCGTATTGCAGTTGCAGCGAAATACGTAACAACTGAATATAGATTATTAGGACCGACTAACGGTCATAATTTTTCTTTTAAATTCCAGACTACTTGGAGTTAAAACAGCGAGAACCCTTCGTTTGTAGTGAATATTCGAAGTTTCAGACCAGAGTACTTTCTCAACATAAGAGTTGAAAACCAGTATTAATCAAGTAAAGTTGTGTACTACCAATACAACCTACAAGGAGGCAACGCAAATGTGTCTTTCTTCAACATAGGCGATACATAAATAACATTTTTTTTGCCTACAGTCAAGCCTCTAATTTTTACTCATCTCCCTTCACACGCACTAGCACAAAATAATCCACAGCCATTGCATACCGATAATATGCCATAGAACAACACAAAGTGCACCTATTTTCCTTATGATAAAAAGTATTAACAGTAGTTTTGACCCTAAATATCCTTTCTTGTCATTTAAAACTATTCCCCACAAATGACGTCAATAATTGCTGCTATAACATGGGGACTTTTAACATAGATAGAATGGCCTAAATACCCATGATTTTATTTCTATTTACAACGGCCATTGGAGAGGGGGAGAAAGAGAGGGAGGAAAAGATAGAGTGTGTGTGTGGGGGGGGGGGGGAGACATATTTTTGCTATAGGAGGGTAGAAGGATGCTGGTACTTGCAATAGATCAATAATATCCAACCGGCACCATTAAATAAATCACAGAGTAATACGTAACAAAATGGCCTGTTTATCTAATAATGAAATCACTCGTGATAGAAAAATAAGCCAATCCTGATGGGGAAGCCCCCGTTTACCAAAGAACAGGATCCCAAAGCCACGAGGTCACAAAATTTAGATTTGGTACACAGTAGAGGATCTCCGCTGGCACACAGCTGAGCCGACCGATCAGTTTGAGAGCAATGATCCTTGTCAATTTCTTAAAAATATAATTACTCCCTTAGTTTATCGAATAAGTGATCCTGGGTATGGATTAGAGGCCTAATAATGTAACCCACAGGTCGTTTTGTCTCCAAAATTAGAAGAGTATTGGCCAGTGCCTTTTTAACATGTGATTGGCTTAAGGATCCTTTCGTTAATGACATTGAATATCGTATGGATTTGGCTTGGAAAACCTAAAATTATTTGTGACCAAATCCACGGAGATCTCGTAGTAGATTGGGGGAGAGGGGACTATAAGCAATCTATGTTGGAGGTGGCGGGGGGTGGGGGAGGAGAAGTAGAAGAACCTGATACATAGAAAATGTGTAGCAGCACGAGAGCCAAGAGAGGTTGACGAGAGAGAAGGTGCACTGTGAGTATGGATGAGTTGGCTAGGACTGTGAGTGCTTGTGGTTGTTGTTTGTAAACTTGACCAACAGACGGTGCGGGAGTCTGCTTGACTGTAAGGGTTGATGTCACGTGTCCATTCTTGACATCATGTCACTGTTGTTAATGCCTATCAAACTCTCCGTTTGTTCACGGTCAAGATCACGCATCCTGAAAAACAATATGAAACAATTAAATTTATTAGTATTCTCCTCTAAATAAAACTTGTGATTTTCTTTGATTTCAAAATTTATTTGCATTCATTCATTATCAAAGATTTTCCCATTATATTTGATCGATTTCGCAATCCCTAGTTCCTAAAATTACGAGGGTGCACTAAAATGAGAAGATTCAATGTTCTATATATTTATTCCGTTACTCTGTGGCCTTTCTAGAAAGTAGTAGACGAAGCGTATTTTTGTATATTAATATTCTGTGTAATTTACAAAATAAGATTTTTCTATACTGAGATCTGAATATCCTTGCCGTCTCAAACCAAAAATGGATTGATTGTACATACTAAATTTAGTAGATCATATGCGCCTTGGCTTTCTAACTTGCGATTTTTTCCCCCCAGGAATTATTTCATTATTTTCTTTCAGGACTTATCTTGAGAATATTACAATTATAAAAGGTCTAACCCTGAATTTAAAAAAACTTATATTATATCTATATATTTTTTTTATCATCAGGCCTTATTCTGAGAATTGTAAAATATCTAACCCTGAATTTTTAAAAAAAAACCCTTATATGATTATATCGATATTGCTTATTTTATCGTCAGGCCTTATTCTGAGAATATTACTATTGCAAAATGTCTAAGCCAGAAATTTAAAAAAAACGAACTTTAACAAGAATGTTAGGGACGAGTACCCACCTTGTGCCGGGTAAAAAGCGGCGTCTACAGAAGCACTGGATGAGTTTCTTGAGCGCGAGGAGCACAGGGTCCCACGTCTCATAGTATGTGAGGAAGGCCACCATGAAGAAGGAGATAAATACGGGGGCCATACCCACAAAAAACATCCAATTATAGCTGGCCTGCAATGGATGGAAGATGTCTTTTAAATGTATGTACATACCTTTCTTGACAAAAGGTTAACATGTGTACACAGCGTTCTATCATACTGTCACTAAATTTCTTTTTGTATTTCCCATGATAATGTTTTATATTTTAAAATAATAAAGGAGGTTTTCAAGTTGCTAGAATACAATAATTTGTATAACTCCTTCTCATGTTGATGTGTGGGAAGTCGGCACATGACGTGAATAATTTAGATCTGGGGTATATCGAGTATAACTGTATTGATGAATCATATCGATCTATTGGTAAAGGCAGTAAGGCTGAGCATAACTCGGTAGAGCTGGATCAGCAGTCCTGAGCTTTGCATGACTTTATTGCACATTCATAATATAGAATAGATGAGAACTAAATAGCTAGATTAAGGTTATATTAAACTTCGTCAATGGTACTATCCATCCTCAACCCTAGAACAGCTCAAAACTGACTGGATATATGACTACAAACTACTATAGTAGGGTCTAGAATCAGCTGATGCAATGGAGCTCGAATAATAAAATAATAATAATATAGGTTAATAAAAGCTGCTCGAGGCAAGTTATATATCATTAGGACATTAACACTTACATCTTTCATGATGACATCAGCTATCATGGTCATAGGTATGGTGAGACTAAGCGACACTGTCGCCACTAACGAGGACGTGAGGAAACAGCCCCTGCGGAGAGAATGTATAATCCAGATTATAACCAATATGGATAAATACATAGGAACTTACACCTAAGAACAATTCGTCTCCATTATCTGCTCTAAAACTATGTAAAAGTTAAGATAGTGATAACCATACTAGTTAATAAATCATAATCATTAGTTACAGGTATTACTAATCAAATTTTTGCATTTGACATTTACATTTGACATTTCTTGTTTGCAGCCTTGATATTTGTGTAACTGTGTATAGTGTTCATCCCCAAAAGACACACTGTACGAGTAGCTATATTTTAGTACTTATGTAACAAATAAAATAGGGTAGGCATGGCCTGGAAGACTACTATTTGAGAAGGCCACGACTTTTTTCTTGATGTACCATCAAGAAGACAAAATATAGAATTATCTAATCTAATCTTTATTTTATCCGGCATTCATTGGAACTGGAAGAACTGAGCAATCAGATATGGACAACCTATTTCGAAAAGAAATAAAGAATACCTTCAATTCAATAGTGAATTGAGGGGATACATGACGTATTTCACTCACCAGAGCCATAGTAGTTCTGAGATGACGGTTCCTACAAGTCCATGCACAACAAGGAACGTCCACTGAATCTTCCCCGGCCATACAAACTGTTCTGCTTTTGTGAAGTGGAGAATAAAGAAGACTGGCCAGAGAAGCAAGATGGTAAAAAATCCTAGAAATCCTGAAGAAAGAAATACAATTCTTAAATATTTGCCCTGGAGAATTAAGGTTAATTTGAATATTTGAGGTTTCTTCTTCTGGACAAACCTAATACTGAAAATATAGGAATTTAAGTATGATTTAACAAGCACATAAAGTTGAGGAAATATCTTAAACTATCACAAGTGTACAAACGCTCATTTGGAATTGTACGCATCAAACTTACATTACAGCAAGTAAGATTAACTTACCCCACAACCTTTTACTGTTCAGAAAATTCAAATAATATTAAAACTGAATACATTTAATTTTAGAATTTTGAAAGGCTTATCTGATAAGGTGAATTAAAAGTAAAAGTCTTTCGAGACAACTGGTGGGGTTGCAGGGATAACATGAGGAGGAAAGATTATAATTTAATGTGGATATATTGAGACGAAGTTATACAACTTGAAACATAGCTGAGTCAACTAAAGCAGGTTTGACATATGAATAATTTACTGTACCTAAAAACATTGGTATGTTTAGCTTATCTTCATTGTCGCAGCGACGGCGTATCATAACAAGATAGACAGCGTAGAGCAGCGCACCACACAGCGCCCACAAAGCACCTATTGGTATTTCTGATTCAAAATGGCGCCCCGATAAGCTCACCATCACCACACCACCTATACTGTAAACAAGCAACGAATTGTGTTCGTTTGTCAATTAAGTGTGTGCATATAACGCGTATTTTGCATACATCTACAGTTTTTCAGCTGAGGTCCAGACTTTTATATTATAGCACTTTCTGTCTGCCTACATTTTCCTGTAATTTATTATTTACAATTTCAATCAAATTCTATGCGAATATGAGGGGTTAAGCATTTAAGTTAAGATGTTTGGTGGATAAACTAAAGTTGGTTGATCGCTCTAAGAAATTGACCGTTGAATGTAGGAACGAAGGCACATCGGTAACAATCTTTTACTTTATATATTACAACAGTCTGAAGTTTCTGATCTGATTAGATCATTTTTAGGGACGGATAGATACGAAGAGGCTATATTTGCAGAATCATGTCTATATATTCTGGTACAAGTTAAGAGATCATCACCATGACATTAATTATGCAGTTGAACGTCATAGTGCAGACTTGCTACAAGGTAAATTTCATGTATGTAGATTAACGAAATGACGAAGGCATAACAAATCCTCTACACTCTGAATATTTGATTGAAAATGTATTAACACTTATAAATAAACTTTTCTCAATATCTAGATTTATAAAGAATAAATGATAATTTCTTTTTTGCAGGTAATAATGAACAAAATGAAACGTATCACTGACTTTGTGAAATTTCCGTCCAATCAAAATCTCTTAAAAAAAATATAGAGGAACCGGGACAGAGAGGGTATTAGATATTTACCTGAGTAACACAGCAACAAACTTGGAGAGTGTAAATCTGTCATGAGTTCCAGCCGGGAACATGGCCGCGAGGACAAGTGTGAAGAGGCCCGAGGAGGAGGAGAGCATATGCACCACCCCGGCCTGCGTGTCCTGCGTAGCCTCCGAGTAGGCCAGGTTAGAACAGAAAAACTGCAAAACACAAATACAAACAAACATAAACATGTGTATAATGGTAACGTCGCCTGATGCTGAAGATGTACAATTCGCCTTCACCAATCCTCTCAGATAATCGAGATTTAAGACAAAGTTGAGGTTCAAAATACATAACCCAAATTGTAAACACCACTCAGACACTCTGTTTCTATGTAAGTTGTTCAGGACACGACCAGAACCACTCGTAACGTAAATGAGTGGGGTGCTAAAAGTTTGTAAAATATCCTGAATAAAAAGTTGTTAAAAAATATATACTAACCACTGAAGAGATTACAAAGGCGAGCTTGGCGATGTGTTTGACGGTGAGTTTACTGGCGAGCTTCATGCGTGCTTCCTCCGCCCTCACAAAGGCTGTATAGGAGAGACGGGACAGTGCCGCCTCCTCCGCATGCACATCTGCAGTGGACGATTAAGCATATTTAATATTTTAATTAAACTAGATTTACCGTAGGGAAGATGAAGGACACATTCATTCATTCATTCATTCATTCATTCATTCATTCATTCATTCATTCATGTGTTATGTTGTCTATTGTAAGAATATTGAGGGGGAACTATGAGAAATCCAACTTTTTATTTTTGAACCGAATTTTTAAGGTCTCATATACTTTTGCACTACACAGAAAATCATGTATAAGTGAAACATAGAAGAGAATATGTAAGAAAACTAGTAACCTGAGAGTTGCCGTACTTCAGATAGGTTACTAAAACGCACCGACCGAGTTTGACTGAGATCTGTAAGAAAGGAGATGAAAAATATGTAAAAATTAGAATGAAAGACATGGTCAATAAAAGAAAATGCTACAACTAGAGTCAATACCTCCTAAATAGAGAATGGTACGAGGTGCTAGTGATTGAGCTAACAATCGCCGAATGGTGAAATGTGTTTTATAATTATCAACATAATATTATTTTATTTTATTATAGAAAATAGGGAGATTCTATCTATGTCTAACCAATGCCCTATATTATTAATGTGTAGTATCAGTAGTGTTATCTAAACATGTACAAATCATTAAGTAAGCTATGGGCAGAAAAATGGTTTCTGTATTTGTTTGTATTTGATTAAAAGTCAATATCATTTAAATACATTATTAAAAAAATCCATGATGGATGTTTTAGAGCGTTGCCCTGTATATAGTAATCCTAACCTATACGTAAACGTATCCGTATCTCTGATATACAAACATACCTTAAAAGGAAGAAAGAGGTTCAGCAAAACAGTGGGAAAAACGTAACGTTGTAAAATTCAGACATATACTTTGTGTATATACTTAGTGTTTGAATGTCTATTGAAAGTCTTATTCAGAAATGCATCTGTCACGCCCCCTACCGACTCAGAGCCCTAACATATCAAGGAAAATGTTTCATCTTACAATTTATTTTTTATAATATAAAAATACGACGTAATTCACAAAAAAGATACGGATACGGTTACGTAATTAAGATAAGTTTGCTTGCAGAACCTCCCTAGTGTAAGTGGAAACTACTTACTAGTTTCTTCGGTATCTGAATTACTGACGCTACTAGATCCTCGCTTATCACCATTTTTGAGAGGAACAAATATGGGATCACCCTGAAATACAAGAGGAACATCTTACTTGGTATAGCAGCAAAAATATGTCTGAGAATATCAGCGCCACTCTTGAAAACAAAGATTCTCAATAAAGAAAGATTAATATGTGGTATTTTTTCATCATATTCCCGACGTGCAAAGGGATGTAACTTACCAACAAATTTTCGGTTTCTATTTTGAGATCTTCATTGTCTTGTTCAGCAACCTGAAAATAATATATGAATAGATAAGATTTAAATTATGTAGGTGAAGAGAACCTGGCGAAAGTGACTGCGTTTACTTGATTAATTGAAAAGGCTTCCAAAGTTTTAAGAAGAGTTAATGTGTTTATATATTGATAACATTAGAACGTTTTATCAAAAACAACAGAACCTTCGCCCAAAAGAAATCAGGTCGGTTTACAATATATAGACATTTTTAAAGAGTATCAAAGACTTATTGAGACTACATGAGAATGATTTTCATTAAACTTACCGATACATATTTGCCACACTGAGCCCACCAAGACCGTTTAAACAAAAATCCGGCGAAGTAAATAAGAAGAAGCGAATTCTTGAGATATGTCTCAAAGAAAGGCTTGTTGTAGGGAGTGTGATCCAAAACGTGCTGTAATTGAAATAGTTCGTCATTAACCACATGCAAAAAAATAGTTCAATCAAGAAAAATATTCTATTTTAAAAGAACACGTGTAAAGTTACATAATGATATATGCAGTAAATTGTACAAAAATATATTTAAATGTTTATGCGACTTTGGTAAACTTTCCTTTTACTAAAATGTCCTAATTAGGATATCAGTTTTTGTATAATGTGACGTGGTTGACGACAAATTTGCGGTAGGTTTACGTCGCTGTTGCGATGATCAAGTTGTGATGGTTTCGCGATTATGATTGGGGAAGCATCGTGAAGCTAATTACTAAGTTAATCGCAAATAGGTGGCTGCTAGCACTATAGGGTTCTTTGAGTAAGTCACAAAGTACAATCGATTGAATTTCTTGCAGTGTAATCACCACTTGCAAACAGTTCTTCGGCCTTGCGACCAGGTGCAGCTCACAAGCTGGCTGCATGGTCGCAACGAATCGCCGGGGAGTCGCTGGGAGGTTGCGACCTGGAGGAAGATCGCTATAATCCCGGCTATGATGCACTGTACAAATACTGTTAATAGGCAAGCATAAATTACCTCAGTGACTTTCGTCGATGTGACCCAAATAACATCAACAAGGATGAGAATACACAGACCCAGCACAAGCCTGTGCGGTCGTGACAGATTCCCCATCCCAAACATATCCTCCTCCTCCGTCCAGACGCCGGCTGCTCAAGCTCATCATGTGCCTGCCATCTCCTACATTCTTCTACAACAAAAGGATGAATCTCGTCAATAATTTAAAATTTTAATTTCCTTGAAAAGAAAGAGAGAGAGAGAGAGAGAGAGAGAGAGAGAGAGAGAGAGAGAGAGAGAGAGAGAGAGAGAGAGAGAGAGAGAGAGAGAGAGAGAGAGAGAGAGGGGGGGGGGAGACAGACAGAAAGAAAGAAAGAAAGAAAGAAAGAAAGAAAGAAAGAAAGAAAGAAAGAAAGAAAGAAAGAAAGAAAGAAAGAAAGAAAGAAAGAAAGAAAGAAAGAAAGAAAGAAAGAAAGAAAGAAAGAAAGAAAGAAAGAGAGAATGAGAATATCAACATCGCCAAACCTGGTAGTTTAAACACTGTGTACTAAACACAGTGAGTTCCATTCTCCATCAGAACTTCTAGGGGTAACAGTAATTCAAAATCTACAATTTACACCATGATTCTAAAACAGGGAAAAGTGTCAACAAGAATCAAGTGTCCTTAATCGATATCAGAAGTGTAGGTTTAAGATTTTAGGATAAGATAAAATAGGGCATTAAGATAAGATAAAATAAGATAAGAGAATGCGGACACCTTCCGTAAAAATGATGTTTAGGTAAATATGTTTATCAGTATTGTCACAACGATTATTCCGCATATTTCTGTATATTTTTTAATCAATTTGATTGAACAAACTTTCACATATTCATGCTTCGTTGCATTCTCAGTTGTGCATATTAAATAATACCTAGTTTAAGGTGGATAAAATATATCTATATATTATATAGTTATGGCATTATATTTAATACCATTTTACAATACAGTACCGTGGTACTATTTTACAGGGTGAGATTGTATTATCATATCCCAAATATAACTACTGAGTCATCTGTTCTAGCATTGGCAAATATGCCATTTTCTCGGGTCCTTTCGCGATAAAGATATGATATCTATGTAATTCCAGACAAAATAGAACAAAGTGCGTCCATCTTTTTTGTATTGCGTTGGCCATAAGATAAATGAACAGTACGCCCTCCAAAATATACGAATGAATGAATAAATAAATCATTCATTAATGATATATATACGCTGGTACAGAAGAGATGGTCAGTCCCCTGACTTAAGACCCACAACAGAGACATGGGAGTCCTATCGATTTGAGTATATCTATTAAGATCAATACCATCGTTACTTTTACAGTTTGGTATCAAACTAGATATCATATGGTACTATATATTCATACTGACACAGCTACAGTATGACCTCCTGAAGCTGTACCATGGAGAGTGATATAATTTATGAATGCATGTTTCATGATCAATTTAAGAAGTCAATATAGATTTTACCCCTCACGTGTTTCACCCAATGTAAATGGTACTATATAACAAAAGGTAACATGAGGAGAACGCATGAACTTCGGAAAATTGCAGAGGTTTAAAGAGAAGTTTAGTAGAATGTGTAAGTTTGGAAGCATATTTTGGGTGGAAGAAGAAACTAAGAAATAATAATAATGTGTTAAATAGGACACACCGGTCTGTATAGTCATTTTATTGTGAAGTTATCGAAGGGAAAAAAATAGACCTTGTCTGGTATCTGAATAGCGGGGGGGGGGGGGGGGCGATAGAATTTTCCTAGACTCTGACTTCAAATGAATATATGAAATACTGAGAATCGATAGAATGGATTGAAGAAGGGTGTATGAAAAAAACAAACCCAACCTCTTCACCCTGTAACATTGCACTGTGAAAATGTTCGAGAGGAAACCGCCCCCCCCCCCCCCCCACACACACAGTGACACACACTTATTTCCTGCAATCACATTTAATTTATTTAAATGGCAAAAAATATACAGGATGATATAAAGTATCTCTGGTTAATTAGACAATAATTGAAACAAGTGACATGATGGGCTAAAAATTGAAACTTGTGCAATGAGTCAATAATTGTTGGTCAACAATACTCCTCCATGGTGTATCACTTATCAATAGTAGGCCTTACCGTACTGCATATATAATTATAGTACCGAACCGTACGGTATTTGTCGTGTTATAGATTATATTATACGGGACCGTCGCATCAATGCTCATCAATCATACAGCAAACACCTGACACGGATCAGTATAAACACCTGACTCCAGATGCAGCTAATAATGAGTCATTACCATCTCATGCTTGACCATGTTGGGTAAGCCGAGTCTCGGGGGCGAAGCCCAAGCGTTGGGTGAACAAGGTGTCAAGGAAAGCGGGGTCACTTAAAAAGTTATAGGCAAGAGAATGGCAAGAAGATGAAGACACACCTTCCAAATTACCGGACCGAACATGTAGGTTTTTAGCAACAATGAGGGCGTTATAGAAGTCTGGGCAAAGTGAATGAGGATATTAAACAGTTTGGGGGTAAAAAGGAAAACAAAGACAATGTCAAACTTTGACTAATGTAACCAGAACACAACACACTAATATATTATACATATATATTATCCCTGTTCACTCAGTGACCAGCAGGTAGGATTAATTAAGTTTAAACCAATACACACGCATGGATATCAGGAACATTTCCGGCTCACAAAGGACGATATATCTAACAGAGAGTCGGATAAGGGGGAAAGGTAACAGTAAATAAAGACTCTAATTTGCAATACGCGACAAGGACCAATATAGAAAATGTATTCATTAATGGGAAGAACCAGAATTGAAGTGGTGAAACGACAACAACTTCGTCCAGTGAGACGGTCAGACCAGCGACAGTTGTTGCCAATGTTGGGCACGGGGGAGGGGCAGCAGACGTGTACTGAGCTGGGGTGAAAAGCGAAGACCCACTGGGACTTATTTCGAATGAAAGGCTGTAAAATGACTTATATAACGATTGTGGAGTCTCTACAAAGCTATATTCCCGCGGGGAATACAAGATAAATAACATAATTACCTTGTCTTGTTTAGTCCCTTCAGCCTGCTTGTTGATCTCGCCACTATTCTCGGATGGACGTTGGCGAACGAGAGTCACTACATCGGTGCTAGTGCGTGATCACCAACAGCCGTACGAACTGAGTGGGCGCAATCAAACAAGCGCCTTCGGTTATTAATATTTTGTTATATAGGCCTACGCATCGGCTCGAAAGTGAGGTCATCGCATAATATATTAAATTAGGCCTATATTATTTAATAGACTGACTATCCATCTCCACTGTCCCAGGTCAGAAGGAAGGGCTAGGTCTAGGGTACTGTAGGCCTACATCGGCCTATACCGGCTATAATACCAAATAAAAGTGTGACAGTGGCATATTATAATATTTACCAATTTTGTGTGTATTAATTCAATGGAGTATATTTAAGAATATTTAATTTGATCAGAGCCAGGCTCTGATTTGATGAAATTGACAGGACCGCCCCCCCCCCCCCCAATCCTGGACCCTCCCCCCCCCCCCTCCTACACACACATGACTGTTCACCCCTGGACTCCGCCCCCCCCCCCCCCCAGATTTTTTCTCTCTGGAGCCCCTCCCCCCCCCCACACACACACACATACACGCCCTTCCAGTCGGAACTTTTTCTCAGATTCATCTTCAATTCTGTCAATGAACTTAAATATGTATTTAATAATTCTGCCACCGAATTTATTTACTCAATCCCTGCAATTATTTATTTAGTCTCAGTTTTGAAATAATGAGAGTGAGTACCGGTAGTCTGTATAATAGGCCTAATTAATTCTCTCTCAAATGTAACTGAGAAAAGACAGAATAAGATAACTAACACTTGCTGCCTCATATTTATCAAGTAATGTAATTATGGAGGATTCCTTTCATCATAATTATTATTTAAGCCGTTATGTTCAAGATTAGGTTATGTAAATCTCTTTGAACATTTGATTTTGCTGAAGAAAATGTTGATGGCGATTGCAGCGAAATCACTCAATTACGGTATCTATTTTGAAAACAAAAACACTAAAAAAAAACATTTACCGTACCTCTGAAGGCTGAATATCTGCCCATCAAAAAGTAAAATACTAATGTTTTTGTTAACTATTTTTTGTACATGTTTTTATTCAGGTATTATTTCCAATGGATTACACTCTCACCCCAGGGTTTTTTTCGTCGTGTCCTGATTACATATTCTATTCACATCGAGATAAATATATTACTCATTACCTTGTAGGCTATTATATTACTTACGTTACATAGTAAAAGATTATCAAAAAAGCTCTTACCGTACCACTTAGAGCAAAACTTGTAGAGCAAAAATTACCGATACAATTAATACACCAATTTGTTCAGTACCGGTATCACTTGTCGATTCAAATTCCATACCCGTTTAATACGAAATTGGTAGCCATGGTAACCCTGAAGAATTATCTAGAATTCGGAAAATTTCCTTCCAGAAAACAGTGAAATATTTATAATATCAAAAACGAAGTTGTATTCCGTAGACTATAAATCATTCTGTTTTCAGAGATATAGGCCTAATAATGCTCGTTGTTATGGTAGCATTAACAGTTATAGAGATATGGACGTTTGAAATTATCTACCAGTTTATTTTTGAAATATTCAATATTTATAAACATTTGTTGGGTATTGACATGAATTATAAATAGGCCTAGCTAACGATGGTAACAAAAAGTATCAATAAATATACTGGGAAGAGAATTAAAGAGAATAGTTCTTACATAATTATATCAATGCATATTTTAGTCAAACTGATGACCAAAGACAATTCATTTGTCTATATATGCAGGGAAATTGGTTGGAATAGGTTTTTATGACACATTGTTACGATGGTAAATTCGTTGTAATTATTGTCAGAAAGTCACAATTTCAGAAATGATAACTTTCCCTTGATTTTATAAAAAATCCTTACATATGAATATACAACAGAAACTTGACAAAACTGTTACCATGGCAACCCTTTTCAAACAGAAAATTCCTTTTCTTCGGCAACATTCAATGTATAGCCTACCCCAGCCTCTATACCTAGCTATTTTCCCATATATATGTAAATTGACCCGTTCTCGACCAGGGGCCAGACTATCATCTACCACAAAGCGTCATCTACCCCAAAGTGGGCCGCCAACATCGCCACATATTACGACAACCTATGTAGCAGACCCACGGTCACCCAGTGGGTGACGTTCCGTCATGCCTCACTGCTCATGTCTCCCTGCAACCTGAGTTAGTGGTCAGTGCTGTGCACCTATGTAAAGGCTTATGTAACCCTCAGTAGCTTCAAAGCTCTTCAACACCTTTCCCTTCACTTTGTATGACTGACTGGTATCTTTGCATCTCTCTTCTTCCATTCTCTTCCCCCCCTTCCCCTCTCCTGTTACCTTCTCTCTCTACTTTCTTATTTGCTAAACTAATAATGATATTTAAAAATAATCTTAACCTCTGATTTCCTTCTCTCCCTCCCCCCCCTCTCTCTCTCTCTCCTTACCCTCTTATATATCTGCCATTCTCCTCTCCCTCTCTTCTCCTCTCCCCCTATCTCTCTGTCCCTTCCTTCCTCTCTCTCTCTCTGTCCGTCCCTCTCTCTCTGTCCCTTCCTCCCTCCCCCTCTCAGTCTCTCCCTCTCCCTCTCTGTCCCGCCCTCTCCCTCTCTGTCTCTCCCTCGATCCCTCTGTCTTTCCTTCTCTCCCTCTCTGTCCTCCCTCTTTATCAAATATTTTCCATATATATTGTTCATATGCTTATGGTTCATATGCTTAGAATGCTCAGGTACTAAGTTGTGAAAGATAAATAATAATAATAATAATAATAATCATTTTTTTAAAGACCTTACTACCCCCGGGTACTACCCCCAACGTAGGCACCCTGTGATTTTAGCCATTTTGGGCAATCAAATTAATATGTCCAAATTAAAAAAAATAAACGTCCAGTAAATTGTGAGATTCCTATAAGAAGTAGAAACACAACTGCCTCTACAATCCAAGTGCCGAAAGCACTTGTAGATACTTGTCGTATAAATAAAGTCTATCTTGAATCTTTACTTGATTGCCGGGGGAAAATGCTAGCAGAGCGTGGTTTCGATCCACGGACCTCTGGGTTATGGGCCCAGCACGCTTCCACTGCGCCACTCTGCTCTTATAGAACGACGCGTCTAACGATTGAAGATATGGTCCAACAATACTGGTTTGCCGCGCTCCAACCGGTGAAAAGGGGAGAGAATCAACTGTGGAGGCGGCTAGGGCGTGATTAGGGGAGTAGGCCTATATCAAACAATTCTAACAGTTTTATATTCTGTATTTAAAAGTATCACATTTATCTAGATGCATCCGTCGAATAAGCTGCTAGCATGCAGCAATAAACACGCTTTGCCAAAAAAACCAAAACAATAGAATTGTATAACAACATTTAATACGTTGATACATCTTGTGGTCAGCTTGTCAAGTTTAGCGAATTCGCAAAGCAAGCGTCCGCCAGCTATTACTATAGGCCCTATTGCTAATTATAAGCCTGTAGTGACTTGAAAGAGTGCGCGACATTTGCGTGAGACCTAAGCGATTTCCATTTTGGGGTTTGTCAAGAATCATTCCAACCAATTACCATTTGGCTAACAGGAAGATTAGGGAAACACAATCTTGCTGCTTTTGTAACGAAGAAGATGACCTATTACATTTCTTCTTCAACTGTCATTATACTGAAGATGTCTCTTAATGATAAATGGTTGGAAAATAGTATCGATTTAAACATTGACAGGGCTGCTCATTATGAACACTTATTTTGATTCGCAGGCGTGGAGGAGGACAAAGAAATTCTCAACTTTGTATTTTTGCTGTCCAGGTACTTTGTTTATAAATCAAAATGTTATCTCAAAAGCAAACACAATTTTACTAGATTCAAGGAGGAGCTATAATCACTTAATTACACCTTTATCTTTTATTTTGTACACATATATATACCTATACAGTAAAAACAGAGGTCTCACAGTGAATTAATTCTTTTCTTGAAAATATAAATATATGTATTATGTGATGTGTATAGGAGAGACGTCGCTAAGTTTGATTTTTGTATTAATGTGTGTAACCTTCAAGTCTTGTTTTAAAAGATTAAGCGATTTGCTGATTGCTGTTCATGCACTGTTTGCACACAACCTATAATTATCAGTGTCATTGAATTATGTATGATGTTTATCAAATAAATTAAGCGATTTAATAGTCATACAGCACGCTGTCTTGAACAGTTGAGAGGCCATAACAACATAAGCCAGAGACTAAAAAGATTAATAACCTCCATTTTGTGCCTGCTGGTTCACTCTGTGTGCATTATCTCTTGGCTTCACCTCGGGATTACACACCGAACAGTGCACCGGCCAGCAGCCCCTCAATGTTGGTCATCAATCCTAATAATGTACCCGTCATATTATCAACCGTGTCCCCATTAAACTTGTAATGAAGGAATTGATCTACATGGATTATATAACAATCAGCAGGTAGAACATGGCAGTGCGCTTCCAAGCTTGTAATACTCTTATTCAGAGACCTGATTGCAATACTATAGTAGATTGTCTTGGTGAAATCATAAGAACTCTCTGTAAAAACGTCACCATCTTGCATTTAGATATTCTAACTAATATTCTAACATGGTATAGAATTAAGCAGGCCTTATATTATTAGTCATCGTCCACTTCCATTGGCTCAACATTAAGTCTGCATAGGCATTGGGCCAAACAGTAACACAATCAATACATCGCAATGTAAATAAAGCTCAGTTTAAGGCCATAGCACCACATCGCTTTAGCTACCACACCTCAATCAATGTTCCTTGAGCCGTTGAGGAAAGCTCTAATAGTTATGTCCCAAAGCTTTCACACGCGACATGGAAAGTATAGCACAGGTGTAGTATATTATAAGACAACATCGATGTAGGTACAAGAAAACTTCGTTTCGTTGGGAGGAATTTACCGTGCACTTTTTTCGTCAAGATGGCGCTTAAGTTGTTCTTGCTACACTTTCTATTCGGTAGGTCATTTCAAGAGTTATTCATATCGTGAATTGTAATTGTGTCGACAAGCATGTATGTATACCGTCTGTACGAAGTACAGCGAGGTTAGGTTGCATACATACCCAATCAAGCATGAAGATAATACAAATAATATTATGTCTGATAACAAATCTGGAATAACATATTTTTGTCAGAAACCTGGACCTCAATAGACTCTATTTAAATCACCGTTTAAATCCGCGCCCGAAATGTTGTTTTGCCTTTTGCGTGCCACGGCTTATAATTATTAGGTTATTTGAGCAGCACTTGTTCATTCAGTCGATGATGCAACTTGTTACCGTTTCATAATTTAAGGCAAGGCCTTTCATAAACCATTAGACACCAGGATTATTCACTTGAAACGAAGTTGATTATATGCGTTCTATCAATTTAATCTTAACGATTATTGTTATTTTGTACATACATATACATAAAGTTAACATCTCAAGGAATATCAGATCTAGAAATCGCTTAACAAATATATTAGTCAGTTGCCCGAGTGTAAAACGGTGCTTTAAAATGGTATTTATTTATTCATAGTCGGGGTCTCACATTCCCGGCCCATACAATACCTAATTAGCCGCATGGTGCCTGTAGGCACATGTATGTACGTAATATCGCTTTCCCATTGTTGACGTCCTTACTCACCGACAGAGGTATACCAGGCATGGTCACTCCGTCTTGGATCAATACTTTCTCAAGAAGTTGGCGTAATTAAGCTATATGTTTATCGATATGTGCATGTATATAGCATCTGCATGTTTCTATGACTTCAAGACACCCAAGATAGATGCCTATAAAGTGAGGCTTAACCAGCAATAGGCTTAACATAGGCTTAACCAGCAATAGTCCAAATTATAATAATTGATTGAGAAACACATCGCCACAAGATTGGAAGCCATTAAATTGAAGAAATAAAAATACTTCTGAAAAGATCAATAATTTGAATGGATTGCGAGCGGAAAATTAAAAATAAATAATTGAATAAAGCATAAGTTCCCAAGGTGAAAATAATGCACGGTATATATCAATCGCAATCGCGTTGTTTAAGGAGTGGCTATGTCAAATACTGATCTGTTAGGGATTATGTAGCCTATAAATGAAAGTACATATATAAATGTTCATTGGCGTTCTACATTTCTTCATGGTTCATTCACTGTGAACCGTAAGGCTTCAGGACAATGGACATTGTACGGGGTCTTTAGCATTTATATCCGATCATGGCGATAAAGCCAGGAAGGTATAATATACAATGTTATGTGTTGCCCCAAAAATAGTTTTAAGTCGCAAAAAAAGATATTTTTCGAATGTTTGTTCACAAGAGCCCTTAATTTCTCAGAATGTATAAGTTAGATAGCTCTGGTAGCAAGAAGTTTAAGACCGTCTATACTTGAATATAATCTAGGTGTATATCTGAGGTCATCCTAAGGTGCATATTAAATTTTAACCAATATTTAACCAGTGATTGACCATTCAGAAATATTGCTAACTTTTTTCAAACATAAAAAAATATAGAAGTACTTATTATATGTCCTATAATGTTTAACATAAAATTTTTTGGTATCTCAAAATTCATTTGATTCTTCCTTTAGTCACTGATTTCCAGAAGATTTATTGGAAAATGCCACACATAGCTCATTTCCCGTTGAATCCCATTGGATTCTTTAGTAAAACTATCTGTAACATGTTGACTTATGTTCCAGGTATTTGTAGTGCTGGTCACCTTAGTAACGGATTTCAGGAGCGATGGTCAACGAACAAATATTGGAAAAAACCTGCTAAATGGACGGAAGAATACATAGATTATTCCATGTAAGTGATAATTGAAATCATATGGTAATTCACAATATTATGATAAAACTGGACAAAACGTAAATCGGCATCCTCTCCCCCTTGAGGTTAGCAAACGTGGCACATGACTTAAAGGTGCGTTGGGAGTGAGTATGTGGACTTATAATATTCGCTGTTTTATCTGCCCCTCATGCAGTCTTGAACGATACCCTCAATGTTATATTAACCACCTCCCATGGCCGTAATCTCTGCAGAGTTGTATTAAAGGTATACAGGACAATCTGAACACACGCCCCTGGTTGTGTGATTATGGCCAGTGGTCATTATGTGTACAAACTTAATAAAGGTAGGGCGGTGATCCCTCCTATAGTGTCAATTGTCTCATTCAAAATTCATTTCCATCATTTTTGCACACGTCCTGTTATTGCCATGACAAATGAAAAATGTTCACTGTGGGAAGTATAATCACGATCATATATTGATGGAAAACCCCCATCGGCTGATGATGACACTCCATGTAAACCAGTTAAGATTCTGTGCAATGACGAATATGAATGTGAAATGAATTCATCAGCCAGAGCTGCCACACGGCATTGTCAACTTTAGTGGTCTCCAACTTCTTTTTAGCGTGGCAAAATATGTTTTTTTTTTTATTATTCTATAGGATATGACCTAAAATAAAGGTGTAGTAGATCTAAATAAAATCGGACTAGTCATTTTCTTAATTCAGTAAAACGTGGGAAAATATCAAATCTTCCCCTAGACTCCTATAGTAAACCGCCGTTTTTTTCAAGTGACTCAGTAAAAAATGCTTAGGGGGTAAGATATCTTGTTTTTCATTTATTTGTTTCTTTCGTAGTAAGGAACAATCCCTGAAAGTTTTACTGGTCAATTCTTTTTCATTGAACTGAGCTGATGTCACCAGGTCTGTGTACCCATCCACTCCCTGTCATTACCTCTACCCACAGTTTTGCCGTTCTTCAAATTTTTCTGACATATCAAACAGATGTCCATAATTATCCAAAATTAATTGATTTAGGACTTAAATGAAGTATTACATTCGAGTCATTGTTTTATTTAATGATAACTGCAAATACGCATTGATTCTTGTTTTTTTACTTCATATCAGGACAAATGCTCTAACCTTTTATAGTTTGACCAATACTATTTCAGATGTATATATGCATCGCTGTTCTGTAGATATAACAATTACATTAACATTGTACTGAAGCTCTTGGATTTCATCGGTGCGAATTCATTCTTTTTTTTTCAGTCTAAAAGGCATAGAAAGTTTCACTATTGTTAACAAGACAGAAGAATGGCCTGGAGTCAATGATTATTACAAATTCTTCATTGACAAATATCCTGCTTATGTCAAAAGCTCTGATTTTGTTCCTCTTACAAAAATGCCAGATCGTTACAATAGTAAGTGATATGCATTATTTTATGAAACTCTCATAGTACCTACACGATTTATACATTATTATGTTTGTAAATGTAAATGCATTAGTCAATTTCTACAATGTAATTTCACTCTCATGGAAGAACTAAGCGTATATATAACACATAGTTGAACAAAGTATCAAAACTAATAATGTTGAATATATCCTTTGTTTCAGAGTATGGAAATGAAATCAAAGGTGTCTGCATGAATTTTCAAATGTTGGTTCCGGGGGACAACACAAGTGTTTTAGGACTATACACTTGTCCCCTAGCTTTTGAACCCCCTCAACATGGAGCTTGTTGTGGCAATGACTATGCAGAGTATTGCTGCGAACCCGAGGTTAAGTTAGTATTATTTTTCTTGAATAAATGGCCAGAATCTTGATTTTTCCATGATTGCCGATTATTTCAGACTCAGCCATACATTTGTGTTGGAGGACCATATAAATCTGAATAAATTAACTATGTTATGTTTAGTAAATAAGCCTACAGTAATTAGCCTGATTTTTATGTTTGGTACTCTTGTAGCTAGCATAGGTCATACAGTGAGATTTAACGAATTCTCCTAAATTAATGATTCATAAACTTAAAGACTAGATTCCTTATTATTTTATTTAAGATGCTTTGGGATATTGAGACATTGAGACAATATATATATTATTCATATTTCAGCATACTCCCCGGCCTGATAGGTGGACCAGTACTTATTGGGCCAGTGGCCTTGTTTCTCTTCTTCTATGCAATCTACCATTGTACGTGCAAGAAGAACACGAAGAGTGTACCTGGGCCCGACCACGAGCCCATAACTGAAGTTGCCGTATCGGGGGCGGCCTCAGATTTGGGGGATAAATATAAAAGTGACTATGGACCGTCTTTAAGTTAAACAATTCTCCCGCTCTGTATGCAAATTCCTGCCCTATTTCATGCAAATTTACGCTGGAGCGCATATTAAATATTAGTCTCATATATATGTTGAAAATTGAAACTTTTCATTTTGATAGTTAGTTTTATTCCGTTTTGTGTTAATATTACTGTGATATTCGCTGTGATAGAAAATTGTTCTTGAACATTAATTGTCATCCTTACGCGGACATATATTTATATTCATGCATTGTCTCTAACCATATAAACGACCAAATAAACGAAATATTTGATACAAATGGAGATCATAATGAGATCATTACTAAGTCAAAGCTCTAGACACATATATATGGGAGCAAGGCGATATGTGTGTTGTTGCTTTTTAAAACAGACTGGTGGTGTTAAAATATATAAAATGTTTGTTGTTGCTTTTTAAAACAGACTGGTGGTGTTAAATTATATAAAATGTTCTAGAAATATAAGTCCTTATCGGTCTTGAATTTCCCCGTGGATAACTGTCTTGTATACTACTTCCACTATTAATGTATAAGAATATTATTTTTTAATAAACAATGTTCTTTTTAAAAACAAAATAAGATTAATTGGATTTAATGCAAATGCACAATAATAAATAATGTAATTGTACATCTTCATATTATGGTATATATATGTTGTATGTGGATTAAGAAGCTAATTCTAGGGCATAACTCACCTAGTTTTAAAACACTAGAAGAATACCATGGAAGAAATGTTGGAAACCTAATGATGTCGAGATCCAAGCCAAAGAAGGCCCTAAATAATTTTTATGTTGAGCTGTTTGAAATTTGGAATAGATATTATTACAAATTTGAACCAAAAAACGCGGATGAAATACTAAGAGAAAGGTTGTGGAACAATAGACTCATTAAGAGTAAAGGTAAACAGCTGAACTGGGAAAAATGGAAGGAAAGAGGTATCACAGCTGTCGGAGATGTTATTAACGAACAGGGAGATATAATGTCAATGAATGAAATAATACAAAACTATGTTTTCTACCCATCTTGTGCACGTTGGAAAATATTACATGAGGTCATCCCAGTAAAATGGATAAATGTGTTGAAATGTCAAGGGGATAGACCTCAGAGAGGTACCCTAAATATTGAAATTGCAGGTACGCAAGTGGATATTACCACTTGTTATTCCAAAATTTTGTACAATAATTTAGTTCTAAAAAGGAAGGTCAAAAGGGAAAAGCTAAATGGATGGCAGGAAATCCTTAGGTTAAATGATCAACAATTCCAGGGAATTGAATGGAAAAAGGTCTTTAAACTTCCGTACAAAGTATCCACAGAAACCAGGATACAGACCTTTCAGTACAAAATTCTACATAAAATCATCACCTGCAATATTTATGTGACATAACGATAAAGAAAGATAGAAAATGTAATCTTTGTGATGACGAAGATGACTTAGCTCATTTTTTCGTATTGTGTAAAAAAAACTCTTGATCTGTGGAAAGTGGTGTATCGCATGATCTACGATTCTGGTTATTTAAATAAGAATGCAAAAAATAGGGTAATAATACGCAGGAGAAGAAATGAATATGAGATAAAGTTGAGTGACATTGTGTTAGGAATTGAAAACACAAATATGAATACAAAAATCATCAACTGGATCTTCCTACAGATAAAAGCCTTTATCCATAGGCAAAAATTGTTCGACGGCGGTAATTTAAATCCTAAATATGCCTTGTACCAGTTGAGACTGCGATGTAAAGTGATAGTCAACTCACACAGAATAAGGATGGTCAGTAAAGAAGAGAACAGGCTCTGGAGGAATCTAGAAGCCGACATAACGGAAAACATCGAATTGTTGTAGAACAAAAGACCTTTTTTGAATAAATTATGTATTTTGTACACAGGTAAAGCAGTGAGTTAAACCTGGTAAGGTCAGCACGAAGAAAGAAAAAGTTCTCACTATTATTAGATATAACCGGCAAGTGGGGCCACCTGGTGGCTGGCAGAGAAAATACTCATATTAAACATTGCGAGAGTCGTAAGATTCATGCCAGCAGATACCCCTTAGCATTGTAGAAGCCAAGATGGCAGGATAGAGTTTAATAAAGATGTTTCAAAAATAAAAAAAAATAAAATAATACTCATGCACAACACAGGCTGATGGCCTACGTACGTGAACGTATGCATGTATCACATTAATATAAATAATATACATATGTGAGGCTTTGATGTTTTGTTTAAAAGAGGAAATCTCTCTAAAAAGAAAGCAGTACTACCGCGCGTACCTCCACTGGAGGATTAAGCCCAAACAGACCTGAGCATATTTGCATAATCCATTGCATAAAATGATAAAACCGATCGGTGCCTTGTATGTCGGCTCTGGGCACATAATGGATATGAGTACATAATTGACATGAGTTCAAATATATCATTTTAACATTTCAAGTTTGAACATGTTTGAAGGGTATAGCCTACGATGCTTTTTTTCAAATCAGTTTTTATTTCGTTGCCTGCAATCTTGGCTTCCACAATGCTTAAGGTTATTACGCAAAGACCTTAAAAGGAATTTTGAACTTAACCTTAGAACACTAGCCCGGCCTTACCTATAACCAGAGCTATACATATACCTATAACCAGAGCTATACATATAACAGGCCTCACAATCTGGGCTGGACGATTGTACATTATTCCATGATATTTCCTTTTAAATTGGATAGAATTTCACAAGAAATAGATACGAACATGGTGTACAAATTAATTCTTAAACCCTTATTATCTATCTATCGCTCTATGCGGCAGGGACGGGGGTGGGTTGGCATTGATTAAGGTGAGGGGCGGGCAGGCAATATTGAAAAACAAAATATCCATAATGTTTTAACGTGTGCCAACAATAATACAAAAACGGCCCAAATATCTAAATTACATTCGCAAGGCGCCTATGTATACAAGCAGCCGCCACTCCTTGGATCTATAGACAGATCTATGGGAACATCTATAGATGGATAGGTCTAGGACTAGATTGGGAGGTCTCTAGAAAGTTTTATAGATATTTCTTTTTTAAATAATATTTATTTGCACTCGTTGTATCTTGTATAGATATACGTAGATAGTCCATAGATAGATATTGTTATAGTGCTACTATGGGGTCTTGTTCATAGTTTAGTGTTTGGCGAATGGCTTGACGATTCGTCTGGTAATATGTTTAATCATAGATAATCATGTAATTATAACTTTCTGCAATTCTGTGATTCGCCCTTTTTCTATACCACTTATGTCTAATACGAATGGCGATTGCATTTGACGAGTGACGATTGTATTCAGGTGATTGGCCTGCCCGGAAGTAAATGTAAAATTCATTTAAAGGGTTTACCCTATAAAAAGATACCCTTGTTCTGATATGGAAACAGAATAAAACTAGCCGCTGTACTAGAAGCTTCTTGCATTTCTATCTGATTAAACTTAAATCAAGTAGTCGATTAAGTTCACCAAGCTGATACCAAGTAGTCGATTAAGCATACCTGGCCAGAACTGAGACAAGAGCAGACGAAGACGAGAAGCTACTAAGATATTTGGGTTTATTAAGATGGAGATACAGCAGTTATTAATGCCGTATTCGACCCCACGCTCTCTGGTCTGGGTCATCTCTGGGACGATCACCTGGAAGGGGAAGACCCCATTCAACTACTGGGACAGCGATTACAGTCCAAAGTCCAAAGTTGAGAGAGGACCTTCAAATGAAGGGAAAGCCTCTCGCCTCAAACCGCAAAGTGCCATTATAATTCTATTAAGACTGGAAAATGTCATTATATTCCCATTAAAACGGTGAGTCCGAGTCCAGAAAATCGATTAACGAAGTAGGCTGATATACCATTCTTATCTGATCTGAGGGTTTGGACCTAGAGTGATTAGGCGAAACAGTAATAATATAATCTAGATTGATAGATAAATAAATAGAGTGGTTACGTAGGTAGCCTATAGATTATAGTTAGATAGAGTTGGAAGCAAATGCAAAAAGATGTATAGGCTAAGCTAGGTTACGGGTCTGAAGTGTTCATGCTGCAGTTCAGTGCTCATTGGAAACGGCCACGCCCACGGCTGCCTGCCAGGCACCGCAGCGGACAACTTTTGCATCGTTACAACGCCTTCATTGAAGTCTGTCTGCAACTTTCCCCCTTTTCTCCCGAGTTCAACATCCGGTGGTCTGAGTCTTGATTGCCAGTTCTGCATAAATAAAACGTATGGTTTTGCGCTTTTTCAAGGCATTTACTTCCATTACTCGGACTTTTCAGCTCAGTTTGAAGTCTTTCAAGGAAGCTAAAATGCCTCGCCTGTCGGTAAGGTCTGTGGCAGGGGAGGAGAGAATGCAAATTACATTTGTTTTCACTGCAGAAGGAGACGGTGCCGGGGGTAAGGAGAGAGTGTTCAACTTTGACAGGTTACAAGAGGAGGAATTGGGCAAGACACTTCAAAGAATCAATGCCAATGTAGCCAAAATTGTCAATAAGAAAAGGAAGAAGAACAAGTCCCCGACAAATAGTACAGGTTCCAGCCCTGAAGATATTGCGATCGAATTACATAAAGACGGCAACAGAATGAACGAAAACTTGCAGAATAAAAATGCCTGGACGGATGGTGCTGAGCTCCTGATATCAACCACATGGTGCGTAAATTTGTTATTGACATTAGGTTAATTATGATGATAATTATGATGAGTTAACCACAGATGCATAGATTTTAAAGTAAATGTTCGTTTTACTCTAAGATAACTTATACAATGATTATGAAATAATATGACACTGATTCACATGAATTCAAACTGTTTGGTTGAATACATTTTAGATTGTTGACTGCATGCCTAGCCCTATATCATGTTACCGTACCGGTCCCATTTGATATTACGTAATAAAGATTAGCAGATGGCAGTGGATTATATTTACAATAATGGTATTCATTCCTGGTCTGTCTACATGTATGGGGTCCAGCAAGAAGAGGGAACCCTTCTGAGTGACTCATTGAGTTAGTTCTTACAGGATATACGGTACCGTACCGTAGGGGAGAGTGGGGTGAAATGGGACACTATGAGTGATGCACAGTGTTTGTACTCCCTGAATGGAAAGTATTAGAAGCAATTAAATGCATGACCTTTCCTGAGGGACATATAGGATCACTCTTTATTGTACATTTTTCATTGATTACCTGACACTTTTTTTTCTTTATGGTATATCATTTTGAAATTTCGCCCCAAAATGGGGAGAAATGGGACAGTCGAGGGAGAAATGGGACACAACCCGGGGAGAAATGGGACACGTCGGGGAGAAATGGAACGTGTCAGGGAAAAATGGTACATATGCCACGGAACTCATTTAACTTCAAGAAATCCATGGATTTCTTGAAGTTGCAAAGGCTATTGAAAGGTTCTAAGAATAAATACAGGATAACTGATGAGCCAGTCAGCTTTGCTGGAATTACCACCCCGGGTTGTGTCCCATTTCTCCCTCGACTGTCCCATTTCTCCCCATTTTGGGGCGAAATTTCAAAATGATATACCATAAAGAGAAAAAAAGTGTCAGGTAATCAATGAAAAATGTAGTGGTGGTAGGCATTGTGGATGTTTGATGGGCAGACCCACTACAGATACAATTATCATATATTCCTTATCTTTAAATACATATATATATGTCTTGGGAGAAAACACAACAGTATGTGCGGGGAGAAATGGGACACTCCAGGACCGTCCCATTTCTCCCCCATGGCTTTGTCCCATTTCTCCCCAGTAGGGTTTTTTCATGACAAAAGTTTATATCATGCTCTAAATATTTTCCTGCGGTCAAAATCTGATATGGGGACTTTCTCAACAATTTAAATAGTAATATTGACTATATTGCATGTTTGTGGTTTGAGAAGAAAATCTGTGATATAAATCGTTCGGTCAAGCAAAAAAGATCTTTTTGTGACACAAAACACCAATATTCCTCTAGAAATTGTGTTATTAACAGCAGTGAGACCATATTTACATATGTTAAATTGGAGACAATGGAGGCAATAAATATCGATTTTTGCTCATCCTGATGCAATTAATTCAAGCTTAATTAGAGGGTGTCCCATTTCTCCCCTGTCCCATTTCACCCCGCTCTCCCCTACTTGTGTTATAATACGGTACACTAGATGTTTTAATATTTATTCTCAGTAAAAAATATGGTTTGTTCCCGTTTTTGCCTGGAAAGACACGTGTGTCATTCTGACCCTTTTCTAATTCAGGTACTCTGTCCAGGTGAATCCGCCCACTATAAAGAGTGTCCTACTTCCAGAAATAGCCATGGTTGGATTTCCTATTTATCCTAAAGTCGAGGCAGAATTTGTGGACCTAACTAAGTGTGTAATGACATGGTACAGGGAGGAAAAAGATTCCACATCTGGTGATCTCACCCCAGGCTCAGGGTCTGCCACCGATCTTACCCGAGAGATCCCGAGACTCAGCACTGAGATCACTAACCGGGACTGGAAGGTGGGCACACCTGTTCAACCAGGAGAAGTCAAAATCTCTCTGTCGGAAGCTTCAGGTTTATCACAGACTGCTGCAGAATCTGAGTCCAGATCTCACTCTCAATCCCCCAGCCCTTCCGTGGGCACCAAGCTGCCCAAGAAAAACAAGCGCAAGCTGAATGGTTCTATGACAAACCTGAACTGGGTTGAAATCAAGAAGGACTTGGTTTACACACCCCAGGCCGGGGATGTTGGTCATAAATTAAGACTAGTCTGTTCACCCTGTGATGGTAGTAGGATGGGGGATGACACTGATGCCATGTCTACTGATGTCACTCTGGGGCCGGGTAGATGCCCCTTTGAGTCACGCCATGAACTAACTAATTCATATCCTGAAAAAGGCTGGTAAGTTTAAATTTCTTTTTCTTTTACCTAGCAGCATTATATTTCGTCGTCTGGTTTCTGTCAATATCCCATGTTTTTTTAGGGTAGGACGGAGGGTTTTAAACAGTAGAAACCAACCCCAATATTCTTAAACTTCATTACATACATTATTATAACGTTGTTATGATGGGACTGACAGGGTAATAGGGTGCAGCATGCCGCAGACATTAGTAAAATGACTTAATGTTTTACTCAACCCTGACAATCAAGGGGTTGTAAATACATGTTAACTATTTGATATATCCTTATGTTGGATCTATATCAATACTCTATGTTTACTATAATAGGTATCTATCCTGATACTAAAGAAGCAGCAGGGGTACGCCTACTTGGCACAAGGTCAACTCCTCCTACCTAACACACTGACATGTCAAATTGTACTATCTTGACACTAACTTTTGATCTTTTCTAGTTTTCGTGTCGTAACCTACAATGTACTCGCCGACCTGTATGCGGACTCGGACTACTCGCGTGATTTCCTCTTCCCTCACTGTCCCACGTACGCGCTACAGGCCGACTACAGGAAACAAATACTCATCAAAGAATTAATAGGTGGATATAATTTGTATCTAGATTTATAAACCAATCTAAGGTTAAACTATTCCGATGAAACAGTGTACCCTTCTATTCTAGCAACATAAGTACAGCTCGATGATTTGTCTTAGTATGACATCTGATAATAACAAAACATATATGAAAAGATTGGAAATAAAGATTAATACAATGCAATACATCAATTGACACGGCTCTTTTTCCCCGCCCAGGTTACCACGCTGATGTAGTTTGCCTGCAGGAGGTGGACAGGAGACTCTTCACATCAGACCTAGAGCCTACTCTAGAGCAGGTGGGGTTTCAGGGCAGGCTGAAACTAAAGACTGGAGAAACAGTAGAGGGCGAAGCAATTTTCTGGAGAAATGGCAAATTTCGGTAGGTTTGATGCATAGATTAATTCTTTGATTAAGCATCGGTTTCTGTTCAGTGGGGGAAGCTTTGGATTAAGTAAATATAAGTATGATATGACTCCAGAAAAAAGAATATTAAGACTTATTATTTTACAAAACCTAACGCGTTGAAGATGCTCTTCAATAGCAGAAATGCTAAGGAATTGTCAAGTCTTGACGGCTTGACCCCAAAATACCAAGCAATTGATAAGAAAGTGTTTAAAAGATTCTTCACAACTTATATGGTACAGAGTGCCAATCAACAACACTTATAAGGTACAGTAGAGTACCAATCAACATAACACGGCCTGTAATGCCTAATTAAAAGGCGATAGCCAAGAGTATGAAAGAATGGAATGAAAAGAACTGTGTTTTATGTTGTTATAACTTGATGAGTTACCTTAATATGTAGGACCTGAATAAGTTATACTGTTATACACTGTCGTAGAAATAGAACAAAGGAGTAGTCGGAAGAACTGCTGTAGCAGAGGCTACATCCTTTTCCCACTAATAGTTAGCAAAATATATATGATGTAAAGACTGAAAATAGATTAATACAATACAAATACTAAAATTAAAAGTTATCATCTGCCCTCCAGGTGTGTTGGTGAACATGATTTACACATGTCCGAGGCGCTACTCAATGATCCAATTTACCAAGATCTCCATGAAAAAGTTGCCGCCAAGGAAACACTCTTACAAAAAGTAATTGAACGCAAAACGATACTTCAGGTAAGCAATCTCAGTTACCTGATATTCAAGCTAGGTAGTTTATATGACATGGTTCTTACTAAGTTATTTGCATTTGGAATAAAACATGTGTATCCAAGATTTGGATCAAACTGAAATACTTATACTTAAAATATCATTTTGTAATATACCCTGAATATATATCCTGTGTAATTAACAAAGTCAGTTTTGACTAACTGAGGGTATAAAGTAGGTTCTTCCTTTCATACTAATATTATTCGATGGTATATATAACGATAATATTCTATAGAATATATGAATATAAAAAAGGGCCATCTTTGGCAAATTGTGGGCTCTTTTATTTGACCGTCCAATTTCTCGTCGGCAAAGAACTCAAAAGTCTTTAGTATCAACTTTTATTATGTATATTACTTAATCACAAGCTTTCATCAGCTATGATCTACCGGCAGCTATCGCCAGGTCATGTGATCTATGTCGCTGAAGAAGGCCGTTGATAGCTATTAAAGCTCCTGAGTAAGTAAAGCATAGCATGTGTTTAAGGGAATTGTGGTATAACAAATCATCCAAACCAACGAAATTAACAGTATCTACATCCCGCTTGTTGTTTTACAGGTATGTGTGCTCGAAAGTTTAGAAGATCCAGGCAGGTTGGTTCTGGTTGCCACGACGCACCTGTATTTCCACCCTCGCGCTGGACACGTGCGCCTTATTCAAACCATTCTGTGTCTGCGACATATAGCGATCATCAGAGACAAATACAAGCAGGTGAGGAGCATTTTGTGGTCTAATTTATATTGAATGCTATGGAAGGTTAGCTCCGAAAGTTCTTCTAAAAAAGGTCATTATAATATTATGGTATCGTTATTTCACAGAGTTGTTACATCCAGTGATATAGGGAGGGTTGGCATTTGCTTAAAAATTCGTTCTCTGTCTGATTGCCCCGTAATCTATTGTTGATCAGAACGCATAATATAATTATGTAGATAATGTTCGAATTAGGTAATGTTTCGAGCCTTAAAGACATTTGTGATATTTAGAAATACTTATACTAAGACGATCATTTGTACTGTAAAGCTGTTCTTCTGCAAAGTCTAATGAGTAAGGATCGAATAAAACTTACCTTTTTGTGCTTTGGGAAATTACAGCGCGGTGTGGAGCCTGCCGTTCTGTTCTGCGGAGATTTTAATAGCTCACCCAACTATGGAGTGTACGATCTTATAACTAAAGGAAGGCTACCCGCAAACCATGCTGATTGGTACTCAGGTTTGTGCCGTTATTCAGCTTATTCAGTTATTTCCTGCTAAGGCATATTGATTTAATGATATCCATTTTTATGAGCAAGGTTTTCCACAAAGATCCAGTGTAACAATGAAATGAAAATGCCCCGACAAAAGGTTGCGAATTGAAACTTTCTTATGTACAAGATTTAAGGTAATGTTAGATGTATGCAATTAATAGATCTGGTCTTACCGTAAAACCTATATTTTTGGAGTAATTAATTACGATAGAAATTTTGCATTTTGACCCGAAAAGCAATTGTATACATTTTAATTAATTAAAACAATCTCGTGCTGTATTAAACACACTGCTTTGTTTGTTATGTAGGCGGAAGGGACGAACACATCGCAGAGACAGAACTGAGCCACTCTTTACAACTGACTTGTGCCTCTGGGACACCTCCTTACACCAACTACGTCTCTGGCTTCGTAGACTGCTTGGATTATGTTTTCATCAGTCAAGAACAGCTGGCCTTAAGCAGGGTCATCCCTCAAGCTCCCCACGCAGACATTACTCGATATACTGCGCTGCCTAACGCATGCTTCCCCTCGGACCATCTAGCCGTAGTCTGTGATATTATGCTTACATGATTTAGATGATTAGATTAGACTCTATCCAATGCTATTGCCATTTGATATGGCATAGAACTCCACGTTGTTGCATTCCATCTGAGTTTTCGCGCTTATCAGATGAGCCATCGATACCCCCGATACATATATTACTCGTTGTTTAGAAGTGACATTTATGTATAACTTGGAAATACAATATGTATTATATACATCACCTTCATAATGTGACTTCAATATGTTTCTATATAATGTAAAGCCATTATCTCCTTTAAAATATTATTCTGAAACCATCAGTTCACGGCGATAATCAGCTGGAAGTATGTAAACCATTTTATTATTACTTTTTTAAAAAATTATTGTTGACCGTCAACATAGGATTACTCTTCTTTAAGCTACCGCTGCAACAACATTAATACTAGATGTAAGGAAACGGAATGCCAGATAGTGCGAGCAATATTAGAGGTTTTTGGGACCCAGAAAAGTGTTATTCAACATCAAACATATTATTTCCTCAGTTCTGATACTTGGTTGTGTAGTCTCTGATAATATGTTCCCGGTGAAACGTTTCTAAACTATTGTTCATTTCATTTATTTATTACTCAGCTTTATCTATTGAAAGTACATGAAAGCTGCCCCATCTTTTGCTCTAAGCAATGCATATTCCCTTATTGTGATGCTCTTGTATGCATGATTGACAACTGGTAAGTCAGGAATTTAAAAAGCCATTTATAAATACTAAGCCTGTCATCATCATCTAAACTATCTATCATTCATGTGTTAAAATGATCTAATTTAGATGTTTTAAATTTTCCAAGTGTGTATTCTGTATAAAGGTGTATTTAAAACATTTGTATGTAACTGATATCTATTGCCCTACTTCTACCACTGTAATATTCATTAATTTTTTTTTCAGGACACGATGAAAAACACTCTTTGAGTGAGACTGTTTTGAATTATAATTACCTGAATAAAGATATTTGTACACAAAGACATTCGGACAGAAAGCAGTGATGTGGTTTATACCTCGGCAATGTAATCGACTCCGGGCTCCTGGAATGTCTGGGAACAATGAACTGGTCTGCGACATCTAGAACACAGTTAGAATGGTTTGTCTCCACAAGGGTTATTATGACTGTTTTGGCATTGAATTACATCTTTTTTCCCCATTATTGTGTTCAGCGATGATATGTAAAGTGGGTGATATACCAGGCTGTTTTGTTGTCCCGCGATGTTCGACAATATTATGATGGCGATTGGAAGCTATAGTGTAACACCCTTCCATGATTCCAGATTCCAATCAGGCGCTTTTTTAGCCTTATTTTCCATCATTGGATCTTGTACCCGACATATGTTTATAGGAGTATCAGTAGGCGCAATTTGGTTGAACATCGGACAGAAATCGGCACAGTGTGTCCCTCAACCGAGAAAATCCACCTAATTTTGATACAATCGGTTGACAAATCGACGGATTTTCTTACCTAAATCTGTCAGTCAGTCGGCTCGTGCTCGTGCTCGTGTTTAAAGCCCCGTGTCCACTGAGCCGCTTATTTTAAACGGGAGTCGGTTGGAGGAGAAACTGAGGGTTGTCAGGCCAGTGGAGATGCATGAACAAAAACTTACGAAAACTCAAATCTCCCCCAAATTCCGCCATTTCAGTTTTCAAAATTAAAATTGTCAAACTATTTCTTGTATTAAAAATGTCAGCTTTAAATCAGTTTGAAACATTCTGTACAGGTAGTAAAGACCATAAAAAGTAAGAATTCACTTTTTTGGCCAATACAGTTTTTTGCAGGGTCCAACTTAAAATGTGTGTGTGGATGGTCTTCCACTAATTCTTCACTAGTCATCTCTGTCCAAATGTAAATCACATGTGGTTACTCTTCAAATAAAGAGTCCTTCATTTACACTACCGTAATATATGAGTGAATAATAGAATTTGATATATGGGGTGTCCATATGAAATTTAAAGATCCAATATATTGTCATTTTCTACCATAATATTTGTATATATTGTGTCGATATAATTTGGTTTCCTGATTCATCATCGATAAGTGAGAATTTTAACCCTGAACTTCCTATGGTCATCCATTAACTGATGCCCTTGTATGCAAAATATACCAATAAATTCAACATTGAATGTAATGCTCTGCATCCGTGACATTTTTGTTATTTTTTGAATTATCAAAATGCCAGTCTTAATTTCGACAAGTCTATCCTTTCATTCAAGTTTTATGTTATTACTACTCAATCATGTGTTGATTTCTGTGAGCTGTAGAGAAAACCAGAAGTCTTCCCCCCGCCATCCTGCTTTCTTCTCTTTTGTCCTCCCCCCCCCCCTCCCTCCTACTCTCAAGGAAATAAACGAAATCAAATCAAAAGAATCCTCCTGCTTTCTCCTCGTCTGTCCTCTTCTTGTTCTCCCAATTACAAGTCTCCTTCTCCTCTTCTGTCTCCCTTGTTCTCCCCCTCTCCTACTCCCAATTAAAAGAATTCTTCTCTTCTCCCCCCCCCCTTTCTCGTCTGTCCTCCTCCTCCCCCTCCTCTCCCTTCTTCCTTAATTGTCCTCTCCCCTCCCTTCTCTCCTCTAATTCAATAGAATTCCTTAGCAGGGTATATGGCCCGTTTTCTACACTACATAAGAATGTATTAGAGTAAGAAATATATTTAGAACTACACTATATACAATGTAATTATATACACTATATCAAGAATATATGTGATATAACTCTGTCTGTATCTATAGGGGAGGTGAAAGAAACCGATCAGGAAGGGAAATTTCTAAGTGGCGGAAAACTCTCACTAATCTGCCGGTCAGTGGGTCAAACCTTTTTCTTCCAAGCCTTATGTGATATGTCACAGAGAAATGAGTCTAAAAGATATTTTCCAAATGTCTTTTTCACAAGAAGTCCTTGTAGGAATATTTTCATAGTTGTATCCTTTCTGATATGCGTATATGTCCCAAGTTCCCAAGATTTATATGAGAATATTACAACTATTAACCAGTGACGTGAAAAGAGGAAACATAATCCTAGTGTTACTGTGACTCTAATAACAATAATTAAAAAAAAGGTTCCTGGGTGGTTTCATTTCGTATAGCATTACAAAGATAGGGATAGAGCACTAGGCGTATTTTTATAACTATCGTCTTTTTAGACGCCTATACGTTTCAGGACTAATGAATAGATTATATTGATGTATTTCAATCAAAGGACATCCTATATAATAAGAAATCCTTGAAATATGTTTCACTACTTTACTAGTGATTGTCCACACAGAAATATCGCTAACTATTTTTTCAAACATACGAATATAGAAGTACTTGTATAGTGCACGTGTAGATATATGCTGTTCGATCCTCTGACATTTAGCCCTACTATAGCAATCTTCAGGAAGTGAAATATTCCCTAAAAGCGTGGGCTTGGTCACGGGTGACCCAGTTATGTGGTGAATCGTGCCAGTGATTGCACCGAGTGTGGAACACAATCCTACCAGTAACTTTGTCACTAGTCATTTCCATACACGGTACAAACAGTAATATTTAATCTGCAAAGTTCTCCTTTAAAAATGGATTTTATCAAACGGAGGTTTTTAATTAGGTGGACTGTATTTTGTATTCGACTTGGCCTCTCAGGTAGGTGCATATTTTTAACAGATACAACAATTCATACATGGTGTAAACTGTGATCCGGTCTCATCATTGTAACAACTATGACTTACGCTTTGTTTAAGATCATCGTCATTGACCTAAGAAGTAAATAGTTTCTTCTCATACACCCTTGTATATATGTATGTGTACGTATATATATGTATGTATATGTATGTATGTACATATATGTATGTGTATGTACATACATGCATATGTATGTATGTATGTATGTATGTGTATGCCCGTTGTGTATGCAGGTATGAGCTATGCTAAATCATGTATGGAGAGAGCAACACAATCACACGCACACACAAGAAAGAAAGGAAAGGAATTCCAACTATATTATTCATCTGTCTCCGGGAATAAAAGGAAAATATTAACTAATGCACAGAGCAATTATGGGTAATAAAAGAATACAAAGAATATGGAGAGGAATATAGCTTAAAGTTTAAATAAAAATTTAAACACTTTATTATTTACGACGTGAAATTAAGAATACTATATGTTTAGAATTATTTGTGTCATTACTATGCATAAGAAAATCCTCAACCAGGATACAAAATAAAAACATTACTGGTCACCGAGCTGTTCCTGTGATGATATCAATAAAAATGTTAAAACAATAACAACAACGGATACATATGTATACATGTATAATTGTATTTGTGTATATCTATGGGCGGTGTATGTAGCCTATAGACTTAAGCTGCGTAAACAAATATGTGTATGTTCTATCGCCTCTGCCATATCCTGTTACTTTCGGATATATATGTGTATGATTGTCTCAAATTCCTGGGTGGGTTCATTTCGTATAGAATTACATTCATAATGCATTTCATAAATAACCACTATTATGTCCCTAGCATAGAAAAATATTGAAATATAAAACTTTGTTTTCGGTTTTGAATCGTCATGAAGTATTTTCAAGTTCAACCAAACACTATGCAATCCGGATTTATATCGTACACGTACTATAAAAATATTGTTATTACACCCCACTTATCGCACCTCCAAGTAGAATGCGAATATAATAAATGGGGATAGAACACAATCAGGCATATATTTATATAATTCATTTCATTTAACATATTTATACAGCCAGTGGTGCTATAATGAGGTACACTATGATATGGAACTATTGTCTACTTAGATGGGAACAACTGTTTGAATGCTTGACAATTTCATGTTATCATATGAACGTGTGTTCAATAAAATTTATTTTAAAAAACCGCATCTTAACGCAGCTTTAAAACAGGCAAATAGGATACATTCCATTCATTGTTATTTATCGTTAGAGTAACACCTCGTCATTGAGCGCAATTTTGTGTTTTGTATTTAATTATTTTTATTCAGCAAAAACATTATGTACGGTTACATTATTCTCAGTTTGAGCTGATGATTTAATATCCATAAAAAATCGAAAAAAAGTGAGTCAATCTAAGTCAATTACATCAATCAACTTCATGTTTGTCTACAGTCTATAGAATTATAGCCAACGTGGAATAAGATTGATTTGTTAACACGATTTCTTTAATTTCGCACAGTATATTTCCACCATGGGCTGTCTTCAAGACCTGTATGTGCTGTTATAGAAGATCAAGTCATTAATTTTTACCCTGTTGTATAAATGGGAATATCGAGCACATGATAATATAATATATTATGTCACATGCATATAATACGTATATTATTTATAGTATTTGCTATTTATTTTCACATCACCTGAAAGTGAAACTGGGCAAGTCGCCCGAAAGATATATAGTGACCAATAACGAAACATCGAAACACAACTTTATTATTCCTCCATGAAATCATCAAACTTCAATTTGATCCAACCCCACTCTAACATATGAATTTATTTTCTGTTTTAGCTGCACTGGAGAATACAGAAGACAGCAGAAATGTGTACATGCTCGCCCTCCCTGCGTCTATCTTCTCTGTACCAGTCAGTACGGCGGCAAACTTCACTAACGTCTCCCTACCGGCAGGCAATAATCTAAAAAACCCATTTGCAATAGCTTTGGGGAAAGACAACAATCTGTACGGGACGGAGATGGGCTCTCCTTCTGTTGCAAGTCCTAAGTTTATCTACAAATTTGACATTTCTATACCAACAATTCACAAAAGACTTCAGGTCCCAAGAGGTAAATATACATAATATAATATAGTGGTCTGGGCCGGAGAAATTCCGAAAGCCGAAGAAATTCAACATAACATGGTTATAATAATATAACTCAATATTTTCGAATTAGATTTCTTGTTTTCTTATAGGCTACACATGACATCGTAATCGGGCACAAAGCAAAGTTTTCGTCAAAACGACAATATTAACATAGTCTACGTCTTTAATTTGCTGTCGCAATTAAGCATATAATTAGCAAGTCATACAGGGTTAGGTTATTAAACACATACCCGCCTGCTGGTGCCTCGAATGCGATAAATGGAAATGGAACAATCAATCTCATTGCAAAAACGTCGTCAATCTTCCACGCGAAATGGGAATTCCCAGTTTCGTTTCCTGATGCACTAGTCAATTGCAACACACACACATGGGGACAATGGGGAATGTCCTGGTCATTTGGGAAAATATGACGAAATCTCCAACCCCGCAGGGGAAGACATTATTGTAAATCCCGACCCCATGGGGGATATTTTTTGCATTATTATTGCAAATAAAAAAATTCAACCCTGACGGACATACCCTGCCCTAGGCCACCCCTTGATACTTAGGGAAACCCCCCACCTGGGTGGTGGCATATTCTTTCGGACGTCCCCCTACCAACCCCCATTACCCCCGGGTAGAGGTGGGGTGAGGGTTGCAATTGACTAGTGCATAAGTAGATTTCATTTGACCGATAATAATTTACAGATGTCTCATATACCATGAGTAACTTGCATTTCCTTCCCAGGTTGGTGAAGGCACACTTCTAAGGTTTCTCTTTTTATTTTAGCTTACGTTCCCCAAGGCATTGCTGTAGATCCTTTATCAGATCTTGTGTTCTATGCTGAGGCGCACTACAACACCATTAACGTATTATCTGGTGATTTGTTGTATACAAGTAAAGTTATCACCAGTGATCTTGATAAACCGAGAGATGTAGCAGTGCACCCAGGGAAGGGGTGAGTGTGTACCTTGTTTTTAACTTCAATAAATCCATGAGGGTTTAATAATATAGGCCTATACATGGATCAGTTTCTCAATATTTATTATCGAATTAGATGGGCCCTGGTTCCTGGGGGAATGAGAGAGAGGGAGGTGTCGTATTTAGTTTAATTCCTTTTATTGCATTACATATAGAAAGAGTCCGTACCGCCTGTATATTTAGACCGTTGCCTAGCAAACCTTGGTCGCTGGGCCTCGCATGAATATATGATGTTATCCGACCAGGCTAGGGACACGCCCACTACCTCTCCCCACTGTGGGACCTTATCACTTGGTGTGAACAGTCATGATTACTCCTTTCTTCTACATTTTAATATCAATAGTAAACCACACGAAGGGAAAGATGAAGGAATATGAATGTTATGTGTTAAGTTTGATTTTTTATTGTATTGACACAATCAAGGTGGGGCGGGGCGGATCTAATCTCTCTTATACGGGAGGTTTTGAAGCCCTCCTGAAAAATATTTTTCTTTTATATTTAATGAGGAAACAATCTTTGCTAATTAGAATTTGATTGCACGCAAATGATAATTATTCAATGACGAGAAAATATGATTGAGATTCTTGCCTGTATTTCAGGTTATTATTTTGGAGCGACGTTGGATCTTCCCCCCATATAGGGCGGGCTTACATGGATGGTACGGAACAACAACGTATCATATCTAAAGACATAGCAGAACCAGTAGCTCTGGACATTCTGGGTACGAACAATTATTATTACTTTGAATGATATCTGGCCATCTGAACTTAAGACTGCTATCTTCTTTCTCTCAAAGACAGAAATTATTTGTAACTTCTGGTAATACTTTTTAGATATTGTAATTAGCACACCCTAGTTTCTCGGGCGCCAGGTGAGAAGGTGGAACGCCTGGATTAACTTCCAGGAAAACATATCCTTTTCATGCCGAATATTCGGACAGATAAAATATTGATTACTTTCCTATGTATTATGCAATCAATGATTAATTATTATAGTTAGTCATTAACAACTTAAATGTTCTATGTTAGCATTGCCAGCTGTTCTCTTCCTATTCGGTAGTCGTTTAAAAATAGGGCTTCCCATTGGGGCGGGGATGTCCCACTTAACAAAGTTCCTTTGTCACATGTCTCTAACAACCTCTGTCGTTTTGTCGATCATAAAAAAGACAATTTGTCGACCCCCCCCCCCCCCCAAAAAAAAAAAAAAACCAAAAAAAAACCCAAAAAAAACCCCACCCCAACAAAAAAACAAACCCAAAAAACAAAACAACAAAACCCCAAAACAACAACAACAACAAAATCCAAGCCATGTTGATTTATCGATTTAAGGCATTATGAGCCCTAGAAATGACACCGTAATATAAAATCCATGTATTTTCAGGAGACATTCTGTATTGGGCAGATGCTACATTAGGGAAATTAGAGATTTGTGATCTACACGGTCAAATATGTCGTGTCGTCATAGCCTCCGCGGAGTATTCCTTCCTCAGTCTGACCGTGGATGAGAGCTACATGTATGTTACTCTAAAAGACAACAGGTATGTTACCAGTGGTAGAGTCTTTGACTGAGATATTGTATTGACTATTATCTTAAAAGCTGAGAATATCGCTGTACATGACCATGGGCCCGTTGCTCCGTTTCTCGCTAATTATTTCCCCATTGAAAGTGTATGGGAAAATAGTTAGCGAGAAACGGAGCAACGGGCCCCAGAGCTTATTGAATAAAATAAACAAAAACTCACCTTGGAAATTGTATCAAGTTCTAAATTCAGCTAGTATTCTAGTGTCGAAACAAAGTTTATTTCTGATACACCCTCTTTTTATCTGAAAACCAATTATATGTGATACTACACTCGCCTCAACTGGAGTCATAATATTTCTAGTAAGATTCATCGAGTGAACCATACCGTAGATTCTAATTCTTCTCTGGAACCACTGGGCACCTCCCTTATCAATGGTATAACTGTTGCCCGGTCACTCGCTGTGCAGAGAAAACCAAACTATTACAAAGGCATGTACATATTGATTTTTGACTTTGTTCTTTTTATACAATCATTATTGGGTATTGAGGACCGCCTGTTGTACCAGTAATCAACTAACTTTGTCCTAGCTACCTCTACATTTAAGCTCTCATCCATATACAACTGAATGGATGTATAATACATTATGTTATGTATAGATGTATGTATAATAATGTTGAGGTTTTCTTTGTTTTTTTGTTTTTTTTTCTTTTTCTTTTATAATTTTGTAATACAGGCAACAAGTAATCTAATACAATTCTGATAATGGGCAAATGATGTATATGGAATAATAATTATTACAAGGATCAATTTATATCCAGGGGCAGCAATCTGTACACGGGAAACATGTGGTCACATCTGCTTACCTGGCAAAGATGCTCCAGTGTGTAACTGTAATGAAGGCCATCACCTACTTAATAACGGTTCCTGCATAGTGTGTGAGTATATGTTTGGGGCCATTCAGCTCAGATTTTACTATTAGTCCAGGCAATCTAGCTCAAAAAGGGCTGAAGCTAGGAAAAATTGCAACAAATGGTTTCTCAACGGTTTTGGGTAGTATGAGTGCCCCTCATTAACATACTAAAAGTCTAGAAAAATCTAGGATGGGGAACATGCCCAAAATTGCAAAAAAACGTCTTTCCCCCACCAACAATCTCCCCGCCGACAATCTCCCCGCCGCAATCTCCCCGCCAAAACCTCCCCGCCGACATTTTCCCTGTCAATAAATCATTAAAATTTGAATTTATCTAGAAGCCAAAGAATGATGAACATTTGCTGAAATTCTCATATATACACAAGTAACCTCACCATTGAATTTATTTGTACCAGTTGAGTGGGAATCGACCATAAAAAACATCATGTGGAATGCAGCAAAGTGAATGAATTAAAAGAATATAGTATTGGGTGGAATTGTAAATGGTTTTTATTTTCTTCTAATTCTCTTCACACAAATTTATACACAATTTTGTTTTGTATTCAATTGATCAGCCAAGTAAGGCTTAGATATTGTTGGTTAGTGAGTGCATTAATTTGGTATGTATATCACTGTACATTATGTATTTTACCCATTCGATAAGATCCCTACTGTATATCAAGGTATTAACATGATATCATAAGTCTTGGACAATAATTAAACAGGAATTAATGGTGGGGAAAATGTTGGCGGGGAGGTCGTTTGGCGGGGAGAATGTATGGCGGGGAGATTGTGGTGAGGAGATTGCGGCGGGGAGATTGTTGGCGGGGAGAACACCGGACACCCAAAAAACAATCAAACAAATAAGTCCTCCACAATCTTGTTCAAATGAACGGGACAAAAATTAGAAAATCTTCAGGTCGCCAGAAAATGTACAATTCGCCTTCACCAATCCTTTAAAAAAAACACTAATTTAATACAGGCTCTATGCTTGCCCCCACTGGAGGTTTGAGACTAAGTGCAAACATAATAAAATTAACAATTACATTCGCATTATCTGCTGTTCAATTACTCCCATTGTCATAGTTATCTATAATTAAATTCGAATCAAGAGCATTATTATTTAATTAATTTCCCCATTTCGACTGTATACGGGGTATGCCGCCTTTGCTATTTCTCAGTCTACAGTGTTATTTTTATATTTATCTAGTGCCATTTGAAAGAAGACTTGTATATACGGACAGGAGAAATATTGGTATATACCACCTTGACCTAGACTATGATGCTGTGAAACGTCATCCAGTGTTGGGATTCAGTAAGCCGTCTGGAGTGGAATACGATCAACGTCTTGACCTATTGATCTGGTCCGAAATTAGCTCCAAAACCATTTATAAGACACACGTCGATGGAAGGCAACTTCTCAGGGTGCTCCAAGAAGATTCTGGTAGGCCATTTATATCTTGAAAAATTAGGGAGCTCTGAGCAATTTGATTTAAGGTAACCTTGGATTACAACTGTAAGTTCTTATTTTACAGCCCCCCCCCCCCCCACACACACACCTTCAAAAAAACCCAAACCCCAACAATTATAAGTTCTCTTATATATAAAACTGAATACGGTAATTAAACATCTGATGGTCATCTCAATCTATTTCTCATTCTACATATTATGTAGGCCATAAACCCAAAACTTTCTAGTTCTATGATGTAGACCTACTACCTATAATTAAGTTTGTTAACTGTAACAGTCTGTAGGCCCAGATTTGAGAGAGTCCCGCCAAACTGATCGAGGGAAAGCCTCTCGCTCCAAACCGGAAAATGCCATTATAATCCCATTAGGACGTCAGGGCCAGGGCCAGGGCCAGGAAAGTGATTAGCACAGTAGGCGTCCAATCACTGACATGTATACACCATTCTTATCTGATCTGAGAGGCCGTGAGCCTAGCATATCAATGTAATTAACAAATAATAGATCCAACCAAAGAAACAATAATTGATTCATAGAATGTCCTCTTATATTACAGATTCGGGTTTTACACCTGCTGGGTTGAAGCTAGATCAAAGCACTTCTCGAATCTATATTGTCGACCTCGGTGGTCACATTTATTACGTCCCATACGTCGGGAAGTCAAAGAAGGAATTTCTTGTAATTACTGACTCGGAGGTCATTCATGACCTGGCTTTGGACACGGTGCAGAGGTAAGAATGAACGGGGTTTAAGTCGATGGACACCCATTACTAATACGAGATAATCAGGTCAATAAAATGCCATATATATATGAGAGAAATGTCATATAGATGTATCTCGTAATAGCCACAAAACTATGTGTATGACTGATGCTCACAAAATGGTACCTCAGCAAAAATTAACAAAAATCTGTCAGCTAAGAATTGGGAGAAAAATGGATATTTTCCATAGCAAACGTAAGTACCATTTTTTTTTATTAAAAACAAAAGGAAAAAATACCTTACATTTAAGGTATCGGATACTGTTTTCTCAATAATCATATATTATACAGAAATTAGAGATATACAGCAGGATTAATTTTAGGGAGGTGATTTTTTAAAGGAATTCGGGTCCCCGACGTAGATACTATGAGAAGGTAAGATGATATATATTTGGCAATAGCCGTAATGCTCTTGAGTTTGACGGAATTGACCGATTAGATAATAATTTATTACAAAAAGTCACCCTATTCCTCGTGTTAGAGTCGCGAAGTAAGATACCCCACACTTATGTAAGCATGTAAGACTTTTCCCAACCCATATTTTAACATACTGCAAGGCTACCCAGTCCCCATGATGTCAGTGGCAATTAAGTAGAAGTGTACTGTACTGTATTTACTTTACTTTATTGTTTATTACATACTAAACATTGTATTACTGTTACCCGTCGGGAGAACTGTCCCAGACAGGGACGAGAGACCTATTCTCCATGTAGACCATATCTTTGAAAAAATAATATAACAATTAAATATATAAACGCATAACGGAAATTCTATAGTGAAATCACAATCGAAAAATACTCAAATTTCAAGCCTAATTTGAATGCGCACTTTCCTTGTAAGGACAATGTATTGGAGTGTATCTGGCGATGTCTCTAGGATCGAAAGTGCCGACATGGATGATGGAAAGAATCGAGAAGATTTTATCACCCGAGATTTGGTTGAACCGCGAGGCTTGGCCATTGATCTAGCTGGTATGTTAATTGTGGATTACAGAATCCTTACATATAAAACATGGATGATATATAATGTATATATATACTCTATTAATGCAGCCAGGACTGCACTATCGAACTCACCACATTGCCACAGAACAATACATAGGCCTATATATTAACGCAATGTAATTATCACTCTTCCTATACCGGCATTAATATGTTGATGAAACAATTTGCATTTGAGAGCATTTGAGAGAATTTTGAGAAAGTTCTAATTATTTGACCGAGATCAGCTTAAAAAAACCCAAATGCTTACCTCTTACCTCTGAAACAATGTAAACTCTGTAATTTTCTATGTTTATTGTTATTACAGAAGGAGTATTGTACTGGGCGGATAGGGGTCAGTACAGACTGGAATGTGTAAACATATTGACCCGTAAGAGAAAAGTGGTATATCAGAAAACTGGCCTTCACTTCTTTGGGTTAACACTAGGGAGAGACACAATCTATGCCTCTATTCAAGGGGAAGGGTAAGTCTGGAACTTATGAAATAGAAATAAAATTAACGAAAAACATATACATGCATGTATGTTCATGATCTTCATCATAGAGCTATACATATACCTGCTTCCCTCCAACCATGGGAGGGGGAAAGCTGAAAAAGGTGTCTGGTCAGGGTTAGAAGGTAGCTATGTAGCTATCATGAAGTTTTTTTCTTTCTCATGTGAAAAACAATGACCTGTCATATGAGACGAATTTCGCATTTACAGACGAAATAGATTATTTGTATCAATACAATGTATCTATTAATTTTAATTTTTCCCATAAGCTATCGAAATGAAGTGATATAATAATCGTCCCTAGCCTCTTGCGATGTTTAAAACACCCTGTATCTAAATTGTGTTCTTTATGTGTATTTTGATATATAGGTACATATTATCCATCGATTTGGTCACCAACAAAGTGAACAAATTTGGTTCTGGAATCGTTGCAGACGTGTATGATCTCGTGTACTTCGATAACGGTATTTACAGTTACCTTTTTATATTACTTTTCAACGTTTTCTTTTCCAATTGAATACCTGAACATGTCATGTACGTACTTGATACAAATCGGACTAAAGTACTTCTGAAATACGTTCTGGACTCTCGTTAATGTCCCAATGATATTCCTACCATTATTTTTGTTATCACTATTATGTACCCTCATTATTCCTCTAGTATCATTTACGATTGTGTAAATAGGAACATACATATCCAAACATACCTAACGTTGTCATGTAATTAGTTAGTCCACAAGAGTATTGATAATAAATGTGACACTTGAGCAGATTATTTAATCTTTAGCCACTTATATTATAGTAAATGTGTTTATATCCATTTACAGACCCTCCATCAATGTTCTACACACCATTTTTCGGCAGTAAGTTCCTTTTTAAATTTTGTTTCCCTCATATATTTCTTTCCAATTAATGTTATTAACAAATCTAACGACCATGACCACCTCATCCTTTGGCAAAAGTTGTCAAAGAATGCGGTCTATAGTGGACATACATGATCGTCTGCGCACGATCAGGATAGATCTAACATATGGTCGGACACCCTAACAATGGATCCTCTCACCTGTAAACAATAGGATCAGTGAAATAAGTTGGTAAATATGAAAAAAATGCAATTTAAAAATTCTCTGATTCATTTATGAGATCCTTATTGGATCTCATAGTCAAATATGAATTAGTATGTTGTATTGAATATCCTCTTGATGTACTGTAGACAAAATGAAAACTCCAAGAAGGGAGATTCCAAGCAGGATGTTTTATTTTATTATAAATGTGGTCGACGTACATGGACGTCTTACTTCTCTAGCATCAATATGTAGTGACCCAAGGGTTCGTTTAGTAGAGGAGAAATAAGAACAGGACAAACGTCAACTATTAATATTCTATTTTAATATGAGCTAGAAGCTCTAACCAGTTGAAACTGGGACATCACGTCCGGAGGTGTTTTACACACAGTTGTATCAGTAACAGATAAAGGAAACGTACAAAGTAAAGGGAAAAGGAGGCACTTGGAAATTGCTCCCACCTAGTGGAACAAGGCGACAATCCTGCCTATACCTTAACATAGAAGAACTTTGTGAGTAGCATAGAAAGTGGGCTTGTCGCCGGGCACTACATCACCCCCCACGTTTTTTAGAGATAATTCATATGATTATCGACATAGTTCTCTATAAATGTTCCTACGTTACAAACAACTTGATACACATCAAAGTAAAACATATGGATAAGAAGTAATATTATATTAAAAAGAAGACGAAACTCTGTTCGTATCAACATTATAAGAATATAAGAACGAAATACCTATAGTATCGTAGATAAACATAAAAAGGCAGTCTCGTAAAGACTCAACACAAGAATACAACAATATCTATATGGTAAATTCAGCCGTTCTGTTTCTTTCTCAAATAAAACAATATAATATTATAATCCAATCTCCTCCTATATACAGCATCGTCTCGTCACATCAACCGTGGCCTGGTAAAAGGTCCTTCGTTTCCTCACACAGTCAGACTTCCACGAAAAGGCCCACAGCTCCTCCATTACTACAGCTTTTCAATATAGTATAGACAAATAATAATATAGCAAGATCTGTTCAACAGACATATACAAACAATAATATAAGCAATAAATGATTATAGTAGGTTTTCACTTTAAAAAGTGATATAGCATATCAACTCAATCAAACAGACGATTCATGTTGTGTGCTGAAATCCATATCATCAAATTTCGAAATATTCACTGGAATTATTTTTTTTCTTGAATCTCTTAGTTTGGGAGTGTTCAATAAAGATTCAGGTGTGAGCATTACCCCTCCACCAGCAGATGGCGATAATGGCAAGTTCGAAGACATATCATCAAAAGTGACACCACTGGACACATATTCATTCATCCCATCCATAGACATAGGAGTAGGAGAAGCTAACAGTTCTTTTTCAGATTTCTGAGTCCCAAAAATGTTCGAAGCTAAATTCGATGCTGAAGGTGAGGCTAAAAGGCTATTCTCCTTTTCAATCTCTGCTCTTGTATAGGTTGAAACAGGACCTTTTTTGGGAGGAACAGGGTCTTTCTTGGGAGAAACAGTACCTGAGGGAGACTTAGAGATCCCATACGTCGGCCTGTTTAAACACTGACGTGCCTGGAGATTTTTCGCTCTTATTAGTTGTAATGTAGTGCTTGACTTAGCCTTACTAGGGCTAGCCTTCACAGAAGAGCAAGAAGACAACTTGGACAAATCACTTTTAACTTGAACCATCTCCTCAGCAATTTGACGATTTTTATTCTCCAAATCCAAGACCCTCATTTGGAGTTGATCATTGAGGTTAGTCGTTTCCTCCAACGTCTCCACCAAAGAGTCTCTTTCATCTTGCATGTCAAGCAACTTTTGCACATTATCCAAAGGATCTATGATAGTTTTAAATTTCGCAATAAACTCCAGATGAATCTTATCCAAAGCAGCCTCATGCCTCTCTTTTTCTTTATCAACTGCCTCAGCATAGGCATATACAGCATCGTTGTAAATATCTTTTACATCTGTCAGTCTGACTTCAGAGATTTTATCTTTGATATTATCGTTGAACAGTACAGGTCCTGATATATCGATTGCTGAACCATCCCTACTCGATGTACCAGCAGAAGGTTTGCCCCAGGCATTTGTCACTGGTGGTGGAGCGTCCACGTATTTAGGTTTCTTGCTCACAGGAGCAGATACAGGATTCACTTGGCTAGTATAACCCTCATCCTCAGCAGCATCCATCATACACTTCCAAACTAACCTGGAGACCAGAAGAGTCTGGTGGAAGTAGGGATTCGGCTGAATATGACGATCTTTTTCTGTGATATTCTCCATGGTAGTCTCCATTTCCTTCGTTGTAAGCCCATGTCTACCAGCTGGATCTCGTAAATGGACCACCATATCTGATCTTCTATCCAACACCTTGTTACAAAGTCTCATGGGACACTTCCAGCCGACAGTTAAGGGAGTATGCTCCTCAACCAAATGTCGGATGAATGATAACTTTGTCCGGAAAACCTTAAGTCCAGAAGTATTGAGGGTCGTGCTTCGACAGCAGTTAAAAGGACAACGCATCCCTACAGAAAAGATACTAATTGCCATCTTCAGTTTGATGTCCTGAGCTGGGAATATGGAAATGCCAGACTCAGGTAACGTCTCCTCCGGCTTACACAGTTTCTCAAAGAGAGATTCGTACATCCCAATTTGATCATCATCGGATGTTTCAAACAAATTGGTGTATTGATCTGACTCACTACACAAAATAGGAGCTAAATTCGTATCTTCTCGTTGAGACCAATGCTTCAAACCATTAGTTCTGGTTCGGAAACGTCTCTTTTCTTCAATTTTCTTCGTATCATCTTTCTTCTTATATTGTTTAGGGATGGCCCCACGTTCTGCACTACCTGAAGCTTGACTTCTATCCTTCAAGCTACTGAAACTCGAATTTCGTTGGTTATTGTTCCCTCTCGGGATATAAGAAGCACCTTTCGGTGGTATTTTGCTGTCATTTGACTTATTGCTGGCAGAGCTAGGCTCCGTCTCCATTTTACTGGAGCTCATCTAAGCTGTTTATACTGGATCTCCTATAATAAAAATAAGAAAAGAAATTATCATAACCAGCATAAACTCTGAGTAAATCACCAAAACGCCATAAAAATAGGCTTATTTCTTAGCAAAATACCCAATACAGCACATGTTGTCGCAGTTCCCATTGACTTCTATGCTGTACGAGTCGTACTATCTCTCTCCGACGTCCGCGCTGCCAAATATACCCAAATCAATACTAGTTGTCAGTTGTTCCATAGACTCCCATACTGTTTGAGTCGTACCCTGCTCCCTCCGATGTCCGCGCTTTTGGCTTATATTGGAGCGCCGGTAGCGTGGTCTAGGGAGCCCGCAAGGTCCCTTGGCGCAACGCCAAAACACATATACCCACAAAGCACGTTTCTTATGTCTATCGCTTAGCGAACTATAGCATATAAATACAGTTTTGCAGTAGTTTTTCATATCGCTATTGGATTTGCTGCAGTGAATGCAACTATTGTGTAAATATCACATACAAGTATGTGTATTTTATGGTATTTTGAAACAATTATTTCATGTTTCATATCGGACACATCAAATACAACATTAAATCAATGTAACAGAACAAATCTGAATATAACCATCAGGGTTTAAACGAACAAAAACCCCTTATCACTCACCATACTTATAGCGTCTGAATAGTAAACAATAAGCAGCCATTAAAATTCTCTGAAGAGACCCGTATCACCGTACGATGACTCAACATAATGACAGATAATTATCACATAAACCCAGACATAAATATATAATAATATCGACACATGGATTCCTTCCCAGGATATAATCCCACATGTTTCTATTGAATATATAGTACTTACAGAATTCCAGTTTAATAAGGTTTCTCTCACAGGAATGGAAGAACTAATCGACTGTCTCGTTCCAAGTTTGGGTCACCTCTGAGGGTTTGAGCGAGCCTCAAACCCAAGATCCCAGACCAACACGGCAGACAATCAAATATGGTAATTATTCAGGGCATAGCCTGATGTCAACAGTGAAAACAATTTAAGCTATTACAGAAAAAGTGTCACTCATGACTATCCAATTGTTTTACCCGGCCTTACTTATGAAATTAACACGCAATTATTACCGAATCAATAAGGCTCAATCCTCCCCGATCTAGGAAGGTATGCTTTTCAAAGCAATGCCTAATAAGGCAATTCTCGTGTATAATAATATGTGAATGAATTCCAATCGTATAGGGTATGCACGATAGACCAATACGCTACATCAGGTCCATCAGCATAATAGACTTCTCGTTGTGTTTTTACCTATCCTTCACAAATAATAAATTAATATTATTGCGATCCCACTATATATATTTCCCCATGGGAGCTCGATTACTACCAGACCAACACTAAAATTACAATAATTTCAAGGAAGGCATGGAGAATAGCGGTCAGGGATTTTGATCTTTCTTTTTCCTATTGCACGTACCCGAGATGGCACTATTGAATTGTCATGATTTTCATCAATCTTATAAATATTATTATTATTATTATTATCAGAGATTTTTGGTGGTGATATTTCTTCCTCTCCTGAAGTAGAATTATCTGAACCTTTCATAGAAGGTGGTTTCTTAGGAGGTCTACCTTTTTTAATTCCTCTATCGACTTTAAGCCCGGACAAATATTCCTTTATTTCTTGTCCAGCCGACACTTTTCCTCCCTTTGTTCTGACCACGTCTCTACCTGACAGACGAAGATTTTCAACCTCAGGAGCGTTCCCTAAATTTGTCGTTAAAATTAATCCATCCTCACTGGTAGGATCTATAGCGGTTTTAAGAAAATCGCCATTCCATCTCACCTCTCCCCTACTTGTACTGAGGAGATATGTATGATAATTGATCTTTTTAATTATTTTGAAGGGCCCATCCCATTTGGCACCATATTTGTTACTAGCTATAGGAGGATAATACCTATATACCCATTCACCTTCAGAGAAATTTCTCAGTCTAGTTCGTCGATCATGAGTTTTTTTCTGAGCAACCGAAGTCACTTGTAATCTCTCTCTAGCGAATTTGTGTGCTTCCCTTATTTGTTTTTTTAATTGTTCCAGAAAGACACTTCTCATAGATATATCTAGGCCTCCTCTAGGCACGCCAAATATTAAATCAGCAGGTGTATAAGCCTCTTCACCGAACAATAGTGAGTATGGAGAACAACCAGTACTAGCATGTATACTGGTATTATATGCGCTTGCTATGCAAGGTATAAGTGTATCCCATATTTCCGAACCATAATCAATATAGCAAGATAACTGATTAACAAGTACACGGTTAAATCTCTCCGCCTGTCCATTGCACTTGGGTCTATAGGGAAGAGTTTTCTGCTTCTTAATATCATATAGTTTACATAATTCTTTCATAACCCCACCCTCAAATTCTGGGGCTCCATCACTATGTATAGCATTAGGTGCGCCGAAACGTAATATCCATTCTTTGAATATTGTCCAAGCCACTGTTTCTGCCTTATGATCCTTCAAACAATAAGCTTCTGACCATTTAGAAAACATATCAGTCACAACTAAAATGCAAATATTTCCTGCTGTACTGCGTTTAAAACCAGATAATACATCTATAGCAATACGAGAAAATCTCTCACCTGTCAGATCCTTCGTTAGAGGAGAAACGTTAGTTCCTTGCCTAGTTTTCCTTGTTAGGCAGATTTCACATTGTCGAATCCAACGTGTAATATCCGCTCTTAGACCTGGCCAGTAATATCTTTGCTTCATAGCCGAATGACATTTTAGATTACCAAAATGTCCCACACAAGCAGGACCATGATGGCGATCGAATAATTGTTTTCGTATTCCAAATGGTACAACTATTCTGCTGAAAAGTTTTCCTGATGAGGGTTGTCTCCATCGAACACATAATAAATCATTATGCAATATTAATTCATCTTTCTTAGCCAAAATGCAGCGAAAATCATTGCTTTCTGCTCCAGCCTTTTCTGGCCAAGGAATTTTGTTTTCAACATATAATCTTATACGCTTAATATCAGAATCCAAAGATTGTTCAGAAACAAAATTGAGATTTTTAACAGGCGTTTCTTCCACAACTTTAGAACTAGCTATTATAGCATTATGGGCACCACAATCAGTGCAATCTTCCCTTTTACATCTGCTATATGGTAGACGAGAAAGAGAATCTGCATTTATGTGTTTCTTCCCAGGCCTGTGACAAATCACCCCTGGCTTCGTGATATTGTATAATTGGAGGGTCATCAACCATCTAGCCAACATATGTTGAGGCTCTTTAAAACCTATCAGCCAAGTCAGGGAAGCATGATCTGTTCGTACAATAAATTCACCACCTAAAATATAATGTTTGAACTTCGCAGAATAGATCACAACAGCCAGTAATTCCCTATACATAGTACAGTAATTCCTCTGAGATTTAGAGAAAGAATTGCTGGCATATGCAATAACTTTTTCCTGACCTTCTTGTTCCTGTGAAAGAACAGCTGCCATGCTTTTTCCACTCGCATCAGTATCGAGAATATATAATCCGTCTGCTTGTGGATAAGCAAGCACTGGAGCAGTTGTTAATGCCTTTTTCGTCTGGGCAAACGATATTTCACATTCTGGTGACCAGACAAATTTATATTTTGCGACTTTTCCCGAATCTCTTACAATTTCCTGTATAGGATATACCATCTCAGCAAAATCCTTAATAAATTGTCGGTAATAAGAGGCAAATCCAATAAATGATCTTACTTCTTTCACATTTTTAGGCTGAGGCCAATCGATGACCACTTTAACTTTCTCTGGATCTACACGAATTCCTTCACTGGATACCACTCTGCCCAAATATTCAACTTGTCTCTGGAACATTTTACATTTCTTAGGCTTGAGTTTTAACCCATATTCACGTAGCCTTTGAAAGACTTTTTCCAAATTAATCATGGTTTCTTCAAGAGTTTTCCCGAATATAATCACATCGTCCAGATAAACCAGACATATATTGTTCACTAATCCACGCAGCATTTTATTCATCATTTTCTGGAATGTAGCAGGAGCATTACAAAGACCAAATGCCATTACTTTGAATTGATATAACCCAGAGGAAGTTATAAAGGCAGTTTTACTCTTGCTTTGCTCATCCATGGCTACTTGCCAATAGCCACTTTCCAGGTCTAACGTGCAAAACCAACCATTGCCTCCCAGAGCTTCTAGGCAATCGTCTATACGTGGTAGTGGATATGAATCTTTCTCAGTGACACTATTTAGGCGACGATAGTCGACACAAAAACGAATAGAACCGTCTTTCTTGTTGACCATCACTATAGGAGATGACCAAGGGCTATCACTTTCTTCTATTACACCAGCATCTAACATTTTCTGTACCTGTTCCTCAGCAGTTTGCTTCTTTTTCGGAATCTGCCGTCTATATGCTTGCTTTATAGGCCTAGCATCCCCAGTATTTATTACATGGGTTGTACGAGAGGTATAGCCTAATGTCTCACCAGGTAACCGAAAAACATCCTTATTCCTTAGAATCATTTCTCCCAATATTTTCCTTTCGTGTTCACTTTTAACATGTACATCTTGAATTAATTTTTCAAGACCTATAGTATTATTAGGTAATTCCTCTACACTACTGGCTGAACAGAAACAGTCAGTAATATGCGCAGGGGACACCTCGACTAAGCTATTTTCGTCTGCTTCATACACATACCCCACAGGTGTATATTTCCTCAGACGTATCGGTAAGGCGGTTCGATTACAGATAGGGATCTTCGTTCTCTTAGTTTTAAATAAATATATATTTAATCCTCCAAAGATTTCCCCATCTTTTCCTTCAACTTCTGGTTCTACCAGATATGGCCTGTCGGTGGGTAGATCTCCTAAATGCACCTCTACAACCTTTACAGCAAATGCACTTATTTGGACATCTTCTTTCACAGTAACTGTCCCCAACGAACCTTTCTTAAGACAATTTATTTTATATTTACCATCTTCAAGAGTCAGTCGACCAGGCCAAGAGATACCACATTTGTATCTCCAGGTAAAATCCATACCTAGAATAGCTTGGTCACCATCTAAGTGTGATACCACCAGGCAAGCATTTCTATACACAATGCCGCCAATATTGAGATTTAATATTATATAACCCAGTGTATCGATGGGTCCACTTGCAATCGGTTTTACCTTCAATCGTGAAGCGAACAATTGAGGCTTGCAGGCAAGTGAATCATAAAATTCTTTAGAAACCAAGCTGGTTTGAGCCCCAGTATCATAAAGAAATTCTCCACACTTTTCCCCTATCATTACAGGTACATACCATCTCATTTTTACCAATAAAGGAGTTATATGTATCATGGTTTCAGATTCATCCTCTGGATTCGACAAATATGACACCTTTACTTCCCCATCGTCGCTTCTTACAGCGCCTATGAGAGCAAGGTCATCATTATCCAAGTTATTCCTACAAATGCTATCCCAATCTAGGCTAGCCTGTGGAGGTTTCCAGGAATTTTTCAATGTCGACTGAGAATTTATAATAATATTATCAGGTGTAAAAGGCTGTTCTACCGGTTTTAATACCTCCTGACATATTCCCTTCTCATTTCCATCTGAATCACCACCTTGAGGATGGCACATATTATCTGGGTATATCGTTGTACTATTTGTACTATTATTGTTAGGAATCAGGGTCTCAAGAATGCTTCCTACTGAGACCCCTTCTCGTTTCCCTGACTCCTCTTCTCTTTTTCCTCTCTATCCTTCTGTAAACGTTTCTCCAGAGCTAGAATTTCTGGACATTTCCATTTAGGATGTTCTGTCGATTTACAGAAACGACAATCGTATTGTTGTCGATTCTTAAATCCCCCAGAAGGATTCGAATTGCTACCTTTTTTAGCATAAGATTTTTCTTCTTTCGATTCCTTTCCTTGCTGGGCAGTTTGAGAGGGTTTAGTACGAAAATATCTAGGATTTTTATAATTTTGATACCCTTTCTGCTGCATTCTAAAAGAGGTAAATGCAGCTATCTCAGCTTCAAGTTCTGGATCTTCAATTTCAGAACTGGTATTGGTCGATTCTGTGGCGAATGCAGCCAGACTAACTGGTTTTGCTTCCTTAGTTTGGAACGAAACAAAATTAGCCGGTGAATGATCCAGCAAGGAGGTTCTCATTTCTGAACACCCTCCAGCACGTTTCAATTTCACAGCTATATCCACTGCCATCTGTAAAGTATTGGGCTTAGCATACTTCACCCAGAAAGAAGTGAATTTATCTCTCATTCCATCAGCAAAAAGCATTATAGTTTTCTTTTTCAGATTGTCTGGATATTCGTGATAGGCTTTCCTACACAAATCGACCAAAGATTCAGCAAAATGCTGATATGTTTCATCCAATTGTTGGACTCTAGTCTCGTATTCTTTTATACGATCTTCAGGCGTTCTTTCATCCAATTGCACTGAAAGTCTATTTAATACATTGGACAAAGTTAATAAGGATAATTCTCCCCACGTTGTTTGTCCAACATGATCAGATGTGGCGATTATTAACTCTCTGATCATTGTATCATCGTCCCAGCCATATAGATTCATTCGAATCAAGGCTCCTGCAATATACTCTCCCCAATCAGTGCCCTTGTACTTATCCAATGGTTTGGCCTTTGGAGCCTCACGAGGACGAGCACGAATGGGCTTTGGTACAGACATTGGGGTCCCTATATCCTCATATAATACCTCTACGTCCATTTCAGGCATCGTAGATTTCCTTCTCGAACCGTCAATAGGTGTTGAAACAATGTTTGCCCCTATATGATCAGGTATATTAACTGATTTGGCTGTTCGAACAAGTGGTTTCTGAGTAATAACAGGAGGAAGTATATATGATACTTTCGACTCAGGAATTGGCTGTTTAGGCCTATTTATTTGGATTTTATTAGATCTACCAACGTTACCAGCTGGTGTCTCCCATGGCAGACTAATATCGTCTGGTTTCAATGAAAATTGATCTATGTTTGGGGCTCCCTCTGAAGCAGGCCTTGTATATGTATCTACCAATTTTTGAATAGATTTTCGCCTGTTATTTTGCAGATCTGGCTGGGATCCCCAGTATTTATATTCAAATACATTAGGAGCTATTGGGTCGATTTTTTCTTTTGTATAATCGATTGGTGAAAGGACTCTATCTCCCCCAATACATTTAGGCTGAAGTCCCAATCTTCCACACTGGATCATGAGATAATCAACTCTATCTGTTGGTAATTGGTAAGTATTGCTCAAAACAGATTCAGCAAGGATTTTAATATATCGCTTGTCTGCTTCTGTATAAGTTTCAATACCAGAGCCTTTCTCTAGCCCAATTCGTATGATTGTTTCCAAAGAAAGCATATCAGAAACAGCAGGATTATTGTCCTGTAGTCGTTCACCGAATACAGATCCCGCTATGGAGGTATTGTCATGACCAATCCTTTCCCTATGTCTATCGTTAGCCAGAAACGATTCGCCCAAGGAAGAAGCTGGTCTATTTCGATCGCCAGGCCTATATACCTTTCTGGTCATTTTGATATTGGCTGTTTGCCTTGGAGGCTCTTCTGAATAGCTTATAGAGCTTATAGAGGACACATCATGTCCGTATTGCCTATGGCTGGCAGGTGTGGGGGTTGGTGGCCCATTCATAGTGGCCAGTGAGTCACCCACACTTCGAAATTGTATAGAAGGCTGAGAGAAATCAGAATATTGACCATCGTGGATGATTAAATTTTCTGCATTCAACTCAGCATATAATTGTCCATTTATAGACATATAAGGTATGTAATTCTTGTATAAACAAGATATAGATTTCCTAAATTAGGAATTATTACTCCACAAAAGGTCACGGCACCAAAATGTAATGACCCAAGGGTTCGTTTAGTAGAGGAGAAATAAGAACAGGACAAACGTCAACTATTAATATTCTATTTTAATATGAGCTAGAAGCTCTAACCAGTTGAAACTGGGACATCACGTCCGGAGGTGTTTTACACACAGTTGTATCAGTAACAGATAAAGGAAACGTACAAAGTAAAGGGAAAAGGAGGCACTTGGAAATTGCTCCCACCTAGTGGAACAAGGCGACAATCCTGCCTATACCTTAACATAGAAGAACTTTGTGAGTAGCATAGAAAGTGGGCTTGTCGCCGGGCACTACAAATACACGTACACATAAAAAGCAAAAATCACATTTATTATGATTCTCGCTATAAATGTAAGTGTATATTTGATTGATTGATTTGATTTTTGATTTTCCATAAGCATGGCATTTGATAATAATATTCTCAGCTTAAGATGAAAAAATACAAGTACATTTATTATTACTTTCAAGAGTTCTATCTAATCTTTACCAATAAAAATAATACGTTCTGTAACGTCTAGAATGATAGATCAGGATATATTACGCAGAGTCTAAAATTAATTAACATGAAAAATGACAGAAGAAACTATCATAATATTCTTAAATATTTTGCTTAAAAATGATGCTGTGATTTATCTCTCTCATAGGCACGATTGCAACCAACGCCGAAAATAGTAATACTGGCGTTGACAGAACGCTGATCATCGCTTTGGCAGTAGTATTCGGATCCTTCATAATTATATCTGTCGTGGGAGCATTGGCGTATGTCAAAGCTAAAAGAAAGTTAGTATCACCATTATCATAATGTTCTACTTATTTGAAACACATTATCTCGATTTCTTATTAATGTATAGGGGTATATAATAATGTGCACTTATGATCTTAGGTATCGTTTTTCTGTTTTGATGATATATCGGATTTGTGGTTTGCTTATGCTGAGGTATAGTAGGAAATGAAGGTTGGGAGAAGGGTATGATACCTATATATATGTCGAAAATATATTCCTCACATGCATTGGGGGTCATAGCTAATGCCCCAAGATATCTTTGGTCATGATCATAGATATTTGCTCAATATTTTTCTTACACATTTGTGATTCTCATTTGTCAGGGTTGAAAAACGACTAGACCTAATAGCTTATATTAGTAGAGGGTAATATCTAATTAAAAAGACGTAGCTAGGCGTTTCGACCAGACTGTGGTCTTCATCAGGAGTACAGATACAGCAATTGTCTGTGTTTATATATGATTGACATGGTAGCACATTTAGCACAGTCTGACCCATTGGGTTAAAACAAAATCAGTCAATTGATGTCCTATAGGCACTGAGGAGAATAACTTAATAAGGATACAGTGATCGGGGGGGGGGGGGAGGGGTGCGTAAATGAAAGGGTTATATCACGGTAATACTAGACATTTAATTTCATGTATGTTATTTTAGCAGAGTATTCATTGTGGGTTGGGGGTTTTTTTCCAAAAAGGGGCGACGCCTGAAAACATCATTGAAGGACATTTTTGTTATTGTTTAAATATTATATTGGCCGTAATTGTTTAAATATTATATTGGCCGTAAATGAAAGTTGAAAAAAACATTTACTGTCATGCGAATGTATGAAATTTGATTTAGTTCGAGGAAATAATGTTGTTAACATATATTTATCACTTTTTTATAGGCGTGCAACTGCAAGTGCCGGTACGCCCCAGTGGGACCCTAGTGTCACCTATCTACAAGCTGCAGGCTAGTACACTTTATTATTATCTTAATTATTGTTGTTGTTATTTCGATGTCTTCATACATTTGAGAAACCATTATAATTAATCCAAGATAATGAGAGGTAGTCCTCTATCTTTTAAGGGTCTCCACCAATGATATGTCCGTATGTAGGATGACTAGGAGATATAATTATGTTGTTATACTCCTGTAACAATTGTACTAAAGATAGCTATTCAAGAACAAGTCAAGTCTGTATTGAGTCTTCTTTATTAGGGCTAGCTCACAGGATGGTTACCATGGCAACGGGGCTGGTTGCCATGACAACGGGTAGCTGGGCCAATACATTATGAAGGTTACATGTGGCTATAGATCCACACATCATAACATAACAAGTACACTTTATTATTATCTTAATTATTGTTGTTGTTTTTTCGATGTCTTCATACATTTGAGAAACGCTAAGAGCGTCGCTAATTGGGAAAGCTGCTCTCCCAGCTATTTCCTATACAAATCTCAAATTTCACTTATTTGGATCTCAAATACCCTACCCAACCTTGTCCCAAGAGTTTGGGTCTCTTTCTTAATGTTGAGGATAGATATTTGAGTATTTGAGTATTGGTGACCACCAGTAGATTTAAATATACTACACTTGCCACCATTTCTAAAGCCCTGTCCTGCCCTCTATAGTCATAGCCCCACATAACATGTGACCTGCCTCGACCAATAAGATCAGAGGATACAGGAGCCTGTTTACCCATTTACAGGTTACAGGCCACACCGCCCTGCCACCTATTGTTAACTAGTGGCAATTCCAAAACCAAATAATAACTTGGCTTTTACTTGACCACAATCTGGTCAGTTCTTAAATCACTGAATTTAGATATTTATTGAACTTTCCATTAAGTAAGAGATCGATAATAGTGAGTTTGGGAACTAATCTCAATGTAATTTCGAAAGAACCATCCAATATTAATACTAGGGAAGGCAACTTTATATAAATTGAAGTAGCCAATCAGAAGCGTGCCGTATATTTGGTTGTGTTCAAAAAAGCAGTAAAATCTCCCAATTCATATATGTGTTAATCTGGCCCCGTTTTATGGATATGCCTATGCTTATCATGTCATAGATACACCATTGTAACATAAATGCATAGCCTGCAACGATTATTATGTACGATAGCATTTTTTAAGCTTTTATTTTTACCTATATTACAATTAATTTGATCTAAAATACATTGAGAAACTGAATGCTATTATCTAACGTATAATTGAACAATGATCTAGACTAAGGTTACTGCGATACCTACGAGACCTGTGTCTCTTAAAGCCGCATTCTGAGCTAAAGCGACCCAAGAATATTTTTCTCAGTTTTTTCCCCTTTATCCTGAGTGCTATAGAATGCAAGATTCAAATAAAGAAAATGACGAAAAAGGTATATTTCCTCGAATTTCCTGAGTTTTTCATGAATGCATGGCCTTTTCTAGAATATTTTTATTATTTTGTTTTTTGTTGATCTTGTGTGGCAGTCTGGATCAAATGGGATTAATTGTGCAATTAGTTGGCTTCTTCATATACCTATCTAGCCAGTGGTATCCTTACATTTTCGATTCCAAAAGGATTCCCAAAGTTTAAGAAAAAAGTGAGATTTCGGCGGGTCATCTAAATAACTATTTTTTGGAGATAATGTAATTTTACACCAAGAAGAACAGGTCAAAATCCTTTAATACTCCATCTGGAAAATCTTTGGGCGGGTCTGAAATTTCATTTTTTAACGGGAATTAGCTGAGAATGTAGCTTTAACCTTTTTGTACATTTAAATTAATGCTATGATGCTGAGGCGAGCATTATGTTTCATTAGCTGGTGAATCTAACACTCCTTAATACTCACACATGTTAATTTCTATATTTTTAACGTGTTACAGCTGCCACTCCGCAGTCCAAACCACAATATCAAGTCAACTCATTTGATGATGACGAGCAATTTTACCTTGATATTGGCCCCTTAAGCAAGCTGCCGGATCCTCCTATGCCTCCAGTGAAACCCTTGGGTATCATCCGGCCCTTGCCCTCATTACCTAAAGCTAGGCAGACAGATTTAAAAGAGCGATATCATGAAAAGGACCGGAGTCATCTTTCAGGAGTTGAAGAAGAAGATGACGCTTTACCTATGGACCCTTACCAAAGAGCCTTGGAATATGAAAGGCAAAAATCAGCGAGTAGTTCATAATTGTATTATTCAAAGCGTGCATTAAATGTATACATGTATACTAACGAATATTTCTCTGTATATATAATTCATCCATTACAAGTATTGGTTCGATATCTTTATTCGAGAGAGACGTGCTCCAGTTTTCACCTAACATGTTACACATTTATAATCATCGTTATCTCCCATGACATCCCATCAACGACGTCATCGTCATCGTCATTGTCATCAAAAATACTATTAGACCCTAGCTAGACCCTCTTTTGTAAGGGGCAACTGAAAAAAGAAATGAAAATCACCAACAGGTTATATGAGTTCACCTAGCAAAATTGTATTAGAGGAAGTATAATTTGTAACAGAAAGGTTCTCATTGTACATCATAATCGACATATAGACGAATGCGACAGAAAGTGGTAAATGTAGGTGCAAATATATGTAGCCTAGATATAGAAAACGATGAAAGATCCAAATGTATGATAATTACATGATAAGCTGAACCAGCAGTGCACAGGTCAGCATTCTTAACGATATCAAGAAGAAAATAAAAATTATAGTGTTAATCGCCAGATACAATGGCCAGTGATAATTGTTAAGGTAATATTACAAATAGACCAGCTGTATTGTTATACTATATTATATTACTATATTGTTATACTATATTATATCATCTTATGATTACTCAGGAATCACAGAGAATACTTTCGTTCCACCGTCACTATATATTATGGAAAGCCATTTATGTACATATCCCCAATCCGTAATAATGGACTAGCAGAATTCCTGTTCAGCGTTATACAGTTCCTGTTCAGCAATACACAGCGCCGGGATAGTAGCCCACGGCGGCTGGGTTAGGCTTCTGCCCTGCTGATCAGCAACAGGTCTCTAGTCTCAGATTTGGGATAGGAACTGGTCTGCCATATTCATTCCTGAATAGACTTTTTTTTAAGAATAAAAATAATTAGTAGTACCATGCAGGCCTGTTATCAAAGTTATCCTGTTATCAATATTTATGTACATGTCCCCATAACTCTAGAACGGGAAGATTAGCATGCTGATCAGCAATAGGGGCCTACAGAAGGAAGACTAGCCATAGAAAAAGCGTGTGGACTGGGAATTTTATTTCCTGTTCAGCTGTGGGATAGCCTTCAACCCGCACTCTTCCTATTCTTTCATGGAAAATATTGTTTTGGAATATTTGTGTTGCCGTTATCACATATATTAGCTTCAAAATAATGAAATATACCGGGGACAAAAATTAATTTTGAAAAGTGGGTTTCTGACTGGTCTACACCCTGGATCCGCCCTTGACTTCATGGTTCTTCCAAGGAGACAATAAACGTTAAGCATTGGACGAATATTTTTTTAAAACCTTTATCCAAATTAGCCTGCCTTTGTGGCTCTTACAATGCTATGACATATATAGAGAGAATGGAACTCTATTCACTATTTATTATATAGATACATAGGCTAGACAAATATTGATATATAAACCTTTCTTTTTGGTTTTGAATCGTCATAAAGTATCTAAAAGCTAAAACTAAAAGAAAACCAAATTCGAATTTTTATGGTACACCAGAGTTGTACATTACACGTACCATAAAAATATTTTTATTGCACCCCACTTATTGCACCTTTCATAGTAATGAGGTGATTTGTTCCCCTCTCTTAATTATAAAAGGGGCATAGGCTATCGGGGATATAGCCCTGCTCAAACAAACTAGTATTGTGATATCTATCCTTATTAATGATAATCGATGAGAGGTATTAATAATATCTGTGATTCCAAATGGTCAAGGGAAACGCTCAGCAAACGGCAAAATAATTATATTAAGTTCAATATGTCCACTATTTCGAAACAAATGCAAGTTATATCAAGTTATGTTGTCTGAGAAATAGCATAGGCCTATACCATTTAATCTGAACTGGTTGCGCAGGCCGTATATTGTATATTGTATATTCTGGGGTTCTGTCTTAACACTACAATTAACTGGTTTATATATTGAGTGTCAGGGCTATCTTTGGAAGAATAGGAAGAGTGCGGATTGGGGCCTATCCCGCAGCTGAACAGGAAATATAATTCCCAGTCCGCATGCTTTTTCTATGGCTATTCTTACTTCTGAATTCCTGATCAGCATGCTAACCTTCCCGTTTTAGGGTTATGGGGACATGTACATAAATGGAGGCTAATGCTTGATAATCGTGATCAGGAAATGTGAAGGCTGAACAGGTGTGGGGTGGGACCTTATAAATTTACGACATTGCTGAACAGCAAAACGTTCTGCGGAATGGCACCCAAGGCGGGGAAGACTAGGAAAAGCATGCTGCTGTTCAGGAATTGATAATGGCTGAGCAGGAACTATGAAAGTGGAAGTCTAGGCTAATCCTAAAATGTAACTTTTTGGAAGAATAGGGAGAGTGCGGGTTGGGTGCTATCCCGCAGCTGAACAGGAAATAAAATTCCTAGTCCGCATGCTTTTTCTATGGCTATTCCTACTTCTCTATTCCTGATCAGCATGCTAACCTTCCCGTTTTAGAGTTATGGCGATATGTACATAAATGGCTTTCCATAATATATAGCCATGCCATAAACGGCAGGCAGGGGGTCAGCGCTCCCGGGTACAAGATTCCCTGTACCCTGTTGCTTTTAACATTGAAGTCTATGGAGTGAGGTGAACCCGATGTGCTTTTTACCCCAATAATTCATAATTTTACTAGGATGATCGCAGAAGTTGACAAAAAATCGATTACATGGTATTACCCCCTATAACATAACTTACTTTCAGTCACTTTGAACCTTTTTTTGACACATTTTGGAGGAGTAACTTAAACAGGAACACTGATGAGGCCTAATAAGAGGTGTGCACAGGGACCTACAGGGGATTTCCAATGGTGATTTCCAATATAATACTGGATATTGCATGTTAGATATTAAGTTTTACTGTTTCCCAAGACTAATTCTGGAGGATGAGATGTATCTGAAGTCCATACAATGCAAGGATAAATCCCTCATGCTTAATTAATTAGCTCAATATGAAAAATATATCAGCTGACTACGAAAAAAAACCCAACTCAACTACATCTGCTCCAATGTATAGCATTATTCAACCAAATTTCTTCTTTTTCATAAGTACTTCAATTCACCCTGCTTTAAATATGCAGGGAATCGATCATACTCAACTAGTGCAACAACTTGGAATTGTCCATATTTGGTCATTGTGTACCTACATGAATTGTTTATTCAAACAAATCATGCAAGTTGGCCTTTTTCTGGTGGGCAGCAAGTATTCCTCTATCCTTGAGGATTTTTATTTAGCTTTTAAACGCTTTTTTTATCAACTTTTCCTAGGTATCATGCCGGAACCCTATGCTAATGTATAGGGTTTGGTAGGGAGTGAGGCAATGTTTGTACCCCTCTCCCGGCCTGGGTGGACAGTACCTCCTGATGAGTACCATCTGGAGGCTATTAATACCAACGCGTTAGACGGACCTTATAATCAATATGCGGAGGGTTACTTGGAAGAACAATAGATTGTGGAAAGGATAACCCATTTTCTCTAAAATGATGTAACTGTTTTGAAAAGGGAAATAGAAACACTTATATAATTGATATATGATGCAGGCAAAATTAAAAAAAATTAACTTAAACAAAAGTCAGGCCTGAGATTTTTACCCCACCATATAAGATAAGACGTATAGTAAACCATGGAGGGGGAAATGACATAGAATTGTATAAATTTATATATTATACCTATCTAGGAGTGGAAATTGATTCGGACTTAATATTCAAAGACTGCTTAGAAAGCATATTCATGTTCTTGAAGGATTAATGACCGACATTGAGGGAACCTAAATATGAGTGGCCCTAAATATAGATAAAATGTTTCGAACCAACTTAAAACATTGAACAATCCGGAATTAGAAAATAGAATAGAAAGACACATGCTGGAATGTATATGCATAAAAATAACTCAAGACGAGGGCCAAATTGACAACAACAAAACTCTAAGAAGTGTGGCGAGGGTGAAAAATCGAGGGTATAACCAACAGTGAACAATTTGGGAATTCAATATAGTTTATGAGATGCCGATGATGTGGAATGGACTGGCCCTGGTTGGTGGATAGCAGGGAATTTAAAAACATTCTTAATAGTCAATATGGTGTTATAATGGTATCACCAATACCTAGGTCCTAGTCCTAGGAGGCCTTGGGCAAATAGATAAAGAAAGAAATACGTTGGAGGTGAACAAACTAAATAAGAAGACTTGGTATATACACCGACACGCAATATGTTTTTTGTTGTAATTTGTTGCCATCTTATTTATATACATATCAATATTTATACTTTTATATATATATTTATTCAGAAACAATAACAGCATGGTTGGTAGACTTTTCCCTATTATTTTTTTTCTCTTGTCAAACATAGGTGGATAAAGGTAGGTAAATAAATATAATATGAGATAGTGTTGATTTTGGGATCTTCTGACAAAGGTGAAGTTGATGGGTAACATTGTTTCCCGAATAAAGACTTTCAAATAAACCATATGCATCTAGTCAGTGCATGAGATGTTATTATGTACAAGTTCAACCTTAATTGATAAACGCTTTAAAGAGATTTCACAAAATGTCCCATTGTGAAGAAACAACAACAGCGTCTAATATAGATTACATGTGTAAATCAGAGTGGGTCTTCACTCTTAAAGGCTTCAAATATATCAACTATCAATTATGATGTACATATTCAAATATTAACAAGATTCGTCTAGGCAATAACTATTATTATTGTGATTAGTAGTACTACATAGTATTATTTCGGTTATTAGTATCAAAATCAGTATTTTTGATCAGGTATTGCCGAGAATGAGAATCGCATCATTGATATAAGACTTTGTTCTCAACAAACATTATAAAACTTGATAATCATAGCTTATTACATTTGGTTTATACTTTCTTACTAAGATCACAATCTTTTTAGTTTTAGATCACTTTTCATATCAAGTGCACTGCACTTAGACCACTACAAAAACCCAAACATATGTTTATCTAAGAGGGTGCTACCACAGGGCACTGAATATTCACGCTATAGATAATGTTGAATTATACATGATATCCAACGTGTGCCTGCAATGTGAGCATGTAGTATCACATGATTAGCATGTTTCCGGAATGCACAAGCACTGAATGTCAGTTCTTCTGCAACAAAATGTCGTCATGGTCGCTGGGGCTTTCACATCGCACTGACCGCCCTCCCAATCAATGTCTTCTTTATATCTTTAAGGATAACATCGGTCACAGAATGGAATTTTCTCTTCGAGGTTTCTTTTTGATCCAACACATCTCCAATTTTGGAGGAATTTGTATTTACTATATATTATATCAGAGTTGAGAGAATCCCTCCAAACCGAGGGAAAGGCTCTCGATCACTCCAATCCACAAAATGACATTAAAATCCCATTAGGACGTCTACTCCCGAATGAAAGCCATTAGCACAGTAGGCGTCCAATCACTGACATACCTTTCGTATTTGAGCTGACAGGCTGTGCGCCTAGACTGTGTAGGATTTACATTTCGGCGTTCGCTAAAATCCTCATTTTATTTATTTTCACTCAACCACGCGCATCTTTATTTTTTGCTGAATCTATGTCAAATTCTGCTAAAACTATATAAAAGCAGCAAGATATTGACAATTCCAGTCCCATGGATCGAACAATAAGAATAATTTTGGTCCATTTATCGTTATTTTAAAGCGCTTGAAGACAGAGCGCATAAAAGAAACTCGTACGCGGTGGAATAACATCCTCATCTCTTAATTAAACGATCCCCATTCCTGAAGTCAGGGTCATAAAGAGAAAAAAGCTCTCCCTTCCGAAATAACTGGTTAAGGGACTCGAGATTGCACCCTTTAGATGCCCCCGCCAAATATAAAACACAATATTAGGGAGATGACTGCACCAAATAGATTCAGAACACATTCATTTCAGAGAATAACATTTCTACGGGAAGGTGACTGACGGGAGTTAGGACTAATTGGAGGTATACTATAGTAGAAAGGGAACATGTTGCCGGGGGTATGAGGGACGGGGGTTTGAATGAATATGGAAATTTATACAATGGCAGCTGGTGATGACACATGTGAAGGTGATCCGGGTGTTTCCTGGAATAACTACTTCAGACTGGAACTGGCTACAAGGAGAAGAAGATCATCATGTCCACCACCACCACCACGCCAATACACACTCTGGTTAGTTCAATAAGTTTTATAAAACAATCAACATTTCGTTTACAACAATATTCTCATTCGAAACTTACCAAAGGCAAAGATACCCAAGATATTATTTAATTTTCCTATTTAATATAACATGCTGAAGTATAGACTTTTAATTACTGCGCTTAGGATAGACAGTTTACAATACAGATTTCTACCGAGAATATATTGTTTTAGATTATTTCTTAAATTTTACATGAAAGAAGACAAATCATATGACATGATACACATGCATATAACCCATACCGGTGTTAGTCCCAATTCTCTACATACAACTTTAGGACAATCGGCTTTTATATCTATATGTGACAATCCATAATGTCCATAATGTGTCCCATACAGTCTATAGGTTCACAACCTCTCAGATCAGGTAAGTATGTAAGTGATTGGACCTGGAGTAGGCGTCCTAATGAGATTCTAATGGCATTTTGCGGTTTAGAGCTAAGGGGTTTCCCTCATATATTCCAAAATTTCCAAATGAATTCATGGAACCTTTATTGATATGCACACAAGGTTCCTATGCCTTTTCCGGGATCAAGACCGTTAAACGCTCATAGATAAAGATTGAACATTTCTGAATGACATAGAAATGGGAGCGATAAAAAGTTTGTCATGATGATGTGTGGTCGCAACATAATCGGATCCTGGAGGATGCTATTAATTTAAAGACGCAGTCCTACTGGAAGTTTTGTCTTTCTATCTATTTATAATTATGATTCTGAATCTATCTATTTGCCAACATTTCACTGGATTAAACCTTGCGGGAAATTGTATAAGTTGCCAGGAGCATATCGGGATTAACACCATCCTTTTGTGGAGATATATATTCACCTTGATCTAGAGACGAGTTTCTGAAATAAAAATCATCTAATCAAAAGATTTTATAATTTTCTCTTCAGACACATCGGCATTCAATATCTCAAAGGAACTTGCTGCGTTCCGACCTGGAGTTAGAATCAGTAGCTAAAGAGGAGCCGGAGCGCGGAGAATGGGGCGGCAAATTGGAGTTCATTCTCACCTGCGTGGGTTACGCCGTGGGCCTGGGGAATGTATGGAGATTTCCGTATCTCTGCTACAAAAATGGCGGAGGTAAACGCTCAATTAATCAGCTTTTAAAGTTCTTTAAACATAGTAATATACCAAGCTACTACGCTATCAAACGGTACATTCTATTTTCAGATACACAAGAGAACATAGTTATTATGCAGAAACTTCTTGCATCAAATTATAGCTTCTCCAAAGTCTTCGAAATTTCTCCATTGGTAGATATTTTTAATCTTCTCATGTATGAAGCTATTTTCATGATTTTATAAATGATTAGGAATGAGCACACACGTTAATATTTCCCATATATATACTATATGGACTTAATATAGAACGATGCAAACCCCTCCTTAATTGTTTTCAACTGAAAATATATGGATTTACTATTATTCTCGTTCATAATCAATTGTAATCAAACATCTATAATAACTTCTTATGATTATAACTGCTTCTTGTCAGGTTTAACTATGTTTCTATATGGTAAAGTTGTTTTGTCTACTCTGTCGGTTATATTGTAAATTTTGTTTATTCTCTTTATGCTAATTATTTCAGTTGATTATATTGTAACTTTTGGATTCTGTATAGTAAACAAAGAAAAGAGCATGTAAGCTATTATATGATTTCTCCGTTTATTAATGTGGTTTTTAAAAAATGAAACTAAAAAGCAGTTAACATTTCCCCCGATTATGTAGGAGCCTTTCTTATTCCTTACGTGATCATGTTGGCCTTGGTTGGACTCCCGCTATTCTTTCTCGAGCTTTCCTTCGGACAATTTTGTAGTCTTGGACCAATTACAGCCTGGAAAATCAATCCTCTTTTGAAAGGTAAGTTATTACAGAAAAGGTCCAGTGTTGATATATATGTAGACCCTGTCTATATTGACTAAATTGTAGACCTAATTCATCCTCCTAGGAGAAGCGTATGATTTAAAGAGACATTAGTTTAGAGAGTTATAATTATAAGTATGTTCTACAAATCGGAAATACCATCTCCTCTTTTTCTAGTTGTTTGGAATCATCTCCTCTTTTTCTAGTTGTTTGGAATGGTTTACTCATTTGAATTGTATATCTTAGTTACCTTAAGATGCGCAACCATGTCAATTAGCAATTAACATTATGCCTACACATGTTTACCAATACTTTCCCTAGCGTTTATTTCTGTTTTAACTGTCTGAAAACAGGCACGAATCTCTCACAATTGTTCAAAGTCAATGTGGCAAAAGAAGAGAGTCCTTGACTTGAAAAACGTTTCCCAGAATAAAACAAAAAAAACTCATTTCCCATATCGAAAGCAACAGAACTAATTTATAGACAAGGTGTAGGTAGCCGTTGACTCCTAAATGCATGTACATGTATAATTAATGTGTAAGGTGATTATAGGACTTGGATACACGATGGTGATTACCAATACCATGGTTGGAGTCTATTATAATGTCATTATCTGCTGGTGCATCCGCTATCTCTTCGCTTCCATGACACTCACGCTCCCATGGACGGGTTGTGATAATGAGTGGAACACTGCCTATTGTAGAATCAGCACTGGTGTGTCGAATATCTCCTGTGAGTAATCATCCCCATTTATCCACCAGCATGCAAATAAAGTATTTTAAATAGGGGTTTGCTAATTAGATTGTTTTTGTTCTAGAACTAGAAAGGAAACACATATTCCGATTAGCATTGGGCAATCATTTATAGTTGATTGTTGGCCAAGTGTATGTATGCAATAAACATAGTTTCGTGGGGAAATTGAAGCAATTCGAAGATTAATTAAATCACAACTCACATATTTAATGCTTTAATAATGTATTTGTTCAATAACCCGGTTGTCTAGATTCTGTTGTTGTATGTGAGTACATGTTTCATTACAGATGGGAACGAATCAGAAATACTCTCTCACAATATGACCTTTCCTGTGAAAACCCCCAGTGAAGAATTCTTCTAGTAAGAGAACCTTCTTTTCCAGACAAATATACTTATTTTAAATTAAACATTGAGAAAAGTATTCTAAGAAAAGTCCAAAGGGAAGGATTATGCCAAGTTGGAATAAGAAACTTGATCGTTATGACCTAATCTGTTCTTCTTTTCTAGTATAGCTCAAGAATGTTTAATGCTTGTTATAGACAAAAGAGCAAACGTATGAACATTGGAGGCGAAAGTATTTATCCTGTATATAATGAGTCAACATCACATGTTAATTAGGTAAACTTGCTGTTATTATCATTATTTCAGCAACAAGGTGCTAAATATTTCTGATGGAATGGAGGATATAGGTGGAATACAGTGGTCATTGGGAGCGTGTTTGGCGTTGGCCTGGTTTATTGTCTTCATTGTCCTCATCAAGGGCATTGCCTCCCTAGGAAAGGTAGGTAAACCTTAAAGCTGCAGTCTCATCCAATTTACTCATTGTTCCACCTATAAGACTGAAATTATCAATATTTTGCTGCTGACTTTTATTATGTTCTGTAGGAAAAACAACAGGGTGAAATCCTAAACAAAATTGTTCAAATAGCTTTCAGTTGGATAGGAAAGGAACGGAAGAAAAAATTAGAAGATCTTAAATTCTTGATCGATGTTAACTGAGAATACAGCTTTAACTATCATTAATATCTAATCTCTATTATCTAATAATGATTGTAGTACACATTTTAGTACTAGAATACTCCTAAACTATCCCAAGTGTGTACTTAAAATAAATAAATATCATTTAAAACCATTATGTGAGAAACTTCAAAGTAACCATACTGGTCATGTTATGTAATTAGGAAGATGCTGGTATGGATGTCGATGTATTTAAGTCAGTTCACTTTAAATCGATGTCACATATTGGCCTCATCCTGTCTCAGGAGTGAAAACATGCAAAGGGGACTAAATCATCCGGAGAATTTTTACTTATCAATATTTCCAACTGGAAAGATCTTAGGATAACCCTCTCAGTGTGTGTATGGTTAAGTATCGTGGGTAATGTTTTAACTAACATTGACTAAATTTGTTTTCAGGTTGTGTACTTTTCTTCAATTTTCCCGTACGTTCTACTAACAGCTATGCTGATAAGAGGAGTGACATTACCGGGAGCGATTAAAGGCATAGAATACTATGTCAAGCCGGACTTCAGTAAACTTATGGATGCCACTGTAAGTACAGCATTTCCCCGAATACAAAAGCCAGGGTTTGAATGGAAGACTGGTTTGAATAGAAGCCGAGTCTCCAAAAAACAATCTGCAGGCAAAAGTGGGAGATGAAAGTCTAATCTACCATAACGTCAGAATACATAAACTGGCCAGCCTTGTTCAGCAAACGTATTCAAAATCGTTTACTGCGAATATGTTTTTTAAACGCTCTATTTACAGTGTACATTCGCTCTCAATAGAGGATTTACACTTTTATCCAAAATAGGCTGAATATTTTCAACAATGCCAGTTCTTTTATCAATGATCTATGTATTTCAAATGCATGATGGGAAAGATAAAGACTTGGCAATTTACATTCGAGGACTGATTTAATATATATTCGACCCATGTTGAACATGGAAAATTTTCTGTAGTTATTACACTGCCATATAATACAACTCCCATAATTCCTTACGCATCAAGATTTAACATGGCGGCTATGCAAATTCCCTATTAACTCATCTTAATTGTTTCCCATTGTCAGCTGTCATTTCATACATAATAATAACATTTTTCTTTTCTCACTAAGGTTTGGAGTGACGCTGCTGTTCAGATATTCTACTCCTTAAGTACCTGCACCGGAGGACTGGTTGCCATGGCAAGTTACAACAAATTCAACAACAATTGTCTCAGGTGAATATTGATATTGAAGGATTTACTGGTTTAGATTTCCATGTGTAGTGGTATTTGTTAATCAACATCATGTCACTGCGAAAAATTTGGGATGTGGGCAGGTTTGCAGGCCTAAAATCTCATCAATTGATTTTTTAATAAAAGTTTTATCGTGTAAAATAATGTTTAAAATGTTTATACTGAGTACATTTATTATATGCGCACTGGGTATGACGTGGGGTTATCTCAAATCATTTAATTCTTAGTGTTAAAATAAGTTAATGTATGTCAGATTTTAAAACTTTACCTATATATGCTGAATTATCCGATTTTGCATATGATATGTGATGATACAGATCACTAGATCTCACAAACGAAATTCAGCCACACATAATTATTATGTTCTCAGGTATTTAATGATTTTTCTGTATTTCAGAGACTCTCTCCTCGTACCTCTAATTAACTGTGGAACATCCATATTCTCAGGCTTTGTCATCTTCTCAGTGCTGGGATTCATGGCTCATGAGAAGGGAGTCGAGGTGAAGGACGTGGCAGCCAGTGGTAATTAAATGCTAATACTTTGTTATCCATTTATATTATGGAGGGGAAGCATAGTGGTCTAGGCTGGTGGCTGGTCTAGGGGAAGGGTGGTGCAGTGGTCTTAGCTGGTGGTTGATCTAGGGAAAGGGTAGTGCAGTGATCTAAGTTTCTGGCTGGTCTAGGGCAATGGTGGTGCAGTGGTCTAAGGTGCTGGCTTTGTATAGGGGAGGGGTGGTGCAGTGGTCTAAGGTGCTGGCTGGTCTAGGGGAGGGGTGGTGCAGTGGTCTAAGGTGCTGGCTGGTCTAGGGGAGGGGTGGTGCAGTGGTCTAAGGTGCTGGCTGGTCTAGGGGAGGGGTGGTGCAGTGGTCTAAGGTGCTGGCTGGTCTAGGGGAGGGGTGGTGCAGTGGTCTAAGGTGCTGGCTGGTCTAGGGGAAGGGTGGTACAGTGGTCTAAGGTGTTGGCTTTGTATAGGGGAGGAGTGGTGCAGTGGTCTAAGGTGTTGGCTTTGTATAGGGGAGGAGTGGTGCAGTGGTCTATAAAGGCGCTGGTGTTGTACACAGGGGAGGGGTGGTGCAGTGGTCTAAGGCGCTGACTTTGGATAGGGGAGAGGTGGTACTTGAATGCAACATATACAGCTTTTCACCATTTTGTAGAAAATATTATTTATTTCTATTCAATTCATGGAGCCCTAATGAGATCCTTGTTTGTTCACTTAACTTCCGTCACCCTGTAGATCGTGATATTACGTACCGGTATTACAACAATAAAAATAAGATAAAATGTGAATAAAATTCGGATAGTAAACTTCATCTTACATTCATAAAGAAATACCTCTATATATATATATATATATGCATGTTTAAACTTCAGGTCCAGGGCTGGTATTCGTGGTGTACCCAGAAGGCCTATCGCAAATGCCGCTGCCCCCGCTATGGGCAGGATTATTCTTCCTTATGATGATGACTCTTGGATTTAGCTCTGAAGTAACCACAACTTTATTGTTTGGACATAAAAATAAATACTGATTTGAATTTTGATACATATTTAATGCAATTAATCTCATTACCAATACAAAAGAATCCATTCATAAGACCGCTATGAATAATGAATTATTTCCGGGCGGTAAGCAATACCTATATTTTTTAGTTAATGATATTATTCTATTTGTTCTATAAGTTTGACAAAAAGGTGATGTCCTTCTGGATTTTAATCCTGGTCTTCCAGGACAAGCCTAGCACTGACGAAAAGTTAATCCGATGGCGTTAATTAAACCTCTTATCATTTGATTCCAGTTCTCTATGATTGAGTGCTTCTTCGCTTCTTTCATTGACGAATTCTCATCGGTGTTACGCAAAACCCCAACCCGTACTTACATATTCCGAGGCCTGTGTTGCGCCTGTTTCTTCCTTCTGGGACTTACAATGATCACCCGGGTAAGTATCATAATATAACATTTTTTTCGGGGTAGTTAATCATAAATTTTCCAAATATTCTTAAACACCATGACAACAAAACAAGGTACAAACGTCATCAGCAAGAATCTTTTTGTTATTTTGTATGTGTGCCTTTGTATGATCCTCGATTTCTCTTACGTGCTACGTCCTCATATGGTTTCTTAACATCTCAATATGGAGAGTGTCATGTTTAAAGAAAGAAAGGGATGAACCTTATCTGAAAAAGTGAAATTCACAACTTTGGAAATGATGAATAAAGATAAATCAACGAAGATTGAGGTAAAGAATCACCCAAACCGGCAACCTTTCTGTAATTTTCTGTTGTTTATTTCCGGTTCAACATTTGCGCCTTCTCCGGGGCGTCTTCAGGCACACTTAAAAATCTCGTTTATATATAATATAGGAAACATGTGTTTACAACGGTGATGCACACACCATCAGTTTATTTTCAGTTTTAGTTTTAGTGGAGCCCCAACAACCCCTTTTGTTACAATTAATGGTCCTAACAATTACAGTATCCGGTTTCAAAACTACTAAACACTTTCATCTGGAAAGCCTTTCATGCACACACTATTAATGGTGTGATTGGTTAGAAGTTAGCAGAATTGGTTAGCAAATAATTATGAAATCGATGAAGAATAAAGGTTGTTGAGTCAATATTCTAAATGTTGATAGCTATTTTTTTTAATAAATTTTATTGGCGAAGTTTCACATTACCGTGGTAATTCTCATTGCCAAGCTAGGCAATTTTTTAAAAGATAAAAACAAACCTAAATACTAATCACCTGAAAGTACATGGTACAACTTGGGCATGGTACAACAAAGCACAAGTGAGCTTTGGATACATGTACATAACTTTAGTGCATCCATGTATTGACTTTACTGTGAAAAGCTTTTGTCATATAAATTGCGACATTTCTTTCAGGGAGGATTTTATCTTTTTAATCTAATAGATACTTACGTAGGAGGCTTTCCATTGCTAATGATAGGGTTATTGGAGTGTAGTGCACTGGTCTACACTTATGGTAGGTAGTAGGACTAGTTTGACAGTATGAGGATTTTCGTCACCGCATGTGTAGGTTTGTAGAAGAAACATGCAAATCCCTCTGATCTAATGATTGAACGAGTTGGATATGAAGTCTACATTAAGTTTTAAATTATCGAAGGTGACTGACACCTTCCCGGAAGCCTATAACATATCCTCTATCATAAAGCAGCCATGAACCAGAATTCTTGGGAATTGGTGTAAACAATCGCAATTATTAAAAACTACTGCTGCTAGTATCCCTGGTAGGTCTTGTCCCATGAAGCATTATATCTAACAAGCGTGAGGTTTAATGGAAGTAAAATGAGATCAAATGATAGCACACTTAAAGTTATAGCAGTGCCAGTTAATAATATCATAAACAACAAAGCATATGACTATATTGCTGCACCCTAAGTTAGGGACTTTGTTTTATTACCCACATTTTAAAAAGGAATCCTTGAAATTAACACGTTTTCTTTGTTATCATAAGGCTTAAGATTTTCCTGCTATTTTTTTTTAAGAATAAAAGACCATCATGGGAAAATGTAGTTTTATGACATAACACAGCAAAGGCTTGTGCCCTTAAGTGAGCCAGGGAGAAATGTTGTTTGAGTGAAAAATATGGGCCTCTATGTGATTCTAAAAAGTGTCATGTTAATCCTTACAATCCCAGTTTTTGCCTAAACAGCCATTTTTCAGTGAAAATTGGTGAAATTTGGGACATTTTGGCTTTCAATTCTTCATGTTGCCATTTCCACCATTATGATAGTACAAAGTTGACATATATGCCAAAAATTGGCAAATTTAATTTTGTATGTTCATGCTGCAGAACCATTTACCCCAGAGAAATTGCCATGGAAACAGTTGGAACTCAGGATTTTTGTAACATTTGAGACGCGGCTACCATGGAAACAGCTGTTAATATGAAAAAGAATTCTTGTAATTGTGCATGAGACAGTTTCAATTACAGATAGCCCTGAATCTTTTCTTTTATTTGGCATATCATACGTTATTCTATCATGAAAACTCATAAAGTTATCATGAATCATATGAAATAAGTCAAGGTAACTTCAAGTTTTAGTCCCTAACTTAGCGCGCACCACTATAAAACGCGAAGCCAGTATGACCCTCTATATCCCTTAATTGTCTATGCAGGGAGGTTTCTACCTGTTTAACCTGGTAGACACATACGTCGGTGGCTTCCCACTATTGATTGTGGGACTTCTAGAGACAACAACACTAATGGGCTCATATGGTATGTCTTCATTAGACACTGGACAACTACTGGGTCTAATATTACCCTAGCTTTCACTTCACAAATTGGCATTGTATATAGTCTGCTTCCACAGCCAAATCAAATGAAGGAAAGCATTAATAAATAAGGAGAGTCTGAAAGAGCTCTTTTGTACAAAAGATCAGGTGTTACTTCCCCATATGGTTGGACATTATATCTTCGCTTTTGTATAGAAAGGAAATAATAGAATTCCAATAATAATATAATAGTAATAAGCTGCCTTTCGGAAAATCTCAAACGTTCGGTCTTGTATAATACATGTATATATAAAATCATTATATACATAGGATCGAGATCCGTTTCAACAATATTTGAATACCGATCCGATTAATACATCAATGTATATTGAACAAATGTCCACAAAATAGATTCTGAATGTTGACGAGAAACGAGAAAGGTGAGCGTACAAAATGAGAGACCATAGACAAAGATACTTCACTGGTCTTCTCATTTAATACTCAAGTCAAACATTATCTTTTATTATTTTGTTTCAGAATGAGTTATCAATAAGCATAATCCCTGCGTCACCCACACATAATATTGTTCAGACTTTGATTCAACTAAAATATATTTGAGATGTGATTTTTAAATCTCCTTTGATTTCTTCCACTACCTAACAGTTAGTAATCCTTAGATAGTATTAAGCCTTTCCTATCGGAAATGTGGGAATAGATATGCAGTATGATATGATATGATATGATATGATATGATATTTATCTTTAAATTTGGGGATTGGCGATGATCGAGATGAAAACGGTAAATTGATCTTGTGCTATATATACTGCCAGATGAAATAAGGGAGCATGAAAGTAGTAAATAGTGAATATCATTACTTGTAAACCTTTAACGACCAAGGGAGCTTGCAAGAACTGATTTTAATATGGTTTTCTAACACCCTGATTGCCTATACACCTACCAATTACTATATACATGTATGAATTCCATGAACTAATATTTATCCCCAAGGGATCCTGGATCTCGTACCCCGCTATTGATCAAAACCCGTTATCTTGTGCTCTATGCAAAGAAATGGTGTGTAATAATGTATTGCTGGATATGCTTTACTGGGTTTCTTATTTAATAATTTGTATTCATAAATTTGTAATTAAACTTGATATGTCTATACTTCTTGTTGCTGATACCATATTATATACATATATGGAGGGTCCTTGTAATCCAAATATTTGTTTTTAACATGGCCCCCGAACACAAAAAAAGTCTTGAACCTTATGGAACAATGTAAAATATGTATCTTCTGAGAAATGTTATGTATGTGATATTTAGTGATAGTTCTATCAACTTGTTGTTTTACTTAGGCTACTCACGAGTTGCTGAGGATATAGAAATGATGTTAGGGCGCCAACCAAACATTTATTTCAAGGTCTGCTGGTGCTTTGTCATCCCAATAGTTCTGACGGTAAGTCACGGGCATTCAATTGAATACAAATGAAAATCGTGAAATAATGAATATAAATGTAAAGTTTGTTTTATAAGTTTGTCTTATACATAGTTCCGATAGTATAGAAGTAGCTAATATCCTACAATCAATTTAGACAATGTTTTAGAAATGTTCCTTGCTAACCTATTTTTCCTTACATAGGTAGGAAATTCATGGAATACGATTTAGGATAATCTCTATAACAAATTCAATTCAAAATAGTATTCATTCATACCTAAGGAACCAAGTATCTAAGGAACTAAGTATATGAGCCATACTTCAAAAAAAGACTTTTCTTGTCTTCCAATATGTTCCTAGATTAGTGAAAAAGAAAAGAAAAGATTTTAAAAATTTATAATTATAATTATAATCTTTAGAGGACAGAAGAGCTTCGTAGTATATTGTAGTTCTAAGGTTAGCGGTAGGATTATAAATCATAAATTATCCTTATTAGTTTATCATAAACAGGAGAACTAGTTGATCATAAATAGGAGACATAGTTTATCATAAATTATAGATTCCTTCCCTAAATGTTTCCCTCCAGCTGCTTAGCAAGGGAAAGCTGATAGGGAAGGACATTATTAAGTAAGGATTTCTTATGCAACGGACATCAGAAATGTTGATACATATATATTGTCCGATCTTTCATCTAGGTTATCATCATATTCAAAGCTGTCCAGTACGAACCACTGAAGCTCTTTGAAACCTACGTCTACTCTTCCCAGTCAATGGCCGTGGCATGGGGCCTCGTCGCCCTGTCCACATCCTTTGTCCCTATATGGTTCATCGTGGGATTCTGTCGCAATGGTGGATGGCAGGTAATGTAATATAGTCATCCCACTGAATTACCCATTTCTTGTTGTTGCGACCTTTTTGTTCAGGCTCAGACAGGTCCACAGAATGCATCACTATATAGTGAAGAAGCTATGCTCAAAAGCTATGCTCAAAATACAGTGCAACACATCCAAACAAATCTTTTGAAACAATGCAATACCAAATATACTCAAACACACATGTATAGCATTTTATTTATTACCTGCCTGATTAAACAGAATTTACCAAATGTATAGACCTGCCAACTGTATATATATTTCAAGGTAATTTGGCCCCACTACAACAACAACTACAACTAATTATGGCTATTATACATAAATAAGGAAACTTGATTTATTTGCAGACATTACGGCGCAGTATGCAGCCTCTGCCTGACTGGGGTCCAGCCCAGGCTAGTGACCGCACTGGGCGGTACGATGGGAGGCACCGTACCTACAGCCACACGCGGCCAGAGAATGGCATTGGGGAAGCGCAGGTGTATGAAAACAAAGCCTACGCAGGAGATGGCGTTATCTATGCCTACAGTGAGAGAGAGGGCACGTGCCATCTGTGAGGATCAGTCTATGTGCATGGGGAGGACGCCATCTTTTGCCCCCATTTTTATGGAGCCTCTCATGATCCTCTGAATTGAAAAATTGAGTGAAAAACGTTAAATAGCCATAGACTTTCTGGTAGTGCAGGTATTCTGAATTTCATATGAGGAACTTCAATGTGTATGTGACATCTGTCGTTTCTTAACACATGTTTCCAGATGCTATAGATAAGTATTTGCATTATTGGTAAACCATACTTTTACTCTTACTTGGAAGTATACTAATCTGTTGTCATTGAATTGTTTCTGTTTGTCATACACTGACATTGGTGTCTACCTAAACAGAGCGCATGAATACATGGAAACGGAAGAGAATTAATAAAGGAGTATTTTACTATCAGAATGGCCAACACGCGGTTCATGTAAGATGTCAAATCAGAAATCTGAATGTTGACATTAATATTAATCTTATGTTAAATAATTATGCAAAGTTAAATGTAACAACCAACACTGTTCTTCAACTTCTTATGGAACAATGAAATAAAATACTGAAAAAATCAATCCTTATTCTTCCTCAAGCATGCAGAGAGAATGGAACGATATGCTCGTAAAGGTTATATGTCAAGTAGGAGGAAATCCGTTTACCTTCCAATTTCTACGGCTGATTTCATTTGATATTATATGCCTTTAGTGAAATATACATCCTTGCTTTTATTCGGGTTCTCCATAAAGTATCTTAAAGCTAAAATGAAAAGAAACAATAGGAAAATACTTCCCAATTCCGTCTATATTTGCAGGAACATGTCTAGTTAAAGTAAAGACAACAATTATATCAATGGAAGCAACTTTGTTTTTAACAATTTTTATTGGCAGATATTCACAACAGTGATACGTCTCATCCCTTAACTTAAAAGTTTGAATACTTTTTCAGTCTCAGACCAGGAATTGCTCATATTCTCGCAGGTGTTTTCGCCACAGTATGACATCTGTGTGAGTGTCGCACATAATTACGCTCGGCAAAACGCTCGGCGAGTCCTCGTGACAGCATTACCACAACCACACGCCTATGTCTTCACTGCACAAAACTAGACTGAGATGCTTGCCAATTGTGCAATCCCCGCACAATGTGTATAGCCTGCATACATATACATAACTGTTACTATTGCGGTCTTTGGGGATATTTTGTTTAACGATCTTCTCTCATACATCAAGTCTCACAAGCGAAACGTAACCATGTACATTATAGGCAATATTTCAAAATATTCAGCTGTAACCGGCTGTGGCCAATAGAATAAATACATTAGTGAGTATGCATTTGGAATTTTCTCCGTACACTGAGCCCCAAATATCCATGTCATATTGGAACTTGTGAACCTCTGACTAATGGAAGTTTGTTTACAGACACACTTTTAGATATAATGGGAAAGTTGATGTGTGACGTGCACAGTCTTTCTTCATATCATATCGATTGGTTTCAGATGTTTGAATTATTTCACAAGCTATTCAATACTGTCCCTGTCCCTCAAAGATCCTTCCTGTTCTGTGCAAAATGGAAGGCAACTAACCCGGACTAAGTCAATTAGTCAACATATACACACGTGGTCCGGATTCAATAGCTACCTGGTGACAACTCAAAGCATATGAGCTTAAGCATTCTTCCCAAAGGTGTTTTGTTTCACCATTAAATGTTATGTTTTCCTACCTGCTGGTTCGACGAGTGTAGCAGGGAGAAAATAAGTTTACCCCAGTTTATTAATCACTATAGCTATGTAATTGTGTATACATGTGTCCAGTACAGACCTATTTTTTGTATTATATTATATATTGTTAATTGTACCTAGATTATAACATAATGTATGTGAATGATAACAACCACTTTCAACAGGTATTATTGAGAATAGCATCGATGATGTAATGTCTTTCCTGAATAAAATAAAAAGTAAATCTTAAATCTCTGTCATGCCAATGTTTTCGTGTTTATAGATGGACCAAATCGAAATCTTTCATCCAGGCACATAACTAGGTTTTGACATCGCCTCTATCGTTCAACCTGATGGGAATATTAATTTACGTAAGTATTTTGAAATTCGTATATCTTTCACCATATATACTTATTGGAAGGGAGAGTCGATAATATTATGTAATACAATACTACTTTACAACACCAACACAAACAACGCCAAACAAGCCCTTTTCATCAGACAATTGATCCTGGATGACCCAACTCAAATATTTGATGCATAACATGGGAAACAATACTTTCATTTCAGGGACGGTGTAGATAGATATGTCATGGGCGCACAATGACGATAAGGGGGTATTGCTTTCATGATTCAATCTATGAGGCATTTCTGACCGGAGCGTCCTGCGGGAAGCTTCAAGTTGAAGAGTAGCAGAACGATATGAACTCTGGATACGCTCAGATACAGTGACAAAAATAGAGAAGACACATCATCCATACATACTGGACGGTTATCTGTAATGGAGAATCGCTGAGAGACTATTGATGTCAGTCGCAACATTCAGCCAAATTACAGGGAATATGTTCAGACCACTCCTTGTCAACATCTGCCGGAGCATATTGTTGATGCTTATTGTTCAAGGCAAGTACTTATATTTGTTGATGGTTATAACAATTTTAACAATAGCTAATTAATATCTGGAACGAATCTAAACCATTATTGTCAGATCTAAGGTTGGGAATAATCACTGATCATTCAGGGGAAGACCCTTGCACTGAACGATATTCTCAAAAAGAAAATCAAATGACAAATTCATTTGAAATTGACTACAATCCTGTATGGGTAATCTTCCTGATGAAAGGGGATCATCAATATCATTGATGCCCGACACATAATGTGTGAGGAAAGACAAATTCCATTGAAATTGGAATGAAAATTGATATTCGTTTTTTAAAAATTGATATACTTTAAAAATAATTTCAGTATGTCGAGTTCAAGGTTGGAATGCAGAAGGACGACTTCTGAAAAACCTATTCGCCAACTACTCACGTCAGGCAAGGCCTGTGAGGGACGTCACTCAACCCGTCTTTGTGGAAATCGGTGTCACCTTACGTGAACTAATTGAACTTGTTAGTATAATGTGTTGTCTTATCATTGCCACACAATTTTTTGTTTGAAGATTTTCATTCAAACATGAGCAATATTCTCAGTTTCGCCTTCTCTCATGGCAACCCATATGATATGACATTTAGGGTTATGAATAGTAGTAAAAGCTGATTGTGAACGCCCTGATTATAATTCCATTTTACGATATTGTAAGAGTTGTATGTAGTTAATACTCAATTTTTAATTTGTTATAAACTATTATGCCTCACTCCCTTTGTATCCATTGATAAAATACACTATGCAAGCTGAAAGCTGACCTTATTTTCCTATTGCACAAGAACTGTTAACTCTGATTTTAATTCCCAGATTAATTTTCCCTTGCTTTTTTTTTACAAGGACGAACAAAATGAAATATTACACAGTGTCATCTGGATTCAACAGGTATTGTTCAATTTTTAAATGAAAAGAAATATATTTGTAAGTAAGATCAAATTAAAATTGACATCATCCACTGAATCACATATCTGAAATTATTTCGTAATAGGCGATAAATGGCTTTAGATTTCTATAACTTTCAATATTTACATGGAATGTAACGAAAGGTTAGTTTTGTCAGAGTTTTCCTGACCTACAAGGAGTGAAATTGGGGAAGTCACAAGCAGTGATGAAGCTTTGATAATGTGGCTCACAGTGTCACTCCGATGAAAACCTTCTACATACGCTTATATCTACGGTAGTAAAGCTGCACTCTCAATTAAAATCGGTCAAAAACTAAAGATTCTCTTATTTTTGTTCCATTCTTTTCCAACCCATCTAAAAGTCATTTGACCAAAATTTTGACGGATTTTATCAGGTTGTTCTTGCTACAGGACTGCTATTTATAAAAGTCCACATTTATATTTCGTGGAGACCCGCTGAAATCCTTTCCTAGAGTGGCTTCACATAATATCGCTCACTGGCGGCCGTTTTCGCTCGGCTGATTCAACTTCATATTCTTGGATGTCATAAATAACAGCAGCAGTATATTGATACATTCTGCATTTTAAGTCATAATATGAGTAAATGTGGTAAAACATTTTCTAGCTGAGAACAAGTTTAATTGGGAGATTCACTAATTGTCATTACGACAGAAAACCCCCTTCTTAATACAATTGAGTTGCTGTATTATCAATTGGAAGCTGTGCGATGCCTATAGTGGAGCTCCTGCTTTGATATAATAATTTGCATTATGCAGCTATGGACAGATGAGTTCCTGACATGGGATCCAGCTATGTATGACGGCGTGGAATTTATAATGGTGTCAGCCGCAGAAATATGGACTCCGGATGTGTATATCTATAACCTGTAGGTGGACATGCCAATTATAGCTCTACTTTATACTATCAGCTTTTTACTTTCTACAGCAGAGGATTATGTATTTCTGAGGAAGGTACTATAATTATACAGTTACAATGTGGAAATAGGGTAATCCCATCTGTAAACATACAGGTCTTCCTGGGTCCCCTTGAAGAAGAAAACAAATTTGTTATGATACTTTCGTACATATTAACAGCCTTCCTTATATCACGTTTGAATAAAGAACTCTAAATACTCTAACAATTCTCGTGGCAACTGGTGTGTGCCCTATATCACCATATTTAAAACAGTCATGATATTTTGGCTTTCATTCTACAGCATTACTTGCTTTGAGTGTCGATCTTTATTTGTAATAATTAGTCTATTGTATCTTACAGTCGTGGGGTCTTTAAGACTACTACATAAAATACCCAAATACGAATAGATATAAACAATAACAATCATTAGTTCAACTATACAGGCAGACCTGAGATAACAGTAATAATTTGTATAGCCCTAAGTGTTGTGTAACCTTTTCCCTTCTTCAAAATCTACCTGTTACATATAGGAATTTTTCAAAAACTTTCTAAATTCTTTGCAGTCGTTGTTGGCTGCACAGTTTTGAATATCATTTATATAAATATTAAACATAAGTTTTACCCTGAGGAACCCCCACATTGCACTTGCTCGTCATTTGAGACAATATTATTGGCATACATTTTTGTTAAGGTTATGATATATTTTTTATATTTAATTTTTCGAAGTTGTATGTCGAAGTTTGAAGCGATATTTCTCACCTTCAACCATCTATGATATATTTTATTGAGAATTCTTTGATGTGTACTAGGCCTCGAGATAAAATACTTGTTTTATAATTATACTGATGAGAATAGACCCTGTATTTGCAATTGAATTCGAATGTTAGAAAAATGTATAGGTATTCCATTTCTCTCAGAAAATAGTCATATTTCTTCCACACAGGCACAATCATCCATTCCTCACCACTATGAATAATACTAAATGTGTGTTTTAGGGCAGGAGAGGCAACTAACAGAGCAGCAACTGTGCTCGGTCAACTAAGAGAAGGAGTATTGATATTTAACAATGGGAAGATAGTTGACTTTATGCCACTACAATTGGGTACCAGATGCAACCCAGATTTTCTCCTTTTCCCCTTTGATGAACAGGTAAGATTAAAATTGGCAACTAATACATTCTTGAGGTGTTAGATGCAATTCTGTTATAAATTTCAGCCTGGGTGGGTGTTGTTTGTAGACCTAATGGAGAGGCAGACCAGACAGCCCTTACGCAGGGTGGGTGTTGTCTGTGGACCTGATCGGGCGGGGGGGGGACCAAATCACTCATTTACAAATGCGCATTTTGGAGGCTCCTACTGAGGAGCTAGCAGGTGTCCAGTGTTGCAGGGCCTGGCTGCTCTCGGGATGGCCTTCAGCTACTGCCAGAGGGTATATATATATAGCCTTGGTTGATGATACAGGTTTGTGATAAAGAACAAGCAGACTAGCCCTGTTACAGAGTCCAAAAAACAAGAAGGACCCATGTAGAACATTATACATACCTAATAGACAGGAAATATATATATTATGTGGCTCGGACGCCTGTTAGTGAAGGAAGGAAGAAGTCAAGAGAGGGAATGGCCTTGAAACCTACAGAAGGAGGTTTTATTCACCATAATACATTATATACATACACTAAAAGAAAAATTGTGTACGTGCAGCTCGGGCAAGTGGGCGTTAGAGAGTGGAAGGGAAGAGGTGGGCGTGGAACACATGGGACTATGACGTATGATGTAAACATTGGGAGGGCGTCATAAACGGGAACAAGGGGGCGTGGTTCCCAGGAGGCGTTGCTATGGCTCTGTCACCAATATAACCAGTGATGGTTCACCTGCAAATATACAAACAAATACAGGGCTCCCACAAAGAGAGACAGGGATACCCAGTCAACAAATTGAGAGAGGGAAGTTGTGGGAGATAAGTGTAGATACTAGGACTTCAAATGTCTTTAAACAACTATATTGCATCATTTGTGTCATGTCATGATATGAATAGAAGCATGTGTCTTGTTTGTAGAGTAGAAGACACCCCAGTGGCTCCCTTGATACTAATGATCTTGGTGATTTTACTAACTAGTCTCTCAATATGCTTCTTTATTTGTGTTTTCTTCTTAACCATTTAGACTTGTCTCATAAAATTGCTACCTTGGTCTTTGCCGGACAGCCATCTGAAAATCTATCCCGGTAATAGTAGTGGGTATAATGGAGTCAATGGAGCATGGATGGAAATCCAAATGAGTCTCACAAGCTTTACGGTATGTATATGACTCCCAGGTGCCCTCAAGTCTTTTTATTGTAGTTTAATGTGTATGAAGTATTTATTGGCTCAACAGTTTAATACCAAATTGCAAATTTATGCACATGTAAATTGCATGTTATTATTTTCAGGCATGGTCAAAATATGATAATACTATTATAGAATAATAAAGCATGCCTAGCTATCTAACGTGTATATTTTCCAATAGTCAGTAGAGGATTTGGTAATACCTCTAATGACAATTGGTAGATTATACTCATAATAGATCATCAAATCTTTTCTCACAGGAGGCTTTTCCTCCGTTTTCAAACTACACCTGGGTGATTGCACATGTAACAATGAAACGGAACCCTCTCTTCTATTTGTTGAACATAATCATTCCGGTTTTCTCCATGGGGCTGTTGATATTGGTAGGTGTGATACATTCTTCCTGATCTCTATAGTAAGCAAAGATTGTCAATAGGGGATTTTGGAGTCGTATTTCAGTTTAAAAACTATAGAAAACACGCTATGTTCAGTATGGAATATTTACCAGTGACCTCTGGTAAATAGCCATGTGTTTACATAAGACAAGACTTCATCTTTCCCACCATGCATTTGGTTTCATAGATCCTTTACACGAGCTATAATATTGGTGAAAAGAACCTTGGGTTTTTCGATAGAATTGCTAAATATTTAGATGCCACATTTAAACTGAATCCATCCCAGCATGCAGTGTAATAGACATGCGCAGTGATACATGCAGATGCCCTATTGAAATTCTCAACATGTGCAGAATGTGAATCGATGGAAATAGCTCATGACTTGTATATAGATTCAAACAATGGTTTAAAGAAACGTTGATATACATGTACATGTACAATAATGCACCAATGAATCTAACATCTTGTTATTATGCCTAGTCTTAATGTTTTATCAAATGTCCTTATTAATCTTTGTCTTGTAGTCTTCTCTGCTCCTACCCATTGAGTGTGAGGAGAGGCTGACAGTGGGATTGACTACATTCATGACATACTCATTTTTTTCACTTGTGTTGTCAGACATCATTCCACCCTCTGCAAACCCACCACCTGTGTTATGTGAGTATGCCTGAGGCTGATGTGATATAACTTAAGCAAATGCCCCGATGGAGATATCTAACTGATTGAGACAGTCAGCAGGATGAACAAATCCCAATAGGATATAAGTCTGTTTTGCTATGTTGAGATAAATTCGGAACTATAAACAGAGGGCCATTTGCTATTCATTATCCACTGAAATAATTATGAAGTCATGTCATTTTGAATTAATATTTATCTTGTTTAGCTCTGAGAAGGCAAGCATCACAAATTGCCCTGTATAACGCCCCCCTCCCAGCACCCCGACCCCTCTAACACCCCCGTATATTAACCAAAAAGTCTTCAGACAAAGACAGGTATTCCGAATTCATCAACCCATCCTAGAAATGTGCCATTGGAAAATGTCCAAGAGGAGAAGGCCTGGGAAAATTGTCAGATGGGAAAAGGTCCAGGGGAAAGGTATTTGCCTAGATAAAATTGGGCTATTTATCTCTGAAATTGGTAATTGAGTGGCATTACTATTTAATATTATCTCTCTCAGGTGCTTTCCTAGGAGTAAACATGATTCTAACGCTGATTATCATTGCCTGGACTGTGGTTACAATCAGGATTCACCATAATGCTGCCACCTGGAGGCTTCCTACGGACGTTCTTACCTGTAAAAATGTATTCAACAAAGTCATGAAGATAAGAATTGTTAACAGAGGCATGGCACCGGAGTTGAGTGGAGATGTAGAGGAAGAGAATGCAACCATTAACAATGAGGACATGAGTGAAAGAAACATGCAATATCCTGCAAAGTCAAATGAAGCAACGAAGAAATGGAAAAGAGTATCAGAAGTTGGCAACCGAACCTTAGCCTGCATTTTTTCTCTAACACTGTTTATTGAGTTTTGCTTCTTTGCATTTGTACGGCTATCTTTTTAAGAAGAATTAGCTAAGAATTTCCATTGTAAACAGTTTGAAGTCTATTTAATATATAGACTTCAAACTGTTTATATTCACTTTCTGGAAATTTGTACATAGGTTTATGATTAGCCAAACTCTTTACTAGAGTTGAGGAGAGGTGATCTCATTTTGTGGGAATGGGTCATAGATATATAGAGAGAGGTATAGAAACATGCTCTTTAATTTTCACACATCTGCACAACACATTATAATAGTCCAAAAAGGGATAATATCAGGACTTTTAGAATACCGTAAGTGATTTTAGAATTCAACAGATAACAGGCTTGGTTTGTGCAGGTTAAGAGTTTGGCTAATCATAAACTCTTACTATTTTGCAAAATAGTTGAAAATATCATAATGGCGATGGAAAGACAAAAAATAAGGGTATGAATTTTTATATGCTGTCACATGAAGAATATATATATAGCTCATACTTCCATATATTATATGGAAGTATGAGCTAGCTTTGACCATTTGTTGGTGAATTTATCAAGTAAGACGTGTAAGGCTACTAGAAAATAAGAACAATTCTGTGGAAATCCCTATTCTTCCTCAAATTGCAGTGGAAATTGAAAGAGACTGATATTACCGGTTTACCTTGTAGTAAAATTCCCTTACTTTTCAAAGTCAGTGGTGACTAGGTATACACTCTTCCTCTCTATTGTTCTGTATATTTTCACAGAAGAATATTTGATAAAAACTGAGATGTGATTCAACTCAGTAAAAATGTATCGATACAGAATTACTACAAAATTTGTAAATATGGATGATGGAAAGACTGTTCAAATTCAACAAAATCAGTATCTTCCTCAGTTGCAGCTTAATCAAACACATTTCAACCCTATTTGTTGCTGTTTCCATACCAAAATATCATATAATTTGTCTATGATATATCATATTTCATATTGGATTTCTTTGGGAATATTTTTTATTCAGTAGAATTGACAAAACATTTTTCTGCAAACAATCAGGCACCTTTTACAGATGTAAGTATTGGTTCTCCAGTAGTTGTATGTATTCCACCTGCTTCTCCTCCTCCTCTTCCTCATTTACCATCTTTTGCATGTTATTTACATTATTGTTTGACTACACATATGCCATTTTGACCGATTGAAATGACCACTAGCACAATCCTTTTTAAGGGTCACCTTTGTGTCGTCGACGCAACAGGTGTATTGTTACCCTTGTTACGAAAAACAATATGTCCGGTAGGGCTTGAAACCCTCCCAATGTAGGGAGTTTAGACCCACCGACCGTATCTAAATATGATAAATAAAAGTTCCAACAACAACAACAATTGATGTCGTTAATATATCAAACCTAGATATGAATGTAACCATACACTAAAAGCATCTCTTTTCATTGAGCAAATAATTGTAAGGAGTCATTTTATTTTTTGACTGAATGAAATATATTGCGTTAGCGAAATGTCGATTAATAAACTTAAAATAAACTAAAAAAAGAAACCTACAATAAAAGATTTAAGAGTGTATTTATATATAAATCTCTATTCTGCCACATCGGGCACATCTGAGTCTTCAGAGGGTGTGTGTGTACTTGCTCTTGAATTTCCTTTCTCCTCAGGTACATCCTGCATCTCAACAACCCTCTCTCCATTGGTTACCGAGACGACAGCTACTTTTTTATCTTCGGTATAGGCATCATTACTTCTTTTATTGGCTTTTTGTCAAATTGGTCAGTGCTCCCTGTGGATTTTTGTATCTTCCTTCTTGGCACAATGTGCTTTGTGAAGACAAATCCCATTGCGGTTCCGATAGTGTACGTGAAAATCAAGAGGGTCATTTGGATAAACAAAGAAGTGCGGAAATCACAGATCTGCATTATGGTTGAAACAAGGACCATTAGAGCGTATACAAACATAAATGCTGTTATGTATATGACTCTCTTTGTAGTGCTAACCGACACTGGGGCTATTGCTGTTCGGTGCAGTTTCTCATCTACCTTCATGAATAGATACAAAACGATGTAAGCAAGAGCAAAACCGAAATAAAAGATCATAGGGAAGCGGATTACTTCTTGGATCCTTACAAAATAGCGGCCCTGTGCGTCAGGTATTTGTGAGTATGCGCCGACTGCGATGGCAAGGAAGGCAATCAGGGGAATTACCCTGAATGCAGCGTGGATTTTGGACCAAAAGTCTAAGATGAAAATCCAGGTGAAAACAACCATAAACATTGCGCCAAATGTAAACATTGGCCAAAGGAGTGTCCCATTTAGGTTGGGTCCACTGGTCTGGACTGCCACAAGGCCACCATGGATGCCAACCACGAGTTCCTGGAAGAACCGAAACCATTTGTTCTGGTGTATCTTTGTATACATCAGGGAGCCCTGAATAAGGAAAAGCCAGGTGTGATAAAAGCCTAAAGTATGTCCATAGGTGTTTTCCATGGGGTGGTACCAAACCGTGTGGATTGCTGCCCAGGCGAACATGTAACTATGATATTTTCTGACCAGGTACACTGGTTTCAAATTCAATCTCAATCTCCGGCTCCATTTCCCGCCATCCCGTCCCGTGGGCCAGTTGAACACGAGACCTCTTTCCGAATATTCCATAACCATAATCCAGATAAAAAGTGTTGTAGCTGAAGATTGTGGAGTAGTCACGGTCAATTCGGGAGCCAGGCCGTCGTAGGTAGTGTGGGTCTGAAGGATGTGCAGGAAGTGAAAGAAAACATTAATAGCAAGACTGATCCAGTTATATTTGTTCAGAGTAGTCAGGTACTTGGGCTCTGTTGAAGAAGACTTGTGCAACTGGGCGAGGTAGATGACGATCCAGATTGATACTTGGTGACTAATGTAGCAGAGCCAGACGAACAATGGTGTCCAAACAGTGACAAATTCTGGTTTGTTCACCCAGTATAGTACCACCGGGCCGAGGCATCCACCCCAAGCCTGCCCCTGATATGAGGATATCGTTGGTATTTGGTTCTGGCAGGAAACGTGCTGGAGATGTTAGGCTGGTGTTGTGTGTATAGCCGGAATTGGCGTCCCATCCTTTCCAAGCGCCTGAAAACATATACAAAAAGAACATTAAAATAAGATAATGAATGCTTTTATTTATGTTGTATTGCTAAAACTAAAAGATTCAAATGTTTAGATTCCCATTATTACATTATTTTATGTAATATTCTGTATTCCCTTGATGAAGGGCTTATGTAGCTCAAAACGTCGGACCCGAATAAATTATAATTATTTTCAAGTTTTCATGATTCCAACGTTTCGGTACTAAGGGTATACCTTCGACAGGGAATGTTTAACATGTGAATAAAGTAGGGGCAATATCAACATTGTGTAACATTGGTTCCTATGGATAGAGGTAACAAATTGAGATGCAGCGTTCTGATTGGGTAAATCAATATTTCACATAGCTTGGTTAATACTGTGACTATTCAGTCGAGTGAGATTATTTTAAAGCTAATTTCGAGCTCTGTAATTTAATGGTGTAAACAAAGTTACTACCATCTGGTAATATTTCTTAAAATGTCTGTCGATGAACAATTTAATTAAGAGTAACAATGTTTAACCACAAGTTTAATGTAACTTTGGCACAATTCTAAATGTTCAAGTATTAATTTCACTCGATTTTTAGATATTCATTCACAATCATCAACCCTTCCATCTATAGATCACCCTACATCCTGATCTATGCTGCTGATCATTCTCCAGATGTTGTATACTCATATCATATACTAGCAAAGTACCTGTCCTCTGGACAGTCCCCCTCTCTCCCCACACTTCCCCCTCTCCCTCTTTTCCCTCCGCCTCTTCTCTGTCTCTCATACCTGTTTTTCTGTCAAAACCCCATCTCCGATTCCCCCCTCTCCCTACCCTCTTCCTCATGCTCCCCCTCCTCGCTTTCTCTCCCTCCCCTCTCGCCCTTCCCCTACATCCTCTCCCTCCCCTCTTTTCTCTCCCCTCTTCTTTCCCTCCCCTCCCCTCTCCTATTTCCCCACCCTCTCCCTTTTCTTCACTCTCCCCTCCTACACCCTCTCCCTCCCCACCCCCTCTTCAATACCCTCTCCAACCACTCTTCTTCCCTCTCTCACTCCTCTGCATGGAAGTGACATAGTAGCTTGTGGGAAATGACGTAGTATCTCACAGGGGCTTTCCCAGGCTATAAATAGAGTGTGGATATCCCAATTTGAAAAGGCTTCAAAATCACATTTTCACCCCCGATAACTTCACAAACTACATATAATGTCCTCCAGACAGGGTTGACGGACCTGTAGAGACCAAAAATACAGCTGGGTACATCACAGATTCCCATCACATATTATCATATGTGAGTTATATCATACAGAACCGGCCCTGCTGATCATGTTGCAAGCGTGTTATCGTCGTAGATAATGATGGTAACAAAGTGCATGCATAGGTTTATAGGCGAAATCGCTTAAAGATGTACAATTCATCTTCACAATTCCACGCGAATTTTTTTTGTAGTAACATGACCGAACAGACAATTTGAATCAGCGCAACATCATATTTAATACGCTCATATATTCCTACTATTCATCATTTCTCAGCCTAATTTGGCAGGATTTACTTAATGTGTAAAGCTGCCGATTGTTCATTTTCTGACGACTTCAACCTTATAATCTATATATTTAGCAAAGCAACTCTAACCTCGCCGACCCAAGCCCTGACAAATGACCTATCCAACCGAAATATCCCACAATTGTTACTTGCCTGATAAAAATAAACACGCTTTACAATACATACTATCGTGAGAGAGTGTGGACTATCGCAACCGTACAACAACCGCCAGTAATTTACTGGATCGTTACATTGGATAACATCGATTGGGTTTGTACACTTACTCTACCTCGATATACTATAGGAGTAACTTGGTTTATAGATATGTGTGTGTGTTCTAATCATGCAATCAAATATCTATAACTTGTCCTCTTTGAATTGTATATTATTGTAATATTATGCAATGAATTATAGCTGTATATAACTAATATAAACCAAAATTACCATTGCAGTAGCGATACAAGAATAACTAGGGTGTCTCATCTCTCCCCATATCGATTGAGTGAAATGGGTTTTTTTTCTAACTAAAAATTGTTCTGTTTCAGCAAGAGTAAATTTGTGTATGAATTAACAGTCCAATCACGCTAGCACTCTGAAATACCTTTTACGATAATGACATGTATTTTCACACAGCGTCGAATGGTGTGGTTTTAAGTGGTTTTATCCTATTTTTTCATCTTTTTTTGTTAGTATATTGTTTGATTTCCCTATCCTGTACTCTCCCTCTTCTCTACCCCAATTATTGAAACCATCCAGTATTAAACCTGTAGAGGTACATCCTACCTCACTAATTATTGTTTACATTTCCTATGCTCTTTATATCTCTGTATTTGATTTACGTTCTGCTATGTATATACCTACGCCAACATTACACTTGGCAAGCCAATCCCAAATGTAATCATCTATCCGCCACTATCCCGACATAGTACAATGTCAGCTGGAGAGATAAAAAACAATAATCAACACTGCATAATCACTTACCTAGTAGTACAACGGGGCAAGCTATTTATACTATTTGTTACGAACCTGTATTATCATGTGTCTAATTACTTATTGAATGTGTTAGTTATTTTCTAACCTGTTAAAACTGTAGACTGCAGCAGCAGGTAGAAGGAAACAAATGTTCTTGTGTTACCTGTTCTCGACTGTTTTCTTGTGAACCATGTCTTGAGATGCTGGATAAATACAATTTATACAAAAAATATGCTGAGGCTTGGAATTTGGCCGAACTCGGAATTTGTCGACTAGTTCAATGGTCTACTTTTTCGCTCTAACTTAAATGGCATAGACCAATATACTGATTGGTGATTTTCTTTTCTTATTATCTCACTTTTCATTATGTTAAATTGGAAGTATTGCTTTTTCGATACTTGTGTACTTAATTGCTTTAAATAAGAATAATTAATAGCTGATTCTGGTAGTAGTACGTGGTCATTCTGTTATGAATACTTTTTGTAACCCTTTTTTCTATCCTTATAAACTGATCGTCAGCTTCGACTGAGAATGATGTAATGTATTGTCGTAATGTCTCAGCTGAATACAAATCGTTAAATACCAAATGCACCCTGTCATTATATTCATGTTGCCATATTAGTTTTGTATCCATGGTAGATCTATGATTTTCATTATCATTACAAATATTTCCTTTCTACTAAAGACATTTTCACATTCATCGATATTTTAGAAGATGCATTAAAATCAGTAATACACAGTCAGGCCATTATTAAGGCCTTATTATATCAGTTGGGTTTCAGTCCCAGGGCTTCCGCTGCGAATACATATATGTGCCCTCGACCCGCCCTCGACCCATAACAACGATGGGGGTTTTGCCTCGTGCGTCTCTATAGGTCAAACCTTCGAGTTCCACTTACTCTAAACTCATGCACAAAACTAGGTCAGCTCATGCAGCGCATTGTCCCAAGCACAACCGGGAACAACCGGGGGTAATATTCGCATCTCCTAGCGAGGTAAGCTGTATGGCTCTATTTGATTAAATTTCAATTATCGGTTTAATTACAGCCTGGTAGATGCAGCTGTAGTTGTCATTCAAGGACCGTGAGAAGTAGATAATTTGTTGTCTACCCCGAGAAATTCTAGTTCCTGCGCTTGCAGCCTTACAGGGCCATTGACTAGTTCTCAGGTCTTTATCATTGCATTAATTGTGCTTGGGAGAGGAAGGAACGAGCGTATATAGACAGGAATAGGCGAAAAAGTGACAGAGGAGGGGGATCCGGATGGACGTATGTGTTATGTGTAGGGGGTGGCGGACGAAGAGCAGGAGCAGGAAGGGTGGGAGAAGGACAACTAGCAGATCTATACCTTTGACTGGGGTGAGGAAGAGAGAGGATGGGCAGAAGTGTGGAAAGGAAAGAGCAGAAGAAGGGGGGTGACGGATAACGACTGGGAGAGTGAAAAGTAAAGTTGAATAGGAAGAGGAAGAGAAGGAGGAGAAGAAGGGGGTGGGGGTGGTGATGGTGGAACCTCGGGAACAGCTGTTCCCAGACCTAGGATTTGCTTATATATATTGCTCTCTGGTGCATTTTAAGCATTTGGGGGTTAAATATTTTCTGTTTGGACAGCAACCTTAATTTCCCAGTTTGATTATGTATAGCATTTTCAGAAATATATCTACATTATGTTGCTATGTAAACTGTAAACTTTTCCCCTACACATTATTTGGATGAGAAGATTTTAGGTATGAGGGAAATACTTTGCGTTAACCAAAGATCAGTCATGTGCCTGCATGTGAATTGGGCCCTACATGCAAATTATAATCATATCAAAAACATTCCATAATGCCTCATGCAATTGATTGCATGGATGGGTCGGGTGCGTGCCATAATAAATCGACAGATTATTGCTCATAGCTACAATGTGTAACTTACCTCTGCTTATAATACATGCAGAATAATATCTATAATAAGAACATCATCCAGCTGCAGTTGGTAGAAAATGAAGATCACGGGTGTAAACGTATACCAAGTGGATCTGCCGCTACTGGAGGACAAGTATTCCTGGTCTGATGGCAAGAGTGTGGATGTATTTGATTCTACTGTTGTAGAGGTAGTCACTGATGCTGGTATCAAAGGATATGCAGAGGTAAGTCATGGTCAAGCATTGTTGAGGGTTTATACGCGCCTGGGCTGATTTTGCTGGGGGAAAATGGACAGGTGCTGACGAAAGCATTCAAAATGATATTGACTGGACATTTAACCTTCCAAACCCAATTCTCAGATTAATTTAATATGACTGTGTCTCTTACAGGTATGTCCACTAGGACCTTACTATCTGCCCTCCTATGCCGCTGGCGTGAGGGCTGGACTGAAGGAATTGGTACCCAAGATACTGGGGGAGAACCCTCTAGAGCTGGGCAAGCTGAACCACCTGATGGACTACCACCTGAAGGGGCATCCTTATGTGAAGACAGGCATTGATGTAGCCTGCTGGGACATACTGGGCAAGGTGGGTGTTCCTCTAAAAGGGTGAGATATGACGAGGAATCTACCTTTTAGAAAAGTTCCACACAGATAACTTTCACTCAGAAAACTTCCACTCAGAATACTTTCACTTAAAAAACTACCTATTAGAAAACTACCACTAAGAATGCTTCCACACTTTCACACAAAAATATATGGGGGAGGTAAGTTGTTTTATATATGGGGGATGTAAGTTGTTTTATTATTTGTTTTAGGGAACCACCTTTCAGGAATCAATTAAAATGTTTATTTCACAACAATACTTGTTTGAACAAGTGGAATGTATTTTATTTATGAGGGTTTTATGGTTACGAGGCTCGTTAGTGTTACAGTTTTTATTAGCTTTCTTTGGTAAAAAGAATAGTATAAATTCAGGCAGTCAACAAATCTTCAGGTGGGGTTATTTATGTATGTATGTGTGTGTATTGAGGGGGGATTTTTGGTTCTAACCATTGACCTAGGACATCCCCAGCTACTAACAAAACCGACATTTCTATTGTAAATTATCAGAGTATAGATACATAACTATATGCTTCCCTTTGCTAGTACTCCAACCTCCCAGTGTGTACATTACTCGGTGGACGATTCGGAAAAGATTTTGACTTGTATCGTGCAATATCCCAGCGTCCGCCGGCAGAGATGGCAGAAAATGTCCTTAAGTACAAACGAGAATTAGGCTACAGGCAAGTACGAATAATGGCAATATAATATATTATATCATTGCTAAGACGAAGTACTAAAAGGAGGTATAAAAAAGCAAAGCTGGGCTTTGAATTGATCTATTATATTTTGAACAAAATTTGGTTATAAATGAAACGTTTTGATTTACGTAGAAACACAATTATGATAATAAATAGATAAAATTAAGATTTTGAGGATAACTGTAAAACATTATTAGAAGATCAATGTTATAGTGGTTGTGTACCAATTAAAACTATCTGATTTTTTTATCATTTTTTTTTATCGATTTAGAATATTCTTTACGTAGCAGAGGCCCTAGATAATGAGAATTTACACGTTTTCTTTCAAATATTGTCAGTATATATTAAAATGTTGGACATGAATAAATTTTCTTTTTAAAAAAACCTGAATTGCATCCCTGGTCTGATACCACTATATCACTCTGAGGACACTAAGATATGCACAATTAAGCATAGTATTAGCGTGATCCATGAATATAATGTCGGAGAAAAGGGAAAATTGAAATTTTGGCTGTGTTCCCTAATAGAATAATATATGCAGGAGAGCTGGGAAGATAGTATAACTATATTATAATATAGATAAAGCAATATTAACCTCCGTTTGAATTAGAATCATTGCTATTATATATTGGTTGAATGTGCTTAATATTTTTTACCCAGGCCCATATAAACTTTACATGAAAATAACGGTTATGCACCACTCCTATTGACTAGATCTGAGGCCTAAATGTGGGCCTATCTATGTAACCTGTTTTATATGTATACAAGGAATTGATGGTAATTTAGCGCACTTTGTGGCTTATGTTTGTTCAGGAAGTTCCAGTTGAAGGTAGGCGGAGACCCGGACGTGGACATAGAGAGGATAAAGCAAGTGAGGGCAGCTTTAGAGCCTGAAGATGTTCTTGTCTGTGATGCCAATACAGGTATGTACCCATGCATACGTGGCGATTGATTGTGTAATATGATATTAAAGTTGCTCCATATCGTAATTAAAATTTTAAATGCTTATAGAAGATTTATAAGGAGATCATCGTGATGTCAGTGATAGCTGAGAATATTACAAAATGTTATAGCTGAATAAAAAGATTGATAATAATAATAATAACTATCTAGCTAGCCTGTGAGCTAGACGTTTCTACAACATGCAATCATGGTTCAATTTAGTCATCTCCCCCCAACTACACATTTACATACCTAGTTATTCCAGCTTTAGAGGAGCCTTGCTGAAGGAATTTATTTGAAATATTTCTGAGACCTGTTGGGTGATAAATGTTGAATTGTATTTTTAATCTAATTTATCTCTTAAATTTGGGAGGACCGGTGGAAGCAAAGTGTACATTTCCTGACGCCCAGTCCCTTGCGTTATGCTTAAATTAATTTACTCTATTAGGTTGGTTGCCACATCAAGCCATGAGGATCGCTGCTGCGGTTGCACATTTGGACGTGTACATAGAGCAGCCATGCGTTACATATGAGGAGTGCCTCAGCGTTAGGAATCACACTAATAGGTAAACACCAATAAACACCAATAATCTGTTGATTCTTTTATCATTAAAAACAAATTTCACCCCGATCAGCGATTTTAACACCATTCACTGCGGTCAGCTCCGACCACTGAAATGTACTACCACGTATACGTAAAATTGCACCTAAGCTCATTGAATTTGTAACTGCATAACCATTGTTATGTAACATTACGTAACATTGTGTAACCTCATTATATTTATATTATTATTAATTATCACCTATTATCACATTACTTAAAATCGCTAATTATACTTAACTAGCTAGGACTGTGCAAGTCTACTTATACATGCTATGCCATGGATATTACGTAAGGGCTCCGCCCACTCATTACTATTCATGTTCGGGCGAAAGCTTGTGAATAAACCATGAAAAACTATAACACGGGGTTTTATTCCATCCCAATAAGGAAACATCAATTAAACTACCCGGCCCACCTAAAGCAACACGATCATTTCTCACTTTCAAGATCTTTTATCATTATTCACTCATTTGGATTACATGCATACAACAACCAAACTTAACACATTTTGTATGACCTTAATTATTTCTATTTTAAAATAGATCGTCCTAAATGTTCATTTTATATCTATTCCAGTAATACAACATTTGTGTTTGTTCTCTGTTTATATTGGACTAGCATCAAGTCCCTCAGTCCAACTCAACGAGCACACATAACATAGGCCTTACTGATGGTTGGAAGATCGCTGGAATTCCTCAGTCGAGGCTGTAGTGACTCTATATGATAATTTTAATTGTTTTTCCTTGTTTTGTTAATGAAACAAAAAGAATTAATGACTTATTCAAGTCTATGTTTATATTGGACATTGTACAACTCATTAATCATGTTCTAGCTATATCAAAGACCTGTATAGCAAGGTTATCATAAAATTAAGGCATGTGCTCAATGTATGTATTGTGATCCATTCCATAAACCTTTAAGTGACCCCATACAGGAATCAGCTATAGCAATTTAAATGGCTATCCTATAGGATAGCCATTTAAGTTGTGATGTGTTACAGAAGAATGAGTCATAAGTCGCAAAGTTGATATCTTTCAAAGTGGCTTATTCACAGGATCTCTTTGTAGGAATGTTTTTATATATAAATCTCGTGCTTTGGGTCGTATTGTATATGCACCAAATTTTATAACAGGGTTTTGGAGTACATTTAACTACTTTACTAGTAACTATTTACCCAGAAACATTACAAACTCCTTTCAAACATAAACAAATAAAAAAAATATAGAAATACTTCTTAGATTCCCTCAATTTTAACATCGTTGGAATCCAGTTTCGACTTATGACTCATTGTTTCGATCTGTGACACATTACATTTGTCGTATCTTGAGATGGCACATCAAAAACTCATTGCCAATAATATTTTCAGACCATTTATATTGGATGAGAACATAGACGACATAGGTATGTTACTGAAGGTAGCACAAGATCGCTCAGCAGATGTCGTCAATTTGAAGATCAGCAAATTGGGCGGCCTGACTAAAGCAAAACAGGTAGGGAAAAGTCGGGGGGGAAATCCAAGTTCTTGTTTTTACAGGAGGGCCAATTGTAGGAAAAAGAAGTCCCGTAGGAATTTCATGATCATTTTAGTTTATCTACAGGATTCTGTACTTTACAAGGTGCTGAGAAACAGAGGATGAGGTCTCCAATTAACATTTCACTATTTATGCTGTTTCTAGGAAAATTTTTAAATATTGTATATAATATATTGTAGAAAATAGGAAATTTTCTGGGAGAGAGAAAGCGATTATAGTAACGAGGGTGGGAGGGGTTGGCTGAGTTCCCGCCAGCCGACCCCTAGGAGAGAAAACTGGTATCAGTATCCATTATTCCAGATATAGCTAAATTTGATTTTGTAAATATTAATAGACAGGAACATCACTACTGTGATTATAGATTTGATTATATAGACAGATAGCAGGGGAAAACACTTTTTGAATGTGAGCGTGTAACTGTTTTTCTTTGTAATTTTCTTTCTTTTCTGAATTAAAAAAATATCAACAATGCAGGTTCGGGATCTATGTGTAAATCTTGGTATAGCAATGACACTGGAGGACACATGGGGAGGAGAGATAGCCACAGCGGCCATTACTCACCTGGCTCACAGCACACCTGACAAGTACCGCTTCAGCACAACAGACTTTTGCAAGTAAGTAGAATCTGTAGAGTCCAGGTTAATTTGACCATTTGTGATGTGTCATCGACAAATGAATCATAAGTTGAAAAAAAAATGAGATACAATGATATTTGAAAAAAAATGAGATTAAGTGGATTCCAATGGTGTCAACATTTAGGATATTTAAAAAGTATTTCTAAGAAAGTTTGCAATAATTCTGGCTGGACAATTACTAGTAAAGTAGCTAAATATATACTCCAGAGGATGACCTTAGAAACGCAGGGATATAATTTGAAACTCTGTCTCGAAATTTGGAACATGTATTCATACGACTCCAAGCGTTAATTAAAATTAGATGATTCCCACAAAGCGATCTTGTGAATAAAACGCTTTGAAAAATATCAATTTGGCGAGTCCTCGTTTATATTTTGGCACCCTGCTGACATCTTTTGCAGCGGTGGATTCACTTATTATCATTAATAATAATCATAATGAATTCTTTATTTTGCAAAGACTACATGTCACAAAACTGCTGGTCTTCCAGTGTATGCCATGGCACTGGCAGTGACTAGCTATGTTGGGGGTTAGGTTGAGGGTCATGCTACATAGAAAAGTTTAAACAGAATTAGCGATTTAGCATTATTGTCACACACCTTTTTTTTAAAAAAAAGATTATGTTGGTAATATACAATCAGTGTGACTTTATACGAGGTCATTGATAATTAGAGACTTAATCTATCCATTTGCATACCTTTGAACAAACAGCAACAGTTATTTTGCTTATGTAACGGTTATTATCACTCAATGGTACTTGTTTTCTCTCGGCCGATTCAAATTCTTTCATATATAAACTTTTAACAGCAGCAAAGATTAATAACTTCAGTTTAATATCTTTGGTAAATATTGTTCTTGCCGTAATAACTAAGAATGCAACTTTAAACAATACAGGGAGAAGTGATATATGTATGCATGTGCTAATCATTCATTTTTATACCACTTACATTGAATACAATTTATTTCTATTTTGAAGCTATCACAAAGTGAAAATAGCTGATGGTATGCCATCCAGGATTAATGGTAAGATGTCTGCTTCCACTGAACCAGGGCTTGGTATCCACCCTATACAAGATGTGTTGGGCGAACCTGTCTTCTCGCTTCATCTATGAACTTAATCATCCATGGCTTGAGCATTTTATTAGTAATAAAGTTATCATAAACTACAATATATTCAAAACATTGTTTATTAAAAATAGTATTTTCCAGACTGGTGCAGTATACTGTCAAATCTTTATTAATCTGGTAGTCATCAAAAAGATTTCACAACTTCAATATGTTGGACTATAGACCTGACCTAGTCCACGGATCCATGAACCCTATATAATGGTTCATTACAACATGCAATTAATGGGGTCATGTCCCTGTGAGGTCATTTCAACCTCTGCCAATGCTAGGTTAACATTTCAACTACTGTTGTTTACTCAATCTTATTATACGCGCATTGCTCTGAAAACAACGTATCGAGAGTGATTTACGCATAGTGCGTATTTCACTAGTGATTTACATGGGGTTGTCATGGCAACCAATCTGTTTTTTACTAAGATTACCAGTAAAATTCAAATTTAGGACTCAATTTTTTTCTATTTTTATGATTGAAAGCATGTATAATAAATCTGTTAACTAACTCGTTGGTTTCAGATACTTAGAATATTGCACTCGTTGCTACGCAACTCTTGCAATATTCACGCTGCTTCAACCAACTCATTAGTTAACCTGTATGTATATGGGTCTACCAGATACCTGCCAATCATTGATTTCATCTTGTGTCTCACTATTCTCCCTATTGGTCTGAACGTTGTGATTATATCAGTGGCACCCCTTTGTTGTTTTTGATTGAATCAGTGGCATGCTGCCCATGGTTGGGAGCAGGTGGGGTTTGGGTGAGGGTAGCAAATGTCGCTGCACAAGACTTTAAATTCATTGTGTTCCACTAAATAAATGATTTAAACATTTTTCACTAATGATTCTTCATAAGATATATGAATGAATATAGTGAAAATTGCATTAATCAGATATGCATATCCTATGTTTTAATGACCAGTTCAAAACAGCTTATTGCCACCAACCAATAGTACTTTTTATATGACACCAATCACAGGCAGGTGATTGATAACTGATAAGGCCCAGACATATATGCTAACTGATGTCCTGATCAATGCCGGGTCTTACCACCGGATATATCGGTGAACTCTGCTCACAGACAAAATTAAGCTGGGGCAAAATTAAGCTGGGGCAAACAACAGAATCCACCCATTGGACAAAACGTTTTCTTCTTCTTGACAGCATTCTAGTTCATGCAATTAATGTGGTCATGTCCCATTTTCTATTCAGAAAAACAAATCCAAATGAGAATATCAATGTATCATCAAAACCAGCTCAATAAAATTTCTTTAAAAAAAACCGATCCCCCCAGAGAGGTTAAAACCACAAAAAAAGTCATTCACGTTGGATTAAGTCTTATTAATTTTCCAAGCATTAGAAGAGCTTGGAATGGGACTTAACATGTGCCTAAGCAAAGTGTCAGAGCAATTTTGTTTTTTTTATATATATATAAGTAATTGTATTTCTCTTCATCATACAATTACAATTTTCCAAATAGAGAAAATGGTCCAACTCTCAACACAATTGTTCTTCCAAGGAGGCCTTGTGATATTATTAAATTTAGATTGGTTAAACATTATATTGGTTTCTTATACACTGAGATGATGAGATCAAGCGGATTCCAATGATAGTAAACTGTAGGCTATCTAATACGTATTTCTATATTTTAAGTTTGATATTTATTTGTTGAAAAATAAGTTAAAGAATATTTTTGGGTGGACAATTACTAGTAAAGTAGCTAAATATACTCTATAGGATGACCTTGAAAATGCATGAAAATATTTAATTCACTCTTGAAATTTGGTAGATGTATTCATAGATCGCCCAGCGTTACACACACCAAAAATGAGAACATTCCTACAGAGAGATTTTTAAATTATATCACTTTGAGAAATATCAATTTTGGACTTGTGACTTTTTGCTGTAATACATCACAAATAAGCTAGTAACTAAACTAAATATAATGTTGAAGTGGCCGGTTTGTCCCAAAGTTGCTCTAAGTTAGGTTCAATTACATAGTCCCTTCCAATGGTCAGCTATCAGGGGTAGCGCAGCAGCTAATGCAGAAGAGGGATATAGCCATTTAGGTAAAAAGGTGCTCTGACCTTGGGTTCAGATGCTTCAGCCTGTGCTCGATTAGACAGACATCAGAGAAGAGGAATATGGTTTCAGCAAGGCTTTATTTCTCCATACAGGTCCACATCATCATCCAAGGAATGGTCGACAGGGAGTGACAATCTTACCTGGCCCACTCTTGGACTTATATACAACTCAAGCATAAAAATAGACATAAAATAGTGAGGAGGTGTTAACAGGTTGGTCCGTCCCGCACTCCCCTGTCCCCACCTGTCTCCAGACAACCTAGAGAGAGGTGTGGAGTGATCTATAGGAATGGGGCATGTGGACTGAGTGACCTTCAAGAACCAGGGTCAGAGCTTCCACGAAATAAGGGCATGAGACATGGGTACCGATGATGCTAATGCTTTAAATAGATATTATTGCAATATTGGACAAGTAACAGCTGACAATATCCCTTATTGCCAATCCAACAGGAAAACACATGTCAATAACTCTGAGTATGAATTACCAGAAATAAAAATAGACAAAGTAATTGAATTGGTCAGAGACATATCAATAAGAAAAAGCTCTGGTTGTGAACACATATCTGCAAAAATCTATAAGGATGCATTCACTGTGTTAACCAAACAACTTGTTCATATCTTCAAGCTATCTATTGAAAAAGGTGTATTTCCGGATAAATGGAAAAAAAAGTATAGTGAAACAGTTGCCAAAAAAAACTTTAGCTAAAACTCCTAATGATACCAGACCAATATCTTTGACGCATATTGCTGGGAAATTGCTAGAAAAAATAATGGTAGAGCATTTGAACTCACATTTACAGAAAAATAAAATTTTAAGTCCACACCAACTTGGTTTTCAAAAAAGACACAGTACCAATGAAGCTATATTTAAAATGATATCAGATATCAATGTAGCAATGCAGCAAAGGAAGTTCACATTGGCTTGTTTTATTGACTTTCAAAAAGCTTTTGATAGCGTAAATCATAATATATTGATACAGAAACTAGATGATATTGGAGTAACTGGTATTGGCTTACAATGGTTTCATTCCTACTTAGAAAATAGGAAACAAAAAGTTAAACTTGGAGAGTGTATGTGAGCTGAACAACAAATTAATATGGGAGTACCTCAAGGCTCAGTACTGGGGCCTTTATCATTTCTTGTATATGTGAATGATATAAAATATCTAAATTTAAATAGTATGTATATCCAATATGCAGACGACACTGTCTTATATATTGTTGATGAATCTGTAAATGTTTGTGAGAATATTCTGAGAAGAGATCTGTATAAATTTTATGACTGGTGTAGTGGTAGCAAACTCTCAATGAATATAGAGAAAACAAAGGTAATGTTAATCAATACAAAACAAAGACTGAAGGGCACCATAACAAATATCAAAATTGGAAGTGAGATATCGCAACAGGTTGACTTCTATGTCTATTTAGGTATATATGTATAGACAATCATTGAAGCATGATTAATCAAATGAACTCCCTGATAAAACAACTAAATCATAAACTTTATTTATTCAGAAAAATACGCCCAAAACTTAGACACAAAAACTGCTATAATGTTAAGCAAGTCAAAATTATTATAATTTTTTTACTATAGTTTGGCAGCTATTTCAAATCTCCCACAAGTCCATATTCGGAAATTACAAAAATACAGAACCGTATTCTGAGAGTTACTACCATTGCTCACCCAAGAACTCCTGTAAAAGATCTACATAGATACAACTACTATGTTGATAAAAGACAGAATAGATTTCAATATATTAAAAATGGCTCATAATCGATCATATAGCCATGAGAATGCTGGAGAAAGCAGAAATACTGGACAAAACGATGCTCCTGTTTTAAATACTTTCATACCTCGAACTGAAAAAGATAGACGTTCCTTATTTTATACCAGTAGTAAGCTTTGGAACAAGCTACCTCCGCCCCTACGAACCGTAGCAGATGCAGAAATATTTGAAATGTTGAGAGAAAAAAAGCCTGTAGCAAAAAAAAATTGGAAATATTTGTTATGTTGACTTAAATCACACTTGTATTTTTCTAGTATTTGAAGGTTAATGTAGCCATTAAATGGGAAAAAATATAGGGATAAGCTCACTAGAACAAAGTATTCGCTGGAAGTTGTTTAAAGCCTGTTAATACTGTTTGATGAAATTACTTCTATGATGTTCTTATGATTCAGAAATAAACGGGCAAGGCAAAAGCTTTCCCCAAACCGTGAAACTGTCGAGTGCCACATGATGGTCTGACAGAATGTTTAAATAGATACAAAAAAGGAGACATCTCGTCCTCGGTCCATATTTATCAATACGCAAATATGACAAAGGAGGTTACGAGACATTCTTCCCACACCTAGCACTTGAATTTTTATGTTGATTGGATCAAGTAGTCTTAAGTATACACATTGCATGGTTGCCGGTCAATACCTGTGGCAGCTGGAGATTATATAGTTCATAATACATTTGACACTTGGTTTGTGTTTCAGTTCTGTCCTGTCCATGAATATACTTTGTACACATGCATAAATTTGCATATCTTATACCTAGTTTAAACAGATAAGTTCGAACCTCCTTCTTGAAATATGAGAGGCCTAAATTTATCGAAGAAATAATCATATAACTCAACATACGAGCCTTATAAGCACGCATTTGTTTATCGTATTATTTTAAGTCTTTATTGGCCTTATAATATTATTGCAAATTCTCAAATACTTCAACTGTCATGGCCATAAGGTTTATAAAACAGCCAGCTATCACTCATCATAGAACATAATGAATGCATCACAATGTGAAAGTGCGATTTCGGTGTTGAAACTGTGAGAGAGAATGCAGGCCATTTAATTCCCCTATTACATCTATACTATAGGCGAAGCTCACAATTTACAATTTCACTATTTTTTCTCGACCGTACTTAAATACTTAATTATCGTCAAGACTTTTGTAATTCAGGCTGCTCTGAGAATAGTTGTACCTGTGTATAAAAATGTTCATTGTCCTGAATAAAATATTTCCAAAATAAAAAAAAATCAAGAGTAGAGGTGTTCTGTATGAGGTTCGTGACACAAGCGGGCCACACCGCCAGCACCGGCTGGAACACACCGCGGTCCCACGGTCTCACGCCCAGCCTCACCGTGGTTGACACGGTCGTGCTGCGCAGGGCACCGTCAGACACACGGCGATGTAGAGAGAGGGAGCGCACACTCCGTGTCCTACAAATAACGTCCGACCGGTCGTACGAGACAGCACAGAAAATTATGGTTGCGGGTCGTGGACCCGCAACCTCGGTTCCAATCGAGGGTGATAGGGGGCAGGTCAGTTTGTGATCGGTGAACTACTTACTGTATGGTGCTGGGTTTTTGTAATGTCATTTGTGGGACATGTTATTTCATACTGATCTACCCAATAATCGATTAACTAACAACAAAAAAGTGAAGACCGGTGCATTCTATCCGAATGCCGATAACAGAGTGACTGTGGAGAGATTGTGCTGAATCATGCTGCTTATATATGACTGTGTCTAACATGAGTATCTGTAGATTCTCGAGGTAGCTGTTATATAGATGTAAAGACAATTTGGGGTGGTGCATAATCTTAACTACAATGTTATGATTGTATAGATAGTATTCTAACTACAACTCTTAAATCTTAAACAAAGAAATAATATTATAGGGTCTTAATTGATTATGTCGTTCATTTCTGACATTGCTAAAGTGTGGGTAGCACTTTTATGCTGGGTACATAATTCCCTTACTTGTCGAATAAGTCGAATAATTAATTGTAAGAATCAGAGATGTCGTACTATCTATTCTCCATCCATACCATTCTGTGTCTGTACATGGGGTTTACATTGGGCAAAAGATGAATGTAATCGATTACGAACCTTTCCCTGTGTGTTAATCTATATATGTTAAAAATGTTGTAGAATTGCATTAATACTATTAATGTCGCTGGAAAGTCGTTGGAAATGTGGGAAGCACTAATAATGATGACCATCCTACCCATCATAAGGCAAAAAAAAATAATAGGTGTGTTTCCGATTTATCTGGCTGAAAACTAGGTAGGGGGGGGTGGTAACTTTTTTTTTTTGTTAATTTTTTTTGTTTGGAAACCACCTCCCAGGAACTGAAAAAAATGTCTTTTTCATAACAATAGTTGTTTTGAACATGGGAAATATGCTTTTTGACAGTTTCGGGTTAGGAAAACCCGTTTTCCTGCTTTTATAAGCTATTTTTGTCAAAAAATCCAAAAAAAGTAAGTTATGATGGGGAAAAAATCAGGTATGGTATAACATTTTTTAGGTAGGGTAAGGTTTTTCTAGGTAGGGGGGGGGGATGGGTAAATCGGAAACACACCTATTTTTTTTGGCCTAACTATAACAAGCCCTAACAACACTTGGACGAGGCACTAGTAGCTGACACGACCTTGTTATAAAGATATCGTAACTTGGCAACAACTTTAGAAAGTTACAACATTATTATGCACCCCCGTATTTCGGGGGTGGTGCTTAATAACAAGGGAAATTAATGGTTATAGGGAGCCCATCACCAGGGCTTCCCCTTCCAGCAACCTTTTAACCAAATAATGCCCAACTTACTTCACAAGCTTGCAAGCTTCAAGTCTTCTTTATATGTCCACATAGCTTATGTTACAGTGGTATAGATAATCTTCAACATTACATTGGTCTCTTGTATTTAACTATACTATGTAGAAGAGAAATCAGATTATATATATATGACTGGCAACCTAATTTCTTGTTTCAAGGTATACTATTTTGGCTCTATATTATTTTCTTGTCAATACCATAATATAAAAAGACGTCCGACAAATGAATGGTCACCTTTATTGAATGGATGTATCCCTTATTGTGGTGCTAACTCGTACAAAGTATGATCTGAGATGGTTCCCAAGTCTGTCAGTTCGTGCCATGAAGAGTATAGCTATAATTAAATAATATAATAATTAAATGAAAATCAAACCCATGAACAATAAATAACACGGTTTATGGAGTCTGCAATGTACGGAGTCTGTAATCCTACGCATATACAGAGAAATTATGGGCAATCAACTTAATGCTCAGATGTTCCCAATATACAATAGAGAATTTTATCCACCAATATTTCTGGCTATTTCAAGAATCTTCAACACCAAAAAATCAACTTAGTTAAAACGTCTCATTGGTCATGTACTTGTACACTGACATTCTATCTGTACTATATGCCCTGATTAATTTAACAATACTTCGATTTGCACCCACGTTATTGTGCCCCTCATACAGTATGGGTACATAAAACATACAATGCGTATAAAGTATGTCAACAATGCGTATAAAGTATATATGTATACATCTTGCAATGTATCCCTTCTACCTTAAAAGGTGCGCGATACTTTACGAAGTCCAGTCTCTTATTTAGTTGGGTGTGTGCTACTGCTGTGCACAATAATGTTCACACTCTTTCGGCGATTACCTACCTTTCTCAAAGGAGGTATGAGACATCTGCATCAAAAGAAAGTAAGGCAGTTTATTCCCTGCGTCAATGTTTGTACCAATTTTCAACCAATTTTCATCCTCATGTTGGACACCTTTACACTAGCTCCTGTCTCTCCACTCACTCCCCTCTTCCCCCTCTCTCCCCTCTGTTTCTCTTTCTCTCTGTTGGTCTGTCTTCTATCTCCCTCTCTCCTTATGAACTCTCCTTCTTCCTAGCTATTTCTTTCATACCTCACCGTCTTTCTGATTTCCCACCATTTCTATAGTACTTATTTTCAACCAATTTTCAGCCTCATGTTGGACACCATTACGCTAGTCGGTAGTCTCTCTCCACCCTGGCTCTCTCTTCTCTTCTCTCTCTCTATATGGCTCAGATTTTCAGAAAATGCACAATCTACAGTTCTCTCAAATTCTGCTTAATTGGAGTGAAAAATGATAAATACTGGGTATATTTTAATGTATTCTGTATTGTATTCATTCAATAAACCTGTCTGGTTATGTTGAACTGAATTTTGATTTTCGTCTTAATCTCTCTCTCTCTCTCTCTCTCTCTCTCTCTCTCTGCCTCTTTCCCTCTTTTTCTCTCCACCTCTCTCTACCCTCTTATCCCCATAACTCTGTCCCTATCTCTTTTCTCTCTCTCTCCCTCCCCCTCTCTCTCTTTCCTCCATCTTCTCTGCTCTTTCCCTCTCACTCTTTCTATTGATTCATTTTATTTTTCTATTGCCGTAGTCCTTGTCTTATGTCTCAACATTTAGGTGACAATTACCGAAACATTGAGTGTAGCAGGGATGAGGATTGAGGACGTCAATCTCTACCATGTGATGTTGCCATTGAAAGATGGAAAGTATTCCTTTTCCCAAGGGCGGAGTTTCTCATCTATTGACTGTACGGTGGTGGAGATTGTGACTGACACGGGAGTCAAAGGATACGGAGAGGTTATTTGTTTATCCATCTCATATTTTTGCGTTTCATTTACTTCCTCCAAGCGATCGTGAAAGACACTTGCAGAAATCAACACGATAAAGGGTTAATTTGAATTGAACATAACCAGGTATTATAGCGGGTAACAACAACATTTTTTGCCGCCGTTTTTCCTCTAGTGGAGTTCCGTTAAGTGAGCTTTTTTATTCAGGTTATTAAAGGTTAAAGGAGATGCATACAGGTTGCTTAAATTGAATAGAGAAAACATGTTATTACACTTAAGGAAACACGCATAGTAAACCTTAATCAAATTTAAATCGTTTAGCCTATATTCTATCTATATAGGCCTATACTCCAAGCTCTATTGCCAAGCTATCTCTTAAAAGGCCTAGTTGTATTTACATAATATTATTGTTTTATTATTCTATTTCTGATACATTAACAAAGGCACGTATTTACTATTTAATACTATGTTAATCTTTAGGTGTGCCATCACACTCTGCACATTTTAAGTGACGTCTGCTATACATGCAGTAAGGATCAGTAAGAGTTCCTCAAGTATAATAGATCATATCTATACGAATATCAAAGACGTTAATAAGAGAGGCACGATTAATATAAATCTAAGCGATCACCTTCCGATATACATCCAAATAAAGAAAGAGCGGACAAGTTATAAAACCGAATCCTTTACAGCAAGGAATACGAAATGCCTTGATTTACCTATACTAAAGCAAATCATTTCTGACCTTGATTGGACGGAATTATACGAAACGAGGGACGTAAACGAAGCTTGGGAATTAATTTATAACAAGATCAACACTATTCTGAACAGAATGTGAATATAATAAGGTTGACTTGTACTATACCCAACCTGCCAGCAAACCTTATGGTACAGCGAGTACACCACTTTAAACAGATGGGCTACAGGTAATGCATTGGTTGTTACCATATTCAGGGACGGCCCGATCATCATGAAATTAGATAGAACGTGTGCACTAGGCAATCAAACTCATCCAACTGTATGGTTGCCCAGGCAATAAATATGGTTCATAGGAAGAAAATCATGACATTCCAACCACTGCCATTGACCACTACAATCTATAAACTCAACTTACTCAATGTATTGTACGAAGATGTACAGAAATTAGATTATTATGACAAGAGCGATAAGCTATGAAGTAGATCATAGCTGCTCCGTTATAATTATAATTGAAGAAGCTGACTTATTACGTTTACCGAATATTCCAGCCGCGAGACGGAATACAATTAAGGCAAACCTAAAGCGAATTGTTAGCATTAAGAATTGTAACCGTGATTGATGTTTTGTTATATTATCTGTAGTGGTTAATCACTGCTTGCTGAGAGAAAGTGTTGTTTGTTGTATATAATGAACGAGCACGTCAGTGCGAGGTCATTATAATCAACACATCAACACTTTCACGAACCAGCAAGCATTGATTAACTACTTTATCACATGCCACCAAAGCCATCCATACAGCCACAGAAGCATACAAGTGATATCAACACTTAAGTGTTCGTTATAATCCTACTGAAATCCTATAATGAACACTTTGGGCCAAACAGTATATCAATGAGGGATTCCAATAATCAATTCATTTACTTCAGGGAATGAGTCCAATAATCAATTCATTTACTTCAGGGAATGAGTCCAATAATCAATTCATTTACTTCAGTTTCACATCACCACCCACCATCCCCCAATGTATCTATCTCCCAACCGCAAAATGCCATTGGAACGCTCCAAACTGCAAATGTCATTAAAATCCCATTAGGACAGAATTTTTTTTTATCATTTTTTTTCATCTACCTTGTCTAGGGTCTTGCTCCTAACTGCAAAATGCCATTGAAACGCTCCAAACCGCAAATGTCATTAAAATCCCATTAGGCCAGGATTTTTTTTTCATCATTTTTTTTCATCTACCTTGTCTAGGGTCTTGCTCCTAATACTGCAAAATGCCAATGAAATGCTCCAAACCGCAATGTCATTAAAATCCCATTAGGACAAATTTTTTTCATCATTTTTTTTTCATGTACCTCGTCTAGGTGCTCCTAACTGCAAAATGCCATTGAAACGCTCCAAACCGCAAATGTCATTGAAACCCCATTAAAATCTCATTATGACAGATTTTTTTTTTTCATCATTTTTTTGTATCTGCCCTAGGGTCTTGCTCCTAACTGCAAAATGCCATTGAAACGCTCCAAACCACAAATGTCATTAAAATCCCATTAAAATCTCATTAGGCCAGGATTTTTTTATCATTTTTTTTCATGTACCTTGTCTAGGTGCTCCTAACTGCAAAATGCCATTGAAACGCTCCAAACCGCAAATGTCATTGAAACCCCATTAAAATCTCATTACGACAGAATTTTTTTTCATCATTTTTTTTTTTATCTACCCTAGGGTCTTGCTCCTAACTGCAAAATGCCATTGAAACGCTCCAAAACACAAATGTCATTAAAATCCCATTAAAATCTCATTAGGACAGGTTTTTTTTATCATTTTTTTTTTATCTACCTTGTCTAGGGTGCTCCTAACTGCAAAATGCGATTGAAACGCTCCAAACTGCAAATGTCATTAAAATACCATTAGGACAGAATTTGTTTTTTTATCATTTCTTTTCATCTACCTTGTCTTTAAAACTGAAGCAATGAGATAAGGCCCACTGGATAAGATAGGTAAAAGTGCCCAGCTGTGATAACATGTAGCATTCTATTCAGCAGTGCCAGCCACTGTCATAAAGCATCCGCATAGGAATGAGAGTCAATAATCAACTCATTTACTTCAGTTTCCTTTATATTGTGTTGTATAACATATTCATTTATAGCAGAAGGGAGTATAACATGTATAATGTATCGTTTTCAAAGCCGTCTATCAGCCATAGCAGTGTACAAGTGATATCAACTCTAAAGTGTTCGTTATTATCCTACTAAAATCCAATAATGAACACTTTTGGCCCAAGGGTATATCAGAGCCTTCTTTTGCTTTCACTTTATAGCAAATAATTAATGGCAATTTTGCATGATAAGCCCCTAAAAGTGTGATAATATTATTTAATGGGAGGTCGTTTGGAAGACCTGCATTGATGCAGATGTCCTTACCCACTTCCTGGATTTTTGAATGATGTTAATGATTGATCATACTATAAAGAACAAGTCAAATGTAACTGTATACTGAATCCTGAAAAGGCTCCCTAAAAGTATTATATATATATATATATGTAACTATAATTAGGTGTGTCCAGTGGGATCAAACTTCATACCTGCCTATTCCAAAGGCGTGAGATCAGGATTAGCAACCCTTGTCCCAAAACTTATGGGCGAGAACCCGTTGGAACTGGAGCGGTTGAACTGTTTGATGGACTATCACCTGAAGGGGCACAATTATGTGAAGTCTGGAGTAGATATGGCCTGCTGGGACATTTTAGGGAAGGTAAGAAAATTATTATATAGTTGCCAGGCGTTTGGAGGGAGGGATTATTGATAGCAATTCTCTTAATATGGGACTTTCATGTCCACCATCTTGAATCTTGATTCGTATGGAATTATGGGAGTTGTATGTCAGTGTAAATGTTATGTTCAGCACAGAAAGTAATCTCATGTGAAAAGTATAGCCATATATATATTTTTCTTGGAAGCGTATATATATGTTCTCTATGATTCAATAAAGCAAGACCTCATCGTTCCCATCATGCATTTGCTTTCTATAGATCTTTTACACAAGCTATGATATTGGTGCATTCTTCGATAAAAATGTTGCAAATATTTATTTGTATGACATATTTTAACTGAATCCATCCCAGCACGCACTGTAATAGACATGCGCTGTGAGACATGCAATCCCCTATTTTGCTTGTTTTAGGTGACTGGTTTACCATTATATACACTCCTGGGAGGAAGATATGGGAAGGATTTCGAGTTGACTTGCACTATACCCAACCTGCCAGCAAACCTTATGGTACAGCGAGTACACCACTTTAAACAGATGGGCTACAGGTAATGCATTGGTTGTTGCCATATTCAGGGACGGCCCGATCATCATGAAATTAGATAGAACGTGTGCACTATAGGCATTCAAACTCATCTAACTGTATGGTTGCCCAGGCAACAAATATGGTTCATAGGAAGAAAATCATGACATTCCAACCACTGCCATCGACCACTACAATGTGGCACAAATTGACGACAATCTCAAATCAAAAGAGATAGGATTGAGAACCTTTTTTTATTTTTATTGTATTGACCTTTTCCAGAAAATTCCAGCTGAAACTTAGTGGAAAGCTTCACAGAGATATACAGACAATAAAGCATGGACGATCTACCTTAGATCCAGAGGACACCCTGATTGCCGATGCAAACGGAAGTATTTACGAACGCTAAACAATATTATTACTTGAGAGGTTCTGTCAATGTATATACTCAGTAGCGCCTGAAAACATTTATATCTATACGCTGATACAATATATTGTAAGTATGTGATACAGATTGTCTCTTTAGAAAGGAAAACATTACGAAAAACCTATATAAATAACTTTGTTGTTTAAATACCATGATTTTGGTACTACTGTATTCATCCTCTGATAACCTCAGTATAACCCATCCACCCGATTTCACCTCCTTTATTATGTGATTTATCTATTTATGCGAAACCTGATAACTTGATAATGGACCAGGCACCAGGTGAAGAAGCAAACTAAAATCTGTCCTACTCCTCGCAACACTGAGATGGCAAAGGCCACTATAATTACATGTATAAAAGAATGGGAAAACACATGATTGCATTCATAGCATTAGTTCCTGTAACTAAATGGTATGCAGTGAAGACACTAGAAATTCCAAAATTAATGTTCAAAACATCTTAATCTTATTTTGAAAATTTCTCTATGTAAGAAAAGTGAATGATGTTGATACTTAGTTGGGAATTTACTCTAGCTGTTATTGGACACTTATATCCAAAATGCGAGAGACCAGATTCAAATCTCTGAAAGTTTAAACAGGACCTTCTCATGAGATAGCATAATGTTCATTTGGATCCAGTCATGAGATATAATGAAAGGGAAGCTCTTTTAAATTTAAAAGTGAGGACAAAATTAGAGTTACAAGAAATTAGTTAATTAGAATTTTACATTTTAAATTCAGTTTACATCCAATGCCAGTTTACCTAAACCTCCAGTATCCTGGTGTATTTTCAGGTTTGTTGCCCCATGAAGCTATCAGGGCTGCCAATGCCCTGTCACATCTCGACGTCTACCTAGAACAACCTTGTGAGACTTATGAGCAGTGCCTTGTGGTCAGGAAACATACTAATAGGTACACAAAACCATTGTATTGTATACTTAATTAATTACCTTACCTTTCCTTTTCTGGCAATGCCAGTCATTTATGCATTTTTGTGATCACATCGAATGTCTCGGCCAATAGAAATATTTTAAAGAGAGGGGGGTGGGGGAATTGCATACAATATAGTAAATCTCTGTAGTGAACGATTATGGCCAGTATAATGTGGCCCACAAATATCTTTCATGATTTTGTGTTCCAGCTCCATGATTCTGGATGAACCGTTAGACAGTGTAGGGATGCTGATAAGAATGGCACATGACAATGCAGCTGATGTAATAAGTCTAAAAATTAGTAAAGTGGGAGGCATTACTAAGGCAAAACAGGTAGGATGGTGTAATACAGTGGGAATAATTTATTAGGCGTTGCACACGGTCGGGAGGGGTGGCACATGGGTCAAAGATCGAGAGACTGGTTTTAGACACAGGGGCTTGAGCGGGTCGTCGGTGCTGTGGACACCATTTCTCCCCCACCCCAGTGTTTACTATGGAAGACCATTTACCCATATACCGAACTTGGGTTATCCGAATTGGATCAATTCGGCCAAAACTCGGCCGAAACCCGACCGAGTTTTGGCCGAAACTCGGCCGAATTTGGCCGAAATTCGGCAAACTCGGCATTCGCCAATCTTTTATGCTTATATAACATACATATTATATAAAATACATACATAATAACTGTGAAAGTATGGTTCCCACAGCCTCATTTTGGCCATTTCTACACATAGCGCTGCTCATTACTCATTATACTCAGGTATAACTAATTTGCCTAAATAATGTCTAAAATTATAGTCAATGGTAATGTTTGTAATTATGTGTGTACGTGATAGGTCTCTATATAAGGGTCATAAAACCCTTTAGTTTCATTTCAAATTCCATTATGTAATAGTTTTATTTCAGGTTTTACACAATTACATTCTTTCCAGAAAATGGACAATCCTTTATATTACATATAAACTAGATTACCTTCTATGAATTAGCATTCTTAGGTCTTCTAGGGTGTCCCTGTATGTTCAATTTTATATAATTTCTTTGTTAAATTGTCCATTTCGTATTGATATACAGTTATTTACCTATTACTTTACAATCTTTATATATGGTTTAAATAACATCTCAATACAATATTAACATCAACATCTATATGAAAATACATATTCGTGTTCTTTACATCACATCTTAGGTCAGTACGATACAGTACTTTACTACTATAATATGCATTAATATTACTCAACAATACAATTTCATTTTGGGAAAGAATGAACATGAGTATATATTATGTTAAGGCTGGAAATTAGTAAGGTGACTTTATAAACATAGCTCCAACATATTACTTGTATTTAAGACTAAAATGATATTGTATACGATTAGGTTACATTCGTTTTTAACAAACCTTGGCTTGCAAGACCATGTACAAACCTATCTTATAGATACAAATTAATTGACAATAATATTCGTTTGAGGTAGTACATTTCACAGTACACATAGTGCCGCTCATTACTCATTATACTCAGGTATAACTAATTTGCCTAAATAATGGTAATGCTAATGGCAGCAGCTAAATAATGTCTAAAATAATGTCCGAATACTTATGGTCATTACTCGAAAACTATTTGAGCCTTTTCCAAAATTTAAAATGTATTAAATATCTGAACATATCTATTTGACTGTCCTAAAATCATATAATTATTGAATCATTATCTGTACCTCATCTGGCAATCGTTGCTAGTAAGGATTATATAAGGTGAATATTTTACAATATGAAAATATATATTAAATTAGTAATTAACGTCTGTACAGGCAAGTTAATTAAGGCTATGAACTTGTATTGTATACCAAACGAACCGGGAACATGTCAGTATTACAGAGCTTTTTAAAGTATTCCAATCCGTTGGGAAATGGCGACACAGTGGCCCAATATGTGAAGTCCGAATTTAGTCCGAAGTCAGTCCGAATTCGGACAAAATTCGGCCGAATAAAAGAGGGTTTTTACCGAATTTCTCCCGAATTTATTAAATATCGGTTCGGCTCGGTTCGGTTCGGCCCTAATTCGGCAAATTATAAAGGTCGGAACTTCCCGAATTTCGGCCGAACTTCAGCCGCACAAAAGAAAATATTTCCGATTTTTTTTTTTTCGGTCAGAGTTATTCGCTATGTTATTATATGGCGTAGTGTAATTCGGGGTTCGGTATCGGTTCGGGGTTCGGTTCGGTTCGGTTCGGGCATCGGATTTCGGCATCCAATTCGGATATTTGACATCGGTTGATGGGTAAATGGTCTTCCATAGTTTACTGACTGGGTCATCAAAGGCTGTCTGTTTGTGACACTTCGTATGTTAAGAATCCATTGCTATCATTCGAAAAGAGTAGGATATACGACTCTGCACCACATTTCGTCTCAATGATAGATTATTGCATACTACGCCAGAACTTAGAGGACCAGGTACATATGGAGTTGAACTAAATATCTTGGCATAACATAATTAATACAAAAATAGATGGTGGTATATTACCCTAAGAGTTTAGAGACGGTCAGCTTTAGGAGCCGAACTAAACAGCCTGGTAAAACATCATACAACAATTGAACTTAATCAATAATTATGTCAGTCATGTCATGTCATTCAAATGATTAAATCTCAAATGGTTATTATTTCTATTCAATGGGGCTCAAAGCTTCTTTATTTAGCAAAAGAACTTGTTAAAAAAGTATATTTCACATTTTTATAGCATTTTATTTGTTTCCTGTCACCTATATGCTAGCCATTATAACTTTCTACCTTTTTGTTACACCATCAACTTACTACTTATATTAATGAACCTGCATATTGTCACAAATAGTTGAGTTTGCCTCCAATCCATCTCATATATTGTGTCTTTCTGTCTTGCAAAATACCTCAGCCAATATGTTCCATATAAAGGTTATGTTCACTGTAGATGCGAGATCTCTGTATAAGCCTGGGTATTGCACTCACCATAGAAGACGCATGGGGGAGTGAAATCACGACAGCAGCCACTGCGCACCTCATGCACAGCACACCTGAGAAGCATAGATTCGGTTCTACAGACTTGTGCAAGTATGGGCTTATACAGTATGTTAGTAATGTATACATATTATAAATCTAACAATCAGCTTATAAGGTTCATTGGGTTTCAAACAATGAAAAGCAAGTATATATTTACCTTAGTTAATTGCCTGAATAGAAACCTGTTCATGTGAAACATTTAACCATTTAATTTCTGATTTCAGCTACAATTTGGTGAAAACAGCTGAGGGTGTACCACCCCAAATCCAGGGGAGAATGGCAGCCTCAGACAAGCCTGGCCTTGGCATCACCCCAATACCAGAAATACTGGGGAAACCAATCCTATACATCTCATCCTCTTGATGATTTTTGCATAACTAATCTGTGGGGAAAGACTTGAGTAACCTCGACCAGAATAGATAGGCAGTATGACCTTGAGAATGATATTAATGCAAATATGTTAATATCCAATCTCCTCAGCATTGAACCTGACCCACCCTCGTGCTCAGTATGTGTATTGCTCAGTATTGATAACCATTATTTATCTATAAGGACATCATTAATAATCGAGTAAATCATACATTATACACAGAGATTTATGACCATATTTCTATTATTCGCGTGTTTTACAAGCTGATGTGGCCCTATGTACTGCTTCTACTGAGCTCTCCCATTGGTCAATAAAACATAGCCCAGTACCCCATCCCTGAGAGAGAGACTCGGAGAGGCAGGAACTACTCAGCTTGGGTTTTTCTAGAGTAGTAGCAGTTGGGCCTTGCTAGGGAACAGAAGGCGGATTCACCATGTCTAGGACAACTCTAGACTCCTCTAGTATGAGCTCGCAGCTACTCACTGTACAACTTTCATTACATCTCTGAATAAATGTGAGATATCTTCATATTCCTCCTGGAATCTCCCGGCTCTACAGAGTTATTCATTCAGCCTACCCTACCTATTCGAGATTCGAGTAATCTATCCATACTTCCCCAAGGGACCTCAATTGTGATATCTCTGCTCCCCAGATATCAACATCTGGTGGATGAACCTAGATTCTGAGGAATTATGATTTTGTCTCATAAATATGCTTGCGCACAGACCATGCATGGCTGAAGTAGGTTCACCGGATGACAAAACAGAGGACAAGAAAAGGCCAGTCACCTGGGCTGCATACAGACTTGGCTGTAAAACCAGAAGCGGTTTTGTAGATGAAGACACAAAAGTACTGGCACAGTCCCCACACCTAACTAAAATACTGGAACAAGGAAATGAAGGCCTGATTGATACCCTACAAAAGGACCAAGACCTTCATGATAAAGAAGATATACTGCTCAAAACAACAAATCAGGAGCTACTCGGTGACAATGCCAGCAGCAATGCTACTACAGCGGTCGGTGATTTAACCTTGGTATTAGACATTGACAAAAATACCAATAATACCCACATACTCAACAACAATCGACTGCTGGATTTCAATCCAGATGATTTCCATGAAGCTCTACTATCTCTTGAATTAAAACCTCATCTTGATGCAGTCCAACAGCCAGAGGAACCAGAGCAATTGAACCTGGAGAGAGGTCAAGAAGCTGTTGAACCAGTAATTGAAGAAGCACCTATCATCCACCAGCCAGGACAAGTAGTCCCGCCTCAACCCATACGTGATCAAATCCCTGTAATTCAACAGCAGGGACCAATAAATCACCAACAAGCACCCCCAGAAGAAGAAGAAGAAGAAGAAGAGGAAGAAGAAGAGAAGGAAGAAAGGCGAGAAATCGATATGGCAGCTCTTGAACATAAATGCAAACCCTCCTCTCACCTCCTAAATTCTCAGATCTGCCAGGCGAAGATCCTAGGGCGTTTATTGAGGATGTTGAAGCTCTGGCAAAGAGGCTACATCCTGAAGAAATAAATGATTTCCGCCCCTACTTCACCACATACCTGGGTGGCTTGGCAAGATATTGGTTGAAAATCGCCGAAAAACCCACTGCATTTGCCACATGGGAATTAATGAAAGCTGTGTTCTTAGAAAGATTTGAATGTCTTTCTGAGTTGGACAAAAAGGCCCTAAGACAAGTAAATATGGTAGAGGGCAAAAACTTGGCGGACTATATAAGAAAGTTGATTTTAGTCGAAGTACACCAAAACCATGAGTCAGCAACTTTCTGATCTTGTGAGTTTTATTGAAGTTTTCTGTAGTTTACATTTGATTCCTACATTTCGGATCTTTGGACGATCCTGCATCAGGGAATTATTACATCGATAAAATACAGCAGGTATATCAATATTGTGCAGGTACGTTGCTAGGATACAATGTCAACAGATTTATTCCAGGCTTCTGATTGGTTGATTACATATATTCCAATAGTTTCTTTAATAATAGGTCTAGGAAGATCAGATAAACTTTATTTGAAGCGTCATTGAACATAGATTTTAGTCTCTAGGATTTTTTTTTGATACATATACAATACGAAGTTAATCGAACTTTATCCATTAAGACAAACATTAACATTATTGATAATGGCGGTGACTCGTGGCTCAATCCATTTTTAAATATTCTTTTTTAATCATTATCTCCTGCATGGCACAGTTGATGTCCTGGTCTATGTTATTGATGATGTGCTAGAGGTCGTAGATAATCCTTCCCTTTCCGATGTTTACATGGTCCGGGCGGTGTATTGGTGTTGGGTTGTGTCCGGGCGGTGTATTGGTGTTGGGTTGTATACGAAGTTAATCGAACTTTATCCATTAAGACAAACATTAACATTATTGATAATGGCGGTGACTCGTGGCTCAATCCATTTTTAAATATTCTTTTTTAATCATTATCTCCTGCATGGCACAGTTGATGTCCTGGTCTATGTTATTGATGATGTGCTAGAGGTCGTAGATAATCCTTCCCTTTCCGATGTTTACATGGTCCGGGCGGTGTATTGGTGTTGGGTTGTATACGGGGTAGTTGTGTTTGGTGGTCCATAGATTTAAGTCTCTAGGAAATTTTTTTGATACATATACAATACGAAGTTAATCGAACTTTATCCATTAAGACAAACATTAACATTATTGATAATGGCAGTGGCTCAATCCATTTTTAAATATTCTTTTTTAATCATTATCTCCTGCATGGCACGGTTGATGTCCTAGCTGGTCTATGTTATTGATGATGCGCTAGAGGTCATAGATAATCCTTCCCTTTCCGATGTTTCCATGGTCCGGGTGGTATATTGGTGTTGGGTTGTATACGGGGTAGTTGTGTTTGGTGGTCCTCGAAGTGTATTCTTCTACCGGGGTTTTAGCTTGATCATATGGTTTGGGTCGCGATGTTTGGTGCGTCTTTGTGTTTTCCCAGGGCCGGAATACGTTGGGTTTTTCACTCTGTCTGTGATCTCTATTGGTGTCTCTCTTCTTCTTCGATAATGATCGGTGTTTTGGTTCTTTGTTCTCCGTGTTTTCCCACGGTCTGTGTGTTATCTTCGAGACAACGGAGGCAGGGGTTGTGGTTTTCTTCTTTTCATCGTTGTTTTGCGAGTTGATAGGTTTTTCGGTGTCTGTTGCTTTCATTTCCATGTTGTTCGTTTTAATAGGGCTTAGGTCGTTGGTGGGTTCCATTCCCATGCTTTTCTGGAGCTGATGGCTGGTGCCTGGTTTGTCTTCCTCGTCCAAGTCACTTACTTTTAGGTCCTCCGTCAAGGTCTTCAGTTCATCCTCGTCAATCTTGGCATCTACGATTTTCCCTTTTTCCGAGTGCGAGGAGTTGAGCAATTTGATGGTGCTGTTAAGGCTAATGGCGCTGCTGTTATATAAGAAAGTTTCAGATAAGAATGGTGCGAGCAGGAGTGGAAGACGCCCCATCAATAAAAGATTATTTCCTGTCATCCCTGCTACCAAAATATAGGGCCATGCTGGCAACAAGGAATAACTTAACGGTTAAAATGATGGAACATCTGTTACAGAGGGAACGCAGTGCATCTACTGGCACCATCACCTTTGATGAATTAAAAAAGGTGCAGAAGTCAATGGAAAAAGCTATGGAGAAAAATATGGTGAAGTTAGAAGCCAGTTTGAAGGCGGCTAACAATGCTCCTGTGGCCTTGGCTGAGTTCCAAGCGGAACGACCTGTGTATCTGAATAATCGGATAGACCAAAATCCTCAAGGCTGGCAGCCTGCCAGGCAGTTCAGGGGAGGACACGGCAGAGGCTGGGGAGGATACCAGCATTACAACCAGCAGCCCAGCGGTCCTAAGAATGCTTCATTGCATCATATGTATTTATTTTTAAAATAATTGATTAAATTTTATTCAAAATAAAGCATTACAGACATAGAATTCTTAGCTTTTTTTTTTATTTTTTAACTGGCAGTAGAAACAAAATGCATGGCATAGCTGAACCAACGTTCTTCTAGCCACCTGCCTATACTAAATATCTTAATGTTTAATAATAATAAGGAGTGTTGTCACTGTCAGGCTTCAGAGCATGTTATTTCACTTAAGTCTGACAAAACCTTTCATGGAATATTGACTTTGGGATAGTTATGATATTCCAGATGAGCTCAATGAGCATATAGTTTATATCTATAGAATTGCCAGTGGTGATAGAAGGTAGGAATATTTGTTATCAACAATATATTAATCTGAACATTAACTCCCAACGTCCCATATACCATTACTGGTAAACCATATTATCATGTTTAGTTGCCCACTGGAGCCAGGCAATATACAGTGCCCTGAGAAAGCTATAGGTGCCCTGGGAGGTTGGGTTTTTTTTGTTCAATCCATGTTGTCTAAGGTTGTTGAGATTTGAAATCCTCCCAAAATAGACTGAACAAATGAATGAATTCCATTTTGGACAAGAATAGGCACTTTTGCTCATAACACCAGTGGCTTTGTCTTAAGGATTATTAACAACAATTAAGCACCCTGTTCCTGTCCACAATGTTGGTCATTAATCCTTTAGAATAATCTGCATTTTTTGCTTAAGGAACTTTTCTTTATTATGAGTACTGTAGAATGGCAGATTCAAATCAAGGAAATGAAGAAATCCGCATGTTCCTATCTAGCCAGTGTTGTCCTTACAGTTTTGATTCCAAAAGGATTCCCAAAGCTTAAGATGATAGAGAGTCAGACTGAAAAAGGGAGATTTTGGTGGGTCCTCTAAATAATTATTTTGGGTGTTAATGAAATTGTACACCCAGAAGGACAGGTCAAAATCCTTTAATACTCTATCTGGGTGACCTTTGGATGGGTCTGGCTTTTAATTAAATTTTTTGACGGAAATTAGACAAAGATCAAACTAACTGATTTAATCTTTTATGAAATTTAGCATTTTCCTCCAAACTTGTGTGTTCTGGTACCTGTCCGTTTAGAAAAAGTAAACATAGAGCATGCTGGATGGTCCTTTGCATACCATATTGTATTGGATTGTAATATTTTTATTCCAGCAGTAAACATTTACATTTGTGTCATTTTTTCCAGAAAAGGATGTTTAAATCAATTGTGATAGAAATAGTACCCTCTGTTACTTAAAGCAGATTTTCCAGGCCACCCAATTCCCAACATGTTTGAGTATAGTTCTTCTTTATCAGCTGGGTATCATTTTTTTTAGGCTGGAGTGATATTACTATTATTACAAATATTATTATACATTATAAACCATACTAATAAAACCTTCCGCAATATGTGGAGGATCTTTAATAATAATTATTAATATTCTCTATGCGAACTACAATTTTACACTCCGCAAATCCGTTACTTTAAACAATCCTGTATCTGATTATTTGACAATTTGACGCTATACTTATTTGTACAATAATAAAATCAAAGCTGTACCTAATAAACCCCTTATTCTATACATAGAATTTTTCCCTGACATGCAGTAGCTTTATATTTTTACTCATGCTGGGGTGCTGTACTTGGATTTACATACCAAGAGCAAATTATCTTTTTCCCTCCATCCTGATACTTGAAAAACTACAGTTATCACTATAGTTAATACAGTATTTATTAATCATATTACTATCTTACAGGGCTCATGCCTTATACTTCTTTTATTTTATACATGTATACAGTTACTCATTAGACATTTTCTACTACATATTCTCTAAATTCCTCTGATGAGGACCAAGATCTACCTTTTTCAGAAAGGTCATTCCATAATACAGGTAATAGATATATATATAAAATAAAGATTTTTTCACTCTTTCCGGGTGTGGTATTGGCACTGATAACATTTTCCCTTTAGCTAGTGAGCGAAGATTCACAGGTCTTCTATCTACAAAAAATAAAATCTTGGCTTAGCTCAAATGCTATATCCAATATATGATGTTTCCTCCTTAATTATCAGAACTTGTACTTGGTACATTGGCAGGTGTAAAAAAAGGGGACAAGAGGCAGCCACTATCTTACACATCTTTAAATAAATACCTTGTTCATGCTATAGGAAGCAATCGAAATGTTCCACTGTGCCACTCAATCAATTTATGCAAACAGATATAGTTTCATGACTTGCTTTTTCTTATCTTATCTAACTACATGGTGAGAACAGAGGCATGTAACAAATACCTGTATCAGTTTTATTAGATTGGTATAGGAAAAGATTAAGCTTTTAAAAATATTACTTGCTGAAAGATAAGACATTAATGAATACAAATTATTCAAACTAGAGACATCAGTAAATAGAAGAATTACAATTACATGTTGATCTTAGCATGAGAAGAAATAATAATTATTTATTCTATTTGGGTTATTAAGTAACATTAATGAGAAAAAAGCTATTATGATGTCAAAGATGTATAAATCTAATACTATGATTTTTCATGAAATAGCACAGTTCCCACCAACCTTGTATGTGTGTTTTTTACCCGTCCTTCTATAGTGTATGGAAGAATATAGGCATAGATCATGTGGAGGAAGGCAGAATTCTGTAGAATTCTGTAGGCTAACTTTTATTGCCTATGAAAAAGTGGAGCAAATCTATTGGTGAAAAATCATCCTCTTGGACTTACTACCATGGCTTTTGTTGAATTACTAGCAGTAATCACCTTGACTGCTCTTACTGCTATAATCCTTATTCAATGGATATATGGAGGAGGAACCTTGAAGGATATTCCTGGTCCCAGGGGATTGCCATTCATTGGAAATGTCTTCCAATTCAACACACAGCAGCCACAGATATCTATCATGAATTGGAGTGAAAAGTTTGGCAAGGTTTTCAAATTCAAGCTCCTTGGAACTAGTTTTGTTTGTATTAATGATCTGGAGATGATGAATGAAATGTTTGCTTCTGACGCATGCTCATCAAGACGATCGAATTACCGCCTCAACGAGATTGCTTTACATGGTGCAAAAGATATCATTAATGATGGTTTCTCTGAGGAATGGAATGAAAGAAAGAAGATGGTATCACGATCACTGAATTCTTATGGCACAAGAAGACTCAAAATTGAAAATATTACCATGGAATCAATTGGAGAGTTGCATCAAGAAATAGTGAAACAATCTAAAACATTTACACAGACTATAGACATGAAACCTATTCTGCATCAATGTGTGACTGGAGTAATTTCCACATTGATGTTTGGAAGACAATTTACAAAAGCAGAACTTAATGAACTCTTGTCAGTTGATACGTCCATGCAGAAGTTGTTTGCACCTTCCGGAATAATAGCTCTCCTTGATTTCGTTCCATGGATGAGATATCTGCCTCTGAAAGTCATTCAAGAACCTATTGAAGCTGTCACCAAGTTAAGAAATTGGGTGGTGAAAATGGGCAATGAAAGTCAGCAAGATGGAGAAAGGAGAAACAGTATCTATGAATCCCTTTCTAATCACGTAAATAAAGCCACAAATGAAAAGTTGACCCAAGGAGAAACCTTTGGCATTATCCTAGATGTTATATTAGCCGGATTTGCCACATCAAGTGTAACTTTGTATGGCTTGATCCTTGTCCTCATAAACCACCCGGACATACAAGATAAAATGCATCAAGAGATTATCAATGTCATTGGTCAGGAACAACCTGAGATTCTGCACCAACAGCACATGCCCTATGTTAAGGCTGTCCTCGAAGAACATCTGAGATATTCATCAATCGTCCCACGTGCAGTTCCACACTTGACCAGTAAAGACACTCTCATAGGCAACACTGATATCCCTAAGGGAACCATCATTTTTCCTCACCTATGGAAAATTCACCATGATAAGGATTTCTTTGAAAACCCATGGGAATTTAAGCCTGAAAGATTCCTTCAAGAAAACGGCAGTCTCCGTCCTAGCAGTGATCCTGTGAGGAAGCATTGCCTGCCTTTTGGGGCAGGGAAACGCATTTGCCCAGGTGAAGGTCTTGCTCGTAACCGGATCTTTCTCATTATGGCATGCCTTCTGCAGAGATATAGATTCCTGCCTGAAGATGAGTCAAACATCCCAGAATGTGATCCCAGAGGAACATTTGGGTCTTCTCTTCTTGAGGCTGCACCGTTCAAGGTTAAAGTTGAGATGAGGATCTGAAGCGCTGAAAACTGAGAAACAAAAGGCCTATGATTTCAAGGCTCAAGGACCAGTCCTTGTCTCCTATCCTTCATGCATGTTTATGCAATAATATTCAGTGGGGTTGCAGAGATGTCAATATTATGTTGCAAATATAGAGTAACTTACCCTAGCTAGAGTTGTGAAATTTTTCTTTTTAGAAGTGCTTTTAATTTTGGAAGTGTGTTGACTAAGACAATTGGAAATAATAGAGAAAGAGGATTATACATTTCAAGCGAGAATCCTTTGATATATAGATTCTTTTCTTTTGCCAATTCAAAAATAGTTACAATTCATTTAAATTTAGTATACATCAGATAATTACTACCTTTGGTTAGTCTGTTACTTAATTACTCTTCTATATTCGAAATAGATAACATCCATATCAAAGAATCAGTTCTTTTTACTGTATCACAATCCACAACGAAGATTTTTGTTATTTTCTTGGTGTTCTAATAAAAGAAATAAAGACATAATCCACTTAATAAAAACACATTGGTCATCCTCTCTATGCGTCCTTCTCACTTGTGGCATCTTATTTTCAATAATTTATCTAAAGCAGCGGTGGTGATCATGGAATCAATGGGTTATAATGGAATTTATTATCATTGCAACAACTTTATGGCGCTTGATTCACGAAAAAGGTAGTGCATGCGGGTACAGTCAATGCCCTTTGAAGGTTATGTAGGTGGCTTGGGCTCAGTATTAATTACAACAAGATCATTGGCCCTGCCCAGGTCAACACCTTCCTGGGGATGGAAATAAAGACCAGAACCAGAACCTTGGTGTTACCCTTATATAAAGTCACCAGCACAGTGGACATGTTGACCAAGTATGTGACAAAGCTTTTCAAAGAGACAGCTGCAAGAGTCAGGCAATTCTCATTGGGCTTGCAGAGTGGTCCAGAAAATTACCACAGCAACACATTTATTTGTGGGAAGTAAATTGGTTATATTTCACCAGATCTGAACGCTTTTAGATTGTTTTTGTATTTAAAAATAAAAGATCGTCCCACCAACCCACCCTGTCTCTACCCCTACCTACAATATCCATTTGATTTAGTATCAAATAATGTAGCCTACACAACACCAAGGTGTTGGGTAGGCTACAACACCCACCCTATAAATAGCTTACATGTCAACAAGCCTGTGAGCATGGGTGTTATGTAATGGTGGTACTTTTGCCATTTTCGTCGACATAATAGCAGCGCGGCCAGGCCAATCTCTATGGGAGCTATTCTTCAATGGGCTTGAAGTATGAAAATTTCATCTTGGGAATCATTATGTCTACCTAGTAACATAATGTGAATGTTTTTCTCAATGATTAAGCTGCTTTTAATGAGATGACGTTCATGTATAATGATTACCGATGGTATACATACTCGGCATGCATACGCTATGGCAATGTTATGTCGACCGAGAGCTCAATTTCCGACCGCCAACGCCGTCTGGTGTCAGTACAAGAGATAATCTCGCAGTAGGCAATTGACACCAACCAATTTGCCGTACGTGTTGTTAAAGTGTGTGAACTAGTCGAGCTATATGGCATAGGTATTACTGGGAAATGACCTGGATATCATGCGACGACTTCAATTTTTAGTTCCGTGGCAATCCGCCTCTTCTCAGAGGGTGGGGTGGTCGCTAGTGGTCCAGTCAGACAATACTTCATGGACAATTTATATACCGTAGTGGCCCGTTCATAAGCCCGGGCTTATATTTGTTTCGACCCCCCTTTAGCCCCGGTTTGCAATTGAGAGGATTTTATTAGAGGATTTTATTTTTTCATGACCCTCATACCCCCGGCCTGCATTCGAGATAGGCTTATAAACAGGTCCCGGCTTATAAACGGGCCACTACGGTACCTGTATAAGAATCGTCAAGCAAGCTAATCACAGGTGCAGATTAATGGCCGGCCTGAAATCTGACATGCTTTGGTGGATAGATTACAGTGGCAAATTCAATGGCTCCTTACTGTTAATGTCTAAAGGTTTTTATGTGTTTTGAGTTAATGAGTCAATTTATTGTCTTATTGTTTTAAAGTGATTAAGGTGCATAAATAAAGTATTTGATTGTATTTGATGATATTTGGCCATAGTCAGTCAGTATGTTATCGCAATAGGGTGCGGTACTGAGGCATTGCCCCCTCATGATGACATGAGTCAGGGTATTGCGCCAGACCGGCCTCTCCATAGATTTAAGGCACATTGCATCAGAGATGAGTCGCTCACGAGCTCGTCTCTGAACTTCCGGAATGAGGCAAGTCATCCTTCCATTCCTTCCATACTAAGAAATTCTCATGCAATGGTACCAGGGGATTGCTAGAATGTTCTAGAACATTGCTGCAAGACCCAGTTAAGATGATGAAACTCTAATAATATATAAAGACCCCAGGTCCTGTCAAAGTCACTCTCTCTCTCAACTCTACTACACTACATGACTACAACTATCCTACTGCTCGAATACACTTACAGTATGAAGACCTAGAGAGACTGTTCTGACTTGACTGAGTGGACTGGACTTATATGTTTACTGACTAGACTGACTTAGACTGCGCGATCTGACTATGGTCCAGCTTTGCACCTAAGATATTGACTGATTGACATGTTTCGAGATTGGACCCAATAAAAGCTATATTCAGCTCTCCAAACGTGGACCTACGCTCTACTCGAGTTATTACACAAGCTAGCGAGATCAACTAGACTCAACACGATCCACGAGAATCTACATTAGCCATTAACAGTGATTACGCAACTCCCTATTATATCTGATATAGAGGTAATTCATGAATTGTCGGTCACCCTGCTCCCCAGCAATACAGACCGACATTTACATTACCAATAATTGACTCAATAATTCAGACCCTGGTGGTATTGGATGCTTGTGGGGCAGCAGGGGATTTGTGTATGATGGGGAGTGGGTGTATGTTTCATGGGCAGAGTGGCCAGATATCAATGATAAATATATCATGTGCAAAAACTGTAGCAATTCTTGAACCAACCTGCCATCTTTTCAGCCCAGCCTTGATAGATTTATATATATTATTCTGATAACACAACAGCCATGCCTTTCATCAACAGGAGGCAGGCAAGGGACCCAGAAATAACACAAGCGATGAATAAAATTTGCACTCTTTCTGCATGCTTCCTCTCATCTAGCATAGACCACCAGCTACCCTATGTGCTACAAACCACAACTCTCCCATGCTTCCAGACCACCACAGGTCAGATGCTTGCTGACTGCCTTAGAGAACAGTCTGTTTGATGGATAGAATTAAAATAAAGATGTCCAAATACCAGAGGCAGAGAATTTTATGATTGAGATACATGAATCATCTTTCATGACACAAGTTTCACCAAGGTTTATACACAAGTATAAATGGTGCTGCCCTTCAGAGTTGGTGCAAAAAAAGTGCCCTCCCCCTTTAAGTCAGTGTAAAAAAGGTGCCTCCCCCACCTTCAGAGTCTGTGCAAAAAAAGGTGCTCCCCCCTTCAGAGTCTATGCAAAAAAGGATGCCCCCCCTGAAAATCCCCCCCCCCTTCCAGTGATTAAAAATGAACAGTCCCTAACCTGAGAAATAAACCGAATGTTGCAAGAAAATAGTTTATTATGGAACAGGAAGTGATTATAAACAAAGTAAACTTTGACTCCCGTCTCAACTTTAAATATATTTGTGGACAATTTTATCCGTCTGAGTTTGCTATATGTATAGCAAAACATGCCCATGCAGGATATATATTTCAAGTTGAGATGGGATTGTATATAGAGTGACTGGATTATCAATATAACGATAATTATATCTGATCAAGCGAGTCAAAACACTTCAAAACCATATTGCTCCTTCTGTTGCCAGAATGGCGCGATCTTATCTATAAAAACATTTCTTTTTTTGTTTGAAAAGGAATCGTTATCAAGATGTATGTAACTAGACTGTATGTGACAGGTCTAAACACGTTAAGCATGGCTTTTTTAAATGTATTGATTCAGATGTTGTATGTTCTTTTATTTGAAATATTTCTCTCTATTAAATACATTTATGTTTGTTTCTAAAATACTTCAGAATTATATATAACACATACACTGATACATATAATAATATTTATAAGTGTATATATATTGTTTTAGGATAGAACACAGGGGTATGTTCCCTGCTATGTATTTCTCTTCATGGCTAATGAAAGGTAAATCGCCTGGCGATTTGCTCATGCTTGACAAATCGTATGTTTTTAAAAGTAATGTAATGCTGGCGAAAGGCGAAAGGTGAAAGGTGAATGACAAATGGCGATAGACGATTATTGTACTATATAAACCACTGTTGTTGACGAAATACACACAATAAACCTGAGACCCAAGCTGTAAAGACCTCTTTGACTTCATTCCTCATGACGTGAAGCAGTGCTGAAATATCACTCGAATATCATCTAACTCTGAGATTAACAAGTAATCAAGAAATAAACTAACCTTTGGTGAAGTTTATTTCGGGTTATGCAGAGCATTGTAGTCGTTATAGACGGTAGTACAGGGGAGATACGTTGCGCGTATCGATGACGTCACACTTTCCAGCCACGGTGAGGGGACCTAAGTTACTCGTTATAGATCCCCATAGAATCGATCCTCTGATCGATCCACAGCAGAGTAGTACAGGTAGAAATTACAATTAATTTCTGGGAGGGAAGGGTGGGCCCCTGTACTACTGTCTATAACGACTACGATGCTCTGCATAACCCGAAAACAACTTCACCAAAGGTTAGTTTATTTCTTGATTATGCTTCGCATCTCCATCGCTAGACGGTAGCACCGAGGAGACTTTCAAGTCTTAGTCACCGAACCCTCAATAACTATACTTTTTATAATAAAAAATGACTCACAAGTCAAATTTACACCTTTTTTGGTTAGAGGTGAAAGGCTTAACCTCACTGTTTAATGAACAGTTCAATCATTACAATGATCAATCAACTAAACCCTTAACAATCTCGGGTAATTACAGTACACCCAATTATAATTTTCCGGGTAAATAACAAACAGAGAGAACCCTCTCTGAATAACTCATGGTAATAATTAACTACCACCCAAATTACTTTCTACTTAGTAATTTATGTGCAATATCTTCTTCTCATATTACCGGTTTTTTGTAAAACCGTCTGAACGTGTTTTCGGAGGCCCAACGACCTATTTTCAATATTTCAGTAACAGATACGTCCATAGAAGCTAATTTTGAGACAGCCGCCAAGCGGGTACTGTGTGCCTCAACCCATTCAGGGCGGGAGAATGCCTCAAGGCATTCATTGCAAGTTGGCCTAGGGGGCGGGAGAATGCCTCAAGGCATTCTTTGCAAGTTGGCCTAGGGGGCGGGTGAATGCCTCAAGGCATTCAATTTTTATATAAATTGAAGGGGGCATAACTTAATAAAAAATGAATGGATTTTGCTGAAATTTAAAATATATATTTACAAACACATTAGAAATATTTTTATTGGTATGTTGTCATGGAGACAATAATGGTGACGTCATAACTAACATACATAAATGCTGGAAAGTGAATTTGGAGCAAGGTTGCTGCCATATTGAACCCAATTGGGACCCATTATTTTAATTATTGAAGACCAAATTCTAGAAATTATGGAAAAATATGATCAATGACTGTTTACATCTGTTAAATGGTGTACATATGACATATATTATCAAAAGAAAATATTCTTAAAATGGTTTTAAACCCTAATCCTCATGTTAGACACCCGTCCTGAAGCCCAAAAGGGGGGGAAAGGGCCTCGTCAGCTAGGCAAAATATGTGGAAAACTGCCCCCGCCTTGAATGGGTTAAAGACACCAGTATCCACCCCACTGACTGCTAACATCTCCTTGACCCACCTAGAAACCGTGTTCGTCGACACTGGTTTGTAAGGCGGAACATAGCTCAAAAGAAGTTGACCAATCTTCTTCCCCTCAGAGTTCTGTTCTCTGAGTTCTTCAGTTCTAAGTAAATACTCATTAGTAACCCTTACTAAACAAATCCTAGGGTCTTCCAAAAATGATATACTCGTGAAGACCTTCAGTGGTCTTCCAGGTTTTGATGTTTTCAACAATTTGTTTATCACAAAAAGAACTTTGTTTTCTCTAAACAAAACATTCTCCACGTCAATAGCTACAATCGTTTGCAACCTTTGCGCGTGGATCAACAAGAACAGGGTAACAAATTTCAACGTCAACCACTTCAGTGAAAGACCCTTAACTGGAGATAGTTCTCTCAGGTATTCAATGACGATATCAGTATCCCATGTCTCTATATAGCGACATGATGCTGGGCGTCTATTACCTATACCTCTGAGGATATGTCTTACAACACTATCTTTCCCGAAGGTTTTCCCCCCCTTTTCAAGCATAATAGCTGAAAGAGAACATCTAGCTACATTCAACGAACTGTATGAGTAGCCTAAGTACAAAAAGCATGGCTAAAAGATTTATGCCAACAGCAAAATCACAAGAGTGAGGATCTACTCCTTTCTCAAAACAGAAACATCTCCATTTCCGTAAAAATACATTGTACACCTTTTTTAAGGTTTCCCCCGCCGAAGGCGGTACGAGCGCCGAAGGCGCTTGTACTGGGAAACCTTATATAGGTTCCAGTTCTTGCCGCCTGTTCTTTGCGCGTCCGCATTGCCCCCTTATAAGGAAAACCCGACTCCAACTGTTCCCACCTGAATTTCCGACGCACTTGCGTAAACATCGCGGTGAATTCACGCTCCCGCAAATTAATAAAAATCGCTATTTCTACTCGAAATAAGTTGCCCAAATTATGAAATTCAGAAAGAGCATGCTTTTCTACCCCTAAATATGTGTTTATATCAAGGTCAGTTTTTAAAATAAAGCATAGGTGAGCGAAACCTTTCAGTAGGCCTAAGTAAACAAAAATATCGCCAAAGTAGGCCTACATTATTGAGTCAGGTTGTGAGAAAATGTACAATTCGCCTGCACCATTCCTCTCAGATTTGAGAAAGAAATCAGGTTCAAAATACAGTTTAACATAACCATGCAGATTCGTTCAATCAATGTTACACCAAATATACTCAGATATAGCTAGTATTTGTCATTTTTCAGAGTAAATTAGCAAGATTTACTAAATGTGTAGAGCTGACAATTGTTCATTTTCTGACGACCTGACCCTATTGGGTTGTGGCACGCACATCGCGGGGAAATTACGCTCCGGCAAAATGATAAAAAATGCTATTTTTAATCAAAATACATTGCCAAGATGTTAAAATTCAGAAAGGGCATGCTTTTCTACCCCTATATATCTCATTTTATCAACATTTAAGGAAGATATGAGGGAAACTGCACTGATTTCCTTTTGTAAATATAGGCCTACCGATATGCCGAACAGGACGCAATTTTGTACAGGTCATCGTGACGTGTTCTAATTTACACAACGTTACGTTGTTAGCAACGCGCACTGCAGACCTACTTGACGACGCTTTTTCCCGCGCTGGATGGCCGCGGAATTAGTTGGGGGAAACCGTTGTTTCCTTGGTCACAGCCAAAATTTCTTGTTAGTTTCAGGTCGCCAAGAGTACTCATATAATTCTCTTGCAGTCTTAGAAAGTCCTAAACCACCTACATTTCGTTGCCACAAAATGCTAAGATCATTTCCGTCCATTTGTGATTTGAATGTTCGTAAGAGGTTTCCTTTTGCTCTCCGAATGATGGTGTATCTCCCTTTGCTTAGCCGAAGAAGCTTGGGATATCAGATCTGGTTTGGCCAGGCTGGCCCCACCACGATCGCTCTGGCATCTTCCGCCTGAATCTTTTGGAGGCACTTGCTCATCAGACTGAAAGGAGGAAACAAATAACTCAGGTTAAAAGTAGACCAATTCAGTGAAAAAGCATCAACAAAGGAAGCTAACGGATCAGGTTTCCAGCTAGCAAATTTCTTAACTTTTGCATTGAAGTGGGATGCGAAAAGATCAATATCCGGGGTGCCCCAATTGATACAAATTGAGTCAAAAAATTTTGGGTTTAACTCCCATTCTGTGTTGTCAGTAAAATGCCTGCTGGCATAATCTGCTTTTTTTACACCTGGAATGTGGCTCGCTAAGAACCACACTGATCTCTCTTCTCCCCACTGCCAGATATGTCTGGCTACATCATTACATTCTTTTAACCCATTCAGGCCGCGTATTGCTTTAAAGCATTCCCACGCGTGTGGCCGCGTATTGCCTTAACGCACTCCCACGCATTTGGCCGCGTATTGCCTTAAAGCACTCCCATGCGTAGGACGCGTAATGCATAAAAGCACTCCCACGCACAGGACGCGTAATGCGATAAAGCACTCTGTGGGAAAGGATGCGTATTGCCAAAAAGCATCATAATAACAATGTTATTCAATGGTGGCGACGTAACAGGCCGTCCTTAAGCTACATGACGTTATTAGAATGTGCGTCATCCGGAGAAAAGTGGACGCGGTGGAGCGTCGTCCTCATGTGACGTGTATATTTCAGACAGACGTCATCAAATGAATGTTCTTTTCCCGCGCTTGGTCGTCAAGCAAAACGCAATGTTGGCAGTGCTGTCCTGAATGGGTTAACCTAGTCCCTCCCATTTTATTAATGTAAGCGACCGTTGTGCTGTTGTCAGAGAGAATGAGGATTTTCTTCCCTGATACATGTCTCAAAAGGCTGTTTAGACCATTCAGCACTGCCTGCATTTCCAAAACATTGATATGTTTGCCTTGCATATTGGGTTCCCATCTGTAACCAGTGCTAGTACCTTCAAATACTGCACCCCACCCCATTAAGGACGCGTCCGTAGTTAGGGTAAGCTCAGGACCTTTAGGTCGGATCAGGCGCGTAGCGCCTTCCACTCGTTCATACCACCAATTTAACTCTGACCAGGCTTTCTTAGACAAGTACATTACCCCATCAAAGCCGGTTGAACCTGCTCGTCTGAGGGCTAGAATCTTTTCTACTTCTACCTGTTTGTAATGCGCTAGGGCATAATCAAAACCTTTCATTAAATCGACCATCAAGCCCACTACCTTAGCAACTTCTCTAATTTTGTGTTCTTTATTAGGTCTAAGCTTGTCTATCCATTCCTTCAGTTTTTTTATTTTATCAGGAGTCGGACGAACCGACATCTGAACTGAATTGAGAATATAGCCTAGAAAGGTGAGTTCTTGGGTGGGGACCTTCTGAGATTTTTCTTCATGTATGGAAAAACCTAAGCTGGCAATTACCTGTTCGACTCTTTTCACAGCAGCCGCACATTCTTCACTCGTGCCTCCTAGAATGAAAATATCATCAATGTAATTGAAGCACACTAAGCCCTCTCTTCTCAGAGAGGCAAAGACCGGTTTAAGGATTTTAGTGAAAACTCTCGGTGCTGGAGACAGCCCGAATGGAACAGCATTGAATCTGTAGATTCTCCCTTTCCATTGAAAAGTGATGTAATCTCTAAATTCATGAGCTAGACTGAGCGCATAATACGCTTCCTTTAGATCAAGCGATGCCATAAAGGCCTCTTTTTCTAAAAGGTTAATCGCTGATTCTAGATTGTCCATCTTAAAATGTTCCTTCTTTATGTAATGATTTAATACTGTGAGGTCAATAATTAACCTCCATTTCCCTTCAGGTTTCGGTCGAAGGAAAACATTGGCAATGAACTTTGCCTGATTAGCATGGATACAGGAGACTACTCCTTTCAAAAGTAATTTATCTACTTCAAGTTGGAGAGCTTTGGTTTGAACTTCATTCATTCTGTATTCTCTAGGTATGGACTTCTGTACAGGAGTCCGTTCAAAATCAAGTGTAACACCTTTTACTTGGTTCAGAACCCATTGGTCATTACAGATTTTTTCCCAGTTATCTAAGTGCAATCTAATTTTTCCCGGAGTAAAAATATCTTTCAATGGGGAAATAGCTAACGTCAGGTTATTATGAATAGGTACAGACCTACCTGTCTGAAGGTTTACTCCTTTGACGTCGCATCCCCTTTGCGAAAATCCGACTTGTTAGTCTTGTCATTGTTCTTGTTGAACGACTTCTTGGATTTGTTAAAGTTCTTCCCTTTACCTTTGCCTTTGCCTTTGTATTGGGTTTTGCCTTGTTTGGGTTTGCTCTTCCCATCACTCCATGTGGATTTTTTCATATCCTCCATTTTCTTAGCCAACCTGGCTACATGCTCACTCTCTTTGAGAGATCCTTCTAAGTTGTCCGACAACAAATAGGTCACCCCTGGTGGGTTTGAATCATTCGCTAGAGTTTTGTATTCTTGTGGTAAGAAGGGCCGGATCGCCTCTCTGCGATCTTTCACAAGTTTGAACCTACTAAAGTAGGAGGCCATAGAGATAGCGTTGGCAATGTGTTTCATGGGTTCATCAACCCATTTAGCTTCAGGTTCCTTTTCCTCAAGTTTCTGAGCTGCGGTGAGAACTGCTGTGAGAATTCTGAGAAACAGAATCTCGTTCCGTTTCAGTTTATCATCGTTCTCTTTCGCATCCTTTGGGAGCGCATCTCTGATCTTAGTATTGATCTGATGCGGTTGGAGAAATTCTAAGTTACATGGTCTTCTGTATTCGTCCATAACTTTCTTAAGACCATCCACCGATAGGTTTACACGAAATCTCTTGTCCAAAAGTTTTTAATGGCATCGTGAACAGGTTCGCTTACCCTGTCATCTTCTTCAATTTCCTCGGCCAACGATTCCCAGATGGATTTGGAACTAGTGACAGTAGGTGTTTTGAAAACACTAGGATCAGAAGAGGAGCCACCCGCCACAGGTGTAACATTGTTAGGCTTAGGAGTGCCGATCGGAGGGAAATCACTGTATCGACTCACCCCATCGTAGCCGCTTGCGGCGAAGCTAGACTCGGCGTCCGAGAGCCAACCGTCTCCTATGACGTCATCGTCATCAGATGAACTAGAAGAAGAAATTCTTTTCCTTTTCAAGGCCGGAGTTTTACATTTCACAATATCGGCTTCCACCAATTCCATCCGCTCGGACATCTTTCCTACTGAGTCACTTAGCTTGGATATGGAGGCAGAAAGTTTATCAGCAACGTCCGACGAGATTTTCGAGGACGAAGAAGAGCTTCGGTGAGACGAGCTTTTGCTGTGAGACAATTTGCTATCGCTCTTCCCACTTCTTGAATGGGAGTGAGAATGTGAAGAACTACTCTTCCCATGCTTGGAATCCTGATCACTATGTCCGTGTCCCCGACTGGAGCTACTGGAGCGAGAGTGAGAGAAGCCATCTCTCTCTTCGGACGTCTTCTTCGACGTAGAAGGTTTGGGCGCTTTGTCACCTTCCGCCATCTTGGCTTCTGGAAGCTTACGGAAACAACTCGGTTTTCCGGACAAAAAACGCTCAGGAACACAGACCTAACTAGATCAAAAGTTCAATCTAGGGTTCTCGGACCCAAAGACAGAGAATACAATCTTTCTATAGATTTTTCTCTACTTCACAACCAATTTTCTGCGCGGCCCGCGGCTTGAGTGTGTCTGCTCGAAAAATGGCGACTAAAGTGACGTCATCGATACGCGCGACATATCTCCTCGGTGCTACCGTCTAGCGACGGAGATGCGAAGCATAACTCAAAGATGAGATCAGCTTGATTTAGTAACTTTATCATGGCTTACTCAACGAATTCACTTGAACACCTGTGGGACGAGGCTCTGGAAGACCAGGCCCACCAAATCATCAAACATGGGCGTAGCAGAGAAAAGGAAAACCGTAACAAAATATATATATTACATGCATGCAGTTTTGTAATTTCAACAATGAATAGAAGTTGCATTCCCAGCTAAATTCATTAAAGAAGGCAACTGGCTTTGATTCTTTGATTAAAACACTAAAAATGGTGATTGAAATTAGAATGAAGAACACTTTCATATACATGTCTTAAGTACTAATTCCCTCCATTTATAAGCATTAATTACCGCCCCCTCCCCTGAAACTTATATGTGACGTGTTACAGAAAAATGAGTCACAAGTCACAAAATTACTATTTTTCAATATAGGCTAAAAAATAGCCTTACTCTGAACAAATTGCAACAAAGGGTTTGTGTTTTTTTCTATTCGATATGTTCTGAACAACATATCAAAAGTTGAACAAAATCAGAGCATGGGAAACTACAAAAAAACGCAAAATTAAATGGCTGCCACTCATAATTTTAGACTCAATAACCAAGGTAAAATCAAGGTACGATGTCTTATCTCAGCTCCTACTGGCACTCTACTATGACCATGTATGATACCACTATTTCTAGGTTTTGAGGCTCAAGGAATCCATTTCCACAATAATATTTGTTTCTAGATCATTTCATAGGTCAAAATCCAATATGGCCGCCACCCGGTAATGAAAATGTCATATCTCAACTACTGTTAGCACTACATCCATGTATAGTACCACTTTTTGTAGGTTTTAATGGTTGAGGACCCCATTTTTGGAGTCATTCTTTTGCTTCAAGGTTATTTTCCTCTGGGAATATAGAATGTCTTAACTCAGTTTCTATAAGCCCAAAATGTTTGTGTAATACTACCTTTTCTAGGTTTTGAGGTGCAAGGAATCAATTTATGGTTTAACTCGTTAATTCAAATGGAGATGAGGTACCTAAAGTATGCGTGATCATATAATTTGTGAATTTTATTGACCTGACATTAAGCACAGTAAAGATTGTTTCTTTTTTTCACTTTTTATTCAAGATTATGACCGATATACATATCTATGACCAAAAGATATCAGGAGATCCCTTTTTTAGTTACTGTCCTAAAGTACAAGATCTCTGGAATGAATTGCGTGCAGATTACATTACCAAACCATTGTTAACAGACATTAGCAGGAAATGGAATATGTCAGACGGTTTATTTTACTCGGCTATTTAGGCAAAGCTCATTTTAAAACTTTTTGGAACTGAATTATTTTGATGATAAAAAAATGTTCATATGGGCAAAGGTTATTTCAAGAAAGCAAGCTGTGCTATAAAGCCTTCGTTAAGGAGGTCATGCTAAGGTACAGATCGATTTTATATGATGCAGCTGTGACCAAAGATGGATCAATCTGGTTAAAAAATATATTTGAGGTTTGGTTTATTTGCCTTTTATTGTCTTCTAGGGACATTGTTTATTTTTATTTGTTCATTGATATTGATCATTGATACAGAAGTGAAGTGAAAAAAGAAAAGACCAAAAAGACTACATAATATAAAGGTATACAGATTTGTTGTGCTGTTAGAAGTATAAGAGCCAAGATGGCAGGCTAAACTGAATAAAACCTTTCAAAAGAAATGTTTCTATTGAAAAATCTACCGATTTCATCCAATTTATCTCAGAAATTAACAGAAACTATGGCTAAACCTGGCTGAATTTGGCAAATGCACCACTTGTATAGGTCACGGCCCGACTGCTAGAATTCTAAAATAAATAGGGTCTTTGGGTCCGCGTTTTTTAAGCATTTTTTAGCATCCTATAGAATAAATACCGTAACTAACCCTAAACCTAACCCTAATTGGTTGTCCTAAGTCCGTAAAGGACAAAATACGAAGTGGCAGCACTGCTTATATAAAGGTCAGCAAAAATCCTAACTAATTTAATGCATTTCTAAAAGAGGATGAAGAAGATTTGAAGACATTTTATCATAATATAATTTATCACATTATAATCCATGGACGGTTTATTCCAGTTTATTTTACAGTGACAATCAATCTCATCTTACAAACATAGAATAACAGAATATATGGCTTGGAGCGCCAGAATATGTACAAGTGGGATTAATAAACATCAAATAGTGGCATAGACAAGTAACTGGAGAAAGGTCGACAATTCATTCAACTAATTTCTTTTACCAGTCAGCTCATAGCCATTTCTCCACTATGGAGGCTACGCAAGGGTTCAGACCCATCTTTCTCATTAAGACACTGAGCGGACCGAGTGCTTTAGATCGCTAGCACATCCTATATCAGAACTTGTTTGCACATGATACCACATTAACCAAATCATTCAAAAAATGTCCGTTTATTCCAAAAATATTTGACAGGGGAGTTTGAAAATTGAATGAAACACCAGATTGTACACGTGACAAGGCCCTGGCCCTGATATATACTCAGTAAATCAATGTCCATATAATATATACATGTTTCCTCCGCCCTTTACATACACCAAGGGGCCACTTTGAACAGGATTATGGCAATCTTTGGGAAGAACGTCCTTTAATAATTGTCTTTCCAGACAAAAGTTTGTTTTAAGTCCAGTATATCTTATGAAACTCGAAAAGGTAAATGAAATATTGAAGTGATATTATTGCTCTATAATGTTTCGAAAACTTTGAAAATAGATCTTATCTAGGTTATGCATCGGACAATCGTAAGACCTGTAGACTCGCTCTATTTTGATTTTGTACGAATTTTAATAAGTAAAGTATATCATACGAGCAAAAACAGCACTCCTCCTCAAGTCGTTGCTACCATGCTAATGACGTCACTCCAACATGACGTCACGAATTTAAGTAAAGTCTGCTAAATTAGGTTGTATGTTAGGTATTGCGATGATTAAACAAACATGTCTGGTCATGTTAGACTACATTTTGAATCTCATTTTCTTAAATTTGGGTTTATATTTGCATAGAACTAGTTCTATGATATTTAAGAGGATTGGTGAATGAATGCGTATCTATATATAGGTTCTAACGCCCTGACCCGACCTGATCTAATCTACCTCCCTTATTTTCTGCCGCTCATGACCGTTGTTACAGTGAGAGACCACACACAAATTTACATATTGCATAATCGACACATGTTTTCGATGATGCAAGTAATATATCAATGAAAGGAATGTAACCAATAGCTCCACACACGTGAAAAGTTCTTTCAGGCTTAACATGATCCAGAAAATAATAATAATCAGTTCAACTGGTGGTGGTTAATAGACATCCGACATAAAATTGCACGCGCAAACGGCCGCGAATTCTACATTTGATAAGGCTTAGGCCACTTAGGAAGGACGGTCTAGACTATTTATCTATTTTCTACTACTTCATAACCATAGCTAATCATTGATAATCTGTCATTTATAAGAAGGGAAACTTCAATCCAGTCAGGAAAAACGTCCTATTAACATAAGTGTAAATGTCCTGGGAGCGGGGGACACTTCATTAATAATTACTCCAATGAGACATTAACATAGGTACGATTCAGTGAGGTGAATCCCAAGACCATTTATTTAAGGTGCAACACGGGGGACCTCTTTCTGACTAATGAAGTTCGCACCGAAAAGATTTATTTTTATAATTGTATACCCATTTGGACAATGCTCACCAACCGGATAGTAAAACAATAAAAAAGGAGTTCATAACTGGGTCAGATTTTCAGAAAATGTACAATTCACCTTCACCAATCCTCTCAACTAGCCCACATCTAAGACAAAAATGAGCTTCAAAATACAGTTTAACATAACAGAACTGATACTTTAAATCAATGCGATACCAAATATACTCAGATATACCCGGTATTCTTCATTTTTCAGTCTAACTCAGGAGAATTTCCTAAATGTGTTCTGAAAATTTGACCCAATTAACAGGAATGAGGCATATTTGAATCACCATCCACATTTCTAGACAGTAACTTCCTAATGGTTCAAAATTAACCACAAAATTGAAACATACCTGGTGAACGCCCCAAGTTTACAACACACACACTACAGACTTTTCACTTCATCATACAAAAATCACAGACTCACAGAAGTGACGCACCTTTCCTTGCGTTTCAGTGACGTTACTCATATTTTGTTTCACAAAAGACTCATAAAGAATATATAGCTCCCAAGGAAATAACAAATTCATTCACTACAGGGAACGCTTAACATAAAAATATTCATTTTTGGACGGAATATTTTTCTTGGGTTTTTTTTCAAGAGGGTAAGCAGCAAAGAATAAATATTCAACAATAGCTTCCGGGATGTACACTTGGTTAACTAGTTATAATCTAGAGACTTCATGGAATTCTTCATTGTAATTACAATACCATAGCTGAAATGCTTGGTTCTGATATTTTACTAACTCCAAAATAATCTTATGAAACTCACAAAATATAATAAACTCACATAATACCATCAATCCCAGATACTAGTCCAAACGAAATGTTACAGAAAAATAACTAGCTTACACATGTGAATTCATATTTGAATGGAATGTTCGTAAATGATCGTAAAGACACAAGCATAAAAAACAATAGTATCAGATCTTATCATACATCATGCAGAAGGAATTGCAGTATTCAGGATTGCAAAACAATAATAACAGCTGATGTTACATCTGGGATAAGGTATACTATTCGTATATGAAATACGATTTAAATCATCATAAGTACAAAAGAAATAATAATCTTAAGCATTAACAATTACAAATATATAACTTAACAGCTCCCGACCCAAATACACAATAATTCCGACCCTTATTCTTGAGTTTCCGGCTTTCTTTTTGACTGATGGCTAGGTGAAACGCGATGACGCCATAGGTGATGACGTCATCACAAACCGTAGACGAGCTCATTATTGCCGCTCATGAGGCGGCCGTCGTCCTCTTCTGAAACTCCGACAAGGTCATCGAGGTCAGGGATCTTGCTGGCCACTTCCTGTTTCTTCATTTTGAGGAAATCTTTACCTGGACCATCGCCTGCAACATAACCAAATAAACATAAGCTATCTTTAACATTTCAATGAGTAAATGCCTACCATTCTGGATAGAACTATCAACTTCTCATCTAATATAGAGATATAGTTGGTTGTTGGGTTGTTTTCAGCACTTGTACCAATACAATGCTGAAAAGAAATGAAACGAAATGGAAATATGGCTGAAATGAATTTGCGCGAGGTAGATTTCCAAAAGTGACATCAGAAATAATAAATATGGCAACCGGCATTGGTTTTCACCGGCGTTCTCACTTTTGGGCAACAACATTTAGGGATTATTTCAGACTTTGCCCCGCCACTGCCCCGCCTTTATACATATAATCGTGAACTATTATAATACATTTCAGAGCAGAATAGTTGATATTAGAGACATATGACGAAATACCATTACCATTTGTTGGCCGTTAACCGTCGTTTATACTACTTAATTATCTAATTTATACGATATTTCTTAATGTTTCAGATTTATAACTTGTTTCCAAAAATCACGGCATTCCTAGAAATATTGCAAAAATCAGATGTGCATAACCGCTTCCTTTAATCAAATAATTGAAATTATACAATTGCAATAAAATAATTCCTAGGGATTTGTATTCACCAGCCCTGAGCGGGACCATTTAGTACAACCAATTCGAATACATTTTTATGGATGGCTCATCAGTCCCTAATATGTACAATAAACATTGGATATCAATAAGAAAAATATAGATAGTACTTCACTATATATACCTTTGCTAAATTGTAGTAAGTAATTTAGCATACTATGGACGCGTTACATTACTGAATAAAATTTATAAATATTATGTAAAAAAAAAATACCCATTGGGTGATATATACAATATCAAACACAAGATTAACTGATGACAAATCTATTATTTAGTTTGAATATATTGTTTCACTACTCAGGTGCAACAGGTGAGCTCAAATCTACCCTATACTTTCCTATGTGTTGAGCGAGACCAACCTTATAATGAAAAGTGAATGACTAGATCCCCCTCTCATATTTGTTACATATATATACAAGTACAGTAACATATTAAACTGTACAACACATACGTGGTTTACATGCCTAGTACTTAGCAGTTTACCTTGCTGTTCCAAGTCACTATTAAGAAAATTCTGAAAGAGTACAGCAAGAGGAGTTAGGGACAGTAGAGATATCAGGCAGATCAGATGAGTCAAAGCATGTGGAGTTTGAATGAACAATTGAAAAGGATATTATTACTGCTATACATGTAAAGTACAACATACAATTATAATTGTAAAATGAGCTGGCCAGCATGCTATTTCAAGCCTACCGTTTATTTGTGAAATGTCCTTTTTTTTTGGGGGGGGGGGGGGGGAGGGGGGGAGGGAATTACTGATATACAAGGGAGGAGGGGCACTTGAAATGATCCCAACTAAAAGGAACTTGACCCCAGTTCATTTATATGTCCTGCTCTTGGCATATAATGAAAACATCGTCTAGAATTTCCGTGTACGCTGAAATTCCTCTCGCATCAGGATTTGTAGAAATGGACACTCCCATTTATTTTTTCAATTGTCACAGAAAGGACGAGAAAGAAATTTGTATCGGAAATAGTTGGAAATGCTGCTTTAAAACAGGTTTAGTCGAGGACTCCCTGACGAATTACTCAAACGTTTCATCGTTATGTCTCCAATGCAAGGTCAATACAAAAGCATATATACTTCCTAATGAATATAATCAGGCGAGTAGAGGGTATTCCTTGGTTGTTAAAACTAGACCTATGGTACAACTTATATTAATGAGTAGAATAAAAGTAAAGATTACCAGCTGTGGCCTCAGGCTGTTTGGATTTGGTGCCTGTGGAAGAGGTGGGAGGAAAACAGAAAATAAAGATAGTGAAAACACACTTTCAGGTACACAGGACCTGCACCAGGAATATTAATGAAAGGTTAAGATTGTGAACGATTATTAAAAAAAATATATATACAAATAAAAGGTTTAGAATATGTACACTAATCCTAAAATAGGAATTCAAACGTTCTACAATAAAACTTAAGAATTCCTTAATTTCATAAGAAACTTGAGACAACAACCAGCACAATTCTTATTACACTAACACTAGAATTATGCACATTTTTTCAATCGCATTGGTGGCAACCCTTTATAGTTTCTAAATGAATTGATTGGGTGAAATAATTCGATTGAATTGTGATGAAGTGATATGGAGATGCTTAAAGTCCTCACCCGGAAATTGGGAATCCTCATCGGAAGATGCTAATAAAGATCGTTTTTATTTTATTTTCGGTTTATTCTATTTATTACAATATTACACCCTCTATTAAATCTACCCCCCTCCTTATAACACAGAGTAAATGGCCTGATACCACTTCCTCTAATCTATCTCCCTGCTTATAACATAGAGTAAATGGCCTGATAGGCCTACCACTTCCTCTAATCTATCTCGCTCCCTGCTTATAACATAGAGTAAATGGCCTGATACCACTTCCTCTAATCTATGTCCCTGCTTATAGCATAGAGTAAATGGCCTGATACCACTTCCTCTAATCTATCTCCCTGCTTATAACATTAAGTGAATGGTCTGATAACACTTCCTCAAATCTATCCCCCTGCATATATAACAGAGTGAAGGACATGATGCCATCCTCTCCTATCTACCTCCATGGATATATTATAGTAACATAAAGTGAATGACCTGATACCACTCCACCTCTCTCTAATCTACTTCCCAACTTAAATATCAGAGTGAATGGCCAGCTAGATCCCACGCTTTGTAATATAATCTACCTCCCTGCATCAGGGTTCATTTGACTAATAATGTATAAGAACTCACCTAGAGGAGGTAGAGCGCCAACCTTGCCCCCGCCAGCATGTCCATTTAGAGGGGCGAGGTCAGCTCCACCCTTCATACGCGGGCTCTTGATCTCTCCAAACTTGCTGCCCAGTGGTACCTCAGCCTCCCCGAGCTCCCCACTGGAGGCCGACACGGTGTCCCGATCGTCATCATCATCACCAGCCAGCCCGGGGGCGATGTTCACCTGCTTCTTCTTCGCCTTACGGGGAGGGTCGGGCTTGTTCAGGGGAGTGTCTGGGCAAATAACATTAAGTGAACTTATTATTGAATGAGCAATTAATATGACTGGTTAGAAAAACATGAGTCAGGTTCAGCTTTTAGTGATTATATAAGATTACGCAATATGATGCAATAGTTATTAACTATGATTCATTCAATGTTTCTTAATTATTCAGTGATGAAATAAATCATTAGGTAATATTATCCATATCAGCGTAATAACACATTTCCCCTACCAGGGACACTACTCATTTACATTTCTATTCTTATACCTCATTTGCATTGTTCAACTATATGTTTAAGCAGGATTTTAAAAGGTCATTTCAACAAATTTATTAAGAGACAATTTAAAGCTTGTGAGGTTTCAGATAATAAGTTTCAAGATCAGGTTTATTGAGGTGTGCGTGGAAATAACAGCACCAAAATTGTTGAAAACACGAAGATCAATATCACATCCTTTTATTCATCAAATTCAGGAGAATTTGTGATAAAGATAAGACGACATAACTTACCAACAGGGTGACCATCAGAGAGCTTGGCACCCTTGCCCAGGCGGTCGCACACTAAAGCGATGTGTTTCTTAAGTTTGCTTGTATCCTTTAATATGGCCAATGGAGCGGGGTTTATAGTAGTGTCCTTACTGTTCTTAGCCAGACACGTTCTCAATAGATGAGTAATGGCGGCATCAACCATTTCTTGCCAACCCTGAAAGGATGTCATTTTTAAAATAAGGAAAGTTCATCAACCAAAAAAATATCTGCTAAGAGAGACAAATCCTTGGGGCACATTTCCATGGTGTCTCTGTTTGTCGAAGCCGAAGTCTTGGAACCTTGGCTATTTCTAAAAGACTCATCAAAAACACAAATATTTAGGCTTCTTTGACGGTTCAGACTTCCTTTCTGAAGAAACACCATCTGAGGCGACCCCATCCACAATATGATATTCTCAATTATTTTGATAGTTCTTTGGGTTTTTTTTTAAAAAAAGAATGATACCCATCAAAATGTATACTTTGGTTTCTAAAAATGGGGGTTTTCATTAAAAATCATAATTTGGTAATAAAGCCTTTAAATGTGTGGTTAAATTAATTAAGGTAGGTGATGAAGGGAAAAACCAGAGGGTGGTTATTTTTATTCATGAGGAAATGTAAATAAAATCTACGCTTAGATGGTCATGCTTTAAATAACTTCCTAAGCTATTAAGCATATACTGGGACAAATTAAATCAATGATTTTATCTATGATTATTAAAATTATTTTGATATTCAATACATCGGTATAAGTTACAAAATCATTGTAGTATTTACTATAGTTACAACGAGAAAACCTTTATCAAAATTGTTTTTAAAAAGCAAAAAATAGAGTCCTATAAATTAGCATATAAGAGGTGCAACCTTGAATGAAGTACAGTCCATGCAATGATAAATAAAAAAATAATAGTAAATACTATATAATTTTCAGTGTTGTAGAACACAAATTCTTGTATTAAAAAAGAGATGCAATCTGTGATGAGTGCAGAATGCTAATACATTGCATATATTGGTAAATGTGCAAAGTAATTATGAACAAATGATTTGTACATTTTGAATGGTAGAAATGTGATTGAATTTGATGTAGTTTAAGTGCAGTTTAACTTAATAAGGTTGGAGTGGGAATCATCCTAAACTTAATGCAGAGAAGATCATATAGAAAACCCCAAGGGAGTTTTCAAATCACGGTGTTCTATTCATAAAATGAACCCACATATGCACAGACATAGATTTTTCATACATCCATATAAAAATTCCAACAATTTAAAAGTAAAGATCTTCAGGCAACATAAGCATTTTAGCTTGATTTCAATATCCATGGCTAAAAACAAGCTAGAAACAGGACATCTTAATAACAGTCATCTAAATCTGGATGAATTCATAAAAGGCTGAAGGAAAAAATAACACCATCGCTGATGCACTTGCTGAACTCAGGGCGTTTCAGAATTCGTTTGTATTGCAAGACATAACGACTATTGGTAAATATATGATGATCTATTTCCAAGCATTTTCATTAATTCAATATATTCTCCTTCAAAATTGTACCTGCTAAGTCTGGATATAGGTTTTCCACAGATATATGTACCATAAACAGTAAAATGAGTCTATCCTGAATTAAATCGTGGGGTATTTTATCAAACAGGACCAATGGTAGTACATATATTATAGTTGGGCAACCCCTTTCGAACACTTTTTTTACCACTGGGCTATCATTTAATTAATGATTCCCCAAATTCAAACCACAAGTTGTTGCGATCTTCCATAATGCTTCACGTTTGAAGAAGTACATGTAAGCCCTTACAGCCTTTATAAGAAATGCCACACGTATAAAAGGAGTAGGTAATCATCACACATCGGTAAGACATGATGTCAGAGTAATAATCAGTGCAGCCATATTGATCAGACCCATGCAGTTGCTATGGAAACTGACAGTGGTTTCCATGGAATATCTGAACTTACCTCGAAGATTTCATCATTGTTCTACAGGCAAATAAAGTTAGGATAAAGTAAGGCTATCTACAACTCAAATTCTAGTATTCTAGTACCAAATTCTCCTGGGTTGAAAGTTGATTGAGAGTCATTGAGGTGGAGGGGAGGAAGTGAATGAATGGCGGTAGGAGCAAGAAGAGGAGGGGGAATAGGAAGAAGAGGAGTAAGGACAGGAACAGGAACAGGAGCAGGGACAGAAGCAGGGGCAGGAGCAGAAGCAGGATATTTGTGGGGGCACAAAACTATCCCAAGATAAAGGAGTTTTTTCGTTGATTATATTCTGACGGATAGTAAAGTCGCATGCAAAATAATGAAGATATAGTCCTATAAATTAGAATAGATTTGCTGGTATCCAATATATTTTGAGAAACTTTTAAACACTTGCTTTAGTATCTTGAATCCACACAATCAGTCCAAACAAATATAGTCGACCGTTGATCCGTAACACATCATGTAAATGTGATACTACACATAGTCAAGACGAGAACAAATAACCCGAGACGTTATGGTTAATATACAGGCACAATCCCACTGATCAGAGCCAAAGATACAGACACAGTTTCCACCATACATATAGGCAGATTCCAAGGGAAACAGTCGTTTGAAAATGGAAGGATCTGTCTGTGATTTGCGTGTGCGTGATTTTTTGGATATAGATTTACACTGGCGACAGGTTCTAACGCATTATTTCTGTGGGGATGTTTAAATATAATTCTTTTTTATTTTATCGGGGAACCGATTTTGAGAAGTTTTTCGACCTTGCTCTTGAAAATGAGTGTTATACGAGTTCCTGACAAAACTAACTACGTGTATACTGCACAATCCGCCTGCAGTTCAGCATTGTTTCATGCAGTAGGAACCGAATGTGTGTATACAATGTATATATATATGTGTGTTTAAATAATCAAATTAAAGGAACTATTTGCGGTATAGGGGTTCACATTTATACATCTTTCAGTTTCTCCGTGTGTTCTATTAGGTTTTAAATGATATAAATTAAAGAAAAATCAGAAAAACCAGAAAAAAAAGAAAAAAACACAAGGGACACGACATTAATGTCATTAACAAATAATCTAATGTGTATCACTCAAACAGCTTGAGTATTCTCTCTCAGTTGTTCTGTCAATATTCAATAACCAGTGTAATACCTCCACTGTTAGATATGCTTCCTCCATCTAAAACGGAAATGACCAAAGGTTCAGAGGAGCGTTTGCTAAGGTGCTGAGAAATAACTTCCATTCAAATTTAATTCCGTTTCTTCAACAACAAATAAAAGCACAACTATAAAATTAGGTCATTATGCACACAAAAACGCTTCCTGTATATTGGTTTTCATTGTTTTCGTTCTGACTGATGCACCATCACCCATCACCAACACCCCTACTTTCCGCAAAATATGTATGAGATATGCAGTATTTTTCTTCATGAGTGATTATATAAATGAAAATTGATTAATGAAGAAATCAATCAACAAATGGCGAATGAAAATTGAAAAGAAAAAATGCACGAACAAATGAATGATTGCTTGATTAGATGGCTGAATGATTGATTAAATAATGATTGATATATTGAATAGACGAATGAATGAATTGATGAATGAATAGATGAATGAATGAATGAATGAATGAATGATAGTCTTTTGCCTGAGGATACCGTGGCTCTGGATGTGGATATAACTTTAGCATTTTCGCCCTATTTCCCTAAACTGGAACCAGCAATTTCTATATTAGCAACACTGACCTGCTCTCCGTTGTCTATGACATTGGGTGAGATGGCAGCCTCTAATATAGAGAACTCGTGGTCAGACATGTCGGACCAGAGCTTGATGAGAAGGTTCAGCATACGTGTGGCAGAGCTCAACGAAGCGCTATGCTTCATCTGTACTCGCTGGTTCTCCTCAGCCGCATCAGCTATGGCCAGCAACTGTAATAAATGTATATATTGATAATTGTTTTACTATTCATTAATAATTATAATGTTTTTGCCTAATTTGATCCAGATCTGAATACACAGACATTTAAGATGGGTTGTTCTCTATTAGTCATTACTGACATCCTTGAGTTGGGTTCTAATTTTCAAAACGGCGAGTTATCCAGATAGATGAGGGGGTCATTGTGATATAAATAAGTTTACAGTAAATGGACTAGCCCTTATTGTCAATAATTGAAAAGGGGTCAGGTTGAAAGAAACAGAATCCCTGTGTAAGAGCAAACCCTAAGAGTCCATGATAGCACACCTACCTGTCTATAGGTACCATCTAGTAGTGTGTCTAGGTTAGCTAGCGGTGCTGGAGTCTTGTCCTTGAAGCGTGTCAGTAGGCGTCTCTGTATGGCCCGGAATTGACTGGCGCGCTCCGCCAGCAGCGTCTTGTAATGATCGTTGTTGGAGCGGTGCTGCAAACATAATTATGTCTTTACTTCACTTTCTTTGTTTACCCTAGTTGCATAATGGGAGGTATGAATGTGTCTACCATCCACATTCTAGTTTTATACTTTTAATAGACGCTTTACATGTACAACTCATACCGGCATTCACATACATGTGTAGTTCTCTTTCCCAACTCTTGGTGATCATAGCTTTTATTAATATCAACCTTTAATACATGATAAACAAGACGTATCACTGATGGAGAACTGCCAGTCCATAGTACCATAGGAAATGTCTAAGCCTAAATTGTCGTATAGAATAAGACTTATTCTATACTACAATTTTAAATTATAAGAGAAAAATGGTATTTTTCTTGGTGATTCCATCATTTATTAATGTTACTGAATTAAGCTGGCTATTTGGATGAATACATTCTGAAAGAAAATGGTACAATGCATACATCATGAACATATAATTAATGCATCCCAAAAAAAAAGTTTGCAGAGCTGGGGACATAATAAATGTCTGGAGATGCACCCACCTGGAAGTGTCTGTCCAGGACCTCATAGTACTCCTGCAGAGGCAGCGCCCCCTCGTAGGTGACTTTGAAGTCGCTGACCTTCCTCTGCTTGTGGTAGCTGGTCAGGCGGTTAGTTGTCTCCGTCAGCAACAACCAGATGGACTCAAACTCATCGCACTGCAACCGGTAACGCTCTGCAACAAACATATGTACATGCAACAACAGCTGTAATAAATTTGGTAATATGGAAAAGATATGACCTAAAATCTGTTTGTATTCCCTCTGATATTAACAATATGATAAAGAATTAAACTGCCTCAAGGGAAAGAACCCTTCCTAAACACATCAGGCAGCATGCCTTTTCTAATAATGCCTCAGCCCCAATGGCCTCCTACTAATTTCCTTAATAATTTCTGCTATTTCCCCCCTTTTTGATATCATTTTTCAAACACATTTTTCAAAAATATTTATTTAATATTTTTATTTTACCAGGACTAGAATCAACCTCAATGGCTGTCTTCCTCTAGTACCTGTGTGTGTGTGGGGGGGGGGGGGGACTGTAGCCACGCCCGTGTTCGAACCCACAACATGCTACTCATTGAATGAGTTTGAACTCAAGGAATTACAAATAGGTACACTCTGTTTGAGACCTACTTAGAATAAACATCAAAGCGACCCAATGGTAACCCTACGACGAACCGCTTCAAACAGATCTCAAATAGAGTGTACTATGCTAATGCAATGAATTGGTTTTATACATGCTACTCACGTGATGTTTTAGAAGCTAGCAGGGTGATCACAGGTCCGCCGTAGATTTGGAAGCCTAGAGCGTTACCAGGTCCGCCTGCACTTTCTCCCAACAAATCTGTATGAAACAATTATTAGACAACATAAAGTAACAACAAGCATAAAATAAGAAAAGAATCCCTGGAATACCTTGTGACAACAGGAAAGATACATTGAAGGGAAAAGATGTTGAGACGTGTTGCTAAGCAACAGACAATAATTCAGAGTAGAGGGACAGGGACCGTGAGAGATGCACGGTCGCCTTCACCAAACAGCATGGCACCTGATTGATTGATTGATTAGAAACCAACCAAATGAGTTGGTTAATTCACGCTGAGTTTCTTTTGGTCTCATTTAAGAAAAAACAATTTTAATCGTAAAGGGTAACCGTAAGGTAAAATACCTGGTAAAAATTGTAAAGAAAAAAACAGTTTTAATTTTCTACACAACAGAAATAACATCAACAACTTCTTCATTATTCTCATACCTATCGTAGGTCCAAATTCTGGTACTGTATTTCATGAGGAATAAAATAATATATATGATATATAGTATTAGCGAACGGAAATTATGTGGACTTGGCCGTCCCAAGGGAACAGTCCGAAGAATAACCGGATCCACATAAACATGTTGAGTAATGTCAGACGGCACTGGGGAGAGGTGCCTTCAGGTATTACTATAAGCTGATAGTATACCCTCCCGGAATCCAATGAAACCAAACAAGAAACAACCAAAAGTAAAACATAAAACAGAGAAATTATTACAAAGGTGCCCAAAGTTCTTACCAGGGAAGATGTCATTCAGGTTAACAGGAGCTTTATTGGTATCCAAGGTGACTTTGTATGTGGCGTTCTTGATGGGCAGACATGGCTTGACGAACAGCTTTATGGGAAGGCGTACAGGTGACGTCACCACTCGAGGGGCACCTGCGGGGATCACAAAGTAAGTCAATTACTTGCATGCTATATATGCTGCTAGTTTGGTCTCACCGAATGCAAGGTGATTTTTTACAAATTAGTTACAAAAATAATGGGGAAAATGTATACCGGTATTCACCAAGGACAGATATGTATGCGTCGCCTTTTGTTCTATTCTAACGTTATTGTAATTCTCACAATATATTTCGACAATTTCTCATAGTAATACAGCACATAAAGTAACCCTTGTATACGAATATACTCGCTGTCCTTATTTCTCGCGGTACTATACAATTTCTCCATCTTTAAGAACTAGAAAGGTTTCAATCATAGTGGGTTTTTTTGTGGTTTTTTTAAAAGGTTTTATTCAGAGTAACCTGCCATCAGGGCTTTTACAAAACTAAAGCATGGTATCCTGCGTCCCTTTATATTTGGTATTTTTTTGCATTCTGTGTAATTCCCAAATCGTTTATCAACAACATTAAATATATAAAGCGCAGACTCACATTATGGAGAAAAACAGTTTAGATAGCTGTGAATGAATTTTAACAGACGGGAAAGACCCCTACACTAAATGATGAAGAAAAGTGGAATTAAAATCAAATCATAATTAATTAACTTTACCTGAAGCTGATATAAAGGAGGCGGTGACTTCGGCCCTAGTCTGAGATGGTAACATTCTATCCTTGAGGTAGAAGGTGACCTGCACTTCAGCTGGTCGCCCTGGGTCTGAAATATACAAGTATATTTCATTGACATTAATATGGGATTCCAAGTCTCTACCACATGTTGTCCACTGTAGGATAGAAGCGATTTGCCTCCAAATTTGCCACCAGTAATAGGAAGACAGAGACAGAGAAGAAACGAAATAGGAAGAAGAAGCACTTCATTCAACATCGAAAAAGGAAGAAGAGTAAAAAGAAAACATGACAAAGAAAGCCATACATACCTAAACAAGGGAAGGAAATGAGAGTCTCAGTTGCCGTCAGTGGTGGAGGAGTATGGATGGCCAATCTCACGTCATTCACTGATATCTTGGCCTTTACTTGTATCTTAACTGTTACAGAAGGTATAGGGTCCTCGTCGTCTATCTCCGTCTCAGTAGCTTGCTTTAATGTAAACAGGATTCTTATAGGGCGAGTTGCACCGATTACAATGCGAATATAGTTTAGAAATGAATGGTGTCAAAATATGTAATTCATGAAACATTGAATACTTTTTCATACATGTTATTTTCTATTGTTTTATGAAACGCCTCCAATGTAGTCATTCCATTGATAGTCACTATTAATCCCATAATGTTTATGTGACATGTGCAACGGAGACAAATACTTTATTTGTGGATGTCCAGAAAAATAATTCGCATGCAGGCGATTGTGATAGCAGTAATCTACGATGACATAAGATTCGTATGAAATAATGAGTCACTATAACTAAGTTATATATCTAGACCTGAAGAAGGGCAACTTAGCCCAAAAGCAAGTGATAGAATAAACATAATCCAACATAAAGGTGTTTATTTCCTATCTATCATCCCACAACCAACCTACCGGGCTTAACGATATACAGCGATATTCCCACTTACCTCGATACATAAGTTATATATTTCCAGTTTTTACATTAGATCATTTTTTTAAAGTGCTTGAGTAATATACAAACTATTTCTGTTCAGCTCTTATAGATGTTTGGTTTATATCCGTTCTTCTGTAAGTACTGACAGGCTGTGCTTGTTTAGTTCTACCACTCTCGAGTTCTGTGGTTCTACACTAGCGGATATATGCTCAGAAAGAAATATGGTTATATAGCACAAAACTTACAGAATGGGCGTCCAGGTCGGGTGGTACATAGACAGAGAGGTTCACATCATCTTCGGGCCGCGCCGTCGGCGTAGGGACTGTACATGAAAATATTTTAAAAACTAATTAGTATATTACTTACAGTACAGTACCATTTCATTTACAGAGATGTCATTCAAAGTTCCCGAAATGTTAATATAACTAAAGAGCCTGGTAAAAGGAGATGACATGTAACAGGATAGACAACATAGAACAAATAAAGTATAGGAGAGAAACATGATTGGAAGAATTTGTCATGAATGTCTCACCTTTAGGACCAATTCCTTTGTTTGCAAAATGAGGAAAATATTAGAAGTCAGTGAAAGGTTGTGAATAATACTTTATCAAGAAGACAATATAGATTGTCAGAATAACTAAGAAATGGGATTCATGGTTATGATTATTAGTTCTAAATCCTCTCATGTTGTTATTGAAGGACTTATAACGTTAACTGGGCGGCACATTGAGAAAAGAAGTTAGCAAAAAGGAAAGACTAAATTTTATAATCTTCCATTTGTCTTTTGATCTTGTTTGACCAAAGTGTCGTATGACTCTGAAATATTTCAGGTTTTCACTCACATGCCGGATATTTCGGATTACATGGTTACAAAATGCAGAATACAAATATTGGCATTTCATTTTCTTTCACAACAATCAGGGTTTTAGTCAAATTTGAAAAGAGTGATATTTCCTTGAGGTCGATCTGCATGTATAGCAGACAATTTAGACGCCATACCAGCTGTTTTATAACTTAAATACGGATATAAGAAGAATGCCTACCAAACTGCTTAGACTGCTGTTCCTTGATAATTTTCTGAAGTTCCTTCATCTCCAGGTCCTGCTCTGCATAGTCTATCTCCCTAACCTCCACGGTGGGCGGGGTGAACATGGCGGGGTCGGTACCCAGGTAGCAGCAGCTTAAGTGACCCTCCTCATCCAGGGTTACCATGACTCCCTTCAGGTCCCTGGGGGATATATGTATAGGGAAAGATGTACTTACAGATAACAATATAGGATCAACCATTGAAGGAGAATAAGGCACAGATGTAACACAGATTAGGGGGACTATATATAGGAGAAATATATTGGGGGAAATATACACATAGAGGTACCTACTTGGGGGAATATACACTGGGGGAAATGATGTATAATTATTTATATCATAGACATAAACTTAATAGCTGACTAGAAACTGCTGTACTGCAAACTGCTGTATTAAAGGTAAATTTCTTTAACCTCTGCAATTGTTTGTACACATAGTCAAGAACTGTTGGACTTGTTAACAAAATAAGTAATAATATAAATAAGCAGAATGTAAGAAACCCACCTAAAGTTGCCTGTGCGTACCTGCACGGGTATATGTTGGAGTTGTGCGGCCCATTTCAGTGTGATGTCTTCATGCACCAGTAAGGTCTTGGTATAGGAGGTGATGATAGTATTAATCGTACCTTCAGAAACTGAAAAAAAAAATTCTTTACTGCCTATGCATGACCATATTGCTAGGGCCATCAACACCTAAAACCCAAACCCAATCCATTTCCACCTGTAGTTGTTGATAAATGTTTGAATATTGTTATCTTCCCCTGAAGAAGAGTCAAAACTTTAATAGAGTAACTTGGTAATAAAAAGAAAGAAAAACAAACCATCGACTTTGGGTATTTTTAGCCATTCCTACTGATTTCGCCAAAGAGTAAACAATGAATAAATGTGGAACTTACTGGAAGCATAAGGCCAGAATGAAGCTGGATTGAAATCTAGTTTCTTCATGTAACGTAGTTTCCCAGTGTCAGAGACAATGAAGAAATTCCGGTCGCCTGAAAATGAATGAACTCCAATAAATGAATGAGAAATTGTTGTGGGTGTGGGTGGTTCTAAAGCTTTACGTCCAAGTAATATTATTTGGCCATATAAAGATATATATATTGAGTGCTTCCCCCTAATGTGGTTGAATATTAACAGTGATACTTACCTAGTATCATGATCGAGGGTGGAGCATTAGGAAACATGCATACCTGCATGTCTCTAGCTACCTCGCCTATGTTCAGCACCCAGTCATGCTGCAATACAACAGTTTACACATGATCAATATTATAATTATCATGAACATCTTTATCAGCAGCAGAATTATAAATCTTTGTTGACAATTACAAATTAAAGCAGGGGTAGGAAGGGAACCAGGAGGAGCAGCAGCAGCAGCAGAAACAGGAACAGGAGAAGGAAGAGGAACAGCAAGAAGAATTACAGGACATTAGAGTGCGCCAAAAGAAACATACCGCAACTCGTTTGCCTGACTTTATATTCTGAGATTCTTCTTTCGTTTTCACATCTGTGGCTACTGCTAGGACTTGGTACTTGTAACTTTCCAACTGAAATGTAAAAAGAAAATAGAAACAACTTACAAATCAATTCATTTATTAAATAGATTGATAGATCGTAAATACCGGTATTCATTTGATGTGTGCTTTTCGTTGCTTTAGGCCCTTGTAACGGACAGTAATATAAAGGGTGGGTAGGTGAAATGAAGCTTGCACCCAGTGTTTTTGGCCGTCAGAGTAATGCTATGTAAATAAAGGAACTAGGAGAAAAAAAGCATCAAATATATTCAATTTCACCACTTACTTATTCATTTTCTTTTTTGTTTGTAAATTTGTTTCTTTATCATGGGATAATGGCAACTTTAAAAAGATTAGAGCTGAAGTGAGTACAAGAAACTGACCTGTCTGGCTGAAGAGACCGTTACAAAGCTGTCTGTACGGAGAACATAGCGGATAGGGCCGGGGAGCAAGGCCCCTGGTAGAAAGCGCGAGAAGGCAAAACTTTCCTGCTCAAAGACAGCAATAGTTCCATCCATGGACTGAACACAGAGGAAATCTTTATCTATAAGATAAAAACATTATTGTAATTTTTTGAATCGTGAAATTCCATTCGGTATCTGAGCTAGTCTTGTTGCGCAATGATACATTAGCATGTAGATAACAACATCCTTTCCATAAAATCTTATGTTCGTAGTTATATTTTTTCCCAATTGTTATCCCTAGAACATATTTTATGAAATCAGTTGTACTGTAATCGAAAATAACTAGAAACAGCTTTAAGTATTTTACTATATGATTTAACCGTTATATTTTGCATGAGCCACAAAGTAGTACAGTATTTTTATATAATATGAAAATAAAATAAAGCTCCTACCTTTCACTCCACCAAAAGGACCATAGCAGAAGTTGTATGCTGTGCGCTTCAAACTGTGTTCGTATGCCATCTTCAGGACATACTGTGTACCATGTTCAACTTGTCCTTTACTACCTGGAAGATAAAAACACAATTATCAATATGAACTAGTTCTATAAATCTAACTGTTCCTGACAAATACGTTTAAAAATCATAGTAAATGTTATATGGATTGCTCAATGAGACATGAAAATATTTGATCGGTTTAAGTATACAATTATACTTTTGAGATGTGAAGAAACTTTGCAAAAGAGAACATCTTACATTTAAAAGAATTACTTACACCATTTAAAAAGATAGTTCAATGACAGTAAGATAATAATATCGACATTTGCCGTCACCGAATTCATGAAACTCTTACCAGCCAAAGTATACTCAACAAGTATACTTGTCAGTACAAGGAAAGAAATCCCACTCACCGAAAACAGAATAGACAGAAATTTTCCTAGGCTGTAGAATGGCAAGATGAATACTATCAGAGCCTCTGTAATGCAAGAGAGATAAAGAAACTTATATAAGATTATTTGTAACATAGATGCCCTGGGAGAAGAACTGGCAGATCCGAAACGCCAGGCAGTCTAATTAATAACGGCCAATAATTGTACTGGTAGAATTATTGTCCTCTAGAAAAATAACCATCCACCCGTCTAAATGTCTTATCAGTTGGCACAATTCAATCCCCATATTATACAGGATATGTTTGATGGTGACAAAGAGACCTTGGTAATGTCTTTCCATAAACTACAACGCTAATAACCCCTGAACAAATATCTTTAACGATAATAGCCAAGAACAATAATCCACTAAAACCTCCATCATTGCTACTATACGGGGAAAGTTAACTTAACCTCTATATCCGGTCTATCATTAGTGTAGATTGTGCAATCTACAACCAAATATTTCAAGTTGATCAACCATCTGGCATTAATCAACCAGCCCAGATGACTTATATCTATCTGAATATTTGAATTAATATGTCAGTCAACTATAACTCCTACTTACGATATGAACTTGCCAGCCTCTATTTGTATGATTGGGTTATTTAGTTGAGCCTCACATAAAACGTCCTCTGCTCTGAAACCGCTAAATCCACTTTCAGTCTTCACAGGTCGTGGGTTGTAAATCCTCAAATACCCATGGAAACTTCCTACTATTACCTTATCTGAGAAAAATTTAAGAAGAAATTATTAGGATTGAAAATGTGTTTACATCGTTATGGGGCAGTCGAAAAAAAACAGAAACCATATCAAACGGTCACTTTTCAAATGTCTTTAAAAATATTTCTAACATGCCATTTTCTTCAGAATAAACATTACATGAGTACACTTCATTACTGTTGCAATCTGTATAATTTCCTTATCAAAAAAACCCTTGCTGATTTATACATCATTCCTCGCTGAAAGCATACTCAGAAATACTGAAAAAATAATAGATAAAGAACAGACACATCTTTTATCTATTATTTTTCTAATCATAATGATTCCGTTTATATGGGGGGAAAACATTTTTCGATGGGGATCTTCCAGGATGTGCCAGATAAATTGTAACACCTATTCTAATAAAAATTAAAACATCTTTGTGAAATGTGATACATTTTTTATAAGATTAATACAGATTAGTGAGAGTATGATCCTCCAGCCACGTGTTATAACTATGCCACTATACAATGTCATCAATCTTTTCATATGGGAGTTTTCGCTGGGAAGATATACATGTAAGATCTTGTGTATATGTATGATATTGCTATGATATTAGTAATTTTTGCTACCCTAATCTACAAAAAGTTAAAATTGCTGACTTTCAAACCAGCATGCGATTATTCTTTGTACATACACGTCGTTTCGTGTCTAGATAGACGCATTATTTAGATATCTCATATACAATATAGACATTGTTAGTGGTATCGGTTCAGAAATAATTAATACCTGAGTCTGAGTCTGACATAACTGAAACCATAACATTAACAAGTAAGATTATAGAAGTCAGGGAATAAAATCAATTTAACGTAATTGGTTTTCCTTTCATGATAACAAAGAGTCAAAGTATCAATAGTACACAAAAATGATACACTTACCAACTGATTTCGAATGAGAAATCAAAAGTATGTATAATATATCAATATGGTGCAAGATATGATAATGATCACTATACTTCTTTCTTTCTTGGGGGATGGATATATTTTTTATATTACGACAAAGCTATCCGTATCTTTATATAATCTCCACATTCCTCCTGGTCAAAATTCTAGTATAGACATAATATATAACAATAGTGTGTAAGTAAAATCAAATGTAATACGGTAGTCACCCACTCATGATATATATAATTTAGGACCATTTGTTTCCATTGATGAATAGCCTACCTCCATCTGCAGCGTTGTTGTCTATGTTGGCCACACAGAGACATCCCATGTCATACTCCTCATCCTCCCCTGCCAATGTGCCCCACCACTCGCGAGCCTTGAACAGCGACATCTTGGCTCTTGATTCTCCTTACTTCTCCCTTCTTCTTGGTAAGAAATGAGAATTAGCAAGGCATTAATATTATGTCTGAGGTGTCAGCTAAACTTCAATTTGCGATACTACTCCAGACGTGGCTTGCAGACATTGAAAGAAGAAGGACCTAGCTCATAGGCTATTACATAGGCCAATAATGCCAATACATGTACACATTACCTTAATTTAATTAAAACTATGACAATAGATAATTCGAAAATAACATTACGTAACCATCATTAAGTCTCGTGCATAATTAATACACAGTTAATACACATATTTAATAGTTCAAAATTAATAATTATATTACATAATAAATTAATACCTGGACCTGAAAATATATTTGATTATGATATAGGTATTATGCAGTATAACAAATTCAAGAGATGAACCTTGATATGGATGTAACATTAACACGGTAGAAAAATGTTTTTTTCATACTTATGACAGATTGCATTTATAAATGTATCATAAGACATAACTGTATGTCGTTAGCTGACATAAGCAGCGAACGAGAAGAAAGACATAATTGTCATAGATATGTATATACATGCTAGCCTATGTAATCGCCTCGCACTCCCGCTCGGGAGAAGTCGGGGATGATACTCTGTCTATATAATGCATGCCACATTGCCAGCAAGAGCTCTTTGCCATGGCTTTACTTAGTTTAGAAATCACATGTGAAGTCCCATAAAACATATTGAAAAGAAAAAGCACCTGGTAATTTGCATTAAATTCCATTGGCCCATAATACAGAATATTCCACCCGTGACCTCTTTTTTTATTATTTCACTTTTTAAACCAATGAAGGCTGGCACTGGGCTTTCAGAATAACCTTGCTAAAAATAAATCTCAACGAAACCTGATAATATTAATGATATGAATTATGATACGTTTATTATTTATAGCACTATAAACTTATAGCTTTATCAGTTATTATATTGGTATTAAAGAATTACGTGGAAAAACAAGTTTTTAACGACAAGATCAAAAGGAAGGATGATATGTCACATGTCTTGTTGCAGCAAGTTTGACGTGTGTCTGAGCCGAACCGTAGAGGTTCTCATGCAGTTCTAAGTTCTATGAGTGAAGGCTATGTCTATGACTATGACTTAGTATGAGTATGACTATGTCTATCATCGACTCTATGAGGTGAGCAAGCGGCAGCGCTGCAGGTGGGGGACAAGTAACAATTCCATAATTTAAACAGAATTATGAAGTGATTCTCTTACCTCTGGACATAGATTCGGACAAACTCAATTACTTGACTGTCTTGGAGTCATATCAGATAGTGAAAGCACTAGATCCAGACAGTACATTTTATCTCAAGACCTGTGCAGAGCTGTTTGTTGACTACGAGACGGCTTCATGTCGGAAATATTTCATTGTACGCATGCGCACTGAGGCGTTTCCGGTGATCCGGTGCTGGGGAAGCGTCCAAAGTTCCCGCCACGAGGGTAGAGGGGGACGTGCGAAAGAGGTGTGGGTGTGCGTGGCCGGGGAAGGGGCGGGGGGAGAGAGAGAATGAAAGAGAGATTCAGAGCTACTTTCTTGGTACATGACATGTACAAAATCTTCTAGCTGAGAGCTGAGGAAGTAAAAAGAAAAGAAAAAAAGGAGTACATAGCTTAAATGCCCTTAAAAGTCATGAACCTAACAATTGATAACCTGAAAATGCCTATGGAGATGGTGGGAAATAATATTTTGTATGGGTTTAATTGTTTTCTTTTCAACACATAGGCCTACTGGGTACTGGTATTTTGTTATAATATAATTTGAATTTCTTGAGCAAGCCATCAGATGGCAGCATCAGCGATCAATCCGTAACCGGAAGTGGTCACGGTTGGCGAGGGTGCTTTACCGGTGTTGTCCCGGCGTGTCTTCTGCTGTGGTGAGACAAAGTTCACATTTAAATTCCCAACTTGTCATTGAATGTATGCCAGTAGGAGATTCATCACAGCTTCCTACAAGCTAACGACCTCCAGAATCAAACCATCTTGCACTGCAAACCTCATCAGAAGCCATTCTTCCTGGAAAAATCCCTCCCGGCTTCTGACAGTTATCAAGTCTCAGCTGGGGCCAATTCTGAATTGTCATCGTCCAATTTTCAGTTCTCAAGCCAAGTATCTTTCTACCTTCGCACACCAAACTTTTAAGATGCCAGAGAAGAAACCTTTCCAGAGGCTGCCAACTGATGTTGTTCCTGTCAACTACAGTTTGAAGCTGAAGCCTGACCTTGTAGCCTTCACATTTGAGGGATCTGAAGATATTTCTATCGAAGTAAGTCTTAGCCAAAATTTCGACGATTTTTTAGGCACGGCCTTTGGCTTTTGGCCCGGCTTTTGCTTGGGCCAGTTAATTAGGCCTTTAGCTGGGATTTGTGTTATGCTATGTTGTCTATACGATAATGATTATAGTACAAGTATTATTATAATACAATAAATTTCAGTCAGGTAATTTATGCATATTTACCTTATAAAATGACTGAAGCTGACTGACTACAATTAATTTACAAATATTATTTGATATTATGAAATATCCCCTACATGCTTCTAGGCTAAGCCTAAGGCTCCTTATCTATCTTAAATCATTCCTGATGGGTTTGTTTTTTTGTAATGAACTCCATCAGATCATTGTATCTAGATTGTCGATCCATATGGCATATCTGTACAGTATGAAATTGAATGTTTGTTCATGGATGCTGAGTGTATCGATCATTAAGAGAGAAGACACAACAAGTAAATATATATGAATGATTTTTAATTACTTTGGAGCAATGTTAACTTTTCACACAAGTTTTGCAGTGGAGTAAGTCTATGGTAATAGCAGGAGGTATGTAGACTTGAGCAGGAAAGTTTATGTTGTTTGATGGCACAGTTCTTGAATTATTATGTATATATAAGAGAGAACACATCTTGGTCCTTGAGAGTCAGTGTAGAATATAATATGAAGACATTCTGGTTATAAGAATGGAGATTGATAAAGCCCGAGGCTATAAGAATATGAAATATGAATTAAGTGTAGAAGGGAGGTGGGTGGGAAGAAAAAACCTTTGCCACGCCGAAAAATGTCACCTGGAGTGCCCGGATGGGATGACGTCAGCAGGAGCAGACGGAGAAAATAATGTCTGAGTTCTGATTGGTGGTTGGCCCCTCCCTCAATGAACCGGAATTGCAACCTTTTGCAATTCACGGCACATTAAGAGAGAAGACACAACAAGTAAATATATTTGAATGATTTTTAATTACTTTGGAGCAATGTTAACTTTTCACACAAGTTTTGCAGTGGAGTAAGTCTATGGTAATAGCAGGAGGTATGTAGACTTGAGCAGGAAAGTTTATGTTGTTTGATGGCACAGTTCTTGAATTATTATGTATATATAAGAGAGAACACATCTTGGTCCTTGAGTCAGTGTAGAATATAATATGAAGACATTCTGGTTATAAGAATGGAGATTGATAAAGCCCAAAGCGGAGCTAGTAATTTAAATTTTTAAGAGCAGAATGGACAGAGGAACACTGTAATTTTGCAGAGTTGAGATAGACCTCCACGGCATCCGAGGCCCACGTGCCGTGAGCCTTGATGTCCGCCATAGAGGCATTGCCAGAGTAGAAAGCATATACCGCACCACCGCGCCTCAGGCTGTGGAGCGAGAATGAAGATGGGTCTGTCCCGACAGCCCTGAGGGCAGCGGCCCACTGAGTGGCGATATACGAGGAGGAGATGGCTTCACCAGACTTGAACTGGAGAAGAGGGTCGAGTGGTCGACTCGGGTGAAGTAGGAAGAGGCGTTTGAGAGCTGCTCTGGGGCAGAGTCTACTCAAAGGAAGCGCTGGTAGGTAGGTAGAGACAGGCAGGCGACCTTTTTGAAGGGTCTTCGTCCACTTAATGGAGAGGACGACGCCTGACTTTGTGATCCTGATGTCAGAGGGGGTCATATTCCTTGTGTGGTCAAACTGGGAAGATGAGCGCGGAGCGAGATTGCTCTGGCGGAGGAAGGCCATGAACATCAGGAGATAGGCAACAGTGAGTTGAGATGAGTAGGGATGAGTTGATATGACAGAGATAACCTGTTTAAGGAGGTCAGGGGAAACGGGCAGTTTTTGAGTAGGGACATGGCGGAGAGAGAGGTCTATGCCTCTGAGGGCATTCTTGACGACATGTGCGTCGAAGATGGAAATGTCTATACCAGACAGTCGGAGGAAAGTTTTAACAGCTGAGAGGGAATTCCTGATGGAGCTGGGCACTGATGAGTGCTTAGCAAGGTATTCTAAATACCAGCATAGATGACCTGGCTCGAGGCGAGTGTAGTCCAGACCAATGGCACTGCAGAAGCCCAAGAATACGGTTGCAGCAGAATTTCTATTCCGGACGGTACCTGGCCGGAAGGCCATGCGCTGGCGGGATCTTGCAAGGGCCTCGAGTCGAGATTGCCTGGTACCTATTGAAATGCAGATATAGAAAAGTGGCTTTCAGATATATGAAGTTGCTTGAGGTTTTTTGATTTAATAATAGACGCGGCCTTCAGCTTAGCAGCGTCCGACAAGAATGCGCGTGAGAGCGCGTCAGGCAGGTCCATAAAAACGCCCGGAACGTGGACGAATTGAAACTCAACAGAACGACATGCAGACAGGAACCAGAAGGCTCTGGCGCAGGCTGCAAGAGAGGGGTCCCTAGCCCTGCCACCATTGAGGGCTTGGACGGCAGCTGAGTTGTCACAACAGATTTTTACTATATGACCTGCATCTGATGATGTGGTGAGGAGGCGAGCTCCGGCCAGACAGTTGTATGCCTCGAGGTGGTTTATTGACTCGGCAGAGTGGTCGGTAGAGAACTTGTGCGCGTACCAAGACTGGCCGTCTGTACCGCCTGAGCCGTCTAGGCAAGCATCAACCCACAAGGTGCGTGAGACTGTGAAAGAGGGCATTATAGCCCTGCCATTGAATCGAGGAAGAAACTTTAAGAACCAGAAGAAGTCGGCCTTCATGGATGGCGTGACTCTTATGTCGCCCCCGGCGGCTGCCCTAAGTGCTGATAGCAGACGGTTCATGAAAAGCCGAGCGGGAGGGACTGCCTTTGACAGATGGTTAATCTTCCCAAGTGCTTGTTGCAGTTGCCTAGTTGAAATTGTTGTGGTCGATGAGACTTTTGCCAAGCACGACTGAATGTCGTGTAACTTGACCATAGGAATTGAGATAGAGTTGTTCTTGACATTAAAGTCTATAGCTAACCAGGTGACAGTAGAAGACTGGGGTTGAAGCTTCTCGAGGGCAATTTGGAGACCCAGTTCCTCTATGAAAGAACACACCACACTAAGCTGGGTCTCAACGGAGTCACAGTTTGGTCCTATCAGAAGGAGATCGTCGAGGTACATCAAAGATTCAATCCCAAGGTTTTTGAGAGCACGCACAATGAATGAGGCAATGGCCTGCATGATGTATGAGGACATTCGTGCCCCAAAAGGCAAAGCACAGTCAAAATAGAAGAGGCCTTCATGCCGAATGCCCAGGAGGGGCCAGTCAAGGGGGCATACTTTAAATTGACGATAGGCTCTTTTAAGATCGACGACCGCTAAAGCACAATCAGAGGTGAAGGTGTTGATGATGCGGACTGCATCGGAAATTGTAGGGAGGTTATGGTGGACAGGGAGATTATTGTAAGAGTTCTTAGGGATAAATTTGTTGACTCCCCCGTCAGGGAAAGAAAGATCAACAATGATGCGACGTTTTTTGGGGTCTTGTTTGGGCCTGGTCATAAGGGGGCTAACGTGCATCCATGGGACAAAGGGAGGGGAGAGATAAGGACCACTTAGGGCTTGAAAAGCGACCTCAGTCTCAATATAATCAACCACATGTGAGGGGAAGGCAATGGCCGAGTGGTGATTTTCAGGGGGGGGGAAGAAGAAAGAATCGGACCACCTCTATACTGTAGAGGAAAGCCAAATTCCAGTCCTGCAAAGATCATAGCATCGATCTGGTTACCCGTAGAGTAACTCCTCCAAGCACTAATGTTAAGGTTGGACTGAAGAGGGATCCTGGCTGACTCAGCATTTGAAACACCTGTGGCAGCGACAGCAGCATATGTATCGGCGAGTGATGATTTCATTACGCTTGCTGGGAAAGGCCACCCTTGTCTGGTGTTATCAATGAGAGATTCTGTGGATGGGCCAGAGTCGATAAAGTCACATTCAACACTATGCTCGTCGATGTGGGGTTGAAAATACGTAAGAGTATGTCCAGATACCGATGTATGTAGAGGTAGGTTTTGACAGTCCTTAGAAGGACTAAGCATAAGCTGCAGAGACCGAGACTCTGTAACACAAGGCTTTGCTTGAATATCCTGAGCACTATATGGTATATGATCAACGTCATGTGAGACAGCTAATTCAGAAGGAGAATTGTAACTTTTTTGCCCTGAAGAAGAGGGTGCAACACACCGCGGAGAGACCTCCGAAGCACAAGGCATGTTTTGTACACCGAGGCACGTGGGCGATAACTGGGGAACATCAAGTTTAACTGTAGAACTTTGCGAAACACTGACCTCACCAGGTTTATTTGAGCACAAGCCCTTAGAAGGACAATAAACCAGGCGGTCCGAGGCACATGGAGGCTGCAGGGCAGCAAGAGTAACAATAACTGGAGGGGTACTTTCGTGTAAGGCTATGCCTTCAGAAGAGACATGGGCGCGGCCATGTTTGTTTACATCGCACACAAAATCACTCGCATCAAGATGGACGTCAGGGGAAACAGAACACGGTGGGCGATCAATAACACACTGCACAAGATCTGGTTGATGAGACAATTGAAGGTTTGAAAGTTTTGTACTCACGATCTGCAGGCTGTCACCGTTTTTCCCCGTCACATCTAGTTTTTTGCAGAATTGGACGAAGCTGAGGCAGATGAAGGCTTAGAGCCCTTTCGCCAGTCCTTGTTCCGATCTGGCATATTCTTTTTGTTGTTGCATACTTTTGCTGAGTGTGGAAATTCTCGTCCTTTGGTGAGAAAATAGCAAAACCCACACACATGAAGAAGTCTCACCTGACTGTTGAGGTGAGAGTCAGAAGAATCACACACATCATTATTAAAAGAGGGGCAAGGTGTAGACACACTAGCAGACGAAGAAGATGAGTTAACACTTGCAGCTGGTGTGGACTTATTGGCTGAGAGGGGCTGCATCCAGCTCAATCTTGCTCTCTCGGAGCGAAACAATGAATCATTTGCCCAGGTGGCGAGGCCGTCGTTGATAAGGGCTAAACAGGCTTGCGACCACGCTCTAACACCCTCCCAGGGGCGTGTAGAGGCATCCTCTGCAAGCTGTTCGAGATGGCAGGCCATATAGTAAGGGGTAGAAGATACATCAGTTGCATTGACGATCATACGAGCAAACCCGCACACATACTCGGGCAATAAAAGCTCCCTTTTATCCTTTCTGACTGACTTATACATGGTAGGTGGCAATGATGTTTCAGCAGTAGTAAAGGATGAGATGAATTTTAACATACCTCTCGGGTTAGCTAACGAAGGGTACTGACGATCGATTGAGTCGAAGGCAAATTCAGAGTCTCTATATGCAGAGGAGAGGTCTCGAGGAGGAGGTAAGTCCAGATCATCGTTGGAAAAGATCGGTTGCACAACAGGCAAGCGTCGACCATTCCTTCTCTTTGCAGCTTCTAGTTGCCGAGGGGCCAGGGAGGCCGAGGCTGTCGATAGTGTTGCCGGGTGAATTGGGGCAGAGAAGCCGGGAGAAGGTCGATGAAGATGATGATGAGATGGGGCCTCGAGGTGGGCCTGGAGCGGAGACAATTCCGATTGTAAATCCAATTCTTCCTCCGGAGGCTGAACTGGAGCCTGACTGGTGGAAAAGTCAGAGAACATCTGACGCATGTCATTATAAAGGCCACGAACCTCGCCAATGGTGGCAGGTTGAAGAGACGGGCTGAGTCTTCCTGACCAGGGCTGCTGGGCGGAGGCACGCTGCTGAGGCGCATGCGCATGAGGTGACTCTTCTGCAATGGCTGGCTGCGGTGTTACTTGCCACGCTGACTTCGCGCGCTTTCTGGAAGAAGCTGCGCCATTTTGAGGAGTCTGCAGAAAGCGTCTTGGCGGCTGGACATTCAGGCGAACGGGCCTATGTCGGAGAAGCGGAGTAGCGATCCTTCTTTTGTTCCCAGGCATGCTATAGGTGTGTTCAAAGCAGTTGAGAGACTTCAAAGAGGAATTAGATAGAAGGGAAGAGCTGTGCCTGGGAAGAAAGGCCACCGAAGAAAAAACCTTCGCCACGCCGAAAAATGTCACCTGGAGTGCCCGGATGGGATGACGTCAGCAGGAGCAGACGGAGAAAATAATGTCTGAGTTCTGATTGGTGGTTGGCCCCTCCCTCAATGAACCGGAATTGCAACCTTTTGCAATTCACGGCACATTATATGCGTTGATATATTATAGACTAGTGACTGAATGCATGCATGGACATGGTGGCCCATTGTCTAAGGGAAGAATACTATAGGGGCCTTATATTAAAATATATCATCTGGGTCTGAATTGAATCACGTTTCAGAATATGATATCCCTACTAGAACTATCTTTTTCAAAAAGGAAACTTAAGCTCATTTTCATGTTTTCTTTTTGAACAATGTCAATATTCCATTAACTCTAGTTGGTTATCTAGGTACCACCCGCGGCCCGATAAGTAGGCCTAATATATAAATAATACTGTAAGGTACCGGTACCTAATAAATTATCTAAAATTGGATCTTGTATACTGCATATACGCCTAAGCTAAATACATTATTGTACTCTTGAGTATTAGATTTGATTAAATATAATCAAAATTAACATATATAATCGATGATATTTCCATACATATTGCAGAATTTCAATGTACGTATAACGTCAATGTTCTACCGTACGTTAGCCTACACAATCATCACCTTTTCCCATCAAGAATCATGTGCTGACAGATCGATGATTGGACACAATTGCGGATATGTATAAAGTATTGAGCTCTCAGTTCCTTATCTCTAGAAATATAATGATTTGCATCTTGTAAAATTTACAACTCTCCTTTATTCCAGGTCAAGGCAGCAACCAAACAGATTACTCTCAATTCAGCGGAGATCAAGATACAAAATGTCACATATAAAGGAGATGGACAAGGTTTGATTGATTTATTTGTACCGTATATTTGTGCGCCCTTGTTTGTGAATAGTGATAACAAATTACTTTAAGTTAATATTTCGGTCAACTCAAAAACAAACCAAAGGTAAATTTATCAAGTTCTGATTAAGATTTGGTATTCAAGGCGATCTAGTGATACTTATCTGGGAAATGTGCTGGTAGTGTATAGTGCAGATGCTTGGGTAACTAAGGACACAGAGATATGAAAAATCAGGCTCTGTAGACAACTCTTGTTAGAAATTTTAACAAATAGTTTTTTTGCCGTTAATTTGTGTCTGTAAATTTGATAATAGTCCCGATGTGCATGATTGCATTTCTAACTGAGTACACGCATTTCTAACTGAGTACCCGTGAAAGGAAGTACCGAAGGCACTTGTTTAACAGTTAAACAAGTGCCTTCGGTACTTCACAAAAACAAACGTAATATAGTTAATTACTATATTACGTTTGTTTTAAGTATGTATGTTTAGATTATAGTATATATGGCTAAACCTCTGATTTTATATAAGATTTCAGTAGTGGAGTCACAATCAACTTCAACGAAGATGCAGAAACAGTAACTTTCACATTTCCTGAGGAGCTCAAGGTAACCCCATTTCTTTTTATTTTTCTGCAAAGATTTGAATCAAGTCTTTAATTTTAAAGCATCAGATCGCTCCTATATCCTATATCGCGCTTTTATAAATCCCGATAGGAGAGCGATTAGTAGCGCGACTTGCATATAATATAATATATATGGAAAAGTGCTCGCTCGCCTCGACCATTTGGGGTCTGCTATAGCACCGTTCTCTATACACTACACAGTACCATGACTCTACTGCTCATAGAGCAGTTCAACAATTGTATTTTCCACATTTGAGACCGCTTCTGTTATCAATAATTATGGACAGTTTGCAATCATTATAACATCATACATTTACCATTCGCTCGTCCAAACACTGCATTTTTAAACCTAAAAGCTATATTGCCCATGACAATTTGCTGAAAGTTCTTATCAGTAATGTTGTTTCCATCAGTTCCATGTAAAAGAACTATTTCGCCGTGCATTATAATCTCTATCCGTTAAGACTGTTCGGCACTTGAGTTAAATCTCCCATGATTAGCCATGACTGCAAATGTTATTTAACATTAAAAGAGATTGACAGAAATAGGTAGACTTCGTTATCTGTCATACACAAGGGAGATAAGATAGTGGATAAACTATATGGGTACTATAGCCTTTATAATGTGGGTACGGCCCGCCATTGTAAAGGAACCTGGTAACTCTAATTTTCAGAGTGGTAAATGAAACTAAATTTTATTTAGGATAATTCAATAAGCGATAAAAGAATTATGTGAAATAATCCTGTAATTTTGTACCCTTCTCATTTTTCCAATGCAATCTCGATTTCTTATTCGATTTTGTCTATTTTTATTTCCCTTTTTCTCCCCGTTACTACCAATCAATAAATATTCATTGACTTATATTTCTAGACCGGTTCAGGTACCCTAACCGTTCAGTTCACAGGAGAGCTAAATGACAAAATGAGAGGCTTCTACCGCAGTAAATATCAGGGACCGAAGGGAGAAGAAACTCACGGAGCCGTTACTCAATTTGAGGTGAGATTCAACTTCTGGTTTTCAATTTGTGTTTTTATGGATTTAGATATTGCCTGGAACGTACTAGAATACCTCGGTCACCAGATGTTCACTACCCATTTGCCAATTCTAATTCTAAATAGTTTCACAAATTAAAAACTCATTCAAACTCCCAGGGCATGGATCAAGGTAGTTATCCTTTAGTTCACCTGATCTTAAACGAAGCGAAATCGCGTAATGCACTTTTTGCACATGTGCTGGTCCTCCCAATAGGTTCCTATTATTATATGTATTACAAAGGATGCACTGGGTCCCAGTCTGGGAAGATTAGCATTTACTTGAACGTAGACGTGTGTCCTTTAATCACCAAGACTAACCTATAAACCACACAGATGACTTCTTCCAATTGACTTTAGGTGAATGATATTTTTCAAGAATTTTGTTTTTAACTTTTCATATTTTCAATTACTTTTCTTCCTTTATTCAACATTTTTCAACCCACAGGCCATTACAATAGTGAATACTGATTCTTACTGGAGGTCTAGAGCATCGGATTTTGGGGCTTGGGGTTTCTGTATTTAGGGAGGTATATATAGATATATATAATTTCCTGGTTGGATTTATAAAGTAGTTATGGCCTAATAGTGACTATACAGTGATGTGGTTTCAGCCTAACCCAAAGAGACCACGTATAAATGAGAAGGCAGGGGAAACGCGTTATAGTGCCGTGACAATGTTTGCGGTAAGCTAGCATTTATTGGTGGAAGCCATCTTCCTATATCTACCAGCTTTAACATTACTCAGCTCCTTTATACTCACATTTATATAAAAAAATATCTGAAAGGTATAAATCTTAAAAGGTGTATAGCTCCTTCATTTATTGAAAAGTGAGTGAAAGGTCCAATCTATCTGGCTTCGGAGAACAATTGGTGAACAATTATTTATGAAATTTCATAAGGACCCACAGCACGATTTCCGAGCACCTCCATTAAAGCTGCGTTCCCTAGTATTTCCTATACAAATCTCAAATTTCACTTATTTAGATCTCAAATACCCTACCCAACCTTGTCCCAAGAGTTTGGGTCTCTTTCTTAATGTTGAAAATAGATATTTGACTATTTCCGTACTGGTGACCACCAGAAGATGTAAATAAAGTTCTCACCATTTGTAAAGCACTGTCCTGCCCTCTAGAGTCATAGCCCCACATAACAGTGACCTGCCTCAACCAATAAGATCAGAGCATACAGGAGCAGGCTCTAGCCTGTTGACCCATTTACAGGTTACAGGCCACACCACCCTGCCACCTGTTGGCAATTCCAAAACCAAATATAGCTTGGCATTTACTTGACCACGATCTGGTCAGTTCTTAAATCACTGAATTTAGATATTTATTGGACTTTCCATTAAGTAAGAAATCAATAATAGTGAGTTTGGGAACTAATCTCAATGTAATTTTGAAAGAACCATCCAATATTAATACTAGGGAACGCAGCTTTCTGGCTCGTTCAATTCTTACGTATATTTCTTACATTTCATTGAAAAGTGAATGAAATGTCCAATGAATTACAAATTTAGCAGGATTTACGTTGCGGGTGTGCAATCGCTCCTTTGTGTCATAACGCGTCTAAATTGCCCCTGACAAGAGCCATTTGTTACCCACAGAATCTTAAGTGAATCGCTTCACAGGGACTAAGAAAATCGCTTGCCACTGTACGACTATTTAGTTTAGTGCCAATGCCCTACTCCTTAAAATGATTGCTATGCTTATAGCGTGCAGTTGTAATTGCACGATTTTTAGTCTCGATCTAGGATGAATTAGGGGACATAATGATGAGGCAATGATTATAAGGTTACACACATTATTAACTAATACAACTTCACTAATCGCTCACACGGAGTGTTTGAAGGGAGCGATTTTTATTTTTAAAATTTTACCAAATCTTTAAAATCCCCAGAGCAATGTGTATACTTTAGAAAATTAGCAACGTTAACTCAAATATATTTTAGCTCCAATTCTGGGTATCTGGTAATCTTTTAATTCATTGTTTATAGGTTAATACTTCGAAGGGCTAACTCAACCGACTGACCCATCAACTATTCAAATAATTGGGATCTCCAATGTAGCATGAACTTATATTTTATTTAATGTTCAGCATTATATCTAAAATGACATTATATATAAAATGAAAGATATTTATCATGAACACAATTTTTTTTTAAAAAATATTAAGAATAATCCAGGTGTGCACATCTAAATGTTGAACCCCTTCTGTTGTTTGTTGCAGGCCACAGATGCACGGCGAGCGTTCCCATGTTGGGATGAACCTGCTGTCAAGGCTACATTTGACGTCACTCTGGTCGTTCCAAAGGACAGGGTCGCTCTCTCTAATATGGTGAGACTTCTTTCCTTAAAACCAGGGCGGTTCAGTAGAAGGATTGGCATCAAGCTATGCACGCAATCCTTTGTGGTTCACTATCCCCTCCTTAAATTTGTATTCACAGCTATTGCTGCTAATTTCAGCTGATTGTTCCTTGGATAGTATTTGTACCTGTCTTGGGTTATGCCAAATCACTTCAGGATTTTCCGTGTCCGTGTATGTATTGGAAATACATTAATGAATCAATATGTTAGAAATGATAGTTTATTTCCCTGTCGTCTAGCAGGACTAAATGAGATCTAATCTTTAAATGAAAGATTGCACAGAATCGAAATTAATGGCATGGAAAAAGTGGAAATAATGAAAAATATAGAGAGTAAAAGAAAGAAATTCATTGTTACATGAAACTTACAGCCGGTGAAGTCTGAGACGGACGCTGAAGGTGAGGACAAGCTGAAGGTTGTGACGTATGACAAGACGCCCATCATGTCGACCTACCTTCTCGCCTTCGTGGTGGGAGAGTACGATTATGTGGAGGGCGCTGATTCTGATGGTATCAAAGTGCGAGTGTACACACCTGTAGGCAAAAAGGAACAGGGAAAATTTGCTCTCGAAGTAAGTTATTGATCGGTTTGAAGCTGTTGTTGTTGACTTTATAAAAATATTTCCATTTTGAGAGACTTCCAAACTGCAGGAACTTGCATTGAAATTGTAAGTTTAAAGAGGCCTTCTGGCCTGTGGCTTTTATAGATAATCCAATAAAACATCTATACATCCATCTATAAAACGACTTTCTTAGTGCACTAAAAGGATGATCTTTCTCATATAATTCTGTTTAAATGAAAAGTAAAACGAGAAAGTAGCCAAAGTGTTAGAAAACAAATATTAAATATGTGAATACATGTATTGTAAATCTGCATACTACATTTTGCTATTCAGAAATATTTTTTAAATCAAGGTTAAGTGACTTTAAAATTTTCAGTTTTTTAACTAATAATTTAAGAAGACTTTGTCCAGTTGTTGTTCAACTTCATTTCATATATGAGGAAATTGTTGTCAAAGTTGTCATAATATACATGTATATATAATTCTTCTACTTGTACTGCCTTTTATCTAGGTGGCCGTGAAAACGCTGCCCTTCTACAAGGATTACTTCCAGATCGCCTACCCCCTCCCCAAGATGGATCTTATCGCTATCGCAGATTTTGCTGCAGGTAACTAGCTGTTTGTACATACTTTTTACCACAACCATAGATACACACACCTAGCCTGTGTACTTGAGTAACACCTTTCTGTGTGAAGATGAGTAACTAAATATGTTTTAATGTACGAGTATCACATCATGCATTCTCAACATATCGACCAAAAATATTGTTCCACATTCCTTGAAATACCATTAACCTCCATCTCTATGCTAACGTTGGGAATTAACCCATTATGTTGTTTTTGTTAAGGGTTTCAACCGTTTGGATTGTTGGCCTGATTGACTTCCTCTAAGGGGTAACCGGTTATCACCAAGTTCATTATAATAAGGTGCTCAATTGATATGTACAGTACAGTACATACTATTGGGTGCGGCGTTTATAATACAGTTAACCAATAGTACAGTGAATGTGTCATGCACCACAATGCGTTGATATTGGATACTGCCATAGTGAAGATTGCTGTAGGTAGGTTATGGAGAGTGTGTACTTAACAGTGCAGTAAAGTTTATACAACATTGAGTCAACCTTCCTATAAAGCCTTGGGACCACTTCACATGTAGGTACATTTCATTATTTGCAGGTGCCATGGAGAACTGGGGTTTGGTGACCTACCGTGAGACAGCACTCCTTATTGACCCTGAGAACTCTAGTTCGGCCGCCAGACAATGGGTGGCGTTAGTAGTAGGCCATGAGATTGCTCATCAGTGGTTTGGAAATCTTGTTACTATGGTAAGTCATGGCTGTTCTAATGGCTTATGAAATATAGGTCGGGGACCTTTATTTGTATTTATGTGGTATTCTGCCACAATGAGTGATTCTCAAACCTACCAGTGTCTCACTAGAACAGTCTTATTACATATACTAGCGCCCCCTCTTTATTTTCACTAATTTAACAAAATGTTTGAAATAATGGGAATGTTCTTGGGGAAAGCTGACAACATGTTCTTATATTAATAAATAAGTTCTTAAATCTTAGCGTTTTAAAAGAAATATTATGGAGATCCAATCGTCCTTGGAATTGTATTGAGGTGAATAAGATTTAATTAATGAAAATGTACAATAATTGTGTAATTAATATTAGTTATCTTGGTCATTAAATGTAGGAATGGTGGACCCATCTCTGGCTGAATGAAGGCTTTGCGTCCTGGATAGAGTACCTGTGTGTGGACCACTGCTTCCCAGAATACGACATCTGGACTCAGTTTGCCTCTTCAGACTTTACACGTGCCCTCGAGTTAGATGCCCTCAAAAACAGCCATCCTATTGAGGTAAGTTGGGGGAATAGGATATTTATATAGACTATGATCTGGGCTTTAATTTGTTGGTTATGGATGCTGAGTATTGTTTTTATTGAATTGAAAACAAAACACGAACATATTCCACCTTCACTAAGGATGAAAACGGAATAACGAGGCATTAATTAACCCAACCATTCTATGTACATAATTTCACACATCACACGCACTCACTCACTTTCTCAAACACACTCGCTCACTAACCTACTCAAGGCTCGGAAGAAGAGATAGAGAAAACGACTACAAATTTAAGGCAAATGGATACAGACACTCAACACTGTTGAACATAATGGAATGAATATAAGATTGGCATAAAATGGGAACTATTTCCTTTGTAACGGTATATAATGTCACCTCCACCAAAATTACTGAAATCTTTAAAAACACATACAAAATTCATATCAAAGACAAATTAGAGATGAACTCAGGGATGCAAGTTCTCAGATTATCAACTGAATTCAGATATATGGAAAAGTCAGCAAATGTCCCATACAATACACTAAATCGACTCCTAAATACCAAAATTTTCTCAAAATTCCATTTGACATCAGACAATATTAGGGGAGTGATGTGTAGAGACCTCTATCTAAGTGTTCTCACGGGCCCTGGAGCTAACGGAGGCCGCCTATCCCTGTCAGGGGAGAGGCGGCCTCAGATCATAACTGAAGTGAGATTCCCGATATTTCCTATAATCTTTAGCATTGAGTCTATGGAGGTCACGGAAATACCCGAGGTCCTTCGCTCAAGAACTCAGGGAAGGGTGCAGCAGGTGGCCCTTGGACTGACCCAGATACCCACTGTTAGTTAGGCCGCACTGTTGTACATACACACATGGTCCTTATATGACATGTGCGCCTTTATGTACCTCCCCCTGGACCTTGGAAAATGTTCAGATTATTTTACCTTACCCGACTTGCATCCCTGTGAACTAGTCTTTGGATACAGGAGAAACCCAAATATCAGTACTGTGTTAGTTTCATCTAAACTCAATTGAGGGATATGCAATGTATACTGCATTTGGTTTATAGCATCTTCGACTCTTACTGCATGAAACAATGCTGAACTGCAAGCTAATTGTGCTGTATATTTAGTTTTGTCAGGAACTCATATAACACTCATTTTCAAGTACTGGGTACGGGTCAGAATCCCATAAGCAGCCTTCCAATACCGTCCCTGCATTTCCCTGTCCTTGATATGACTGACTATTGCTAATGGTGGATGTCTTGTTTTTATCCATGGCCTGTTTTTTTAGTAATATTGTGTAAGACACCTTCTGTGGTATCCTCTGCCAACCTGTAATGAACATTTACTGTAATTTGTATGACATTTGTTTCCAGGTGCCAGTAGGCCACCCTAGCGAAGTGGACGAGATATTTGATGCCATATCTTACAGTAAAGGAGCTTCAGTTATCCGTATGTTACATGACTTCATTGGAGATGAGGTACATATAAAAGTGTTCCCCTTATGCCACACTAGTTCTGTTGGCTACCCAGTTCTACCATGCCATTACCATAGACGCATTATTGTTGTGCCCCGTATAAAAGTGGTGTATAGTCTATACCGGGGATTTTCTTGGAATTTTCTTGTATCCCGTTTGCACTACTTGGGTTCATTAAATGAGGAGGCGAAGAGTAAATTAAAATACATTTTGTTTATTATTTTGGGTAAAAGGGTTATAAAGATCCAGCGATGAACATTTTCATTTGTTGAATAAAATAAATGGTGTATTATATCACATAAATATCACATTGTCTGTTGAAATTGCTGGGTAATAAATAGTTGAAGATTAAAAGAGATAACCCTTCGTGGGATAGTTTTTGTGTAATCTTTTGATAAAAGATTTAGGGCGGAGGGTGGGCGATTTCGCTTCTGACTAGGGTGCGAGCGAAGGTCCAAGTGGCGTGTTTGACAGACTTGCCCAGAGTTCAGTTCTAAGTCGTGCAGGTGGCGCCACCCATTCAATGCCCTATAATGACACGTCATTATTAGCCTCATTAAATGAGGAGGCGAAGAGTAAATTAAAATACATTTTGTTTATTATTTTGGGTAAAAGGGTTATAAAGATCCAGCGATGAACATTTTCATTTGTTGAATAAAATAAATGGTGTATTATATCACATAAATATCACATTGTCTGTTGAAATTGCTGGGTAATAAATAGTTGAAGATTAAAAGAGATAACCAGGGGGATTCGCTAGGCGAGTCGCTTAAGGGCGTGATGAACAGATGTTCTTGTAGAAGAAAAGGGGCGTATATACGACGCCACCGCGTCGGACGCCCACGTCCCGTGAGATTTGACATCTTGGAGCGAGGCTCCGGCAGTGTTGTAAGCGTATGACGCCGACCCTCGGCGAAGGCTGTGTAATGAGAAAAGGCGTGAATCAAGGTGCGCAGCTTTGAGAAGTCGCTTCCATTGAGTCACTATATAGTTAATGGTCATGTGTCGGGCGTTAGGGAATTGTAGTAGTGGGGAGCTCGACTCTCTTGTCGGCGCCTGTTTGTCGAGGCGTAGAAGGGCTCTGCGGAGGCAGAACACTGGATCATCTGTCGTCGGGACAAATAAGATCGTGGCCTGGCGCGATGATTGCATTGATTTCGACCACTTTATGGAGATATATGAGCCATCCGATGCTATTCTGCAGTCTCCCCGCGTCAGGTGTCTAGTGGCGTCAAAGATGGCACCAGATCTGGGGGCGAGATTGCTCTGACGCAACATGCCCATATACATGACGAGGATAGCAACTCTGATGTGGGTAGGAAAGTCGAGGAGGTGTATATTCAACAGTATTTTCTTCAAAATCTGGGGCGTGACAGGAAGCTTCGGCTTTGGGACATGCCTGAGCGTCAGTTGCAGGCCCCTTATGGCGTAGGCGACCCGCGGATGGTAGAGCGATGCCGAGGCATACCCCGTCAGCTTGAAGAACGTCCTGACGCCTGTAATAGTGTTTATGATAGTAGCAGGGACTTTGGTATACTTAGCTAAATATTCAATGAACCAGCATATTAGCTCCGGAAAAGGTTGCTTGAAGTTGTGGCCCACAGCTATACAGAACGCGATATACTTCCTGACGGCCGCATGCCTATTTGCGACTGTCCCCGGGCGATGTGCTTGGCGTTGTCTGGCCTGAGCAGCTTCCACGAGGTGCCTAGGTTGCCTGCCTAATAGAACATATGAATGTTGAACATATTATCACGAGCACAGGAAATATAAATGTCATTTTCTTTTGCAATGTCTTTAGCTTTGAATAATTCTTCAGAAGAGAGAGCTGCCCGAGAGAGTGCGTCGGCGATGACCATTTGTACGCCCGGGACATGGACAAACTCATATCGGACTTGGAATTTCATTGAATGATACCAGAGCGCCCTGGCACAAGCACCCAGAGTCGGGTCTCTGGCTCTACCATCTCTATAGGCAAACACCGCCGCAGTATTGTCACAGTGAATCCTTATTATGCCCCCGGCGTGCCTGGATTTTGTAAAGAACCGAGCAGCTGCCAGGCAATTGATTGCCTCCAAGTGGTTGATGGATTTCTCTGACAACATTTCAGGCGTGAATGTGTACATATAGGCGTGGTGACCGTTGGTAGCACCCCCTCCCTTTAGACAAGCGTCAGCCCATATGTGTTCCACTACTTGTTGACGCGGAATTATGGCTTTTCCGTTGAAGGCTTCTGTGTATTTTAGAAACCACTTCAAGTCCGACTTTATGTATGGGGAGATGGTGACCTTGTCTCCTGCGGCTGCACGGAGGCCAGCCAGAAGTCGTTGCATGAATAGGCGTGCAGGTGCGATAATTTTGGCGACGTGTGCGATCTTCCCAACCAGAGATTGCATGGCGCTTGTTGTTATTTGGTGTTGACGCAGTGTATTTGCCAAGCAGGAACTTGTTTCTGCAAGTTTAGAAAGAGGTATTGAGAGGCGATTTTCTTTTGTATTGATGTCAATTCCCAGCCACCTTACTGCGTGGCTAGGGCCTTGGAGCTTTTTGCGTGCGACCTGTAATCCTAAATCTGTAAAAAGTTCGATTGTTAGTTGCATTTGACATTTTACTACCTCAACAGATTCACCGATTATAAGTAAATCGTCCAAATATTGATTTGCTGTTACGCCTTTCTTCTGCAAAGCACGCACTATAAACTCCGCCACAGACTGCATTACAAAGGCAGAACTACGAGCCCCGAAGGGGAGCACCTTATCGATGTAATAGGCGTCATCTACCATGATTGCCGTCAGCGGCCAGTCTAACGGGCAGAGAGGAAAGTGTCTATATGCGCGGCTCAAGTCAATCACAGCCATAGCAGGAGCCACGCCCATTTTTCGAATAATCTCGACTGCACAATTTATAGTGGGTAGTTGGTGATATGCTGGCGCACAATTGTATCAATTTTTGTATATTTTATCATTGACGCCCCCCTCCGGGAAGGAATAGTCCACTATAATTCTTCTGGAGGTTGTATCAGATTTTGGACGGGTCATAAGGGGACTGACATTTAACCATGGGGTGAAAGGCGGCCGTTTGTAGGGTCCGGATATGGCGTTATGTTCCATTTCTTCCTTTACATAATCTCGAACATGCGCCATGTGCTGCTGTGCTGACGGATGATTCACCACTGACTGTGCATAGTAGCGAGGCCCGCCGACATATTGCATCGGAAAACCAAAATTCACGCCTTCTAAAACCATTTTGTCACCTTTATGTCCTGTAGCAATGTCTGACCATTTTTCAATATTAAGCGTCGACTCGAGTGGTATTTTTGCACCTTTATAGTTGGGGACATTATAGATTTTAACCTTTTCATAAATGCCAGCCATTTTAGAGTCCATATAGAGATCCGGGTAAGGCCAGTTTGTATATGCATCAAAGGCAATGTTCTGTGGGCTATCACTGTCACATTTGTTGAGTGAAGTTTGATTTAATTCATACTCACAGACGTCTAAGTCATTGGTCACTAGTTCCTGTTCATTAAACACCTGTTCGTAATGTGGATACTGTACATTTTGAAGAAAGGTAGGGACCTCTCTCGTGGCTTGTTCGCCGTCACTCGCTTGTGTTTTGAAGTCAAGTTCTCGGTCGTGGGCGTGAGTTTCTGCCTGGAATTGTACGAAATTGTCATTAGAATTACACATTGCGCCATCGATTGCTTCACTGTTTCTCCTGTTCACATTTTTAATGGTTTGAATTGACCCAACTTTGTTGATATTAACTCTAGAGATAGATTTGTCTACGGCAGAAAGGCTTCTGTCGGATTGTTCGTGTTTATGTCGGCCATTTTGGTTGTGTTCTCGTTCCTTGCGAGAATCGCGTGGGACACGAGATTTTACACGAGAAGCGGCTGCCATGTTGGCTTGCCCGCTCTCGCTAGTATGGGCGCCGCCATCTTGGATGGGGCGTGGCACATATGATCTGACGCCGACATATTCATTCGATTCAGAGTTAATTACACAGTTTAGATTGTCTTGAAAGTTGGTCAACTCACCGATCGTTTGGGGTTGTATGATGGAACAGGAGTTTAAGAGTTTTTTGAAGCCTGAGATGCTGGTTTCTTGTGAAAGGGTTGGTTATTCCTTCGGCCAGCGCCGTCGCCGCTATGTAAATTGGCTTGAGCTGTTCTTTTATTTTGGCAATCCTTGACGGCGTGGGCATTCTCTCTCTCTTTCATTGCGAAAAAACAATAACCACACACATGTAGAAACCTGGTATTGCCATCCGTGTGGCTGTTCTTGTGGGCACAGTTGTCAAAATTAAAGTCTCTACAGATTGCTTGGTTGTTTGCCTTCGTATTAGTATCCACGCTTTTTGCACCTTGTGTGTCCCAGGCCATTTTAACACGATAATCATTAAATACATCAGTGTGGGACCACTCATTTTGCTCCTCCAGGATAAGATCCAGGCACGCCTGAGACCATGCATGCGCCGAATCCCAAGTGCGGAGAGCTGTATCCTCAGCTAGAGTTGCGAGATGGTGGAGCATAAACCACGATGTCGACCCGTATCTTACATTATTCATGGTCATGCGTGCGAAGCCGCATGTATATTCAGCAAGGGACAACTCTCTCTTCTGTTTTTTGATACGTGCCGCCATATCTGGCGGTAGAGAAGTTTCAGGCGCATTGAAAATTTCAACCCTACCTCGTCTTCCTGTAGACCTGTACTGTGCGTCAAGGGCTCGCTTAACAACCTTCGACGAGCGATGTCTTGCTGTTAAGCGACGAGGAGAGGGGAGCGAGTCACTATCCGAAGCTGACTCCTCCGAACTGTCTGCGGGCTGGCGTGATCTATAAGAGTATGCCGGGTGCCGGCTGCGTAGAGGCGGGCTGTCACTATAGTCACTATGCTTTTTCTTCCTCCGTCCGTGATGATGACGGTGGCTCTCTCTCGTAAATTGCCTTTCCCGGGGGCGTTTAAATGTCACTATAGTATCGTCCGAGTCTTCAGTTTGGGTTTGCTCAAAGTCAATTTGTGAAACATCCACTCTAGACCGTTTAGGCGTGCGGTATACTTGGTGCGACGCCGGCGGTGACTGCCGCTGCCTCGTGTAGCTGTCACGATGACTGACACTGGCTGACGCAGTCTGAATGGCTGTCGTGCAAATCTGCTGTAGCATATCCGACATTTGCTGCATGGGATTAGCACAAACTACTGGGGCGTTCTTTGGCCTTCCACGCCTTTTAGGAGTAACGATAGTCTTTCGTTTGGCACGTAATCCACGTCTGGGCAACACTTTGTTGGGCGTCTGAGGCGGTACATCATCTTCCCCGCCGGCAGACTCCCGTAAAGCATGCTCATCCGCGGATTCCGCCATGTTGGCGTGCTCGGCCCTCTCCTCTGGCGTGAAGTCTTGTTCTTCATAAGTTTCCTCCTCGTCTTTACGGTCGTCGACTATTATTTGAGTCTGTTTAAGAAGCCTTTCTTCCTCCTGCTGTCTTAGTTTCTCAGCCTTCTCTGCCTTTTTAGCGGCTTTCGTGGTAGCGGTAGGTTTGGGAGGCATAGCGGAGGTTATCACAACAAGGATTTCGCTTCTGACTAGGGTGCGAGCGAAGGTCCAAGTGGCGTGTTTGACAGACTTGCCCAGAGTTCAGTTCTAAGTCGTGCAGGTGGCGCCACCCATTCAATGCCCTATAATGACACGTCATTATTAGCCTCATTGGAAACCAACCTTTCTTCGATTATTCCGGAACTCTAAAATTGTCCTTGAATTGTTCTAAAATTTCGATATCTGCATATCCCTGTTATATCCCTGTACATATTCGGTTAACTTTACAATCCTTCGACCCTCTCCTCTCCCCAGTCCTTCTAGCCGCTACTCAATTCACTGACTTAGGACCACCAATTCTTGGTGGAAGGATTGTAAATGTGTTCCATATATTCTATATTTCTACATATATTGGCCTGATTTCCTGATGGCCTATTTCTGAGTGAGTCTCTAGATCTGACTGCCGCTCTCGTGTGTCTCACTAAGGGATGCAATTCATTTTTTACTGAAATAAGTATTCTCCCAAAAGTTTCAAATCTACATTTTACAAAATTCATTTATAACCAAATTTCGTCAAAATTGACGGAAAAATTCTCAAAATATGATGGGTCAAAATCTTCAACTTCAACCGTTGCAATCTAACTATTTTTGGCTTTACCTTCATACTTCCTTGCTTTAATTCTGTATATTTGGGTTTATAGGACTACAGAAAGGGCATGCATAACTACCTCACTAAGCACAAGTACACCAACACCTTCACTGAGGACTTGTGGGCAGCGCTAGCTGACGCCAGTGGTAAACCTGTACAGGACATCATGTCTACGTGGACCAAGCAGATGGGATACCCTGTATTACTGGTACGTCCAACCTTTATTATTGGGGGGGGGGGGGGAAATGAAGAACCCAGCTGAAAATGTTTTTCATTGTGTGGGATACCCTGTTGTCCTTGGTGGTCAAATTTTGCTTAAAATATTATCATCCACACAGTGTTGAGACAGTATTACAAATTTAGTAATTTACAAATTGAACTTGTGGAACCATGTCGAAATATTATGTGTCTGGATTTGGAAAAGTGAATTCTAGAGTTTCCAGGGTTTTCCCTACATAGGCAAGTCCACGGCGGGCCGCCGTAGACGTTATGACGGCCGCCTGTAGACTCAATAAGGCCCGCCGTTCAACAAAAGCAAAAAAAAAAAAAAAAAAACTAGATTGGAAAATTTGGGACTGGGAAATTTATTCCAAATATATTATATTTTATGCTGTGACAGCATTATATCAAATATTTTTCATAAATACTCAAATGAAAAATTGGTAGGAAACCACAGGAAAATGAGTCACAAGTCGCAAACAATTTTTTTTTAAGATATCATATTTGAAAAGATGAGACCAAGCAGACTCTGATGATAGTAAACATTATGATTATAGCTAATAAGTGTTTCTATATTTCAAGTTTGATATTTTTATTTTTTAAAAAAGTGTCCACTATCCCTGGGTGGATATTTACTAGTAAATTGGCTAAATATACTCTATAAAATTACCATAGAAATGCAATGATATATTTGATACACTATTTTGAAATTTAGTACATTTATGCATGTTACGAAAAAAAAACGTGTTAAGCACCCCAAAAATGAAAACTTTCCTGCAAAGACATCTTGGGAAAAAACACTTTGAAAAATATCAATTTTGCGACTTGTGACTCATTTTCCTGAACACATCACATTTATATTTATATGGGAAAATTAAATTGTAAACTTTCGATGTTGGTCTTGTTTCAATAGGCCATTTTGATATATCCTTGTTTTGAGGTAGTATATATTAAACACAAGAATGTGTGACTCAAGGATTTTTTTTCCATTTTTATGACCAGAAACAATCCATATACTAAAGATTCAAAAACGTTATATTTTGACTTATGTTTGCCCTTAAGTTTTAACAGGTGACAAATAGTTTGAAAAAGTGCAGATATACTATCATAATCAATTGGCAGATTATTTACAACTCCCTTTTCAGGAAATTATGTATATTTTTCTGACCAATCTTACAGCAATAATCAGCTCAAAAGTAATTGAAATTGGCTTCAAACTTCACCAATTTGCTTCTAATTTTTCTAAATTTCCTGGGGGAGGCCAGACCCCCACCAGCAAGAGGGGGAACCCCCTCTTGCATTCTCCCCCCGGACCGCAGAAGCCGCCTGGGGTAGGGGCTCTGCCGCTACACCTCTGAATTTCATCTAATACCACCAGAGACCTCCCAAAACCTGTGGAAAACCCTGGTTTCCTGTCCTTCACTTTCATCCCCAGACATTCTACCAGTATCAGTATGTAAAAGGTTAGGGTGTCTAGGGACAGTGGGTGTTCAACATGTCTACGACACATCATATGTAAGGTGGAGACTATCACTCTCTTTTCCCTGCCTTGAAATACCATGTACTATTCATATGTACCCCTCAATCATCATACCATCACCATCTAGTCAATCACTAGTCTTAGAAACCCTTAGTAAAATTGTGACATAAGAAAAGTTCAAGCAAGAATCGGGCACCCAACGGACGACCTATCTAGACACCTGTTTATTTAGAATGTTGGACCACCTTACTGTAAAACATCTTCAGCAATAAAAGAATTATTGAATTGAATTTAAACATTCCCAGAAAGGAAACGGGTACCCATTCACTGCTGGGTGGATTCCTTCTGCACCGAAGTCAAGCCCTTACTGCGCCTCTCTAATCAGTAATGCAAGTTTTGTTTGTGTTATGTCTTCCAGGTTGAAGAGAAGAGAGAAGGCACGAGTAGGACGCTCACAATCAAGCAAGAAAAGTTCTGTGCGGAGGGAAGAATAGAAGGTATAGGCAATTCATCTCGAACATTTGCTTTTCCCCTAAAGTGTATAGTTACCCCGTACCAGCCGATTACACCAAGTTTGGGACAGTAATCTCTTTTCAAATTTAAATTTGGGTTTGATTGTTCTGTCCATCTACAAAAGAATGAGATAAAGAAATAGATTTTTTTTTTAAAGATTGAGGCAAGGGCCTTGTTTGTCGATCTGGAATTAGAGTTTATTCCAACTTAACCTGGTCACTGACAGATATATCATAGGGTATAGTGGCTTTGCAAATCTGCTAAAATTGGCCGTGAAAAACCTTGATATCAATTGGTTTCATCCAAATCCGCGCATAACATGTTTTAACCGTATTACGATGTGGAATACGAGGAATCTTCTTCCCAAAATAATACGATTTCGTTAAAACATTTAATTTGTGTTACGTTCGCAGGAGAGAGTCCTGTGTGGATGGTTCCAATCAGCGTGTCGACAGCATCCAGTCCAGACAAGGCGGTCCACCGCTTTGTCTTCAAGGAAAAGGAAACCACCGTCACCATCAAGGATGTGGCAGAAAATGACTGGGTCAAAGTAGGTTCCCTAATGTTTGCCAATAAGAGGGCTTTTTCTATTTTAGACCAAGTTTGTTTATTGATCTCTTGACTATTACTCACGTATCCGAATTATTTTACAAAACTGTTTGATCTTATATTAGCAATGAAAAGCCGTGAATTTGATTCTTGGTCTTTTTTTAAGGGAATTTGAATGATTGGTTGATTAATATCCGAAATACTTTATGAAATTATAAGACCATTCGGTAGTGGGTACTGGATGTGGTCATTTCTTTTCAGTCCTAACTTTATCAATATCTGTTTCTTCCAGTTGAACACAGGAGCAGTTGGTTTCTACCGAACCTGTTACTCTTCTTCAATGCTCGACAGTTTGTTACCTGCAATTAAGGATGCTTCTATGCCACCACGAGATCGCCTTGGCCTCCAGAATGACTTATTTGCCCTGGTAAGATTCCTCAGTTTGTCAGTTATTGTGTTGTTGTACACTAGTATAGGGGCTAGTATAGCTCCTTTTACCAGTTTCCTACCTACTCCTTGGGGTCATTATTTCACTTAATTTTATGTTTATGTTGTCACTTAATTTTATGTTGTACTGTTTACGGGTTACATTTTTGTTTGCTTTGTAGTTATTAGACTTTATTTTTGTTTTCCCCGGATATTTTCTCCTACAGCTCCCATAAGCTGGTGAGGGAAATGCATACCTTTGAATATTGATTAAATTATAAACTATATTAATAAGCATTTAACACATTTTGTAGGCTCGATCAGGAGTGACATCTACAGTGGACGTGCTGAAACTGGCTGAAGCCTTCTCATCAGAGACTAACTACACAGTGTGGAGTGATCTCTCCGTTAACCTAGGCACTGTCAATATCATCCTACAGGCAACAGAATACCACGACAAGTTCAGGGTATTGTCCTAGTTATTATCCTTCTGATTCCAGGGATGAAAGTTATCCACCAGGTGCCAGAAATCAAGAATGTTGCATGGCCTGTGTTGGCCAGCTAATAAAAAGTAGAAAATGTCCTTTCCGAATCGGATTTCCAAATGCTCTAGATGATAGATCAGTTCAAAATAACTGCAAGTCCGCGGACCTTTCTTGAATCTAATTTACATACTTTTGCCATTTTTCGGCATTTGACCAGTTGTCGATTTTCATCCCAGTGATTACTACCGGGATGGGGAGTGGGTGGGCATAGACTTAGTAGTCGGGCATTTTTACCCTTTATCTGAAATCGCTTTGAGCTGTTTATATTAGGCTGGTCTAGCATTGTTTTCCCACTCTTCATAGCATTATACAATGAAATGATGTTTAAGATTGTTTTATGCCTTATGTCTTCTAACACATTGATCCAATATTTTCCTTTTTCTAGGCTTTCTACCGATCACTTTTCGGACCAATTTCCAAAAAGTTAGGATGGGACCCCAAGGATGGCGAAGGTAAATAAATGCGTGTAATCTTTTTTAAAAATAAATTTTTGCTTAGGTATGCTCCCCACAATAAAAGGTTTTTTTATCACTATTTCTTATTATTCAAATTGCCATTTTCATCTTCTGTCATTTCGAATTGAATTCAGACTAGCTCATACCTTGTTGATTTTCAATGCTCATCGTTTTCCTTCTGTACTGTTGATTAGTTGTTTTAAATATCAATTGTGTGTACTCTACAGGTCACTTGGACGCCATGTTGAGGAGTCTTGTTATTGGGCGCATGGGCAGATGTGGTGATGAGGCGACCATCGCTGAGGCCAAGAAGCGTTTCAATGATCACTGTTCTGGCACCAAGGCTCTCCCTGCAGATCTAAGGGCTTCCGTATGTTTGTTTATGTATTCAATCTTTATTCAAGCACAAGTACCCCAGGGTCTAGTCCCTAGATGTGAGAATGGGTACTGGGTTCGAATTCCATAATCGGCCATCCAAACCGTCACTCCACCCTCCGTCTATGATATGACTCTGACTGCTACTAAAGCTGTAAAGCTGCACAAAAGTGATTTAGATACTTCATGCTGTTCTCCCTCTTTTTAATTTACCCTAATTTGTGTGATCCTTGCATATAAGAGATATTACTATGTATGTACTGCTACTACCTGGTGTGAAAAGTGTTATTTTTACTTTATGCTTACATTTAAATCTGACTTTTTATTTTCAACAGGTATACGCCACAGTTCTACTGTATGGAGGCGAGGAGGAGTTTGACAAATTACTCAAGGTACTTTTTCGTATGGGACTTTCACTCTACCCTTTTCTTACTTTATACTGAAACTTTAAAAAATGTACTCAGTACAGTAGGATGACAAATGCATATCAGGAATCGAAAATGAAAACTAAATCGAAAAGTAGAATGCAAAAATAATCCGTAATTTGCAATCAAACCTCTGTTTTGAATATAAATATGGTGTATGCCTTTCATGGATAAGTTTTAATAGATATTATGTTTCCTGTTAACAGTTGTTCCGTGCAGCCGACCTCCATGAGGAGAAGAACCGGGTGATGAGGTCACTGGGGTCAACTCGGGATGAGAAGCTCATAGAGCGGGTGCTGAAACTGGCCCTTTCTGTGAGTAACTCTTTCTAGTTTCACTCTCTGTTCTCACTTGCAGTGGTCCCATTGACGAAACCAGTTTTCAAACTTTTATTAGGCTTTAGTTTTTAATCACAACTACACTGACCGTTTCTTTTTTTTAGTATTATTCCTTACTCCTGGTATTTGGGGCACTTTCAGGTGACTCGCCCTAAAAAATAATTCTATAATTCTCGAAATATTTCATCTAAAGGTTTGAAGATTACTTATGCAAAATGGATATTTTTCCTGGTCAGATTTACTCTAGAATTCTATGATTATGACTGTTGAGAAAACAAATGGGCCGGAATTTGGCGTACACAGAAATGGAAAATTTGTTAGCATAATATGGGGATGAAATTCAAAAATGGACCAACAAATTAAAGTTTGTTTTTATCCAAAATTAGCTGAAAATGAAGCTTCAAGTTTTGATAGTTTGTAGTTTATTTGCGTTGGAAAGTTAGGTTCACTGCCATTCTGGTATGAAGTACTTAGTATATTCACGTGTAATCCAGAGAGGGGAGGGACCTGTGTTATACATTTTATATCTTCCTGGTTGTAGTTAAAATGAGATAAAACTCATAGCTGGAGAAGCGTATTAATATCAGATCTAACTAGAAAGCTGTAAACTTTACTAAATCAAGGAAACTGTCTGTAATTTGACCTGCTTACAAGCAGACGTCAAAATCTCTTGTTTCTCATCTTGTAGGAACACTGAACTAAAATATACAATGATACTGTTTTTTTGTAGGAGGAGGTTCGCTCTCAGGACACTCCATTTGTGATCGGTGGAGTTACTGGCACTCAGGTCGGCCGTGAGATGGCTTGGCAGTTTGTCAAAGACAACTGGAAAGAACTCCACGGCAGGTTTGAGGGTGGATTCCTCCTTGCTCGTCTCGTTAAGGTATCCTAAAATCTTATTGATCAAAAACTTTACAATTTGTATTACTGAAATATTGGTTCTCACCGTTTCGATTCCCATTCATGCGACTCTGACTACACTCTTGTTTATTTTATTTATAGTCCACTACAGAAAACTTCATCACGGCTGAAAAAGCTCAAGATATTGAGGTAATGATTTCATCATTAATATTTGTCCTAATCGAAATACTTGTATTAACTATAATATATAATTCTTCCCGAAGCCCTTATGAACTACCTAAAATAAAACGAAAACATACATTTTATATTTTTTTAATTCATGTTATTTCTTAAACTGTTGCTGCTGCTGTTGTAGAATCGTTAACTCTCCTTTTTTATAATTATTAGATATGTGTCATTGCAAGTTTATAGTGTTGTTTTTATAAATAGATGTGTATCAGTTATTGATGTTTTATCAATGTCCGTGCCATCCTGCCCTGCTGTTGCAGTATTAGAATTCCAGTAGACTCGTTACAAAATGAAAAATAATAGATAATTATGATTATAGATTAAAAATAATAGTAAATAATTATAATTCTAGGCCTTCTTCAAGGAGCACCCGGCCCCTGCCGCCACGCGCACTATCCAACAATCTATTGAGAACATCCACCTCAACTTGAACCAGCTAGCTCGCGACAGGGACGCCGTCCAACAGTTCCTCTCCTCCTATTCCTAGATTGATTCCCTTGTTCCCATCCACCCCAAACATACTCATTCACAAAGCAGGGAAGACTTTCTGAATTTATATGGGAATTTAAAAGAGTCCCTCAAAAAAAACGCCCACCCCGACCTCATTCAACTAGTTTGCAGCCGCGAGGGATGATGTTTGACAGATCTTTACATAGAAATAAATTTCTTGCTGTAATAGACTAAAGACACTCCTTCTACCGAACCGTCATGCTCATTCATCTTCATGGGAAGATAGTCAGGACTGAAATCTTTTTATCTTTTTTTTTAGATTTAACTATTTAGAAGGCAAACTAAACTTGTCATAAAAATTCTCAAAGATCTGTCTCTTTTAGACAGCAAGTAATAAAAACAAACATTTACACATTTCACCAATGATTGCTCCTTCCAGCCTTTGTATATCGTGGGTCATTATCAGAAAAGAATCTATTTCTACTTACTATTCATCCTAGTTCGAATACCATTTTTTCTCTTGACAATTAAAGAAAAATATTCCCCATCCATCCTCCTGGCCTATTCACTTAATGTACATGTTACGATGATGTATAACTGCTGGTTGAAATGAACATTCATAGATCAGCTTTTCCCATAAAAGAATCGTTTTGTGCATGTATGCAATCTGCTTTTTTTTAGGTCATAAAATATATGAGTCTTAAAAAGGTCTTACATTTCCTCAATCCATAGCTGCAGGTACCCTGCTATTAAAATAATAAATTTACTGACAATAGGTAGAGTACTGTCACAAATATTACAGCAAATGCAAATGGATGATGGAAAAGATTACATTTCGGCTATTATATCATGTTTAGAATGCTGAAAATGTTTTCATTAATAGATTTGGCCTCGCATTAATTCTTTATGAATCAAGATTCCGAATGGCCCAAGTGCAAGTCCCACGTTTATGTTATAAGAAATAATACATTGTATGAAGAGTGCTTAAGTTTTCTTTGTTGCTATTAAAGTGCTTAAATTCATTCCACATGCTATCCCAATAGTGGGTGCATGATCGAAATTTAAGCCCTGACTTTAGAAATGAGAGGTCAATGAATTTTGTGTGCCTATCGGAAAAGATCAAAATCATAATATTTATGATGGAGAAAATAGAAATAAATATTCTTGTTAAAAGTATGTTGTTTCCTTTGCTGTTATTTCGAATACCTTGGGTTAAAAACCGTTTGCGGGGAGTGGGGATGGGGACGTATTTCATTTAATATTTCACTATATCAGCGCTTTAGATAAACCATTTATTTATAGTGTGCCTCACTTCTTTGTAGCACCTAGTGTGCTAGTGAGATTGGTCTGAAAGGACTAGCCGTCAAATCAAATTGCCGGGCCTGTTAACACAGAATTTGAAAAATAAAAAATAAAGGCCCTGGAAAATGGATATTTTGGTTGAAGGACCTGTATATGGGCCTTGAATTCTATTGGAATCTATTAAATGACCTGGAAATTTTCGAAGATTCCTACTGTACACTTTCCCTTAACCCGGCCCTCTCACCTCACACTGGGGGACTCACGAAGGAAAGGTTTTAAACTGTAACTGATAAACCCCTTAATAATTCCCACCCACAAGACCTTGTAGCAATATTCAGAATGGCAAATATATATATACAAAGGAATGGAAAATGCCACGAATCCATGAACAACAGGAAATGCCAATTTTTATTCAGTTTCAGTATAATAGAATTGAAGTCGTAAATATATAATATATTTAAAACTTCAATACTACAGTGCTCAGGATCAAAGATTTAAGAAACAAAGATCAAAACCAAAGAAATTTTTGTTTGATTTAAATCGCTGGTGGGCCAAATGCACCCGTATCGATCAAACCGAAGTTTTTGAAATGTTATCTGATCTGAGTATTTAATTTCGAAATAAGTTGTGGTTTTTGCCTTAAAGTAGGCACGGTATTATTAAAAAGCCAAGTTCCACGTTACCGATGCTTCAGGAAATTGGGAACCGTCTAGATACTAGGCGTCAGGCTGCTATATCACCATTATGCACTGGTTTCTTATATCGTAGGAAATTGCCACCAAATGTGTAAGGATAGCTACAGAGGGCAGCACTGTATATATAGACCGGATTACGGTATAAATAAACATCGAAACGGATAACTTCTTGAATATTGTGAGATCGAAAGTAGGGGGAGTCCCCAGCCATCTGGAAAGCGCTCGCTGTCCAGAGATTTCCGGGTTAGTCCTTCATCGGTTTCACATCGTTGTATGGAAGAACTTGGAAGTCTGTTCACTCCGTGATATTGATTATTCATAATATTACCGTAGTTGCTTGTCAGTATTTTCATATCAGATAACTAAAGACCTTAGTCAGCATTAGGTCTGATATAATTATTGAACAGCGGGCGTTCCCCGATGCATCACGTCGGATCGAGAGAATCAGAAAGAAGGAAAAAGAACGCGACCAGTTACACCCACTAGCACATTCGATCCTTGATGATTGAAGAAGAAGGTACGTGGGATCTCGACAAGACATGGCTCTCTTCTCTTCATTGAAGAAATTGTTATGAAGTCAACCCCAGCAAGTGAGTAGCCTAGGCCTATATTAATCGCTATATATCCAATGTATTCCACGATTTGGCCGTGAGAGTGAAGTATTGAGTGAAGTATTATAGTGTGTGGAGTATGAGGTGGACAATACGCACTGAATCTTCACTCCTTTATATATGTTCATACATGTTACATCCATTATAACACAATCAAGTATTTTAGAGGGAACAAAATTTAACATTTTGAGTACTTAGTTCTTGTCGATTTGCATCTGAAGGTATTTTGCTTCATTTTTGAAGTATAATGACATGTTCATTCCTAAATAAGATCTTTAATAATATGATTTGCATTTTATTATTCTGTGTGTTTCATTTAACAGGACAAATAATGTTTGAAGCAAATCAAATAAAAAGTTGATGATATTCGAAATATTTTTAAGTTAGGGATGAATGAATTGTGTAGCACGGTCGCTTACATATCAACTATTACTGGCCCATTTATGTTTCCAGATCTAAGGTATTGACCTCTTAGTGGAATGCAGTCAATTGAACAAAGTTACCCAATTGTATTCTAATATATTCATGACTTCTCAATCATTATTCACACCAATTTATTTTCCACATTTTGTTAATGCTTAGTACTTAAACGTTAATATGGAATGTTGTGGAATTGAGTTACAAATGATATTCAGGGACTAAAATGGGCTAAAATCTCCTTTTATAAATGAGTTGAACATGCAAACATATTTAATCATCTTTGTATAGTACATCCATGTTTGTAAATTTACATGTATGTTAACACATACATGTACATGTGTATGTATATATGTGTATACATATATGCATACTAAATTGTTTTACATGTACATAGATCTACAATGCATACATCTGTGTATCCATGTTAAGTTTTACATGTATGTTGTATATGTATGTGTACATGTATTATATACATACATACATGCATACAGATGTATATAAATATATATGTGTGTACATACAGTGTACATACTTACATGTAATTGCATGTTCATACATACATACTTACATGTAAGTATGTATGAACATGTGTACATAATTATATGTACGAACATGCATACATACATACATACATACATGCATACATTATTCTATGAACATGCATACATACTAATTATTATTCATGACTATCCATGTATTAATGCATACAAAAATAAATTCCTATTCCTCTGGAAGTGTATGTCCACTTGCAGCGCCCAGAGCAATATGGCGAAGGTGACCAGTCGTCGTCTAGGCGACTGCCGCCAAGGTCACTGATCCCTGGGCTACTTCCGGTTCTAGATATTATAGCAAGAACAGCATAGTATCGCATATGAGGGGGGCTATATTCTCCGAGTATGGCCGAAAACTACGAGTTGTTTTTCGGCCATACGAGGAGAATATAGGCCTCCGAAGACACGATACTGTGCTATTCTTGCTTTTATTCCATGATTCTTAACTTAAAACAACTTTATTTGCTTTAATTTCATCAAACTGAGTTGTCTGCATTGTCTCGAACGGTCGTGACGTCACTGTACAATACAGGGAGTTTATATTGTCCACCTTGTGAGCGGCAAGTATATCGATTATATTGTACGCTCACGGCCAAATCATGGAATAAAATGTCCATATCCTCTATGACTTATAGACAAACGTATACATGAATACATACATATTAATTGGGGGATTAATAAACAGTTTGTTTATAGCTTCTTCGATTCCTTTTTTTTTGACAAGTTTTATTCAAAATATCCTGCCATCTTGGCGTGTATGTACAATGTTAAACATGTTTTATTTTTTAATTCATTTCTTCATGAAATCTTTTGAAGATTTTTTCTTGATTTTCTTATTTTCTATCCAGCCGAACACTGGCTTCTTTCACAAGGATATGTTTTTTTGTTTTTTTTTATTTAAAAATATTACAATTTATTCTCTTTTTTTTAGTAGACTATACACCTGGATACTCCTGATGAGTATTTCTTATCTTCTTTGTAAGGTTTTATAGAAGCTTTTCCAGCCTTTAATTTAAAGGCTTTGGAGATTGAAATATTGTAATAGGCAGCTATGTGCATGGCACTATAAAAGCCTTTTCTCAAATTCTTTCAAAAAGGCTTCTACCGTTATTAAGTTGTTACTAATAATCTCTGCCTATGAATATAAGACTTAGCAGCCAGAACAATAAAATTGAGCTGGCATTTTTTTTCACTTGTGTCTTCTATCCCCAGGATTATATCCTTGGCAGATAGATGGTTATGTATTATACCATTAAATTCATTTGTATTATTGAGCCATGCAGTGAGATTTCCCCAGAAAATATTTACCTGGTCACATTCTACGAAAAAGTGTACGATATCAACTTCTAAATCGCAGTAATCACACAGTGAGGATGCTTTTATAGTGATACCTTTCAAATATTTGTTGCAACATATGTTTCTATGTATAATCTTATACTGGAGGGCCTGAAGCCTTACATCGTGTGTAGCCCTATATGGGAATAGACATATCTCTTTCCATATCGCTTCTGAGTTAAGCCTCTGTTGGATCTGTAATATTCTAGACCATTTCGCTAGTTTCTTAATTTTAATTTTCTTGCTTCTTATGTATGCTTTATACAACACTTTTGCTGTAGCTTCCAAGACATTAATTCTTTCTGCTCCTAATGTAATAAAGATTTCTTGTTGACCCTCCTCTTCGTTGTCATTGAAGTTAATTAAATCGAACCACCTCTTTGGTATTGCATGCTTAAGTTGAAGTCTCTCTACAAAGTTTGTATTGATTGCATATAACTCTTCTAGCTGGGCTAGCGACCTGAATTGGAAGTTATCATCTAATACATCTTTCATAAAATGAACACCAGCTGCCCTCCATCTAGGGAAAGCTATATATGGTAGTTTTGTTAATCTAATGTGTGTATTATTCCACAATCTTTTGTTGAGCACCTCTTTGCGTGTTAAGGGTGATTGTACATAGTATATCTTAGTCCATATGTTGAACATTTCTTGGTAGAAGTTATCTAACAGGTTATGAGGCTTTTTCCTTGATGAGAATATATTTTCTGTGCTTCTTTTTTCAACCACTTTTAGGACATTTAACCATTTATTATTAGGAGCCTCAAGTGCTCTCTGGATCCATCTGATCCTGTTTATGGTGATTATATCCCGAATGGATCTCAAACCCAGTCCGCCTCTGTCCTTCTCTTGGGAAAGCTAGGCTGAACTAATTTTATGGGATTTACCTCCCCATACAAATTCAAGGATTAATTTATCTATTTCCTTGATTTTACTCTCGTTAATGCTTATACATGAGGCAATGTGTTGTCCTTTGGACAATACAAGGGTATTGCAAACTAGAATTTTGCCTTTTAGGGTTAGGCTTCGGTTTCCCCAAGCGTTAGCTACCTTGCTTATATTTTTAAGCAGGTCATTGCAATTTATTTCAGACATTTGATCATTATCCCTGGGGTATACCAGTTTTATACCTAAAATCTTCATTTCGGATGTCCATTTAATTTCTTTTATATCGTCACTGTACAGTGGACCATTCCCTATGTTGAAACCTTGTATCTTATTAACATTAAGCGAGAGTCCTGAAACCTTGCCAAAGTTTTTTATGACTTGCAATGCTTCCTCGAGTGATTTCTCATCTTTCAGGGTAAGGGTCATGTCGTCTGTGAATTGAATGATCTTATTCTCTTCGTTTCCAATTCTCATACCTTTAATATTGTTGCTATTTCTTATGCTATCCGCAAGCTTTTCTACCACTAGAATAAACAGCGTTGACGACAGGGGATCCCCTTGCTTCATACCCCTTCGGATATGAAACCACTCTGAGATGTTATCATTATTGCTAAAGCAAGCTCTAGAATTGTTTAAAAAAGGTTTTAACCCAACATATGACATAATCCGCTATATTATACGATTTTAGACACTCTTCCATGAATCTCCAATCAATGGAGTCGTATGCCTTGGAGAAATCCAAGGATACTATTAAGGCTGACTCTTCTTGCTGTGACCACCATATTATATCATCCAGCCTCCTAATGGCCTCACCTATATAACGTCCCTTGACGAAGCCTAGTTGATCTTGGTTAATCAGTTTGGGGAGATATAGGCTCAGCCTTGTGGCTATAGCCTTTGACATTAGCTTGTAATCGGTGTTCAATAATGTAATAGGACGCCAATTGGCTATATACCTAGAATCGACATCCTTTTTAGGAATAACATTTTATTAACCCTTTTTTTTTATCGTCTGACATTTCACCCTCGTTACCACATTCATGTAACATATTCATAAGCTTCTTTGATTCCTACTGCATGAAACAATGCTGAGCTGGAGGATGATTGTGCAGTATTTCTATCCATCTGTTAATCTTCGAATGATAAAATATGGATTTTGGGTATTCAGGAAAAGTTCATTCCAACAGAATCGGACCAACTGAATAATTTTTCAAAAGAATGATATCGCAGAATCGACTGAGATATAGAGAATAAAAGTGAGCTATTCAAATCAACCCCCAAATCCATATTTTGTGATTCGAAGATTAAAACATGGATATTCGATTTTATTCCTGGCTAAATTTTATAAAAACGAATCCAATTAATTTTTCTCCCGGTCGCTTACAACACACGGTTGCTCACACATACAAATCAATATTGATGAAAATCTGGGTTCTTTTAGAAATATGAATAGGTTGAATACACTCCTTATTATGGGGGACATATTTTCACTAAAAAATTTCTTTAAGGAAATAAATGGGGGAAAATATTATCGTTCATATACGGCACGGCCGCTTACATTAAAGTGACACATGCCACTGAGCTCCCGATTTGGGAAAAGTTTGCCTGAATTTCAACTATGTTCTAGATTAGTATATTTGTAATGTATACCCGGGAGCATTAATGTAGAAATTACATATATTGTGTGTATTTAAGAGTTTAAAACTCCAATTTCGTAGGGTGCTGGAGTCACCCTACCCAACTGCCAGACAGTTAGGGAAGGTCCCAGACGCCTCTTATCTTAATGAGAGTTAAGTGATACCAGCTGGATGGGACAGGGTATATATGTCACTATGTACCTCCTGCCTCGCTCTTAGTTCACATCCCTTTACCATACACTGAGGTCAGCACCTTATGGTCTAGTTACTGCTTTCTCAGATTTGAATTCCCCAATGGAACCTCTGCCACATTCTTCATTAACAAATATCAATTAATCTAAGGAATATATAGCGTTGGTATTCCACACAAATGTTCCTACTTATGCATGTCATCGAAAACTACAAACATATTTCTAAATGATATATAGTCAAACAGTGTCCATAGCCACTTTAAGATGTGCCCATGCTCATTTTTTAGGCAATAAACATGACGCTATATCAAAGATATCCAATGAATATCAAAACAATTTTTTGCATTGTCAAGAAAATGTAAAAGTTTTCTATTTACCATAGAGGCAAATGCCAAATTCATGTTATATTATTTGTAACGATATTTTAAATAGTTGTAGCACGGTCGCTATAGAGGGTTTTGCTACCACAATTTATTTTTTAAGAACTATTTTTTTTATTTATTTTCACATGTTATTATATATCAAAGTTAACAGTATGCGGCCAAATTATTTATTTTATATGCATTCAAAAATGAAGAAGTCGGATTTTTAAAGCAATTTATGCATATAAACACACATTATCTACCCTAAATGAACCACTTTTTTATCTCTATATATATAGAACTTTTATTCACAATAGCCCCCTTTACGAACTCCGTCGCCAGTGCGTACCAGTGACTGCGGGATTAACTTTTACTCCTGTGCGCATGCCCAGTCCAGTTGCCTCACCTAGCTATGCGGGCCAAACCGTGCATCTCCACCCCATCTGCCAGTGGACGTGCAGGGGTGTTAGGAGCACACGGCCTCTGGGCCACTGCAGGCCGTACACCTACGCTTACTTGTTTTGGTTGATACACTCTTACAAAAGTTGCCATATACTAAAATCTAGCGGATAAAATGTTCTCTTATTAAGCATGACCAATCTTAACATGTCATTTAATAATATTGGATAGCTTACAGTACCATACAATAACTCAAATTCTGAGAGAAAAAGGAGAAAGTTAGAAGCCTATGGTTAATACATAAGGCTTCTGTGTGTTGCCCGTCTAGCACTTAGTTTGGGCCGTTTCCACCGCTCTCTGTATGGCACTGCTGTTAATATGTAATATGCCCTATTATACATAGTATAATCATATATAATCAGGAGAAGGACACGATCCTCACAACAGTGAGCTTCCTGGTGGCCCTTCTAAATTAAAATTTTTGACATTTCAATTTGAGATAATAAATAAATCTTATACTAATATAACATCAGAATGACATTGTATGGAAAATATGTTCATAAGAAAAACAATCTGGTAAAATAGTTAAAAGTTCAGTGAAAAGGTCTGGTAAAATAGTTAAAAGTTCAGTGAAAAGGTCCTTGCAATGTTTTTGTTTTTGTTCGATTGTCAATATTAATAAAAGTTCCATGTGTTGCAAATGTTCTTGGTGTTTTTCCTTTGCGATCTTGTTGTAGGCATGTTGCGTGTGACACGCATTTAGCCAATATCTCATGCTAAAGCTTGCATAGTAAACCCCTTCAACATAACATAACATATCACTAGAACATCCAGTGTTTGAACCAATAATCATAACATTGTTTTTTCTGCCCCTAGCAATAACCAAACTGTGCATAGGAAGCAGCGTTACATTTTGGTGCCAATGGTCACAATTGTACTCCATCTCAATGTATTGAAGAACCATATTATACAATAACAGGGAGAGTAGATTTTATACAACTAATAGTAGATAGGACGAGCATCAGATCAGAAATGAGTTGAGTCAGTAAACTCATGTCTATGACAAAATGTATTATTTTCTTATTCATCGATCCAAAATTATTTCTGTGATTTCCTTTCACCAGTACTTTTTTTGAAAAGTAACTCTTTTAAGATATAAAAATATCTCTTTTATAAAAGTGCTTAAACAAGGTGTCGCGATAACTGTCTGCATGAAGTCAGGCTCAAGAAAACTCTTGTCTCACCAGACATTCTCGCCACCCCTTGTCATTAATTTTCTCAAAACCAGATTAAAAACTCATATCTGGTTACTTAACACAATCATCCTGCATTGAGAAATTTCATGGTAGTCATTATTTAACTGTATAGTTTGACACTATCCTAGAATTCCACACAGCACTTACTTCCCACGATGTTTTTGTGCTGCAGCTGGTGATTCATCTATTCAAAGGGATTGACTATAATTCGTGATGGGCATCATTTTGATATGGATAACATGTAGAGGAGATCCCCTTCTGTGTAAATGACTGCTTGGAGGTGTAATGTACTTTGGACTTGGAGGAGTACAGGAGGGGGGGGGGGGAGTGAGTGTGTGTGGTGTGATGTGGTCTGGCCCAGACTGAGGGATGAGGAGGGCCATTGTTGAGTCAATGTATGTTAGTTGCAATCAAAGTAACTGTAACTGGCCTTAATTACAACTTGTGTTTATGAGAGAGTGATCGTGCACAATAGATAGAAACACTTATCATAAGGTGTACCTCAGTATTGGTTCATATCAACCTCTGCACATCACTCTGCATGAAATCACTGTGGGGATGGATTATACCGGCTATATGTTTTTGAGGGCTGTTATCTCCGGAATTAAATTACTCTCTCCCCAAGTCAAAAGATTATAGCTGTTGTTATTTGGTGATGAAACTTTAATGATGATTTACTGACATTCCTTCTCTCCCCTTCAGAGTCTCTCCTTAATCAAGAGCTAACCAGTTTACTGCACATGTCAACAACTGTTTCAACAATCAATGTTTGTCACACTTTAGGATGCTGGTATATTACTAATAAGATAAAATAAAAGATAGTGGGGAGATAGACATGTTAGTGGACGGGGAGGAGGAGAGATAGGTGAGATGGGAAGAAGGCAGAATTGGTCTTCATAATATAGAATACTTCTACTTCTCTACTTACAAAAAAGACTAAGAATTCAACCAATGTCATAAAGTCTAGCACAAATGGTATGCTTTGCATGCCTCTCATATCAACTTTTCAACTTTTCTCTTGTTTGATGAATGTTTTCTATAATTTTAGGGGGATTGAATCCCAAAAGTTTACTATGGGATATGCACCTAATACCACTCAAAAAACAACCCCTGTGTTCGCAGTGCCACCTGCAATCATGTGACTTTCCGTCTCAAAAATACCCACAACTGAAATTACACTAAATGACATAGACAAAGCCAAACCAACGCCAAATCAATACTGTACTCCTGCAGATAGGTAAAGTTGCATGTCCCAAATTACCCCCCACCCTCCATATGGTTCAGTCTTCCCATCACAAATAAATATTGGCACAGTACGTAGGCTTAAAAGAACCTTTGGCACAGTACCAGTGTAATGTCTAAGTGGGTGTGGTTTAGGTTGCACATTAGCCATGCATGACGTACGTTCCAAAAGATGCGTTTCCAGAACTGTTGTCACTCGGAACTGGTCTCTACCACTACACTGGAACAAAAATCACTATTTTGGGGCTCAGCTGATACACATCCACATGTATATTGAAGATTTAACCCAGTACTGTTTGTGACAAAAGATACTTCTATAGACTGGATTTGTGGTAGATTTAGAACAGCCCAGTTTTAAATGTCGCCAATCTTCTATTTTTAGGTAGACATGGATCATCACCTGGGTGTTTCACCTGAAGAACCGATTTATGAAGGACGTGTAGAGGGCGTTAGTGAAATTAATGGTTACATCAAACCGATTAGCACTTTACCTCCACCTTTCCATCTGAATCCTACTGTTATATTTCCATTAGACCTAGCAAGTGTAGCTCCAGGACGAAAGGTGGAATTCAAGTTGGACACAAGCAGAAAGTCTTTTGGTTCATCTGTAGCCAAAGCAGTATGGCTTTGTGAAGAAGGGAACCTTGAGCCTGAAGACTGCTCTGGTGGAGAACAGAAACAAGGGTATGATTCTGAAGAAAGAATAAATGGAATAGTTGTTGAAAGGGAAGAGGAGTATGGGTACATTACACCTGGACATCAGCTTCCTACAGGATTTCATCAAATTAATGTTCGATTCCCAACATGGTTGATTGATGTTGATGTTGGAGACAAGGTGCAGTTTACTCTGAAAAAGGGAAGCAAAAGAAATCCTGTAGTGGAGACAATGAGGCTACAAGAAGATATTGAGAGTTTGGAAGATCAAGATCGAAAGACCCAAAACATTTCCATGGACAAGGCAGAGTTAATAGAAAATGAATTTGGAACTAATGGGAACACTGATGGTAAAGGTGGATCTATAGATAATGCCGATTCATCAGGTTCATCAGTCTTGGAGCAAAAATACGATATGACACAGGGAGCAGCAAAGCTACAACTTCCAGTCAGTGCTGGACCCAGCAAATTGGGAAAAAAGCAGAAAAAGAAGCAAAAAGCAATGGAAAAGAAGGATCAGTCTACAGGAGCTGATAAAACTGGTCTTACACATGAAACTACAGTGAAAAAAATACCTACTTTGGAGGGCCAGAGACTCAGAGGCAAAATTAACAAGGTGATTGACACAATCGGTTTCATTGAATATCAATGCAAAGAAGGAACAACTAACCCATTTTCGGGTCCAATTTTCTTCCACAAGGGAGCTCTAAGATCAGGTGGCTTGCCAGTTGTCTCAGGCGATATTGTAGATTTCACTGTGGGTTTAAGCAAGAAATACACTGATGAGAAGAAGAAATGGGTGGCATACAATGTTAAGGTTATACAATTCCGTACTCGTGGCAATTTAACACTTGGCAACATTTTAGAAGACATGAAACAGAAAGTCATCAGTAAAGATGAAAATTCAGACACTCTCCTGGAAATGATAAACGTAGAAGCAGTATGGGAATTGTTTGCTGAGTTACAAGATATTCAGAAGGAAAACATGATCAAGCTCATAAATTTGATCCTTTTTCTTCAGAAGAAGACAAATGCTGCTGAACAAAATTTCAAAAATGTCCTTGACATAATTACAAGAGGAAAATTGTGCAACACAAAAACTGGTCCTTTGAAAAGACTCATTGATCTTCATTGGTCTAATGGTAGTTCTGAGTTTGATGAAACCATAAAAGATTTCTTTTCTCTGGTAATTGAAAATTTACCACACAGAGCTAGAATGATAACTTTGCTCTCTAAAGGAATGCTGCCACCTGGAAATATTCCCATGGTGGAGTTCTTGTATGAAATGCTGAAAAAGGTAACATTAAGTACAACTTCAGAAATCATAGATTTGGAGTGGAATGAACTACCTCTTGTTCCTAGTGACCAAGAACTTGTCTATTCACCCATGGCAGGTAGAAGTCATCTTCAGCCAGTCATGAGGAAAGGTGCTTATCAGTCACCTCACGAATACATGGATATATACTTTCGGTTGCTGCGTGAGGATTGCTTTAGTGCGATTCGCTCAGGCATCAATGATTACCTAGAAAACAAGCTCGACCCAAGAGATATGAAAGTCTACAATCAAGTGCGCTTAATGGGGCTAAATATCTCAGAATTTGGTGGTGGAATATCACTTGCTATGAAAGTAACTCCACAAAATAAAGTCAACAACTGGGAAACTTGCTCTAATCTAATGTTTGGGAACCTCTTATGTTTTTCACCTTCTGGAAAGTTCACAGATCCTATTTGGGCAACAGTAAAACAAAGGGATATAAAGTTGCTGAAAAAGCACCAGATAATCTGGGTTGAACTGTGTTCAGAATCGAACTCTAGAGATGATATTAGTTGTGTGGCATGCCTGCATGAGGCAAGTGGTCGAACAGTTCTTGCAGAGTCCCCCACCTACTATGTAGCATATCAATCTGTTTTAAGAGCATTACAAAAATCAGACCCAGAGGAGCTATCATTCCAAGAAGAGCTTGTGCATGTTAAGAAACCACTCCCTTCTGCATGTTTCAAAGACTTCCAAAATAAGCCACCCCCAACTTCTATGGATGACAGTCAGAAGGAAGCATTTAGTCAGGCCCTAAAACAGAGGATATCCATAATACAAGGCCCACCTGGCACAGGGAAGACATACATCGGCATTGAGATCGTTCGCAGGATCCTGGCTCATGTAGACAAAGAGGAATTACCAATCCTTGTCCTCACATACAAGAACCATGCACTGGATGAATTTCTGACAGCAATCTTGCAATTCATCCCCGGAAAAGTTGCCAGAGTAGGTGGACGTTCTAAAGAGTCAGCCATTGAAAATATAAACATCAATGTACTCAAGAGAGAGTTAAAACGCTCAGCCCTAATGTATAGCCAGAAAAATGAACTTAAACTAGATATTGCGATGAAGAAAAGGCAATTAGAATATGCCCTAAGAGATCTTGAGGAAAGCAAGATCTTTTCATGGAACACTCTCATCCATACTTTCAGTGGACCTCAGTTTGAAAGTCTGCTACTGGGAAGTGTACCTTTATGCACATTACCTGATCAAAATGAAGCAAGCATAGACCTAGTAGCACTGTGGAAAAGCAAGGAAGAAATCATTTACAATGAAGAGTTGACACCAGATGAAAAGATTACTGGACTGGGCAGAGACTTCATACGCTGGATTCAATGTGCTATTCCCTTGTGGCTGCCTGATAAGTCATTGAATCAAAACATAATGACAAACGAGGAGCGCCTGTCATCATTCCTAGCTACACAATCTAAAATATGCAAAAAGAATCCAGAGAAAGACATTGACAATGAAGGAACCAAGGATGAAACCGATGTAGAAGATGAGGAAATAGAACGTTTGGCTGCCATATCCCCTTCTGAGAAGACATTAGAGATGACAGTTGACTTCACTCATAGTCGTCTAAGTCATACAAACCTACCAGAAATGCACCCTTGTGCTGAACGTCTGGCACAAGAAATTTCAAGTCAGTCTATAAAGGGTATCACTAATATTTGGCAACTTGAACCTTATGATCGGGCAGTTGTCATTCAAGTGCTGATTTGGCAGCACCGATGTACCATTGAGGAAAAGATCAAAACCCTCTTCTCTTCCTACAAAGGCCTGCAGAATTCTTACAAGGAACTTGAAAACACCCATGCAGTAGCTGCATTGAAATCAACAAAAGTTGTTGGCATGACTATCACTGGAGCCAGTATACATCAGAGACTTTTGCAAGTGCTTCAACCTGCCATCATTATTGTGGAAGAAGCAGCTGAAGTACTAGAACCCCAATTAATCGCAGTCCTTGGTAATTGGGCAAAGCAGTTGATCCTTATAGGTGACCACAAACAACTGAGGCCATCAGTAGAGACATATGATCTTGTCAAGAACTACAACTTTGATCTGTCTATGATGGAGAGACTGATTGAAAATGATTTCCCATACCGCACACTTCAAACCCAGAATAGGATGCGCCCTGAAATGGCCAAATTACTGCTGGATATCTATCCTGGCCTAAAGAGTAATATTGATAGAGTGAATCTAAATGAAGTCCCCGATTTTATCCCTTCATCTATTTACTTTTGGAGCCATGAGGACAGAGAGGGCGTGGGCGGAGAGCAGAAGGCAAACAAGGCCCTCCAAGAGGCTACCCAATTGGTCATGCATGGAAGAAGTATGATAAATGTTCCTGAGGCCGAAAAAGCAATAAACCTTGCCTTGCTTTTCATCCAGCAAGGTTATGAGCCCAAAGACATAACCATACTAGCTGCATATCAGGGACAAGTGAAACTCCTGCGAGCTTTATATCGAAAGGCAGAAACTACCCATCAAGAACTTTTGGGACAATACAACTTCTCTGATGCTACCATGGAACAAAAACCTACTGGACGAAACCAAGTTCGATCTCATACTATTGATATGTACCAGGGAGATGAGAATAAAATTGTCATTATTTCCCTTGTAAGGTCAAATGAATATGGAAACATAGGATTTTTGAAGAGCCTCAACAGACGATGTGTTGCCCAGTCAAGAGCAAAGTGTGGAATGTACTTCATTGGGAACTTCAACACACTTAAACTATCAAGGCAATCACCATGGGGCAGGCTTATTGATTCCCTTGCTGAATCAGCACTTGTTGGATCACAGATGACTTTCTTCTGCAAAGTTCATCCACAGAATCAGACCCTGGCAACAACTGCAGCTGACATTCCAATCGATGGTCTATGCAAAAAAGAATGTGGTAAGAGAATGGATTGCTTGGAGCATATCTGTGAGAAGACTTGCCAACCCTTCCATTCACATGATCTCTCAATGTGCACTGTGCAAATTATCTTTAAACATGAACCATGTGGGCATGAAGGAAGAAGAAAATGCTCCATCTCCCAAACAAAGGTGAGATGTAAAATGCCATGCCCAAAACTGATGGAGTGCAATATTCACCCATGCTCAAGAACGTGTCAGCCTCCTCATAAGCATGATACGTTCCTCTGTAATATTGAGGTTTCCTTCATTTTCTCAGCCTGTGGGCACGAAGGCAAGAAGAAATGTGGAGAAAACGAGTCGAATGTCATCTGTAATGCCCGGGTGAGCTTCAAGAAGGAAAGCTGTGCTCACACTGTAACACGCAAGTGCTTTCAAAAGGAAGAGGATATATCTTGTAACGAACTTTGTCCTCGGTTACTTAAATGTGGTCATCCATGTGACCGTCTCTGTGGAGAAATCTGTGACTCATCACAATGTGAGTTCTGCAAAAAGATTCAAGTGGCTGAGTTAGCAAAAATAAGAAAACTGGAGAGAGAAAGCAAAGAAAGAGCAGTCAAAGAAGCTAAAAAGGAGTTGGCAAGACTCAAGCAGGAAGGAAAAGAAATGTATTCTTTGGACCTGTCCACAGAGGGTGACACTGCATCAGAATACCTGGATATTGAGGATCGTGTGAAGAAATACATTGTTCCAATACATAAATGGTTCCCAAATGTTACCAAAATTGAAAAAATATTTTCCCCCAAACTGGAGATGAAATGGCATGCTGCAAAGACAAAACTGGCTGATCCCACAAGAAGTGAGCTAAAATTCCATGGAACGGCTGAGGAAAATATTCTGAAAATCATTACTGAAGGCTTCAAGCTATCTTCACCAGAAAATAACATGTTTGGTGGGGGAGTTTACTTTGCTACTGATTCATCAAAGAGTGCTCAGGAACAGTATACTAAAGGTTCTAACCAGCTGCTTCTCTGTGATGTCCTAATAGGGAAGTCCTTAACTGTGGACACTGCAAGAAAAATGACTGGAGAGGAACTAAAGTCAAAAGGTTATGATTCCCTGTTCGCCAAACGAGGGACCAAAGTCACACATGGTGTCCTCAATGATGAATATGTTATCTACAACCCAGACCAGGCACTTCCAAAGTATATCATACATTTCAGTCAGTGCAAGTATGAAGACTTCCCTGCTTTGACGCCAAAAATGGCAACGGGAAATACCTTTGAAATGCACACTCTAGTCCCACAACGGGGGTTTGACACAACAAACCCACTTGATATCCACTTCCGTATCGCAGAATCCCAGTTCCTGCGATTAACAAAGCATTTAAACAGCCATCAGTCAGTGAAATCTGTTGATTACTATGTGAATACCCCTCTTGCAGAAGCATTCACCAGGAAGCAAAAGGAATTTGAGGCAAAGTATCCTGGAGAAGTGAAGGAGAGCAAAGTGGTCCTTGCCTTCCACGGTACTCCAAAAACTGAGAACATTGACAGTATAATGAAAAATAATTTTGATACCAAAAAGTGCAGAAGAGAGGCGTATGGAAAAGGCATCTACTTCTCTGAGTTCCCTGATATCAGTAAAGGCTATGCCGGTAAAGTAAATAAACTTATCCTATGCAGGATTTTGCCTGGAAGGTCATGCAACTCAAGTGGAGGAGCTCAGCCCCTGCCTTCAGGTTACGATTCGTTCATTGTAAGAGCAGACCAGGAAGGAAGAGGAGAAATGGTAGTCATAGACGACCCCAACCAAATCCTCCCACTTTATGTGATCACATATGCTTAATTTAGAGGTATCTATTATCAAAACACCTCTAAAACTTATCAAGAACATAAATTTTCTCTGCAACTGTCAACTGATTTTTTTCATGATACATATATATGCTTCCTAGTTATTCTAGTGCGTAGTTCCATTAAAGAGATAAACCACAGTTCAACTGGGAAAAAAACTGAAAAGAACATTTTGTTGAAACTTTGCCTTATGACAGAACAAGGTTATGTGAATTCAAAAAGCCAATAAAAACAATATGTCACCGGGTTAGTTTTCATTTCAGGGAGCCCTGAAATTTATGGTTGTTCACTATAGAAGTCTATGAGAAAAAAGGACAATTTTTTTCGTTTTTTCAGTATAAAAAAATAATTGAAAATAACTTTTTCCTAAAAATCTCTATAGGCATAGCTAACATATTGCTTTACCCTCTCAAGCAATAAAAAATGGGGGTCACCGGCTTTTTAAAAAAGTTATTCAACTGAATCTGCATCCAGATGAGTTAAAAACAGGAATATTGAAGATTTTCAATGCAGAATAATATCTTTCAAAATATGTTGATACTATGTTTAGAAGTCATTTCAACTGAAAAGTGTTATTTGTCTGTCTGAAATCTTGAAAAAACTGAGAAAATATCCATTTTCCCCACATACTTAAATACTAAACTTCGATGGTCTCTAGAATGAAAAAAAAATGCTGAGATCCATTTTTTTTGCTTTTTGTTATCCCCCAACCATGTTCTTTCTCAAAACAAAGTTTGAAAAAATTATTGTCAGTCCTTTTTTTTCATGCATTAGTTCCTTGAACTCCCGCCTGCAGCAGTGCATATGACAGTGGTTTATCTCTTTAAGTATCATATCCAACAAGATACATAGCAGGAGAGTAATTTATGTACTGGCTTTTGCATAGTCCGCCCTTATTTATATATATTGCACACTAAATATAATGTTCAAAAGAGACATTGAATTCATCGAAATTAGCTTATCTTTTCATGTCATATCACATGATGCTGTGTATACTCTTTCCAGGGAGATCTGTATAGGTGCTAAGGCTCAAGAAAAAAAGAAAAATTAAGATCAGCCACTGTCCTGAAAAACACTGAATTCATCAAAGTGTATGGCCTATTCTGCCATGTCATATCTTGTGACACTGTATCCTCTTATGTGTTTACTAAGTCTTTATAGAACCAATATTTCCTCCCACCCAATATATATTTGTGTTATTATTGTTAGCCTAAACATTGTACCTTTCCCGTTCTTTTATCCGTTTGCTGTATTTGAACATAACAATGATATGCCTTACGCAGATGTTATTCCTATGATTTGGTCTACGGTACTGCAAGAGTTAGAAACAATGTATGTGAGTAGACAAAGATTTTGATTGACCTGTTTCTTATTCCATACAATGATGGAATGATCCATACCGACCAATATTGCTATCATTAGACAACTTAATCATTTTGTGTCATATTTTGATTAAATTATCTGGTTTCATGCATACATCCGCTATTGTTTCAGGCAAATAAACGATAAGAAAGAGGCAGTGTGTTTTGTTTGGTATGTGGGGATCGATGATTTCTCTAGGTTTTTTTAAGGCAAATTCCATAACCTAAACGGTCTAGCTCTCTTTCTCTCTCTTGTCCAAGAAATAGGTCGAAATAATCATTTTTGATTTTTAAAAATTCACCGGGGAATTTGTTTCAGATTTGAGGCGTTTAAATCATTGTTGTGATGTTTCATTAATTAATCCAATATTTATTTTTCAATATAAAAATATATCACTGCCTTATCACTCGATAAAACTACGATCAAAGATGAATAGAAAGCAATAATATTGCTAATGCAGTGCATGGTCTACGAATATGGCGCATCCTCGAGTGGGAGAGGTTATACCCCATCTTCAACATCTCTGCAGTTTGGAACCTCCAACGAAGATCCTCGGTCCATTTCCGAACTAAATGGTCTACAGTTCTGTAAATTAAAGATGTTCAAAATACTTTTTACATAAACTCTTAAAAACTCCATCACGTGATGAGACGCATTTAAGAGATGATCGAGGATCAACTGATTATAACATGTGTCTATAATAATGGTCCCATCTCTTGGCTATACATACATACAAGAAATAGCTTTTCAAAATATTCTTAATTTCTTTTAATTCACTGTTTGTTTGGGGGAATTTTAATGTTGCCATCCCGATGCTCTTCTAAAGGGATCAAAAATAAATATTTAGTGAAAATTTGTTTGTGGAATGTAATCTTCAACAACTCTACTTTGTTGACTTATCACATACTCGAAAAACGGTTTCAGTGAGAACTGAATCATTAAAAAAAGGTCAAGTTGTGGAAGTTTTTATGTTGCCAATCCAACGACATTCATTTTGCAACTGTGTCTACACGATTATGGATTATCTAATGAAACTTTGTCATTTTAAAGCATCTAATAAGAGGTTTATGCCATAGAGCCTAATATTTGTTCTGCTATTTTTAGAATGAATTAAGCTAGTATTGCCACCCGGATGCTGCATCGGGGTGGCAACATAAAAAAATGGAACATAATAATTTCAGTTGAGACCAATGAAATTGGATAATTATGATGAGAAAGCTATGTATTTTTGCTATAAGAATCAATATAATAATATTTATTTTGAGAAATGAATATTTGACAAGGATTAGAACAAGGCCATGTCCTTGAACTTTGGGAGTCAAAAAATTATGATGATTTTCAAATAAAGTGCCTGAAAATACAAAAATAAAGAATTTTTCCAATTTTCATCCAAATATTAATTTAATGATACAACATGGTTCCCGCGATCCTTAAAAAGTCATTAAAAGTCTTTAATTTTGAATTTGTTTTTTAAGGGCCTTAAAAGTCATTAATTTTCGCTGTGAGTCCTTAAAAAAATCATTAATAACTATCTGAGTGCCCTCCCAGGCAAGCTATAATTACAGCATGATTCTGATAGTTATATTTTCAGCAGAAATCTTTAAATTCCCCAGTTTGATTCGCATTGTTTTCAAAACATCATTAACGATTATGAAACTTTTCAAATATATTATCTACAACCTGCTATCATTCATTTCTTCCACATTATTTTTTCATATCAACTTGAATTATGTCCAATTGCATTCTATCCTATTCTTGATCTTACAGAAAAACATTTCTTCTTTATTAAATGTTTATCCTAAAATCCTGGCGAAACCATTGATTATTCCTCATAATTTGTTTAGGACAATTAAATTAAAATACAATAAATAAAATGCAATAGTACTGAGATCCATATTTTTGAAAACTTCTGAAAAATTGTCAGATACCCCACCATTTATAGGACCAAATGTGATGTGTTTCAGGTAAATGAGTCACAGGTCACAAACCCAACAATATTGCAAACTTTTTTTCAAAAATAAAAATCTCAAACTTAAAATATAGAAATATATGTCCAAATGTTTACCATCATTGGAATCTGCTTGATCTCATCTTTTCAAATATGATATCCCAAATCCATTTTTTGCGACTTGTGACACATTTCCTTGTAGCACATCACAATGTCAAATTAAAAAGATTCTCTTTCCTATTCTTTTTGTTAATCAAAATTGACCTTCAATGAGTTTTAGAACATCATACAAACCCTAAAGATAACATTCTGAATATATCCTATGACTTCATTTGGTCATTAAAAAAGTCATTACAAACTGGGGAAATTGGTCAATAAAAGTCATTAAAGTTGATGTGCTCTGGGCCGCGGGAACCATGTTAACAATAATAAACAAAAATATTGAAATTAAAAAAATGGTCCTTCTTACCTCTACAATTTCTCTATTCAAGAGTATCGAGGTGGCAACGTAAGGAAATGGATTCCCCACCAAGTGCACAGGTTTTGAAATTACTGTTCCCAATTTTTGTTATGAACCCTTGAAGTTGAATACATGTGCAATGATATATGTGTGAATGACAAGTAATTTCAATGCATTTAAATTTTTAGCCCAAAATACCCCTGTGTAGGCCTACCGTATATATAACCGAAATTCGACAATATAATATACACATGTATTATACCTTAGCCAAGTGTCATGCTGAGCGTTGGCGCATCCAAAGTTATCAAGATGAAAAGACAGTTCGCTACTTTCCGGTATTTCTTGTATAAACCAACGGACAACCTATAACTAATCCGCCCGGAAGAAACGCTTTATATTTGGCCTTGAAACGACTGGATTTGATCCGCTAATGTCACCTGTTGCCATGCCATGCTGTGTGTGTTGGGGGGTGGGGGTGGGGCACGCCTCAGACATGGAACATCTGTCTGAAGGTATTTGCCGTATTATTTAAATGTCATTGTTGTAGTCCGCCACTCCTCGACTACTCGATCTCCAGCTGTTGACTTATATAAGCGACAATTGTTTATTGCCCTGTACTTTATGTATAGTGATTACTTTTAATCGAGCGCGCACTTTCACATCAAATTCTTGGGTCTTCCATGGATAAATAAATTATATTTATAAATTAAAAAGCTCCTTCCACATACACCAAATATATATCAGTAGTTTATGCTATTAAAGCTGCAGTTTCGAATGTCGTCATGTCATAATTTCGAGATGATATTACACAATTATTATACCTTTTTAAATGTTTTCACCCGTGCCCTAGATATTAGGGAAAAATCAGGAAATTTAGAATAGTCTGTAATATTAGCATAGATATAGAGGACTTAAGAAGAACGCACGGTGATGACGATAGATGTATCAAAGTCAAGAAGACAAGGGATAATTTTTCAAACAAACTTACTCATCTAAGAAAAAAACAGCGAAAAGAATAGTATTCCTGAATATAACCCCCACCCCACCCCACCCCACCCTATATTATGCATGTGTTGATCACCGGGCCATATGTGCAGACGTTACAAATTGTATAACCAAATAGACAACATGAACATGTTTAACAAATAAGAGCGCGCACAATTGCTTCCAAGCCATTATCCAACATGGATTTGAACAAGGAGGGTGTGGCGGCAGCAACAGCTCCCGGTGGCGAAATCTCTTCATCTGAAAATTCGTCTGCTCATGAAGGTACGGTAATCACAGCTAGGCCTATATATATAGTCATTTACATTATATTAACTACATATTGCCCATCTAGCTCTTCTATTATAATGTATCTCTATAGAGATAGATTACATGGCTAACAACTCGGCAGCTGTATTGGAAACAATTCAATTCAATTCCAATTTTTACTCGATAAAAGATCGAGGTACAAGATGAAGGTATATATACATCTGATATCTATATGTGACCCGCTCTGCAATACTAGGTCGTCCAGTATGCTCCAAACCTAGGAAATAATTTATATAGGCCTATCTAGATGTGGTACTGTAATAAACCATAATATGGAACTTCAAACTATGCTGTTGGCATACTATAGTTTTTATAACTACGCATAGATCTACTTAGAGTAGAGTATGTAAAAACATTGATGTTCCCTCGTCTCAGATCAACAGCTATATTAACATGATTGAGGCGTATTTCTTAAATCAAACAATACAGCTCGAGGCTATTCATTATTCAAAAAAAATTATTCTAAATACAAAGCGCTGCAAATTGTACATTTTCCCTTATCTAGATATAGACAGACTAGAGAAGAATTTATACCGTATATGAAATTGTCCCTTTTTGTTTATGAATTATGTCCCTTTGTTTTAGACTTAGAACAGCTTAAATATGGTACACATAATGGATTAAGAATGGCCAAAAATTCTCTCTTTCGTAATGTCCACAGTAATAATATTATAGTGGCAAGAACCGATCGAATTCCTATAACCTGCAATAGAATCCATTATGAGTGCGCAATACGGCCAATAGCCACGGTATATTACGTCCAATTGACCGTACTATTTCAGGCCAATTGCCATGGGTGTATTACGGCCAACTGCCGCTGTAGTACGGCCAAATGCCACAGCAATGTACGTACGGCCAAATGCCATGGTAATGTACAGTGAACCACGGGCAATTGGCTTCCTGCCATTAACCATATTGGAACTAGAAATTGACGTATCTCCGAGTGAGAATGTTGTGTAACTTTAGAATCGATCTGATGAGATTCTGGGAGGTTTTTTTTCTCTATAGATTCCCTCAAACCACTTCCGTCCCCATAGATCAGTCCCTATAGATCAGTATCAAGCTTATAGTTCAGTATCAAGACTCCCTATAGATCAGTATCAAGCCTATAGATCAGTATCAAGACTTCCGTCTCCATAGATCAAGACTTCCGTCTCCATAGATCAAGACTTCCGTCTCCATAGATCAACCCACCCCAGTCAAGTATAGAATGAAAAAAAAAGCTAAGGGACCTGACGAGGCTCGAACCGTCAACATTCTCGCAGAAGTCAAACACTATAACCACTACCCTACGGAACTGGTGGATGCTACGCGGCTAAATTTTGCTAGTGATACCATACACAGCCGCTTGCGCGCACCCGGACCGGGGACTTTCGAATGAAATCCTCTGTGCGCTATATAGACTACCGTACACAATGCAACGCCAAGTGAACATGCACATGAGTGGGTATGCCGAAGAATCTCCACATCTCTTCCGGTCTATAACGTAAGCACGTATAGCTTCTGAAGCCGCCATTCATTTATTACTCGATTCCCGTCGACTAAATCTTCGCTATCGGGCTCAAACCATATTTAAAACATATCTACCGATTCAAATCTTTTATTTATTTCTTTTTTAAGTCCCTAGACACACGGACACGGCAGTTTGTTGACGTGCGGGTCACTTTCGAATGAAATCCTCCGTGCGCTATATAGGCCACCGTACACAATGCAACGCCAAGTGAATGTGCACATGAGTGGCTATGCCGAAGGGTCTCCACATCTCTTCCGGTCGCACGTATAGCTTCTGAACTCGCCATTCATTTATTGCTTGATTCCCGTCGACTAAATCTTCGCTATCGGGCTCAAACACTATTTAAATCATTTCTACCGATTCAAATCTTTTATTTATTTCTTTTTTAAGTCCCTAGACACACGCAACACGGCATTCGAGAACCGGAAGTGTCCGATGCTTGCCGCGTTAGTCGGAAACTGTATGATACCACGACGGCTGGCCAAGTGAAGTGGGCGGGGCTTAGCGGAGAAACAGCCAATCAGAGGTGCGTATTCGCTAATGGTTACGTTCAGCCAGCCAGCGTGTTTTCACAAGGTTCCGCTGCTTGCTATCCAAAGCATCGTTTTCAGTAAAATAGGGAAATCACTTCCGGTCTCATAGAAAGGCTGACGACTCGCATGGCTTTACATGATATTACGGATGTTTTTGGACGGAATAAAGAAGGTTTGTCTATCTTTTTTGCTCTAACATTAAGGGAATATCATCAAATCAAGGGAATCTCATCAATTCTCTTCTAAAAGCAATAATTTCCTCGGATTTTTCTGCTCGATGTTTCTATAGCGTGAGGGAAGTTCTCGGGCTTCGCCCTCGAACTTCCCTCACGCTATAGAAACATCGAGCAGAAAAAACCTCGGAAATTATTCCTTAATAATTAGAGAAATGGTAGGACAGTACAAATTACCAGACAATTTGTAAGGTTCCAGCATCTCAGCTGCCCAGCAGGGTATAGCTCTTATCTGGACATTAGCAGTAGGGTGCACCTGACCGTTTCCTACCGATTTAATTGCTGATCCAGGACATATAGTTTTCTAATATTCTCCTCCCATAAATAGAAATGAATGTATCATTATTACTAAGGAAAATGACAGCATCTTCTGTCACTTTGTATGTGTTCTGTAGAACAGCTATAGAAAATGTTGCAATCCCTTGATTTTGAAATCACATGTCACATGTCCTCCATGCAAGTTTACACTTCTCGAGTTATGACCCTTCAAAAATGAGTCATGAATCATCACTAATAAACCACATATACCAACATCTAATCCTAAACAGAAAAGTCACCAGAGAAAAATTCGACAAGTGGCAGTCTCTCCTCAAGCTTGATGACAAGCAATTTGATGAAATAGATTGGAAAAAGAATTTCTGTCTTCCATATATTAGATTACCACCGAAACTAGAATCCAAGTGTTTCAATACAAAATATTACATAAAACCGTAACGTGTAATAAATATTTAAAGGATATTGATGTCAAAAAGTGTAGTAAATGTGATTATTGCCCAAAGGAAGATGACTTGGTACAATTAGTGGATTGGAACGTTACCAGAAATATGTGGAAGTGCCTTCTTACATGGATATATGAAAATGGTTACTTAAACTCTGACTATATAAGGGTTACACAATTTTTCATAAAAAATCAAATGTGATCGTGATAAATCATGTCAATATTGTCTTTGGTTTACCAGTAGAGAACTTAAATATGAAAGTTATAAACTGGATAATACTACAAGGGAAGGCCTTTGTGTATAGGCAGAAGCTTTTTGGTAAAGGTGTTTTGACACATCTTTTGCTGATGTTTGAGCTCAGGTCAAGATGTACAGTAACAATCTTTTCTCACTCATTTAAAGCTGTTAGTAAAGAAGAAAAAACAATATGGCGAAGACTAAAAGCGGACATAGAAGAGCAGATAGATCTTTTAAAATAAAACAAACAAAATAAGTCCCCGTGAGCATCAAGACCTGAGAAATAAGCTAACATACAAATGCAAAAGTCGCGGCAATTACAGATATTACAGTCATAATGTCTGAAATCCTTCTAATAATAATCCTTTTGTAATTAAAAAGGTAGAGCTTTTTTCGTTGACTTCCATCTTTCCAGTTCCAGAAATATCACTGCAAGGAAGAAAAGGTTATAAAAATGTAAAAGCCGAGATGGCAGGATACAAAAATAAAGATTTTTCAAAAAACAAAAAAATAAAATAAACCACATAACAAAAGCCAAGACCTATTTTTTCCTCTGTATGGTACATACTATTTGGATAAAGTTATAATAGGTGCATTAATGACCATCATTTTACTGCTAAACAGCCATTTCTTAGAATTCATCATAATAATTATGTTTAGGCCTAGCCTACTTTAAATTCATTTCTTTAATTACAATGTAAGCCAAATAAAAAGGAATCTAAACTGCTGCAAACAATTGTTATTTCCCATTTAATTAGAATGCTATACAGTACTATAGATAAATGTAATTCATTCAATCAAAAGCAAACTAATACCTTCATTTGTCCAGTTGATCAAATCAACAATTGTTTTGTATCATCACTGCTTAAAATATGGGCTCAAGTGCCGAAGGCGCTTGTAAGTTATAGCACACGATGTGAGTAAAGGCCGGTGGCGCCGTGCTGTGCTTTGTATCGAAATCAATCTCAGCAGCGGCCTCTCGGCGAAAACCGGAAACATACATGGGGAATGTTCGGAAATCTCCGGTAGTTCTCGGTGGTTGCGGTATAAACATTCTGAGTGGATTTCCGGTGTACGACAGCGTGAGAAAATGGCAAAGAAAAATACCCGTCGAGCAGGTAAATGCAATTTTTTTATGTCATAACACCTCGGCATACTCTGAGAATATAATCCAAGCTCAGTGTCTGGTAGAAAATTTGCCTGGAAGGAGTGTTATTTTTGGAGAAATTTGAGAGAAAGTTCAGTCCCGCCCATTCCCCCAGGTTCCAGAAAAAGTTCGGCATGTGGAATGGGTGTGGGACAGGGTGGGTTATGAAACCTGAAGTGAATTCAAGTTGTTTGCGCTAAAAACTTATATGCTCCATTGCAAACGGAACTGTCTATAGTGTACATGGAGTGTTATTACAACATTTTATTCCCTATCCCCTTCGCTTTAAGTTTGTAAAGGTCTAAAATACTTGAAAACATCGAATTGACTGGAGTATCGGAGGATCACACGTCTTTGGCCCGAGCCCCCTCCCCCAAGTTCAGGTCGTGAGTTGAGTGACTGGTGAAACCTGTACCGTACAGACTGGGGCCCTCGAGTCGGGGTGTCCAAGCCCTCTTTTTAACTACGATTTTGCCAATTTTATGTGTCAATTCATGAAGGTTAGCCCAGGAACTCTACGTTGGAAAGTGCGGCGAAGTAAAGTCAAGAGTTGGTGCATTCCGATTCTCTCGTTGGCAGCCCTTGCCACTCTTCGGCCACTCATGTCTTGTGGCAAGGGTGACACGTGAGTGAAACGGGCTTTTAAAGTTTTAGAGTGTGTGTGGTGCAACCAAGTGACTCTGTAAGCTTCTGTACTGACTGCTGGGGGGTAGATCCATTTGGGATGCAGTGGAGAATGAATTCTTGCAACTTCATGTTCAATTCAACCAGGGAGGTAGATAACAGCCTCAGAGGGAGTGCACTCACAAGGCTCCTAGGGCTAGGTTGACCCCTTTTAATTAAACCAAAACTTTGCGTCGAAAGGCGGTGGCAGAATAATTCAAGTATGCCAATTGTCATGAAAACATTAGACTTATCATTACATACCATTCAAATATTTGTTTCGACATTTGTTTCATATAGTGAGCGAACTAACGTTATATTCCAATCTATAATTTGCAATAGAACTAGGCCTAGATAGTAGTTAGACATTATCTAACCCTATCTATAGTGCTTCGCTACTGTTGAGGGATGGACCAGGCTACTTGAATTTTAAGTAGAACTGGCAGAAGTCATTCACCTTTCTGACTCTTCGGAGAAACTTTTCCCATGCCCATGCCCATGCCCATGCCCATCTACTTATACAATCTTAAATTCCCCTTAACTTGATTTTTGACCAAAAAAAATTAATAAAAGAATTAAGGTCAAAGGTTTCCTAAATCTGATGCCCAGTATTTATACTTGGTGCACAGGTTCCCCTTTTCGTGTTTTTTTTTCATCTGTCCCAAGTGTCATTTAATATACAGCATATATACAGGTATGATTATGAGTGATTTAATAGTACGGTACATTGATGTACCGGTACATATGATTTAAAGTGAATGTAAAAACAGTTGTCATGTGTACGGTTTAATTATTGGCAGTACTACGAATTGAATATTCGATTCGACTGAATATTACTAGCCTATCTTGCCACTCAGATCCTGTAATATATCCATAGCTAAGAGTAAGAAGGACACATACTGCTGACAAAATGTCTAGTGGGAATCACATTATAATTGTGAACATTTGCATTGAAAGTTCACTTAGTGTGACACTTTTTTCAGATGGCGTGAATTGAAATTAAGTTACAGTAACACGTGTACATTACAGTTGTTTATTTCCATTTTTATAAGTACTTATAGTGTGCTCCTTTGACAGTGATTTCAAATATATTGATATTTGATCATCATCTTTTTCCTATGACGCAAGTGTTCCTAAATTATTATGAGAAAACTTTAAATGTGTGTATTGGCACGCTTCTTTTTAGTAATTTCCCAAGAAGAAAATTATAAATTATCTCCTATTTGCTAAGACATCTGTTCCATCTTGCTTCTTGTTTAAAGCAACTCAAGTCTACGATAGGACGAAATAATTGAACTGATTTATTTGATAACTTCTAATTCAAGTGTGAGAGGGGAGTGGCGACGGAGATCTATTGGTTTGGAGTCAGTTCCATGTGGTACCACGTCGCCTAACTAGGCGTGGGAGGGAAGTTGATTTGGCGGTGGTGGGGGTTTAGAACCACCGTATTTCTTCTAAAGTTTTTATTTCGCATACTTACAGACCTAAATCCAATATGCAACAGGCTTTACCTGACTTACTATGGTCAAGCAACGAGTTTATAGGAAGTTAATATAGTCTCGTTGGGTCAAGTGGTGACAAATTTAGTGTCTTCTCTCTTGTCCCTCTCCCCTCCCCCCTGCCCCCCCCCCCCCACTCTCTCTCTCTCATCCCCCTGTCCCCCCCCCCCTCTTCTCTCTGTCTCTCCCTCGCTCTCTGCCCCCCCCCCCCCCTAACCGCAAGCAGGAGTTAGTGGAGCGATGACTGAGGGACTGCTTTGAGGTTTGGGTGTGGGATGGGCCCGGGGCCTAATTAAGGTTTTAAACCCCCTGTCCAAGTCCTCTAATAAAAATTACCACAAGCATCCAGGCGGTCACGTGACTGTATAAACCATTGCTTGGTCCTGGTGCAGAACTAGTTCCTCATCTATACTATTTTGGTTGTGATCACGACGACAACTGACTTCCCCATGTTGACCTCAGCTAGGGCGAATGACCGATTTCTGGGTGACTGCGCGTGTGTGGGCGTTTGCCTGACCTGGAATAAGGTCAGGGTCAGGAGGGTTTAGTCTGCCAGCTGAAAGGGGTAATAGGACTTGAGTAGAAAGTAGGCTGACATAATTGTTGAATGCTGTCCTACAAGTACACATGAATTCATATACCACACAGGGAAAGGATCCATAGAGCCACATTTTCTATTTGTATTCAGGATTAGCACTGACACCAGTTTGAGATTAAATTTGTATTGGATTTTGCGAGTGTATCTAGCCTGGGGAGACTGAAAAGATGGAATTTGATTCATAAAAAAAGAAGTATATGTCAGATGCCAGAAAAGATGGCTCCTACACGATGGTGACTAGAGCTTAAAGTGATCAATGTCATGCGTATGATTGCCTAGTTGAAGAACTGATTAATTAGTTGAGAGGGTTTACTATTTGTCATTCAAGTAGTTGTCCACGCCAAGCCATTATTTTAGGCTGATAAGTGAATTCCGTGTCTACCTCCCGCTTATCAGGTAAGTCTCTTAGAAGTCTCAGCAATAACTAAACTGCTGATAGATTATTCTCACCTTTAAATACATTTAAATTGTTATTGAATCACAAGTTCACATAGCCTATGTAATCGCCTCGTCGGGGATGATACTCTTGTCTAAGTTCACAGCATATAGGGTTTCGTATAGCGAAATATGTTTTTTTAAAAAAAAAAAATCTGATCTGAGAGGCTTTGAGCCTAGACCAAATAGCACATTACCAAAGACTTCCTATGTCTAAGTCTAACGATAGTGGCTCCAAACATACGAGTGCCTCTCTGAGTCATGATCGTGTGCTATGTTGTTGGGTCCCGCTGTTTTTGTATAGGATCTGATTGCATCTCCAGACGGAACAGTAGAGATGGATCCTGTCTAAAGCAAGTTTAGTTTGAGCAGTTGCAGCTCATGATGTGTGCCTTCAGCAATATCTGAAGTGGGACCAATTTTGTACTTCTACAATTAGGTGCTACTTTTTTACAAAAGGCATATTTTATCCAATTTCAACAACTTTATTCAAAGAGTTTTAAGACCGGGTCTAACGATGTATTGTACTTAGAAACTCAATTTTAATATAAGAATTTCAGAGGGCTTGAGAGAGTGGAGTGGTCCCAAGTCGTGTCTTCAAACCAGCAAATGTCTCATTTCAAGTTTCACTCCCACCTCCCTTTCCCTTGATGTGAGTTGCCTGTTACTAGGGCGGAAAGCAATGAGGTCAGATTTAAATATTAAAGGCCTATTACCAGCTAATTTCCATCATAAATGAAATTTTCTATTTTATGGTCGTCACCAGGATAGAATGATAGATTGAAATTATCTCCCAAATTATTTATTCCATGAATTCACGGAAAACGGAAAAAATATTTCTCTTCGCCTTCAGTATTCAAATCCATGCTACAACACTATATATATATATATCGTATTTTTATTCTGGTCCATTCATTAAATCAATTACATCATCCAGAAAATAGGAAGGTGACCTCTGCCTTAGCAGGTCTACCAGGTTCTTCCTAAATAGTTCTATTATAATTTACTTCATTTATAAGAACAACATAGCGATGTGAACATTATTATGTCTGGACCATTGCCAAAATACATACATATCAACAGTTATTATAAAAACCCAAAACCCCCCTACCCCGGCTCGTTAATAGTTATGTTTAATAGCCTTCTTTAGAAGCATTAAACCGTGTCCTTCATTGTCCTTTCCATGATTGTCTTTTCCTTGAGTGTTCGTACTATCATTGATAGTATTGTTCATTTTCTCTACTGTCTCTAGTTAAGTAATTTCACTATATTGATCATTAGCTATAAGTGTGACTAACGATCTGAATAAGAAAGAATTTAGAAAAAATATTTTCAGTTCGATTTAGCTGGAAATGCAGCTTCAAGCGTGTCAGTGCGTGTCAAAAACGTCAAATATTTCGCAATTTCCATGTGAGTGGAAAACTCGTTCTGTAGTCTGTGGTTGAGGGCTCAGATCTATTGTTGGAACAGGTTCTGGGCTTAAAGATGTGGAGACGGCGGACGGCGACCGGGTCTGACTGGATTTACTTTGCTGTCTGCTGACCTAGTTTTAGCTTTAACAAGAGTTGAATGATGGACCTCGGGAGCTTCCATCGTGATAAGAGATGGCTACCTCATAATATGATTAGAAAGTTCAAAATTTAATTATTTAATTAATGCGTCCTATGACTGGCAAATTAGCTATAAGTGTGGCTAACTTCAAAGATACGGATCTATACTTATACTACCTCATAATATGATTAGAAAGTTCAAAATTTAATTATTTAATTAATGCGTCCTATGACTGGCAAATTAGCTATAAGTGTGGCTAACTTCAAAGATACGGATCTATACTTATCGGGTATGATTTAGTAATATGATATGATATATTATATGCATATTACAATATTAGATTATATTGCCATGAAATTTGTTCTAAATTAAAAAGAAAATTGTTAAGTAGAAGTTGTTTAACTTTAGTATACTGTTTCACAACCATCTGAAACAGCGGTTCCATTGCAAGAGGATCCAAGATGCAATAATTATAACAATAAGACATTTTTGTTAATTAAAAATAATTGATAGATGGAGGGAGAATCGCTGTATATCGATCTTGGTCGTTAGGTAAATGATGCGGTTCTAAGAGTTGTAATAACATTGTTATTGGTTTATTGATCACAAGCTTTCTGGACGAGTCACCCTTCTTAATTAAAAATAAGTTTGCTTATCGTTCGAATTTAGTAATATACCCTCAACATTTTTGGCACTGATAATTATGATATAATTATAACAGTAATAATATGATAATTATGTTTATATTTTGATTATATGATTATACGTAATTGAAACTATTAATTTAATCCATATAATGGTGACGATGATGCAGGACCTTAATCTCACAAGCGTTTACTTAAAGTGGTTGCGCCAAGTCCCTTATATATTAAACTTGGTTATAAACAGTCAGGTAAGACGGATTATGTGTGACTAGGATTGCATCATGTCCCAGCAACCTTGTGAAACCTGTTTTTGAAAAACATAAACTGATCACAGTTTAATCCAGGTTTACACTTTTCACCTGATGTATAGACCAGTGCATTGAAAAGTGATAGAGGTTCTTTCCTATTGTTTTCATCTTTAGTGTCATTGGGGGTGGGGGTGGGGGATGCCAGCCCCCCCCCCCCCCCCACACACACACACAGCTACACACTCCACCCCTGTAAATAATAGTACTTTTCCAAATGGCTATTCAGGTTCCTCAGCGGATCACCATTTGAATTGTTACTATAAATTCCAGGATCGCTTATTAGTGATGTATGAGTTAAGTTAGATATTTTAGAAAGAAAAATAACCCCGGCAAATAACTAATGCTCCTTCTCCTACTCTTCTCTTTCTCTTCCTCCTTCCCCTGCTCCTCCTTCTTTTCCTCCACCCTCCACTCTCCACTTCCATTCTACCCCCCCCCCCCCCTCCTCCACTCCCGTAGTACTAAAGCGTGGAACCCCTAGTATAGGTAGCTTGTGCCTGGAGGCCTGATGTTGTTTGTTTTCATGACGTCTTGGCGTCTCACTGCCTAACATGGAGGAGCAATATTCTCACCTTACTACATAAACCTAACCTCACATCCCGGGGGGGGGGGGGGGGGGGTACTTGAGTTGAAAGTCGACGGGGGGGTGCCGCGGCAGGTAAAAATTCGGGACCTTCGAGAGCTGGTTAACATGAACATAGGGGTCCTTCGGGAGCTGATTATCAATAAAATGGGGACCTTCGGGAGCTGATCATTGTCATTGGTCAAAAGGGGAGGGGGTTGTTTAGAAGGCAATTTCAGCATCAAAATACCATACTATGATCTGTATGACAAAAACTACGTTTTTTTAAAATTTGGGACGTGCAAAACATGTTCTAGATGAGTAGGCCTACCGTAGTTTGTAGGTCTATCTGCCGCCCAGAGCTTTTTACCATGGAGTGTTTTTAAAGTATAAACACTTACTATCGCACCTGTATGTTTATTCAGGCTCTATACATGTACCTGGAAATTCAGGTTCGGGTAGGCCTACCCATCACTTGCCAAAAATTAAAAAAAATATTTAACTTCATGTAGGCCTACTGTGTCACTCAATAAATCCTCCCATTTCTAAAATTCAATTATGTGGTAAGATTACCCCCAGAATGCACCATTTGACTCCTAATTTTCAAAAAAGAATGTGCCCCCTAGCTTGGCTTTCACGCATACAATTGTCCCCAAATTCATCTTTACATTCAAGCTTGGGAAAGTTATGATAGAGATAATCAGGAGAGCAAATTCGCTCTACTGGGTGGGTCTTGGTCATTTGATCTTGCCCACAGGGGATTAAATCCCATAGCCATAGGGGATTAAATCGCTCTAAACACAGGAAACTCGGAGCATCTATTACATGTGGGTTGGTTACATGTGGGTTCTGTTTTAAGTCTTGTTTCTTGAAAAGCGAATGTTAATGAATGGGCACAGGAGCTGACCTTCGGGAGCTTGGTGCCTGAAAAGAGGGGACCTTTGGGAGCTGATTCAGGCAAAAAGTAGGGGCCGTTGGGAGCGGCTGGGGCTGAAAAAGGGGGGCCTTTACCGCGGCACATACCTGTATACACTATGAACTCAAGTACCCCCCCCGGGCCTCACATAGACCCCCGCCCCGCCACACATGCACACAAGGGCAGTACATGTATGCTTTGTTATGCCGTATGTGCAAAGGTGTGTGTGTGTGTGTGTGTGTGAACTGGGAGGGCTTGCGGGCCGGGGAGGGGGGGGGGGGCGGGGTAATTTACAGGACATCAATAACCCGATATCAGGATATGGTAGTATTAAAAAGTACACTGTGACTACAATAACAGCACACTTCTGCATAATAGAGGTTGTGTGGGATCAGCTATAGGACGAGAATGAGGTGGCTCAGATGGATACACAGCTGGTCAGGAGGCGGCAACTGCTTCTATTCTCTGAGCCTGTCTCCATGGACACATTAGGCTGGCACCTTCTGGGCTAAAGCTTCAGTCCCCCTGGCCTGTGGGGAGCAAGATTGATTCTGATATGTTAGATGTTATTCTTTTAGAAATATTTGGCGTTTTAACTTTGCCCCTTGCACAACCCCAATAAAACCGCCCACTGACTAATGACAATTTCATTGGTTACAATCTTACAAACTTTGACTTTAAAATTATGCAGAATTATGGAGCCATGGGGCATCCGAGTGCGATATTGATTATTATCATGCGATAATAGCGCAATATCGCACCCCAAGTGATCAACTGACCAGCTAGCAGATACATACACAATGTACTTGCCCTCCACGCATTGCAGACACCAATGTCACGACTTCTACTTCTAGAGTCTCAAAATGATTAGAGGTCACTCAGGTGCTGATTATTTTCACCTGACGCAATGCATATCAGCGATGCTTCCGACGGGAATGCTTAAGATATTACCTTGATTTTTGGTTTTGGTGGGTGCGAGCTATTAGTGTTAAAACCATGAAACTCGTGCATTTGGGGCTGGTTAGTAGTATTGTGACACAGTGGCATTTGTTGGCCGGAACTGGGCTGGAACTGCTCAAATAGTAGTTATCGGCTGAGTGGTTTCCTCAGTTATTAAGGGTACGCAAGATAAGTAAGGAAAGTCTTGTAGAAACGGTATTAGGATAAGAAATGTTGAAAGAGAAGGAAAAGAGGGGTTGGGTTATGGGAGGGGCAGGCAGACTGAACGACACATATATATACTTGAATGTCCAGTTCTCACTACCCCCCCCCCCCCGCCCCCCCCCCCCAACACATACACACACTCTCCCCTCCCACTTTAAGTTTTATGTTCCCACTTTTTCCTTATTACATATGCGCTATGACGTCATTCGGACGCTGTGATCTCGCATTGGTGTACAGATCAATGCTTTCAGAAGTAAGCAGGGACGTTTTCATAAACTTGTTTTATGTGGGAACTAATTGGATTTCTAGTTTGTTTGGTTTGGACATATAAAAGTTTCCCAATGAGGGTTTTGATTACTGATATCAAATAATAAAAAGAATATGGCAGATTTGCATTATATTCCGTTCAATGTTTACAATCCGAAGATGCCTTTTCGAACGTAGTCCTACATATCTCATCCCTTTGATGTTTAAAAATGAAATTGCGTCATGCATAAACTGGTTTAAACATGTTCTTAGATAACCATTTGGTTGTTATTCATTTATAAAATAAAAAGTGTTTTTAGTCTTGTTGAGCACTTATTTTCTATGTGCTTTGCTTGTACTGAGATCGATTCCAAGAAGAACAGTCCGTATCATGCAATATCCCATTCACTACAAGTCCCGTGTGCATTCTGTTGCTAAAATTAACAGAGTTGCTCAATTTTAGATCTTGGTCCTGATCATGCAAACTGTAGGGAGGATATTGATTTGTGTATATTTTATTCTGTTATTTTTGTCTTGCTCATGGACCAAAAATACACAAGAAAGATGTATTGGGAAACCTTTATTGACCTTTATGAATGGTTCTGCTACCTGAACAGAAGATTCAGTTTTCTTATGACTAAGATTCTTGATACCGTACATGAGAAAAGCCTATTTTATTGCGTAATTGCTAAAGAAATAGTCCCAAAATGATAAAGCCATATATACCACCGTACTTTTAAAATGGCAAAAAGGTTTATCGTGGATCTACAGTGTTGTAAACAGCTAGGGGAGTATAATAATTACTGCAATATCTTCTTTTTGAATTGCAAAGCAGAAACAATAATGTATACATGTGTGTTTGCTTGAATTTCTTATGGTAATAAACAAACTTGTTTATAAGTGAATATGATTAAAATTAAAGATATAGTTGCTTTGTTGGACATAAGGCCTGATATTATGAATCTTGTGAAAATGGTGAAGTGTATGTCCTTCCTTACTGTGGCCATTATTAGTACCATTCTCATCATTCCCACCCAGTTCCTCTTCCTTTGACTTCTGCTTTAGTTTGTCTATTGCCTCGGTCTTTCTAAGTACTCTCTTCTCTTGTTCGCTTTTGCCCACCATCTTTGGTTCAGCAAGATATGTGGTCCTCTTCTCTGGTTTCCTCATCATGACCATTATGAGATTCATACATGTATGTATGTTGATTTTTCTTCCCCCCGTGATATACGTTCTTATGATATGATATATCCCGGGTGGCCGGATCTTAACTATAGACCTTCATGATATTATAGTCGGTCAGGAAATTAAAATAAAAGACTTTTAGCTAGCAATTTAAGCTTTCTAATATTTACTAAAATTAGCTATATCTAATATAATAAAAGGTCAGCAATGATATTATAGCTGCATTCTCAGTTAACATCGATCAAAACATAAGATTTTCTACTTTTTGTTCCATTCTTTTCCACATCTGTGGTATCAGTCATCTTACGGAGGTATGTGAAGATGAATGGTATGATTATTTTTGTTAATGTTTGTTTCTTTATTGCATCGAGGATTGCATTTAAAAAGTTTCTGTGAAGAGCTAAGTGGTATTTTCTGAAGTAAACGATACCGCAAAAATATTAGCCAAGTGTTGAAAAACAGGCCTATTTATCCTTGTCTCTCTGTCTTGCAAGTAAGCCATCTAAAATAGCTTGTACTTAATGACTCCATATGATTTAAATATAAAATTTTACACATGGGTTAAAATGGAAATACATTATGCTAGATTGATTTCACCATCACTTACTATATAATATGAAACCTGTAAGGACCTTTGTTACGGGCGCTCTCTCACACACACCTAGTGCCAAACACACGTGCGTACACACATATAAGACACCTAACACTTTGGTATGGTTGAGTTGATCAACAGGTGTTTCATCAATAATGCATGCTGGAGGAAGAGGAAGGCTGGAGGAGGTAATCAGACGGTCGATGTAAGGCTGGCTGGCTGCTGAGCTACCAGCAAACAAGTCCATGAACACACTATATACATTCCTACGCACTATCAAACATGCACACACATATAATATATATTAATTGATCGCCTAGCCCTTATGAGGGCTGTTTTATAAAAGAGAGACAACTAAAAACGACTACAATTTATTTGTAGTTACTGTAACTTTATTAGTAGTTTCACATCATTTGATTCAAGATGACGTGTCCAATACAATTCTTGAAAATGTCACTATATCCTCACAATTTCTCAGGGTTCCTGGAAGGCTCTGGCATAGGGAAATGTGTATATAATTCTCCCTGATCTATTATCTTACTCATATAGTTGGCACGATGTATGTATACATAAATGTTCGTATACATCCATACATATATCAATACATACATACGTACACACACACACCGGCACACGCAGTAAGAAAAGGAAAAGGAGAAGAGAAGATTGAGATAAAGATATGAATAAATGTGAATAGTTCCAGGAAGAGAGGCCGAAAAAGAGAGAGTGAGACAGCTCCCTCTCCTAATCCTCGTGACATCTTCTATGTCATCTTTCTATAGCAAACATGCTACTTAAATATGTTCAGCGGACCGTGACGCCCTTTAAATCCAGTCTTGCAATGAAATTAGAGGACTGATGTTTGTACCAGTTTTGATTAAGACATGCCATGGTATTTAACTCTAAATAGGTTGCTGAATAATAATCCTATGATTACTAATGAATTCTTACTTGAAGGGCTTTGTGTCACCCTATGCATAGGATAGAGGTCCATAAAGAAGATCCCATACTTACAATGACCTCTCAATTTGATTGAGATTTTTCATGTTTCAGTTTCCAGAGTCCCTTTAGTTCTGACTATGCTTAGGTGTATAGACTCTTGTGATGTTTGATGACTGATGTTTTCTTTCTATATATATGGTACTTATGGTAATCCTTTCAGATTTTCTATTCCCATTAGAATGGCATGGGTGTGCTGTCACGAAATATAGTCTTAACCTCTTTTTTTTCTACTTGTTTTTAGGTAAGTTGATGTTTGCCTTAGTTGATGATCACCACACGTTCCAAAGGGAGGTAAACAGTTTCATATCTCAGTTTCAGTTTCAGAAATAATATGAGTTAAAATCTTGCATGTTTGCTACACTGGTAGTGCCGTATAGAAATTTGGCTCGGCTTGGATAATATTCATAATTGCCTTATTTTTTTCAATATTTTGAAGGCCAAGTAATATATCTCCCCTCTTTCCCCCCCCCCCCCTTCTTCTTTCCCTCCCCCTCCCCTTCTCCAATACCCTGACCCTCTCCCTTCCCTCTTCTTCACTCTCCCACTCCTCTGCATGTAGTCGGGTCCCCCTGGAAGTGACATAGTGTTTCACAGGGGCTTTCTCAGGCTATAAATAGAGTGTGTAGTTCCCAATTTAAGAAAGGCTTCAAAATCACATTTTCACCCCAGATACCTTCACAAACCACATATAAATTATAATGTCCTCCAGACAGGGTCGACGGACCTGTACAGACCAAAAAGACAGATGGGGAGATCACAGATTCCCAGAACATGCGTGACAAAAAAACCCTTCTAGAGCTTTATATATTAGATATGGTCAAGATGACGATTAACTTATAATAATCAATAACTACATAGAACCCTATCCGTCTTGATTATTTGTTCATGCCTTATCAATTGATTCTGGGCTGATTACACCATAAATGATCAATCAAACAATCAATCAGTCAATAAATATTAGATATACAAAATAGGAAGTCTTATCAAAAGCTACCTGAAGGCCGATGAGAAAGATAGGAGACCGATCATTTTCGCAGCAAGCGACAGGGAAAAACATTCACAGACAGATGGGACACTCACAGACAGGAATTAAGGGGAAAAACCAAGGGGGAAAGAGATAGGAAGACATTCATTGAGATTGATGGTGAAGAGGTAAATAAAGTAGCAAAGAGTAGCAGGGTGTGGTTGTAAAGCTGGCGGTGATTGTAATGGTATTGTAGGTCTATGGACACGAGGACACTGGTTCTGCTTCACTGATAGCTACACGTGGCCTCGCCCTCGCACTTGTTCTCTCCTCCCACTCCTCTATATCCAGTTATGTCAGAAGGTATGCTTTTTCCTATGCATACTTTAGAAAACTAATTTGTAGACCTGTATGTCAGAAGGTATGCGATATTCTAGGCAGAATTTAGAATTTCAGAAAGAATGCTTTATTCTAGGGATAATTGAGAAGGACATCTGAATGACATCATTCAGCTAGCTAATTTTCAGTTATGTAACAAGGGCATAATTTAGAAAACAAGTTTTCAGTTATGCCAGAAGACCTGTATGCTTTGTCCCACTCTTGGAATAATTTAGTTTTTAGTTATTAAACATAAAAAGGCAAAGGCTGGATTACAGAAAGAGCGAGACCTGACCACATTATCTAGGAGGCCCTAATGTTTGGATCAATTGTCGTATTTTTTATGTTAACATCTTAATCATCTTCAGTTGGAAATATTACACATATTATAAAACATCTCAAATGATATTCTTTGGAGCTAGTATTTGTGTACGGTAATTTACGTGGATTATTAGATAGGAAAGAATAATCATGAAGTTGCACGGCCAAGTATCTAAGGCGTTTCCACTTCCGTGATTAAACACTCCATGATTAAACACTCCTTGATTAAACAAGAATTCATCGCAGGTGTATTTGTAAGGTTTAAGGAATTTGGAACCTTTACAAAGCACCCAGCTATAGGCTGATCTAAGACTGAAAGGTTAAGCAACATGTACCTATTTGCGCGAGCTGTTTACGCTGGAAAAGGTTCATTATTTATGGATACAGAGCGTCCCTTGGGATCTGAGCAGCCACTACCTGGGAAGAGGAAGCATGTGGAAGAACTGCAGTAAACATCATTTATTAGTGAATCTGATGTTTGATATTGCAAAGTTTGAATTGCTCCAGTCCTGCGATTAACTGGACACTGTCAATGCGCGATATTGCTGATAAAAATCAATTGAACGGCCTTGAGAAAAGACAGCTGACAATTGCCAGAAATCAATATTATATGATCAATTCGATTAATACACCTGCCAATACTATAATACTGCCTTGTTATGAACTGGTAATGTACATATACTATACTGTAGCAACGAAAGCAATAACACTTGTTAATTTGAAGAGACATTAATTTTATCTCTCATCCTTCACTCATCTCTTTCTTTCTTCTATTCGCCTCCTCTTTGTAAAATGTTTTAAAGTTTCTTATGTGAGTTAATTAAACTCTTATCAACAACTACAGCAATCCTAAGTGAAACAATATAAATAAACAAACAACAGGTATGGAAAGGTGAGATACACATGTATATTATTCCCAAAAAATAGAGGGATAGACGAAGAGGAGGAGGTGTGTGAGGGGGGGGGGGAGGTAGCTTTGTGCCCAGAGACTTTTGAATCATGTGGCTTCCCAAAAATGTCACATGTACACACTTGATCTCATTCTAATTGTTGCAAAGGGCATGGTTCACCATGATTATCTGGCGAATTTTCGATTTCTACACAGGGGGGAGTCGGTTCTTCAGCAATTAGACATTATAGAATAATGCATAGAAATTATTTCAAAATGAAATAATATTTAATGCCAAACCTTTCCTTTTTGTTAGGAGGAACCGGGGCTTGTAAGTAAGGAAGTGGTTGAGGTAAGGGACGGGAGGAAGGGACACGTTGACAAGTTTAAAAAGCCAAGAGGAAATTGTAAAAATATATCTCATTGTGTCTTGGACGGCGGTGGGGTGATATCCTGTTATGGCGAAGGGAGTATTTACAGTAAATAAAGGATTGTACATGTGGCTGTTGGGGAAAGGGAATTGGGAAACGAATGAGCTCCTGCTATGACGAGATATATGGTTTCCGCAATTTATCAAATATTAGCCCTGGTTTGTATTGGGGAACCTGTGAGAATGGCTCCTATGCAGGCTGTATTTATATATAAGGCTGTCCAATATCTGGTTGATTCAGGGATGTCTATGGGTAACCCAAGAGATGTCAAAACATGATTTATTTCACGATATAAACCTATTTATAAGCAGGTATCCAGCACACAAAAAGTACATATGTTATATCTGATAGAAAATGTTAACTAATAAACTAATAATTACCGGATGTTGTTTGGGATCTTTCATGGAGTAAGTGTGGGTAATTTTAATTGATCAGAATGTGCAGAATGTGTTTAATTAGGCAGAATATCCACCTCCACTCAGGTTAGCGATACAGAGCTGGCAATACTGGCAAGTGTTTAATCAGTTACCTTAATCATCTAAGGCCAATCAGTTCAAAAGCTGCACACATTGATAATCTCTATATTAATAAAATAAGGGTTTCGAGCCTTAAACCGCTATCTTCTCTGAAACCGCTGGCCAGATCTCCATTATATTTCACATACACATTGCCAAAAATGGTGCCAAGCCATTCCACTATGTTTCATTAACAAATTAGGGTTGGAAAGGGGTTAGAAATGGGTTTACATCGAGCACCCCCATCCAGGGGGCCTGAAAACAAACCTATCAGTGCCCCTACACCAGGTTTCTGGGTCACCCAAAGCATGATGTCATCGTTGGTTCACTACAGGACGGGAGGGGATATATTATGGAATACTGTATACTATGGCAAAATCCAATGTCTAAATGACCGAAAAGCTTGGCAATGTACCATAAAGAAAGCATTGACAATGTCTGATATCTATGGTAAATTTACCGATCGGAACTTGCGGGGGAGGGGGAAGGGTGGGGGGAGAGGGAAGGGAGGGGGGAGGGCAGGGGGAGTGGGAATGGGAGGCAACAACAATATAACGGTTCCATTTGAGGTATGAATGTTAATACAGATACTAACTTACAGAGACAACTTGAAAGAGAAAGATGGTTGGAGAGGGAACAAGGAGAGTGGGAAGATGTGGGCCCCACTGTCCAACTAGCAAATCCCGTGCAGAGTTGAATCAGTTCATAAACTATTGTTTGTGATGGTTTTTGAAGTCGAGCGAGGGGAACCCGCCCACTAATTACCTCACAATGAAAGATGGAACGGGAGAGGGATTGGGACAGGGACAGGCAACACAACAACAGCACAACACTGAACAGTGACCAAAAAAAGCATCTAAACAGGGTTCCATTTGTGGTATGAAGATACTAAGTTATAGAGACAACTTGAAAGAGAAAGATAGTCGGAGAGGGAACAAGGAGAGATGAGGATGTGGGCCCCACTGTCCCACTAGCAAATCCCGTGCGTAGCACGGATATTTGCTAGTGTTTATTATTAGAGATTATGTGATTTGTGTTGAATGAAATACATTTCTCTTTATGGTCCCACGTTGTCACTTCTGGACGTCATTGTCAAATGTCTACGATAATTAATTTAATCTTGATTAATGTGTATGTAGTGCCACATCATTAAGTACAAATTATTTCAAGGATTGCCATCACGTCTCATGTGCATGCTTTACCTTAATTGGCTTGGCCTTTAATGGATAACAAAACAACTGTTGTTTTATGTATACATGATCAGACATGGCATGGCGGAAACTTGTACTCACCTGAACCAAATAATATAGACAAATGGCAGTTACATTGTATTTACTGCTAAAATCGAACTGGTAAAGCCTTGAGTTTCATTGGTACCTCCTGTCCTTTACCTTTTCCAGGTATTGCTGTCATGTATAATGGAGAAGGTTGTGGGGTGGGGTGTATATGACAGATAGTATGACCTATTTTTGATATCTAGATAAATTCATTTTCATCATAGTTCATACTCATGTAAAAGAACCATTGCTAATACAAATAGGAGTGTTAGACCTGTGTGGCAAATGCGTTTGCTTAGATTCATAAATTGAAAAAATAGGTATGTGTGTGTATTGGGGGTGGGGGGGGGGGGGGACAGACAGGCGGCAATAAGAGGTGATAATTTAAGAGGGTCAGATAATAATTATAAGCACTCTGTTTGGGCAAGGAGAAATAAGCAAACATCCTGTGTCATCTCCTATGGCACACCGCCGTACCAAAGAAGCTACCTGGCCATACTAATATTAAAAGAGACTGGATTTTTCATATTTAGGCTGTGGTTGTCATTAGTTTATAAGCTACAATGACTTTCTTATGAATAATTTTAAATCTATAAATTTTCTTTTCAATTTATTGCTTTGTATTAATTTGGAAGTGTTCTGAGCTCAAAACTGAAACCCACCTTACCTTGGGGGAATTTATGGTGGGTTGCTTTCTTCCACTGAACTCCTGGGGTAGTACCCGGGTAACACAGCAACTGCTGTTGAATGAGGGAAAAGTGCCAGAGTACTACAGTGTGCTGCCCAGCTGTACAGGCGTTACACTGGACGGCAGTCCCCAGCTTGACCACCGCACCGCTGGTTGCGCGGCCGTATTTATGCAGCGCAGTCCCCATGAAGCACTGGAATACACTCTTGCATGTCACTGTCCTGAAAAAGCATAGAACTATGGCGGCACACCTTCAAAATAAGTGTAATTGACCTTTGCTTTGGGCCACCTTCACGTTGGGTAGTTAAATGGCACAGTGCCGTAGGTTAGCGCCCATGTGGGAAAGCTTGTGTAGCTTTTGTCTTAACCTATGGCTATATTTATCACTAGCTATAACAAAGCATGCAGGTGTGGAAATGAATACACATTTCATTGTAGCATTGATGAACGAAATAGCAGTGTCTGGTAAACAACATGTACACCATAAGTTTTAAAAACTAGGTTCTAAAATATTTTGTGTATTTAGGCCAAATAATAGGAAAACATTTATATTAGTTTATTCCTGACTTATTGAGAATGCACTGTATGATATAAACCTTTTGCATTAAAACTCTATATGAGTAATTCTCCCAAACGGGCAGCATTTGATTTCAAAAGGCCATCTTTTACGAAAAAATAAAATTCGTTCGATCTCTACAATTTTTGGTGTACATATAGCGGGGAATTTCAGCATAATGCAGGTGAAGTTTGGGAAGGCTTGGACCAATATTTCGATCCTAAACCTATGATTCAGATACCTATATTTTCCCTATTATTTTGCCTTATTTCAGCCTCATTAAGCTCGATTAATCAAATTATTTCGTGTAAAAATGAGATATATTACTCACTAATTCGTCTAGCAAAATTAAATAAAAACTCAAAGCTAGGGAATGGATGTTTGTTGGTAAATGAGGATCTGGTTGTAATCAGAAGTTTGACTTGATTTTGTAAAAATATTCATGTTATTACTATAAAATCATTATGTTGGAACAGGAGGATCTCTCTTTTTTGTAATGATTATGGCGTAACGGCGACGCTATGGCGTAACGGCGACATTGGTACACAAACTCTCCTGACTTTAACAACACCAATATTCAGTCCTATTCATATTTTTCATCGTTTTAAGGCAGGCTTAGATAATTATTAGGAAGGTCGAAATTACGTGAAAATACTTTTGTAGAAAAAATATTGGAGATATTTCACATGTCGTAACGCGACCTAAAATATTCCCAAACCAGTTAAAGGAATTTTATGTGAGGTAATAAAAGGATTCAGGGATATTATAGTATTGTAACTTTTCTTTTTATCTAAATATAAATGGACTAGCAAAGTACCCGTCCTCCGGACGGTCACTCTCTCTCCCCACACTTCCTCCTCTCCCTGTTTTCCCTTCCCCTCTTTTCTGTCTTTCATACCTGTTTTCCCCTCCCAACCCCATCTCCGATTTTCCCCCGCCCTTTTGCCTTCCCCATCTCCCTCCCCTCTTCCTCATTATTATAATTATAGAACTTTTATTTCTCATTAAGCATACAGTTACATAAAAGAGAAAAAGGGGATAGCATATGATCTGTCAGCACTACTCTGAAGTGTGTTGATCTTCCCAGATTTCCTGATATATTTTGGATTAAATTTTGTTTTATTTTTTTATGATGAAGTTGCTGTTACATAATGTTTTCCATATTTTACATTTGTTTTAAATATGGTAGAGTGGTAGAGACTTTTTTAATTATATATTCAAGTTTGATTAGAAAATCATGCTCCCCCTCCCCTCTCCGATCCCCCACCCCCACCCCACCTACACTCTCCCTCCCCTCTTCCTCATGCTCCCCCTAGGTCCCCCTGGACGTAGGTTGGGAAATGACGTAGTATCTCACAGGGGCTTTCCCAGGCTATAAATAGAGTGTGGCGATCACGATTTAAAGAAGACTTCAAAATCACATTTCCACCCCAAATACCTTCACAACCATGGAACCGCTGACGTTATGTTGCATGAGATCGTCAGTCAATAGCAGATTGTTATTTGATGTTGGTACCAGATATCCTCTTGTCCCTCATCCTATCCGATTTCTCCCACCCTATGCTTATGCTTCCTTAATTTTTTTCTCAATCCCTCTCCCGCCCTTTCCCTCCCTCCCTCTTGAACTCTTCTTCCCTGTCCCTCCAGTTGCTAGGGAATCCCATGTTGCCACAGACGGTGGGAGAGGCATGACGTCAATCTCTTTTACTTTCTAACAGGGGCTTTCCCGTGCTAAAAATAGTTGTATAAAAAAATGAATAAAAAGGGCTTCAAAATCACATTTCCACCTCAAATACCTTCACAAACCACATACGACGACATCCAGAGAGTGGGGACAGACCTCTACAGATGAGTAAAGTGATTTGTAAAACAACAAATTCCGAGAACATTCTGGACAAAGAAAACCTTCTTTCTACCATTTCTTTTCTACCTCCTTTCCTAGAAATCGCTCTAGCCGTATATTATATGGATGTACACCTTCCCTACACAAAAAGATGAATGAAACTTAAATTAAATTATTACTCTTGGAGTCTTTCATTGTTTTGAAGCCAACACATGTCGTAACGGCGACACAATTATTCCAAAACAATATTTTCCAAGTTTAAATCAGTTCAAATTAATTAATACATAAATGTTTTGTTTTTTCATAATAATGAACGTGTGTGCATGTGTAGAAACCATTTCTGTTCAGCAGAAGAATATATTTTCTAAATTAGGCTGTGTATTATATTCAAATTCCATGATTATTATATATTTTCTATCCTAAAAAAGCTCTTTTATCACAATAGCACCAAAGATTTTAGCATAAGAGCTTTGAAAGGGGGGTTCCCACAGGCTCATTTTTGCCAAGGAATTCGAATAAAGTGGTTATAATCATGTATGGTCATCCCAAATACAGGTTGTAGAGACCCTAGGCTGGAAAACCAAATGCTGCCCAATTGGGAGAATTACTCATATAGCTAAGTCTACAGCTCATTGTAAAAAGCTTCCCATTTCTTCCAGTCCTTAGTATAAGAAATAATAAATGAATTAAATTGAGTAGAAAGACTTGATGTGGCCGACGGAAATAATTTATTATGGAGGAACTAACCGTCCGATTATAAATCCGAAAGCAGGGCTGTTTTCCTGACAGTCATGGGGTTCTGGGATAATTTTTAAAGCGAGTTCGTCCGATAGGACGACGCGCTTTAAGCTAATGGGTCGGCCCGTGGCTCGTCCACAGTACGTCCGCCGACTTCAACGTTGCCTTTAGATCTGAGGGGAAATCCGACTCAGCTGCAATTGCAGCTGACGGGACGCATTGACATACAGATCCGCCGGGAGCCATCACTTTACGCTGCAATCCTAAAATGACATATACTTCTCACAGATCCCCCATGTTATAATTGGTATGTAAGCTTATCGTAGGCTTAGTTTTGGTTTCGGTAGGCATAGGTAGGGTTTGGTGCTGCGTTTTGCAGCTGAACTGGTATTTTTGCGTACGATTGCGTGATAGGACCCCTACTTCGTCGTCAAACACTCTCTTTCTCCTCCTCCTATAATCCTTCTATAGGCCTTCTATAGTCCTTCTATAGACTATGTACTAAAAGGTCTAGGATTGGTATGTGGTGTCATCCTCCTACTCCTCTTCTCTCCTCCTCTCTCTCTATCTCTTGCTTCTTCTCTTGCTCCTCTTTGCGTAATTGCGTGATTGGACCCCTACTGCGTTCCTATGGGCAAATTGGCTTGGATTTTTTTTTTTTAAATGGTTTCTCAGCCCTGGAAACTAAATATTTTTCCCGCTCTCTTTCTCTCTCTCTCTCTCTCTCTCCCTGCTCCCCGCTCCCAATGATAGGACCCCTACTGCGCTCGCTCTCTCCCTTATATAAGCTTTGCCTAAAGAAATCTCTCCCGTCCCCTCTCGCGGTTCGAACCCGGGACCCTTCATGCATACAGCAGTCTAGTGCTCACTCTAGCACTAGGCTAACGCCTTAGACCGCTCGGCCACCGTTACAGTTGAAAATTGCTCACACAAACCTAGTGCAGTGTGCACGTGCACACACCATTTACCTATCACTAGTATCAGGCATATTGAAAATAAACGTCTCCAATTCCTTTGAAATGTTCATTTCTAAACAAAATCTTCATTTGGGATCTTTAATAATAGTCCTATTAAGCTTCCTATCTCTTTAGTTACTTTATATAATTCATTAAATAACTTTTAAAGGTGTTTTCGTTGGCCCAGCTGAGTGGGCGATAATGGGGGATTCAGCCCACTCAGCTGTCTGTGGAGCGAGGTGTTAGGGAGCACTGAAGGATGCATGTATGTATGTATGTATGTATGTATGTATGTATGTATGTATGTATGCATGTATACATGTATGTATACATGCAGTGTACTTGAAGAAGTGTTATCTATGCATGTATCTATGTGGTGCACTTAGAGTGTACTAGGAGTGTACCGTACTTGAATGGTACTTTGAATGGTACTTTGAATGGTACCTGGTGGGCACTTGAATGGTACTTGAAGGGCACTTGAATGGTACTTGTACTTGAATGGTACTTGTACTTGAATGGTACTTGTACTTGAATGGTACTTGTACTTGAATGGTACTTGTACTTGAAGGGTACTTGTACTTGAAGGGTACTTGTACTTGAAGGGTACCGGTACTTGTACTTGAAGGGTACCGGTACTTGTACTTGAAGGGTACCGGTACTTGTACTTGAAGGGTACCGGTACTTGTACTTGAAGGGTACTTGTACTTGAAGGGTACTTGTACTTGAAGGGTACTTGTACTTGAAGGGTACTTGTACTTGAAGGGTACTTGTACTTGAAGGGTACTTGTACTTGAAGGGTACTTGTACTTGAAGGGTACTAGTACTTGAAGGGTACTAGTACTTGAAGGGATTTAACACTGGAACATTTTTTCACGGATTCCAGACACAGGCACTCTCTCTCTGTGTCTCACTCACTCTCTCTGTGTCTCACTCACTCATTTGTCATATGGTCGATGGTATTTTTTCTCTTCACATCCCACACATCTACCCCCTTGCTCTGATATATTCATATTTTTAATTATAATTATACTTATAATTATGTAATCGACCTATATTTATACTTATAGTACAAAAATATACTTAATTTTTACTTATAATTACAATTCTATATAATTCGAATAATTAACAACTCGCTTTACACAAGCTTATGCTTGTAATTCTTGTTATATTCAGATTGACAGTATTTTGAGGGAGCTATGAGCTATCTAGTGGAAAGCAATATTTTTGAGTTTTTACAAGTGGTCATGATTGCCGCGATCACGTGCCAGCGTCGATGACGCACTTAACAGGGTTTTCCACAGGTTTTGGGAGGTCTCCGGTGGTATGAGATGAATTTCAGAGGTTTAGCGGCAGAGCCGCTACCCCGGGCCGCTTCTGCGGTCCGGGGGGAGAATGCAAGAGGGGGTTTCCCCCTCTTGCTGGTGGGGGTCTGGAAATTTAGAAAAATTAGAAGCAAATTGTTGAAGTTTGAAGCCAATTTCAATTACTTTTGAGCTGATTATTGCTGTAAGATTGGTCAGAAAAGTATACATAATTTCCTGAAAAGAGTTGTCAATAATCTGCCAATTGATTATGATAGTATATTTGCACTTTTTCAAACTATTTGTCACCTGTTTAAACTTAAGGGCAAACATAAGTCAAAATATAATGTTTCTGAAACTTTAGTATATGGACTGTTTCTGGTCATAGAAATGGGAAAAAAATCCTTGAGTCACACATTCTTGTGTTTAAGATATACTACCTCAAAACAAGGATATATCAAAATGGCCTATCAAAACAAGGCCAACATCGAAAGTTTCCAATTCAATTTTACCATATAAATAAAAAATGTGATGTGTTCAGGAAAATGAGTCACAAGTCACAAAATTGATATTTTTCAGTGTTTTTTCCCAAGATGTCTTTGCAGGAATGTTTTCATTTTTGGGGTGCTTAACACTTTTTTTCGTAGCATGCATAAAGTTACTAAATTTCAAGATAGTGTATTAAATATATCATTGCTTTTCTATGGTAATTTTATAGAGTATATTTAGCCAATTTACTAGTAAATATCCACCCAGAGATATTGCAAACTTTTTCAAAAATAAAAATATCAAACTTGAAATATAGAAATACTTATTAGCTATAATCATGATGTTTACTATCATCAGAGTCTGCTTGATCTCATTTTTTCAAATATAATATCTTAAAAAACAGATATTTTTTTGCGACTTGTGACTCATTTTCCTGTGACACATCACAAATGTCATTATATCCTAAATTCAGGAAACTTTTAGAGTAATATACAGCTGGAAACATGAAGAATAGGGGGCCCCCTGTGAAAATATAAAAAAATATACATGAAATCGGTACAAGGCCAGGAATTCAAAAGCCTAGAAGATGGGCCATTTTTGGCCGAATGGCCTGGAGAATCTTTTTTTAAGCCTTGAATACTGTTGGAATCTTTTGAATGGCCTTGAAAATTCAAACCTGGTTTCCTTATTGATGAAAAATATTTGATCTAATGCTGTGACAGCATAACATATTTGGAATAAATTTCCCAGTCCCATATTTCCCAATCTAATTTTTTTTTTTTTTTTTTTTTTGGCTTTTGTTTAACGGCGGGCCTTATTGAGTCTCCGGCGGCCGTCATAACGTCTCCGGCGGTGCGCCGGAGACTTGTCTATGTAGGGAAAACCCTGCTTAATATTAAAGCTATACAAGTATGGGTTGCATAGCCACTTTTGCCTCAACCTAAGCTTCATTAAACACTTCACATTCACATTTTCATAGAAACAACGGTTGGTATAGTAACCTGATATATTTTAATCAAAATTGTGGATGTCGAAAAGAAATAAGCAATAGATTAGCGCATGGGGACCTGGGTTCGACTGACATGCCCCCACGTATTTAGTCATGGTTTGCTTAATAATTGTCCTAAAAGGTTGCGACAACTTCTAAAATGCTCAGGAGAGATTGGGGATTCTTTCTGTTCTGTAACCCTTAAGTTCCGTGTTCCGCTATGTGAGATATCATCGTTTGAACTACCGCACCGGGTTCACGGGTCACTACCCCAGTCAAACTCCAGCATGGTCATCCCTCCTGTGTGCTCCAGTGTCCAGTCACTAGCTATTTATAACTCATGGGTGAAGCTGAGGGGATTACCTAAATATGGGTCAAATTTTCTGTTCTCTACGTCCCTCCCCACCCATTTAAAAATGTCTTGTTCTCAACAGCAAAATGAGGTTTTAATTATTTTAATCATTTCATCAAAATGCATCATCCATTTTAAAAAATCACCTATATCCTGGATATATCAATGATATTTATCTTTTTTGACAACAGTGTTAATGAATACCGACATAATTATTTACTTAAATGATGGTTTCAAAAGTTATGAGAATTTATGATTATATTTAGTAGCAGAGACACAAATCATATAATAAATTGACTGTGTAATTAACTATACTCATAAGTAAGTCTTTAAATGATATCCCATTTGCTTTCTTTATGTGTACTGATAGGCTGATCATAGACTAATCATTGTGCCCAATCCTGCCATTCATTTACCATTTTACCACTTATCACACCAGATGGCGCCACCTATAACACTAGATGGCAGCATGAGCCAGCCCCTCATTATTACTAATTCCTTTATATTGAAAACACTAGTAAAGCAATTATATGATATTCATGCACTATAATATATTAATCATCCTGTAATTAAGAACATTTTGGATATCATTATCGTATATATATTCTAATTGTGTATTTTATGTATGTGATATTTTAGAGAGGGTGTAATAACAACACCCCTCCATCATGCACAATCCATGTTGTATAGTACCCTAAGTGGACTCAAGTTTCATCATCAACTTCCATCATTGCAAGCTGAGAGCTGGAAAGGTCTGAATAGGCAGGGCCAGTGCTAATGATAAATGATGAATAAAAGGATGCAACCTATGCTGTTGTACCATTAAAAGCTATCTGGGCTATAGATGTTCAATCTAAAGTTGCCTTCGGTTTGCTACTCTGACTGTACATGTCTGGCAAACAGCACCTCATGAGAACGGTAGAGGAGAAAATTTATCATAACAAATTTTCATAGTAACAATTAGCACACTGCCATGCCTGCACCAGCCATGCTAAAAAATGTCCTGCCAAATTGTGCAGCCCCTTCATATCCAGCTGCAGTGTAAATGCAGCCTAAATGCAGCCGGATGTGCAGCCCTTGCACATCCGAGCCAACTGCAGGAAAAGTGCAGCTGGATGCGCAAGGCTGGCTTACACTTCCTCACTTTTTCCCTGAATCCGGATGTGGTCCGTGGCTGTGCAAGGGCTGCACATCCTAAGTGCATCCGTGCAACCTGGGTATACTACCATATATTAATTGCTGAGAGGAAACACTCACAGATGCTGACCAAACAAACAAGGGCTTGAAGAAAATTTTTTTTACCTGACCCTAAAGGTGATGATAATAGCAATTTTAATAAGAGAATAGATATTCATGCTCTGTCCCCTTTTCTCCCTCTCTCTGTCTCTCTGTCTCTGTCTCTCTCTCTCTCTCTCTCTGCTCTGTCTCCGTGTGTCTCTCTCCCTTTCTGTCTTTCCTTCTCCCCGTCTTCCTCTCCCCCCCCCCCCCCCGCCGATCTCTCTCTTTTTTCTCTTCCTCCGCCACCCACTCGCTCACAATCACACCAGACAGTGTCATCCGACTCTCTCTCTTCGTGTCTGTCACCCAGTCAAGACAACTCCCCAGTCAGGCTCAGACTACTACAAACTCTGTATGTGCATGATGTGGGAGAGGGGAGACACGAGAGTGTGGTAGGAGTGAGAGTTGAGAGGTGGAGGTGGTAGTGTGTCTGTGCTGCTGGATGTACAACACACGGCTACAACAAGTGGAGCTAGATAGAGTAGGGTAGTCTCCTCCTTCTCTTCTTCTTCTCATTATCGCCCTGGGATTATTGCCAAATGTTCACCTATAGCACTGAGTGAGTGAGACACGGTGAGTTGAACTAGCTTAGCTGGCTGTCTATCCATCTATCTATCTATCTATCTATCTATCTATCTATCTATCTATCTATCTATCTATCTATCTATCTATCTCTAGTATACATGCATGGCATGATGTATACATACAATGTATACATGCATACACACATACATACATTATGTATACACATTCATACAATTACATGCATACATATGTACACACATTCATACCTACATGTATACATACTCTGCATACATACATTACATACATAAGTACCTATAAATATAACCTCTTTTTTTCATCTTCAACAACCCCATTTGGTCTACAAACACCAGAATTCTGCCCTAGAGTATGGCAAAATGGATTATGTAGAAGAAGAGATAACTTGAGAAATTAGAGCATTAGATTCGTTTAAAAAATAGATGGGTATCATCAGGACACTACTTGGCCAGATTATTATGACGAATGAGGCTGTAAAGGTTTATTTATTAGCAGTGTGTATAACAGTTGTTTATGAAGAATCGTGACGTGTGGGTTATCGTGATTATCGTAGACCATTTCTAGTTTGACTGGTGGTAATTTCCTCCACAAAAACTTTACAAAAATACTGGTGCATAATAGGTCTAAGAAATATCTGGAAAAAAATATCTTGTTGACTTTTATATTTTCATTGTTATAACTTCTATAAATCATTGCTACGGTGAAGATGAATTGTCATTAAGATACATTAAAAGTGATTGTTATTGCCTGGCATCAATCCTTGTATAAGAATATCCCCCCAAATTATTTTGAAATCACTGTGAAGTGAATACTAAATTAATGAGATAGAATAGGGTATTTCTTTTGGGTAATGTAGACGTAGAGGACACTAGTGTTATGTTTTCAAATTTATATAAGATTAGAATAATATAAATACATGAATGTACTCCTAAAACTATATTGAAATCACTGTGATTGTGGGATAAAAGGTTATCCCCATAAAGCGAATAGTGTAGGATAATTCATAATATGGAATTTTAACTATTGAGATGTATTCATATTGAGGTAATCTTTATTCTCAACATTCTCCATTCCTGTCTAGGTAACCCTCCCTAAATGCATTGCAAGCTGTGATGTGGGCATAGTAAATATTCCACTTGGTGTTGAATATTATATTTGCTATTAAGGTATAAATCATAGACGATTGGTATTATTCCCCCTTTCCTCTGTTTGCCCCTTTCAATTCCTTGCTGAAAGTTCTGATATGGAATATCAATACTCAAAATATTAACTTATCATAGAGGACTGGCGTTATTTCTTATAGTAGACGACCCACAGAGCACCTGTCTAGCTAGGAAACATGCTAGGGTAGGAAAAGAGGAGGAGGAGGTAGTGGCGGTACTGGTTGAGTTTGTGGTTGTACACCACCTGGGGACGACAGGAATCCACTCTACTACCTGTTCCCCATTACTATTATTATTATCACCGCTAGTCTGGTCAGGGTGTTTATCCCCTCTAGGCTTCTTGCTCCCTCTCCTGCTCCTCCGGCGTGTGTAGATATTATGGACTTAGAAGGTTGTGGTTTGGAGGGAAGAGTCTTATGGCATGGGATAGAGGGCGAGCGATAGCGAGCTCTCTATCCCATGTCCATAAGGCTATTCCCTCCAAACCACAACCTTCCAAGTCCTTTAGGGGTCGACCACAGACTCTATCCGCTGGTAGGATTGTCCGTTACAAGGGCAATTTAGGGACAAAACCAGACCAAAGACCCCTAAAGGGCTAGAGGATGGGATACCTGGCTGACTGCGTCCGAATAGGTGATAGTAATATTTCATGATGTAGGTGTGGTGGTAAAAAGACAAGTGTCCAAGTGGCCAGTCGCTGCTGCGTTGACACGACACCACTGTGTAAAGTCCCAGGAGTGTTATAAATTGTGGCAAATGATGGATGGAACGATGGATGGATGGATGGAGCTCACGTCAATTACCATTAGATATATTTTTAATAGCCTATATTTTAATTTTATCAAATTATCAAATCGTAACACCGTATTTCCTCAAATAGGAACCGGGATGGGGGTGGGCTGACTGAGTTTGTCCTTGTATTCAGAGAAGGTGGCGGGGGGGGGGGGGGGGGGTCGCGTTTTATTAGCTTTAAAATCCGTGCATATTAGTGTGTACACATACCATAAGCGGACTTTAAAAAACGCCATATCACTTCCCCGCCCCCTTGCTATGACTGAACATTAGTGAAGGCATAAGTCCCCAGTTTGTCTTTCCCCTTGACCTGGTCTTAAAACCAGCTTAACTGGCCTTGGTAGAATAGTTAGTAGTATAGGAGTACTAGTAGTAGTCACGAGTATACATCCAAATATTATTGTAATGAGTAAATGGTATCTAGTCACTAGAACCAGTCTAGATTCAAATGAAATGTAAGTTTATGGGAAATCAAATCAATTTGGAGTCTTTCACAGGGCGTAAAACAACTACAAACCAGCCAACCATATACCTTGATATTGTCAAGAAAATAAATTCCACTGGAAGAACTATTTCTAAAAGCAGTAGCTGACGCAGATCGTTGGAAGGGTCAACATGTCTATTAGGTCATGGTATATAACATAAAGAACACCAGCTCCTCCAATGAACATTTTATTGGCATTAACATTTGCACAGTTTTCAGGAACATACTTTTATTAGCAATATTTTCGTAGATGAACATATTTTTATTAGCAATTTATACATGTATTTATCAACATTAAAACATATTAATTAGCATATAATAACTTCTATGGATACATTCTTTAGTCAGGCAGTAGTCTATCTGATATTTATCATTCTGTGGTAGTACAGGTTGGGTGTAATTTGCCACGTATACCTTATAATATATAATAACTTCATTAGATGTGATTGATTGAAAGGAATCGGCTTTATAAATTACTGGTGAGGCCTATATAAAAAAAAATGAAATTCACCCGCAGTTCTCACTTCTCCGTGAAAATATATAGCCCTCCCGAACACACAATTTATTCGGGTTGTATGGACTGGACTGTAGGGTGAGGGTGTGTGTGGTGTGTAGATGGGGGTGGAAAAAGTAAAATATTCTATTATTTAAAATACCGTATGTACCCTATAAGAAATATTGCACTAGCCTAGGTTAGGTATCGTTCTACATAACCTAATACGATGTTGCGTCGTTGCTCCCTTGCTACCATGTAACGAGTAGTTATATATATCTATGAATTTATATAGATAGATTTATTTTATGAATTTTAGCATAAAACGATACTAAACTAATCAGTTGAAATTAACTTACAAGTTACAGATTGTGAGGTCCTATCAAAATTTGAGGTTTCAAAATTATATTCCATGCATTGATTCATAGGTTGGTGTACAGATCCATAGAACTTTGATAAAAAAATAGGACCTGGTCAATAAAAGAGCTACCGCCATTCTCACCTTGGCTTTGTGTGCTTTAGGTTATGTAATTGTATGTTTATCCCTGCTCTCTCCTCAGCCCTTTACATACACAAAGGGCCAAGCTAACTAACGAAGTACTCTATTAATATAATGTATAGTATTATAGAAATGGGCCCCTTGTCAAGTTGATAAATTGTTACTTGCTAGTGTTTAGTAAATTTATTTCTTGTAATTTGTTATCGGTCACTTCGGAAGTACTTCCCATTATTAATACTATAATATTTCCCTTCCTGCTCCTGCTCCTGCTCCTGCTCCACTTCTCTTCCCTCTGCTATTCGACCTCCTCCTCTTCCCTCCCTCTCTTATTCTCCTCCCTCTCCTCCATCCTCCTGGTCCCGCTCCTACTCCTCCCCCTCCTGTTCCTCCCCTCTCCTTCAGCCACCTCCTGCTCCTCCCTTCCTGTTCCTGCTCCTCCCCCTCCCCATCTTCCACCTTTTGTAATAAAGCCATCACATATCCGTCACCCGTCAGCCCCCTCCCTACCTCACTAGATGCACTCTTCTCTCACATCATTGTCACATCAGGTCTCACCTGGATAAACCAGTTACTGTGACACCTGTGATCGTACTATTGTACATGTAGCTAAGGTATGAAGGGAATGGGGTGAAGGGTGCCCGGGGTCATGAAGGGTGCCCGGGGTCACCCATGCATCTCACAATCTATGTGCACACTAAATGTGTTATTTATATTTAAGTACACGTACATCATTTTACAACCTATATCTAACTGACTTGCCACCACTGACACATGTGTATGCAATTGTATAACATTGTACTTGTATTTGTTGCATGCAATTACAGTATGATCTTCAGATCCAGTTTTAAAAATAATAAACATTTTCATCTATGCAAGCAATATAGGGATGAAACAGGTAAAAGATGTCGAGCTGTAAATGAGAGCCATGTATTTTGGTCTCTTTATATGCCAAGAAATATACTTCCACGTGCGCAGCGCAATCATTTGATCGAAACATACACTTGTTCACATATATCTGTCTGTGTATACACACATAGTGAGAGGACTGGAAAAGCTGAAACAACCCCCCCCCCCCCCCCCCCCAAAAAAAAAAAAAAAAAAAAAGTGCAAAAGAAGTGATTGTCCCTCTTAATTTCAAAACAATACACACTAAGAATAAGATGCATACATCTATGCACATACATAAGAATATGCATAATGCTTACAAACATGCATATATAATGGATGGCCACAGCAGCTTTTGTTCCCCTGTGCCTTCTCGGCCACACAACCTACATTCAGCATACACACTGGGCACCATCATCGCTGCCTCCTCCTCTTCTTCACTCAGTGGACACTTAAACTTGAAACTTGAAAAGTTTATGTGGAGGGTTTTTTTTCTATTTTGTGTGTAAAAGGGTGTGTGTGTGGGGCGGGGGGGGGGGGGAGGAGGCTTATGACCCTAGGCAGATTATTTGGAGAATTGTTGCTGTAACTGTTCTTTCACTAGTCCTAGGTGGATGATGGAAGGGTGGAGGAGGCTGCAGCCAGGGTTCGAACCCAAAACATGCCACAGAGCCGACCTAGTACATTAACTACCAGCCGACCTAGCACTTTACTACTAGTTACGTTTCCCAACCCTGGCATGGCCTGTCGTAGACAGGAGAGTACCCTAGCTATTTACTACCAGATTTCCTACCGTCCTTTACCTAATTAACTTACGTTTTGTCAAACATTTATTCTTATGAGAATACCTGTTCTTTATCTGGCTGTGATTAAGTGATTGTTTGAACGGGACAACACACAACCCTCCCTCACGAAGGCTACCATGCAACTGAAGGGGAAAAAAGTGATTAACAGTAATCTTATTTCAACAATGTCAGAGATTTCGTTTTATATACAAAAATCAAAAACTTACACAAGTCAGATTAATTGATTGTATCTACACAATGTGAAATGAGGTAATTTAATCTTAAGCAGTATTTTCAGTTTCACCCCTTACAGCAACTAAGTCTAACTTTATAACATAACATTCCGAAATCCCTGGTATACGCTTATTATATAGTATGCCTGTATAATCAAACAGAAGTTACAATGACTACAATCCTTCTATCTGTAATAAAGTTTATATTAAAAGGAAACTGTACCCTTCTGTAAACACCATGGTCAGGAAGAGAATAAAACTATTACCATTAAGTTTAAACAACACAGATAGATAAGTTATATAGTTGTGGCTTGTGGTTCTCCTGGTTTGTTAGGACAAAGTTTAACCGAGGGAAAACAATATCAATAAATACACTTTATTATAGATGACGTATGGATTAATCCAGGTTTTAGCTGATATAAAATCTTAAGCAATCAAAATACAGTTTCCTCTGTCATGTCGGCTCCACGTTGAAGGACAAAGTTTGAAGTTAAAATCAATTTTAATGTTTGCTTTGTGGTGTGTGCAAATATTTGTCAGGAGGTGTTGCGGGGAAGGAGGAAAAGTGAAGTCAATTTGGGTGGTGAACTGGCCTCGCTAAAGTTGCTTCTCACTCTGTCTTTCGTGCTGTCTGTCTGGACTCTTCACTCCCCCTCCCATCTCTCCCTTTCTCTTCCTCTCTCTCCATCTCACTCTCTGCCCCTCCCATCTCTCTCTTTCTCCTCTCTCCCTCTCGTTCTCTCTCGCTCCCTCCCTCAGAGCCTCTCCCTCCCACTTTCCACCCTTTCTCTTGTGTCTCCCTCCCTCCCTCCCTCCCTCCCTCCCTCCCTCCCTCCCTCCCTCCCTCCCTCTTCTCTTTCTCTCTCCCTCTCTCCCTCAGAGCCTCTGCCTCTGCCTCTGTCTCTGTCGCCCTCTCAATCTCTCTCCCCATCTTTTCCCTCTGTTACCTTCCCCATTGCTCCTCCACTCCTTTCTTTCTTTTTTGTCACTCCGTCCTGCACTCAGTTCCTTTATAGTTTACGATCGGGGCTGGAGCGAGAGACCTACCGGCAGGGGTGTAGGAGTGACAGGGATGGAGACAAAAGTAGGGGAGACAAAGGCAGTCGAGTTGGGAGTTGGGTGGTGGCAGAGGATGGAATAATATATAAATCATACTGACACATCCATTTCCAATGTGACCAGAAATAACCCAAGTTGAAGTATATATGTTAACCCACTTTAGCACATTATGTTGACCCTAGATCCTGTACTCATTAGTAACCATGCTCACTTCCTGTGATCCAGAGGATCCGATACACAACCTTTGACCTCTGACCCCTGTTGACCTGGATTATGTAAATGATCACCGAGGTCACTTGGTTTCATTAATGGAGGCATTGGGGTCATGTGTTACTTGTAACTCAATAGGCCAACTTTGTTGATGCCAGCATTTTGTTAAAGAAAAATGTACATCATGCTACTTTGTTATCCGTTCTATTCAAGTTGCCTTACACACTACAAAGCTATATATATACAACAACGCAAAATATTTATTCATGTAAGCCCAACAATCTATGTAGTTATCAGGGTCCAGTTGAATGCTACTCACTTGATGAACTTGATAGTAAATGATTACAAGATTATGTTAGCTGTATAATCACACAGCGTTAAAAACGCAGTACATAAATACTTACCGCTTAATTCTGTTGGACATCTATAATGAGATGGTTCTTGGAATAACTTCACCCTACATCCAATAAAAAGATGTTATATAACAAGTACCTTCATTAAATTGTTTTGTCCTGTGTTGAGTACATTTATGTATGTATGGATGTATGTACCCGTACCGGAATTTGATCCTACTGCCCCTACTACCCCCTTCCCGCTGTTTGACCCATGTGCACTGGGTACAGTTTACACTGGTCCACTATATACCGTATACTCTGAACCCCCGTCCAACATCGATAGATTAGTGGACTTGTGGGTGATTTTCTCGTTTAGTTCTCATTATAGCGGTGCAAATACTGGGCTGGTGCACTACCCAATCCACTGATATATCTGTATGCTTCCGAGGTTGGTGAATCATGTTAGCCTTTTATTATTTATTAGCCTTTTATCATTTTTGATTGTCTCGTCCATCACGTTAGTGTTCACGAGACTCCTCAACATAATTACATATTTAATCCTCAACTTACAGGTAAGTCTCGGTTAACTGTAAAAAAACCCACTGGGGCGGCTCCTCTCTTAAGGCTGTTGATGCCTCTATATGAAATAGATACAACAAATTAATGATGGTAGATTTATCATGTAAAATCATTAGATTAAAGATGATGCTATGACAATAGCATATAGTCATGTAACACGCAGTTGTGGTGTACAATTCAAAACGTCACAGTCATACTCTGTCTATTTTGAAATCGTATGTGGCCATTTCCACCAATTTGACAACATTTGGGCCCCTAGACACCCCCTGAGTACCCAAAAATAATTTTTACATTTATTAGTTGATTTGTTATTTTCTATCAACCTTATATATATGCGTATTAAACTGCCAAGTTTGGAACCATTCTGATTATTAGGAATTTGTTTACATGGGGGTCGAAAAATAGATCCCAAATATGAAAAAAATGCCAAAAATAGCATGACGAATTATGGTTCATATTTCTACATAAATGAGGATTTAAATTAGAATAAATAAAACAAATATGCACATAATGTATTGAACTATATTGTACTTGATAGGTCTCGACATAAGGGTCATAACACTTTTTATTTGGTGAAAATATTCTAACTAGAAGAAAAGTTACAGCCAAATAACCATTCAGTAATGGTAATCATAATGGCAGCGGCAAGGGTGACAGGTCATTGACCCTCTGCCCATTATATATGTATACATACACATTATATAACTCATTATATTTAGAATATATATAACATTCATTACCCTCGTTTACTCTTTTAAGTAGACTTGAATACTTGAATTGATTGTTCCTGTTCTGTTTAAGTTTTTAGAGGCAAACTTTTTAAGGATAAAGGTTCTAATATTATATATATGTTAGGGATACAATTTCTGACATTTTGTGATGGCAGACGTGACCTAGACAACGTGACGAAGACGACAAAAGCGTGACGAAGATTTTTTAAGCATTTTGCCAATAATTTCTGTCTACATAGATTGCTATAAAGCAAAGTTAATAATAAATGTCAAATTTAAAGTTTATTATTAAATTCATGCCTTGTAAGGCTCTAAAAACGGTAAAATAGGCGTGACGAAGACGACATGAGCTAGGGTTCCAAGGGGTTCCCACCACCTTTTGCCGCCATGTTATTTCTCAGCTACAATTCAAGAAAAACTCAAATCAATACATTTGATATTTTATACCTATATAATCCCATGCACTCTATCATTATTCATCAAAATTTGATATAATTTTTTTTTTTTTATTTATTTATTCCACCTTAGGCACACAGCGTGACGAAGACGACATGGGGGGCTACCCACAATTTTTTTTTTTGCATTTTTTTTTTACACATATCATATTCACGTAACCTTCTATCACAACATATAAAAAAAAATGTTCAATTTTGAAGATTATTTAGAAATTTAGCAATTCCACGGACTAATGGCTGTTAAAAAAAATGATTTTTGCCTCCAAAATGGGATTTTGAAATAAAAAAAAAAAAAAATTGGGCTAAAAATGCCAGAAATGTTGTTCCACAGGTTGGTAGAACCATCCTATCAAAAAAAATAATCAAATAAATGATAATTAACTTGATTTAAGCCCATTTTACCCCTTTCCATGGTTGGGGGCCAAATGTTGTCAAATTGGTGGAATTGGCCATGTAAGGGATGTATCTCCCCCTATTCCAGTATTAGAGGGAGTACATTGTGTATAATTTTTACTACTTTCACTTTTTGAAAAATAGTAGAAATTACTCATAATAAATTACTCATTGGTTATTGTCAAACTAATGATTAACAATAACCAATACTATCACTAAGGGCACAGTAGGTATTGGATTCTCACTGCTGGAAAACGTTCTGTAACGTCCCAGTTGCATGGTAGCATTCTGAGGGGAAGGATCTAGGTACATATATAGATGGAACATGCCAATTAATGGGGAGGGCAGGAAAGGTGTTATCCACCGAGGATTTAGGTGGGGGGACCGAGGGCCGAAGCGCAGCGTAGGCCTGAGGTCCCTCCACCTAATTTAGGTGGAGGGACCTCAGGCCTACGCTGCTCAGGCCTACGCTGCTACGGCCTACGCCTACGCTGCTAATTTAGGTGGAGGGACCTCAGGCCTACGCTGCGCTTCGGCCCTCGGTCCCCCCACCTAAATCCTCGGTGGATAACACCTTTCCTGCCCTCCCCGTTGGCATGTTCTGTATTTATTACACCCCTGAAATAAATACAACAGAAACTAACAGAAATGTGTATTCTATAATTCTGATAAATCATGTTGTTTTCCTCATTTGATTGTGTTTTTCTTGTGAACATCAAAGAAAGTAGTTCCTGACAATTTTTACACAGGAATAGTTTCGATTCAGTAGGCTACTGAGTAGGCTAGACCTAGGTTTATGGATTCAATTTAACAGAATACAAAGAAATATCCTATTTTATTGTGTTTCCTATAAAAAACAACACTTTATTTAACATCTGCCACACCTTTTAAGGACTTGAGTTGCATAAATAATTAAATTACAGAGGTCGGCTAGGCCTAGCCTACTGCTAGTAGGCTAGGGACGGCACCTACGACGATATCTATTTGACCCTTGCAGAACAGTTAGGCCTACATGTGGGTGACAGTGAATCACAGTGAATTGGCAGATTTAACACCAGTTTTGACAGTGAATCGACATGATTTGCAAAGAGAATAGGCTATATCAATATGAAGTAGAAATCCGGACCATTTGTGGACAAATAAGGAAGCTAGGAGGCTATTGATTTACCGTTTTTCCCTGATGCCGGCCACAACGCAAAAGCATACATCGTAACGTCTTCTATTTACACAACGTTAGTAACGCGCATTGTGCTTGACAACGCTTTTTCCCGCGCATTGATCAGGCCTACTTTTGTTATTAGCTAAGGGCGATGTAATTAACATGTTATCACCCGCCTTGACCAAGTGGGTGGTACAATGCTGAAGGTATGGGCAACTACATCACAGGGGTGTAATAAAGCCACGTCTGATCATCTATTCCATTATTTATGAACCAATTTCGTCGAAACTTTCAAAATCTTGACAAAATTACAAATCAGCATGTTTGTCTTAAAATATGTTTAAATTATTCTGTACCTGTAGTAGAGGCCATAAAGGATAAGGATTCACTCTCTATTTCTCTCGAAATTTTTTAGTATAATCAGTATTTTTGGTATGATCCGACTTAGCTCCCTGTACTATTTCTGTGTTTAAGAATCAAGCATGTCTTATAGTTTATTTCTTTGAAAGGTTTTTTTTCTGGCATTAATCATGGAAATATGAGTATGACATCACTTCAGTATGTGCTGCTTTATATGTATTGCAGCCAGATATCAGCTAGAGTGAGACGATCTCTCCATCAGTTTGAGGCATGAATTACTTGCCGAAGGATGAGAAGCGTCTTTATCGCTTGCGGGGCTACCACTGAGTGAGTCAAAAGCTCTGACGTGACGTCAATAACGCAGACGTAGGTCAACACTGAGTAACTCAATCCTATTGGATAATGAGTAGGAGTGAATGAATTTGATTCATCTAGAAGGATGAGTTATTAATTGATTCAAGTTTTATTTCGGGGGCTTTTCTGTACAGTGAGACGCTCGGTCTGTTGGTGTATTAGGAAAAAACCCTATCTCCGAAAAAGGGGATATGGGAGTCCTATCTGTTAAAGATCATTCATTTCCACTAAATAAGGCGTGGAATGGTTCCTATCTTTGTGTGTTTGTTTCCTGTAAAATTGACAAGACCAGTATTTGGTGGACTCACTATGTTTATAGTCTGAATTGTCTTTATTAGTTTTGTTATTATTTTCCCAACATTGTACAGATGGCAATGATGAAATGTCATGCATGAACCTAAGAAGTGAGGTTTTTAGCATCTGTAAATGGATAGTAGTTTTTACTATATACTTGCTATCACTGAACTGGCAGCCTTTATTTATTTTTTTCATTGTGGTTAGGACCTAACTAAAGTTGCTACAGTCACTTCAGTGAATCTGACTGTCCTCAGGATAGGAACTGTTCTCAGGAGGTGATTTTCTGGACTTCGTTATTAATAATATCAATATTGTTAATACTTTTACCTAAAAAGAACCCTATTAATTACTATAATTAGTAAGTATTATGTATTTCCTTACTTAGTTTTCCTTCCCCATTTTACCTTACCGCCACCACCACCATTATAGCTACAGGCAGATATCCCAATGCTCACTTGTGAGCTGAGAGACTTGTAGTATTTAAACCTTTGATTAATTACCTTGTAGATTATCCTTGATTACACTGAGCCTCTCCCCTACCTCACGCCTTCTGCCCCTCCTGGGAACACAATAATACTCAGTATCTGTGTGTGCAGGCTATCTAAATTATTCATCCCCAATACACCTCGCACACTTACTACCATCTACTCGCACGATCCACTCTACTTAAAATTCAGCATAATAATATACCTGATAATGGTACCTGACAGCTTCAACCTCAATTAAATCCCCAAATGCTCCCCAAATCCATAATCGGAAAAAAAGCTGTATTCCCGACTAAATCGATTTTCTTTCTGTATAATAAAAAATGAACACTGAAATTTCCCAGAACACAAAATAGAAATTTAATTTTTTGACGGAAATTGGCTGGTGATGCAGTTTTGTATATTATATACATGTATTATTCTGAGTGATTTATTTACCCATAGCCTGGAGCGCTCTTGTTTTATTTTTCCTCATTATACTTACGGGTGTATGATACTTGTATTACGCCTGGAGTTAAGAGTTAAGTTAAAGGGAATGAAAAGTTAGATGTGATTATGTCATCATTCAAGCTTCCCAAACAATGCCATGTCATTATGATGGTTATACCTTTAAGTTTCCCTGCATTTGTTTCTTTTACGGACATGGGTGACACAAAGCCCTTCATATTGTATATAAGAAACCTTATCATAGGATTATTATCCAGCGACCTACTTACAGTTAAATATCATGGCATGTCTTAATCAAAACAGATAAAAAACATCAGAGTTCTCTAATTTCATTGCAAGACTGGATTTAAAAGGCCGCCACGGTCCGGTGAACATACATAAGTAGCATGTTCTATGTACTGCCCCCCCCCCCTCTCTCTCTCTCTCTCTCTCTCTCTCTCTCTCTCTCTCTGGATGTAATTTGTCTAATATCAAGGCCTAAAATTACAACTTTACAACTTTTTGAAGGCTTCTGCCTTCATGATTGGTATACAAAGGAACTAGTTGAAGATCAAGATGAATGCATGAAACTGTCAGCTAGTAAATAGAGACAACTCAAATAAATTTGGATAAATCAAAAAATAATTCTTAAATTCAACTTCTAGTTCCATTCCCCGCAAATACCTACCTGCTTGTAGCTGAAACATGTCTCCCTCACACTTATGTCACACTGAGTAGCGAGAAAGAAAGAACAAGAAAACAAAAATGTCATAAATAGAATGAAGCAAACGAAAAACCAGGACACATTTAGTCTAGACAGTGAGGAAACCAGTTTTACATGGGATCCAGTGACTGGGGACTCTTCTCTCCACTCGTATCATCCACCACCTTTTAAGTCATGTCTTTCTTCCCTATAGACAGTCTTTAATCCCTTGGTGCTATATAATATATATATATAATATGGCTTTTATGGCAAACCAATCATTTAGTTTCTGGCATTGATTTGTCTGGTAGTATTGAGTTACAAAAACCTACCTGCAGTTGAATGGCTTCGTAGTAGGTAGGAATGTTAATTGCAATTCCCAAAATATAGTTAGATGTACATTCATCTCTCTTCTCGGTCTCTCTGCCGCATTTACCCAATTTTATGAGTACATACAATGAGATTTAAATAAGTATAAGATAGTATAGATACAGAACATATAGGATATTTTGCTGTAAGTTCATCATATATTTGTACAGATGTGACAGTGTTATCATAAAACAGAATGTATCGGATATTTTACTCTGTTATAATAAGTATGTTTGGGTATTATGTGACATTGTTGTTGATTCTTATTGATTTCTCTTTGTTTGACAGGTGAGTTGTTAGATCCTTCCTCTTACACATACGGCCGCCATCACCGGAGAATTACAGGTAAAAATCACCCCCTGCCTCCTCCTGCTCCGCCACCTCCTCGATCCTCTCGCTGGTAGGGTCAATATTCAGAATGCGATGGGGGAGGGGGGGGGGGGGGGGTACTAGCGCCCTTTTTGGGTCAAAGTTTATAGAATCAATGGTGGAATGTACTACCTGTCACCATTTGAGATTATGCTAAAAGGCTCCAATAATGGTGCATTTTATTATTGAAATTTTCCTATTTAGTTATCGGGAGGTAATTATCAGGGTGGAGTGATGGCGAATGTTTTTTATTTCGTGGAGAAACATCGAACCATAACTCTTCAGGTCGAAGTTATGTCATTCATATAAGTAACTAGTTTTTTTAAAGAACGATTTCAACTTGTCCCTAAGTTATTCGGGGCATGTGTTCGAACTCTAGGTGTGCTTTATTGAATTACATATTATTTACAATTACAATATTACTTATGTTAGATTGTTCAACTGAAGACATTCATTATTAGCTCATTTCAGGAGAATGATACATTAAATAATTGTAATCATGCCATTCCAAACTTTGCTCAGAATGTTAAATCTACGCAATCTCTTGGTGTGAATATTGCCATGTGATATACTTGGTATGTTTTATTAGGCTACTTGTTTAGGATTATATAAGGAGGGATATGAAACTGCTGCGTCGTTTGGTTTCACATAACGATAACGCACCTGAAATTGTTATTGATCTGGTTAATTAAAGTTTTTTGATACATACAATCGTAAATCTCAAGGTACCGCTATGGCTGACATCACTATGTAATTACTGATATTCTCTAGGAAAATGCTTAGGCATGGATTACTCAACCTTGATACTAATTATGTATCAATATATCATTGAATCTCAGCATTATTTGCCAGATTCTGTGAAATATGATAAATTTGTTCATGGCAATTTATTGTACTTCGGTTACCTCACTCAGGTGTGCCCTGTATAATTGAGATTGACGATTAAATAAATTGATGATTAAACAGATTGATAATCAAATCTATTTAAATCTATGCCCAAACTCCTGGGTTCACTCCAGTGTGTACACTGAAGGAGTGGTGGTGTGTGGATATGTCTGTGCCTGGTGCAATATGATATTTTGCCTTGCAAGCAAAAGCAACAACAGAGACACGTGTCATCACTGATATATTACCAGTTAATTTTCGTTAATTTATTATACTATTCTGTAGTCTATTCATCCCAAACTCATCCCAAAGTTATCAAGATAGAATATTAAAGGATTTTGGCGCGTTCTTCTTGGTGTAAACTCAAAATCTCGTTATTTTCAATATGACTATTGTCATCTTAAACTTTAGTCCAGTAGAAATAGGGTTGAACCTAGGACAAATTGCAACGTAGGTTTTTTCAACGGTTTTGGGTACTATTAGTACCCCTTATCAACATACTAAAAGTCTATAAAAATCTAGGTGGGGGAACACCCCCAAAATCGCAAAAAACAAAATGGCCGCCAGTAAACCTTTGAAATACCATAACTTGGGTTAAAATCAACTTATATTCAAGTGTGAATATACTTTCTTAATGTTTTGAGGCATGAGGAACACAGTAGAATATGAATAAAGTTGATACAAGCAATGATTAGTGAGTAATTATGCTAATTACTAAGAAAAGGAAGGAAAAATCACCTAAATTACCTCCTGTGAAGTGGTAACAAATATAATTCAAGTTGTATAAGGGCATTCATGACCATGGACACTAGGTAACATATTTCTGTGGCCATAAATGTACTACAAACATTTCAAATAATTATAAATGCCACCATGGTAAATGGCATAAAGACCATGCTACCATACGACTAATCATATGCCCTCCTGGCTTTCATCATAGGCTGTTTGCAGTCACCTCTGCAATGGCCATGTTAAAAAGTTAATTTTTCTGCAAGAACACACTGAGCGTTGCAGCAGATAATTGTCACAGTTGGCAAATTTCGGGGGCTGGGGGTGGGGGTAGCGCCCCCCCCCAACTCTGGATTCACCACTGATTGGTCAGAAGCAAGAAACAAGTCAGTAGGTCTGACTTATTCATCTTGGAATTTACATCACCAATTCTCAGGGAGAGAGTGGGGTTGTACAAATGTGAACACAAGTATATATGGCTATGGTACTTAGTAGCAGTGGGTGGAGGTGGTAGGAGCTGTGGATTTATGGTAAGTTTACCAGAGAAGTACAGGTACTGTAACAACAAATTTAAAACTGACAATATTTCTTATACTGGAGTTCATCCTGACTTTGGTTGAAATTGTCAGTGTTGTGATATCAGTGAGTACACATTTATATGGAAACGAACACTGTGAATGCTATGTTAGAACACATGTCATTTCCACATATCAGACTGTGGATGCACAAGCTGGACTGCCACCTGTACCACATGTTAGTGTTTAATTCATTAGCATAGTAAAAATCACTTTAGAAGTAACTGGCCTTGAGTTAACATCTTTCTAATATCTTTATCCACAGCTCCAACAATTTTTTATTTTAATATAGAGTAAATATTATTCTTTAGGGAATATTACTTTTATTTAACTTATACCATATACTATGATAGGATGTAACAAGGTTGGTTTCTGACTTACTGTACACAATGCCCACAAGTTTTATTCGACCAGGGATGTCACAAGAAGCTGTAGGCATGTACAATGTACCATATCCTATGCTATTTCTCTCAGTCACAATCTTTCCTCTTGTCAAACCTTTATTTGATCAGCAATTGAGGCCATTCTCAAATTATATTAGCACAACATCTGATGGGACAGCCCTTCACTACTTCATTGAACCCAAACTGAAATAATTCAATAGTACACACTCTTGGAACTTATCATGAACAATTTTTTTCCATTCTTCTAATTTACATGTTCTGGAGATGAAGACTGTCAACAGTATTCTTTCGTATAGTGGTGTCATATAACATAGCCAGGAAAGAGCAATTCTGGTATGGATTGCAGGTACAAATTCAAGTTTTCAGTCCTTTCTGCTTTGATACATTTGCTAAGGATACTAATCATTTTTAGCAATTATTGTGACAAGGCCTACAGATTTGAAAGCAAAGCACTGCTTTCTTATCTACAGTGCCTCAGGTGTCTGTAGAAGGTGGGTCCTCATACACAAGTTAGATGTACAGTCCATAGGTGTAAACAATCTCTGCTCTGTAAACAATCCTCATCTTTCTAGTTAAACCAAGTTGGCATTCCTGCTCAGACAGTAGGCATCCAACAAAGTGTTCAGTGCCACAAGGTGTTCAGTGCCACAAGGTGTTCAGTGCCACATTTACAGGTTACATCATTATCGCCTACCTGGTACCCACACTTCATTTCACCCAATTCAGAGCAGCCAAGCCCTGATGTTAGTCTCTTGAGGCATGTCCATTTAGATATTTTTTGGTCAGCACCAGGCAGAAGATCTTTAGCACTCATGGCCATAGTTCCTGGCTGGCAACCCTCATTTCCCATAGTGTTACCCTTGTACTGACTACTTCATTGGAATGGACCTTATTGAGAAAGCCCCTACTTGATGTGAGTTTTCTGATTGTTGGCTTAACTAAACAAGGGATGTCGCTCATCTTTAGTCTGGTGCTGGCATTCTTTATGGTGGATCTCTGGTGGTCCTATGCCTGAGAGGATGTACTAGCTTTCTGTTAGTGTTGGTCTTAGACATCTGGTAGTTAGCTAGGAGGTTGCATTCATGGCTGGTCAACTTTCTTAGCATTAGCAATTTATTTGGTAGAACATCACTGCTCTAATCTGCTTAGATGGATCCCCCCAGTTAAATGGTTGTAGACTGGATATATATCAGTTTGATGTTGTTACTATCACATGACAGAACTACCAATGGCTAATTTGTTCTGCTGGCCTGGGTAACTGCAGCAGACTGAGACATTCTTGCAGAAAAATGAACTTGGGGCATGTTCCAGCTTGTGGTCAGTACAAGGGTGACTGTGAAAATAGTTCAGCTGCTAATGATGAACATCAGGAAGACATATACGGTACCTTATGCAGCAGGCAAATAACAGCACTGTCTTTATTTTAGTTATCATAAAGATAATCTTTACTAATAGGAGACTTTACATATTCCGCAGTCAGTAACTGCGGGACAGCTTTGAGTCATTTTGCACATGTGCAACTCATTAGAGCCTCACCCAAATGCGGGCAGAAATGCTCCCCATACAAGTGCTCACTGGACCCTACCAGTCCCGCTCACTGACCCGTCAACACCAATAGAACTGGCCGCTGCCTGTGCGTGTGGCCCTGTGCATACCTGTTTCTTGTAGAAACACTCTGACAAAACTTAGCATATTCTAGAACTTAGCGGGTCAATCAACCTCAAACCTGGCATGATTACTCTAAATATATGATTCTATAATCCTGCCCAGTGCGTTGGACAAAGCTTTAAAAAGGTTGGAGCAAAAGGGTTGGGAAAGTTGGGCACTATGTTGAAGGGATAGGGTCAAAGGATAAGTGCCCGTCCAGTGGTCTGACTGCAGCGCCACACAGGAGGGGTGGTAATGACCCACAACCAATATGTGAAGCACACTATTACAGAGGTTGTATTACTGTTAGGGCTACAGAAATAATTTACCTAGTATAGTGTTCTTAGTAATAAATACCCTTATACAATTTGAATGATACATTTTTCAATTTGCACAATCCAAATTGAGTCAGTTTTTTCCATCTTTTTCTCAGTATCAGTCGAATTTCATTTGTTGAGTATTGGTTTTATTGATTTTATTTACCTTCCATTGGATATCTCATGCTTAAAACATAGAAAACTGTATTAACAATTGAATATACCTTGATTTTACATTAAGTTATAGCATTTTAAAGGGTAAGTGGTCAGTAGAACAAGGTTGCTTACAAAAATGGCATCTTGGTCTTTATGCAATTTACCATAGTAGTATTTATTTATAATTATTTAAAGTTTTTGTATTATATTGGGCTACAGAAATGTTACCAAGTGTCCTTGATCATGAATGACCTTATGCAACTTGAATTATATTTGTTATCACTTCACAGGAGGTAATTTAGGTGATTTTTCCTCCCTTTTCTTAGTAATTAGCATAATTACTCACTAATTATTGATTGTATCGATTTCATTTATATACCATTGGATTCCTCATGCCTCAAAACATTAAAAAAAAATATTCACATTTGAATATAAGTTGATTTTAACCCAAGTTATGGTATTTCAAAGGTTTACTGGCAGCCATTTTGTTATTTGCGATTTTGGGGGTGTTCCCCCACCTAGATTTTTATAGACTTTTAGTATGTTGATAAGGGGTACTAATAGTACCCAAAACCGTTGAAAAAACCTATGTTGCAATTTGTCCTAGGTTAGGCCCTTTTTTTGCTTAGATCTACTGGACTACTTAGGGAATCCTCTTTGTAATTGAAAATTAGGATAAAGCTTCCTAGATTGGTATATCAAGAAATAGTTATCCTGTATTATAATCAATCCTTTTTACCTCAAATTGCCAAGTTGTAGAACATCAAAATGCAAAAATAATAAAAATATTTCGGACAAAAATCTTTGAAGTCATGATAAACAGAACAAATATAAAATCTTCGGCATTTAAATTCTTCCTTTCTACAGGCCAACAGGGATCAAGGAAGGAAATAATTGAGGAAAACAGTTTCTTGTCGGTTTAGCCGGGAATGCGGTTCTGCTGGCTATAGCCCCCGCTAGGTCACACGTGTTTTGGCCCAGATACTGGCCCTAAGAGGATAGAATCTGTTCCAGTTCAAACATGTTTTTGTGATCCCATAATGGAGGACTTAATTCACAGCTGCACTCTTCGCTAATTCCTTATCAAAACTGACCCTTGACTTTTGACCTGGCGTCATTGACCCTAGTTCATGTCGAAAGGGGTTCATTCATTTCTATTGTTGCGCCAAAGAAAATAATTTTAAGTTCATTGGATAGAATTTTCATTTCTCAGATTAGACCCGGAATTCAGTATTAATTGGGCTTTAGGCTATCTATTAAAAGGATTCTTCTAGCGTTCATTCATTCATTCATTCATTCATTCATTCATTCATTCATCCATCCATCCATCCATCCATCCATCCATCCATCCATCCATCCGTCCATCCATCCATCCATCCATCCATCCATCCATCCATCCATCCATCCATCCATCCATTCATCCACACTTTAGGCTATCTATTAAAAGAATTCTTCTAGCGTTCATCCACCCATTCATTCATTCATTCATTCATTCATTCATTCATTCATTCATTCATTCATTCATTCATCCACAATCTAATCGCGTTAGGACACCCTCATTTGAATTAGATTTGGAGTTACATTCAAATAAAGTTGCCACCCCAACCAGCTGCTCATTCTATCCCCTACACAAACTACTGAAACATGAATGTTCTTGTTTTATTATCCATCCATCCATTTAACTATATTTTTGAGAGCTTGTAATGCACTATTAGGAGAAAAAGTTGGCGATATGTGTCCTGATGGGCCATTTGATTTCTGCAATTTAATGCAGTTATAATGGACCTTTCACGGCCCATTGTTTTACGAAGTGCTTTAAAGATTATAAGTGGGAGGAAAGGATGTTCCAGGATAAATGCCATCTTTGAGTACATAATAGAGAATGATTTCTGCTAAATATAAAATCGCTCGATTTAATGATACCAACTAATGTAGACCCATGGTTGATTTGGCTGATTGTCATCCAAGCAGAGCGACGTTGAAATTAATTTTTGGATTTGTTATTCCGACCTAATGTTTGTCCAACATTTCGGACCCCTTTCCCGTTGGTCCTTCTTCAGTGACTTTCGATTTAAGTTTGCATCACAGTGTGAGATGCAGAGGTTTACTATGGATATTCAAATATTTAGATTCCTAGGTGTCGCCAGCCACTTTGGGTGGCGACCTCATACTAGAGTAGCAGTCCCCAGCCCCCAGGCCACTGAACATGATAAGGTTGATACAGACTTGGTTATTCCTCTGGTTCTATTATCTCTCTTCCTCCATATGTGTGCCTTATTTAAAGATACTAGGAACCATTGTTTGAGACATGAACCCCCATTAGAACTTCATTATTTGTCTTTTTTATGTATATTCCTCTTTGTATGTTTTTTTAGTACAGTCTCTTCCAAATTCCCCATTTTACAATAAAATTTGACCAAAGATTAAAATGATCAAAATCTGATTTTTTTTGCGTGGGGATGGCGGTGGGGTATCCTAATGCATGTCTTGAAATCAGTTTAAAATCTTCTTTACAGATAGTAGAGGCCCTAGGTAATAAGAATTCACTAATTCTTTCCTCGAAAATATGCATACATATGTATGTATGTATACATGTATGTATACGTATATGTATGTATGTATAGACACGTGTATAATCAGCTGGTAAGTGACAGGCTGACCTCGTGGCCTGCTAATGTGGTACAGACCAGAGAGCAAAGATCAGCCCCAGACAATGGTACAGATAACACAGGCCTAGGTCTAGATTCTCAGAATAGGAGGGGGAGATAATCTTGTGTTATGTTTCTAAATCTGTCTATTGTTTAAAAATAAATTTTATTGAACACACTGTTATACGATGTACATGATATTTTCAGCTATTGGAAATCTTAGTACTGTCTTTTATATGCAACATGTGTATAATGATTAGTAGTATTTGATATAAATGGTGTTGTTGATATTTATGGGGTGAAATATAAATGAATAAGTGAACCAACCCCCCTTTCTTTCCTCACTATTTACCTCCCTATCTCTGACCACTGAGGCAGTGAATGTGATACAGAGAGATATGTAGAGAGAGCGATAGGGAGAGATAAAGAACTCTCTGTGGAGCGAAACCACTCTCTCCTGAGCTTATAACACTGTCACTCCCCTCAATACCTAGCTCTACCTAGTACACCTAGATTCAGCCAACAAGCCACATTCGCAACCAAGTAGCTGTTTTTGAGGAGTACCTTACTTTGCATGAATACCTGCTGACAAGGTTGTACAGGTAAAGTGACAACTGCAGTCCATTCTCCATAAGCTGATCAAATCATTATGTATGAGGTTTCGGGTCCCGGTTCGGGGTGGTGCAGTGGTCCACAGCTCTGGACCCAGAGGTTTGAAGGCCTACTTGGTTCGCACCCCATGTAATGGTGGATTGTGAAAAACATCATCCTACAGGGGTTATTAAAATGATATACACACGAAGGTAACTTGCCTGGGCAAAGAAGCTGAACAGAGGTGGGGAGAAAAAAATCAAGGAGCCCTTTTTAAATGGGATCCATTTCCACCTAAGCTTATTATGAATTAGTTATGATTTCGGCTTATATTATTATCATGTATTACGGGGATGTTCCTAGTTATAAGGTACTTTGTCCTGGGATAGGATTGGGGACTGTTCTTTATGATGGTATGAATACCAAATTATATATGAACTGTACAAATTTAGTTGGTTCACTTTCATTCAAGGCAATTATATATGTATAACCAAATTCTTACAATCAATGTTAATCTCTTAAAGAATCTTCATGTTTGCTAGAGGTGCAAACGATATTTCGACTTATTAACAATTATGGAAATAATAATAATAACAACAACAATACATTGTACTAAAAGGAGGCGAGGGCGGTAGTATGTAATGCATTTTACATGTTACTGATTGTAGTATACTACCCAAAGAATAAGGTGGGAGGAAGAAGGTCCTGGTACAAAAAGTACGAAAATAATCCTTATATATAATCATGAAAATAATCGTCAATATATAATAATTATACGTATGAATATACTACTCATGTCTACTCAAACTACTTTACATTCTCACTCACGGGGAACCTGGTTACAGTAATGCGTGGCATGTGCATTATGTGTAGGCTTGAGTGCTTCATGCCTTGTATAATACCTCCACCTACTCCCTTAGTCCCTGCTCCTGCCCCTCCTTCTTTTGTCCCCCCCCCCCCCCTCCTTCTTCCTCCTCCTCCTCCTCCTCCCTTTCTCCTCCTTCCTCCTGGCCCTCTTCCTCCTCAGTAAGTCATGCTCCTCCCCCTTCTTCCTCCTGCTCCTGCCTCTTCCTCTCGCTCCTCCTCTTCTTACCGCCCCCCAACTCACACTTGATGCCAAACCAGAATCCTTCTCATTAGTTGCTATGTTAATGTTTTAATTGCTATACTTCGCTGTTCAAGAAATTACTCATACTGAATGTATGCACTAACTCCTGGGTTCACTCCAGTGTGTACACTGAAGGAGTGGTGGTGTGTGGATATGTCTGTGCCTGGTGCAATATGATATTTTACCTTGCAAGCAAAAGCAACAACAGAGACATGTAACCACTGGAGTGGTCCTGTCGTCTGCCCTACATACTGGATTTCACCTGGTAGTCTGTTATTGTCCAAGGATTAGTTAGGACAGGTAAGGGACAGCACTATTGGGAAAAAGTAAGTGTGTGGTGTGTGCGATTAATATCAATATTAAAATCAATATTTTCTTTGAAAAAAAAATATCATTTTTTGTCTTGTGAATGCAGACCAATAATAAAAACAATATTATAATACAAGAAAAAAACTGTATGTTACTATATTTATGCATGTATACATGCATGAATGTACATGTACATGTACTTGATCATGATGTACGTATGTTTGGATATAATACAACTCCCCTATTTTAACCATGGTCTCATAGTCTTCTCTTGTATGTAATCCTTTGATTAGCGGCATACTTAGCATTCTTACCTTTCATATTTGAGTTCAGCATATGGTAGTACGGTCTCCCTTTGTTCCAAATTTCAATTTGATAAATCTCTACTAGTTTAGGGACCTTAACCACTGTACTGTAGTTTACCTTAGATAGTGCAAAAAATATATTACCTGAGACTGAGAGAAGGTTCTCGTATAATAAGTGTAGGAAGTCAACGTTTTCCCACCGGTCCTGTTTACAGTTTAGCTTCGTCTCTGTTGATCTAGTTGAAATTGAATATGGTATAAAGAAAATCTACGATAAAATGGTAAACTGCCTGAAAACACATTTTTATAGATGGGTCTGATGTGTTTGTTGGTACATATTATAAGTAAGGTGGTCTGCTGTAATGAATTACAGTGTCACCTTGACATGTCATTATGTTAAGTCGCCGACCCCGGAACTCGGCCCTGAAATACCAGTATTTCTTCCCTCTCCAACATATCTATCATACCTTCGAGAAAGCTCTTTACTGAGAGATATGCGGTCAGTAAGAAGTTGGTCTATTTTATATGGGCTGGCCCACCTTGAACACAATTCTTATACAATATATATACACCGCCTTTCTTTGTCTCTGTGTCTCGGCCTGTCTTGTCTTGTCTCTATTCCTTTTCCTCATTTTCCATATTCCGTACCACCACCCCCCTCCACACACACCGCACTCTTTTTTTACCTAAAGCGTTTTAAAATAATCCTTTTCATACGCCCTCCTGTCCTCTTGTTTTCCTACCCTCTTTTTCCCTACCTCTCCACCCCCACTGCACCCTACGCCCAACAGTAGTACTCTGTCACAGTGTGTTATGTGACAGGTTTGTGTACTGGGTTGGGTACAGGTGTATTTACTAGTATTGATCAAGTTTTACCAATAATATCCCCCACCCAACTTTGCCTAGATACAATACTAGACGGGCGGCCTTGTTATTGTTATTCTCTTTGTGGCATCTGCCTTCTGTTGTAGCGTTACAATGATATTATTCCTCTGGTAGATGTACAGGAGAAGGTATAAACAGAGAGAAAGGTATAGATGTTAGAGGTGTAATTGTGTATAGAGCAGAAGCACATAATGGTACTAAGTGGGGTGGGTGCATGTGTGCGCGCCTTCTTCTGGCTGACGCATATAATAGAAACCTGTAGAAACATATTGCCAAATAGCAGAAACAAATAAATTTTGATGAATTTGATGAATTTTGATGAAACGGTGTACATATATGTGTATGTAGGTAAGAAACATATTAAGAAAGTGTGTATGGACTACATACATGTCATACATACATCATACATACATACAATTAAGAAAGTGTGTATGGACTATATAGGACTAGGTGAAAGCCCTGCATGCATACATTGGTGAAGGTGAATTCATAAATGTATATCCATATGCATACATGTACATACATACATGTCATACATACATGTCATACATGCATACATACATACATACATACATACATACATACATACATACATACATACATACATACATACATATTGATTGTTACCATTACAATGTATATATTGAAATGAATTCACGTCTGAATGTGTGTAGATACATATATATGAATGTCAATGTGCACTTGTTAATGCCGTTCTTAGGCGTGCTACTTTCTAGAAGAGAGTTTCGTGAGTGGTCCATTTTTGTTCTCAGCCTAAAACCTAAAATATTTACACATGTTCTTATATGTACGACATCCTTGTCCTAAATACATATATGTATGTATGTTGTACATAATTATTTTCATATATTCATGTTTGTAAGCATGGAGGTTAACTGTAGAATCATGCGTAAAACTGGCTGCCATTTATATCTAGAAGATATCAGCAATATTATCTAATAAAAAACGCAATGAATCATGCCTGATCCTCAATTTTGCATATCAATGATATGTTATAATATCACAAGCTTTGTCATTCACCGTCGTTCATTAATTAATCATCGTCATGCAATGTTTAACATGTTTGAGGGTCTCAATCAATAAGTCATGTTGATCTGAAGAAGGTAACTTTTATTCCTATAGCACCAAAAAGAAGAAGATATATTTGATAAAATATTAGACTATTGTTCGAATACTATCTAATATATCCTGACTGAAAGAGTGAGAATGAGAATATGCAATTATTGTGCGAGTTATTTTTTATGTTGAGTAGCGTGTGCTATGTAGGTGTTAGAATGCTGGGTGTATAGATTTAATATTTTGTCATGTTTAATCGTTGGTGTATTAATATACAGGTTACTTGATGTGACAGCGGTTGCCACACCTATTTCACCTTATCGTGTACCTGATTTCTCTCTCCTCGTCTCTCTCCATTGTGTCTGTTTCACTGTGCCACTCTCCCTGTGTCCGTCTCCCACATTTCCTCTGCCTCTCTAGAACGTTATACACAGGGGGAGTTAACCACATTGGGAGTCTACCTTAAATGATCATGGGGCTATAACCATATTAGGCAGAGATACAAATGATTAATAACCTCCATTTCTGGCTGGTGCACTGATGGTGTATAATCCCACGGGTTCGCCTCGGGATTATACACCCTCAGTGCACCAGCAGGCCGGAAATATCGGTCATTAAATAATCCTTATAATAATTAATAATATCTAAACTCGTTGATAATATATATATTTATCATGTTTAGATATCAGACGGGCGTTGTTACAGACGTCAGCACTTGTCACCTGAGTTTAGAAAGCACACCTGAGAATGTACCAACATTGAGAATGTCGGTTCATCTTTTACGGCAGGTACATACAGGTGGAATTATGTTTTGTATCACTCACCTGATGTACATCTCATGATTATTCCATATCACTGATCACAATATCAACATCTCCTTTGCCTGATATCTAACTCCAATCCTGGGTTAGATTAGGGATAAGAGAAGAAGGGGGGTGGGGGGTGGTAACCTTAGGAGTGAGGTGAAGGGAGTAGGGGGCAGAGATGGCAAGAAAGGGGTTTAGGGATGAGGAGAAGGGAGCGTCTTTACTTGGTTGTTTCAACGTTTGTTGTAGCAGGATGTGGTACTTATTACTTAATGTCTTAATACAGTAAGCAGTGGTCTACAATTCTCGCAGTATACCCAAACCTAGCTTTCTTGAGATTTTAGTTGATATACAATTCAACAACTTCAGCATAAAGACGGGGTGGGGGAAAGTATACAAAGTAAAGTTGCATGACGCCAACTGACATCAGTCATATAAGAAGAGATCACTGGCACTGATGGCCGGTTTGTACAAACTATACACAGACTGGGGAGGTGTTACACATGAAAGGCATCACATGCTATCCATGGCAAACACACGCAACATATATTCATTGCCATGAATAATATAAAAAAAGGTTTTGCCTGATCGTTGAGCTATTGTCAAGACATTGTGATTAACTCAGCTGTCTGTGGGATGGGTGTCACGTCATCAGTAGCAGTTTCTCTCGTGTGTGGAACCAATCTTGCACCAGTAATAGATACAGTGGTCAAGAAGTGTGATATGTCTTACATTTAACAGCCTTCTAGATATATAACTGGGAACACGCACCATTCCTATTTTGTTGTCCAAGCACTTTAACTTGGTCCCTTTTAGAGATGATCAAGATGGTATACATGCTTTGCAATCATATACCTAAAGCTCGCGATATACTAGGATTGGGTTCTCAAAGGCTCGGCTTATTAATGTTGATTGAAATTTTCCTTCTCATCTCCTATTCCTGCGGTTCATATTTCTCCTGCACCTACGATTTCTGGTCTAAAGGCCTGGAGCGACAAAGGTTGATCGCACGTCACATTGCAAGGTAAGGAGAAGCCATGAGCTATCATTCTCCATTGATTTGTGAGATAAATGTACCTGCTGCCTTGACTCCATTGGTGCAATATAATGCGAGATGGGAAGAGGCGATATTATTTTTGTGTGTATAGCACATAGACTTGTTGTTATATTTCAATAGAAACAGTAATGATCTTTATATTAACACCACTTTCAAAATCTAAACCGTATCACTCCCTGTGGGGAAATATTGCTGCGACGGAAATATAGTATACAACACAAATAAGTCGGGAGAAATTCAATCGGTTTTAATGTTGTCGCTCAACATATGATCTCTTCAATGGAATTGTGTCCTTACTCCCATTCCTGCTCGTCCTCCTTGTATCTGCCTCCCTTCGGGTCCCCCCCCCCCCCCCCCCCCCTTCCCCTTATTTACCAATTTGCCTCGCCAACTTTCTTTCTGTACTGTACTTATATTGGATGGAATATAAAAGCCATGCCTTTCTACACAGAGGCAAAAGAAGAAAGCTGAGGGGAGGGGGTCAGAGATCACGCTCCCGTCTTCTCTGTCAACTTTGTGCTGACTTTCCGATCAAACACTATTGTACATCACAGCAAGATGTATTTCATTATATATTTTTCTATTAATATATTTTATCCAGTTACTTTGTTCACTACCGCCACTTAATTCTGGTCCATGTATTCCTGCTGCTGCCTTTGTCCTCATTCATCTAAAAATTTCTGTAGTTCCTCTCATTTCTCCTGTTCCCCCCAGCTATCCACTCCTCCCATTCTCCCTGCTACCGTCATGTGATCCTGCTCATTTGATCCTGCTCCATCTATTTCTCCCCCTCCCCCTTAATGCCCCCCCCCTTCTGGAAAATAATGGTGGTAGTAAGTTTTTATTCATATTTTAGAGCACTAGTCTATAACCCTCCCCTTCCCCTCTTCTCTTTCCCCTTCCCCCACTTTATAACTTAGGTAAACTTTACTTTTAGGCTGAGTACACAATCCCAACACATTGTACAAAGCCATCTTATACACGTTCCCACCCTAAACGTTAGGCACCAGTGTTTGCACTTTTATTTTTTAACATAAACCATACCTTTTATAAAAACCCGATATAGGAGAAAATTGGTGGAGCTTTTGACTTGTCCGCTAAATATATCCCCTCATAATATTTGTTTTTAATGTAGATCCAAGCTTTGAGTAAGGTGGGTGAGCTTATAAGATATGAGATAGGTTGTAAGCAGACCTCACATCTCAAATACGAAAATCTGTTTTGTATTCAGCCTATTGGTGCTACGGGGGTTTCCCTTTCAAAACTTTAGGCATACAAAGAAGACAAGCTCCCCTGGATGTCAAGTCTGTATATTAAACGCTGAATTAATTATATAGATAGAGATACTATTTCCTTTCATTGACATGTGGAATCAATCCCTGTTCATGTCTTCCTAGCCAGGAACCCTTAAAAGGTACATTTCTCTTGTTTAAAACAACTGTTATAATTACATGAAATGGACATTAATTCAGTTCCTGAAAGGTGGTTTCCTATTTTAAAAAAAAGGAAAAAATAAGTAGCCTCTGGATTTGAACCCAGTACCCCATGGAGACTCAGATTCAATACTATCCCCCCTCCCCAACACACACACTAACACCTACCTATAAATCGTACTTTCTCCTTTGACAAACGTAGTGACCAGGTTACAATTTGCAATCTGTCACTACTATTGTATCTGGGTCAGGACTTTCTTAATGATTTATACTTCAATACTTAGGTTTATCATTTCTGATCTTTAAAGAATTTTTATGTGATAGTATATCATGTTTAATATTGATTAAACATGCCTTAATTACGTTGCCAATAATAGTTAGAGTGGAGCATATTGTTTTGCTTGACTGCAATTTGCACGCATACATGTATGTAGGAACCCTCTATTAAAGTTGAATCTTCTCATGCGAGGAATGACATGGGTGATTAGTCATGTCCAACATGCCATATTCGTCAGTTTATATTGAGTGGTGGTGTGATTGTGTAGTGAGTCTGACTAATTATTAGTGACTTATTTCAACCTTGCCAAGTTACCTCAGTGATGTGTAAATATTGTTGTTCTTTTATAACTTCAGATAATTTATGGCGATTCAGAATCAAAAACAAATTTAGGTTTATATTTCAATAGTTTTCTTTGCTAACTTATATTAATTCTCTATATATTTTCATTGATAGGTCAGTGATAACGTATTTTCCTCCCTATTTGGCTACTGCTTCGCCTGCTATCCACAAACCTCATGTCAAAACTTCAAAGGGGAATAATATTAAAGGAGCATTTTTGCATTCATAGTTTTAGTTTGAATGCAAAAGCCTCTTTCTTCTTCCCCTTGTAAGATTTGACATGGTAGTGGATAGTATGCTTTAGTATATGTTTTACCCCTGGATATCTGTTCCCAGTTCATTGCAATGATGAATTACAGTTGTACCTACTAACTGACAATCAAAGGCCAACAATAGAAGCTAACATCCCCCACTGGAAACTAGGGCAGGTTGACCTAGAAGGACAGTAGTAGAAAAACTGTTACAGCATCAAACAGTAACAGTGTGATGGTTTACTTCCTCGTGCTAGTTGTTGTTATTACCATCGTCTCTCATCATCATTATATGACTAGCATAATTAACATTAGCAATTATCCCTTTGTTCTTTTATGGAGCTTTTAAGTAGCTTTATATGAGATAAGGAGTTTTCAAAGAAATAATACACGGTGTTTCCCCTCTGTTGCCTGTACTGAGAGTGGGGCGGGAACTTTTTATGGATACGTATTTCTACAACTGCGAAAGTCAAACAACCCATAATTATCATCTCATCATTTGTTTTCTCTCTTTTTCGTCTCAAAATTATAATTAAGCTTGGATTTATGTTAGTAAATTTATTGATAACATTGTCGATCAAAACCTATTGTAAACTTATTTCATCATTGATCAAAATCTAGTGTTCACGACTCTAAACACTTAGTTCAATCTTCCATCGCCCACCCAAACATTGCCAACAAAAAATGCTTTTATTGCGTTTAATATATGCGAACATACCTTTCATGTACCTTGTATATAATACTTGTATAGATTTTTTTTTTTTTTTAAAGTAAAAGGATGCTTGATCTCAGGCCGAGTATTATTGAGATGAAGGAAGAGAAGAGTGTATGTATGTGGGTCATGCCCTGGAGAAGGTTTATAAGTGGTAATGGGGTTAATGGTTTATATGGTGACTGGAAGACTGCTAATGTTAACATTAGAACGTGAGCCTCAGGAGAGTCCGTTGCAATAATTAATAGTATATTTTATGCGTTTTTGTTTTGTCTTGTAACGTTTTAATAATTCAGTTTAATATCAATTATTTTGCCATATCATAGAAATGATAACTATCAGTTATAAATTCAAATTTATCTATCAAAATAATAAAGTTATTATGTTGTATTAAAATAGTTATATAATTTTATTCCCATTTTACTACTCCTAAGTTCTTTCGCCCTCAAACAATTAGCTAAAAAAAACTTTCATATCTTGGTAATTGTTTCAGGTCATTCACTCAATGCTATAAGTAGGGAGGTAGGTTACAGGGAGTGGTATCAGGCCATTCAATCAATGCTATAAGCAGGGAGGTATATTACAGGGGGTGGTATCAGGCCATTCACTCAATGCTATATAAGCAGGGAGGTAGGTTACAGGGGGTGGTATCAGGCCATTCAATCAATGCTATAAGCAGGGAGGTATATTACAGGGGGTGGTATCAGGCCATTCAATCAATGCTATATGCAGGGGGGTATGTTACAGGGGGTGGTATCAGGCCATTCACTCAATGCTATATAAGCAGGGAGGTAGGTTACAGGGGGTGGTATTAGGCCATTCAATCAATGCTATAAGTAGGGAGGTAGGTTACAGGGGGTGGTATCAGGCCATTCACTCAATGCTATATAAGTAGGGAGGTAGGTTACAGGGGGTGGTATCAGGCCATTCACTCAATGCTATATAAGCAGGGAGGTAGGGTACAGGGGGTGGTATCAGGCCATCACTCAATGCTATATGCAGAGAGGTAGGGTACAGGGAGTGGTATCAGGCCATTCACTCAATGCTATAAGCATATAAGCAGGGGGGTAGTTATAGGGAGTAGTATCAGGCTATTCACTCATAAAAGATAAAGATATATATATAGGACTAGTGGAGAAATAAAAAGTGGACAACTAAAGATTATACTGAAAAAGGAAAGCTGTAATGAGGAAAGAGCAGGGCTTAGTTAGCAAGAGATGAAATGAAGACAAAATATCACTGTGTTCGCTTAGAGGGCAGTGAGGACAAGAGGTCAAGTTATAGGTTGTATATAGTAGATGGTTGTTGACAGTTCAAGAACGCTAATGTCCGCTAATGAAGATAAAGGAGGTAGTTTGGGAATGGGGCAAGGGCGGGTATTTGTACTCATTCAGGCCCAGCTGGTGGGGACTGATTAGTATGTATAGATCTATGTTGTGAGCGTGCCTATATACACTGTACACTCTGTATGAGATATGTTGGGAGCGGCGCCCCATAGGTTTATCATTGGCCGCCTTTGATGTTTACACTCAACAATTCTCGTACAGAGTGTAGGTAGGTATGGTAAGTGCGTACACAGGTATACATGCTATGTATGTATGTATGTATGTATATATGTATGTATGTATGTATGTATGTATCCATATGTATGTATGCATGCATGCATACATGCATGTATGTATGTGTATGTGTCAGGGCGTCAGAAAATATATAATTCGCCTTCACCAATCATATCTCAAATAACCTAAGTTCTAGACCCCCAAAATGAGGTCCAAAATATTCATGTATGGGTTAGGGGAACATATTTATGCATTGGTCAGGACGTCAGAAAGTGTACAATTCAACTCCACCAATCCCTTCAAATAGCCCATATTCTTAACTAAAACATTCAAAATTCAGTTCAACAAACAAGTTCAAAATTCAGCTTAATATAACCATACATTTTTTTTCGAATCAACACAATACGAAATATATTCCGATACACCTAGTAATGCATTTAATGAATACACTGAATACACATATACATATATGAAATTATTCAAGTATGCATGCATGTTCTGATACATGACGTTTCAATTCTTCCAGTGGAAACAAGAGACCTTCTGAAGTCTTGTGATATTTTCCCGCATACTATTGATGTAGTTGATGTTGAGTGTCAGTCATGAGGATGAATGGTTTCCTGCTGGTCTATTTGGAGATCATCGATCTGGATAATAATTTATTTAGTGTATTTTGACAGGATATATGACGAAGAAAATATATGATTACTTCAGGCAGCATAACCGGTCCTATATCTTCCCCTCGCCTCATATTCCCCTTCTTCAATCTTGTCTTGGAAGGTGGAAAAGCATGCTATATTGAGCTATTAACGATTTTATAGATCTATCTATTCTAGTTTGCGTGTTTATCATATGAAGTGAAGTACTTTTTATTCCGTAACATACATGACAAACCACACGTGCTTTTGAGTAAGTAAATGCTAGGAAGTAAGACATGGTATATTATAAGGTGTTTACATTTCGTATAAAAGCCTCTAAGTCTCAATATAACTAAGGTGGTTTCCTTTTAAGTTAGAATGCACCTTGAGCAAATTTGAGATAACATTAACATAATACTGTGATAGTTTTGTTATATCAGCCTACTGGGTGACGTTCTACTTATTTCGTATAATATTACTTATTGTTTTAAAAATATTGTGATGTCACTGTCAACATTGCTAAGGGAACAGTGAGGAGGAAAGTTATCTCAGTAGCATGGTAGCATTTGTAGAGAAAGAGTCACCTTAGTTACATCCAACCATATGTCGGGTATGTGTAGTATTTAAAAGGTGGTCAGGGACAGTTTAACTTATGGCATGTCCTTCCTTCTGATGGATTCTTTTTAAATATGTGTCTTATTTATATTTTGCAGAAGAGAGTGGAGGGATTTTCATGTTAGATAGTCGCACAAAGGCAGTGATGGCACAACCCACCCAAGACGGCATCAGAGAGAAGGTGAGAACATTATTATATTCCTTTATTATTGACTTATCATATTGATTTATATTAACTTCATCATTATATTCCTTGCGGGAAGAAACTAGGACTGCTGCCGTCTGGTGGGCAGGAGAAACACTAGTGGCATTAACAGAGTTAACTCATTTCATGCCGGGCAAATCTATATTCTTTAAATTTATTTGTATTTCCTTTATTGAACCAAAGTATATGGCCATGGGTATGACTGTCCATACACTGAGCCTGCACTGACACAGAATGAGTCCTCCATCTCTTCACCCTTGGCGACTAGTATTAAACTGCCTTAGATCAAATGGCAGTTCATTGACACTTGACAATTCAGAGAATTTATGTGAGGTTTATTAATAATAAATCCCCGGGACGTCAGTGATTATTGGTTGTGGGTATATTCTCTTGGATGTTAACGTGAAGCGGTTTTTGACCACAATTAAGGTTTCATCAGACGCAGGCTTGGTCATCCTTGACCCATGTTTGTTTATTGTTCTCCCAGTTAGGGGAGGCAAGATCTCAGCTGTTCTCCAGGCCAGTGGCCTCCTCATGGCGCTAGGATTTTAAAAGGAGCTGGTGCTATTTCTCTCGAGTCAAGTTTTGGGGCCTGATTGAAAAGCTCGATCTATACTATTGGTGAACTATTGACCTGGGCAAGTGCTGGAATGCAAGCAGGAAGTGTAGGAGGTGGCCAGCAATCGATCAGATCTAGCGCATCGGCCGTCCTATGTGCTACAGTTGATTGATCCCAGCTTGTACTCTGCTGCACTACTTTCACCTATACATGTATTACCTTTTGTACTATGCCTAGGTACACTTATATTTCTATATTACCAGCCAGTTACATAATGTTGACATATGCACAACAAATATTATTATATATGAGTGGGAATCAGTTATGTGATCATCTGGTGCTATAATAACTAAATTGTTTAACATTTACAGTACTTTGCAAATTAGTTGAAATATTGTGAATTGTTGAATATATGATATAGACCAAAGTGTGAAATCTATGAACATATTAAAAAATGTTTATGTCACGGTTTGTAATGCTATTATTTGGCACTATTTCATCGCTGTGGATGATGTAGAGACCTGACTTGCATTAAGGAGGCATAACACATGCATCATGCAAGCCTGCAGGTATCAACATGCAGGTATATTTTATTCATACTCCTTTGATATGAACATATATATACCATGTATACCTACAGTATTTTGTTATATGCAGTATGTTCTTCCTATATTGGAGTCCCATTGCACTCTCATGTACAAAGGGGAATACACATGTGCCTATTCATCAGTTCTTCCAGTGTGTGCCCAAGAACAAAATGACAATAAAAGGCCTTGTCCACTAAGCCGATTCTCATGCGATTTTGCGCCGCAGAGGACTCTATTCACTAAATTCTGTGAGAATCGCATGAGAATCGGCTTAGTGGACAAGGCCCTTAACTGTAGGATAACAGTAATTCGAATAATGCCAAGTACAATACATAAAAAATATATGCAACTGAGGTATTAGGTTACAAGGACAATTGTCATATCCGTCTATTTCATCCTGCGAAAACATGAACATTATCATGAAGTTGAAAAATACCAAATTCAGCTCAAAATATTAGATTAAATATGAATAAGCTACAACAAAAATCCAAATTGATTCAATGGGTTCAAAATAAGTTCACTCAATATTCACCAGGAAACGACTCCAAATCGGATTGGTACAGATCTATGCATATGCAAACTAAATTGAAAAATAAAAAGGCTTCAATGTGTTGTGTTAATCTATGATGGAGCACTTAATAACATCCTGTTTGTAGTGGAAGCTCACTGAGTGTTTATCACTGTTTTGTAGTAGTTATAGATGATATTGATAGTTCATACACTTGACTGCTAGCTCTGCTAATGTAATATTAATGTAGCCTTCTCTTCCTCCTCCTCCCCCTATCGAGCTACAACCGGTTACAATTGCTAAATTATGAACTGAATTGTTTACGGACTATAGATGCTATGAAAACCACGAAAATTAATGTTTGCAGAGAAACTGTCGACTTGATGTGATATTGATATAATTGTAAATTTGGATCTCTTGCTCCAACTGTGTAAGTCTAGCAAATCGCGTTATCGTCACATGGCATATCTTTTATAGGCAGAAACTTGAGGAATGTACATTTATTGGACACCAATCATATACTTTGCTATTTTCATAAATATTGCGTTTGTATGCTCCATATGCGGTATAACTTCGCATCATTTCCAAGGTGATTGAGTGTAACACTGTAACTAATCAAGACTCTCATTGGGGTCTGTGAGATTTGTTTTCTCATACAAAGGCCACCCACATCCCTGTGTACAATATGAATATGCTTCAAAATCGTTAAGTAAACGCCAACTTAAAAATGACGCAATTCTACCTCTTTGCCCATCCGTTTCTGGCTCTGCGTTAGTTGCCAACCCCCAACTCTGACTCTGTAAATGACTACAGTTTTGCGTTTGTAGTGATGTGAAGGAATAGAATCACGCCATTGACGCCCACTGTAGGTCTCTGTCGTGATGGCACTTTTGGCATTTCAAAAAAGTCATCTTGTGAGATCTTTCGATAGCTTTAAACTCTTTGCTTTGTACCTTGATTACTGTATGAAGAGAGGAGGTGTTTAGTGGATTTGAAGTATTTCCCCCAGCGGTAATTGAATAGCAAGGGTGTAGTGAGATGTAACGTGTTGATCATCAATCCAGAAGACTTACATTTATATATTACATCCCCCTGTAATTATAAAAGTAAACTCATAAAGATGCCCCCCCCCACCGCGACTCCAATTAGAGATTATTTATGGGTCCTAAATAAGAAACAAGCCTTAGGCTGCCTTTGCTTGTCAGGGCATTGAGATTTGATTTTTCTCCGAATACATTGGTTTTAACATTGTTTTACCAGAACTAAGTCAGCAGTTAAGCGAGGTATTATATAAAATCCTAACATTTCTTCCAGCCGGCACATGAAATAGCAACGGTAAATACAAATGATTGATATTGATGTGGCCTTCTACTTGTAGGTGCTAGCGGTACGGGAGGTAGTGCCCAACAGGAGCAACAATGAGATTGTCCTCGTCCTACAGTACTATGATTATAGTGTAGAGGGCGCTATACAAGCTTTTCTAGAAGGTCAGATAATCCATAGAACTAATCTTAGTCATATATAACTGCTGCTCTTTAGCAAGTCCATGATCAGCTTGTAGGTTGGACATTTATACATTTATCTATCGCTCTCGTCTAGTTCTCAGGACTGATTTATTACAGTATGTCTCTGTCTCTCTCCCCTCTCTGTCTGTCCATCTCTCTCTCTCTTCTTCTCTCACAGTGGTATGACAAAAAGGAGATGCGCATCTCATTTTGAACTCAGTTTATGTCTTCCAGCACGTGCCTTGCCTTGCCATTTATTTCCAGAATCCTTAATATTAAGTAATATCAGTACTTAGTAAACTAGTCTCAAGGGTATCCCCCGGGGGTATCCATTAAGGGGTTGTGACCTCTTCATGTATGCAACTGCAGCTGGTGTCAAAGGATTAAACAATTTCACGACCACCTACATATTTGGGTCTTGTCTTTTGGGCGCACATGTCTTTAAAAATCTACTCTTTTTCCATACAGATGGCGCAAAACAGGCATTAACTGAATGGCATTACCCAGGGAACAAGGTAAATTATCTTTTTTATAGCCAACTGTCAACAACGTTTTTTGGCCTTCAAAAGAAAATGTCCATGGTGTCTTGTTGCTGATAAATCTTGCTTTGTAATAGGTTGGATAACGCGAATATTTTATGTATATTTAATAGGGTAAAGGATTATATTGACGATATTTAGGAGCGTTACCGGTATGGCAAATGCCGATTGACGACCTATTTAGCTGTATGTGTATAGAGTAAATTACGTACAATATATAGTTGTATGTCAAAATCATTGGAAAATATCAAGTATGGTATTTTTACGATAACACATAATAAGCTCAAAACCATCTCATAAAAGTTTTTTCGATGTATACATTCTTCGTTTAAAATATTGGAAATATCAGCTGGAGTAACGAAAGGGACTGTAACTATAATGGTTAGGGCGAATCGTTTGTGTAGGTCCTATAATATATATACGTAACCTTGCCAAGTTATGAAACCATGTAGCAAATTGTTCTGGTGCAAAACACCTGGACTGGAATGTAATTCTTCAATTAGTTTTGTACTTGTAGCGTGTCTATATATTGAACTATTTCATCTATTATATTAAGTTTATATTGAATAATATGTTTCAGTCAGAAGTCCAAGGCTTTGTGATGCTTGATTCTATTTATTGCACTAACGTTTCTTACTCAAGGGAATAATGAAAGCAGTTTATTACTTTATCTTTGATAAGTTTGTTGTTATATTGGCTAGATTTGCGTATAAATATGGACAGTGGTAATGTAGGAAATAGAAACAACCTTTTTTGGGGGTGGGGTTGGGGGCGGTGGATATGAATGCTTTCATTGTTATCTACCATCGTTATTATGTCCTGTTTGGTAAAAAAATGTAGAACCCATATAGTTATAAAATGTTTCATATTATTTTTCTGTCCAAATAAATGTTCAAAATTTATTATTTTTCAGCCAAACAATAAGAAAAAGAAGAAGAAGCAAAAGAAGGCCAAGGAGGAGGCTACTGCCAACAATGGTGGTGGAGCTGGAGGGAGTGCGAGTACAACCCCCTCCACCCCTGCCCCCAACACCACAACTCCTGCTCCCTCAAACAAAGCTGAAACAATAGTAGTAGCTGCGAATGGAGCAGCTGCTGCTGCACCCACACCTGCACCCACACCCGCACCAGCAGCAGCAGCAGCAGCAACAGCAACACCAGCAGCACCTGCGGTGGCAACATCAGAACAAAATGATTTAGGGGCAGCAAGTAGTAAGAAAGTAGCATCTTCTTCTGACAAACCTCTTTTAGCTTCAAGCACAAGTACCACAAACTCAGGAAAAACTAACACCACCTCACAAATAAATGGTCCAAAATCAACAGGTTTGTAGTCATTCTGTTTCATTCATATTACTAGTGCCAAATTTTTCTCGATATTTTGGAGATCCAAAGAGGATTGTATATAAAAGACAAGTGCTAGTATAATTTGTACTGCTCCATAACTATTTTCTCATTTTATAACGGTAATTTTGTGTTATTTGGCAGTTTATTAAATTGAGTGATGTATTAGTCAGCATTTGAATAATTGGGGTTATCTAGATTTGCCTCCTGTTTTCTCCCTTCTGGAATAAGTTTTTAAAAACCTGCTGGGTTCTTATAGTAAGATAATGTGTTGACGTTTCTTTTTACAGAATCTGCAGTAGCAAGCAACAGCAAGGGAGGAGGATTGACTGTGGATGTGAGTCGAGCCCAGGAGAAAGTAACAGAGGTGAAGACCTCTGCCCCGAGCCACTCCTCCCAAGCCTTCCTGGACAAACTCACTACCTCTCAAAGCAACCAACCACAACTCGCTCGGCGCCCCAACACATTAGACAGTGAGTAGTGTATTTACATAATCTAGTAGCTCTGTGAGTGACCATGGGTGGGAGTGACTAATGTCTCAGACAAGACTGCTGTAGCTCTGTGATTGACCATGGGTGGAAGTGACTGAGTTAGTCAGACAAGACTGTTGTACCTCTGTGAGTGATCATGGGTGGGAGTGACTGAGGTAGTCAGACAAGACTGTTGTAGCTCTGTGAGTGACCATGGGCCGGAGTGACTAATTGGCTTGAAGAGCCTTTTAGAATTAGTGTAGTATACTGACAAAAATCGGCGGTCGGCAGATCGGGTTACTAATTGACATTCCTGTAGATAAGAGACCCCCCTATTTATAGCCGCATGATTTGTCCTATAATCCTATAAATTTCCATGCAGTAAATATAACCAAAGCGCCACCTTTTGGTCTAATTTTCGGAAATTTAAATTAATTTTGTCATTTTCAAAACGAACAAAATTGTTTGAAATTTTCGCACTCTCTTTCAAGTTCTTAATTGGCTGAGATCTCCAATGGAATGTGGATAATCTTCTCTTCTCTGCCCTTGCCCTCGCCGCTTGACCGCCTGACACTAATTGATAACAGCTACAGTTGCTGATAACAGCCAGACACTTGACAGGTGACTGGACACAGAGCTAGAGTGCAGGCATCAATTTTTTTAATTGTATGACATATTATTGCAACTCATGTGGAAATATATTCTACTTAACATAAGAATACTTTTGGTCTTTGTTCCATGATTCTATCATGCTTATAAGCCAAGATAATGTTTTATACATTAACCCCTCTTTATTTGATGTGAGAGGATGACCAGGACTATGTTTGAAACTAGAGTTAAAAGAAGTAATTTGGCTTCTAAGCATGCTAGAATGATGGACCAAAAGTATTTTTATGTTGAGAATATATTTACCAGGTGACTGGACACAGAGCTAGAGTGCAGGCATCAATTTTTTTAATTGTATGACATATTATTGCAACTCATGTGGAAATATATTCTACTTAACATAAGAATACTTTTGGTCTTTGTTCCATGATTCTATCATGCTTATAAGCCAAGATAATGTTTTATACATTAACCCCTCTTTATTTGATGTGAGAGGATGACCAGGACTATGTTTGAAACTAGAGTTAAAAGAAGTAATTTGGCTTCTAAGCATGCTAGAATGATGGACCAAAAGTATTTTTATGTTAAGGAGAATATATTTACGCAAAATGCCATTGAAATGCTCCAAACCGCAAATGTCATTAAAATCCCATCTACATTGTCTAGGGTCTTGCTCACAACCGCAAAATGCCATTCAAATGCTCCAAACTGCAAATGTCATTAAAATCCCATTAGGACGAAAACAATTTTTTTGTTTTTTCATCTACATTGTCTAGGGTCTTGCTCCCAACCGCAAAATGCCATTCAAATGCTCCAAACCGCAAATGTCATTAAAATCCCATTAGGACGGAATTTTTTTTAAAAATTTTTCATCTACATTGTCTAGGGTCTTGCTCCCAACCGCAAAATGCCATTCAAATGCTCCAAACCGCAAATGTCATTAAAATCCCATAAGGACGGATTTTTTTTTTTTTTCATTTTTTTTCCATCTACATTGTCTAGGGTCTTGCTCAGAACCGCAAAATGCCATTGAAATCCAAAGCTGTTAAACTTACTTTTATTTAAATGTTTGAGAAAATGTCCAAAGTCCAAACTGAATATCCATACGACTTCAATATTGCCCCATAAGACTGTAATATCAATTCATAAGTAGAATTCGGAAATATCTGTCCAAAGTCCAAACTGAATATCCATACGACTTCAATATTGCCCCATAAGACTGTAATATCAATTCATAAGTAGAATTCAGAAATATCTGTCCAAAGTCCAAACTGAATATCCATACGACTTCAAGATTGATGACACAATCGTAAATGCCCCATAAGACTTTAATGTCAATTCATAAGTAGAAAATGACCCCCTATAATATATAATGGCCCTCAATAATTAGAGTGTGTTTAGTAATCATGACGCCGTTTACCACTTAGTTAAACCTTCACACCTACCCCTCGTCCGTTAGTTCTTCCGCCTACCGTCAGGGGGCGCCATTTCCCCTCTTCGAGCAATTTTTCGCCCATGTGGCGAAAATCAAAGGCTTTTCAACTGTTACTTGTGTTTCAGACAAGACTGTTGTAGCTCTGTGATTGACCATGGGTGGGAGTGACTGAGTTAGACAGACAAGACTGTTGTAGCTCTGTGAGTGACCATGGGTGCGAGTGACTGGGGTAGACAGACAACACTGTTATAGTTCTGTGAGTGACCATGGAAGGGAGGGACTGGGGTAGACAGACAAGTCTGTTGTAGCTCAGTGAGTGACCGAAGGTGGGTGTGACTAAGGTAGGCAGACTAGACTGTTGCTCTTACAGCTCCGTAATTCACTGATACAGTGACAGGGTGGTCCCAATAGCTCAGATGGTAAGAGCACCAGACATATAATAGGAAGGCCGTAGTACTAGTAGTAGATTAGCTGGCCATGCAACTTTAATTCATATATGTGAGATGTACTTACTGCTTCATTTGGTTTGGGGGGCGAGTCACTCAGAGGGTTAAAAGTTATATACACATATGCAACTTACCTATGTTTTACCAAATATACAACTTACAACTGCTAATGTACATTTTTATATAAAAATACATGCACCTACCAATTTTTAGATTAATGACTGTTTCCTAAACTAGATATTGATATTTTCGAATTCTTCATATTTCATTCCAAAAGAGAGAGGAAAAAGAGGTATGTATAGTTAATAGGGATTTAGTCACACTGCAAATGTTTTTAGTCATTTTTATTTTCTCTTATGATATCCTTAGAAATGAGTTGATATTTTGATTTGTAAGGAATGAGGTATCTTTAGTTTATGGCTTGAATTCATTGAAGATTCCATTAATTTGCCTGCTAAGGCTAGGAGATTTGATAGTAAAATGTATATTTATTTCCGGTGTTTTTATTTTTTAATTTCATCTGAGTTATGTGTTTACATATGAGCTGACATATGAAAGAGAACACATTCTTGATTGGGTATTTTATTTTCTGTGATTATTTTAAATTGAAGGGTAAAAAATGAGACACAATATACCTGAAGCTCCTAGCCTATAATAGAAATCTTGCAGCTGCAAATTGTCAGAAACTGCTCCAGGAGATTTCGCAGACAACTCACTTCACAGGGACCGTAGGGCTATTCGCAGAGGTAGCAAACCTTTCATAGTTAAGAATCCCTCCCATAACCACAGTAACTAATAATTCCACATCAATGAACATTTCCACCATGATACACATCAATTTCCCCTATTCGGATCAGTTACCATTTTGAAATTATGTTGCATAAAAAAGCACCAGAAATGAGCAAAGTATTCATAATTCCATATTTTTGGGGGAAAGTGCTAGAGTGAAACTCAGACAGTGTGTCAAGACTATTCTACCTCGTGGAGACCAGAAGCCTCGGATGCTGAAGCCTTGCTTAGTTTTATGCACCAGATCATAAGTTAGAATAAAAGCCAACAGCCAAAATTCGTCTCCCTCGTACTCCCACGAATCAGCAAACAACAGTTTATTAAGTCAGTTGGTAGTGAAACCCCCTTTTCATTGATAAGGTGAAACATTCGATGAAACACAAGTGTATATTAGGTACCTAGGTAGCTTTCGGCTGTGATCTACAGCCTATCACATGACCACAAGGGACCATCAAGGGGTCATGTGATGCTGTACTATGATGTCATTATATGAGTTCATTAGTTTTTATGAGTATTGCTTCAGGCCTGCTTTACGCTTTAACTTGAGTGGTAAAGTTTGGCTCATATTCAAGAATAATGACCTAATGGATTTCTTTTTGCTTTTGCGAGACGCACTAGCATGATTTTAATGATAAAGATGTATTAGAACAATCTGACTTACAATTATATATACACATTTTATTTAAAGAAATGGTCCGATATTTGCACTGTTAAACAAGCCTCAATCATATTTCTTTCCTCCGATTTTTGCATTTGACTCAAGTTTTAAATCTTATTTATTATTTTGATAAAATACACAAAGTGTGTCCAACCTCCTTAGTCAGATCACTATCTTTATAATTTGTATTTCTTCGATTTTGATTGATCTTACCTATGACCATCTACTTCTTCATCTTTTATTTGCCTCTCATTTGCTTAAGCTAGGTGTGACCCACTGCCAATACGGGGGCCTGCCCAAAACCCATCTCTCTTGTTTTACCCTATATCACATTTGTTATGAATTCCACACACATAAACAATCTATGAGCCAAGGTTGAAGCCAAGTTTCATTACACACAAGCACTGAAAATAATGAATTAATTTGCTTGTATTTGTAGCATCAGCGAAAACCCCTAGAGAGCGGACCTTGAGTGAGCGCAGTACGTCCAGTGTGGCCTCCTCTTCTGCCGGAGACAGCCGCAGTAAGGCCAAGCCCTTTGCAGGTAAGGCAATATTTGTTTGCTTATTCTATCATTGTGGTATTGTCATGCCTTTTCAAAGCCATTCATACTATTGTGCACTGGTCAAGCGTCCAGACAAGGGCAGATGTGTAGTAAACCCATGAAGTTGCCTAGATAGAAGTCAAGAGAATATTGTGGTTTTTTTGTGTGTTAAAACAAATGTTCTGGAAAAATACAAGTTATGGATATTGTGGGGGAAATTACATAAATATTTGATTTGATAGGTTTACTTCGTAAAGTTAAAAAAAACCCTCCATCATTAGACAGTGCAATTGATCGATTAAAAATGAAAGATACATGTTTTGGCTGATTCAATTTTAATGAACATTGTCTCCCTATTCCAGGTCTGGAAAAGAGCCTGAAGGACCTGCAGAGACAGACGACGTCACTCCAGCGTCTCAAACTCATCCTGGCGGAGGAAGTGGACAAAAGTTACAAAGTGATGACGTCATCGTTTGAGCAGCTCCGTTTGGCGTGAGTTATTATGAATATATCTTTTTTAAATCATTTTAGTTTGAAATCATACTTCATGGGAATGATAAATGGGTCATCTATTCACTTGTGTATTTACGAATACATGTGTATTACTTAGCATTTTTATTCTGATCGTCTGATTGAGAATTATTTAAGATCAGTTGTGTCTCGAGTTTAGGCCAGAAATAAAACACTGCCATAATTCAGTTAAATATGTATTTCACCTTCACAGTTTAAATGAGCGAGAGGCAGAAGTGATGTTCAACATGGACAAAACCAAAAAGGAAACAGGTCTGTATTGAAACTGTGTTTTGCAGAAGATAATAATAAATTTAATAATAGCACCTCATGTCGATGTAACAGGTCTTCTCATTGATGTTCATATCTGTTTTGTTTCATATATGTTCCAGCACTGTATAAGCCAAGATGGCAGGATAAGAGTTAATAAAGGATTTGTAAAAAACAAAAAAATAAATAAATAATCGGCAAACATGGCGTTTTGTCTAACCACCTCTTATAAGAAAATTATTCAAAGAAGATTTTCTTATTTCTATAATTTTCCTATTCTATGTAGTCGAAAGCCAATAATTATAATTATCTGGTAAGTCTAACCTGGGTTGACCCATCTCATTACATAGAAACCATGGCAACAAATTATTCATGACGTAGTACTTTACTAAGGTGTAATTTTTTATCCTCATTTCTTGGTAGTAATCAAAGTTGTAAGTTATACCCTTCATATAACGATTTCTCTTGAAGGATCTAATATTAGTGATTATTTGCACAGATGAGATGTTACATAAGCGCCAGCAGAGGGCATCACACTTACGTCAGTGTACACACAGAGCACAGGCCATGAACGAGACTGAGCTGGCAGAACTTAGGGCAGATATTAAGGTGAGCACACTATGTTTTTCTGGGGTCGCCCAGCCTTGCGAGCGACTCCAGTTTAATTGTTATTGGTCAGCCAACACCAACACGTGAAAAGCGGCCGTTATTTTCCATTGATTTCATGATTCTAGACCTAGTCCCCACAGTCTCTCCCCATGTTGAAACATATTATTACAATTTTGGTTGAATTAAAATAATGTCAATTTTAATTTGAGTCATCATGTTCATTGATACTGAATCAAACACTTTTTGTGAGGTGTATATGCTGCTTATATAATCCCCCCCCCCCCCCAGCTACAATGTTAATGGTATATTTTATCCATATATTTTCTTATTATTCCAGCATTTTGTGAGTGAGAGGAAGATAGATGAAGATTTAACTAAGGCAGCGCAGTTTGTGGGCCCTGTGGATGACCTCCTTAACCGCGTCAAGGCGTTCGGTGAAGGTGAGTAAATTAATACACCAGCCTTAAAGCTTGCTCACTCCTAAATACAAAATTGATTCCCAAATTATTTCATCGTTTGATCATGAGCATAGGGCGTGTAAGTGTCATGGCGGCAGTGTGCAAATTAACGTAAATTCGTTGCGTAGTTGTACCGATGTGTGGACCAGAAATAAACACTCCCCGTAGACTTACCATTGCAGCGAAAAATAATCACTAGTATACATCACATTTAACGTGTATGGTTGATATATGTGAATCTTTTAGTCCTATTGATAGATGTTTGGTCATCAAAATTCTTCAGATATCTTAAAATGATGAACAAACTGAGAATAATTATCTCCTCAATGCTGAACCTATGGGAGTTTAGCGCAACATGGCCACACGACGTCATGACAACTCAAAAGATGGCTGCCGTAGACTACTTACACTCCGTATTGGTGATTGGAAGATTTTATCATTCTTGAGTTCCAGAGGTTCTTGGTTGAATCAGAGCCATACATAAATCATCATTTGGAAATAATATGATGATCAGGACACAATAAAAACACTGGAGTGTGAGAGTGATGCTGTATAAAATCTGTTATGAAAAAAAGCCGAAAAAAAGATTTCCTATCAGAATAATATCTCAATTCTATGATTTTGTCCTCGTTTCAGTGAGTCCCATGAAGTGCAGTTACAGCCAGCGCCGCCCCTCTCTTTCCTCTGTATCTAGCAGCACATTTAGTCATGATGACCTATTGTCGCCCAGCTCCCCATTATCGCCTATGTCTCCAGTCTTCTCTCCTTCCTCCAGCTACAATTCAGGTAAGAGTTGATATAAGTATATGATACAAAGATATCTTGCTTTTCAGGTCATTTCTTTGTTAAGTGAATGTGGTTCAGATCGCAAGATATATGCACAGTTGACATCTTCCAATCCAAAATCATTTAGATTGCGAATTTGTAGGTATATCTTAACTGTCCTAAAGATGAAAACTGTACTAACTATTCATGTTAATCTAATCCAAAATAATTTTTGGAGTAATGTTAGTTCTCAAAAATTCAATTTATTACAGTAAATTGGTTAACTAATTAATGATATTGATAATACACATTGGTAGCTAGACTATGAACCTGCTATATAATGGGCCTACAGGCCCCTCGCCCGTTTTAAACTGCAGATGATATTCTGAAACGTCTTTTTTTCTCTTTTGGCAGTTACATTAGCCAGTCATAATATTCCACCCGACACTCCTACGTCACCGTCTACATCACAGGAAGTGACATCACTATCTGAGACCCTGGCGACATCGTTAACATTACAGGTAGGTTAACTGTTTTTACTAGGAGTAGCAACAAGTTTTGCCCAGGTGAGCTCAGGTAAAGTGTTCGTTTCTAAGTCTCTGTTGTGACTTGTGGCAGCGCTTATCGGGTGTCGAGACGTCTAACAAGTTTGTACCTCTTAAAGTTGGATTTTACTTAGATCACCAAACTAGGAGGTATACTTTCCTGATTGGTAGTAGATATGCTTTGCTATGACCCTTTAGGCAGTCATTGGAATAGTTTATTTGATAGTTGATGATCGTATTTATACTGGGAAAATAAAACACATTACTGCAGGAAAATAATTTTGGTCGATTTCATCAGGAGCCAGGTCTGTATATCCTTTTCATGTGTCATCATTTCTCTTTGAATAAATGTCATTATTTTATTTTTGTTTCCAGGAGCCTCCATTGCGAGTCCAGTCAGCGCCTGCCACAACTGTTTCCACCACCTCCTCCGTCCCGTCCCTCAGTAATTCCAACCCCCACCACACTGCCACCCCCCTCCCCTTCCTCCACCTCCTCGCAGCCTCAAGTCACAACATCACCAGCCTCCAAACAACTGCATGATGACGATTCCCAAGGTACGTTTCTATATTTTAAATTTAATAATTTAGTTAATGGGCCTGTGCCGACACTGACTAACCACCATGGCCGCGGGCCTTTCTGTATTACGCAGAACGTATGTAATATTGATACAATATAAACTTCAGAATTCTATGGAAGCCTATTAGGGAGTATAGCACAAATTGTTGCAATGCCATATGATATAAATTCATAGCTTTGTAAGACAGCTGTATGGAAGTCTAACACAAATTATGGACTAATCAAGAAACCTAGCAACAACCGAAAACGTGTTAAACCCTAGCAAAACAATGTCATTATCATAATCATCACTAGCCATTGTTACCTTTGTGTGTATCTATATAGCCCCCTCGTAGTAGCAAAACTAATTCTCTTATTTTAAATCATCCATGCCAATATCAAGAAAATAAAAAGTCAACTCTTCCTGAAACAATCTAAAAAATGAATTTTGTTTTCTTTTTAGGCGATAGGTCCAAAAATAGAAATACCAGGAGGCGACAGAAGCAGAGAGATAGAGAACGTTTGGACAGTGAGAGGAGTCACACAAGCAGTACCAGTGATGCAGCTACCATGCCGGCTAGTGATCTACCCAAAGTTGACAAAGTCCAGTCAGCCAACAGTACTAGGCAGGTGACTAATCGCGGCACCTCACCTATGAAAACATCCTCCGCCCCTTCATCCAACAATAACCATCCATCTTCTTCATCAGTTTCTTCATCATCCCGACCAAAACCTGACTACGCACAAGGCTCCGGGAGGAATCGAGGGCCAAGAAACTTCCACCCGCGTTCTTCTGAGAACCGTTACGAAGGTGACAACAACTCCCGTGACAACAACTCTCGTGACAACCACTTCCGTGACAACAACTCCCGGGACAACTACAACAGACGACAACAACGTCCTCATGCTTCTCACTCGGCCAACCAGCATGGAGCCAGCCACAACAGCGGAGGTCAACCTCAAAGTCAACATCACCAAAATGGCCAAAGTTCTGACCCAGGACTACCTCAGCGGAGAATCAGGGATCGGAAGCCTCGTCCAAATAGGTCTTTCTCGGACAGGAGCCCTCATAAAAATGGGCCCAGGAATGGAGCGGCGAATGAAGATGGTTCCAATAGAGGTCAGGACAAGGTCAATGGTACAGCTTCCAATCACAATAGTCCCGCTGTCCAACCTCTCAAACAGAATGACCTCAAGCTCAACAAACCCCAGGACGCACACGCGCCTAAGCAAGAAGAAGCTGGGAAGAATAAGATTGAGAAAGAAGCCAGTGAGAATGCTGAACCCAAGGCTTTGCCACAGCGCAAACCCAGGAACAGAGGGGCTAAACACGCACAGGAAAATGAAAAGTCCCAGGTCATTGTAAATGGTGATGCAAACCACCAACTCAATGGTCATGGCTGAAGTGATGATGATGATTGAGCAAACAAATGAACTTTGAAAATCAGAACAAAAAGTCAAAATGAGAACAGTTCTGTGTGAAGAAGAAGTGAAAAATATTGTGTAAAATTGTCGAAAATGTTGGCACTGATTTTCGAAATGTTAAGTATACAGAAGCCAACAAATGATGTTTCTACCACTATTGTTACTACTACCACATTACTACTACTTCTCTTACTACTATTACTACTACTACCACTACTACTAAAAGTTGATGCATTTTTAAGTATTTGAAAGATGTGATATATCAAGTGTCTGGTTCTTCGTTGAGAATTCAGTATCTCTAAGCTTGTCTCTTAGAGAACAGGGAGTAGGAGATATAGATCGAGGGTAGTTAATGAAAAAGGAGAAGAAAGAAGATGCCTTGAGTTGTGGGTTGTTATTTCTGTTGTTCATGTTATTACTGTTAGCCATGTTTGGGGTTTGGCTGTGAGCTAAATGTAGTTTAAAATAAGCAGTCATCAAAGTAAAAGGAATCGCAAAAGAGGCTAAAACAAATATAGGACACATCTATTTTTCCATATCGTAATTATGTTAGTGTAAACTTTTCAGTCGCAAAAGAAAAAAACCCCATATATTTATATTTTCATCATTATATATTTATATACAAATGTCAAGGCTCTTGTGTATAACATGAACCTTGTTGGAATAAGCAGTCATAACATATCAACACTCGGAAAAATGATTAGATTAGGGGTTAATTATATAGTGACGAGAAGAAAGTATTGGGCTTTACATTGATAAATATTTGTATCATAAGAAGGTTCAGGGTAAATGTATCATCCAGATAGGCGCCGGGGTAGGGGATTGACCCAGTTTGAGTCTTGGTCTACTTTATTGCTGGTATTTGAGATGTTAATGAAAAACTAGAGCTTTTGGAAGTTAACACGCCTGAGAAAAGCTTGTTTTGATATGTTCCGTGTTTGATTGTAAATGTAAAAGTAGTTTTAAGTACACAGAATGTATGACAAAATTTGCTGGATGAGGTTTCAGATCGCGCTATAATTTCCTATGCATGGAGTGAGGCCAACCTTATTGCATTGAGTGGATGAAGCGATGCCTTCCTGCTAGGCTTTAATATGTCCGATACTCCCTGTGAGCCAGGGGTCTCTAATATTTCTATATAATTCTTTAACCTGCCTTTCCCCGTATGTTCCGTCCTCTCTGTCTGTATGAGTCTCTATCTCCCTCTCTCACTTTCTTTTTCTGTCTCAGTCTTGATATCTCTTCTCGCCCATCACTTGTCCTATCTCTGCCTTGATTAACAGCCGATATATAGCTAATGATGAGACTTTCGACATGGAGATACTTATCTGCATATCTCTGTTTTTCATGATAACCCCCCTTCACACTCTGAAGCCAATCCTTTGCATCCCTCTAAATATTATGAAAAAAAAAACACAAAAAAATATTTGAGTCAAGAAAATCGAAGAACTCATATAATACGAGTTCAGACACCAATTCAAGTGCAATTTATACCAGTATATAGGCGTAAATGGTCTCACAGTGAACAAATCATCTTCAAAGCTACCTACAAATATTTTATATCATACAGTAAATCTTTCTTTCACGGACGCCCTAGTGATTTAGCTCAAGCGTCCACGGCGAGGAATTGTCTGGATTAAAGAGGTAACAATATAATACTAATTTACAAGGACTTGCAATAACTGTCCATAACTAATGCTGAGGTGTCCGGATTAGTTTTACTATATTCCCGTGGCATATCCACATGTGGGTTATGTGCATGTATGAAGAACACATTAAACACTTATTATTATTAAACCTGTATTTAGCCCCTGTGGCTAGTAGAGCTGCAGTGCATTTATTCTATTACTCGCATTAATATTGCGTTATATTATTGATAACAAAATAATAAAGATGATATTAATGGTAACATTAACACATACTCAAATTGTATATCACATTAGAGAAATATTTAACTCTTAGGGAGAAAAAAGGTTTATGGGATTCCCGAGTTCTTTTCGGTGAGTTTAGGGTCACCAAACTTGTAAAGTGATGATATAAATATATATACGCATATGATATATCGACTAAGAAGTCCTTGTAAAAAAAAAGAAGTATAAAAAAAATCAAGAGGTAGAAGTTCGCTTGAGATTGTTGCCTCAAATGATCATTTGGAAGTGTGCCTTTTGTCCCTTTCAGGTTACACTTTTCTTGACCTTTAGCGCACAAAAACATCACCAGGTCACTAGCCAGACGACCTTGGTGCACTTTGTATTGACCTTTAGTCGGCCTCAGTCGTCTGACCTTGACCTAAATAGAGTCAGTCCGTGGGGACATAGTGGCAGTGAGAGGTCTCGATATTCTACCATGTTTAAATCCTTGTATTGCAATGGTTATTACTTAGATCGGACTAAAATAAAAAATAAAATATCTGCTATGTGGTGGGAGAAGAATAACACTGTTCACAGGGTATTCATGTACCGATTAGTTATAAAGTCTACAAACCCATGTTCCCTTTTCTGTATTTTTATCAATATTTGCGAGTGTTTAAAGATACAATTTTCTAGTTGGTTGCGATATGAATATAGTGTTTCATGCGTGATGAATGTTATGTTTCAGTTCTGTTAAACTTGCTCGATCCTCTTGGAAACCGAAAAAAAAATACAATTATAGGCATTTATGTGTATTCTGTGTGGTGAAAGGGGGCATTGTACTCATTTTGCTGTTAAACAACTCCACAAAAACTCAGTTATGCTCCTGTTGTCAGATTTGATGAAATGTTTTCAATGAAAATTATTTCTGTTACTAGAATTGTTTGACTCTAGGGATTACGTTGATGTGTTCTTTATTTTGGTTAGTGATTGTCCTTCTGAAATAGGATATTAAATGAATTCTTGGAATATATGTGCACACATATGAGTTTGATTCAAAAGGACGGTTAACCAGTTCGGTTAGGAAAAACCTGATGGTGTGTTTTAAGAACTTGAACTTTTCTGAAGTATTTTTTTAGACACCTTTTCAATATATGCTACGTACAGATTGATACCGAGGACAATTATTATTTCGTTCAAAGCCATGTAATGCATTCTCTATGAAACGTATCTTACCCTAAACATTTTTGTTCTAAAGTTGGTCGTATCCAAACAATTTTCTGATTCATGTCAATCGAGGCCTTAATGGAAATAAAAATGTACTATTTAAGCTATACAGAGAGGTCCCTAGACACATGTAGACGGGTGGACAGTATTATCCTGAACTTTGAATTTAGAGAAACACGTAAACCCATTGACATTTAAGCCTTTCATGGTTTGAGATTGGTTTATCGCACATATCTTGATGTTATCTCGCATGTATATACATTTTGCATGTCTGAGAAATCTTCAAACCACCCCCGTCGTTTCCCTGAGATTGAAGTAAAAGGGAAATTCTTGCCTCGGGCGTAGTCGCATTGGGATGAGGCCCGTGAATCATATAAGATTTGTTGATACAAATAGGTGATGAAATGTCAAACTGGTGCAAAATGGTAGGAGTATTACTTGAAGCATGAAATTAAATTTGGGGCTTGCATCGATTTCTGCGCTCGGAAGTGCCAGATTATTAGAGTGGTTGTGATCCGGGTTTTATGATCAAACTGTCCAAATTGCCCAACAAAGATCCCTCATATCAAATTTCGTCTTTTTATAATGAGAAATGTACAGTAACTTGTTGAAATAGAAAGGAATTCCTTTAGTGCAATTACTCCTTATTGGTGAAATTTGGCTTATTTTATTCTGAATATTTCCCCAGACTCTGGTTTGTGGGAATCGTTATTCCCACAAACTGATGCATGTCCCTCATGTCCGCACTATTAGAGTGGGACATAGCATATTTTATTTTTCAAGTGAAATGTCAACTTAGGGGGAATATGCAAAGCACAATGTCCAACTATTCATGAATAATACTATTAGCATAAAAATGTATGGTTCATCCCGCTAATTATACATCTAAAATATGGAATAAAATATCAATTTCATGGCAGTGATGTTTTAAGGGGTGGATTTATTATGTACGCATTCTCTATATGATGATATTGCACACTATTCTACTGAACGATGGCTCCAAATTATTACATTCAGGAGTTCTACTTGTCCAAGATTTTCAAATCTCAATATTTTTCTCTGAAGTGTCTTCACTTAAGCTCAGTATTGTGAACCTTTTATTGTACCATTTGAAGAAAATCAACGTGTTGGATTCTTCCAAGCGCTGATTCGTTCCAGGGAGGTATATTTCACTCCCAGGTCGTACACTCAAACATCGAAAAATTTCTAAGTTTATTTTTGAAAATATTCCGGTGGGTTTTCCAAAACTGTTGTGACGTCATCATGTCATTTGCAAAGCATTATGGGATTTGATATACAGTTCATTCCATCCAAGTTTTTTGTGGAATTTTTGGGTTGTCTTCAGGATGTTTAGACGGAATACTTTTTATAATAGAAACCCCAGGTTTATCTAGATTTCGATGCATTTAGCGACGATTTCTTGAGGACTACATTTCTGATGATTCTTGTTTGATCTGCATCACAAATGTGCCATTGAAACTCCCCTATTTGAATCAGGGATATGATACTCTCTTCGTGCTATCTTTTATGATGGAGAGAAAAGTGTCTTAGAAACGATTAAAGAGTGGAAGCTTTTCAGTGATACACATAGCCGAATCTTCTGACAGTCATTTATTTATACCATAGGAAAAGATGCCCAAGACGCTCAGCTATGGGATAATTGCCTGAAAATATGACCATAATTATAACCTTGGATTTTGCTTTCAATTCAACATGAATTTGTTTGTGAAAAATTGTCCACCTTCTGATAAAACGTTTTAAGGAGCATCTCGAAAGAGCATCTATACATTTCTTACCTAAAAACTCGTTTAAACTATTAATATGAAACATGTCTTTTAATGCATTATTGTCTTCACAAAAAAGTAAAAGTAACTTATAGACTAGAGATAGAAATGAAACATGTTTATAAACAAATCTGTTTAATCATAAGTTGCAGTATTGTTTTGATATAGGCGAGATCGAAATTTGAATTCCCATAGAAAAGGAAGTAACCCCAGGCTTTTTGGTCAATTCTCAAGCATTGATGCATAACTGCACTTGGGTCTCAAGGTCTCTGATGGTGATAATTGAAAATGTTAAAGCACTTTGTTAAGGCTGGGAACTGTTAATAATCTCCCTATTGTTAGTTGAGTTACTATGATGATACTATTTTGTATAACCAGAGCACGCGTGGTACCAACTGTGATGCACCAATCTATGGATTCACGTTCACATGATAATAATATTCACACAAGTATCAAGGGCCTCTGGTGTAACAGTTGAAACAAATAAATGGAGAAAATCTGGATCACTCTTGTTGTCACTTTATGAATCGTAACACAGGATCTCCGTGCTTTTTGGACGCGAGAAATTCAAGGCTTTTCAGGCCCATTTTAGTGATTTTAAAGGCCGATATCAATGATTTTTAGAACCTTAATGACGGAATTGTAGTTATTATTGGCAGATGTATGCCATTTTTGTTTTGGGGGGAGTGGGTATAGAGGTAATGACTCCTCGATATTCCTAGTCACCCATTCTTGACATTCCATTCTGTATCTGCGCTCTCCCCATCTACATGCCCACATCTGTTTGGGCCATCTCGCCTGTTCCAGTCATGTCACTGTCCTCCCACTCCTGCTCTTCCTCTGATGTATCTGATAAGGTAATTGATAGATGACTGGTAATAACAGCTAGCCTAGTTGTTCTTTCAACTTTTTAAATTGTATGACTGCTAAAGTAACTCGTAATCTGAAAAAAAGTACTCGAGATACGAGCCTTGACTAGCATGTATGTATGTATGTATGCGTGCTCCATCCATCCAGCTAGCTTTCCCCATCCATCTGCCATTACTTTTGGTGATCAAAAATTCGTCTTTAGCAGCATATCCTTGTTAAGGTCAATGATGTATTTAACAAGTTTTATATTCAGATTTTATATAAATAACCATTTTTCAACGTTTACTTTGTGAGTGTGAGAGGGGCCCCATTTTCCAGGCTTTGAATTCATTTTTCCAAATTCAAGGCTTTTCCAGGCCACACTAACAGTGGTGCCAATCATTAAGCGTTTGCAGAAATTACACTTTGCTCTGCGATTACTACATGCGCCACAGCAGTTATCACCCTACCTGATCTCAACTATATGATGCAAATTGTGGAACAACCATTTTTGGCCAAATTTAGATGAGAATGCATGTCGAACCTGCACTCTGCCATCCCCCATGTCAAGTTAAATAGAACAGATAAGGAACGAGGGAAATTCTAAATTATTAACAAAAGAGACAATATTATGTTATGTACAAATTTATTTGGCGGCGTTATGGAACAATTTTCGGCAAATATACACATATGACAACATGGCTTTATCCATCAAATAAATAATTTCGTTTAGATGTGTGGCCACCGAAAAAGTCATTAAAACACAGAACATGATTAACTTTTATACTTGCCAGATGAAAAAAACCCACTAAACTACTTCAACGCCATCAGTAGTTTTTTTTTTTATTAAACCTTTATTAGTGACAAATAAGCTATCGTTCAGTTATTCATCAATAAAGAATATTCACAGACATGAAAGAATCTCCCTTCCTCTACCGCGTACAAGTCGGCAACTTTCAGGAAATTTAAGTTTGATACTCTTTTTTTTTAAATGCGATTGATGAACCTTGGTAGAGGTACACAGAGAAGCCAGGCAGCTGAGAAGACCGTCGTCTATTCTCAAGTACGGTACTCACTTTAAAGCCTGGGCTCGGAAAATGCCTTCCAACATCTGCTCACTTTTGAAGTGCTACCATATATATAGGGACACAACCCTATTCCAATAGTGACGGTTAACATTTACCTTGTTCCATGCCTACCTCTAGAGAAAGCTGGTAAATGCAGGTCAACGTACCACGGAGCAGGTATCACCTCATATACTCAAGTTTCTACACGTTTTGGTCAATTTACTAAGCTTTAACGAAAGATTCCACCCCCTTGACGTCAATGTTCATAACTTATATTATTGTTATTTATCAAGTTGATTCAATGATCAACCAGCAAATAGAATATTGCTTGTGGCAGAATGTTATCAGTATATCTAGAGGTATCTGGAGCATCTGGCTCGGCCAAGGACTCGTGAGTTAAGTGCAGGGTAAAGGCCATGGGGTCTTTTCCCATGTCACGGTATCAGCCACCAATCTTCATTATTTACATCCACACATCCAGTATATCTATGTTCCTAGCTTTTGGGCTTCATTCCGGATGATTCCTATCAGATCTTGGTTGATTAAGAATATAAACCGTAAGCATGATATCTGAAATCAGAAAAAAAAAGAGATAGAAATTCACTGAGAACAGCGACCAAATGAAGTAATGTTATTGCAGAATAAATATTTTCAATAAGGCTAACTGGATGGCAAAAGAATATCTGTTGATAATTTTAGTTTTCCACAATTAAGTCTAGAAAGATATGAGAACCTAAGAGATTATATATGTATAATTCAAAGTTAAAAGTATGTTCCTGAGGTTATCCATTTGCGTGACAGATTTAAGAGGTAAGAGGTACCATCAGAAAAAGGTCGGGGTGGCCAGCGTTTTAAACTTAACCTTGTATACGGCACCCCTGAAGAAGGTGCAAAGAGCACCGAAACGTTGGGCACAATAAAATCACGAATTCCAAACCCACGAATCCATCGTTTTTCCACGCAACAAGAAATCAACAAGTCAAACGGTTTTCAAGCCTAGTTAGTAGTGTAACATCCAACCATTGTTTTAAACTTAAAATCTGACCCTCTTAATGCAACAGGCTGAGTACCTGAATAAAAGCTTTTAAACAAAAGAAAAATGAAAAGAAATATACATAAAGAAACTAACCTCGACAACAGAGTTATTGTTAAGTTTCTGCTTGTTCCCTGTGAGCACAGGTTTACCGTCTATGTATATGGGCCGCTTGCCCTCATTGGCGATGAAGAAGTCACCGTTACTGCGGAGCTTTATCACTCCTTGTCGCCGGGAGATCTTCCAGGCAGGGCCCTCTAGTGAAAGGTCCACGTCTATAGGGTTATCCTTGGTGGCGCGCCCGAGGGTGATCTGTAAGAAACAAGAGAGATGGATACATGAACATGAACAGGGATGCATCCAGGATCCTCAAGGTGGTACGTACATACCTGGGACCTCGAGAAAAAACAAGTACTAAATATGAAAGAATAATAACAATTGCGATAATTAAGCCAAATGTAACAAAATTATTTTTTTAAGATCGAAAATACACTAATTTTTTTCTGAGCTACTGCAACGATTCTTTTTTAATAATTTTACTGTGAAAAAGGCGACTATACCCCCACGCCCCTACCGGAGTTTCTAGTCTAATCTTTAAATTCGTTCTTTCTTACTCGGAGCTGATGTAAAGGAACCCTAGACAACTAATTCAAAAACCAGTGGATAATAAATAATGGCTACTTAAAAAGTTACTTACCTCCCTAGATCTCATGAGGTAACGTACAAGGCGACCCCTTAACACAGCTAATGTTTGAGTATCAAAGTCAGGCGGACTGATTCCTGTTAAAAAAGAATCAATTTGGTTTCTTGATAATGCAATAAATTACCATAGAGGAGCAAAACCCCAAACTCTATTAAGTGAAATAAATTTCAAAATGTTTTTCCAGGGTTATGAAATAATCTACTCAACAACTCTGATCAATAGCTTAATTTAACTTTTTATTTTGAAAAATTTACACCAGGGGCGACACTTACCAGTAACAGAATCCACAAGCACTTGCCATTTAGGTAATTCTTGTTCCAATGTTTTAATTTCCTTCTTTTGTCTACGGTCGGCGACTGCTAATTCTACAGTTACAACATATTCATTAATTATTTCATGCTGTTGGTGGTCTGAATGTTGAGTAAATGATCTTGATCACGTTTTAGAAACCCCACTATAAGAGAAGTTGGCCCAGCTAATTTTTATTTACTATTTAACATGGAATCCTAAGTAAAAAGCTAATCTAAATCTGGTAGAACATGAATGACTTTTTTCCATAATCAACGCTTGGGCTCATCACCATCTGGGTTTACTTTATTTGGACAACGAGATTGATACAACATAGCTCTATTGAAAGCCTATGGAAATTTTTGCAAAAGTGTAAAACTATTCCATCTTTATTCCATTATATTGGAGAATATACCATCTCAAATTCATTGCATTCATGAAAAAAGGCTTTAAAATAGTGCAATGTAGAATTCGGAATAGGCAAGTAAATAGGCTATACTAATTTTGGTCATGTTTCAAGTATATCATGCTATATATTGAACGGCATACCGTGTTCAAGGACTTCATCACGCGGATCTCTGTAACACAGAAAATTGATATTACATTAAATTCATCGACAGGGACAAATACAATTTTTTTTTTCTGTTTATCTACAAAGGTAAATAATAGTTCAATTCAGTCGTATAATTCCCCATTAGGTCTCAAAACTCAAGGCTACGCAAGTTTTTAATTATCATACCTTTTGTAATTTATCAAATTAAGATATGGATATTATGTTCTTACTTGAGGTCCTCGTCATTGATCATGTCTTCCGCATCAGAGAAATTAAGGACATGATCTCCTCTAGGCATGGGTTGAACTAGAAAAAAACACATTATGATTAAAAACACTTAAAATAACCTTAGTTTTGCAATAGATACAAATAAATGAGCTATCCATGTCGACATGAAAGATAGAGATTGAAATTAAGGTTTTATATTTAAAAAAATAAAAGAAACTATTCCTTTACTTTCATGAAATGAAAAATGGTTGAGCAAAGCCCACGAGCATCGCAACATTTCTACACCCTTCTTCTTCTATGCATAGTATGTGAACGACATAACTAATATTTTCCCCAGTTCTTTTTTTCCCAAAAGCTAACTATACGAGTCACCCACCAGCTACAAGAGTAACCTACCAGACTGGTCCGGCAGAAGGTGATACTGCTTCATGAGAAGCCAATGGCTGTAGAGTATCTTGGCAGTGCGAGCTGGATGAAACACTGTAGGGTTTTTACTTAACAAATCCTCAAATACCCCGATGTTTGGTTGACTAGTCTGTAACAAAATAGATTCAGGCACTATAGACTATGGCATGGTCTTATATTATATCCCTCATTTATATTTATTTAGCTCTATTTATTTATCTGCTTATTTATCTATTGACATGTCAAAATCAATTCATTTCTTAATTTATTGATCATAAGTCAAGTGCAGGATGAAATATAGGTAGTGGTAAAAAGGGCAAGGTAGCAAGTCAAGATATGATTTGAATTAAGGATAATTCAGTCTCTTTGCATTTCGAGGTTGCAATTACATAAAATTGACACCTAACACATTGAATCTAGCACGAGATGAATACATAAATATAAATAAACATTTTCAGTATGGGGCATCAAGTAATTCTGCAGTGTTTTATGTTGTTATAACGATGACACACATTGAGGGAAACATAAATGAGGGATCTATATACAAGAATACAAACCGATGAGATCTTGCCGAGTAACGCTTCTTCTTCTTTACTAAAGAGTGCTTTCGCCTGTTCAGCTCCAATGACATCAGGGTGAAGCTGCTTTATAGCATTAATAGCTAACCTACGGGACAAGATGAAATCAATATTAAATCCAGAATTTAAAACAAGCTGATTAAATTGCGTGCACTGGAAGACCTGAGCGCTGACTGTTCGCAAGTGCATCTTCTTTTCGTCACTTTATTTAATGAATAAAGAATTCCAACTGTTATACGTAGTGTAACACAAATTGATGAAGGAGATGTAGCGTAGAATGAAATGAAAATTTTAGGTATGACCTCTTATTTAACCATCAAATGATGACATCTTGTCGAAATCATTCCTTGATTGTGTGAGTAACACACTTAACCTTCGAGAACAAAACCCCAGTATGTATTGAATCCATAATATATTAAATCTATTTCCAACGAACAGCTAAATTAGCGACGGTAAGGTTGATTGTGATACAACAGTTACATTTTCTCCCCAGAAATAAATATTCATGATCGGGTATACGGAGACAATTGCTCTTAGTTTTTTTTGACAGTGTGATAATCGTAGTTGCGGTCTACCACTCGGATTAGGCCCAAGTTCTGTAAATAGTAATGATACCTAGTGAATGTTAAGGAAACTTACTTGGAAAGGACTGGGTCATACAGCAAGGCATACCACCGCTCCTGTATCTCCTTGAGAGTGAATTTGCAGGAGAAGGAGACGCCCAAATGAACTGCTGTCAAATCATTTGTCTGTCAAATCCAGAATAAGCATACATATTAGTCACACTTCAGTTAAATTATAGATATAAGGAGAGGTAAACTCTGATCACTGGAAAAGACGAAGAATATTTGTAACTAGTTCTGATGCTAGACTGGCAAGCAATATGTGATTCACCAAGGACTGACGGACGTAAGTGGTTACTGATACCTGATCATTCACTCTGGACCATCCTCCCAATTTTAATATAGCACATTTAATCTAGCTGATGTGAGAAGTGTGAGTGTCCCGATTGCGCTACCACAACTGAATCTTCGCGGTCTAAATATATTGGATTGAGAAATCCGCTAGGAGATATTGAGAAACCACACGTTTACAAAATTTAATCTAGGTGATAATATAAAATTATTGAAACGAATCGAAATACTTCCGTCCCCCGTAAAAAAAAATGATAATATAAAATTCGCGTTTTAATTGGCCATTTACTAATAACAGTAAACTTGTCGAATAAGATTTAAAATACATGTAAATCTACGTTGAACATTGTTTTGCCTGATCTTAAATAATTATAACTGGTAATTTCGGGGAAATGTTTTTAAATATACCTATAGAAAAAATGCCAGTCGTTCGCTAAAATCTCTATTTCAATTGATACTTTTCCATTTCGAAACCAGTTGATCTAACTAAACACTAAGGGTACCAGTAATAACTAATTTTAACAATCGAAAGTTGTCATAGCAATTGTGTAAAAGTATTTACGCTGACCTGTTGCACAGCAGTGATAAGAGAAAGGTCATCCTGCGGTTTCCACCTTCCTAAGTCCTTTGTAGAGGCAGCCGGAGGTGGTGGTTTACTCTTTTTACTGCGTTTACTTGAAGAAGTCTTGGCAGAGGGCGGCTGAAAATATAGATAATTGTATGTTTTTCAGCATTCTGCGCACTAAAGCGCTAACTTCGATTCGACTCGCAAAAATGGAAAAGAGCACTAAGTGATCAGAAGTCATTCTTAAGATCTTTTTCGACGTAAGGATACAATTTCTGATTCGAAAAAAGCACTACAAGTACAGACAGGCGCATGTATAGCCTGACCTTGCAGAATAGGTGTTTGAAATACAGAGAATGGCTTTGCGGAAAAATACAAGCTGACAGGAGAATAAAACATTCAAACAAGAAACCATAAAATTGCCATTTTGCAAAGGTATCTTTCGATACCAAGGAGGGTAGCCCAGCATGTTTATCAATACAAAACAACAACAATTTAAGCTAGTTTATAACCAAAATAAAAGCCTTCCATCTTAGTATGGCATCACTGGTCACTTGTGCAAACACCACATTATTACTAGTTACCACCTTCTATTTCCTGTAAGATCATTATCTTTAAATCTACACACTCACCACCATCACTCCACAACCCCTTATACCAAACCCCCAATCCTACTCCAGCCAGACTGACAGCTCAGTAGTATGGTGGGAGGGGGTGAGGGACTCAGTTACCAGGAATAGGGGATTTGCATGTGCCACTCTGCATGTCTATTACAGTGCAACTAATGTTACTAAAATTTTGATCGATTAATGGTAAATAACTGATGTAAAAGCAGCATGATTTTACATTGTGATTTTACATCATGCCAAATGACAATTTACATTTGAGGAACAATAATGTATATTTCACACTGAACATAGATCGATTTGTTTAGTTCCTGGTGGCTATGCAAATTCCCCTATTGGGTAACCCAAGTAACAGACACAACAAACCCATGTGCTCGCATTAAATACGCCCAACAAATCTCTACTAGCTAAGCCTGCCGCAACAACCCTCGTATACAGTAGTATCACTGCACATAGGGTAGTACCGTATTATGTACAAAAGTGGCTCTAAAAGGAGGCTTCGCCCTATTTAATATAACAATACACCAGCTTAAAGCTACCCTCCTAATAAAGAACAATAAAAGTTAAATGTTTTCATGTCCTCTAATATATTTAATTTACTTTTGATATATCGCACAATAAATAAAATGATAATTTCTTATTCTCGATAAGAATAGAATTCTATTGTTTCTGAGGTAAATTTGATTTTAAATTTCTCATTTTCATTTCGAGGATAAATTTCTTACTCTCGATAAGAATAGAATTCTGTTGTTTCTGAGGTAAATTTGATTTTAAATTTCTCATTTTCATTTCGAGGATAAATTTTATGAAAAGAATTAGAAGGGATGTCCAAATTGTCAATTGCGTGAACAGAATCAAATATCATAAACCCACTGCCTCACCTTCTGGCCCGTGTTTTTCTTCTTTTCGGGAGGAGGGGGTAATATTGGGGTGATTTCCAGGGGTTTAGGCTCCACTTTAATTTCAATAGTGGCTTGTGTTGAGGTGGAAGGAGTGGTAGTAGTAGTAGTCAAACCCGGCACAGCAGTAAACGCAGCAGTTGCAGCCGCAGCAGCCGTCACTGTGGCGGGTATGGTTGGTAGTGTCGCGGTCGTCACAATAGGAGGAACAAGTGAGCTAGCAACAACCGGGGTGGGGGCTATTGACGATTTCAATCTGCCACGATCTGATTTCACCAAGCTGCTTTCTACTAGTTCATCGTCAAACTTTTTCCTCTTGATAGAGCGAGTAGAACTTCGCCTCTTTTGTTGTTGTATGCTGGCGACGGCCTGATTCATGGCCATAATAGGAGGCCCTGGTAGGCCACCCGGTGGCATGCCGGACAGACCTTAGGGGCAGAAAGAAGGATCACAATTATCCTAAAAGATTTAATGAATTTTAAAAATCTAATACTGCAGCTATATTATATAGGGCCTACCGGGATGGTTGTCAGTATGAGTAAATCACAATTTTGGACAGTATCTCAGAACTTTGAAATATTTCAACATCCTTGATAATAGAAATTATGTTAATCAAAAAAAATAATGATACATTTTCCAACATTAAAAATTACCAATTTCTATCAATATCCTCTATATTGGTCATTGGCCTCTATATATATATATATATATAACAACTTTTATTCAATAAACATGTACATCAATATAATGCATTATCGAATGGGGAACGATCCCTCTCAGAGTCGCAGTGTGTTACAATGAGTTCTTCCACGGGGTCCCTTAAAATAAAGATATTATAATGCGGTACAAGCGAATGAATGCAAAATACAAGTTAGTTTCGTGAAGTTTCACAGTTAGCAATTTGCTATAATTACATTGTGTGATTAAAACATGACTCACATTCAACTATATCTCCATTCAAAGATATACTTCTTCGAATATGAGGGAATTAAGGAAAATATTTATATAGAAACCCTTCTACTAGGGAGACTTGACATTTTCAAAGGGTACTAATTTAACCAGAAGATATGAATACATTCTTCAAAATTCAAATAGCAGCTAACCAATTTACAGTAAGCTTACAGTAATATACAGCCCAACTACCATAACAGCTAGATCGGTTAACAATCAACTATATAATAGGAATTTTTAAGACAATAAAATAAACTCCTTTGATATTAGGAGAAAACACTACAGTGAAGACTGTGTTAATCAGTATTTCCATATTCCTGATTCGGTACAAATTATAATATATGAATTTTTTTATAGTTACCGTTATATCGGTCATAATATTCTCAGGACTTACAGGCCTTTGATGATGACAACTTTTTTCAAGTTTCAATTTGCTACTAAAGACTAGCGTAGCACTCTTACTAAGAATTTATAATCACAAAATGTTTACCCACTATCCCCTAAGTTTTTCCCTTTCCCCTTCTTATTCTTGAGGTGAATCATTGAAAAATGTATCAAAGTCTTGGTGATAAACATTCTTTAAATAAAATCTGAACTCCTTTAATGGAACGTTTTGTATTTTGTCAGGTAAATTATTCCACAACGTAGCCATTTTATTCCCCAAGTCCAAAGCCCAACTTTTCAAAACCCTGTGGTTTGCTTCCTCCAAAAAACAATCCTCTACTGGCGCGTTGTTGGTACCGTATATCACGGTCAAATACATGAAGTATAATTCACTTTTTTTTGTTATACATTTTCTCATTGATTGGGGAAAGATTCAAGCTAGAATCGGAGGATTTGTGTTCCAATGCTTACCAGCTGGACTTTCTGCCATATTCACGAAGTAGCACAGAGTACTAAAGACACTTTAATGCAGTTCGGTGAAAGACAATAGATCCTAGTTTTTCTCCCGGAATAAATTGATTTCAAACTATCGCCAATTCTGAAATGTAAAAAATGTATAATAATAAATATATAATCTGTTCTATGTAACATCAGAATTAAAATCGCTGTACAGTTACCACGAAAGAAAAAAAGAAGAAAAGGAGATATTACTAATGTTTGTCATGTCACTCAATTCTTTATGTATTCCAGTGAGCTCGATGTAACATGGTTTAAAAAATGTTCAAGTTGGTAAATAAATCGTTTTTGCAAACAAGTACAAATCTTCTGACGAAAGATGGAAATTGGATCGCCAAATTTAGGTATAAATCAAGTGACAATAATAATAATTTGTAATATTTTTAACAGAAAATCTATGCTCAGAAACAAGTTAAAAATCAAACATTATTACCACACTTAGACTAGGTCTAGAATCATGAAATCAATGGAAAATACTAAAATAATAATTTTGAAACATTAAGCTAGCAGATTGTTGCAGTCAAACTGAATCCTATCCAATATGGATGTCAAATACATTTTCCAGAGTTTTTACCGAAATAAAACATTAAATAAAAGCCAAAATGATCCAATCCCACAAACCACTTTAGAATATTAACCAAAAAAGGGATATAATAACCATCTAATGCCTGGAACCAACCACTGTTCGTTAAATTAAGAAAAAAACTTCTATAATATAGTGATATTGAATAAAAAAATATACTTTGAAAATGAAAAACACAATTTCCCAGTTGTAGCCTATACAATGAAATCTTCCTTTCGTCGAGTTTTGGCTACTCGAGGAAACTCGCAGCATGCGAGCTCATGCGAGATTTGTTACGGCTCGGTGAACACTGCGCTCCCAGAGGCAGGCGTACCAGGGTCCCCGTAAAAGGCGCGGACCCTGTCTATCTTCTTAGGCTAGAGGAGAGGCAAGCGTACAAGGGTACCAGTGGGACGAGAGCACTGGGTTTGTACCTGACTCAGCGCAGGGGACTCAGTGGTCAGTGCTGGGGTCAGTGCTGTGCTGTGCATGGCTCTCCTCTCACCGATCCCCTTATATTAACATGTATAAAGGTAGCTTTTACACCTTCCACTCTGCCCTCTCCTGACCTAAATCAGGACAAATCTATAATCAGGCAAAAATAGAAATTAACTCGTAGGCAAAAGTTAACTCTGCCATACACATGCTTATTACAAGATCAGTGCCATACTCAGTATTGTTCTGTCAAGGGCTGGGTTATATACCCACCCATGTGCTGGCAACGCTGGGCTATGGTGTGGAATGCAATGCACGCATATATGCACGCATATCTTTTTTAATATCAGAAATACAAATTCACAAATCAAACCCAGTCATTACAGTATCCTAAATACACAATGTGGTATATTCATTTTGAATGAAAATTATATTTAAAGCTCATTTGTAGCGATTTTTAAAGTTCTCTATATTAAAAACATGGTCGGGGGTCATATAACTTTCAAAATGGCTTCCTTAGGTTGGACAAAGGTTGTATTTAAATAGATTATTCAGAGATATTATTTATTATATTATATCATTATGCCTTCAAGGTAAATGCAAGTATTTAACAGGTTAATATTGCATGGATGCTATATGCTGTTTATGAGAATATCATGATATTTTCTTTATCTCTCTCTCCCTCCCACCCCTCTCTCTCTCTCTTTCTCTCAGAGAAAGAATGTACCCATCCACACATTCCAGTAATTCTCTGAAACGGGCAGCATTTGATTTCAGCAATAATTATATGATATAGACCTACATATGGTGCAATTCTCACCGATTGGAGGAACATGCACAGTAGAACAGTTGCTGCAAAGCTTCGCCTTCGTCATCGTGAATAAATAGTAATTACACGATATAACAGGAGAAAATTAAAAATTCTCGTGGCAGACACCTCTATATGCTGTGAGCGATGGAGGGAAAGTGAGGGTTCCTCCAGGTGGAATGAATAGGTGAGGGGATGGCGTGCGTTGATTGGCTCTGAGGACGCACACTTGATGATGCGTCATAATAGTCACTGATGCGTCACCCAAATATATTCACCGATGAATCGATTCTGCATATGTGGGCTCAAGTGGCGAAGCCGCTTGTTGAGACACAATATGGCCGGAGGCGGGACTCAAGCACCCCTGGATCGTAGCGCCCAGACCCTAGCATCTAGCACCTGGATTCAAGAGCCCGGCCTTGGATCGAAGCGCCCACGGCTTGGATCGAAGTGCCCAGACCGATTACTAGTCAATTAATTACTTTTATTAGTCTATTTTTACTCGGGACAGTTCACTACCCCCTTTACTGATTTAGGACCACCAATTTAAGGTTAGGTTTAGGGTTAGTTTTGGTATTGTTTAGTGTTAACAGTCTGGGCGCTTCGATCCAGGCCGTGGGCGCTTAATCCAGGGCCGGGGAGCTAGCGTCCAGACTGGGGCACTAGGATCTTGGGACGCTACAGTCCCGCGATCATATGGCCTATTGAATGCAATAAAATCTAATATCTCACAAAATATCACAAAATCAAGCAAACAAGAAATGACTTTATAAGATACCTTGGCTTAACTTGCTCATATCTGGCTCAACTTACCCCAAATGCCCATTTCAACTTACCCGAATGGGGTAAGTTGAGCCAGAACTGGCAGAAGCAGAAGTAAAAAAATATTTCTTTGCAATTTGCAGATAACCTATTGAAGGAACTTATATAAAATGTTAACCCAACAATCTCCATTAAAATAAGTTTTATCTCCATTATATTTCATTTTCTATCATATATCTATACCCTCCAAACTTTGCATGAAAAAAAATGGCTCAACTTACCCCGCTCTCCCCTATCATGGCTACGCCTACGCCTACGGTACCGTAACAACTTCTGGCTACCCAGTGGCAGTGCCAACAAGTGACTTGAAAATGACATTAAACCTGGCTATAATTCAATATCTCTGGGTAGTTCTAGAAATTATTCAATTGATATACAACCTACCGTTCTTATGTTGTAGATTATGGGCGAGTAAAAGACCATCAGCGTTGGTAAAACAGAAAATTACCATTCAGATTTAAAAAATGACGCTATCATCCTGAGTTTTCGACGCCATCTTTTTCTCTATGCTTCCGGTCTCGTATGAGGTGAGAAATTTATCAAACAAGATTCAGTGTTTATTTTAAAGTGTAATGAGAACAATTCTTTTTAAAAACTTACTCCATCGAAATAATCTCATAAAATTGGGCTCTAAAGAATTCTTCCAAATTTCCCACAATGCATTTTACCCTGGCGTGGCATTAAGAGCCAAGATGGCGTCGAAAGTATCGTGGGTCCTATTTTGCGCTACAATTTTTATTGTGATTGTTCAAATCTTAGGCGGGTAAGTTATATTTGAGGTTCTTAGGGTATTACTTATTAGATAATAGTGTGTTGTGACAAATATGAATATTCTCTTTATCGTATTTTCCCTTTTATCATGATTTTTGTCACCGAACCGGCTTTAGCGGATCCCTGCCCAATCAGCGCTTGCCACCGAATGCTGAGCGCCTGCCTTGAACTCTAGGCTACTTCATGTCCTTACGTGGAACCACAACTAACCACTGCTAAGTCACTTACAAACAATACAGGGGCTTGATTTCTCTCTGTTCCGGTTGTGCTTCTCAATTTAAACTACTCAAAACCTCTGATTTCTTCAGAGCGAATCGGTTCCTTAAATGTGTTACGGTACCTGTTTACTCCAAGTAGCCTAGACTAGATCAGGATGACAGGAAGAGTCACTCACTCAGACACAAAAAAAAATCCCAACTCAAGTAGTCTCCTGTAGGCTTACTGAAGTTACTCTAGTTTCTGTATGAGGCTGAGGGAAGGGAGGGACACATTAACTCTTGCTGAATGCTGTCTCAAATAATGTTACAATTGCCCCCACGTATTTATATTATTAAGTCTCTACCGTATACAATTAACAGTAGAGCTTAGCCTTAAGCTTAGTTAGAGGTGCTGGTTAGACTTTGACTGTTGTAAACAATGGTCGATTTATTTACTGTGTGATATATTAAATTATATAAATATGTTTTCTTTGTGTGATAGGTCTTTTTGTTACGGTACTGAGTTTCGTAGATCATTATTTGATAATATAGGATTATAATATAATTATTTAGGGAGGTGCGTATCAGGGAAGTCGATATTGGGTGGTACGGTATCGACTTCCTTGGAATACTATAAGGTACGGTAGCCTGCTTAACCGGCCTTGATTCCCTGCTCTGCCTCTGGGGGCAAGGCAATGGATACTGTATCTAGTTGTCTAGCCTAGAACGATACCGTGCTGTATTCCAGATTTTGCTGTGGGTTACACCAAAATACCTACAAATACCTCGGCCACATCATCTGAGTGTAATGATCTGAGGGGTGAACCTATAACAGCCACTGTTCATTTATTTGAATTAATGCAACATTTTAAAATCACAACAAATATATATAAATAATCCCTGGTTGTAGGCCTTAATAACTGCCGTTACTGTGAAGAAACTTTTTTTTATTTGATTGTGTGTAAACTTAAAGTTAGTCAGTTATGGAAAAGTTCTTAAGCTCTCTATTCTGTTTCAGGCGGGATTTCTACAAAATCCTCGGGGTACAACATAGGGCCACTACAAATGAAATTAAGAAAGCTTACAGAAAAAAGGCACGGGTGATGCACCCTGATAAAAATCCTGATGATCCCGAAGCCGACGAAAGATTTAAAGATTTAGGAGCTGCGTACGAAGTAAGTAGGCCTACTTATTATGGTTATAAATACTATGTGTGTAAATTATTTATTTTATGTTATTTGTACGTATTGAATGATAATGTCTAGTTTAAAATGGCGTCACTATTATATAGATACTGTCTGACCCACTCTCTAACTCGTTTGTCCAAATGTCTGTACAATTCTTTTTTAATTTTCTTTAGGTCTTGTCTGACGCTGAGAAGCGAAAAATATATGACAAGCATGGCGAAGAGGGTCTGAAGAATGGTGGCAATGACTTCGGAGGAGATCCATTCTCAAGGTAGCATGTTTGTCATTTACATAGATCCTGTTCAGCCTTCGCTTTCTTATTTTCACATTCGCCATTTACATTTATAAACACACGCTAATCGCTTGATTGATGTGATACCACCTATTTTACAAAAAAGAGAGGTATACACCTGAGTAATTTAAACTCATTTAGATTCATTTTATCCCCACCCTCTAGATTTTGCTCCAGCCCGGCTAGTATGGCTGGCCATCATTTATGCTATTTTATTAACTCTGCCTTGTAGACATTCTGATTACCACACTTGATTTTATGCCCTATGTAATTTTCTTTCTCACTTTCTCATGTCCAGTTTCTTTGGGGATTTCTTTGGCGGTGGTGGAGTCCGAGAACAGGGAAGAGATATGCCCCGAGGAGGTGATATCATCGTTGACCTTGAAGTTACCTTGGAAGAATTGTATTCTGGGAACTTTATTGAGGTTTGTTATATTTCTCCTCTTTTTTTATATCGAACATCCCCCCGCTCCGAATTGGTATATTTATTGAATTTATCGGTATCGTTAATGTTAGGTTTGTAAGAGAAATTGAAAGTAACTATGTTAAAATATTATATGGCTTCATGTCAGGGAATAGAATATCTATGAATTTTCCTTCGCCATTTCATTAGCTGTCTTTGAATTGGCTTGAATTGTCCTTGAATTGAATTGGATTTGTTACAATTTCTCCGATTGTTTTCAATACATGACGTTATCGGGGTTTTATCTTATCTGATTTCAGATGGTACGATATAAATCGGTAGCCAAACCGGCTGCAGGTACTAGGAAATGTAATTGTAGACAAGAAATGCAAACTATACAACTAGGTCCGGGGCGCTTCCAGATGACCCAGGCTCAAGTTTGTGACGATTGCCCTAATGTAAAGTAAGTGTTACAACTAATCCGATATTAAGCTACAAGGGAGTTGTGAAAATCTGTATGGCTTGCTGTACTTCTCTAGTGTAAATATTATTCTTAAACATACATAAATACACATAAAATATTTTCCCCGCTCATTTTGATATTTTTTGTGTATAATAGAAAGAATATCATCATATATGTCGATCAACGAAGACAGAGATTAATAACATTGATTTAAAAAAACTAAAGTGTTTACTAGTTGAAGATAGTGTCCTAGTAAACAGATCTTATCTTAATGTGGTATATGATGTGGTTTTTTAAAGGATGGTTCCAGAAGAAAAACTTTTAGAAGTTGAAATTGAGCCTGGGATGCGAGACGGACATGCGTATCCATTTATAGCAGAAGGTACATTTTGTTATCTTTAGTTATCAGATACATTATCAGTATTATCTATTAATGTTTCAATTCTTCATCACTATCTTTTCATTTAATCAGTCATAGAAACAAATGTGAGCCATATACCTTATTATCCTTAAGAACACCGCTAGGTGATTCTAGGATTGATTGAAAGCTATTTACGAATGAAAGTAATTTCAAGAATGACATTTATTTCAAGAGGATATATTTTTAAAAAAATACTTGAAAACTATCTTTCGGAGTAAAAGAACAACTTTAGGAATCATCTATAGCACGACGATCTCCTGCTATTATTTGGGGGGGGGGGGGGTAAATTAATGACTGAAACTTTTTTAAATGCTTATTTCTTTTCTTTTTTTTAAAACATATTTTTATTTCCTTACCATTTCACAATTTACGTGATACCTTTCATGTAAAGAAAATAATACTGTTATAAGGTTTACATCTACGACAATACCAAGTATATTTGTAATCATGCCATGTCTATTTCTTTAGGCGAGCCTCACATAGACGGGGAGCCAGGTGACCTCAGATTTAAAATCAAACAAATGAAGTAAGTAGGATTTGTTAGAATTTCTAAAGCCTGGTTTCTAAGATCTAAAGCCTGGTGGTCAGACTCGGGAACCGTATGGTAGGAACCTTGACCGTTAGAGGCCCCCAGTTTTCTCCTACCCATATATTGACATGCGTAGAGACAGGTCCAAGTATAGATATCTTCAGCAAAACATTCTTTTTACTCGTATATTCGTTGTCTGTTTGTGGCGATTACCATGTCAAAGACCCATTGCTAATATTCTTAAATAATATTTTGCCAAATAATTATTTAGCGTGTTCTTTCTTTCGCTCCTGTAAAACAATTGATAATTTGAGTTTCATCATAATCTTTGGTTTCATTAAGCGAAACATGTTATTTTCATACCCAGTTTAGACAGCATTATATTAGCAGGTGTTAATAACTTTTATTCTTTTTGCAGACATCCTGTATTTGAGCGTCGGGATGATGATCTTTACACAAATGTCTCAATATCATTAGTGGATGCCCTAACTGGGTTTGAGATGGACATCATTCACTTAGACGGCCATAAGGTATGGGTTTGTTCTCATCACGGCGTCTTCTGTGGATTAATCATATGGCCCGACAATCGAAAGATGTCAATGTGTACTCTCTTCTCCTATATAACCGATAATCTATTGAATTAAGAATCATGAAGATGAGTATTGATGTTGTTATGTCATGGTGCAGACCTATAGAATGGGGAGCAGGACTCCCACAGTCGTGGACGTTGGAAGTGTTGCTTCTTTCATTTACTATCTAGAATATATCAAGCTATCCTCGTGACATGTCAATGTGTTTCGAGATTATTAAGGATAAGTTAAGAATGATGATGGGTAGAGTTTGAGTAAGCGTCACATACTATTTTTCTTTATTAGGCTAGCTTTAGGGTAAAAAAGGGTTTTTCTGCTAAAGTGAGCGTAGCCTTTTTTCCATCAACACTTCCTTTACCTCCCCTATTTGAGTCTTCAAATCTGTTACGATGAATATACATTTTATATAGGTATCCATAATGTCTGTTTATGTGTTACGTGTAAAAGGTCCATTTACTGCCTAAACAATGTGACAAAAATGTATTGAATGTAAATTTAGAGTCTCTCTTGATGATTTTAGCATAGTCAGTATGGTTACTAATGTAGCATGTGGTCTTTTTGTAGGTCCACATTGTGAGAGACAAAATAACTTGGCCTGGAGCCAGAATACGTAAGAAGGATGAAGGGATGCCTAACTATGAAAACAACAATAAGCTAGGCACCCTCTTTATTACATTTGATGTAGTGTTCCCTAAAGGAGAACTTACAGTGGAAGACAAAGAAAGTAAGTTCATTAATTTATACATATATTAGTAAATGCCTAATGAAATGTCATTCTATAGGCATTTCCATCTCAATCTGTTTGTCTTTAAATATGAACATCTTTTGCTGAAACCCTGGGCTAATTCTCTTTCTTAAAACAGAGAACTTCGCTTGTGGTTAAACGTAGATATCTGATAACATTTCTGATAATATTTGCAATAAGTAGTGTAAATAAAACGCTATACAACAATGCCCTTTGACCAATGCAAACTATGCCCTGCTACCATGAGATTAACAAGAATAACTTTTTCTCTTCAGGTATCCAACATATATTGAAGCAAGATATAAAAAAGAAGACCTACAATGGCCTACAAGGATACTAGTATATATTCATCATTGATTCTTCATTCCTTTATCATTCTTCATAATAAATCATCGTGGGGCCTTCACGGGCAATCGTTTACTCTATTGACATGAGTGTATATATATCGATGTCATCATTTTTGACATCAGAAGATACATCCTCGCCCGAAGTGAAAAAAAGTCTTACTGGTTTTATGCTCTGTGAGTTGGGACGGGGAGACGGAGGGAGTGGTTTGTGAAGGGTAGGACACAATCATTGAAGCATTCATAACCCTAGGAAAATAATTGAGTACTGGAAGTGCACGCGGGTATGGTGCCCCAAACAGACAACTCGTTAGTCACTCTGCATTGTCTGATAACATGACACCAAGGAACAGACAGGAAACTTTGACCATAATACATTGGATAACTATAGATCTGTCCCTCAAATAACACCTACAAATTTGTCTTCATTTGTAGAACTTTGTTACCTTGATTTTTTCACCAGGATATGTTTTTATTTTAAAACCTTTCAATGAATTAGTTTATGTAAAGCTCTATATATCGACCCATGGATTCATACACGAAGGGACTTGGCACATACATTACGAGTTAGTGTTTGTAGTTTGTTTTGCGGGACAAGATCTGTAGATGACCGGAACATAGGCATATCTATAGCTAAATATTTTATACTCGTCGTTATTTCATTTTAAAAGAGGGTTACCTGTGCGTATGACATTGGAGCACGTCTGTATGAAGGTGTGTAAATCGTCGAAGTCCCCTTTTTGTATCCAAATATATGATACAATTGTGGTATGAGAATTTCCGTTGGCAATAAATGAAGCGTGTAAAAAAAGCCTGTTTGTAAAAGAGTCTTTACGCTTAATTAATAACGTTATAATTCATAAACTCAATTGGGATATGTACTGTTATATGGAAGTTTGTCCGTTATAACAATTACGTGGAAATATCTCATATTTAGTAAATCAAGTAAAGATAGAAATGATAAATTCATCTTCTCAATAGTTGTACATTTTTTGTCGGGAATGTGTTAGCAAATTGATAATATCATTTAAATATTTTCTGTGGTACTAATCTGCGGTGGTTTAAATGATCATGCGTAGGTAAGGGGCACCTAAATTCCTAACTAACCACTATCTTTGTTTTGCGCAATTTCTACAAAACAATTCATCCACATGGATTGCTTTATTTATTTTTCCATTGAATAGAAGTGTACTCTGTTGTTGTACTGTACCGTATTTAATAGCCACTATTGTTAAATCTGAGTACTGCAAGTTATAATTATTAGCCCTCAGATGGTAAGAATGATTTTTCATCTCAATTATTGTTCATTAGTATGAAGACTGCGATAATGTGCGACATCTATATATTATTTCTCCTGTGTGTACATTAGCGTGTGAATGTTCTGTGATCGGGAAAAAGTAATGGGGAAAGGCGAGAGTATGCGATGAAAAGGTGGTGATTCCAGTTTTCCTATGAAAGGAAATATTGATTAATAAAAACATGGAAATTTTAAAACACGATTCTTCCAAGTTGTTTTCACTGAATATCTTTTCTAGGCACCTATTAGCCTAATTGGGACAAATGGTAATAGCGTGAATAATAGTGTCAAATTGGGTGCTGTTGGTTTTCCATTGAACTTGTGTAAACCATTTCTAACAAAGTTTCTACGCATCGTTAAAAGTCTACCTATATGGTTGATTCCATAACATCTGTGACGGCCCCCAAAAAACTCAAAATTTAGAATTAGTCAAAAATCATTTATCTTTTGCTTATAATTTATTATGTACTCTACGTTTACAGTGATACATTGTATGATTTGGGAACACTTATCTTCATAACTCTTTCTGGTATGCTCTTTTAAAGTTAAGTGAACCAAAAACAGGTGTCCCCGTGGGTGGGTACATATAGGATTTTCTAACACTAAGGGCTTTAAAACATAAAAATAAAGTTCAGGCATTAGTAGTACAATTACATCCTTATACAAACATGCATGAACAATCAATAAACATAAGAGTTTCATTTCCCATTGTGTTAATATTCATATATATCTATATGTACCCACCCATGGGGACTGTACCCACCCACAGGGACAGTACCCACCCATGGGGACTTCACATTTTTCTCTGCTCTTGATTTAATGAATCTTACATTATCATACATTAGTAGTACAATGACATCCCTATATGGTCGATTCTCACTAAATGTCGTCAAATGGGCCTTTTTCTCTCATATGGCCATAATTTGTAATATGTACTTCAAAAACGAATATGGATGTGTGAAAATGATCAGGCTAGAACAGAGGAACAGGTGGGTATACACTTTTCACTATCTACAATGTATATTTACGCTGCTGGATGCCTTAAAATGCCATTTTTTAGGCATTTAAAAGAAAATAAATATTAAAATCAAACTTTGGACATCAATATTCCTGAGATATCATGTAATTTCAACTTAAAGCAAATACAACATGAAAATATAGGCAGGCTCTTTTTTTATGAATGAAAAAAAAATCAAGTTGGTACATTTGATATTTTTCCAGTGTCATTTTTCACTTTGTGTAATTAAAACGTCATTGAGCGATACAACAATCATGGAGTATGCTAGTGATGATTGGAATTAAAATGAATGAGTTCTTGATACTGAAAGCAGAGCTCAATTACTGTATTATTTATTGGTATATTTAATATTAGCCTAACTGGAGAAGCCTTATGACAGCATGCCTTTTTATAATATAAAAGGCTGTTGGTGTAGTTTTGGCATCATTGAGCGATTCACCTTTATTTATGCATAACTTATTTGCATATAAATATTAATAAGTCACAATATATACACATATAGCCTATGTCAATATCTATTGTTTTAGATATATTTTTGTACATAGTTCCCATTATGTATGAAGCTTCTGGGTATTTAATAGGAAAAAAATCATCAAGCAATACAGTCATTGAGCGATACAGATGGCATGATATGTATCCAGTTAATTCATGAGAAAAACAAAATGCACAAGGTTGTATATATACATTTTGCCAAAGTGTCATGTCACATCAATTCTGGCCATAACTATTGCTAAATTGACTATATAGTCATAGTATTTCTGCTTAATGCTAATTATGCATAATTCTAGAATGTATGAAATCAGCAAAAATGTCATTGAGCGATACCACTTCTTTGTTTCATTATACCCCAGGTATGTCATGTATATATTTAAGTTATACTATTTTGTCCCTTTGAAAGCAGATTACATCAGTATTCAAATACCAAACCTGCATCTAAATTCAATTATTTGCCTTTAATTCCATGGTTTCTATCAACCCTGTATCGCTTGATGATGCAAATAATTCAGGCCTCAATATACAAGGCAGTTTTCAATATTAGTGTTCTCAACTTTGCACATTTCAAGTATGGTACTATAACTTAAAATAGATAAAATATTTAAGAATTCTGGTATATTTAATTTTTAAGCCAATTTTGTTACCCATATCAATCAATTGACGACATTTTGTGAGAATCGACCATATACTCACGCATAAAAATTAGATAAACACAAAGAGTTTCATTTTCCATTACACTAGTATTCAAGCAAATATTCATATATGTACCCACCCACGGGGACTGTACACACCCACGGGGACATGGCATTATTCTCTGCTCTTATTATTCCAAATTCAATACAGGAAAATTGTACCCACCAACGGGGACATTTCAAATTACCCCATCTTGTGTCTAAGGCTCTGGGCTTTTTAAGCTAAACCCAAACATTATTTTAATGTCATTTTTTTTCCTGAGTAAGGTGCTATGTATGAGAATTGACAAATATGAAATAAAGCCCTTTTTCATAGCTAAATTAATGTTGAATTCATGTACCCACCCACGGGGACACATTACCTACCCGACCAGTTTTTTTAGGATTCCAAGCAGAAAATATATCATTGATTACTTATTTTGCTAAAATGATAAATCCTAAAGTATGACAATAATAATAGGCCTATCAAAAAAAAAGATGTGCCAAAAGTTAATAATCATTCTACATCTTGGCTCAAAATTAAGAAACGTTTATTTTTACTACAAAAATAGCCTAAAAGTAGGTTTTTTTTGCCCATAAAATCAATAATTTTCTTCTTATATAATATACAAAAAGTGGGGTTCGCATTGACGCTTCAGTGGGCCTGATACAATTATTTTGGTTAGAAATGCGTGAATTGACAAACAAGAGTGTAAGGGCTGAAAAACCTATAGTGTCCCAGATTTTGTGGAATCGACCATAATATTTAGGCAACTTTTTGTCACGCTCACAAATCTATTGATTATGTAACAATATTAAATATTATTTACCTATCTACAGTTTAATTTCTGGGAAGTAGGTCTCCGCTACCTGCAGGCATATCACGTGAGATCAGCTGTAGGCTATTAATATGCGGAAATGGGCTGTTTTTTAATATTTGTATGGATTCTACAGTTAAACATGTCAAAGCCTGAATAAAACCATTCAACAACGTCCAGTAGCTAAACAATGATACTAGAATCATAAGAACGTTCCAGATCACTCTCATTCTCAATGTCTGACAATTATTCATTATATGATGTAATAAATACTGCGTCCCCACATCCGAGTGAGATCCCATATATGTTTTCATCACCTTTGGTCGCGTGTGTTTTTATGGACACGTTCCTTTACCTGACTTGGTGAACAGTAGTCAGAGTAGAGGGGGTGTGGCGGCCAGCTGCCAATCAAAACACGGGGTGGGCGCGGCTCCCACCTGTCATTTATTTTCGACGCTTCAAGCGGCCTCACATACTGACGAGGAAGAAGTTAACCAAGATGGCGAGCTTCGAGCAGCAGCTAAAAACATTATTCAACTTCGATAATTTGTAAGTAAACCCTGTAATTTAATGAAATATTTCTTCACTGTGCTACTTATTAACATGTTAGGCATTGTTTGTTGGTGTTGTGATGTCTTCAAATGATCGAAAATGGGGAAACTAACAGATATACTGAACGTTATGACAGCACTTGGCTGTGGTACAGACTGAGTTGACGTTGTTGATCGGAGCGAATCGTGTTGTTACGCATGTCGATCCATGCGTATGGCAGATTTCAAAGGTATAACACTCCTTATTGCGAAGACATGTGAACATTTGCCATTTGTTTCCTCACATTCCCATGCAATCCCTTCGTCTTGGTCTACACTCTCCAGATATGTTCCGCCACCGGGGAAACGAGGGAAGCCTGTAAAAATAGTTTTGTCATGATCTCCGCATTTAGACCCCAACTGACTGGTACACTAGGCCTAGACACGAAAGAACTCTTGACACCGAAACTGGTCGGAGAAGGAAATTGTGAATTGGTATTCATGAGAGTACAGTTTGAGGAGATTAAACTTCGTAAATCAGTAAGATATTATTCCCTTGGTTCGGTAGGAAAGCCATCCCTCCCTGTTTGTTCCTGAATCCTGGCCCCGTGCTACCGTCAGGTGCCTGAGGCTGAGGTGGATGGACACTTGTGCGCCATTTTCACTTCCCATTTGGCCTACCGAAAATTAGATATAAAATCTTGTACTTTATCTTTGGACCACATGTCTTTTCCATACAAAAACCTGCCTTAAAGACCCTTTTCCCTTCCACCGTATTTCAAATAGAGGGCTTTAAATTAGTGGCTAGTATATAGTATTACTATTATACTTATTATAGTATTACTTGTATTAGCCTTTCCTGGCTAGGATTTTATATATAAAATTATTGTCTTGTGCCGCTCGACGATTTCAAATGCTTGAAGGATCTTATTTGCCTTATAATTATTTAAATACGAAAAACTTAAATTAACTCATGAAGTGTGGACAATCTTAATTTCATCCACAGCCTCAAGCCGGACTGAGAGGGCGTGGTCTATCAATATTACCTCATTTAATAGTCTACATTTCTTCTTTCTTCTATTAATTTATGAGCCTTAATATCCAGATAGATAATTATAATACACTATTTTAGTATTTATGTGGGATCATATTAAAAGGTTCGTTAGTGGTTCAGAGTGTTACCAATTACCAGAACCATAATTAAGATACAAGAGTATCATTTAAGAAACGGGAGGAGTACTCTTTATTCATAGCAACTTCTTTCTATGCATGCATGCACCTGAATAATCAGGAATTTTGCCAAATGTCATTTCAGCATTTCTATCCACACGAAATATTTGATTTCTTACACATATAATTAGAGCCTGGCATGTGTAAATTAGGGCTTGTCTGAAACTAAGGTAAACGCGAGCTAGTGCTTGGTTACTGGCCTCAGGAACTCGCTTATTTCCAAGCTTGTCCCCTTCGACCTGTGGAGGCATGTACGTCATTGTAGCTTTCCCTCTTTAGTAGGCTTATAAGGTGTGAAAACCAGACCGGGCAGCGAGAATAATTTAGAGTGAAAACGATCAGAACTAACGTAATAAACTATGTAATAGACCATAAAATGTTATTTCCATACATGATACTAACTCATAAAATGTTTATAATCTATAATCAATGCAAAAATCAACCAGTCATTTACACATGCTCCTTTGTAGATGGTAATAGGGATATTAACATCTGCACGTTGTAGTTCTTACTGTTGCCGCTAGCATGCTCTGGTACACAAAACAAGTACGTTCCATAAGGATAGCAATAAAAAAATCAAAGGTCAACATACAATTATTAACAGTTATCTAGGTGTTTTGTCCCTTCGATCTATCTCCTTTTGACAGTTACACTTAGTATCTTTTGTTGGTTGATTATACTACTTTATAATTACATATCAGTTAAATCAACACTCATGTTCGGTCTTGCATCATTTATGTATAGTTAACTTTTATATTCTCGAATTATTACCATATAGCGTCTAAGAGTGAATCTTTGCCAACGAGTTAAGTTAGCCAATGTTAACTTAGGAAATGGAGTGTGACGATATATTCACTGACATCGACCACCTTAGTACCTAACATGTAGGCCACTGAATTCCCCATTAAGAACATTGTGGGTGCCCTCACTATGGCGACGTTCTGTAGTCTTCATTGCCTTTTATATAATACAAAATATTAACAAATAACAAATACATCAATGTGATTTTCACCTGTGATACTATGGCAATCAAATTATACGAACTGCATTCAAATGTCTCTTCTCTATATAAACAGTCACTGCATTTCGACCGAGCGGATTTTGCCGTTATTATTATTATCATACGCTAATTGTTTTTGATCTCAAGCTCAGGAGATTTGCATAAATATGATTGGTTATCTTTTCGCCCGTATAGAATGTGTGTTTCTTAGAATGGATGTTGTTGTAGAACTCTGTTAACTGGTATGAAAAGAGGAAGTTTTAAAGTAGACTGAGACCGGTTGATTGCTGCAGCAGGTGTCAGCAAGTCTACCTAAAATGCCTTTTTTTCTTGGCGACTATTTCGACCTCACGCCTGACTATTTCGACTTCACCACCGACAACTTTACGATTGACTATTTCAACTTCACGATTGACTATCACAACTTCACGTTTGACTATCTCGACTTTATGATCGACTATCGACTACCTCAACTTTACAATTGACTATCTTGACTTAACTTAACTATCGACCTTCTCAACTTTACAATCAACTATCTTCATGACCGACTGTTTTGACTTAACAAAGGACTATTTTGACTTTACAATCAACTATTTTGACTTCATGGACGACTATTTTGACTTTACGACTATCTCCACTTAACAAACGATCTTGACTTTACAATCAATTATTTCAACTTCATGATCGCTATTTCTACTTTACAATTGACTATTTTGACTTCACGATTGACTATTTCGACTTCAGAGACAAACATTTTCGACTTCACAAACAACTTTTTTGACTTCACAATCGACTTTCGCAAGTCACACAGATTCACCACAGCTAATACACTCAAATCCGACCTCATGGGGATGAAAGTCCCTGAAAAGTGTGATGAACTTTGAACCACTTTCTTGTCATAGTTATGTCATAAAGAAATGATCACTCTGAAATGACGGTTCATTTGAACACCAGCATTGGTTACATGATAACCGTGCATGTATTCATATATAATATGTATGTGTACCGCATAAATATACACATTTATACTTTGTCCTATTTGTTGTTGTGATAAGGGCCACTTATTAAAGTTATTTAGGCCAGTTGTGTTTGTTTTATCAACTATTTTTTTTTTGCTTACGCTACTATATTGTGAACCACATTATACGTCTCTGTACCTTGACCATTTATCTTAACCACACGTCATCCTTTATTGATACTTTAGACAAGTTTAACTCTTGTCACCTTAGACATTGTAGATATGAGAGTTTAGCAAGGTGTTCTGATAGATTACTTCCAATGATTAGCTCCCCCGTATACGTGTCCTCCGTTTGTTCTATATATATCCATAATTGTTACAGAGGAGAAGCTTTTTTCTAGGAATTCCATATGATACATTAAAACGAGACGTCTTGATTGTTTGTGAAATGCCAATCGAAAGGAAAATTCCACAACTTACTAAGTAATATGGAAATATGTTCCTTAACCGGAACAATCATTGATCATATCATTGATAATATTAAGATAACCCCTGTACTTATGAATTTCCCGTCCTGGATCTCTGATAGCACATATCACACACGTGTTGGTGTTTTGTTTTCTCCAAATTATTATATACTGATAGTATGGGGTTAAATCAAAGATCTACCGATTGTGAAATTTGAGGTCAGAATAATAACGATATCTGGATATACGGAAGAATTTTTTGATATGACACATAAATATAAGGAATGAGATTCATGAGCTAAAAGATCCAAGTTTGACCCATTTGATTGATTATGACAAGTCATGTCAATATTCATTTGGGGTGGCAGGGTTGGGTGATATTACGTAACGTCGTAAGAAAAAAAAATAGTGTTATTTTGATTTTTAATTGATTATATAATGATCATTTAAAGTGCAAGTTGTGAATTTTCTTTGCAGGGAGAAGCCTGTGAGGCAACATCTCCGCAATGTATACGCCTCACTTTCTGCAGGCCTCCTGGTCGCGGCCGTGGGAGCCTACGTCCATCTCTTCACACAGTTCCAGGTAGGAATAGCAATCACCCTCGTGGTCTCTTTCTTTGTTAATCTTTCTTTTACCTGCCATACTGTGCATTCATCAAGTCGTCCCAACAGTTATGTTACAATCAGGCCGGTAAATGTGTAGTGAACAAAAGTGGTGCATATAGAAGGATGGTCTTAGTGAAAAAAAATAATCAATAATTCACAAAATTGGTGAGTTAAACTTAATAAGTGCTCACTTTTTTTTCAAAAATGGTATTCCAGACACCCAGAAAAGTTTAATTTACTTAGGATTTTGATTAGCGATATTTTTTGTTTAGATACCCTCATTGCCGTGAATATGACTCCACGTGGATGTCATCATGGCATTAAGCAACCATCACTCACTCACTTCTATTTGAATGAATGTTAACTTTATCGCAATATATATCAAGGTCTTATTTTTGTTGTATATATTCATGCCATTGTGTTGTTTTGCAGGCTGGGCTATTAACAGTGTTCGGGTCGCTCGGCTTGCTATTCTGGCTCTATGGAACTCCACACACAGATGGGAACATTAACAAACGCCTTGGGATCTTCATGGGCTTTGCATTCCTTAGCGGCATGGGTCTAGGGCCTCTCATGGATGTCGTTATTAGCATCAACCCTAGGTTTGTACACATTTCAATCCATTTGATGGTGGCGGGATGGGTGGGCGCTGGCACATAATTTTCCCAATTCTTCATTCCACCACAGCCCGCTAATTAAAGATTTAAAGTGTAGTTGTGTAAAATGATTTAATCGGGTACAAAGTGTTAAAAGTCTTTTCCCCACTACATCGGTAATATACTCGGTAACAACCCGAAATGAGCACAAAATTAACCTTTGGACATTATGGTAAATGTATGTTTTTGTGAGCTGTGATGGGAAACATTTATATTGTAATTATTATCGTTACGGTATATTCCCATAATAATGTTTTTCTGACTATGTGATATCTCTTCTATAACGATCTCTGTATGTTTTCGTTTCAGTATAATCCCCACTGCACTGATGGGTACCGCCCTCGTCTTCATCAGTTTTTCTCTAAGCGCTCTCCTTGGTAACCAAAGACAGTGGCTCTACCTTGGAGGTAAGACTTTTAAACTATGTTTTGTTTCTTTGTAAACGTTCCTTGAACATGCATTAAGGGTACCCTCCTATTTTTGTTAAGAAGTTTTTCACCAGTAGACCGAAGTCTTTTTTCATGATATGTTATTAGGAGGGTAGCCTCTGTGTTTTTCTGTTTTAAGTTGTATTTTGATTGAATGGGCGCAGCCTCCTTTTAGTATCACTATAGGAAAGGTATACTTATACAGGAGCCTCTGTCGCACCCCTGGCTAAGTCTAAATTGGAGGGGTGGCCTGTCAGTGGCCACATGGGTCTGTGTTGGCTGGTGCTGTTAAGTGGAGGAGTGTATTGGCTTGGCCTGTTTGCTGTGAGTGACAGGGAGGGAGGAGGGAGGACAGGGAGGGAGGTGTACAGACTGGCTGTGATTGGCAGGGGGTTGGCTACTAGGATGGTGCTTGAGGATAAGTGAACAACCCTGAAAGCTTGTGAATAGTTACTAGGCAGGGGGTTGGCTACTAGGCATTCCTACTAGGCCAGGCCTACAAGTGTGATCTGACAAGCTACATCCTGTAAGATCTTTATCTTTGGATCTGTAGACTGTCATCTGTACATCTGTGTAAACTGATTTCAGTGAGAGGAAATATCTGATGAGATCATCAGATAAGTTATGTAACTGAAGTGTAACATCACTGTGAAATGCCTCCTGCTGATTGTGGCCCAGAGTGGAGGAGGCCAGGTTTGGAAGTGAGTGATGGTTGCCTATGCAATCAAATGAAAAAAAGAAATACAAAAAAAGAACTATATACTAAAAATTAGAAGCAAAAGAAAATAGCAGTTAGGCAAATCAGCTGGGCTACCCTCCTAGTATCGAAAGATACTATAGCAATTGGGCAGTAGTATGTTGTCTTGTTCTTACTAGGCAAACACTCCCTGCTTTCTTAAAATGGAAAGTTCGGAATGTAATCTGATAGCACATAGGAGTCAGTGTTAACTTTACTAACATTTAGTGTGTTCCTGAAATAATGGATACATGGTAAAAATGAATAGATAAAGAATTTCAGGTTAATCATCTGTTTGCCCAAGAAACTATTTTCCAATATTTGTGTGTTCCAGGTTTCCTTATGTCGGGTTTGAGCTGGCTGCTGATGCTGGGTCTGGCAAACCTTTTCTTCCGCTCAACTCTCCTCTTCCAGGTAATTTTTCTTTTAAAAAATGTTCTCAAGGTTCGAACCCAACACGGCTACATTTTCACCTCCACGCCCCCCCCCCCCCAGTTACTAGAGGAAGATCACCATTGCGGTGATCTAGTCCTGGTAAAAAAAGGTTCGGTAGAGTACTGGAATGATATAGTTTTTAGAAAACAAGCGTTTGGCCAAAATTATGATTTGGGGTGAGTTCCTAAAAATAGAAATAATAATAATAAAGAAATTGTTGCCAAAATGCTTCAAGGATGAACAAAATTCCTCCCCCTATCTTTTTTGAGGAGTATAGTTTACAACTTCGAATTTAAAGTTGATGGTTATGCATTATTATGCATTATGCATTATTATGCATTATTATGTCAGACCCTCACAGGTTTGCACTTCTATCAATTGTATAGTTACACAATTATTCATTCAATTTGTACTCCCGCTGACTGTTTTTGCACACTGAATATCAACACAGCCATCAGCAGTTACTTAGGAAAGACCGCCATATCTTTAACAAAAAAATAATGAAATGAAACATAATACATATTTGTTTGTAGGCCAATCTTTACATCGGCCTGGCTATCATGTGTGGATTCGTTCTCTACGACACTCAGCTCATTGTGGAGAAGCGTAGGAGGGGAGATGACGACTTCATCTGGTAAGTTCTAGTAGCAGCATCTGTTATATAACATCAGAAACCTAGGCCAGTGCTCTAGACTGCTGGGCTACCCTATCCCTACATAGTGTCATTTTTGAAATAAGATATTTTATTGACACTAACCCTTTTGAGCGGAGTCTCAAATAAAGAATTGACATGGTAGCTATATTAGTAGAGGACAGTATACCATAAACACTCACGGACTGTATCTATCCATTCGTGAGAATATTTAATTCTGCTCCTGTTGGCCAGGTATTGTGCCTCAATAATCTGTCGAGATTTTAATAATAAATGTATGTAGACATGCCTAGTGCCTTGACCAAAAGGTCTATCAAATATTAGCAATGATAAAAACTGCTGTAAAGCAGAGAGGTATCCATAATCATTTGAACCAATGAACATGTATCAATCAATCAATCAAAACAATGCATTTTTGTCTGATTGCAGGCATACCGTGGACCTGTTCATTGATTTCATCCAGCTGTTCCGTTACCTTATGAAAATTCTCGCCAGCAAAGAAGAGAGGAGGAGGGATTAGACACACTTAACTACCCTCCAGTCTACAGCCCGATTCACGGCCTCCCATTCAATACAACAGATGAAACAGATTTTATTTTCGCAGTCCTATTGTAGAAGAAAAACAAACGGCATAAGGAATAGAAACAAGAAGAAAGTGATTTGCTGAGAAAGACTGGAAAATATGACAAAAAAATAGAGGCAAAACAAGGAAATATCTCCATAGTTGATGCTTCTACCTGTCTTTTGACTTTCGAGGAATAACAACCACTCAATGCCTTGCCCTGCTTCTGTTTGCGTGTGTCAGGTTTTGTCTTTGTGTCTAGGGTAGAACATATTTTAAAAGGGTAGTGCAACGTTGGCTGTATCTCCCACATTTAAGCCTGAGTTGTATTGCCAATTTGTATTAGTCAAAATTAAATATCGAAATTATTTTTCACAAGACTCACTAAGATTGAGGAGTGGTGGCAGGTTAGGTCTGTACAGGTTCTGATACTTTGATTCTAACTGGGTTGGTACGTTTGTGCCTTCCTCATTCGGTAACCAGGAAGTGAGTATTAATAGGGAGGCGTGATAGAGGGAGCAGCGATTGGGCTGTCTCAAAAACTGGGAAATATTTTCATAATCAAAGTTAATTCTGTGGAAACTCCCAATAAATTGGTTACCTTATTATGATCTATATCTTAGGGAAATAATAAAATCCATGTTTTAAAACAAGCTGTTCTTTGACATCTAAAATACCCCCGAGAAAACCCTAAATGGGGGTTTCAGGCCTGATGCTACTTACTCCCTTATTATCCCTGGTGTAAATTACCTCCCAGGACTCTGTTCCTACAGATCCTTATACAGACTTGACGTATCAGCATCTTTAGTTGTTCTTATTGTACCGTGGCACCTCCCCGGTTAATTTCGTGGCCACTTTATGTCGTACAAGATGATATCTATATTGCCATGGCCCACATGGCTGTAGTTAGTTCTATCTTGCTCACTTCAACATACACTTATACTATTACAGTTTCTCTATCTCTGCCATGCCGAATGGAATTTGTATAAAAAAGTATCTAAGTACATAATTTGATAATTAACATTAAGCAATCAAACGAGGTGTTAGGAGCAATGGTTTACACTTACCCTGTTCCTATACCCAAGATGTTTTCCCGAGACAATGTTTTGCTTACGTAACATCTAGAACAGTCTAGCAAAAAAGATACTTATCCGAGGAAGAACTTGTAATCCGGAATCTTTTTTCATCCGATAGCCATGCGGTATACATGTTTCTAATGGCTGAGATATAAGAGGAGGAAGAGAAATATTTGTAAATTTATGATTTTGTGATATGTGCTTGCGCATATTTTGATTTACAGTATTGCAGTCTAAAGATATATCCAAGACAAAAGTTGAAGTAATCAAGAAATCACATGGCGAAAGCTTATATGGTTTAGAAGCATTGGATAGCTATGCCACAATAGCTGTATTAAGTTTCATGAACGCACCTACTACCTTAGTACATGGTAGATTTAGATGGATGAATTCCCATCTTATCTACCAATAACTTCTTATGCTTGGAAGTTCCTTTTATATCTTAGATACTTTCAAATAATATATAAGATTTTATATGGAAAGTCAACTCCAGACGCCCACATATTTAAAAAGGTCCATTAAGTTGTAATGTAGTTCTGAGACCGATTTCTGTTCGTTAGTATCTCGTTCATTATTTGTCGTGATATCAGTTTGTTATTGTATATTTTGGGATAATTTGATGTGCATTACGATCGAGTTGGATGATTTTTAAATGGATGGTAAGAAGAAAAAGTCGGACAACGGAGGTAAGCACCCTCCACCGGTCACCCTCTAATCCTGTTGACTGTACCTGTAATCTATATTCATATATCAAGAGGATATTCAATTCAGTCCAATAAAACCCATTAAAACTCAAAAGGCCTTTTGAATGGGTTTTCTGCTTGTCCCTCCCTCATATAGCAATAATTAGTATCTATCTTGTTTTAATTGACATTATTGCCAGCCCCTGCCTCAGAGGGTGGTGGTCGTTAGGTGTCTTAAAGCGAAGATTGAAACAAGGCTGGCAATTCTTAAATCGTATTCTTTATACCTTTATTCACATGGATACAACAATATACACAAGTTTCAGCCAGGTTATGACTATTTCAAATAACTTTTCAATATCGACGAGAAAAGAAACCATACATGACTGTCCATCAGTCAATCGAATCATATTCAGCTATCAAACAAAATCATAGCAAGAAAATCGACGTGACTTGAAATAGTATAAATAAAATGAACAATTCTTTCCGGCAGATTTATCATGTTTATCATAAAGAAAAGGCTAATCATTTACATTTAATTTTCTAAGAACGAGACAAAATCTGTTAATCTAGCAAGTTGTTGTCCACTGGGGATGAGAGGATCGACAGGACGGTCGGGTTTCTTCGGGATGACTGTTCGTGTATGAGGATCAGCTTGCCAGCCTTGTGCTGTCACTGCCTCGATGGCTTCGTTCACTGGCATACCAAGGAATGAGGACAAGTCGTCTACTGATATTGAGGCGTAGGCCTGGGCCACCAGATGAAATGCCCTCTTCCTTATGGACTCTACAGGAATGAACATAAGTTACAGAAGACCATTAAAGCATGACAAAATAATTTTAAAAAGATTTCAAATATTGTTCATCACTTTGATACACAGAGCTCTCATTTTAAAGTGTGGAGCATCGCACTTTGTTTTTTATTACATTATCATAGGATCTCTTACTCTCAGAAATAGGTCTTAAGTAGTACTAAGTTTTTCATGATATCTCGCACCCACTAGCCTACATGCATATAACTTTAAAACCATCTCTTACTTTGCTTTGAATTGTTTAAATGTGTTTTATGTTCGACTAGATAATTAGATGTACCGTACAAGATTAATAACGTTATTCAAATTCGTCATTATGATACATGGCTATTAATGATATTTATGTCATGTAATAAATTGTCCGTTCAGACTTGGGGAGCTAATGGAATAGAAAGGGTGAGCGTGTGCGTAAATAGGATGAAAATATTGCCCCTGTCTATTCTATTGCCTTTGATGTGACAATATACACACAGCCACAGTGTCTCATTGCTGTACATATCACACCCTATACAAGCCTCATTCTCCCATTTGACAACATACCCCACATCAATTTACTTGATATAACAGGTGGAGTTGCTCACTACTGTACTAACTTATCACATCACATCCAACCCTCATTCTCCCATGCATGGCTACTATATAGTCAATATCTTTGTCCAGGCCTTGTCCGAATAGCGGGTTATTAGATGGAATCCAATTTACCTAGCTTGACTCCATTAAACCAACACTTACCAAGTATTGCGGCCATGATGGGCTTGGAGGTTTCAGACCAGTCCTTGTTTAACGACTCATACATAGCTGGGAACTCTCGCATCCACAGTTTCTGTCCTACTCCCCATATCTGTAGCAGTTCTGGATTAGCCTAGAAGTAAATTTTATTTTTTCCAATTAAAACAACCAATAAACACACTTCATTAGTGATATCCTTTAATGTTGATATCATTACCAATGTAAATAATTCACGATGTAAAAAATATTATTTCACTTATTTAAAGTGAGAGTGTAACTGTTTATGTTATCCTGAATAACACGGCAACAAAAATAAATGGTTGTCAGACAAGATTTTTTTCTTTACCTAAAGTTGTCAGAAGATTTAATATAGGGGGAAAAAATTAAGCATGCGCTAATTTGCTACGGCCTAAATGAACAATTTGTTCTGTGTAATCTAATACATTATGGCTGATATTTAATCTTTGATTATGATAAGGTGATATATTAGAGGCACTAAAAATATGCCATATAAATCTCATTGAATTGATAAATTGCCTTGACATTGTGAGGGCTCTTGCGAGGCAAAGGCACTTTTTTCATTTTTTAATGTTTCCCCCTCCGTATTTGGTATTGCATTGATTCAATTAATATGTTCGGTTAGGGTTAGCTGTATTTTGATCCTTATTCCTGTCGTAAATTTGAGTTATTTGAGAGGATTGGTGAAGGTGAATTTTACATTTTCTGACGACTTGACCCGGGTAGGCCTACGGGAGTCGGGATCGATGGTGGTAGGGGAAGGGGGTCTATAGGGGATTTGCATGTCTCACTGCGCATGTCTACTGCAGTGCATGCTGTATGTTCTTTCCTCTAGTACCAGTAGGCCCTAATAAACAACTTCAGTAAATTATATGTGAATTTCACCTAAACCAAATAACGATGGATGTTATCATCAGGAAAAATAAAATATTGAAAAACGAAAAGAAACTAACCGATTTCACTGATTGTGGTATCCTTTTCCAGAGGAATTTCGCATTTGTTCTGTGATATAAAAAGACAACATTAAACTTAAATATTGTTTGTTGTATGCGCGAAATAGGCACGAGAAAGTTAAAGTAACCGGGGGAGTTGGAAATAGGTCTGACATCTACATCTAACATCTATTTCGGGATAGCAATATTTAAGCATCTGACTGATAACTTCAAGTAGATAGGCTTGAATTAATTTAAAATCAATAAATGAACTTTCCGATCGAACCAGGCAGGGGGCCGAAAAAATGGGACTTACGGGTACTTTTAATACTAGGGGCGTATGAGCCGCGAATACTTCACTGGTCGTGAGAGTGAAGTATTTCTGATATACTTGCTATGGGATATATGCTAGGGACATTGAGATTCATAGAGGGCTTCAATAAATGTAAAGACTATACAGAAAATAACAAACAATGTTACATAATCCATGGATTTCTGATTTTTTTTTATTTCAGAGACAAGTGTATGACTTAAAGACAATAGTTCAGGGTTCAAAAAGGGGGACAAGAGTTTGTCTGAATAATTCTTAAATGTATGTTTATCTGTTATTTTATGGGCATGATCAACATTCTCATATCTTAATTCATCAAATATAATCCTGGGGGCCATATTCTGTTGAGACTGCAATTTCTGTAACATGGACTTGGGAGCCGAATCATAAATGAAATCACAAAAGTCAAAATTTGGTAGAATAGCCATTTTATACAAGTCATGTTTGGCCCTGAAGGTTAATGCATTTTTCGCTCTGTATAATAATCTGATTTTGGCAGAAACTAGGCTTTTTACATGTTGTTTAAAGGTTAGCAATTCATCCAGGGTAAAGCCAAGGTATTTGTAATCATGGACTGATTCTAGAGTCGTGGAACCTAAATTCAAACTGTTTGGAGAATTTTGAAGTTTTTTCCTAGAGGGATAGCTTAATACAAATGACATTGTTTTACATTTAGAGGTGTTAAGAGACAACTTGTTAACTGTACACCAAGCATTTACATTTAGAGGTGTTAAGAGACAACTTGTTAACTGTACACCAAGCATAAATATTATCAAGTTCCTGCTGGAGGTTGTTGTATAAGCAGTCAATATTTTTGTTATGATAAAATAGAATCGTGTCATCTGCATAATGCTGTATATGGACAGGGCAATGTCTAACAACAGAACCAAGGTCATTAATGTAGATTGTAAATAAAATTGGCCCGAGGAATGTACCTTGTGGCACACCATAGGGGACTGTTCCCACTTTTGATTTCAACCCATTTATGTGAACAAATTGTTTCCTGTTTGATTGATAAATAATTTGCAAACCATAGTTTTTCCATATCCCGTATTCCATATGCTTCAAGTGTGTCCCTTTTCTTTCCAGTACCAATACAAATAATTTAGTTATCAAGTATAGTACCAGTAACCTGTACTAATATTTACCGAAGTTATCTGTGGAAAAACCTGTTCTGGAGGTAAAATGAATGTTAAATCTGCATGATATTATAATGTTCTGAATATATTACCATATGTGATTTTGATTTTGTGTAATCACAGAATGTTCACTTGTCTTGGGCAACTAAAAATTCCGCGACTCATATATGAAAGTTTGTTCAATAGGCCTACAATTTATTTTTTAAAAAAGAGGCAAATACGGTATATACTCACAAGTCATTTTGTAAGAGATAGATTCCTAGCAACTGACCATACATCTGTGCGGAAGCAACACCTCCTGGTGCCTGAAAAAGAGATTACATTTATATACATCATTGGTCTAACTCTAATATTGACATCTTGTGGTATTGGTATACTACCCACTGTATTCTGTAACAGTAGCCTGTCCCGAGGGGGTCTGGAGAACTCGGACCGTTCTGGGCTCGGACCATCGTATACTCGGACCGTTGTAAGGTCGGACTGGGTAAGTTCGGACCAGTGGGTTAGTGGACTCGGACCAGGGGGTTAGTGGACTTGGACCAGGCATAGCTTTGAATAGAACATTATTATGATAAGTATAACGTCAAAGTAATTCTTTTATTAGTCAGTTTTACTTCGGACACTCCACTACTAACTTCAGTCTTTACTGACTTATTTTACAACCAATTTTAGGGTTAGGTTTAGGGTTATTTTTTGTATGGTATGGTTTGGTCCGAGTCCACTAACCCAGTGCCAGTGGTCTGAGTCCACTAACCCCCTGGTCCGACTCCACTAACCCACCCAGTCCGACATCAGAGTGGTCCGACTTCTCTAGGAAGCGTCTAGACAGAGTATGAAGTCGAGGCCTAGTATAGGCTAGGAAGCGTCCCGTGTGATCTGATGATATTGATCTCTGCATATTAACTAGTTCGAATATCTCTCCCTGTTATTCCTGTCGTCAGACAGGGTTCGATGCAATTTCATACGTATAATGAGGGCGTGGATGATTTGGAAAGGCAAAAATCAATGGGTACATGCAAAGTTGTTCACCTTTTAAATGTTGTCTCTAGGACTATTTCGCCGCAATTTCGTAATGCGCCGTCGAAGTTTACATGTTGTTTTGGTCTGATACATTTCTGAATCGGTAAGCACAACTCTATGCCATGCTGCGCCATCTTACACTGGAGTCACGTGACCGCAAGAGGCAGAAACCTACCATACCTAGTGTCAAATAATCAGCTACAACACTGCAGACATGTTTTACCATTTTCGCTGTCCCTTAAGCGGATTGGCTGTGCCAGCTTAGATAGGCGTGGCTTCATTCTGCCAGCCGCTATGACTGGAACAACACTCTGCCTTTTGCAAAGTAGCGCTAAATTTTCAAATATACATGGCGGCGATTCCATCGCCTCGCTAGCAGTTTAGTCTATAGTTTATTTAATATTGGATAATGAGCAACATACAGTGGCAAAAAAGTAAGTTTCATCATTGACGAAAGGTGGGCCATAAATTCGGGAGGTAGTTAGTTTGGCTAGGGGAAGTTATGGACTGTGATGCTTGGTCTATGCGGCGTCTATGGGAGCTTTATATAGAAGACTGTACCACCGTAGGGTGTATACTACGACTACATATTAACTAGAATATTACTGACAGTGCGACCAAGCCAAAGCGACCCAGCAGTTTTTGGCCAAAGGCAAATCTGGGCACTGTCTTACTTTTAGTACCGTAGCCTTATTACTCCTGTGTCATGAGCCTGACTCTGGCCTAGGCCAGGGCTAGGCTCTGCTGACGATTGTACGATGAAGGCGCCCCGGGACCGAGGCGCCCTGAGACCGAGGCGCCCTTGCTGAGACCCAAGCTCCCCGACCTAAGATCGAGGCGCCCACCCCATACATCGAAGCGCCCCGCCGGTGTTTAGATCGAAGTGCCTGAATGTTTAACAGAAATCAATACTAAAACTAACCCTAAACCTAACCATTAAATTGGTTGTCCTAAATCCGTAAATTGGTTGTCCTAAGTCCGTAAATTGGTTGTCCTAAGTCCGTAAAGGGAATCTTTGGCGCTTCGATGTAAGAGGTGGGCGCCTCGATCTTAGCCCGGGGCGCCTCGGTCCCGGCGCTTGACGCTTCGATCTGGCCGCCTCGATCTCGGGGCGCCTTCGTCTCAACCCCCTGCTGACTTAAGAAAGTTAAGTTACTTAATAAAACTGCGACTATCTTGATGAACCATTATTTGACAACACTAAACCAGTCCTTTGAACAAGAACACAGAATACGAATGCAATGGATAATTTCTCATCTAAACTGTCCCCGTCCCGTCTTTTTCAACAACCCGTGAACCGGGAAATACTATGACTATGGGATCTGTACCGAACTGTCATACTCATAGTCATAGTATTGTGCTGAACCTCAATTATCGCTCGAGTGCACTATCGGGCACAACATTCTACAAATCATAGGTCATAAAAGAAATTGTTCAGGTCAAATGAATAGAGTGTTGTTACCTCTAATTCTTGATGCTCTAGCTGTTCACCTAATTTGTTGTAATCAACATCAGCGTTGGCCGTCATGTTGACTTCGGGCATTTTGCTAAATTTTTGTTCAAGGTGTAGCCGTTGTGGAAAAAATATTTAGTTTATGAATTTACCACAAGGGGCCTCTATAACCAACAAAAGAAAAATACATACTTTTCTAAAATTATGAATCCAATTTAATTGTAAATGACGTTAACAATGTGAACCTTATATAATTTAGATACCAACATGTTTCAACATTAGGTATTATTCGAATAATTATGTTCAAACGAATTATGTCATTTTGGAGTATTGTCGGTTAGTTGCATAGAGGGCTCCACAGAGAGCACACCATTCCGAGTTCCGTCGTAAACAAAAGAGCACTAAACTTGCACGCATCGAGGATTTATTCTCGGTTTCCTCCCGATATCATGGGTAAGTAATAACAATTAATTGCTTTAACTTGTGTTCTAAGGTCTCTTTCTAGCATTTTACGCTTTAATGATATTTTCGTTTCGAAGTTGTCTGTATATATCCTTAAATTCCTCCTTGCCGGCATCGCGCTTCGAGACGTGCTTGATTTTCACCTCGTCTGATTCAGGAGACATGAAGTTTCGATTTAGTAAATTTTGTCTAAATAATAATCCCGACATGAGCCCCTTTTCAAGGACTTTTCCCTCAAATTAGTACCGTACGGTACCATTTTTCGGGTTGCACTATAAGCCGCATTTTTACGATTTTACACAAAACTCGTATTTTACAAACCCCACATTTTAGACTTTTGTGTACCGGTACGGTATTCTATCTTGAGGGGAGGGGGGGGGGGGGGGGGGGCTGGGGTAATTTTTTTTCATGTTTTCATTTTACACTTGGGTTGGGTATTTTATTCTACTTAGAAGAGTCTGGGGTTTGTAGGCGACAAGTGTTGTAGTTAGTGGGCTCTAGTATTGCTATTTACTATTTGTTACTAGATGTAGAAGTAAAACAATAAGAACAGTACCCGGCCCCCGCACTCAGATACAAAAAGTAGGACATAGGCCTAGGCTCGTTCCACCTATCAGAAAACATACCCTTTTCCGCGGATTTTGACCTGAAAATGTACCCTTTTTTCCATGAAAACGCGGAATTTTCAGCCCTAAAAAACACCCCTTTTTTCTTTAAAACGCTGACATTTTTAAAATTAACCCCTTTTTCTTTAAAACGCTGACATTTTGAAAGACATAAGACATTTGATGGAACCATCTTCCAAAATAAATTCTTCACATTCACAAACTTTACACTCTCCTCGTTTGGCACCTCTGTGATCGGGAGCCATGTTGACAAGTTGGCTGGTTAAGATTAGAATGGAGGAAGGTTCCTACTACATAATTTATAAACTGCCCTGTGCCCATTCATTGAGGTGCTTTTGTTCTTGATGTATAGATTATAATCCCCGGTCCCCCAGAAACAAGACTTAAAACAGAAGTGACCAACCCACACGTAATAGATGCTCCCAGTTTCCTGTGTTAAGAGCGATTTATAAACCCCTATGGGGAAGATCAAATGACCAAGACCCACACAGTACTCAGTAGAGAGCGAATTTGGGCCCCGGATTATCTCTATCATAACTTTCCCAAGCTTTAATGTCACTAACAAACTTTACACCTCACCAACTGAATTAACACCCCTTTTTTCCATTTCCGCGAACTCCTCCAGAAAAAAAGACCCCTTTTTTAGGTTTCCAAGGACATGCGAACTTTCCCTAAAAGACCCCCTATCTCCGCGGAAATGGGAACGAGCGTGCGTGTCATTTTTGTATCTGAGTGCGGGGGCCGGGGAACAGTATCATTGCGTTGACAGGTTTTACCGTTTTTCTCTCTACCAATACACAAGAGGCTACTATATAATGATAGGGTAGAGTAATGAGGACAGCAATATAATACACAACCCAAGTGTAAAATGAAAACATGAAAAAAAAATCCCCTGACCCCCCCCCCCCACACACACACATTCACTCCGCCCCCCCCCCCCCCCCCCCCCCCCCCAACCCGCCAGGTGACTGGTGAACTCGGACCGTTCTGGGCTCGGACCATCGTATACTCGGACCGTTGTAAGCTCGGACTGGGTAAGGTCGGACCAGTGGGTTAGTGGACTCTGACCAGGGGGTTAGTAGACTCGGACCAGGCATAGCTTTAGGCAGAGCATTATTACGATAGGTATATAGTTAAAGTAATTCTTTTATTAGTCAGTTTTACTTCAGACACTCCACTACTAGCTTTACTGACTTAGGACAACCAATTTTAGAGTTAGGGTTAGGGTTAGTTTTTGTATTGTATGGTTTGGTCCGACTCCACCAACCCAGTGGTCCGAGTTCACTAACCCAGTGGTCCGAGTTCACTAACCCCCTGGTCCGACTCCACTAACCCGCCCGGTCCGACATCAGAGTGGTCCGAGTTCTCTAGGAACCGCATGATAGAATACACAAAGTGTAAAATGTGTGTTTTAAACTTTTTCGTGTAAAATGTGGGTTTTGTGTAAAATGCGGCTTATAGTTATAGTGCAACCGCCAATTTTCTATTAAAACGAGGAGATTTTACCTGGCTAGGAGAACACCTTTTTTAAAAGATCAAGGAGAATATATATCAGGGATATGTAATTATGAAAACCAATAATCGATTCCTAAAAGGTGAATTTTCATTGATGGTTTATGGTATAGGCCTAGTCTATCTTAGACACCAATTCTATTGAAACATGTAAGAATAGCATTCCTTGACCAAGATCGAGAGATTGAATAAATATCAATCGAAGTATATGCAAACTTCCCAGAGAGTGCCTCCATGCCCCAGGGTAGCTCAGGGTGCAGTATTTAGACAGAACTGTACGCGAGGTTAGAACTACAAGTGTGATTCAATGACTCGCGTTGACACTTTATTTCGTATCCAACAAGCGGCCGCAGGTTGCGCGTGATGCGAAATACAGTATCAACAAGAGTCATTGAATTACACGAGTAGTTCTTAACAGCTATTCTATTTCCATTATGATTTGTCAAATTGTTCCTTGTCAGCTTTAGATCATGAATATTTTTTTTTTCTCAGACCTGTCAATGTCATCCCATAAAGAGAAACAAAGTCAAAATGAGCCAGACGACGGAGAAAACTACCAAGATAAAGAGAAGGGTGGGAAAGAAAAGGAAGAAGGTATGAATCATTCTTCAATGGAAGAAGAAGAGGAGAGTGGAATGGAGGAGGATCATGATGAATCCCTGGATGATGACAGCATAGCTAGTGATAGAGACCGCCACCCAGCCATTACTGGGCGTGGCATTACTCTCTCAATGCTCATGCAAGAAGGACTCATTGAACCTGCAGAGAACAGCATGTCCATCGAGTACTTGGTAAGTCAAGATTTCACCTTTTTCAAATTATTTCATTCATCCAGTTAAGTGGTACAGAATAGTGTTGTCCGTTGCTCAACACTGTCACGTTACGGGATCAGGTACCGGTATAAAACTATCTGCTTTTCACCCTGCTCGCTTCTTTACCTTTCCGACTAGGTTTAGGAAAATGCATTTAGATTGGTTTTGTTATGTATAAGTGATTATAATGTATTTGATCTAAGTATGGGTTATGACATACTGGTATATATATGCCATAATTCTAGGTGTTCTCACACTTGTGTGATAAAACTTCGGTGAGGACCAAGTAGCCCACAACGCTGGATTCAAGCTGAGTTAGTTGTGACTGAGCCACAAGTGGATTCCAAGAGAATGTTAAGACATATATTATATATGTTGAGTCGAGCGCTATGGGGCAGCTAACCTTTGTACATATACATGTCTTTTAGCAGGAGTTCTTTGAATTGCGTGCTCTTCAAGAATGTATTTTTCTCATTGATGGATCGATCCGCGAAATATAGCCTTTCAGACATACGGTACCGTAAAGCTAATTTCTGTGAATATCTATGTAATGGATACTAATAGGAAATGCTTTTACCGATTTTCAGGGCAGGAAGTTTACAGGTGATCTGTTGGCTGATGGACGTATAGTGTGTCACCAGTCCAAGGACAATTTTAATTCACCATCAGCGTGGGCCATCAATTGCAAAAAGGCTGTCAACCCAGCCAAGAAATCGGGCTGTGGCTGGGCTTCGGTAGGATTCAAAACTTAATTCATTACCATGATGAATCTTATTAATTTTACTTATTTCGTTTCTGTAAAATATTGATTTTATCCTAATGTCTGAGTTGTAGGTTTACTGGTTACTATATTTGCTAATGTACCGGTAGTTATTTTTATGGAAACTTGGTGGCTGTGTCATGCCATGTTTTGGTAATTTTGCTTTGACTTTATTATTCAAGGTAAAGTATAAAAACAAGAAATTGGACGCATTTAAAACGACGTGGTTCCACAGACAGCAGCCCCGAGAGAGCCCCTATGCGGAGGTAAGATCAATACTGAATGTTATAGAAGAACTATATGATACACTATATGTCAATATAAATCTGGGAAAACTAAAACATTAGTTTATAGCCAAAGGAAGCATTGCCTTACTGAAAACGTTTTGCTTTTTACCTAGTTATCCAGTGGTGAGACGGATGAAAAGAAACCCGAAGTAGTAAGGGAAGAAGAGAAAAAGACGTGAGTTGTTAGAGCTTTGTCTGTAATAGAGGATGCGCCTTAAACTAAGCTTATTTTAAGTTCATATTAATGTTGTTGATATGCATTTTGTGAAGAATCGAATTATTTATTTGCATCTGAATAGTCGGAAAACAGGTTGTACATATCTGAATAATAAATCCAGTTGTTTCCATGTCATTAATTTCACAAGCGAACAGCAGCACAACGTCAACAATTTTAGAAATATTTCCAAAGTTATCTTAAAGTTAAACTATTTATAATTACAATGTGTCCCCCTTTAATGATTAATTCAAATGATTGTATCTTAAATTTATTATTTTCAATATTTCAGCAAAACTGAAGTCACAGAAAATGATGGTTGGTAAAATACATATACTTGATAGATCCTATGAAAATTTTATACCTGGCCAAGTTGCAGAACCCTTTGAAATGTCGAAATTGAAATAAATAACCCAAATATATGAGGTGGTGTGACAAATCCACAATTGAAGCAATGTTTTCTGTAGATAGCTAGGATAACTGGTATAATCTTTGTTAGATATTGCTATTTAATCTGGTTAAAGACGGTTACAGGTCCCTTTGAGAGACTGGCGGCGGTACTTTCCACAATGACACAGAAACTGAAAGGTGTGACGAGGCATGCTACTCAAGTTCAGGGCATTGTGTTATATTGGGCTAATAAGTGGACAGAGCATTCCCATGAGTGACCCTCCTCTCCAAAATCTTTTCAAGGGTCCTGTAATCACTTCAGGGCACATCAAACTATCCTATATCTAATAGGCCATGCATATATGATGCAATATAAATATTTAACTGATAATAATTGAAAATATTCTGCTTTGATTATTTAGCGCCACTCAACCTGACGATGACTAAGCCGCCCAAGCAGAGTCCATCTAGCAGCCCTCCACCTAATGTTATAAGGCGTCCTCGCGTCAAGCATTCATCACTGGGTCGCAGAGTCAATGAACAGTACGTCTCATGTGTCCTCTTAACTCTCAATATTTCTTTAATAGCAATCTTTATTCAGTGCCAGGAAATATAATGGCATATAGAAATACATTAATGATTCGGACATGTCCTATCTTGTGTTACAGTATAACATCCCCTTCCCGAATAACAACAATGTCTATAAACAAATTTGTCATTAAGAAATGTCAGCGGTTAACTTTGGTTAGTACAAATGATGATTCATAATATTATCAGGAAGGTGCGTGATAATGTCACATGTGCTACTTTTTGACATCTGCAGGAGTCCAAAATCTGTTCTCAAAATGTAGACGGTTGATTGAAGTTCATTAAAGAAAGTAATGACTATCTATCGTAACGTTAATTATCGTAACGTTAATTATGGGCTCGATTTAAGTGATCATTCAATCCATACCTACCTGTCCATCTATTATCACCATCTAATTATCGGTATATCAATATTTATGTACACATCTATCTTTTTATCCTTTAAAATTTAAACAAAACCAATTATTGCATGTTTTATTATTACCCAGTAACCCTAATACGCTAGTGGAGTATACCACCTTTGCCGCACTGGGAAAAATACAACCATTCACCATCTCTATGAACTCCAACACACTGTTGCTAATGGTAAGTGTATATTTATTGTAAAATCCCTTTTACATACGTTTAGGATAACACTTTGAAATGGTTAAACACTCTTTCGAAAACTTTAAATATATGATGAAATTTGTGATACGTTACATCCAGCATAGAGAACTAAGTAGTCGATGAATAACAATAGTGGTGCTTGGTTTGGATCCAGAGGTATATATGAGTGTTGTGGGTTCAAACCCCGCTGTGGGCAGGTGTGCTATTTCTCCGCCACCACAGTGCTTGCTGCAGACTGCCCCGGGAGTATGTTGAATAATACACCAATAGCTGAACAAGTACACCATGTGCAAGCAGCTCCCTGGCCATATTCACATGTCATAATACAGTAACATATCGGTAATATCGTTAAACAAGTGAAGAAATTATTGCCCAACATTGCAAAAAGTGTTTTGCTAAGTTATAAACTATTTTATAGGATTTCCATTGCCACTTGACAACTTCTGAGGTGGTCGGGTACCTAGGAGGCAAATGGGACCCCTCTTCTCAACGTAAGTTATTTATTTATATAATATATAATATATCAATTCATTCAGGGATCTATAAATGTATACCTCAACGATTAATTTAATTAATTATGAATGTGAGCCACCCTGTGTTGTCATTAAGTTAAAAAGATAATCCTCATTAGTATCGCTAATTTATAAATGTTTCATTTCTTTACCATTTGATTTTCTTTTAATGAAAATACCTTTAATCATGTCTCCAGTTTAGTTGAAATTACAATAACCTTAACAAAGCCTACCTCCTAATAAAAGGGAATTATTGGAGTAAATCAAGTAACCGCTATTTATTAGATTTTATTTGTGTAAGAGTTGTGCAATTTTATGTTATATCCCTTGGATTATCTGGTCAATCCTGTAGATGTATCAATGCTCTATTTTCCCCAGACATGAGTGTGCTCCAGGCTTTTCCCTGCCGATGTCGCATCGGGAACAAAGATGGCGCCCTTGTGATGGAGGATGAGGTAAGAGGGACAATTTTAGAACTTACTGAATTCCTTGTGACATTATTGTGACGAAGCTACATTAGTTCAGTAACTATATCATTACACCATACCCATTACAAATCTTTTGGAGCTAAACCAGAAACATACTAGTACACTGTCACCGGCTTGTATGTGACAGTATACTAATATATGAGGTAATTATAACAGGTTACTAGGTGTCACCCTCCATTTGAATCTCCTCTGGTCTGGACGCTTCAGTAATATAAGGCCTAAACGCACCACGATTTTGCACACCAAACTCGAAATATTGATTGGATGGTCTGAAACCTCGCTTAATCTACCTCCCAATTTTAAGCCTGAAAAAATGCATATCTTTTGTTTCAAAAATCTTCTGTGTCTCTTTACACAGATCCGTCAAAATATGGAGCGGAGAGGGTTGAGTTTAGTGGGCTGGTACCACAGTCACCCTTATGCTGCTGCAGCGCCTTCATTGAGGGATATCGATGCACAGATGGACTACCAGCTCAGGCTGAAGGGAGTTGGTCATACCTACCAGCCCTGCATAGGAGTTATCTGTTGTAAGCATTATACGTATAATACCTGTATTTTGAGACACCCAATTTTGTTTTTGAATTTTACGCTTTGGATCTGACATGGGGTTATTACTTGTGGTTTAATTGTTAGTATTTAACTTTTTCGTGGATTAATGAGAAGGATTTCAGTCAACTGATGGGTTATTTACCAGGTTTACTATTGACATTCAACTATATAACTTTAAAATGTTCCTTTTTAGATTATTTAAGGCATGTTATATAATAAAACAGTTAACTAACTCGTTGGTTTCAGTCGCTTAGAATATCACACTCGTTGCAGCGTAACTCATGCGATAGTCACGCTCCTTCAACCACATCGTTAGTTAGCCTGTATATACATGTATTTACACTATTAATTAAAAAGGATCAAGGGGGTTCTTTGAGAGCTGAATTATTTTTTTTAAATGCAATTATTCATTTGGTAGAATATTTTTTTATTTGTAATTGATTTTGCACATGAGAATTGTTCTTTGCTCCTCGAAGCTTCTATAATCTACTGGTTTAGATAACTATTTCCAGTTCTTTCCATCAGTTCCCAGTTCATCATGACTAGTCGGAAGTAAACCAGCCTTGGCTGAGTTAATTGACCCAGCTGATTCCTAAAATTCCCATTAACAAAAAGTATGTTCCTAATCGTTTCTTTCTTTACAGCTCCCTACAATCCAGAAACAAGACAGAAAGAATCTAAAATAAGTGGCTACTGGGTCATGCCACCCCCAGAGGTGAGTTCTAACTAATGCACATTATATTAAAACAAGGAGGTACATTATACAAAGGGAGTGAAAATATTTAAAACATTATTTTTCAAGGACTAAGTCAGGTCATACAGCTGTTCTTTCCTTATTGCCTGGGTTGAGGAGGTGAATTCGCAACCAAACCTGGGTTCGAACCCACAACATCTATAGTTTAGCGCCCTATTCCTTGAGAGTAAAGGGGGTAGGTCGAAGAGGACAGACCACATGTATTGACCATTAAATGTCACCGTCCACCGCCTCTGCCGATAGACCAGAACGGGATTAGAGATCTGATATCCTATTACTGCTAAGACAGGAGGAACTATCATAAAAATTTGGTCGAGGGGGCAGAGCCATGCCACGGCCCAGCTGTTCTTTTATGAGGGTTTTAACAGATTAACAAGAACTAATGGTCATTCCCTCTTCCACTCCTCGAGATCAGAGAGAAAACACCGGTGTCTAATTAACCTGTCATAAACTATAAAATAAGCCAGCACTTTTGACCGTTCAGCTACTCCAGATCCCCTAATTAAGAAAATAGATGTTAAATGGAATTTCAATAGGCAACCCTAAGTGTTACATAGTCGTAGTGGTCTCAGATATTAGGTGCTATGCTAATAAAGCATATCTACTCTATAAAGCATTGAATTTTGTAAGTCAACGTGTATTTTTTTACTTTCAGTACATTTATATCTTCGTTATTATTTTAGACAAGGCCTAACGAGTATGGGATGCCGATGGTGATGCATTATGACTGTATACAAGACGTCTTTCTCAGTCAGGACGTCCTCAATGAAATGGTTTGTACTAAGTCATTACATTGTTCAGGGTGTCAATATGTACATGTGTCTTTCACAAACCTTCCAAAATAATGGGAAAATGAAATAAATTAAATATATATTTGAATAACAATTCATTATAATACGGTAAAGGCGATCTTCAGTTTTTATACTACACCGAATTTACTGTCATATACCTGGTATTAAAATATAACCAATTTACGAAACATATTTTTGAAAAAAAAATAAAATAAAACGATGTTACGTCGTTACTCTCTTTCTACCATGTGACGGGAATCAGCGATCCCCGAGGCGTAATTGTTACGAAACTTAGTTTAAAATATGGAGGATAGTGAATTACAACATGTACTTTGGGCCAACCTTCTAAAACAATGGCGAAATATGACAGCCAAACATCTAAATATTTGTCTCCCGGGTATTAATAACGAATGTTCATGATTTTCTATCTAGATAAATTTTAAAAAGGATTTTTAACAACTAATTTGATTTATAGTTATACATCTCACATTTCAAGATGGTAAATATAAATTCGGTTTTAATTCTATTTGCACAAAGTAGCAGCCATTAACTTATTCTTCAAATATTTGTTTTCATTATTCCAGCAATGGGTAATAGATTTCTTTGGCGCGGCCCCAGATAAAATCAACTTCAAAGACACCTGGCAACATTCTCTCACATTCCTCGACAAAATCAAGGTAATTTGTTTCACTTCTTTACCTAGCATTTTTTCTTCACGATATTTTCAAGGAAATGAACTGAATATAGGAGGGGTGTGGGACACAACTTATAGACAGAAGTCTTAATTGCTGAATGGGGTTCAAAGTTTTCCAATTGATGTAATCTACATTTGAATTGATTTAAAAGGGCATATTGAGCTTTTTTTATTAGTCAGAATGATACATTTTGACAAAGCGTTATTTAGACGAGCTTCCCACTCGAGTTCTACCATGCTACTGAGAATCTAGGAACGTTTCTCAGTAGTGGTATCAACTACCTCACCGTTCCCTTATAGTGATATTATTGATGACATAAAGGGGTGATCTTGGGGGTAGGAGAGCTTCCCCCAGCATATTCCATTTTGACAAAGCGGTTCACAGGATTGAAACCTGAGGCTGCTGGATTCTAAGCGAGCACTTTAGGTCGCTGCAACCCTGCGCCACTATTAGACCGTAGTGTAGGTCATTACTGGCTAGTGATCGTCATCATTGTGTATTTAGGGGATTACTTATCAAAGACTTACCTCATGGACGTTCCATCACCCAATGTATTTCTGCAATAATCTTCACTAAACATCATGTATTCTATATTTCAGGGCACATTATCCCGCAAATTTCCAAAGGATCAAACGGATGGCAGATTTCAAGATTTCATCACTAATCTCCTCATCGCCTGATCTCTAAAACTTAACTATTTATATTTATTCGTGCACACCACTGGCGGCTGTGAGGGGATTTGATTTGATTTGATTTGAAGACTTTTATTTTAATTTAATAAAATTGCGCAAAGGGGGCATTCTCCAGCAGGAGGGAGGATTTCAAGCCCTCTTATAGCGTTATTACAGTTTTTGTATTAAGTGGTTGACAATACTCACCTCCGTCGATGACTGGAGGCGACAACCGCTATGCTACAGTTCAATAAATGTTCATCTTCAATTAAGAATTAACATGAGGTAGGGATAGGGATATATATGCTCAGAAGCTACAGACTGGAAGTTCCCTCTCCCTCACCTAGATCTCCAATATGGAAAACGGAATTATTTTCTGCTTAACAGTACTAAGTATGGAAGCCTAGTATGGAAGCCTAGTGGATTTGAAGACAATTTCTAGGTCTCAGACTTATCTTATACATTGTGTTCCATTTAATTTACCACGAACTCGGGTAAAGTTGTATCATGCTTGATAATCAGTAGTTGACAAACTCCAAAACGTTGTAGATACCGATGACCAGTTTATCAAAACTTAATTGCTTTGTTCTGTGAATCGATTCTGAAACAAAATTGCAGCTGAAAAGAATAAATTTGTAACTTGAATTTATATGAGAGCCTTTAAAAAGCTGTCCATGTTAAAAGAAATTACCTAAGGTAGAACGTACACAACGCGTTATTATGAATGTATACTAGTATTGCGGTATTTCTTGCCCCAAATCCATAACTGTGTTCATATATTTTTTTATTTTATATTATATATGTTTATATTATTCGCGGTACTATAATGTTCTGTGAATATCGAAATCTCATTTTTTGATGATGTACGTATTTTTTAGTTTGAATTCTCTGTTATGTAACTTGAGATATGATTGGCCTTAGGAACTCCTTGTGGTATTATTGTCATTTGGTATATTGGGGCAACGTCTGAAAACATCCTTGAAGGATGGAGCGTATTTCTTGTGACCTATTAAATATATTAACGGAAAAATAAAATAAATATTATTTACCACCTATGTTTCCAGTTAAGTGGGCCTCATGAAAAACCGTTCATGAAATTATGCAGTGGCGCTAACCAAATCCACTTCACAACTCTATGTTTTTAACGAAGTCACAAGTTAATTTTACTCAATGTTAATGTCCTCAATTCATCATTAGAACTTCATTGTACAATGTACCGTACTTGTTTGTTGATAACTCAACTGTCGTTATTACAGAAGATGTGCTGTAAAAATAATAAATAAAAAAAACCCAACTAAATCTCAGACGGCTGGCAGCACCCCTCCCAACATGTTTTAATATATATTGGGCCGAAACGCGTTGGGCCGAAACGCGTTGGGTAAAGAATAAACAAGTACTTCAAATACACGTGATGGAGTGATATTTACTGGGGTTTCCATACCTTATTATCATCTTTAATATATATTTTAACTTTCCTATTGTTTCATCCATATCCTCAAAGGTTGGTACTCTGAAAATATATATGACGTGCGAGTTAATATTTCTGTAACTTTCAGAAATAAAAGAATATGATGATTATTATGTGACTGAGTAAATTGATATATGGAATGTTTTGGAATTATTTCGTTGGTATAATAAATATTTACCAATGAATGCGACTCAACTTTTTCTTGGGTTCAGGGCAAACCACTTGCGTATGAATTATTATATATATGATTTACTTCCCATAAAACTACTTTGCTAACTAATCCGTTATCTCGGACAGTCCTGATATAATTCGAAATCTACGTACGATAAAAGTGAATACATAATTGGACATAAATTCTACAGTGTAACGTTCTTCCATTTTGTCCCAAATAAAATGAATTAAGGTAAAGTGTACAATGATGAAATACAGGATAGTCCCCTATAGTTACATAATTAAATATCAAATGTAATATATTTGATCAAAAGGGGTGTGACCGACTCAAGCCTCCAAATTATCATTTGATTTGACCAAAATAAAGTATAACAGAAAGGGGCGTGGCCATGTTGACTAGTCGCGGTAGGTGCCGGGGAACTCCTCTGCGAGGCAGCCGCGATGACGTCATTTGCCGCGAGGATAGCCCCCCCCCCACACACACACACAGTGCCAAACAAACACAAAGTACAGCAACAGCAGCTAGTACGTAGCCTTACTAAACCGTCGCCTACCGTAGCATATCACTCAAGCGTATCCAGATATCAAGGCACACTTCCGTCTCATAAAAGCTACCATAGCATGAACCTACTGTAGCTTACTGTTAGTTTCAAGAGCAGTTTGGTTCGCTGTAATCGGCTCAAACACTAGTAAGCTTGTTTTTAACAATGCCTATCTGTGAGGCATATGGGTGTAACACCCGAACTTCTGGCAAAGGAAAGACTCCATGGATCTCATTCTTTGCATTTCCAAAAAAGGACCAAGGGAGATGCAAAGAATGGGTGCACCGACTAGGTAGGGCCAATTTCCAGCTGAAGCCTCACAGTTGCCTGTGCGAGATTCACTTTGAAGAGAGCATGTTTCTACCTGACTTGCAAAAGGCCATCACTGGTATTCCATATCGGGTAAAGAAGAAATTAAATCCGGATGCTGTTCCCACAAAACTCAAGCAAGGTTTGGATGGCAAGTGGTATGTTGGAGCTCCTGCAAGTAGCGCTACAACGTCTGTCACTCCTGGCAAAAGACGGCTTCTAAGTGAGGAACGTTTGAGAAAAAGAGACCACAAAGAGGTGAGTAGTACTAGTAAATATTATGATTTTCAGTGTTGATCATTACCTATTTGCCCCAAATCTCAGAAAGATGCCTTATTTGGTCACTGAATACATTTTTATCAAACACGTTCACAGGACAGAAGTGTCCATTCATTGCTTCAGTGTCAATTAACACTTATATACATTATGGTTATGATATGTCAACTCTATGCTCTCGGAGAAAATAAAAGAGCGGACCAAAAGAGCGATCCAGTGGAATCGCACCTTTAGATAAGATAAGAGATATTCTAATGATAATGATCCGACATCTCAACTTCCAAGTTCTGGCACTAAGTAGGGACTCAGGTAGGCTATATGGGTCTGGACATCATAAAATGTACAATCAACCGATCAACACATGTGACATAGGCTTATAGTAAATTATGGTAAATTAATCTGAAAATGATAATTACCAGGTAGGCCTATTTCTTAGTACCGTATAGGCATATTTGGTGAATATGATTTAAATCGAGATATTTACAGTAGACTATATTCTGTACCTTCACCCCACCAATATTTTGGTATATAATGAAACTGATGATCACTTCTGCCTGCAATTATTTCGAGATGCTTAAATATTCAAATATATTTAAATACCATATTTAATTAACCCATTCAGGGCCGGGGATGTCTTGAGGCATTCAATGGAATTTCTTTTACACAAAATATTTAATAATTGAAATACAAATTTAACAATCATGTTCAACAATTTAATATTCATTTATATGTGTCATTCTGATTATATATTATCTATACGATACCTATAAAACAACAAATAATTATATTATTCACCAGCTTATAGAAAAACTACTTGGAAATCATGATGACTCCATCCAAGAAGTAGACCCGATGAACGCTGAAACATGTCCAACACTTCATGAACCCCAAAGCTCACTCTGGTATGTACCTACCTAGTCCGGGCCGCGCTAGCCTGAGGAACCCTGACTTATTCCACTCCTAGCAGACTGATGGTCGTTACACACAGTCAGGGTGCAGAAACATACTTTCAATGGGTTTTACTCGTTCACTTCTGGTCGAGTAGAGATGTAATAATAAAACGCTTTAACCGATTTTTCTCACTAAATGAGAACTTTTTCGAAAATGATCATTTTGGCAAAAGTGGCGGGGATTCCCGCAGTTATTTTACAAGATGTTGTGAGTACCGGAAGTACCTTAAAATCGTTTAAAATAATGCAGATATTTTGCAAATCTATACAAATTTAAGTTTATTTTGCTATGGAATTATTTAAACAGAGCAATGATGAAAAGAAAAAAAGTTGTGTTTTGGCATTTTTTTCCAAATGATAGTGAATTAAGGATCCATTAGATTTAGCAGTGTTACTGACAATACCAAATTATAACATACATATAAGCCTTATCCATATATACCAACATAAAATGCTCACAAGAAGCTAACTTTGCCAGTTTAGTGTCATACGTGTGGCAATATGGAAGCGCCCAGGGGAGGCCTTGGAGAGAGCGGGAAAGACATTAGCATAGTCACTTTTGCTTTTAGCACATATATGTGCTTTTGCAGTCACCAGACTACAACTGGCAATTATGAATTAACAAGAAACACTTGGGTCTCAGGGATGGGTCTATCCCGTTTGTTGTTTATGCTAGACAACGTGTTTTGAGGCTTATCTCATAATTTTGATATTATTACTTGATACTTTCAGTGTGATGGAAAAAAAGCCGCCAAAACGGATTAGGTCGGCAGAGGAGAAACGGAGGCAGGCAGAAGCAGCCCGAGACCATCGGCGACGCAAGAGTGCTGACCCAACATGGAGGGCAGCTGAAGCACGGAGAGTTATGGTAATTACATTTTTAAAAATTAATCAATAAACTTACCAATTATCAATTTCTATTATATAATCTTACCTAACGCATCCACCTATTACATAATTTTATAACTGTAAGCCTTATGCCACAATTGATGTAATTTTCTGTTTTTCTTTGAGAGCAACTGTACAATCCTAATTAATAATGGGATTGTGGTGTGGAAATGCATACAAATATCTTGTCAGTGTGGAAATGCATGAACAAATATCTTGCCATTGATGTTTGATAGCACTCTGTCTGGCCTTGCCTGAGCCTAACTGTGAGATCGTTGAATTCCAGGCACGGTATGTTCCTGCTCAGGAGAAGACGGCGGAAGAGAGGGCTTTATATAACGCTCAACAAGCCATAAAGATGAGATCAAGGAGGGCGATCATGCCAAGAGGGCCACAGAAGGAGCCAGCTGGTAAATTCATTTCTCTTATGCTGTCATTCAAAATCTTTCCATTGCCAGACTTTTATCCACACTGTAAACGATTTGCTCCCAGATATAAAAACTAAGTGTATTATATTCACCCGATGTACTTATAAAGAACACATAAATAGGGATGGCACATTTGTAATAAATCAAGCTACTTCCTATAATCTATTGTTACAAGTGTTGTAACACAAAAGGAAAGAGGAAATCCGTGTAGAGTATGAATTGGTATTTATTCCTGGTACAGGTATATGTGACCTTAGATATAGTACAGGTGCGGTGGTAAATGGTGTACATGGGGTCAGTTAGTCTCTTATATAATAGGTAAGCTTACCGGTAGGTAAGCCTCCCTGATTGGGCGGTGGGAGCCGACCTATGGTAGTGAAGGATTAATCAGTGTAGCGTTAGCCTCCAGATAGGTAGGAGCTAATGAAATACATTTCAGGGATGTACACCTATGATACAATAAGGTATAACATATCATCCCCCAATTAGTATAAATCGCCCCGCCGATGCAATAATAATTAAAATTACATTAATTGTGGCATACCGCTTACAGTTATAAAATTATGTAATAGGCGGATGTGTTAGGTAAGATTATATAATAGAAAAGTGATAATTGAGGTGACCTATTGGAATTGTCAACCTGCATCAGGATATGATGTAATTAAAATACATTAAATTGCATAATACTGCTCAATATTAACACTGAAAAAGCTACTCGTAGATTGTTATGCAACGGGGGCAATATTATGTAATTGATTACACAACAAAAATAAATAATTAAAAATATGAACTGCGAGTTTAATGCAGCCACAGTACTGCGTACCCTTGCGAAATAATTAAAACAATTAAAAATAATTAATAATTATAAAATTATGAAAGATACAGTGGCAACAGTGCCCTGTAATGTTACATAATAAATACGTATACAATAAAGTTGTGAAAATTTGCATAATCAAATTGTGATTACAGCGACCTCTTTTAACTGGTTTAGCTGGCTTGAGACATACATCTCTGTGTGTTGCGTTGATATTTCTCGCTCAACTACTGACCCTAACTATTTCGGAGAATGACCCACAATTCTTCAACGTAATTAAAAGTTGTGAAATTAAGTTTCAATTAAATTAAACCAGTGGCTTAATAACTATCTAAGATTATGTAATAGTTCTGTAATAAGATTATGTACGAGAAAAATTGACAATCTGAAAATTGGCAATAGCTAAAAATACTCGCAAAAATTATAAAAAGTTATGTAAAATGACTTGAAATTACGTAATTAATAAAGTGAAAAAATTATATCAGAGGACGCCTCTGCAGGTTATGTGAAAGGAAATGGAGATAATAACGCGCCGGTCACTCGGTAGTCGCAATGTCACCGTGCAGGCGCGCGCGCGGGGGGGGGGGGGGGGGGGGGGGGGAGCGCTACTGAATGACCCAGATAAAAGTATGATGGCTGCCGTGGTGAGTGCAGTGGTTGTAACCTCGGAGCTACTGTTTATATTTATATCTGTTGGCGCTTGCTATGCTGTAGCATAGGAATAACATATATCTGGAAGTTTTGGAATTTAAGGGTTATGGAAAAGGCCTTAATGGGTGGGAAATTACGTAATATCATATAATAAAATAATGGAAATTGAACACTAGACATAAACGGAGGTTACCATTACCTTAGGTAGAGAAAATAATGCTCTCCCAACCTAATAACCACAGGTATTTACCCTGAAACTTATTTACGTGAAAAACAAAGAAAAGGTTTCAGACTGCTCTGCGAGCTGACACCTTTTCTTTAAATTTAAAACTTGTTAAAATATAAAATACACAAATCGACCAAGAAAATGTTGTTAGCTAACTCCTAGGGAGTGCACTGGTTAAGGGGAACCAGTGAAATGCCCGTTTTAAAGACATCAGATCATACCGAGCAGTACATAAACTAAAATAACCGACAGGTAGACATTGAAAACATAGGCAAAAGGAGTATAGGCAGGTCGATCAGGCAGCAGCAGTCGGTTGGCCAGGTGAATAGGCTCCCGTCCCTCCAGACGTGTAGACAGCATATAAATTGAATATAGCTCGATTTTGAGTTAGGCTCATAGGTTAACATGTTCGTTGGTGGATATTAAGTTAATGTCCTATAGTGGATTCAGAATGTACATGTGGCAAAGGAGGAGGGGTGAGGGTGGGGGTGGGGGAGAACATAAAACATGGGGAGGGGCGGTGCAATCATGTTTAATTTGTTACGTTTTGCTAGCTACGGTTGGAAGCTATGAAAGGGTTATCCTTGACAAATAATGTATGCTAGTTCGGTGGAACAACCATGTATTGAATACTACAACGACGTTTATAATATTTCCATTTCAGGTAATATTAAGGTGCCGAGAACCCGACCAAGAATCCCTGTCACTCACAAGCACTCCAACCACCCACCTGTTGATGTAGCCGCTCTACAAGCCCTCCTCCAAGAGAAAAACGAGATCATTGTGTCAATGGCCCACCGGATCCACCATCTAGAGGGACATATCTCAGAATTGAATAAGAAGTTATCAGTTTACGAAGACTGTGACAATGCCAATGCTAGTCCTCTTATTTCAGCAACTAAAGTAGTTGAAAATGTAAATGCTCCCCTTCACTGCCTGGAAGATGGTGGGAATACCAGAGCTTTATTAGCACCTGAGGGCCAGGAAGATACCACATCTCACAATACTTTATCAGAGACTGAATGTCCTGGGCATATATCTGCTTATGAAACTGGACTTGATGGCAATATCATTGCCAACTCTGCATTAACAGGAGCTGAAAATCATGTCGATGTCAAATCAGAGCTGTCAGAAAATGAAAGTCACCCTCATCTCATGGAGGATGACATCCTGAGAGAAATTGCTACCATGACTGCTGATGGGGTGGTGACGGAGCCAATCCAGGTACTACTTGTCCAGAGTTTTTTCTGTTTTGTTTATTCAATGAGTATAAATGTAGTGTACCCCTTGTATTGGTGCACCGCATCTTAGACAAGGTAAACTTAATTTTTTGTTCAATTTTGTCTTGTTTGTTCTCTTCACCCTCATATGCATCTTGCTATTTAAACGTATATCAATTGCTCATATATATTGTTTATTGAGCACATTAGAACAAGTTTAATTAATTCTTATTCTTAGTATATCATTTTATTCCTTTTGTGATGTATGTTGCTGTACTAGAGAGGAAACTTTTTTAAGTAATACAAAATGTCACTTTAATTTCATTGTTAAATTTCAGCTTATTTCGGATATATAGTTATTAAACATTAATATGTCAATAGTTGAAAAAAACCCTTGATGAAAATTGACTTCCCTGATTTAGCTTTTATATATTAAGTTTTAAATTTATTACCACTCCCTCTTATCAAACTGCCTCTGCTTTTTATTTTAGGGAGACCGACCGATTGCTATGTCTGCAGATGACCAGCCTGTGTGTACGAACCCCGGTGAGGAACAGCCAATGATTAAACATGAGGACGACGTGGATCCTACCTCTACTGCTGTTGATGGGCCTCCGAGTGTCCAAATCACTCTTGGTAAACATTCGAGTGATGAAACAGGTGGGTGAATTCTGCTTTTATAGTTTCAGTAAATATAAATTATTGCGGCTGTCTCAATTACTTATGGCGAATAAGATACCGGCCCATACTTTCTCAACATATCAGCTAACATACGTTCACTTGGATAAGGTATTAAATGAGTTTGCCCATTTCTCCATGGTGTATGAGCCATAATTATTCTCCAAGATTTTCCGTTTATATGTACAACAAATCCCACGAGGGAATTACAAAATTCGGAAGATTTGATGTTGAAAGAGTTTTCTTTCTTCTTTGATTTAGCTGATATCAGAACGACAGCTCTCAGACCCAGCACTTCAAGCGGTACTCTCTTTGCCTCTGAATGCACGTTAATGGAAATAGGGGAAGATGATGTTGATTCAGCTCATGAGCTGTCTACCACCATTTCTACTTCAGCCAGTAATGATGATCAGAGACATTTACATAAACATATAAACCCACAGTTCAAACCTGAGTCAGAGTCTGAAGGGAAACACGTGATCGGCACGTGATGACTGATGTGATAATACTGAATACCAGTGAGCTACATCATGACAACATCAGACACTTTCATCAACACGCGAGTCATACGTCCGAAATAAGCAACTGAAAAAACTTATACTTATTTGGGAAGCACTAAACCTTTCACCTAAAGGTCTTAAGGTATTGCATCCGTAGTGACCAAGGCACAACGGCTTTATGTAAGTCTGTGAACAAATGGCAAGAGTCGCTACTTCTGCCCCAACTTTATTACTGAAAGCCAAAGGTATGTAATGGTCGAAGTCTTGGTCCAACGACAACATCCCTACTCCTGTCTTAGGCCAGTCTGTGGGACGTCTGATATAACTTACACAATTGTTGGGCCTTGCAACCACTGGGGCTAGCAGGAGTGTATCTCTCTGCACTCATACGTTGATAGTGGGTTGGAAATAAGAAAGGTGCTATAGTAGCCTACCATCAAGATTATCTTCTTTCTTATTTCCCATTCATATAAAATCAGAAAGAAACTTGGTGTCGAATTGAGATACTATTGAAACAGAGTACACATGTTTGTTGTATCTTGGATATTATTCTGTTAACGGAGAATTAAATGGAGTTCATCGACTCCACTGAAAACAAATATTATCTCACCTACGCATGATTTACAATAGAATGGCAATCTGGAGGCATTATATGTAAAGTGTTTTTCCGCCTCAGATCCCCCCATTACCGTAGAGACAAATAAAATTAAAAATAGAAATTCGATGATTTATGTTAAATATTTTTATTGGGAATCCGTAAATGTCCTTATTTCAAATACATAACAGAGACAAGCATGTGGAATAGTCAACATCAATGACTACAGCGTCTGTCTGTCACAAAAATAGCCCGTTTGTCATTGATGGCGCGTTTATATAAAATACTGATCATGGCTGAATTAACATTTTTTAATGTGCCGGTACACATATACAAGTCCAGTCATCCTTCTAATAAAAGCTTATATAGCAGAGAACAGTTCAGATAGATACATAGGCTGAAGGGAATACCAAGCGGGAGAGCACAGGTTCATAATGATCATTCTGGTATGGGCATCGACGATATAGTTTTTCAACTTACATAACAGGCGTATCAGTCGCCCCTAAGAGCTACGGCGCAGTGATTAGGCTCAGAAACAAGCTTATAAGCATGTACATGTATCTCATTTAAGACACTTATCATAAACGACTCCCCCAAGGTCAATCTATATCAAAATCATTAGCAGAGAAGAGTTGGTTGGTGATAAGTCAAGTCGACTAGGATGTAGGGATGGTGAAAAATGACAGATTAATTAGATTAAACACTGCTTTTTAAGCATTTGAGAAGGCAAGTTTTCTCAATACGAACATGAATGTTGAATTATCAGCAGTACGACCGCAGGTTAACCTAAAACATCTAAGTCTAATCAGTTCCACTTCAACTAATGTCAATAAAAAGAACATGACTTGAATGAAGAATTATTGCTCTGTCAAGAAGATAAAATACTAACTGTATACTTGTGGAGATTCATGGGACATCGGATTTTATGGCTATAGTTTAAAACATAAAGCACAATGGTAAATGTTTGTGGGTCTTGCTCGCATGAGCCGAACTAGATGTGTGAGGTAGTACATGGTGAAGGATATCACGAGCAAGTAATTACTTTACTATTTGTTCTCTTTCAAAATCTCATTTATTCAATATGGGTAGGTATTATGTGGGGGTGGAGGGATGTGGGAAGCATAACGGGCAAGATGTGATTTGATATGTGATAAATTAGATATCATGCATGTATACATCGTAAATGGGTTCTAAATAGAATCAACCGGCGCTCTCGCGCCAAAGTGGACTATGGCAACAATATTATTATGAATACAAATAATTCTAAAATTCCTTGGGTCTCAAAATATAGCGATTAGCTCCCGATTCATATCAAATGAGCGTCGAGACTAGGACATTTCAATTTTACACACAAAAAGCCAGTGGTCGGCATTCAAGGTCGACACTAAGTCTGTTAAATCTTTACCCGCTTCACACAGCTTCTATCTACAAGTCACAGTTTAAAGTCACCAGTTCAAAATGATGTCGTCAAAACGTCAAACAAATGTAAAAGATGGTCAGTGACCTGCCAGATTCATTCCAGACAATTAATATATCTTACAAACGGGTTTAACAGTAAAGCACCTCTGGTCCTTAAAAACTATGTAGGTCGGGGATTGAGAAATAACTTCTTAAAACTGTCATTGATGCGGAGAATGTATGACCTATTCTATTCAAAATGTAAGCAACAGTTTTAAGGCAGTGACACATTCGGAGTATTCGGAGTGTAGCTGTATGGTCTTAGGAGATACAAACAAAAGTGATCAAATGAACGAGGCGAATCATGATCGAACATAATGATGATATTTTCTGCCACAAAAAACAATTTACTTTAAAGCTTCGTAGGCGCGACTATAAAATAACAGTGGTATATACTGATTGGACTGGTTTCTCCAGAAACAAATGTTGAAGTATCAATCAAGGCTTCATATATATCCAACCAGCATATATCCATGGCAAATATCTCCATAGTTTCAAGACCGGAAAATATCTTGACGGTAATGACCATGAGGGTCGGATAGAGAGACGGTCGACCGAAAATGGCAACCGAGTATGAACCGAGAACTCCTTGCTTCTAAATCCACTCTGCATTGTAAAAATGAACTAGAAAACATTACACAAAATAATAAAAAACATGACTGATTAGCTGACACCGTTAGACTAACCTACCACATTTTGTTCTCCAATATGCTGTCTTAGATTACCCTTTCATTCTAAACTAGAAGATTATATCATTACACAGTGTATAGCCAATCTCGGAATCAATCACCCAACGCCAACAGTTGATCAATTGTTGATGTCTCTCCGAGGTCTAGTAGACTCGAGATTATTTAGGAGTAAACACAACAGTACAGATACAAGCAACGCTATACAAGCCAAAGGCACACAGTTCAATAATATGTATTTTCTCCCTCCATATTCCGGAAATCAATTCGGAATACACAGAGGAACATATATGTTGTTCTTTTCAGCTTAACATGGCATTTAAGTAATACATTTCCTAATAGACAGTCATGTGCGTCTAACGTAGGGCGAGGAATGAGAACAATCCTCAAGAATTAATGCAAGTAATGTTAATGCAAGATCATGGCTTGTGAACACGGAAATATGAAGTTAATAGCATTGTGCCTTCATCAGTTCAAACTGACTTCCTAAATTCAATAACTGTTGGAAAGTAAAAAAAGACCATGCAGAGTAAATCAAGCCACCACGACACCAACACAAATGGGCTATAATAAATGTTTCTGTAATGGCAATATTCCAGCTTTAAGCAATTTATACTCTGCAGGGCACATATATATACATGTAGCTAGATAATGCCTTCCCCTTTATCTTTAATGCTTTCCAGCACAGGAACCATTCCGTCTTGACTATCAACAGCTGCACCCGAATGGGTACACCTGCTTGGTATATAAACAACATTAATATCATAAATAACAGCAACAATGCTAAATTATAATGTAAAATCTAAAAAGTAAAGCTTTCAGAAACGTCCAAGGTTTTACAAAATAGTGGACGCTAATGCAAAAATATGTCTGTTGCGCAGCGAGGAATTAATAATACTCCTGTACAAAGCCCTTAAGCACACACATTTGACGCAAGCACAAAACCTCTGTATAACGGCTTACCTGTTTCTTGTGAATAAATGTCACAAATGTATGTAGCACAAACGTATGCCATAGTTTTAAAACGCCACATAGGTTGTTTTTAAAAGATCATTTCTTCGTTAACAGATATCATCTCCTGACGGTTCTTTGGCATCATCGCCCATGGAAACGTTACCACACTGAGGGAGTAGGGGCGGGGGGTCAAGCAAGACCCTCTAGGGTGTATGATATATGGAAATCAGATAGAACAGCGATATCCACAGCGGTAGCATAGGAATTGTTGAGAATCGAGGCCGTATGTATGTGATGCAATTTGACAACGGAGGGCACATCGAAATAAAATATACCGGGGAAACCAGGCTTAGAATCTAGGAACATGTAAACTGTACCAAATAGACCTCGAAGCTGACAAGAAAATTAATATATAGTAACATTACTTGCGACTTGAGATACTTGGGACCAACATAATCACAACAAGAATCTAAAGCATATTTGACATTATTGGCACTTTCCAACCGTTGTGTTTGCACCACAAGCTAAAGGAGATATATTCAAGTGACACTAGACTTTGGTCAGGTGTATACAAGTGACGACAGCAAATAATGGATCTCAAAATAGTAGTAACTAAAAACAAAATAGCATGGGAAATGTAAATCAAGTAAGCCTGATGAGACCTACTAAGTTCGAAACCACATCACACACCCCGATAGATCTGATTTTATTTTATTCTAATTCTAATAACATCAGTTCATCAATTATCACTTATGACTACACTTCGGTAAAGTCGTTGTAGCCCTCAAAGCTCATCTCCGACCAAAACCAGGTTGCAACAACAATCTGGATGAGGTCACAATCGGGTGTTACCAAGCTCACATAGCAACGATAAACGTTGTCCAGGTGAGTTCAGGTAGATCGTTCTATCTGAGGAGAGATCCTCAACTGGGGTGGCGCTTTCAGGGCAGTCAGACGTCCTACCTAGGAGGTAAATCAACTTCCCTTCCGGGCACATCTCTCTTTCTATATATATAATTAATGCTAATCAAAATAGAATGTATCAAGCTCCAGTATTACATGTTAGCCAATATTTACCTCCCTGATTGAGAGCATCTATATCTATTACTATTACTTGACATGTTCATAACAATCATAACACCCAGTCTCCATCAAATGTTGGCCAGATTAGTATCGGTACAGTAGATGCAAATATATCGGACAATAGTTGAATACAGAGGTTAACCTTAAGGTGTTAATATCGGACGCAATCGATTTGCTGGGAGTACTAGGACCTGCATATTAAATGAATAAACAAAATGCATGCGATATTGTACGCGTATGTTACAAATTAGTTTCCCGGCCTTCCATGATGTGCGGGGTGAAACAAGTCTATTCATACAAGAATGTCAAGCGTACTCTTGTCTTCTGCGCCAATTTCGCCTGCATTAGTACTCTATCATCTACAAACATCCCCCAAAACTAAACTCATCAGTCCATGTACCTTAAAGCGTTCCAAATTTACCATAGGCGCAAGCACAGAACTCGCACGTCTTTTATGTACATTTTACATACAATAATACTAAATATGAGTCATCAATGCACCGCTTTCTATGTACATATACACATATATTACGGGTATTCATTTTACCCAGGACCAAAATAAACTAGAGCTAACCTTTCCAATAAAAAATGACTTTCTTAATCTCTTGCCTATTCATTCGAGATTGTTTTTAATGTAAATATAAAAAAGAACAAAATGTTCTTCCAGCATTCCTGTGGTTAAGACTTCATTTATAAATAGTAAACATCACCGTATGTATACCATCCAATATAGTACCAACGCTTAGGCTTTGTGTAGAGAGAACTAAGCAGCGTTTTCACAATTATGTAAACAAAATCTACCAAGTCGTCATTTTGTCTTAACTAATAAATCGTGGCATATTGGCGTAATAGGGACAGGGGAAGGGGAATCTCGGTGTAAGGATATGAATAACTTAAGTTTCATGAATAATTTTATCCCCCCCCCCCCCGCGTGTTATTATCACGCGTGAAAAATTGTTGTTCCTTCCTGAAGGTACCATATATATTCAATCATGTACATTACGAGCCACCAGTTGGTACATTGGGCTGTGGAGATCGCACAAGAAGTGGTGGTGGAACTGAAGGAGGAGCCGGTGTGGGACCTCCAGGAGATGACCCCACAGAGGGAGAAGCCGATACTGCAGAGGCAGACTGGGCCGGGGAATTTCCAGCTGCGTCAAAAAGTGGCTGTTGCTGCAGGACCTTGACGCTGGCAATTAGCTGGTTAAAGTCAGGTCGTTGTTCTTCATAGTACTCCCAGCAACGAAGCATGAGCGCCGTGTAGACCGTGTGAGGGCATCGCTCAGGCATGGGCAAGCGCTTGCCACTGTAGAGTTCTGTGTGGAGATTGCGATCCTCGCACAATTTCGGGGGCGCTCCATAACTGAATATCTCCCATACAGTAACGCCGTAACTCCACACATCGCTTTTAGGGGAGAATTTATGATAGAGCTGAGACTCTGGAGCGCACCTGCATTAAAGACAACAAGCATTAGATAATACCAAAGATGTATATATACTTTTAGCTTATGCCTCCCTGGTATAGGCCAACCTAATAATATCAGAGCTATGTATAGATCTGATAATACTGACTCAATAGTCACCGGCTAAACTAGGAGAATGAATCGCATAATTGAACAGTTGGATTGGATAGTTTTGCAAAGTTTTTTCATCAAACATACAACTAGTATTTGTACTATCAATCATGTATTTGGAAAGGTATCTATCGGTCCTCAATGATTACTTTATAAGTTCGACACGCAAACATCGCGTACTGCATACGAAGGGCATAATGTTAATAAATGAGTGTAGATTAATTATTCTATTAAGGACAGAGACTTTACAAATAAAAACAAAATCACGGAAATTCAACTCATAGATCTTTTCATCCGAAATTAATTAAATACACGATCGACTTCTCAACTGGTTAGCAGGGTCAACTATTATTCTATCAGATTTGCTATTTATATGTAGATAGAAATTCACACAAAAAAAATCATATAAAAAACTCTGATTGACAAAAAATAACCGAAATTAATTAAATACACGATCGACTTCTCAACTGGTTAGCAGGGTCAACTATTATTCTATCAGATTTGCTATTTATATGTAGATAGAAATTCACACAAAAAAAATCATATAAAAAACTCTGATTGACAAAAAATAAAACATTGGGTAAATACCACAAGAGCAGCATGTCCACCAAACAAACGTCATTGTCTCTCTTAAACTTTGAGATCAGACTGAATCGAGCGAAACGCAATGTTTTAAATATTATTCAGAGATGAGTCTGCTGTTAAGAAAGTCATCCCACTTACCACCGAACGGGCATTTCCTTTTCTTTATCACACTTGTAATAATTCCTGGCAGATCCAAGAAGTCGAGACAGACCAAAATCGCTGATTTTCAAGCGAATACCATTTGTGACTAGCACATTGCGAGCCGCAAGATCTCTGTGTATCACATTCTGGGACGTCAGGTAATGCATACCCTGTGGATAACACGAAAAGGCAAAGGAATGATTGGGGGCAGTGGGGGGTGGGGGGTGGAGAGAATTGACTTCGCAAGTAGCAATACTCTGAAAATTTCATTAAAACGCTATAATTCTTTAAAACAATTATAAAGCTTTATGATCTAATCCTGATCAAGCGTGATCATTTGATTAATATGTGATATTTAGTACTCGGGAATATAGAGTTAAATGGAAAAAAGTTTGTAGTGAGAAGGTACATGAGGCAACGCATGAAAACAACCACGTACCGTTATGCGTCTTTATTAATGTAATAATTTCTAGGTATAAAATGAATGAAAAATATATCCTGGTAATAAATTACCTCGGCCACTTCACTGGCAAAGCGCAACAGTTCAGGGCCCGTCTCGTTAGAGTGGGTGCGTAGGTAGCGTAGAAGACAACCTTTTTCCACATACTCCATCACCAACGACATGCTTGAAGTGCCTGCAATATTGAAAGAGTATTTAGGGAGTCAGTTAGTGAACGGTAGGATAAAAAAGACAATTAACAGCCGTAGATAGCGAAAAGAAACGAATCATTCATATCTTGATGTGATATGTTGTTCCCTTATTGTATGGGGTAAAGTGTCTAGCTTTATAATACTTTCCAAAGAGAAAACGATAAATTATCAGAATTTTCAAAATCATCAACATAAGAACATTTGAAATTCAATACATACATTCCGACATTAATATGTCCCAAATTGTCATAACCAAGAGGTTAATGAATTTATTTTCAATTGACATACACGTACATAAAAAATATTTTGTACCCCCCCCCCCCGCCCACATTGAGTACATATTGGGGCCCTGACCCGATTACAGAACAAACTTGGAATACATTACCATGTTCACCAGGGCATTGACCAATTATCTGCACTATATTCGGGTGGTTAAATTTGACCATAAGTTTGAATTCGTTTTCAAACTCTCTGGTACTGTCCTTCGTGAGGTTCGTCTTCCGAAGTGTCTTCACCGCCACCAATCGACCATTGTACTTCCCCCGGTACACATAGCCAAAATATCCCTGGATCAGAGAGAATAATGTTATCACTTTATACATAACTTTATAAAAGAATTCAAGTTGTACTAAACTCATGATTAAAGTTGTAAAAATCTAATCTACGAAAAATGAACAATCTAATCTACGAGAAATGAAGTGGAAAATACTGGTCTATTCTGCAGAATGAATGCATGTATGTATAAAGTATTTTTTCATCCCAAATATGCTTTAAATGTTTTGATCTTGGAAAGTCTGCAAGTCCAACACAGAGCGCATTAATTTAACAAGGTGAGGAAAACATCTCTGACTAACCTGCCCCAGCAGCTTGCTACTATCAATTGTCAGTAATTCCTTTTTGAGGATATGAGCATAACTGGGCTGATCATTCGGGTCCGTGCCCTAGGAAATATAAGTTGTCATGTTGTAAATTTGCGTTGGCGGAGTTGTGAGGCCAATAGGGACAATGGATCACAACTGATAGTCAATTCATCATGTCTTAATCTACCTATTCAACACCCCTCCCCTTGAAACAATTAACCCATTCTCTTCTAATTTATTCCAGTCATCTTTATCACACTTACCACTGGCTACATACATAGTCAATATACTTAATTCATATCAATAATGAAATAATCATCTTCGGATGAAGACCTAACTGTAAGTCGAAACATGTAAGGACATGTAATTACAACAATAAAAGTAGCCCAAATGTCCCCCGGTAGTTGTATTCATTGAGACATAACCTCCTTCTATCTAATCTTAATAATGAAATAATGAACAGAGAAAAGACATCAAACCCTAAGAAATATTTAGGAGCAAATACATTCAACACAAGAGCGTACATACCTCTGGTATGCCATTCAGTTTTCCTCCTAGCAAACCTCCAGTGCCTAAAGTTGACGGGTGAATACTAAACCCAGCACCACCATTCTGAGAAACTATGTGTGCCCCGGCAGCAGCAGCTTCAAACCTTAGGGGCGGCAAGCCTTCATTCAAGAGACCAATGATACCACGTGTTCCATCTTCACCTATATTAAAAAGTAGAGGGCAAAGTTTCCCATGATCATGAAAGTTGCTTTATTTTTCAAGCAATGTTCTAAATTTACATACATACATATACATACAGACTCAAATGGACCGAAGGTGACCATGTGACCACGTAAAATGTTAAAGTGAAGATGACAAGTTTGTTAATCATATATTTATAGACTTACATACTACTTACATGATACATAATGTATTGTTATAACTATCTGACGTCATTTATCGTCAAAATGTACTTTTAATCGAGATCAAAATATCAAAAGAGCAATTGGTACTCTTTGACTGATAATTATAAATGATGAAAAATACCCCAAGAAAGATCACGCCACAGGTAGGGCTCACCCGAAATGTGCATGAGAACACATCAAATAATTGATAATAAAAAAATTACATTATGCATAAATATTAATACAGAATGGTTCACATGAAACAGGCCTTATCGTCTGGTTTTAATGCACGAGGAGTAACTGACCTAGGTGATCCTCGCTCGCTCTGCTCATGATGTCCATGGCTTGGGCAGGCAGATCCCCAAGATTATCATTTGTGTAATGAGATTCAGCTTCAGCATGTCGTAGATTCGGGTCCATTGCTGTAAACATCAACACGTCCCCACTGTTATACATTTATATTCATGTAGCAACAATGCCCCAAAAGTCACAAGCTGGGAGTTAGAAACAAAGTTATTATTATTATTAATAATATTATTTTCAGATTTAAAAGTTATTTGATGCTAAGAACTTTTACTGTATGGCATAGACAGTAGATTAGAGGCCAGGCTCTGTTGCATTATGACCTCAACCTACAATTACAATTACATCTTCATCTACCATCTAATCCTTTTCATCAATCACCCAACCTATATGACTTAATGCAACTGTTATTATGAGAACATCTGAAGGCTTGAAAAAAGGATCCTCACCATTTAGTGTTTTCAGAATAAATTGAATAATAAAAAAGAAATGTACCAGAGTTGACATGGCGGATATCTCTAACCAGATCAAGCGCACTGATCCTGTCCACAGGGTTTCTCCTCCAGCATTGTTGCATTATGGTGTAGATGCGATCTGGGCATTTCTTTGGCTGATCAAGCTGCACGTTATTCTCCAACAGCAAGAGCACCTAAAGAAACACAATTTTTCACATGAAAAGTACCCACACATACTGTACCTGAACCGAATGCAGTGAAACAAATGATATACAATGTATATATTTCTCATATATATTGCCCTTTAGACGTTAATGTAAAAAAAGTACTTAATTATGAGAGTGCTATTTTTTCTGTGAGATTTTCTTCCGGTACGTGTTGTGCCTTCGCCTTATCTCCAAGTCAAAATGTAAAAATCTGATCTTTGAAAAAAATACCCCTATTATCACAAGTAAGACACAGTAGTTTGATGTATTCCTTAAATAACTGCTCTGATACATGTGAAGAATTAATTACTTTTTTCGTGCTTTTTCCACAATACATAGATAGCTATATTTTCTATCAAATCATCTACCTTCTGGAAATTCATATGAAGGAAGGGTCGATCTCCCAAACTGAAGAGTTCCCAAAGAAGGATGCCGAAGGAAAATCTATCGGAAGCTGGTGTCATTCTGGTCAGATCGGAGAGAAGTTCTGGTGCAACCCACGGCAATCTACAAAAAGACAAGGCCATCATTTCACACCTTAAGAATCTATCACGAATATGGAAAATAAATCTCAACAAATGGTAGGCCTACTTGCTAGAGAAAATCTGGCATCGGAATAATGTTGATAAACGCTAATTTCATGATTGTAATATTAATATCTTAGACATTTCTATCAAAATATTACCTCTCTAAGTTGTATGGGTGAGTGAGTGAGTTCTGAAGACACAGCCTTAACATACCACGGTCAGCCAACTTCACCTTTATATTCTGGGATGTGTGTTCAAATACCAACACATTTCGACAACGGATGTTTCCGTGAACACGGTTATCAGTAGCAGATATGTCTGCATCCTACAAGATAACAAGATAATAGTTGAAGATTTGAAATTTTTTTCTTTGAAGATTTGACATTTTTTTCTTCTTTTTTTTTTTACAAAAGATTTCCATGTGGAGCCTGGTTAGAGGTGTTATGCATCTCATTCAATCGCATACTGAAATCGTTGGCAATTTCAAAATAAGATTCAAGATTTACAGATAACAGATAATCCTATATATTGTCACTGATCGGAGCAAGCGGAAGTAACTGGTTTGTCATGCGCGAGATATATCTCATTTGGTCCTGCTCATCGCCACTAGATGGCAATGTAGTAAACTTAGGGAGGAATTCCAGAAATAGGATGGATAATAATATAGGACGTATACCGAAGACGTTCATTTGTAATTCTCATGTTCGTCTCAAATCGATTTACTAAAATAAGGCCGAACTTACTAGATATAATATTGCTTGTGCTATTTGCTCAGTTATTGTGACTAGATGATGGACCCTAATAATAGATTGAGGCTTTTGTAGGTAGCTTTCCAAATCGCCAAGCTCAGCGTATTCCTCCAGTAACTGAAATTAAGAAGTCAAGAGGAGTGTTATCTATGGATGAAGTCTTCAATAAAGCCAACTATAGAATGATAATCTATACATGAGCTAAATTTCTAGAAGGTAGAGCGGGTTGGGTCGCTATATATCGGTGGGGGCGTTCTTAGAAATGATGACCTTGTAAAATTGTAATAAAGTTGTTGTTATAATGTGTTTATTGCACAAACTTTAGGGACTCAGACACCCTTCATCAGGTGAGGTAGTCAGAGAATCTATACAGGAGCTAAATTTCTAGAAGTCAACATAACTGATAAAAGAAACTTGATACATCAACCGAGGAATGGTAAAGACTATGGCTAAATCCCTTGGGGATATTAAGCTAGAGGGGAAAACAGCTGGAGAGTAGGTTATATTTTTCGTTAAATCGTTATTTGGTGACCTACCTGGAGGGGATATAAGGACATCGCAATGCATGGAACTATTGTGGAATGTTTCCAGAAGCTGAGGATTCGCGCGGCTTCCAGAAATGCCTATTTGAAACAGGACAAAACAATGTTATTGACAGCATAATTTGCAATTTGGTGACAGCACGATACATTTATTTCATGTATATCATATTATAATATATAAACAATGGTTAAGTTTATACAGTCTACCTCAGAACAAAGACCTAAAACAATCATTGGATCCATATGATATAAAGTTATTGAAGCCCAAACTAAGACCCACATTAATGCAATGCTAAATTACCTGGTAGGACATGCCAGATGATGTATGTTTGGCCTTTAGTTGTTTGACTGCGACGACCTGGATGTTGGCTTGATCTTTGTTCCAGAATCCTTTTAATGTTTCTGTAAATTCTCCATTACCTAAATAACAGTAAAAACATTGTTTAATAAGATTGAATCCCGTACAAGATCCAAAGTTGCATGTAGTAGCTATTGGGACGAGCTAATAAAAAACGCATACATGTAGATGCTTTACACATGAATCTTAATGAAAGACCAATGAAAAGGCTGGAAATGATTATGGCTGACTGGGTGTAAGGACACTATTGCAAAGGCACCTACCAAGTTTTGGTTCAGGAATGATGTTGATATTGTTGACAAGATTAATATTCGCATGTTGCTGTTGTGGTCGTTTGGGTGCTTTGGTGTCCGGCTCATCTTCGTCTTCCTCCGGTATCTTTGGTATGGGTTTGCAGAGGTAGAGGCCGGAATCGTCACCTATGAATTCAAATGCAACAAATAAAGTCTTTTTTTGTCATATAACTTGCCGCTTTGAGAATAACCTACTAATAATTAAAGATAATTACACATCTACAATGTATAATTTATCCTCTAACTTTAAAATCCTCTCTGTGGCCCCTACCCACCCAAAATAACTTTCTTTTGTCACACTAAATTCCCAAAGTCAAGAGAAAGAATAACAAGGCAAGTAATATAAACTGATTACAAATTAAAAACCAATTAGAATATATCCTTCCTAATAAAATCACAACATTGTTGACAAAACAATGACAGTGGCACCATGCACACTAGCCTTGGTAATGTTACTAAGTGATAACCAATAATACCACCTGTAACAGGTGTTCAGTTAATCACACACAGTGGTAGCACAGGAGAGCGAGCATCTCGTTTCACACTAAGGTCTAAGTAAATTATGATTTTTGATGGCAATGAATTACTAAGAAGCTAAATTCGATTCCTCTCAAGATGTACCGGTAATACTTAACTTCAATAATTATCCGTGGAAATAATTAGGAAAATATCATTGCACCTTTACCTGTACTTGTTAAATTTTATTTATTTACTATAGGCACGTCTGGAAGACCTGTTCATACAAACGATGTAATGCTTATTTCCATGCAATTGTGATAGTTAAGTAATGGTAATAAAAACAATATATAATAGTCTATAACAACTAATTCTTAGTATTTTTACCTAAGAAACAAGATTAGTGTTACCTTTTAGAGTAGAAGGTCCAAGGCGTTTTCGTAATTTGATGGTTTTATGTTTTTCTGCCTCTGAGTCGTAATATCGGAGCAGATCAACAAGTGTATTAAACGCAGGCTCATTCTGAAGTTTTACCTGCAACGGTTCATATACATGTATGTATACATCTCAAATAAATTGACTACAACTGTACAAACGGTATGTATACATGTATATGTATCAAATAAGTATATTGTATGATCACGAAGTCAATTATACGAAGGATGTCAATTTAGAGTGGTCAGGCAATATCTGAATGATTTCAGAAAATTACGGAAGAGATTTTTTGAAAACACCATGGGATTTTAGAGAAATGTTAGTTTGTCGAAATAAACTTCGAAACTTTATCCTTTTGAATGGCCTTTTTATTTATTATCCGTACCTGATACTTTCCGGAATTTGCGTCCTTTTCAATGACAAGCTGTAGAACTTGTTTGCCGGTATCAGTGTGTATTATGAACATAAGAATGTAGCTGTCGTTGCGTCGTCGGTGCTGCCTAACTAGATAGTTGACATCAGGTGTCTTGCGATGATGTTCCCATAAATGTGTTTCTAGCCAGTCCTTACTATAACACAGATAAAGACATATATACTAGGGAGTTCTCATCGATTAAAGGAGACAGTACTATAGACACAGGTAGTCATTTTCAAAGTTTAGACATTATGTTACCGACTCCCCTGAAGAAGTACGAAAGGGGTCAGAAGCGTTGGGAAAACTAACATCCTATCGGAATAAAACAACCAAAAATCCAAATTAGTCTTTACTGAAATTCAAAATCAACCATTCAACCGGGTTTAAATAATTTTAGTGTGACCCCGACTTTATATTTTAAAAGTTTATTCTCAACATGTGCTTTTCACAAATTTCAAATAGTATGAAAAATGAGAATACTCGTTGTGTATACCTTACATTCCTTTCCAACATGAACAGGGTTGAAGAGGACATAAAAACACCGCATATAATGATATATATACATGGTTACTATAAAGATCCGAACACTTAGTCCATATATCAATATACACCTCCGCGCTTAGACTCAGGATTAGATTAACACGACATTTCAAACTGTACAGCAAAACATATATCCCAATGCTCGGATTTTCCTTCTGTAGGATTGAAAAAATAAGCAGGTCCATATAGGGTACTTACTTCACCGGTCCGTGGAAATGGTACTTTTTGAGCAGCTGCAGTGTCTGGGATTCGACCGAGGAGCAGACGTGGTAGTAATAGTCAACAGTTAGGCGTCTATACGCATCCACTAAGGCGATAAATGAGAGTTTCTGGGCGTGGTTTTGGAAGGTTAAAGTCTATTTTGAGGGGGGAAAAATCAAAGTATTAGTTTCAACGATCACCGTCATTGTTTTTCAATGGCGGGCAAATGGTTTTAATTTACGGACAATAAAGTTAATAGTATTTCAGACCAGAGTTTGACATGCCGATTCCATATTATTTTGTTTCGTGAGTTCACTTGGATACATTTAAACAAAAAATCAGCATGATAAGCTTGTTATTTGATTTCACAACAGTGGGTACCCTTAATTAACTTATATGACTGAACATCGGTTGAAGTGTTAATGTCTTCTCTGGGTTTGATGTTATTTATCCTATTTAGTTCAACACCTCTGTATATATGTGAAAGTTCGCTCAACTATTAGAGCTTTTTGGGAATATACAGAGGGTATTTTCTACTTACTTTCGGAGGTTCACCTGTGAGGTTGATGAGGATCGTGTTGCCAGCTGGAACAGGACTGATGTCCATTATATCGCTTATATGACAGAAGGGACTCGTCTGAAAGGTATATGAAGGGAGAAACAAACATATCATTTCTAGGGATATAACCGAACAAATGCAAATATTGTGGACGTGATTGTTTAAAACTAATTGTAGAAAAATCTCGTATGTATATTGTCACTTAGATGTATATGGGTACTTGTTTTTATATAGTTTTTCTTTCCATCTTATGATATAACTAGATTTGTAAGGATCTTCTTTGAAGTCTTCAAACGTAAACATGTCATGGTTATAGAAATGTAATTTGTAAACCATAATAAGTATTATCGTTATTAGCATATGTTCAGTTCTCAAAACTGGATAAAGCAACCCTGTCAATGGTCAAATATTTTCAATGTGGCCACACTCGCGCCTGATGAGACCGCTGTTGGTCGAAACCACCTAAACCCCAACCAAGGTGAATATAATTGAACAAATTTTATTAGTTCACATCAATTTCATCACTTATTGGATTCGAACTACTTCTGAATCCAAAAGGGAATCCCTCCAGAATCCCACAAAGCCAGGGCATCCCCACCCGGGGATGCCCGATGACGTAACAATAGGGGTTACCATGTTCTCTATGCAACAATCAACGTTGCCATAGAATGAGCTCGGGTAGAACACTCGATAGAGGCACAGCCTCAGTTGTGGTAGCGCGATCGAGGCGTCAACACGTCGAAAGTCAAATATTTTCTAGTATATATTTCGGCAAATTTCACTTGAATTCCTTAGAACTCAGCAGCAAGCCACCCTAAAAATAGCTTAACGTAAACAACAATAAACAGAGGTAAACAGAAGTGAACATACTTGCTCTTCACGTTCGATGAATACACCAGGATGATCTGGATGGTAGTGGTCTACTATGATTTTGCCGCCGTTTCCTAGATCAAAGGTCTCACTCATGTAGGTAGGCACATAGGCAATTAAACCATTCACATACTGAAATCTTATGGTCGCAGATTCTGCAGAATTTGAATATTCTTTCCTTAAACCTTTGTTTAGCACATGGTCTTGTAACAGGGCTTTAAATAATTTTTTCTTGACGCTTAGTGGAAAGAAGCCTTCCTTCGGAAGATTAAGGACACTTTTGACGGACATATTTCTTTCCTTACCATACCGGTGTATGTCAATAACACCAAGCCCTAATGTTTTCTCGCTCTCTAACACGCATGGGTAATTATCATTAATAATGTCATGTCTTACTTGTAAAAACAAATAATTAAATGCCTCAACACCAAATGAGCGTCTTTCAATGTGGTCTAGATGTGGTCTGATGCGCATTCTGAATGTGAATGAAATAGGGCCTTGTTCAGGACATGTCACAACTTTAGAAGGCGCTAGCCATGTGATCTGATCTGAAGAAAGCAATGCGTAAAGCGGCATGGCCGATGGCCCAATGCCCAAGTGAGTTCCTGCAATATGGCATAGCTTTTCTGCGGTATAGTCATTCCCTGGTTCAGAAATTCCTATCTGTAAGTCCGCCTCGGATGCATCGGCATCTCTGTATAGCTTAATAACTATCGTACCAGGTTGCACCTCCGGGGTCTCATGAGACTGACTACGTTTTAAAGGGTTCTTCACAGATTTAGACATCATTATGGTCCACATTCCTAAATACCCAAAGTTGTTCCAAAGCTTGACACTTTTGTGACGTCTCCACAGTTAGCGTAACAGTCTGAAATTAAATAAAGTGAACCATCTTACTGTTAGAGACACCATTAATTTTTATAATAGAACGAGCCTTATTTAAAGATACAAGATTAAAAGTCTAATTCCTTGTATTTGAGCATGCTGCAATCATCAAGCATAAAAGCATAATTTTATATAAGAGATGATCAACAATCCCAGGTCACTCTTTTATTTCATCAACCAACCAACCAGAACAGATGTTTCAGAACATTCAAGCAACCAACCAGAACAGATGTTTCAGAACATTCAAGGGGGGGGGGGCAGAAATCTAGATAATCATATATCTTGTGTCTGGTCAAATGGTGAATTTGAAAAGCCATATATAATAGAAAAAGGGATGTTGTCACATAAAATATGCTACTATTTTTAAGATGGGAGAGGGAGTTATATTTACATAAATTTAAATATACCTTAAATTAATTACTAATTACCTATTATACTAATTACCTATTCGAACATTTTCAACCATTACGTTCACAAATTGAATTAATTACTCGAGCCACTTTCGACTGGTTAGGCATACTAGTTACAGTTATAATGAGTCAAGTCATGCCAAGACCGTGACTACCCATGTATGTCTAATATCAGTGATATAATGTTCTGTAGGCGTACGGTCCTATAATCACAGCAGGCAAATGTGGATATGTGCTGCTTACTGTTATATTTCAGCTGTGAAGATGGCTGAACAGGTTACAAGTTTGTAGGCCTACACTTATTGACCTACTCTATCTTTTGCTTAATGAAAAGCTCTGTATACGCATCCCAGGGACACTTGACTTGCAAGCTTTTTTTTTATCTTTTTTTTTCATTGATTTTGTTTAATTATACTGGGTGAACAAGACTCGTCACAGGTTTTTTCACTTGGCCCCAGTAATTAAGAAAATGTATGTCAATAACACAAACTTCCATAGAAGAAACAGAGCATTATACAATATCTGGAATAAGATGCTTGGGCATATTATAGTCACTTGCCACTTTCTCCACTTTCATGAAGTAGTGTTGGTGATTTGTGGAATTTCAGATTTAAGCAATATAGATTGAGATATAGAATAGAATCACTTGCCAACTATTTATTGCTCGGTGGTAGTGTTGGTAATTTCTACATTATAAATCTACATCATTTATAAATTTATACAGCTTGCGGCACACTATTAGCTTCCTTTGCTATATTATATACCGGTACATGTATGTATCGTACAAGTAGGCCTACAGGTTAGTGACAGATAGCAGTGTTTTTATTCTGTCATTTATTCATACATACCAACTATTGATTGGTATGATCGACCCATACAAGGTGTTTAAATATCCGGTTGACTTACCAAGTGTGACGACATATAGCCTATACCACATATAACTCCGGGGCGATATATAAAGCCTACTTTCTTGGTGAATGACACGAGGAACTAGGATTTGTTAGAACCAGTATAGTAGATTAGGATTCGTTTAATTTAGGCCCTATCATACTTACCAGCATTTTAAAAAGATACATTACACCAGATCTGGTATACCGCCTAGGCCTTCTGCTTAAAATTGTTCATGTTACCTGTTAGGCAAATGGGGGCTAATTATTCGATAGGCCTATCGACAGTTGATAGTATACTATCAACTGTAGGCTAGGCCTATAGCCTACATTAAACTACAACAATATGTCGGTATTGCTCTTACTGGATTATTGTATGTTATACTTATAGGGTCCAGGCCGAGGGAAGGTATAGAACTTGACTCGGGCAGCGGTGCTATCGAAATCGCTGTTATTTTAACTTAAACAATCGTAAATTATTGTAGGCCTAGCCAGTCTGTGCTAGTCAGCCTTTTCCAGGCTGTAATAATCTGGTGGGGATGGAGATGCCGAATGATTAAGTTAGGGTGAGTAGTAGGCTAATAAGCCTAATTCACTATATATTATAGGCTTCCTTCGTATTAAAGCCGAATTCCTTCACAAATGAAAACGTATTCTAAGCATAAAGGCATTGTTATGTTGCGAAGTGCTGTTTTTGATTAATGCAGGCAAACACACCGCAACCGCCCCCATGCTGGCATGCAGTACACTGTAGTGAGCAACGCCCCCTTCCCCGGCCGACATCCATACCCATGAACTTAGGAACTAGGGTGCGATGCCGATAATTAACGGTATCAACTTTCGTCAAGACTCAAGTGATCCACACACAATAACAAGGGTTACAAATCGCAATAAACTCAGAACAATTTGCATGACTACTAGTTGCAATGAATAACATTACCTGCAGGGTGTAGATGTTTTCATTTTGCTGGAATAAACAGAGCAATGTAGAAGTTGTAGCTACGTCAAGCATCAAAACATCTCCGGAAGCAGCTGACAAGCTAGTAGTCCGAAGTCCAACACTCCCTGACCTAGGTCTCGATTTTCTATTGCATAAACATACAAGCAAAATTCATGTATATATCCATGCTTGTACTTTATTCCAATGTGACAGGACTTGATACCTTTAACTCGTACATAATCTTAGTGTGCATCTGTTGCTATCACATACGTCCACATAAATTCTTACCATATTTTTTAATTAAAAAAGTGGCTACGTGCCACCTGAATCTGAGGCATTGACCTTGACCTTGTTACGATCCGGCCGCTGTTTTCGCTGATAGTGACGTTTCTGTGAGGCGCACCACAACAACCGAATTTGTTCTTCTGCTGCTAATAATAACTTGATATCAATGAGAACATCGCCTCTCTCATGATGAATGGACATCTCCAATACCCCGTGTAGCTGCATGGTTACATCATCTGTTTCAAACTTTGTGAGCCGTCTTATTTGGAACCACTTTTGAACTTGCCTAGGCCTATAGATCGGGCCCTGGCCTAGGTCTCGTCACTTACAATTGAATAACACAAGTCATCTGAGGGCATAGCTGCCTTCACCTTGTTCAGAATGGCATTATTCAGGAAAAATCTCCAGTCTCTCGGGGGATTATTAAGAAGAGGAGGTGGGTTTGTTTATAAATCTCTAATCGTGTCTGTTAATTTAGTGCTACTGTTTGTGATCATGTGGACATGCATGCCATGTGTCATGATGTGAAATTGTATTATTTACAATGACATGTTGCATAACGAGAATTTGATATAGATCGCTAGCACTACCACTACCACTAGCTGTATATTTATTCGATTCAAGGATGTCGTTTCATACCGTACTACTTATATTTTCATGAGACTTTATTTCGTTCCTATTAACCTCTCGCCGACCTACTTGGGCCAAGCAGCAGTAACCAATTAGAGGCGAGGAACGCCATAACAAATACTGACCACATGGTCACACCAAGGCCCGTTGGCCGGACCTCCGACAAACAAACGTGTTGACACCCTCTCTGTGTATAGGAATACCATAGGATGTACATGGGAGTAGGGTTAATGGAATGCGATATGTACATGGATTTCTGGTTTTAAAAACGGTTGAAAGGTAGACTTGGGTAGATGACCAATACAGAAAGATGTAAGAGATCCCTATGTGGTTTTTATTTGGTAATCTAAAAGAAATAATGTACATAATGTAAGCTAATGTAAGGAGTAAGGACCCGGTAGTAAGGCTTGTTAGCCCATGACATACCTGTAACCTTCTAACACCTCACATAAAATTCCTTAGACTTGTGTGGGAATATTTTGTTGCATTCCGCCATGCAAAGTATCTCTAATATTCTTTTGGAAAAAAAAACATTTTCATGTCATTTTGCCCTTCCCACCAATTGTTTAGGCCTGCCTTGATTTGTTAAAAATATAAATCTGAATGAATACAAATATTATTAAATTGCAGGGAACATTCATTACAATGTCGTTGTTACACCATAATTATTAGAAACAAATATATCTTCCTATATTAGGACAGTAATTTCATAGTAAAAAAACGATTATTTTTTTCCAAAAGGTAGTCTAGAACCAAGCCATCTTTTGCCGACTAAAACGATTCTCTAGCTCCGACTTCATCCATTAACTTTGCTGGCCGAAATACTGAGTAACTTAATTACCTCTATCTTACATTATGTCACTTGATAAATTGGGTTTAATATGTCCGAAATAAGGCAAAACATAGGCAAACATCTGAAGCATAGGTTTAGGCATAGATCGAAATATTTGTCACAGCCTTCTCACATTTCGTCTGCATTATTTAGGATGCTATTCCCTGCTATATACATGTAGCCAAATCCTTCGCTAAAAGGATCTCTCTATTGTCTCTGGTGATGTGTACAATCAGAGGTTAGAAATGATTCAACAAAAGAGGCAGACATAGCTATATCTACCATTGGATTTACCTATACGGCCATACATACATGCGTGGCCCGTGGTCAGTGTTTGTCGGAGGTGCACAAAATGAGGTCAGCGGGACAGAGGGGAGGAGTTAACTCCCGCTCGGCGAGAGGTCAATTGAGTGACCTGTATTAATTTTAACTTTATATAAAATATATAGGCCTAGCCCTACCCAGCTAACACACTACGTAATTTCTACGTTGTGATTGTTTACGTTGTAGCATAGAAAATGGGGGCTAGTTCTGTGTCTGTATGGAAGAAATAACGTGAATGCAACGTAAACATTTTTTTCATTTTTTTAAACAAAAGAAAATTTAAATTAAAGAATAATAATTTTTTTAAAAAACAATTTCTACGTTGTATTCACGTTATTTCTTCCATACAGATTTACGTAATTACAACCGACCAAAAAATAGAAAATAACGTCGCCACAACGTGAATACAACGGAAAATTGTTAGCTGGGTAGGCCCCTTTGACGGTTGCACTATAAGCCGCATTTTACACAAATGCCGCATGGAATGGGCAGGGAATTTTTTTTTTCATTCTACACCTGCATGGGCTATATATTCTGTTTTCATTTTACACTTGGGGTTAATGCTTTCCTTAGGTTTATTCAATCAATCGGGGGGGGGGGGGGGGGAGGAAGTGTCGGTGGGAATTTCCCCCCCCCCCCCCCATTTTACACTTGGGTTGTGTTGTAAAGAATTGGCATCTTTGGATCCCAGACCCGACCTATTTAGCCCTGATCATGGTCAGGGCACGCACGCCACACGTGGCCTGGCCAGGAGGGAGGGGGGGATGAGCCACTCAGGGCTCACCCCACCTCCCCCAGCCCGACCTAATTACTTATACACTGCTCTGGGGTATCAAGAGGGGGGGAAGGGCCAAGAGGGAGGGGGGGCTGGCACGAGCCATGGGATCCATGAGTAAGGGGTGGGAGGGGGAAGGCTGAGGAGAGGGATCCGACCTGCGTGCATTCCATATATGGTCTCTGCCTGGGGAGCAGAGGTCGGCGTGTGGGCAAGGAAGATTCTCTCTCCCTCAACCAATTAGAGGGAAGGGGAAGAGCTAGTGGAATATTTCCTGGGTTTGATTGTATGAATAATTCATGATTGTGGAGTATAAAATAAAGTGACCATTCGGACCTAGGCACTCTGTTACTCGCTGAGTCACCACCGCCTAGGCCGAATCCAGACGAACTACAACCTCGGACTTCTTGTCTCACTTCTTCATCTTACTGAACCTATGGGCTAAAAACCCTTAGTGCTTCTTTACACTGGCGAACCACTTCTGGGACTTGTTGCTAAGTTGAGCAACAACCCAATCTTCTGACTGGAAGTGAGACATAGCCTAGGCAGGCACAGAAATGCTAGCTTCAACCTAGATCCTTTAGGTTGAAGAATAGCAAGAGAAGGATGGGGCTCACTTCAGCTGGGCTTGGAGCTGCCCTAATGCTAAGGTAGGTGGGAGGTTGTGTGTACATACTTTTCATCTGCTTATCACCCCAATGTTCCCATTTTCCTTCCCTCAAACCCCCACTGATTAGTCCGGATCTGGGTATTCCTCCTAATATACATGGAGGGAGGAATATCTCCAGTTACTAGGGGGAGGTTGGGTTGGTTTGTAATGTGGGGCACAAAGACGGGTGATTTAAATCGAGTCGGCCGACTGGATGCGGCCGGGTAAATTAATTCATTACGGGGGTACGAACAATCCGATTCTAAATCTAAAAGCGGGGCTGTCTTCCTGACAATCTAGGGAGTTGTGGGATATTTTTTATATTCAAATCGGATGATTTTGGAGGGAGATATGAGCAATCTAGTATGAAGCAATATTTTTGCATTTGTGCAAGTGGTTACGATTGCGGCGATCACGCGCCGTCGTCGATGCCGCTCTTGTGGTTAATGCTATACAAACATGGATTACATAGGCCGCTTCGCCATGAGCTCAGCTCCGTTTTAATAGTAAACACTTTATATTTGGACGGATTTGAAGGGAGAGGGTATGTTGGGAGGGGCTGGGATAGGCATGGAGGGATGGAGGGGAGGCCACAAGAGCCTAGCTAACTTAGGCATTATCCTACACTTATTTTCCCCGGTATTAATTGGTATTTTACTAGTGGGTAAGTTGGGATATCTGATACCTAGTGCTGCAAGGCATTTCCCCATCCCCCTGGCATTCCCATTCACCTTACCCTATAACCCTATGATAGACAACCCCTATATTTTTTCTTCTTTATTGGTTTCTGTGGGAGGCACGGCCTCTACTGTGGAATGGGTTTGGTTGATTGCAGGGGTATATTTTTGGTAAATTACCTGGGATTTGCTTCTAGTGTTGGGAGGGATCTTGATTAATTTGTATTCTGGCAGTAAGGGAAAATAGTTACTGACCACCACTTTCAGTACCTCCAATGAATTGACCTGCATAATGGTTGGGATGGGGATGATGCAACCAGGTCATATAGTTTTGATTGGAACGCTAGTTTTATACTTTTGGAACACGACTATATGACTGTACAGGAACACATTCCCACCCAAGCCAGCATCAATATATTATTGGCCTCAGTAAATTAAATTCAGATCTGGGATCTGGTCTGGGGGAAAAGGTCAAGATTGTGGGATGCGTTGATATGTAACATTTTCAACCATTAACATCTGTTGGTTTACTTATTTTTCTTTTCTTTTTCAAACCTGAGTATTAATTATCCTAGGAGGGGAGGGTGTGGTGTGGGTGGGTGGGATGGGCATAGACAGATGGAGGGAAGGCCCCAGGAGCCTAGCTAAAGCAGGGATTATCCTACACTTATTTTCCCCAGTATCAATGTATATTCTACTAGTGGGTAAGTTGGGTAACCTGATACCTAGTTCTGCAAGCCATTTCCCCGTCCTACTGGCAGTCCCACTCCCCTTACACTGTAACCCTATATATAATGGACAACCCCTATTCTATTTTTGTCCTGCAAAGCAGATGGATTGTGTGTGCATGTAATTCTTCCACAGCTGGAGCAGAGGGGCATGTGGTACCATCTGCTGTGTGGCTGGTGCCCATCTGTATTACAACACCAGTTGCCACTCTGGTTGGTACTCTTGCCAGTTGCTCCAACATCTGCTGCAACATCTGCTGTGACATCTGCTACTGCAAACCCTGTTACCACTCTAGTTGCTGCTCTTGCCAGCTACTCCAACATCTGCTGCAACATCTGCTGCAACATCTGCTGTGACATCTGCTACTGCAAACCCTGTTACCACCCTAGTGGGTACTCTTGCAGCTCATCCCATCTGCTGCTGCACCATCTGTTGCAGCTAAACCAAGTCAACATAGAGTTATGCCAGCCATGGGATACCACACCAGTAATCTTGTGGTTGTGGCATCAAAGATACCAGCTGGAGAGGGGTACAACAAACCATTGGAGAGCCCCTTTCTAACTCCCTTACAGCCGAAGGATGATTGGAAGCCCAACTGTCCTACCCATTGATGAGGTACACTCCAGCATGGACCGGGACAGGGAAGCAGTGGGAGGACACAGAGGGAAACCTATCCTCAATTGGAGAAGGCTTCCATTCAACACTATGAACTCACCAGCGAGGGAAGAAGCCAACTCCCTGTTCATTGGTGTAATTTTAATTTTGAGATGAACAATGTTTGGGTGTATTAGGATTTTATGACTTTCTTAATATTGTATATGCTCTTTTAAAGATGAGCCAGGGAAGAGGGTTAACACTCACAGTATCTTGAAGTAAGTGCCCTTGGCAGTCAGAGGTGGTCCCCTGTTAGTTCAGTTAACTTAGAGAGAGTATTTTACATGTACCCACACCCCCACCCCCACCGTCACCCCCACCACAGCCCCAACCATGGGAGTTCGACCCAGGGGCACCACCAGTGACGGACTTCTCTCAACCTACACCTTCCAGTCCCTCCTCATAATCACCCTGGCTATGATGGCTAATGGCGATTTGTTTGAGGAGGAAGGGGTGTTGGTGTATGAGGAGGGGGAGGTCAGAGCCCTGACCGCGACTTGGACAACAGTGATCGTTCTACACCCCCCCACGCCCCCTCCTGTCAGTGCTTGGGTCTCCGTCCTAAGGAGGCGAATTGGGGAACTCAGACAGGCGGAGGTTGTGGGAGACAGAGATGTCAGTGCCTGGGAGGAGCACATGGGTTTCCTCCAGGCAGAGATTCCAACACCAGTCCAACAAGACACCCGAAGGAAGAGAGGCCTATTCAATTTTGTGGGCTCGCTAAGCCGTGCCTTGTTTGGCACCGCTACTGTAGGACAGGTGAACGAATTAAGGTCTGCAGTACAAGAAGCTCAGGCTAGCGAGAGCGCATTGGCCCATTGTCAGGAAGAGATGGTGTCGGTGTTGAATCAGACAAGGCTCTACATGACAGAGAACCGCTTGGACATCGCGCAGCTCCAAGCTGCAGCAAGTAACATCTCCCGCCAAGTGGCAGACATTCTAACACAGTTAAATGGTTTCAGTAAAGATATTCACAGAATTCATATGAAAAGGGAAGTGGATATTCTATTGCAGCGAGTGAGTAGGGCGGTGGAAAATTACCACCGTCAAAACGAATTATTTTATCGCCAGCGCATTCAGCTGGAAAGGGGATTCTTAACAGACCAGATTTTACCACTGGCCTACTTATCAGAAATATTGTCTAAATTACAAGAAGGGAAACATTACACCCCACAAGATAACCGCTGGTATTATAGACACCTGAACGTTCGACTATTATTAGACGGCGAACAGGAGCTAATATACCAGACAGTAATTCCGGCAGTTTCAGGCACTCAATTTTTACACTATAGATTAAAGTATTTTCCGGTCCCATATGGTGCTGACCACCTGAGAAAGTTGGTAGGAGAAGAGGAGGTGGCCCTAGATAGCATATCCAGCGCGTCATTCCTTCCTCAGCATTGTATCGGGTTTGAACCCCAGATTTGCTCAGCTGCAATAGAGCATCTAACCCCGACCTGCGAAACAAATATTATTTTAGGTAAAAAGCCAGACCTTTGTAAGGCGCAGATTGTAAAAAGAAATAACTTAACAAACCAAGTGTTTAGAGAGGGAGAGTCCATTTCTTCTGTAATTCTGGCTATTTATGAACCTCTGGAAACAATCTTGAGGTGCCCTGGGCAAAAACCAGTGATACAAACGTATCATCGGCATGCCAGGGTGATTTTAGAAGGCGGTTGTCTCCTGGTCGGAAAGGATTGGCGTGTGAGTAGCATCCAACGCCATGAGTCCCATATAACCCTCCCCATCCCCAAGATTATGCCCCTCCCCGGGTTTAATCTGACTTATGGCAAATTATCCCTTTACCCCCATTTAGATCAGCAATTGACTTTCCTGCCAAGAGCTGAAATACCCTTACTAGCCCTGACAGATTTTCCTAAACCCATTTCCCCCCTGATTCCCTCCACCCCTTGGTCCGAAAGTTCTATCTGGGGTATAGCCACTCTCATCCCCACTCTCCTAGGAGTCATGACCCTGGGAATAATCTACCTCCGCCGAAAGGGGCTCGCCCCAAGAGGCAAAGTCAACCTTTTGTGTTGTCTGAGAAACCTTAAGCCCCGAGAGAAGATCCCAATAGGACCCCCAACCCACCACCCTGTAGCCCTAGCCCTCCAAGACCTAGATCGAGAGGAGGGAGAGGCCACTCCGGGCGCTAGGACTGGCTCTCGTTCCCTCGAGCATATCCCTGCCCCCTCCCCCGCCTCACCATATTACGCTGCCAATTTCGGACTGACCAGGATGAAATAATTAGTCTACCAATGTTTATTGGGTTTCTCTGGGGTAACAAACACTTTTTGAACTTGTCTGTAACTTACTCTTGTTTAATATTTACTATTAATTTTTGTTCTGTCCTCTTCTCGGGTGCGAGGGAGATCACAGAACACAGAGTAGTATACCTGGGTGAAATCCATTTTCTCTCTCGGGAGGAAATGGTGGAATCCGTGAACAAGGATCCAGCCCAAATAGGTATTTTTATTTCAACTCTCATTGTGAGAAGTTGTTTTTACACAAACAGAATCGGTCGAGACAGAGGAGCCTGAGAGGAAGCACCATGGAATCGAAGCCCTCACCTTGTCTCCGACCATTCTGCTTTGAAGAGGTATTTTTCCAAATAATAAGAGTTTATACGTGATGCTACAGTAAAGTCGACATGTGTTCTGTAGTATTTGAGGTTAAAAATGGAAATATTGTAGTGTTGACTACCCAACCGCTCTCACTCTCCATGGCCAAAGGAGGAGAGAGAAAGAGACGGGCGTCCTGTCGGTCAGCGACGAGGTCCAGCGGGGGCCTCGGCTGACCGGCCGGGCAGAGGAGACGGCGGTGACGACCGTATTGGAGAACTTTGTGAGTACTAGCTCAGTACAAAGGAAGACATTTAACAGTGTTCAGGAGCACACTTAAAAACACAGAGACTTCTCTTACATAATATTCGACTAAAAGACTTTTTAGTGCAGGGTGATGGCCTCTGATATAAATGAACACTCCTTTTTAATAGAGCCACTCCCTTTGGAAACTTTCTATCTTGACCCGTTAGGTCTACAGATATAATAATTTATAATACTTTTACTTTACCCTTTTCTATGATTTTGTGTGTGTAAATTATGTAACCTTATTTCTATTTCTCTTGTCTGGTTGGACTGGGTTGATCAGTGGCTAAATATTTTGTTCGAAAGAAAGCTTTCAACAAAAATAAAATATGGGACGAATGTAAAGAATTGGCATCTTTGGATCCCAGACCCGACCTATTTAGCCCTGATCATGGTCAGGGCACGCACGCCACACGTGGCCTGGCCAGGAGGGAGGGGGGGATGAGCCACTCAGGGCTCACCCCACCTCCCCCAGCCCGACCTAATTACTTATACACTGCTCTGGGGTATCAAGAGGGGGGGAAGGGCCAAGAGGGAGGGGGGGCTGGCACGAGCCATGGGATCCATGAGTAAGGGGTGGGAGGGGGAAGGCTGAGGAGAGGGATCCGACCTGCGTGCATTCCATATATGGTCTCTGCCTGGGGAGCAGAGGTCGGCGTGTGGGCAAGGAAGATTCTCTCTCCCTCAACCAATTAGAGGGAAGGGGAAGAGCTAGTGGAATATTTCCTGGGTTTGATTGTATGAATAATTCATGATTGTGGAGTATAAAATAAAGTGACCATTCGGACCTAGGCACTCTGTTACTCGCTGAGTCACCACCGCCTAGGCCGAATCCAGACGAACTACAACCTCGGACTTCTTGTCTCACTTCTTCATCTTACTGAACCTATGGGCTAAAAACCCTTAGTGCTTCTTTACAGTGTATTCTGTTTTCATTCTAGCAATATTAATCACATGTACTCCAGTATCATGTAGGCCTACATCCATTCATCAAAATGTCATTTTTTAGGCCCAAATATGTATTGAGACAAAATGTTGTATTGTGTGTATTGACTGACCCATGAATACACATGACTATTCACTAGTGTGTATTGACTGACCCATGAATACACATGACTATTCACTTGTGTGTATTGACTGACCCATGAATACACATATATATTCACTAATGTGTATTGACTGAGCCAGCATGAATACACATATATATTCACTAATGTGTATTGACTGACCCAGGATGAATACACATATATATTCACTAGTGTGTATTGACTGAGCCAGGATGAATACACATATACATTCACTAGTGTGTATTGACTGACCCTGCATGTATACACATGTATATTCACTAATGTGTATTGACTGAGCCAGCATGAATACACATATTCACTTGTGTGTATTGACAGAGCCAGCATGAATACACATGTATATATTCACTAGTGTGTATTGACTGAGCCAGCATGAATACACATGTATATTGTAAGATTCTAAGACACTAGTGTGTATTGACAGAGCCAGCATGAATACACATGTATATATTCACTAGTGTGTATTGACTGACCCAGCATGAATAGACTGAATACACATGTATATTCACTAGTGTGTATTGACTGACCCTGCATGTATACACACATATTCACTAGTGTGTATTGACTGACCCAGCATGAATACACATATATATTCACTAATGTGTATTGACTGACCCAGGATGAATGCACATATACATTCACTGGTGTGTATTGACTGACCCAGGATGAATACACATATACATTCACTAGTGTGTGTAAAACATGAAACCCCGCCCCCCCCCCCCCCCACACACACCACCAGCCCCCCCCCCCCGACACTCCCCAACTTAGAATATGAAATAATATATTATAAGATAGAATACACAAAAAAAGTAAAATGCGGTGTAATTAAAATGCGGGTTTTCCGTGTAAAATGCGGTCTTTGTGTAAAATGCGGCTTATAGTAGATATTCTTAAAGTTGAAATTGTTTAAGCATACATGTCTGAGTACGGTATATATATTGTTGTAGCCGTCATTACCTCACTAATACATAAGGAGAAAGCCATTGAGTTCTTTGCTGGAATATCATTCTACTTAGTTTGGACGAATGCGGACGAACGGACGAGTGGACGAATTGCATTGTCTAACAATTACAACAATAAGAGATGAATCTTGGTCTCAGCTAGTAGCCCATTTATTGAAGTATCTTGAAAGGTAGATGTGGAATGCTTGATGCCTGGGCTGCAACTGCCCTTACCCTAAAATCTCACCCCTATTTATACCCCCCAGAGATCCGTCCTCACTCACAATGTGAGACCCTGCCCCCTGGTGGCGGACGAATGTACCCTATACATCATTCGTCCGTCCCAGTCCATCCCACACTACAACAATATATACATCCCTCATCCTGATGGTTGTTTGTTTTGTTTATTGTAGGAGCTACACGATGTCTGAGTTCGTTAGCGCTACTTCCAGAAGATCATCAAATGCTAAGAGAAACCGTCAGGAGTTTTACAGAGAAAGAAGTAATACCCGTTGCTGGACAGCTGGACAAGACGGGTGCCTATCCTGCTAACTTGGTATGGACTATAGTTTCACTGTAATACAGTCCTATAGTTTCACGTAAATTATAAGTGTCATTACAACTGATTTCTTGCTCGTATTGAAGATTTCTGGGATATGTTTTGTAACAGTATTGATTATCTTCACCCGCAGATAACAGATGACAAAAATAATAATAACCTTTTATTATAAAAATACCTAGTCTAGTAAATTACTAACCGAATCACGTTTCACTTGATTTCTTACTAACAGAAAACACGTTTCATTTAATTTCTTGTTTAGGTAAAAACGTTGGGAGACTTGGGTATGATGGCTGTCGATGTATCCCCTGAATATGGAGGTACAGGAATGGATTATCTTGCCTATGCTATCGGTGTTGAAGAAGTAAGCAGAGGATGTGCGTCACTCGGAGTTATAATGAGTGTGAACAACGTAAGCACTTTTAATGTTCTTTATTAAAGGGTACGTCCCAGATTCCGCAACTCCATTTATGCTAGGCCATTTAAAAGTGTTATGTAATATCAACGATCCTCCATTTGTGTGGAGGATCGTTGGTAATATTGCCCAATCTAATGATTATTCTCGAGGCGGAGTATATTAAGATATAAACTATTTAAACATTTAAAATGACCCCGGTGAGAGGTATTGGTGTAACATTATTTCAGATCAAGAACACAGTTTAGCTGTCCACGCACATGGCATTGTTGTTGTTTTGGCTGTCCACACACATGTCAGTGTTGTTGTTGACATGTTGTTGACATACCTGACGTCCATATGTACGCAGGGTTGATTGCCTACTTGATTGCCTATTAGCAGTCAAGTTGTATGTATGTATCTCTGTTTGCCTGGCTATACATTGGCTACACTCTCCCAGGCAGTTTGTAGTAACAATGGTTCGAAGTAACAACTGGGGGTTTGAATGGAAGCTGTTAATGTGTACTAAGAGTTGATTGATACATGATAATGTGTAAATGTTTATTCTATACAATCGAACTCAGTGTAAGATTGTGTTTGTGTCACTGTCATACCCACGTCAGGGTTGGTCATGTGTGGGTGTCTTATGTATGTATATGTGTGTGCGCACCTGTATGTGTGTGTATGTACACATGTATTTAGGAATTTAGTATGTTTACTATGTAACGTTAAGCTGTGTATACTATGTAATTTTAAATTGTCTTAAAGTATAATACAGACTGCATACTTCAACTTGTATTGATTAGTAATTAAAGTCATTTATTATTACTATCATATTTCCAAAATCGCTAAATATGCTAATGACATAGCATTGTTCTATGTATGCCTACCATCCAGGAACTGACTCAAGGTTACCCAATACTCGTATGACTATCACTGCAGACCACGTACATAATACACATCATTGATGTAGAATGATATGCTTCCCCTAATAAACCAGTTGGTTCTCCGATCTCGAACAGAGCAGACGCATTTTATGTGTTTCTCCATACCAACTCATAACCGTTACTTAACAAGACCTTATCTTGTCTTAACTGTATCTGGATTTTGAATGATTTGAAGACCTATTTATTTTGCCTTTCTTATGAAATTTTGATTCCTACACAGAGTTTATATCTTGGACCAATTGCTTCGTTCGGTAACGAGGAGCAGAAGAAAAAGTGGATCGAGCCATTTACCAATGGAGATCGCGTTGGTTGCTTCGCTCTCAGCGAACCTGGTAAATACATTTCACAATTTTATATATATATGCATTTATTACATGCCATACAGCTATACTTGGTCTTACTGGCAATTTTTGATAGTTGAGGGCTAGTACCGTATTTATGAAATTTGCCAATTGAGGGTTTACGGGATTAATGATTATGCTTGATATTGACCGCAACTTTTTACACAAATATATTTTTGCTGATACATTTAAAATTGGCCTCACTGACATCGCTTTACAAGTTTAGATTTAGAACATCTTTTTTCTTTATGAATGGATTGAATAAACTCATCCAGGGGATTTGAACATAATATATCAAGATTCAGTATACTTTAGATTTAATTCACTCTTGTGCATTGAACTAAAGGTAATGGAAGTGATGCTGGGGCAGCGTCGACAACAGCCAGGCTAGAGGGCGACTACTGGGTTTTGAATGGTACTAAATCCTGGATTACAAATGGCTATGATGCCGAGGCTACAATCGTAAGTTATATTGTCTCTAAATAAGCCTAAATATATTTTGGGAAAAAGCAGATCCTCTTCTAGGCTACCCCACCCAACAGCCGTCATCAAAATCAAAATGATGGGATAAAGGGGGTTCTTCTCCTTACATCTTTACCTTTTGTAAACTTAGCTCTCGCCAAATGTGTCTTTCTTTTGAAGTAACTATCTGGAACATAATTGATGTCCTGCAAAACGTCAAGTGTCTCAGATATAATATTATACATTCTTTGCTTTGAATGACCTGCACGACGGAAGGGTCGTCGCCTTTGCCATTATCTGTATGGAAATTGACATGAATAATTATATCATGGTCATAATGACAACAATAAATGAAATGCATTTTATACCATTGAATTAATATACTCAGTTAATATAATAATATATATTTTATTGGTAGTTTATATTGCATATATATATTGATATATTTTATTTCTTCTAGGTGTTCGCCACTTCAGACAAATCGATGAAACACAAGGTGAGTTCAAGAATTCTATCTATAAATTCTGTGTTTTGGAAAGTCCCTTTATTGATTCTTTACTAATTGATGGACCAATTTTGATATTTCTGATGTAGCCACCTGATTACTCTTTCATTTAAATCCTATAGGGCATCAGTGCTTTCCTCGTACCTATGCCAACAGAAGGGTTAAGTCTAGGTAAAAAAGAAGATAAACTAGGAATTAAAGCCTCGTCAACATGTCAGCTCATTTTTGAAGATTGCAAGATTCCTAGAGAAAACCTACTCGGTGAAACAGGTTTAGGTTTTAAAATAGCCATGGTTAGTAAACATTTACCAATTATGAATCTAAATATATCTTAAATCCCTCTGAAGGAGTTTTAGTATGACATTGAACTAGCCCTTGGTTGTGTAATTATTCCCTTTCGTTTCATGTTTCTTATTTCATCCAGCATATTGATATACTCTTAAATTTTATTTTAGAAAACTTTAGATACTGGGAGGATCGGCATTGCGTCGCAAGCTCTGGGAATAGGCCAGGTTAGTATAGACATTAATTTAGGAAACATAGACAAATTTTATAAGATACATTTTCATATTATTTCAAATAAAGCATTTTGATATGCTTGCTGGAACTCGGGACAGCAGTCTCAGAATTCACTAAAAATAACGTCACTTTTCTAAGAAATCGTTTTGCATAAATTAATTGAGAAAATATTGAATTTAAAAAAAAATCGGTTTTATTCATCATATCCTGCCGTCGTGGCTTTTACACTTCTTAAGCATTTTAAGTTGCCTCCCTTTGCGTTTTATATATATATATCTTTTGGGGATTTTCATATTTCCTTCATTCAACAAACTTGCTTAAGGCACAATGAGGTTCTTTACGCGCACTTTTTAACTCTGTTTTTAAACATTTCTTTGTCTCCAATAATTTTAACAATTTTGTTCGGTCTATAGATACATTCTAAACATAAACTTTTTAATAAAAATCGGAAACATAGATTGCTTCGTTCGTCATTTACTCCCTCCAGATATAAGCCTTTTAGTTCATTTATAAAGTTCTTCTAGCCCTCTCCCCCCCCCCTCTTACTTTCTGCGCTATTTTTTCCCCATACTGAATCCAAAAATTTTGAACGTTAGTAGTAGTAATTCATATTTTTGAAATAGGCTTCCATAGACTGTGCAATTGACTACGCAACAAAACGAGAGTCATTTGGAAAACCAATTTCCAAACTACAGACTATCCAGGTACGTTTATTTTTTTTTCTCTTTCCCTCTCTCCCTTCTTCTCTATCTCTTTTTCCTGGGTGTGATTATAAACTGCCTCCCTCTCAGCTCTCCCGCGCTTGATATAACCATATTAAATGTGTTGATAAGGGCGTAATTTTATAAGATACATTTTCATATTATTTCAAATAAAGCATTTTGACCAATCTCACTCACCTTTGTTTTATTAATTTTTTTTTGAATATTTTTCTAAATGTATGCATCATCTTTTTACTTGAGAGTTTGTCCTTCTATTGGTCGTGCCATAAATATGTTTTATCATCATTCATACATGCATGCTTCCATTGATTTCAGATGAAATTGGCAGACATGGAATTGAAACTTGATAGCGCCCGACTTCTTACCTGGAGAGCGTCTATGTTGAAAGACCTAGGCAAACCATATATAAAGGTCAGACTTTATGCTTTTCAAATCGAAGCTACATTTCATCTTATAAAATGAAAAGCTGGAGAAACGGCGCCGTAAACAAATGCGATTTAACAAGGGACAATTCCTCTTATAAGATAAGAACTAATAATGCTCATCCCATCATGATACTACTGTTCATACTTATAGGAGTCGGCCATGGCTAAAGTTGCTGCTTCAGAGGCGGCCACATTCTGTGCTCATCAGGTATACCCAGCTATAATTCTAATTGATATCTACTATGGCTTATGTACTGATTGTTCTCTTAACCAACAAACATTTATCATTAGCCTTTTATTGTGAGCAGAGCAACATACCTACATCCACAATCTACTAAGTGCATGCACATAATAATTATATTGAAGAAAGTTATTTCCAATCGACGTTCTACTTCTTGTCGCTTCAATACACTTTGAGTTTATGATTCCTAGAAACGTGCCTAGGCCTGTCCTCTAAAGTTGATTCCATCCATTTCAGGCTATCCAGGTTCTCGGTGGTATGGGATATGTGTCCGATATGCCGGCTGAGCGACATTATCGGGATGCCAGAATTACCGAGATTTATGAAGGAACAAGTGAAATCCAACGACTCGTTATAGCTGGGCAGATGCTCAAAGAACTTTCTAGTTAATCAGTATTGAGTGAAAGATATTTTGCAAAGCCCTGTATGAAATACAATCACAGTATTGATAAGTATTTAATTCTGTATGAAATACAATCATAATTTTTTTTGATATAGGTAATACTGAAGTGGCGATAGTTAACAAACTCATGACTGGGATAATCGTATCATTTTTGTTTTTACTATATTTAATTCCATTGTGACTGGGACCAGATGTAAATGGGGGAGTGAACTACTTCCGTCGATGTATTGGTTCTTTTTAGAAGGCATGCTTCGAGATACAACTGTCTTTCATTTTACTGGATATCAACAAATACTTTGGGATCACATCAGCTGTATTGTTTTTGGTATTATTTAAAAATTTGATTGTTCTTGAGAGTCCGATAATGGACCTTTTATTGTTCCTGAGAGTCCGATACCGGACCTTTTATATTATTGTTAGTGTATGAAAGAATATGAGAATGGCGGCAGGCCGATTTGGCATGTAATTGGGGTGGTCTCTTCCCAAATAAAAACAAATGCTACCAGATGAAAACAAGTCCTTATTGTCTTTCATAAACAAAACTCGAATTATTTTACGGAAATTGCGATCTTGGCAGGTTCATAATCCTTTATCGTTGCTCAAGTGGAACTGATTCGGTGGTAATCACTTCACTATTCACTATTACCTTGAGTTGAGGGAAGCTCCATTTGACCAGAAAAATGCAACTTTTCTCAATCCTCTGGTGTGTTTATATATTTTTCCTCTCTTTGCATTTTGGATATTGAAAATGAATAACAAGCTATGGTGTTGCTCGAAAGTTAGATATTTAAAGATTCCTTTAATCTAGAAATATTGTGACAAAATAATCGCTGCAGGGATAATCGGAAGACCTGTGACATCCGCAGAGAGCATTCCTTTTTCTATTTTTTCTCCGATGTATGTTTTCACTTTGACCTTCACCGTATGCCATGATTTCAATATGATTTGTAATTATGATATGGAAATAAAAATCTATTATTATTATTATTATAGTCTAAGTAAACAATTATAATATCCACACTATAACGTTACACAAGCTAAAATAGTTCAAGTATGCAAGAGCTATATTTGAATGTATAGCTCCGAGAAGCTCCCTCCGAGAATAGCCTAACGTTACTGACCAGAAAAACGGTTTCATTGTGAAATTATTCATGAGGCATCGTCTCTCCTCTAGATAATTGTGATCTGTGGCGCCATCTTATGGAGTAACGTTAGATGCGTGTTACGAGAGTCGCACCGGTCAGCGCCCTGTGTTTTGCCTTTTTCACCAGGATCAATGATGGTTGACCGACTCCACTGATGCCTACATCTACAAGGTCTTTATTCGGTTTTACTGCTAGACGGTAAGACACACATATTTATCATATCTCAACTTTGGCTATTGAAGTGCCTGGGACTCCCTGAGCTTGGTATTAGAGAACGAATTGAAAGTAATATATGCTACCTGATACCTATTTATGTAGTCTATGATGCAGCACAAGTATTATAGCAAGAACAGCATAGTATCGCGTATGAGCCTGAGGGGGGCTATATTCTCCGAGTATGGCCGAAAACAACGAGGCCGTAGGCCGAGTTGTTTTTCGGCCATACAAGGAGAATATAGGCCCCCAAAGACGCGATACTTTGCTATTCTTGCTTTTATTCCATGATTCTACCTAAAACAACTTTATTTGCATTAATTTCATCAAACTGTGTTATCCTTATACTCTCGAACGGTCGTGACGTCACTGTACAATACAGTGAGTTTATATTGTACACCTTGTGAGCGGCAAGTATATCGATTATATTGTACGCTCACGGCCAAATCATGGAATAAAGGCCTAGGGCTAGGCCTACATACAATACACATATAGAGAGAATGGGACGAGCCGGCAATAATCGAAAATTTATAGGACGAGATTCGTCAACAGGAGTTCCATTCTATATTTATTATATGTGCATAAAATTTGATCATATGTTATCAGATATCACTAAAAAAATATTAAAGAAGTCTCAGAGAGCCCCGCTGCCCCGCTGCCAGCCCCACTGACAGCCCCGTTATTAGCCAAGTTATATTGTTGACGTTCATATCGCAGCCATTTCTTGAGCTACATTAATAAAACTTATATCATTCAATAGAGAATTTAATGCTCTATTTAATGATGTGATTTTTATTATGCATTTCTCTAATCATAGTACCAGAATCACGGGTGGATTACCGATCGCGGGGATTTGTTTACATCCTTCGCGGAGAGCCAAAGCTCCGCGAAGCATATAAATAGAGAGAATGGGACGAGCCGGCAATAATCGAAAATTTATTGGACGAGATTCGTCCACATAAGCACGATGCCGTAGGCAGAGTGCTTATGTGGACGAATCAAGTTCCATTCTATATTTATTATATGTGCATAAAATTTGATCATATGTCATCAGATATTACCACAGAACTAGCCCCCATGGAAAGCTTACTCTGGGCCGCTAATGCTTGGGCCTATGGGAGTATGTTATGAAGCACCACCCCTGCCCCTACTAGCTGACAGGCTACTTCCGCTTTGGCTTTATCATACTGAAAGTTGGTGTTTATGATGTGAATGCCCATTGTATTTTGAGCATTGGTGATTAAAACATGTCTGTCTAGTAATTTCATGAATGTCAGGGTCTTAACTAAGGTATTACTTCTCACAAAATGCCTAAATATGTCCTGAGTACATACATGTCTGTGTTTAGGAGCACAAGAGTGCAACTCTGTGTGTGTGCTCTTCTACTCCACTACGGCCAGGCAGTGGGCCAGGGGTGCGTTGGTCATGGCATGCACTACGGGTACCTGCCCCGGTCCATGCACTCTGACACACACCAGTGCAGGCATGTGTACACACAAGCATGGTACCCCGATGTATCATCATATCTTGAGTTGAATTATCTCACTTTGTATCTGACTGGTAAAACGTCTAATATCCCAAAGTAAAACTATAACTTACCTGGAAAGGTATATGGTACTAAATCTTAGTTACATGCTCTTATAATGACAACTATAGGCATCCAAACTTAAGTGTCCCCCTTTGTTTTGATGGCGGACATACTGGGCTGTTGCACAAGTAGAGATGAATAACATTGAGGGCTCTAAACTCGGTCATTTCTTTAAAAACAAAGCCCAAAAGGTTCTCATGTTTTAGAAAAAGGGTCCAGTAATCTTTCCCTCGATTCAAGTTTTTGTCTAGAAGTCCTAAGTTTTGTCTAGAAGTCCTAAAAGTGGACGGTGATGACGGCCGAGTATGCATACACACTGTAGCCGGAAGTCAATTGTCAGCTACTAAGTGGGGCAGGGGTAGTCAGGCGCAGGCTGACCAAACCAAGTGCTATATCGCTACAGCAGTACTGTGTATAAAGATCGGCAGACTATCTAGGCAGGGGAGGATTGGAACATCGAGGAGAGGAGAGGCCAGTGGTTCTTCCATGGGGTCTATTTTCTATGGATATTACTGAAAAAATACTAAAGAAGTCTCAGAGAGCCCCGCTGCCCCGCTGACAGCCCCACTGACAGCCCCGCTGACAATCCTGCACTGTGCGATCATGCAGTATTTATTTTAGGTCTACTTATATTGTTGACTTAAAATATTCATAACGCAGCCATTTCTTGAGCTACATTAATAAAATTTATATCATTCAAAAGAGAATTTAATGCTCTATCTAATGATATCGGTTTTATTATGTATTTCTATAATTCAAGTACCAAAATCACGGGTGGATTACCGATCGCGGGGGTTTGTTTACATGCTTCGCGGAGAGCCAAAGCTCCGCGAAGCATAACAACAGAGCTATTTTTAGACAACTACATTCATATAGCATAATAGGACGCGTCCTATATGAATATTTTTATAGCACCCCACTTATAGCACCTCCCATATAGCATGCGCATATAATAAACAGAGCTATTTTTAGACAACTACATTCATATAGGACGCGTCCTATATGACTATCTTTATAGCACCCCACTTATAGCACTTCTCATATAGCATGCGCATATAATAAATTATATAGTAATATATACTTGGATGTACCGCAGGCCTATGTTACCAATCCCGCCAAACACCTATAGTGACGCAGGCCACATATTAAAAGTTCCTAGAGTCTACATTAACATTTCCCATATTGTAATAGTTTAAGTTATGTTATATTTATGTTAAATATTTTGAATAAGCAATATTCCAATCCTTCAATTATTGATTATCCTATATTTTGGTATCCTATATTTTGGTATATATTTTAATATTGTTTTTCCTTAAATCCTTAATCATCCTATACTTAAGCATATTTTAATATTATTTTTCTAATTTCCGGTTTTAAAACTTTGGAATAAATTAGCTTGATATACTACATGCTTTTGATTTCCTTTAGAAGCTGCTCAACTCTAACAAACAATGGCATTCTACGTCGGGGATTGTCGGACTTACATACTTGTCCTCATCCTCATCCTAGTTATCATCTTCTCGAGTGCATCGGAGTCTCCACCTTCATCTTCTTCTTCGTCATGGTTGAGCGAATGTCACCAAACAGATCTTGGTCTCAACTGTTCAGCCTTGGCCTTGGAAGAACTGCAGGGAATCATTCCCGAGTTTGTCACTGCAATGGACCTCAGCGAAAATTTGATGAAGAATGAAGACACACTTCCTTATGGGGAAAATCTACGTTCACTGTCACTTCGTAAGAATAAACTTAATGGTGATCTGATTTGGAATTGGGATGCCAGACTACCGTCATTAGAAGATCTAGATCTGTCTGACAATGAGTTAAGTACTTATCCATCTCACCTTCCGATTACCCTGAGGAAAATTGACTTGGCCAGGAATTCGATCAGATCTGTCTCTGAAATAGTTCTTGATGGACACCTCGAAGAATTATTTCTCATGGAAAATAAGATATCAGGACTTGTAGACTTATGTTACAGGGAACATTCAGACTCTCCAAATAAATGTTCGGCTGCGGAAAAACTTATCAAATTTGATTTAAGTAAAAATGCCATCACCGGTTTAGTGAATAAAGGATTTGAAGCTCTGAAAGGGCTACAAGTGCTCTCACTCGCATCAAACCTTATTAAGTCTCTCTCCAAAAGTACCTTCACTGGTCTTGAGAACCTTAGAATGCTTGATCTTAGTGACAATAAACTAAGGGAGGCCCATGGTGAAGCATTTGGGAAGTTAACGGAATTGAAATATCTTTATTTGCGAAACAACCGATTGCTTACGATTCCATGTAAGTTACCGTTACTTGACTGGTTTGATATATCATATAATAACATTAGGCGAGTGAATGAATCCTTGAACACTTCATTATATCCCATTGAAATGGTCATTATGGGACACAACCCTTTCCATTGCGATTGCCACATGCTTTGGCTGAAGGAATGGTACGATAGGCGGGAATATATTCTTGATTACTCTGTGGACATTCCTCCTGATGAGTATATACCTAGTTGTGCCTCGCCCGACCACGTGGCTGGTGACCACTGGGATGTCCTAGCTGATCAGGTCTTCCTCTGCGCACCAGAAGAACCCAAATCTGAAAACCCACTCGAGGAACTACCCCGTACCCACGAGCATCAGCATAAACACCCGGGTCAATATGCGGACAGCGATACAGAAAAGTACATCGCCATTTATGACCTCCATGTCCAAGTGCGATCAGTTCACCCGACACTAGTCAAGTTGGAGTGGCGAGCTCCCGCCCACTATACTAATCTTCTCATTCAGTATTTTAAAACTGAGGAAGAAGAAGATACAACTCTTTTTGCTCAAATCCAGGCGACGCAGGGACATCATGTGTTAAAAAATCTAGACCCTGAATCGACGTATAGGATCTGCGTTCTCCCTAAAGCAGATGCGCTGGCCCCACTCTCGGATATAAACGATTGTCTTTCTATAAACACTCCAAAGGGGCCTGGGAACAACGTTGAGAGTACCAGCTTCCTCTGGTTCCAAGTTGATCACACATTAGAGTCAAGATTCAGAATGATCTTTGCCTGTCTTGCTGTTTCTATTGTACTAGTGGCGAGTGGACTACTCATCACAGAAGTTTTCTCTCGATTAAATTCTCACAACCAGAAAGAGCATGATGATTAAGGAAATGCTCTTTCTTATATCTTTATCCGGAATAAATACAATGCCTGCTAAACTGTCCCAGAACTGTCTATGAGAATCGCATGAGAATCGGCTTAGTGAACCTTTAGACTTTAGGGTTCCTGAATGAAGGACGATTGCCAATTTATGTCATATATATATATATATATATATATATATGAACGGAGATTCCACGACCGATATCAAATTGAGACTAATGTTCAGTGCAATAAGAAGCAATTGTAACTATTTCAATTCATTTCGGTTACACTAAGAAGTAGTTATTGAGATGTGCTATCCATATGTGTTTATGTGTGTTGTTATGCGAGTACACTAGTCATGATTCGTATCTACCCTTTCTATTCTGGGAACTTCTGATTTACTTTTTTCTTCTGAACAGATGTGAAGCATTCACCTGTAACATTTAAAGTGCATTCCTACATTAAATAATCTTTGTTGTGATAATAAACTTCTCATATATTCCAAGTTTGTTACATATTATAATGCATCTTGTACCTGGTTTGCCCGAGTGACGATTTGGTAGGAATATAGATTTAACAGCTTCAAATACATACGATATCATATACATTTTCTTTACTTTTATTGCAACATTCATTGAATGCATCAAAGGAGTAATATATAATACAAGGAGTGAAAATAATTAATAAATGTCTCAGGTGGTCCGTACCCGTGTTTATCTATTGACAATGAAGAATTAGTTAAGTCCACGTCTGATATGGTACAAAAGTCACCGTCATAAACACTACATCTAACATAGATTTTTCGTTTCCATCCATCAGCAATTATCTCAATATCTATATAAGAGCGCTCAGTTTTAACAAATCATCGCCGTCTTCGCTGAGAACATTGCTGTGGATGTTGGTGTTTCCTTCTGTAAAGTTTTTAAAGATTTTGTTATGCTTCGGAATCGTCTTTTTCGCAGCCACAAACGGTTCTCCATTTGATATTACTTAAGTAGAAGAACAGGCTGAGACAGGGATTTACCAAGCTGTTGGAGATGTGCATCCTCTTGACCACGAAGTTCGGGAATGCGTGGAACACATGGCCAGTTTGGTATTCTATAAGGCGCACCTATAGGTATTGAAACAAACGATGAGAAACATTGCAATCATGGAAATGCTCTTAGTTAAATTAGGAAGTTGCTTTATCCCCGTCTTGTGTGATTGATACTGTACTAGCAAATACCCGTGCTATGCACGGGATTTGCTGGTTGGCCAGTGGGGTCCACACCTGAGAGAAATATGTCAACTTTTACGAGTTATTGGGTAGTATACTAACATCTGTGAGAATTGGGAAGAGAAATTTTTACTTTTGATCACTAGAGAGAAAGATATATAGCGAGATCAAGTCACCTTAAGACAGATTTTGATTTTTTTTAAAAAAGTTTGATGAGAATTTCTTTATGGTTATATATATAGATGGAGGAATTCAGGGGAGATATGGAAATGTTCAAAATACTTATTTCAGAGTTAGCTTAATACTTATTTCAGATCACCTGAGCCTCAAAATATAGCTAGAAAATGATTTTCGTTCTGGCATCGGGGGCACTACTTTCTGTCAGCAGTTTCTCATTGCTAATACCATTTACGGTATTATTTAATGTCCCCAAATTTAATTTTACTTTTTTTTCCAACGAGGAGAACTAGCTAGGACCCCTATGATTTTTCTTTTAGAGGACGCCTATACATCATCATTTACGATTTTGAAATCACGATACTAATTATATGTACGAAAATGGGTGAGAGATGACTGAGGTGAATAGCCTTTTGCATGCTTATTAACAAGTTTTTGTATGCAAATTTTGTTTATTGAAAACCGGGCCAGTGCCAAATGGTATGGACCAGTACTTCCCAAGTCTACTGGTCCTTAAAATCGAGTACTGCCCCCTTTCCTATTTTCCACCCTGGGTAAGTGGAATCAGTGGATCAAACAGATTTAGAGACCAAAGATAAATACCATAATTGGTGCATTACAGATGAGGAAAGCTGCCGATGTCAATAGGGTGAGCACAGCGAATCGCCTCTGTAATTTAAGAGCTGCAACATCTTGATCGTTCGAATTCTTCTGTCCCGCTGGACCAGACGGTGCGACCGTTGTCATGCGATTGATTTCCCGTAGTACAGATACATTCAGAACCACGATTATCGGCATCAGTAACAAACCTATAAGCCCAAACAGAAGAAATTGGATATGACTGATGGTATTCATGTCATACATCAATGCATTTTAGACCATTTCCATACCGCACAAAATTTACAGGCAAGGCAGGCAATTTAATGATTCAAATTAATCATGAAAATATATCTTGCATCTGCAATCTATTTCTATAATATGCGAATGCAGGACTCCTAGGTCTGCACGCTTCCTGGATGGCTCATTTCAAGTAGTATAGGCAGCGGGATTATTAGTTTAACCTTGGATCCCAAAGAAATAGTTGTATCCCTGGCCACCAGTCGTTGTGTCTCTCCAATCAAAATCACATCCAAAGTCACCATTTGCATAGTGGTTTATTCCTAGGAAAGGCAGGAGTGCTAAAAATATCTACAATGAGAACGATTGACTTCTAGTCACACACACTGGACAAGAGAAGCTAAATTTTGTGAGAGAATTGATATAATTGACCATTGTAACACACCAGCAAGGTTTCCTGGAAAAATCTAATTTCTAAAATGTATTATTAACCATAATCTCATCAATGAAGCAGGTGTTTATATTTTCGTTAAAAATAGGTTACCAACTTTTGTTCTCTACTTGGTTGTCTTAATTCAGTCTACGCTCAGAGCTGACAAGGGTGCCTCCAAAGTGAGGGAAAGCCGCAAAATGTCATTATAATCCCATTTAGACGCCTACTCTAGGGCCACGAAAGCCATTAGTCTAATCACTGACATGCTGTTCTTATCTGATCTGAGAGGCAGTGAGCTTAGCCAGATTGTTTTACTTACCGAGTATGCAAAGATCACCGTGATCATAATTAAAGTGTTTTGAATTGTAAATATTCGGTTGTATCTGAAGGGGAGCTTAAGCGCACAAAACCGTTCAGCACTCATGAGGACGACGATAAATGACGACGATACGATGATGAGATTGAGGAGGAATGCTTGGCCTGCGCACACAGTATATCCTCCAGTCCCACAATAACCCCAAAGGTAACGGAAAGCTTGCGTTAAAGTCGTAAAGGCTGAAATTGTGAAGAAGATTTTAAAGAAGTGTGTTCAGTTTAGTTTAAATTTGTTTATTCAGTCCAATAATTGCGTCGAATATATATTTACTTTTCTTAATAAATAATCGTAATAAATAACAACAATAACATTATAAAGCAAATTGCCCTAGACATTATTACTGATATTAATTAGATAACTCTTAAGATAAGATAAGGTAAAACATGGTTACATGACGATAGTAACTTCAGGTGAAAACTGAAAATATCATTGCATGGTTGTTAGTAATAATGCAAGTCAAGCCAACGAATGTTGTCATGGTCCACTCATGGATTTTTGTTACTAGATAATCCAATGTCAAACTACTTTATTGATCATGGTCTTATTATGTAGGTGAATAAACTATGCCTACATAGTGACGAATAAATTATGCAAAAACTGGTCTTGCATAAACATGTTCGTTCTAATACAATTATATTAGATATATATATCATTAAAAACAAAAAAAGCTTTAATTTTATGTTGACATGAACTATGTTCCTTTGCCCATTGGTAAATTGTAATTAGGATGAAATTCGCCTAAAAACATTCGGCGCCTAACCGTATACCTACCTCCCAGTGAGAAGTCAGTGAAGGCTAGCGTCGAGACGAGAATTCTTGGAATATTCTGACCCTGGCCTTTCTTCATGGACCACCCCATAACACCCATGACGAGCATGTTAAAAAGGGCTGTCAATGCCCCTAACCAGAACGCTGAGGTGGTCATGGCAGGATTTGAAACGTGCCATTTCGGGTCGTATGTATCGCAATCTAGTGGATCCACTGAGGTATTGGCCAGTTCTGGTGGCAGGTTGTGCATCTGCTGGTGGGCCATCTTGAGGGTGCACGAGGCATTGGACTGTCTGGATCACTTCCACCGCCGTGATTTTATACTCGCATACATGGGGTGGTACGTACACCTCACGTATTGAGGCAGCCAAGTAAAGAACTATACAACAATTATGCACTGGTGCATTTTTTCACCAGTTCAGGAACACGGGATAATTGATACACAGTATGACAGCAATCACAATCATTGCACAACGTGGAAAATAACATTTATGTGTTTTTCCCCATGGCATAGTCGGTCAATTCACCTTTGTATGCGCCCCCCGCCCTCACTCCGTCACAGGTAATATCGCTGTGAGGACACAAGTGTTCGATCAGAAGGGTTTATTTGCTTCGTATATGTTCACACTGCACGCATATCTGCTTTTTGACAAAAGACATGTAATATCTCGAGGGTTCTCTTACACCTCAGACAGTGGATTTATGCAAATCTAGATGGGTAGATCTATATAACAAGCAAGGATATCACGGAATGTTCTCTTCTGTAATTACTACCATTATAGTTTTTAGATATCAATACCTGAAAATATTTGGTAGGAATATCAGGCTTTTCTTTTGAATATAATTATATGAGGATGCGAGGAAAATAAACTCAAGAAGTTTAGCTCAAGGAAGAAAATTGAAAACAATAACTCCCTCAACAGATAAAATAAACAGATCTTTTATTTGCACAATACCAACCCTCTGGAACAGTTTGGCCCCAGAAAATCAAATGATAGAAACTATAAAGGAATTTAAAACGTTCTTAAACCAGGGATTTAGTCTTGAGTAAGTGTACATTTTGGAGAAAAAAATCTCAGTGTATTATAATATATTGCATGATACATGATATAGGTAAATGAAAGAGGAATTGGTAAAATTTAATGTAAAAATGAGCAATACATATCAAAGATTGAAATCACTCATATGTGATAATATGTACAAGGAAAATATGTCGATATTTAACAGTATATATACTATAATATGAATTAAATCTAAATCTCTATAGTGTCAGTTGATTAAGCCCAAGATCAAATGTATAAATTATACAATATAAAAGAAAAGAGTAAAAGGAACTTCTTGTAAAAACAGTATTATGATTAGTGTCTATTTAAAGAACATCTATTTATGTTCAGTAAAATGTATAGTGTAAATGTAACGAAATAGAATATGTAATTGACATTTTAGTCAATCGTAACAAAAAGAAAATATACATTCATTTTTATTATTAATCATTTGAAAATGTATGACAATTTATGTCATTTATAATCTCAAAGGACAAAAAACAATGTTAACTTTAAGAATTACCACGGTCACCTGGGAAGACCAGCAGTTGTTGAAGGGTATAATCCGATTTCTTGTAAATTATTGTACATGTATTTGAGAAATAAAAATTCTTATATATATATAAATGGGAATTATCAGATAGTATTGTATCGGTTATGTTCATACCCGGAACGGCTGGTTTAAAGAATTATTTATAAGTCATGTTCGTATGCGTCCGTATTGCTTAAGGCATAGATTATATGACCAGCAAAAGTTATTCTTGGAAGTGGAAATTGTGAACCCAGAAATGCAACAGCACCTAATTCTGTGTCTACATTGTCAACTTCCACCCATACATTTTCCCTTGTTTGTAGTCCTAACAAAAGGTTCCCACTCGTCCATCTCATTGTCTCGTTGGGGAAAACCTTTGTATGTGTTTTGTTTTCGGCTTCCAGCAGTTGTGACATTCGTTGAATTGCACTGTATTCCCCTTCCAGAAGTCCGCCGCCAACCGTGACACCATCCCTCTTAATAGCCACCATCAGATCATATTTGGGGCCTCGCACCGACCAGTTGAACACGTAAGTGCCACTGATCGGCACTTCAAACTTATCCCTAGCAGAGTCGTACCCATCTCCATCATTTAGGACCACCACATCGAATGGTACAGGGTGCATCGGTGAAACAGAAACGAATCCACTGGATAGATGAACGCTAAAGGCGATTTTATGGAAGTGTGTGTCACTTGATTGAGCCGCAAAATCAATTTCTGGAAAATGATGTAGGCCTAAATATACGTTTGATAGCATGCACGCAAATTTACAAAGGGTTGTATATTCATATATGCCTATGTGTGTTTGCCCCAGGGATATATTATGCAAATAAAGTCGATTTCCCGAGTAGAAGCCCTACGAACGTCTTAATTGAGCAAATATTGGGCCTGGAAACTATAAACATTTTCATATACTACTCGCGGTAAACAAAGGCACCGAATTTCAATGTTGGATCTGCTGTAATAAACAATGTTCGGTTGAATACTTGCTTTCACAAACTCCGACAGAACCCGACCAAACACCATTCATACACGTCAAATAGCTGAGATTATCGTCGGATAGTTGGTAACCATACAGACATTCAATGTCCAATCGGCGTCCATCTGCTGAAAGCATCGTTCTTGAGTTGTCTGGTATATCCGCATTTGTAGGGCTACAATCAAGTTCTGAAAAGAGATAATTTGGGGATTTCCTTCTGCAATGTCTAAAACTCGATTTATCAAGGGGAAGGGCCCTATAACTTTTTTTTAGATATACAAAGATTAAACTTGTCATGCATAATGTATACGTTAGTGCACTGATGATCAAACAACTTTAAAAGTTTAAAATCTTTAATTTTATCACATATATTTTCTCGACTACTCTTATGCTCACGAGGCAAAGAATCCTCGGCACTTTCGAAATATTCGTAGCCAGTTTCGAGTATCTCGCATCAAAAAACATAATAATAAAAACAAAGTTATGGTGTAATGCCTTACCTTTACATTCAGTAAGTGATCCTTCCCATGAACCTTTTTCACATATCAATTCCATGCGATTGATATCTACAGGTGCATAACCCGGCGCACACTGTATCACTACTTTCTTCCCATCGTCAACCAGAGAAATTGTGGAGTAGGGTGGAACAGATACATCCGTCACTTCACAAGGAATATCTATAGTGTTTTAACGAGAAACAAATTTCCATTTATGATATTAAAAATAATTATAATTAAATGAATGTGAAATCAATCAAGGAATATGGAAGAAACTTATATAGAAGAAACTAAAGCATTCATTTTTTAATTGTCAACAAAATGATGTGACTTTCACAAGAGAAGTATTTTGAATGTAATTTCGTGAAAATGTTAAATGTAGATACTCAGAATGCACATGCATCTATTCTTTCACATGCATGCAGAATTCACAAGTATATTATTCATTAACATGCATACATTAATATACCTAAAGTAAAAACTACTCAAATAAAAATGACATCGTTGTTAGGATGAAGAAATGCTTTAAGAAAGGGTCTGTGAATAAATAATGGAAGGTGTGGATTCATTTTCATGGCATTTTCATACTTTTATTACCAATTATTTACTTTCATGAAACTATTTGAAATTTTATATACCGTTTAATTAAAATGAGGTCGAAGGCAAGATTGTATACTTACGGTCGCAAGAGAACATGGGGCATGTCCAACCGTCAGATTGACATTGGCAAATACCATTAGTATCCTCGTCATATTGAAAGCCAGCGAGACATTCAATTTGTACAAACTTTCCTATTTCATACTCCCCCAAAAGTGCGTGATTCGGAAGATTCAATGAACTCATCGGGCAACCAGTTACTTTATAGGGTAAAATATTTAAAATTCGTCTTTTGTTATTATTAGGTATTAGGTATATTAGAAATTTAACACCAAATGAATTGAATCTAAGATATAATTATTCATCTATTAATTCATATTAATATGATTTGTGGCACGAATACCTTTATATTTAAGTAGGAATCCTCGGGCCATTACTTCTAAGTCATTAGTAAAATCTTTGTAGCCCGCTGAAGTAAATTGAATCGTCAGGTTGCCTCCATCCAATCTAAATCCCTTGTCTAAATCCTCACAATTAAGAAAGACTTCATTCATGAGATCGTCCTTCAGTTGGAGCGAGTCTTTCACACAGGAATTCTTATTGGGAAAGTTGGTATGTATCAATTCAACTTCTATTTTCGTACCCCAGGCAGATATCAGTTTAATCGTACATTTCTGGTTCTCTTCATATGTTTTAGGGTAGGTGGGACTGGAGAGAAAACCATCATCGCCAACCGATAGGACCATATCACCACCTAGGTCACACACAGATTTGATACTGGCAGCTGCAAATCACAGAAGTACTTAATGAAAATCATATTCGATTAATGGATATTAGTTACATTTAGTTTCTGTTTGTTCATAATCTGAAGCTATGTAGCATAATTAGATTCACTCCGTTCTTAGAGGATTGATCTAGACGTAAAGGAATCACTCATAATTGTATAATTTTAGCGTCAATATTATTATGTTTCAAAGTTCCCCCAATCATTTAAATTATAGTTGATGAGTCTGATGTGATTTCCTTTACATATGGAGGCAAAGCCTTTACCCTGGACACAGTAGTACTCCACTTCCAGGTATTTGTAGATCCCACGACATGGGTTGCCAAATTCAGACGTGCTTGCATACACCACGCAGGCCTGTCGTCCATGACAGTAACCGGCCACAATACCCAGTGTTTCCCGAGAGCTACACGTGCTTGTGGACTATAACATAGTTAATAATATAATACAAAATAATACATGATTTAAAGTACCTTTCATTCTTTATAATTCAAGATGTATCTACAACTGTGGCGTTTAAGACCAATTTACAAAAAAGAAATTATATTACAATATCCCTAAAGAAATAATGAGTTATAACCTGTTCCCAGTGTAAACATATTCTAAAAATATCACTGGTATACTATTCATATTGCATATTCATATACATGTTTGCATAACATAATGAATTATCATAAATGAGGCGTTGTATGCTCATGTGGCTGTTTAATTAATTAAGCAAGAGACATTAAGTCAATTCAAACATGTGTAATCAAGGGATGTTATTGTATACAATTCATAATAAAATGCAATGTCTATCTCCTGGAATGATTACATACCTGGTATCCACATTCTGGAACATGATGCTTTTGTCTTCCAAATATGGCCTTTGTGATAGCTAATACACTATCCCCTTTACACTCCAGGTGCAGAAAATTATTCTGGCAAACACGAATCAATGAGCTTTCTGTTATGAAAATAGAATTATTTAGAGCAATCGTTGGCCTCAGGATGGAATACACGATGGTCATCACATTGAGAATGCCTATACAGCTTCGAGTAAATATAGTAAACATAATTGACTACTAGATCAAATTGAATAATTCTATAGAACTGAGACGAACACCTACCATCTTGAAGCGTCGAGTTTATCAATATTTCAATTATTAACGTTGCAAATACGAACTTCCAATATGCCCAAGAGACACACATTTTCTTAGCTGTTTACATGTCCAAGGTGAAAAAGGACGGTTGTACAATATGAATACAGACACCACATGAGTGGAGCAGAAGCGAGGTACATTATACTGCACCATGACAACTAGACGTCCTCATGCAAATGATCCAGTCATAGGGATCATTTTTGCACCACCTGTTTCCAGAATTTTATCGTAGAATAATATCATTGAATATTACTGAACACATCTAGGTTAACACATCTCTCTTTCGATACTCGATGATATATATTTCCTCTGTTCTGCGCAATAATATTTCTTTCTTCCTTATTGCTTTTATGATCATGATCGTCGATCTTATTCAATAGAGGCCAAGTAGAAGATGTGAGATTGCGTTTACCTTTGAGTTCGATTGCGAATAGTAAGCCCAAAATCAAGATGACACAACGTTTTAATTGATTCATCTAAAGTATACATGGTCTGCCTTCATGGGAGCCATGACAGAATTAACCAAGCGTCAAAGCATAATAATTCAATTGATAAAACATTTCTCGTTTTAGATGGTGGATGACCGAAATACTTAATTAATTATTACATCAATTAAAACCTCTCGTGGACTAACGACTGTCCAAAACGCACAATCCAATTATGATCATGAAGAAATTTAACCCACCTAAAACAATCCTACCGTCGTCCTTCCCCAATCTAGAAATATTCAGAACTATTTACGCTGAACAACCATTCTTCTTGATTCTTCTTGTCAACGCGAAGCCAATGGAAGCTAATGGGAACTATCTCAAAGTAGTCATCTAAGTAGAATCTGGGAGGACAAAAGCGACAGCAAGTGATTAGATGGTAATGGATAAAACCTACACGGGTTATGTGAAATATTGCGTACAATATAGATGAAATGGAATGGAGACTAACATGTAACAACTTCCTTTAATTCAAATTAATGCTGCGTGTGCTAAAGCAATTGTGATGGATGGTCAGTTCGTGTAATCGTTTACATAATATTTTTGTCCTTGGTCGAGCCCCCAAATTACTATGCTAGTGGAGATTTGGCAGAAAGATAATTAACAAAGTTTTGGCAATTTGCCAAAACCGTCCCGCCCTGGGAAGATCTCATGATCCAGATCCTTCGATTTGATGTCTGATCCGTGGTGGTGTCATTTCGGTGTCCGGACAGAATCCTCCCCCTCCCCCGCCCCCTCACACACACTCTCTCTGCATGGACAGAACCAATCTAGGGCTAAAAAAACCCAGCCGGAGGTAGGTTTAGGGTTACATTTATATGAATGGTGTATTAATCGTTTGCGGGTTTTCACCCGAAATGGTTCTGACCGTTTCTTTTTGCCCACCGGAGTTCTGCCCTAACACATGTTATTTCATGCATGGTAGTATTGGTACACCATACCTTTTTTTTTACCCCATTGCTGCTCCACTAATTGGTATTTGTATTGAGGACAATGGTGGAATTATATTTGCCAGATTCCTTTATGGACTAGTTGGTACATCAATGCATCTTTACCTTGGATTCTAAGAAGAATCATCTCCATGGCAACCTACGAGGTTCATTGTGCATATTTACACCTCTAAGCCATCAAAAAAATATTGTACATCCTCCTTGAAATGTGAAGAGCATGCACATATGTAGCCCAAAACAGTGAAGCCAAGCCTCAGCTCCTGTCCCCTTTGTTAGGGATTATTCTCTCCGATTATTATAACTTGTATATTCAGTTCCAGCATCAATGTATACTTTTACACGGTATGACAACATAATATACGTTTTTCAAAAGGTAACCGGTACCGGAGTATAGCTATTTCATCGAGAACTTGAGAGCTTCTGAAGTTGTTTTTTGTTGAGGGTGGAGGGTGGAACTCTTCTGACTGTGAATATTTGTTTGATTTTTATAATATAACCCAAAAGGATCACTGGGTGATTCTCTTAGTTCAACTCAAATCCGAAACGGAAAAATATTAATTCATAGCACAATGCTCATTTCCTTAGAGCATATCTTCGTGCAGTGCTAAAGCTAAAACCTTCTCGGTTCTCCTCCCGTATCGGTCTAAAACTATTTGTTTTATTAACCAAGTTTCCGTTGAAATTATTTAGTTCGTTACAAGTAGCAATCTCAGTTACTGTTCTGTATTCGTGTACAAAGTATTCACGGGTTTTACTCTCACCTTTTACATTATATTATTCAATTCTCGCTAGAATACTTTGCTGTTCTGATTACATTACACCCAGAAACAAAAATAGTGGAGAGGTGAAAAAGGCTTCATAGGAAGGAATGAAATGAGACGAACAAAAGATAACACGAATTTAGGCATAAATATTGATCAAGAACTAACTTCAAGGACCATCTTCAGGATCAAATAACTAAGGCCCAAAACAAAATTTATTATCTGTCGAAACAGACACTATAAGAATACTATACAAAGTCACTATAAGTCCATTCTGGAGTACGGAGACACCCTATACAGTGCTGCTCCAACAGTTTAGACAAGCTGCAAGTCCTTCAAAATACAGCTCTGGATATCTGAGGGACTGGATAAAAAACTCATGTTCAAAATGTTACCAAAAGGCTGAAAATACAATTACTTCATTAAAAAAATAGAGAGGCTCATCTATTGCAATACGCTTTTAAATTAAGTCAAAATGAGGCAACTATCGATAGCAGGAAAATTAACCTAAGGAGCCTCAATTCAGGAAAAACTTAATTAGTGCCGAATCTGAAAACCGAAAAAATTAAAAAAATGCCTCATTTAGCAACGACCAACTCTTTGGAACAGCATACCGAACCATCCAAAACTCTACAACCTAAAGGAATTCAGAACATATCTCAGTGATTACACGTTGAAGGAATAGAAGGGGTGGTGGGGGTGGTGGGGGTGGGGGGCAGGGTTCCCCTGGGTCACCTCCCACTCCCAGGCCCAGCTATCTTTATTCATATTTATATTTCATGATTTGTTTATATGATCCATGAATTGGTATATAAATTGCCTTTACAGCGTTTGTAAGCTTGTAAGACTTACTCCATTATATGCTTAATTAATTAACCCATTTGTCCCTAAAGGGGTCGTTTTCGACCCATGTGAGGTGTTTCGACTCATGTGAGGTGTTTTTTAAACAGCATTATCATATTGATTTCAAATTAAATAAGTAATGAAAATGATATGTATGGGAAGTATAGATTCATTCTCCACATTGCGTAACAAGTATTGCCATGACAACGTACTATTTCTCGACACGATCAGAAAACGGGATTCGGCCCTGTTTTCTGATTTGTCTCGATCATTTTGAACCCGAACAGAGTGCCATTTGCTATAAAAGTAGAGGGTCCTGTCAGAAGAACTGTCAACGATAGAGCCTTGTGACCCATTGTTCCACATAGACCGTATGTGTAAGAAAATGTAGGACGGTGGGTCAATACAGTATACGTGTAACAACTTTCTTTGATATTAGGTTATACATTTTACATAGGGAAACAAAAGGATGCATAGAGATCAAACCCTCAAAAACTCATTATTTGGGATTTAGTATTCAATGTAGAATTTCGTGAATTTTCTGAATCTGAAGAACGAAATTTCTCAGAAGGCGGTGAACATAGTGAAAATATTGGTTAAATCATAATTATATATAATACCCTGTATCTTTGGAAGCATCTATCCCTAGGTTACACAATTTAAGCAAGTGATAGGGCTCTAAGAGCACTGCCATTAAAATGCATGTCAATGACCTTTGTCAAGGTCAAGGTCACCATTTTCAAGGGTGTGGGCCATTTTCTTTCCCCTATTGTTGGATATCATTTTCATGCATTTGATTATCATTTCCCCCTATTATCCTAGTTTTATAAGAGAAAATAGCATGTCGCACTGCAGAATTTTTCTACTTTTTGTATGTGAAGGTCATATTGGATGACTTTGACCTTGGTCAAGCTCACTGGATCGGAGTCAGCAGATAATCCTTATACATATCAATGGCCTCAAGTTTGGTCACATTTCTGATAATAGTGTAGAAATGGGACACTAAAAACCTATTTTCTTCTAAAAATTCAATGAAAAAACGGCCCATTTTGACAATGTTTGTGGGTTTGTCAACAAATTTTTTCTTCAGATTCAGAAAATCCATGTATTTTTACATAAGATACTTCAAATTTGGATTGTTATAATTGTTGTGCCATGAGCTATGGCGGAATGGTCAGTCATTGGTGACACCTATAGGACTCTCTCCTCACTACTCTCTCTCACTTCCGCTCTCTCCCTCTCCTCGTCCACTTCTTCTCTCACCCCACACCAGGACACACGGCCTTTCTTCTTCTGACCCCACCCACCCACTCCTTTTTTTTTCTCTCCCCCTTCCCTCTTACCACTTTATATATTATCTATTATTAATTACCTTCATTAAATTTATATTCTTTTAAAGTAATCGGCTAATTAGGTCAACTAATTAGTCGATTAAGTAATTACAACTTTATCTCATAATTCAATTAACAAATTTAGTTATTCAATAAAGTTTTATTACTCCAATTGTCCGCTTCACTCTTTTGTCCAGTGGTTCAGTAATGATGATGGGGATGGGTTCTAACTCAAATTCAGCATCTGCCTAGCTGCTGCTCTAATTGTTAGGGTATATGAGCAGACCCGATGCTATTATTTGTTATACCCATAGCTGGGGAGGACCCAGCGTCCTACATCCATTTTCTCCAAGAGTATAGTACTTAGGAGCTTAATTTGCAGAAATTGATTATACATTAAGGTATAGTCCCATAAAGGTTTCATCACGAGAATAATAATATAAATTTGTTAATTCTTGAGGTAAACTTTCAGAAATGACACTTTCCACAAATCGCCTTTGGGGCTCTTATATGCAGTGATGTTACCATGGCAACACTTCATTATTTCTTTCTCAAATGTTTATAAATCCCAAAATCCGTCTGTGTTAATAACTATATATAGTAGAAATATTGATTAGTTTCGAAGAATATTTTCGACGCGGTAGTCAATGTTTAGAGTGCGTATAGATATACAAATGGAAATGTAATAGAGAAATGACCTCAATTTATCGCCTGAATTGATGGTAGTTTGCAAGCCTATTAAACTGGCCCAGATATATCCCAAATACGGGACAGACACCCCCAATGTAAATACGCTGTTGGCATTCAGTACTTTCGGTATATTTGACAACACGCGTCAACAATTTGGGGTTGTGTGAAGAATATCGTCGGACTTACATTTAGCGTCACGATGGACACAGTTTCGAGGTACGTGCTTAGAAGGCTTATTCCTTAATAACAAAACACGTAACGTTATTCATGTATTCATAATATTCTTAAACGATCTTTTTTAAGCAGGTAAGTTGGCATATGCCAGCGGATGAAACCTATAGTCATACCTGAGCTACCCTGTAATTGATTTGTGTACGTTGGTGATAGGGACACTTACATCTGTAATCTAAATGCAAAATAACATGTATGTATAGAGTCACCTTTGCTTCAAAAGGCGAGTAAAGCCAGATGAAGGCGATGGAGGGGACAGGCAACGGCAAGACCCACTTCGTTCTGGAAAGCATGAATGTTCCGCTACTGAAGACAAGATGGTTGACATGAAAAAACAATTGACCCTTTTTAATGGAATTTCTATCACCATGGGACTGGTGATAGGTCTGTCAGTATTCCTGTCTCCAGCTGGTGTTATCAGAGGGACTGGTTCTGGAGGACTGGCATTGAGTTAGTATCTCCGTCACTGGAAATATATGTAATTGTATACATATATAATATTATGTATGATGTACTTTATTCTGTCAAGTTATAACCTCAGGTTGAAGCTTATATAAACCAATTCAATTCAATTAAAAGATTCGTTATTGCTGATGTTAACCGGTTCAAAAGTAACTCCTCGGAAGCGATCTTATAATTCTTTATTTTCCAGTTGTTTGGGTATTATGTGGACTTATGAGTTTGGTTGGCGCCCTCGTCTTTGCAGAAATCAGTACAACGTTTCCACAGTCAGGTTCCATGTATGTTTATCTAAATGAGTTTTTTGGTCCCTACCCGAGCTTCGTTTACCTCATTGAATACTTCATCTTTCTAAGACCTTCAGCGAATGCTGTGAAATGCCTTACATTCGCCTCGTATGCTGTTCGACCAATTTTCTCTCACTGTGAGGCGCCTCCAATTGCTGTGTCCTTGATAGCAATTCTCATGGCATGTAAGTTATAACACATGTATTCCTATTGTCAATTTATTATCATATGTTTGTAATCGTTTGCTAACTACTTGAATCCCAATTTTCCTATTGTTAGGCAATTGCAGGCCATCAAATATAGAATCCCCCCCTGAATCTTCTCATGCCTTTTTCAGGTGTTATAACGTTTGTCAATTTATATGACGTGAAGATATCTGCAAGATTACAAAATTGCTTTGTGTTGTGCACGGTTTCGTCGCTTTTACTTATTATTGGCGCTGGAATATACTATGCGGCACTAGGTGAGTTGATGAAAACTTTTGGTTTATAAATGAGGCACAAACCTAAACTTACAAAATCCATTTCCAACATCATCCAGTCAAATTCATACACATACTTGTTTCCAGGAAAGGATCTGCATTTGAGTAATATGTTTGAGAACACGAATAATGACCCAGGGGATATTGCCCTTGCATTTTATTCTGGTTTCTTCGCATTTGGCGGATGGTAAGTGCAAACCATTAATTATAGTTAACGTTCAATGTACAGTACTTCAAGATATCAATTACTGATGTCTTGAAGTATTGTCTATTATTGTTTATTTTAGGCACTGGACGTGTGACTAATTTGTATAGAATACCCTAACTGTGCCGTCCGTTTGCTATACATCATTATTTTTCTAAATCTAATACTATAATACGCTTTTCACTGAATAAATATATCTTAAACTAAACTAAATTAAACAAAAGCAAGGATTACACATTAAAGATGATATCTCCTTGTTTTCAGGGAAGCTCTAACCTTCATGGTGGAGGAAGTCAAAGAACCTGAAAGGTTTGAAAGATTATTGTTCTCCTTGTGTTAATTAGGCATGCAAAAAGTAATTCCATCCACACCTTAGTTAATCATGGTATGTTATGTTTTCAGGAACTTACCACGGGCTATATGTGTATCCTTAGTTTTGATAATTATTCTTTATGTTTGTGTGAATGTGTCCTATCAGTCAGTTCTAGGAGCTGAGGGAATATTGTCTTCTGTTGCTGTGGGATCAGTACGTAGTATTAAATCTCAATTTAAATGATACCGCTAGTTACTGAAGAATAAACAAGAAATAATGTTCTACAACTCTGAATTTGAATCACATAAGAAAAGTAATATAATTTTTAATCACGTTGGAGTACCGAACTTAAGTCAATATCCAGCATTTGAGAACAGACTTTAAAAATTTGTTTCATTCCATAAAACAGACAATGTTGGAGAAAGTGATGAGTCACGGGTCAACGATTATGGCTTGTCTTATAAGCATCAATATGACCAGCAGTTTTAACTCTGGAACACTGGTATCTTCAAGGTAAATAGCCAGACCCCGGCAATTAATTATCTAATTAATTTAGTTTATATTCCATGATGATATGTAAAGTATTCTAAATAGCTTGAAAATAGTTACCGTAGTCTCCTTTTGAACTAGAAAGGTATTGGAATAGCAAAAAAAGAGTAAAAATCAACTTTAAAAAAGAGCAAAAAAACAACATAGAATGTATTTAGAAAATATTGATTTTTAAAAATATTAGAAGACGTTGGAGTTGATGGAGTTAATTGGGAATATTCAAATATAATGAACGTCTAAAATTAACTGATGGTGCTATGTATCGTAAGAAATGACACCAGTCAGTTTTGTTATCATATGTCTTATAACATGATTTATGATGTAAAGATTTGTTTAATTACTTTAACTTACATTATGTCTTTAACTTGTATTATGCCCTGTTTGTATCTATCTTCCTGCTAGTGTAGATCTCTTTCTGCTATGAGGTGGCGGCTGGAAGACCTAGATTTTATTCCAGAGCCTGGTTCACCTATTTGTCTAACTCTTATACTTGTACAGTCTGTATAACCTCAGACAAATAAAGTATTTTTCAATTCAAAGACACAGGAATATTAAAAACGGAAGAAAATCAATAAAACTATTAATGTATTAATAGTTTATTGATTTCCAGTTGATTTAATAATGTAATAAAAAATATGTGTTTTCATGATTTATATGTAATGTTACTGCAATCTATCTCTCATGAAATGAAGGCAATATGGAATACTTGGAACTGGACGGTCGGCACCCTCCGCTTCTTCCTTGGAAGAAGTCAGAATGACTCTATTTACAATTTCGAACGGTGCACAGACTACTAGTGTCCAACGAATTTCCTCTTACTCCATGTGGTTACTTCTCTGCCTGCATTCAATAATTTCCCCGCTGAGAATGTCTATTGACGCATGGAATACTTAGTTTAGGTTGTTGCCTACAGCCTAGCATACTTAGATTGTCGATTCAGGTACTCACAATTCCACAATTGGTTTTCGTTTCAACCTCCACACTCAACCAACACAGCTACATCCACGCCATTATCGCGTTGACCATTCCGATCCCTTGTTCCGTTCCGTACGAGCCGGAAGTCACGTTCACTCTAATCAACGTAACCGGCAAATGGGATTCAAAATGGATAGCGCTGTTTATTGACTGAATAAACAGCGCCGAGGCCCGGGTGGGACGTGGGGTGATGCGACGGGTGGGTGGAGGGTAATTCGTCGGAAATTTAAAATAAAAACAATCTAAAAGCGTTGAAATATAACCCATTTACTTCCTACAAATAAATACCTTGTGCAGATACTTTCTGGATGATAATCACTACTATAATACTACCTATGTTCTAATCTTCAAAGGCTTGGATTCGTCAGTGGGAGACGAGGACATCTACCGACATTATTCTCATTACTGCATGTACAACATAGGACACCCATCGGATCACTGCTGCTTCAAGTATATTATATGCATCGATAGGTTTTCTTGCTATACCAATTCCACCGAATATATAGTTGCTGTCGAATAATAGAGACACTGTGAATACCTGCATAGAAAACAGATAATAATTCCTGTAGAATTTCACGTGACGTTTATGTTACCTTTTACCAGATCTCATCATACGTCAGCACTATGCCCTGTTTCATTATCTCTTGCAGTTAGTCCTGGTCATATTCTTCTGCGCCATTGGTAATGTTTTCTTCATCCTCAACAATATGGTGTTCGCCCATTCTTTCTTCCTAACCTGCACTATTGCGGGACTGATCAGACATCGAAAACAGAATCCAACTTATCGACGCCCATTCAGGGTACATATATATATATGCTCATCTGGTGCTGAAAAATATGTGTGCACGCCTTCTCATTATATTACCAATTAATCACTGCCTTGAAAGTATTGGGGCTATAACCACCTTAGGCAGTGATTAAAAGGATTAATTACCTCTATTTCGGGCCTGCTGGTGAACTGTTTGTGCTTCGCCTCAGGATTATAACCAAACAGTATGCACCAGCAACCCCTCAAAGTCGGTCATTAATCCTTTCATAAATACGGTTACAGTGATATAGGATTTTATTTAGCAATTCACTTTGTTTGCAGATGCCGATGATTGTATTGGTTATATATTTCATCTGTAACATATTTCTGCTGATAGTTCCTCTAGTGACTAAACCATTGTCCTGTGCAATTGGTATTGCCATTATAGTATGTACAGCAACTCCATACTATATCCTATTCATCATCAAACCTTGCAAGACCAAGTTATTGGATACATACTCAAGTAAGATTGATAATCTCTTCATATGCAATCGTTTGTTTAACTGATCCTTTATTCTAACTGAATAGACCCAAATATTAAGTATGCGTCTCTATTTTCCAGATAATCTACTAGTTTTTCTGCAGAAGCTGCTCTTTGCTACTAAGCCACAATCAGTTTAAGGAAAGGCCTTTCATGAATATCAAAGTGACTTATGCATTTGCTTGAAAATAAAGTTTCCAATATAATTGGAGTGATTTGAAGATTGTGACTTGAAAATACCTATCATGTAAAATATCAAAATCTTGTTCAATGTTCAAAAGACAAATATTTTAAATATCAGAATAAAAATCAGAATAAACATTTACTCCAGCCGGGCCAGCCTCCATTACGTCTGTCGAGGGGGAGTGAGGGAGGGGATCACTATTGATCATGCTGCGGGATCTGCCATATCTTATACATTGGTATTACTGGCGATTTGACATGAATGTATAATCAATACTCTGCTAGGGGTGTATAAATGCTACAGATTTTGGCACTATATGGTTGGGTCATGTACATTACATGTATTTATATCATATATCATATTACACTTGGGGGTTTCAATATAATTTTAGAAGGTAAATAGACGAACTGTACACATATATAAGCTTACAATATCAATAAATGCTCGAGCAACACTAAACTTCAATTACTCAGCCATGCATCGATTGATACTGAAAAAGTGAATAAATAGAAGTCAATGCAAGGGATTAACGATGTGACTGAGGTGTGGAATCAATTTGCCAATCACTTAAAAGAATGTGTATCTACCACTTTTAATAGAAAGAGGGTTAAATTAGAATTAAATATGAGACCCAGGTCTATATTGATGAGGGAGTGAGGATTGCTATGAAACTAAGAGATAGATACTTCCGAGAAGCAGAAATTAGCCGTAATTGCGATAGATGGTTGATAGCAAAAAATCAAAGAGCAGCGGTTACAACGCTAATACGCCGTAAGAAGAGAGAGCATTTAATAAATGTAGTTTATGTAAATAAGAAGAATCCACGAGAATTCTGGAAGAGCATGAATAAGATCTATAGGGGAAATGACATAAAGAATGAGAATTTAAATGGGTTTTACAAAGATGGTCAAATACTATCTGGACTGAAAGCATTAGAATATGCAAACTGGTTTTTCGCCACTATAGGTAATATAGATACGATTAATAAACCAGATGAGCAAGATAAAAATACCCCCGTTATGTTTGATTTAGAAGGAAATTTCTCTTCAGAAGAAGTAAGGAAAGAAGTAAGAAGTATTAAAGAATCAAAAAGCTCAGGTCTGTTAAATATTGATAATCGAGTACTGTTATAACGTATTGTAACATATGCCCTGTACACATGAAATTTTCATTTTACCACCACCTCCTGCCTGCACGCAGTCCCGAGTTCAATTGATCATTAAGGTCTGTGGTTGGACCAGAGACTCCAGATGCTCTAGTCCAATCAAGGAGAGGCGTCCCAATGTAGGGACTGCCCTCCTGGTATTTAGGGCTTATCCCTAAGCCCAGGCCTTCACTTAACATCTAATACCAATACCAGCTGTATCTCTGTACGTTACCATCTTACAGAATAAATATAACTTCAACATCACAGATATTTCTTCATCTTCTAATAGTGTTACACCAAGTATAACAGTACTATGTTCAGCGCTGAGACATAATATTATATTCCTTACAACTTTATTGAACAAATGTGTCAACGATGGAAAAATCCCAGATGAATGGAAGGTATCTTCTATAAAACTATTACCCAAACAAGGGAATATCAAAGAACTAGATACTGTAAGAGCATAACCATTGGCCTACACTAAGTAAAATCATAGAAAGATTATTGTATAAACGTATCTATGGTTTCTTGGAGGATACTGAGTTTTTCACTTACAGTCAATACAGGTTTAGAAAAGAAAGATCTACATTAGGTGCGATACATGAAAATCTAGAGGATATATATATACAAATCTCGATATGTGAAATAAATGCCTTTCAATATATTTTGATATAAAAAAGGCGTTTAATATGGTATCTCACAAAATCTTTATGTCCAAACTAAAAAATCTAGGAATGGGGCCTAAGTTGGTGGGATTAGTAGAACATTTTCTGTCCGTTAGATATGTGACCAGTCAAGCAGAAAAGGAACTCCAGGGCCAAATTTTCGAATTTGGGTTTATTATAGATTCTGAATCTGCGTGTCCTCTTGAGTCAATAACCAAAAAAAGTTGAATATTCCCAGAATTTGCTGAGATATGGGTTTTTTGTAAACTTATGTCAGTGTTCAGTAGATGATCTCACATTGATTGGATTGGTTGGAGTGACTCATTTTCCTGTGACATGTCACATGTACAAAAAATAAATATTAAAAAAAAACAAAAAAACTTATGGGGATGTACAGGAGTGGAAACGAGCATTATAAAAGTGAAAGAATTTTGTTGATACTCCAAAAATTAGTGAAGTTACAGACTTTCAAAGATACCTGCCACTCAGAATTACTAATATAAACATTTGTGACAGTGACGTCATGAATATGATGCGACTCCTAGTGGGAATTCCCAGGAACTATAACTCCCGCAGGAAGGTACCTTTCTGCTTGGCGGGTCACATATCAGAGACAAGATGACTTATGCACTGAATGGGAACAAGTAATAAACGGTGTACCTCAGGGAAGTATATTAGGGCCACTAATGTTCTTGATTTTTTGTAATGATGTAGGGAATATTGATTTTGGAGGAAAATAGTATTGTTTGCAGATGATGCTGTCATTACTGTATCAGGAGGGGAAAACAGAGAGTTAGAACGAAAAGGCCAACAGGCAATAGATCTCTACAATGCGTGGTGTAAAAGAAATGGATTAACTCTTAATAGGTCGAAGACAAAATACCAGATTTTTAATAATGGACATAAGACAATAAAAGTGAGCCTAAATTGTGAAGGAGAAGATCTGGAAAGAGTATCTATTTTTAAGTATCAAGGGGTAACAATCGATGAAAGATTAAAGATGAATACACAAACTGGCAAAATGATTGCAAAGTCAAGCTGGGCTCCATCTTGTATAAGTAGGCGTAGAAAATATATGAATGGAGATCTATGCTGGACCCTTTGTAAGACTTACGTGTTACCATTGTTGGAATATGCTGGGCCTATAATAATGAACAGTAACGTTGGTCCACAAAAAAATTGCAAAATGTATGTTTTAGAGCTTTACGCTTAGCATTTGGTAAGACTTTAACCAAAAAGGAGCTTCTAATTAAAGGAAAAATCCTACCTTTAAGTCAAAGAAGAGAAATAGCATTATTGAAAACTCTATACAGAAAAAGTGAGGAATATAGGGAGAATAGAGATAACAACAAAAGCCTGAGAGGGAGAGAAGGACTCACTTTGAAACAATTCATACCGAAAACAGAAAGAATGCGGAGAAACGCATACCACAGAGGCATTTCTCTCTGGAATCTGTTAAATGAAGGGATAAGAAATTGTAATGACCAGGATAAGTTCTCAGAAATGGTAAAAAGTCTGTATTGGTCTAACTTTGTGAATGAGGATGAGACAGGATATTGATGTAAGAGGTAGCTTTTAATCGGTTCCCGTTTTTATTTGTTAAGTCCTTGTAAGGACTAGGCGATTAAAATGTGAGACAGCCTATAACATAATTAAATTGAATCGAGTTGATGTAAGAATGAAAGTATTGAAGATATGGTGAGGACATGAAGTGCTGATCTTTGTAATCATTGTCAGTATAAGTAATGAAATAGCCATGTGATGTTAGTCGGTGTGAAATGGCAGATGCCAATATGATATTTATTGTCAAACAAAGGTAATTTTTTTTCATGTATACATTTATTTGTTTAGTTTGTAGAGCTTCATGATATGTATAAGCTAGAGAGGTCATATGAAATAGAATATGTCTAGAATTTATGGCAACGCAACAAAACATTCACCATGTGAACATGCATATTTTTCTATCATTAAAGACACAACGCTGAGTTACAGTATAGCATTTATTTGACTTGGGGTACTTCACATTTGCGACATCGTATATCAAGATATTAAGCAATGTATGATACAATTCTTGAGATGGAATTTGACAAGTTAAGAATTACAATGGTAGTCATGGCAACCTGAGACATGAGAGTTTGTAATAATTAGATATCAGGAAAGTTATACATGATATAATACTGCTTGTAGTATTCGATTTAACATGTTGTGATAATAAGTCTAGCTTGTAGATAAGTCAATTTCAGTTGAATTAACTGTAATAAAGAGGCCAATGCGTAGCAAATTTAATTATCAGAAATACGAGAGAGTGCATGGTGCACTGAGTTCTTGTAAAGTTTCTGGGAGTTAATATAAGCAAAAACTGCATCGGAGGCCCATGTACCATGAAGCCTAATGTCTGTAAGAGATGCGTTACCATCGTGGAACGCATAAGAGGCACCTCCGCGACGAAGGCTATGTAGAGAATAGATCGCGGAGTCATAACCAAGGGTTCGCAGGGCTTGCGACCATTGGTTCGAGATGAAATGAGAGGTCATGGCCAACCCATCCCTGAACCTCAATAGAGGAGCAGTCTTTGGAGCAGGGTAGAAGGCCTGTAGTAGAGACATGGCTTTGCAGGGGCAGATGACACTGTTCTTTATCGCTAGTACGAATATGGTGACAGGGGTCTGACCGGTTTGCATGGTCTTAGACCATTTCACTGATATAAGTAATCCTGACGACGAAGGCACAATATCACCTACAGTCAAGTGGCGAGTAGGATCGAATGCAGCTGATGTAAGAGGGGCTACATTACTTTGCCTAAGAAAGGCTGTGAACATAAGGCTAAGAGCAACACGAAGTTGTATGCCTTGCGGGGATGGAATTATATGAAGAAGCACATCCGCTAACATTCTTGGTGTGACCGGTAGCTTTTGTAGTGGTGTATGTCTCAATGTAAGCTCGAGACCTCTTAAGGCGTTGAACACAAGTGGGGCGTCAAGAGGAGACGGGTCGAGACCAGCTAGCCTGAAGAACGAGCGTATATGGCTGATTGAATTTTTCACCGACGCTGGAACCTTGGTGTGCTGGGCAAGATATTCTATATACCAGCAGATGTTCCTGGGTTGCAGCATTGTGTAGTCTAGAGAGAGAGAAGCACAGAAGCCCATGAACGTGGCAACGGCCGAGCGTCTGTTTGCCATGGTCCCGGGTCTGTGTGAGGCGTGTTGTCGAGCCTTAGCTGAGTGGTCAAGGAGCTGGGCTGCAGAGCCTACAAGAAGTGTAATATTGAGTAATGATTAGCAGTAACTGGGAGCTGTTTAAGGGAGTTAGATCGTATAATTTCAGCTGCGAGCAATTTATGAGTGTCTGAAGCAAAAGCACGAGAGAGGGCGTCAGGGAGCTCCATGAATATGCCTGGCACATGGACAAAGAGGAATTTAATTGAAAGCTTGGCAGCCAAGAACCAAAAGGCTCTAGCACAAGCTGCCAGCCTTGCATCTCTAGCTCTGCCCCCATTCATGGCTTGTACTGCAGCTTGGTTGTCGCAGCATATCTGAACCGTAGTTCCTCCTTGTGAGCTTGAGCAGAACAGCCTAGCAGCGGCTAGGCAGTTGAATGCCTCCAGGTGGTTGATAGATGTTTTGTTTGTCATATCTGGCGTAAAGTTGAATGCATACCATCGTTTGCCGTCCGTGCCCCCAGCTCCCGTGAGAGATGAGTCCACCCAAATGGTCATCGATGTTATATTAGAGGGCATGATAGCCTTCCCATTAAACTGCGGAAGGAATCTGAGGAACCACGCAAAGTCCGCCTTAACAGATGGGGTGACGACTATGGGACCTCCAGCAGCTGCACGGAGCGCACTGAGAAGTCTATTCATGAAGAGGCGGGCTGGAGGCACGGCCTTTGAGAGATGGTTTATACGGCCTATAGCCTGCTGCATCTGATTTGTAGATAGTGAAGAGAAGTTCGAAAATTTGGCCAAGCACGACTGGATGTCGTGGAGCTTATCCCGTGGGATAAGGAGAAGATTGTTGGCGGCGTCAAAAGTTATTCCGAGCCATGTTACTGCGTCTGCAGGGGGCTGCAACTTGTCTGGGGCAAGCTGCAGTCCGAGACATGAGATGAGCTCAAGAGTGTCGTGGAGATGGGCCTGTAAAGAGGGCTGAGATTCTCCGAATAGTATTAAATCGTCTAAATACATAAGAGAGGTAATACCTCTCTTATCCAGGGCTCTCACTAGAAACCCGGCGATGGATTGCATGACATAGCTTGACATACGAGCGCCGAATGGAAGGGCACGATCGAAGTAATAAGAATCTTGAAATTTAACTGCTAGGAGACACCAGTCGAGAGGGCAGACTGCAAACTGTCTATATGCCCTTTTAAGATCAATAACGGCCATGAAGGCCTTAGGTATTAATGATAGTCACAGCGTCTGACACAGTTGGCAGCTTGTGAAAGACTGGGGAGCCGTTAAAGCAGTTCTTCGCAATATCCTTGTTGATGCCGCCTTCAGGGTATGACAGGTCGACTATAATCCGCCTAGCGGACGGGTCCTGCTTGGGCCTGGACATCATAGGGCTCACATGAGTCCAGGGCGTGAACGGCGGAGAGGCAAAAGGGCTGCACAGTGCGCCAAAGCCAACTTCCATGTCAAGGTATTTGCAGATATGAAGAGGAAATGCTAGCGCAGAATGATGATTGTCATACACAGTAGAATCCATCAGGGGGGGGCCCTGGTATTGTATGGGAAACCCGTAAAGGAGGCCATCCATAATCATTTGGTCAGAGGAGTGTCCAGTCCTCTCCATCTCCCAGACATGCCTATTCAACTTGGACGGAAGCACAACCCTTGCACCACACCAGTTAGGGGCTGCCGCAGCACGCACCCTTTCATATATAAGTGCAGTCTCCGAGTCTATGCATATTGCTGGATAGGGCCATGAGACGAATGTGCGGCTGCTGGGAGGGTGAGATAACATAGCATCCTTAACGGTGCATCGGCCGGGAACGAAAAAGCCTCTATCTGCCGCCATGCACGAGAAGCCCGGGAGTGCTGAGCCTGTGATTGGCTAAGAGAGTCACGTGGTGCTGGAATGGTGATAGTCTGCAGTACGTTGGTTTTAATGCCCAAGAATGATACATCAGTACAATTCTCACAGAATCAGTTTAAACTATGTACGGCCTTCAGTACTAAACAAGAAAATTTGGCTGTGACCAAGGAGAAAACGGTTTCCCCCGAATCCCTTTATTATAATATAAGCCTGGCTACACCAAGACCAAAAGAATAACGCCTCCCTCCCCCTCCCCCACAATTGGTCCCCATGTACTCCTCTACACACTCCGCGCGGGAAAAAGCGTTGGCAAGGACTCCATTCATCAATGTGCGTTACTAACGTTGCATAAATTAGAAGTCGTTATGACGTACATTATTACGTCGTGGCCGGCATCGGGGAAAAAGCGGACTTTTAGCCCAACAAAACATAGTTTGTATTGGTCTCTCACGTCATCAAAAAAAGGAATGCATAAATATGATTCGTACCAAATGCAAGCTTAGACATTTCTCTTTCTGATGGTGTATAGGGTTAGGTAATTATTTTATATACTAATGGCTTAGAATGCCATATTGGACAAGCCAGTCTTGCACGACGATCAGATTTTTGTCAGTGGAGTCAATCCCATACTTGTCAAGCAGCAGGGGAAAGGCCGAAAATTATTGTTTGATGGTAACAGTGCAGTTTCCCTTATATCTTCCTTATTTACATACAAATGTTGATAAAATTAAATACATAGGGGTAGAAAAGCATGCTCTTTCAGAATTTAAACATCTTGTCAATGTATTTCGAGTAGAAATAGCTCTTTTTATAATTTCGCGGGAGCTTAATTTCCCCGCGATGTGCCTGACACAATGCAGTAGGATCAGCTCATCAGAAAATCTACAATCGTCGGCAAGCTTTTTATTGTTTACTTATGTAATTGAAAACATTCTCTCATATCTGCCTCATTTAATAGCTGAACTTGATATAAAAACATTTTTTGGGGTAGAAAAGCATGCTTTTTCTGAATTTCAACATCTTGGCAATGTATTTCAAATAGAAATAGCGATTTTTATCAATTTGCGGGAGCGTAAAATCACCGCGATGTGTACGCAAGTGTGTCGGAAATTCAGGTGGGAACAGGCGGAGTCGGGTTTTCCTTATAAGGGGGCAACGCGGACGCCCAAAGAACAGGCGGCAAAAATTGGAACCTATATAAGGTTTCCCAGTACAAGCGCCTTCGGCGCTCGTACTGCCTTTGGCGGGGGAAACCTTAAAAAAAAAAGTATTTGTATGTGCTCATTACATGTTATAGAACATCGATCCAAATCCGAAACCCTCTGTCCCCCTGGGGATTTTTCGCAGTGTTGTCTTTTTGATACTATGGGGTATGAAATTCAGAATATACTTGTCTGCCATCTGGCCGTTGGTGATTTTGGGTTAAAATGGAACGTTTCCATGGTAACTTGTGAGTTTTTTGGATTCTAGCAGATAATAGGTTTTTAGTATCTCATTTCTACACTGTTATCAGGAATGTGACCAAACTTGGGAATAATGATGGTGTATATGAGGGCTATCAGCAGAATTTGAATCAATGACCTCGTTGAAGGTCAAGCTCACCAAATACGACCTTGAAGTTAAAAAAATAGCAACAATTTGGAAAGTGACATCCTATTTTCCCTTATAAAAATAGGACAATAGGGAAAAACGATAAACAATTGCATAAAAATGATAGGAACTATTCTTCTCTAGGCTACAACATTTAAGGATGTGACAGGCCTCTCAGAGAATTTCCATTAGGCATCTTATCAAAGACCTTTGTCATGGTCATGGTCCCTGTTTCCAAGGTCAAACCTGAAATTTTGGTGAAAATTTGAGTAATTGATGCCTGTCTCTGGAACTATTTTTCCCTTGACTACACAACTTGAGCACTGATAGGGCTCTAAGAGCACTTGCATTAACCATCTTATCAATGACCTTTGTCAAGGTCAAGATCAAGGTCACCATTTCTAGGTCAAACCTGAAATTTTGATGTAAATATTTAGCAATATGTATGCATCTCTAGAAGTAAGTAACGTGGGCTGAGCTGCACAATTTAAGTATGTGTTCTATTAGCACTTTCATTGACCATCCTATCAATGATCTTTGTCAACGTCAAGGTCACCATTTCCAAGGTCAAACCTGAAATTTAGATCTAAGCTTATAGCAATAGGTATGTACCTTTGTATACACTCCTTACATATTGCTAGTAGAGAACTTTATCTTTTTCTTGAGATTATTGGAATAGTTGGACACGCTTTTATTACTGGTACGGAAAGAGAAACCATTAAGACAGATTTTATTATTCGGTTTTATTATCACCATTAATTGTTGTATGTTTTAACCCGCTGCGGGCATCATATCACATATTATATCAATAATCGAATATTCAGCTTTGCATCAACACTCTGCACCACAGTAATTAGTTTGATATGTGAAATAACAACCACTATTTCTCCCATCCATTCAACCACGCTTTAATACATCATCAACATAAGTCTGTCACTTGCATCACAAAGAGATATGAACCTATTTTCATGTTGAAGTAGTCTACATTGTGTTTATTTTTACTGGTCATTATGTAATTCCATTGCTTATCATTCTGTTCAATATGAGTCAATATGACCCAAGTTTTAGTTACTTCATTCCGAAGCTCCAATCTCAAGCAATATCCCACATCATAGGCGATATTTTTTCTTTGTGTGAGCAATCCTTTTTATATAATGCCAAATTGATCTACCTTTCCATGGAAGAGATCTTTAACATCGCAAAACCTGATATAGCAACATAGAACAAACGTTCATACAACAGTATTCCGGATTCACCAAAATGACAGTCTCTATGATTTCCTGTCTTTAATACAGCCCTGTTATCAAAGACTGGAAGTCCCAGAGACTGTTACAAATTTTAATATTGAAACTCTCATTACTTGATCCTTGGAAACTCCTGTAAGGCATCCCAAATATCGCATTTTGATACAAAATGCATGCATGCCTCCTCTCAGAGCACTCACACAAGTATCTTAAAGTTCTGTGCTCAATAGTTATATCTATGTTGGTGGGATGTCAATGTCAAAGAAAAAATGATTGTTTCCATGCCAATATATTTCAACCTCAGCTTTGCGACAATATAGTTAATAAAATATGTATATATGTTATTTTAGGTCGGCCTAAACAAGCAGAGTATAATATGACATACACAAGTAAGTCAATGGGACCTAAGGTACCTAGCTTCATTCAGAGGACCCAATTCAACGTTTTAGTTACTTCATTCTGAAGCTCCAATCTCAAGCAATATCCCCCTTCATAGGAGATATAATATGTGTTCTTCATGCGAGCAATCTTTTTTATATGCCAAATTGTTGTACTTTTCCATGGAAGAGGCCAAACCTTGAAAGTAGATCTTTAACATCTCCAAACCTGAGGTAGCGACATAAAAAAGGCGTCCATGCAACTGCATTCCAGACTCACCAAATATTGAAACTCTCATTTTCTCATTCCTTGATCCACAATAAATTGGTATTGCGTTTTTAAATGTCTTGGAAGGGCATCCAAAACTATCACATTTTGATACAAAATGTATGCTTGCCTCCTCTCACAGAACACTCATGCAAGTACCGTATCTTCAAGTTCTGTGCTCAATGGTCATATTTATATGTTGGGGAACTACATGTTAATGTCAAGGAGAAAATGAATGTGTCCATGCCAATATATTTCAACCTCAGCTTTGTAACAACGATATAGCTGATATAGTATATATATTATTTTTGGTCAGCCTAAACAAGCAGAGTAAAATATGACATAGACAAATATCAAAGACAATTGGGCCTAGGTTAAATTCTAACCTAACTTCATTCAGAAGACCCAATTCCAAAGCATGATTCATGTGAACAAGCAAGTCACATTGTCATTGGTCTGATGTTCCCTTGAAAATACTCATACATATATGTACATCCTCCCAATACCTAGCATACGATAAGATGTGAGACATAATAGAATTTAATTCAAAAGCACCACATAATTATGTTTAATAATGTCAACAACTTAATAACAAACATCCTGACAATCTTTTAAACGTGGTTGGTCTTAGATGGAACCATTGTGAGTACAAGGGCATCTTTTTGCATCCAATAACTCGTTTACTGACACAAAACGAAAGTAACTGCAATGGATAATGCAATTGAAAATTTCAAAATAACCATGGTAAAATAGGAATTTATAATTCCTTCTGTTAAAACATAAACGTTTCACAAACATACACATGCATACCACATTGCGGAGTGAAGTTCCATCCACATTCATAACTTCTTGAACTTTTCCATAACATTCTCAGTCCTACCGTCAATATTTTCTTAGAGTATTATAAACATTATACTCAGATGGAGATAATTTGAGGTGTTTTTATCAATATATTTATATATAATTCAAGACAGATCACTACTCGCAATTTACATTCATAATTCATAATGCCCAGACTGGTTAATGTGTTTTGACTCTCGCAGATTTCAAACTTCGCACTTTATCAACTCGCCACTCATTCCGATCATCCTTTTTTCGTATTTACCCTGGGTATTCATGTAACCATCATGCACTTCTTTCTCTGATGCTTTTCTCTTGTTTGCTTGGATATTTAAGCTGTTGGTACTGTCTCTCTGTAACACAAAAATCAAATGGACCTTTATTTATATAGGTCATCATAAAGAATCATATATATAACATAAATCTTATAATAATCACAATAATAATATAGATAAAAAGATGTTCAAGAACATTCTGAAGTTTTTCCGAAGATGATAGTGTACAAACAGAATTATTACTTTTACTGATATAGATTAAAAATCCATACTCCTGATGAAGGGCAAGTAAGCCCGAAAGCTTGAGATACTAATAATAGCAACACCAACTTTATTATGCTTACTTCATGAAATCATCATTTCATCTCCGGCCCACTCCGATATAAAGCAATAGTTCTCCCTCTACTTTACAATAATAAGCCAACATAACATTATTATGTATATATTGTATTATGATGGCTTTTTAATTTATATCAGTAAAATTAATAATATACGAGGTGGGAATTTGGCTGCTATCCCACTTCATAGATATGTAACTCATAGATGAAGTAACTCACTTTATCAGATCTTCGTTTTCCACACCCTCCTCATCAACATCAAGTTCATGTTCTTTCCTGGCTGTCAGGACGCCTCTGATAGAAGCAGGCCTCATGCAGGGATAGATCATTGATACACCTGAGAGCACCATGGCCGCGCCCCCAACATACAGCGATAGAGGATAATACTCAGACCACTGATAAAGTGCACCTGTATGAAAAAAAACTACATAATTAGTTCATAATTTCTCTAATTGTTAATATTCATACATTTTTCAAGGGAAACATAATTTTCATTCTAAGTAGCGCAACTATAAGTTTATGCTTGAAATAGACTTTAAATTAAATCCTGAAGAAGCCCTTATTGAAGGGCGAAACTTTGGATCACCACTTAAATTATACTACATATGGAATAAAAGACTTCATCCCAAGTGGAGTTAGCAAATGGTTTTGGTGTAACTTCACTTTTACTACATTTAAATTAAACTGCCTTACATTTTTGTTTGAAATGTACTAAATCCACTAATAAGTATTTTTTTCTTTTTTGAGGAACCCACCTGCAACTGGACCGCCAATAAGTGTTCCTATGGCTTCAAACACCAATATATAGCCATAGCCAGAAGGCAACATCTCCACACTTAGGCAGTTGACAATGAGTATTGGAAGGACAGTTCCTAAGGCGGCAGTGGTCAAGCCAAATATCACAGCAAAACTCATCAAGGCAATGTAAGATTTGAACAGTGGACAGATGATTGTAGCCACACCTGCTATGATGAAACTCAAGGTGTACATATGAATTGGACGCAGTTTTGGTACCATGGCTAAGAAGCCGTAGATAATTCTACCCGCAAAATTGGACACCCCAATGCAGGAAATGAGCATTGCGCCTGCGTCGTCAGAATATCCGATGCTAGAGGCGTAGGCTGAGAAGTGGATGTAGATGACTGACATTCCAAACGTAACAAGTATATTGTTTATAGACAACAGCACGTAGGTGGTGTTTTTGAATATATTGAAATGGAAGATCTTTTGCTTTTTTGGCACTGCGTCCAGAGCTGCTTCTTGCCTTTTACTTAACGTCATCTTTTCCTCATCCACAGGCGGTTCGGGGTATGTGATTGGACGGAAGAGTGCGCCGCATACTACCAGATTAAAGCATAATCCACCGGTGACAAGAATGGCGCCTCGGTAGCCAAAGAGATGGACAAGGAGCCTGATTATAGGAGGGAAGGCGAATGTACCTATACCCACTCCAGATACGGCAATTCCTACTGCAATGGCACGGCGTTTTTCAAAGTAGAAGCCCACTGCAGAGACAGTGGGGATGAAGGAAAGCCCTAGGCCAAACCCTGACAAAGAATACATAATACAGAGTTAGAAAATTGTATGCAAAACTTGCATATCACATTTGAAGATTTTGATAAGCAATCATATTATTTCATTTGTTGCCAAGTCAACATCTTATATAACAACAACAAACTTGGGTACTATGTTTTAGTATAGATCTATATCTTAATATATCAACAATATTCAACAAATTTCACTGAGAAAATCCAAAAATATTTCTATGAACTATTAAATTTCGATATAGATTTGGTAAATGACAGCAACTATCACCTGGTTCTTACAGAATGATGCACCTATTGGTTTGGCAATGGATTTATAAGTTACAGTGTATATAATAACTCATGTAATCTAAAAAGCAAATCACCTGTCAATATTCCAAAGGTACAATAAAGGTAGTAAATATTGTTTGCGAAGACGCTGAGGATAAGACCTAGACTCCCGATGAATCCCCCTATCATAGCCACTGGGCGACAGCCATATTTGTTTGTCAGCATAGCAGACAGAGGTCCTTCAAAAACAATAGATAAAATGAAAACGCCTGGTTAAAAGGATGCATGCATGAACATGTGTTATAGATAAGGGCATGGCTGGGTGCTTTAGGTAAAAAGTAATACCCTGATGCTAGACAAAGTGAAATCAATCCCTTTGGATGTCTGGACAATTATTTGTAAAACTTCAATTGCCTTTTAAAGAAAGTCGATACTGATAACGTTCATAAAGGCTTTCCTGTCAGTTAACCGACTTAATCTGAAGTACAATATTTCACATTCCAAATTCCAATTTTCTATAGGTTTACTGGTTTATTTTCCATTCAATGCTATCTACTTGTACACAAATGGAACATCAATATAAAATTCTATTACCTGTGACATAGAAGGTGGCAGTGTTTAAAGATGAAATAAGTGCCACTGCCCCCTGTTCTCCGTCGATGTTTTCAAGGAAGAGGACATAGAAGACTCCTACCGACCACACAATGCCATACTGGAACACGTGGGCCATGAAGGAGGCAGCGACCACCACCCATCCGTACCCGCCGTCTATTCGGGTGGGGGTCCTCGTGGTAAAATTTCTTTTCTCCATTGTGTCCTTGAAATAAAATGCGAACGTCAAGATGTAAGAAGATGCAAATAAAAGAAAGGAAATATCCAATTTAATACTCAGTGATTTACATGGAAAAATGATAGAAATATAATTATAATTAAAAGGATGATGGAACTTAATCATTATAGGATCTCATCCGAAAATATTCCGATTAACTTTTGTTTTTTTTATTATGAATCCTGACGAGCGATTGAAGTTGAGGAAAATAAATTCAAAATTTGCGTGCAATACGAATATTTTTATTTCACCCCTTCTTGCCGTGGAATACGGTTTTAAGATATTGAAACAGTGTCTTTGGACTATCGTTGATGGTGGGAGGATTGGTCAGATCTACTGTTGCCCCTTGTTGACAAAAGGCGAGGAGCTTTCCGCTGGCTATTATATAATATGTGGAGATTAGAGAGTGTAAATGCGGTCAGGTATGGCTTAGTTCTCGATCGCCTTTTGTTAAAAATCAGCTCAGCTGCTGGGTATCTGAATTCACACCTTGACAGACGGAACCATACTTTCTATTGCTCAGACATAAGCTCATTTTTCGCTTTATGTTCATGTCTTATCTATTCTATTTTGAAAAAATGGTCCTCGTGCAAGCACTTTGGACCAACCCTACTCTGAAACAGCATTGTGAATGCTCCTGAAGGAATTCAGAATTGATAGAAATGGAATCTGCCTTGATTTAAAAAATGGGAAAGGTTGGCTGCCGCGCAAGATAAGTTAATGTTCTATACTGACGGGTAGAGGACCGTAACAATAGGTTTTATAAACAGAAGCTAATTACTTGGTACAGGGAATAAAACATTACAATGAAGGATTGACTAGGCTGAACAGTTCACTTGTACTTAAAGTATTGTCTTTTATTTTGAATGGGAAAGAGGGAAAGAATCGCAGCACTGCGTCTGCATTTTTTTCACTGCGAAACACCAAAGTCATTCTAAAATGTTGGCGGGTAATACAGATATCAATATTTTATACAAGTCAAAGTAAAATCCAACGTCTAGAAATATCTCGTTCAACAACTGATCGAGATGTGTCGTCAGCATTGCATATTATTTTTATTTCGATCAAGGATTAAACTGTAATGATTGTTTACCTGTCTGTTCTGGTCAATGGAGTTCGAGTAGTAACTTGCTATGGAACCAAAGGTTGTCATTTTTATAAGATTTTCCTCGGTGTTTTGACAAAATGGTACTGAAACTTATTTATGTGACAGTGGTTTGGTCATATGTTGTGGAACAGCTGTTGGTTTCGAGCAGATGGTATCTCTCCAAGTTATATATGCAGCGAATGACAGTGCTTAACATATATTATCAGTACCAGTAATACCATTCATACAGATCTGTTCTCTTCATTTGATATAGCACATTAAGATAAATATATCCAAATCGAATGCTTCGGACTTGAGCATTTGTATGACAACCTTCAATAGCCCAAAGAAAACAATGGTAAAGTTATCTTTAAAAAAGGTCCTGCACTATCTCCTAGGTACCGGCGAACCTTCCGAGTCTATATCAACCAATCAGGTGGGCAGTACCTGCGAATACCCCCTATAGCTCCTTGTTTGACAAACATTATACTTTGATATCAGCTCTACATGTATGGGACTTGCAGCTGATCTTTATATCTATTGGGTAATAAATGCTACTATAGTCTGGGGATCGTGTTGACCACGTGCACGTAGGCATAACCAATTCGCGATAAAATTTAGTATCCAGGGCATCTATAGTCGTTTCTGATGGAGACGATTTATATATATTTCATGTCTTAAACCACAGTTCCACCGCGTATCACCACCTACCGCTAAACTATATAGTATAGTTTCATAGTAAAGATTCATAGCTACTTGTTCAAGTAAGTTAAACAGTTCTAATAGATTCCAAAAGAAGAAAGTAAATTAATAGATACTTACGGTTATGACTGATCTTGTGAATACTTGTGTGGATGAGATTCTCTTCGTGGTATCCTTCTGATTTCTAGTGCGTTTTTGCTAAGTATCTTTTGGTGATCACAGAATGCTTTAATTGAGCAAATAGTCAGTAAATTTTCACTCTGCAGTGAGCATAACCCTTATGCAAGTTAACAGTGGCAGTTTGTAGTCATCGGCAGGTGTATGGGAGATTTCTCTGCCACAGCATGGGAATACTTGAGTACTTCCCTACAGGGGACTTTCAAAGAAAGGTCCCCGGTTCGTTGATGAGAAGGAACCAGCCCTCCGTCGTCCTGAGTTGGTACAATAAGGGTCATGCGAGTGCTCACATTTTCTTTCTCCTTATTTCTGGAGGGACTCTGACAGACAGAGATTGGGGTATGGTGGACATATTCCAAATAAGCATCCCTAGGCACCTCCCCGTTGTCCTCCCAACCAGCGGGGTATATCTGGAAGTGGAAAAATACAGCCATTTAGAGACAGTGAAATTTTCCTTTCAAAGATGGCTTAAGCCTCCCATTGAAATATCAACCAGCCAAATAAAAGCGACCCTCGGGTATATCATTTCAATTCAAAATATCGTTTTAGAAAAGGGCTCTAGGGCTCTATTCCAGGTTAATAAATGCATTGACTTTATAAAACCAATTTATCATAATTATTTTCAAAATTAACACATGTCAAAATCATATAAATATAGTATGGGGATTTAAGCTAACATCTTTTTGTACTTTTTGAGGAGGGTGATGTATCTTTATAACTTTAGTGAAGTAGTTGATGACCGAGTTCGAGGAAAAAGTTCAATTATGCCATGAAAAATGTACTTTGTCTCACAACAATATACTATTGTTGTAAAGCGGCTCAAACCGAATGTACAAGTCTCTTGAGATCGGAGATTTAGGGAAAGCAATATCCTATGATCATAGTGTTGAGTGTTTAAACAAACTTGGTATAACCACTTAAGTTTCCTGACTTGATAAATCACGGCTGGCAATTAGAGATAGTACTATTGATTCTTATTTATACGTTGTGCATATTGGTCACTTCATAAGAACACAATGGGCTAGTCGATTGCGGAGGAATCACTGACAAAAGATACATTGTTTACACTAATACAAACACATTATATCCCCTCGTCTGGCAAAGATTAAAATCAATTATATTGATGCGAAGACATAGCATTAATATGATACGGTTCAAGAGGCATCCACCTTGTTAATAACCACTCTGCCTATCCCAGGTGATTATGGATACTTTTTAATTATAGACGCTTTTTGTGTCTATATATAATGCATGCATCTGCTTTTCTCTCTCTCTCAACATGGGTGGTGCTTGCCACTTGGTGACTATGCTTGTGTATCTATAAGTTGTATATATAATCTATAACAAGCAACGGTGTATCTTCGAACTAAATTTTAGACTACCGGTAAATACAGAACAAGTCTAATGTAATACCTTCTACGTCGGTCGAAGACTTGTTATTACACATTAGAACAATGCTATAGAGGTAGGGTGTTGGTTTTCTCTTTTAATTAAAAGTGATGATTATATTAGCATTTTAAGTAAATTATTGTGATATCAAAGAAGTTGATGGAATGTTGGTTGATTCTTTGGTAAACACATACATGAGATTAATTACAAAATGCAAATCAAACCCCCTCATCTAGTGTGCCGTAATTTTCCCGCATTGTGTTCGTAACACCTTTTGAAAGCTGGAAGATTAGATTTCTCTACCCAGACCTATCGAGTTGCACTTAATATTATGTAATTTATATATTTCAAATGATACCAAACCCCTTGTTTTCTTGCTACATCTCAAAATTAATGGTATCTTGAAAACTGATCACCTCTACTGTTGCGCCTAATCCTTTGTGCATCGGTCTAAAGAATGGACTGTTGGTATCGTGATAAAGCCTGTCCTATTGCCCCCTGTCTATACTGTGGATATATCCATCCATTATATAAGTGAGAGATGTCAGTTTTTTTTAAAGAGGAATTATAATCTAAATGTATGCCACCACAACCCGAATTTGATATTCGCCTCGATATTTTGGGAAAAATAGATTTCGAAATTGAATAATAATAGTAGACAGATTTGAATATATTTCTACCCGAGTACCATGGATCCAATGTCTGCCGTTTAGATAGAAATTACATAAATCCAAATAACAAGCGACATCTGCTGCTGATGTTTAAGAAGTAATCTGCCCCACAGTAAATGCTCAAATTTGAACATTTTCGAGCCGTTGCACTCATGTTAATGCATTGAACCATGGTCAAACCGACCACGGGTATCACGCCCAATGGTCATGTTAGGGGCATCGGGTGGGGTGGGGGCCACTGCGGACAGGCGAAGTATGCACATGTTATGTCTGCGTTGCATGAAAATGGATATCTAATATTTATATACCAGCTTTCAGCTATTATTTACAGTCAAGATGCAATGTGTTGAAGGGCATTGGAATAGCAAAGCACGTGCACCTTCGATCAGAGGTAAAGTGTTATCTATTCATTAAACATCTCGAAGGGAATCCGAAGAAATTAAAGGGGCAAAGGATACAAGTTCAGGTTCTAACCAACTCATTGGCCAGTGAACCTTGTAGGTAGGACCTTGCCACTCCACTCCACCTACAGAACCAACCACAACAACAGGATAAAAGTTATTCATTACCCTTGTTCTACTTTCTCAATGCGGTTGAATCGTGAACTCGAGAGTTTATATCAACCTGTTTATCCCAAATCGAGATTCTAAGCCCAAAATAAAACTAATACATCTGAATAAATTCTACAATATCTCTGTGTATACTATCTCGCAGTAATTTAAAGTTTAATGAGTCTGTGTAGATTGGGGATATCGCAGTGGTTATCTGTGGATTAATTCTCCCCATTGTATGGGTCTATTTGTAGTTTTTGTACACGTACCGAGTTCTCAGAAGAGAGCTACAGAAAAAAGAAACGGTATGTCACAAATTGGTTAAAGTGCGATAGCTAGAATTCTTATGAATATTAGTCCATATCAGTTCTGTCATCTATAATCTATAGAATATTCCAATGGTTGGTTGGTTGGTTCTTACACCAGACTGTATATAATAGAACATCCCGAGCCATATGGATCATTAATTATAAATGATGTCAGTCGTTGACTATAGCCAAGATCAGGTCTTGAAATTCTTAATGAGATCATATAGCCGTGATGGCTTATTGCCTCAACTTTGTGCCAATGAGGGTAGTTTGATAACGGATGATATACCAGGACAGTGAAGCATGACACCAAGGACAAGACAACAAAGTGTGAGGAACCTGGCTCCTTTGATCGTCACTGAGGGCGGTATACCACAGTTTTTGGGCCTCTGCAACAGAGTTATACTTCCGAATCTTACCGAGGTAGTTCAAAGTGTACATATAATATATATATATAACTATATAACGAGCGGTCATTACTTTGGTGGATCCGAAACCTGCTGGTTTGTTTGTTTTGCTTCTCGGTTTGTATAATTTCTGTTCTCCGTCTCTAGACGAGTCAGTGGTAGAATTCATTATACCTGTTTGTTTATTCGATCCTGTGAATTTGTGTTTGTGAATCCCAAGACTATCCAACGAATTTGGGAGTTTACGAATTTGCGAATAAAGGAGTTTATTATCAAATTTAGAATCATTGCAGTGACTTAATCATAACAGTACTGTCTATCGCAAGAGAAAATATATTGATGTATTTCCGCGTCTCCAGCAGTGTTTATAATAAACGAAACGAGTATAAGAACAAGTACTATGGTTCTATAGTAAACACTGGGACACACCTACAAACGTGCCATCGTATATTGATTTATCACCCCACGCCAATGCCTGCGCTCGTGTAAGCGGATCCTTCGCCAAAATCAATACACATTCCAAAGAATCAACCACAAATAGTCCACAAATGCAACCCCTTTGAATATTCATTTCTTTGGAAAAACACGATTTAAATTTTGGCTCACACAGCGAATATAGATATCTATGGTTAACGGATCGTCCAAACATGGAAAAGTTGTGCGGATGACGTTAGTTGGACAAACCTCTTAGTTCAGCAAAAATTGCATATCATTTGGTCTTTTTTTTCAAATGGCCTATCATTATGTCTTTAAATAATGGGAAGTGTAATAGAATTGATATCATTATTATAGATTTGTAATATTATGATAATACATGTATACACTCCATATGCTTGAATAATTATGTTAGCTATGAGTGTAGATAGGATCTCATAATAATATATCGATTCCATTCCATTGTTGCTAGCAAGTATCGCTGTATCGACCATGTTTGTATTTGCATATATGTATGTGTTATATTCAAATAATCATATTCACGATGGTGTTATGGTCACAACAGGAAGACCAATATATACTGTATTTGTACATGTTAAAAATCGCCATGTTTCATTCGAGAAACAAAAGTTTCAATCAAATTAAATCATAATCGATGATTAATATTCCCGCTCGATGATCGACGGTCTTGGCCTTACTGTTTCTACAATATACTTCTACAATATACATTTAAAAAGAGTTATGTTTATAGTTAATTTTGCATTAGTTCCTACTGCCATTCGACCCCTTTAATAATTAAAATTGAGTATTAGTGTTTTGCCCTTAACCTTGGATGCAATTGCTGGTTCAAAAATACAGAAGAACTAGGGTTCATGTGGGTGGACTCAATTAGCATTAATTATAGAGAGCATCGATCAATGTGGGTGCATTGAGGTAGATGTAAGATCTACCTGCCTCCCTGGTGAAAGTAGTGAACATCTTTATACTGATGGTGTTATGTAGAATAATTTCGTCGCTTCTAACACGGCAGGGTTGACTGAGCACTAAGCAATCGAAGGACTTCTTTTGACTTTCCAGAGAATAAGAGTTTCCGTTGTCCAGAAAAAAGAGTCTGCTTGTATAAAGAGTGGATATACAGCAAGTGTGTATCAATTATCGCCTCAATTAATGAATGCAGGAACGGGAAAAACAAAAGACAACTTAATTTAAATTTATATTTCTCTCACTCATTTTCTACTGTTTACTATATTCTTCTACTTTTCTCATTCTTATTGTCCCTTTATATAAAATCTAAAAAAAAGGTTGGTGTCGAATTGAGATACTGTTGAAACAGAATGGATATCTTTTACCGGTAGTTAATGAAGAAATATAAAGCCACTGAAAACGAAAAGACAAAACATGATATTCCTGATTCATGCTTATAACATGGATCACGTAAGTACCTTCATCAACCAAATCGAAACTTATTCATTAAAACAATTATTTCGCCACCAATTTAGAGGTACTCACAAGTTCCCTGTTGCCACGTGCTTCCATCAGCTGTAACTGACCAGCTGACTGACAGACCTGAGCACCGGGATCCACAAATACATCAGGGTTCCCCGGCAACCGTTCTATAACCAGCAGAACCACTTCTGGAAGCAACTTTGACCCGCACCACTAAACATTGAGGCAACATACTCGATCCCCTCCCTTGGAATTATCACCTGTACTGTCATCGCAAATACCGCTATACTCGCCACATTGCAAATAAAGCGCTGTTTCATTATATACACCCAGAGCCCATGCAAAGACATATTTGTAATTTTGTCTGTGAAATGGCTGAATAATGGATGCATAGGCCTACTATTATATGAATATTTAAACACTCATACAAGAGTTATATCCGGGCGAGTTTGGGAATCTCCTGATCCGAAATCGGAGGAGAGGTGGCGACGAGAAATATGGTTATATATGCGAAGTACATTTTAAACATTTATCGAGGTAGGTAGATAGTCGCTTTTATATCGAGTATCCCGGTTGTCTTGGTGGTGATGTTATTTTGGGTTGGAAAAAAATCCATAATTATTGGTTTCAATTCTTTATTACACTTTTTAAAACGTTTTTATTGGCAAATCCTTTAACAGTGTCATAGAAATAAATATGCACAGCCAATTAGTTGATTGCTTTCATGCGTTGCCATACACTTTAAAAAGTTTCTATTTTTTGGAATACTATCCATTCCATGAAATTTACTTCCAGATCAATTCATCTACAGTACTATTTTATATTACTCTATTCAACGAGTATAACAAATATATTCCTGTTGCTATATCCAATGTGCCAATCTACTACAATATGATAATATCATTCAATATAACTCACAATTTCCTTCATAATATGGTCGCTAAAGGTTACGTTGTTAGAAGAGTTTGGTTGACATTGATTCATATTGCAAGGGTACGGCGGTACTCACGTTTTTGGTATAAACAACAGTATTCCGATTGTTTTCAACTTATTCTAGATTATAAAAGCAAAATGATAAAGTCATATAACACATGCACATTCGCCTACTGCGTCTCTCGACAGTACATTGCCTCTTGTGGAGTAAAATACGTATTTTACTCCAAGATTGCCTTTAGTTCTAGACCACGTGGAGATAGTATGTATACACGTGTTTCCCAGGGCAGTGACCCTCCACCCCTTCCCTTTATCATCAGCATGGCCCTGTTTCCTCACCCCACCTATCCTCCTACACATCCTCCTCGATCAGGGATACTCCGCATCTAGTTTTACCTTAGAGACATGTAGAGAAAGAGGAATTAAGGTTTTAGTAATCATCTTTCCTCTCTCATAGTCGATAACGACACTCTCAAATAGTGCTGCCACATGTATGGACATCGTGTTAGGTCTTTATAATCTATCATACATGTTATTATCTAGAATATTTTAAAAACCCATCGCGAAGGTGACTTTCGGAATACCGTTGGCTACCAGGAACGCGAGTACCTCAGTACCCTGGGAGGAGGGCCCCGTCATCACATTCGGGTGCCAGGAATAGACTCTTAACAGGTCATTCTCGGAACTGTCAATTTTTTCTTTGGGTGTAGGCCTACATTTTTTTAACGCAAGTTATTACAGTATGATTTGAAAGTAATGAGTCACCGCGAGTGTAGGACTAACTTGAAACAGGTGTGTAACTGTAGGACACAGCTACAGATCATGCCACTATATTTACATGGCTTGTGAATATTAATGTTCGCTGTTGTTTGGGTGGCCATGCGGCCTCAACCTTGGGGTAAAACGGGAGCACCAACCAGGCATCCGACATATATATGCATTGGCTCAGGGCCTCTATCGTCTATGTGTACTCTGTGCACTGGGCTAGGGTTTAGACGTGGGGTGATCAGGACATCTTCTGATTGGCCAAAAGGAATTGTCTTCATCGCAATACCCCTGGAGCAGATGCCACTGGGACCCCACGTGCGGACCCCTATGTCCATCTAAGGTTTGTAAAACACTATCCTTCCAAAAAAGTGACATTTAAAGTATTGAACGGTGGGCCAAACACATGATCTACTATTCAAAGCGACAAGCTTGACTTTATGCACTCATCGGATGTATTGAATAATGAATCCATCTCCTCTCATGAAACACTTTCCAAATCGTATAGATCTACGCAATGACATCAGCGACTGAGAAAATATGTTATTTTATAATGTCTTGCTTAATAAAATGCTTAAGCAAAGAAACAAACTCATTGTGTGAAAGGGGGCAAAAGTAACCCAATTTTAAATGAAATTTAAAATATTTATATCTAATGCGAGCATAGAGGGCCCTGGTTGAATTTGACTGGCGTGCCTATTCGGGAATAAAGTTAATGTCCAATCTTAGGTCCAATGAAGCGCCTTCTATACGTGCACTGTACAGTTATACTCGTACCGAATGAACTCTAGATTAGATCCACGTGTGACGATTGCCTATAGACTTATCTAATTCACTAAGCTCTCTTACTCAATAGCGCGGCCTGTCAGCTATTTTCACAACTTCTGCATTCCGAAGGACATCATTCACACGGAGTTGAGCACAAAACCTGTCAATGGTGAAGCGCGTTATACGTGCACTTCTTGAAGTTGAAGTTTTAGCTGCTTTTGTCTACGTCTCTTTCCAAGCATAACTAAGCATGCACTAACCAAGCTACTACACGTACAATTAATGGAAGCAAAGGGAAATAGAACTTCTTTCTATGTAAAGATCATCAAGCTTCATCTCCACTCATTTATATCTTCCCTGGGTATGTATATAGCAACCCATAACAACCTATGGCCTATTACATACCAATCTTTAGATAGGCACTAGCCATCAATGGGCTGGGTGTTTAAGGGCGAATGTACCGAGGCGAACTGAGTTGGTAAAACACGTGCAATGTTGCTATGTTTCCAATTTTTTTTATTAGTTGTACATCGTAACAGTATATTATTTATACGCATACTTGCTGCTTCTATTACCAACAACACCATTTAACAGGTAGTTATTGTTGGGTCCAAAGACAGATGCTTACGTTTTCTGGGAACACAGTTATAAATTAACATTACACAAAATACACTAAGTTCCACTTAACCCGAATTTGAGGAGAAATCAGAAAAAGTTCAGTTTAAACAGAAAATTCAGGTAAATGGAGTTCAGGTCAAGTGGATCTCAGTGTAGATCAGTTAATTATTACAAACATGGGTTGAATGCTTCTGGGGTTTTTTCTAATGCATTACGTTGCCAACAACGTGATCTAAACACATAATAGGGGATAAATAGTGCACATTAATATTATATATGACACCTAAGTCTGCAGCAGTTACAAAATCTATCGAGTCGTACTCTCCGACCCCTCACATAATATAAGGGAGGTATAATATAGTTATAGATGAAACAGACAGGTAAGTACCACATACATCGCGGTTCACCGTGTGCCCCCTATTGCAAGGCGAAGGATTCACAGGAAATGCCTTTAAGGCCATTCGATGCAGGTACAACTCATATTACACCAGAAAAGTTTCTAGTATTCAGAAAACAATTTATATTAGGCCCCGAATGAAAAACAAGGTGAGTAATGTCGTTAAAACACGTGGTTATAGTCTATACCATACTATTTAAATTACGTCACAACTTTGAAAGAATGGGGTGCGGTTATAGATTTTTATTCTATGGTTTCTTTTTGATAAAATAAATAATATTATTTGAGAAACATGAAGTAGTAGTTACCATACAGAAATATAATCAATTTGGCATAGGGTTGGCTTTATATGTCCGCCCAATATACCTTTATATGAGTGCAGGGAAACATATGGATACCAAACAAAAATAACTGCACACATCAGCGAATCTCAAGCACAGGGCATTGTTCTATCATCTTAGATAACCATGGATACTTATTTGCATACGTTGCAGACATGAGGGTTAGGGCATGTTGATACCATGCACTATATTATGTACGCATCCAACTTACAAATGTAATAGCCAAATAAAATTGTACCTTTAATGCTTTATTTGCTCTCCCATCGCCTTAGTGAGCATTGAGTGTCGTCCAACTTAGTACTATAGTTGTATTCTCTTCTTTGGCACAGATTTGCACATCACAGAATATAATTCTACCTGTCTGTATAGGATCAATTGATCTTTATTTGGAGGGGAATATATTTATAGATAGGGACGACGCCTACCGATACCTCAGAGTAAAAGACTTTACTCTGAGCTGATATTATTACTATGTACACTGTTTTTTAAAAAAGTATTTATTTAGTTGAAAACATTATGTAGTTATACACTTTCCTCGGTTTGTCACTTTCGCCACACGTCGATATAATTTAAACAAACACGGATTCTTATATGCATGGTTTACTTTAATTCGTGGTATGTACACAACTAAACATCCAATTGTCTGTTATTTATTCATTTATTTCTTATTCTTATTTTTTCTTTTCTTCCATATACCCCGGTAGTAACTAAAACGCTTTTCTATGCAATCTCCTGCTTAGCCTCTGCACAGTTAGTATACCTCGCCCATCCTCTACGTAAACTTTCTTCTCTTCTCTTTGGGTTTTGATTCCTATCGCTATGAACCGCCTCCAGCTTGGCCAGGGAACCGCCAAAATATACTTTTCATATCCATGAGAAACCGATGTAGATCTATAGATAGTAGGACAGTCTAATAGTGCCAGTAGTGCCAGGCTGAGTTATTATAATGTAATGGCGAAAGGGGTGTATTGAATATTCAGGTAGTGGGATGAGGTGTCCATGTATTGGAGACTAAAAGCGTGTGTAAATGGTGGTGGTGGTGGGAGTGATCCGATTTAATGATAATAATGATTCTTTATACATTTTCTTTTGAAACGCAGTACAAAGTTGGTTGTCTACTTTTGACAAAATGCATTTGCCCTACTTTCCAATTAGGTTATTAACCTTAATTAGCTCTAACTATAGATCCTTGCTGGACCGTTGGTTAGCCCAGGCGGAGGAATGGGAATTGGCCTAGGATGGGAGCAGGCAGGAGGGAAAGTTATGGTCCCGTTAATATTCCAATTATGGCATTTTGCCATTTTTCTTCTTAAATATCTTTTTATTGGCCACAATTTGGCAACTTATCTTAGAAACTTACTTTCCAATGGCAACTTACTTGCCATTGGAAACTCCCATTGGCAGTTTCACTATAGTATATAAGGGCATCTCTTTTCTTCATTCATTCAGTATCAGTAGGATTATCGCTATGGGACTTAGTTTCTTAGATTATAGGATGGCATAGGCCAGGATTCCCACTTGGAATATCTTGGATATTGCTTGTACCATGGAGTACAGGATTGAGAGAAAATGGCGCCATAGGAACTTTGGGAGTCAGGTTAGGATAACCAACGAGATAACCAAGAGGCTGACAGTCAACGTTGGGCTTTCTCTAGGGATATAAGTGATCTTGATAGAGGATACTCTTATCAAACGTAGGGTGGATAGCTTTCCCTGTAATCACCCTGCATTGTGAAACTAGGATATAATGTGAATAAACCAAAGAAACTTTTAATCTACAAATTATTCTTAACGTTAAGCAGTGGAGAGCGTTGCGACGGCGTGAGCAGCGGCAACAATATAAGACGTGAAGGGGACGTTACAGGTGTCTCACTGATATCACCATCCCCCCGACCCCGACCCCCCCCCCCCCTCCCCCTTAAGCTTCCCTCTTTCTCCCTACCCACCCCAACTACCCTGAAACTATATCATCAACACAACTACACGTCCCTGAAGAGGTTACAAGGCGGTATTTATTTAAATCAATCATTGTTTTCGATCTCTTTCTGATTAAATGTCATATACAACCTGTAGCTACCTGTGCGTGTAAGGGAAATAATATAGCTCTCAGATGGAATTTAGCTTGACCTCCGCATCTTATATTCATAGACGGTTACTGAACCTAGCAGAGATGATCATACATGTGTTGAAACCCGGACACAATTATAACTATTTCATATATTTTATATATGGTAAAGTTTCTCTGTAGAAAGTCTGTGACATAAACACGACGTCTGTTTTCACTTTATTGCTCTTGACCAACCCGACGTTACGCGCCCTTGTGGAGAAATTCTACTCCAAGAAGAACTGGGTACGAAATAGGGGTTCTCTCTTATGGTATCTATAATGGCAAGGCGCCAGCACAATGTGAAGCGGCGTGTGAAGCGTACACAAAAAATAATTAGATACATATGAATCTATATATATATATATATATATATATGCACTGCAAAGTAAAAAAGGAAAAGCCAACGACCTGGTAAAGCAAGCTAAAGCAACTTACCCAGAAGAGCAACTGACTCGCACAACAAGGAAATCTTGAGTATATTATATATAATTGTCCCTTTTTTTATTTTTACATTTTTTACGAGGATTAGATCACCGCAATGGTGGTCTTCCTCTAGTATCTAGATATCTGTTGCACTCTATAATTCACAGAGGATAACATTTATTTCATACAAAGCCTATGAAGTTAATCGGAAGATTAATGACTCGGAATAACTAAATTTCTACATCACAGTAGTGAGTACATGCAGCTCACCCTCCCAAGCCAGGGCAAGATTCTCAAATCTACGCTCTGCTGCATCATTGTCCTTTTCTCCGGGCAGAACACCCGCTGTGTGTGTCTGACCTTTAACTTAATGGAGGCGATAGGGGACTTCACAGGGAATTACTAGAATTAGCAGAATAAAAAATGGCGAAATGCTTTAAAATTAGAATTGAAAGTTAATAGAATTAATTAATATTAGACCATGTGAAATTCTTTGATAATAACTTCATTACATATGCAAGCCCCCTATGGGAGGAAGGGTCAGACGAGCTGGAGACACTCTGGACAAGTCACCAGAGCTAGTCTGTCCAACAAGTAGTTGACACGTGATTCCTTAGACCCTTTAAGAGAGAGAAAAGTGGGGGATTTTTTACTTCAAACCTTTGCCCCCTGTCAAATTCGCCATTTGCAACTGGCCATGGCCGTTTGTGACCGACCATGGCCAAATATACAGCTGTATTGTATTGCGCTGTCTCTGTACCATCTGCAGCAACTGTTGTTTTGCTTAGATGGAAGGAAGAGCTGGTTATACTGTCCTTGTTTCCCCATGGTTGATTGTAAAGAGTGGCTCGCTTGGCAAAGGGTTGACAGGTCCTTGTCATAAATAGAAATAGAAAATCCCCCACTTTACCATCCTCTTAAAGGACCTAAGGAATCACGTGTCAACTACTTTTCGGACAGACTATAAAAATAGGTGCGTTGGGGTTTGGGAACGCTGGCCTACTGATTGGAGGAAAGGCCTAATGAATTATTCATGAATCCCCGAAAAATGCTAAGGATGCCGCAGGGTGTCTTGATGGAGGAACAAAAGGAAAGACATCCCCACGGAGGAGGATGATGCAGCTCAGCAAGAAGTGAAACTTCTCACCATCCAAACCCTCAGATCAGATAAGAATGGTATGCCAGTGATTGGACGCCTACTTTGCTGATCGGTTTCCTAGCCTAGGACTAGACGTACCAATGGGATTATAATGATATTTTGCGGTCTTAATGGAACTATAATGGCACTTTGCGGCTTGAGGCGACAGGCCTTTCCTCCGTTTGAAGGGACTCTCTCATCTTTGGACCTAGACTGCCACCGCTACCTGGTGATCCAATCGTATAATCGCATGATCTTTTGCATAAGCTAAGGCAAAAAAAAATAGGGATTTATCTGGCTGAAAACTAGGTAGAGGCAGGTATCTTAAAAAAATTTTTTTTTTTAGGAAACCACCTCCCAGGAACTGAAAAAAATGTCTATTTTATAACAATAGTTGTTACATGGGAAATGTGCTTTTTGACATTTCCGTGTTAGAAAAACCTGTTTTCCTGCTTTTATTAGTTTCTTTTGTCAAAAAATCCCAAACGAATAAGGTATGGTAAAAATAATCAGGTATGGTCAACATTCTTTTTAGGTAGGGGAAAGTTTTTCTAGGTAGTCGGGGCGGGGGGGGGGGGGGGGGGGGCGTTAAATCGGAAACACATCTATTTTTTTGCCTAACGAAAGAATTATCCCAGTCATTACACTACTCATCTATCTACTTATAAATGTAACAGTTCTTGATCCAAGGAAGGTATTTAACTTTTGGCGTTGGACAAAAATTAAATGACAAATGAAAAGCAGAAATGCAAAACCTGAATACGCTGTAATGATTAATTAGATATACTACATATAAATCTGTTTACTGGCATGTATAGTCTGGTAAGAATGTGGGCACCAGCATAGTGTGTGGCACCTGCTTTCAACTGTATAAAATCATCAACGATCCATAACTAATCTTACATTCGAGCTCGATACAAGACGAAACCTCACACAGCTCATCTATTTCTTATACATTAATGTATTATAGCTTCTACATGTGAGAGGCGCTGACCTTGCTTGACTCTGATTGGTGAAGCATAAATAGTTTGGTTTCTCGGATTCGGGTTTAGTGATGTGTCAGTATCTGGATATGTTGATGTAGAGAATATATACGCTTGACTGAACTGACACAACAATTGAAATATGACCCACCCAAACACTACATGGTGACAGTAAAGTTACTCAACTTGAGGAATTCAATGTTTGCCTTCGTGGGCGGCTGAAATGCCATGAAGAATTGCCCGATGGTTTTCACTCAGGTGTCAGTATCTGGGTTTGTTGATGTAGAGAATATATAATACGCTTCACTGAACTGACACAACAATTAATACTGCATGGGCATAAATCTGAACTCGATCGGATATATCAGAGTCATGCATGGGTGAATGGTCCTGGATATAATAAATTACAATATATATATGCTGGCAGTGAAATATGACCCACCCAAACACTGCATGGGGAAAGTATAGTTACTCAACTTGAGGAATTCAATGTTTGCCTTCGTGGGCGTTAGGGCATGACGTTGTGAGTAAACCTGATCATTCATCATCCCTATCAATATGTGTACCAGACAGAGGACATAATATACATCGGTGCATTCAAAGATAGTATTTCACAGTGTATGTACACGTTCTTACTCGACATTCTATCTATAAGTACAAACATTGATTTTTATTGGTTTAAAAGGGTGCATCTTTTTGCCAAGCAATAATATATAACTGAAACCAAATACATGTATTGTGAAATAGCGCATGTAACGGGAAACGGAGTTGGCAGTCTAGGCTCACAGCCTATCAGACCAGATATGATCGGGTATACGGTATACCACCTCAATGACGTTTGTGGTCAGGAGAGAGAGTTTGAAGGGCCTTTGTGGACCAGTGTGAAAAGTCCTCATGCTTCATTCATTTTTAGGAAGCATGATTAAGGGAACAGGTGAGTTGTATTTTGCGCAAGCGAAACAAAAACACAACAGAAAGTCCTATACGGGTACATGAAAAAATAGGTTGTGGGAGGGGCTGCGGGGCTACCCAGACCCGTCACCCATATATATGTAGACTAGCACCAAGTCCCTCAGCCTATCTCAATTAACACGGCTAACACTGCGTACCCGTAAAGCGTCGGAGAAGGTCTTGGTACTGACCAACGAACCTTGGATTAGAATTGTAGATGCCCAGAAGGCAGGTTAATGAAATAAAGATTTATGTTGAAAAAAACCCACAAAAAACCCACACAGCTAACACTGTAGCAGCAGTCCTGTCTCAGTTCATAGATAGGCTCAGAGTTCACACGAGTCCCTTCAAATTAAGGAAAAACCCCTCGTTCCTGACCACAAAATCCCATGAGGTGGCCAACTTCAGGGCTGGGATACCCATTTGATCTTATCCCATAGGCTCTGAGCCTATATATATACCGTTTCTGCCCTAAGTGACTTACAATGTGCAATCTCTGATTCCTCCAGTGACGGCAATAGTGACTCTGGATGATTAAATAATTAACACGATGGATTATATTTCTTGGAAGATTTTCACTTAATAGTCCAGGGCCTTATGGCCATTTTTTAAAATATCAATGTTTATTTTATTTTCTCAATTGATATAGGGGTTTTCAAGGGTGCTGAAAACGATGAGATTGCCTGGCATTTTTTATTTTCAATATTTCGGCCATTTTGGGCCCTATTTATGCAAATTAGCTGAAATCTGATTGGCTGAGAAGTAATCGGCCCATATCTTCATTAGTTTTAGGGATATTTTGATATTTATGACACCTACCCCCACTAAATCGACCCCAAGGAATTCAATGGTATCAACAAAATATGAAAGAATTGCACATGTCTACACAACATACTGGTAGTCTAGCTGGAGGTACATGACGTAACGTTTGTTTACACTCAGAGTGGCGCAGTGTGGAGAGACAAGAAGGATGGAAATGTTATCCGCTGAAGCGGATCTCTCACTGCCCCTCGGTACACATGCGGAGATGGGAGGGGGATGCTCCATACCATACCACTGGGTTAGCGTATGACACAAGGAAATAGTGAGTCGCAAAAAGCCAACAACAAGGCACTCGACTGAAGACATCTCTCAACATAGCAGCGGAAGCGGATCTCGAGTGGGGAATGGGGGTTGTGTATAATTACATCGCAACTCCTTGCCAACTTCTCAGATGGATTTTTGTCGGACAAAAATAATTACGATATGCATTTGTTAACAGTTTTTTTATTGCAGCATATGAAACCATGGAAACTACTAACGTTGCCATGTGAGCCTTGCAGATCCTTCTAACGTGTAAAAAGTTGTCAGGCTTAAAAGTTCACACAAGAGCAGAGGAGTACCGTGATCAATGGTAGGTTCCTTATATATATATGGTACTGTGGACAACATCTGGGTGGGGTCGGTTAAGTATACATGGAATATCTTATTACTTGAGATGCGATGAACCTGAGAAATGTAGAGCTATGTAGATCCGCAGGGTCATTGACCAGGTTAGAGGGCCGAGGGGCCAAACCTTGCGGGGTTATAATAGACTCTCGTTGCTTTATATATATAAGCGTATGTCGCCGTGTACTGTGTATACATAGAGATGTTAACGGTAGAGATATTTACGTTTTACATCTGCGATGAAGACTTGCATAACCGATTCAATCATTCACACTTCATGACCGGAGTTTAATAGACAGAGAGACCGTCTACATATCATGTTTTATATTTGGGCACGAACATAATGTCACATTCAAAGCGGATTCCTAGAGGTTAATTTAGCACTCAACGACATCACAAATTGAGAGCTCGCACGGGATATGATTTGAACCACATAGTTGAAATGACACGTATAACATACATATTTATTACAAAATAAAATGCAAAAGTATTCAACTGACATTTAATTGCCCACTGTCTTATAACTGCCAAAGTACCACTCCCACAAAACTATGTAGTAGCAAAGGGGAGAAGCTGAATTTTATTTCCCCCAAAAAAATGTTGGCAAGGGAAACTGAAATAATGTCTGTGCATAAATAATGCCGATAAAATAGCGACCTCTCAGTGGGGTGGACACTTAAAAGTTCATCTAATAAAATAGTCGAATGACTACCATATCCTGTATACATATTAAAAAGTTCTCATAGAAATGATGATCTATGCTCGCCTCTCCAGGGCTGAATAGAAGAGAACTTAGAAATATGCGCCAGATTTAAATTGGGTAGACTGTGGTTGCCATATGACAAGGTTTAGTAATGACGAGCGCCAACGTCATGGTTGTGTGACTACGGGAAGTTTACCAACAAACCAACTTTGCATATCGCGACACATGTTTTACCGCGCGACTCCTAGTAATATATACTCAAGTTGCTCCTTCTTTCACCGCACATCTCCGAACCAAATTCTCCAATGATGCAGACCCGAGACAACAAACGTACGTATGCATAGTGGTGCATGTGCGTAAATTATCTATTAATGTAGCAACTACATACCGTTATTGACTTAGGCGAAGTTAGAGGTAGCGTTTGTTGCTCGGATGGGCGTTTTCTGTAGAAGAGATGGCAGTGTCGAGCAGTTTGAGAACTTATAAGCTGGAAACGCGCTTTTTGCAATGGGTGTCTGAGCAGCACCCTCTCTTAACTAGAGTAATTTTGAGCGCAGGCAGGTAGAGAAGTACTGTGGCAATGCCTCTGACGTTAGATAATGATCACCGCCTTGCATTTAGTCAAAGTACAGCTAAATACTTGGGTAGTGTCTGATGTTGCCTCTTCTCCTTTGCCTGATGAGTTCAAATTTATGTATGCGTTTGTTTGGCATGGGGTTTTCAAATATATACACATACAGAGAAGATGGATCTGTTGCACTGTATGCACCTCCCTCACCATACACTTCCCAGTTCCCGCCCACCTCGTGGTCTCTCCTCCAATCGTCGCACAGCGAGTAAGATGAATCAATCCAGGGAATCGCGCTGTTAACGACGAGAAGAAAGACTGCTCATGAACTAGCAGCGTTGGATCTGGTTTGGACCGGACGGTCAACTGGATCAAACCAGCCTCAGCCGAATTCACCAGCAGTTGCTTCCTCCCTGTGTCATTCAACTCCGTCCAACTAGCCTCGATAATATATTTTTATTAATCTTGTACTTTACACCTGCTTTATTTCTCAGTAAAGTCGAGCATAGTTTGATTAAAACCCAATATACAAAAATCATGTTTTCATTCGTCATACAAAAAGGTTTTTTCCTATGTCTTACGATTTAACTAGTCTTTCTTTTCATCATGATACGCGCCAAAATATTATCTTACTATCGTGACTGTATTGTTGTATAATACCCGTTAATTATTTCTATGAAAAAAAAGATAATACTCTCAACAGTGCATAGTATTTGTTACTTTTCTTGTTGAATATTATCATTTTCATGTCGACAAACCTAATCTAACAAGAACCAATGATAAATCACTTGCACGCGAAGAAAAATGGCCTGTCCTTAGAATGACTTGCAGATGAATTGAAAGGTAATATTATTTGTTTGTCGGTCGTTCTCTCAGCCGGGAACCTCTACGTAACGCTTTAAAACTTTAGATTTGACTTTACTGACTTTTTAGCCCTTAAAACCCACTATCGAAATTACTAACATTTTACTCACTGCGAGAAGCCTGCCTTGAACTGCCCTTAATTGAGTTGGAGAAAAACGGATCTCCATTCAGGATTCTCCTCAGAAATATACAAGATTGTAGTTTACCTAAGGTACAACCCAGAGGCCTGAGGCCATGATCTCCCAAACCCTTATTATTATTATTGTTATTATATTGGGTGCTGGTTTAATGCATTATGCTGGTTTTCAGACCCATCAGATAAAATTGAGCTTCAAAAGTTACATAATATCAAACTATTTTCTCAGTTACCTTAAACATATAACCAGGGTTTAATGATTATCTAAAACCACAATATAGGGTTTCCTGAAGAAAAGAAAGAAGGGGATAATCCCTGCGCAAAAGAAAATGAAAAAGAAGGTAATAGTATGAAGTACATCAGGTGAAGTCGCATGAATTTCATATTGTGTACTAAATCAATGAGGGAAAAATAGATTGATAATTATGGTGATAAATCATAACTTTATACTGCACTAAGGAGTATAATATTTAGCTCTAATCTTAAATGTTCCCCAAACGTGTAACATACAATTCACTTCAACACCATATATTCGTATATGTATTTGCAGGGAAAATGTGTTTTTGAATTTCTAAATATTCTCACTCATGCATAAGGAGCTATAAGGCAGCTCGTTCCAGATAAAGCCCACTTTATTAATCGGGCTTTCCTCATTCAGTAACTCCAAATAGCTAGAGCCTGTCGTTCGTTCACCATTCTTACTTAACCCATGCTTTATAGCACAATACTCCCTCCTGTTTTGTAGGGTAGTGCATAATTCGCTATTCGGTATTATTCGGTATATATTTGTATCATCATATTACATCTTTTCTGTGAATAACGGTCCACCATATTCTATGCATCTCAATATTTACACGTGCTAAGTTAGAAACTAAAACTTTAAGTTTCTGAGCTAATATTTTAGATGGTGTTAGAACTGATTTTGTGAATGTCGCCACTTATAGAAGAAGGGTTTTTTCAAATCCAACCTTAAGCCCGCTAACATTGCTTAATATTGCACAATACCGTATTTTCCTGTTTATAAGCCCGTCCCCGTTTATAAGCCTGCCCCGTTTACAAGCCGGGGGGTAAACACATCTTATGGTAAAATAAGCACTATAACCCTAACCCCGAATATATAATAAGCCTGTCCCGAATATAAGCCTGGTCTGTTCACCATATGAAATTAATATAAGCCCGGGCGTATAAACGGGGAAATACGGTAAATGTTTCAACAATAAGCACTTATTGCAGTACCACGGCAGTGCTTCCTAGTATTTTTTATTATTGCTTCGATATTTTGTTAGTCCCACTAGCTCTTAAAAATAAAAGACTCAGGGTATAAAATATTTTTTTTTTATTTCTTGGCATTTATACACATTGGCAGTCGTAAAGCCTGAAAACATAGTAACTATGTAACTACTAGTAAAGCAGTACAAATAGCAATACGAAATCTGATATAATATTGAAATTATAACAAAGCATTGTTGATTCGCCCAATATTTGTGGTGGATGGTAGGTAAATAAATTGAGAATGAGGCAGCTTTGGGAAATTAAATGTTTATTTAATTTTTATTAAAAGATTTATATAAATGAGTTTTAAATAATAAAAGGAGGGTATATAAATAGAAGATGGTTGATAATAAAATTGGTAAAAGTTGATGAATGGTAAAATAGATTTTTTGTAGATAAAATTGATTGAATGATATAGATAATTAGCCAAAACTGCCAATTTGATTAAGAGTAGGGATGTGGAGGGTGGGTTTTTATGAGGTATGATTTATGGTAAGTTGTTAATTTTTCTGCTTATTGCAGTATAAAATTAGGAGTGTTTGTTGGTCCTTTTAGGACAGTCCTTGAGGCCTGAGGGCCAAGTTCTTTTGTTTTTGTGATAAGAGCCGAGTGGCTTATATTAATATATGTTGGGTTATAGGAGGAGTGGTTTTAAGGTTTGTTTAGAGTCTGTTGCCCCCGTGAGGTCAGTATATTACTAGGGATGCAGGGGGTTGCTTATGGCATTCCTAATTGCGTGGTTCACTTTAGCACCGTCTGTGTGTATATACTTCTTATAGGCATCGGATGCCCATCCGATGTAATGGAGCAGCCTGCTGCAAACGCGTTTGTCGCCGCAGCTTTGCGCAGGCTGTGTAAGGTATATGGGCGGGGATCCACACCCATTGACACAAGTATAGCCTTCCAGTGGCGAGCCACGTATGTGGCTGGCATCGGGTTTCTGGTTCCTGGGAACATGAAACAGGCATCTTGTGGGTGTCTTGTCGGCTGGCGGCATAGCATGTCCTGTATGGCCTGGACAATGCATATGCTTTTGTCGGATGATTGTTGTAGTGTGACAGTTTTACACTGGTATGCCGACTGTAGGTTCTTTGCAGATTTAATTTTTACTAGCACACATTGATTCCTTATTACAACGTCTGCCCTAGTTAGGTGGATGATGGGTCTAAATTTACTGAGCGTGGGGGCCAGGACCTCCGATTGGCGTAGCCCAGCATAATATATAACGAGCAGTGCGGCCTTTACAGTTTGGGCCGTCTCGTCCGCTGATATATTAAGTATAGCTGCTCTTATCACCTCTGATGGGACCGGGAGTCTCACTGCACAGATGGTGAGATAAGAGGGGTTTGTGGCGTCCACTCCTACCTGAGTGCTGAACTTCTCAAACCTCCTTACTGCTGCTTCCCTGTTGTCCCTGGTTCCCTCTGCCCAAGCCTCGGTCTGTCTCCTTGCTGCTTTTCTCAGTAGTGGAGCGATGATTCGGCCTGTAATGTGAGGAAAGATACATTGTTTTAAGTGCATATAGGCATGGTTCGATTTCACATAATGATTGTTCATTCATTGTACGTTCTGCAGCATGTCTATGTTTGTTGTGAAGGTGTGAGCGGCTCAGATTATCGGCTAGCGTATTCTCTACTCCGGGTATATGTTCATAGCTAATTTTAAGGTCGAATAGTGCTTGTACCATCCACGCTAAGCGTGCAGCCTCGAGGATTACTCGGTTTTTGCCTCTGCCAGTCTTAAACACTGCCACGCTTGCGAGATTATCACACATGATTAGTATGTGCCCTTGTATTGGTCAGCGCCGCCTACCTCGGATAGGCAGGCATCGACGACTATGGTCTTCGTGGGGCTGCTTGATGGAATTACCGCCCTGCCATTCCATTGGTGGCAGAAACCGCTGAACCATTGTAGGTCCCTTTTCATATCTGCGTTTATATTGACGTATTTCTTACCCTGCATATCCCTCAATGCCTCAAGCAATCTACTAACAAAAAGGCAGGCCGGGCCCACACATTTGGATACATGTATGAGGGACCCGATGATGGATTGAAGTTCGCGTCTGGACATTGATCGCCTCTTGATGTACTTCTTAACCGTGGCGAGGATTTGATCGATTTTGTCTTTATTAATGCTGAGTGTCATCTCGGGGGCATTTATATCAATGCCGAGCCACCTCACTACTGCAGTAGGGGGCTGTCTCTTGTCTTCAGCCTCCGGGAGACCGAGTTCCGCAAACAACTTGATGGCTCTTTCATAGTGTCGAGTAGCTGTTTCGCGATCCTTTGATATTATTACTAAATCATCGAGGTACATTTTGCTCGTGATGCCCTCTCTCGCCAGCACACCCACTATCGCGTCGGCAATCCTTTGCATATGGCAAGAGGAAGAGCGGGCCCCGAATGGCATGGTGACATTGAGGTAGTAACTTTCATTCCAGCGAATACAGAGTAATGGCCAGTCCATGGGGTCTGATTTGAAATTTTTATAGGCCCTGCTAATGTCGATTGTGCTCATGAATGCGGAGGGGCCAATTTTACAGAGTTCCTCTACTAGACTATCAACGGTGGGGAGGCTGTGCGCGCGTTGTTCGCCCCATACGCTGTTTTTAAGGAGAAAAGCGTTTACGGATTTTTCCTCCGGAAAACTTAAGTCGATGATAACACGTCTCTAATCTGTGTCCCTTTTTTCTCTGGACATCATGGGGGAACAGTGGTACCATCTGTCGAACGGTGCGCTGTCAAGTGGGCCCACCAGTCCCCCCAGGCGTATTTCTTTATTCACGAAGTCGTCGATCTTTTCCCTAAATGCGTTAGCGCTAGAGTGATTCTCCCCACTGTCTAGATGTGTGACGGGCCCAAGGTAACCCATAGGAAAGCCGTATGCGATTAAGTCATACAGCTCTCTCTCATCCTTATTGTTGCAGAGATATTTCTTCCAGTTATGTAATTTCAAGCTAGTTGGAAGTTCAATTTTGGCAGATAAAGCGTTGGGCATGCCTGTACTGTGCACTGCCGAGTAGATGGCCTTGTATTTGTCATACTTGTCGTCAATACACATGTCGGGCCACTCACTAAGTCTATATGCTGCGTGTGCGTGGGGTGAGAGATCTACTTCTCCCCTGTCCCTCTTTCCCGCACATATGTCCCTTATCTGTGCAAAATGTTCATCATCAATAAGTGTACTCACGTTCCTGTGTTGTGGAGTCGTGGCATCTGTATATATGTTTCGTTCGGGCATGTAACTGGCAGCAGTTGACCCGATGACTGGCTTCTTGTTTACAGGGCGGCCATCTTTGGTCGTAGTCTCACCTGGCGCGTGGCTGCGTGAGAAGTCAACACTACCATGTGCGGGGGGCGTGGCACCACGGCCCGGGTGTCTGTCTTGGCTCGCTCTCGGTTTGAATGGCGGCGCCTCCACATTCCACTGGCTGGAGACGCCGTCTACTCGTTTTTTGCTGCGGAGCTGGAATGTGACTGAGATGAAACATTAGATCTGTTATTATTACGAGGAGGGTTGAAGTTTTGGCCGCTACCACCCCTGTTTGTTCCCTGATTGTTGCTGTTAGTATGACTGATCTTCCTCATGCAGTCTACAATGGAGTGAACACAACTCTTTCCGATCGAGTCACAATACGTACAAATATGCAAGTGATATAAATTGGATTCAGTATGGCTACTCGGGTGTCTGCATCCAGAGCGGGAGTTATAAGACCTGCACACAACTTCCGTTTGACCTGAGGGGGCCCTGTTGTTTTGGTTAGCATTACTTCCCCGGTGATTATTGCTAGCTGTGCCGGCATTGTACGCTCCACTGAGGGCGGAGGCACTGCCGTGTGTTAGACAGAGCCTAACCCGTTCATCTTGAATAGCATGCCTATCTTCCCACATAATAGTCCCATTTTCCACCGAATCCCAGATATAGTCGGACCATTTACGTACCGCCGCCCAGGGCTGGTCAAGAGAGTCTTTGATAACTTTCCTCAAGTGATCATTAATATCATGGTAATCTCTACTACTGTAAGCACAGGGATCATCTAATAACGATAGGGTGGCGTCGACATACTCCATGGCCGTCATGGTAGCTCGAGCCTCCACCTTTTGTTTCACAGTTGATACACCTTCACGACAGATAAACATGTAGGGCTTAGCGAAGATATTTGATGAAAGCAAATCAGACATTATGTGTGTCTTACCATGGAGGCCCGAGGATTTTCGTTCCTTCTTGATTTCTCACTCTAGAAACCTGTCTGCGTCGAGCTGACGGCGAAGAATCTCAGGGGCATGTACCTCGGACCTCTGACGGCTGGACTTCTTGTGCTTCTTATGGTGACGAGGCGATGGGCTTCTGCGTCGGCGAGTGTCCTCCTCGGACTCGCTGTCCTCGGAAGAGTCCTCGGAAGTTTCAACCACCACTTTCTTGGAGCGTTTCTTAGGCTTGTCTTTCTCAGTCTGGGATTTTGCTGCATGTCAAGCGACAACCGCCAACTGTTGAGCCATGGTTTCAACCGTGCCTTTGAGGCCCTGCATGGCTGCCTCCATGGATTGGACTTGTGCGTCAAGCTCTCGGGTACTGACCCTGCTCCCACCTTTGGCTTTGGTGGGGACGGTCTTGTGATCGCTGCCGTCCTCAGGTGGGCTAGCGTCTGTGTGCTCAGGTGTGCCGGCACCGACATCTTTCATTCTTTTCGGTCTCGTACGTCTACCTCTAGGCATTGTGTTTGAGGGAATTATGAACCTGGAAGTTCTGCAGCGTTCTCGGGACTTCCTAGGCAGTAATATCCTCATATGGTAGTTTTCTGCTGTCGTGATAGAGTCAGCAGGGAACTGCACTCCCAGTTTAAATGTTGTATGGTAGGTGGTTGGAAGTGAAGTGAGGGGTGAGAGGAGTGAGAATGGTTAGTACGGGGTATGAATGTAGGTGGAGTGGTAGTAGGGAGGTTGTGATTGGCCGCAACAATGGCCTAGCATTACCTATTCAGTCATGCTATACAAATTGTTGAATGTACCTAGGGAATTTTTATTCTCTTAAAGGATGAGTGTAGTCTATAGCAAACTAATTCGTATGCACTTTAAATCTTATGGGTTTAAAATGATCATTGTTGTTATTACACTACTGTTCATTTATACCATTTGTTAGGCCTACTCTTAAGTTATGGTAAGCTCGGAAGAACTGTTTGTAAACCAGAGAGCAAATCCACTTTTCAATGTAAATTTGAGGAAATAAAATTCTATTATATAATTACTAACAAAGTACCCGTCCTCCGGACAGTCCCCCTCTCTCCCCACATTTCCCCCTCTCCTTCTTTTCCTCCACCTGTTCTCTGTCTCTCATACCTGTTTTTCTCTCCCAACCCCATCTCCGATTCCCCCACTCTCCCTCCACTCTTCCTCATGCTTCCCCTCCTCACTTTCTCTCTCTCCCCTCTCTCCCTTCCCCTACATCCTCTCACTCCCCTCTTTTCCCTCCCCCTCTTCTTTCCCTCCCCCACCCTCTCCCTCCCACCCTGTCCCTCTGCTTCTTTCATTCTCTCCCACCCTTTTCCCTTCCTCCCTCTCCTTCCCTCTCTCTCTCCTGTTGCTAGGGACTCTCACAGGACACGTTGCTAGGGAATCCCACATTGCTACAGACGATGGGAAAGGCATGATGTCAATCTCTTTTAGTTCCTAAAAGGGGCCTCCTGGGCTAAAAATAGTTGTCTAGAACACAACTAAAAAAACTAAAATGGGGTTCAAAATCACATTTTCACCCCAGATACCTTCACAAACCACTGTTTTGTTAGAAAGCTTGTTGAGGTGTGAGTTAAAGAAGTCTTAAGAGTTGATGCTTTAACTATCTAGAACCTTTATTTATTCCGCTCTGCCTCGTGCCTATACATGACGTCGTCTGCCTCACGCCTAACCCAAGAAAATGAGGAAAAGTCTGCTGTTCTTTGGACCTAGTATGTGGAATAACTTACCAGTGGTAGAAAAAGAGTTGATGTGGGAGAAACTAAAACATTGTTTGAAACTAAGAGATGACTGGATAGAGGTGTGAGGAAATGTCAGGAAATAGAAAGAAATCAGATTTGCGAGTGCAGATATTGCATATTATAGAGAGTATTATGACTTGAATGCAAAATGTCAACAACATATATAGGGTATTGAAATGTAAACTCTTCTTTCATATTTGGATGATGTGGATTGATTGTTTATATCATGTGTTAATATGGGGAACAAATGTGAGAAAATGGTAAATAATGATGTAGATTGTGTTCCTCAACTGATTGTCAGACTTTTTGGAGGTTCTCGTTTCATTGAAACAAATTATGAAATAACCTTCTGTCATAAATATGATAATAGAGTGACTTAATGTTAAATTATATTTAAAAATTTTCTTTTCATTTTTCGAATGACGAATGAGACATATCACATTGTGAAACTTCGGTCAATAAAATTTATTTAAAAAAAATGGCGGGAGGCTGGGATCCTCTACATCACAAGTGTTATATGTCCTGGCCTAGTGGCGCCCTCTTATGAATAAAGAGTCAACTTCCAGATCTAGCAGACAACCATTCCGAGTCCAACCTTCTCTATTCCTCTAGTGTTTATTGTTCTATCTCAATATCCAAACTACACGCAACATGGTGGCAGCGGTGAAACGATAATGAGAAAACATCCAAGCAACTAAGGTGGGAGTGATTGACTATAACCTACTCTGCAATCCAAGTATCTCAGCCTAGATTTGCATCTCTGCCTCTGAATAGGCCTACGTACTCCACTGTCAAAACACATGTGGCTGTCAACTGAACTGTCAAAACGTAAACACTGCTCTCACTTCTGATGTGCTAAAGCTTACTGTGCTACTTTTGACGACTAACAGGCCCTGTAACAGGGCTCCTGAGGGGGATGTCTAATTTCTCTTGTCGCTACCAAAAAACGGCAATTGTCGTTTGTCCCTAAGGAAATTCTTCTGTCGTTTGTCGCCATATTTTCATAAAACAGCAGAATTTTTGTCGTTAAGGACTATTAAGGTCTTTGTCGATTTGTCAGGCTAAGAAAGTATCTTTGTCATTTGTCACTAGTTGCCTTTGAAATTTGTCGATCTAAGAAAGGGCTGTGTCGATTTGTCGAATTAACCCCTCGAGAGCCCTTGTAACAGGCCCTGTGGACTTATTGAAACCTCTATATTTGTTGTGTATGCTGGTACTGCCCAGAGAGGTCTAGTGTGATTTTGATGCTGGTGCTGCTGCATGTCAACATAGGAACAAGGCTACTGCTCTCTGCTACTCATAGACTCTCTCTCTCTCTCTCTTCTAGTCTACACTCTCCCTATGCAGGACATGTAGTAACCTCATGCAGGTGGTGGATTTAGTGTGTCTCTCTAGTAACTGTGACAAAGTGTACCAACCTAATATAAAAGCTATTTCGCCCTCTGAGACACTACTCAGGCCTATTGACACTATAGTCTATACTATTATAAGTAGGGCCAGTGGAGACCCATTGGTATTTGTCCAGCCACTCCAACAATATATTTCAATACTTCAACAGGCCTGATGAGCCAGCCCCTGTATCAGGCATTCAACCTCCCCAACCTCAACTTTTGGACTCTAATGTCACAGAAAACTGGAAACTCTTTAAGCAAAAGTGGCAAATTTATTCCGTAATTGCTAAACTGGATAAACAACCTATGCCATATCAGGTGGAACTCCTACAACACTCGCTTGGGGATGACGCTCTCAGGACGTATTATGGCTTCAAATTTGCTACTTTTGAAGCAGAGAGGACAGTTGATGATATAATCGCCAAGTTTGAGGTGTTCGCTATTGGAGAGGTTAATGAGACTTATGAATGATTCATCTTCAACGGCCATGTCCAGAATGAAGAGGAATCATTTGAGAGTTTCCACTCTGGCATTCATTCCCTAGTTAGAACGTGCGGCTACTGTGATGCCTGCATCAACTTCATACTCAGAGATAGGATTGTTATTGGCATACAGACTCAGACACCCAGACCTCACTACTGAAGGAGCAGAAGCTCACCCTAGATAAAACCATTGATATATGCAAGGCTGCTGAAAATGCATCCGCTCAGGGATGTGTTATACGCCCAACAACAGTCATCAAAGTGACACCTTACTGGGATCCGAGGAAAGCGTTGACGCAAGGGAAGAAATCAAGCAAGACAGAAAAAATAGATCACCCGTCCAAAAAAACTGATGTCAGCTCTCTACCAAGAAGGAAAACCTATTGCTTTCTCCAGCGGTACTCTAACAGACATGAAGAAACGTTATGCCAAAATTGAAAAAGAGATGCTTGCTCTCTCAAATGGACTGAATAAATTCCACCAATACACCTATGGTAGGGAAATCAAGGTCATTACGGATCACAAACCACTTGTATCAATCTATCAGAAGCCACTCACCAAAGCTCTGAAAAGGCTACAGAACTTGCAGAAGACGCAAGACTACCAGTACACTCTGGAATGCAGAGCTGGAAAGAATCTACCAGTTGCTGACACCCAATCCAGAGCACCCCTACCACATCAAGAGACAGTGGACAGAGAAACTATCAAGAATGTTTACCACTCTCCACTGAAGGAGTAAGTTCTCCGAGAAGTAAAATGTGCCGCACTAGAAGATGAGTCAATGTCTCTCCTAAAAACCATCATCATGGAAGGTTGGCCCAGGCAAAAATCAGAACTTCCAACATGTGTTACACTGTACTTCAATTTCCGCGATGAGCTCACCGTGCAAAATCATACTACGAGGAATCATACTATGAGGAGAATGTATTGTCATCCCTCTGTCCTTATGATCACACATGAAGAAACAGATTCATGCAGGTCATCTTGGAATAAACTCCTGTGTTAGGAGAGCCAGAGAAATTATTTACTGGCCAGGTATGTCATCTGAAATCCGACAATATGTTGAGAGATGTGGCACCTGTGCTAGATTTAGTGACCGCCAACCGACTGAGCCTCTTGTAATGTGTGACACTCCAGATAGACCTTTCGGAACTGTTACAACTGATCTGTTCAGTCTTGACATGACTACCTAGTAACAGTAAACTGCTACTCAAACTTCATTGAGGTGGATCACATGAGGGTTACCAGTTCAGAAGAAGTCATTGGGAAGTTAAAGCTTCAGTTTGCCAGATATGGCATCCCTGATACACTCATCAGTGACAATGGCCCTCAATATTCTTCAGCCGCTTTCCAGAAATTCTCTACAGACTGGTTGTTTAAACATGAGATGTCGAGCCCAGGTCACAGCCAATCAAATGGAGCAGCTGAAGCAGCTGTTAAATCTGTATAGAGAATGATGCATAAGTGTGCTGCGAACAAAGAGGACCCATACATTGGTCTCCACAACTTAGGAAACACCCCTACTGAAGGACTAGCATCCAGCCCGAGCCAGAGGCTTATGGGGAGAAGGACAAAGACTCTACTTCCAATAAGCCATGATGCTCTCCAACTGACTACACCAGTAAATGCTCGTCCTGCCATAGAAGCAAAGAAAATGAAACTGGCAGAATACCACCTTAGCAAGAAAACACTGAGGCCATTAGAGGTGGGAGACACTGTAAGGATTCAACCTAATCCCAATGGAGACAAAGTCTGGAAAGTATGTATGTATGTATGTATGTATAGGTTTTTATTTCCGGAAGTGTACATCTTCAATAATATAACAAATTTTGACACCGAAAAAGGGGGTGGGTCTCCTCTATGAAACCATACCCGATGTGCATTGGGAAATATGTCAGTGCATGCAAAAGTGCCACTGACCAGTCACAAAAGTGCAATCCATTCAAAAAAGCAGTTTTGCACCTGGTTTTGCACCTGGTTTTGCACCTGGTTTTGCACCTGATGCAATGTGCATCATCAGATGCACTCCAAAAATGCGTATCAAATATATGTATATAAATCTGGTATCAATGCATTAGCTACATGCAGTTGAATTAATGAATGTTAGTCAAAGTTCCACCCCAAATAAGAGTATTGCCTATCTCTGCCTGTCTCAAAAATATTATTATATTTCATAAGGTAATGTATGAAAACATTCATGGTGAATACAGCGTTTTTCAATGTAAATGTCAAACTATTACAGGCCTATAAAGAATAAAATAGAATAATATAGATCTTCCTGAGGGCCCCCTTTGGAAAAAATGGAGTTACGTTATTAAATTTATACAGTAGGAACTGTGAGCAGAAAACTAGAAGGGAAAAGCTATGAAGTCGCAATAGGCCAAGGCAAACAGTACAGAAGGAACAGAGGCCACCTCAGAGCAGTCCCCCCGGCAACACACTCAATTCCAAACTACCAGACCAACAACACCAAAGCTAGCACCAGCCCCCAAACCTCTCAACCTCTGCTGGGGCCGAAGGTAACTCCATCTACAAAACCCATTACAATATCCAATCTACACACAACAACAACTATCGTCATCGATGTCAGACTCTCACGTTCACACAGACGTTCTCTCTTCCCTAACATATTCCCAGTAACATCGGGGAAAGTTTTGTTCCCGCCCACCTCCCTATTTACCATCTACTTATGAATGAACGTTCTACGGACTTGACGATAAATATTCTTATCCAGAACATTGACCCTATACCTAATATGACATGAAATCATTTTAAATGAAATAATTACCCCACTACGAAATAAAACATATAAATAAAATATCAGTCTTCCGTCTTCCGGAAGTATCAATAAGACATATAGCTTGGTTTACAATGAAGAAATACTAACCACTTTAGGCGAACCATTTCACTGAGGGCAATCAGGGATTTCATTAGAGCAGGACACTATTTTTTAAGTATTATTATTATTGAAACTTTATTTTCTATTTTTCACACATTTATAGGCCTATGCAGTGATGTAGGAAGCGGGCCCCTCCACCAATGAAAGTATGTGTGTTTGTGTGTGTGTGTGTGAGGGGGGGGGGGGCATGTCAAAGTATGATTTGCCCCCCCCCCTTCCAACACACTATTTTTAGCTTTATACCAATTTTCGAAATGAAAAATGAACCAAAGATTCCTTCAGATAGAGAATGCCCTCTCTCTGTAATATAAAATGCCAGTAAAGTTCTGTAACTAGAGGGTTTCAACCTTTTCAGTGTTTTATTAACACATAACACATTAACATATAACACATTAACATATAACATGACCTCCAGACAGGGTCAACGGACCTGTAGCGACCAACAAAGTAGATGGGGAGGCCCCAGATTCCGAGTACATGTGACACAAAGAAACCCCTCTTTTCTACCTCTTATCGTAGAAATCGCTCTACCCGTATATTATATGGATAGTGAACAATTCTCAATATATACAATAAATAATACAATATAAAATAAATACCCGACGTGAAAATCGGGTCACCTAGCGGCGATTTTAGGAATTACCTCCGTGGCTAGAGAGGTAAACTTTGTTTGGCGCCAACAAGGGATATAAGGAAGAGATTCCTGCAAAAAGAAATTCTTTTGCAATTTGTTTTGGGTCACCCCAAATATTTCCTTACTATTTGACCGGAAAACAAGTCCATGTTACTTCGATTTTATTTCCAACCTATAGTTGCTGAAACTCTATTTAATACTTTAATACTAAAAAGAAATTGAAAAATGAAATTTAAGTATGTACTTTGTTACCATCTTATTTTGCTGCCTCTTCTGACCACTCTGTCAGGAGCGGCTGATTTAATTATTCATAGTACCATTATTATCTAATTGTAGCTATATCGCTGGCTACCTCTTGTGTTTCGTCTCTTGCTTTTTTTACTTAACTATTTATATACTAGAACACCAGTAGTAAGGGCCACCCATGTGTCGTCGACGCATGGGTGTATTGTTACCCTTACAAGAGAATCCAATAGTCACACACCGGTAGGGCTTGAGATCCTCCCTATGAAGGGAGATTGACCCACCGATTGTATCGCGCGATAAATAAAAGTATCAACAACAACAACAACAACAACTTGCAATGTCAAGGTAGTTAATTATTTCAATGATTATTTTTTATGTGCTCCTACTGTTGATGAATGTAGTTGGGCCAGGGATACTGTTATTTCATTGCTGAGATATTTAGGATTCTATGTTGCATGGTAACCTCGCCTTCTAAAGTCTGCAAATAATTAGGCTTTGACATTAATTCTGACGATATATGTCATTATTATTACCTATTGACAAGGTTAAAAAGTTAAAGCTCCTCTCAAGAATGTATCACTAAAAAAGAAATGGAACGAGCTTGTGGATATTAGTTATTGTGCAACAGTTTGGCTGCACTGGCCGCACTTTTTGTAGGAAATTCTTTAAAACTTACAAAATTATGGTAACTAAACCTATATATCCAGGATGAAAATATCTGCTGCATTTTCACAGAGATTTGAAGTGGTGGGCTGTTTTTTCTGCTCACTTCAATGGCAAACGTTTCATCACCAAGGATGTATAACGCCATGGTTTCTGATTCGTCAAGTATTTTGGTGTGTATTTAGGTTGTGATTGGCTAGCTGGTACCTGGGATGACAATTCTATATTCTTCGAAGATTCTACCTGCAAGCATTTATGCTACAAACGTACAGATGGTGTGCTGGCCCCAAATATTATTATACAAGAACTATATCCGATCGTAATAGGTGTGAGAAAGTGGAAGCATCTTTTCAAAGGATAGGCTCGATGAACTTTACTGGGTGAATTTCATATTTAATATCTAATTGGAACCAACTTGTATTTAAAGATTTTTCATTATGTGACAAATACGCTACTCTCAGAATGCGCTGTTAAGTACGAAATTTAAGATACATTGTCAAGGCATGGAGCTTTTGCTCTTATGCCCGATCATTATTGTCACCTGGGAGCAACTCTCACATACCTCAACGCCACCTACAGTCACCCATACCTCAGTACACTATCCCCGGTACTCTTCGTCACTTCCTCTCGGACCTTCCACCGGTCAACACCTCCTCCAGCTTATCCGCTATTTTAATTTCCCACCTCTCCCACCCTCTTCTCTCATCTCCCCACTCTCCCCGGGCCTAATTAAATTTCAATTATTATTTATTATTTTCTCCCTCTTTATATAATTTTTACCCCCTTATATATCTACCTTACTCATTATATCATTTACTCAAAATAAAAATTATATCTCCAAAGCCACGCTTTTAGTCTTATGTTCACAGATACCGCAATAATGAACAATTGATAGTCGAAGTACACTTTTGATAAAACTAGATAATCAATAATAAGATAATATTAGGTTAAAGCCCAAACTTCATAGGATATCATGTATATATTTTCTAGCCGGGGTAATCATATCCAACAATCGCACACATGTATTTTATGTAATTCTCATCTATTAAAGAAATGGGGAGCTATTTTTCATGGAATTAATTATAGCAGACAACTTGTATGGATGCCGCCATTGCTATAAGTCACGTGACTGGGAGTGACGTCACATACCCTCATACCCACAACATAAACAATAGCCCGCAGTGCCTGAATGGACACACTCCTATTTTTCCTCAATTGATTTGAGCCATATTCATATGTAAATGAATGATGCTCTATATAAAAAGGTTAGGCTGGGAAATATCTGCCATTGACAAATGCAGGGAAAGGTGTTAATTTAACCCCTTCAACCCCAGCCTCCCCAGGGGAATTTGGGGGTGAATTTCCTACAATTAATATGCATATATCTGAGTAAAAACTACATTTCAACACTTTCTTTCACCATAAGATGTTTATATCACCTTGAAGCACTTCACATAGAGATCCCAAATTTGAAATGGTTATGTACTCAAAATCAGTTACCATGGCAACGCATTGTTTAATTAAAATAGTTAGTTTAATTTTGGGTTCATACAAAGATGCTTTATTATATGGTTTAAATAATCTTGGATCTAGATTGGTCATGTCACTAGGAACATTTTGATACCAAACACATCAGGGGATTCCTAAAGGTTACCTTGGAAACGTCATACGATAATACCTACCCCTATAGGGTTTACCAGAATACCATTATAGAGAAGGTATGAGAATAGATACCCCTGTATTCAATTTGATAATTTTCCTACTTAATGCAAATCTTTTGATTATTTGTTTTCTCAAGTCAGTCTAAATGACTCCCCTATTAGATTAAATTAGTTTTTACATTATATGTGGCTGTTACCATAGCAATCAAATGAAAACACTTGTATTAACAAATTAGAATTTTTTTCTATTTTTGGTTGCCATGGTAACAAAACTACCCCAATTTGACAATAAACTATATTACTGAATTCTCCTTGTTGAGACCTTTCTTCTGATACCACACTTGCCTATATCAGGAGATTTCTGAAAAATCATTGTTTTTCTGAGAGAAATTGGCCTAGGGTATATATCCCAAGTTGTTTCCATGGTTACCTTTGACAAACACAGAAATAAATGGATTCGTGCAACTAATTTTGATATGCTTGGCAACAATTGAGAGTTTCAGGAAATTTGGGTGAATGTTTTAATGGAAATTAATCGTTTCAATTTATAAATAATTTCGAGTGAAAATTGATGTATTTTATCAAGATCTGTTTCCATGGAAACAGTTTTTCGAGTAGAACTATATTATTTCTCTAAAAATATCAAGGTATCAAAGGCCTTGAAATCTAATGTTTTTATAAAGACAAATTTCTCAAAATAGCTAAATACAAACAGGAAAGGTGATAAAAATAAGCCCTAAATTGTTACATTGTTTCCATGGTTACCATTCTATCCCCCTTGAGTTGCCATGGAAAAAAATACTAGAAAATGAATTTCCACTATGTATGCTTTATGGTGATACCAAATACACTATAATACATAGTTAAACAAAATTTCTATAACTATGTCAAATTTGGTCAAATTTGCCCAAATGGGCAAAAATAAGCAAGATTTGCCCACGTGGGGCTGGCAACAATTGTTGCCAGTGGGGGTGAAGGGGCTACTGAGGGTTAGGGTGAGGCAAGGGAGAGGGGTGGAAGTGTCAAAACATTGCCGCCGCCGCCATTACTAGCATTAGTGGCGTTCACTTTCGGCGCAGTAGGGAGCTTTAGTTTCACTTAAATCGTGGGGTCTAATGGGTGAATAAGGTGTATTTATGATCTGTTTATAATAGTATGAATATCCAAATCTTCTCATTGATAATACATCATATAATTATGTATATACCAATGCTTCAAAATAAGCAGCTGTAAGTTCAATGCTTGTTTACCGAGTAGGGTGACCAGTCACACCTACGTCACCAATAAACGTAAATTACCACCAGTGGCGCTGTTGGTCACCAATATGTCTGCCTCCTTGTAAGAGAGAAAGTGACTGTCTTTTCTTATATTTTGGGTGGTAAATAATGATGTCGATCATATATAATGTTGCACAAATACTCTGAAGACGATAATGTTTCTGCTATTTGCAAAAAAAAATGATAGTTTCCTAAATAGTGTTTGGGCTTAAAGACAAATAAAACCCCCCACCAATGTTGTGTCGTATTCAGTATTAAGAGTGAGTGTTATCTGACATTACGTAATATTGCCCAACCTAATCATAATTATATTAATTTGTTTTTATTTTGATACAACTGGAAGTTTATTCAGTTCACAGTTTAGACAAAGCTCGTAGTAGTACATCTGGATCAACTTGTGGACTCTATAATAGTTGTTTATTTAAGGGTATTAACAGTAGCCGATATATCGACGAAGAATTTTTTCCACTGAGTTTGTTCTTCCTTATTTGCTGGTCTGAAGCGGTTTAGATTTATAATCGTAGACACTTTAGTCCTCAGTTCGTACAGAAAGGTTAACCAGTCAGTTTTGCCTTCGTGAAATAACGTCAGACTTATATTAATTATTGATAAATGCCCATTTATTATTATTACCATCACATTTCCAAAATCGCTAATTATGCTAAGGTCATAGCATTGCTCGATGTATGCTTACCATCCACAAATAGATTTACAGGCATATATTTTGGAAGACCTGTGATATCACAGTAACATAAAGATCTGCAGTTCCTCTGTTTAGATCACTCTTTTGTAACATTTAAAGTTTCAGCAGCTGATTAGGGGAACCCTCATGTAATGTTTTCCTGAATACGTTGCAGGGAATTTGATGCGATAATTCACTCTTTACTGGTTGACATACTACATCTAATAACATGAAAACACCTAACATGGGATAACATGGAATACATAAATATACTCCAATGAAGGCATGCCGACATTCAATAGTGTGAAATATATTATAAGATATATAAGGATAATAAGCGTGATGAAGTAGGATATGTAAGGATAATAAGCCTTATTAGAGAACTTTACACTATCACTAATCTACTGTTAGAAATATTACCACCTGCTACTGTACTTTGCCTTCAAAACACCACGATATCGAAGATGGCAATTGCTATTACGATAATGATAATTGTTCATTTGATTCATGCTAGTGACTCTAGCATAACTCTGGTTGAAGCATAGATGGTGGCAGTCTTCCAAAATAGGGCAATGTATCTGTTGACATAGTGTAAAACCAAGGCATGAACCAGTATTTTGAAGCAGTCCTCTAAACGCTGACATGATATCAGCATTTGCTGCTGATATTGATGAACTTGGGAATAGGGTATTGATCTGTCCTGTAATGATGAACAAAATATAATTAGAGATAGTTCTGTACACTTCATCTAATCAACCTTAAGCTCCCATTACTCGGGAAGGGTTGTGTCTTTTATGTTCTATACCATCTATAAAACTTCAGACCTTATAGCATTGTTGTACTGACTTAAACAAAAACTCAAATCAGGGTAAAATGAATTAAAAAGTAGGGACGACGCATCATTAAAAAGAATGCTCAGAATACGAACTCGACATGGGCATTGACAGAAGAAGTATTCAAAGTAATTTGAATTAAAATTAAGAATGAATATTCTGATAGGGTTAATGCAGTTGTTGATATACCTGTAATAATGCTGTATTTAAGTAAATGCCAATAGTGGTATTCCTCTTGCCTCACTGCTGTACATAGGGTGTTGCCTGGTTCTGATTGGACCAGGAACCTGAGGCTTACCACTGGGAGAGAAGATCCGCTCCAGTCAAATGCATGCAGGGTGTCCATGGGATAGCCCGATGCCAAGGTGACTAACTGCCAGTTAGTGAAACTCAGTTCCCTACGCTTGGCATAGCTATGGTTTGTATAATAATCATGAATGTCGTGTTAATTGGTTACTTGCAAAAACTTGCGAAAGTATAATCCAGTTGGAATTTTGTACATTAATTTCTTAACTGGTATCAATCTAATTTTATAAAAAGAATGAAAGTATCAGGGCTACCTTTTAAACTACATCATCTGCTTTGATTATGGCCTAAAGAAATGGTTGTGTTGTGCCATAATGCACCCCAAATTTATTTGTGTTTCAACGACAACTAACAGTTCCATTCAAGTCTTAGAAGGTTAGAAGAACTGTGTCATACCTTTTACTGGTTCTGATGCCACAACAGACGGTTGGATTCTTTTTACATCTCAAATTAACAGCGATAGCAACGGAACACCTCAACAAATAGATCAAAGGCGACATCTGATAAAATGAAAGAATATTTCTAATTTAAATGTGCTAATAATACCAAATATAGGCTTACAGCGAGAAATTATATGTATTTTCTGTTCCAACGTGCCAATCTGACCATCATATTTTGAAATATGTACATGATATATGTTTCTTATAGACTTTAAGATATAACTAATGATATGATATACTTACTTGCAGGTATGCTATGCCCGATGGATATGCAATAAAAGTTACATAAAACCTAAACAGCCTTATTTCTGCAAAGACAACAAGGCCATTATATTATCGATTGATTGCATTTGATTGCTTGATAATGTATAATTTGTTTTTATAGGTAATAGATCACAACTTAGGACAAAACGAGCAAAAGGTCCCTTGACATGAAAGTGGTAAGGACTAGGCGAGGAAGGATGTGTTGATAGCTGGCCATCATACATATTATTATATATATCCCTCAAAGCACGGAAGCAAGTGAAATTGTACCTTCACAAAATTGTCCCTCAAAAAGTGGTAAACAAAGACATTGGCATCCACTTTGTTGCACCTGTAAACATAAGTATAGCCCCAAGTTATAATTGAGAGGTTTCCCGACTTTTGAATGATGTATATATTATGATATCCATATAATATAAAGCTAGAGCGATTTCTACAAAAAGAGGTAGAAAAGAAATGGGAGAAAGAGGGGTTTCTTTCTCCCAAATGTTCTCGGAATTTGTTGTATTACAAACCACTTTACTGATCTGTAGAGGTCTGTCCCCCCTCTCTGGATGTCGTCGTATGTGGTTTGTGAAGGTATTTGGGGTGGAAATGTGATTTTGAAGCCTTTTTTAAATCGGGATATCCACACTCTATTTATAGCCTGGGAAAGCCCCTGTGAGATACTACGTCATTAGCCACAAGCTACTGTGCCAATATGTATTGCTCTTAATATCATTGTGCTATGTGTATATTAACTAAAATGATCAATTAATGGTTTTTCCATTTTTTCTACATAATATACTTGAGTTATAGTAGTCAGCAATGACTAAGATATAGTGTATTTGTTACATAATGTTTTGTGCTGAATAAAAACATTTTAATTACAAAAATACAATTCAAGGGGGACCCAACTACATGCAGAGGAGTGGGAGAGTAAAGAAGCGGGGTGGGGGTATTGGAGAAGGGGAGGGGAGGAAGAGGGTGTAGGAGGGGAGAGTGAGGCAAAGGGAGAGGGTGGGTATATAGAAGAGGGGGAGGGGTGTGGAAGAAGAGGGGCAGGGAAAAGAGTAGGGGAAGGGACAGAGGGAAGGGAGAGAAAGCGAGGAGGGAGAGCATGAGGAAGAGGGTAGGGAGAGGGGGGTATCGGACAGGTATAGAGACCGAGAAGAGGTGGAGGGAAAAGTGGGAGAGGGGGAAGTGTGGGGAGAGAGGGAGACTGGAGGGAGAGGATGTAGGGGAAGGGACAGAGGGAAGGGAGAGAAAGCGAGGAGGGGAGCATGAGGAAGAGGGGAGGAGCAGGGGGAAATCGGAGATGGGGTTGGGAGAGAAAAACAGGTATGAGAGACAGAGAAGAGGCGGAGTTAAAAGAGGGAGAGGGGGAAGTGTGGGGAGAGAGGGGGACCGTCCGGAGGACGGGTACTTTGCTAGTATATAATATATTTTATCAAATATTCTATATAATATCACAGACCTAGATAAGGATAATATACAATATATAATATATCACATAGCCATACTCATACCTCGATACAAAAATGCATATGGGAATGGTTATAACCCCTTGAATATTTCCCATCATTTTCTCACAAATAATGGGTGTTACTCATCTGTTGCTATTGGTGCGAGATTCACTTCTTTAAATTGTTAGGTCTCAATTGTTATAATTTATATTGCATTGATATGTGTTATGTATGTAAATGAATGGTGACGCATGAGTGAACTTACGAAGTGAATCTATTGAGACTAGGTTTTAACTTGATATTATAACTTCAGAGACTTACAGTCTGCCTTTTTTTCCTTGAGACGGTCACTGGGGTTCCGCCATTTTGGCAAGGCGTTCCTGAACAAGAGCTGACTGTCGTCGTAGTTTGGGCAGCAGTGGTTTGGGCAGCAGTGGTTTGGGCAGCAGTGGTTTGAGCAGCAGTGGTTTGAGCAGCAGTGGTTTGAGCAGCAGTGGTTTGAGCAGCAGTGGTTTGAGCAGCAGTGGTTTGAGCAGCAGTGGTTGGAGCAGCAGTGGTTGGAGCAGCAGTGGTTGGAGCAGCAGTGGTTGGAGCAGCAGTGGTTACACCACATTCAAGAATACCAGCTCCTGCCGCTATAAAACAACAAATTTCAATTTATCCTCCATCTTGAAGTGTTTCAAAACTTTAAAAAAAAACATATATTGCCCTGTCTCGTCACTATTTATTGTAGTTGCAGCTAATCTTATACTCCATCTATAGTGCAATAATTGATTTGCTAATTATTAGAATTTCCATATTGATAGCGTTCTTTGATAGATCTTTTATAGATTCTATCTTCTCTGGAATATAGTGATGTTGGGAGACAACTGGTGTAATGAAATACCATGAGGATATAATTATATTATATGTAATAATTTGTGTTTTTATTGTGAAATATGATAACGTTAATATGAATGCCGACTGGCTCTAGACCAGCTTGTATGGTTAGAAGTTTTGTAATGTCAATATGAGGCAGGAATGGTTTCTCTATGATTACTAAACAAACATGACTGAAACGCAATATAATTATTTTATCAGCATACTTCAAGCAAGGCATTGGATCTAACATGGAGTTATCGGATAAATGGTTTTAAAGGTGAGTTTCCAAGTATTAATATTGCACATTTCTTTTTGCAAGATTTTCATACTGATCCGATGGTTTCAGTGCTGCTAAGTAAATTTTCAATTCACTGAAAAAATTGGGTTACTTTTCATAACTACCAAAATATGGCTGCTCTATGCAGCAGTTACACCATTGGTGCCATAAATCATGTAGCAAGACGATCTCTGGACCAATGGGGTAGTGGCCCCACAGGGCTGCTACCTGTTGTTATAGCATTAATACCCGAGTTTTTGGATGGTCTAAGTGGTCTGTTGCCTGGTGGAAACTCTCGGGGCTAACGCCCCTCGAATTGTCCAACAGGCAACAGACCACTCAGACCATCCAAAAACTCGAGGGTATTAGTGCTTTTAGACCCGGTTTGGTCAGATTCAACTGTAATTTACCACTTACTGACTTTACCAGTTCTTTCGACGTCTATAACCCCTATTCCTTACCGGAAGTTGCCAGAAGTGATTGCCATGGTCTATTGTCACAAAAATACACCCCAGAATCTCACCAAACTGGGTCTAAAGACTTATGAAAATGTGATCGGATTTCTTTTCGATTTAAAGAGTACGCAAATATCAATCTAAGCTGAAATCTTGTATTTTTGGTCTTCACCATTACGAAATTGAACAAGCTTTTGGGAGCAAGGTCTGGAAGGGTATTTGTGATCGAAAGAAGCAGGGTATGAGTGAACATTGAGGATTCCAGCTTGAAATACATCTTCAATTGTTAGTCAGGTTTAATGCAACTAATGCGTTATTTAATAGGTTATTATGATTTCTTTTACATGATTTAGAAATGTAGAGAGGCGAAGTTGTAAAAGACTGCTTCATACGAAATTGACCGATTCAAAGTTCTGAATGAAGTATCATTGCATATTGATATGATTACGGACATTATTTACTACTATAGCTGAGAGGAAAGTGCACTATTCATACTGTTCTATTTAACAAAATATATGATATAGATCCATGGTCATCTTAAATATAAACTAAAATCCAGTTCATGCATACTTTCACAAAGTACTCCGGTGTATCCCTGATCACATGTGCATGTACATGTCGTTGTGTCAACAGTTCCACACAATCCACAGCTGATAGGGCATTCTAGGTATGAATGAATTTGAGATTTATTAAAGCAATCATTAAAGAACATATTATGCCATTGAATAGGAATGGTGGGATTCATTTGATTGCATTTCACAAGTAACTGTGTTATATTGAAACGGATAATATTGATATAATTGTAATAAAATTAAAGTCAAGACAAATGATGATAATTATATTGAGAAATCTGCAGAGGCATGTTCTGAGGTTAAATAAACGCGATTACAAGTATATTATGACGAAGGAATAGAAATAGGGTGAGTTCATCCCATCCATCAGCATATCTCATAGAATGTAAGCAAATAAATTATTTATTCTTTTCTGATACTTAATGATTAATTAATCAATTTTAATAAGTGTAGTCTATAAAATGCCAACTATCAGTGCAACAGTGATATTTAAAAAATCTTTACAACATACCACATCCAGGATCACCAGCACTACATGTAGCTGCAAGTAAATTAGCTATGTATATATGGTCAAAAGTAAAAAAAATGGAGCAATTCATCCTCAGAATCGACTCTATCAACTTTTCTTCAATCAAATTCATACTTTGGTGGTGTATTATATCACTATTTGTGTACTTAATCCCGAAGAGTGCCCCAAAAAAGTCTCAATATTTTCCACATAGTAATGAATCGAATAATATAATTTTATACTAGAGATACCAACGTGTATAACCCTATATAATGAGTATATCTATCATTTTGGGCTATCTTTTCTTTATGTTTTCCACTTTTCACTGCTGAGGTTTAAAGAAGATATAATAACATTCATATTAAGCCCTTAATAGCAAACTTCCCCATGACAGGAAAAAAGTTATGCATATCTCAGTATTTAACAAGAATACCGATTTTTGAGCATTTCCTATCATATATGTCTATCTTTACATCTAACTTTAAAACCCTACGATCGAATTGTATCAAAATTCGTCACCTTAGTGGGGACATATGTGTCCCTTAAGTTTGCCAAATTTCAAGACTCTATGTTGTCAACATTGGGAGCTAGACATATTTGAAATTGTATCACGTTGGTATCTCTGTAATTGAAATCTATGCATTTAATGTATTTTGAAGCCCAGTAGTTTGATTATATTTTTGTTGCTCTGGCTTAACATGAAACCCATTCTCAGTTTAGTGGGGGTCTTGTGCATCCATTACTACCATAACTATTGATAATTATACAATATTTTATTCAGGAAACACATTTTATTTTAGGGGACAAATGATAATTAAAATCGTAAATTTAACAGCTAAGCAGAAAGGACTGAACTTTGGCTAAATCCATCAGCAATTCACTGGATTACATCTAACTAGGTGTTGAGCTGCATATCAAATAACTTTTTCACAATTTTCTTTTGTTTTATTGAAGATTTAGGCCTCATTACCACTTGTACATGTGGGTATCCCTGTACACGTTGGTATCTCAGGCATGGTAATTAGTGGCATTTCTTTCCCCCAAAAACATTTTAGACAAAATGTTTTTCTATTTTGCAATTATTTATATTGTTTTAACCGAGTGGCACATTTCAGGAAATCATAATTTAATAAGTATTCTCATTTTTATGATTATTGAATTATCTGATCTTTCAATAATTAATTTAAACCTTCTTTACGTAAGATCTAAAATCAGGAAAATATTATTGACATTCAGAATTAGTTGTAATATGCATAATGAATCATTTGGGCATTAAAACAGAATCATTTGCATTATTTATGAAGAATTATGAATGTCCCATTAGTGTATCACGTTGGTATTGTATGTACACGTGGGTATCACAATCCTGATAGTTATTGTTAGTTCCTTCCCTAAAATATGTCAGTAATAGAATATTTTACGATTTTGAGTCTTGATAAACAGTCCCAATGTTTATATCCTACTATTTTGATTCTAAATATAATTAATATTCAAATCATTTTAGACTATTCCCCCACACAATCATGGGTATACATTCTGCCATCCTTTTGAGGTTTCTGCCAGCTCCGATCAGTTCAATTGCAACATTTGTAATAGCTCCATGTAGCATCATAATATCATGTATGTGTGTATTGTTCCCCCATGAGAGGCAGTACTATTGTATCATTATTATTTGGTTGTGTTTATCTATGAGAGAAAGTATATCTCTTGCCTTCTACATGTAATTATTGTTTGGATTTTTACATATTGAGCCATGTATTTTGGGTTACTTGAATATATCTAGTCTATCAAGCTATATGTATAAACCAGATCTACTTTTCTTCTTTAGATAATCAGGCATCTATATTGATATTGATATCTATATTGACTTATATTCCATTTGTATGTAATGAGTGAGAGTTGGATTAATTAACATAGCCTATATTGAAATATTTTCACTCGCTTTAAAGCTGAGCTATCCCTATATTATATCATTATCTTATCATTATTTCATGTAATATTACCTTGCAGCAACTCAGCCTGTTAAGCCATATTATTCCTTATCATTGTCAAATCAGAATTTATAGCATTACTATTGGTCATCCTAGAAATTCATATCTAAATATCTATTGGATTTAGTCTCTATTACCCTTAGTTATTAGTACATCATCATATCATATTTGAATATCTCCAGGCATAATCCAATCTTTTAAAGTATGACGGTAGCATCAACATTTATTTATTTGGGATTTTAGTTTCATTTTCCTGTGACAAATCACATACTATTAAAAAGCAAATATGACATATTGCAAGGACGAATTAGTTGACCATATTTTAGGTGATGATCTGTTAATAATAAAGAGTTAAATTGACAATAGAGCTCTTGATATGTGATATAAGTTATCCTAAATACCACTCAGTTGAAGACCCAATACGTATCTAACAATAAATATTAAATTCTGCAAAAACATGTACACTTGATACCAACGTGTACACTCAATGAACATATAAAAAGACCTTTCAACATATAGAAAATAACCTAATAATGTATTATTTAGATGCACAGAGTCATTAACAACATAGTTTGGTAGGATTAATATGTTTATCTCTTACAAAAGAATAATGGTCAATTGCTTCACAGAAATTTTTTTAAAAAGGGAAGATTTATCACTGAATAAAAAGGAAAAAAGACTTTTAAGTTCGAAATCAAATCAAGTCATGAGTTATAAGTATGCAATAGATTAATTCCATGAAAAATCACTGGATTCTGATTTGAATTTATGACCTAATGGTTAGAACAGAGATACCAACGTGTACAAGATACCAATGTGTACATCATGTTTTGCCTTATGACTGGATCATTATTGACTTGATTTAAAAAAAAATTCTTGGGACATATCTTTGCATTGTTGGGCACCACCCTATAACAAATAATTGCCTTAGAAAAGGAAACTGTGGAAGGGAGGATGCTTGAATGTGTACACGTTGGTATCAGCACTTTTTGGGACAATTTTCACTTTTTGAAAAATGACTAAAACGTCAAAGAAATAATTTTTACTGGAACTTGATATGATACATGTGCAATGACAACTAATATAGGGGGGTATTGCGATGCTAAGAGTTAACATGAATGAATTATTTCTGTTGATTTTTTATACACCAATTTTTATCACGTTGGTATCGCATCAATTCTTCCGTTATTAAAACCTCCATAACTTTTTTCAGAAATTGACCCAACGTATATAAATAACACCCGATCTTTCCAAGATATGGGACAACAACTCAGGCGAAAATAAAAAGAATCAGACAAACAGTTTTTGTTCTATGAACACTTAAAGTCAAAAACGCTGAAAATCAAAAAAAGTGCTCCATTTTTTTGACTTTTGACCATATATATAATGCAATAATCATGTAAATCAATACTGTTTTTTCCTGTCCAGCCCAAAGGTTAAACAGTCAAACGGGAATCAATTATTATGAGTGAATGAGTGTCAATTTGTGGATCTACACTGTATGCATGACACCAGGGAGGTATATACAGAGTAGTATATACAGAGGGAGTTGTAGCGAGGTTCATGTATGTCCACCAAGTAGTTGGCAGTTCTGGCACCACTACTACTAGCGCCAACTGATATTATTTTGTCTATAGTATGCTGTGGAAAAGGCCAATCAAACCTAACTGGGCTAGGTAGTACTATGAAAAAACAGCCCTAGCTGCAGTGTCACCTGGCGTACAGTGGCTACACCATATACAGGACAAGCATGGTCGGCTTGAATGAGTATGCCGTGACTACTTCCTCTGTATATACCTCCCTGATGACACCATCTATTACCTTATTATCTATTATATTATTATTATCTATTATATTATCTATTATATTCTCGTACCATAATAGTAGTGTCTATACTTATATGGTATACTTACAGTCACACAGACCCTCCCTTACAAATCCAGTGTCAAAGCAAGTAATACACTCAGTGGTTGGTTCTCCAAGCATATATGGTTGTCCCCCGGAGTTTCCCCTATTGGTTAAAAAGAATATACTCGCGTTCTATAGCTAACCCTCGATGTAGTCAGTGGTTACTAAGTCTTTTTAAAAAGTTAGCAAAACATCTGCAAGGAAAATATTGCAGTTGGACATCGAATGAGTTGAATGGCAGAGCCTTTGTAATTAATAATACATAATCAGTATAATTAAGATTACTTGATAGAATAAATATAAATAACTAATAATATTAGTCCTGATCGTTATATTATAAATGAATGAATACTTCTCAATAACTTGATTGGAAAGGTTCACATTGAAATGACAAAACGATTTCTGCTAGTGAAAAACTGAATTCATATAATTAGGATCTTAAAGTATTTTCTAGTGAATAATTGTAAAATTAATTTTACTGTTGATTCGGCACACAAACAAAATAAATATACAGACTCCTGAAGAAGGGCAAGTCGCCCGAAAGCTATATTATATTGAATATTATATTGAATTCCATTATAATTAGTTCGGACTCAAAACAGATTGATCAATATATATGCTCAAACTGCAATCTGGCAATGGTGCTCAGACACTTTTTCCAGTGGTTCTCAGTTTATTCAATGGGCGCCACTGGACGCAGTGGGGTTTGGTCTACACAGTGTGACAATGAATACTAATAATGTGGTAATAAAGGTACAATAATACTCATATTTAACAGCTCTATGGTGTAGGGGTCGGTATACAGTATAGTAAAAGGGCTTGCATAGGTTGAATGCTCGCTTCAACATCTCTGAGAGAAGTTATTCCGATCATTAAAGGTAAAAACTATGTTTTAACCACTTCCTATTATATTGGTATATTTATTATATATATTATGCCACGTCTAAATTTCATTTTATTTTGCTTCACTAAAAAGATATTTTGGCCTTGTCCATATAAAAGAAAGGTGATAAATTAGCCGTATAGAATGTAGTATCATATTGTTTATTCATGTGAATCCCGAGGTCCATTGTAAAATAAACATTGTAGTTATCAACTATTCAATAATAATTATAATTATTGTAACATTTTCATAATTTTTTCTCTGTCAGCATCAACTGTGAGCATTGTGCAAAACAAAATGTTGGCAGTTGCATAACATTTCTTTAATAATACAACATAGTAACGCAAAGAATAATACAAATATACTTACGCGGGAGAGTAATTGCAAACAACAAACGGAGCATCCGTTAATGTAAGCTGATCATTTATAACTAGGGTTGGACATATTGTCATTGCACATCCGACCATCGTGCTCTTTGCCCAAACAACCTACAAATAATTATATATAATTATGATGTTGTGTTCTTTTCTCTTAGAATTCAGTTTTATCGGAAACCTGTCTAAGGCGATATTGCTTGCTCTAATTGATAAAAAAAGTTCTATAAGAAAGTAAAGTAGATAATCTCTTAGTCGTAGACATCTGAGGTCTTGCTGTTATCCAGACAGCTCCATGGTGAATAGAAAGTTGATAAATTATAAATAAATGCATACTTCTCAATAACTTGATTGGAAAGGTTCACATTGAAAAGTATGATAAAACGATTTCTGCTAGTGAAAAACTGAATTCATATAATTAGGATCTTAAAGTATTTTCTAGTGAATAATTGTAAAATTAATTTTACTGTTAATTCGGCACAAAATCAGTGTCAGACTCCTGAAGAAGGGCAAGTCGCCCGAAAGCTCGAGAATACTGAATAAAACAACAAGATCGAGTTGATTATGCTCTCTCGATCATTACATCATTTAAACAAGCCAGCCTACCCGATATACAGCGAGCCCTCCTCCCTCTACTGAAAATAAATATACGTTGAGCACATCGTATATGTCAAACAAACATCAATTGTATTATCGGGCAGATACAATACACTTGTACCTACTTAAGATGATAGATTACACAAACAAATATTTGTCAAATATTCTTATATTCACCTGAGTATAATGACCACAGACAGCACCAGGGGTACACGAGTTTGTGTCATAATTGTAATCGCTTATTTCTCCCCACCAATGATCGACAGCCTCTTCAAAGTGCAATTCAGTTGATATAAATGATGAGGAAACATAGTTATTCTGACCCAGTGCAACAGTGGGATCAAGGCCGTAAGCTGTGAGGTCAGGCTGGCCATGTGCCCACACGCATCCTTCTGTCCACGCCTTGGCTGCCGAGGCAAGGGCCTCACTCCAAACCTAGAAAAGAATTAGCTGGGAATGCAGCTTTAAATGAATATGTCAAATGATGTAAGATGTATTATTAAATGTATATTAGTTAGTGTAACAGGACTCTCTAGAGAGGGAAGAACTATGATTAGCATAGAGGTGAGCACCTATCTCCAGACTCATATTATTTTTCTCTTCTGTAACTGTTTGTACTGACAATAAACATTATCAATCAATCAACATTGGTTTGATACAAATTCATGTTTTTTTATGAATTATGTCAAGGATATTCATAGTTAATTGGGAAAACATAATATGTTTATGTTCATGACTAGGAGAATGAGACTATATAATAACCCTTTTATTGTATAATTTTTATATAGACATTAATTTTGATATGAAACATAGAACTCGAGGGATGGAACGCCAGCTAGGCTCTAGGTGGGGTGTATGTAGCTGACTGAGTGGCTGGTAGGCCTATACTGTTTCAACATTTCCGGTTCAATGTAATCAAGTTTGAACGTGCTACAGATAGCACAGAAAAACGTCCTCCACCTCTTTAATTGTATTGTCACATTTTGAAACTTGTACCTATGTTGAAAGCAAATATTTTAGGTTGTTATGTCGCAAAAATTAGACTCTATTATATTGCCATTCTTGAGTGATAAGCGATATGTGTTGGTCACACTAACAACACCTAAAGCTGTAGGATGCCGTAGTAGATGGTGTACACACAGTCATAGCACAGTGACTGACCAGTTTTGACTTTTACTCTGCAAACAACATTATTTTTGATATTCATGCTTCCCCCTTCCCCTTCTCTTCGTACTCAGGCATTAATTAACACCCCCATTCTGCTATGAAGTCTGAAAAACCGCGGAAACATAATAGTCTATGCCGATCCAGTGTCTACCGGTCTCCCTTGAAGGGAGCCCGGTAAACACCCCCAGCACCCGATCGGTGTCCATGGTCACACCTGGGCTCATGCTATATATATACTGTAAACGTATTAATGTTCGCGCAGTATTTAAATAAATCCTGCGCAAAAGGTATAATTATTGCATAAACAAGGTGTGAGACTACCTTGCTGCGCGAATTTAAATCCGCGCGAAAAGATGTCAAAGCACTTAGTGCGCGAAAATTTATCTGCGCGAAAATAAATACGTTTACAGTATGCCATTTGCCACATCGCCAACGGCAATGTATAAATGGCAAAGGAAAATCTGTTTGGCGCAAGAAATTTCAATTTTGATATTTAGGTTTAGCCACATTAACAAAAACATTGGCAAATGTATTTAATCATTCCATTGCTTTCATATTGTTTCTGTCTTACGGCCAATACAAAGGCCCTTCCTCCCCGTGAGGGTGAGGAATTCCCCACAAAAAACATAACAGCTTTATACCATTTCTTCCCGCAAATCCCAGGTCACTGGACATCCTAGACCTCATTATATTATTATACAGAGGTTTCGTCAGGGCATTTTCATTTCAGTTTTACAAATCTCTACACATTATAGACTCTCTCAATACTCAATAAGTCGTCCAATATATTGGGAAGAGTATAATGGTAACAGCAAATTCATATTGGGGAGTAATTCTCTCAAACGGGCAGCATTTGATTTCAGGTGGTCATTTTTTTAGAAAAAATAAAACTCGTTGATTCTCTACAATCGTTGGTGTACAATTAGCAGGGAATATCAGTATAATGCAGACGAAGTCTGGGAAGGCAGGGGCTAATATTTCGATTCCTACACCTATATGCTTCAGATCCCTATATTTTCCCTATTATTTAGCCTTATTTCGTCCATATTAATCCTGATTAATCCAATCATTTAATGTAAGATTGTAGTAAATTACCCAGTAATTCGGCTAGCAAATTTAAATGAAAAGTCAGAGATAGCGGCAGAGATTCTGGCATAAGAACTTTGAAAGTATGGTTCCCGCAGCCTCATTTTGGCCAAGGAATTCAAATAAAATGGCTATAATCATGTGTGATCATCCCAAATACAGGTTGTAGAGACCCTAGGCTGGAAAACCAAATGATGCCCTATTGGGAGAATTACTCATTGGGCATTAATTTCTCACCATGTTAGTTGACAATACCGTCCTTATTTCCCAATGTGTGCGCGGCCAGTTGTAGGCCTAATGATGTAATGATTTGGCCATTTGCAGAGTTTTAACGACTTCCAGATATTTGCAGTGTTTATAGGTTGTTTTATGAAGTTTACAATGGTGCTGTGGGTTTTTAGATAATGTATTTCTATTATAAACGTGGTTATACCTAAGCATGGTACATGTGAGCGGGCGGGACTGGAAGGACTGAAACAGTATATGCAGGGGCGCCACCTGCATTCTTAACATTGACATACACAATCTATGGGTCAGAGGGTGAGTTGGCGTTCCATCCCCTCGAGTTCTGTGATATGAAACAACACATTATGTAGAGTGAAATACGTCACATGCAGATTACATTAGTTAGTTTAAACAACGCTCACTAATCATTGAGCGCCTGTGTATTAGGATGCTTGAGGCAATCTTAGGGAACTCTTAAAACAATTTAAGCAGGCGACCCCGCATGTATGCTACTAAAGAAACCAGCATTTTTGCATTTTTTCTTTGGAGCTATACACCATTGATGCATCCTAGCCGAACCACCAACCCTACACAGAGAAAATGAAACGAGTCATTTTGGCTCTAAAAGGGAGTCAGGCACATGTCGCCAGAATAACTCCTTTTTGGAGTCATTTTAACTCCCTTTTATGGAGGAGTCGATTTTACTCGCTTAGAAAGAGAGTCAAACCATTTTGACTCCCTTTTGTTGGGTTAATATTTGCCCCCTCTTTTTTATTGATGCTCAGAAAATCATCATTTCATCATTTTGGTTCATCATTTTCTTGTTTGTGTACTTCATCATACCAGCTTGTGTTAGTAGAGCTGCTGAAAAGCTGTGGTCTTAGTCACTGCAACCCTACCACACATTATTGGTGAAAAATTGTGCTTGCTCGAGATGTCATGAACTGGACAGCTTCTGTAAAGAATAAAATACAGCTATATTCGATGCAATACATCTACAGTTGTTACATTTCAATGGGAGTATAACAGACTAGCCAGATTGCAAAAGTCTGTTTGGAGGAAACAAGGAAAATAAATGAACATTGGTATATTTCGACATAGGGATGAGAATAAAATTGAAAATTTTTTCATATGGGTTCAAAAGAAACAATACTATCCTAAAGCAAGGAAAATGAATTAACATGAATAAGATATTTCAAAATGCAATACAAATTTAAACAAATAATGCATACCAACTAGCAATATAAAATAAATACCAAATGTAACTAACCTCTTTACCCCATGCAGCCAGTGCAAAATCACAATCCCAATCAAATATCGCAGCTAGTCTATTCAAGATGATCCTGGCAGTCCTGGTCCATCTCAAAATCGTCATTGGAAACAGAATCTTTAAAAAAAATAAACATAACCGAATAAAACTTCTCCCTATTGGCAGTATTGCAACATAACCTATACAAAAGTTATATAATAATGCTGAATGTAAAGAATGGGTATAATGGTGTTTGACGGCAGCATTCTGTATTGACATCACAAACCAAAAATGACAGTATTTTACATTCCTGACATTCAAAAATCGTTGATGTACATCCCCCAGTCACGCATGGATTTTCTCTCATTTTACACTAAAAGAATGGTCAAACTCTATATATCTAGAGATATAACTCACCAGATCAGGAATTCTGTTTCGGAATTCGTCCTCACTTCAGGAGTATCCAAGAAAGTTGCTAGATGCGGCCAATGACCAGTAAACAAATCCGAGCAGAAGTGGCAATACAAAAGAAGTCCAATGGGAGAGCGCAATTAACGTCATGTGTGCTTGGTCTGGTCCTTTGTCTTCCCTATGTGGGTGCGTAATTGGCGGGAAAATCAAGCTACCCACGCTATATATGTGAGACAATGGAACAAGAGAGTACTCCAATACCTTAAACTAAACTTTTCTTATAACTCAATCATTCCTTCCATAATAATAAAAAGGATCATGTAATAACCATTAAATATATATATAATAAGAAAGTTTTGATCTGTGATAAATTAGAAATCATGTGCTGTGTCTAGTCTGCTAATGTTTGATAGGGGCATATTTATACATAGTATATTATAGGGGAGTGTATCATAATAGCATGCCAGGTTGTTTGTGATTGTTATTTAAGTGATATATTTTAGATACATGCGTTTGGAATATGTGAACTTTAATGGGGATTGTTTGCCAAAAAAGATATTTAATAAAATGAGACCTAATAAAAAATAGAAGCTGCTTTAGACAGAATATTTGGAATATCTCAATTTATTTGGAATATGTCTTCCCTTTAAACTTTGATGACAGTGTTGTATATATAATATACATATATATAATCAATGAATATTAGAGGGCTGTGACTCGGAATCAGGGCCCTGACTCGATTTTGGAGTCTATCCCTGAACTTCCACTCTTATCAGAGTCAAAAACAGAGTCACAAATGATGCACCTAAAGAACGAGTTAATATAACTCTGATTTAGAGTCAGAAATAGGTGTAAAAGAGTCAGGCAAAACGAGTCACTTGATTTGACTCTTTTAGGAGATGCTGGACTCGGATTTAGAGTCATATGACTCGTTTATGTTTCTCTGTGTATACATTGCTACTGTATACACGTAAACAGGTATGATGCATCCCTACGCTACTTCCAGTAAAAAAAACCCATTGTTTTATAATTTGATTATACTTAATTCGAGAGTGAGAGAGCTCCCACCTACTGACCATATCAAACAGCTACTATACCTATTATATATCTGATATCTGGAGAGCAAACCGTGAACGTTGGTCACATAACCACTGGACCATGACGGCCATATTCTGGACACTCACCACTCGGATCTCAGCCATTGAACTGGAAGGTGGATTTGGATGTCTGTACTGCGCGTCGCATACATCAAAACAAATAAGCCAATCAATGCATGCTGCCGAAACATTTCCTTAGATATCTCCATTTCTCCACCACTTATTACAGTACACGATCCCATACACCTTTAGTAACCCTATATATATATGGTCTTGATTGCAAAATAATATAGTCATGGTTTAGTTTCAATTTAGAGAAAACTCCTAAATACATTTGTAGGAGGATGTACGTGCAGGTTTTACAGGTTGTCTCTGCTACAATTCATCTGTGATTTTTGTTTTTGAAGGCATTGTGACAAAATAACGTAGATTTGCAGCATATACTATAAACCAATACTTTTTTGGTCATGGCCAGACAAGCTGTTGCAGTCAGGTTCAGAAGGCAGTTGTGGTCACCTAAGTTTCAGGGAGTCATTAACACTTTAGCCTTAGTCTTAGCCTTGCGGTTAAGCTTATCGCTGGATGTGGAATCTGCCCCCTCCCCATGCCAAAATCTAGGGGAGGGGGCAATGGTGATTAGTGGAAATATTGGCTTAACTATAGTTCATTCATCCCCGATTAGATTAACTATTAGAGAAAATTTGAAAAATCAAACTTTTCTGAACAATTATAAATTGCACATTACAAATATACTTGTTCAGACATCATTTAGAAATGCTATTTCATCCATTAATTTACCACTTTTGCTCAGCATCTACTGCAACAACTGCATTCAATGCTAGTGCTTCAGCAGGCAGTATGGGTTTGGTATATAGCAGGATCTCAGGAGACAGGTAGACTTAATTCTGGTGACATGAAAAAAGGTGGTTTGAATTAACCCTTGTTAATATCACACAGACAAATTATACTGCTGAACTGTAGTAGCTTATCACTTATGATATATCTAAATACATAATAGTAAATATTTTTATTTCACCTTTGAATGTGTTCAATAAGCATGGCCCATTGACTTAACCCTGAGAGTGTGGCCGATATGTGCAGGTGACCCGTCACCGTATATTGTCCGGAACCTTGGTGACTGATGTGGTAACCACGCCCACCTGCCTTATTGACGTTACGTCATAATCCTCCCCCTTCCATTCCCAATACAAACCTCCACACCCAGCTATTGACCCGCACACATGTCAGAATTTTTTTCTTTTCTATTGTATCTGTTTATGGTGAAATAAACTCCATGTTTTATGTGGTTTCAGGCCATACCTGTGTTGGATCTACTTATTCATCCATTATATTATTCAGCAAGTCAAGAGACATATATGACGCCCATATTAGGCCTCAGGCTGATATGGAATGAATAAAGTTCTCCGACGATAATAGTATTAGCACATATAAATGAGTTGCAAAATTAAAAAAATAATTGAATACATTTATTAGAGTAATTTACTGCAAAACAGTAAAGCAAAATAACTGTACATGACAATACAGAATTAAATAATTTTGCGATCTAAAATATAGTCTTGACGCTCGCGTGTCAGAAAAAACGGTGCGTAGAAATACGCCAATGGGTCATGATGTCAACAAAGATGTCAAAGTCAACCAAGACGAACGTAAATTTGATAATAAGATAAATCTGTCATATTCGAGTAGATTTAATAACTAACGGCAAAATAAATACAAAAGAATCCGAGGGACATAGCGGGAAATCCATATCATCCCTTGGCTTTGGTATCCGACCGCAGGCGCTACGCACCCTAGCTTGGTATAGCATTATTACCCCGAGGTTTGGTGGTTTGTTGTGGTCTGGGTGGTCATAGACACTCGAGGGCTTGTTTGTTGTGGTCTGGGTGGTCTTAGTCTCGAATTTTTGGGATTTGTGGGTATTTACTCGTCAACTATGTGAGAGCGGAGAACTAGATGGTTCCGGGGGGGTGACCACAGGCCTTCTTTTCTGACGTGTTGGTTCCGGTCCGCTGAACACGGCAGTACGAGCTGGTGTAGGCGGCACCAGTGCTACTGATATCTTAGCTGAATAGCCCTTTCTTTATAAATTGAGTCGACCAAAAGTGTTCAATTCTCAATTGAGCCTGTCAGTACCAAGTATGCTGTTCTCCGTGAGTTAGTTATATGCAACAGGCATTTGTTGTGCACCTCGATAGGAGGACAGGCTCTGCTGTTATGGATCGCAAACGCTTTGCTTGTGGCGCTACCTGACGGCTGTGTGTAGTGACAGATAGCATGCAAAAGTTTGGTTAGTGGAAGGTAGCGTCAGAACCGAAACGGAACTTCCATTCACTGTACGCTAGCAACAGGCTTCCCCACAGTTACCGTCAGTGTGTAAATGATTTTGATAAAATGATCGTATTAATATTATATTCCTAAAAGCAATTCGTTGGTTTATTATAACTTAGCGGTAGTTCCATACGTACATTCCGTTTGGTTCTCTGTGCGATCCAGGGCATATTTTCAAAGCAGGAGCATGTGCTGGTTTAGCGCAGTCCATTTTGGTAGTGAGCGGGGGTGGCCGTGTGTGTCAGGATAACAAAACCTTTCCCCAATGTTTATTTCTTTGGTTTAATAAAGTTTGTGTTGCTTTGAAAGTGTCCAAATGATCCCAAAAATTCGAGACTAAAACAATTAGACCCTTCAGTTGTGTTGTTTCTCGTCGTCTGCACGCTGACATCCCCTTGGCTTCGCCTCGGGGATGTCAGCATGCAGACGACGAGAAACAACACAACCTTAGGGACTAATCGTTCAATAGACACTCGAGGGCTTGCCCGAGAGTGTCTATGACCACCCAGACCACAACAAACCACCAAACCGAGGGTAATAGTGCTTTTAGACGCGATTTGATCAGATCAACTTATTAATACCAAAATAGAAGGTTTACCAACCTGTACAATTATTTATTTTAATCAAATATATGCCTTGCAAAACAGGTAGGTGTGCCCGCGTTGAACCGGAAGTTTCCCCACTCCACACTTCAGGGACTTCCGTTGATCCAAAGGTGGTCTATAGGCAAGAAAATACCTTCCAGAATCTGATCAAATCGCGTCTAATCAGATACATCCACTGCAGGACGATACGGCTTCCTGCATGCTATGTTCCTTGGGCATTTTTGTCTTAATATTGGATGACTATATCCTATTAAAGCGTATAAGTGGTAAACTAAACATTTAAAAAAATCATAAATACAATGCGTGAATAATAGGGCCGCCTTGTGGAAGTTTTTTACCAGACCAACGAAAAGCGCACTCCTGTAGCAGAAATTGAACACACACTGGGCTATGTGAAGACGAGGGGCCAGGAGCTGCACTATGTTTTCACAGCATTGGTGAATACTTTCTATGTTGCGTTGGCTTACAATGTATTGTACAGGGATATCATACTTTTCTGACTCCATGCCATCGTATATCGATAATGATTTGTTAGAGTGTATATACATCTCCTAGAGTTTGGAAAGTCTACGAAATTTAGAGAAACAAAGTAAAATAAGTAACCGATGGAACTTAACATCTGCCATCTTTGTGATATATGTGACGTGCTGCATGGACACCCTGTGTATGCACAGTGATAGTGGGCATCTGTATAGATTTCCCTTTACGGAATCCAGAGTGGTATTTATACAAAAGTGGTTAGATTCTAGGTATCCCATAAATAAATTGTCTATAAACTATTTTTTCTAGAACCTTAGCTGGGAATTTAACACAGCTAATAAGTCTGTAATTTGTAGTCTCATTTTTGTTTACCGTCCTTAGAAATAGGTGTTACTAGGGCCGTTTTAAATTCAGTCGGCATTATGATATAATCATTGCTCCTGCTGAGACAGTGCCAGACGTTTCTTTGTGGTCAGAATTCTAATTTTAGTCATTTTGACGCTGGGAAAAAAATGAATATAGTGAATTCTATGGAAATACAAGCCTCCTGTGGGAGAGGGATGTCTCAAGACGGATAATACAGCAGCTGAAGCTAATTCTAGCACTGGGTGGAGAACAGTGTTCCTAAAGTTTAACCCAGACAAGATGAAGCTGGCGAAGATTATAGGTAGTATTGATTGATAGTGAGATTTATCGGGCTGGACCAAGTTCTACTATTTTATTGCCTCATATAACGCCTGGGGCCAAAGGTGCTGTCACCATGGAGGAGGTATGCTCTGTCTGATTTTGACCTAATGCATTTAAATATAATTAATAAAGAAGTTAACGATCGTCATGATCTGTTTTTTGGACATGGAACGCTCTGATTTGTAGCCTATTTGTGGTAACAGAGTGCAGATCTCTTCGCAAAGAAATCTACTCTGTTATAATGTATTGTAACATATATATGTCCTTTTGACATAGAATTTTCATTTTCCTATACCTCCTGCCTGCACGCAGACCAAAGGGGATCTGATTAATTAAGGTCTGTGATTGGTCTGTAGTTCAGATTATATGTGGGCATGTCTGTATTTAGATATTTAGTGAAAGTCCTATGAATGAAATATCAAAGTTGAATCAACAGGATTTTTTCACATTCATAAAATTGATAGAACACAAGGCACTTACCAGCGCGTGCATGTTGGATGCCATTTCCATCAGTCTGTACTGGTTGTGTACCTGAACTAAGAGAGCCATATCAACTGCAGAGACTCCCGAGGCTTGCCTTTTATGCCGGTATAAAGTCCCATTTGACATCGGCGCAGTTATGTAACTTTCAGGCAATCTCCCTTTCCTCCCCATGTATAAAAATAAAACTGTACCACCCACAAGGAGGACAACGCAAAATATGATTAATTCCTTACCAATTGGCATCACGGTGCTTATATTGCTTTTAATGTGTCTTAATCTATTATTCAGTACGAGATTAATTTCAGATGATTTGCTTCTGTTGTTTGAGTCAGTAACTCCCATACTAAGAGTAAATACGGTGGTAGAGATGCTTTCTTCCTTGACTTTATTACAAATCCTTTGTATGTAATTGAAATTCTGTCCTTTTAGTAATCCGAAATGTTTCTTTCTATATACCTAATTCCAAAATTCCTCCAGAGAGCTATACTATAGAAACGATGTATTACAAAGATGTTCGGACTAGATCATCCACTACTTATAGATCAAGGTAATTATTCCTGTTAACTTATTTAAATACGGGTGATACAACCAATGGGATTACAGCAGATAGGCATTTCTTAGATCATATCGCCATAGGAATTTAGTAGGATGAATAATGCATGAGCTGTGCACTATATCCCATGCCTTTGTACGTAAACACAGTCATATCGTTGTGGATGAAAGTGATAATGGCAATATAATCTGTGTACTGAACTGGTACGTTTTAAAATGTTTACTATTGTTTAATTATATTTATTCTATTCAGCATACTACATGGATAAAGACGATACAACACATTTGAACTACACCAATTAGAATATATATACTATTGGAACAATGGCATATCTTCATATATAGGAACATAAGTCATTGGATCAATGAAATCGGTCGTTATTCAACTTATTTGGAACATAGCTGGGGCCGGCTACAGTTTCCCTTCCTCCCCCATGCAGGTACTAGAAGAAGAGCACCATTGAGGTGATCTAGTCCTGGTAAAATCGTAATTAAATAAAAAAATATTAGATATGGAGAGAGGGATACTATAATTATGGTTCAGCAGTATTCTGTTCTTAGTATGAGTATGACTGTTTTATGATACCAAATAAGAAACATGTGAATCTGTTTACTCACCGCTCTAGCGGATACCCACTTTTTATATGCATTATGTGTGATCGATGGTGAAACCAACAGGTCATAAGACAAAAAAACCGAAATACAAATTGTTTTAGCACTGTAGAAGCCAGACGGCAGGATATGTAAATAAAATCGATTCGCAAAAAAAGAAGAAGAAATATAATGTGATTGCTAGGCGAGGTAATTTCATGAATATGGATTAAGGAGGCTAGAGTATAGGTCGGTAACTATAACCATTGGTCCGGGCCTTTGGTGCGATTGCCAGAGCAATTAGGAGCCTCGGCACATGTATACAGGTCTCTGTTTGTACAGACACACAGTTAATCACAGAACTATGGCTACACAATCTTGTCAAGAGATTAATGTAGCCTTAATCTATATATCTTTTAATCTGCCATGTAATTTGGTTCCCATTGAGAACAACTATGTCGTTAGTATATCATACGACATCATACGACATACGACCTCTGGACGAAATTTTATCTAAAATTAGTCAATCGCACGCAACAAGGAAGTTTAAATAGGATATTGTCCCATCGTATTATAATCTAGATAAAAAACGCTTGCTGTGTTCGCACACTATAAATCATACTCTTAGATTAATTAGTGGGATCCTCAAGCGTTCAGGATGCATGTATTACTGAATGACCAAGATCCGCTGTGTCTAATGATTCACCAAATCGGAAATTACTATTACTCTCAATTTCATATAATATATTTATTATATATGAAGATTTATCATAAACAGCCAAAAGATCCATTTAACCTAAAGAACATGGTTTTTAAACCGATAGCCAGATAAATCAACAGACTTTCTGTGAATATCGCGGTTATGGTTCACGGCCTATAGCACCGCCCACATACATTATGACTTGAGATTGGGCTGTGGTCATAGAACAGTGTGTGAAATTAACTTTTTTTCTTCCCGCCACCCGCCAAGTAAATAATAAAATATCATTCTTTCTTTGGGAGAGGACGACTGTCAGATTTGTGGATTCTAGTGATGGATATCTTACCCATAGACTAGAATCATGACGACAGCAGCTAGGTGCCTAGCTATCATTTCTTGAGTAGTTCATTTTCATTCACCGCTCGCCGGTGTTCCATATTTTACCCACATTTGGTGGAGGGCGGGTGTTAATTTCACACTCTGTTAAAACAATGCATAAGGGTGGGGAGAGAGTGTGTGTTCTAAACCGTTTAGAATATATATTTGGGCCATGAAACTCAAAGATGCAACAACTGTTTCTTTAATTTTGTATTTATTCATTCTGGTACCACTTTACATACTTTAATATAATCGATCACTTCCATTCTATAAGCTGGTCCGCTTGACTGGAAAGACGGAGGACTGGTTGCCCAATAGTCCCCGTTTGTTGGGCTGGCCGGGACAGTTGTACGTATACAGACCAGTGCTACGAGTGTTGGACGTCCGTTTCCGGCCAACCGCTTACATCAACGAAAATTAAAAAAACAATATTTGCTGCTCAAAAGATCATGGCTTTCCACTGGTTCATTTTGCTTCGAAATCATTTATAAGTTGTTGTTAATGACAGTAACAGCCCAACAAAAGGGGACTAAAGCCATTAGATCATGAGGTTTGGGTCCTTCGGCATGTCTACGGCTCCCGGAACCCTGGTTCACGGGAGCCATAGACATGCCTCACGACCACAACCTCATGATCTAACCGCTCAACAATCTTTTCCGCCAGACTGGCAGATGCATGAAAAGAGGAGCAAGATGCTAGGTGGCCACGCATATCCACGGCTGAATGACCACTTCAGGAACCAAGTTCGGAGCGGGCGGGAAATGTAGAACGAGTTTGGAGGTGGAAAACTATGGAAGACCATTTACCCATTTACCGAACTTCGGTTATCCCGAATTGGATCAATTCGGCCAAAACTCGGCCGAATCCCGGCCGAGTTTTGACCGAAACTCGGCCGAATTCGGCCGAAATTAGGAAAACTCAGCATTCGGCAATCTTTTATGCTTATATAACATACATATACATACATACATACATACATACATACATACATACATACATACATACATACATACATACATACATACATACCTGACATACACACCTGACTCAGAAATTGATATAAAATGATTATGACAGTAGGAGACCAAATGTTGTCAAATTGGTGGAATTGGCCACATACACCATAATATACATACAATATATCATCCATACATACTTGTATATATACCGCATACCATATATAACTAACATATAGTATACATAATATACAGTATACATAACATACAGTATACATAACACATATATACATAACAAGTCTCTGTTTTCCTCTCTCTCTCTCTCTCTCTCTCTGTCTTTCTACACATAGTGCCGCTCATTACTCATTATACTCAGGTATAACTAATTTGCCTAAATAATGTCTAAAATTATAGTCAATGGTAATATTTGTAATTATGTGTGTACCTGATAAGTCTTTATATAAGGGTCATAACACTCTTTAGTTTGTGAAAATATTCCAACTAGAAGAAAAGTTACAGCAAAATAACCATTCAGTAATGGTAATGCTAATGGCAGTAGCTAAATAATGTCTAAAATTATGTCGGAAAACTTATGCTCATTACTCAAAAACTATTTGAGCTTTTTCCAAAATTTAAAATCTATTAAATACCTGAACATATCTATTTGACTGTCCTAAAATCATATAATTAATGAATCCTCATCTGTACCTCATTTGGCAATCGTTGCTAGTAAGGATTATATAAGGTGAATATTTTACAATATGAAAATATATATTAAATTAGTAATTAACGTCTGTACAGGCAAGTTAATTAAGGCTATGAACTTGTATTGTATACCAAACGAACCGGAAACATGTCAGCATTACAGAGCTTTTTAAAGTATTCCAATCCGTTGGGAAATGGCGACACAGTGGCCCAATATGTGAAGTCCGAATTTAGTCCGAATTCGGACAAAATTCGGCCGAATTCGGCCGAATAAAAGAGAGATTTTACCGAATTTCTCCCGAATTTATTAAATATCGGTTTGGCTCGGTTCGGTTCGGCCCTAATTCGGCAAATTATAAAGGTCGGAACTTCCCGAATTTCGGCCGAACTTCGGCCGACATCCAACCTCCGACATCCGAGTTAACTGACATCGGCCAAAGGATTTCGGTATGAAATAGTATAGGGAAGTTAAGTTCGGGGTTCGGTATCGGTTCGGAATTCGGTTCGGATCGGTTCGGTACGGTCTCGGGCATCGGATTTCGGCATCCGATTCGGATATTTGACATCGGTTGATGGGTAAATGGTCTTCCATAGTAAACCGCCGGAAAACGAGTTCTACATTTTCCTTGCCCGTGTAGAACGAGTACCATAAGTTTATTAGTATATGTGCCCTCTTCTTCCTTTATCAACTTTTTAAATATTGATAGGCAATTAGCAGCCAATTAATTTTCTGGTTGTTTGAAATTTATCAAAATAGGTTGTTATGAAAGAAGCACAAATTAGGCTGTGGCTGTGGCTCAAATTAGGACAAACGGTATTGACAAAACCATCTCTGCTTTTGCACGCCGTTCTACTTCATGCATGGAGATTAAACATTCATATTGACATTTATTTAGCATGAATAAAGTGGTTTCGTCGCATTTTCATTGACAAAGTCTCTAGTTGATCTGTTTGACCAAACTAGTCATTATTGATTCTGTACCTCCAACCAATCACAAGCAGGTCGTCGATCACTAAATGTGGGTGGTGTATCATCGCAACTAAATTTCAGGGCTTGCAATTTCGTAATATGCTTGTAGTTACTAATCCTGCGATTATAATAGAATAGGATTTGTAACCCCTTGTTAATGTGCTTGCAAGCAAATCCGCTCTGCCAAAGGTTACATATACCAAATCGTAAATAAGTATTTCTTTTGCAAGAGTGCATCTGAAAATGATAGAGTTGAGTATGTGTAAACAAATATATTATATCAGTCACTATAGTAGAAATATTAAACCAATAAGAAGTCCGGACTGTACTGGAACTTATAAATAAAGGTGTGTAATACCTTACAATAAGATCGAGATATCGATGAGTTGTCATTCACGGGTAGGTTGTGGGAAGACTTTTCTTTAAAAGTCCTTTTGTCGTTGTGAACAGTTATGTTTAATACTTATGGAATCTATTACAATAGAAATACTATGGAAATCCGGCATTTTAATGTAGCCGTAATATGGAGTTAGAACAAATTATATAATCAAGTCACCCTAACTGTAGGCCTACTGCTTATATTAGGGGAAGATCAGCAATTTCGACGAGTAAACTGATGTTAGTTATATTGACATAATGTCAAATATCATAACTGGTTGATCACCTTGTCACATTGAATTATATTAGACTGTTGAATGAATGTCGAAAAAATTGAATATTAATTATCAACAATTAAGAAATCTAAACATCAATGTTTTATCTCCTATTTTGTATAATTTTTGGACGCTGTGGAAGATCTACTGTGTAGAACTGTCTGCCCCATTTATGAATTGTGAATTTAAATGTATACGAGAACACCATGTAACTGCATATGATGACATGAATAAAAATTCCATAATAATAATCTAAGTAGTGGGTAGTACTTAATTGAATTTTTAGTTGACTGCCCATCTCATATACAAGATTGTGAATATGGCGATTAGGGACTATTAACCACTGAGGGGGGGGGGAGAGGAGAATTTGCCTTAAAGTCTTGTGCAAAATGTCTTGCCCCCCCCCCCTTGAAAATTTGTGCAAAGTTTCATGACCCCCCCTACATCCTTTTAGTTCTGAGTCTGTGCAAAAAAGAGATGCCCCCACACTTTTAGAGTCTATGTAAAAAAAGGATGCCCCCTCCCCTTTCAGAGTCTGTGCAATAAAATGTGCCCCCTGGAAATTCTCTTCCCCCACCAGTGGCACATTATTCACGGGATTCAGGATGATCGACAACATACAAGTCGCCTGTCTAAATCGGAAACCACTTGTGATTGATTCGTTTGTGGCTATACCTTGTGATGTCGCCAAGCTTTCACAGCTTAAATAAAAATATAACATTAAACAACCTGGAGAAATGCAAGTGCATTAGTCCACTCTGCCCAATGCTTACTACATTGGGCAGAGTCCCCATAGACTCCCATACTATGTAAATAGAGTACCTACAGCTAGCTATGTTTCCTAAACATGTCAATTTCAGACAGCTACAACTTTTCTTTTAATGTGATGACATAATTTTCTCCCTTTATATGTGTAGCATATAACCTCCAATATAATATGTGTAGAAGATTTTGGGACATTTCACGAGGCCATTTTTGTTTCAGTCTCTAAAACGTGAAAAAACGAACCATTTCCCCATAGACTCCCATACTAAAGGGGTAGTACATAGAATGTCCACAGCTAGCAGTGGTAGCGTTTGCCTTTAAAATAGTAGTAATGTAGTAAGTGCTTGGATATGTGCGGGAAATTAACGAAAGTTCCCAACTGTTGTTCCTGCAGTTTCCAGAGCACCTATTTAAAGATATTTGCGTTTTTAATTTAAAGAAATAGTCTAGAACATCGACCTCATCTATATTAACTAAATTGGAATTCTAAATGTACCATTTTGTTTTACTAATTATAGGTGTTAACTATATAACTTGTAACTGAAATACCCACTATACCGTGTATGCCAAGAGATTTTGTTATACCCTGGAGGGTATAGTCTTCCTAATTTTTCAACTATGCTGGGATCTACTGCATGACGTAAATTATAGACCACTATGACCAATCGATTCCTTCTCAAAGGACGCACTCCGACCAAGGCTGCATCACGACTTTTTTAGTTCAAAATATTTATTCAGGATTGGATGTGGTAACATCAGGTCATATTTATACATTTACATAACAACTTTTGGCCCACTCAGTGGTAGTCTTCCGCCGCTAGCGGAAATATGTTAATTATAAGACCATTACAGTTTCATTGATTTCCAAGTACATCAATTGTGACATTCAGAAACAAAAAAAAACAAAAGACCTCTATGAACTATTCGTTCAGCGTTCTATATACGATATTAACAAACTTATTTTTGGTTCCAACATCAACGTATACATCCATTCAATAAAGACAGGCCTGAGATAAATCCTCAAGATACATGAATAATTTCTATCTAGTATCTAGCGGTATCTCTCGTGCCTTCTCATTGAAATCGATATTGATTAATAAACCATTTGAATACAAATGCAAAACAATGGAATTAGAATGAACTTGATTGTGCAAACTACATTATTGTATCGCTATCATATTACCGAAGATATGATGCAGAGATACCAGCTGAAAGCTCCTCTCCTTTGTATTATCTTTAACTTAAAGAAAATGTTTAGCCTGAAGTAAAATGGTTATACACCAACTCCTTGCCTCTTAATATAGTATCTTGGCTTTCCATCTCCAACTTCCAAGCACCACCTTATCTCCATTGTCCGAGTGGGTATGGCAATAATATAACACAAACACCAACCCATTCTTACCCCAGGATCCCTCAAATCAGAAACATCAACACTTTGAGACATCTAATTCATAACCACGATGTAATGGCTCAAATCTCAATCAAATCGAGACAATTTTTAGCAAATCTAGACAAAACCGCGCTCATAAAAAATTTGTCCTTATAGCCATTCTCAGGCAGTTTTGTCTCGAAATGTTGAAGTTTTGTCTCTAAATTCATAATTTGGAGACAATTTTGCCATAGATTTGAATTTGACCTGGGCAATCAAGTAAGTAATGAGTGATGAACAAAGGTTTTTTGAAACTTTCAAGAAATTAGACAATGTCTAGGCAAAAATCTTCAATAAAATCCCTGGCTTCAAGGACAATCTCAAAAGGTGTGCACATAAAGTCAGATTGTCCTTGTCCTTGAAGCCTGATTTTGTCTTTGTCTCCAGTCTCTGAAAATTAGACAATATATTGCCTCTTCAGCTTTTGTCCTAATTTGTGGTAGTTTTCTGGTGGCAGGCGGTAGTTTTTGGCGGTCAAGTCAGCCTGAAATGTAAAGCAACCAAAATTTTCTCCAAATTGTGACTTTAGTGACAAATTCAATATTTTGAGACAAAACCACCTAAGGACAGCTATCTGAGTTGTCCTTAATTCATTTTTCTTTCAGCCTCAAAATTGTCCCAGAGACAATAGAATTGTCCCAGAGACAATAGAATTGTCCCAGAGACAATAGAATTGTCCCAGAGACAATAGATGAACTGCATTCAATGTAAAACAACTAAAATTGTCTCCAAATTGTCTCCAAATTGTGAATTTAGTGACAAAACTCCAACATTTCAAGACAAAACCACCTAAGGACAGCTATTGGAGCTGTCCTTAGTTTTTGGTCTTTCGGCCTCCTAATTGTCACAGAGACTGCAAAATTGTCCCAGAGACAATAGACAAACTGCTTTATGAACACGATATATATTGTCTAGAACTACTTAAAATTGTCTCGTTTTGATTGTCTCTCCATTATCTGGGCACCTGCTACAAATCTTACAAAATAGCATGTATCTCTATGCAAAAAACTACCGCCAGCCGCCAGAAAACTACCGCAGATAAGGACAAAAATTGAAGAGACAATTATATTGTCTAATTTTCAGAGACCGGAGACAAAAACAAAATCAGACTTCAAGATTGTCCTTGAAGCCGGGGATTTTATTGAAGATTTTCGCCTAGACATTGTCTAAAGTCTAGTTTTTTATGTGCGCGGGCCCAGGAGGCAAACTAGTTCCCTTTCTTATTATCGAAATTATTTGGATACTAGGAAACAATTTACACTAATATCAACATGGTAAGGAGTTGATGTATAGCTATTTTATTCCAGGCCAAACTTTTTCTTGAATAGCCTCATTCAATTTTTGTCACAAGTTAATAGTTCCAGTTAACAGCCCAAGCATGGTTCAGCGATTCAACTATCATGAAATGGGATCGTGCCCTTCATATATTCCATATAGATATTGAATAGCAAAGCGTATGTTAAACCGCTTAACAAGAAATCCCCTTCTGTTTTTTTTGTCATTAATGAATGAGATCGGAGATATGGCGGCAAGTACGAGAGTCGTGTAAGTAGGTTCGGAGACTGGGTCGGCAATCAGACAGTTTTGGAATATACGTGAATTGATAAAACTCGGCAGAAAGATAGAAGGCACTTGAGAGAAGGTTGTGGTAGTCTTCATGAGACTGTAGGACTTTTTGATTGGTATTACGAGAAAGTTTGAAGCACAGTGAGTGACAATAGAGTACGTAGCCAAAGTAAACAATGGCTGCCGCCAGGAAGATACGTATGGACTTGAGGAAAAAGAACCTTGAAAATATGGTGATAGCCTCTAGAAAGAAAGAGACAGAAGGGATAAAGAAACGTAAGGCATCCTCTCCCCCAAAGGATACGATCATAACAAAATGTGGCTGTAAAGATTCCGTGGATGACTTAACAGAGGCGGGAATTGAAATGGACCCGGGCATTGACGCAATCTATGCGAAAATTACAAGCCTAGACATTCGTGAGGAAGCAAAAAGTGACATGCTAAAGGCCCTATATGTCTATATAATCTCAGAGAATCCGATCTAAAGCAGAGGGAGAGACTATATAATAGTTCTAAGGCTGAAAAGTAGCAACCAGATGCCAGGGTAAGGGATCTTGAATCAAAATTGAGCAAAATACAAGTGCAAAATGACCGCTCGCAAAAGACATTTGACAAGTTTGATATCAGAATTAAAAGAAATGAACGCAAATCTCAGTACAATAGAGAGAAACTTGCCCAAGTCGACCACGACGTGGACGAACTAAAAATGTCTATTAAAGACGACCACGTTGTTTTTGAGAATGTAGACAGGTCTGCAGAGCGAGCCATCATTGTGGCGAGGGAATTAATTCAAGTTTTAGTTCCTGACTCAGATGTAAACGATATAGACTATGCCTATTGGGAGATGATTAGGGGAAGGAAAACAAACCGTCTCTCAACCCTAGTTGTTAAGCTCATCAGAAAGAGTCTCCGGGATGAAATTTTACAGGTGGTTGACCCATTTGATAACAGAAATTTTGACCCCCATCACTGGCCAAATCTTGATTATTACAAAGTTCACGAATTCACGACAAAGTCAGGAAGACAAAGACGTAGCCTGGCGAGAATTCTAGCTCGGAATGCGGTAGATAAAGGGGCAAACCCTGACATGACGAGAGCTAAAGGGGATCGTGTTTGTGTAGATGGTGAGATCTTTTACCACAACCAACTGGATACCTTACCTGAACCTTTAAGGCCGGAGCATGTGAAGATGATAGCTGTAAAGAATGGTATTGCCTTTCAGAGCCAGTTCGCCTTTTGTAGCAACTTTTACCCAGCACGCTTTATTTATAATTTCATCGAATTTGATTCCATAGAGCAGGCCTTCCAGCATGAAAAGGCTTTGTACTATGAAAATCAAGCTATGGCGAACCAGATACTACGTACACGAGAACCCATGGAGATCAAAACACTGGGAGGCAAGGTAGACACCTATCCCGAAGGACAGCACTGGAGGAAGACTAGTCTGACTCTTATGAAAGATCTGTTGGACTGCAAGTTTGGTCAAAATGTAACTCTTGCTGATAAACTCATAGCCACAGGTAATGCAACCTTGATCGAAGCTACCGGTGACCAGTACTGGGGAGCTGGCTGCTTTCTGGGGGACTCCAGGTTAAATGATGGAACATGGAGAGGCACCAACATGTTAGGGTGACTACTAGGCGATGTTCGCCCCGAGCTTAAGAACAGGCCTAATAAAATCATCCCCAATCCGGCTATGATTAACACTCCAGTGGCACAGGCACAGATGGTAGTAGACACGCCCACAAATACTCCAGTGGGTGACGACAACCAAGGTTTCGTGATACCAAAGAAGAGCAGTCTGAGACGAGATATCCCGAAAAGTCCAGCCGTCACAACCAGGAACAGATTTGGTCCTTTACAACCTAATGATGGCTCAGGCGACGACGTGGTTCCCCTTTCGGATGGTACTATGGAATACGAGGCTCTGTTGCATAAAACTATGGCTTTTCTGGATAAGAATAAAGGTCATATTCTAGATCCTTCCAGGAGAAATCGATCTAAGTTCGACAGCATACTCGAACGAAGCCGACAGGAGGAAGACATGGATGAAGAGCCTGTTGAAGCCTCAACTCCGGTCGAGCATAACAATAACATGAGGAGAGTTCTGAACACGACGAGTTAAAGTAATGTTTTGCATCAAGTCTCTGGACATATTACCTGTTTGTGAGATGGCCATATCTTTATTTAGTGGTATGAAGGTCTTATGCATGAGTTGCCACTGTTATATTATGCTCCCTGACGTAACTTTGCATTAATGAAGCTCTAATTACGCTTGTCAACCTGGTGATTTACACAAATGGAAATGTGTGGTCGCCATGTTTGCTCCTGAGAATGGGTACTTGTTGTCGTAATGGTCCTTCCGGTATGTAAATGTTTGGGTTTCCATATAATATGTAACGTACAACCTATATCCCTTTATTTGCTTTTAATAGTTTTATGTATAAAATGGTTGTGAATGGCAATGCAGGTGAGTTTGACGGAGAGAAATGATGTAGAATGTGTTTACTCATCGCGACATGTTTGCGGTCAAAGGTCAAGGATATCCAAAATGGTGTCAGTGACTGAATGTTTAGCCCTTCGACAATCTGTATCATGGAATACAATGTAAGACAGGACAGTAAACATGACGGTGAGTTCAGAAATAAATATGTGTTTAGTCTGTAAAGCAATGTATTAAATGTATTAGTGCTGCCGGGTTTTTTAACATGTGTATCGATATATATGTATGTACTGTGTTGGGACCGACCTAGCTTAAACGACTGAAAGCATGTTCTTGATTAGATTTTCGTGTTTGCTATGGGGGCGATAGACTTTGGAGCATACATGGTGAATTTCAAAGGAGCCAGTGTACTTAGTTCAAATGTAAGAAGCCTGCGACGATCAGTTGATGATGTACACCAGGAATTTCTCGATGATAATTTGGATATAATTGCACTAAATAAGACCTGGTTAGACGATGGGGACAGCGACAAATATTTTGAACACCCATACTATGATTTTCATAGGTTAGATAACCAGGGTGCCTATCTCCGCGGAGCGGAGCTAGGTGGCCTTCTATAATAGCTTCCCATAGGCGATGGTTATCAACCAATAGCATCCCATACACACACAACAAACTTTCGAATTTATGTCCTAGCATTCAGTAATGATAAAACTTACTTTATTGACACTCCATGTTGCTCATACTCCAATAGTAAATAAACTAGGGATGTAAATGCTAATGAAGCGATGGGATCGCCGCCATCTATATTTGAATGGATGGCGCTACATTGCAAAAGCCAGAATGTTATTCCAGTCATAGAGGCTGGCAGAATGAAGCCACGCCTATATAAGCTGGCTCAGCCAATCCGCTTAATGTTCAGCGAAAATGGTAAAAGATTTGCGCAGTGTTGTAGCTGGTTATTGGTCACTAGTTATGATAGGTTTCTGCCTCTTGCTGTCACGTGAGTCCAGTGCAAGATGGCGCAGCACGACATGCAGTTTTGGTTACCGATTCGGAAATGTATCAGACCAAAACAACATGTAAACTTCGACGGCGCATTACGAAAATTGCGGCGAAATAATGCTTGAAGCAACATTTAAAAGGTGAACAACTTTGCATGTACCCATTGATTTTTGCCTTCCCACATCATCCCCGCCCTCGTTATATGTATGAAGTTGCATCTAACCCTAGTCTGCGACTAGGCTTAGATATTCCAACTAAGGTTAGATAGATCTAGCATACTTGAAAAGAGGGGGGGCGGTCTAGCGATCTATGCTCGAAAAGGTATCAAATGTGACTGCGATCGATACAACGCTTTGAACAAAACTGATGGGGCGGTGGAAATGCAAATAGTCGAGGTTAAGATAGGAAATTTCGGGAAATTTGTATTGATAAATGCATACAGGCCTCCGGCGGGCTCCACTAACCCTTTCTTTGAGCATCTTAAGACGGTTTTGTCAACGGTAAGTAGTCATAAGAAGATGATTGTATTGTGTGGGGATCTGAACATAGACCTACTGAAAGAAAGTCCTTTGAGCAAAAAACTAAAGAATGTTCTGAAAAGTTTTAGTTTGGACAGTAGAATTGAGGCCCCTACAAGAGTAACCGAAAGATCCTCAAGTTGCTTAGACATAGTGTTCACCAATGTAGATATTCCGAATAGTGTGGTTGTCCCTACTTCGATATCAGACCATTTTTCAACTTTAAGTTTCTTCGGAAACAGGAATGTACCCCTAAATCAGAGAGAGTATATTTGGGTAAAAACTGGTTTGAGAACACGCTGTGATGTTTTTAAAGAAGCGTTGAGGGAAGAAATTGACAGAAGAGATTTTGAGAATCTGCATGTAGATGAAAATGAAATGTGGGAAAATTTTCATGATACTGTAGTCGAGTGCAGTGAAAGGTTTTTTAAGAGAAAGAGGGTCAGAAAAAGATTCCAACACCAGGCTTATATCGATCAAGAGGTTAGAGAGAAGTTGAATGAAAAAAACCAGGCCTTTAGACAAGCTCATGTAACCAAGTCAGCAGATGACTGGAGGACAGCAAGAGAGTGTCGTAAAGAATTAAGTAGGCTAATTAATTCCAAAAAAAGGCGATTCCTGGTAAATAAAGTTAGCAGACTTAGTACTAATCCAAAGAAATTTTGGTCTGCATTGACTTCCATTTACGACTCAAAGAAAACATTGACTAGACAATCTTTGAATGAATTTGATACCAATGATGGCAGGAAATCTGGCCTTCAAACCCTAGAATATGCAAATAGTTTCTTCGCTAAAATTGGGAGCGAGAATTGTGTAGTCGACCAGATGGATAATGAACAAACTGTCGATATTGTATTTGATCTCGAACCCGATGTCCAGGTAGAACAAATATCAAAAATTGTATACGGTTTGGATGTGTCAAAAAATTCTGGTTTCAAAGAGTTGGATTCTTGTGTATTAAAAATGGCCATGTTGTCCTGTGTAAACTTTGTGACCTTCTTGATCAACCGGATTATTTTAAACTGTAGTATCCCAAAGAGTTGGAAGATAGCACCAATCAGACTGTTACCAAAACAGGGAAACCCCCGCGATATTAATAATATCAGGGCCATAACAATAGTACCTGTATTGAGCAAGGTTTTGGAAAGAATAATCTATGATTGTTTATATAATTTTCTGGAAGGGTCGGAATTTTTCTATAATGGCCAATACGGCTTCAGAAAAAACAAGTCTACCGATGATGCTGTGTTTGACACTCTAGAATATGTTTTTAGAAATGTTGATGAGGGTAAAGCTGTCGCGGCCATTTATTTTGACGTATCAAAGGCTTTCAACTCCGTGAATCATACTTTGTTAATTCGCAAACTGAAAAAATTGGGGCTTGGACCTTTCTTAATAAATGTATTGACTGATTTCCTGGCCGAAAGGGGCCAATATCTATGTGCTGATGATTTGGAAAGTAGTACTGAGCCGGTCGCCAGTGGTGTACCGCAAGGTTCACTGTTGGGACCACTCCTGTTTTCCATATTTATCAACGACATGGTGTCTTGCAACTTCCCAGGAAAATTAATTCTTTACGCAGACGATTCAGCCATTTTGGTGGAGGGTCTTGATTCCAACACTTTACACCAAAAGGTGAGCATGTCAATGAGGTTGTATGAAGAATGGTGCGACACAAATTTTCTGAAGATGAATGTAAAAAAAACAAAATACCAGCTGTTCGGTAAGAGGAATATTATAAGGAATTTCAACCCTCTTATTATGCCAGGGACAGAAGTCGAAAGGGTGAAGTCTTTTAAATATCTGGGTATTACCATCAACGAGTGCCTGTCTTTTAAAGAACAGATTGAGAGGCAGGTTAGAACAGCGACTTGGAAGTTAGCCGAAATTAGACGGAGAAGAAAATTTATGAACAACAACATTTGTGGGCTTTTAGTGAAAACCTATATTCTACCGATTCTGGAGTTCAGGAATTTTCTCCAACTGAATATAGGAACTAATCTGCGGAAAAAAATGCAAAGGGTGTGGAATAAATGTCTTAGGCTAGCATATGGTAAAGATCTCTCCAATGTTGAGTTAACCGAATGTTCTGGCCTCCTCCCTCTGTATCAGAGAGCTGAAATCGCGACGCTCAAGATTTTCTTTAAGAGAAAAAATGTATTTGAACCACTCGTGAATGTCAATCAGGTCCTGAGAAACAGGGAAAGAAATATGTTAAAAATCGTAAGGGCTAGAAGCGAAAGATACAGAGGTAGCGTCTTTCTCAAGGGCAGACGCCTTTGGAACAGCCTCCCTCCAAGGTTAAGAATGGAAGAAGATAGAGATAAATTTGTGAACGATGTAAAATATGAATGGAAGCTGCGCTTTGACAATTTCTAGTGAATGTTGATGATGTCTCAAATATCTTGTGAGGTTCTTTTCCCCTCTGGAACATTTTTTTCCCTCTATCCCTATGGATTTGGGAGAAGTAAAAGAAGTCTTTTTGACTCTAGTACTGTTTGAATTGTCTTTTTAGGCTTCATACTTTGTTGTGATGTTTTTCGGACGAGTGTCGTGTAGTTGGCCTAATGCACATATGAATAATGCGTATCTAAGTATCAAAGTTTATCTTGAGCTTTCATCATGTCTCTATATGAGTTTCACTAATGACTGTTTTTTTTTCTTTCTCCACATAAGTATGTACAAAGTAATATGGGTTTTTTTTTTTTGTGATTTTTTTTTTTTTTCTTTCTGATAAACATAGATATCTTTTATTTTTTAGTATGCTCGTAAGTCTCCTTCTGAGATATGACTATCTAGGCTACGTATGAAGTACGTCCATGGAGGACAATACGTTTTTACATTTGAATTGTTCGCTTGTTAAATGTCTGGCCTTTAATTGAAAAAAAAAATAAAACAAAAATGAGTTCATATGAGTTCTTTATGAGTTCTTTATTTCGAGGAATTGAACGTATTGAATTATTGCAAAAAGCATTGTTGCATCAAATATGCTGCTGACCCTATGAACGCATTTAATTGTTTCAAGACGCAATTGCATGGCTAAGTCTATAGTTTATATATAAGTTCTTTTAAAAGATTTTATTTCAACGAAGCATCAACTGAAAGATCAGTTCTTCTTTTTGGATCTGTAAATTACCAGGGAAGGTTAAAACATTGAATACATTACCTTGCTCTTGGGCAAGAGATCAGATGATGACCTCCAGTGTGCTTGACTCTTCAGTTTTACATCATAGAATTTTGCTTGCTGCAGCAGTTTATCTAACTAAATGATAACATCTATATTGAATGATAACAATTGTAATTACTTAATTCCAACAAAGAAATATAAAATAAACATAACTGCCGCTGACTATGGTTAAGGTCAAAGGTCATTAGATGACCTTCAGTTTCCATATTTCAGCTTTCTACCACAAATCTAAGTTGACCACAATAACCCTATTCCCTATTCAAAGCACTAAAAAATTGGAATATCTTAAAAATAATGAACTATTTTGATCTTCATCAGGGTCAAATGCAAAAAAATGACCTTAAGTGTCTTACTTACATTCTATTGACACTTAGTTCTCTAAGTAAAGTACCATGTGCACATTTGAGCCTCAGGGATGAAAGTGGGGCCATGGCAAAAATATTAAAATAGCTGTCACTATGATAGATGTTGGTTGTGTGATAACAACTGCCAATTGGGGGCACTGGCACTTTGATTGTTTCCATATTTACAGGCACTGTGTATCCTAGAGCACATATCATGGAAGGCTGCCTAATGGACGGGGTGGTCTCTCCGTATCCATAGGCCTATAGCTGGCCAAGCAGTCCGTCATCTCGGTCTTTGGGATGATAGTAGTCCAACCCACCAAACTTAGTGATCTTGATTAAACCCCCAATACCATAACATAGATGGACGTAATATAAAGCACGGTTCAAGATATCAAGATGAGCTTTCTTTTTCTTAAAAATGTTGTTTTCTTAAAAATGTTGTTTTCTTAATGATGTTTTCTTTGAAATGTTGTTTTCTTAAAAATGATGTATGACATGTCTAAGCATTGTACAAGCCTCGATGGCAGGTTACCATGAATAAAGCTTGCTTGATTTAAAAAAAAAACACGAAAAAACGATAAGCTTCCTTTTAAAATTCCCATACACTTCCATACCTAATGTTAATATTTGGTATTATAAACATTTAATGAGATAATCTAACGAAATTTTCTGCTGTTCAAATATTCGTGGTTTTATGATAAAATTATATATATGGAGTCATGTTATAAAAAATCTCGTGTCAATAAATCTCCATGGGAACGCCATTTAGGAATTGCATTGGTCTTCTTAAAAGAAGCCCCAAATTATATTTAATAGTACAATTATAAGCCATTTAATTATCTAAAAGAATAAAAAAAATGATTCTTGAGTTCAGTTTCAGTTCAAAGTTTCAGTTAAAGCTTCCTTCATTCAGAAAATTTGACATCGATAATACATGAGAAATATTATGTCAAGATTGAAGAACATCATAAGGCTGGTGAATTTGGCGCCATCTTCAGTCTCTTTCATGCATTATCGTCATTGATACTGAATTTTTCGCAAAGTCTCCCCCCAGTGGTTAATTATGAACAGTTCCTAAGTAAATTGTCTATAACTACCTGGTGAATAAACATTTTGGCCACAAACGCAATGACTATTGTGAAGAGGAAAGAAGGAAAGAAGTTGATTGTACATCAACCACACACACACAGACGATCACAGAATCAGCACCAAGTTCTATGGAACAACTTCCAAAAAAGAAGGGGCAAAGCAAAGTGCTCCTCAATAGAGGAATTTAAAGATCTATCTAAAGAAAAATAATACATTTACATTTACATCGGATAAAACAAATATCCTCATAGTATCTTTATTATTGGTAGTAACCAACTTGGGTGACAGCAATCGGTAGCCCTAGTTAATGAGACCCAAGTTGGTTGCCAGAGTGCCCTAATACTCCTACTTCTATTAACACCACAAATAACATTGTGTAAATATTGATTCTCAAAATCCTCGAACAACATACTGTACTGTATCATATAGCCTACGTGTATACACAATAAATAACTTGATAGAATATAGCCTGGAAGACCTGTATATTTTTTTTACAGAAGGTACTTTATCCTATTCCTCTTCAATGTAAATGTCTCTAATGTAATAAAATTATAACATACATTCATCATGTGAATTGCACTGATCTACACCTGATAAAAAAGATGTAAAACTCTTCCAAAACCTTGCATGGAGGAGTATTTTATCCAGGAGCTGTAAGATGGAAGCACTGTATACTATTCCTTCATCGGCAGAACATCTGGTGCCATCTTTACCTTTACTTCAAACTGGACGATAAGCGACCCCAGTGGCGGCACCTATGTTGCCGTCTCGGTAACTCCCCTGAGATTTGGTGCAGTCGCACCTACCGTTCCCGGTTGGGGCAACATAGGAGAGAGCTTGCCGGTATATTGCATCTAACTTTTAAAAAACCCATGTGACGAACAATTCCAATCCCCCCATCCACTCCCCCCGACTATTCTCCTACTGCTTGTCTAAGGCCGATGTCCGCAGAGCTGTAGAATCAACGATTTCGGCCACTTTCCACCACTACGCATGGTTTGGCCCTACTCATATCACTAGCAAAGTTCAAGCTCTCTGCCACTACCAATTCCGTAGCTCAGCGGCTAGAGCGCTGGACTGCAGGCATGAAGGTTGAGTGTTCAAACCGCTTCAAACCTCGCCCGGGTCTGTCAGCTTTTTTTTTCATCCTATACTTGGTTGGCCGTGTATTGCTGTCAATACACGGCCGGGACAGGACGGGGCGGGATGGCGGGTGGATTTGATGAGTTGTGGTGATGGGAAAGGCAGGAGAAACAAAATAATTCATATAATGCCAACAATAATACAAAAACGGCCTAACCACGTCTAAAATTACATTCGCAAGGCGCCGACTAGCAGCCGCCACTCACTGGACGATAGTAGATTTAATTGTTACCTTTAGAATAATGGATGGAAAGCAATACAAATCCACAGTAGACAATGTTTTCAGATAGCAAGAATGGCTTTAACGGACCTTAATTCCTCTCACTGAAGTATACTACAGTATGTTATTATATCTTTTAATACGATACCATTTAGTATAATAATTATGTAATGGTGCTAACATAACATTTTGGTGAAGTGGCGGAAATATACCTCTATGGTTTCTATATAACAAAAACATATTGATTGAGTATTCTTTCTCCACAAATTACAACCCTAGGATTATATAGGGTTGTCGTAAGGGAGAAGCCATTATGAAGTGCCCCGTTATGATATTCTGAACACGTGCATAAGGTATATTGATCATACATTATGGAAAGTCATGAGTTAATGCCCATAAAACGTAGACATATATGTATAATATATTTCCTATAGACGGGTGACTGAAATCGCTTAAACTAAAGATGTACAATTCACCTTCCTCAGTCTTCTCAAATAACCCCAATTTAAGACGAAAGTGAGGTTCAAAATATTATGGATAAACATAACCAAACACAATTTGAATTAACACAACACTAATTATGCTCAGATATTTTTATACTATTTATCTTTTCTCAGTCTAATGTGGTAGAATTTACTAAATGTGTAAAGTTGACGATTGTTCATTTTCTGACGACTTCACGACTAAAGCTTGACTATCAGTTAACATCGGTCGAAAACTTGGATTTAAAAAAAAGGCATGGACTACAATAATTATAGATGGCTGCACAGAATATTAGGCGAAGTACTTCTTATCTACAGTGGAGTTATCTATTTCCATGTTGAAGTGGTCAATGTTCCTACTAATTACAGTTCATCCGCAAGTTGGTCTGGGCATATTCATGACCCACCCACCCACCCAAACCCTCCGTGTAGCAGCATTGACCCCAAATTGATGTACCACCAAGGGTCATATTTCAAATCGAAGCTCAGAACCTCAGCTATAAGGATATGGAACATGAGGTTGGGACGGGTTTTTTTAAGCAAATTTCCAATATCTACATGTACCTTGGAAACCGTTTCTCAACTAACTTTGGCTAGTAGCATAGTAATTCAGGAACTTGGGTTCCCACAAAATACTTAGCTTTTGATTTCCTAGTTTGCATAGAAAAAACAAACTCCTTGTCTTTTCATCTTGTTAAGTACGTTGAATACCTACAGGCAGTGCTTATTTGGGGGTAGGGGTGGGGAATTGATGACTTCTACTAGCGATGTATTGTCTATCTGGAATCAACAAATGACCCAAATGAATGAATTGGTGAGGCCTTCCACTGACGAGGGTTCCCAGGACTGCATGTATTCAATTCAATTCAATTCAAAACATTTTTTATTTGCATCAATGGCGATTACAAAAAGGAGAGCCCAGTTTTGAAACCTATGTTCCAAGTCTTCCACTGGGTTCCTGGTTGGTTGGTGATTGCTGAAACAAATTTATAATAAAATACTACAATAGAAATTTCATGGCTATTTCATTTGATATTCAAGGGCTACTTACTACTTGTCTAGGTTTAGGTTTAGCTGTTTCTTTATGTGTAGGCTTAGTTGAATATTATATATGATAATTAGCTAACACTAAGTTGTACTAACTAGAGCATGAGGTTAAAATTAGGGTACAATAACAACAGTGTAATTAATGGTTGGTAGTTTGTATGGTCGGTCCAGACCAAGGTAGGGGATGATCTACAGTATTTCAATTGTATTTAAACAGGTATCAATAATTTTGCTAAAAGTTTTCCGGTCCTGTACCTGGTGAGCATGAGTTTCAAGGGAATTCCAATATTTAGCTGATTTATAAGTGAAAGAATTTAGAATTTTTGCAGATTTTGGTTGTAATAATTTTAAATTACGTCCGCCTTGGGCATGACTTCTAGTTGAAATTTTTCTGTTATCCAAATTGGTTCCATCGGTAGCCATGAAGTGGCTTAAATTAATTATATGTTTTTGTCTCCTCTTGTTTAAGTGTTGAGGGCACTGGTCGGTTTGTCTCATGAGTTTTCCTCCAAATTGCGAGGCTTCCATTTATAACAATTTGACTTAATTGATTCCTTACTTGCCCCCAAATACGTTGATATGCGCTTTATACAACAAGAGGCTAGGCAAACGTGGCAGAGAGTTTTATATACATTATATAGGCCTATATATCGTTATCATGAACTTTTGGGACAGTTTAAATAATTTCGTTACTAGCAACACGGCTGTGGAAGTATTAATCATTAATTACATTAAGGGCATTATAGGGGAATTTGACATTGAAGTAATAATTATGTTAACCTTGTAAACGCTTATGCGGTTTTTACTATCAGCACCTCGAACCTGATTAGATCCCACTAGATCCATCTTATTATAAATTTATAATGTCAGGCGATACGAAGGTTCTTTGCATTCTTCTCAAATTCAAATATGCTGACAATAATCTGTTTAATACATTTAGAAAATTCTTTCATTCCGTGTTTTTCTTCAAGGATTCTCTTTATTGTATCTGATATTTCAATTGATAATTACACCACAATGCATTCTCTCTCTTGGAATGCTACGTTCTATCAGCATAGTTTTCACTTAATTGCTTGTATGCCCTCTCTCCACAAACCCCCATGTCTCTGGTATTTATTTGAACAATGAATTCTGGATGTAGAAGTCCAAGTTATAAGTAAAATAGGATATCATAATCACATACAAAATGTTTTTGTTGTCTACCAGCATCATAATTCATCATAACTTATATTCAGACATGATGGTCCACCGGATGATATATAGCTATGTAGAAAAACAATCATTTATTCTGTCAAATCTCAAGGGGGAATACGTGATCTAAAGACATTCCTTGTAGTAGAAACAAAAGAACAACCCATCATTTTAGGTTAAATAGAACAACAACCTAATGTTTTATCATCACATGTCACTACGAGAAGTGGTACAAAGTATATAACAAAGTATGTACCTAACTAATCACAAATACATATAATGGTTATGCACTGTCACTTGCAGGAGAATAAATGGAACATGTTATTACAGATATGGGTCACGTCATGTAGTGAGGTTGGACATGGCAATTAGACTTTGCATTAAAGCTGCATTCACAGCTATTACGACCAAAGAAATTTTACCGCATTTACCCACATTATGATTTATAGGACTGGATGTATCAATACTCTATTGCTGTCGTTATTATATTTTATATATATATACGAGAATTTGAAGGTGAATCCGCCGAGAGAAAACGGCTGTCGGTGAGCGATGATAAGTGAAGTCATTGCAGGAATGGATTTCGGCGGGTCCTCTGAATAAAAAAGATGACGTTTTAGAAGCCCTATAGCAAAAACAAGCCGAAAAAATCCCCCAAACCTTTGGTCAAATGACTTTTAGATGGGCTTGAAATATAAAAAGAATGGAACAATATCTAGGAAATCTTTCATTTTTTTACCAACGTTAACTGAGAGTGCAGCTCTAAAAGTTTCAAATAAAGTTGTTTGACCTTATAATTAACCAGAATGCACATGTCTGTGTACTTTGAATTTTTATACATTCACATGTCTCTGTTGCCTCCCAGAATTGGATGTAATTATACGTAGGAAAATATAAAAAAATCAAACTTCAAATTCATTGGCGTTCATTACCACTGACTATGTACGTGTGTATAGAGCAAAGTACAAATATAAATATAATTGAAAAGAAAGCCATTAATATTTAGAAATTGAAGAAAATGGATTCATTCTTTTATTTTCAGTAATACAGCTAGCGTTTTAATTTTCGGTGGTATGGATAAACGCTATGGGGGATTTTTTGGTCGAATTAGCTGGAAATGCAGTTTTAACTCAGGGAGTAAGTACTACCAATAGGATATATTACAGAGAAAATAAAATGAAATAGATAAACAAAAACGGAAATTGGCTGTCTCTCCCTGCGTTATTACAGTGTTTATCTGGTAGGCGTTAGGTATAAGAGTAGTATTTTTGTGAGGCTGAAACGTCGAATATCTGTGAGAAACATTGCGCAGTTATCAGTAGTCTTAGGGGACATCACTGTGCGGTAGGTTTTAACACTTCTAATCTTTGATCATAGATGGAATCTTCCAAATCCAAAAATTCCATTTGTCGACGTAGGTGGTGAACACTATCATTTGTATAGTTCTATTATATAATGGCAAATGTTGCTCAATTCTGAATTATAATTATAATTAATATGGAACTATGTGGAGCAGATTCCACATCACGAAACTTGTGAAAGTATTCACTCTATACACATCTTTCCTTTGGTAAATTATTCGTTTAGATTGCTCTCAATCCCCTCTTTGAGGTAAATAGCTGAAAGAGTTATTGCCGATTTTAACCTATTGAAATATGGATGGTCTTGCCACGCTTGATCGTGAAACTTGCAAGCTAAGGACGTTGTGACATTGACCGGATGTCGCTTTTCACTTATCTAGTTTCATTAAGTTAATGTTCCCACCCGATGCCTGTTTCGATCATTCCTATTTAATAATTTTTGTAATGATCGATTGCAGTTCGAGTTGAGCCCGCGAGGATTTGGCACTCTTCATTTCAATTCAATGTCCATATATTACAGGGGGATGGTGATTTGCTTTGCAACTAAAGTGTTTTTTTAAAATCGAGGCTATAGCGATTGCTGATTGGAGAGTCTATGGGGGGAACTGTGTGAAAGCCTTAAAATCTTGTTATCAATCCTCAAACATCGATCATGGTGTGGCAATCCATTTGCCAATTTACATTTCCATATGCAAACAAAAAGCGAGCAACGAGAAATCTATCAATGATGGGAAATCAATGGTGAAAAATGTGCGATGATGGATGTAGGTTGTAGGATGATAAGTGAGGGGATATCGTGAAAGGTCCTTGTTGATCAATGCAATGATGTATGGATGTTTTTGGAATTAATCACCAATACACCCGGCCTGGTCATATTGATTTCTATAAGGCATCTAATGATAAATTACAGGTTAGACGTTGTATACTAGATAGAGGCCGTCGATGGGCTGTCCCACCAATTTCGCAGCCCATAGAAGGTGGTTTAATTACATTGGGATACATTTTCTGCCTTAAATGAACTGACGCTTCAATTTGGTTAATGTTGGCTTAGTTGGCAATGGGTTGTCTATTGTAGCTTTGATGTAGGAATACATTTATTGTAATGTATTTTGACAGTTTTAGCTCGTTACAATCTTTGTATGAATATATTATATGGACACATAGTTTTAAATATTTTAGGCTGTTCATCATGATTCTATCCAATTACATCTATTGGCCTCTGTTTTAATACTGGGAACTATTAATCTCGTTTAGATATCGTATCGTATCTCGATATATCCTCGATGAAGGCTCTTTGGGCCCCTGAGAAAATGATTCAGCCATCACAACACCTTTGCGATCAATAAAAGAATTGTTTTTTTATGTTCAGAGAAAACTAATTGATCACGGGGAGTTGTCGCCGTAGAAAATATTTACCAAATAATTAATTTAGATAAGTTCTGCCGAATTCAAAAGAAGTTGGTGCAGTGGAATATATAATTATACCATGTACGTCCTGTTCTAAGAATTGATAGAATAGCTTGTCTTAAATTTGAAAAAAAACTTTTGTCAAATCATGTGCCCAGGCTTGAAATATTTTTGTTTAGGTCTGGCCGTCTGCTTCATATTAACGGTATGATAATGTTGATCTGTATCTAGAGAACAAGGTTCAGTCAGAAAGGTCGCAACAAAGACCTCGTCCTACTAAGGTAGGCTTGTATTTAAAGTGGTGTGCAAGATCTGAGAGTTACACAAATGAACCGACATGAGAAGGACTCACGGAAGAAACTCTAAATGTTAAAGTCTCCGAATTAACATATGACCTGAAGCACTGGGAAATATTGAGTGGAATTGATTTGATGCGGATTCTGATCCAAGTCTTTACTATTGATTCTTTAAATGTATTATATCATAATTATGTACTTGCTACAAATGACCCTCAACTCAACAGTACGTCAATGAAGACTGTTACAAATGGCTATCGATCAAATACTGAATGCTTCATAATTACAACTTGGCAGGATCCTCTACTTACGTATTTTGAATTGTTCATAATTGCTTGTCTATCTTAATTATGGAAAGTTAGCCCTTCATATATCACACTCAAACCAGATCCTTCATTGAACAGGCGGATAAGTCTCAGTTGGGACAACATTGTTGTGAATGCAAGCCCCTCTTCTACAGCAATGTCTCCATGAGACATAAGTATCTCGCTAAACCAGTCACGTGAGAGGGGCATGAAAACGCCGGGATCTTTTGGGATTAGAGAACAAGGTAAAGGCGTTACATTACTTGATTTCCTTCTTTTATCATATTTTTATCAAATAGGTCCTGCCCTTGAAGACTTGATTGATTGCTAGTAGAACCCTTTCTTTTTGAAATTTGGATTTCATTCTGTCTGCCTGGGAGGAAGAGGCAGCTATGTTCCATACTTTATTATAGGTCTGTATTCTCGCTTTATACATCAGTCAAAATGTGATTAATTGGAGGGTAGATGGGACAGGACATTATATCCGTGTCGTATTCGTGAAATGTGACCAATGTATCTCAAATGTAATTCCAGATCTATACTTTTCTTATTTAAAGGGCAGTTGTTCGTACCGATTTTTGATATTTCAGCATGGTTCCATTTTAAATCCTTCATTTAATTCCAGCAGTATATTTGTTGCTCTTCAGGGGCATGGACTAACATAAAAGGTTTTAATGATATTAGAATACCCCGGGTCTTGTTATTCCGTAAAGGTTCGTCATTCGCACGGTTGTTTTGGCAATATATCAAGATCAGATCTTATCAAATCAGAGGCTACAAAAAGACCAAATCAAATGGCCCTCCTAAGATGATTACAACTAATACAATCTGACAGATTTTCCAGAATTGATTTGATCAATTTGATCCGGATTTTATCTGACTTTTCAGAATATTTTTCGCAATCTGGAAGACAAACCATAAAATGTGTAATGTTGAAAGCTGTTTGTGGTTTCCCTAAATGATTATTTAAATGATGATTATGAAAAATAAGGCGATAATCAATTTCTTGGGAACAATAAAATCTACATGATATAATATTCCATAAGTCACAATTGCTAGACAATATCATGTTTGTAATTGATTTTAACTAATTCGATTTGGAGCGTGTTAACTTCAATGGTGCTTTTTGACCCGTCCTTAGATATTAATGAATTAATTCACTGAGTTACAGTTGGTGCACTGATGTAAAACATACCTCCATGTTGAAACCCAGAGGTAATCATGCGTTGACTAATCGCAGATGGAAGCGCACAGTTATTCATCCGTACGCAGAAGTACATGGTTTTATAATTCGGTCAGTAAAAACCTGGGTCCCGCAGCTAATTCACTGACTGGCTCTGAATGGTCTTGATTTCCCAGTAGTGGACAAATACAGAATAGGACAAGGACTAGGCTTGTGCAGTGCCTTTTCCCCATGGTACAACTCCAGTGCAATTGCTTTTGTCTCAATATCCCAGTTATCTATAACTGGGTAAACTAGTATTGTCATAAGGGGTGATAAGAAAACATCAGCTAGATAATCACTTTTGACCAAAGCTACACACAATTGGGGGTTCATGCATAAGGGCTTTGTGTCATTTGGTAAAAGGATTGATTTGCCTGGAGGGCTGTATATATGTGTGTGTGTGACAGGGTAAGGTTTTGTGGAAATGTGGAAATCGTCCTTTCATTCGAACAGAAGTAATGATTCAGATTTAGAGGATGGTCTCTCTGAAACAGATGTTTCAAACGACGTTTCCTAATCAATTTTCGTTCTTATTTTGGACTAGCTTCCAGATGAATCTATTTGGAAACTAAAGTATAACTAATTAGTATTAGGCAATAATATATTGGTAAATTCAAGATTATTGAATCACTATTAACCAAACGAGAAGAGGGAGTGATTAGATCTTGAAAAAAGCATTGGGCACCCTACAGACAGTAATTCACAACAGAAGGAGGGGAAGCCCTTTGTTGCTTCCATTTACACCAAGGAGCGTTGTGAGAAAAGATAGATAGATGGATAGATAGCAATATAGATAAAACAAGTGCGTTTATGTAATTCAGGGACCAGTTGATATCTAAAAGTTGGAGATTTGGAACTAACAATCACGTACATGAAACAGCCTGTCTTATTCACAGACCCTTTAAACTTGCAGTTCATATTATTTGAGTGTTTTGGATGATGACGTGAATAAGCTAGGCATCTGTGCGTGAGCATTATCTGCATGAATGAGTGTAAGGGTGAACATGGATTATATGAGTCAGATTTTCAGAGAATGTACAAAATTGATCAATACTAGGTAAATTCGAGTATATTCAGCATTGCATTGATTCTAGCAATCTGTTTGGTTAGGTTGAACTGTATTTTGAACTTTATTTTCATCTGAAATTTGGGTTATTTGAGAAGATTGGGGGAGTTGAATTGTACATTGTCTGAAAATCTGACCCAAATATCTTATGAATGGGAACATATCCATAGAAACATAGTTGTAGTGCGTGGTCCGTGTACATTCCCTTAGTTTCTGTGGATACAATATGTAGTATTTTCTCTAGGTCTTCGTTCAACTCTCAACAGCGACAAACCGTTGAATCAATCTAGGCTCCACAAGGTCCAATAAAGTTTTGAATTAGTACCAATTTTGGAAAAACTGCTTCTGAAAGTATTCCCCGTTTAGTTCTAGGTGGTGAAGGTTCAGTGGCGTGGACCCACTAAGAAATTGTAGCCTAAACATATTGTTCTTGCATAACATCATGGACCTCGAATGTACACCCAATTGGGAACGACGTGGGTAGGGATAAGGGGAGAATGGTTTGGAAGGACGGGGTGAGAACATCGAGATTTGTAATGTTTTTTTTATGGTGTTTTGGAACTTCAATGATGGCATATTTTGCCTAAATTTCACTACTGAGGCTCTCTCAACCGGTCCGAGAATGCATGAAAAGAACAGTACCTACATGGTCAACTTGCCAATTTCTGCCTAGCCAATGGAATCACACTAAGAACCCATTAACGACAGGTTTACATCTTATTACCCATATTGGTTTCAGGCCCTGCATTTTCACCAAGCACTCATTTGACTTACCCCAGATATAGCATTGGACTTAAAAAATATAGTTTTGTATGAACATTTTACTGTGATACCATATGATTCCAAAATTAAAATTAGATTTATTTACAGTTTAAAGTGGGGTCTCCACTGGCTGCGGTAAGCCCTGCGGTAAGCATTGCGATAGAAAAACAGGAAATTATATTCAAGCGCAGTTCATGTGCAGACCAACTGTAGCAGTGGAGACATGTTCTGCGATTGTATCTGCGGTTGTATCTGCGGTTGAATTGCGGCTAAAAATGTGAGTTTCTTGTGGTGCGACTGTCTCAGGAATTTTTCAACATGTTGAATATTTATTGCGGCTGAACCATCTCTGCGACGTGATTAGGGCTCTACCGCAAAGGGTTGTGATTGAAATTTGCAATGGAGACTGTACTGCGTTTGAAGTGCGGTTGGTTCACAACTCATTTTACATTGCAGACAAGTTGTTACCTCTCTTCTATAGGCGCAAATTATGAGATTTAGGACCTTTTTGCATGATATGAGGGATGCACTTAGGGTCAAAATTGAACAATGGAAAAAAGAAAAGTTTAGGAAAAGTCTATTCGGCAGGGTTAGAACTGTGTGGAACCTTTCACCTCATTGTCATGTGGTTGTTTTATTTGCTTTGTTTTTCTAAATATTTCCATCAGCCAGTCATTTAAATAGTTACGAAAAACACATAACTATAGATTTAGGGTAGTTGTTTTCATGCATTGCCATATTCAATGCTCTATGAAGTACTACTGGTTGGTATTTTTCGAGTGTATTGTGCTTGATCTGTATATGAGAAATGTGAGAAAACTAGTCTATATATGCACCTTTTCGTCATCTGTTTGTTATAAATATTTTGCTAATACTGTAGTGTTGGTATACACATTGACCATTTCGGTGAATCCCGTAATCGCCATGTATTGTAATACAAACCGGAAATAAAGGTTCCTGATTAACAACAATGGCTGTGTCTGACAAGTTCCTTCAACTCTCTGTAAAACTAGCTTAAGAATACTACATTGGCGACGAGGATTGCCTTCATATTTGGAGGAGGAGAACCTTACAACCTAAGGAAACTGGACAAAGCAGATCAGACTTGTGACAGTGAGTGAAATGTACTTAATGGTGTGGTGAAAGTGAGTGAATTCAGTCACCAGTGTTTGTCACTGTCTACACAAGGCCTAGTGTGACACAAGGACTGTGGCAAGTGTTAAAACTAAAAAAGATTGAGTGCAGTGACAGTTCTGATTGTGTTTTGGTCCATATTCCTGTTAGTTACCGAACTATTGTGTCTCCTATATGTCACCATGGCAGCTGCTAAAGGCCCAAAACTCAAAATTCAACCCTTTGATGTCACAGGGGATAGACTCTCTCTAGGACAGGCATGGTCAAGGTGGATTGAGAGATTTGAGAGGGACCTACTCTACAATGGTGTGGAAGCAACTGATGCAGCAAACAGTGCTGTTTGTCAGATGGCACTTCTGATTTATGCTGGGACGGCAGTTGAGGACATACATGACACCCTGGCTGATGTGGAAAAACCAGCAGGGGTAACAAATGCTAACTGGACTGCTTATGCCAAATCTAAAGCTAAACTAAATGCACGATTCTTGCCAAAGAAATCAAACGATTTTGCGTTATGTGAGTTAGTGACCCAGAAGCCACAAAAAGATGAGAGCATGGTAGATTTCGCAGCCAGACTACGGAGATCAGCGGTAAAATGTGACTTCAATAACTGGTCAGCAGACAAAATGATAAAGTGTCTCATCATCGGTCACATGAAAGATGAGGAACTGCGCCTAAGCCTGCTTCAAGAAGAGTTGGAACTAGACCGAGTGCTGGACAAAATCAAACTGAAGGAGGATATGACTGCCATGAGCAAGCGGATGGGAGCATCTGAAGGTTTTGCCAGCGGAGAGAGTGTGCAACATGTACAAGGGAAGAAGAAACAGCAGTGGTCCAAAACAAAGAAAGATGACTCTAAAGACAGAAAAAGCATGTGTTTTACTTGTGGGGGTAAACGGCATGGGAGTGATGAAGAGTGCCCTGCCAAGAAAAGGAGGTGCAATAAATGTTCAAAAATAGGTCATTATGGGAGAGTATGCAAAAGCAAACTTAGAAGTGTACAATACCTTGATGAAGGTAATGGTGAGTCAGAAACTGACCAAGGTCAAACCAGTGATGATGAAAGTGTTTTTGTCTTACATGATTCTATCAATGCCATAAATGAGCCCAAAGGTAAATTATGTGTCAAAATGGCAAATGTAAAGGTCGAAACAATTATTGACACAGGGTCAAGTGTTAATGTTATTGACAGGGCAACATATGAGAAACTGGGAAAACCCAAGTTATCAAGACATCAAAGTAAACTGTATCCGTTTGGCACTAACGATAAGATCAAGGTTGAAGGGGTTTTTACAACTGATGTTGAAACTAAAGACAAGGTGGTGCTTGCAAAAATTCTGGTTGTAAAAGGTCCGCGAGTTTGCAATATTTTGTCTGAAGATTTATCCCTGAAATTAGGTGTTGTGAAGTATGTCAGATCAATTCGTGATGTTGTAGAAAGTAAGTACCCTGAGGTGTTTAAAGGGTTTGGTAAGCTAACCAGTTTTAAAGCAAAGGTGCATATCGACAATAGTGTCAAACCAGTTGTTCAGAAGTCCCGTAAAATACCATTTGCATTAAGAGATAAAGTAGAGAAGAAACTGCAAGAGCTAGAAATGCTAGATATAATTGAGCCTGTTCAAGAAACACCAACCGAGTGGGTATCACCAATGGTTATTGTCCCAAAACCAAATGGAGATGTAAGAATATGTGTTGACATGAGGAGGGCCAATGAAGCAGTTGTAAGAGTAAGGTATCCAATACCTACTATAGATGAGATAATGGTTGATCTAAATCAGAGTGCTGTATTTTCCAAGATAGATCTGAGAATGGGGTATCACCAGATTGAACTCGATGAACAGTCAAAGGGTATCACTACGTTCAACACACACAAAGGGTTGTTCAGGTACAAAAGGTTAATGTTTGGTATATCAGCTGCTCCTGAAATCTATCAGAATGCAATAAGCCAGGTACTTAGTGGTTGTGACGGTGCTGTAAACATATCAGATGATATTCTAGTATATGGTTGCACCACAGGGGAGCATGATGCAAGGCTAGAGAAAGTACTCCAGGTCCTCTCTGAAAGGAAGCTAACGGTAAATAAGGAAAAATGCCAGTTCCGAATGAATAAGCTCACATTCATGGGTCATGTGCTTAGTGGTCACGGCATTGAGGCAGAACAAGCAAAAGTGGAAGCTATCAATGAAGCAAAAACTCCAAAAGATGCATCAGAAATCAGGAGTTTCCTGGGACTAGCAACATACTGCTCAAGGTACATCCCAGATTTCGAAACAACTGCAGAGCCACTGCGACGCCTTACAAGGAAAAACACACCTTTCACATGGACTGATGAGCAGGAAAAAGCATTCACAAAACTCAAGAGCTGTTTGAGCTCATCAACTGTGCTGGCCTACTTCAACAAAGAGGCACATACACAGGTCATTGCAGATGCTTCACCGGTAGGATTAGGTGCAGTGTTGGTGCAGCAGCAGAAAGATGGGAACTATCGGCCGGTGTACTATGCCGCGAAGGCATTGACAGCCACTGAACGGAGGTATTCTCAGACAGAGAAAGAGGCCCTGAGCTTAGTATGGGCATGTGAGAGATTCCGCATCTATTTAATGGGCTTGGAATTTGAACTTCTCACCGATCATAAGCCGCTAGAGGTTATCTATGGCCCCAATTCTAGACCTTCAGCACGCATTGAAAGGTGGGTCCTGCGACTCCAACCATTTACATTCAAGGTGAGACACATCCCGGGAAAGCAGAACATTGCAGATGTGCTATCAAGACTGTCAAACTTTGGGAAAATTGGGAAAGGAGAAGACTTCATTGAAGACTATGTTAAAAACATTACCCAAGAGTCTGTGCCACGAACGATGACTGCACGCGAAGTGGAAGCAGCATCAAAGAATGATGAAGAATTGGAGCTGATAAGAGACTGTATCAGTTCAGGGGATTTCTCAAAATGTGACATTTCTTATAGAGCAGTGAAAGATGAGCTGACCTCAATAGGCTATGTAGTGCTTCGGCAAACTCGAATAGTGCTGCCTCAAGCACTGCGAGACCGAGTTCTAGAGTTAGCCCACCAAGGCCATCAAGGAATAGTCAAGACGAAGGCAAGACTCCGGGAGAAGGTCTGGTGGCCAGGGATCGATCGCCAAGCCGAGAAGTACTGCAAGGAGTGTCATGGTTGCCAAGTGGTATCTCAACCAAGCAGGCCTGAACCGATAGAGATGACACAGCTACCTGAAGGACCATGGCAAGAGTTGGCTCTAGACTTTGTGGGTCCATTCCCCACAGGTGAGCAAATACTAGTGATAGTAGACTACTACTCAAGATATTTTTTCATCAAAGTTATGAAAACAACCACCACTGACAAGCTTATAGCAGCGCTTGATGAAACGATTGACATATGTGGCATTCCTTACTCAGTAACTACAGACAATGGACCACAATTTGTGTCGAAAGAGTTTGAGGATTATCTTGCCTGCCTAGATGTGCGTCACAGGAGAACAACCCCCAGATGGGCGCAAGCCAACGGCGAGGTAGAACGTCAGAATCGGACTATACTAAAGGCCATGCGGATAGCGCATACAGAAGGGAAAGACTGGAGGAAAGAGCTCAGATACTTTCTAAGGGCCTATCGCACAACTCCACACACAGTCACAGGTAAGAGCCCTGCAGAATTGATGTTTGGGAGAAAGTTACGTACCAATCTACCCACACTGAGGTTCTCTGAACAAGATGGGGAGCTCAGAGACCAGGACAGAGAGAACAAATTGAAGATCAAGGATTATGCTAACACAGGAAGACAGGAATCCGAGGTCATAGCTGTAGGAGATATGGTGCTCCTCAGGAAGGAAAGAGAGAATAAGCTGACACCCAATTTCTGCACAACACCTGCTCGAGTCATAGGTAGGAAGGGCACACAAGTATCTGTAGAGACACCAGATGGCGTGACCTATAAGAGAAACTTGAGCCATGTGAAGAAGTACAACCGCAAAGAAACACAGAGGAAGATAAACTTAGATACAACAACACTGGAAGGCTATCAGCAGAGAAAAGCACGAGAAAGAATAAGTGATCGTGAGACAGAACACCTTGAGAGATTTCCTGAGCAGAATAGTGAATTCAGAGCCACTCCAGAACTTGCCGTACAACCACAAGCCATCCCGGACCTTCCGCAAGCAGAACCTATTGTGCCTCCAAAACAGACCAACATACAAAGATCGCCTGGAAAGCCAAGCAGTCTGTTAACTGGGAGTAGGCCTAACTCTCCCACATGCCTAAGACCTAAGCGCATGACAAAACCCCCCAACTATTTAAAAGATTATGTGATGAAGTGAAAGTTCATCATCATCTTTCGTCATGCTCTCAGGTGCTACTATAACATAACGTTACAAGTTTAAGGTTGAAAGTATTAAGCATTGAGTTGCTAGAAAAATAAGGTGTTAACTTGAAACTGATAAATGATATGGTGCTGATGTATGGAACAAAGAATCAATCTAGTCCGTGATCTAAGTCATGTTTATCCATCATTATTACATAATCTTATATGGAGTTTGAATCAAGGAAAAAGAGAGATGTAGTGTTGGTATACACATTGACCATTTCGGTGAATCCCGTAATCGCCATGTATTGTAATACAAACCGGAAATAAAGGTTCCTGATTAACAACAATGGCTGTGTCTGACAAGTTCCTTCAACTCTCTGTAAAACTAGCTTAAGAATACTACAAATACCTTTCCTCCTTATTAAGTGATCAACAGCTTGGACTGAAAAGAATGTATTATCATAATGTCTTTGCTGAATGAAAATCCTTAAATACAATACAAACGTAGCTGCATGGCATCTCTGCTCAGTCTAAATAAAATCTTAAAAAATGTTAAAAACATCTTGCTATCCCAATCTAACCTTAATAGAAATATTTACTTCATAATAATCACTTATGACATGTAATTCAGTGTGTGAAATTAGCTATATGAGCAATAAAATGATGCGGCGGACACAGCGAGGCACATTGATCAAAAGTCGTCTGCATGTTGACCAACCGCGGGAATCATATCCAGCCGCAGTTTCTATCGCAACCATGAGACCTATTAAAGTGTCAGTAAACCCCCAAATATTATGAGCAAATCCATTTCCTTGGTATCATTGAAATGTAACCACCCCGGTTTTACTTAATTCAAGTTATTATTTAGTGAGTTTTACCCATTTAAAGGAGTGAAAAAGTAGTTCCACAGTTTAACACTCCATTCAAGGCGCCACTGTTTGCCTACGTCATAAAGCTGCGCCAATCTTGAAATGTACATGCAATGAACATAACAAACAACTCTCATAATTGCTGCTAGAAAGAAGGAGGGTGGGGTGGGAGGAAGGAGTTTGACCAAAGCAGGTGTGCAGACCAAAACAAACTGTGTTACATGTATAGTTCTCTGGTCAAAACAATGGCTGAAAGCAGTGACAGTGAACTGTTTCAATTGCTGGGAGATTGGGGGGAAAGGTAGGGATATTATGTTCATTTCTGGGGCAGCTTTGTGATGTCACACAGCACTCTCAGTGCCCTCTTGTGCTAAACAGACCTTTTCAACTAAGCTTTCCCAATTCGTGCCTGTAATTGACTATAAGTTAGACATAAATGGAAGTAAAAAAATTGAGACTTGGCTGTTGTATTTATGGCTCCATGAAGTTTGTTGTCCTAAAAGTGACCGGGAACCCGTTAACTGACCCTTTAAAGACACTGCGGTAACCTCTGCGTTTAAGCTGTGGCTAGAATATAATATTGATAGAATCGCAGAGTTTGAAACACAAACCAAGCGAAGACCAAACGCAGAGCTTACCGCAGCCAGTGGAGGCACCCCTTGATGCACCAGCTACCCGACATAATATAATATAGCACCCAATGAATATCAGGGTACAACAAAAAACATTCAACTGAATGAGCGTACATACTCTGATTTAAATTTCCTGAATAAAAATCTTATCAAATAAATGAATAAAATTAGCTACTTTACATAATATTGAGGCTATAATAATATTATAAACCTGTTGAGCTGACAGGAGGGAGATCTGTTCTGTGTTGACAGAACTTCTGTAATACAAAAATGCATGCACGTTATCTAATGTTATCGTAATCATGCAGCTACTGCTGAGATATACATTGTATTAGTTTGATTTACGTGACAGGGGTCACTTTTACTTGTTAAAATGTTTTGCTGCCCAATTGTTAATTTATATCCCATTAGTAGTTAATGTAGAATGAAAAATTGCAAAGATAATAAAAGATTTAGGCCAGATATTGGTCTAGTACCAATTTAATTCAAGGAGCTGGGAGCGAGGAGCCCCTATATACCCCTCAGGTTGCCAGCATAAATGGGTAATACCCTCTACAAATTACTGCCTGGTACTTAAGAAAAACACAACCCGTTGCTAATGGTATTTACTTGTTAACACAGGCCCAACTGTCAAGTATGCTCACCTGCTTTTTCCTCTGGCCCCAGGCAAACTGTCACTAAAGGCTTCTTACCAAATCTTGCCAAGACTCACCAAGTCTCGCTCATCACCGCGCTTCTGTTAACTGCCGTATCAATCACGTGACTGTCATGGCGTCGTCTGATTTATTCATACCTTACTTGTAGTGCGCATGTTGGAAGTTTTCTTCAGTTATGTTCAGCGCTTCTAATGTCAGCGTATACTTCCGGCATACTGTGTCAATTTGGGTCGGTGGTTATTGCTTCTGTCTCATGCACGAATGTTCTTGCATACGTTTAGCTGCTTTTGGAAGTCAGATAACTCCACCTGTTCATGACGTTCGTCACATTCTTTGAAGAGTGGTGATGGAGATTGGAACAGGAAAGGATTGGGATTGGGGAATATACGAATGTGGACTTTTATAAACCCCTGTAGGATTGTATAGTAAAACAACCGGACAAATCCTCAAAATCTGTTGTTAAATGACTTTCATATGGGTAGAAAAAACGAAACAGAATATAAAGCCGTCAAATTTCGTTTAATATCTGTATGCATCTCATCCGCTGAGCTTCAGGCCCTGTAATGCTAATAAAGTTTAAGAATGGAAATCGCGACACACACTTTCTATTTCTACTTTCTCGCCTACCTCCCCCGAAGGAATCTAATATAAGGCGTTTATGACATGTATACAGCAGGTCGCATTCATTTATCCGCGAGCAGGCACGATGGAAGGTCTCTAGAACTATTAGAATTTCAAGCTTTACTGGGGAGAATTAGACCTTTCCATCACATTATTTAAACAGTTTCGATGCTTAATATTATTTTTGTTTAATCTGTCGTTACTCCATATTCACTGCAATATGATTAATGAGGGTCGAGGATTTCATTTTTCATTAATTACAGTTAACAACCCGTGGGTTTTTAATTATACCAAATATGGATTGTAGTCTTAAGGAAGCTTCCATATAAAATTATAGCAAATGTACATTACCCTCTTTTTGAAGTAAAACAATGGACAGATTATGAATGAAGCAAATTTAATCATTCATGACATTTAATCATCTCAGTCAGACCCATTGTTTGATGGTAAATCAATATTCGCAATTCGTCCCGAAAAGTGTACAAAGTTATCTAAATCCAGCAAAATATAAACAAAAGCACACAGAGGGAGTTATATATGTATAAAATATATGTATAAAAGAAAAGAGGGTATTACAAAGCAATGTGTCATGTCCTTAAGATGAGCGATGAATATTTATAAGCAATAAGAAAAAAGCTGAGCAGGCTACTTTCATCCAAGTTTAACCATATTCAACTCTGACACTAGACTCCTCTTTAAACATTTGATTTCAATTAAGAAATGTATCATCAATATTGTTGTAGGTATCAGCGTATATCACAATTTGAGACAGATATCCAGCTTTTATGTGAAATACTTGGAGGAATTCCAAAATCTAACCTAATAATTAATAGGGAATGCTGACCTTCAACAATGTTAGCATCTCACGGACCCAGTGATTACATCGTTGTAGTGCCTTTAGAGCATATTATGTTAATTACTAACACTGAAACTATATGAGTACAACAACACTATACGTCTATCCCTAATGGAATCCATTATTGATATAAGCATATATATATGCATGGTTATAAAAAATGCCAATTCTTCGCGTTCTTCTCTGTTATTAGCGTGGCCATTTTGCTAAAGACGCGATAATATGAATAGACACGGAATCGGATACGTCTACATAGCAAATTGATGGAATGAAGATAATGAATGACCCAATTATGTCACCGAGGAAAACTTGAGAGCTATTTAATTATGACATGAGAAACTGTCAGGTAGGCAGGCCTACGGTATTCACATCTGAAATGTTATCCAAATGCAATAGCTTGCTCTGACGTTGAACCGAAAAGAAGTTTCTAAAAAATCATTCTCACTTTCCGATGTAGTAACGCTATTCAAAAAGTGGAGGCTTAGCTTGGAAAGTTGTTCATGTATATGAGATCAGAATTACTTTAATCGTTTTAAAGTTAAAATAAAAGAGAAGTTCTAGGTATCCCCACATATCCGGTCACACACCAAAATGACATTGTACTCAGGTCCCTCGGATATATATATCGTAAATGAAACAAAATTGGCAAATAGTTGTTATTCTAGTGGCTACATTTGTATCCTTTCAACAACTCCCTTGCTCCCTGTTCTTTGATCTTACATATTACATAGCAATTAAATGATCATCAAAGGCAAATTCCGTCGGTGTAGGAAGAGAAATCTTCCTTTTTTTAGTATCCCTTAAAATGTAGTCAGGAATTAGGATGTCTCTTTTTGGATAAAAAAACAGTTTTACACGGCCTTTAACCACCCCTTCATTGCCGCCCTGATGCCCCAGTGAGTTGCCTGGTGGATTTTAAACAAGGTCCACGAGTGAACGACTGTGATATTTACCTCAATCGAATCGTTCCTTCCTCCTAAAAAGCATCATGGATTGTACTATATTTTTGTCGAGTAACCTCGCCCCAAAGCTCCACTTGAAGACATACGTGCCACTGAACTACAATTTATTCTCCCACGATTTAAAAAGGAGAAGGGTATCTTCTGGATTTCACATGTTGCATACATATTTGGATAAATTAAAAGGTTTAGATATCAGTAACAAGTGTGTCCTTAATTTATTTTAAGTAAGTGCTTTAACCATGGAATTCATAATTTATGATATCGATAAATACTTCCCCATAGTGATTCATTTAGTTCAAGCAAAGTAGCAGGAATTACAAAATACACAAGATGATAATTGAACACATCTGTATACATTTGATCCATATAAATCAGTATACAAATTACAAGTTATAAAATTGTGTCTGTTGGTATAATTGCTCTGAATAACAATCTGTATTGCTGTTTATAGAGAGTTCCCATTGTAGCTATCACAATTATACATGCATACCGTCCATAGTTAATTAATATTCCCTTTAGAACTCTACGAAGTCATATTAATTGAACAAACGATGTAAAAAATAAAATGCACCAATATACGTTCACAACTTCATGGTCAGGGGGAGTATGCCATTCACCGCTGGTCTTTCTGTACTTCCTTTTGCGCAGATCTATGCTTTTTATTTCCGAATTTCATTGCATAACTTTCTCCCCCTCCCCCTCGTCCTATAGCTACTCTCCCCCTCTTCAGCGTCATTTTTCCTATCCTTGCCTGTGTCTGCTGATGGGGCGAGGGTGAAGGAGAAAGCATGTCCTCCCTGTTCCAATCCGCACACGCCCAACACATTTCTCCTTCTCCGGCATGCAGCGCCGCTCACCAGCCGACGTCCAACATCAACACCAACCACTGCGGCATCCACCTGCCGGAAAAATAGTAAATTGTGAACGCGTGCTCATCGCGCGGTGCCTTTCAGCATTACTGCCGCGTTAGGCGACGCGACGCGCGCTGAACTGCTGCGCGATCATCATTATTATTACAGGGACACCTATGCTTTGGGCAAGACCAGGCATCAAAGCACCCTCGTGGGCCCAGGACCAGCCTGGAATCTAGCCAAGCACCAGAAGCGGTCCTTCATATTCTGTGTTACCAGATCGTTCAACTATTATCTGTTGGTTTTTATAAATGGAATTCAATCCGAATATGGAATTTATTATTGCAATAACACTGCCGGATATTCTGCTCGCCTAGAGAGAAGCAATCGTTTCCAAGGAATACGTGATATGTAAATGCATCTTTCGATATTAGGGGTTTATACTGCTGGGAATAATATATGGAAACTCATCCCCGAGTCTACGCTTGCTGGAATAGTTCTGTACTGCTTCTAGAATCCAATTTAGTACTAAGAATCATCCTCCCTGCCAAATGTGAATTCGGTGAGTCTTAGAACTTTCAAACAGTGTCAGAAAAGTGATTTTTACAAACCACAAAGCGTTGCTTTTTTCTTTTGTTTTACTGATGCGATACATGTCATACATATCTAGTGTAACCTGCAGATATTATTAACTATATGTCTAAAAACAACTTTCCATGGCTATTACGGACATCCGTTGACCTGTGTGTTGTTTATAAATTAAACACATAGGAATTCCTGGTGTTGAATTAATTCAGACAGTGGCGGCGATCAGGAGAGGGAGTCAGTGGTGGTTATACCCAAGTTTCTCATAGCCTCGATCTAACCAAGGCCTGGACGTGAGAAACTTGGGGCAACCGCGGCGGCAGCAGCGACGGCGACCGAGCCAAAGCGACCCAAGTGTCGTTATTGGGGGAGGAGTTCTAAGCAAGAAGGGACGATCCGGGAGTTCTTAAATGTTCAACCTTTTGATTACCAATGGAATTGTCACTTTCAACGAGGATTACGTTTGAATTAAATACACCCTGGAATAAAATGATGAGCAATAGACATTAACGAGAAGGAACATGAGCAACGGGTAACTGAGAAAGAAGGACCGCAAGACCGACGGCAAAATCATGCGATAGACCTTAAATACCAGTGTTGAATGCTTAGGATATTTGGCTGGATTTAGTCCGATTAATTGCAAGGATTAGGAAAGGAAAGTTTTTGAATAATCCACGACAATCCTATTCTGGAACCATTGCGACAACTGACGGATAGCACTCTCAGAAAACTCCTTGGGTAAGTTTGTCAAATGTTTGTTAAGCAATGCAGATATAAATGCAAATGCGATGGGCGCAAAATGCAATGCTTTTGTATGCAATGAGCATTGGTAAACGGTCTAGGCAGTGCATTGGCGGTTGACGCCCATTGTCTTATTTCGAATTCCATTGCATACATAATTGTCTGTTCGATGCATCTCAAGTCTCGCAGTTAAACACTAGCAATGACATATGTATCAAACGTATGGCGTTCGATCAGCTTGAGCAATCTGATAATATTGCTGATGCATATCTACGGCATACAAATACGATTGGTTACGGATTTGCATGAGGTAATGGGATCTTGGGAGAAGGAAAGAGACTTGGAAAAGGACAATCTAGCCTTCACGGAGACTTAGATATTCAAAATCTAGTTGAATTGATTCGATGCAAAGTTATCTCGTGTGTCTTTATATGTTTAGCATGACAAGTGGGTCTGCCAATCCAGACACTCATCCATATACCTCAATTCAATCTAACAGTCGCTCAGAATATATGAGCAATGCGTTACAAAGCTCTGGGAAGATATGACCAGGATTACGAGGTATAATATGCTAGGCTGGCGCGATATTCTCGACATTCATTTACCGATCAAGTTGAAGGTTAGTCCCTTCCCCGGTAGACCTCTCTGTAATATCCCTAGCAAATTGATGGCCTTTCGTCTTTATGTGACCACTGCATTCCAAGGTTTATCATGATCTTCGACGGTATGAGTATTGGTCGTGAAAGTCAGTCGCCCTTCAAAAAGTAATAAGTCCTTGAACACATTGCTGAAGGGAAATTCTGGTTACACATAGCAATCATCTGGTTGATATCGCGCATACAAATACAACATCTCTAAAATATTATCATTTTATTCTATCTCGTATTGTAATTCTTTTGATGGCCTCGTTATGGTTCGTAGACCACCACTTCTACTCAACAATTATCATGGTTCCAAATATGGACATCCAAGGGTGTATTTAGGATTAATTATCTTAAGTGGAGTGTCCTGAAATTGGGTAGGTACCATCGAAAGGCAATTCATAGCAATTGCTTTATCCAGCGTACCGTGTGTATGCATATCTATGAAGGAATCAGGTTTCAAAACGATAATAAGAATATATGTCATTAGGGCAAATAGAGTACAACGTTTGTGCATGGAGGCAGCCATGTTGATTAAAAGGAAACAATGGTTGATGGCTGGTAAATTCTGTAGGTAAATTCAAGGAAGTCTATCCATACATTATGTCCAATTATAATATTCTTGTACCATTACTGAGAAAAGTGACCCCGTGGAAAAGTGACCCATGGTCGAAAATCGACCCATGGGTCTCTTTTCAGCAATCAAAAAGTGACCCACCCCATTGAAAAATGACCCTTCCATTTATGCAGAGATATAAAGACATATATTTTACTAGCAAAGTACCCGTCCTCCGGACGGTCCCACTATCTCCCCACATTTCCCCCTCTCCCTCTTTTCCTTCCGCCTCTTCTCTGCCTCTCATACCTGCCTCTCATACCTGTTTTTCTCTCCCAACCCCATCTCCGATTCTCTGTCTCTCATACCTGTTTTTATCTCCCAACCCCATCTCCGATTGCCCGCCCTCCCTATTCTCTTCCTCATGCTCCCCCTCCTCCCTTTCTCTCCCTCCGCTCTCTCCCTTCCCCTACATCCTCTCCCTCCCCTCTTTTCCCTCTCCTTCTTCTTTCCCTCCCCCCTCTCCTATTTTGACACCCTCTCCCTTTTCCTCACTCTCCCCTCCTACAACCTCTCCCTCCCCTCCCCCTCTCCAATACCCCCACCCTCTCCCACCCCTCTTCTTTACTCTCCCACTCTTCTGCATGTAGTGGCAAATGACTAGTATATCACAGGCTATAAATAGAGTGTGTAGATCCCAATTTAAAAAATACTTCAAAATGACATTTTCATCCCAGGCACCTTCACAAACCATATACGACGTTCCCCAGAGAGGGTGGACAGAACTCTACAGATGAGTAAAACGGTTTGTAAAAGAACAAATTACGAGAACATGTGAGACAAAGAAACTCCTCTTTTCTACCTAAAGAAACCCCTCTTTTCTTCCTCTTTTCGTAGAATCGCTCTTCCCGTATACTATATTGATACCATATTGAGCGTTCATTTGTCAGCAATTATGGAACTAGCAACTGCTAATGTAACAACATGGAATGTGTAATGGCTCCCGAATATTGTTGCGCTATATCTTTGTCAATTCTGATCGTATAAACCTATGAATGGTATGTATGTATTTCCAAGGACACGCGCCTTATATCTAGATAGATTTTAAGATTATATGAATATCATTACTGATTTTCTTGATCTTTGCTAATTTATACTTGACAAGGCTGTAATAATCCAGCTTTCGATGAAATGATATCATTGTATTTGAATGCAGCGAATAGCTATGCTCTATATCGCCGTGATTATTTGAGATTTTTTCAGGTATGAGAGAATAGTATTATACTAATGGTATGATTCAATGATACCATAGAAGTAGGAGGTCAGTTTTCGATGGTATACATAGGTATCATACTCTATGCATACCTCAGATATGACAGAATAATATTATACAAATGGTATGATTCAATGATACTATTCAAGTAGGGGGGTCAATTTTCGATACATACAATATGATACCATGATACACCCGCACACACACCTAAATACAATATCATACATGGCAAAATATTTGAGATCATTAAGTTTGAAAAGAAGAGGGGGTCAACTTCCGTTGGGGTGAGTCACTTTTGGATTGCCGAAAATCGACCCATCGGTCACTTTTTGATGGGGGTCACTTTTCGTCATGACACTGCCCGTGCGAGGAGTTTCAGCCGTCATGTCCAAGCTGGAAGGTAAGGTGGAGGACATTGACCGAAAAAATATAATGCCAACTTACCTTCTATTATTATTCAATCGAGGACAACAGTGGGAACTATTGTATTCCAGGGTGATAATGACATTATTGAAGTTCTGGCTTTCCTTGCTGGTAAACACATGGCAAATAAAAGCCCGAATGTCTAATATTACTAGTATTATTAACTTTTATTTTCAACAAGAAACAGGATTTTGGTATCTGCTTTCGCAGGTCGCCCTGCCAACGCCAATTCTCTATTGTTGGGAACATGAACAGCTTTTCCTCATCGGCTCGCATTAACAATTGGAGATCAATTCTTCGTTCTTTTACTTGTCAAAATAGAGGATCTCTCTGAAATTCACAGTATGGCTTCCCGAAACGAATGGATCCAGGTTGTTTGTTTTTTATCACTTACACAGAATGTTGCTTCCGCCTCTAGAATTAGTCAAAGCTTTCCTCAATTACTTAATCTAATTGTTCTCAAAGATTTAACACCATGCAATTTCGTGTCATTGAAACTATTATGATTCAGCTATCAGAATCTGAATAAAGGAATAGAAGATCAAGATGAGATGCAGGCTCCAAGGCCAAGCAGATTAAATCGCAAACACAACACAAATTCTGTTTTCATTCTGAACCCAAAGGGAGAATTAGAAATTAATTCATTACGTTTGAATAGCATTCAATTGCGAGCTCCTGGAAGAGAGCTAATTCTGTCGAGGAAGCTAGGAAATAATGCAGCAGAGATGCAGCAAAGCATGAATCATTAATGGATCTGTGTTCAACCTGATAAGCAGAGCAACCCATATTCTGCCCAAAAGAAATTCACATTAGAACAACATAGTAGTGTTTTCAAGTTTGTGTTCTGATCTGTGTATACTTAAAGCACATTGCTTCCAAATGCCCTCATTGCCCCCGTTGCATAACAATCTCCGTACTCAATATTAACACTGAAAAAGCTACTCGCATATTGCTATGCGACGGGGGCATTATCTCAGAAGTAAAAGGACACTAGGGCCTTGATTAATGTAATTCTTTTTAAGTAATTAGTGCAATGTCTTTTATTGGGAAGCATACAGCTCAGAATGTGTAAAATTCATGACAAACATATTGGAGATCGCGCCGAACCAATGCGAGTTTCAAATCTAGATCGGTTATCCAGAATCTAAACCAATCCATGCGCAATCAGCCTCCTCGGGCGGGTCACATTTGTGCAGGGCGTTTTTCGGAAATCCATTGCAATTGAGATCGCCAATTCAAATTTTAATCCTCTGTTCTTAAATGAATATTTCCATTACTCCAAACGTCTGTTTCCCACTGAATATTTCACTCCAGACGGAGAAACTTTGGCCTACCCATTTAGATTAGGTCTGCGAATATATAAATTGATGTTTAAAGCTGCACTCTCAGTTAACATTGGTCAAAATCTAAAGATTTTCTAATTTTTGTTCCGTTCTTTTCAAACCCATCAGAAAGTCATCTGAGCAGAATATGGATGAATTCAGCTGTATTAGTCATAAGATGAGTAAATTTGGAAGGATCTTTTTGCTTTAAATTAACCAGGTTATTGGCAATTGGCAAAATAACCAAAAAATGATTATTCTTGTGCTACATATCAGGACACACTCTTCCTAATTAGTCCTTACAGGCATACAGTACTGCCCCAGTATATAATGACAAGCAGGGCGACTATAAATAGGCAGGTTTTGCACATCATATCTATGACGATGTCAATCGATTAAGGACAACCGAGGCAGTGATCCTTAACCCCACGTTAATCCTGGACAAGTGTGTCCGCCCTTAGGCCATGTTCAACCCTGGTCACACTCTATATTATCCACTCGATACTGACCAGTACTATATGGCCTTGTTCTCAGCAAGCCGCTCCCTTCAGCTCATCCTATCATTGATTTCCATTAATCCTCGCTAAGCTTAATGGTCTTAGTATTATATATATATATATAATATATATATATATTTATATATATACGCTGGGCTAAGTGGTCACTTAGATGCAATATGTATGTATAGCTGCGGGGGAAATACTTGTAGCACATCAAAGGAGGGCGATAAAGGGGTTCGGTAGTCTAATGGACCGTGCAAATACCTCTAAGGCTTAAGCTCATAATCAAATGATATTCTTGATTGATTAATTATTGCCCTTGGTGCAGAGTGTTAGACAATTCATTGCATATCGATTTTTAAGAAGACTGCTTCCACAATTCCCCAAACAATTTGATGAAAATTGCGCATTCAGCAACTGTGAAATGTGAAGCTGTATTTAGCCCCAAGTGAAGGCAAGCTATACCCAGGCTGTCCGAAGAATCGTAGCCTACCTTTCTTGCTTTAAATGCAAACTTTTAAACTCTTTAAAAGACAGTTTGGAGTGCACCATTCCCAGACCATTCACTTGATAAAATACCCATCTAATGAGCCATTTGCCTTCTCTGAATTTGGATGGAGCTGTTTAAGAAAGGCAACGAATAGCATTTTTGCTTCGCACATCCATTCAAATCAACGTCCTCCGCCGAATTTAACGACCATTGTTGGATGGGTTATTCCGGATGTACAATCCCATGCCAGACGTATCTAGAGGGATGGAACCATAGATCAAAGTAATCAATAAAATGGGCAATGGTGCCCGGATGGGTTCCATGGTGACCGTTGGCCATGACGATTACCATGGCAACCATTATGACGTCACGCTATCTACGGACAATGAGGTCATGGTTTGATTTTCGCGCCCTGCAACGGAGGCTGCCGACAGCTGCGCTGTTATCCTGACCGTGTTGAAAGTGTTTTGTACTTGATAAAAATGGAACTGGTTTATGTGCTCACCATATGAGCCCCCTGGTGATAAATGACTCGTAAATTGCACCATGCAAAGTAAAATGGCGTCCATAATGTCCAACTAAAGTGCTCACATCACTCGACTGCAAACTACGTCACATTATCAAAGTACAAGTGTGCACATCAACTGCCTATATTTCCTACTTTAAACTACTGCAAGATATTTTGCAAACTAAAATACAACCTTTTAGTTATGTAAATGCATTGCCAGGCGACGAATTAAATTGTATGATTCTAAACTCAGAATTTCAAAAACCCGAATAATATATAATTTATATGCCTATGATATACATATCAAAGTTGCTTTCAGTCAGTATGAGAAGAAGGAATAACAGAGCATGAATATTTAATACTTTAATTACTAACTGACTGGTTCAAGTAATGACATTTCTTTGCGATTTGCAAACGTATATTTCCAAGAAAATATATAAACGCGATCACTAAGTCGCTGAAGCAAATGCCTAAGGAGATAGGGCCCGATTCGAGCCTCCTCATCAATTATGGCATATTTTAGCATTCGGTAGCTGAGTGCATCATATTTGATTTAAGTATTAAATCAAGTTCGTATCTAATCAAGCATGTTCTGATGATCATTTGGCACGTCCGAGATACAGAAACTTTTTTCTTCTTGCTCAGAAAGCCGATGAATACTCTCTCAACTACAGATTACTCAAATAATGCCTTCGAGGTTTTCCACCGAATTAGGATTCCCATTTTTGCAGCAAGTACATCTGCCGTCCCATGTAGGCCATCATCTGCCCGTTATGTTGGATATTGCAAGCACAATGACATACTCCAATGAATGGATAAAGACATTGTCATCAATATGTAAATTTTATGTTCGATTTAATTGAGATATTGGGGTCTATTTCTAGAATTGCCAAGTCGTGGACAATACATCGACCCCAACATACCAGGAATAATTAACCAATCCATCGTCATTGTCCACGAATTTTTAAATCGTAGGCGAGGGGATTGGTGTCCCATTATGATCGTGATTTATTGTGGTTGTGCATACCCCATGGAAAGTTAATCCCTTTGAAATAAAAGAAAGAGGATATTTGTCCTTATCACATTCCTCGGTTTCGGGGTAATTCTGACAGATTTGGGAATGAAGGCTAGCATACGTAATTGATAGTTATTCACAACCATTAATATTGAATAAAGAAAAAAAGGTTTTCTCCTGTATTAGCAGAATCGGTGTACTGGGAGTTCACCTGATTCTCTGCCTCAAGTCGATAGAGTTCAGATGAGCACAAATCAATTTTATCAGTGCCTAGTGTTCCGTCGAAATAGGTTCGGTTTGGTTGTATGAATAAGTAAATCCAAATATATCCAGACCTCCCGTCCGTCTGTTCACATACATATATATGAATAATGGACCATTACTATGTTGAATCCCTTGGTATCATTGATTTTTATTTAGTTTTTGTTTCGTTTGGGTTCTGAATTGATATGTTTAAGGTTACACAAGAACTCTAACCTGCAACTCAACGATTGACTCCACCATTTTGACGGTTCCAGAATTGTGGGTATAGCTTTCGTTCGAGTGATCTTTCCATTAAAAACTAAGTTTGACACGTATCTAAAATACCTCACACAATTGCTAGTGATGGGACACTCTGAAAATATCACTTTAACGCCGAATCCATCTCGTGACAGAAAGATTAATTGCACCTGCCATTCATATCTGAGAAGCTAAAGTTGGGAGCTTATTCTATCACACTATTGCCCCTAATCACACCTTCTGTGACGTGTTACACACATTGCTAGTCCGTCTAGAATGGACTAATTTTATGCTCGTTTGAGCGCTCATTTCCTTGCCAGTGCATCCATACAAACAGGCCTGTAGATCACACGCGGGAGCAATACCCCGCTTGTGCTCAATGCGATTATCCATTGCGGCTACTTCTGTCATTGTCTATGCAGTAATGTTGGGATGTTCTAACGCTAACACTTAACTATGATCATCTCTTTCGTATATCCCCACAGATTGTGAAATAAAAGCGTTCAATTTAGAAAAACTTCTTATCTTAAAATAGGCAATAAAGCTCTATATAGAAATGTTTCATTGTCTTAAATTGTAAACAGGAGTTAGTTGAGGAAAACAAAGATATCTTATCATACTGAATGGTTAATTGGACTTTCCGAACTCAAGATGAGGCAGTATCATTACTATTCTCCAAAACAGTTGAACAACAGGAGCTGGGTAAATGTATAGACAACAAAAAAAGGATTGTAACCGAATCCTACCGAGCAAAGAGCGTACTTCCTTTCAGGAGAAGCATATTTTTAAGGCCCGAAACATTGACATTGAATATACGAGTGCATATCTGAATAGATGAACACCCCCATCCCCACATCTGCACATATACATGTATGAAACTGACAAATTGTTTCACCTGCTGTATAATACTATCTATTTCATATCTTCATCCCCAAAGAGGGTGCATGCATTCATCCATGCCAACAATGAATGTGAACAAACACTTCATATACACAGTATCACTGTCAGTTTGTGTACTGCTTTTCAAATTAGGCTCATGGAAATAAGATTCATGCCTTCTCTAAAGGGATTTTTAAGGGTTTACTTCCATACCCTCGAATTTGAAGACATACTTCACAACATTTCATTCAATAAACATAGTGTTATGTGGGATATAACTGTCATGTATTCATTATTAGCTGCGTGGGAAATTATATAGGACGAGAAATAATGGAATCATGTGTCGTTACAGTGGTGTCACTTCCCTTGAATGACTGGGTATGTGTATATAACACATTGCTTTCTATGATCCTGCTGCTGACAAAGGAATATGTATAAAGCATATTACTCGCTGGGGTACTATTTGCGACCGACAATTTTCCTTCATATGAAAGGCATAGTGCTATATTAATGTGTGAAGTGTTTGAGGGCTGGCGCTTGATCGCTAGTAGGCGAGCGAACAGACGCTTAAAGAGATATTATTGACACTGTCAGAGAGTAACAAAAAAAAATGCAGAAAAGAAAATCCACCCTGGAACTCTATAGCAATGTGAGCTCGTATATGAAATTTGCCGGCTCATGTTTCTATTGAAATAAGGTAATAGCTATAGAATAACGGTAATTGAATATTCCAAAATGACCTTATTATAAGTAGTATGTAAATTGGAATTATTCCAACGGCTCATTTTGTAAAAATAGAGTTGGAATGTTGCTCAGCATTATGCAAACTGAATGATCTGATATTCTAATTTTCCCTATTCTGTTTGAAGGAACTACTACTTCCACACAGTACAAATTCTTCTGTAAATATATGTATACATTTATCAACCATCTTACATCTCGTTAATAATATATGACATCTGATTACCTCATTATACCATTCATCAAAATAATTATCACCAATATTAGATGTCAATGTAACATTTAAATCTAAATTTATGTAAAGAACATTGAATTGATTCATATAATTTATACCTCAAAGTAAATGATGTTAGACACAGGGTACGACGAAAAACACCCACGAGGGGGGAGTGTTAAATATTTTAACTATTGAATACAAATATGTTTAAAAGAATGTGAATAGTTTTTCCCCATGGTGCAATCGTAGTGCAATGACACCTATAATGCCTTTAGAATAACAAACTTCGATATGACGTGTATTTTTGCTTCCCAGTTTAGATAACAACTTCAAAGAGAACATAGAATCGGAATTTGCTTTCTTATGGCGTGCAATACATATGGCCGATATCAATGTTAAAATAGAGACAATAAAATATGAACATTGGTGCGGATTTGCATTACATAACCATTAACTGGGAATGCTCTGGGAGTCCAGGTTTATTCCCTCAACCATCTGCCCGCATGCATGAGAAGTAGAGCCCGTATGAGTTAGGAGATACATAATTTACCTACCACCGACGCATGAGGACAAAGCAAGGGCTAAACGTCCAAATATCTTCCTTAATCAACACTTCATAATGTAGTAAATTTCTACTTTTCCCCACGGAATTAAATCTTAAACAATTGGATGACCAGCACATGTATAACAACATGCATTTTGATACACTGAGATATAAGTAATTAACAAGAATATATCGCCACAAGCGTATGAGTTACTTTCAATCCCTTCGGTATTCATATATATATATATATGGATGCTGCATAGCATTAACATTTAAACTTATATCAATATCTTAGTACTATAATGAATAAGATAGAGCTGTATGACGGTAATGCTCAAAAGCACACATTTTAGGCATTTGGGATAGGTTATATAGGGTATTGATGGTGTTTTATTGATGTGTTTACCCCCTATGTCCTGTCAATTCACCGCCTGTGGGGTTACCTTGCATGTACTACCAGCATTCAGTACTTTGCCCTCCAGTTAGTATTGGTTGGTTTAATGATGTATAATATCATACATTTTACTTCATACAGAAGTGGGATATTACAAGGATATCCACTTTTCCTGATCAAATCAGAGGATATAGATATTCGGGGGAAATGAAAATGGAAATGAGACCAGTGGAGATACATATGATGACTCATGGACGATTGCGAAAGCAAATAAAATTAATCTGTAGTGATATTTAATACTCTACTTTCTAGATTTCTTCTATCGTTCGTAAAGGTTTTAGTTTCTACAGTTTCTTGGCCTCATCTCTGTTTAACATGATAAACTTTCGTCTGCATGGTGCCCGTGTCTCTTCCAACTTCCTTAAAATTTTTCTTTTTCATTCTATCTCTTCACCCTTGCTCTTTGTTTGGAGCGTGTATAGGTTGTAGCAGCACCAACCTTGCTTCAGGTGCTCTTGCTGGATTAATGCAGTCCCTGATGCTTTAATCCCATGTTTTCCCGAGGTAAATGTATGCCCAGCCGTACCACACACACCATGTACCGGCTCATCGATTATAGGCCTGGCCAGTAGATAAGGCTCTTGTAGCCTGAACCAGGCCAGTGCATGCATGTAGTTGTATAATTCGGAAATAGATTATCTGAGGACAGATATATATATGTTTGTTATCAGGAAGTCTCATGTCAAATGGGGATGCTATACTTTTATTCGGGCGATGCTAAATAGAGGAGTTAAGGAACTTTTATTTTTCCCAAAGACTGAACCAAATGCTCTTGGTGAATTCTGTTACGAAGACATTATTAAGCGGCTTGTGTTTAATATTTCATTTTTAAAAGTTAAAATATCAATAGATAAAATATATTTGGAATAAGATAAAATAATGGTTTTGGGCTTTGATTGATTGTTAAATAATTTGATACAGTATTGATAAAATTGCGGAGGTTTTGAATTTTGAAAAGGCCTGGTTCTGCTAATGTTGCATTGAAAGCAGAAGTGGGGATGACATGTGCATGGTGTGTGTAAAAAACGTGTAAGTGCGCATGTACAATGTCATTCGGAGGAAGGGCAGGTGTCGTTTGTGTATTCTAATGATCTTTTCTGCCCCCCCCCTATGGGGTCATAAGTACGATACTGTTACTAGTAGGTTTCTAAGTAATTATGATCATAAAAAGGACATGTATACTGCTGGACAACAATCTAAAAAAATGCATAATCCTCCTGCCATTCTTCCCTGATCTGATTCCTCATAGTCAATGGTGGTCAGTGCTGTAGCTTTCCTACAGCACAAAGTGCATGGATATATGGAGCCCCTAGCCAGAAGTGGGTGAGCGGGAAGGGCGATGGACTCCCTCATAGATCATGTCATTCTGTTTCCCTTGATCTCCATGACATATGGGCATAACGGACAAGAGCCTAATTGATCTTGATTCTTCCTTCCTCGTCTACTTCCTTCCCACCATTGTATAAGTACGCCCACGGAATCTACTGTAAAGACCATATTATAATGGTATAATGAATGCAGTACTCTCCAAGGAGACTGTTGCTGCCATAGACCTAGTGTTGTTAACCACACTAATATTGACAGTAGAGCGCTGCCAACACGCAGTCATGCCAAGGGAAAGAGGAACCTCATTGTTTTAACATCCAAATTAAATAAAGTGATTGACTCTGTTATTTACAAATGTCAAACTAGATGGAATAATATTATGTTAAAACCAGTTGCTATAAGATTGAGGACAAGGCTTCATTTAGGAAATATACTCAACACATTCCTGAACCATTTTGATATACTATTATATAATAAGATATAAGGTAGCATGCTGCTCTGGTCATAATAGTACTCATATTTCTCTGTTTATTTATCTGACCCTCTGCCTAGCTGGGTATCCCTTCTCATGGGTCTATTACCTTACATTAAAACTCTGATGTGTGTATACTTAATCATTAAAGCTAATCTATAAATATCTATATCCTGTGCCAAATATGTCAGCCGATCTCTGTTAGATTACCTCATTATAGTCATCAATATATTGACCCATTTCATCCCAATTTACTATGCATGTTAGCTTTAAGCTTTAAACACTTTCTGTAACATCATTTCAAAGATCCGAAGTCGGCAGTCATTGGTAGAACTGTCCATTAGTGAAAGATTTGACCGACCCATTGTAATTCCAGCAGCAATAAAGGATTTTTTAAATTTGAATTTGAATGTTAATCAAGCTAACGAGGAGGAAAGGTCGTAATAGTTCTATATCGAGGTACACCCTTCCTCTAACTTCTCGTATAGCTAGACTCTTATCCCGTCTCTTTTTTTCTTTTCTTCTCGACAAAATCTTGGGAAATATGACTACCATTTTAGTTCTCTTTTGAAATATAACTCATGCGACGCCCACGGAACACGTGATCGTAGGCGGACGGAAGTGTATCATCTTAAGTTGCACTAATTTGCATACAAGCTCGTGGCACAGTCTTTAAAGTTACTAATAGAGACCTCTTTGTGATAGGGTCATAAGAAGGAATAGGTACAGCTCTTGCATAGATGGCTTAGCATTTGTAGAACCAGCGTGGATCTCTACTAAATTGTCAATATCTACCACGATGATTTGAAGCTTAGATCAAGCACCATCGTTTATAATCATTAAAAAGCTTTATCTCCACAGATGAATGTTGAATTGCAATTTTGGTAGCAAATTGATATTTAAATATTTAATTGCTAATCAAACCAAGGGGATTAGATCATTGTATTGGAATCGTAACGCGATTACCTAACCCTCCTGGGTTCGGATTGCCATGGTTATACTTTCGGAGTAACAGGAGCGATTGGACTAGACCGGATTATTAATCCTATTGGGTCGTATCAACGCTAAGATGTTTAAATTCCAGAGAGCGGCCTGAAAAACAAATTACACACTTTATCACAGCAAGACACGTAGTGTCAGCCCTAGTATGAATGTCGATAAATAAAATCACAACTTACGCATGATTAACTGGAAATTACATAGAAGGATCTTCTAAAATAAGCTCTAACATTATAAAATGAGCGTTATATTTTTGTATCAGGAACATGTGAATAATCATATTATATATATCTCCATATATATATAGTGCCTGTGGATAATCGACATTTCATCTACTACTCACAACTTTGTATTGACATAGAGGCATTACACATACAGATTTTCTAAACGTGTCGCCAAGAAACAAATTATGCCTTCTCCATATACACATTTAAATATTGCGAGCATATTGGTTACAAATCAGTGTTGGCAGAAGGAGGGGGATTTCCATTCGCTAGGGTAGATATAAAGACTAGTGTCATGACTATATTTATGGTTCTATAAATAGAATATACTGCTACTTTGACGATGATTGGTGCGAATACAGTACACTACGGATTGTTTATAGTTCAGGGGTGGAAGGTCGTGAATGAAAAGCAAAAATTGTTACCCCAGTCTTCCTAATCACAATAAGAAGTCTTAACTCGTGGGATTATGGTGAAATAGCCTCACTGACCCTCAACCCAGCCAGGTTTCGGGCTCAATGGGGCTCGACAAACCTTGACTCTCTCTTGGATTAAAATCCCAAAGGGGAGGCCCATACCCAGGTCCAGCTACATGTGCCTTATCAGACTCCAACATACCTGCATTTTCCCTTTATGTAGCCTTTCATGCTTGAATAGTAATAAGTAACAAAAAGGGTCAATACTACAATGTCCAGCGGCAGCTACGGCCACCAGGATATATCTCATATTTATGTCTAGAATTGTAGCTAGGCATTCACAGGCTTACTATATAGGCTCTAACCGAAGTATTTATGACTAAGGAATTGTTACTCGGTGTTGGTTTGCTAACCGCAGTCCTCTTACAATGAGGTACCATATGTTTTGCTAATAAGAGTCTTTTGGTAAGTGTCTATGATTCTGATATCAATTATCTTTTGCTAATAAGGGTCTATTGGGATAGGCGTCTATAATTCTTACATCAATTAAATCTAGGAGGTGCGATTAAATGGTAGGTCTATTTACTTCACTTTGAGGTAAAACAAAATATACAGACATGCTATGATTATTGGAGGTGGTGCATATATAATCGTTAAAATTTTGATTTTGTGATCTTGTAAAGTGGTGTTAGTTTACAAACTCTACGGTTATTTTAGAAATAAGAAGTCATAATCATTACACATTTATGACTTGTTAATTGTAATGTTTTGCAGCATACACACTATCTAAAATGAATTTACAAGTTAACAAAATCTTACTAAATTCTTACAAAATATCATGCCCCAGCACCGATGATATTAATAATCATCAATAACTTCCAATGGTTCAGTTATTCTAACATACGCAGGTTAATAATCTTCAGGTCTGACGCAGATGTGAGCCGAACTAGTCTTTTTAGTCCAGAATCTATAAATGATAGCTGGTTAGTGGATCGCAATCATCTGTCAATATACCTGACCGGTTCACAGACAACCCACTGTGCTCTATATCCCAGGATATTACTTAGGGCGGTGGAAAATTACTAGTACACTGGCTATTGTAACATAGATGGATAAGGTCGATGATGAATTCCACACTTACGGCATACCTCCCCCTTGCATCACCTGCACCATCTGCACTATAGTTAACATCGGCCAATCCATCCAAAAGTCATTTAAGCAACATTTGGGAGGATTTTGCCAAGCAGTTATTTTGCTACAGGGCTTTATAAAAGTTCACATTTGTGTTTCGGAGACCCGCCAAATTCTTGTCGTGCGGTGGCTTCACTTACAATCGCTTATCGGCGGTCATTTGCTATATCGGCTCGACTTCGAATATTTGAAAAAAACATTAACTTAGTCTCAAAATCCATTTTTTTTGCGACTTATGATTCATTTTTCTGTAACACATCACAAATGGTGTAAAATGATAAAATACACACCTGGCAATATTGTACTGTGTGCTCTAAAAACATGTTGATGGACCACGTGATGAAGGAGGTGGCTTCCTTCTTTTGCGGAGCGATAAATTGTATGGAAGTCTGCATAATTCATACAAACCATTCACAAATGGCTTAGCAGCTTTTAAAAATAACCACAACAAAGTTCTGCCGTTTGATGGACAGTATACAAGGTAGGAAAGCTAAATGGAAAGTCTATTCAGACACATTTGAACGCCTGAAGCTATGCGCATATTTTTACCGAATAATGTCCAGCAAGACACTCTCTTTCATCCGATCAAGAATCTTTTAAGAAAATCGAGGGGCTATGCCCATGGGTATAAATTATCAATTGGTCACAGGCTTTAAAACTTTTATCCTTCTTAAAATATCACATGCCTCCGGTTATTGAATCTGAATTTTCACTGATTTATAGAAACCCACATACTTGGATAAATTGGGCTGTGTTACAACAATTTCCTTGAAAGAAAAGAAATATTCACTTTTCAGTGAAGGAAATGAAGCAAGAAGTAAAACAGAATGAATGACAATGTCCTTTGAGCTGAAACCAAGCTTTTACTTGATTCATCAAAGACTGTATGACCCATTGACTTAGCTGTGAAATTTACAAGGGCCAAATCAGCCAAGCAGGCAGGAACGATTGCGCCAAATCATGACAGCATGGGATGACTGCGCGGCGCGTATCATCGTCTTGAACGACGCATCTTGAGAATCCGACATCCATTAGTGCTTATTGGAAGTAGGAAATCTCCTGGGGGTTTCAAGAAATCCTCCAACAATGGGATCAGGATTAGACATTTCGAGTGCAATTTTGCTTTTTCTCTCCAATTTGTCAATTGCTCAATTACGGAAGGGTGAATTGCTGTCGCCCTGTCTCGTTTCATCGTCAGAAAACATTGACTCAAGGCATTTAAGCCCAACACTGTCTGTTTTATTTATTTGTCACTGTGCAAATTGTCGGCATTATCATCGCTGAATGTCCTTTCTTCCACGGATTAATTTCATTAGGTCCTTCATTTTGATTTTAAGATTAGCAATCAAAGTATTCCAATTTAAATGTTGATACTCCGAAAGGCGAATTTTTGTTATTCATTTCGCATTGTGTTTAAGACCCTCAATATCTTCGCTCAAAAAGAAAAGGGATTATTTGATTAACATTGCGCGAAAATCCCCAAAGTCTCAAGATCATTGTTCGGTAATATAATCCGCACCAAATATGGTTAATTCCAAAATGTTCAGATTCCAAGTAAAAGAAAAAAGAAAAAAAAGAAAAAACCCAAACCCCAATACTCAAACCTCTTCATCGCACACTGCTCAAATCCTTGTGTAATTCACAATTCAAATACCAGTAAGTCAATATTGCAGAGGATTATTCAAGAATTGTCATCCAGTATTTGGTAATTCAATTTGTAGATTCCAATGTAGACTGTCAAGTACCAACAGATAACAAATGAAGAGGTACCACAAAGTTCTACTTTGTATTAATTATGATATATGACGTACCACCCAAAGTAATTGGAGTCATTATTTACATATATATCGCCCATATACATATACTCTGTTATAAGGGGCATGCCACATGACCTAAACATAAGCTCAATTTACTGAAGAATAAAACGATTTTCAAGAGGCAATTCATTGTCCTTTATGAGTGACAAAAATTAAATTAATGTCGCTGAAAAAAGAAGTTAGAGGTGCAATATCAAAATTAAGTAAATGAATTTATTGGCCAATGACACCATCGGGGGAGCTATAATTATCGTCGGTAATATCGAAATTGGTTCCTTGGCTCCCTTCTAACCTAGGAAAGCAAGGATACAATCACAAGAGAGTGGTATAATCCATGTTTTATGGAGAGGCCTGGGGGAGGCGTATGGTATGTGTGGGGTGGGGGTCATACATAGGCATTGTAAAGTCTGAAGGGCCCTGGCACATTAAGCGCGAGGAGGCACGTCATTCATGAAATGGCAGTAGTAATAACACATTATAATATTGGTTTGGACTTATATATAATCGGGTAGTTGATTCTTTTTTAAGCAATGCTCGATGCAGTGGTATAGAATACTTCTTTTGTGGCATGAATATAAATGCTCACAGCTTTGAAAGGAAGAATTGTCCAACGGTGACACTTAGGTCCATGATAAATATATCCTTTCGTTGGAGACATAAGCACATATGTACACAAACCACAACAGTAGTAAATATTATGAAAATCGGATGAGTATTTTCCCAGGAAAACATATTGGCAGACAGTGGGTTAAAAAGAGAGAAAGGGAACATAGAGGGATGCAGGCTTAACAGCCCTTTCATAAGAGGAACCAGACGTAGGGAGCCAAGGGGACTTACCGAATGAGATAGAGAGAGAGGAGTAGGCAGGACGAACGTGTAGAACATTTATATAGCTTGCCTCAAGAGCTTTTCTGCTTAGCGAGACTCGGAAAGATTTCTTTCACCTCGGGCCCAAGCAGATTACTCAGATCAAAGAAAGATAATTCTATTATAGTCTCCGCTGGGGACATTGTATTTCTCCAATTCTTCGTCCAGCGATAGCCCCATTTCACTGTTCAAGGTCAAACGAATGACTTGGTGGAAAAAGAAGACTCAGGGGCGACGCATTTACCCTGTAAAGGACATCTGACCAGGAATGGCGATAACAATACACATTACGTCGACAGAAATGAAATATTCGCTAATGAAAAAGAGGTCCTCTTCAGCAGGGACCAACATTAGGTAGACATTGGTCTTAAAGAGTTCCCAGTTTTTAGCAAACAGTGTTTGGTTTTGTCACAGTTGTTTGTGCGCTCAGAATCCATGGAACCATGCCAAGAAGCAGCGATTTCTCTCTCCAGGCCCTTTGACGTAACTGGCATAATTTCCTTCAGGAACCTCTCCTTCCACGTCGAGTAACTCTTGTGACTTGCTCCCTTAATTAAGAATAATCTCTTTGCGATAAGAGCTCACGTCCTATAGCCTTTCTGCTGATCGAATTTCAATTAAGCGAAGCCTTACGCCGTAACTCATGAAATTGATATAATCACAATATTTTACTGATAACAGAATGTGGCCTAAATGTACTTCCAAATTATAACATATAATTATTATACATGGTACAATCAGGAACAAAGTGGATTTGCTATCAATGTCGTTTAGCCCCTAAGCAATTTCAGGGTGTTGCTAGGAACTTGAGTCTTAATAGGGGATATGCATGGGTCACTACGCATGTCTGTTACAGTGCATTCTATAAGTCAGTTCAAATCTGGCATACGAATACTTTGCAATACTTTTTTAATCGAAAATAATAGTTTCACAAATATAGCAGTTTGTATAAATAATCTATGGAATCAAAAGTTTGATGGGATAATCATGTGTAATGACCCTGCTACTCGTTTGAGGAGCAGTATAAGCAACGCGTAACCAGTATAGCCACCTGTTACCCTAGTTTATTCCTGGAGACTGGGTAGAGATAAATTCAGACCATACAGGAAGAAGGTGTAAATATGATAGAAAAATAAACACTAGTAGTATAGTAAAAGTTGGCAGTTGTGATGGCACTACACGTGGAATTCAATCACTTCAATGAGTACCTACCTCGATGTACGCACATATTGGACCCTATATCGGCGTGGGGTTCCATGCTTCCTTTATGATTTGTAAACCCAAAATGGAGCAAATTACCTAATGATATTAGGTCCTGTGTTAATTTCAAGGTGACAATCTAAGAATATCTTGTAATGAACTAAGATTGGTGATTGTAATTACTACATGTATGCACTGTTCAGCCGGTATGAATGTTGTCGACTATTATAACAACTGTAAATCGATGTAGACAAGTATACATGTATCTGTTGAGAGCACTGTACATATGCCTTTCTTAAGTGACCTAAGTTATAGGGGAACACCGACTGAGGGCGACTGTGGTTGTATAATCGAATATCAATACCAAATTCGCCCACCGAACCTGAATAAATATTTGTTAAACAAATCACCCCAAACCAAGAGCGATACAGTCATATGTTCTCTCTATACCCACCTTCCCCATACTTGTGGAAACTATTAGTGTCTTCTAATCTGTGCACTAGAAGCGCAGAGGAAACCATGCAAGGTGGAAGCAAATCGAAGAAAAGGTATGCTTGTAATTGAAATGAGCAGATGATACTCTGAGGAATGCCCAGAGGCAGAGAAACTCTCAGAATTGTTTTTCTTTCCTGGTGCTATCAGTGTTAACGTGGGACGTGTTCCTTTTTACAACAAGTATTCTAGGGCATACTAAAAAACCCATCAGCCCTTTTTCTTTGCGGTCCCTTTCCAATTAACAGGCAAAAAAGGACAACTTGGCATCACGCTTGGGATCTAGATACGACTCCTATCATTATCTAGCATGTACCAACATGTAACTTTATTTTCCAGTTGATTGTATGAAGTAATTGTGTTTGTTTCCCTGGTACCATTAATGGAATGGTCGATGAGCTGTGAGAGCAAAGGTGACGGTCACAAGTGCTCTGTCAACTGGATTGCACTGGCACCCATTCCTCTTCTCGTTAGGGGTTGCTTAACTAAGCAAGTACAAACTATATTGTGACACTAATGGGCAACCACCAGTGTTGGTAATGAATCTGGCTTAATAAGGAGACTTTTCCTTTTTTATGGGAAAATTAATTATTCTAAAAACCCCTCATTTGATATTTAAACAGAATATATCTTCACAGTTTATTCTTGTCATTCGTTTACTCCGACGTACACTAAACAATTCGAGTCACACACTTCTTTAAAGGCGTCATTCTCTTCGGGGACACATTACCGGCAATTTGACTTAGTGCATTAAAGCATTGCTGACATATCAGGCCCTGTTCATTGTATTGTACACGGCAAACGCCGGCGTTTACATTGGCCTTTATCACTAGTAATGTCATCCGCTATAAGTATTTACAGATTCTGGCCTCTCCACATCTCCCGGCAACTATGGCTGAGCCCTTAAGCCTTGAGGGAGCCATCCGCCCCATCCTGCACACTATAAACTCCAGGGAGAATGCCCTTAGGAGTGGATGGTCCTTACACTCTGGCCGCACTGCCAGTGCCATATTGGCAGTTGCTTGGAATTGCCTCCTGACAACAGACGCTACTTGGAATCTAATATCACTTTCCTTCCCGGTTGAAGGATTATCATGGACTCTTGGCAGCGATATATAAAGAAGAACGATGTTAATTTAAATGTAGAAGACTGTGAGTCTACCCGAAAAATCGAGTATACTACCGCGTACAGATATTTCATATGCATGCGAAATCTCAATATCGATATAATTATGAACCCATGGCTATCTGTGTTAAGGCAGCATAAGTTTCCTATGGGTACCTGTTCGTTTGGCCTAAGGAAATACTTGGCATACGCTGCTGTTGCGGTCGGACCAAGTTGTCTCTTATTGTAATGTAATTAGTCTCAGTATTGGGGTTTCTTTTATGCATAGCTTGCTAAGGACGGTTATAGTACCATTACTGTGGACGTATTGACTCTATCGTTAACAGGAAATTCCCTTAGTGAGGTGTCCTGGATGATTTGCCTCCCAAGCATCTTGATACTGCTAAGAGGAGATAGCCCGAGAGTTGTCCTTCCTCTCCTATTTACCTTTGGAAGAAGGCACAAGCATGTGTCAGAGAAGTAGAACCGACAGTGAATTATGTACGCCGGTAATTTGCTTCAGGTTCTACCCTGATAAATACTTGATTTATCCATAGGTCTCACTCGATCTCGTCCCAAGGATAAAAGCTTTCTCTTTATCTTGGTAAAGCTAACACCAGTTTGAGTCTTCGAACGGATTTTGGGTTTCCCCGGACTGATCCATTTAACGAACTGGCATATTTATTCCATTTTGTCCTGTACTCTATATCTCCGCATTGTCATCCTGGAATTTCAAAACTGACCTGACGTCCGTTTCCTTCTATCGAATTCTCATCCTCTGCCATCATTTTCTGGGTTGATGGGCAGACAATTTAAAATCCCTTCTATCGAACCCATAGAAGCTTGGAGATCAATGCAAGAGCAAGAAAATATCTATCAGCTCTGACCTCCAAAGCATAGCAATGATTGTTGTCGCCTCTAAGGTTGCAAAAAGACCCTAAACTATGACCCACTCCCATGCATCATTACTATTTCCAGTTGTAGTGTAGTTCTCTAGTAAGCATTTATGTCTTCTGGTATCTATAGGCTCAGCACTAGGGCTACTGCATTTTATGTTCCTATTGGTAGACATTACAGGGAAAGAACACAAATTATACCATGGTGGTTGGATCTGTGGTACGCATTAATAATAAAAAACAGTATATTACTTGTAGATCCTGAACCTGATGTATGCAGTAAAAAAGCTTCCCAAAGGCACAAGCCGTCTCAGGCCATTGACCTTTGCCACAGACACTCATTGGCTTAGCGCCAAAAATGGTATTCCTGACATGATCTGGGGAACTTTACACTTGCCCCTACGGCAAGGCAATGAATACAATAAAGTCGGCACAATCCTGTAATCTACAGGCATCTGTTGCCTGAGTAGGTCTCCATGAAATAGAACTGGACATTTGAGGGATATATATATGCATATATATCTGGAATGGGTCTGGAATAAGGAATAGAAGAAATTATCAAGACAGTGAAGGATGAGAGTGAAGGATGAGAGTGAAGGAATGATCACCAATCTCGAGCTATGTCCTATTATGCTTATACATTATAGCATACATTTGTTGCAACAAATGTGATAGTGCAGTTGCCACCGTTTCCCTCTCTAGTGAAGTTCTGCTATAAGAAGTTCGTGTTGTAGCCTTAAAGATATATCTGTTAGCGGCATGAAGTTAACATTAGATTTTGCATCATTAAGGATATCAATATAAAGGCTGAAGGATAAAATATTTGAACATCCATGATACATACATCTTCCTTCTTAACACTTAAAGTGGCTAAGATCAGTATTTTGACTGTCATTTAGAAATATGTTTGTAGTTTTCGATGACCTGCACAAGTAAGAACATTTGTGTGGAATACCAACGCTATATATTCCTTAGATTCATTGATATTTGTTAACGAAGAATGTGGCAGAGATTCCATTGGGGAATTCAAATCTGAGAGAGAAGTAACTTGACCATAAGGTGCTGCCCTCAGTGCATGGTGAAAGGATGTGAAGTACAAGCGAGGCAGGAAGTACATACTGACATATATACCCTGCCCCATCCAGGGGTTATCACTTAATCAATTATGATAAGAGTGGTCTGGGACCTTCCCCAACCAACAGACTGTTGTGACTGTGAGGCACATGGCACCGGCGGCAGGGTTCAAAATAAGAGTTTCAAACTCTTAAATACACGAAATATATGTATGAAATTCATTAATGCTCCCGAGTATCCATTACCAATATAATAATCTAGAACATAGTTGAAATTCAGGCAAACTTTCCCCAAATCGGGAGCTCAGTGATATGAGTCACTTTAATTCACATGGATTCAGCTGTGTACTAATTTACAAACATTGTTTGACATATAATAAATATATCATAAAGGTGTAGTATGCATAACAAAAATTGATATCATTGCAGAGCACGGGCAATTTAATTACATGCTTTTATTATTATATAGTGATTCCAATCACACCCCAAGCTTTTTAAGCATTTATGAGAAGAATAAAACGCTTTAGTTCCCAGGAGACATGACTGCCAGTTTATATTGTATTCTCTTCCGTTGGCATGCCTAGATCTAAATACATCGTGTTAGAGAAATTAAATCTATTGTTTTAAAGCACCAGGGATCCAGCAGTTTCTCCTATCACACTTTTTGCTGTTAAAAGGCAAGTGTTTTTAGCACGTCCAGGAATCGCTAACATTAGTATAAAACAGAGATAAAAGTGTTTAGACATTAAGATAAAGGCCTCTAGACGAGCGCCCACTATTTAATGAATTTTCAATCAGATCAAATTAAAACCAGCATTGTCTCACGCTGGCGCTATTTCTTATCAAAAGGCAGCGCAGATCTAATGTGATCCACTTGCTGCTGGTCCTCCATACATGGGTACGATGAGACAGTCATAGGCTCATTGTTTAGTAATCATGTTTCCCATAGACAGTGGTTCGTTTGAAGCATTCTTTAACAATACATCTATTACAATTTCAAAAGAATTATTTCCTTTAGGGCAATAGTTTCTGTACCTCAATTATATTCTAATTCTTTAACTTGAATTCTTCGCCAGGCTTTAGTACTTGTTTTCGAGTCTTCGCGTGATTAGAAGTCTGATTGTTGTAGGTTTTTCCAGATTACTTTGAGTTAAGCTTGTTGGTTCAAATATCAAGAAACATGAGACTATTTTCCAACGATGTCATTTATTTATTTATACCTCTGTATCAGGTTCTCATCGGAAATGAGTTTAGAACATTGAAAGGGAAAACATATTTTCAATTAAATGATGTTATGTTATATCACCTCGATTGATTGGCACACGGAAGCCACATATAGAGAGAGATGACGGCATCAGGGATACATTTGATACTCAATTTCCTTACATCATCGTCCCAAGTAGAAACCCATATTTATGGCGCTTTTAGTGGGATTCGATGGTCAGAGTTGAAGCGATCCTGACCCCTGCAAAATATTTAGTGCTGAAGTTGCATTTTGGAGGCTGTTAACTTGTGACCTCAGTGTCGTATTGGGAGATAGATAGTTCCATTAAATCACGCCCCTCGCAAGAACATCTCTTTGAAGAATCTATACATAAGTCGAGATTGGAAAATAAAGCTTCTCAGTTGCGAGGCAAACATGCCCCAAACTTATAATGCATGCACTCGTGCGATCACTACGCATAGCTCACCTAATTGTTGGTGAATGCTTGACTTTGGATAATTCCTATAAGTGTGTGTTCATCAAAAGAAGAGAAAAGGCAGAGAGAACTAAGAAGATGGGTATATTCATTTGATTTGAGTATATATAAGGTAGGTGTAGATACATTTATACGTGGTTTTCGAATAGAAGGTGAAGTTAGATTGTAAAATCTTTCGAAAATCTCCAACCGTCATTCTGCTAAAATGTTTATCTGGACAAATAAAGAAGTAGTAAATATATTCTCATCCTTATACAGATCACAGCGTAAATGTATGTAAGGGACGGCCAGCATAATGTATATTATATACATGTATATAAAATATATTTTACATATATAATTATGTATATTATATATCAATAGTTGGCATGTCATGTAAACAAACATTGCCTGCAATCTTGCTTTATGGCGAGATCAAGCACATAATTCCCTCAAGACCGTATAATATGACACGAGAACGGACTGTCGGTGAATAACAATCCCACGCTTAAAACCAAAATGAAATGGGTAATTTTCCTTAAAGAAAACATCATCGCCTCATTAAAGGAACCCCTAATATAACCTTTTCCAATTCCCATTCATTATTATCCGCCAATTTACTTCATACATATGGTATTACGGTATCATTAAATCATTCGATGGCCTTTTTAAATGTCGGAAACTATTAGGATACATATTAATACTTTATCAGTTTTTTATGTTACAGGGACCTTCAGTTTTCCTATTACCTCATCTTGGATATACTTCCCCCTGTATCAATTATGTTCCATAGGAAGGCAGCCCTCCTGTAGCTTTTTTGTCATCCATGATTAAGCCTGTTATCATCATCTGACCTCGGGGTCAATGTGGTGGCGGACGGGATCATGAATATTAAAACATCCATCCATCGGGAATGGTTTGATACATGTATGCAAGCTTTTGTGTCATCATGCGGAGATCCCAGCTAGGCTCTTTTCTTCTGCTGCCTTGCTCTGTGACCACGCAGCAGCGATTGATCATATGTGTTTGAGATTGTCACTCAATCGTTGCATTTTCTTATAACTAAAATGAAATTAACTTCATTGTACATAATATCTTTACACGAAGAGATAGTGGTGGAAGATATATATATTCAAAACTCACATCGTTCAATTGAAGCACTGGAAATAGATTTCTACACATTATGACGAGTGTTTCAAATTAACCTGTGTGTGTGGAGCTAATACAGCGTCCTTCCCCTAATCATAGCTCCAGAGGATAACCAATTTAATGGCTAAATAAAAATCAGGCAGTGTCTCTTTGCAAGGGGGTATCCAATTTAGATTTAAAGTGGATGTTTTTGTGGGATGAGGCATGATGTTCCGTACGACCGTGAGATACCATCGCAGCTACGACACCACTTTAGTCACGGCCTTCCTCACAAACACATGAAAATCTAAATCTGGAGTCCGATAGAAGTGCCATCAAAATACATTTCCCGAGGAATCATGCAAAAGATGACAACTGAGGAATTCCAACGCATCTTGAAATGTCAAAACTCTCCCATCAGTTATTTTCCCAGCTTGAGAGGGTCACTTTAATATATATTTACGCGCTCGTCATTGCTTCGAGATCGCATTATCAGCGTGAGAATTATAGCTAATTTTATTGCTAGATTAAATTAAGATAAGTATGTTCACACGTGTACGAGCTATCCATTTGGAGTGGTTAGTCCCTATTTGATGCAATCGACAATAGTGGTGTTAGCTATAGGCTGAGAATGTATGTCTCGATATCAAGTTAATTGAATGGTTAGTTAGTAATATCAAAATCCCCATTACAGCAGTATATCTATGGCTCCACCTGAATTTCCTCTAGACTAATTACAATTACTGAAACAAAGAAAAAGGACAATATCATCAGATGTAAAATCTTTCTTCTATTTAGTATAGAAAGCAGAATAGAACATAATTGAATTTCATTTTGGAGCACTGACTGAGCATTGCTGCTAAACTGGAGGTTCTCTGCGAGATCTAGCAGTCTTTTTTCATTTCAATTAAGTCTACAGGGCCCACGTATCGCTCCCGATTCTAATTTAGTGCTGAGTGTAACAATGTAGAAATTCTATCTGGAAATATTTCATCTCAGCATATACAGTATCAAAATTCTGATTTCATTTCTATTTACAATTTTGCTTTGTGCGTTAATGTCAAATGAAATGAAAGCCATGGTAAATGGACCAATTCACTATACTACCTACTTGGCGTTTGGGAAGAGGGATTAGTGCACAATAAATGATCTCAGTGTATCCGTTGATGTCCCTCCCTTGATGTTTAATATATGGGAGATCCAATGTGTTTCTTACTGCTTTCTTACTGCTGAATCTATGCACATTACCAAGGGACAAGAAATCTTCCATTTTGATAAACCTTCGAATGGAAATTGGACTCATTTTGTGTTGTCATGCACTGGTGGCTTCAAATACAGAAACATTATTTTACTTTGACGTTGCATTCGAAGTAAAATCTTTATTAATGCGATATCCATCTCCTAACCGGTAAACCTAATATACCGAATGGGGAAGGTATATGGCACATCACTGCGCCATAGATACACAGTGGAGACACTCTAGGTAAAAAGGACTAAATTAATATCAAGCAGACAATATAGAGAGTATCTCTGTTGTAGTCTGACACTCACTGGTACTATACAGAGTGCATTAACTGGGCCGAGAGCGCCATATAGTGGATTTTTCATATATATAATGGGAGCATATATATCCAGGGTTCAAACAGTCTATGTGGGTCAAAGAGCTTCTGCTCAAAGCGGTAGAGATGAGACCGGGAGCGGTATAAGAAACTTTCCATTCTTCCTCACCCTGCTCGCTCCCGCTGCCCTCTCGATGGAGATAATGACAGGCGGACTGTCGGCTAAAATGGATTTTCATGTTGCGTTGTCACCGAGCAGTGGCGGAGAGTGGCTTGGGGACAGACGGACAACAAGCATGTAGAGATGTGAGGTGCTCCCAATGTACTTTTCCCCAGCAGTTCATCGCTGGATAATGAGTCCAATCGTCAACTACTGGTGCATAGAGAGAAGATGTGGGAAAAGTCTCAGGGAATATGGGGGACCATAAATTGACACCAGAGGAATTGGGGGTGTGGTCTCAGTTGGTAGGAACTTGGTCAAATTTATATTGATTGTTGGAGCATCTGGCGAGCTGAGACAGCAATTCACTGCAACAGTGTTCTTAAAATATTTTGTAGGAGATTTTAATCCAACCATTGCTTGATGACATAAAGAATACAAATGGAAAAGAATGTGGAGGGGCCTTTATATATGCACCCATAGCAGTCAATATATCACCATAGGGTGTAGAAAACTAGTTCTAGGGGAAAAAATGGGCGCCGGGTTAGGGAATTAGGAAGCATTGGAGACGAGGAATTCAAAGATGTCACGAACACTTAAGTCTAACAGGCGGAGAGAAAAATGTATGGGCATTGGAAAAAAAGAATTGATGAGAAAAAGAAAACCAAGAATCCATTGGGAATAACAAGAGTTCGGAGAACTGACTTGAATTTACTGTTGTTCGAATTGGGAAGTCTGACTCAAAGGTCACGATAATATCTCTTTTCAAACCCTGCCTTAGTAAATAAGTCTCGTCCATTGAAAGACACTCAAGTGACACATTACAATGCAAAATTGATTTTCTTTATTAATGATCAAATATCTTTCACTTCTTAAAGGGTCAGGAACATACAGAATCAATTTTTCATGGAAATATTAAATGGGACCCTTCAATCAGTATATATATAAAATATCTCTTTGCCTAAACATTGGCAAAGTTTGAAGATAGTGACCAAGAGTTTTGAATGTCTAATGAAGCGTGAGTGCACGAGGTGTGGAGATGTGGGACGGGCAGACGGAACGGCGCCCAACTGTAATATGCGGATAGCAAAGAAGGAACAGCCTTGGAGTGAGCAGGTTCAGAGACGGATGAGCAGCAGGAACCTGAGGTAAATACCCTCAGCATCCTTCAGTCGTACTGCCAGGGTTAGATAAGGGCACAAGTAACAGATCTTTTGTACTTCTCCAGCGAGGAAAGCGTGCGACTAATAGAGGCAAGCGGGGAGCCAGCTTCTTACTGCTTCCAGTAGCCTCTCCTCTCCTCTCCTCCCAGAAGGAGATGCAGAGTTAAGATTTAATGGGGAAAGAGTGCCTGAAATAGAGGTTAGATAAAAGGGCTGGGAGCTTCATTTTCCACAGTGTAATAATGAGGGGAACATCAGCAGGGACCTAATCACTAGACCACATCAACAAGCCTTCCCTGGCCAAGCGCTTCTTTCTCTCCTAAATTGGTAAGTCTGGGAGAAGCAAGGATTATCCCTCGCTGGCAGGGATATGTAGTGGGTGGTGTTGCTGTTGTTGATGGTTTCGCGATATGCTTTGTCTCTTAAATTACGCAGAGAAATATAAAACATGCGTGGCAGCAGCGCTAAGCCAGTGAATGATATGTTTACAGAACTCCGGATGTATCGCGAGCCTTTTATAAAATACTGCCTTGTAATAAGCCATCCTACAACAACCTAGTATATGAAGCTTTACCAAATGGCACATTGTAAAGTTGGATTGTCGATAGGCATTCAGCAAACAAGGCTTTACATAACAGACAACATACCAAATGGTTCGCTTTCGTAATCGTTTTTACTTCTGCAATCGGATTCATCCCTTGTTTTTGCTTGTATCTCAGACTGCAATATAATCAGCTTTAACAAGCTTGTTCGAACATTCTTATAAAGAAATAAAACAACATTTATGGTTTGTCAGCTTACAAATATATGAGCAATTCTACCAATTTGTATTTATATGAGGCTGAGGCTGAAAGATCTTAAACAGTTTAACTGCCGAAATGATTTAATCGTTTCCATATAGAACGTTTTCTTACGAATATTTGCATATCTAATTACAAATGTTATTTTACATTTTTCTTCTAAAACTGATATAAAATTGAAACCATCTTATCTATACCTCATTTTCATCTCGACTTAAATAGTTGTTGATAGTACAGTCCTCCCGCTTCACGCGGCGCCCGGGGCAAATTCCTATTTGTAACCTTGGAGCAAACCTTTGCCTATACATTAAAGTCAGTCCCCTTTATTTGAATCCTGAAGTACAGTCCCTGGAGAATGTAGCCCTAATCTGTAGCAAAAGAGAACATTAGGGTTATGAGAAGGGATTGGCCATATTTCTTGGCAATTATCTCTCAGTGGGTTTCATCTGAAAAGCCGATGTATCATTCTTTACTGCAATATTTGAAACCTGACTTCCTATGGAACCTACATATTGTTACATTGCTCCACATCGGCCAAATATCCAATGGAACTAACACAAAAAGGTCGGGACAATTATGCTGAATATTAATACCTAGTTCATGATTATCCTTATGACTATAGATGTACCGCAATATGCCTGGATAAAATTTAACTCCATCTTGAACATGATTGCAAGGAATATCTTATTATAGGAGTATCCCTAGAGATGTGTCATATATCAGTTTTATATTTCATTATTTTAGGAAAGCCCATGCAACCTCCTTCGAAATATCACCCCCTGGGTTATTACAAAGGGTTCAGTACAGACTTCATGGTGTTCGTTTTTTAACATGTCATGGGTCTAACACATCAAATGTGACTAGTGTAAGTAGGATTGATAGGCTTTAACCTAGATGCATAGATTAAAGTTGTTTTCAACCACCGGCCCCCATAGTGTGCGCACTCATGCTTCTGGCATCATATGAATTATGAAACATTTGCATTCTGAAAAATTCTCAATCCGAATAATAACAATATTAATGGAGCTGGTCAGGGAAAACTATTCATTTGTTGTGCAACTTAGGATCATTACAATAATTAATATATCTGACAATATTTAACAAACCGCATATTAGCCGCAATAAGGATGCGGTTTGGTGGAACCCTGCCTTTTTCCTCAAAAGCATGGCTGCAGCGCCTATAAACGAGCTATGCTCGTTTCTTTCATCACAGCGAACATTAGCCATGTACAGCTTAAATTAATCTGGGGTTAAAACCAACCATTACCTGTACAGCAGATCAAAATCTTGATCTATGGCCATATTTAATATGATGCGCCGCCATTGATATAACCCACTTGATATTCGGGCCGGCGGAAATTGTAATTCCTTTTCCACCGCAGTAACAGGAGAGCAGGTTTTGACTGTCACAATATTTTACGTTATTTTCGTCATGATAGGTTCAATACACCTACACACACTCCTTTTCCGGAATACGACCCAGTATTTGACGTATATATAAAGACAATGACGGTATAGATATGCAACTGCTTTCTAGTCATATCTAGATACTCTATACCCAACATTACTTATTTTGATGATTAATTATAACCAATTATAATGAATACATTGATAAAGGTATATACCTATATCGCACAAGTTTCAAACCTACCATGCAAGCGATTAAAACATTCTGAAAGATCTCTATTCGCTTTTGAACCAGGATATCATACATATCCTTTGGTTCTACCCTTCCAAGCATTCTGTTTATATACCGAGAAGGTATTAGAAAAACATGGACCAACTGCGATTTATGTCATTCATTGTATCGCTTACCATGCGAAAATCCTATTCCCATTCCAGCTATTCACCAAAAAGGGGAGTAATCTCCAAAATATATAATCTCTTCTGAAGGCATTATTCTCCCCTAAGATCTGGCAAGCGGTCTTCATTGCATGCGTATAGGTCTTACTTCTAGCCACCAAGGTGATGATCAACTATAAATTCTTGAGTACAGCGCTAGCCTCGGCGGAACTTTAAAATGATTAATTCCAGCACCAGTGCTTAATCCATGGCATCAGAACTGGGAAGGGGAAGATGAATTCCTGCCGCCCCATCCCCAGGGTGTTTTCTTACTGGTGGAATCAGCTCTGACTCTATTTAAGAGTAAATCCTGGGAGACTACTGCAAGTGAGAACTGACTGTAGGTGGCGGCAGTAATTCATGCCCGGACGTGCCTCCTACTCCTCCTTAATGGTCTCCTGTGTAATAAGTAAATGATATTGGACAATTAAGATCACGAGGTCTGCCTCATTTGTAACTCAGTTCCCAGTATTACGTCACTATGCTGATCCCAGTGATAGGAAAGAAACAACCCATCGCATGATTGTATTGAACCTAGGAGTACATGCTGGAACGAAGGCAAAAGTTAAAGCTTCATTCTCTCATATTATGACAAATAGGACTGAATTTATCAATATATTAAAAAATGAATTTGAAGTAGAATCGGTCGAGCAAAAGCGACTGCAGGTGAGCGATAATAAGTGAAGTCATTGCAGGAAAGCAGCTCCGTGGGTCTCCGAAATTGAAATGTGGACTTTTATGAGGCTCTGTATCAACTACAATCAGACACAATCCTGGAGAATGGAAGAAAAAGTAGAAAATATTTAGTTTTTGACCGACTTTAACTGAAACTGCAGCTTTAAAGTCATAGTGGAGCTTGCAACCCTTAAAGCTCACGAAACTTGTTTTCAATGTTTCAGTTGGTCAGCTCCTCTACAAACATAACATCTGAGAATTTGTTTAATTATGGGCGTTTTATTATTTGTATTATCTTTGAAACTAAATACATGTGAACCTTATTCTCCCAGGCACTGGATATTGACACAGGTTTCTCCATTTCCCAAAGTAATTGTTGTGTAGAACTTGACTATAAAACTTAGAAACGAATACATTATTTTGAGAAAGATCCACCAACACCCGATGCTTATTGATGAATCGCTGAGGTTAGGATTTATTACAAGCAGAGTGCATGACAAAACAATCAATGTGACTTTTGTAAAGATAGGCCCGGAACTGTGAGGAGATAATTGCCACCTCCACTGCATCCAAAACCTTTACTATGTTGTAAATATACAGCACGTCATGAGACCAGTTTCAACCGTTCGCCATTATCCCATTAAATATTAAATACCATGTCAATAGCTTAAATGCCCCATAATCATAATGGGATCGGGAATTGGTAATTCCCCGCGTATAGTCTGATTTTAACTCCCGACAATAGATTCTGATCGTGGGACATTAGTATCACCCCATTTACAACGCATCTACCAGGCTATCCATTGAGGTATAGGGATGTGCATACCAATAGGCTGAATTGGATCCGTAATCCCCCGCTTGTCCAGCTTATTGTGGTTTATGTCAGGTGCATATCTCTTCAGTTCAAAGTATCTGAATATTAGTTTCCCTAGATGTCGACCAGGTTATCATGGAAAGGGAACACACGGTCGATTAAAAATACATACTATCCTCAATTGGGAGGACGACATTCTGTTTAATTGTGGCTCACTGTGAAATTATATCTTTAGTATTCGCACTAGAAACCTATATATAATTGTCCCAATTATAATGGAATTTGCAATAGACACAATGCTATTTTTTTAATTCCCCAAATAGACATTTCCTACCAAAGCAAGGAATAAGAACTTAGCAAGGGAAATTGTAAGGAAGGATTTGTTATGAAACAGGGCCCAGGAGCCTGTTGTATAAGCTAAGGAAGGAAAATTGTCTGTGGGAATTCAGGAGTACACTTTTGTCCCTTCCTTCGATGGGTTGGAATAAAAATTCCTACCTACCATTGAGTGTATAGGCTACTCCCACCAGCTGAAAATTTCACTACAGGGGAAGGAATTGCCATAAAAAATACTTTCATTAGCTTATACATCAGGCTTCCGTCCAAACTTTGAACGTGCAAGTAGAGTAGCCCTGTGAGTGTCTTTGGCTGGGGGGTTTGGGTCTACCAGTTGATTTAAGCCTGTGTCCACTACGTACCACGTCAGCCCTTACGTCAACCCTCACGTCTGAATGTCCAAGAGGAAGAAGAGGCTTTTGCGTAAGAACTAAACCTCTTTTTCATTGGCGAATATTTCATCTAGATTAACATTGGAGAAAAGGAGCTAAAGTTCGAGTGCAAAAACCTCTTCTTCTCCTTCCTTGGAAATCTTGACGTGAGGTTTGACGTAGAAGTGGATCTGGAGCTTTCAACATTACACAATGGCATATTTCTATTGAAGTTTTGGCGTCAACATGAGTTAACTGTCACGAGGATGGAGGCGGTCGAAGCAGCGCATTTACCACCCTGACTTATCGATCAGAACATGTTAGTTGTGTACATGCTCCATGACAGAAACTGTGATAAATGGGCGGGGGAAATGCTCGTGCTTTCCGACCAGACATTAGTCACTTACTCAGCCCCCTGAACACATTCCTCATATAAGCATTTGCATTATGTCCAGGAGACAATGTCTCCATCATTACCTTTAACAACCACACTTCAAACGAAGTTTTTTTACCTCCTTCTCCTCAGAGCATAAATAATTATGATGTCGTTCAGCGTCTTAGTCTATCTATTAATCTATCTATCAATCTATCTATCTATCTATCTATCTATCTATCCAAGAATTACATATGATTTTTTATTAATGGGACTTCAATGTCTGCGTACAGGTCCTCATTAGTGGAGTTTAAGGAAAATTATTTCGTTTTCCAGACAGATTGGTTCAATTTTGTACATGTATATAGTATACATTTTGCAGAGGCTCCATTAGATAAGCTTTTGATAACATCGTTGTCCATTAACATTAAATGGATTAATACCTGATCAAAATGAGAAATAGTCTAGCTTTGTGTATTTCCTTTTGACTCTTAGTTCCCAGTGTCTTCATTCATTCTGCACCTCCCCTATAATTGGCCAGGGTAGGTTTTTCCGATGCATATTCCCATAATTAGCTCTGGAAGAAATAATTAGTGAGACGGTTTAATTAGGTGCGGCCTATTATTGCAGCAACAATAAGGACATAAAGACAAAGGATCGATTTAGATACTTATCACTCCATTTCAGAATCACGTGTTGAAAGTTATTATACCTGACGTTTCAATTGCATTCTATAGCTATTAGAACAGCGATTCAGATTTTAAGGATTACTCGCCATACATATTTATCCAAACAAATGTTATTACCACTGAAGACAATGTCAAATGCAATCTTCTACAAGGTGTAGATGATTAAGTCGAAGCATGGATCTTTATGCGATTACAGAAAATTACAAGCAATTGTGAGAGCATGGATTAAAATTCAACTGAAGCAGCTGATGATTGGATTAAACATTAACATAAATGTATACACGTATTTGTTTAGCCGCTTATAAAGGAAATTAAAGCTGTATTTTCAGTTATTAAGACAACATATATCATAGCAAGTTTACTCATAATAATGTATAGAACAGAATTTCTCAATATTCTGCTTGCATTATGTGTATACAAGAACTTGAAAGCGAACGGCCACCGGTCAGCAATCAAAATGTCTCCGCAGGTAAGGATTTCCGAATATAAAAATCTGGATGTTTATGAAGCATTGCAGCAAAAACAACCGCATAAAATCCTCCAAACTTTTGGTTTTAAAATGACTTTTAAATGGGTTGGATAGCACTCATAGGATAGCACTCATATGGATAGCAGGATAGCACTCATATGAGTGCCTATTTGTGGTACATTATTCAATTATAGGGAGGGACCTCGCCACCCCTCTCCACCTACAGAACCAGCACAACACTATGTTTTTTCCCCGATGCTTTTTCATCCACCATCATGAGCTCATTAGAGTATCAACGGAACAAAAAGTAGAACATCTTTAGTTTTTGTTCGACGTTAATAACACGAATACAGCTTTAAAATAATACTTGTATCTGTATACATTATTTTCTCGTATAGATTACCATGGACTCGTTCCTTATATTTCTTCACTCATCTCATTTACGAGCGCGAGAAGAAGTTGATATTTTTGTCAGGTGCAATTTCATTAGCACCACCGACAAGCAGGTATTCTAGTATTCCCTCCGATTGTGGTGAGACATTGGGCACCATCATAAATACCACTTGCTGTATACAAATCACCTGCGTTTCCTGGGTGCCTGGAGAGGGTCCTCTGGGACAACTACAACCTTCTGCTTCATGATAGTTGGTGGACAGGTCATCTTGCATGCTGTTTAAAACTGTCTTCCCGTTGTCTCCCTTGAGAACGCCCAGATGTATTGAAGCCGTTTCAGAGCATTGACCAGTGTGTGTAACAAAAGTGAACATGTGTCGTTCGGGTTCTGTAGCATATTTTATTTATGTTTCTTATTGGGCAGAGTATTTCACCACCCCGTTAGGGATTAGATGTGTTACTGCTGCTGCTCTTTGGGGGAGCTCCCCCAGCGCATGATGTGTATCGTTGAAAGAACTGAGGAGCAAGGCTTCATCCATTGGGTCGCTTTAAGATTAGATATGTATGAGGGGAAACAACTGAGCTGGGCCCAAACTTAACGCTGCGTTGGCTTTGTTTTCGCGTCCAATATGTTCAACTTCCAAGATAGCATATTCTAAAACAACACAACTGGTTTTATATTTTATAGATATTATGAGGTTGAGGTATAATTTTACTGTGAGGTAATTGTTTTAACATGCTCTTTATTCATAAGTAGAGAAATAAATATAGATCTTTGGCGAAATGGGTTATTCTTTTATAATGGTCCATTTTCTGTTTCCGATCTGTGGGTATTTAAATCTCTGAGGAATTGGAATGTACATGTAAACAACATGTAGGACGCATTACCTCTTCTAATATTATCAAGATAATTTACCTCCTACAATTACATTGAATTCGTTTAATAAGTAAGGTGCTTGCATTTTATCGCAGAGGAATAGCCTGGGCAACTTCTCATATGAGTGCCTATTTGTGGCACATTATGCTTTTTTCGACGCTTTCTTATCCTTCTTATGCCACCATAATGAGCTCATTAGAGTATCAATTAGCCAATCCCTCAGAGCTTTCTGAACATTTTATTTTGTATATACCCCAAAGAAAATCCCAATAGCTAGTACTTTGTCTACCGGGGGATTAGGAAATGCTTTTTTATCTCTTCTGCTTTCTCCCAGCTGTAATGTTGTGTAGTGGAAGCCCAGGAGGATTTGGTTCACTACAGGTAATGACCATTAATCTTAAGCCCTCCCAAACACACAGGTTCATTCTATGATGATCACCTTTCTCTCGGAGGAATTCGTTCAGATCACTTTCAACTATTTCTAACGTTGGGTAACCATTCTAAAATGGGTCGATGCAAGCATGGATGTGGATAGAGAGGCACGTTTTAAGTATTTAAATAATTGTTTATATATGAATGGATGAATATGGTATTGTTTTAGTATCTAATTATTCTTGATTTATACCATTAATTGACTGTCTAAACGAGTCGAATTTCTAAACCTTATGGTCTGTAACTGCTGGGCCACGAGTAATCAGTTAAGGGAATCTAAAGCTTAAGTCACATGTTAAAATATTAAAGGAGATATCAATAAACAGTATCTATTCGCCTAATTAGGGTTAGATTTCATGTTTTCCATTAAAGTGTCATTATAGGACTATTCTTACCTTAGCTAACATATCAGTTCACATAAAATCTGTACCACTATGAACGCGGATATAATTAAAATAATTATTAACTAAAATTAGGTGAATTTTAGTTGATAAAAGCTGATCTCTCACCTAACTTCGGTCAAAAACTGAAGACGTTCTGTTTTTGTTAATTTCTTTTCCATTCCACCTAAAAGTCATTTTGGAGGATTTTGTCTGATTAATTTTGCTACAGGGCTTAATAAAAGTCTCCATTTATGTTTCGGAGACCTGCCCAAATCCTTTCCTGCTGTTGTTTCACCTATCATCGCCCACCCGCGGTTGTTTTCTACTGGTCGATTCAAATTAAATTCTTGTATTTCATATAATCCAGCAGAATATGGTCAATTCAGTTCTATAAGTCATACAATTGAGATTCTCCCCCGTAATATCTGAGAACCCAGCTTTGATAACATGATTTACACGGTAGAGTAGGATTCAATTAATACTATCAGTTCCATCCGCCCTAACGTTCAGAATTTAATCTTGTTATTATCCCATATTCAAATTGACTTTTTCGTATCATAAACATGTTTAAAATTTCATGTTGCCCACTGGGGACATCATCCCATCACCGATCCTGGAATTAAACAGGGGGAAGGGTAATTTGAGTGTAATCCACACTTGACTTCTGATTTGACACTCTGACACAATGATACTTGTTGTCAAAAGCTCTGAAGTGGGACGTCGCAAGGAAGAAATAACTGGTCTTCGTATTAAAGAACCTCCGAGGGTCATTAAATCGGTGATGTGAAAGAGTGAGAATTTATAAATGGAATTTTTGAATTTTGTTAACAATTCTTGGTAGGGATGAATGCCCAGTGATCAAAACCAGATTTAGATCTTTTTCTAGATAAGTCTTAAGATCATTTGATTAAAACTGGAATCCATGAGGCGTTTGAAGTTGTTGGAGATTTCAAACCATGTGTAATTATGAAACTTAGCAACTAATTGGATTATTGTAGGTATTCATCCTAGATGAGTCAAAGGTCACTATTAAATAAATGCGTTTGAAATTAACGACACATTAAAGTGTACCCACGCCCTCGATGATTTGATATGAAGCCCGATTTTGTAAAACAAGGCAACTAGTTTATGCACGCATCTGAAATCTTAAAAATATGTACATGGAATACGCACGTATATGGTCTAGTTGATATTTCTAACATTCAATAGAATAGTTGTCAATGTATTAATTATTAATAACCAGTGATTTATTAGCATTTTAACAAGGACTCTTGTTTCCTTGACAACGCGGACTTAGACTTCATGTCAGCATTCTTTGGTTATTTTAGACGGCATTAGTGTTAATGGGAGAAAAAGTATAAAGAATGGAATTAATTATTATTGGGATTAAGAAAATAAATAGAACAACACAGTTGGAGCAAAGGCATGATTAAAGGCCAGTCTCAGAATGATTAAAGATCATGTTCTTTATGGAGCCTTGACCAAATGATCTCTGAGGGGTGCTTCTGGTGTCTAATTCAGACAACAAAAGGCTTTGTGAAGCCCTGTGTAGTTCACTTTTGTGGGTGTCATCCGCCCCAGCAACCCAGGTGTCGAATTCCCACCGGGGATTTCATTTACGGAGCAGAAAGGTAGGTGAACGGTGCCTGGAGGCAATTTCAAACAGTTTCGGAATGTTCTTTCCATGGTCACACGCCATCTTTCAATACAATTTCCCAATTTACGGTGATCAGAAAATGCTGAAGGCTACTCCTCCGATGGGTAGAATTTTAAGTAAAGAAAGACAAAGCAGCAAAGTTCGCAAAAGGAAAAGACTACTCCATCTCCAATAAAGTTAGGTATTTCAGTTTTAATGAGGATTTCTAAGCTGATAAAAATACTGATCTTGATCCTTCAATTGGAATCCAATGATAATACAAATCTTACCAATTTGTATTAAAGATGTAGTTAAAAACTTCAAATTTACTTTTTTTAGTTCCGTTCTTTTCCAACGCATCTGAAAGTGCGGTTTATTTTGCCACAGGGCTTCTAAAACATCACCCACAAATGTAGCTACTAATACCTTAAAAGCATATTACTTTATCATCTCATCTCATCATTTGTAACATCATTCATACCGAAATATTGTATTTTGTATCTTGTTAATTATTTTTGTAAATATTATAACTAATAACCTTGTATCCTATCCACCTTCGGCTGTTTCTTCCTTAAGCAACATTGTCCCAGGACACGACGCAAACCATTTCCTGAATGAGAGTGTTTTTGATACTTATATATAAATTTAATTTACCTAAATAAAAACAATTCTGTTGAAAAAAAATATTTCGGAGACCCACCGAAATTCTTTTCTACGATGGGTCCACTTATTATTCTCTCGGTCGATTCGCCTTAAAACTCTTGTATACTCCGATACTTATTATAACAGCAGCAGGATATTGATGAACTAAATCCGGCCTATATGTCATCATATGAGTAAACTTGGTTAGATTTCTTTTATCTTAAAAGATGCGAATGCAGCTTTTAATTTCCCACTATAAGTGGGCAAACATATACATTTATGTTATTGTTCAATTCAATCATCACCTGCTTTAGTTTAATCTTAATACATCCTGTCGCAGTTGCTTGTAATCTTCTATGATAGCATAAAGATCCATGCTTCAGTCTTATAATTCATAATATGAACAACTTTGGTAAGGTTCCTTTGTCGTTATAATTATCTGAGAATGCAGCTTTAATCAAGTGAATCATTATAGATATGCCTCAGTAAACGGTTAACTTCTAGCCCTCCTCGGTTACAAACTATACTGGTGTTAATAATGTGATTCTGTTAGAACAGAAGAAACTCGGAGGCACAAGTGAATTGTTCAAGATCTAAAATACGACTGTTTAATTTTTAGGTTATACTGTGGAGTATAACATTATAGCTTGATATTACTAAAACAAATATGACAATCCTATTAAAAATGAAAAGCACACCCATACATACATATATGTTCCTTTTGCCCGAATCAACATCAGGCGAAAATAATGGAAATTTGCCTGCAGCCATCCATTCTTCATAAAACCAATGATATTAGAGTCGGGATTGTAATAACGGATTTATCACTGGGGTGTATCTTGTTTCGCAATTGCAACTGGATGCATCAGCATATAGATTGCTGCACAACATGCATTTTATTGGCTTTACCGGAATGTACACATAGGCTATGGAAATGAATCCGATTACCATTCCGAAATGGAACATCTGACTACACATTTGCAAGACAATCCGATTTTTCCTTCCGATAGAGGGATATCTAATCGCAAGAATGTTTTTGCAAGCAGTACTGTAAACTGATGACTACAAGCTGATCAGGCCTCGAGCCATACACCAGCTTATAGTTCCAGTTGTTAGGCAACCATTGGTCCGATACCATATCTGTGGAACAAGCATGAAACATTGAACCTTTCGGTATATATAGCTTTCCATAAATCTACGATTATCTATGATTATAGTTGGTTCTTTTGCAATTTTCAATTTGTGAAAAATATAACTAGTTGCAACATAACACTAGTAGGCCAGAACACATGCACGTGTTCAATCGTTTTGTATCCTTGCATGCATTCAGAGCCCACGCCTTCTGCCAACTATTTAAATTCTGTCACGCTTTTAACTATCTGAAAAGTCGATAGCTACTATTGAAGATAAGGAAGTACTGTCTGCACTGGAAGACCTAGAAATTAAAGTGTCTTTCCCTTTGTCTTGTGGCAGTAAAGGATTCAATCAATCAACCAATTAATTGTTTACAAATCAGCATGATAATTTATGAAAGGACTATGTATAAATATCTTTAACAAACTCACAAAACGACCCGGAAATGTTCTTTAAGTATTAAAGCAACTGGGCAAAGCTGACGATGGAAACATTTAATTCAGTGACAGGAAAATCAACATATTGTGTGTGGTCTATGAAGGCTCTTGTAGGTACACATAGCTTTAGATGTCTGAGAAGAATTGCATTATATTAAAATATAACCCAGTTCCTGTAGAGGGTTTATCAAATAAGGCAATGGAATCATCTGCTGCTGTGAAAATGTATCTCTCTGCCTTATCCCTGAGTAACAAACCATAGTGATCCAATATCCTTAAGGATGACAGGAACATAGGTATGATTAGTCAGTCCAGCACAAGGTTTAATATGAATAATCTCTGGGATAAGTCTCCCCATTGCATTAATATTTTTCTGGATTAAAGGGGAATCAATAACATGACATTATTAAAATGGATTATGCGGGCTGACACTTATATTTTATAGAGCAGCACCTGCATCTTTTACTATGTCACCAATATTTGTAGATGACCTTAGAGGTGTCTTGTATATCAAGTAAGCGCAGCAGAGCATATCATGACAGATGAAGCATGACAGAACTATCATCTCGACACCAGACAGCTATTGTTAGCATGATTGATGGTCCTCCGTCTCGTCACTAATCTTTCCTGTCCTAGCAATCCTTCTGGAAGAATGGACAGCAGCGGGAGCAAATGCCTGACCCCCTTCACTGGTTACACTCTATGGGATGATTCTAAGACATGCATCTTCCTGACTCGGCTGGTCGCGATATTGCTTTTAGTCTGAAGGATGTTCCCAGTGATATCCTATGTGTGGGTAAGGTTTATGGACTTACAATATTGGTTTTAGTATGGTGGTGGTGAAAGGGGAGATATATTGGTATTCAGGCACAAAACCATGTTTTTATACATCGTCTTGCAGGATGGATATGTTATTCTGGACATGGAGTATCCGGAATGTTCCCCATAGAAATGCAATTCCACTGCATCTCACTTCAAATTCTTTAACGATACTGGCCCTATGATACTTAAGCACATAGGGCATAAATTGAGTCTAGGCACATAGTTGAGGGAGTCCCTCCAAACTGAGGGAATGTCTCTCCCTCCAAAGTGCAAAATGCAAATTTTAGAATTCCATTAACCCTAATGCCTACTCCAGGCTAGGAAAGCCATTAGCGCAGCAGGTGTTCAATCACTGACAAATCATTTTCATCTGATATGAGAGGCTGTGAGCCTGGAATGAATTGCGATAAATGCGATATAATGTCAATTGTCGTATAGATACACCTCGTACCGAAACACCACAGAATAATTTTAATAGTTTCAAGTATGACACCACAATATTTCCGAAACTAAAGGACCGGGCAATCTAGCCGAATGCCTGCACTGCAGGTATCGAAGACAGACAAATGGGATAACAAGAGAACAATATTGGCCTATCGGGAATAACTTATTATTATAAGACTCCAGACAATGAACCAGTAACTCGGAAAACCTGCTTTCATTTCGAGACGCATTGCAGGCACGCCCAGTCTCACGCTCAAACTACTCTGTTGAGGCATACAAGAAAACGAGAATTATTATACCACAGCCTCCTCCCGACAAGCTCTATTTCTAGTGCTAGAAGTTAAGTTGCCAATGTAAGTATTTCCATTCTAGGCACACATGTCTTTGCTGCTAGGGATGTAAATGAGGATGGGATGTGGCATTGAATGTGACGCTATTTTGAATATTGAGGATAAGGCAAAGTGATTTCTCTAATCCCTCTTCCTAAAGCATTGATTATTACATTCAATCCTGTCATGATTAGAAACATCCAGACCATTGTGGCTATCTACCCTTATCATCTGATTCATAACTATTGCATATTGTTTGAATAAATCATATAAAGCCCACTCTACAATAAGTTGTATCAAATATTAGTTTTATAAGTTAGCTCTATCATCTGCTTCCCTTTTCCTCTGTCCTCATTACGAACATTCTTGTCTAATAGCTAATACTAAGGCCAGCCCATGTGTAAACATCTAATTCCAGGCTAACTTAGCCCCTAATTTGGCCAATGCAGCCACTTTAAGGCTGACGCACACATGGCCGATTTGGCCCCCGATTGCCCCCCGATTTGGGTCTCCTGATGAATCTTAGGATTTCATTTTAAATCCTGTATTCATGTATTTTATCTTCTTGTTATCTGAGATTTACATGTAGAAAAGTAGAGGCCTCTGGAAGTCCAGGAAATGATTTAGAACCTTTCCCTAATATAGCAATTTCTCAGGCAAACTCCAGGGAGTGAACATCATTGAAATAACATTCATTGAAAGAGGCATACTCTACCATTCAAGGACGGTCTATCTATTAATCAAATTGAAGTGAAGGGAAGGACCTTATGACCTTATGGGGAAAAACATAACATTATTTTTATTGAATCTGCTTTGAAATATCGCCGGGTCACAGGAGATGAATTTTCTACCATTCGTGCGAGTGAGATCCGGGAATATTTTCCTAAAGCACTTGATATTAAAGGCCATGGTTTGAGCGATGTGTTCCTTACCAATTATAAATCAGAGGCATCGGGTTCAGTGCGGAGTCCCTTCGATTCCTTGATTCAATAGTTTTTATTATTGGACGCCGGGTGGGAATACTGAGAGCTATAATTTTACATTTGAACTCAAAACCTCTTGCGAAGAGGAAATAAGTAGGCCTTTTCCAGTTCGGTTCTTATGAAGTACATGTCACGAACCAAAAATAATTAGAAAACACAGTGGGATTATAAGGCAGACGAAGTTGCCATTAATTTAATCAAGGACCATGTGAGTTGCTCTGAATCATAAGGAGTTCTCGCAGAATTAGATGGACAGTAAATCTAGCGTAGAATAGACTGTACTTCATACAGACACCAAATTACATTCTTCTCGATAATAGACTCGATATTACGAGGGTTTATGACTTATTAAAGGAATCAATGGTAGAACAGCAGGCTCCCTTTAGCTTTTCATGTGAAGCCATAAGTTATTGTCCAGGGGCCTATTGTATTTAGGAATAGGAATTAGGAAAACATTTTTTTGTGGATATTTCTTCATCTGTAGGAAGGAAAAATATCCTTCCTATGTGTCATTCCCAGCTGGTATGAGTAGCCTATAGATATACACACAATGCATTTGTATTCATACCCACCCAAGTATAAGAGTAGAAAGTGTGGGAATTCCTACATACAATTTCCCTTTCATTAGCTTATACTACAGCCATCCATGCATATATATGAACACTTGTCCATAACAGTAACACAAACTAAAGAGGACCAAATAAAACTTAGCAAATTATTCACAGAAGAAATAGCTGTACTACCATCCTAAAAATGATAAAACATTGACTTAAACCTTTCCCCAGGCCCCCTCCTTTTATTGTCCATTTCATCATTGATGAAAGGCGATCAAAAGCGGCAAAATAATTATTCTTTGATTGATCGACATTGGGCTTGATTGAAGCCCATTAATAACGATTCCATGATATTAAAAACCGAGATGAAGTTTGGGATGAGAGAAAATATTTTGGGGCGACTTGATGCCATCAATTTTGCACATGTGCTATAGGCAATAAATGAAGATATATGCTATATCATCTATGTTCTCCACATCATAGCGTCCAACATCTCTGTAGATGATCGAGCAGTTTAATTTCATGCAGGTGGTCCTGGGCGAGGTCCTTTTCTACGCTGCCAAGGAGCTTAATAAGGACTGTCTCATCCAATCACTGAAAGTATTTGCTTTGTCATACCAGCAGTACATCTATTCAAAATCAACACCTTCAAGCTCCTTGCTTCTACCTTGGATCCTTAACAATATATACTAACCTTTAAGTAAATGTCTATAGATGTTTGAATCTACATATTATGTTTGTTTGTCTGTGTCGTCTGCCTTATTGGATACCCCAGCTAGCTAAATACCCGCCTACCATCCTTCATCATTACGGGATAGATTAAATATCCCCAATTTTATCCTGATGTTGCTTATTAATCTCTGACCTAGACCATGGCATAAAAGACAAGCAAAGTAATTCCCGACCGGTGGAAAATTAGTGAGCATAAAATTGCCTAGTACATAGCGCACTTAGTAGGGAAGACACAAACTGTTCGCACATTTATAAACCTTATGAGGAATTCCAGGGTAGTATTAAACGCTTTTTGCCTTAGCATCTACTTTTACATCACAGGCTTTGGATGGGTGTTAGGAAAAGGTATCTTTAGTTTTTCTGTAGGATACAGGAACGTTAACATAATAAATTGTCACTTTCACTGTGTGGTCTCCATTTATGCATTTTTAGTGCACTGAGGTGGTATAAGCAAACTGATAAACGCTTGATTTTATAGGGCCAATTGTGCAAAACTGTATTGATGAAGAGAAATGATTTGTATCTATGTGTATATCTAAACGAATCCATGTCGAAAATGAAAGAGGATTCGACAAAATATATTTACATATATTTAAAGATGAATTAGAATAATTGTATTTTACACTTATGCAAATCAAGATTAGGAAGATATTGCCTCTGAATTCCTATCCTGATCAGAGTCTGTACTCTTCACACAATTGAGCCATTAATGCCCGTGTTTGCGACGGAACAATTGTCAAGTAATGGTGCCACGCCCACATCTCTATCGACCAATCAGAGCTAATCCTGTCACCGGTGGGCGGTTTGAAGGCATTCCAGCCATTGATCATTTGTAAAAACTACCGATTGGACATGTTCCTGACAAATTAAGGTGAAAATTAAAAAAAAGTGTAATGTTGTATTTTGATGTTACTACTTATGTGTATGGGGAAATAAACTATGCTTAGTTCAGGACCATTCCAGTATGGACCTTCCATCATAAATTAGGACTCACATATTCATATTAAATGATATATCTCGCAATTGTGTTTCAGATATTGCAAAGTATCAGGTTTGACATCGAGTTTAAGAGAAAATTCATGGACGTGAGCACTGATGCAAAAGAAACTGCAGAGAGACCGGAAAACTGATTTTATTCCTCTTCACTCTACCAGAAAGGTACGTATATATATATGGCATTATCTTTAAAAAGGCAGCTCTGCACAATTATTAGAAATTTGATTTATATAGGTCTTTCATATTCTCTCAAAATGTTTTCCTGCCACTGATTGTAAACGAAAATATCCTTTATGATGGCGCATGCATCCAATTTTGACAATGTTTTACGAGCTTTTATATGTGGTGGGTATTTCACAGCAACAGTCTATAGGTACAAAATACTGAGCCAGAATTGCTGTCAAAAGTGCTTTTGAGGAAGCTCTCCACTTGTCAGTGGTTCCCTCTCATCATCTGTCACTCATCTCTAAGGATGCCTATCAAGAAGGCTAGGCACCACTGAAAAATGGCATCCCCATCGGGAAGCCCCTTCTGCCCTCTCTACCCTATACCCCCTCATCCAAGGGTAAGAGTTATGAGAGTGTGTGTCTCTATAGAAACTGGTATTCGGTACAGAGGGTTGGTAGGCAAGATGAATGTAAACCGCTCTCCTGCAACTTTTGACTGGCGTGTCTGTCTATCTGTCTGCATGTCTATCTGTCAGCTTTTCTTGCATCAACTTCTGTTGTTCATACCTTCCCGAAAGCATTGCCATGTCCATAAATTCTCTGGTCATCCAATCACAGGTTTCCATAATTAAAAATAGTCATTAATTACGCAACCAATTAACGTTCCGCCGGAATCTGGCAGCGAGGTGGCTTGCGTCACAGTACACCAAGGCTTATTATCTTAGAAATGAACATTTTTCTCAAGTATCCTGGGAATAAATTGTCTGTTCGGAATGGATGGGAAACAATCTTTGGGGTTAAATTTCCAGTCCCAGTCGCGGCAGTTCTATGTCGATATCTTCTACTGACAGAAGAGGGAAATTGAATTTTTAGAGGATCGATTCATACATATCAACGTACAACTTCAGCCTTCAAAGTGATAGGAGGCGATTCTATTATGGCTGGATTCCACTGTCTTCTTTTTCTGATTTCGTTCTTCATCCTTAAATCTCTCAGTGACACCTGTCTGCCGGGTGGAATCATGAAATATTAGTCTAATGTATCCTAATATGTTTTTCCATACAACATCTGGTAACGCCACTTAAATATAAGGAAGCAATTGTTTCACCCCATAAAATAAGCTAAAATGGGTGAAAAATACCTTTCTGAATGGGGGAATCTTGCCCCTTGTATATCATTCCTTCTGATAAGTTTCTCTCATTGCATTGGTTATCCAAATCTTTTTAATATTGCGTAAGTTACCACAGAGTACCCAAATGGACTGTGGTTGAGAACAATCTGTTACCAGGCCTTCGTAGGATTAAGGAGGAATTAAACATAAAAAAGATTGCAAGAAACTTTTATATTCATTGAATACAGGTGCTCTTCTAGTTAGAGCCTATACAACGTAGCTGTACAGGAACAGAAGTAGGCCTAATGATAAAAACAAAATGCAATGTATACAATAGCACCAAACGTTTTCTCCCCCTCGTGGATGTTTGTTGCTTCTCACCCAAGGTAACATAAAATGTAGTTGCTGCGATCAGCTGTTCATACAATAATGCTTAAACTGTTTATACAGCTTCACAAGCGCTTATTTAGGAAATTCTAAACAAATCAATATACAGGCCACAATGTTGTGCGGTGTAATTATCTACATGGATTGATCCTGGGCACTATTCGGTAGCGGATGTGTGGCTAAAATACCCCCACCTGACAGATATCGATTGTCCTTAATTAGTTGTCAGATAACTCACTTTCTTTCTCGCACCTTTGGATGGAGATAATCAATATGGCGATAACAATTTTACTATCTCTACTATACAAAGGCAATTATGAAAGGTCCTGAACGAGCGGGTAACTAGTGAATGCATTGTCTCTGACTATTCATATGCAGCCAGACTAAGATATCATATACAAGTCCATATAAGGCAGAGAGGTATAATTTAAGGTGCAAATGGCCTGGCTTGGTTATTACTCCGACACCTCTCCTTTGGCCAGACTATTTGCTGTGCTTGGTTGATGGCCAATAGTGTGCAGGGTAAAGAATGTATATGGCTTTATGGCTCAGTATAAATATTGCCAAACAAGCTTCCAGGGGAATGAAGACGAGTGAATCATTGCCTTCTGGATATGTGTCGTCCCCCGGCTCGGAATTGATGATACGGATGAGATTACACCAAGCAGGCTCTTATCAGTAGTTAGCTGTTACCTATATCCTAGTTTTTCTGTATCATCTATGATGTTAAGTTATTATTATCGTAAGAGAATATTGGAAGATACCGCAAGCGTGTAGTATCGTTTGTATGATCCTATTGAAATAGCAGGAGATAGGAGGTATATCGTCAGTTTAGTACTATAGATATACTTGGGGCGATCTTCCTGGAATGTCGGATGCATCTAAGGGTAACTGTATTAATCACCAAGCAGGAACCACATATTTTGAATAATGAACTGAACAAGACACACTCTAAACAATGATCTGCTTCGATTTAAGTATAGGAAGCGGATCTTATCAGACCTATCAACGATATTGTGTATTGTTTTTTGCTTAAAGTTGTATTTCCAGCTGCTGTGACAAAAATGTATTACAAATGTATTTCTTATTATGACTTATAGAACTAAATTCGTCAATATTCTGTTAAAGTTAGGTTTAGAACTATGAAGCCCTGTAGCAAAAGGAAACCGGTCGAAATCCTGAGAGTGCAGCTTTAAGCTTTCTAACATGAACATAATTGCTATAACTAAACATAGACGCTATTTCCCATGAGAGACAAATATACGACGCGAAAGAGCACAACCTGTTTGCCTTTCAAAATAACCTACACATAAACGTAAACATTAACATGGACGAGCAAATCACACACAGTTTTTCCGTCACTATATTGTACATCGAATATAACATAGGAATAAAAAGGCAAACACTGAACCACAGTATTCACATCGTGACATCCATCTAGACCAGCACATCAACTACAATGGGATCCATCCGTGATTGGACCAGCCAATGTAAATTCCCCTCAGGTATGCCATGAAAATATTGCTCGCCCGACTGACACGCCCCTTCTCTTCTCATTTGTGCATAGATTAGATTCCCACTAGCCTCCTTACTCTTTCTTAGGTAATATGGCACGGAGATAGTTAGGGATTAAGCTGAGTTATTTATAATTATGGTCAACGTGATAGTTAAGGACATACACGCTGCATCAGAAGACATGTGTCATTCGACGTTAAATCCTTTTGATGCTTTTATCTTGAAGACTGGTGGCACAAAGAGGACAATATTTTATTCAGGAAACAGTTTTATTTCTTTAAAAGCTACGTTTGGGACGGTGGAGTATAGCATGACCAATTATAAACAGGACACTAATTACGTACTATACCCCTTAGCTCGTTTCCTGACTACATTATCATGAACATTGCACATGTTATATATGTCTACCACAATTCACAGACACCATGCACTTTGTCCTTTCTGTCCGTTATAAATGCCCCTTTTCCTTGAGAGGCAATAGTGGGAACGTATGTCAATCCTTGACAAAGGAACAGACAGACCAATTCAGATGTATGGTGATGTACTGCATTGAGCTTTATAGAGCGAGGTAGGGGAGGGAAATGGAGTGGGGATGTTGCACGTGCTATGGATAAGGTTTTGTGGTTTGGCATTAGGTCTAATGCATTGAAACCATATTCATATCGGGGTTTGTCATGTCGATGGTTAAGATGAGACGCCTGCACATCACCTTTTCGCAGCGTCATATATCAACTCGCCCATTTGAATCCATTGACATTTCAGGATACATAGGCTTTATATCTAACTGCGTATATCAGATACACAGCGAACAAGAGTAAAGTCTTGATTCGGACGATGATACTGTATCATGTATAGTATATCATCGCGTGCAATATCTTTGTAGGGAGATACTATATCATGCTAAAATGAGAGCATATCCAACAGTTATGTTGACAGAATAACATAATGGCACCGTGAATTGTTATTTTAACTTTGGCAAACAGAAATATTGCGGAGTACTTGTGGCAAGTCTGTTTGGTTTCCCACCAATGTTTATGTTGGGAGGTATAGCCATTCTAATTCTCTATTGTAACTCGCCGAGTCCATTCGGTGTTCAAGGTCTACCCACTATCATTACAGTTCTTGTATCACTGAGTTTAGATCCCATTGTCAGGCATGTTAACGTGACTTCCAGCTTTAGTAACACACAAAGGAATGATGTAGATGAAAGTCAATAGTAGGCCAAATAGTTTCATTGTGTTCAGTTGTTTCAGGAACTCAGTATTGACTGTGTTTTTTATGTAACTGTTAGTTAAATGTAGCACCATAAAGGAATTACATTTTTAAATGTTCTTAATCAATTCCAATAATTCCCATACAGTAACAATTTATAGTACATTTTTAAGTGTAGTTTGTAATTAATTCCAAACTTGCCCATACAGTAACAATCTATAATCCTAATTCCTATGTTTTTATTCGTTAAAGGTACATGATAAATGTGTTCAACCAAATATTTGCTTTAAATGTAAATTACATCATGTATTAAAAGACTGCCTTGCAAGGATATATTATAAGGATATAAGAAAATATTATTACATTCTTAAACGATTTAATTAAAACGATAATTGGATAAGATTAATTTAGCGCTAAGATTATGTATTCAGTATCCCCAACACAAAGATCCCCTGCCTTGGAAAGTTTTGCTGGATTCTCCCCTGTAATCAGCATACAATGGAGAAAGAAAGTCGATGGCAACACTGGGCGTGTTTTCCGCTTACGCCTTGCTCATCATGTTTTCAAAATAAAAACAAAAAACAATGAACGCCGCCACAATGTAGGGATTCACTTATCTAAAAACAAGCAAGTCATTTGAAGATTTACCCCCAAGGACAACACTTTCCATCACAATACTTCGCCACATCTACTTTACGCTAATTACGCTAAGGGGAAAATCCATGAAATTAATGATATTAACAGCAATTCAAGCATTTAATGCGCTCGTTGGACTGGATCCCATCGACGTCAGTGGGAAGGCATCGATTTAACGTACAGGCATCGTTCATATAGCACAAACTGGCCTTCTCCACTCATGGGCTTTTTAATAAAGACACCAGTCCTTTCTCCTTTAATTTCCACATAGTTATTATTGCTAAAAGCCTGAGCTAATTTGCAATCTGCTTGCATTTTATTAATGCTCAAGACGGGCTGGTCCTTTTATTAGCAAGGGCGAAAGAAACCTGCTTTGGAAACGTGGTACTCCTTTTTTCGTGTGGACTATTCGCAGCGAAATCTTATCCTCTCATCAAAAATTGATCACAAGAGTAAACCACGCGGAGCTAGCTCGTGTTATCTTGTGATTTTATGGAGAAGAGGAGATAAGCTCACACTTGGTTTTCTATTTTACGCAAGATATCACATTTTAGCTGGTGATAAAAATGGAAATCATAGTCTGAACGAAATGAAGCAATCATGTATGAACAGTAATCATTTAAGTATATTATTGATGCTACCTGCAATCAATTTGCTTATCCTCGTTAATTGGCTTTCCCCTTTATTTATTGATGGTATGCTTGTGCAGAGACTAGGGTGTTAGGGTGTGCTAATTAAACTTGTGAACCTTGATCAATTATGAGACATCATCGCCTGGGAATTACATGGCCAACATGAACTCTATTCAAATCATTCAATGGGTAACATATAGGAATCCCTCTTTCAGCTTAGAAGTGCAGACATTATGGAGGGTGTTTAAAAGCGTTTTGCACAATGGATGAATTGAATTGAGCTTAATGATATTTGTATTTTCTGTAGGGCGGACCAAGGGCCTGTTGTATAAGTAAAGCAACGACATTTTTTCGTGTGAATTCCTCCACCTGTAGGAAGGAAAATATCCCTTCCTACATGCCATTCACAGCTGTTAGGAGTAGCCAAAATGTACACAATGGTTGGTAGGAATTTTTATTCCTACCCACCAAAGTAAGGGGAGAAAGTGTAGGAATTCCCACACACAATTTCCCTTTCCTTAGCTTATATAAAAGGCCCCTGTGGAGTGGAAAATGGGTAAATAGAAAACAGGTCTTCCTGAAAGTGCCCAAGAACAAAACACATAAGCTACACAATGTTTGAGCAATTAATTTGAAACATAAGCAAACATACTCTAATATAACAATGTATAATAGATATCAACAGCGCCTTAAACTCAAATTATTAGCAAAAGCCTGTGTTTAGAGACTCAATATATCTTTCAATCCTAAGGCAATAACAGTAGGTAAGAGTTACCATTCAAAACTATTCTTTCGATTAATTAATTTGTGTGACCAGAATTTAGACAGTGGCTTTATTTGTAACAGATCAGGGATCCGATGTTATAAAGGGATTAGGGTTTTGTTCAGTTGTGGAATGCCACAGCTATTGTACTCTACGGCTCCTCAGAAGACTGATGATGATATATTAAAATATAGTGGCGCGAGAAAAACGAAGCTCTGCCTACATAATCAATGGCCTCAGATTATCGAGTCCCTACATTCTCAACTTGTAGAACGTTTCCTTTCGGAACACAAGCGCTTGAAAGTCTGCAGAGGTCTTTTAGGATAACGAATTTCCAGATTCAAAGAGTATACTCTCTGATGTCGTATATAACGATGCTTGATATAATAGATATAATTTTATTAAGCTTAGCAACAATGGAAGAAAATCTATGTATTAATGTCTAGCTTTGGCCAACTTATAGTGTTCAGAAAGATTTGTCTTAACCCAACTAAAAAGACAGTACTAGTGTTATTATTGCTAACAACGGTCTGTTACTATTGTAGAATAGTGGAACAGTTTGCTGTTGTTATTCCCTACTTTTATATGTCCTGAAGGTTATCCAATAGTTTGCCATACGGACACATTAACATCATTATCTTATCCTCGGGTTGGCCTTCAGGTTCATATAGCAAAGGCCATCAACCAATATTTTACCCCAGTTTCCAGCAATATAAGGTATGGTTATTGACAGCCTACCGGGTCGTCGACCGCATACTATTTATCATTGGTCTGTGTTCATAGGAAGGTAGGCATAATATATAATATGCAGGCTAATCAAACAAAACATGACCTTATATTGAGTCTGCCTATAGGGTGCCTAAGTAAACAGGACATCTCGATCATTGCTCTCGAGATACCGATTGAGCGGCGGATTGTTTTCTTCTGTCTATCATGGCATTGCTTTCTCGCCAAGTCTCTTTTAAATATATTTTCCTAGAAGATTCAGCGAGCATCATTATTTCTATATCACCCTATTTTGTGATGGACTTACACGCCGTGCTCACTGATCTCGTGTTCTTGTTTGTCCATGCCTGTCGTCGATATCTCCAATAGCTGCTGTACTGCTGCTATTCTTCGAGGAGTTCTGTTTCCCTTGCACATCTCGTTTTCATGTCACCTGGTCATAAAATACCAGTCGTGCTCTCAGAGGTCCGGACCAATCATTTACCAAACTGTCCAGTATGAGCAGGAATCAGTGGAGTTCCAACATTCTTCTTCTCGGGTCAGGAGACACTTGCATTCCCACTGTACGAGAGTTTATAAATATTTAATTCACCTGTAACACGAAGACCATACACTCTGGAACTTATGAGTGAAAACCAAACACATAACAGTTTTTTACATGAGTACAAGGTAAAAAGGAATGTCCTTTCAGACAGCCTTTATCAATATTTTTCCTGGCATTTAATTTGAAGGCATGTTGAAAGAGGCGGCTGTTCAAGATATAGACTCAGACACCACCCTCGGTTTATCTGACCGGCGGGCTTCGGCGGCGGCCTTTGCCATCTTACAGACCCGCCTCCGACATGTCGGACAGCAAAAATGGACATTAAATAGGTATCACCTTCTCCTGGGTCCCTTTCTAGTAAATTCAGTTATTCAATTCCCCGATGGCCAAACATCTGGGGTCATTTAATAAAACATCATGATTAGACGGATTCCAGATAATCGGTACAATCTCCAGAGCCACATACAAAATGAATTATAGGTTTTAAGAGCTTCGGCTCCCAAATGGATGGAGTAGACTCGGGAAACTCGCTGGTCAATGACGTAAAGTCAAGGACGAACAATTGGTACTGGTGAAAATATGTTTTGATATTTACATTAACATATTCGAACATAATGAGTAAGCCAAGCAATATGGTTGTGGTCTAACAATCCAAGATCCTAATTTGATATCGAGTACTATGGCTCTATGTATGTATACACATCTATCTATATCTTCTATTCATTTTCCCTAGAATAAATTTCACATTTCCCGAAACACATAAGAGCCGTATTCAGTCCTTGTTCAGTTCTAAATGAGGGAAAATCGTTTTCGGTACAGTGGTGATCCAACGATTATGGATTCAATTCAATTCATCAACAGCTACACTACCTTCATAGTAGGCTTCTGGTTCAATGAGATATCCCCCGAATTTAGAATTGGTATTAAGTGCTGTAGAGGTTTCTGCTTCAGTTAGTCGATTAGCAGGCAGTACAGACCAGTTCTAGCTTCTATGTCTAGTTCTACCCAATATTATATATATATATAAGCAGCGGTTCTAAATCACTAACACATCCAGGTATTATCTTTGAGCCTCTTGGAATGAGATAGATGATGAATCTGTGGTCTATATGATGTATTCTTTTAGTAGCGTTGGGCACTTACTTCCAAGCATCTAGGGATATCTACCGCCAGCTATCTTTGTCCCTATCAGCAAAGCTTCCTCTTCAAATAGAGTATTAATTTGGTCGATAATGCTATCAGTTTCAAGGCTATTGCTTTATTCGCATGCAAATGGCCTAAAGATATTCTTGCTTCCCAAGGCATTTTGACCAATATATCCTATCCATCAGCAAATTACAACTGATGATACCAAAGGCAAGTTTATGATGTTTATTCATAATGCACTATTGGATATCCCTATAAAGCTACTATATATACCTCGAGCCGTGTCAGATATACTCTCCCCCCCCCCCCCCGCCCCGCCTTGCATACATTTACCATCCAGGAAAGGACCTGTATGTAAAAAGCATTCTTCTTAATATGTGAATCCATCTCGGGAGAGGATGTCAGTGGGGCTACGAAATATAAATGTATAAATTTGAATGTATAAAAAACAACCTGATACTATCCCCAAAACTTTGGTCAAATGGACTTTAGCACGTATGGACTGAGAATAAGTTGGAGAAGAATGGAGCAAAAAGTACAACATCTTTAGTTTTTGACCGATGTATATTGTTCACTAAAGCTTATTTTACAAAGAAGCATGTTCATTTCTATTTGTAATTAACTCTTTGAAATCTGATACTATGTTCTATCGGTGCTACAAGATTTTATGAAGATAAAAAAGCCCTTTTCAGGGCCATAGGCGATTAAAAAGAAGAAAACCTGTAAAAACAGCCTATGCTCGATTGAGATTAATGATGAAGACAGATCCAAAGAATTTTATGTTTGATTAAGATCAACGATGAAGACAGATCCGATGAATTGAAAATGTTAAACTATTTTAGAATTTAGAAGTATGTATAGTACGAGCTCTGAAGTTGAGAAGAATGAGAAATAGTTGCGGTAGAATTGATATGTAATGTGATAGCGATGATAAGAAAATGAGTAATTGAAAAAGTGTATAGGCAACGCGGTAAGACATCGACAGGGTCGACACGCGTCTTTGTTAAACAATTATAAATGTATTGGCCTTTATTTGTAATAAAAAAAATTATGTATACATCATGTACATTTAGATTAATTCCTCTTTTCGTCATTAGAATACTTATTATTGGACTTAAATTCCTCCAGTAGATCTGAATTTCACAAATCATCCTACTCGCAACAATAGATCCAATATGGGAACGACATTTTGCAAAGGGATGAAATAAATATGAGACTTCCCTTTAAGGTGAATAACCTGTGATGACGTCACGCCAACCACCTATCAGACGCGCAATGCGCAGCCCATGACTGAAAGGGGTTGTTCCAAAAGGTCTTAATCTGTAATGGTCCTCTTTGACATCACTTTCATGGGTTTGAGGGAACAGATGGCTGGAAATGGATGAGTTATCACCACGAACTCAACTGGTATAAATATCGTATTTATCGTCAAAATCATTAGCATTTATGCCTAGCATTACATTTCAAAATGTAAGGAAAATAATCATGACCGAACCAAAGCATAACCGAAAATGCTATCGATGTTACGATCTTTTTTATAATTGAGAGTGGGAGAAGTCCATAAGGAGCATTGCATGTTAATTACATATCTAGGTTAACTAAAAGCCAACTAGTTCAACTGATTTATTGTATATATTATATGTCTTTAACAATCTTAAAAGGAACATTTTAAAGCCGTTTTGTGGACTTTCCCCCAATGAACTTCCAGTTATTGAGGTGGGGGATTGCATATATGTTCGTTTGAGGAGGAGAATAAATAATAGGACAAACGTCTACTATTATTACTTTCTTTATTCCAAAATTTGCTGGGAGAACTCATGAAATCGTTTATACACAACAATGGGTGTAGTATATAAAGAAGTATCACATCAGTAAAGGAGTACATACAAGTAGTAGCCTAGAGTATTTAGCTCCAAAGAGACGTGAGTAGTATAGGAAAATACAATTGTCTATGGCACTACATATATATCACTCAGTTGAATACCTGTGCAACGTCACCCACTCTACAATTCGTTGTTTCAACTCCGATGGGCATACAATAAGATGTGGTTGTGGTGGTGGTGGTGGGGGGGGTAATCTTTTTCCTCAATCTTAACGCTTCTTAAGTATAAGAGGGTGGAACAAACCTGGTTCAAGTCAACCCCTGCGCTCCACCTAGCAGATTAGATGCATCACCACCCTTGTAGAAACTGCTCACTGATACGATGAAATGCATAATAAGCATGACTGTACATAACACGCCCGCACAAGTCCGGTTATATACAAAGCGTGTTAGAATAAAGTATGCAATATAACGTTGCTCTAGGATCTTGCGGAATTATGGGGTGGAGAGATGTCAGCAAACACTATAGATCACCCACAGGCCCACCCGTCTTCCCTAATTGGACGTAATGCCTTACCACACTCTATTTTCTCGTAGGATGATAATAAAGGAATAAGGCAGAGTTAATACATGCAAATCTATGCTCTGGTTACCGATGCTTTATTCTAAGTCTAGAATGGTGCAATCACTTGGGCGATCATCGAAATACCTGTTTCAATGTTATAAGTCCACATTATTCAAGTAACAAGGTTGCGGGCCCATGTACCGCTGAATGCAAAGCGACATTCATTGTCGTGTCAAATCGTTGTGCGAGGAGGGCATGGGGGTATCGCTAGGCAGAAAGAACGGTCAGACATGATCCGTTGATCTTACAGAAAGCCTACAGACAACAATACACGGGCACTAATCCTCACCCGCAGTAACATTTTAAACCTATGGATTCATACTGTACATGACTATAGTTCATTTAAATTCGTTCAGGTTCAGGAGTCTAGGCACATACTCCTGTTTTCCTTCTTTTTTTCCCTTTTTTTGCACATTAGGTGCAAATAAATAACATACTGATTTGAATTGAATTAAAATAGAACGAGAGACCAAATATCAACTGGTCGAACATATCTATAAGGGTTGTTTATGTCAGAAATAGAATTTGCACATTGCATCTCACAAACACTAGCAGCTAGACTTAATTAATGGCAAACAACTGCATATTGGAATAAGTCGTTTAGTTCCTTATCTGGATATGAATTCCACTCAACTGCGTCTCTCGAAAATTTATTAAAACATACAATGACTCTGGAAAGTCTTAAGTGCGGCCAGACTAGCTCAAAAATACTTTACATTAATCCTATGAGAAGATTGAAATAGATAAACTTCCGCGTTTCAATGATTAAAACCATTAAATCTCTTCTTATCTTCTTTTACTTACTTAAGAGTATAGATTTCGCCTTAATTAATTGTAGAAATGAGCTAAATCACAATTGGCTTAAGAAGTTTAGGAAAGGGATCCAGTGGCCCCGCAAAAGTTTGTTATAATTACTACTGAGAACACTTTGGGTTCACATTTATTATTATGAGAAAATACATGCACGTATCAGTTACATAATATGCAAAAGCTTTATCTCGAGTGCTTTATGCAATTCATCTACTTCCTGCAATAGTTTCAATGGTATAAACATAATCGTATTCAGCGAAGCTATTTCCGATAGCCTGGACTAAAATAACTTTTTCATATACTACTCACTCGCCATGCACGAAAATAGCCACTTGCATAGGCGCATTGTGCCATCGGTCTTTGAAGCCATAGTAAAAGTTAGGTTCTTTCGAACGCGGATTCATTAGGTGACATTCTAGAGCGATAGAAGGGCGGCCTGTTTACTTAAGGCCGGATGAGGGAGGGAGAGGATTAGGTGGTCATGAGGGACACAATCAGGGTGTCCTCTGTCTACTTTCGACTTCTCTGTGACCCAGCTGTACCGGTGGTGGACTAAGCCATTTTCACAGCCTAGATTTAAGCCTGGATGAAAACAGATTTTAGATTCAAGATATTTTTATTCAGAAAGACCATTACATCATGTCGTGTTGTTTTCAGCAGATCCTGATACAAGTATAAACTAATATAAAAAATATTTCTTTCGTCGAGCTCTAATTATATACTACATCAAATGGCTCGAATAATCTCATACACAAAAAAAAAGATTCTGTAGCAATATCAGTAGCAATATTAATTCTTTTGTTTTTGTCTACTGATGGTCAGACAGAGTACAGAAACACTTTCTACAACTAGCACTGTATGTGAATTTTAAATATTAATTTTCTTGTTCAAAGCTTTCGCCACAAGCCTATATCTCCTATACTATATTATATATGACACCGGTATGAAAAGTTGCTCCCTACAAGTGTTCACTTGAGTTGTTATGTATGCTGATATAGAAAAGGTTTCTATGGTATGAATGCTGAGAGAACTCTCAGACAGTGGCCCGGTGATAAATTTTGTAAGAGCACAGAGGTGCATGATCTGTCCTTCCTCTACCATTGGCCAATGGTTATGTCCATATTAACGATGCTCTTCCTCACTTCATCACACGACCTTGCCTCTGCGTCCTTTCACCTTAAGCCCCATCTCTCCTACCAATCCATCACTCCCTTTGCCCATTCGGTAAACCTAACACTTAAAAGGCCTTCCCCTGGGGGACAATAGTCTCTGTACACACCCAGGCTTTAATGTATAAACAATAGAGACAAAGTGGGTTCCGATACACAATACCTGCGATGACTCTAGTTTAAATTACAAGCATGATACATGACGTACATCCTGATAATGTTCTCAGACTGATGTGTGATGAATGAGAATCTGATGGTGCTCTTTTTATTCTTGTAGTCAGCAGATATGACTGACTATCAGCTCACAACATTTTCTATGATCTTTATCTCGGAGCGAATATTTAGGTTAGAGAAATTGCTTGCGGAACATTTGTCCATGGGTGTAATCAATCAAGGAATATCAATCTACCTACGATAGAACATGGTACTCTACACTGATCAATACTAGGGGGAACCCCCATCATATAGGAGAAATCTCATAACATTTTGGGATCCACAAATCGGAAACCAGAAATGGGCAAACGACGACAATATACTTAGTTATTTAATATTATTTGATGGTTATTTGATTTCTAATTAAACAATATTATATAGGGCATTCAAGAGATATGATTGGTCAAGCATTTTATTTTTTTTCTCAAAAGGATTCAATCAACCCTGGTTTTCCGATCTAATCTTAAATGAATCACCTCTTGAATAACCCTTTTGTTCGCCACATGCATTTATCAGGGCACCCGACATAAACTACAAAAATAACTGGGATCTAGGTTCATGTTAAAACATTAGTCATTGACATGACTTTTTTAAACTCAAAAGCCGATGGCTAGAAACTCGTTGACCTCTGCTATCTGACAGCAAATACGTTGACCTCGACACCAGCTATTTGAGAAATGAAATTCCAGGGAGTGAATAATTCAGACGGGGACAGTGCTGAACGGACGGTTTTCTTTTTCCCGCCGGTGATAGAATTTCCTGCTTCAGGCATCGATGTCAGATGGTACCACGGCTGTCAATATCTATCATTTTACATGTATAACCTTCAAATGTCGTGACCAAAGTCACGCAAACTTCTGAGCGAGTTCCCCTTTCATATTCGTGCTTTAAAGCCCAGGATTATATTCCAGATGTCTTTTACTCCGACCCAGTCTGACTCCTCCCTCCGTTTGATATGTGATATCCTTGCGTCAAGAACAAGACACGTCCAGATCCCTTTCCCTCTAATCGATTCAAAGCCCTTTGTTTCATCTTTCTCATTTATTTTTACTCTTCCTCCCTTTGGTAGCCATCTAAATTCTTCTTTAGTCTGGGTGATGAATGTTTATTAGTGGACAGATGATGTCCCGGATAGTTTTCATTCTGCCAATGAGTATTCCCATCTCGCTCTAAAAGTGTGAAAAGGCTGGCCATGAATTCTTAATTATTCCGTTATTGATGATCTGCTATATTTACTACTTTATCACTTCCCCGGATGATCATTATTCGTTTTTTGTTAAAGCCTTTTGTTTCAAGACGAACATTCATTTTCTGTCATCCCAGCGACACTCTACTGATGATAGGCTTAAAAATCCATTGTTTTCGCTAATTATCTTCTCACAATTGAATTCTGAATATAAGCGATCTCGATCTCTCTGACAAATGATCGCTAGATTTACAATTTTCTGCCGTAACGTTGAGTCTTATGACAACTTCCCTCCCATCAGCACCAGCACACATATCCAAATATCAAGATCCGGATTATGTAAGCCTGGAAGAAATCCAATTTAAATATCATCCACAATAAACTGTCTGACAGCGAAGCGACGCAAGCAATAAAAACTGCTGATAATAGACACTTTTCAGAGGAAATACCATGTGATTGCTCCAGCGTTTAATTAATGACTAATCATGAAAATCATGCTAATCACAGCTCTATTAGTGCGTTTGCTTAAGACCAATCAGTTTCGAAGATTTCATCATAATGTCATAAAGAATCCAAACTTAGTTCTGGACTAAGAATATCACCCTGTGGTGGAGAAGTATTAATGTTTCTACCCTTATATGGCGAACACAGTCTGGCTTTCTTCCTTTCCCCGCTGCAAGAATGATTCATCAAGCTCCTTTGGCAAGCTCACCATTTCTGGAAATCTTTGCTTGGGTCTGGTTCATATACCAAACTTTTGTTGGCATAATGCCAATACATCTTATATACCCCCACCTCACCGCATAAGATGTTCTCATCTCGGTTGTATTGAGTGTCCATTGATTGCAAGTTGGGCTCGTATACCGAAAGGGAAACTTGGGTTCCTCAGGCCCTTGGCACTAACACAGTGTAGTCGCTTGGATTTTGACGCAACAGCCCTCTAGTCACTGTTCATGACTTACCGCAACTGAAGGCTCCATTACCCAGAGGGATGTTCCGAAATACTGTCCATTATTCCACATTTACCCACCGGTATATAGTCCATTTTTTGTCTCTGGTCAATATCGTTCCCCATCAACATAGATGCACGGAAAGCAGGAGCACAGAAATAGCTCCTGCCCTCCATATAAAGCACCTACGAGGTCATTCAGGCACTAACATTAGAGTGATCTTGCTTGTTCAACACTGATGAAAAAAGCTTATTCTTATGCTAGATAAACCAGGCCTTTCTGCTAATCCTGGGGTCTAAAATACTGGCCTCTACAATAAGCGCATGTGTCCAAGCGCCTGGAAGATGATTACAAATTACTCCTGAGCGGTGTTCCACTTGGAGCAATTATTGTACGTTTGGGGCGGGTGTTGGCCAGGCCATGGGGTTTCAATTATATTCGGTTGCTTGGATGGGAGGGAAGAGTTCTCAATTACAGGCATGCCCCAATGTGGTGCAAAAGGCTGATTGACTATTCATGGCTGTTTGAGGGTCAATCATTGTTCACTACCAGATTTGGGTGTGTCCTTCGGGGCCCAAACACCCAGCTATCTATCTGTCCATCTCTTTGCCAACCCAAATATGCTCGTCTAGTCGCACAAAATGAGCCAAGCCTCTAAACATAGCGCTGCTAATGACTATGATCAGGAATAAATATACAAATACATGTGCCAGTATCTATTACTAACTCTATCTAACACGCAGAGTCTATCTATCCTATTTACCACCGGCGCTACAGGTTGGTATTTTCTTTGGATCCCTTGATAACAACGAATGATGTACAATAAAGGTGGTTTAACTAGCTTGTTAGAATCATCGGTACTAATCTATTGATGTTTTAGATACTGATAGGTTTATATAAAACATAGGAGATCAGGGAAATTGTATATCATTATAGAAAGATATCTTCGATTGTCCAGGGGAGTATCCACGCGAGAATTCGTGTACGTTAACTGCTTGGCTGGTTAGAAATCTGTTAGAAGATTATTTTCATCTCTCTGTATTTGTTATATCGTTTCGGTGACTGCAGAGCCAGGGGACCGGCCGTATGACGTCATAGCAGCGGGGGTTCCCCCCGAATGTACAACAAGGGTTGTCTGAACTCAATGTTTTTTTTGCTTGACGAGGCCTGCAGACGTCTATATGGAACACCATAAGACGCCTGCAGGCGTTTAGATTTTAGGATTAGATTCTCTATTTCGTTAGCTTTTTAATGGAATAAATGATAATCCCGGAGTTTCTACCTGCAAAAAAGCATATGAGCTTTGTTTTTCTGATCGGAGGGCTTCCCCGACCTGCCGCTATATATGACGTCATTGTGCGCATGGTCACGTGATCGCATCTGATGATCTGATTGGCTTAGAGTCGCAGTGGCTCTTTCTTCCATCAACCTTCAGTTTTGGCGGCCATTTTAAATTCTCCTCGCTTCGAATGCGCGGTTAGCGAGAACTTTTTAATTATTACTCAAATCAAAAATGTTTTCACACCATTCTGATCTCCTTTTTGCAAGCCAGCTTTTGAGACTACTTTAATAAGGAGGTTTGACCTATGAAAAAAGTGGAATTTAAGGCCAGCAGGTAGGGGAGCCCCTATATAGGATCAACCCATAATGGCGGCGTGACAGACCTTAGATTTCGTGGAAGCCTTTGGCTTTTTTTTCCAAAAAAGCGCGGGGTCACATTTCGTCTAGATTAATGTAATTTCATACAGATTTCTTTATATTGCAGTTAAATGGCAATGCATGAAAACAACCATCTACATGTATATGGTTATGTGTATTTTGTAACTGATATGCTTATAATTGTGGCCAATAATAATATTTAAATTAGATCGCACAATGATGATCATACCAGGGTATGGAGACATGAAGTTTAATTTTCATTGAAATAAATCTATGCATATTTTTTTCATCATGTTTTTATTCAGGATATTAACAACAATATATAACAATCTCATATGTGGGTTTCTCTCAAAAGATATAATTCAAGTATACCTCCTAAGAATTGACTATATTGATCGAGTGAATGATTGCTTAATTTTTCTTTTCAAAATGGCAGATTTCATTTTCTGAAAGGTCAGGTCTTCCAATGAGTACCATTACCTTAAGTACTAACAATGTGGGAATGATGCATTAATTCATATTTTCAAAATCATAGATCTATACGCATAATGTTTTAACAACAGATTTCACATTTAACATAGCGACGTGACATTCACACTGTACAATACCTATAAGTGGTTATCGCTGAAGTTGCACTGATGCAGCGGAAAAGGGATAAAGCCCAGATTTCCCATGAAACGCCAGAAATATAAAAATATCATCACCTGAATGTTAACTTATGAGCTTTCTTGGGCTTTTAATACAGGGCATGCTGACATTTGTAGTTGTCATCTGATCATAGATGAACTTTACCAAAGGGTTTCACTGCCTGTCAGTATAGGTACAACTGTCATCAAGAAGACCTTCGGCCTATGGATGTAATGAGCCATGCCAGGTTTTGTTTATATAGGGTTTTTGAACTGGATATACTGTCCATTAAAACTGCATTCTCAGCTATTATGACCAAAACAATCTTACCAGATTGACTCTTATTATGACTTATAAGACTGAAGTTCGCAATATCTTGCTGCTGTTATATGTTTATACAAAGATTTGAAGTTAAATCGGTCGAAAAAAATCTTTAGTTTCTGAGAGTGCAGCTTTAATAGATGATCCTGACAAGGGCATGCGATAATGTGAACAAGATATGATTCCTAACTTTAAAACAAAGTTTAAGCTTTGACTTGGAAATCCAAACTAATAAAGTTGAAGATGGCGTTTTTAGCAACCTTCGACCAGAACTTGTGCCTCGTTAGTATTTCAGGCCTATAGGGAGATCAGAATTAAAGTTGTATTCTCAGCTAATTTTCATAAAAGAAATTGTCTATTTAGTGATGATTCAGATTGCTACTGTAGATCAGCAAAAGAAAATCATAAAAATAATGTAGAAAAAGCCATGAATTCATGACAAACTCAGGAAATTGGAAGAAAATGTAAATTTTCGTCATGGATAAAGGAAAGAATAAACTGAGACAAATATCTTTAGGTTGCTGTAGCTGGGAATGCAGCTTTAAGCAGCACATTAAATCATAGGTATTTAGCAGACAAACAATACAATAACCCAATAAATAGGCATCTTTCATTAAGGCAAGTTTAGATGCAGAGCATAAGTAGACACATGTAGTTTTCAGTCCTCTACCGTTAAGCATTATTGGCCATAGAATCAGCTCAGTAAAGACTGCAGGATAGGGAGTAAATCCACTTAAGTACCATCTTAATGTGAGCGTGGAATTTACTTTAACTTCATCAACCTTCTCAGTGATTACTTTTTAATCAAATGAATCAGGCACGCGAAATATAATAAATTAATTAGTCAATAATGACCTTTATGAATCGTATGATGTTAAAGAATTAAGTTTGGGGATCCGTTAAATACCACAGAGAACGCAATTAGTTGTCATACTTTTAAATAGACTGATCCCGCACGCCTCTTCTATGTGTTTGATTTGTTTCCTGGTTCGCTTTGCCCTGTTACCACGTATCTGAACTATACATGTATATCTATATTTCGATACTAACTGACATTCTGAATTAATACACGCTTTGAGTGGAAGCTTGAACCTCGATGAACCTCAAATACAACAATGCATTATGTATTTTCTGTGCAGTATTAAACTCATGGGTATATGGGTCAGATTTTCAGAAAATGTACAATTGGCAGCTGTACCCATTTAGTCAATTCTGTTAAATTAGGCTGCAATTTGGTCAATACTATGTAAATTCAAGTATATTCGGCATTGCATTGATTCTAGCAATCTGTTTGGTTAGGTTAAACTGAATTTTAAACCTTATTTTTGTCTTAAATTTGGGTTATTTGAGAGGATTGGTGAAGATGGATTGTACATTTTCTTGTGATTTCACCCATATATTGCATCTTACAATAGAACTTTTACTCTCCGAATTAATAATCACTTTGTTTTTAAAACTTCATAGTTTGAGTACTATAGAACGTGACGTTTAAAAATGAAACGTTACGAAAATGACTGCTGCAAATGAAGCCAAAATGCGAAACTTTCCCCTAGAATTTCCGTGCACGGATAGCCACCTGAAGCCCCTGCAAATAACCTTGAAAACATAGATGAAAAGCTACTTTCCATTCTCCCTTTGGTAACCATGGCCAAGCTTTGCCTAATTAGAAATGGTATACTATTGGAATGTCTCATTGTGGACGGGGGTATTCACAATGGTGCAGGCGTTGGTCGGGCACCGCTCATGACCGACCGTATGGTTTCCTACCTTCCGTCGAGTCAGGAATTGGGAGCCACCGAGCCTGTGGCTGAATTGGATTTAAAATGGCAGGGAGATGACATTCTCTCTAGACTCCTGCCATAAAGGTCCTTTTTAATCTTCAGTTTACTTGCAGAATCGGTTGAGGCAATTTTAGAATCGATAATTGCATTTGCTTGCTTAAAACATGCAAAACGCAGAGGCACTCCCATGGATTTCCAATGGCGGAAATATAAATGATGACTAGTGCTCATAAATTTTGTAGGTTTTGAGACAAAACACTATAGGCTCATCTATTTAATATTCTAACATGATAGATTGTACTTTTCTTATGAATAGGCGCTATTTAACATGAGGTAAAATGAATTCCTTATCAAATAGCATAAGTTAGTACATCGAGTTTAAATCGTCTTAGATACCCAATTATGTTAAAATGATTAGTGATGCTGCGTATACTTAACCAGAAATAATTGGATCATTTGAATTCAAGTTATGGAAATTGGCTACTGAAGCACTGGTTGGACAATGCATCCAAGAGATCTTGGATTTTATTCCCCTATAAAACAGACATGAATAATAATGCAGAAAATGAAATAGGAGTAAAATACATGAATATAGGTGTAAAGAAATTTCTTTTCTCACAGCGATATGGGGATGACCGCTCAGGACGACCGTTGAGGTCAAAGTGGGAATTGAACCTAGTGGTCGCCAAGGAGGTTTTGCGTAATGGGTTGGGTTAGACATGGATATTAATTGATATATAATTATTGCAAGATAATTATTATTGTTAATTACACAATATCATACTCGACGATCTGTATGTACATTTCTCTACTAACCTGATAATGTGATGCAACATATCTAGCCAGATATCGATTCCCGTTCTTGCTCTTTGCATCGTAGCAAAGGTAATTATCGAATGATTCAATGACCTAAAGGCACATCAACAGAATGCTATATTCTCCAACAATGAGTCCAACAAAAAAGATTAGATAGACGAACTACTTAGTTTGTTCTACCCTAAATCGACTTGTACTACAGTCATACACCTTTTAACGAAGAATAATAGTTATGGACACAACTGCTGGGACTGTGTGGTGCCTTCCCAATGAATTCGTATACATTTTACAAAGTTTGTTAACACATCTCAAGTCATGCTTGTAATGTTTCCCTTACTATATATATCTTGAATGTCGAATCTTAAAGGCAAATGGCAGAATTTCAATTTGAGAGTATTTGCTTGGTTTGGTTGGTCTTTGGAAAGTATGTGCTGAAACAATGAGTGTAGTATAGATAAGAAGGCCCCGATTAAATTGTTTGGAGATCTCAAGTAATATTGCCTTGTCAACACACATGGAACTCCGGCGGTACTACCATTGTTCGTGTGGTCCAAAATAGCATCAAGTCAAACATAAAGTGATCCCTTATAGAGAAACCACCATATCGTTTCGAGAAATCCTCGAATAAAAATGTTCCAGCCCACCTACTACACCTCTTTCTGTACCAGGGCCTTGATGGGGAGTCTTATCGATTACCACAACATCATTCTGACACTTTTACCGGCCTCTTATCGATAGATATGACATGTTGAGGTGTCTAGAGCAATGGCCAATTGCACCCCTCCCCCTGCCACCCCCAATAATCATCCCAACTAGGAGTCTATGATCACTGAATGGCCCGGCAACCCCTGGTACGGCCATGAACATAGTGTCCTTGGGACATAAATGCAATTGTCTGCCCAACATAAGTGACTTGAAGAATTGGAATGTCTTTGAGGAGGGGGGACTACCGAGCTGCAATGGTAGAGAAATGGCCTCAGCTTTGGCTTATAATTCACAATCGGTTACCCACCGACATCAAGGCTAGATGGCAACTTGTCGAAGCAAGTACTATAGACAGTTATATATGACGTGCCTCGTGGGAAATATTGTGCACTAGGAGAGCTGGAAATTATTCTTTAAAACATAGTCTATGCAGAGAAAATGAAAAGAACTGTTCACTGGTTAATAGGCAATATTGTTTATGTTCGTCTCTAATGGTGCCTCTATAGAAGATAAGCAATTCTTTATTTTAAAAAAAGTGGTTAATCATAAAAACGAATAAGAACAATTGATACTTTTTCCAATGTAGAAAAGAAATATTGTGCACTAGGAGATCTGAACATTCTTCTTTAAAACAGAGTCTATGCACATAAGATAAAGAGAACTGTTCACTGCACGGTTAACAGGCGGTACTGTTGATGGTCCTCTCGAATGGCACCTTTATTGAAATAACCATTTCAGTATTGTAAGAAAAGAGTGCTTAATCATGAAAAATATATGAAAATAAGCTGAAACATGTTGGATCTATACTAGCTTTTTCTTCACCAAGAAGGAAGACCTATGTGTCATTACTAACTCTCATTACAATTTTGACTTTTATTAATGTAGATAACGCTCCACAGTGAGATAAAAACAATGAGCACAGGCAAAACTGTTTGTAAAGTGTTCATATATGCAAAGACATATACTTCACGCTAGTTTTAAACCTGACGTCGGGAATAATCCATCCAACAGACTCATAAGCCAGTAATTCCGAGAATAGATGTCTATAGGCACATCCTAGATATAGATGATTGAATGTGGCAGAAATAAATGAGATGGTTTGGATACAAATGGATAAGAAGAATGGCATAAAAAGAGGAAAGTCATATATGGAAAGGAGCAATCCAAACGGGGGATAGTGATCAATGTTCACTCCATGCGAGTGGTAAGAGAATTGCGGCAGGGATTATGAAACTAAATGCAAGAATGATTGATTGATTCAGGAAGTCTTACATCTTACCAAGACGATAAAATCTTGTGATTGGAAAACCTTTACGGGTTCATTAAAACAGTCGTGTCGGAATGCCGTGTCTGGGGGTGGCAAAGAGTGGGATAAAATGATTGGTATATTACTTCCCACGTATATAGATCTCCACAAACTAGAGCCAGGAAGTGTTTAATGTAAGCAAGGGCACATTGGCAGTTGCAAGGATAAATATTCGCACTTTTTAAATACACACATAGATAGGGATGTATGTTTGAATGAGAAAAGATATAAACGAAATAGATTTTCGAACAAGGTGAAACGAGGAAAGAGGTGAAAAGAAGACAACCCACGATTACCTGTTCCTAGTCTAAAATGAACTTGCAAATGCCACTATTTTCATCCTACTTAAATAAAATATCTAAAAATAATAAGCCCAGAAAAAATATGAGTTTTATCATATTAGATTTAAGTCACCCTTTAAGCTTTAAAAATAATGACCATGTTAATACCAAATGCACATACATGGACATTGATTTAAAACATAAACTGCCAGGGATATTTGAGTTGGCGAAGCCTTTTAACCTTTTAGGACATAATACAATTTCGAGCTCGGTGAACTTGCCTCCTCCCAAAACATCTACAGATTATTTGGTGCCAATAGGGCTAAGTGCCTTTTATTTAACAGTAGCCAAATCGGCGAGCAATTTGATACAGGTGGTGTCAGCCGGCTTAAGAATAGGAAACGTCAAGGTCAATAGGCGCACGAACCTATATGATCTTTGGCATTCATGAATACAAGAGTTTTTCCAGGAAATCTCATGTGAAGTATCAGATAGTTGCCCAAGCTGATGTTGTCATGTTTGCCAATCGGTTCTTGTCGTACTGAAGTCCTCTTCTCACCGCTTTACACCACATTCCTATGGCCTTCAGCTTTTTAGGTCTCAACGGTAGATTAAAGCATTATTATATATATAGCATTCTGTAATCACACTTCGTTACGGTGTATGTGCTTTCTACTGTATCAAACCCGCAGATGGGTTGAGCAGCGAGCCCCCAATTTTGGACAAGTCCCGCCCGAACCTCTTCCACAACCGGTGATTGGATTGGTCCAAATCTGACTGTGCTTGAGTCTATAGAATTGGGACTTTAGCGCAACGCTTGCAGCGTTTGCCAGAATCCCAATTGCCCGGTGTTCCCTCGGAGCCTCCAGGCAAACGCTATCCCCAATAGTGAAGGGGACATGGTCCCAGACAGTTCTCTATCAGTAAGGGGGGACAGGTTGTATACCATGGTCTGCACTGTGTAAATTGATTATTGGGCCTTAATCCTTTCCCATTGTGAGTCGGTCCATGTTGAAGTGCTGGGATAAAATCTCTTCCACTTGCCCCTGCCTATATTCAATCATTATGGATTGAATTACTGATTCAATTATGTCTAATTGCCATCAGCTGTATTGATTGATAAATCCAGTGTCAGTTGTAAATAGTTTCCCTCTGGTCGTGGATAAAATACGGTAAATCAAATGAATGAGTGGTGGTAAAAAGTGGTTTACAGCCACAACTAGGCCTGTGAGATACAACATACTACCTTGGGATGTGACAACCAGATAGGAATGTGGCTAATCATATTAAAGCTGTTCAGGTTTCTTTTATTTAGTCATTCAATCCGCCATGTGTGTATCTTAGATTTAGTGTAGAGTTGCTAAGATCAATATTTGAAGCAATAGATGCATGTTGATATATAAAGCTTTTCACTCTATAATTGCCGAAACTTTCCATTGTTCGCCACTCCACATGCTGGAACTATCATATTATTATTCAATGGAGCCCAAAGGTTCCTTTATTTTACAAAAAGAAACACATGTTCACACATTTATGGCAGTTATATTTCTGGCTCCATTGTGTTGTTTTAAAGAAGATAATATAAAGATACACAACTATGAGAATATTCAATATGTTGAAGCTATCTTCTTGAATGTTTATCCTCATGTGACCTATTTTGTTTGTCAATACGAATAGAAATTCGCCAAAAAAATCTAGGTTTTTTTTATTGTCATGTATCATATCTCATTGGATTAATTATAATACTGTAGGTAACTGTATTATTCATTCCCCACATGCATCTATGCATGACACTAATCAATATACAAATTGCCTCGTGATGTGAATTCTAAGGTATGAAAACAGAATAGATTGACTTAATGTAGACAGTTGTAATTATGACATGATGCATAATCGATCGCAAGGCAGATATTTAAAAACATAAACCAGAGAAACAGTTTCAGTATAGATGCCACAAATCGACAACCATGGGAATATTATTCCTCAGCGAGGTTTCTGATAGCTCAATAACTGCGATAAGATTTCCTTTGTCTTAGTACATGACATTGACATGAATGCTGGCAACAGTTAAAACACTAACGGAGAAGATATCAGTTGGTTCAATTCGGGTTGAGGCATGTTAATCCTTCATTCCAGACAATCGGTTTTCTTCCAATACACCGACATCTATTCCTCCGCCAGTTTCTTCCACCGCTTGTACCCAATCTGTGTGTTATCATAACAGCGTGCGGGTGATGACATCTTTGAAGCCTACAATGTGGAGATAGCTTACAAGAGAACATGCAATTCCAGTACCCTAAATATGGAACGAGTTATTTAATAAATGACAATTCCTTCATCAGTTTGCTCGTCCCCAACCAAAGTTATGAATGAAGTTAAAGTAAAGCACTTTACTAGCTGATTCCAAGATTCCAAGAAATGCTAGACCTGGATAATAGGGAACCGCTTAGGGACTTGCGATAGATTTCGTTGTGAATATAATTGATTTTGTCAGAATCAAGTAATGAATTTTACATTCCGAATCAAATCCGAGTTATCAGAGCAGCGACATCAGACAGAGCAATCAACCATGATTTAAAAAGGCGACTCCCATCGATTCACATCACACTGCCTTGCTCATCAAATCTGGTGTGGAATTTGTCATCATCGTGCCCACTCTTGCCTTTGTAAATGCATTCTCTATATTTTCTGTCAATTTCAATCGATCCGAAGCAAATTTTACAAACCTGGTTAAATTGCTTAAAACTTCTTCATTGTTAGAACTCGCGTTAATCTTATTTTCGTGTGTTGCTCTATTGAATTGATGGACACTCTTTTTAGATAACTATGCCCATATCCGGACCTTTTCTTGATGTTTGCTGCAAATTTGAAAAGAAATTAAAGGAGATAGGACATTTAAGCTAAGGCCCAGTACGTCCTATAGCGCAGTGATAGAGTTAACTTCATCGTGATGGTATCTTTTACATAATGGCCAATTATTATCTTATGACCACTAGAATTTCAAGTAAAATGTCTCTCTGAAAATGATTGCATTTTAACAGCTCTTCACTACGATCGCAAATATTAATGGATGATAAGTTGGAACTACTTTTAGCTAGGCAATAGAAACCTTTTCTAAAGAGATCAGAATAAGTATTTATCCTCTGAAGCTGCAACATCTTAGAGGACAAGACAACTGGCGTTGTCTAAAAGGCAATATCGTAAAACTTCTTTTAGTACTAACAGAGAAAACTGACACATTTGCCTTAAAGTAATATCTCAGGACGAAGGGAATATTAAGCATGGGCAAACGATATGATATGTTTCATAAATGTACTTTAAGACACTATACATCGGCTGTCACTACTCTGACCCTAAAAGCCTCACATATACAAAGGCTGTCATCAAAGTCAGACTTCATAGCATGACTGTACAAACATTTGAAGCCACTCCGCAGCGAGAATGAACTGTGGCTTCAAGGCTAAGTAGATTACCATTCTAATGTGGCTCGAGAAATGGGACAAGTTGTGCTGGAACTCAGTGTGGACTTAATGCCGGCTTCCCACCCATACACGTCCTTTCCCAATTCACCGTCTCCTATACAGGCAATGGCAGTGTTTTAGTTATAAGCAAGTCGTTTTAAAGTCTTAAAATCTGCATGTTACTGCGGGAGAGTGATTAGGACGGAAAATCTAATTTAGATTGTATTTAAAAGAATGGTCGGAGCTAGCGGGTATGAGGCTATGGTCCTTTTAGGACGAATTTAATTTCCATCTACACTAATTTCGCATCAAAGAATATTACATTTACATATATGGAATACGGCATATATATATAGGATATGGGGCATGTAGAAGTTATTTCACATCGCTCTGGCCTTTATGAATGGTCATATCGTTCCCTTCTTTTATACAAGGCTCGACGTCTGTGGTCGTTGCGGTTTCATTCTTCAGTGCATTCTCAATCCGAACATAATTACAAATGGACCTTGTCAAAGGAGAGTCTTGATAGGTTGTGCAACATAGGTTCTTCATAGTAATTAATATATGACAGTAACTATCAAACCGCATAATATATATAATTAACCGCAATAAGCATGCTGTCTGATGGAATCCTGACTTTAAGGGCAGATATAGCCACAAGGACCTTATTTTCTTTACAATAATGTTAACTATTCTTAGAAGACATTTACTCGTTACGACATTCCGAATTTGGCCTGGGTCGATTAATGAAAATAAGGGAATGAGAACGATGTTCTTCGAACTTCACAGACCAAATTACATATTGAGCCAATCTCTCACCTGTCCACAAAGGCAGCCATGCCATAGAAAAAGAACAATACTTATATATTTATGCACTCACAACAGACAGACAGACACACAAAAAGCTCTGACTAACCAATATCAAAAGGTGAAACTCCCTCACAATTACTTAATGTACCGTGGCCTGCTGGTGGAATACTTTGCACTCTTTCCCGCAGACTCCAATTCGTTTCTCCGCTACTTCAGAAGTTGACGTTTGTTTACATTTTGAACCATTAAGGGAAATATTGAACCAGGATGTGCAATATTGATCCAGCTTCCGGGGGAACCTGGGCGATGGTTCACAGACCGAGAAGTCAAAGGAAATGAAAGTGTTTTATACGGCTTTCCGTAATTTAATTTCTCCCTCAGGGGTTGTGGTGGGTATTGGGATGTAACTTATTATTACAATGAGATGCACCCGGACTCGTTCCAAGAAAATCCAAAGCACCTTCAAAGGAAATATCGTTTAATCTGAAATAGCAGTAGAGTTGGTTATACGACCAATGAATAGCCACTCAAACCTACTATTGATTGAATGATGAGGATCGAATGCTTTCTGGGATGAAGGTATAATTTTTACCTTTTCAAATGCTTTTCGTTAAATCATCTGGCAAATGATATATTTTCTCCGACGAAAAATCTTCTTGCCCACAAAGTACTATACAGCATTAAAGTACTCTGAGATCCTGATCGATTTCCAGGTATTGGAGCTATTTGTACTTTTAGATTATCGTGCCAAACCTGGTTGTTCAGATCCTACTACTGCTCTTGAATACTCCCCCTCAAAGTTTAAGAAGTTCCCTATCATATCGAGTCCTGAAATGACTCTATCTCATAGCCTATAGGTTTCTAGGGCACTCAGGAGGAGAGGAATTATTGACTTGATTGAACGCTTGTATAAGAAAGTGGAAATATGGATTGCATAGCTGTAATTGCACTTCGCGCCTTCCTTACCCTGAGTTAAGTATTACTTGTGTTACATGAGTGTGTCATACGGCCGGTAATGAGAGACCAAGGTTCTCTCCACATCCCATAAATACAGGTTCATTCCAAGATTCACCATTTCTTCGGAAAGGCTACGATAATGCCTAAATTATATAAAGATGGAGTTGTGGTATTAAAGCAAATGTGGTATGGGTCTTTTGATATTGATATTAAAATCTTTCTGGAAAAATACTTTTGGTTTTGGTACTTCCAGTTTAGTGGGTGTGCCAGTCCGTCTAGCCTATGGTTCCCTTTGTCCCCATTGGGTTAACTGGTGATAGTCCCATATATAGGCTGTGCATTAAATATTTTTCAAAAGAAATGTTTTAGCTCAGTTTAAGTTCACACCTATATTCTCATGAGACTCATTAATAGATCCTATGCAATTTGAATTAGGCGTTTGGTTAATTAAAAAAACATTGAATGTTAAAATGTATATATATTGTGTTGACAATGAAGAGCTTTTACTTGCATATCAAGGTTAACAGGAATATCAGAATTAATGTAACTATTCACAGTATGCATGTTGCCTTCATCACAAACAACATCGCGAATCGCCATTAGACAGGCAAAAACATTCAGTTTATCATATGCAATCCACTACCTTGTAATACAACAGTATTACTATAGTGAGCAATAGAACATTAATGTATTTTTTTTTTTAAACATATCTTTATTCAGGGAATATAAGCTGGCATATGCCATAACTGTTAATGTATAAGGATCGGGCAGTCCGGTATTCCTCCCTAGCCTGAATTTTCGCTAATACATTTCAAATTTTATAAGTGTAGTGTGTGATAAACATACTATTATAACTTTCCCTCTGAGTGGGTAAGAAATAATGAGATGAGATGGTTAATGGAATAAGGATGATAATAATAGGTTGGGAGTACATATATTAGAATAGACATATGTCTTGACAAGGTAAAAAAAAAATAAAACAGAAAAAAGAATAAAACTCTGATTCGTGCCCAAATATACGAACGTCGGAAATAACTAGAATTCAGGGATAATAACTCCCCCTAGAAGGATAGTATTTTTTAAACTTCTTTTAAAAGTTAGGGTGTCCTGTATATTCTTGAGGTTGGCGTTAAGATTATTCCACATCTGGATTCCCGAGTAGGCCATCGATCGTTGGTACAGGTTGCAGGTTGGGTGGTTGACTTCAAAGTTAACTGCTCTGTTTTCTCTTAAGTTGTAGTTCCCCTCAGGTGCACGTTTATCAATCCAGTTTACTCTACATAAATACAGTTGTTTGTGGAAAAACTTTTCATTATTAAAGAAGATTCGTTGTCTTATAGTCATTGTATTACTTTCTTCATGTAATTGATTAATATTAAATCGGCGCGGTTTCTTCAAGGCAAAACGTAGGGCCTTGTTTTGAAATACCTGGAGTTGATTCAACGTTGCTTTGTTGCAATTCAAATAACATACATTACAGTAGTCCAGATATGATAGGATCATGGATTTAACAATTAGAAGTCGGGTTCTCGTATCAAGAGCGTGCCTGTTGATATAAAGATTACATAGTCTGGCATTTGCCTTGTTTAAAATATTCTTAGCCATCATTTCAAATTTAAGCATGGTGTCAATAGTAAGGCCCAGATATACAAATGATTCTACCCACATTATAGTGGTATTATAGATTTCAAGTCTAGGCGGCGGGTGGTTCCTGTCATGGTACTGGTTAAAGGGGATAAGCATTGCCTTCGTCTTAGGTAGGCTAATGGATAGTTTGTTCGAAAGACTCCAGTCTGCAATCTGTGCCGTATCCGATTGACATAAGGCTAGGGCCGTGTTATAATCATTGGAACAATTCAAAAGTACAATATCATCGGCAAATAAGAGCATGTGCCCACCTAAATCAATATTACCAATGTCGTTAATAAACAAGTTGAACAATAACGGGCCCAGGATCAAACCTTGTGGAACTCCACATTTTATAGGTAGGTATCGCGAATAGTAGTTCCCCAATCTAACCTTCTGGTACCTATTAACTAGGTAGTTTTTTACCCATATCCTGAACCACGTTGGTAGACAATAATATTCCAATTTAGACAACAAAATTTCATGGTCAAGCGAATCAAAGGCTTTTTGATAATCAAAAAAGACTAGAGTACTGTACAATTTTTGATTACGATTATTAATTAGTTTATATAATAGCAAATAGGCAGTTTCAATTGTGGAAGAGTTTTTCCTGAACCCGCCCTGGTATGGTGTAAATAGGTTATGGGTATCGACAAATGTTTGTATTTGATTGTTGATATGTTTCTCCAAAATTTTTCCCAATATATGGGTAAGGGATATTGGGCGCAGATTAGTAACATGGACTGCATTACCCTTCTTAGGTATTGGTATGACCGTGGCTTTCTTCCACCGGGCAGGTACCAGGCCTCGTGTAACAGACAGGTTTAATAGAAAAATCAACTGGGGTTTAATAATTTGGAAGAAGATTTGGTATACCTGCATAGGTATTTCGTCGCAGCCAGACGATTTATGTGGTGAGAGGGTATTTAGTATTTTGACTAGGGATTGTTGATTTAGTAGTTCATAAGGAGTGTTCTCTCTATGCTTGGTATTCGGGTTTGCGGGACCTAGGTCAAAATTGTTAGTACTGGCCGGTAGTAATGCTGCGGTTTTTGCCCCCACATTGGCAAAGAATTTATTAATGACATTAGGTATTTCTTTGGCATATGCCATGGTGTCTGTCTCAGGGTTAATAATTTTGGTAATTGTCTTAGACCTTTCCTTGAATGGGAGATAGTCATTAAGTATCTGCCAAAACTTCTTATAGTCATATTTATGTCTATCTAATTGCTCCAGAACGTAGTTACTTCTGGCCTGTCTGGTTGCGCTATTGGCCAGGTTCCGGAAGTAGACAGCTCTAAGCTTAAAGGCTTCATTTTTGGTTTTCCTATACTTTCTAAAATTATAGTCCCTGTTATGTGCTAAGTTGATTAATTCATTGGTATACCACGGGGGTTTTTCCTTTTTTGCCTTAAATTTCTTCTTAGGGCATATTCTGTTGGTTATCTTTAATAGAGTATCATACATTAAGTCCCAGGCATTATTAGGATTAGTACATTGGTAAAAGGATTGCCAATTATAAATTGAATTCATTTCAGTCTCGGCATTTGCCGTATTTAAGTTACTGTAAGATCTGGCCTGGAAGTTACATTTGGCATGTTTTTCCCTGTTTTTCTTCCTAATTAGATAGACAATATAATGGTCGCTCAGATTGTACTCAATTACCCCAGCCTGACCAATATGTTTAATGTCAGTTAGGATATGGTCCAATGCAGATTCTTTCCCATTTAGACCGAGTCTGGTTGGGAGGGTTATGACCGATTGTAAGTGCTTATTATTAATCAGCTTCCGGAGCTCCTCTTTGTGATTGTTAGGGTAGTTGTTTTGGGGCAGCATGTCAATATTTATGTCCCCAAGTAATGCTAACTCAGAGTTAGGGTATGCTTCTCTAGCTGAGTCAATAATATTAACAATTTCTTCGCAAAAGATACTAACTGTGCCCGCGGGGGGCCTATATAAATTGGCGAGGATCAGATTCTTAGAGTTCTCATGTTTTATATGGAATACTTGGGCTTCTAAATGTATACTTTGATGGTTTAAGTCATCCAGAACCTGGTATTCTAACGAATTCTTAATAAATGCACAAAGTCCTCCGCCAATTGACTGAGTCCTGTCTAATCTTTCAATGCTGTATCCGTCAATATAGAAGTTAGCGTCCAATACATTACTCTTTAGCCAAGTTTCGCTCAGTAAGAAGACATCAAAGGTCATATTACATAAGTCCAACTTTAATTGCTGCCATTTATTATTTAATGATCTAATGTTCAGGTGGAAGTACTTTCTACCTTTAGCTTCAACACATTCTTTTAGTGAATGCTTTAACTCACACTTAATAGTAGTAGGGCTTAGTAATAGATTCTACCTGATGATGTTTATTATACAGAGGGCGTGCAGTAGGCATGTGCCTTAGTTTGCATCTGTATAACAGCATCAGGATTCTGTGCATTGACAAGGTAGTAATACAGTGATATAGGGTGCTATATCCGAGCAATAGACGTATGCATAACCAGTAGAAGACAGTATAGAGCCCCGTAGACATGTCAATCAATCTAGGGCAGGTGTTCATCAACAGATAGCGGGGGCGATATGTACGACCGTGGTCGTTGTTATATCTGATATACAAACATAGCTTGTCTAATGCACCTGTATAGGAAGTTCTGTTGTGACCAAAGGTCTCAGCAGGACACATGAACAATAATATAATCAAACCAAACAAGGTGCGGGTAACACGTAACAGATGGGTCGGAACCGACCGATTATCGACACATAAGTAGGAAGTTCTATTATGTCCGAAAATCTCAGCAAAGTACATGAACAATGGTTTAATCAAACCAAACAAGGAGCGGATAACATATGGTAGACGGGTCAGAACCGACCGGTTAACACAACATACATAAGCCGGTTGGGTCCTACACGTACAACATTTGGGGGTTGGTGACAGTAGGCATAATGTATGACCGTGGTCGTTAGTATTTCTAATATACAGACGTGGTTCGTCCGGTACATGTAGGCCGGGGGATCTGTCAAGGCCAACACATGAACATGATAATATAATCAAATCAAATAAGATACAAATAACTTTCATTAGACAGGCCAGGACCAACAAGTAAGCAATACATATATAGGTATAGGTATGTACGGGTCGGGTCTTATGCGTATCTCGCATGGGGGTTAGTGACAGTAACGTTAGACATAGGCACGTGGCAGCGGTGACAGCAATACATAATACATGGGCGGCGCGTGGGTGTGATCAGCGGACGCGTGTTGGCTTGGTAGGGAGGCATGTGCCATGTATATATATAGGTACTGCAAATCGGAAAACAAATTATATATCGTCTGGCATGTGCCATAGTATACAGTAGCACGTTGATCAGAAATACATTGATCACTTCTCTTGTAGATTGAGAGTGTGGCATTTTTCAAGCTGCCTGGCCCAGTCCATCACAATATACCATTTGCCATGTAGTCCGTCTCTCAGCGCCCCGTAGTTATTTACTGTAACCCCGTATGAACATCTATGGACTTTACTGGTGACAGTTGGATGTACAATCCCCCTATCCATATTGAATCCCTTAACCCAGTAATTGAAGTCAGCAATAGCTTCGTTCAAGATGGATTGGGTCGGATCGCGATGAAACTCTCGATTATATGTGTGAAGCGATAGGCCGCACACACCCGTGTAAATGGGGCTTATCTCAGGGAAATGCAGCTGCATTGATTCTGTGACATGTAAGACTTGTTCCTCGACGTGGTTTTCAAGTGCCTGCTTATCCGGCCAGCGTACAGTCACCCTTTTAGTTATTGCGTTCTTCCTCGTAAAGTCACAAATGCCGCCAAAAAATATAACTTGTGTGGGTTGGTAGTACAAGATATGCTCTCTGCCTAGCTCGTAAAGAGGCACAATGCCTTTTCCGGGTAAGACTTTTATTCTTACCTCGTCGTTTTGCAGGTAGATATCAAGCGACGCTCCCCTGGAGTCACAGATTATCAAGGTTTTAACCCCGGTTGGGTCGTCGTGGAAGGCCATCAGGGCTTGTTTTTCGAAGAACTTGGGGCAACAACACGTGTAGGACTGAGAGGTGGATTTCGTGCGTCTTGCTTGGTCAAAGGTTTGTCAGCAACTGGTTGTGGATTCAGACCACTACCACTCGCGCTCCTTGTTCCAGGTCTATTAGGTCTTGTTCTGGTATACATACCATTAACGTTGCCAATTGTGCACGTATAGTGATATCAGCTCTACCATGCAAGTGATTATACCCGCCCGCTCTAATAGCATTTAGAGAGCCAGTTCATTAACATTAGAAGAGATACTTCAAAGGGGGTTTCATCTTGCCTGTCTGGTCGACTGACTGGCAAGATTCTGTGGGAGTGATTAGTGGGTTAGCACAGTAGGCTGAAAGCTTCCGCAGAGACGATCAAGGGCAAACAGTGAGAAGGTCAAAGATTATTAAGCCTATAAGACTGACGAGCCTAATTAAGGCACAGATGTAAAGGGGCACCATTGAGAGAGGAATGGTCTTTCAGCATGCCTCTGATGTGATGACATTTTGCGTGAGGGATTTTCTCTATCCTTGATATTTCTCACATTACACGCGTTTCAAAGCGGATTTTAACAAAGGCTTTAAAATTGGCACACTCAGATGTCTGTCTTAATGACTGGCGATAAAACGAGTTATCCCAGGTTATAAGGCGCTGTCAAATGTCTTTTCTAGATTATTTGATGTCACAAGGAATGCTCACAAAGGAAGGGAAAGGGTCAGAGATTTCTGTCGCCAAATTCGCCAGGTACCATGGAGGGAAATGCAGAAGCATTAGGATCTGATCGCAAATAGATATGTGTTCTAAGATCTTGTGTTTTAATTGAGCCTAATCAAAGAGAAGCCTCTAACAAAGGAATTCCCCCAGACTCTTCATATGCAGAAGGGGCGTTTAGAAGTTGTGTGGGCTGATGTAATGGAAGGCTGTTAAATGGTATCTGGAGGCATGAAAGTAGAGTAAAAAGTTGAGAGATAAAGGCACAGGTTAGAACATTTCTACAGGCGCCGTATATATACCGACCGTGATGGACGTGTGCGAATATTTGACAAAGGCTCAGCATATATGACATAATTATGTTACAGCAAATCTTCTACTTCCACAGCTGGAACCGCAACATTTAAAGGGACTTTACAATGGGGAAGTCTTTACATGGGATAAACAGGCAATAATAGATGTTTCTCCATGAACCATTGCCATGAGAGGTGGGTGTGGCTTCCAAGGTTAACCTTCGAGCAATCCACTGGTCGAACCTTTCACATCGGCATAGAGTAATTGGCTCTTAGCTAAATGATCCGCTAATAGATGAAATGTTGTCAGGCATTCAACGGTACTTTCTTTATCCCCTGAGGCGACAGGATGGAAGTTTCAGGCATTTATTTCTCTCTGTGTGTGAACCACACTCATGTGGCAAGTATGTTGGGATCAAATGCTAAACGACGGCGACAATTAAATGAAGAACAGACTCAGTTGGGTTATTTAAATAGAGCCTCTAGTGTGGATCTTTTACCAGAACTTTGAGCGCCAGATCGATCCTTAGAATTTTCTTGCTTGGCATTAGGCCTACATGCCAAAGATGTATTTAAGCAAGTATATCCATTCTCTTTTTTTTTACAACATTTCCTCGTAATCAAACGCATTGAGATATAGTAATGTTCTTTCGTGTATGTTTTAAAACATTTGTATTGACCATAATTAAAGAAAACATATAGTTACAAAAGACGCATAATCTAACAAATGTTTGCCATTTCAAAGATTAAACTACTATATGGGGCACTTTAAATAAAGTTGCCATACTACATCAGTCAATTCGTTCTCATATTAATTAACACGGGCTGATTGAATTCTGAATTTTCATAACATTGAACCGCAAAATCAAGAATTGAGATATTATTTTTTGTGTGCAATCTAAACAAACATCCATTGTCAGAACTGGAAAGTCTACCTGGCAATATTACTCTTTAGTCACCTTTGGGGTTTTGGAGTATAACCACCTTAGGCAGAGACTAAAATGATTAATAGCTTCTATTTCCGAGCCCCTCTATATCAATAATTAATCCCTTGCTATAATACTATAGGCTTATACATCTATACCAACATATTTGGAAGAACCGGCTGTACATGGACAGCGCAATATGCCACATGTAATTACTAAAATAAAAATACCAACGATGGTTCACACTGGAAATTGAAATTTCCGGAATTCAGAGATTTTCTCAATACAATAATTATATTTGGGTTTTTTAAATTCAGGGGTTAATTGTTCCTCCAGTCATTGAATCACTGGCAAACAACATCAGATTTTGTTCTTTCACTTCATAATTATTTCATTGGATTAGATCCCCACCGAACCGATGGTTTTCTCATTTGGTAGAGATAAAGATTCAAATCGATATTATGAGAATTCATTTTCTCTTTTTCATTGCTAAATTGGTTTCGTTAATTTTATTTTCACTGATTGTTTCCCTTAATAAGGATTTCGTTTTCTTCAGTGTTATAAAATCTAATTAATTAAGCCATGTTTTAATGGCTAGCGCCTCTTGTCCCTTGAATCTCTCAAAACAGCACGCAGGGAATTTTTGGAATCTGCCCTGTACTGACAGACACAGGTGTTATTCAAGTTTTAAATTTGGCAAGTGAAGGTTGATGTTTTCATCATATTATTGTGTCCTCACTTGTTTGTGAAGGGCACATTTTAAAGGTACAGAGGCTGAGGGAAATGTGTAAATACATTTCTACAAATATCCTAATAATCCTTTTGACATGAAACAACCTTGTCTATGACTGCAGAAGCCTGTCATGGAACGCTTTAAGCAACACATGCAATCTGCTATTGACAACATCAAATCTGCAAAGTTGTATTGGCTTATTTCAGTAGTACACATGTACAGTACAAGCATACATGTATGGGAATTGTATTGCATCAGAATCAGATATGCAGACTCAGCCTCATCATCATCATTAGCCACCTTACAAAGCTTTCCCCTCCACCAATGCTCCACTCCCATGCAAGGAGCCAGTGCTGGACCACAAATGTACAAACGGCACATTGACGCTGTCTGCAATATTGAGGACAATAAGGAACAAATTACATGGCTCCTTTTATACAGGGTACAATCTGGAACAAATTTCCCATCACACGCCTCCCTGTTAATTGCTCAAAACAGCGCCTTTCGGCCTGCTTACCAATCATCGTTTCCATTTCCGATCGCAACGCCGCTCAGCGGAGATAAGAAGAGACGATGGGGATAAAACCCGATCATCCATGATATGCCTACCCTTTATTTCCTCCCTCGATGATGTAGACTTGAGGAATTCTATTGATTTATTCGCCATTTTCTCAACAGGGCGAGGGGCAGTCTCCATTCTAGTCATGTTCTAATGTTGAAAGGGGACCATCAAAAGGAATGTTTGAGAGGTCAGATTCGATGCCAACTCATGGCATAAGCTCGCTTCTCGGTATGATTAGTGTCAGTGGACAGGTACAGTGCAGACCGTTCCTATTTATAGGGTCATTTTTTATAATATTACATGTGCATACTTCGCACTGGGAGACATAGTGCATGGAGACGAAGAGGTGTTATGTAGACATTTTTGTGTGTGAAGCGCTATGAAAATTGTTTTTTGTTTAAATGGTCTTCAAGAATCGGGAATCAAGATTAAAACGTTACATTACTTTTCTCAGAAGATCCTGACATCTATACTATACTATATCAAATTATTTACCTATCTCTATCTATTTTACTATAGCATTACAACTACTGTATATTATGGTTATTGTTTATAATATATTATATTATGCACGCCTGTATACTACTTAGAAAACATTGATATTAATTACTTCTAAATCACTAATTAAAATTAACTCCGCTGCAATGGTATGTACATGCAATATTAACAATTTTCTGTTGTTAAAAAATGAAATAAATATCCATTCCCAAATGCGATGCTAAATTGCCTGGTGATCCGATATTCGCAGTGCCATATGATATACCCCGTTTCCCAATTAACGGAATCCGGTTTAAATGATTCGTCTGTAATAGGAGAATCGTCAATTTTAAAAGGTTATCCTCAAATATAACGGTTTAACAAATCCCTTCTGCTCAGAATTCCTGAGCTGATTTGCAAGACTGATAAATGCTTTCTTGGAAGAATCCCGGCGGATAAATACTTGCTATCGATCCAAGACAATGAAATATCGAAATTACTAAAAACTGAACAGAGAGGAAAACGCAATTCACAAATCATCTCTCAGAATGGCTCAAAAGGGATTCGTTTTTAGAAGCACTCTTTTTAGAAGTTAGGCCCTACTTTGCAAAGAAAATGATGGAATTACATGATTCTCTTACTTGACCTTTCTAGTAATTGGGCATAAGGCATAAGAGCTTCTTAACATCCCATCCTGTGATTAAGGATCGAAGTGATCTAGAGTGGTTGAGGAGAGAAAATCATCAGTTGAGGTGATTAGATATATCTATGTTACGTATACATGATTGCCACGGGATCAGTAAGGATAACGTACGTTTACCGGATCCATATTATGTATGCGTGCACATGCAGTGCCATCCTTTGTCTTTTTAAAGCTGTATTCTAAGCTATTACGACAAAGAATCTTACCAAATGTTCTCATATTATGAGTTATAGGACAACATTCTTCAATTTTCTACTGCGGTATATAATATTGATAGACAAATTTGAAGAGAAAACGGACTCTGCATGGAGAGCGGTAATAAGGAAAGGTACCACAGGAAAAGATTTCGGCGGCTCTCCCAAATATGAATGTGGACTTTTATGAAACCCTGCAGCAAACACAATTGGACAAAATGCCTCAGGACTTGATCTAATGACTTAAAGATAGTTTGGAAAAGAAGGAAATAGAAAGTATAAAAGCTTTAGTTTCTGACTGATGTTAACAATAACAAGTTGGGAAGAATAATATGTGCTGCTTCAACGCCGGTGTGACACCGGCTCTTGGTGCTTCCTTGCTATCATCTCTTGCTACATGTTACAGGACAAATATTTGTAATCAAAATACCTGTTGTATTATATTTAGTTAATTGAACTATAACCTATGCATTTCCCATTTCCCATAGGTTTCTACTACATCAGTTTGGGTTATGCAGGTGTTATGCCCTTTCCCTGGCTGCTACCATTAAGGTTTCATATGAAATTTGGCTGATGATTGCCTTTCAACTGCTTATCGTTTTCGTTTTCACTATTATACCTCGCATTCTATTTATGCAATTCAATTCGTAAGATTATCATAAAATTGCACTTTTCCTGCCTTAGTATTAGATGGTATACTCAGATGAATCAACTTCGGCATTCATCCTACGGGCTTTTAAAATTCAGCACTATGTTTGAACTTTAGCTTCTTCGTTTGCAACAATAAAGCAACACTTGCTTTGCCACTTCGTGTCTCCATCAAAAACTCCTGCGCAAATTAATAGTGAAATTTTAGGTGAACCTACACCCACCCCTTTCCCCTCCCTGTGCCTTCCAGCCAGCTCTGGTGATGTTGTAATTCTAGCTTTCTCTTCCTGGTGTTTCTAATTAGGGCCTACCTTATATATTTCTCATCTTAAGGAACGTCCCTGTACAAAAGGAGCTGGTATAGAGAAATAAGGAAAAGGTTTAGAAAGGTTAAATTAATGGACATTGATGCCAAGCTATGTATGTATGTCATTCACCAGGGGTTAATATCAATGTGAGTAGTTGGTAATACACAGTCCAATCGAGACTTGCGCAAGTCTTTGATTTTATTTGTTTAAAAATCAAAACCTTGGAAAAAAAACTATTATATTATGGTTACTACCAAGTTAGGGTCACTAGGAATCTAGTGTAGACTGTCATTGAGCAGGGAGTAGTAGACCTGCGATAGGGCCCTGAAAACAACCCTGTCTTAGGAACAAGGTCTAGTATAGCTTCAACCATGCAGCTTCATCTTTGCGTCAGTATATATGTCAATATAGTTAATTACAAATACTTTTATGATAAAATTCCTTCGATATATCAACGAATATTGTACAGCTTTTCTTTGGAAATGGGTATTCGCTACTAATATATTTTCTATTCAAAGCTTACAGTAGATGGTATAGATATAAGGGAGAAATCGTACCACAACAGCATATTTAAGTATAGCCCTAATATAAGATGGGCCCCAAGTCACCATAGGGTTCCCCAGAGACACTGAGACATTAGGACTGATTAATCTAAATCACTCGCAGCCCCTTTCTCCAGATCTATATGGGCATCCTATATTAATCTATTTTTCTTACAGTAGGGGAACATGGTAAACAGCTTCTACGTCTAAGTTCCTCGCCATAAACCATCCATAGTGTGAGTCAATATAGCCAGGACAATGTCTTAACTGCAGGCACCGGAAGGGATTTTGAATAAAATTTCTATTACTTCTTCGTACTTATTCTATCCAGGTCCAGATATTGCATTGGTTGGGGTACTTATTATCTTCTTGAATAACGATGGATCATGTGCTAAATAATTGTAATAATTTGTAAACTTTCGTACATGTGATTTACATATATATGTCTGAAGGACCATAGTTACATTTTATGTACGGAGAAATGGAAATAAGATCATAAACTGCTATAGTTTAAGGCCCTATAGTGGTCAAACCTATCCATAATTAAGCTGGTATAATTGCTTGATATTTAGTTTAGTCTGTCAATAAATAGCAGTTTATGATCTTATTTGAGGAAGACTACGATTGCGGTGATCTAGTCCTGGTAAAAAAGAAATATTGTATGTACATAGGCAAAAAAGGGGCTTTTGGGGTAATTGTGAAGTCAATTAACGTATTTTGATTTATCTTTTTTTAAAAACTACTTCAGTTCATGCAGCTGTTTTTTCCCTGGTACCTGGGTGAAATTGCAGCCAAGCCCGGGCCGGAAGCCACATCATTCTCACGTCAATGAGCCGACCCAGCGCTTTTGACCGCTCGGCCATGCCCTCTCAACACCCCAGTATGATACATTATGAGACAAAACAACTATATTTGATTTTTTTTAAAGAAAGCAAAAAAGACATACGGCATGAATATTCAATTCATATTGAAATAGGCTAAATGATTTTGAAATGACTACAAAAGAGATCAATGGGTGCATGGGTGTAGCATCATGGGCATAATGTACCTAATAATATTTGTAGCAGGCTCAATAGCTTTACGCACCTTTATCACCTAGATTTCATAATAATAATAATCCCTCTAAATACAGGAACTATTGTATTACTTTAAGGCCTAAAACGTTCCCATTCGTTGCCTATATTTCTTTTCAACAAAATATTCATTCATGTATACATAATAATGGGGGTGGTGTATAATCGCAACTAAATTTTAGAGGTTGCAAATTCTTAATTTGCTTGTAGTTACTAATCCTACGATTATGGTACAATACATCGTAAATGAGTTTCTTTACAAGAATATAAACCTACTTCTAATAATCATTAATTTGTCTAATTTAATGGCTTACAAATGATCAAAATGAAATTATGAAGACATCATGAGAAATTATAATTGCGACCAGATATGCAATTAACATTATTATCCATTAATATAGTATTTGATGAAGGAATAATGGCTGTGCATACCATTACAACTTTAACATCGTAAGATTAGCAGCTTCTTGTTAATTTGCTTGCAAGCAAAATTGTGATGCTAAAGGTTACATATACAAAATCGTAAATTCGGATCTATTTTGCAAGGACTTGTAGTAGTGATGGTGAGTGGGGTCATCACAAGAGCTTGTAAGGAAGTTACAAGAAAAATACTAAAAGGCTCATACTTAAGATTTGTTGCAAAACAGTTCTTGCAAACGTATAAACGGGTTTAAGCCTCTTTTTGGAAATGGAATAATTTTACCATCATCAACCACATATTTATGATTGAACACTATCCAAGCAAGATGGCGAATGCGCAAGACGATTTCCTCATGCCCTTACGCCAACCTAAAGAATATTGGGAAAGAATTCATCCGCAAGAGAGGTATCACTATGAGGAGAAATTTAGAAAAAGGTTAGTATGACGTTTTAACAAATATAATTTTATACAGTATCAAATATGTTCTCTGGTTGTGCGAGATTGTGGTCTGAACAGCAGGTAGTGACTATGCAGTGTATGTGGGTGGTAAGTGTGAGGGGTAGTATTGGATTTGTCTAATGTGTGCGGGGGGCGGGAGGGGGGGGGGGGTGTTTGAAGGCAGGGGACAGTGGAGGGTTAGGTATGATGTGACAATGGCCTAGCATACGACTCTACAATTACTAAAATTATATTATATAATATATATGAATATTAATTTGACCTGATTAATAAAACATGATTAAATAAACAATCGTTTCATATTTGTAAAAATTTTAAAGTAAAGAATGATATTTCACAACCCGTTATTAATGAGGAAAAATATGATTTTAGATATCGACTGAATCTTGAAGCTGTAAGGGAACTGGCAGCAGAATTTGGCGAATCAGAGTTTGCAACAAGAGGACTACGAAGTGGAGGTGGACTTTCACATGTTGAACGGGTGAGTTAGAATAGTGTAGCATCTAAACAGGTCTTAATTGAATTACACACAACTGAGACAATTAATATTGAAGCCAGATTGTCAATGAAACCTTGATCGAATCATGGTATTGAATTATGTTTCAAATCAGGTATGCTTGGCAATACGTTTTTTGGCCACAGGGGATAATCATACAACTGTGGCAGATTCCCAAGGTGTTCATCGCAGTACAGTTTCCCGATCAGTGACTGCAGTAGTCAAGTTTCTGACGTCAATAAGGGCCAGGTTGGTGAACATAATATTGATATACCCACAAGTCTACAGAGTAGCTTTTACAAAACTTCAGGCCCTTGTTATGGGGGAAGAATTGGGTGGGGCATGATGAAACAGTCAGGTTGGAAGGAATTCGAAGTAATGTTTAGTTCCATCATTCAATGAAGATGTGTTATTTTACATTTGGGTGGACACATTGATATTTTTTAATATCATTTCAAGTATTTCCATTCTTTTAATATTATTTCAGGCATTTGCAATTCCCTCAGCCTGAATCATTTGCAGAAACAGCCCGACCATGGGCTATGGACTCGGGCATCCCAGGAATTCTGGGTGCAGTCGATGGGACCCATGTGGCAATTAAGTGTCCAGATATTGAAGATAACACTTTCTTCTCTAGGAAAGGCATGCATACATTGAATGTCATGGTAGGTTGTAAAGAATTGGCATCTTTGGATCCCAGACCCGACCTATTTAGCCCTGATCATGGTCAGGGCACGCACGCCACACGTGGCCTGGCCAGGAGGGAGGGGGAGATGAGCCACTCAGGGCTCACCCCACCTCCCCCAGCCCGACCTAATTACTTATACACTGCTCTGGGGTATCAAGAGGGGGGAAGGGCTAAGAGGGGGGAAGGGCCAAGAGGGAGGGGGGGGGCTGGCACGAGCCATGGGATCTATGAGTAAGGGGTGGGAGGGGGAAGGCTGAGGAGAGGGATCCGACCTGCATGCATTCCATATATGGTCTCTGCCTGGGGAGCAGAGGTCGGCGTGTGGGCAAGGAAGATTCTCTCTCCCTCAACCAATTAGAGGGAAGGGGAAGAGCTAGTGGAATATTTCCTGGGTATGATTGTATGAATAATTCATGATTGTGGAGTATAAAATAAAGTGACCATTCGGACCTAGGACTCTGTTACTCGCTGAGTCACCACCGCCTAGGCCGAATCCAGACGAACTACAAACCTCGGACTTCTTGTCTCACTTCTTCATCTTACTGAACCTATGGGCTAAAAACCCTTAGTGCTTCTTTACACTGGCGAACCACTTCTGGGACTTGTTGCTAAGTTGAGCAACAACCCAATCTTCTGACTGGAAGTGAGACATAGCCTAGGAGAGGCAGGATGAGCTGGAAGAGTAGGTGAGTGGAACTCTAAAAACTCTGATTGAGCTTATAAATTGTATTTATGGGATGTATGGAGGGTGGATCTGGGCCACTGTATAGGGTTGGGAGAATGATCACACTCAAACACTCATAATACAAGGAGAGTGGGTGAGCAATGTTCGGGGTAAAAACTTTGCTAGGTTCTGGGTTCTGTTGGTTATAACTCTGTACCTTGTGCCATCTAGTTTTCTTTTTTTTCTTTACTCTCACTCTCTCAACAAAGTGTAAAACATGGCGGACATCAATTGGGATCTCAATGCCGCGGACTTGGCCATGCTTGACGAGGGTCAAAGGAGGGCCAGGTTTGCAGCTATTAAGGAGGTCAGAAGGCGCATGGAACGCCATGGCGCCATGCTAGGAGTAAATGATGGGTCCAATAAGGACACTTTGAGAGAGTGGCTAGATGGAATAAGCAGGGCAAAAGCCTACTGTGTAGCGAATGATACGCTCACTCTAGAGCTTTTGGGAACTCTTGCCAGCGGGCCTCTAGCGAGGTGCGTGGCAGGATTCCTACAGGTACCGGCCAATAGGACATGGGATCTGGCGAGGGCTGAGATTTTCCGCCTCTTCATGAATGAAGAGGAGGAACAGCAGCTGCGAGCAAGGCTCACCGATCTCTATCAGCTCCCATATGAGGATGCAAAACAATACGGACGCAAGTTCCAACTAGCGTCTCAGAGGGCTTACAGCGTGGATAACCTGGACCACGAGATAGTCCAAGAGACGTTGGTCAGGAATTTTGTGTTGGGACTCAGGGATGAGCAAATACGTCATGACGTATTTGCTGCTCGCCCTGATACCCTGGCTGAGGCAATAAGACAAGCCTCAGCTGCGGCTCACACATTCGCTCTGGCAGGACAACCTACCAGAGGGGATAGGAAGGATGAACCAATGGAAATTGGGGCTATCCTCCCTAAGAAAATGGCCCCCTCTGGGCCAAATCCCACAGATGCCTCAGATTGGAAGCTGATAGCTGATTTGGAGTCTAAGGTGAATTACCTTACGAAATTAGTAGAGAGGATGGAGACGGGGAAACCATCCAACCCCACAGTGATCGTTCCCCAATCAGGTGCAGCACCCCAGTACCCCTTTCAGACACCCATGTTGCCTATGTATCCCCCATATTTCAACACGTCCTATCCCCCACCCCCGATCGCCAGTTCTCAGGTAGTAAATCACCCAGGGAAAGGGAAGGGGAAGGGAAATGATAATCCAGGACCGGAAAAAAATAAGCAGGGAGGAGGGAAGAGGTTTAGGGGTAAAAATGTCTGTTATGAGTGTGGGGAGGAGGGACACTTCGCAAGAGAATGTTCCCACCGCTATGCACATGTACAGGCTGCAGTGGTGGCAGCCATGCAGATGGCATCTACCACTCAAAAGCCAGCCAAATATGTTAACCAGGGGGAATAGAAACGCCGGATGAGAGGTTCTGCCTCTCCATCTCAGTGGCGGGGATGGAGATGCGTGCCCTCATTGATACCGGCGCATCAAGGAGTCTAATGCGGGAGGATGTATGGAGAGCCTTTTGCAAAACCCATCATCGGCCTCTCGTATTGACAAAGGGGGAATCTCTTAAATCACTCTCTGGTCATGATCTTAAAACTGAAGGGCAGGCGATAGTTAACTTGGGGGGTAGCTCATTTCCAGTTTATATTGTAAGAAAACTTCACCATGAACTGCTTCTGGGGGATGATGCCTTATTTATATTAGATGCCCAAATTAGCTTCAGAAAAAGAAAGGTAATTTTGGAAGGAAAAAGTTACAGAAGGCAACAAGTGGGTAGTGCAGATCAAGAATTCGCCTCTATCCACACAGAGGCAGAAGCATGGGAAGAAAAATACCCCGCTGTTTTTGGCATAGGAAAGCAGGGAAAATTAGGTACCTTTAAAGATGTGAAAATGCACATAGATACTGGAAATGCGCGCCCAATTAATCAACGCCCCTATCGTTTGCCCCTGGCCAAGAGAAAACTTGTAGATAAAGAATTAGATGAAATGCTGGAGCTGGGAGTAATAGAACCCAGCAGCTCAGCATGGGGAAGCCCGATATTGTTGGTCCCAAAGAAAGATGGGAGCAATAGACCTTGTGTCGATTTCAGAAAACTAAACTCTGTAAGCAAAAAGGATGCTCATCCACTTCCAAATATTCAAGATATTTTTGACAGTTTAGCAGGATCAACTGTCTTTTCCACCATCGACCTAAAAAGCGGCTACTGGCAAGTAGAGATGGACCCGGATAGCTTGTGTGTCATAGGGGCCTATTTCAATTCCGTAGGATGCCTTTTGGACTCACTAACGCACCAGCCGTCTTTCAACGGGCCATGAACAAAATGTTTTCGGAATTTATTGGCAAATTTTGCATGACTTTCATAGATGATATTGTAATCTATTCCAAATCTGAAGAGGAGCATGATCACCATTTGGCTCTGGTGTTTGATAAATTAGAAGAATACGGAATTACAGTCAAAAAGAGTAAATGTATTTTCAAACAAGAGAAGGTAGATCTCCTCGGCTACCAAGTTTCAAAAGATGGAATTAATTCCCACCCAGATAAATGTAGCGCTATCAGGGATATGCTGCCTCCAGAGGATGTGAGCGGAATTCGCTCCTTCCTAGGAATGACTGGGTATTACCGTCAATGTATCCCAGATTATGCTAAGGTAGCTCATCCCTTGGTCAAACTTACCAAAAAGTATGCCAGGTTCGAATGGTTGGAAGAGCAGCAAAGCTCATTTGAAACTCTGAAGGAATTACTAACTTCAGATAGAGTAATGGCGCACCCCCAGTTGGATAAGCCTTATCGTCTCTATAGCGATGCGTGTGATTACGCAATAGGGGCCATATTGGTCCAGTCTGATAGTGAAGGCATAGAGAGGCCAGTTCAGTATATCTCTAAACAACTCTCTGGGCCACAACTCAATTGGGCTACGATTGAAAAGGAAGCTTATGCAATCGTGTATGCCTTAAACAAGCTCAGACCTTATCTACAGGGTAGCGAATTCAAAATTTACACTGACCACAAGCCTTTAAAGTCTCTGTTTGTGGGAGAAGTTAAAAACACCAAAATTCAAAGATGGGCGGTATTAATAGCAGAGTTTGGGGCTCCCATTGAATATAGAAAAGGGGCAAACAATATCCGGGCAGACATGCCTTCTCGAATAAAAACAAACCCCAAGAAGGAAGGGCCGACTCTCAGTTCTCTTGAAGTCTGTGCCTTGGAGGAGATAGATGAAATTCCTTGGGAATTTGATAAACTCGAGAAAGACAAAATACGTTTAGAACAGAGGGAGTTGGAACAATTTCAACAGGGGATGGAGGATGAGGGGGATTACACCATAATTGATGGCATGCTGTTTACTCTCACCCCTCCCCCAGGCAAGCCAGCCTACCCCCGCCTGGTCCTGCCACCCTCAGCTAGGCATAGAGTAGTGAGGCGCGCCCACACTGAAGTAGGCCACCAGGGCATGAGGAAGACCCTAGATAGGATCCAAGAGGCTTATAAATGGCCCACCATGAGAAGAGATACCTATAATGTCTTAATCCGATGCGCTAGGTGTGCTGTAAACAGAGTGGGTAGGGCGCGTGTACCTCCTACTGCGATGCCAATAGCAAAATATCCTGGTCAGATACTGGGAATGGATCTCTGTGGTCCCTTCCCAGTCTCTGATAAAGGTAATAGATACATCTTGACTGTAATAGATCACGCAACTGGCTGGGTAGAAGTCAAACCCATACCCTCCAAAGCAGCTAAAAACATTGCTGATTATCTGGCTAATGAATATGTCCCTAGGTATGGCCCCCCAGAGGTGCTCATCACCGACCGGGGACTTGAATTTATGAACCAGCAAGTGGAAGGGTACCTTAAATCCATAGGCACTGAAGTAAGGCATTCTACAGCTTTTCACCCCCAGACAAACGGTAAAATCGAAAGATTTAACAAACACTTTTTGAACTTGTCTGTAACTTACTCTTGTTTAATATTTACTATTAATTTTTGTTCTGTCCTCTTCTCGGGTGCGAGGGAGATCACAGAACACAGAGTAGTATACCTGGGTGAAATCCATTTTCTCTCTCGGGAGGAAATGGTGGAATCCGTGAACAAGGATCCAGCCCAATTAGGTATTTTTATTTCAACTCTCATTGTGAGAAGTTGTTTTTACACAAACAGAATCGGTCGAGACAGAGGAGCCTGAGAGGAAGCACCATGGAATCGAAGCCCTCACCTTGTCTCCGACCATTCTGCTTTGAAGAGGTATTTTTCCAAATAATAAGAGTTTATACGTGATGCTACAGTAAAGTCGACATGTGTTCTGTAGCGTTTGAGGTTAAAAATGGAAATATTGTAGTGTTGACTACCCAACCGCTCTCACTCTCCATGGCCAAAGGAGGAGAGAGAAAGAGACGGGCGTCCTGTCGGTCAGCGACGAGGTCCAGCGGGGGCCTCGGCTGACCGGCCGGGCAGAGGAGACGGCGGTGACGACCGTATTGGAGAACTTTGTGAGTACTAGCTCAGTACAAAGGAAGACATTTAACAGTGTTCAGGAGCACACTTAAAAACACAGAGACTTCTCTTACATAATATTCGACTAAAAGACTTTTTAGTGCAGGGTGATGGCCTCTGATGTAAATGAACACTCCTTTTAATAGAGCCACTCCCTTTGGAAACTTTCTATCTTGACCCGTTAGGTCTACGGATATAATAATTTATAATACTTTTACTTTACCCTTTTCTATGATTTTGTGTGTGTAAATTATGTAACCTTATTTCTATTTCTCTTGTCTGGTTGGACTGGGTTGATCAGTGGCTAAATATTTTGTTCGAAAGAAGGCTTTCAACAAAAATAAAATATGGGACGAATGTAAAGAATTGGCATCTTTGGATCCCAGACCCGACCTATTTAGCCCTGATCATGGTCAGGGCACGCACGCCACACGTGGCCTGGCCAGGAGGGAGGGGGAGATGAGCCACTCAGGGCTCACCCCACCTCCCCCAGCCCGACCTAATTACTTATACACTGCTCTGGGGTATCAAGAGGGGGGAAGGGCTAAGAGGGGGGAAGGGCCAAGAGGGAGGGGGGGGGCTGGCACGAGCCATGGGATCTATGAGTAAGGGGTGGGAGGGGGAAGGCTGAGGAGAGGGATCCGACCTGCATGCATTCCATATATGGTCTCTGCCTGGGGAGCAGAGGTCGGCGTGTGGGCAAGGAAGATTCTCTCTCCCTCAACCAATTAGAGGGAAGGGGAAGAGCTAGTGGAATATTTCCTGGGTATGATTGTATGAATAATTCATGATTGTGGAGTATAAAATAAAGTGACCATTCGGACCTAGGACTCTGTTACTCGCTGAGTCACCACCGCCTAGGCCGAATCCAGACGAACTACAAACCTCGGACTTCTTGTCTCACTTCTTCATCTTACTGAACCTATGGGCTAAAAACCCTTAGTGCTTCTTTACAAGGTAATTGTACATCATACATGGACTAATCTGTAGATCCAAGAACAAATATCAAACCAACAACTTTCTCAAAATAGAACAACTGTGAATGATTTTTGTCTGACATGTATGTCCTGGATTAATTTTAACTCTTGTATACCTCAGGCTGTGTGTGACATAAATGGACGTTTTGTATATGCATCAACCCGAATGCCTGGATCGTGCCATGATCAGCATGTATGGCAAACATCTGTTCTTGGTCAGGTGGCTATAGCAGGAGGCTTTAGAGACTACCACCTCATTGGAGACTCAGGGTAAACGAAAACAAACTTATATTTATCCTTTATATTATAATACATGCCGATGTATGATTAAATTACCACACACAGAAGTTCCTACTGTATTTGTTATGTTGTTGCAAATTCTTTGTGGACGTTTGGTACTATTTGTGATTTTCTTTTCCACCTCTCAGATAAATAAGTACTGGTTGATGGCAAATAATATCAATAATGTTCTGAAATAGTCATTTGGAATAGTTATTCTTCTTTTAAACAAAGTACCTCAAGTGGAAAAATGTTTTAATATCAATGTTATTCAATAATTTCAGGTATGGGATCCGTCCCTATATGCTTACACCATTCAGGTTTGCCCAAACAGAAGCCGAGCAGGCATATAATATCGCGCACAGGAGAGCCCGTGTTACAATTGAGCGGTCGTTTGGTATCCTGAAGCAACGTTTCCGATGTTTGGATAAATCTAGTGGATATTTGATGATGACGCCAGAAAAATCATCCCTTGTGGTGATGGCCTGTATTGTGCTACACAATATCAGTATCAACAGGAACATTCCTTTAGATGTTGATGAAGTGGGCCTACAACTATACCTTATTGATTTAGCTCAAGAGAGGCAAGAAAATGCACAAGAAAACCCACGACACAATGTCGTATTAGAAGGCATGGCGAAAAGAAAAGACATTGTGGCAACACGCTTTGCTAGATAATGCTAGAAAGCAACAACTTTTCATGTGAACACATGATTAAAAAATTGAGGGAAGACAACTCATCTAAAACAATCATGGGAACGAATCAAGTTTGCATTTTGCAGGTTTATTGTCGCCCAAAGATTTAAACATGATGATTTAATTATTTCAAGTGACAATCAATTGTAAGTTGGGCGGTCCCTCAACCTTGTCCTCATGGGGGACCGTTTGTATCCATCTCCGTTGCCATTGCTATTCTTCCCCTTCCCTTTTCCCTTAGATGTCGCATCTAAAACACAAAGTATATCATTATTTCCAAATTGTTAGAACGTTTAACTGGCATATAATTGGTAATAAAACAATTCACTGGTATTCACTGTATATTCACTGATGTTATTAGTTAACTGGGTAATAAAAACTTTTTTCATTGAACGTTCTACCTTTCAATCATGACACTACTGTTTTAGAATATTGAAGTAGAATAGCAATAACTTACCAATAGCCTCACGAATAGTGGTACAAATAGTTTTCCGAAATTTCTTAATTTCGTCCTTAATTTCCCATCCGACTTGGACCAGTTTCTCAGTGGCTTTGTATGCCTTCCTCTTCCGAGTCCCTGATGGCAGTGGACTCAGAAGAGGAGCCGGGAAAGAGAGATCGGCAAAACCACTTGATTCTTCTGATTTATCCACTGGACTGGCGCTCGGACTGGCCTGAGGACTGGTGCTCGGACGGGCCTGAGGACTGGCGCTTGGACTAGCGCTTGGACTGGCGCTTGGACTGGCACAAGGACTGGCGCAAGGACTGGTGCTCGGACTGGCCTGAGGACTGGTGCTCGGACTGGCCTGAGGACTGGTGCTCGGACTGGCCTGAGGACTGGCGCTTGGAATGGCGCTTGGAATGGCGCCTGGAATGGCGCTTGGAATGGCCGGAGGAATGGCCACTGCGCTGGCAGTTGCGCTGGCTGTTGCGCTGGCAGATGCGCTGGCAGATGCGCTGGCAGATGCGCTGGCAGATGCGCTGGCAGATGCGCTGGAAGGTTGCCCTGTAATTTAGATGTAATTATAATGCGTTTTTGCTGCAACGACCCACATCTGTCTCTAAAGTAATAAACTATTTTATCATTCATATTCAATTAATTAATATGTGTTAAATTTATCATGTTTTATAACGAAGGGTAAGATGGGTTAGTCTGCTCTGCATTTATTTCAGTGGATTAAATGAGTGGATTTGATCAATTAAGAAAAATAGTATAGGCTACCTTTATTCATTCACTGAAATTTAGGCTGTTAATAAATCACATTTACATACCAATCAATGCCCGAAGTGCTCCAGAAGTACTGTGCGTTTCTACACTATGCTGTAGTTTCTTTAAATACTCTGTAATTGTAATGACAAAATGAAATGATTATCATTCAACCATCAACATACAGCAGAAGTTCCAACGCTTCCTAATACAACTGTCTGAGTGACTACATGGGTCCAATTTCCATTGTCGGTGAAAAATGATTCCAATAACCGTGAGAGGGGGAGGAAGGGTGAGAGGGAGAGGGAGGTTGGTCGGGAGAAGGAGGGTGAGTGGGACCTCCGCATTCATGATTCTTTAGAATATATCGATTGCCATTTCCGTAAAGCTTAGGAAGCCCCCTCGCCAATGATACTAAGATCATTCGGATTGATTCATCGGTGGGGAATAGCCATTTAGTATAATGTGCAAAGGTCAGGAATTTTGTAATTGTACATTCTAAACAAATTTGATCCACCTGGATTGATCAGGTGAAAATCAGGACCCCCAACACCCCCATGTAGGTTGGAGTGTCAGAACAGGGTTTAGGGGCCCCCACAGGGCCCTGGATTTGTGTGTTTCTTGGGGAGGTGGCGGGCCATCAAATTTTACAGTGACAGACAGTGAGAGACAGCTTGTCTAGTATCATGACGTATAGGAACTAAGAACACCTTTTTTCTCATGTCACCACAATTGAGTCAACCTCCGTCTCCTCAGTTTCAGCTATACTGCATGCTGGAGAACACTCATAGTATGTAGTCATGCTAATTTTGCTAAGTATGAGTGGTGACTGGATGTGTGACGTAGAAGTTCTAAATGATGTCTATTCAGAACAATATTTGAACTAATTATCACTACCCCCCACTCTTGATTTCGGCAGCATTATTCATTACTTTATAACCATTCTTAATACAGCTTATCAGGAACTTACTTTTGGTGTCGTTCTTCTGTTTCAGGCGTTCCTTTTCGGCCATGACTGGCCCTTTGCCGAGTAGGCCACCCTCCACACCTCCGGGTACTCCTATATTAATATATTAAACATGTTATTTCACAAATACTTTGAATTCATAATTCAGTTCATGTAAATTGAGTTAAGGGATTCATAGAACTCCTAGGCATTTGATGGGAGCGCCACCCTATAATATTACACTTAATTTTAACACTCGTTATAATAGGACTTAATTATCTCTTAACATTAAACCTGGACTGCGGTGAATATATATTATGATTGTACCATCTATCTTCTTGTAATTTCCAATGTTTATATATATATAGCCTATGTCATCGATGTGATAAATAACCTCATGACAAATAATATCATGTCTCTACATCAAATGTTATGTCTCTCCATGTTTTGTCCCACTCTCAATAAAATAAAAGTTTTGAACCTTGTCTTATGACTAAATTTGGACATTCTTACCCAAAAGTTTTTGGCCACCATCAAACATGATGGCCAATGTACGTAGCATCTCATTGTCATTTGGTGTTTCCACTGGTTCCTCCAATGGTCCACCGCCAGTCTTTGTCCTGGCTTCGTTGTTTGCGCGCTGTTTTACCTTTGTTTTGCTTACGTACCACTGGATCTAAATGATAAATATTAGGATATCTAAGTACTTGTATGTTTTTTCCCACATTGAAAAATGTTTGCAACATATCTTCATTGTATCTTATCTTATCTTAATGCTCAATCACTACAGTAGTCAATTATATTCCATAGGATAAAATCAGATACACAATTATCGGCGCTTTTTCAGGCTAGTAAAATTGGGACTTTTGCGTCCTTTCACATGGTTTAAAATCATACTGGAGTTTACTGTTGCTTTAGCGGTGAGAGTATGAGGAATGTTTATATGGCCAGATTATTCAAATTTATCCTTCTCCACCTCACTATATTTATCCCTACCTCTGCCTTTCTCCCATATATAGGTAGTTTCCATCCCATACTGGGAGATCGGGGGAATCAGTTAAAAACCCACAACATTTTAACTGTTCTATATTTAGTTCAACTAATGAAAAGTCAATGAAAAGGGCTAAAAGGGAATGTAACGATAATCTAAAGTTTAGATGTCTTACTGGATGGGATATTAAGGAATAAAATAAAGCCTGTGAATCCTCACTTAAAATGGTCCGATCAGAATAAATCTGATTTTAATTAAAGAGCAGAGCCTCCTTGCCATGCCTCTCTATGCGGTCGCATCATAATAATTTGGGTGCTTGCATGGGTGATACGTTTTAAACCAACATATATTGTTCGCAATTGCTGAAATATTATGATTATTTACTTATGTTTTTTCTAAATTAATCAGGGCCTAACTCAAAAATCGCTGCATTAAAAATGTTAGCTTTTATTGTTGCCTACATCGTCCACTTTATTGTTTAATAGTCACTGGGAAAAAAATCGCGTTTACACTGTGAGTATCTGCGTCGGAAATCTGGTGTATCCGCACTCCACACTGTGTGAGTATCTGCGTGTATCTCCAATTGAGTTTGTGTATCTGCGTGTATACAAAGTGCGGTGGTGTATCTGCACTTGTGAGTATCCTCATGTATCCTTAACGAGTGGTGTATCTGCATCTACCCACAGTGCAGTGGATTAATTACTACACAAACATCCAGTGACTGGGAAGGGTTTACATTTGGGATACATGGAGGTAACCATCCATACTAGTGTCACAACTAATGCATATATGAGGTTATCCTAAGGAGTACTGTGTAATTTGATTCTTTTACTACAGCTAGTGAGAGATTAATTATGTGCATGTATGTGGGCAGTAGTACAACTTTTGGGCGGCTGTCCTCCGTGGAGAGGAGGGAGAGAGGAGTGGGGTGGGAGGAGAGAGGCATCTACCCGGCTGAAATAAACAGGAATTATAACAATGAACTTTACTATTCACTTTAATCCTAACCATTGAAGAAACATTTATCTAATTTAATTCCTGTGATATATAGAAGTACCAACTTTATAATTAGATTAGTTGCCTACTTTGAGAAAGACTTACAAACCAAATACTTATTGTTGGCAGGGAGAGAGGGAGGGTAGAGATGGTAGAGATAGAGGAGGGAGAATATTTGCAAGAGAAATAACCCAGTTACCAATACTTGGAACCAAATTTCTCATAAAAAGGAGTATATGGTCGATTCTCATGAAACGGTTCCAAATCGGTATTTTTGAAAAGGTCATTGAAATTAAATGTCTAGTATAGGCGCCCCATATCATACTCTTCTAAACCCGGAAACTGCACATCTTACATATGAAAATTGTGGGAAATATGCTCTTAAATACATTGCGTCATGGACGGTGATGGTCATAAAAATATTTGTAGTCATTTTATTCATTATTAGAACATTAGAAGAATTAAAGAATCACATGATCCCAAAGAAGAATAAAAGCCTTTTGAATGATATATGGGAATCCGACCTACACCTATAGTATTCTAGGAAATGAAATTTATGTGAATTTATGAAAACAAAAATATTGCTGTTGGGGGGTTGGGGTTAATCATGGCGATTAATATTCTAAGGAAGCGGGTGTAGAGTACAAGAGAGCGGGAGTGAGAGGAGAGAGAGAGAGAGAAAGAGGGGAGAGAGGGGAGAGAGAGGGACAGAGAGAGTGAGAGGAGGATGTAGAATTGTATTACGTACAGCAACATGTTGATAGGTTTGAAGAATTTAGATTAGTCATTGATGATTTTTATGTTTTTTATGTTATTGTAGTTGAATGGTAAATCTACCATGAGGTATTCCTACTCCAACATGTATATCTCCAACGAAACAAGAGGGATCAGATGTAGAGGGAGGTAGGGTGAGAGGGAGGTAGGGTGAGCGGGAGAGGGTGGGTGAGCAGGAGGAGGAGGGTGAGCGGGAGAGGAAGGGTGAGAGTGAGAAGAAGGGTGAGAGGGATTAACAAATATGAAAAGAGTATATTCTCAGCTATCCGTAGGTATATAATTTTACCTATTTGAAAGAGTAGAGGCCGAGCAATGACTGTATGGGTATAATCATGTTTAGGCCTACTGTTTTTAAGGTTGCGGGATTTTCCCCTTGTTAGCATTTATGTTGGAAATGAGGGCACACCATATATAGTTGAGATTATATGCTACGTTTTTGGTTCAATTGGTTGTTCAGGCTATAATTGGTTGTATTCGGAATTGTGTATGGGCTTCACTGAGGCTACATTCTTACAGTGGTTTAATTTTCAATATGACTATACAGCATTGATTTCCATGACACACATAACTATTTAGGTCCCAATGGTAAAATAATGAAATAAAGATGATTAAAAAACTAAAAGTTAAAAATACCCTTTCCGGCATTGAGTGTGTGTATGCATTGATTTCTAAAGGTAATGAGAGTACCAAACATAGCCAAACTGTTCATAGGATAAGGGAATTCCACAAAACGTCACACAGTATATACAAATAGACGCTGCGCACATGCATATGTGACCAGGGGTTCCCCAATACCCCTCCTGCCTTGAATGGGCCATTACAGGGCACTCATGCAGTGATATGTAGATCAAAAATCGATGCAAAATTTGTTAGTTTTAATCAGTTTTTCTTTTTTTCTCCAGGACATATGATTGCTTTAGAGTGTCTATCTCAAGGATAGTCATTCCATTTCAGGATCTTCCACAGCTGATAATGCATCTTTAACTAAATATCCTGAAAGAGTTTCAGCAAATGAAGCGCTATACAACCCCAAAAACAATAATTCAACCTATACATTGCCACAAACATAAACTTACAGACATCATTTCCAGCTGAATTTTGCTCTGATTCCTTGTTATTTCGAACAACAAATGTAGAGCTTTAATACTACAAGTGTTTCCATGGGTTGAAATAAGCCTGTTCAAGTACTCCTTTTTTTAATGATAGAAAATAAATATCCTATTGAGGTGCAATCATAATGTAACCTCTTTCCATCCCTTCTATTGCTATTTATATCACAGAAATTAAATTATTATTATTGATCTATGAGTTATTAAATTAAATAAATCGTCGACTAATTTAATTTCTTCAACGGCCGCTACAAATAGTTAGGTTCATAAGTTGCATTTAATACCTGAGCGGGAAACGTTTCCCTCACACCTATGACATGTAGTCACTTATTCTAGGGTACACTTTGACTCAGCACTGGGTGCCATGACCAATGGTACAGGACGCTTTAACTAGCATTCATATTCAAGATTACGGGAGCTATGCGGTCTGTGGATTTTTACCTCTTAAATCCCACTTTACATAGGGATCTCTTAAATCTTTATGAATGTATTGGTCATCTGCCCAAGCATTGGTTAATGCTGATCAGCATAAGTAGGTCGGCGAGAGCTAAAAAGTGCGTGTGTATCCATAAAATAGTGTATAAGTAGTATATAAAAAGCTTCTTTTTTCCAAGGCTTCCGCCACCTAGGTTTGTCTTTATATGTTACTCAATAGGTTGTTTCTATCAACTCATGGTAGGCTATAACATCGGGGTGTCGGTTAAAAAACTTTGAGGACACCTTGGTTGATGTGGTAGAGCTTTTTGTATAGGAATTATTGATCTATGAGTTATAGAAAATGACTTACTCGCACATACAACATGTAAAGCGGAGGAGGAGGACAGAAGTGGTTGAAGGGGGCTTGGTTTAGCTATCGTGCAAAGTTGATATAAAAGAAACAAAGGAATAACACAAAATGTGGGTGGAGCATTCACAGTAATGCCACCATAATGTAAGGGTTACAAATTTATGTTACCTTCTTTTGGCATTGGACAGCTGTCCGCCCCCCTGGTCCTGACGGTACAGCATTCACAGAATCTAGAAATAAATTTGCAATAAAGTATGCATAGCAATACATTTGTAATACAACTTGAATTCAAAATATCAGGGGTTTATTAATGGAATTTTAGCCTAAGCGTTCAAGGACCATCCGACCTCATATCTGACCACGAGGTTAGCACGAGTGATACCAGGCCATATGTCTGGTAATTATTACTTTAAATTCATAACAGAATATATGTACATACCAGCAACAAATTGCCAGGCCTGTTGGCGGGTTTCTGGTGTCACCTTTGAGGTGAATTGTCCCTTTAATAGTGTCCTTTTCAGGATGGCCGACTCAAAGAGTACCTTTGACTCTTGAAAGAGCCAGTTGGCGTCTCGCTTCTTTCCACTAGACCCACCCTGAAGTAAATGTATACATTTTCTTCATGTTAGTACATTAACATTATAAATAAAATTAAAAGGGCATATGTTGCCCAAAACGTGGGAACTCCAATAAACAAAACCAACACTTAATGCCACACGTCCTGTCATTTCCTTGTTCTGTATTAAATTAATTCCCTTTATAATTCCAATATAATAAGATGGAAATTAAATGAACATTGATATTGGCAAGTTAGGATGTTGGTAAAAAGTAGTTGTGTGAACCTCACCTGTGACGGGCATGAAGAGCTTGCCATGATGAGAAAGTTGAAGTGCACCGCTTGAAGGTTTGAGAAGAAATGGGGTAGGGGACAGTGGTTACGATAGGTGTGTGTATGTGTGTATGTGTGTATGTGTGTATGTGTGTATGTGTGTATGTGTGTATGTGTGTGTATGTGTGCGTTAAGTGTGTGTAACGGGGTATGTGTATATGGCTTGATTGTTCTGTTTGTGTATAAAAGCTATACGAATGGATGTGCATTGGTGCGAGTCCAATGCAAACTGCATTGTCAAGCACTTGGTAGCGTTAACAGTCATTCGTAAATTTGTATTTGCAATTACAAAGTTCTAAAATTACCAACCCCTACAAGTGGGTCAAGGATATATTCTGCACACTGATTTACAATCTTTATTTCGCAATTGTAGAATTAGTAATTACTAGCATACTGCAACCGGTTACAACTTCCTTGTAAGCCTGTATGGTTACACAATAAACTTTGCAACTAACAAATCCTATGCTAGAACATACATTTCGTAATTGTATCATATGCACCCTGTTTTGGCTTACAAGCCAATTAACAAGTGCTTACGAATTTACGAATCTTACGATTTTGTATTCTTAATATTATACACCACCCCCAATATGTATGTTAATGTATAACTATGTACATACATCACATGTCTAGTGTACATGTGTATGTGTACATACATCGCCGTACGTATAGTATACATACATGTGTATACATCTCCTCGTTCCTTCTCTACACCTTGTAATTGAATGCATATTCGATCGCTCTTTACCATGCAAGATTTGTCAGACCTTTACACACGATTCCCTTTTGGTGTCCTTCTGTTTCTCCTTACCACTTGAAGTATCATTCCAACCTCTATCCTCTCCTCTAGACCCTTCTCCTCACCCTCTCATCCACTGCTCTATGCTGAGTCACAACCGCCATCTTTCTCCCTTTTCTGACCTTCCCCTCATATTCCACAGAATCAATGGTACTGTTGAAAATTACACCCTTTCCCTTTGTCAAAAGCGCTGCATCAGCAATTCCAACTTTTTGTAAGCCATCCTTTACACTTTTCGAAATGCTTGCGTGGAAAGAAACTGACAGCGTTCGACAATCCGATATTAGATAGTACTAGGTTGAATTGGAGTTGCTTGGAATAGTGCTTGCACTGTTCTGAATGTACGATATAGACTAATCTTGATGTGTTTATTAGCAGATATTTCAGCAGATATCATAATGAAGTACTATATGGTTACAAGCTTAACATCGGCATATACATCTGCGTGAGTTATTATTAACCTAAATGCCAATATCACTGACCATAGCAGCCCCTGGTATTTCACATTTTTACTTTTCATCACCATTGCATAATTCAATACACTGGAATTTAACAGTCCTTTTAAAATGTATATTTAGCATTTCTATCATGCTTCTCCGCCACAGCAGCCATTTATTGAATATGGGACTTCAAAAATAAATAACTATATATAAACTCTAGCTATTTAATTAACCTGCTCTCGTTGTTGGCCAGACCTGGTTAATAAGGGAGGGCTGACATTGGGATGTCCGAGTATAACTCATAGCGCCGGAACCATGAATATTTCAGACTTAACAAGACCTTGATAGCCTTGCCTGTCAGATGAGGATCAGCCAGCCACCTAATTGGATTTTTTCTCCACCTTTTTATTGCCTTAAAGCTCCATTTGCAGCCACTTAACTTGTCCATCATTTGCTACTAAATGCTGCTAATTTGGGTATTTTTTTTATCTTCTATACATGTACATCGTCTGATGACCCAGCAGGCAGGACGACCAACTTCATTCCATCCCAAACTTAGCTATTTTCAGAGTTGTGGAAATCGAATTCAAAGAACCTTACTACTGATAATTGGATAAATAAAGTTAAAAAAGATGCATCGGATGAATCTTCAGATGATAGCCTTCCTTTATTCAACCTCACATTCATTTGTGTATATCAGTGAGGGGTTCTATGACACGAAACCAGACCAAAGCAAGTAAAGTCAACAGTAAGATGTCGGTTCATTTGCGACGTTAAACGTCATCCCCCATTATTTCTTAATATCACATCCACAAATATATTATGACGAGAGACATTACCTAATTCATGTTCACTAGTAACTTACATCACATATCAGCTTGGTGGGTCTATAGTCATAATCCTTACATCTCTCGATATTGAGGCATAACTTGGTTTGTTTTTGTTAAACTCAAAATTTAAATTAAAACCACGTTTAGCATTACATTCTCTGCTTTGGTTCCTTTGGTCCATGCCATAACCATAAACCCTTCCTCAGGATTCCATGCTTCATTCTTCCCACCAGACTAGTACCTTCTCTTTGCTTTTTCTATCTGGTCCGATAGCTGGATGTTGGCATAGCCTCATTACATAGCTCACTGCCCTCATTATCGCTCAAATCTCCAGGGTGTCATTGCGGCGAATAAAAAGGCCAATGCGGCTGCTTCGGTAAAGGGACCGTAATCGGAAACTGGACCCAGCAAATAACTGAAAACAAAAGCCGGGGATCGGGTTATTGTCAACGCTTTTTACTTTACATAATTCCAAGCAAAAATGACTCGTTTAAGAATGTAAATTCTGCAGAAGTTATTCATTTCGTGATGGTAATAATTCATAATTCATAATTTCCTCGAGGTTCTATATGTGGCAATACGTCCATTCTCACGGCGAAATTATTGTCTCGCTCCCCTAAGATTCAGAAGTTCCTCTTTCTCGGCTTGCCAAGCAATATCCTGCTGATACCAGATAGGGAAAGCCACTCAGAGAAAGGGCTTTGTTATGAATGGTAATAATATCCCTCCATGGTATGTTCATTCCTCAAGCAAAATGGTCTTCTTTCCCAGCCTTCCAGCTAGAGGTGCCTGGGAATGTACAATGCAAAATGAGTGACATCATTGTTCCATTGTTGTTATTGATTCCATTGATGAAATACAAAGATTGTTCAGTACATGTATTATATATGTATACGTTTCGTTTTACTGATACTGGGTTCACTGGATGTCCATCATTGGAAACCCAAAGCTAACATTACACAATGCACCTACATTATTATGCCAAGTAGGTAATTGTCTACCCCTCCCATTTATAGACAGGAAATAACCAAATGCAGCCATTTGCAAGGCCACTGCTTTGCTGCATATACACACTAATCAATGAAATCCATGACGTTTTTGCTGATAGCTGTCGGTTTGGGGGAATTTGTATACCAATATTGGGTTTGCATTGTAATGGACAAAATAGTTTGGGTCGTGAAAGAAATGGCCAGATTATTTCCCCCCACTGACTCTACTATCAGTGCCATATTGTAAGTGCTAGACGCTGGGAATTTAGACCTAAACTGAGAATTAACAAAAACCTTGTTTATCTTACTAGATATACTCCTTGAAATATACCTTTTCCCCTACATAGCTCTTAATTGCATATATATACGTTTACCTTGGACATTGTCAAGTATGCGTTTAAGAGAGCTAAACATGGTAATACTCCGAAAAAACATGACATGTGGGATTTGTGAACAGAATAGATAACTGGGTGTTGTACATATCATCGAACTAGCATGAAAGCAAACTACAGCTCCTATGGTTTGTGTTTACATCCAGCGCTTGCAGGCTTTTTACTGTCTCTTCCTCGTGCTCAAGCATAATACTTGAATGGTGAATGGGCGAGGGTTGCATTTAGGGGTGGGACTAGAAAGGAGTAATACTCTTTTCTTTAAAAAAAAAAAGAACGCCCCACCACCGCAACAATAATTTGATCGGGAGAGCCGCCAGTAGCGAGGGCAAATATTGAATATATAGAAGAAATATTGAGATCAGCTTGTTTGAAATAGTGTTTGAACGCTCGCCAATATTTATGTTATACAGTGGAATGTTGGGGCAGATCAAACGGCCTAACACCGACTATTGAGGAGATTGTGAAGCCCCGGTAGACAGGAAAGCAGCCATTATTAGATTCCATCAATACAGTACAACTCCCTTAACCTACACTCGCTTGTTATGACTGTCAGAGCTCCATATCATATGGGCAGGCGACTGGTTGCTCAAATGGATTAAACGGATTATAAATGGGATCAACTGTATTCATGCCTGTTTCGATCCGGCTAAGTCTAGTCTAGTTGCCCTATATTCCAGGGTGATCAGCCTGACAGGAAGACATCCAGTGGAAAACCTAGGGAATGGAGCATATATATATTTTATTCTGTCTATATATGTTTGACAAAATGGAGACGTCCTTCTGGAATTTAATCCAGGTTTTCCAGGACATACAGGTGTTCAAACGTTCAATAGTAAAGTTGACGTTATCATATAATGGGTGTTTACCAATGGTCTTCCTTCAGAAAAGAACGAATTATGTATTTTTAAGAATCGATATGATAGGATAGACAGTTTTTGCAAGGATTAAGAGAAATACTAAGCTTTTGTAAAAGAGAAACTGCGAGGGAATTTCTCTGAGGCTATTCCCTGAGAAAAACACATTTATCAACTCTAAATTTTGGGCTTCTTTTATAAGCATGCGCTTGCTTGATGAGAGAAAACGCTCCACGCGTGTTTTGAGGCAACCGATCAATGATGTGTACCACTACACAATAGGAGAAACGATAACGGCCGCCACACGATAAAGCCTTCATTGCTTGAGTATCTTTTCCTCTGACTTTATATTGGTCTGGTAAATGCAGCATTCAAATAACAATAGGCCCGTTCTTACGTCCAACACCATATGGTTAGTGCGTGAAAAGGATGCAGAGAGAGAGAAGAGGAGAGAGAGGGAGGGTGGGTGTTGGATGGCGGAGGGAGAAGAAGTGCTGGGGCCTGTTGTATAAGCTAAGGAAAGGAAGATTGTATGTGAAAATTCTTATACTAAAACCCCGTACTTCGGTGGGCAGGAATACCAATGCATTGTGTGAATAGGATGTTCCTACCAGGTGGAAATTTCACGTTGGACTGATCTTCTTCCTTTCTACAGGTGAAGAAATTCCCACGAAAATCACTCTCCTTAGCTTATGCAGCAGGCCCCAGGTAGAATTGTGGTTGTAGTGATATTATCTGGGCATACATAAAGCATGACAATGTATAGGTGGAAACTCCATGGAAGTATTACCAATAAAATTTGCAAATCAATAACATTAATATTGTTGTAAAAAAATGAATCATCAAAAGTTCAGGTGCCTGTTGTATGATGTGTAGGTTGTGTCTGGGAATTTCAACAGTTTCCCACCATCCTTTGGTGGGTAGAAATACACAAATCCGTTTCTTTAGCTTATACAACAGGCCCCTGGACCCCTTCAAATCCATTCAGTCACAATGATCGTTTAACGTTGTAATAAACCCTTCAAATGAACGAAAAACAATATTCAAAATTCAAAAAACACCTCCTTTTCATCTCATCTGTCTGAAAATAGAAGAAATCATTTCCTTTCCTATTGTTAATATTGTCTTTCTTAAGGGGTTTTTACGAACAGTGGGGGGAAATAGTCACAGTTCATCAGCAAGAGACGTGATCGGATTGGAGCCTCAGTGATATCCCCAACCCCTTAAGTCAGCTGTTATTCTCGTATTTCCTCGCCTTGATGGGTTTGTCGACAATAAATCTCTGTTTCAATTGTTCCATAAAATTAAATCCGTCACACAGTCTCAGGGATCATGGAAAAACACTAATAAGACAGTTTTTCTTTTGCAAAGAGGAGTCCAAAGTACACAAAATAATTCTGTGTACGATAATATTCCAAAATATTTTGTTGTGTTTAACTGTCAGTTTAAAATTATCCTCTTAAGTAATTTAGAGGCGGTATTCATTTCTTATATGTACCAATAACCATGATTTTCAGATTTTGGATTATGCAATATTCTTCCAGTCATAAAGGAGACTAAACTACTAAAGTCGATATCATATTATTATCATAGGATAGGGTAATGGTAGGAAATTCTTTGAGGGATCATCTATTGAGACACTTCCATTTAGCGCATATATATCTAGAAGCCAATTGTACCGCAATGAGTCGGATCAACGATTAGCTTGTCATTAAAGGACACAATGCATCTTAGAAATAGATATATACTAGCTGGATGGTATAGATGGCAATACAATAGATACATGTTCACACACAGTTCCAGAAACAGAACATTTCAGACAGCTTTCAGACCAGCAGCTCAATACTTAATAATACACTAAAAGGAGTTCTGCAACAATTGTGACGCAACACCCAAGGGTTCTAATTTAATCGTGCAAACTACGCTACTTACAGAGAAAGTAGAATGTCATCTGTTTAATCATCCCCAGGTAATATAGCGTGTGGGTGTATATTTATACATATCACTGTCTATCCCATTAGAATCTACATCCATTTGGTGATCTCGGCGATGATCATTTTGCAGCCAGTCGCGTGTAGGTATGACAAGTTTATACACAGGCAATTTATTCAAACTGTCTGCTAGATCAGGCCCCACTCGCCTAAAACACACAAAGCAGGTCCCATATGTACCATAATCATATTTCAGCCATCTTGCTGAACGTGCTTGAGAGGAGATAAAAAAGCTGTTAGTCGTAAATTTGTACGGTATTAATGTTTTAAGGAAGTGTCATCCTCCCCTGTCTTTCCCCTCGCCAGAACCTAGTAAAAGAAATGTTCTATGGTAAGCATCAAACTACATAATATATATGAAAAAAGATAGTATTATCTTTTAGGTGTAGCTTTATTTCTTCTAGTCAACATCAGGTCATTAATTTTGCTTTTAGCCACATGTCAAAACTGATTTTACTATCCCAAGAAGATAAAAAATGTTTCAAAATGTCGTTGTCTGTTGTATTCAAGAGCCTGTGTATAACTTTGTTTCTTTTTCATTCGCAGGAAGAACGACAGACAAAGAATATTAACGCATACAAGTAATGGTGAGTAGAAAAGCTATTTTTTAGAGTAGGATTTAATTTCAAAATCAATATAAAAAATACAGGAACACTAGAAAATGAAATTGGACATTTTTAGGCTTTATTTTTATTCTTCCGTTCTTCAAATGCCTGGATTCATATTACATTTTTGTACATTTATACACATTTCTAGTTTCTGTGAACAGTGGGGTATGTCTCGACGGTTCATTTAAAGCGCCAGATCCTTTAAATCATATATTCGTTATTTCTTCATGTCCCTGTATAACTCTTATCTTCTATTATCCATGCTTATCCAGTGTTGATATATGGCTATGTTACAGTGTCTAGGAGGTGTATTAATATATTCTAAGCAGTACCTAACAGATATGGACATATCTCAGGGCATTGCTTTCAATTTGCCATTTTGTCACAGTATAAACCACTGCTTTTACCTAAGGTAGTTCAATCATCCATATTAATAATTCGAATGCTCAAAACGAAGACAAAACATGTCACCAATATACATTTATATATGCGATATGGACAATTGTAGATGTAACGATGTAGAAAAAATTTCACTAATGGAAAAATAGCGATGTTAGTCAGCAGTCATTTAGTTGTCTATGTAAATTAATTAAAGAGGGTAAAATTGTATGTACGCACGTTTGTATGCATACCCAAATGTAGGTTACGTGTACGCGTATATACATGCTTGTCTAGATGATGTATTCATGTAACCATGAATTATGTGATACTTGTGTGGGAGATTACCATATCATTTGAAATCGCAGATGTCAAATATTATCACATCATCATGTGCCCAAATTATAATTCCGGTTATTATTCTACGTGCCACAATTGCTGGGAGTGAAGACTGGTGCTATCGTTAACCTGAATGCAATAGTAACTGAATGCCCCAAATCTACATGTATACCTTAAAAACGCTTCCATGAATACCATGAATACATTGCTGTTGATACGTTGTTCCCCGCTCAAGTAACACCTGCTGCCTTCATGCATTATTACAAAGTCTGTCAATCATTATTAGGCACACTAGCTGAGAGCAAAATGACAAAATTGCTACTGTCAAAGGCGCAGAACATATTCTCTGACAATTTGAAGCGAAGGAAAATCACTGCATTATCTACTTTATAACATTACTCCACATCAGGGTAACTGCGGACTCCTAAATGGTTTAACCAGTGCGGAGAAGCTGCCAAAGCTCCTTCTTCACGCCACATCGTAGACTATAGGATTCGAGACAGGGCGATGACCATTGATTTTAAGTTTATCTCATAGAAACTGATGTGGTTGTCGAGCTTTAGAATGGTTCACATGGAACAGCACATGCATAGGTCTATGGATGTGGAAAGATCATACTGCGGTAAATGTCAATTGCACATATTCTATAGTCTGGTATGAAGACCTGCATATCAGAAATAAATCAGTCTGAAATCTTAACAAAACGAAAGTGATATACGTATATATACGTGTTCTCCCACCTTTCCTGTTGCTAATTAGTTTGCAACTTAAATTTTATGTAGTTTATGGCAGACCAAATAGTAAAGAATCGAAATAGAATATGAAGCTATCGAAGGTAAATCACTTACATTAGATGATTGCATGGTCAACCTGTAGAACAGGATAGACATGATATTTATCCTATAACTAAATCTACATACGAAAACACATCTCATGGGCCCTTATAACATATTTATGTTTTTGCAATACCTCCGGTTCAACAATAGACACTGCTCATCATAAAAAGTGATTTGCTACGCATCTCCGCATGCATTGCAACGTTCCACCACCTGTCTACGACGATTACACAAAGTAGTGTATTTGTAAAACGTTATTCATAATTCATTAGTCAAATATATCATTGTAAAACATCAACTTATAATGGCCCTGCTGGAATGGCCCGGGTCTCTCTTCCAAAATGATGTCTATTATCAATACTCCATTGGCTGAGTACACAGGCTTATGCTAGTCAATGTCGCCAAGGCACTCAATTCTGCATATGTTATTCATGGGATGTTTTCGCAGGAGCTACTCCTACCGCTGCCTTGTTGGGTCTATGCTTGGGAGTGAAAGGTCGCATGTGCCCCTATACATAGCAATAGCATTCGATTATTGTTATCTCTTTCCAACTTCTAATATCTGTCTGAATAGGCTGTTATCGTGGAGGTATATCCAGCCCAGGATATCTGGAAAGCTGATAAAGATAATCATAGAGGTCTATAGGGATGGGGAATGGTAGCACACAAACAAATGAGTTAGATTATCCGAGTATGAGATACAAATGTTAAAACTGCAGCCAGATCCAGACAGTTTTATCACTTATTTAAAGCTGTGTAAAGGCATAGGAACAACGAAAAAATATAGTTATAAAGAAATGATTGTTCCCTGCACTATTTATAAACATCATCCTTGTATCATTTATATCAATACCATTCCGGAAGGAAATATGACTAGAGGTCAGGAACAACTCTCCTAGTTATGTAGGCCTACAGGCCTTTCGGAGACCTCATCGTGCTTTGACTATATTTTCCACGACTAAATATATTATGTACACTATATATACAGCCAATGGTATGGGAGTCTCTTTGTAGATAAGACTTTCAATAATGATCAGCACTCTTTCATATGGAATTATGGCTTGACTCTCCCAAACACATCTTAACACTTTCTTTCGATTTATGACATGCAAAATGCCCACAAGAACAATTATAAATCATTTTTTTATCAAATCAGGTATATAACAAAAAAGTGATATGAATCTGAACATAGGTCAGATCTTATTTTTCTTTTTTCAAAGCTTTGAAACGCCATTTAAAGGCAGGATTTTAGAATGACTAATTGTTATATCTTTGTAGATATGAAATTAACAATATGAGAAAGATAAATACGTCATGTATCAAGGTTCACCAAAACCTAGCTATTTAGTCTGTCATATCCACCAATCGTTGTTAACCCGACGATAGACATGCACTCAAGTGCTTTGGGCTTGAGAGGTTTACTCTCCTAAACTTTTGGTGTACACAAAATATGCTTAAACAAGCTAAACACAATGTTAGGGTCTTAGCATGCAGTATAAGGAGCACAAAACAGTTTGATTGAAAAATCAATACAGCTTGTGATAATTACCTATTCATCTTACTAACACTCGTAGATGATAAGCAATTTTAGGAGAGAGTTTTTTCACAATATAGCATCAGCGCATCATAACACCAACCCTGGATCAAGCATCCCATCGAAGTAATTGCTTTTCCAAAAGCATGTCTATTTCAATCAATCCAATAACCATTGTAATCATATATGGATGGAACGACTGCTTAAAACGCCGGGCCAACGTGCCTGAGGCCTATTGGAAACCAAGTCCTCTTAGTCATTATTGAATAGATTGCCTGAGAATTGTTGGTAAAATCGCTTGCATAGTTTTTGTTGTTCGGAGGGGGGATTGCCTACGTTTCCCAAGTCCATGCAGCCATCATGGTTGGTACTGTTTTTATTTTCTACTGATACATCATGGTTATTTTTATAATCTTTGATGGAAAATCCATAATCCATCATTTTTCCCCCACAAGTGCGGAGACCATAATCATGTTAACTCTTTATCAATAACATTTTGTACTTGGAGTTTTTAACAAAAGTTAGTGAAATATTGCGATACATTTTGCCGATGGTTTTAACTTGCTGAGTAGGAGCATTAATTATATATTCGTTCGTGGTATAGAAGAAAGTTTATGTCATTTAGAAGATTTCTCATACATTCATATGTTGGTATATATATGGAATGTGACCTAAGACCTGAGGGCAATAAATATCATCTTTAGAGGTCTATGCATAAGTCTGCTTTGATGTCAGAAAAACAAGCCCCAAATTATTCTGTGGTCTGCAAAAAAGGGTTCAACATTCATAGATATTTTAACCCTGCACATAAAAGCAACAACACAAAGTTGCCAAAAGATGACCCGGGGCGAATACAAGGTGCAGAAGCATGGGTGAGTTTGGGTCGTCCTTTTCATCTTGAACGGTTCTCTAGAGACCAGATGGATTCACATCAATATACCTTCTTCTTCCACTAGGATGGACAGAAGGTCCTTTGTAGCGAGTAAAAGGCACAATATATGCATAGATAGAAATCTGCAATACCTTATGCACAGGAAAGGACCATGGTTTTCCCAAGGCACAGCTGACCGTGCGAACTGAAATAGGTGCGAGCCATTTTGTGACAAGGATACAAAACCTCCTCAAGGTCTGGATATCCCCTGAAAAGTACCGGAGCAAGAAGAATATATAGATCAAAAGAAAACCCCCTAGCGAATCGAATACTCCCGGTCGCTGTATGCCTGTCAAATCTCCATATATCATTTTCAATATAGGTGCGTGAATTATGATGTGCTCAAGAAGGATTTGGAAGATTCTGGTACAGGAATCGTCGGCGGTCTTAAGTGAAAACCGCCATTCATTCCATTTGAGACATTCCGCTTTTGCCCAAACCATTATAGGCTACGTTCTTATGTCCTCTAAAGGATAAGGCTATTCACAGATGACTCGAACATCTTTAGAATAATAAGACATTTCCTTTCCATTTTCAATTTAGGATGAAACAGCCGGCAGCCAATTACTATTCTTTGTAGTAATTCTTCAAACTTCAAACTGATATAATAATATCAAAATAATATTCCGTTGCCTTTACTCATGCAGTTTGATTGCTCACCACCTAGCACAGAACCTTGAAAATGTAGACAAAAGAAAACTGATAGCCAGAAGTCGTGATGAAGGACGTAGAAACCTCAAAACCCTTGCCCCTAAAACTGCTAAAATTCAAAGCTCAATCATTTATTAATGTCAAGACCGAGGCGCACAGAATCGAAGACCGACACATGTTCATCAAATACATTGATACAGAATTAATGGAAAAAAGATAAATCAGCATGTTACCCATTCCGTATCAGGATAGTCATAGCCTGTGAAATCTCATTGATTTTGTTTATTGTATTACAAGGAAAGCATTTTTCTCCTTCCACTTCTGTTAAATATATAGTCTGTCAAATTTCATGGGTTTTATTTTATTGTATTTTATTGTATTAGAAGGGAAACATTCACCCAATCTACTTCTTTTAACCATGTAGTATACAGGCGCTTTCACAGAACCTTTAAGGATAGATCCTTCTATGAAACGTTACACTTAAACATTGTAGGGATCCATACCTGTAAAGAGGCCAATCCGTATCTTATTATATATATGCACAGTATTACATGCGTTGGTAGCCAAACTTCATTGTTCAAAGTAGTAATGTAGTAAAATTAGCTTTAGAGAGACATGAAACTATGTCAAGGTAACAAATCAAGGCATGAACTGGAAGAACTCTAATTTGAGAAGTTCCCAACCTTTTTGTCAACTCCACACCTATTATGGCAAATAAAGAATTATCTTATCTTGTCTTATTGGCCATTATTCGTGGCATGTTTTGAAACTTATGATGCTCTGGGAAAATACTTGGCTCATCTACAAGATCTGTTTATTTTTTTTAAAAAAGTTTTATTGACAGAATTTTCACATACTGTGATATATCTCATTCGTCAAATTCGCATCCGTCAAATTCTGTATTTATTTATGTGGACAAATTTCCTATGGAATATGCATGGCATGCTCCTCACTGTTCAGAGAGAATGATTAATTGCTGTATTTGTAGTTGCATACAATTTGATGAAGACACCAGTGACATAGATCTAAATAGGTTCTATACCATAAGTTAAAGGTAAATACCAATGTTTAATACAAACATGAATGAATCATGAAATTTTCTTTAAACTTTGGATTTAGAAAGAACATGGTTAGGGGAACCCAAAAAGCCCCCAAAAACCATATGTCATTGGATTAGTTTTTATTTCAGGGACCACTGAAATTTACTACTGTTCACTATAGAAGTCTATTGGAAAACGGGTCTTTTCTGCATTTTCCCCAATAGCATAATTATGATTGAATCATACGATTTTCTTTAAAATCTTCATGTACATTGCTGACATGTTATTCTACCCTTTCAATTAAAAAAATAAGGGGTCATTGAACTAAAAAAAAAAGTTATTCAGCTAAGCTTGTATCACAATGAGTTTCCCCCATTGAAATCAATAGTGAATGGAAGTAAACTTCACTCATCCCTAAAACACACAATAATATGATAACATCCAATTTTTCTGGCATTTTGTATTCCTCCAACCATGTTCTTTCCCAAGACAAAGTTTGAACAAAATATATTGACTTCTAGAGTTTCATGCATTAGTTCCTTGAATTCCCGCAGCAGGCAATGCTGACAACACTGGTATTTACCTTTAACCCAGATTTGACAACTAATATGACGTCTGAATAAAGTTCACTATTATTAATTCCTTTAACCGGCAGTTCTGACAGCACTTTGAATACTCCCTGCGTACTAAAATAACTGACTGGACTTTAAGATCAGATAACATTAGAATCATTCTTTTGGGGCTAGGTCCCATGATACCGTTAGGTAGTCCACATAAATAAACATATATACTTTATAGTTTATATCTGAAAAAAATAGATTAATGATAAACCGATTTCACAAAACACAAATAGTTGTGCTCCGGATAATAAACTCCTCGCAGATTCTTCTTCCTAACGAATTCTGCCATATAAATAATGCGTCTGAGGAAAACAGTTGGATTTGAAATACATGCTTGATTAAAATACACTGACTGACATTATTTTTATATCGTGATTTAAAGTTACAGAATCTTTCTGATATATCCATACGGTCGGCGATTGCATGCTACTAACAGTGAACATAATCATTTCCAAGGCCAACAGTTGGTATGACTATACTCACTACAGCATCCCTTCGTCCCTCATCAACCTCAATACGCGTGGCTGGAATAATAGATAGCACACAATGCTAAGACCACTGGCCAGCGCCATAGAATGCCTGCCTCTAGAATAGTTGGACATGGCACGCAAACACAGAAGCTCCCTGCAAGCGAAGGATGGCAAATTAGATGTGAAATTCTAAACCCTCGACTTGTTCCCATACACACGTTGCGTAATTATAAACCCGTTTTGACACAGGGCCAGAAAAAAGGATGTTCGTGACCGCTGGGGGAAAAGTGAGCTTGCACTGGACATTACTTAACTTGTGGGGGGCCTTTAAGGGCCCAACGCCAGCGCTGACATTTCCAAGGTCGGTGAACGCCATGCCACCACTATAAATGGTTTTCATGTGATGAATGCAAGTAATCACGAGGGACCCTATGAGAAATGCCTCCCAGCATACAAAAGCATTGACAGTCTGAAGCTCGCTTGGCAAGGTACATGGCTTTGAATTAAACGTTGAAGAAATATTGGTTGTTCTTCGCCAGACCGACCGAGGTCCTTCCTATAATTGATCACTTGACCGATGCGTCAAACACGAACCTTGATTAAAATAAGGTATAAAATGACATACGCTTCGAATGTCCGGCTGACAAAAAGCAAACTCTTGCGTTGTCATAAAGTTCAGACTGCCTTAATCATCGCTGAGGGGACCTTGTAATTCGAGAAATAAATCAAAACTATGTCTGAACTTTTGTCTCCTCCAATAAGGAAACACTGTCTATAAGACAACAAGGGACAGCTAAGGGAATGATGTAAAGGGTAAGCAACTAGATATAGTATGGAACTTGTGTTTTCAAGGTGGTTTGTGCCATTACTCAAGCTTTCAACTATTCATTCCAGTGTGTGTTGTATCGCATGAGGACCACTAGCTAGCTATGACTTATCCCAAGCATAGCCCTTCCCGACCCCTGTCACAATACTTCTCTGTCGGCACTTACTGATGAGGACCAACAAGCTTTATAGTTAAGTGTCCTAGGTCCTCTGTCACTGCGCTCCTGGGTAGAGATGATGAAGCTGTAATTAAGGGGTGATTTACTGACAACTTCTATGTTGGTGTTGCATGTCATCATTGTTTGTATTTTATACATTGCCTCGTCTCCCTCTCAGTAAGCTCTTAATTGGGAATCGTAATAAATGCCGAAGGATTTAATAGTGGGATTCTAAATATGCCCACTATTGTGGCATTTAGGTTCTGTGACTATTGTCTGGCATTATATTGGTGTTCATGTGTAAGCGCTAGAAGATAGTAAGATTGGAAGCACTGCATATTGGACAATGTGACTAATTGGCCTGCTGATGAAGGTTGTGGTTGTGTCTGACACCTTTTGAACGGTTTAATTTCATCCAAAGGCCACGATCCTTGGGAAACTTTTTAAAGATTCTAATAAATATTTTATATGGCATTCCATACATGTTACTGCAATGTTGCGGTTGGGAATCTTCTTTACCTAGGACCTGCTATTTTCGGAATGTCCATCAAACATCATTAATTCTTTTTCTTACTGAACTTGTCTTGGAATTGAACCAATGCCATTCAGTATCACAAACTTCTCGTTATTACAGCAATGGCAGCAATGCTACTCAATGATACAATTGAAACGATACCTTACATAATGTGCTGAGTGAATCGTTATGTCTTATGCTAAACAACTCAAAAGTTACTTGTAAGTATCGAAAGACAAAAACTGTTGCCCATGATAAAAGTACCAAGTCTGCACCATCAGCTCCAATAACAAAATCCATATCTCTATCTGAAGCAAATCCATATTTAAACAGAGAAACTGGGAACCCAAAAAGTGGTCCTGTCATTTGATAAGAGTCCAACGCACTGGGAATGGAACACACGTATGTAAAATAACCCCCTTGGGTGTCTCTCCTATACATTACAGAGTTCGGAGAAAATGTCGCCCAGAAGAAAAAAGGATCCATCCATTCACAAAGAGAACAGATCAAGAAAAAGCTTTCCAAACATATGCCATTGCATGTCGTCCATCGCACCCTTTTGCTATCTACGCGGCCTGAAGCATTGTCTCCCAGCGTTATACTTTATGATCCTGTTTAGGCCAAGCACTGCACGCACCGCTAGAGACAAAATTGGATTTGTTATCCCAGCATTGCCGAACGCTATATGGAGGTTTTTACCTAAAACACATATAGCAGTTTTTGGGCTCAATGTTTTGTGAGCCTAATGAGAAATGTCATGAAGGGTTCTTTAAGCTAAACCTACGATATTGATTAATCTCATGATACCGTAGACTATATGATATATAGTTCGGGATTACATATAAAATGGCATCATCCAACATTATTGTGGGGTGTTGGTCTGTTAAGTGGCAGCAGTAGTAGACTAGCGATGGACTTGGTTGGTCAAAAATGGCTCCTTGCTTCCATAGATATTCTGGTATTAGATGTAATTTCCTCTGGATTGCAGTCCCTTTTTGTGATATTAAAGATAATAATTATACTTCAAGGATCTAACTTGAGATGCTATATTTACTCATCACGATAGAATATATGTTTTAATAATACGTTTTATGAACAGTGCTTTCATTTGTTGGCGTATATTATTATCATATATCGTATACATAGTCATGAGGAGCGAGATGCATACGCTGATAGAAATCGTGGTCATTGACCTATCGTTCATCTGAGATATGGAGAACAGAATGAAATAAACTAATTAAGATGCACGTAGACGTAATTTATACACCCAATTACAGACATACCGCTTTCGGTCATGAATAGAATTATGCTGAATTTTAAAGCCTGTATTATATCGATCAATGATGTATATAAATTGACTTTGATCAATCATCTCTCACAGCTTAAATATAGAATCATTTGTATGGTATCCGCGCGATAAATGCATGTACTTTAGAAGATGAAATTGACTGCAGGAGATGAAAGTTACAGTTCAACCATATTCATTTTAATTTTAATACCTTGACAATTTGCAGTAAAAGGATCAAATTTCATTAGAACCACCCTAGGAGACGTTCTATTCACAGATGTAATGAGATTGGAAAAGGACTGCGGTATTTGTCTCGCAGCAGTGTTGAGTGGTCTTACGTGATAATTTTGCATCATGCAATTTAAGAGTGAAACACCCAACTCCAGTGTGAACATAGTTACATTAAAATGTCATTTAATATAGAAAGGCCGTTACCGATGTAGCCAAATTGCATCTGATTATATCAATAACTGCAATATGATAATAACAAAATCTCAGATTAATATGGTAAGGCAATATGTGAATCCAGATAAATCATTCCTTTCAATCTGCTGGATGAAAGGAAAAAACTTCATGTGATCACATTAAAGTTGACCATAAAAAACTGCTTTAATTCCCAGCTATTGTGACAAAATAAATCTGATCAAATCTACTCATATTATGACTTATAAGGCTGAATTTATTAATATTCGGTTGCTCTTATAAATATCTTCACACAAGAATTTGAAGTAGACTCGGGTAGGAGATAAAGGCCGCCGATGAGTGATAATAAGTGAAGCCACTGAATGAAAGGATTTTAGCGGGTCTCCGAAATATGAAATAAGGCCTAACAAAATCCTCCATCATTTTGATCAAAGGACCTTGTTGGAAAATAACGGAACAAAAATTAGAAAATCTTTAGTTTTTGACTGACGTTAACTGAGAGCGCAACATTAAAGATCACTGAAACGCAAGATATTTTAAAATGAAAATGGAACTTCTATCAATATCGCTATATTGTCAATTAAATGTAATGGATTTCTAAATGCCTTTTGATTGTGCACAGATTTCTCGAATTAGGTTAGTTAAATATAGTGATTTAATCCCCTTTTGGATCTACCTCAATATAAATTATTCTCCTCCATTAGGGGTTTTATGTTTATAAATAGAAAATAGATTACCCCGATATTCTTACGTCAATGAGCATGTTGAGTTATTTTTAGCTCTTAGTCCTTGCCATCACCCTCTTCATATCCGCAGATGATCCAATAAACTGCTTGGTCTGTTTGATAGGGTTTTATTTCTAATTCAGTCTGATACTGTTCCCTGTCTCAGCTTGGAGAGCCATTTGACTGCATTTGTCCTTCAAAGGAAGTGTAGACATTTTCCAAAGGAGACAGTTATTTCCCGTTCCTTTAATACTCTCTTAACTTATATTAACTGACGGCACCGACCTTGAAGCCTCAAAATGAAATCATATATCAAGGGAAATGATTTCAATAGGCCTATCATTATTGTAAGCGTTTTCGGTCAGTCAAGGCTTAAATAAAATTTAATATTGAATTGCGAGTTAATACCGAAACTTAAGTCCTCTTCCTTAATATGTTGTCATTGGAATGTCTTTATTCAGCTAGGCTGGTGGGCATTATTTCAAATGATACGAACATATTATAAAATCCACATTTCTGAGCAAATGGGAAAATGGATTTTAGATAAATGGATGGCTTAGATAAAATATTTAACTGTTTTCTACTTTATGGACTTACCCGATATATGACACTGTATATTAGATGTACTATCCATTGCTGAGAGCCCCAAAACATTGAACTGGCGTCAGTATAAATTGGCGAACTGAGAGGGCACGTCCTCTTAATGTCAGGCAGGCTGGATGAATGACTAGAAATATTAGGCATCAAGGACCACATTCTCCAATACTGAACGGATCAGTGTAAATGTATTGGGCGCGTAAATTGCAATAAAAGACCGATTGTTACATGAAAATGTCATTGGGCGCGACGACCCCATTATCCCAGGCTGGGAAGGAGTATTTTAGACATGGGCTGAGTTGGCGAAGGGCGCTGGCCCTGATAGCAAATATTCTACAACATTTGAACATATTCTTGAACGCTATTGGCAACCGTAAAGCTGGTGATGCTGACATATCACATAATTTCATAGCATTTCTTTATTATTCAAAACCGAATTTCTTCCGTCAGATTCATGAATGTTGGATTGGCACAGGTTGTAGCTGTTTTCCCATGACTGTAGTAAATACATGCAACAGACACAAAATGGTTGTATTATCAGAGTTTTAGCATTTAATTAGTTTGTTAAAAACTTGAAGATGGAGATGTGAAGATGGATTCATTTTTGTGGTCAATCACGTGATAGTTCAACGACCCGATATACCTAAAGTGCAGAGGACAAAGTAGCGTGATTATTTACTGCGGGACTTGCTGTTTCACAATGGTTTCTGTTTTAACTTGAACTTTGCATAGTAAGAAACGCAAAACGTATAGAGGCTGTCGGTTTTGAATGTAAGATATATATTTCATGTACTCACATATGATTTACCCGCCCTTTCAGTTGCATTCATGGACAACATATTACAGCTACATTTTCAGTTATATAACAAAAACGATCTTACCAAATTTACTCATACTATGACTTATAGGTCTAAATTTATCAATATTGTGCTGTTGTATGTTTATGCAAGAATTTGAAGTCAAACCAGTCGAGAGAAAACGGCCAACAGTGAGCGATAATAAGAGATACCACCGTAGAAATGGATTTCAGCGGATCACCTAAATATAAATCTGGGCATTTATGAAGCCTTGTAGCAAAGAAAGATTGGACAAAATCCTTCAAAATTTGGTCAAATGACATTTATTGATGGGTTGAAATATGACGGACCAAGAAGAAAATCTTTATTTTCTGGCCCGTGTACCGAGAATGCAGCTTTAATGTGAGATGGGAGGGAAGGTTACCGGACATTGCAGACTGTCTATTCCACCTCTGCTATACTATATCCTCAAAGCAGACTTTTATCTCCTATATATCTGAATAACACCAATGAAGGCTATACATTAGTGTAGTATATTACTTCATTAGTACTGGTCCTGGGTATGGCCATAAAGTGCCTTTCTGTCTCTTTTCTCTGTCGCTCTCTCTCCCTTCTTCTCTATCTCTTTTTCCTGGGTATGATCATAAACTGTCTCCCTCTCAGCTCTCCCGCCCTTGAAATAACCATATTAAATGTGTTGATAAGGGCGTAAAGCAACCAATCTCACTCACTTACTTCATTAGTATTACTCGCTGAGTCGCGGCGTAGCTGGTGTTTGAATCTTCCCGCGGTAGCCTTCGTCACGTGCACCCGTACAGTAAAATGGTCACGTGAGGGGGGCGTGGTCCTTCCCGTGCTATACACCCATATACAAGTATATAGGTTAACATATATTTTATTATCAATTATGTTGTTATACATACTACAGACCAAATGTACTGTATAGCATAGGTAGCTGAGAAGTCTAGCTGAGCTGTGTGAAAATGTTTAGATATCCGTAATTCTGAATTGATTATAAGTATTCAATTTCATTGTTAGTGGTGTAGAGATATTTAGATGTAAAATAGCACATTATCATGTTGAAGTTGTAGTGCGACACATGATGATATAAGACTATACGCAAATATATCTTTTTTTCATGTACAGGGTAGCGCTCTGAAACATCAAAGGTGGATAATGCCTTTTTGAATGACGTATTAAAATATTAATATTGGCCTTTAATGAAATAAAACAAAATATATAAACTTCGCCATTTGGCCTCCTCAAAGCTCCTCTCCTCCCAATGAATAGGCAGCAGGAGAGTTTGGATCCAGGCACCGGCAGCAGGCTACACACTCTCCTGGTGGCCGTATATCATTACCGTCAAGCTGCGGCTGATTAAAATCAGATCCAAGAGAAATAGTCTTTAGACAAGTCTGACATGAAGTCGTATAGACAGAGAACAATCTTCAGTTAATGACAATATCTTGGGGGTAACTCCACCACCACTACCCCCACCACCACGAGGTACAAGCTAAGAAAGCCAACAGTTGTACAAATTAGCCATTCAGTTGTGGGTAATAATATCTCTAGTTTGAATCCGGTTAGAAAGTGAGTAGACTGGCATTACTGCCTGCCTACATGCAGGGACTGGGAGGTTAGATGGGAATAGAAGACACTTAAGAAGTAACATATTCGAAGCACGTATGGTATTGATATTGCATTCGAAATTGATTCCGTAATCTGGTTAGGAATCAGGATCTTCAAACATTTCTTTTTGAATCGGAAATAGATTAGGATTTATGCTATAGGAAGTCCTCCTTTTCTCTTACAATGTTTTAACCTTCATATGGACATGTAATTTTAAAGTGTAATGACGTCTGATAAATAAGTTACAGGCATAGAAAGATAGTCAAGCATAGACATTTAAGGCACCCTGTATTCGTTCTAAATTGTGTGCTCCTCCAACACATCCTAATAACCTGCTCTGCGAAAACGGGTCTTATGTGCTTAGATATGAAATGTAAAATGTGTTATAGGACATATTATGCTGCAAAAATTATGTTGATACGAAAAACAGAAGCCAAGATATAAAGTTTTGAAATATGATGTGTTGAAATGGGGTAAATAGCCAAAACTGCTGTACGGTTTTTACTTGCCGAACTTTAGTTAAACCCTTATATGATTTCAAAATGCGCATCATTTTCAATAAATTGAATAATATATTGCCATTTCTCTGAAAATTTAAGTAATTCAAATCTGTTCTCAGTATCTTAATCATCAGAAAATTCTCTTTTGACTTTATTTAAATTTGAAACAATTTTATGGCATATAGGTTTTCATGGAAACCAGAATCCTGTTAAACGTCATTATTGATGATTTGGACGTTCCATTGAATTCATGGTTACCATGGCAACACTAACAAAATTTTCTCCAAAGTTTTCCGCCACGCTATAATCTGTGAAAAATTTCATTTTCAATGGTTTTTTGAGTAAATTTTGTGTTTTTAACAGTTTTCCTTTTAAATAATGCCCCTAGGGCTATCCAAGTAAAAACCTTTAAGACCAATATCATCCTTAGTCTAAAAGAAGAATAGGCGTATTTCCGATTTACATAGATGAAAATTAGGTAGAGGTAATTTCTGTTTTTAGGAAACCACATTCAAAGAACTGAAAAAATGTCTCATTTCATAACCTTCATAACCGTAGTTCTTTTAAACAAGGGATCTGTAAAAATGTTTGAGATGGGGTTGATTTTTCTAGGTATAATAAACTGTGTGTAGGGGGGGGGGGGGCGCAAACTGGAAACACACCTTATTCTTTTTTGGCCTTACCCAATTTTACCACTAGGCGGATGACCGCGCGGGCGTAAGTATCAGTATTCTCACTGTGAACAAAACAATAGAGTGACAATGAAGTTGACCCAGCTAAAATAACCTAGCTTAAAGATAGCTGCACACGGAATGGAATTATTTTTTTATTTCTACGTGGAAGGAATGAGAGGAATGTAACCCAGGAGCCGGAGGTGGTTTGGTTGGGTAGCGATGCTTGCACAAATCGCTTTATATCAAGACGGTTTGCAAGCTTCACTGCCCGGGCAGGCGACCACTTTCTACAGGAAAATTCTCTACTTCTTCTCATTGACATAAAACAACAGGATGGAAATAAATCATAAAATCTCACCGAATTAAGATTATTTTTAGGTATTGATACCCACATGAGATTAGAAAATAATGAGCCTTAAGTCGAAAAAAGGGATTTTGAGATATACCATCATATTTGAAAAGATGGGGTTAAGTGGATTCCAACGATGTTAACATTTAGGAAATCTAAAAAGTATTTTTATATTATAAATGTTTGGAAAAAAGGTTTGCAATATTTCTCGGTGGACAGTTACTAGGTAAGAAGCTAAATATATTCCATAGGTTGACCTTAGAAACTCAAGTGTATATTTAGTACACTGTTCTGAAATTTGGAACATGTATTTATACTACTTTTAAGCGCTAGATATTCATACTTGTACGTGTGGAAATGTTGTAGACCTGCATAAAATATTTTCTAAATCAAATCAGATACTCCAAAAAATTTATTTGACGAATATTTTTATCTAGATTAAAAAGTAGGCAATATGAGCTTAAGTACAAATGCCAAAGCAAAAGCATGGTTATCTAGCTTATGTAGATACAGTGCAGAATAACCCACACAGTATTAACTGGCCCTTCGGTTTCAGAAGAAATTATTATCTAATAGAGAACAAATCCATTCATTTCAACTCAAATTACTACAAAGTTAGCTAGCAGATTATTAAATATTTGAAATGGTTGAAAGATTTTCAAAATTAAACCAAAACAGTGAAAACTGTTTCGGATCTTAAACGTTAGAATATCACAGTTGCGATTGTTTTAACGAAGATTTCGTCGCCACTTAGTTCAGTAGATTGTGTGTACTGTGAATCCCAATAATCCTTTGCTATTAGAAGCTATTAGAAGGAAAAACACATTTGCTGCTCGACAAACAGTAATATCAACGAAAACGGATTCAAGGATAACAGCAACTGAAATCGCGATAGAGTTTCTGCAATCTCAATCAATACTTGCCATACATAACATACTGGAAAGGCAAATACCGACAAGTTTCCTTCTCGGACCTTCCCCTTGGACCTTTCTCTCCTAGGAGCTTTCCCCCTAGGACTTTTTCCCTAGGGTGTGTTTTGATATAATTTACTTACTGATAACAGTAATTAATGATGTTATGATTAGCTTAGATGATATTACGTAATATTCTATAACTCTATCTAAAAGATTATCCATTGAAAGAGTTATTCATATACTGAACAATGTCAATAGTTTCAACAAAAACTACATTTCTGACAAGTGGCAGTGCACTGAATGATACCTGGAACTTACTAAAAGTTTTAAATCAATATGCAGGAATCAGAAAATGTTCATGAATGATTCATGAATTTCTTACAGAACATGAGCGTCCATAACTATTCAAGTCTGGGCGTCTGAATTTCTTCTTTTCAGAATTACAGGAACGTGCCATCTACCTAGACCTGCCGATAATATTGACAGAATTCTAAATTACTTACCAAAAGTCTCAATACTTGTCCAACTGTTGCTGCAGAAGTATTCCGAAAGAGCTCTACTCAAGTCTTCGATTGATGTACCGCTCCATAGCAATTTATAATCTTCTCACGGCATTGGACTTAGACAAGGTCTTTGGTCTGAGACAAGAGGCTGCTGATTCATATTTCCTTTGCATTACACTATCGTTTTCTCAGTGGTTCAATGGCAACATCTTGAATCCTCGTTAGAAGCAGTGCATTAGCATAGCAGCTGGGGATAGAAATCTGTTGAGCAAATACTGCACACGCCTAAGTCAACAGTCTGAGACATGGTGCTGCATTTATTCTTCAACGTTTCAGTCTTCTTATAGGATAATAAAGCTAGCTTGATGACACACCAGGAAAAAAGCTCACACAACACAGACATCATCAAAGATGCGTGCCACAAATCGAAAGTACTGTAACGTTGACAAGATCCTGGATAAGGTATCCGAGATGACCGTGTTCATGTCTATGCAATAATGCATACATCATATAATGATGTTACAACAAAGGGGTGTATTCGTGGCCTTTTGCAAATGGGAATGGGGAGTACACTAGTCTTGTATGGTTTACACATTCTCCAATATACATATCAATGGCTGCCTAAAAATGAATAGATCTATACTTGTGATTTCTGGGATTTGGTTTAAGATATGGATTCGAATTAATCTAGAGTGTGACCTCATATCAATAAATACATTTATTGAGGATAAATATGAAATATTTGCTTTTGAAACTAAGGAATCGCCCCCTGATTACTTTATATACAGGTCACATGATCCATATATCTATAAGCTAAAAAGGTTACTAATAATTTCCTACCTTTAAGTAATCATTTCCTTATAGGTATTTCATTTGAGGATAGGCATATTACTGGTTTTTATATAGTATGTATCCATTGTCTAATTCAAATAACCCATGTAATGAAAATGAACAGACAACAAGCACAGAATAAGGTATAGCTAATCATGGGGTTGCACATGCTTTCGTTGCCGATATCGTGACAAATATATACCCTTCTGATAAGACCCGTCCATAAAGGCTTGTCGAGTATTCTAGCCTATGTAGGCTACAACCGTCGCTTCCCAGTCCTTGATATACGCCTATGGAAGATATTTTCCGACAGGGAAGAATACAAGTAGGGGCCTGATGCCAGGCTATATAGTCATCAGCCCTGTCGTACCCCACCACAATCGGTAACACCCGCTTCTTCCGTCTAATTCCACCCAAATATAATGAGTCCTGCTTCTCATATGAGATCGTTGTTAATGAATTTCTGCTCAGCCTCCTCCGAGGGTGGGCCGGATGATGATGCATTGCCCCTAATCCTGCAGGACCATGGATAATCCAATTAAATACTCTTCCCTCATTCTTACCTATGGCACTGTAGGCTGGTCTAAACAAGCTGAAAACGCCCGCATCTTTCTCCCGATCTCCCACGAGACCCAACTTCACTAAGAGAGAACTACAATAGCTATTATTATACTCCCAGGCGCCAAGCTGATTATGTATTTAATCAATAGGGTGTCCTGATTAGATTATTAGTTTTTTTTGCCTGTTAGAATTTCGAATGATATTACTACCAGGATTTAGATTTTCAATCCCGCCGGGAATACAATGAATGGATTTAAAGGAATGAATTAATGCACACAGGCGTCTGCCACACCGAATTAAAGGCTCTAATTTCTAACTTGATGGAAAGCCGGAGGATGTTTTGGTCCATGGCTACCCCGGCTTCAGATGACATCCAATCATGCTTAGAATGTTTGTGAATCCCAGCGGCCGTAATTTCAATTAAACCTGTTAGGGAACCTTGACAGAGCGCCGAGGTGTCAGTTAACACACTTAATGAAATGCATTATGTAGGATGGCCATGATGCCATTTTGTAATTGGACGAAAATAATCAATCATTCTAAAAGTTTTTGGGAGGTCGAATACTAACATGGTAGCTATAGAGGTTCGTCTGTCATGCGTGAGTTACAGGGGTTTAAGATGCTTGCCTATAAAACCCATCTTGATTGCCATATGCCCCCTCCAGCCCTCTTGGTTGGGACTTTTATTTCATGGGGGGGGGGGGGGGGAAGCACCATATCTATCGATTTGCTATCTATTCGACTCCGTTTAACTGAAGATTTAATTGATAAAGATAAGAGACAATTGAAATCAATCATTTTGAAATTCCTTGTTTTTATCATAAGAAGAAGGAATAGGCAGGTTCATCCTTCAATTCGTCTACTTGAAATAGAATGGCGTTCATAAGTGCAGCGTGTGAGAATGAGAATTAGTGCCACAGGGCTTACCACAGCCGGCTTCAATAACTTAACACAGCACTAACAAAAATTGTCTTTTTGATATTTTTAATTGTTAAAATTGTTACCTTACTCTGTTCGCTTGATTCATCATACTCAATGTGGCATCATTGTTGACATCATTATCAAAATTATTAAGTAACCTTGAAGCGTGTTAAACCTCTTTATCTAAACATATTTAAAATAACTAGTATAATATATTCATATTGACTGCTGGATTTCCTAGGGAAAATTTAAAAAGCACAGGAGGGAAGCAAAATTCTGTACGAATTTAATCAGGGGAATGTACAGCAATGACCTAATTTTCCATTTCATTTAATTTCGATCGGCTGACGCCTGGTAATTTGCTCGAGAGTCAAGTAACATGAATACACATTTCCCAAGAAATAACATGAGAACATGACAAGTCCAGGGTAGCAGAATCTTTTAAATGTTTATAGTCATATGATAGGATGTAACGAGGTTGGTTTCTGACTTACTGTACACGATGCCCACAAGTTTTTTCGATGACCCGCCATATTGATTTTTTATACCAAAGCGCTAGACAAGTGTATAACTGATTGGCTAATCGATCAACGATGGCATGGACGGTATATGACGTCACAAATAGGCGTGACATCATGAGCGAACATAACTTCAACCAATAAGAAAACATCTTAGGTTTAGGCTAAAAAAGGTCATATTTTCACGCGTGGATCCATTCAACAAAATACAATGGCATGAATTCACTCATTTGCAGCGTGTACAACCCCTGATCGTGGTATAAATACTAAAACTACTTCTGCAAGAACAATCGGCGTTAAAACAATTATCGAAGGGATTTGTTCATCCGAAATCTTCACTAGTATCTTTACTAGTAAGAACCATCTTCAATCATAACAACCTTTTAATCCCTTTGAATGCAGACCAAAGAAGAAACGTATAAAGCAAGTTTAATCTTGTGTTCGACATGTAAATACTTCCTGAGTTCAAAGAACAATGACATCATTTTCATTTAAAAGTGACCTTGATTTTTACTTTAAAAGAACAACGACATACTTCTTACCTTAAAAGAAAGAGGGTATCCCTGTTTGAGCTAAAAGTATTACTGAAATATTTGTTCTAATGCTCAGTATGAAGTGGTCTCTATAAATTTGGCCCAGGAACCTGGATCTCCTAAAGATCATGAATTGATTGGCTGAACGTTTTATTAGTTTATGTAAATGACTGACAGTATCAGCTGATCTATTCTGCCATACAACAGGCTGTCTAACAAGATAGTTGAGGTATAACATAATTGTGACGTCAATAGAAGTCAATGTCTAATTTATCTTTTTAATTCATTTGAGGCCAATAACATATTGTAGGAATATTTAAATACGCACTACAGTTCAAGGATGCCTTTTGTTAAGTCACTGAAGAAACATTTAAACAATATTTTTTGAAACTATACTGTTAATATTCCAATAGTACACTGATGTTAATCAGACTATCTTCAAATTCAAGGTTCCTATCTAAAATCTAGTTGATCAACATTAACTTTCACAAACCTTATTTTGATTTCTCAATACAGGACATTAACATCCTTCCATATTATGGGCTTTTGTTAGATTTAATTTTCAATTCGAGCTTTGCTTTTAGCATGATATGAGGATCTATTGAAAGGTTATTCCTGTAGTATGGAATTTCATACAAAATAGACTTGCCTACGAATTCAGTTATCCATATTTCGTAGTTAGAGCTGCACTCTCAGTTAACATGGGTTAAAAACTAAAGATTCTCTACTGTTTGTTCCGTATTTCCCAAACCTATCTAAAAGTCATTTGACCACAATTTTGGAGGATTTTGTACGGTTTATTTACCACAGAGATTCATAGAAGTCCACATGTATCCTTTCCTGTGCTGACTTTACGAATTATCACCCACCCACGGCCGCTTTCTTTCGGCCGATTGGACTTCAAAGGAGGATATTGGTAGATGCAATCCTATAAGTCACAATATGAATAAATTTGGTAAGATAGTTTTGCCTGTCATTCGCAAACACGTGCATCACCATGAGACTCTCAATAAGAGTCCCTTTGATCCACCCACAATTGTTGAGCTGGTTCTGTAGGTGGCGAGGTCCTCCCTACATGGTTCGCCGGTCAGAACATGCAAACACCAAGGTAATATGGGAGTTCATTATTCCGAAACAGATCAAATTTCATACCACCTGTCAATGGAATACTTATATCTAAACTCAACCGAAAGGAAACATTTTGAAGTATACATAAATGATTTGGTACGAAGTGCTGTCAGAATGCTGACAACATGCCAAACGACATTTAATAATTGAGTGATGTCATCACAATATACTCCCAGTGTGAACCTTGTTTCATGCAGTGACTTGCGAAACATTAATTACATGAATAAATTCATGACTCCATGGCTCCGTCATATCTGGATGCATTGTATTATGCTTAGTTGTGGGCATCACTAAGCAACAACCCGAACCTCCAAGCCTCAGTATGTAACTGCTCTTTATTTGCGAGCAGCTCTTACGAGAACATAGATCTCCTCATGTATTTCATGCACACGTTGGTACACAGGTGGAGGGTGATAAACCCTAGATAAGAATTCTATATCCATCATACAAACATAGAAAGAATGCTTTGATCCTCGCCGAAATCCTCCTAATCCTGGCCACTTGGGACCCAGGGAAAAAGGGGAGGAGGAGTTCCCAGTTATCCCTAAGGATAAAATCAATGGGCGGCTTGTCACCCGACACTAGAAACTCCTGCACTAGGAGGTGTGTTTGAATGCATAATGCTCGCCTCCATCCAGGGATTGTGCCTGTGGTGGAGGGAGCGACAGATAGTGTGTTGTGTGGACGGGGAGCAGCAGTAGAAGGCAATGGAAGTGTGGGGAAGGAGACGGAGGAGGGGGAGGAGGTGCTGTGATGTGCGAGGTTAGGGGGACGGGTGTCAACACATCCTAAGGGGCTTGGGAGTAATTGAGGGGCATTACCAAGGCACAGGGGGATGCGTGACCAATTTAATATTCAATGTCCAACAATGCAGACTTTCCGCGGAACAAATGAATCAGGTTGCAGCTGTTGCTTGCCGCCTGATATTTGGGTTATGTATCACCAGCTATGTGAAGTTCAAGGAAGATTTGGGAAGCAAGAACACAACAACGATTCTTAGTGAGAACTGGTAGCTATAGTCTTCTCCTTTTTCCAGTGAATTTCCAGTTATATTGATGAAATAAATCAAGAATTCTATCAATTATTATTCTTAAAGCTACCCAGAATATCAGAGATCACATATATCAGAAATAATAACATTGTTGAGTGAAATAGCTGCAGTAATTTGGATGAAAAAGAAACGATTTAAGTATTTTGAACTTAAATTTCATGCCGATGAGACATGTCATCTCGAGATTAACCTATCAAAGAGGAAAGCATGATTCCTTCCACTCAATATTTTTAATGGTCCAATAACGAGGGTTGGTTTAACAGAAAAAAGCTGGCGGCTGAGACTACTTTTCTTTTCTACTTTTCTTTATAAAAAGAAGAAATAAAAGAGGAGGAAGACGGTTCTAAAACAGTACCCTTCAGGGGCAATCACTGATAGCGCTTTTTCTGCGGTTGTCTTCTTTCCTTTAAAGTAACTTTCAAATGGGCTTGCAATAGTGTCTTTTTTTGGAATTTACTTCGACAACCTGTCAACAGAAAGAGAAATAGAGGTGAGAATCCTGGCAATTGGTTTCGATCATTCATGATATGTGACACAACCTTGTTTTAAATCCAATTAACTAGGTGACAGACTGCGTTTTGGATCTATACCCAATTTCAAAACGAAATTTCGATACGTATATATGTATACAGAGAACCTCTTTGGATATTGATAATATTTTTGTTGCTTTATGATGTCTTGGGTATTCAGTATCAAATGCAAGGACTATTTATGCATTTAAGATATTGAAAGTGCGCTGATTAATGTGTAATCCGATATTCAATTTCTGATTAATTTCAATATAGATTTTGGTGGGGCACGATACCTCAACTATCACAATTAAAGGAGGGCGCTCAAGTGTCACAGGACAGCGTGCATTGTACTGAACATCTAGCTCCACCTTTAGTGTCACAATAATCCTTCTTATGCTCACAAGTATGAGTTGCCAAGGAATTGAACTTTTCCTCAGGCTATTTTCCTAATATGATAAGAGCCTTTGGACTAAATACTCGCCTTCAGCAGGCAACGGCTGACAATGAACGACAAGGTCATGCATGACGGGGAGAATCACTTAATCCATAATCGACCACATACCAGTCTTTCATCTGCCTTCCCACGCCCCAGTTGCCTAGGCCAAGGAAAAAATATTTCCATCTGAAACTAATCCAGCTCTATGAACTGTGAAGGGCGAAGAGACGAGATCGATTCTGGTTTTCATACATGCAGAGGGTAAACAGCTATAGCTATACATAAAGGCAAAGCCATATCAATCTTGTTGTCATCGCGATGGTGCAGTGCAAGATGGTGCAAGATTAAAGAAATGCCCATTAATTCTGGATGATCTTGGTTCCACCCCCATTAATATTTACACATATATCACTTTGTTCATAAACCTTCTATATGTGAGAACATGACCGACAATGTGGGTGCCCCGTGATACACAACGCCTTGCGAAAGTTAGTTTTTATAAGTCGGAAGAAGCCCCTCCGAACTACACCTACAGAGAGAATGAGTTGTTTGAAAAGAGTTGTCAGGCTAATGGATTTTTCTCCTGGCCTTAAGTTAGTGAGGCTGAGGTGAAGGGTCTATACTATCTAATGGCTGCATTTCCTGTGTAGTGTACACGCCTAAACTGAACGGAACAGGAGCTTCAGGAGATAATGATAGATGGGACATCTTAACGCGAAATCACTAAAGGCAAGAAGCCGGACGCAGCAACACCGGAACTTTGTCTTACAGGGTTGTGTATGGAGTACCTCCTGTCTCTTCCTCTGTCTACACAACTTACTTCTGTATATATAAAAACCCATACGTGATGTGTTAAGGAAAAATGAGTCACAAGTCTGAAAAAAAGATATTTTTCAAATAATGTTTCACTGTAAACTTTGGTCAGAATGTTTCCATTCCTAGGGTGTATAGCGCTGCGAGTAATGAGAATACATGTGCCAAATTCCAAGACTGTGCATATATATATATCTATGAATATCTGAGGTTATCATAAGGAGTATATTTAACTACTTTACTAGTAATTGACCATTAACAAATATTGCTTGAATACATCTTTCATGCATACACAATATAGAAGTACTTATTAGATGCCCTAATGTTTACCATTGTTGGAATCGGCTTAATCTCATCTTTTCAAATATGATTATATTATCTCGAAATCCATTTTGGGACTTGGGACTCAAAGTGCTTTTTCATTTTGTTATTATGTCTCAGTTCTTTATGTTCACAAATAATCTGGAATTAGTTCTGGAGTGAGGAAAGCCTTTTGTAAACAATGCACCACCCATAATTATAAATGAGGAAGTCATGCAAATGTTATCCTTTATAAATACTTTCAAGTTAAAGTTTCAAGTTTGTCGTCGAATGTTTTTGTCATTCTGCAATGATTTTTTTTCAAACGTTAAAATATTGTTTAAATATATTTCTAAGTGCAATGCTACTTTGAAGTCATTTTTATTTATGTATCACAGTTGTTTCCTTTCTCTTTCAGTCTGTCTGTCCCTGCCACTGACATAATATTATATTCCAATCTCTGCCCTGAACCGTTTGGGCCTTTAACCACCTTAGGCAAAGATTAAAATGATTCATAATCTCCTTTCGGGCCTGCTGGTGCACAGTTCGTGTATTTAACTTTCAGCTTTGCTTCGGGATTATGCACCAAACAGTGCACCAGCAGTCCCTCAATGTCTGTCATTATTCCTTCAATATTATATTATATTGTATATTTCACTTAGATTGCGTTCAGCGTCTACATAAGTCCTTGAACGGGATAATACTAGGTGATTCCCTTTCTTAATGTTAGGAGTTCAGTACGAGCAGTACATATAGAGATTTAAATGATACCATGGAATGACCGCTTCACACCAGCAATGGGTGTTGTGGGCGGCATGGAGATTGCCTTTTCATCCCCACATCCTTGGCTGCCTTTTGGCACACCAACCTGCCTGGCTGTCAGCCCATGCCTCCGGAGCCCTTCATCCGGAATAGATAGGAATTTTGAATCTTCACATGGCAGAGCTCATCCAAGATGAATTTACTCAAATTCAATGCTCGGAGACATCATGGAAATCGTGACCGGCGTAATTGAATAAAAAGCAAAAAGCGTAGCAGCCTCTGCGCCTTCCTACCCAGAAAATCTGGCACTGGCCAACTCCTCCTCCTTCTGAGTTTCCCCCGTATACATGCCTCCGGTGGTACCTTCCTGGCGGACGCTGAGGGTACCCCGTAGACGGAATACCAAAGTTAAAAGCGATTTCATCCCTCGAGGGACTTTAGTAGGAGTGAAAAGCAGTTAGTGGTTATCATTTATTCAAGTGGCTTTGCAACCTGCTCCAGCAGAGACTTTGAACGAAACACTTCTGTTGGTCCTTTGCAGAGATTGCTGTTAGAGGGTGCTGCCTACCCGCGTCTTACCCACCCTCTTCAGGGTTGGTAGTCGCCGCTGCAGAGGGGGTGTTGGGACAGGAGGGGTGTCTTTCTCCTCCGGGGGTGTATCGAACAGCGACAGGCGCTTCTACCCCACAATAGCTTTACTGTGGGACCCAAGTGGAGGAAAACCCCTGCCGGTAAGGGAGGATCGATAAGAATTGATTCCCCAACCACCCGGACTACTATAAGGCAAACAGTCCACTTTTGAGATGTGGTCTCACCATCGTACCTCACTCAATCATTAACCCAGAAACCCCCGTGAGAAAATATCACCCATTTTTCCTCTTCTCTAGGCCTGTCGTGGTGGGGAGAAAAATCAACGAAGGAATGTGCTTTAGGTATTTTCCTTTTATTTATTTTATTCAGCTGTTATCTTTCAGATAATTAAACAAAATAAATAATCATACTTACAACGTATATGAAATGTATTATTATCTTTATAGGAATGGATAGGACTTTAATTTGCACAGCAAGGCATACACTGCAGCTCGCACATCTGATTCTTTAGGAACATAGGAAAGACGCATGCGATGCCGACAAATGGTTTTACCCTAATTATACAGCCGTACATAAGCCGTCCCTAGCTATAGGAAGGATATGGAGTAAGATATATGTTTTCACATCCCACTCACCCATCAGGGAAAACACATCGGATACGCCAGCATGTAAATGTACCATGCACAAATATGACCACTCATACGCCTATCAGCATACAAGCGGGGGGAAAGCATATCCACAGACAAACAAAGTCATTCAATTCCAATGTTCCAATGTTACCACGCAAATAACTGTACAATATATGGAATGAATATTGAAGGCCATAATCCAGGGATAATATCAATGCGATGGTTTACTGTATCGATTTTGGCTTCCTTCAATAAGAGAAAAAATCATGATAATCCACCATTAGGAGGACAACGTAAGGATATATTCGTACCCAATATACCCCCTGTCTTCCAACAACACACAAGAACAAAAAAAATACTGGCGCCTCTGCCATCGTCTCTCGACCAAAGCAAGCAATGAGATCAATAAACCAGGCAATATAGCCATACGCAATTTCCGATTCATTACAAATATTTACTTGCTGATACCTTTTACTCTATTAGCGCCTATCCAAATCGAAGAGCACCGGAAACATCTACCTATTTCGATAGCCTATTTACAAGGCAACTTTGAAAAGGGGGTGCGAAATAATCATTGGTGATTGAATCATACAAAGACGATTCTCAATTGGTAGCGAGTTCGTGATATACATATTAAATAAACACACATCCTAAGATGAAAGTCGTATTAATTGATTAAGTGAACCTACTATTAACTAGGGAGATTGGTGCCACACTTAACATTATTTTGATAATACAATTTTAGCATATATCACAGCGGAATAAACTAAGTATAAGATGCAATTCCTTAAGTATTGCTCTACCGCAGTCAAGGTCCACGCAAGTGGTTTGGGAGCAAAGTGTTTTCTTATTTGTCCTAGGCAAAATCTGACAGCATAATAGAGGCACCTAGATGCCCAATGTCATCGGAAGAGTTCATAATGAAACGGCATTGATTGTACGGAGGGGCAGGGGTCCGCCTAGGATGGGCCGATTCAATTCGGGACAAGCACCACAGCATATTTATAGATATCGATCGGGCCATCATAATCACCTGGGGATAATTGAAAGCAGTTTATTCTCTGTCTCAACAGAACAATCCCTGACCTAGTCTCCATCAAGTCAAATATTTTATAAAAAGAATTGGCATGGCTTCCATAGACATCATATGAACCTGTCGTATACCGTCGTATATCAACAAAAAAAGGAGTTTGTGGCTCTATTTGTGAAATCTTTAATGTTGTAAATTTGTTGTTTAAATTTGTTGTTTAAATTTTAAAAGATGTGTTGGCAATCGAAGAAACCTATACAGATTCTGAAAGACTAATGCCTTTTATATGTTTGGGAGTCCCTCGCTTTGTTCAGTTTATCTAATAAAAATAATCTCTATTATGGTCATTTAAGGGTTAGAAACTGACATGTTGTCTGGACGAAAAGGCGTCCTGTGTCGGCTGAAAGCCGCTAGGCAATACCAAAGCTCACTGCCACACCCCCTTTCCATAGGAACGACCTCATAATGCCCAAAATCGGTCTTGAAGCCCTACTGCAGAAAAACATCATATATATGACCTCCCTTGATTTTTCCTTCAACACCCAGCTATGCGAAAAGATAAGCGTCAAAACATAAGGCAAGTTTATATTTACGTGCTTCCATACAACATGATTTAAACCTGCAAAATTAAATTGAGAGCAAGATGGTAGACATCATGTGTATTTTCCACAACAGTCATCAACCATGCACAGCCTCAAACATGCATGAACAGGAACAGTGCAAACCACCAACCAATGACAGCTGAGTTAACAGATCCCCCCATCAGTCAATGACAACCGCTCTACTAAAGGGCACTTGGACTCACAGACTGTCATGGCTCCCACATTCATTTCAGTCATTTTCAGTTGTTCCCTTCGATCCACACCTATTTCACATCAGACCATTTTCAAATCATGGGTTTCACAGTAAATCTCAACCTTGTATGCAAGAAATCACTGCAGCAACTTCTGTGGAGGGAGTTTCTCACACCAGCCTAACCTACAATATCAACAACGCAGCTTTGAATAGGGTTATAACATGGTCGGTTACTGCTGCAGATTGCGGCTCTCTTATTGCATTTAGAGACTCCTGGTTTGTGGTATCCAAAAGCTAACAAAATAGAAATTTTAATTCTTACATTCATTTACCTCTATCTTGCGTTTCGCTCTTTCAAACGTTATGTTGTCCATTCACGAAGACGCGTAACAAAGCCTCTGAACTGACAAGTGCCTTCCTGACAAGCATTTTTTGCCTATACAATTAACACTCAGAATTTCGGGCTGATATAGGCAAACTTAAGTAATCAAATTGTGAAGCAGACCTTTGTTTGTGATCCCTGCCAAACACCATATTAATGGTAGGCTACTTGCTGTATGACACAATTCAATAGATTTCTAACCCATGTCTATGACCGAAAAAGAAGTCACAAAGCCAAAGTCCCACAGTTATGGTACCTATACCACACAATTCATTAGTTTTCTCCCCCATGTTTATGAACTAAATAATATCAGTCCCCACAGGCCCACTGGTGCCGCACACTCTCTGGTCTTGGTCGTTGTTGGTTTTTGACTGCTGAGGCTGGTATAGGCCGAAGCTGGTCAAAAACAACAACAATCAAGACCAGACAACCTGTCAGTTTCTAATTGAGGTCCGTTTTACTTTAAGCATGGAAATGAAACTTACATTTATTGAATATGATTGAAGTGGTCCCATCACATTTTGATGGACAAAGTCCTTATAGTTTACCTGTTTTAGCAAACTGGTCACTATATTGCTTCCCTACCTCCAACCAACCAGAGGCAGACCGTCGATCAATTATTAGTGAGCAACATATGGAGTCCAAAAAGGCCTAAACATATTCTAAAATACTATATATCTCTGTTTGGTTGCGCATACTGTATGTACGCCTGTAACAGCAAACGTCTTGGTTTCGCATGGCCTGCATCTATATCAACTAATCCACAATCTCTATACTATCGTAAACTTATACCTTTAAAGTATACATGATACGAGCAAACTGTCCAAAAGTCAGGATTTGTCCCTGAACGGCTGGACTTATTGATTTGTATGCCATGGCCGTCATCCCCACCAGCCGCCCAGTATGTTACCTTCTATGCATAGGTGTTGGCAATTGATACTCTGCCAAGCACAGGCAAGTGATCATCATCAGCCTCGTCGTATCACCTTATGTAAGAAATCCTTCATTAAGTGTGGTGGTGTGTGTGTGGGGGGGGGGGGGGGGGGGAGGGAGAGAGCACAAGATTATTCGATGACTGCAGTTATCAGAGGGGAAAAGATTGATACTTGGGACTCCTTCACGCACACCCTTACTCTATACATTATTCTCCAGCGCTAATGATGCAGCAAAATAAATGATAGTTTGTTTACGCTTCCTTCCTAATGAGGATCCGGTTGCTGCTATTTCAAGGCAGTAAACGCTATGCAATTATTCCAAGGATGAGAGCTCAATGTGCCTCTTTATAGCTGTTGGTGTTTTCAGGGAAGGTTTACCCATATAAGGTATTTTCATCTGGTTATCCGGCCTTGCGAAATAACGCTTATTAAGACCCAAGGGACTTCCGAAGCAGCTTCAGACGCCATGTCATTTATTGCATGCCCAGAGAAGATATGCATATCAACATAAACATCTGGCCAATTAGGCCTACACAAATATTAATACTATGATACTGCCTAAATTAGTGCTTAATAAGTTATGCTATCATAGTTCACAATAATAAATCACAGCAGTACAAATTTCAAAAACTTTATACAAGGGTCTTCATTAAGGTGTCTCTTAAAGTCCATGTCTCGGACTTGTAGTGTCTACTGCAGGGAAGATTAAACCATGCATGTGTCATGTAACATGGGATGAAAAGGGTTAAGTATCTATAACTATAGGGAATACATTGTGATGGGTTCATGTAGGATGGATGGTATATAGACTAGTTTACTGACGCTATATATGAGGCGTCGGCTTGGTGACCAGTTGTGATTGGTCACTAAGATTACTAAAAATTAGATTGGTTTAACCCATTGGTATATGTGACGTACACAGTGACTTTGTTATATCATTAGCATAATTAAAAATTCTGAAATATGATATCAATGTTTAATTAGTGATAAATGATAATTGATAATAATATAATTACTATGACATAACCAATGTTATAAACCTGATATGAATAGCTGCTATTATTAGAGAGTTTATGGCAAACATTAATGCAATGTCTCACCAGATATGCTCAGTTGGGGTCTCCACAAAGTTTTCACTATCAAAAAGATCAAGGAAATGGGTGGTGCAGCACAGCCTCTAATGGAGAACAAGTTTCTTTAGTCGGGAGGGAAGATGTACCATAATGAAATGCATACCAATCACTAGGGATGGCAATCATTGCGGGCTTGAAATTCGCTGGTCCATAGACGATAGTTCTCAGGCCTAAATGGAGGAGTTCCTTCTGAGCGAATCAAGATAACTGTGGCAGGGTTTCTGGGAGGATGACAAGTATAATCCATATCGACCCAATGGCTGAGATGAAAAAGAGCAGGCAAGTATCCCTGGAATGGTTTTTCTCAGTAATCCGAGAGGAAAGGCCCAAAGTTGGGTACCCCTGGAAGACATTAGAACACGACATCTGATATTGGGTTTATCATTCATATGTATTCAGAATGGGGAATCTGACTGGAAGAAAAGGAACAGCATTCCCTCTTTTGTATTCAGACAGGTCTTTGAACATTAAACCTACATAATGTATGCGAATCTCAGATACATAGAGAGACCAATTCAAAAGCTGCAACGTTTCAAAACGAATCTACTACTGTTTGAAGTTTTAGAAGACTGGAATGAAATGAAGCAATTGTAGGGTTAGACCAATTTTCGTATCAAGTAAGATCTGAATTATTGATGTCCACTTCATCTTCTATTCTGTCGAGACAATTTTCCTGCCTTATTACAACTATGAAGCCCTCTACGCTTCTTCAGATTCGCGTGTCACCTTCAAATACCTACCTAAGTAGTATGTGCCCTTGGTTCAGACATGCCAAAATGTCAAAGTCAAAATGATTACTGGGATGATAAAAGTCTCTGTATTATAAGAAGGGATCCTCAGACTTATATTCGGACTGACGAACGTTTCATGCCTTCTGATAAAATACAACACTAACAGGATCCCAATTTAAGTTAGTGTTGGAAGATATTTCAAGTTTTTATTCCTATTGTCACTTGGGTGCACACTGTGAGAATGATAAAATACCCAATGTGACAAGAGACCCCATGTTTTATAGAAAATACCATCTGCTTTCATTGTTTGTTGTTGAGCAGGTTTTTACATTAAATAATTGCACCACGCCCGAATAGGGACAGATTGCTCGTTCCTTTCTCGCAGGTATTCTTTCTCAGCATGTAAAAATAATGTAAAAATGTCCTGTCGAGGTTGTCATAAGAAGTACATTTCACTGAACAATCAGTCTCTCTCGTCTGTTCAAAGCCTCTTCTTTGTTTTAGATCCCTTTGAAGCCAGTGTTCAAGAAGACGAATGTCCAATGGCGGCTTCAGTGCCCAGGCATTATATCTCATTACAAGACAATATTTTTACGCATGTTTGCCTCGTTTATTGGAACGACTGCTATTAAATCCCATCCCATCTCAATAAGGCTTCCCGATGACATTATTGCAATTCTTTTTATTATCAAAACTGTCGGTATGTCCATTCGTTACGAATCCACTTACAGTTAATTTACCGATGTGCGATCTAATATGTTCTTCACATATGATCCTAACTCGGCAAATACGGCTCATTTGGAAGGTATAATCTGGGAGGCTATATCATAATTATGTCAACTGATGTGAAATAGGCTATTAACTACGTTGTAGCTATCTATATCATCGGCTCAAAGCAGCGGACTTATTGGAAGTATATCAAATTGAAACACGAACCAAGTTGGGTATCCTACACCAATTTTCAATAACTGCTTCATCTTTCAAATAGATTGATATTGAAATAAATACTTAGTTTAAATGAGCGGACTTTACTATGTAATATCACGTTGACGAAGACAACAAAGATCGTACTCTTATCTTTTGCTGTCGCTTGCACTTTCTACCAATATTGACTACTATAGTAGTATATTGGGGTAGGGGTTGGGGTGCACTTAGCAAAGAACAAGGTTGACGCCTCGATCAGTGCGGTCCCTCCTGACGTTTCTAGAGGCTAATCCTCGGGTTAAGGATGGCTACCCTCTGTATGCCAGTTCGCTAATGGTGGATAGACCCGTCTACCTCATTGGATTACAGACTCCTATAGGAGTGTGTGTGTGGCATGGCTTTGTGCAGCTCCTGGGTTTTGCTTCAACAGGCAATGTCGCCACCACATGCAACAGCTAAATCAGTGCTGTCAGGGAGCCAGTCAGCCGCTACCTCACCATGTACAACCGGCCAACACAGGTGTCCTAACTCTTTGAGAGTCCCGACATTTTACACCCAATTTGCTTCCAAATTGCACTGATGATGTGATATGATTTGGAAGGATTCCCATGCACCAACTTGTGACCCAAAAAAAATCAAAATTAGTTTTTTATTATTTTGGTCCAGATTTATTCTCGAATTAGACAGAAAGCATAAATATTAGACGAACCGATTGTGTCTGTTTTGATACTCTATTTGCCTGATGGTTTCGTGCCTTGAAATTTGATAGGAACAGTGTGCGACTAAAATTGAAAATGGGCGTTGTGTCAAAACAAGATAGCCAATTCGTGGAATAATCTGCCATACAAATGTGAACATAAGTCTTAAAAACAAAGTATCCAATATGTGTACAATTGTTTCTGGTTCTATTATATTGTTGAATCAAAATGTTATTTTCCCCTAATGTATACTCCTCAAACTTAAGCTGACAATGGAACAACCTAATGAGTATTGGAGATGACAGCGCTTGCACTTGTAACAATATTCCCCAGATTAGTATGATGTTAACGCCGAACTTGATCCTTCATTAATTGTCTATGTATTGGAAACATAATAAGGAGTTGTTCAAAGCCTTGAAAAATTCATAGTGGTAGCTAGGGTGACTAATGCTTCAGGGTATGCTCAGCTAGTAACCCGATTCAATAGAGGTACTTTTTCTTTCCACTTTAGGCTAAGCCTTGCACATAGAATATGTTAACATTCCGCGGCGATATACTTGTATACTTATAGAGCCTTCTCATATGTCCTTATAAATACTTCCATATGTCCTTTTAATTTTACACTTTCCTCAGGATTTAAGCAATAAGCATGGTGAAGGCTTCTAACGAAATAGGTTAATGCTTTTATCTAAACCTGCATTCTCAGCTATTAACTCTAAACAAATATTACTTATTCTATTATGACTTAAAGGTCTGAATGTATCAAAATTCTGTTGCTGTTATTATGTTTATACAAAACTCGGAAATGGATTCGGACTAGAGAAAATGGCCGCCGGTGAATGATAATAGGTGAAGCCACCACATAAAGGATTTCGGCAAGTCTCCGAAAACTAAATGTCGATTTTTATGACGCCCTGCAGCAAAAAACAATCGAAGAAAATTCTCCAAAACCTTGGCCAAATCACTTTGGCTAAATGTACTGGAAAGGAACGGAACTAAAAGTAGAAAATCTTAGTTTGAGACCGATGTTAACTGAGAGTGCAATCTTTCATGGCGTAAAAAGTTAACTGTCAGAACATTAGGACAATGGAGACGAAGGCTAAAGTAACGACACACCACACTGATGTTAATGCACGACATTCTCAGAATAAGCACTTTATTCAACAATTGTATATAAAATTGCAAGATCCACGGTTTAATCCGACCATTCTCAGTGACTCTGATTAATACATAAGGCTGTATTATACATTATGCACAATATGAGGCAACAGCTTCAGAGTTGCCAGAAAGAGTTGAGACCTGTTGCATAACAAATCCCTACTTAATATTGTCCTTCCTTAGCTTCTCCTTGCTATGCAGGTTGTAATGTTGTAAGGAACCTTTACGGAAGGCATTTGCTATACAAACAATTTTCATTCCTGCAATAGGAATGTCCTACACCTAACTATAAAGGACAACTATAGCTTAGCAAGAACTATTTTATGTAAGGATTCCTTATGCAAGACTGGTGGCCAATCTGATCGGGTTGGTAACTTAAAAGCAGCCAAACAATGAAATAATTTGATATACAGGACTCATAACATGGCCATATATATATCCTTGTAAATCACAAATGCCATAATTATTCATTTTGTGAGATCCCACTTCCCTTTATACAATAAAAATAGCACACTAAAGCCCGTACAATTTACAACATAACTAGGCTTAATTACTGATATATTTCCAAAATACCTACATTAAATTCAACCTGCTACTCTATCAAAAGCACTAAAGTGCTGTTGGGATATAACCATCTCCCATTAACCTCTCCACAATATCATTGATCACTTAGGTAGCGATGATTCTGTGCCTGGAGGCCTCGGACACCACTACATAACTATAGTAAAGAGTGGACGTGGCATGCGGCAGGTAATAAGGCATTGCTACATGGGCAAGAACTCAGATCTAATCACACTAATTGGCCTGAGATAGTACAGGTCAGCACAAAACCTGACCACCTAATCCTATTCTAAAAGGCCCCTGCCACATTATTGCCTGGCGATGGGATCCATTCAGGCTATCCGGATACGATACAAGGGGGCTCGTTTTTAGTTGTTGGATCGCTTCCTACCTGCAATTTTTCTATAACGTTGAAGGCTGCCAGTGGCGCCGAAATGAAGCCCACGCAATATTATTACTGACTAAGGAACATTATAAGCATAATTACAGCACTTGTTCCATATGGTAACAGGGAGTAGATTTAAAATTAATGATGAATTAAACTAACACAAGGCTATTTTAACTACATTTTGATAATACCAATACCCAATACTTTGGGTGATTTGGGAAAGATAAGATGCTATGCCATTGCTATGCAGGCTCCAACATGGATATATATGCCTGTGGCAAGAACACTGTTCTGTATTATGTATTATATTACATAGTTTGTTAGAAATATACCTCTGGAATCGGATGAAAATTCCTCACAGAGGGATCTGTAAACCCCAGTTTAAATAAAATCAACGAAACAAAGATTTGTTAATAACGATCAGAAAAAGACTTACCTATACCCCCATGATGATTGATTTCAAATCAATTGGATATTATTTTCATATTATGTGAATGTTTTGAAAGGAAAAACTATTGGCACCATAATTCTAAGATGAAAAAGATATTCTCGCCATTGTTTATATAAAACAGAATTAAAACTTCGCATGCGTTCCGAATGATTAGTTTGAATTATAGGATGATCAATCACTGGTTTTTTTGTTATACCCAGTTATCCACCAACATAATTGTGGGGTCGGTACTGTTAGTTTAGTGGGATATTTTTTGCTTCCGGGCATCCCCATCTGTCAATTTCAGAATAATGCGCCTACGCTCATCCATCAGTTATAACAAACTTGTTCATGAATATGTAAATAATTGTGTGCTTCAGGTTTCCTGATAATGTAGAATATCGTATCTTGGTGGATCTAACAAGTAAGGTTTAGGCACACTAGCAACGCCCGGTTCTGATAATCAATTACGTGCCTGCATGTAAACTGGCATGTTCATCAGAGACTACTTTACCGTATAAAGGGGGATAATTACCCCTTATATTTACAAGTTCCCTCTGAACAAAATAAATCAAATTAATGCATGTTTGTGATAGAACATATAAGACCTATGATATTTTCCAACTCGGTCTACTAAATAGAGAAAAGTTACAGGTCATTTACCCTGAGTGAGATCCGCATGTAAATTAATGAAAGGACATAACCAAACACGGGGGATGCCTTGAGCCGGCGATGAAATCACCTCTTTATTTAAGAGAAACAGAAAAAGAAAAAAAAGCAGGTGCAGGCTGTGAGAGTACCACGGGAGAAGTGACCGGTTCTAGGTTCTAGGTGGTACAGTCAGTGGCTAGGTGGCGGAGCGGTCATTTGTATTTATTTACAACGCCATCTAGAGTAGATACCTAGCTATATGGGATATTGTTTGATCAATAAGCATGTTGATACGCACATAACGAACATTAAAAAGTCCACTTGTGATGTAAATATGAAGCGTTATCTCGAATTTGACATGCTTCAGCTTTCTTTTGATGCACTGGGTGGTTTAGAATCTATTTTCACTTGTGGTTCACAGCCGTTTGCACTCGTGGCCTATGTTCATAAAAACAGCTGTGAACCACCTCGTGCCACAAGAAAGCTCAAATCTATCAACGTCTCATTACAATTTGTCTAAATATTAAATGTATTTATTGCAATTCATTTTATGGGCAGATATCTTATAAAAGATTTGGGGCAGGAATGGGGGTTTCAACCATTTCCATTATAAATTGACGTAAGGGGATGGGGGTCATAACTCAAACCGAAAAAGACAAGAACTGGATAGTGTCTTCGGGGCTTCTTTATTGTGGAATCTAACCATGGAACTGACCTGACAATTTAAGCCAAATGTCTGGAATCTCATTCTCTTATTCCACAATCCAGATGTCCTGGTTAGATAGACATGCATGGTGGTGGGATCCCTTCTCCTAAGCTTTGATTGACAGAAATGTTCCAACTGCCAAGTAATGATCCTGAAACGGCGAGTCGGGTATTACAACTTGGGGTCCGCCGATAGTTCGTTCCTTTTTATCAACGATTTGATGAGGAGAGATGTTGATGACGGAACCATCAGGCAAGGAAGTGATCAATGCTGTTAGCATGTGGTCTTCCATCAGGAGCAGTTGTCTCAAAGTGAAAGTATTTCTTTTGCTGGTGGTCGTGGTCTGAAACGGTCGCCTCTGCCATCCCTGTAAAGCGGAAAATGATTGTGTTTTTTCATTGTCAACGATTTGCGGTGAAATAAGAATTAATTTAATGGAATGATTAAAGCAAAACGTGTGGTTAAAATCCATGATCAAAACGCTTCCCATAAACTCAACAAAACAGTTTTGGGGAAGAGCCGGAGCGTTGGGAGAAAAGGACATGACGATTTAATACTGAGTGGCATCGCCACCTTTCACAAAATGTTTGCTCCATTTGTCCTGATAATACTCGATTTCTTTTGTCTTTGATGTCACTATTTCTCTCAGGTTTTATGCATGGTCATTGTTTTCTATAATATATGACTGCCAATTTCCTGGTACCTTGCTTTGATTTGCGTTTTATATGGTTTTAGTTGAATTTCGATCGATTTCCTTCTCTCCTTCACTTCGAAGTCGTCGCCTTGTATCATATATATATGAGCAATTCGCACCATCCAAACGTATTGTTATGTACATGATTGCAAACGAGCAAATCAATCCAGAATTAAATGGTATTTATGTTTAAAAAAAACCCTTTTAAGATCTATTGATATGGATGTTAAATATGTTTGGATGTAATTGGTGTTTTGAGGAAGAAGAATACCTTAGCACATGAAAGGTAGCTGTGGGAATATAATCAATACAAACCCATCAGGCTGTGCCCTTCCTTCTGGGGACCATCCAAAGTGCCCTTGTGAAAACATCTGTCATTTCATGGGAGATCAATGAGTGATCGATGAAGGTATATTCCAGGATATGGATTCCTCAAGCAAAGTACCTGTAAGTACAGCTTCCACTACGCCCGGGCCCCTTCCCCCTTTAAAGCGAGACAGCAATGTAAAAGAAATTTTTAAAAAATATTAATTTCGAATTTAAAATTGTATAAAACATATAGCCTAACAAGGTGGATGTTCTATCAGCTATTATATTACCAACTCGAAAACAAATTTTCACTTTGAGCTGCTCGTGTCCTTTAGGGGTCCTATATATAAAACATATTCATCATTCTGCATCTGGTATAATTATGGCACCCCAAAGCGGCCCCTTCTCTTCAAAGAAATTCTTTTTATTCCTCCCCTTTCTCCCGGGCAGCATAAGGGACAGGGTTGCCTCTTCCAAAACAACCCGACTCTGCCCCTAATCAATCTCGGTGCCAATCAATACCTTTCACACTACATGCACACCAATAATATTATTCTTTCATCCATTCCGTTGGCTATGGTTTCCATGTAACTTGTCCGCAAGAATTGTTCCTGACCTCGGCCAATAGTCCTCCCCCTCCTCCTACACTCTCCTCCTTTCTCGTTTCGGGCTCCTCGTATTGTCTGTCTCTATGCATGGCTTCTTTGCTTTCACACTCTCTTTACCCCATTTCTGGCAATATATGGGTCTGGAGAACTGACCATGATTGGGTAGCACTAAAGATGGACAGCCATCAGCACCGACCAGCAATATTTAATAGGTCTGTTTATATATACCAGCAGCACTGTTTTGAAATATTTGATGTCTATGGATCTCCAAAAATAAAATAGAATAAAATACTATGATTAATCATAATTATGCTATATGTGCGAGTCACAAAACATTATAAAATATCCATTGCAAGACTTTCAAGAGCAATAATTATTTCCATATTATTGCTCTAAATGGTATCACATTGGGTGTTCTTTCGACGGTAGAAATAACAATTCCTGCCCACCATTGTGTGTAAAAGATATTCTTACCAGCTTGGAATTTCACGTATGAAGGATTTTTTTCCTTCCTTACAGTTGATGGAATGCACACAAGAATCCTTTCCTAAGCTCATAAAACAGGCCCCTGATACTAAGATGAGCCATAATGATAAGTCGAATAAAAGTAGCAGTTCTATTGAATCGAATTGTATTGAATTGAAATAGTTCTGTATTTCCAACTCAAAACGGTTTACAGGTTTCTGAACGACACAAAATACATGTTTTATTTATTCAAAGCCCTTCCCTGAGATGTTTTTCTCAGTGGTCTTTTCCTTCAGATGAGAGCTCTGTTGCCCGACATGGGGACTTTAACTATATTCACTACACCTCCCAACAGCCTGAGTAGGTTTCCGGCCAACAAACTGACAAGGAACTTATTCCGGTGAATACCAATACTGAGTTTCTTATGTCAGTCATGGCCAAGGGTTTGCCGGCCGGCCTTTCAGGTTAAATCATGCGACTATCCAAATGTCATCCCGACTGCTAAAGCTGTCTGCAACAGTTCTACATAAATGCTTTGGGAAAGGAATAATACCTTTCTTACGGACTTAATATTGATCGGTGCCATTTTTCAGGTCATCTTGTTAGCTATAATTTATATCTTCACCGCGGGAAATATAAGAAATCCCACCAGCGCCACACGCTTTTTAAAATCGGTTTTCTTTTTAAGGAAAAGAGGCAGGCACTTTTGTAGTGTTTGTTACGGCTTTTAATGAAGCAGCTGGAGGTGAATATTTCCACAATATCCTCCTATTCAAGATTTCAATTCACTTTGTAGTTAGCTGCTATGAGGTCAGTACTCTAACAGGAGGGAACAGGACGCCCCCGAAAGTATTTGGACAAAGAATACAAGCTTAATACCATAGGGCATTCGCATGTCTCATTGCGCATGTATATTACAGTGTGTGCTGGGTTGGAGTCTCTTGAAATCTTTCCACTAATATCATAGCTTGTGTAAATGATCTATAAAATCCAAATACATGATAGGAATGATAAAGGAATGAAAAACACATGTCTATATGTCTATAGATGTAGATGAGATTGCTGTTAAATATCCCATGCCGACCATAACATGTTTTCTATAGCTTTTACACTGACATACAACTCCCATAATTCCATGCGTCTAGATTCAAGATGGGAGACATGCAAATCCCCTAATGGTGGAATTGCGCATATTCTCGCAGGTGATTTCCCCATGTACGATCCCAGTGTGACACCTGTGCGAATGTCGCACATAATTACGCTCGACAAAACGCTCGGCAAAACGCTCGGCGAGTCCTGGTGAGGACATCATTTCCTTTAAACAAGCCCATGTCTGCACTGCACAAAACTAGACTGAGATGCATGTTAATTGTGCAATCCTCGCACACGTATAGGCCTACACATAGTATAGCCTGTATTACTGTTACTATCGCGATGTAAATACACGTATATATGATGAATACGACTACTAATTGTAGGCTGTTTGATATTTATAAAGGGAGATTTGATTAATATAACAATGGTTTGATAAACAGATGGTGGTAGAAGTCATCTGAGAGGAAGAGGATGTGTGGAGTAGAGGGTTGTGGGTAAGTGATAGTTAGTGACGTCACGGGTTAAGAGGACATGCAGCGCCTTGTGGTGGTCTTCAAAACTATTTCGTTTCACTGGAAATATTTTCTATGTCTGATGGTTTAAATTATTCAAAACATATCTAGCTTGTGCCGATTATCAACTATATAACTATTATCATTTATAAAGGCACTTCTAACAAAATATGCCAACCTTGATTAAATGCATGCACGGTCATTGATTTAAAAAGCAAACAAATTTCACAACAAACATTAAACAAACATCGGTGTGTAGATGGAACTATGGGCGACAAAGGCAAGGCTCTGCTTATTTTGCCCGCATGTTTATTGATTGTATAACTACATCCATTATCTCCCCTCTTCCTTGTTTCCTACCTCCCCGTTCCTCCTCTCTCTCTCTCTGTCCTGCATTTCCACACGCTACTCAACTTTCCACCTACTCCTTTAAAATCTTTGTCTCTGCCACAGAATCCATCTGTCCATGTCAAGCGTCCGCAACTCTCGTTGGTAGCTTGGTTCAGCCACTATGAGATCCCCATAGGAGGCTGTTGGGGGTGATTAAAAATTGCCCCATCCATCTATGTCAAACACAACTGAGAAAACCCGCAGAACGATTGAGTAACGAGCCTAATTTAAACCAACCCTGCCTAAAACACCATATCAGCAACATGCACCTTCCGTCCTAACCCTCATGGCTGGGCAGTAGATGTGTAACCTATAATTACTATGTTAGCTGCTTTTAGATTGGCTTAAAGGAAGTAACAATTTGTGTCGTCAAGGGCCTTAACTACCAATTAACACGAAGAGCAAGTCCCGTTGCTCAAAAACACCGGCACATTTGGGTTATTCCGAACATCATTCACCATAGCATCGAGGGACTAGGTGGTGTGTGTGTGGTGTGTGTGTGGGGGGGGGGGGGGCGGAGGAAGAGGGAGGGGTCGTTTTAATGACCAGACATATTTATGACTGGGCTTGAAAGAAATTCTTCTTCTTGATCTATCTACTATATGACCTTGAAGAATTTCATAACTGTTGCACATAATCTTTCTTTGCTCTTAGAGGGTATCACGCAAGTTTAGGACAACTTTTCACTTTCTATTTGTTCCATTAATGTGATGAAGGTCCTCTTACAAATTAAAAGTTCATTCAATAATTTAATAAAGAAATAGCCAGTTAAAATGGTGAGGGAGAATAATCACAGCAGGGTGCCTCTGGAGCTGCATGCAGGCAAAACAGGGTAGTTTGTGACGTCATGTGTGGTAGTTGTACAGCTGGTCCTGCATGGGTCCAGTGCTATACACACTGACAGGAGACTAAAGTGGTGAGCACAAGTGTAGCTTACTCTCATATGAATGGCTTATTCATAAACGAATTGTAGACATGATTTCTAGGGTAAAGAAAAAGTTATTTACATATTCACTGACCACTCTCAAGCCAATTCTCAACATGGAAAGCTATCTTAATTGGGACTAACCACAATTATGTGACACCTCTGCAGGGTGCCCCATGTCCAAATCCCCCTTATCTCCAGTGGTTCAAAGCATACATATATGAGTAACAGCTGTTGGTCTCACCCTGGAGCTCGGCTCAGTGGGGGGGGGGGTGAAAGGGGGGTGAAACCAAACATCCCTCTGATGCAGGGTCTTGACCCCTATATGTTATTAATTAGTGGACCACTCTGTCTTTGAGCCACATTTTATTATACCTCACATGACGCCACATATATGGACACAGGATGATTCTCCAGAGTGTGGGGGCGTTGCCTTTTAGCTCATATAAATTTGGATTTTGTAGCATTTTATTCGCATCAAACTTAAATTGAGACTGAGAGATATATATGGAAATATGAGTGGATGAAGAAATTAAAATAAAAATAACCTCTAATAATCGTGAATGATACCCTTTAATTTGTATCATTATGACTAGCTCTTAATTTGTATTATTGTATAAGGTACTCATTGAGGTACATCCAAATGAACTAAAGAATCGATTGATGTATTCCGAGTCTATTATTTTGTGAAACCCACAACTTCTAGCCCCTTTAATCTATAAAACTGGTATAATGATGTAATACTACTCATAATACATGCACGGTTTAATCATACTTTAAACGACGTGTGGTTAAACGAATGCGTTTTACCTGGTTATTTCTCACGCGTCCTTGGTTTTTGGCTACGAAACTGACTAACTAACGAAAAAACCCGACGAAAATAGCAACTTATCTATCTGCTTTCTCAGACTATTAGGACAAAAACGGTTTACCTAATTTACTTCTTGTTTCACTTATGAGACTTAATTTATCAATATTCTGCTGCTGTTAAATGTTCTTATACAAGACTTTTAGGTCGAACCTGATGAGGGAAAATGGCCGCTGGTGAGCGGTAATAAGTGGAGCCACCATGCACAGGGAAGAACTTTTTCGGATCGCCGAAATATTTATGTGAACCTTTATGAAGGCCTGTAGCAAAAACAAACGTACAAAATCCTCCAAAATTGTGCTTAAATGACTTCTTAATGGGCAGGTAAACAACTAAATAAAAGTAGACAATGTCCCGTTTTTAACCGATGTTAAAACTGAGAGTGCAATTTTAACCCTGCCTACATCTTCCTTCAGAAGAATTGTCAACGTACTTTCGAGGCTACTATACGTATTGATACTAGCTCCTATGGCAAAGGTCACAGTGTCACGGGACAGCTATAGGTGCAGGGTCACATTATATAAACCTCTTCAGGATGCAGGAGGTTTATAGAGACCTATAGATCTGGCCTCCTGGTTCCGTTCAAAGGCAATCCTGTTAAGGTTAGAACAGCTATTGCCACTCCTCTTGTACAGACACAAACTTTGACAACGACCATGGGTCCCCTCTCATATAACCTATTTAACTTACCTCACTGGCCATATCTTTCACCGAGTTGTATCTTACAGCAAGAAAGCGAACACATAGGGAGGGCACTTACAGATAACCAGACAACAAGAAAGCCACTATAGAATGGGTGTACATTATTCAGGGATGTTTAGGACAGATCCAGTTAGAATGGTAGAGGAAGGTGTATATAGACCTATTCTTCGTCCTAGCTCTCAGGATAGTGTGAGTAATCTGTTCTGGGTTGGGTGTTTATCTTCCTTTATGTGTTCCAAGGCCTTGTTTGCCTATGTGCACTTGTAGAAGATGAATGAGCGGTTTAGTAAATAGTAAACTATTTCAGAAGCTAACTCAATCATTTTCCAATGACGTCCAATTGTTTACTTAATCATGCTTTTATTGGGATGGCTCACGGGATGTGCTGATAACTAATTTAGGAGGCGAATGGCTGATTTCTACATTTCACCAAAGGTTTTTTAATACGATTCATGACTAGATATCGCTGATTTTAATAACAGCTAGGTGTTAAAAAATGTCCAAAACATTGGAGAGTTCTGAAAAGACTCCATCAAACAAATATACTGTTGTCACAAACACTGTACAGAAATGTGATAATTATTTATAAATCCAATAAATATAATAATTAACTCCTGATAATCATTTTAATACCAACCTATTTTATTCAGACGTATACCACTGGATCTAAGTGGACTTGAGCCAATATTCTGAATCAGTATGAAAGGGCCCGAGTCCTTGAACGCATGTGAGTTCGCTTTTGATGGAAGTAGTCAGGAAAGGAAACAGTATAGAGACAAGGTCAGGGGATGTTACCTGGTGATTGGGTGCTCCTGTTACCTCGGCAGGGCATTAGAGGGAATGAATACCTCTTTCTATATAGAGACAGATGGGCTCATGTTTGAAGATGGCTAGCCAGATTGCTTTTCAAATGCACCGTTTACAAGGTTCCTATGCTGTTAGTTACGATTAGGTTTGTTAGATTAAAAAGGATAAAATATTGGTACATACTAGACGTTAGATGAATTGGTTTGACTAAATATATATAACGTGGTCACTTTATATACTTTTTAGTAACAACTGTTAATGAATACATGGAAATAGAAGGCAGTTCGATATAAAAGCTTATAAATTTAGAAAGTAAAACAGATTGATAAGACTAAGTATGTTATTAAAGGAATTATCATCACCTCGGTTAGGTTAGAGGAAACAGTCTAAAGTTCCAGTTTTTGACATCAGATGCTTCGCTGCATCAAAAGGCCAGGAACATGCAGAACCTCCGCAAAGGGAATAAAATGAATTCCTGATTGGAAGGGGACCATCCTTCTTTCCCCATTACGTTGGAATAGTATTGCCAAAGTGGGTTTGGCACATTATGCATGTATTTGACCTGTAGGGTTCACATTGAAAGTCAATAATCAATGTTGGTCACTTTGTTCTCCAACCCTCCATGATCAGGTACCACCATTACTGATGCATAGGAGGTTAAGGGGGTTGAACATAGACTATATTTCAATAACTAACTCTCCTGGTATGAGATATATTATTTCCCTGACGCTATGCACCAGGGCAAATCTACTCCCTACATTGATTATTCGGGTAATGGGTACCATCTAGGGAAGAGATATTTATTTCTCTAAGAGCATGTTTGATTGACTGAAAATGACATGTTTATTACTCCTAGCCATTTCACTCATAGGCCTGAACAGATTGGTAATACATCATGTTAACCCATTGAAAGCATAACGCCTTCATTCTGTTATTTCTCAAGTCTGTACACACAGTGTGTTTGGAGAAATTAGGGAAAATAAAAAGAACCAAGCTCACCGATGGGCCCGGAACTTCTTGCCAATTAAGAGTCCTTACAGTAGGATCTTTAAAATGATCATCAGCTCTGCATCGGGTTTCCCTGGAAGCCATACATTCTGTGTAAAAAGTCTACCCTGCCTCTTTTTAAAATGTTCTTTTTGCATTATTTCAAACTCTTGCCAGTGGTGAATTCATGAAACATGCATTATTTACAATTTTACCATACCTCCAAGTATTCCTTACCGCAAATGGAAGTTGAACTGTTAGTGGGTGTGTATCATGGTCAGTAATAGATATCTATTGAAGATAGTATTATCATAATCCAATGCATTATGCAGAATTACTTCTGCATTAGATCGTGTCCTGTGTGAGCCCTGACTTGATGTTGACCTGAGATAGTGCCCAAGCATTCCCTTGTATGCTTATTGGTCGGAATTGAGACTGATAAGACGAGACATTAGTTATGTGGAGGGTTCTAATTTACTTTATGACCTTGCATAATGGAGCTTCCCTTTCCACCAATCGGACCTTATGTGCTTGCATGTTTGATGCTAATGATAGTGCACCCCATGACCCCAGTCGTTAAACCAATAGAAATGCAGATGTACACATCACATGACCCTTTCCTTTGCCATGTATATGCAAACCCCGTGGACAAGGGATCATTAATTTAGGTAACAGTTGTCTCCTGCAATAACAAGGTTCATTTATGAGGGACGTTGGTTTCGCCTGTTGCCTCACATGGAAACCTTCCTGTCCTTGCCACCGGCACTAGGACCTTGCTCTGTCCTACTCCATCACGCTGTGTGCAGAATTGTGGGGTCTCGGTCACATTCTGAAGCGCATCATTTTCTGTACAATTTCTTAAATTAGGAAATCGTGAGCTGTATAGAACGAGCCATTACTCGCACTCACCCCTTAAATTGTATGGAGAAGGTTATAATATTAGAAGGACTCTTTATTCATTACATCCTCATTCCATCCCAATACACCATCCTGGATCCAATATCATGTAAACTCATATTTATTCGTTTTCTCTATTATTTCTCTTTTGTATTTATCAATAATTCACATATATGTATTAAATTAATGGTGTCTTAACCAAATATTATATAGCCTATGTACCTTCACACCTTATAACGTTATATCAGGGCACAACGAAAATATGATATACACAATATACGCGAGACGATTTTGCTTAAAAATCATTTCAGAGATAAAACACAAATGGCCATATTGAAACCCTTGTAGAGCTTGATAAGTGATTAACTTGTCGGTCGAAGACACTTTGCAATCAAAGGTAATAGTGCATTTGACCAATTCAGACTTTACTTATCATAAAACTCTCCAGCTTATGAACTTGACTTTAAGAACTTATTCACTTTTTACTGATATTCCCTTTAAGATTTGAGCAACACATGCATTAAGATTAAAGGCTCTCTGCCTATATATATGCAAGAGTATAGGACAGAACTTTGCTATTACGGCCTTTGATGTTTTTGTGTTTATAACTCATAAGGTCCAATTTTTGCTGTTTTCTGTCTACACCCCCTCGTGAATACTTATTTAGAAATAGTGAAACCGCCCAATACGTGCCCATTGCATCTGAGGGAATCTTTAAGGCAACATTATTTGGCTGATGGAAACCTAACCAGAAGGATACGGATAAAGACACTCTCAGGGTGGACATAAACCGCATGGATTTATTGCGTTGTGGGTCATTATACTGGTACTACCTCTCTGGTGGGGGATCAATCACACAAGAAATGGAAAAAAATGGAGATTGGGTCCTAAAGGGAACCCTTGTACTCGTTTGTATATGCAGCCTAAGCTCTCTGTTGAGCGACCTTGGAAAACCCAATCAACTTGGCAGATTTAATAAAGCTATGATGCTCTCTTTATGGTCTGACATTACGCGCATCAATGTTCAGATTATAGCAACTTAGCGTAAATGGTGTTTAATGAATGCTATTTGTTATTAATACATGAGATGCCTGACTCTCTATTGGCGGAATGCAAGGTATATATAATAGGCTGACACAAGAGGCTGACAACTATGAATGTGATATCACAGGAAAATAAGTCTTACGTCGCAAAAAAGGATTTTGAGATACCATCATATATTTTAAGCATTGGGATTAGGCAAATTCCAACTCTTTTCACCGTTAGCACATCTAATAAGTACTTTTATATCTATGTATGTTTGAAAAAAAAGTTATTGATATTTCTGGATAGACAATCACAAGGAAAGTATTTGAATATACTAATGATCTTAGAAACGCAGAGAGATATCACATAAATTATACAGTCTCGATAATTGGTATATGAACTGATATGACGAAGAACACTAAACACGCCCAGAATTATCATAGGCCTACGACGAGATCTTGTGGAAGAAACATATAAAAAATATTATTTTTGCGACGTTAGACTAATTCTTCTGTTACAAATGACAACGGTTGGTCAGGTTTAGACTAGGGCGTACAGATACAATGAAAATACTAAGCAAAAAGGTATAAAGGGGGTAACATTTTATAACTAGTAAATACAGATAAACATAAAATGTATAAACTATAAACCTTTCACACCTACTGGCTGGGAGGTCAATTCCAAATAAAGCAATCTTACACAATTAGGGATGTTGTGACCATGGGACCAATAAAAGACTATGATAATTTATTTCATCTTGGTTAAGAAGTCCTGGCTTGGTTTAGAGATAAAAGAACATTGCACCATATTTCATAGGTTGATTACCGGGATGGTCATAATACGCCCATTCAAGACAAAGGTGTCTCAAAGGAAATGACTAGGGCTTGGACCGACCCTACACACACCTCATACTCTTGGCGATATTCTCAGTTTGCTCTTAAAGCTTGTCAGAGGATATTTCATCTATGACTTCTGGGACTGATAATAAAACAATATTGCCAATGAATATTACCACCCTCCAGCAGGACAATAATTCATTTTTGTTTTCCCTGGGGTAGACTAAGGACCCTACTTTTTAATTGATATACATATCTGTGCAGGTTTCCATCACTGATGTTATGATCCGACAATAAAGGCTTGCTTCTGGTAACTGGTGAAGTGCCATTAAAATTCCCTCCCAAAATGTAATGTTTGGAGAAGGTTATTATTTTGATTGGGACTCCCATGTCAAAAGCTCATTACGTTCGCAGAGCCATTTTAACAAGCAGTCTCCCCAGAGGGATAGCCATTTGCAAGAATTTAACTCCCCGGTATAAGTACCTTTCTCATGGCCAAAAGAGCTCATGATTTAAATCTCAAAAAGGCCATTTGCCATGACCTGGCATTTGTCGCACCGCTTGTGATCTCGTAAGATCTAAATGGTGTTATTGGGAATAATATTTTCTCACGAGAGAATGCATTAAAATGCCATTTTAACGGCTGGTAATGATCCCCACTAATGTCGTAGATTGGGTATCGCTGTCTGGCTGATTTTTATAGTGACTGATACCAAGCATGCTGACGAACGCCGCATAGCTTTTCAATGTCAAAGTCAATGTTGGCAGCCTTCGGGACAGGCTGCACATTTGACACCCCATTCTATGCCATCTAGTTTCATGGGTAGCCTAATACATCCTCTGGGAACCTGTCAGCCTATGATAGTGGTATGGTCCTGCAATCTATTGGGCTTTCTCAGCCTTTACACCGATTTCCTCAAGTTATCAAAAGAGGTCTGATATTGATTTCATCTGGATCCATGGTCCACGGGAACATATATGTCGCAACGTTCCTCACCAACTGAGCTGTCGATAAATTGTTATTTACGATTTTTCTATTGGATATATTCTCTTTTTTTTTTTTTTTTTTTTTTTTTTAGCAAAAATTATGTAGTATGTACACTATTCTCATTTTGAGCTGATTTTTAGAAAAATGTTACAAAAATTATTCAGTCGGCACAGCGACAGATTAACAAGTAGAGCCGATTAGGCATGAATTATCATGCGAAAAAAAAACTAAGTTATACAAAAGAGATAGAAGATCGAGAAAAAAATAAAAACCATCACCTAGGGCAGCATCCTTTAACAACATTCCTAGGAGCATCGTTTCACCCTCAAATATCAATCAAAATACCAAGGAGCAAAATAAGTTTCAAGTAATAATCTGATATTAGCCATCAGGACTGAAAGGGCGATTTCATACAGGTATAAACCTTCAACAACGTACTAATAATTCAAACAGTTTTGGGCACATTTGTAGACATTCATATCAAGCCATCAGGATTTGGAATCTCCCATACATTTTGGGTGTTTGAGAAGGCATTTTTACATATGTTCTTTATTTGATTTTTAAAAAAAGGTAAGATCGTTATTCACCTTTACTTCTCTAGGAAGTGAGTTCCAGAAACTTAGGATTTTGCCAAAAAGACTCTTACGAATCCTCTCTTTGTGCCAGGGAGTTAATATCACTCTATTTTCCCTCATGTTATAGTCATGTTGTGGGAGATTCTCCGCAAAGTTATGACAATTCCAGAAGACTCCAAAGAATTTTTGCAATCTTCTGTAACATAACGGAATAATTCCTAGACTATTATGTAATTCTACGTTATTAACCCTATAAGCCCCTCTTCTCGTTTTAACACCAATGCACAACCGAAGACAATTATTTTGAGCTACCTGGAGTCTTTTTAGGTCCTTTTGACTACCTAAGTCCATAGTTAGAGTACTTGATTCTAGCACTGGAAGTATATATGTCTTAAATATTAGGAGTGCAATATCTCTACTAATATAGTGTCTTATTCTCGCAAGCCTTTTGTACAATAAGTTAGTTCTTACACAGACATTGTTTATGTGACAAGACATCGTTAATCCACTATCAAGGAGATATCCGAGATACCTAAAACTTTGGACATTATCAATCTGGACACCATTATTATATATGATATAGTCATCATGGTTTTTTTTCCTTGTGCCGTAAAAGGTTTGCAATTTGGTTTTAGAGTTGTTAATAGTCAAACCATTTTTTTCTGTCCAGGTCTTAAATTTGTTCACATCGTCTTGGACATCAACCAAATCTCTATTGGATCTTATACAATGGAGAAGAACACAATCATCGGCATATAAGATTATCTTCCCAGCAAAATTTATATCAACCACATCGTTAATGTACAAAACAAACAGTAAAGGTCCCAAGATACTGCCTTGGGCCACGCCAGCATGTAGGAAGCGCCTATCAGACATATTGCCATTCAGACATACCAACTGTTCTCGGTTCGTCGAGTAGGAATTCAAAAGAGAAATCAGCCGTGGACCAAAGCCTAGTTTTTTCAATTTATGCATCAAAATTTTAATATTTATTGAATTGAAAGCTTTAGAGAGATCAAAATATGTTGCGACTGTATCTAAGCTATTGTCTTTATTTTCAACGACTATTTTCATAAATTCATAGATGGCGGTGTCCACGCTTTTTCCTACCCAAAAACCATGCTGGGATGGGGCAAGAATGTTTCGATCAAGAAGGTAGTTGGAGATCTTTTCTGACAGAATCTTCTCAAATATCTTACTGGTCATAGGGGCTATCGAGATGGGCCTAATATCATTTATATCTCTCGAATTTTTCTTTTTTGGAATTAGGGTGCAAAGCGAGATCTTCCATGACTGTGGGAAGGATCCAGAAAGTCTAATTTTGTCAAGCAGGGAGGTAAATTTGGTTGCACACGATAACAAGGCAAGTTTCAGAAAGGATGTATTTACATCTAAGATTCCACTAGATTTAGTTTCATCGATATTCTGAATATGCTTTACAACATCGTCCCTGGAAATTTCCCCGTCCCACTCAAAGACATCAAGGTTATTCTCCATGTCTTCATTAGCTGAGAAAACTTCAACAGAGGATTTAGGCATTATATCACAGAAGAACCTATTGCTGTAATTTGCAGCATCAAGACCCATCAATTTGTTCCCATCAACATCAATAACATGATCGATCGACGTCTGAGAAGCCCCTTTAATACCGTATAAGGTTGAAATATGATTCCAGAATTTCTTGTCATTTCGACTAAAACGCTGACATATATCATTCAAACATTCCCTTTTTAATCTGATAATCAAACGCTGTACTTCTATACGTAGGGCCCTGGCCTGTCTGAAATCCTCAACATTTTTGCTTTTTGTAGCTTTCTTAAATTGTCTATTCTTTCTTGTTGTCTTAGATTGTCTATTAAAAGATGCGAATTACTCGGAGCGAAGCACAAAGTGGTCTGTCATTTTGAATTTCGCGCCAATTCGCGTCTTGACAGTGATGCCACTTTTTGATGCGCGTTTTAACAGAGTGAGGCAGTGGCAACTGGCATATCATGAGAAATCAAGGATGAAAGTGATAATAAAAACATCTTTCATCTGCTCGCGAAGAGACCTGTTCATTTCTAAGAATTTAATACTACATAACACTCAGCTTCAAAAAGCATGGTGTCTCATTAAATTCATATATATCCCAAATGAACCTATTCTCTGAGACATAAACTGTCACCTCATGCCATTTTACTACAGGGGTCGATGTTTTAAGAGTTAAACGATCCATGGAAGGCTGTGAACTTGGTGAAATACTTACTTATATCCTTCTCGCTAATTCACCACGCCGCGACCCCACTACAGATCCAGTAAATTGCTTTCTCGGGTCACCGCAAGATGGATACACCAGTACTCCACCCCAAGTCTCACTATCGCCAGCTGCTTCCGCTGAGCTCTTCTCAATGAAAGGTGATTAAAGCTGTGTATGCGGAAGTGCCTACTCTAACCCTCTCCTACTCCTTTCTGTCCGTTTCTCTATAGATCTGCGACCAAGTCCCAATTTTTGTAACCCTTATTTTCTGTTTATAGAACTTTACGCTTTCACATTGGACTTGTTTCACATTAAGTCCCACTAACCAGTATCTGATATATTGTGCTTATGTGCAGCAAGGGTGAGATATTCTAAATTTGTGCAGGACGGCCTGTTTAGTTTTCCTTGTGTCATCTCTCCATAGTACTATGATGAGCGTAAGATACCCACTGTATAGTTGTCTAGAATAAACTTCAAAATGTAAGGAGATATCAATGAATTTACTTTCAATATGAGGCGAAAGAAATTATCTTGATATGTATTTTTATTACCCCTGGCATATATCTTTCACTATGAATCCCAGAATGATTTGCAATTAATATCGATGGCGTTCTAATTCTGAAGAACACAGCTCAAATCACGGGAATATCACTTTAAAGAGTAAAAGTATGTTAGTGAAACAATGAATACTTAATCTGAAAAGGCAATTGCCATGACTTCTGTGATTGAACCAGGCCCAATGTCTTCGCTTGGAGATCCTCGCGTCAGCGACAATCCTGCTACAGACCGGCTGCCCAACATGTTAAATACCTGGAATAGCCTTCCATCCGATTTGTTCCTGAATCTTAAGTTGAACTGCACCAAATGTGTAGCCTATATATGATAATGGCAAGAACAAAAGAGTGCCCAATAAGAATACCTGTCTATATTGTAGGTTTACATCGATCAGGCATTCCAAACTGTCAAGTCCAGAACTGGTTTATTTTACCAATCACAGATGAGCAATTCCAAAAATTAGGTTTGCCCCCCCCCCCATCACACACACACTACGCGGGAAAAGGTGTTGTGAAGGACGCGTTACTAACGTTGGGTAAACCTATGGTCGTCACAATAAAGTGACATAGATAATTTTCAACTAGAGGCGCGGCTATCATTCTATAATTATATCATATCTGCCTTTCATTAACATTTTCCCTCTAGTAATTGTTATAATATATTATAACCATGTTTTTCAAAAGACATGCCACTCTCTTAAGATGAATGGAATGGACAATTCTTGATTCAATTCATTAACGATATGTGCCACTATATTTGGTACGCCTCAGATAGCATGGGCATATAATACTGTTAATATAAAAAGAAACAACAAAGAATAAACTTGCCCTGTGCACCTACATCAATGCCAATATAAGTTATATTCTAAAAGTGCAAGAGGAAAGCGCAATAGGTCGCATCCTTTCCTATATGAAGAATCAAATAACCATATTGAGGTCACTTTTTCCCATTTCGATCCTGGCAAAATTGTCCCCTCTCCAAATGCTGTTGCTATGTTGAGAGATCAAATATCAATTCGCTGTTGTCAAGGCTGCAGTTTGGGGGAAATGCCATCTCCATCCATCCGCCACTCAAACTTGTGCAGGATCGCAATGGAGTGACTGGCACAACGCTAGGAAATTAGTCCGCATCTTGCCAATTTTTATGCCGGACACAATTTCGGGAGAGGTAATGTCCGTAAGAGCAGAAATTCCTCAAAACTTTTCCCGTCGTAGAATTGGGCCGAGCAGTCCTTTAGCCAAGTGTAAAATGAACCATTTTATTCCGAGGCACTGCATCATAATAATTCTGGTAAAACACGTTCCTTACACATGAGAAACGTGAAATATGCCATATATTATTCGTATGAATATCTAATACAAAAGTGTATGTGCCAGGTATATGATGTATTCACATCAGTGGATATGTTAACCAAGAGACGTCTCCAAGTGTTCGCCTTAAAATTAGCGATTCGGGGCATGATTGGTAGCATCTCGAAAATCCCAAAGCAAACACCGATTCCCTCTTGACACATAGAAAAAGCATGTTTTCCTCTGCCTCACCTTCGGTAACTTCTGGCAGCCAGCTCCCCCGAGGCCTAGCTAACGGTCACTATGAATGGACGCTAAAGAGATTTTCCCTTCGGCCAAGAGTGTCCGTTGGCAGTGGATACATCTTGAGCCGGGCTTAGGCAAGAGGCAATGTTGAGATCAAGTGACTAGAAATGTAACATTTGGTGAAAGTGGGAGCCCCAGTAGAAAGCTGTTCTGTCGCACAAAAGAGGCTATTTTTGGTGCAAGCAGAGTCGTCATTACGTTCCTTCATGAAGTTCATGAAGGTTTACAGGCTTTAGAAAGGCCTCCCTTTTATTAGAATGTTTACCTCGTCCAAATTCCATGACCCTAGATTCAATATAATGCCTTTTATAGACTGACCTTTCAGTCTCTCTCTCCATCAATATCGTTTTTAAATCTAAAATATGTAGATAATGTCCCCTGTAGCTCTTTTCCTAACAGTACATATTACATAACGCCCGATTTCCAGCGTCAGTGGCGTGGTGTGCTCTTGTCCTTAACAAATCTGTGCACAAACTTATGATGAATATTAGCCATATATAGATAGGAGGACACCGTAGTTGGTGCAAATTTGTATGGAGATTTGGCGTATCAGTATAGATGGACTGTCTCTCGGTTGATCACATTCTCCCCCAAGTCCCTAGCTTTTTACCACCGCCTGTCAAGCTGTCACACAAGCCAAGTGGGGGAGGGCTTGTCAGTTGTGACAATATCTGACATCCGATATCACAACAAGTACTGTGCCACTGATAGTTACTAGAAAAGGCAATACAACAAATACAGAGATGTTTCGAATGAGTTGGCTATGTTGTTCTCCTCGTCCTCTCCTCCCAGTTTATCTCTGATATCATGGCGGCGTATCCTGTTTTTTAAAAGGTTCATGGCGGCGTATCAATATTCAGTACTTAATTACGAATGAGACTGTGCTTGTTTCCATTTACTTGACAGTTCAGCTGACGAATATCATCCGATGCATAGCTCGTATTCTGGCGTTATAACTTTGCGCAGGGCCTGTTTAAGTTCAAAATCAATATTGGGGTAATACAATATTAAGGGATGCAGGAGGCTTTAAAATTAATACATATTTTTACAACGACCGAATTTTGTGAATTATATTAGACTCGCAAATACCCGTGATACGCACAGGATTTACTAGTGGGATAGTGAAGCTCACATCTTCATAAAACATCTCATCTCCCCTTGTTCCCTCTCCCTCCATCCTTCTCTTTCAACTTCTCTGTAAATTAGTGCCTGGATTACCATTCATACCTCCAAAGGGGCCCTCTTAAGTTGTTTTGATCGTTGAATACTGTGCAACAGAGACAGATTCAGAGACAATTTGAAATAGATACTTGAGACTGAGGCAAAGGAACAGAGAGATTAACAGTAGACTATGTAGTGAAATGATGGGAATGGAACCGTGCAATATTATGATGTGTGAACAATGGCAAACTTGAGTGATTTACAGTAATCTGAAAGGTACATGATAGTTATCTAAGCACTGCAGTTATCTAAGCACTTAAACTCCTCCATACTAAGATTCTCGATTATATGTGTCGTATATAGATGATGATGTGAGGAGGAAGAGGCAGGAGGCAGGATGTCATAGGAGGAAGAGGCTGGAAGAGGAGGGAAAGGAAAGGGGAGAGGAGGAGAGAGAGGAAAAGGGAGAGGAGGAGGGAGAGGAAAAGGGAGTGGTGGGGTGGAAGGAGATAAGGAGGCGAAGGGAGAGGGGGGAGGAGAATGGAGATGAGGAGGAGCTGGAGGAGGAGCTGGAGCTGGTGAAGGAGGAGGTAGAGGAGGGGGAGCTAGTGGAGGAGGAGAAGGCTATAGAGGAGGAGATGGAGGAGGTGGAGAAGGGAGGAGGTGGTAATGCAGGTACCATACATGTACATGTACCATTGCGACGATTACGTCAACGCCCGACTACGAACTGTGTTATCTAACACTTTATGGTGTTGTGAAATATGATTCTTTTTTATTTTATCGGAGAACCGATTTTGAGTTTTTTTTATCGGTCTTGCCTTGAAAATGAGTGTTATATGGGTTCCTGACAAAACTAAATATACTGTACAATCCGAGGAGGCACTGTATGCAAGCTGAAAGACGCTGCTCAAATCGCGTTAAATCACACTTATGGAAGAAAGGCCAAAGAGGGAGAAGATATTCTGTCATTATCATTTGCATAGACACAGATGAATGATGTTAACTATCTGATACCATGTACACGATAATAACCTATCCAAGAAATAGGTTACTATCGTGGATATGCGATCAAATATCAATACCTTCATTCCTCGTTGTCTATGCAAATGGTTATGGCAGAACATTTTAAGTATATAGAATTATAATTCTGTGGCACAGCAACTCACAATTCGTACCGTCAGTATTGTACCAATAGTGTATAACATAGTTCATCCAAATATCACTAAGTGTCACAATATACTTTGCCATGTGCGAAATACTTAATCCAGCGTTCCCCCTAGAAATTGACAAAGCTGTTTTGCAAATCACTTTGACGGATATTCCCTTTTGTACCCGCGAGTTTCCATCAGCCAACGGGCATATAAACTCGATCCCTCATGACAGAAAGCTGCCACTGCATCATCAACCAAGTTCAATTCAATCCGGCCTGTTTCCACCTTCGGGAATATTTTCATCATTGTCTCTCAATGCCAGGCCTTTCTCGCAATACTTGATTTACATATTCACAGTTGGAGCATTTAGTCATGCTCATATTTCCCGTCAATGTGAACACTGTTCCATCTACCCAGGCAAACCAGCCGTTCATTAAACATTGAATCGCATAAGGGAGATAATACTTAAAACCAATTTCAGAACTAAATTAGATGCTGCATAGGTTTGCATATTGTCTTTTGGGGCCCTGGATCAGCTTTGTATTTGCGTAATGGAAGTGCTCCTCTGACTGAATTCAAAGAGTCATTTAGCAAGCAGCCTCAGAAACCATATCACTACTGCTCAGTCGACTCCATATAACAATCAATTGGTTTGATTTTTATAGAGAATAGAGCGTCTTATATCAAATTCATTTGTGGTGTGATCGGCCTTTATGTGGTTCATTTCAATATTCGAAAATGTTAGTGTTAAAGCATGGTTTCAAAAACACCAACTTGAAACAGTTTCTTCTCATTTCCATTCCGTAATTACACACTTTTACCGCCATTACATGTCATTAAACAATTCTTTTTTGTCTTCCACAGGCACCATAGACGACAGATTGAAAGGTACGTCACAGGTCACTTTACTTTGATTTGGACATCAAACACGATTTTGGCTCCAGAACACACACCATAAAAATGTTGGATATTAAAAAGTTTAAAATTAAAAACTAAACCTATATAAAAACCGAGCATCTATCAATACATACTTTTGTTAGCTGCGTAATGACAAATCTATAATAAAGATTTTATTTACGATCGAAACTTTTGACGAATTTAAAATGAGAGTGAAATGATTAAAAGAACCTTGGGATTGTTACACAATGATGTAACCCAAGTTCGGTCTCAGCTGTTTGCGCACAATTGCTAAAGGTACTGTCAGGTTTGAGTTTATACATATAGGGTGGAATGAATCGTATTTACATATTGGGAAATATATTGGTCTCTCGTTTGCATTTCTGAATCGTAAACCTGGCACCAGAGGAAGACCACTTTAGTGTGATCTAAGGTTATATGCATTATCTGTATCGAATTTCGAACCGATCCATAAATGTAACCAACCTGATTAAATAAACGACTATTTAAAATCCCTTGCATTAAAGACCTTGTCCTTCAGTTGAGCATTGGAAGAAGGATATATGGTCTGAGTCATTAGCTGAATATTCCTCAATAATGACGGACATGCCGAGAGCAAGAACCGCCTCCTTCACATGCGGAGGCAATTCATGTAACAGAAAGCCCGCTGTAGGCGATGATAGGAAAGAGACCAAATGTCCCACATTGGTCGTACAGTTGTTTATAAGTAGTCTTTTTAAATGGGTAGCGGGCCGAAACATATAAAGTGCTTCTACCCCGAGGTAAAGGCAAGACTGATTGATTATCACCAATTCCTGAACTGTTCCTAGCAAAACAAAAAAAGTGATCCCCAAACTAACATGGTGTTGTATAATCGGGGAGTTCTTTCCACTCTGTGATAAGATAAGAGGAATGTGGGGATAAGGGTTCTTTCTTCGCTTGAAGGCATGCAACGACGCAACTCCTTAAACATTAAAACGTTGAAAGAACAGACACACGTGCACTTTCCTTTTCAGTTTATTGGGCAATACAAAATATATGACCATCAAACCGATACACCCTTGCCTTGTATGCAAATGGACATAATTAAACAACGGGTTTGCCTTTCGAATTCAGACTTCTTGAATTCCTGAGAGAACGTTTATGGCATGCCTCTATGTTTAAGTTTACGATTATCTACCATGTAATAAAGAATGCACATAGACAAATATGTTCAAAATATTTAATGATATCAGTAATTGTAAGCAACTGACAAAGAAAAAGGCCTGTGGAAATATAAACTTGTATTATTGTTCCACTTCATGCGCCCTCCCAACTATATTCTCTCACAATAACAAGCAAGATATCACACTGCATGTTCCTATGTTTACTATGGGCCAAATAATTCTTATTAGAATACACCCTCACCTACAGATGTGTCAATATCATTCCACAGAAATGGCCCGCCACTCCTACATTTCCAAGCGCGACCCTAATACACAAACAAGTCTCTTATAGCCAGTGCCAAAAGGGCCCAAGTTCCTTTGATTGTCTTAGCACCGCAGCCCGGCTAGGGTCAGGGAAAGGAGTTGCTCTTGTCAATTGAGGTTGTGAAGATGGCCCATGTAAAGGGTTTTCTGATAGCAAACAAGGCGGACCACCCAGGGGTTCCACACCCCATTGATTGGCCATCAGTTTTGGCTCGGGGCTACATCAATTCCTGCAATGCTTGTCCGGGCGCAAATGGCCCTCTCTCACCCGCAAGGACAATTGCCGCATGATCGCATATTGGGAACTTGCGACATTAGCACAAAGCTTGCGGTTGGACATAGAGTTTTGATCAGAGAGTGCATATAGCGGAGGTCTAGTTTGTGTAGAGTGCACTATAATAGAAGTGCACCAAGCATGAAATGGCTCGTCGTCTGAATGAATGCAATAGAATCTATTTGACTCGTTTTTTGCCTTATCAGGAAGGGGGGGGGGGGGAGTGGATTGGGGTGGACATGGAGCTTTTTGTACACCAGAGACTGCAAATATAGATTTTGTTTGCTCTCAAAGTGTGGAAAACAAAAGTATTGTGAATGTGAACATCATGTTTACTGGAATGGGATGGTGAGAAACTGTAGAAACAATCGAATACACCGTGAATTTGCATCTCTACTTTCACACATGTATATTTATATTAGTTCGCACAATGCTTCTTCAGAGCTGTTATTTCCCTTTTGTGAGATTTGAGGAAGGTCAACAGAAGCTTTCCATCAATATCCTCTAGAGAAAATATGACCTATATGGAAGCTAAGAAAAAGTGCAGTATATTATTAGGTGAAGGGTTCCTTATTTCCTCCACCTCACAGACCACCTCCTTCTACTCTGTCTTGATACAAGGCAACAAGGATTATCCCCAATACAGAGCAGTGCTTTCCAGCACGAGGAAGAACTCGGCAAATTATTAGGTTATTGAACACCTCCGAGATTCCCATGTACATTTCAGTCCGAGTTGCTCCTGTTGTGACCTGTCTCTCTAGTGTATTGACGCAAGCGAGGATAGTGCGAAGGCCAAGGGGATCCGAGGGTCATTCGGGTCAAGAGGGTTGAAGTTGTGGCCTCTGCGACATTGATAAGGATAGGAAATAGATTATAGGGTTGAGACCGGGGTGGTAACTCACATAGACCTGACTGCAACACGCTATCAGCGGATGACATTTACCTTGGTCAAGAAGGACTGCTTCTTCGCCGTTAGCACAAAACCAAGATTCCACATAAAATATATAAATACAGATGGTTGAATTTGGGTAGTTATGAAAAACATCTATAGGTCAAATTTAATTGTTCAGAGGTTTTCCTTATGTGGGCTGGTAGTATAATGCTACGTACTGTTGATATCAATTTCAAGTGATTTTTTAAAAGAACAACATATTATGTGTGGATATGATAGAAATATAAATATAGTTAAAATATGTCTTTTACAATGGAATACATTGTCATGCAGTGTATACATATAGGGACTTCCAGCAGCACAGGGGCTGACAAAATCAAATATTTGGCAGTTTCATTTTCATACTAGAATATCATATTTTATTATGGTTTAATGTCGTGGGATCTAGTAGCAAAGGGTTTGGTGGTAAGCATCCGTAAGAACCAGGTGAATAGTTCAAACGCTACTTTTTCACTTCCAACTAGACAGACTGACCTTTGAGCAAATGAGGCAACATGTCCATACCAAGACCTGTTTCGAGACAGAAGGTTAAGAGTTTTTGATGTGCCACAAAAATGTCCTGAATATTTCCCCCTCATCACAATGTAATTTCTCAATTACCGCTGAAATACTGCTCTTTCAATATTCGGATGGGCATATTGGATCAGAGATGAGAAAAAGAGCCCAATGTTCCCATGTTTATTGTATCAATACCCACGCCTGCATTAGGTTGATAAGCAGGCAGGATAATTCAATTAATCGTGGGAGATGGAATAAGGTGGGTTTTGCAATAGGTTCCTTCATTGGATTCACTTCAATTATTGAAACGGATCAGGATGGTGAGCAAGATATGTGAAACTATATTTGATATGACAGCCCATGCATGTTTAAGAAATATCTGGGGGCTGTTAATTTGATTTTCAACCCCTTTCCATAAAACCTTGTCTCAATTATTTAGCAAAGGTTGATGATACTTTCATCAGAAAAAATGGCCATGTAAAAGGGAGTCATTGGGCACACTCTGAAGGACAACCTGATAAGAACAGATAGCTGATCAATCTCGGAATTTACAGGGTTCTTCCATGGCGAAGAGAAACTTGATACCCAAATATGAATATCCCGCTAAAGTAAGCAAGGATCCAAATGAATATGATGGCGGTAGTATCACACACTTCCATACGTTGTCTGTAATCCCCCTGTGAATGGGTAGCTATACTATCAGTAAACGAGCTTTCCAGGTCCAAAGCTTTAATTGACAGAGCTGCCATTATGTTCTCAGTGTAAACTCATATATATGTATTTTAAAGTGGACACGTTATAGGAAAAGATACAGTGTACTGCATTGTCACCTTATATGAACACAAACATGGCGATAAGTAAAACAATACTATCGTTTACAATCTACAATAAATAAGGTTTTAAAATTCTGACTCACAGACAAATGTATTGTGACATTATCATAGGATGGTCTGCACATACATACAGGTCTTACTTTCATAGTATTCGCAAAGCTGAGATCCAATGACAAATGTCAACCTCCATTCGAAAACAGAAAGTGATTGGTAAAAAGGTGTCACTCCGTGAGTTTGTAAACATTATCGAAATGCATTCGCCTCACAATATTGTCTTGAAGGACATTCTTGCTGCAAGATTCACCAAAACAACTTTTTAGAAATGGAATGAAAGCATGAGAAATGCCAGGAATTCTGTGCTAGGATGTTTTGGACGGTTCTGTTGTACAACAAGAAGAGAAAGCCTGTCTTTGAAATGCCGAGATAGTATTCAGCATAGGAATTAGTTTCTTTTGCTGGTTGGCTGCATTGTTGCTTATTCCAAGCATAGCTACTTTGTGACACACGTTTGTGTCTTCCAAAACTCAAAGCTGTGTTCTCAGCTATTATGATCAACACAATCTTCAATCAAGTGCATTGACTTATGGAGCTGAATTCATCAATATTCTGCTGCTGTTATATTTCAATACAATAATTCGTCGAATCAGTCAAAAAACGATCGTCGGAAACGATCGCCGGAAAGCAGCTGACAGATCCACGAAATATAAATGCGGACCTCTATGAAGCCCTTTAGCAAAAACAACTGGACACAATCTTCCCCCAAACTTTGGTGAAATAACATTTAGATGGGTTGGATAAGAATGGAACAAAACGTAGAAAACAGTTAGTTTTTGACCGACGAGTGCAGCTTTAAACAATAAGCATATTAGATGGTGACCTTTTACAAATTCCCAGGAGCTAGGATAACACCAAATATAGTGGGGTTATAGCTGTTGAATGAACAGAAAGACAAAGCAGACGAACAGACCAGCTGAAATCAACAAGGTGGCAGTACATCTCAGTCTGCACCAGTACAAACTGTCACTCATACAAACCAAACCGCACCCTCAAGCCCTCGATTTGGCATTTGTCTGTGGGATTATTTTTGTCACGTACGCTTCCAGTTAATATTTGATTTGGGCGGCCAAATGCCGGGCCTCATAAAAACAAGGCTCTGAGCAGCAATTGTCATCTAATTAATATGCTCCTAGTTTGTAGGAGGAAGTGCTGGTCAAAGGCGTTCCATTGACCAGCGTGTGGACAAGCAACATTACTAGCAAAAAGCCATTTCCCAGTAGATACCAGCACGTTTTTATTTGGAGATATGGTATAGCCCACGACCCTGGCAGAGGTCTCTACTATATTCTGCCATAATTGATAATTTGGTACCGGATTTGCCATAGTCAGGGAGCCACTATCGTGCCAGAGAGCTCTTAGTTTTAGGAAAGGGTCTACTGATGACCCCATGTTAGGCGCCGACTTGTCAAATACTGTCAGTGTATATGAGTAGAGGTTCTAGATAATACACAGGAATGAGCCTAGTAGAGTTTGCTCCCGAATAAATCCTTCCATCAAGCCGTTTACGAGTATCGATGGACCGTGACCCACTTCCTTCATCAGGAATATATACTCACTCAAACTCATTAAGAAGTAGTGTTTAAATACCCTCTTTCATACCAGACCTCAAGACAAAGCGCATTCATATTCTCATACACCCCGGGAGACAAGACAGCATAGGTAAACATCTACATTAGGAGGAATTTAGGTTGAAGCAAAAGGACAAGACATACAAAAGAGGGCATCACAACCTAAAAACCCTATTAGATTTATAAAGCCACCTAGGAAGGCTAGGGCCAAGAGAAACACGTTCCCTAGTATTGGAATGGCATCCTCCTGGTAGTCCGTGTTATTAAAGGCTTTCGTGGTCCTCACTTAGGTGGAGTCGGCCTGGTTGTGGTACGTGATTATGGGCTTGTTGTCTGAGTCCTTTACTGCTGAATGGACCACATCAGTGAAGCTAAATTGCATTAGCCAGTTGCTAATGGAATCATACCAGTTTTTAATCAGGTAAATAGAGTGGTAATTCCTTGGTTGAGACAAGGGGGCAGGTCAGAACATAACCACAGACAGGAGGGGAACATGCAAATGGACAGTTCTCAGCATACATTAAGAGAAAAAGATTGCCTTTCTCTTGTGATTAATTAATCTTATTGAAATTGTTTCATTGTTGGCTATCGAGTCTGTCAGTGAGTTACTCCTGGGGTAATCGTAAATAACACTACTTTTAATCAAGGTATCGTGTTGTCTTGAATAGTTCCACTGACACTATATGATTTGTGGATATGTACTTTATGATTATTATGATTATATGGCAAAGGGGCAGTCTATTAGCACATTCATGAATAGTAATTGTGGAGGCTTGAATATTAATGCCCCTGGTGTTGGAAGCTGTTACAAATTATATAATTCACTTCCGCTTCCTCCTCCCTATCCCTGCTTCCCGCCTGCCCCTGCCTTCCAACTGCACCACCCCCTCCTGCTCCCCCCCCCGCTCCTCCTCCTCCTCCCACTCCTGTCCCTGCTTAACTGTAATATGTAAATATTTGAATTCAATTGCCAAGGCTTCAAAGCCGCGCTGTATTAATGGTAGAGTTCATGTTAAACACACATCGACTTCCTTCATTTGGTCATTTATGTTAATCAAATATCTCAAAGCCAAACCATGTGCCCTTTAAAGAAAATGGATGGACCAATATAAATAAAGTTGTACCTGCTTACCTTCTCTCATTTCTTCAATGCGTGCTATTTCTTCTAGCCTAATTACTTCCTAATCAAACTGGTAAATAGTTAAATAGTTGAATACCAGTAAGTGCAGAAACCTGGAAGCTCAATTGATTACTTCTAGGATCATTTAAATATGTACACAGACAGGGTATGACCATAAAGTGCCTTTCTGTCTCTTCCTTCTGTCTCTCTTTCCTTCCTTCTCTATCTCTATTTCCTGGGTATGATCATGAACTGCCTCCCTCTCAGCTCTCCCGCCCTTGATATAACCATATTAAATGTGTTGATAAGAGCGTAAAGCAACCAATCTCACTCACTCACTCCTGTACACAGACAGAAGGAAACACCTAAGGGAATAAACATCTTCCTAAGGATGTTTTGATCAATGCGAACACTGCACCTCCACAAGGGACAATACCCCTAATAATTCAGGTTCTGTCAGTCCCATCTCCAGTAACCCTTGGGTACAAAACAGAAAGCCTGTGGTCACAGCTGGTCCAGACAAAATAAGATTAGGATTTTATCAGGATAGGTCTAAAACAAACCGCCACATATGCATTCGGCAGCTGCACCAGCATCTCAAACTCATAGAAGAGTTTTACTATACAGGTTTCCACCTGTCTACAAGGGAGGTAACAACGGCTCTCTGGAAGGAACCTTTGTTACAGACGCCAATGTGTGATAAGTATTTCACACCCTGTCAGCACTTTCTGACAGCACCCATTTTCTTCTATGTAGTAGCGGCATCCAAATTTACATTGAAATACAACCGGAGAGTCGCGTCTGAACTAGGGGATGCTTAAGCTGCACTTTCAGTTAACATCAGTTGGTCAAAAACTAAATATTTTCTTCTTTTCCAACCCATCTAAAAGTTTTTAGATTTGACCAATATTTTGAAGGATTTTATCAGTTGTTTTTGCTACAGGATTTTAAAAATCCCGTGCGGTCTTCACTTATTATCGTTCACCAGTGATCGTTTTCTTTCTGCCGATTCGACTTCAAATCTGTGTAAAAACATATAACAGCAGCAGAGTAGTTATAACCTCAGTCCGACAAGTCATAATATAAGTAAATTTGGTAAATTCTTTTGGTCGTAAAAGCTGAGAATGCAGCTTTAAGTTGTGTGCATTCAGTGTTTTGCAATTGATTTGTGTTTGTTAATGGACATGTTAGTAATTAAAGAGAACCTTTTGGTTTGGGCAGCAGTCTGTGGCTGGTTTGGAAGAAGTGAAGTCCTCGGGTCCCAGAGCTGCTTTCTGAAAGGGCCCTTTCCTTTTCTGACAAAGCGAGTTGCGTAAAATACAAACTAATCGTGCATGTCTCACTCTAATATAATATTCTAATAAAAGTCCTAGTGAGGAAAGGCTCTAGGGGAACAGGTCCTAGAGGTAAAGGTCCTAGCGGGGAAATCGTAGGGGGGAAATGTCCTAGAGGTGGGGGAGTCCAGGGGGAACATTCCGGGAGTGGGGAGGGATAATATTTAGTGGCGAAATATCCTGTCACCAGCAACCGCATTTTATGTGCTTGGCATTAATCCTTCTAGTCTCTGCCAAAGGTGGTTCTAACCCTGGACTGTTCAAGGTATAGACTATAGCTGTATACTTTTTGCCGCACATAACTGCTGCGTGCTTCCACTCGCGCCATCAAAATTCAACAAGGAAATAATGATGAAGGGCCGGGCATATATGTTATGTTCTTGATTGCAGCAAAAGGAAAACCATTTGAGGTATTCTTTTATGTCATATTCATATTAGCGAAAACATGCAAGAACTATTTCAACAAGCAGGTAAATGCTTTATACTAATATAACCATTAGAGCCTAAATTTTAAATGGAAGAGGTAAAGTATGGGATATTGGGTCGAAAACCTCTTTCTGAGGAAACGCAACCAAGCATTTCTGGCAACGCATGTTTGTTCAATTATAGTATGACATCCTATGATATTTTTTCAGACCCTATCATCTCCTCGCCGACTAACATGACATTAAGGATGCTACTTGTTACAGCGCAGCACGCCAGCGCCTTTCTAGATAACCAGGCTGAAATGCAGTGACTTACTCTTGTTCAGGGGATCCGGCTTTCTAGGTATAAATATAACGGGTGTTCCCCACAATAATCATTCAAATTCCTTCATAGAACTAAGTCCTCGTTATGTAAAAGAAAATTGTGAATGATTCTTCTTGAAATCCATGTATCGGGAAATAGTGATCAATGAAGCGATATTGGTGAGAAATTGCAAATGCATTATTATATTGTGAGGTACAAGAATGGAAGAGGTATCCTTTTTAAATTAGATTAGAGAATTCTTACTTGTCTTCGTATATAACGATAGATGGACACAAAGCAGGACTTCTTAAAACATGTAGCTACTCTACTATGTTTCAGTAAGGTGGAGAAGAATGGCACAAAGTTACAAACTTATTCCGGAAAATCCTGTACAGAGTGAATTAATAATATTGAGCAAAAACTGTAAATTAAGTGCATTCCTGGGATAGCATACTACCATCTATATTGCTCAGGGGAAACACACTAACAAGTGCTGTACCCAGCTCGTGTCAAATACTAACAAGTGATAACAACCATACAAGGTGATGATGATGTAAACTGCTCATTACAGTAACTCCTTCATTCATGCAAAATAGTGATGACACAGCGATAGATCGCAGTGAAAAAGGAATAAAATCAAAGTCAAAACAATGTCTGGATCCCATGTAACACCAACGCCTATAAATGATAGATGGCTTACATAGGAGCAAGATCAGAATCCATTATCGTCTCAACAAGGTCTTTCTTCACTGCTGCCCCTTTCACTCAACCATAGTTACACCGTATCCTTGCACTCTCCAGCCTTTCACACATTTTTTCCATCTGTCCATGCCTTGAACCCTTTCCCACGATATCCCCTACATTTAGGGCGCACCCGGCCTCACTTAGCCTTGCTTAGCACACACCGTCCCCGAATCCTTTCTGCCTTTCCCCCTTCTCCTCTTCTATTGCTATCAGCTCGAGCTTTTGCTGATTTGCAACTTTTGCTCCTCATAGTAACGCATTGGCTGTGAGGAGAACGGTTCTATATATATTTTACCATTATACCAACTGATTAGCGTTGCCAATTTTGTTGTCAAGGTGAAGAAACTTTTTTTCCACCAGCGTTCTCAGATAGGACCAGGTGCGGTGCCAGCAAAGTGCTTAAGTCAGTAGTTTCCAGACTGAGTGGGAACCAGGGGGCAAAGGTCGGTCTCGGGAATATATTGTTTTGCCCTCACAGACCTCGTCCATAGGTCTCAATAGGTTAGCAGTGAAAACAAGCGTGACTTACGAAATTTGAGGGTATCTGAACTAACACTGATTGGTGCAAAGGATGGACTGAATCATGCATATAGCTTGTCCAGAAGATGAGTGAATGGAAGAAACAATTGCGGAATGCATTTTTACGCCAATTACTTCCCTCTAAGTGAAAGAGGAAGCCTGCGTTGCATCAGTGATTTTAAAATCTACCAATCAAACGGTTTACTGTCATACACGCTATTAGGGAGGCCTGGAAGCATAATTAGGTCTGGAATATTCATCAAATCTCCTCCATGATTTATTGTGGTTCAAATCTAGCATTTAAAGCATTGTTATAATTCGAAGATATCACTATGCATAGTATGTGTAACAAATATGACAATTCGGAACGGTTAGAGGGATATTTATCTTAATGGTAACATTGATTCAATAGCCTGACGACAATATCTGTTACGTTTTACAACGAGAAGCAGAAGTTAATAATGAATGACACGTTAAGACAGTCTAGACAGAACAGTTGTGTCACTGATTATATAACAATTTTCATTCCTCCCTACAATTACGCATACATTGCTTGTGCAATCGGGAGAAACGATTTCCTTACTAATTAGGTGTAGTGGTATTTTCAATAATATTTGGGTTTTATATGTAAGCAATATTGATTACAAAGCATAGAAAAAAGAAATTTAGAAACAGGCACCGCAATTAACCAAGGCGCATGTTCTATGCTTGTTTAAAACAACCTGAAAGAAGAACAAAACTGATGAAATTGATCCGTCAAATCAGCATTTACATATATAATGTGGATTGCTTCGAAATAGCTAGTTATCTAGCAGTCGTGGCCGAGTGGTTAAGGCGATAGACTAGAAATCTATTGGGCTCTGCCCGCGCAGGTTCGAATCCTGCCGACTGCGAAGACTTTTCTTGCAGCAGCAAGTAGAATGCCACAAATGTACGCATGTTAATGTTCTAGACTGTTTTCTTTGTGAACCATTTTTTGGGATGCTGGATAAATAAAATCTTAAAAAAAATAAAACATATAACCTACGCGAACCTATGTATGGCCAGCGAGTTGAAAGAGGAAAGGGGTTTCTTGGACAGAGCTTCATAAATATTGAAATGATGGGATGCACAACCTTCTTGCGGCTGCAGATAGACACTGCCAGTTCTATTTAAAATCATCGCAATCTGTATCATTCTTAGGTTCTGAAGCTATTTTGTTATTCTTTTTTTTATTGTGGATTAGATATCTTGCAAAATCAAAAAAAGGCAAAGTTTGAGGTGCTGTAGTTTCACAGGATTGAGGTGAATCCAGATTTGCTTCGAAAATCCTAAGATAACCTTATATCAAATCATAATTAAATATTTCATTTGAATCATCTATTCATTTTATTCATTTATTCATCTAATATATTATTAGTTCATTGACACCTCGATCCTCACATTTTAATCCATATTTGTTAAGCTATAACATTACCTTCATCACCTCGGATGAATCATGCCCACATGTATAGGTCATCCACTTAAACCCATGTATGGAAACAAGTATTCGGGCAAGTACCTGATGACACAATAGTACAATATATATAACATATAGCAACTTAATTCCCATTGTAATATTGTTCCGAAATAAAAGTAAGTAATTATGTATAATAACAATGGATAATTACATGCAACTGATAAATACTTTTTTTCCAATAATTGTTAATGCTTGTGCATGAATATAAATGGAGTCTTAAGGTAACGAAAACCTTCCTGATAAGCAATCCTTCTCCTTTTCCTTTAGATCCCAATTTCTAATCTACAGTCTAACTATTACAGTTGGGAGAATCCCTCCAAACTTAAGGAAAGCTTCTCCCTTCAAACCGCAAAGTGCCATTAAATTACAAAAGGACACTTACTCCAGAGCCAGGAAAGCCATTAATCAACGCAGTATCTAGGTGTCCAATCACTGACATACCATTCTCATCTGATCTGAGAGGCTCTGCGCCTATAGAATACATATAAACCCTCCACCATCTCAGTGCTCAATATTCTTTAGCGTTTGGTTTATCAACTCTATTCCAAATAAACCTGCTTTTTTACTCTTAAGTGCTCATCGTCCTCGATATTTCTAACACATGAGTAGGGGGCGGGGAGGGTCAACGTCCTCTCGGAAATACAACGAGAGTACGGCAGGCACAGTGAGGGATCCAAGCAAATGTTTATCCAAGAGCAGGTGTAGTAGTACGTCCTGTCATAAACCATAACGTTGTGTTAAATGACATTTAAATGTTTCTCAGCTGGAGTGAACATGCTGTATCTTTATTTAAAGCGGCAGTAAATGTAGCTGAGGAGCACTGTCAATGTGATTCAAAGCACAGGTAAAAAGCAAAAATGTTCTCTGGAAGGGAAGAACTTTTTTCGAACTCAAGTTCAAAATAACTGCAAGACTAAACATAAACTTTACGCTAATGACTCCAGTTGCGTGCAACATTTACTTTGGTCTGTTTCCTAAATGGCCAGTTTTCTCTCTACCTGAAGTGATTTATACACTGAGACCTTCCCATTTTTCCTCATCCACCTCGCACTTGCATCTAGAAGATACCGCCTCTTCCTCCCTCTTTTTCTCCTCTCACATTTTCTTCCACGTTATGCGCCTGAAGCTTAGTCCTACTGTGATCTGGGAATACCGACTCTTTTTTCATACACAGGGGAATCCTTTATTTAGATAGTTAGTAATTAATAAAAGGTATGGTACACCTGCGTTCAATTTTGATTAAACCATGGGAATGTCTTCATTAGGCGCTTTTCTCTTTTTCATTTGTCTTAAATAAAACATTTTTGTGTCTTTCTGCTGGCCTTTATCTTGCATTTATAAATCTATATCACAGTAATCACCATACCTTACACATGATTAATACTGGTCATCCGAACACAGGACCTATGATTAAAATTGCATTAAAAAGGCTGTAGATAGGATGTTGTGCCACTATAATATATCAACAATTATTCTAACGTTTTACAAATGTTTGCTTGATTGCTTTCCTTCATCAAATCTAGCTGAAAAGGTGAACATCATCCCATCTCGTATTCTTTCATACCGGTATTACTATTGCTGGTTTTATTCCATTTGTCTTAAATAAAACATAGTGAACTTTTTTGACAACCACTTGAGAAACATAAAAATAAGGCAACGGTAATTGAAAAACAACTTTTATTTTTGTCTTTCTGTTGTCTTCTATATATATATATTATTTGTTTCTTAAGATACATCCATATCATAGTCATCATATTACCTTAAGCATAAATTATATTGATCATTGAATCAAAATACTTGTTGTTGTACTGGTGGAGAGGTGTGGCGGGGTCCTCCCTACATGGTTCACTGGCCTATTGATTTGGTTAGATTCAAAGGTTAGAACCTGAATCAAAATAACTATGATTAAAATAACGTTGTAAAATATATTTAGTGAAGCAGATGAGGTATTATTCTATTATTATCATATATCAACAATTAACCTAACATTTTACAAATGTATGCCAGTTTTCTCACCTTCATTGGATCTAGCAAAAAAGTCAACATCATCCCATCGCATATTGTTATATGCGTATATCACTGGTTCCAGAACCGAATAAAATGAAATATAGAACCAATTTCAAAATGACATAGAGATCATTTACTCAATGTTTGGTGCTTGAATTGTAGCTACACGTCCATGTGAAATTCATTCCTCAGTTCTCCGAAATGTTTATCAGAACTAATAAAGATTGACGATAATGTTATATGTCACTAGGTATGTAGATATGCGAATGACTGCCAGGCATACAGGCATGCATGTATCCATGTGAGTGGCATCCACCATAACCTGTATAATGCGACAAGCACGATTTACGGAGGGGAATGCGACCAATGAATACGAACCACCACTTCAAAGCATGGGACTTATGCACGTGATGTGTGACGCAAACTGCGTATGAGTTCCCTGAAGGCATTCATTCTGAAGATGATTCCCTCGTAATGCAATCTTGAAGCTAATGCTCTGTTTTCCCGCTAGGGTGCAGTGCAGACTTGCCATAAGTATCATCTGAGATTATTGATGGTGCAGACCGATGTCTTGTTATATTTCTCTTAAGCCCAGTGTACACGTCTTGGCAACTCCACAAACCCTTCCATCTTTCTTGATGGTACTCTGCTGAAGGTATACCTCTGATCTTTCCTTGATCCGGCCCTAATCAGGTTCTTAGGATAATGGAAAGAGGTTGTAATATTGGCACTTTAATGATGGTGGGATATGTACTCTATGGGTTGTAGTTTCATACATCAGTCATATCCTTATGATCATGAGAACAGCTATCATGTTGCTTGCACGAGGAGGTACGTTTTGGAGCATACACGCTTCTCTATAGCCTACAAGATGCATTATCTTGACATGAGACTTGGCTTTGCTTATAGTTATAGAGCGCGGTGTGTTTAAGACTTGAGATCGGCCGCTTTAACACCAACTAGATGTATGGCTTCACTACTTACTGATAGTTAGACACAATTGTATTGATGAAAATATATGTAACAAATTGAATAGACTGAAAACCTATTAGCATAGGAATCTCTTCTTGCAAGAACTATTAATTTAGGTTTCAAAAAAGTGTCAAACAATCAATCAACTTTGAGATGATAATACTGTGGAAAGTTGAATGTTAACGATGAACTGGCGATTATCTGATTCCAAATACCCATGAGCAATATGGGTTGATAATGATTTATCATGTTTATGAACAACAGATTGAAAACAATCATCTCTTCTAACGTGTATACCATAGGCGTAAATGACTAGTATACCTTACGAAATGGATTACACCAGGAGAATGCTCAGATGAGCTGTTTAGCGTCTACATCCAACTTCCTTCCTGCAGTTCGGGTCAGACGCAGCTGACTGCAGTCAAGACGAAAAATACAGCTAAGGTAAATTGAATTGTAATTGGATTTTCAAAAAGCAGAAAAAGCCAGTCTTCTGTACGCTCTAGCCATATTTTCTGTGGTTAGGGCCATGGACCCTGGGTGGTGCTAATTTGCCAGACCTGCTGAGCGCAACTGGTGCCTTAGCATTACATCGACAGGAGGTGTATTACAATCTGTATTGGTTGGTCAGAGTAGCTACAGAGATCCGATGGGGGCACTGACAACAAATCAAACCTACATCGTCGGGTCTGCAGGTCCAACAACTACTGCTACTACTGGCTTCACCGTCTTGTATGAACATAAGCCCTTGGGTCGCTGCACCTCATGCTTGTGCTAACTTCCCCATGAGTCGATGCGTCGACACAGCATGGGTGCCAGGTCGTTTTCTGGAACATCTGATATAGAAGGATGATCGGTAGACTGTTCTTGTAAATGAAGCTAAGGTGGGAATGGGAATTTTGTATTTTGATAAGTTATTTACAACAGGGGACATATAGTGTATTATATATTATGTTTATAAATATAGTGTGAAGCCTTTTTTCTGCCTATGTATTACATCATATTTTATACATGTTTATGGCGGAAATAAAACTATTATAATGATAACTAGATCAAATAAAAATGATGCAAAAATACATAAGGGAATGTCTGTATCTGGCTTTACCTGGTTGACCTGTAGCAGGCTTGTCCCATTTTATTTGCTCAGTTTACTATACTTTTAATTTTATTTCAACTCCATCTTACAGAGTCCCCTGGAAGAGCTATGGCTTTCCTAGAAGAGAGGCTCTCTTTTCCGGTGTAAAATTACAGTATTAGTATCTATTATATATACGAATTACTGTATTATCATCTGTTATATATTATGTACGCATTTCTGGAAATAAACATTATACAGGATATATACATAATTATGCCTAACTAAAGTAAGCAAACTGGAATTCGTATAAGGCATTCGCCGGAGGAAATGATATGATTGTATCATGATTGGCGTAACTACCTTCTGTATTGTACCATCCTTGCAAATAAAAGAATTCTTCAAATCAAATCAAAGCTGCATGGTTGGATCTAGAAATACATTTTGCGACAGCACAACTTTAATTTGCGACACTAACCCAATAAACTTTGAATAATTGTTTGGTCCCTTTATCACCTGAAAATGTCCTGATGATTAATGGCGCCAAAATCCTCAGAAAACATTTGTATGTGAGAAACATTTTAACAGCCAGTATCCTTTGAGCCTCATTAATCACACACACTAATATTCAAGGATGTGACATTACAGCCTTCATTGCAGAATATTCCTGTGCGTAGCACATAAACCTGAGACCTTGTTGCAGTTTAATGTCTAAGACCTCAGCAATATATCAAATGCAAGTGAGAAAAACTAGTGGTTGTTATCTTATTAGCTTACTTTTATTTTGGTGCCTGCTGTGGGCAAGGGACATAAACAGGCATAAAAAGTGCACTAGCCTCAATTTGGTAACAACCAATCACATGACCACATCGTGACCGCAATCGGGTGAGCTTCACCAACAAAGGCCATTAGGGAGCCGGACTTCCAACTTTCCCTCATCTCCTACCAACCACTATAGTGCCTCCAACAAGGGAGAGCTGAAGAGGTCTCTACCTATTAATCAGTCCAATGGCTATTCTTCCCTCACTAATAATAGTTTGGCAAAAGAAAATACAAGCAGGAGCCCATGGGTCAATGACCCTTCTTATCCCCTCAACGATAGATAACGCAATGGAGATTATCGTTAGACAATTTGATAATCCACCATTGCGTGAAACATGTAGCGGCGTCATATTACCCTCTTGTGTTTGTCTTGTGTTTATATTATGTAATGTGATAGAACGACAGAAATGAAGAATTTAAGACAATCTGATAAAATGAACCAAAATAGCATTAACAGTCCTCTCATTAAATAATTCAACAATTCCAGGAAGATCAACATCTCTCCCCTGCAATATAAGAGATACGGTCGATATAGTTAACAAGCAGGATATCTATTTGACAGCGATGTCGGAACGAGTGCGCATGTGTATGACGGGCTTCCTCTTGTAACCTGACACTGATGGATTAACCAAGAGTACATTCCAGCCTCGGTCAGCCAACTTCATTTCTCAAATAGAATGACATAGAACAGCGTATAGATCCTCTGCAAAATCGCCAATACCTGAGTGCACTTACCACTCTATACCAATACATGTCTGCTGAAAAAAACCAGAACTTGGGTGTCTTGGAATGAGGGCAGCAAATGGCAGACGTGCCACAGCATGGGTTACCAAGATTCATCCTTCTTGCTATGATTGACACCCTCCTACACAATGAGAACAGGTTGAGTGTCAGTAGCCCAGGTGTTGAAACTATGCATGCACAGTGCGCTTTCATATCGCCTCCACTGTCACCTTGAGTCGTTATTTTTCTGTCATTCGGAATTCCTCATCCTTCAGGCTGTCGTGTCCCTCTATATTGAGTTACAGATGTATGGCGATGTAGTATATAATAGGGCAACTCTGATTTAGATGAACTGTTTAGTGGTTTAGTCGGCGATGTAATTCTAAATTCTGATATCACATAGTTGGTAATTGGGGATCATACATTATTAAGAGCATCAATTTGGTTCTAAGACCCCGGCAGACCCTTCCCCCTAGGACTCTACCCATTAGGATTTTCCCAGCAGTAAATCTTCAATTGAGTTCTCAAAACTAAGGACTGAAATATCCTATCCGTGAATCATCTCATATGCTGCTGCATTGAAATGAAAAAAAAATGTAAATGACAGTAATGAAAAGTGTCCTTGACATGATTTGCTTCATGTGGTACATATTGAGCCATTCAGGATCATCAATCAACCAATTCTATGGAAAAAGGCCTTCAATATAATCCTCCTGATCAAAATCTGGTAAGATTGATTACGATTGTTTATCCACTGCCTTGAATAGACTTCTTAAAGACTGAAACTATGAGGATGAATAACCTTCATTTTCCAGGACTGATGGGGCACTGTTTGTGCATAATCCATTGGTTTTTCCTTTGGATTTACCAGCAGGCCTTGTGTAATAATATTTTCTTTTACAGGAGCCTCTTGTATGAGGTAAGAAACTTTTTTTGTGCGGGTATTCCTTAATTTGTACGAAGAAAGAAAATCCTTTTTACGTGCCATTCCCAGCTGTTAGGAATAGTGTATGTAGGCCTACACACAATAAATTTGTATTCCAACCCAACGAAGTGAACGAAAAAAAGGTGTAGGAATTCTCACACACAAGTTTCCTTCCTTAGTTTATACAACAGGCCCCAGGAGTTCACACATCCAAATTGTTACAATTTGGTGACGTGGAATAATGATCCTTACTTGGAGCACAGCCACACAGCTGATCTAAATCCCCACTACTAATTATCACGGAGACAGATCATGAATTACACATATGACTGAAAAACTACCTATCAAACTGCAAGAGGAATCCTGAGTACAAGCTGTATGAGATTATTATTAAGGAATCCTATCCTTGTACACACCCGAAGAAAGCCATTAATTAAAATTTTTAGTGCAAAAGTGGCAGGTTATATGTTCACATGGTAGAAGTGGTCCTTTTTCTACAGGAAGCCAACCTGCAGGTGGAGAATGATGTATTTATTTTTTATCCATACGCCAATGCGCTGATTGTACGCCATAAAGGTATCCCCAGGTGTTCTATCATCTTTATCCAGACTATTTATTCATAACTCTTAGAGGGATAGGTTTTACTTGACACACTGACATTTCTGCATCCTCCACAATTACTCTGACAAAATCTTTACATTGTTATATTTACACATTTTGTCCTCTAACTATTCATAAATTCTTGTTACTATGAGAATGATTAGAATAATTCACATCAGGTTCACCTTTATTTATTTGTAAGTACATTATTTACTTATTTTGCGTCGTGACGTTTGCAGAAACTTAGAAAAAGATGTTCGGGTCAGGTTTCATAAACTGGCAAGTATGAGTGGGTATATTTATACATTATTTCAGGTGAAAACTAAATAAAGATGTCATCCAGGATTCGATATGATATACAGCCTTTCTAGCCAACATTGTAAAGCTATCAAACGTGACATCTCACATGTGTTATACAACAAATGTTTATCAATACTTAACCATTGCTGACAACATACATCACATCATGTGCGGTCCATAGTGTCACCCTCGATGGCCTTGGGCTGCCAATGCAAGGTGGCATTCATTTGCACTTACTTGTATTGGGTCTCATGTATAAGACCTACGGTTTGTTGGTTAAAGTTTTTATTCTGGCTTAGACATTTTGTAATAGTTATATTCTATGTATATAAGTTATGAGTCTGGTGTACATTATGTAATAGCAATAAGAGAACAATTAACAACTATAAAGATGACCTGTACTTAAGTAGATGTTCATTTTACTTGTATCACTTCCAAACGAAGTTGAAACTTTTTAAAGATTTGTCCTTGGTAAAATATCTCTACGATATTTCCAAAATTCATTAGCAGAAACTATAGCGGAATAATTAGCCGAATGATAACTGAAATCGTGTTTTGAAGCAAAATAAAATATTTGAAGCGTATGGGTAAAATATATGTATGGACAAAACACGGTAGAAACAATAATTAATATATTCCGAGGGTGTATTTCTGCCTACAAAATTGTAGTCGCCACCGGGTGGATTTACACTTATGATTTACACTTACGAAAATGGACAACAATGAAGGTAGCACTTTAGAAATCTCTGAAGAGGCTTAATACCTTACATCCCACCTGTTAAAAGCTTAACACTCTATATGCATTACCCCTAGTTAAAAGAAAACGATAAGGTTATATGGTCTATATGATGGACCCTAACCGCCACATATTATTCAGTCATGATTAATGGGACGCAACCAGATCCACTGTCACCATGCATAGTGAGGTGGGGTGCGCGGGTAGACATAATAGATCTACGCCTTCACCTTGTGGCAGACAATTAGCATACATCTCCAGGGCCACGTGACAAGTGTTTGCATTCTAAAATGAGTCCCTTGGCTCGAGGTCTTACTACCATAGGATGCCATACAGGTATATAGATAGGAAAACAATGTGTAATTCGATTGAAGCTGCACTTTTAGTTATCTCAGCTATTATGACAAGAAAAATATTACCAAATTCACTTATGATTTATAGGACTGGATTCATCAATATTCTGCTGCTGTAATTATTATTATGTTAAATCAAGAGTTTCGAGTCAAATCCACACCTGTGAACGATAATACGCGAAGTCATCTTAGAAAGCAGTTTGGCGGGTCCTAGAAATATACGTAATATACGTTTATGATGCCCTGTAGCAAAAACAACTGGACGAAACCTTCCGAAATATTAGTCAAATTACTCTCAGATGGGTTTGAAAAGAACAGAACAAAAAGTAGAAAATCAGACGTTAGCTGAGAATGCAGCTTTAACATTGGTCAACAATTAACGATTTTCTTCTTTTCATTCCCTTCTGTTCCCAACCGTCTCAAAGTCATTTTGTCAAAAGTGTTGGTTGTTTTTGTTTCATAAACATTCACATTTAAATTTCGGAGATGCACTGAAATCCTTTCCTGCGGTGGCTTATTCACTTACTATCGCTCACCAACGGCCCCTTTCTCACTTCAAATTCTGCTATAAACCTATAATAGCCACAGCATAGTGATGAATTTAGTTCTACGAGTCATTATACGAGTAAATTTAGTAAGATTATTTGTTGACATAACAGCTGATAATGCAGCTTTAAAGCAGACTGTTTTTGGAGCCATTGTTTTTTTCAGAGGCGTACCACAGATCGAGAGATCGATGACACAATCTTCTTAAAAATAAACTTAGCTAAGTTGATTGATATAATTGGGAGGTGCTCATATGGACCTTTCAACGGTTAATAAACATTTCTGTGAGGTGGATCTTGTGTGTATCAACGCCCCATTAAAGTCTGTTAGAAGTGGGTGTAACCTGCCGTGTTGAACATCCAATCGTTGACCTTGTTATAATAAAGGAGCATGGATATTCCCATTTTTATGTACAAACCATGTGATGGTAGGTGCATCGTGCTGCCAAGATCTAATGGTAAACATATGTGAATATGGGCTCTTCCGCCTATGTGGTCGTGCTCCCCTGCAGTTATAGTCCTCAAATCTAGGGTAATCATATGGAACGATCTACCCCAATTTGTACTGCGAACAAAAGTATTAAAAATGCTGGAAACGATAACGAAAATGAAAATGGCAAGGTCGTCGTAATCATGCCTGATATATGTGCGGTTGACATTTCGCAGTCGCATTATTTTGTTTTCATTTTGATATATCAGGAATATCATAGCAGAATATATTATATAAACGTTGATATAATCGTCATAACCAGACTGCAAAATATCTATATCGTCTTTATATATTATATGGGCTTTATCATTAGGGGTGTGTCAAATATTGGCCGATCTTGCACTTATTTTTATGAGATTTATAGTTACTCATTTTAGCAATTGATAAACAGGGAGTAGACGCCCCTAGATAAACACTGAATATAATTTATAGTTTTGTATCTGAGTCTTGCGAATAGTCTCTTTCATGATTCAGATAGCTGTCAATTGATTCACATTTATCTAAATTAACACTCGTGTACAGGCACATACGGAAAGTGAAAGGCCCTATATTCAACACAACTCAGCAACATTAAATTAATGAAAAATATAATGGTTTGATGCGATTTGATTGCCTTCTGTCGAACGTACGAACATTCAATTTTGATATACTTAATTCAAATAGGCAGCCCATCCTAGTAGACCTCCAATTCAACAAGTGAAATCAAATTTCACTTCAATTAGGTCTGTTCTCCGCAGGCCATATACTTTGTTTTCTTACTTTGTAGTTAGGTTTTGTAGTTAGGTTCTAAGACAATGTGGGATAATATGGTTCCCGAAATATACCCTCAGCTCTTGTCTAAACCGACACATGTATGATAATATATATACTATTATTACTCCATGGACTTCAATATAACCTACCAATCCTTAGCTAACTAAATGAACGTAAATTTAATGGGGCATGTCGCCCGAAAATGTACAGTTGTAGAATCGACAGATCTAAATATTTCTGCTAAATCAGGCTGAACAATGATAAATGTTAGGGCTATCTAGATCTATAAATTTGGTATAGGGTTGACTCAAAATATCTGTCCAGCTCTATTGAATTGTATTTTGATCCTCGTATTTTTCTTAAATCTGGAATATTTCAGAGGAATGTCGAAGGAAAAATTATTGTACATTTTCTGTTGACTTCATCTGTGGCTACCAATATGAAGTCAACGTTTGATATAGAGCAGATCTCGAGATCATTTTCAATATTAATTTAGAACATTAACATGAAATGCACTCAAGAAATTGTGCTTAAAATTGTAAACACTACTCAGGCTGTTGGTGGCATTCTTTTGTAAGTACCTATATAGATAAACTGGGAGTCACTGGGGCCATCAGTCTATCTATATCCTTGCACATATCAATCATGCTCTCCAGCTGATCCCCTAGGTGGCCAGGTTCACACAGCTACTCTCCATGTATATGTTTCTTCTATGTCACTGTACATGACAGTGATAGATGTATGTCTATTCATCACTCATACCACAGAGTCCTCGGTATCAATGGGAGTAGTTTCTCTACTAAATTTATTATATCAATTATCGGATCCTTCAATAATTTAGCGAATGCTTGGCGCTTACCCACCTCTTGGGACGCGGGACAGTCCTTCAGGAAAAAAAAACACATGAACGTGCTTTTTTCCCCGACGTACCCAATATCGTTAAATATAAATGATGGTATGAATAATACGTTTTATTCTAGACTCACAATAATAAAAGGAATTTCTTGTCATGAATTCAAGAGATGCAGAGAGAAATGCAGCAGAATTGCTCAATTAAATATTGTTTGTTGTAATTGCCTTTTTCAAAGACTGTGTGGATTTGAGATATGTAGTGTAATAACTTGTATATTTATAATTTCAGACACGATAGTGACTGAATACCCAACCCAGAGGAAAGGTATGTCATATTTTCTTGTCTCTCAGAATGATTTGCATATACTTAAACCGTGTATACTTCATGTTCTTATTCGACACTGGTATACATGTATACATTACCCCCTCATGTGCTCAGTCCATGTAGCTATGGATACCTCTGTGTTGTCATTCCCATTTATTCCTAACCTGTGTTGAAACTACACTCGCGTCACAATACCTTTGGTACATCCACTGCACGAAGATGAGTCGGGGGTGCCTGGTGTATTGCAGCATGTTGTTAGTGCATACTCCATCGCATACGGCAATTCAGTGAAGATAGAGCTTCTTTAGTTTTGGGGTCAGGGGTAACATACCGCTAAGCTTCATAAATTGTTCTGCTTTCCCTGCCAAGTCATCTGATCAAGCGGAGTATTTATGAAACGAAAGCCACCATGCGCCTCTTTAAACAGTGGCATTTATAACCCATGCAGGGCCCATTTCTCAGTGTACACAGGATCTATTGGAAGATACATAGTTAGAGCTACACTAATGTGTGACCCTCAAAATGAACGAGTCTCTGAGCACATCATTATTTGCTTTCAAAGGTCCATGATTCTTGGGTCATGGTCATAAACATGCTGGTCAAAAATGAATGGACGACCGCTGGGGATAAAGATGTTCGTGCTGGTGCCAATCATCTTGCTATGGCGACCACGGCTCCTATATACTTGTTGCACAATTGGCATTTCTAGAGTGATTACTTCTGGATTCCATGGCCATAGGGTATCATCGTAGGACATAGGAAACGTCAGATGAAAGGGACTTTGAGATGGCTTCCAGGCAGTCCCAGGAGAGGTCCAATACCACACTTTCAATGTGAGCATGGCTAGAGTAGTTTGGGTTCCCTGCATATTTCATATTTCATATTTCCCCGATAGAAATACATGAATTCGATTTTGTTCTTTCTTTTAAAAAAATAAAGATGAAGCTAACATCCTTAAAATATAAAATGATATTCGATCATCGACAAATTTACCAGTTTCACTGCATATTTTAGCGTCATGTAAAGGTATCTGGTTTGGAGAACCTCATTGCTTTCTCAGGTCATCAGCACCCCTTTTTTATATAGATATTCTAAGGTACATGAGCAGATCTATCGTCGAAATCTGTATGATAGTGAATTATGCCGATACAGATCGCATTGGCTCATGGGCTTATGTGCTGAGCGTTTGTTTTATAGGAAAGCATTAAGTAGTTGCAGGTCAGATGCAAGTCTACTCATGCCCTTAGGCATGGGAGCGGTGGGTACGTGGAGAGATGGCAAAATTAACGCCACAGGACAAGCCAGTTGAGGATTCATGCACTTTAGACCTCCTTGCCCAAAGGTAATGACCTCTACACATGTTTCTGTTTTTGTTCTCATATGTGTTTTGCAAGTGCATTAGGGGTCAGCTGTTGGGATATCGATATTCTGTAGTCATCGTGAGTTTCGTTAGTGGTAGTTCACATGGGGGAAACCCTTTGGGAGCTTGTGTTCCCCATTCTATATCACGAAAGCCTGTTTGTCAACCTCGCAAACAACCGACAACCTACATAACAACAATGCATGGGAGTGAACCCTCGGGGTATTGGGGAAACATCCTGAACAGTGACAAATTAAATTGATTACATAACATTAATTTTCCGGCATATTTGGAAAGGACATGACCTCCATATCGCCACCTTTGTCAAATCAACCCAATGACTTGTGCAGATTTACCACTATCAGTCTTATCTGCATATGTCAAACTAGAATACTTCAACTGTAGCTCATGATGATTGAACTCCCTCCTAACCTTGACGGCTGGCATCCATTCGCCTATGTGTACATAGCATAGCTTGAATTGGACATTTCAAACGATGCCCGATAAAAATCGGGTCCCTCGTATAATATAATAGCCCATCTAGGGGATCTGCGTTTTCCGATGTATTTTCCCCGTAAAACTACACTATTATCACTCTCTATTGATATCAGTGATACCACTCTACAACTTGGACAGAAGGAATTGTTTCATATGGCCATATTTAAAAAAGAAACAAAAAATATGGTTACGGATTTCAGTACGTTTCTAGGAGGCTCACAAACATTGCCAAATAAGTACCTATCAATACTCTACCGTTGGTCAAGCTCAGCGCTGACCAACGCTTGTCAACACAACAATCAACAGCTTTGTGTGGGAGGGGGGAGGGTACGGTCCAATAGACTATAGAGAGAGGTTGACTATTTATCACAAGCAGCTAATTTATCACAGTAAAATGTAGATTCTGGGGCGATTTACTTCTGGACCAAGACTGCATATTGCAACCTTCCTTTCGCAGAAACACCTGCCAGCTTAAAGTTCCCATTATAAGAGAATTCCCAAGGCTGCCTCACACACTCAATTAAAACGTGCCAGCATTAAAATGTAAATTAGCAACACTATGGTAATCAGCTGGGTATATAATCCCTAGTCGACTTGTTCTCCTCCCCTCAGCCATATAATGCCCTTAATACAGGACATACCTGAAGCCTACAACTACAGCTGGAATACATGTGCTTTAATTTACTTGTTATTAAGACGTAACCTTCTCGCTCTTGTCAGGAATAGCTACGTATACAGGTGTGATTTGGTCAAAGCAAGGATTCAACCTTTAACTTCATTTACCTAACATAAATCGAATGAAACAATTTCAATCTGTACATCAATAGATAGGTAACGACATGGCTATGTACTGTTATTTATTTTGTAACACGAACATCAGCTCAATTATGCACTCAAACTCTCTCGGCAGCCCGTCCAGACAAGCATGGTGAGGAATGAGGGTGCATGGAAGGGCTAGTTCACGACCCATGTTCACCCTCTTCAAAACCTATTAAATCTTTATTGCCTACTCATATTTAACGTTCACCATGCTCGTGTTACATATTTCACTCTGTTGTAACACCGTTTTATTACACTGTATTACCAGCGTGTGATGGTTATTTAGACGCTATAATTTACCATACCCACAGGACAAATACAGGTGCAGCTTTTATCTTTACGTTTAGCCTTAGTATTAAGTTGTTAGTGGTTACCTCTGATAGGGTACTGGAGACCATACCTAATTTTATATTAAAAAAAACTAAAATATCCACTTTTGATGCAGCGGTCTTAGTACTGATGCCATGATTAACCTTCTGACACAAACATTGAATTATAATATTAATCTGTCCTTGAGATATTGACACCCTTATTATGCATCTGCTTACAAATTATAAAACATGGTTACATGCCAATATTCGAAAAGACACAAGCCGAAAGGACACAAGCCGAAAGGACAAAAGCCTAAACAATGCCGGTTTTTTGTCCGGACTTTTGCCTGGATCTGCTATTACCAGGTCACCTATTGTCCGCATCGGCGTTTGTCCTGTTGGCGTTTGTTCTGTCACCATAAACACACGCAATGGTAATTCAGAGTATAAGTAACTGACTAAGGATTCCATGTTAATGGCTTGATATATATATATATATTATATATATTTTTTATTTATAATCAAGGAGAATAGAGAATTGATTTGATTCAAGGACCAATAAAGTGCTAGAACTAAAACCTCCCTGATATTATGGTATACATTATTTGAATACTAGACATGAGGTATAGCAGTAAGCTCTGTCTGAAAACTGGTACACTTCAGGCCATCAAGCATATATATGAACGGCTGTTGCCCTGAGAATTAAAGCTGACACAGTGTACACAGCAGTTGGGGTTTATATCCATGCAGTGGAATGTCGTGTTGCTATCTCTCTGACTTAAACATGTACAATCATTTCTTCAAGAAATTCATTGAATACTCGATAATGTACATTAAATTACAGCCGCAAAAGTGTTAGAATGTCTTAGACCCTAAATACCTCTTTAATTAGAGGTATTCATAGCTCATGTTTCACGTTAAAATGCATGACATGCTTGAGTATCATGTATGCATCTGCAACTGGGTTAAATGATGGTTAAGGGTTGGATTCCTTTCCCCTGGGCAAAATTGGTACATGCTTAAATGTACTAAAGATGTCCTAGATGAATGATGTAAAGTGAGAGCTAGCGCCTCCTGAATTACCAAGTAACCAGTTTCAGTAACAGAAATTCCAGGAGTGGTATAGAGGGTACCATTCTCCTCTCATTGGTTTATTTTCAGAGTATTTGTTAAAAGGGAGGACAAACAGAGAATATTGCTTGACAAAATTCATGATGAATAACGCATTCTTTTTCTAATTTTGATATATTATTATGCTTGGTTTAACATAAAAATAACAAAGTAAATAGAGTTGAGGATAAAGAACTTTTATACCTGGTATAAAATGATGTAATACCTAGGTGATATACCGCAGGTAACTGAAGATGAAACAGGGACTAATTAGCATGATGCTAATTAGCCCTGTCATGAAATAAAAGATTACCCTAGTGAATTGTATTAATGTTAACACTGGAGGTACATATTATATGTTGTAAAATGAATGTTTTTATAGAGCATATTTGGACTATATATATATATCCACGACAAACACATTAGGAGAAGACTAATATGTTATATATATGCTAGTGAGACATATATGTAGGACTGAGGGACCATGTAAGAAGGACGCAAGATTAACAACAGCCATCTCATGTTTGCCACTCAAACGCTGGTCTCTAGAAGTACCTGGCTCTGGGGTTTTAAAACAACAAGACTGCATGTCCAGGCTGAGGGCTTTTGCCACTTATCGCTGGATCCATACCCTCCCAGTAGCGCATCGTCTCGTGTAGTTTCGTATGGCCGCGTTACCGGAAAACTCTCGCGAGATTCTGACGTAAGCACCTCGAGGTCCCGTTGTAAACAAAAGTTCAGTTGCATGACAGATCCATAGCAAACATATGGCGTGTCAGATGTAGACGTAGTTTTTTGGGCATGTACCTTCAGCTCTCGGATAAATGTAGTATGATTGCCATCGGTACACTCACGATAAACAACTTAAAATATTTTTTCTGACATAGAACAAGTCTTTGTACACGTCACTTCAGATAAATCTACTAAAATTCTACGCATGACGTTTGCTATTTTAATACAAATCACTTGCTAAGTCGATAATTACACAAGTCTATATAAAACATAATTCTATAATACTATTGTTGTTCACCTGGTATACACATAAATATTTCTACTTACACTCTCGATACTGTTATGAGTCTAGTTGCATTCGTTCACAGGTCGCATTGGTAATATATACAAGATATAGCATCAAACCCGACAAATGTGGCAGTTACAGCTTTGTCTTTTACGACAAATATAGCAACAGTCTGTCTCTTGACGTACGTACATTATCAGCATGCGGAATAATGAGATAGAGGCTGAGAGGGGACATAATAAACAAGCGCAAAGACCTGGCCAGGAAATCAAATACAGCCTGGTCAATCCATTATTGCTCAATTCTAATTCTGGTGTCAATCAAGAGGGCAGCTGGCAACCAATCAGAAACCAATGAGATATTGTTAGCGTGACTAGGAGTATTGAAGGCAGGCCGATTGTGGTTTTGTGGAACCCACAAATAGCCTCAAGACCATCACCCTGATTTCAAGTTGAAAACCCATTTATTCAGTATGGCAGCAGGCACATATTTTTTAAGGCATCCTTCAATCGAGTTCTTCATACATTGATGGCTCAGATGATGAGCTCCATGATATATTTACCATAAACATGCCATCGAGACCACAACAATGTTATATGATGGGCCGGTGTTCGAAATTGCACTATGTATACAAAGAGAAATGGTGTTTGTTCGGCTGATCTTATTTTTAACAACGATAAAATGCCATTAGAAAATGCCTGCATGATGGGTAAATATTCATTATGGTTAATATACATGTGCATGCTAGATACACCTATCCATAATTTTAAGTTAAATTGAAGCCTCATGCATCGATTCAAGCCACCCAAAACCAATGTCTCCGTTATATATTACATTTGAAAGGTGAATTCTGAGCAAAACATGAACCACGTTTCTTCTTCTAATGGATACTTCCAGCTTCTGTTGCTATAGTTGTTGAGAAAATTTTCTGAACCATAATAATCGTTTACTATATGTGCATTCATGTAAATAGAGGAAAGGCTGCTGATCTGAGTTGCAAATAGAAAAAAAAGGCGTAGAAATCTAAACCAGGTATTCCGTTCACTAGGTTTGTAAGTGTAATGAAAGACAAGACGTCAACATCGATCAAATAGGGGACGACTGATCGGTTGCAGTAAAACAAACATGAGTAAACTATTCGGTGACTTTACTTAAGGATATAAATTGGTGCCCCACAAAGCCCTGATCCATAGTGATGAGAACAACGTTCCAGTGAGCATGTACCCAAGAGAAATGTATCACCAACGGGAGAAAGAACAATCTGATGACTGCACAGTTCATTCAATTATACTCACCTACAGGGACGCTTGTTTACAGTCGATCAGCACTGGCTGTGCCTTACCCCTAAATTACAATTTGGGTGGATAATTGCAACCGTCCATGGACAATCAATTTGTCTCACTGTGTCTAAGAGGTTGGCTAGGGTCAGAGCTCCTAACGACCATAGGAGCATCCATTATCTTCTGCAACCCTCTTTGTAGATTGGATCCAATTGGCGCCTCCCGAATAGTATATATGGAATACATGTGAATGCGTTGTGAAACTTGCTCAGGGCTTTGTTGCACAATGAAAGTCCACGAACGTGTAGCCTAGGAATTAAATCGTGGTAGATCTTTGGTTAAAGGGGGACACTGGACTGACTATATCCTCTGTTCAGACATTGAGGAAAACTAAGATATTATGTTATGCACACTATAATGAATAATCCAATAATGTGTGTGGCTGTAAGGCAGCATTTAATAGAGAAGACTCTGTCTGTTACTGGGCCAGTGTCTTCCCAGTGTGCTATGCATAAATGACAAGAAGGAGGGTTGGTAAACTTCCGTTTCAATGGAAGTGAGTGCACTCAGACAGTATATATTGTAATCTAAGCTAAATATTTATAGTCCCTGACTTCTACCTGCTTTAGAAATGCAAACCTATAAAGCATATGGATGTATAGCAACAAATACTGGCAGCAGATTGACATCAGGGAGCTCTTTCATTCGATTTCAACAGTAAAAACACAGCTAAATATTTATGTATATACTTTTGAGAATTGAGGTCAAGTGTCAAGTAGATCAGTAGACCGTGACCAGTGTAAGGTAGTATTTCTATAGCGGTGTGTGCTAAGTTAGGGACTAAAACCTTAATTGCCTTAATTCATTTTATAAGGTTCCTTTTAGTTTTTAGAGTTTTTCTGTTAAATGTTACTGTCATATGTGAAACAAAAGCAGAGATTCAGGGTGGTCTATATTTGAAACTTGCATGCACGAACCCAAAAATTCTTTTTCATATTGTGTGAAGACAACCTATATCAATTAATTCTCTCCTTTTACTCAAATTTTGCACTATAATTATGCAGGTTACCCATTGGTACCGTATTGTGTATAACGGTAACGTGAAGAGTATGAGACTAAAGAACGTGTAGGAGTACCAAAGAGTAGGATCAGCCCTTGTGCAACAGAGCCTGCTCTTTTCTACTCTTAACTGTTCTTAACCAAAGATCAACCCCAATTTCAGTCCTTGGCTGCACGTTCGTGGACAAACCATGGTCAATTTCAACCTTTTAACCCTTCAATGTCTCTGCTGGTTCATAGATTGCCACTAATCATTCCAATAATAGTGCCTGAACGGGCAATTCAATCCAACAAAACAATCAAACCTACTCTGATATGTCTATTTTCTCACGAGTATACACGAACGAGAACCCACAATTTAGTTGTGTGGTTCGGTTGTATCAAACTGTTTTCTGAACAAGATTCTTGTCAGAAATTTGGGTTATTTGAGAGCAATGGTGAAAGCAAATTGTACATTTACAGGTGACTGACTTCCTCCACATGGAGAATCACCCTGTCAGACCACTTAACCCTGTCATGTCTTTAGATTATCATAATAATACTTGTAATTGTATCAATTATCTCGCTGAATTAAATTGGATAACTAACAGGTCTGCTCTATGATATAGTATGTAATAGGTATCTTTGATTTTGTACAATATCCTAGTCATCATAACCTTGTAGTTACCTTGATGAATATGTTATAGGCTTCTAATGAATCTTTTTTAAAAATGGCTTTCGCTCGATATCATATGAACATAGCACTTCCCTATTACATGTGAGAACCTCTCATGGACTGAGCTACATTATACTGCCATCATTCGTAGCCCACTCATTATCCCTCACGGGGCCGCAATCCCAGCCCATACTAGTCCCATACGCAATTGTATTTACCTGGGGAGACAAGACTGGCCTGCAATGGATGGATATTAAACCTCAAACCTTCCTATTAATTGGGTAGTACTAACCAGCTAGGCTACTGGGAATTCCCTGTCTGCCAACCTATAGATGTCTAACCAAATGAAGGTCAATTGTGTGGGTATTAAATCTGTCTATTTCTACATAATCTGCATGCAATGCAATCTGCATTCGTGTAGAATTTGCCCTCCGAATATTGCCATTCCAAACATTTTGGTAGATGGCTAATTTTAATGGATATATTTATTAACCAGTATCTTCGGATTTCGAGAAATAAATACCTAAAGCATTATTTCTTTTATAAAACAAAGGACACGTTGCAGATGAATTACACCATGAGAAGATATGTTCAATTTAACTTATATCTTCAATAGACAATTTCTTGACACTTGACATTTTCCTAGAACTGTCTTTGAAATGTCTTTACAAAGTGTACACAAGTCCCGAACAACCACGAGTCGATTACTTACTTCGGAATTGAGACATATCTAGTCTTCAGAGCCAGACCTATTTTCGTGGAGACTGTACTTGGTATCCTACTCCGATTATAAATGAACTAGGTATACCGTGAGATATTCAATTCAAAGAGATGTTCAGTCATGCCCTCTGACGTCTGGGGTAATTCATAACGAATTGTTTCCCACTTCAAACAGGGAGATATATCTCACTTTAGAATGCGGCATCTATTGTGATCGAATAGGCCTATCATTCACTATTCATTTTTACCTGTCCAGATGTTGACGTTACAAGTGTTCATCATCGCAAAAATAGATACTTCTTTCATTTCTTCGGAAAACACTGGCTCCTGCCTTAATAAATTTGATTCCATTCCTTATAGCTTACTTCCTTGCTCTATATGAAAGTCTTCGGCTTGATTCTGAATGATCGCTGTTCATTTCTCGAGTCTATATATGCTATGACTTCAGCAAGATGCTTTCTTCTTCTCCTTTAAAATTACTAGCCTTCCGTTTCTATGTTCTCAACAAGTGTTACTTTTTCTCTATGGAAGGAAAAGATACATCAAGTCGGAAGCCACAAGGGGCGGAACCTGTGAGTATTTAGTGTAACGGTTATTGCAGAAGACGGATAGGGCCAGGCGGTTTGGGGTACAGTATGCAATGGGCCAGGCACAAAAAAGAACATCAATAATAAGGTACTTTTCGGACCCACTATTCACTGGTGTATCTACCTTTTCCATTCAGTATAACACCTATTTGAATGATGGTGTAGCAAAGGAGGGCTTGATCCATTGCTTAAGGAAGCCCGATACTGATAGTGAACGTTATAAAACCAGCATTATGCCTCTGTCAATTCTGCAATGCTACGTCTTACGTGTGTCTCCTTAAAGGGTTGACTTAATTGATATCTTTTCCCTCTGCGGTTCCTGACAATAACAATATTAAACCCCACACTAGCCACAATAAGCATGTGGTTTGGTGGAGCCCTGCCAAAGGTTGTAGGAATTGGGCCGTGAAAGGACCGTGTACGTGCAAAAGAAAAGCTGCTTCTCCAGCTGCCGCTTAAAAAATATCCGTTTGTCATTGAGATGTTTTTGCGGTAATAAATTATTGATGTTATACATACAAAAATAGAATTTAAAAAACGATGAAGTCATCTCATATTTATCAATGACATGAAACTATGTCATGCACAACATAAAATGAGCAATTCCACCAATTGGTCGTTAATTGGCCAACCAGGGTTGAAAATTCTCATTTTTTTAAATTGCTTCTATTGAATTTGTTTTTCTTACATAAACTAGACATATTGCTGCTAATATGTTATATCAGTAATCATCGCTCAAAAACTAAAGATTTCCTCCTTCTTGTTCCGTTCTTTTTCAACCCATATAAAAGTAATTTAACTAAAATTTTGGGGTTTTTTGTTCGGTTGTTTTTGCTACAGGGTTTCACAAACTTTTAGGCTCATGTTTCAGGGCCCCTGGAAATCCATTCCTGCGATGGCTTCACTTATCATTGCTCACCGGTGGCCGTTTTCTCTGGACCGATTCCACTTTAAATGCTTTTAAAAACATATAACAGCAAAATATTGATATCTCCAGTTTTATTAGTCATAATATGAGAAAATGTGGTAAGAACCTTTTTGGTCGTAATTGCTGAGAATACAACTTTAAAGAAATTCCGTTCGGTCTATCCAATTTGTATGAATGTAATATGCCAGCCAGATACCGTGTTCAGGCTCTGATTGAGAAGACCAAGTAGAAATCCGGCCACAATAAAGTCAAATGGGATTGATGGGTCTTCTTCTGACAAGGAATGACAGATTGGATTGAATGGGTTCTATATTACGTTTCCAATGGAAACACATTGTGGCCATGAGCAGGAGAATGCATCAAGGCGGACCTGATGGGAAAATGACGTGCAGGGGAGGGAGTTAGGGCTATGCATGGGTCAGCTGAAAAAATGGTATTGTGAAAGAGAAATGTGCGCAACAGACTTCAAACATATTAACGTTGATATGGTTAGAATGATAGTATTAAAGGATGCAATTACCCTTTTCAGAAGAGATACAATTGCTATGCAATTGCTGTGTTTCAGTATTCTCCCATTGTAAAAATCAATCTCTTTCACATTTATGGACCAAGGATAATTCATAAAATAAAGTTGAATGGTTTGTAGTCCCATAAAGTTAATGAAGCAAACGAAAATGTGTAATGCAGACTCATTTTATTATCTCCTTGGTGCAATTAAAATTCAATATTTAAACTACCAGTGGCCTGAAATGGGAACAACCTTCTGGATTGAAATGGTGGTCTTCCAGGGGGCCCTCATGGTATAAAAGTATAGTTCATGATATGTCTATGGATAAAGATAGTCCTATATCATATTTTACAGTATGAATAATATATATATCATACTGGTACCATAAATGCTGGATAAAGTTATATATTTTCCTAAAATTGAAATACATGTACCAATTTTCTACTTTTAGAGGGCTAAATATAAGAGGGAAAATATCTTAATTATGGATGCTTTAAATACATTACCACATCCCGGTTACATAGGTGCGTCATAGACTTAACATGCCATAGAATTCTCTTTTATGAATAATCGGTGCATTCAAAAGTTTATGGCCTGACTGGAAAAAGTTAAAAGGACACAGACATTGAGCCATGAGTTGTTTTTCTCAGTCGACCCTCTAATGGAACAGAGGCAGAGTTCACAAATCGGACCAGTCTCCTAATTTGTTAAGTTCTTGAGGTCTGTATCTAGACCGGTGGTATTTTTAAGCTCCTAATAAAGGGACATTGCGTTTTTGAATACCTATGGGATTACGCCCTATGGGATACTTCATGGTAACGATTGCAGGTGTAAGGGGGAACTTTATGCCACTAACTAGCGTATAAAGAAGCTCTCTATACACTTCCAAAATGATTAAATAAGTGTCATTGGTAGCTGGCCCTTAATACTCATCGATCAATCGATAACACGATATCCTGATTGAGAGAATTCCCTCTGATGTTAGGAAGATAAGCCAGTTTTATGAGAAAACATTCGATTAACTCCTGAAACTTTGTTGGTCACGAGGATTATTGCTAGGGACGTTTTTGCTATTGTTTGTTTGGCTATGTACAGATGCAAAGATCCTCAGAATCGTATTTAAAACTAACGGGTGGCATTAATGTGAAATTAAATCGGCTAAGTGTTTTTGTAAACATTGATGCGCTTTAGTCACTGCCTTGCACAATCAAGGGCCTATAAAAACCTAAAGCAGAGACTAACACGATTAATAACCTCCATTTCGAGCCTCCTTGTGCACTATTTGTGTAGAAGCCCTCGACTTCATCTCGTGATTATAACTAGATTAGAGCTTAATATCACGAATCATATACTGTATACAGTGGTTTTTCCATTACCTGGTTATCGGGAATCTTTTACGGGCAATAGCTATGTTTCCAACTGTTCTGTTTAAATAGCAGAACTCTAGACTCAGATCACATTAGAAGATGTTACATCATTGGTAGGTTAATTTTACACAAAGAGAGGTTTCCTCTGAGTTAAATCGGAATAAAAAAGTGTGACTATTCTCAAGGGCAGAAAGGTAGAAAAGTAAAAAGGCTGGCACCTCGCCAGAGTGTCCTGGCAGTCTCTCATAAAACCAGGTAAGATGGTATTCCACAAATTGCTCTGCAATGAAAGAAACAGTATCTGGCTTCCAGTACTAGTATTTTTCTTCCCTATTTTCGGGCACCGCGGTTAATGAAAAATATTCGTCAGAACAACATGACCAAATTCCAAGGGAATACCGCCAGCTGTTTCTGTGACGCCTTTCCTCTCGGCATCCGGGCCCCCATTTCCTTAGGAAAAGTGGCTCCACATGTCGATTGCGCGTTAATGACTAGGATTTAACAGCCTTGTTATGCCACCTTGTCTCGACCCTAGCCATAGGACCTTTTTTCTGATGAAGTAGGAATCATTCTATCGATTGATCTAATGTTGACTGTTGAATATGTATGTGTGATACAAAGGTACGTATATTGTTTACCTTATATTATATACTAATGTATACCGCCGCACGATGGGAATAACAGAGTCAACTATCAGTGTAATTTGTTTTATCGCTTCTGGCAAATTAGATAAAAAACTGGGGGCAGGACCATGGTAGAGCCCTTAGTTATGATATCAGAGATTCAAAGGAACCATACTTCCTGCACGCACTGGTTAGATCTTTGTAGGTTTTTTTAAAATAAAGTCTGATACTTCTTTCTTTGCTTAGCAAACAAGAAATCAACAACAGATGCTTAAGTTCCGCTCTTCTAGAGAAAATAAGCAAAATCAATTCGAACAATGATATATCTAAATCGTATATGAATGACGGCGCTTATACAAGTAATGGCCAGAAGAGCAGTTGTATGTATGCACATATAGATAAATGTATACATATACATGAATGCATAAGTATATAATGCATGCATACATACATTTTAATACAAGGCACACATGGGTGTACATGTATTCATACAAACATGCCTCAAACAAAATCCATAGAACTACTTGAAAAACAATAAATGAATGATTGTCATTAAAACTCCTTGAGTAAATAGCGGATGTTTTGGTGATGATTCAGGTGTTTGATTTATAGCATTTGTGCGCACTATTGAAGCCACCATTGAAGCCACTTATGAATTAGTTTGGCTAATCAATTGGCATACTATTTCAGATAATTTGAAAGTTAGTTCATAGAAATTATCCAAATCACATCGGATATTACCGACGTAGTTTGGGGAGATATCGAAAGTTAATCTACTTGTAACTTGCTATCCCCCCCCCCCCACACACACACACCCCGTCCAAAAAAGAAGAAGAAATGATAAGGCCGATTAATCACTGCCTTTAGCTAGTCTAGGCTCAGAGTTGAGATAGTCTCTCCAAACTAAGGGAAAACCTATTGCTACAAACCACAAAATGCTAGTATTATTCCATTAAGACGCCGCTTACTCTAGAGCCATGAAAGCCATTAGCGCAGTAGGCATCCAATCACTGACATACCATACCAGTCTGAGAGGCTGCATATGAGCCTTGACTGGGAACGGTCTTAGGGCTATAACCACCTTAGGCAAAGACTATTGTCGGACATACTGTTTCGCCTCGGTATAATGCACTGAACAGTGCACAAGCATGCAGCCCCTCAATATCGGTCATTAATCCTTTAATAATCTCAAAGACAAAAAGCTTGGCCCAGTTTTTTTCTCTTTTTTTATGAAGGTTTGTACTGGTGATATTCAGTAGCACCGCCACAATGTCCGTCAATCTTCTCTGAAATGCCACAATGTCACTGGGGGAGCATTATCATGCTTAATTAGACACCTCGGATGTGGGAATCTGAAAGTGATTGTCTTTATGGAGGGCGTGGGCATGGGATGGATTTAATTAATAGAAGGGAGTAATTGGGTGAAATGACCTGTTGGGTCACAATGATGTCCGATCAAAAAGCATGAGCACTTGTTAAGTGGCACCTTAAAGAGGGACCACGCATACTAAACAGTAAACGGTTTCCTTTCAAAGGGAGATTTCCGACTCCCATCAAGCCCTGAGATTCGCAGAATGATGGTTTGAAAAGGTCAAGTTGAAGAATGAGTGCAACAATTGGATTCTAACACTCGAGATAACATGGAACACCGTCGCTGGTAATCATAATTTGAAGTTGTTGTTTTTCTTAAATTCTGGGTGCAAAGGTTGAAACTATATAATTATATTAGATATCAATTAATCTGGTAAATAGAAGGGACTCTGTTAAGCTTCCATCATGGCCCTAATTGTACGATCCATAGAACAGTGTGGAAATAGATAGACCACTCTCTTTACATTATATACATGCCCCAAGCGTTACATCCGTTTCAAGCCTTCTCACAATATTCTACCAATGTCTGTATCGCGCACGGTAATAGACTAAAAGCCTATGAATATTTTTTATCACTTGCTTGACTGAGTGATGCCCATTTCCATTGCCTTGGGCCATTAATTTCAAATATATATGACACGAGATGAGATGGGAGACAGGCAGTTTCCTCATAATTCGATTCTAGATATCTGAGTGCACTGGGGTCTTCGGCCATTCTTTTACATATTGTCTGGTATCTTAAAAGACATTTTAAAAGATCAAATATGGTAATGTTTTAAATGAATTAAGAACAAATGTTGTACCACATGTATTTGTCTTTGGTGATAATGGATCTCAAGAAATAAATCTAATATGCTAACCATTAGTTTATATAAATAACTTCAAGGACAGCGTCAAGGAAATATAACATTCAATACCTCATTCAATGCTGCATTATCAACTATTACGACATAACAACTCGTACCAAATGTACTCACAGTTTGACCAATATAACTGAAGTTATCATATTTTGCTTCTAACCAAATCAGTAGGCCAGTAAACCATGTTGGGAGAACTTCGGCTGCCCTCTCCACCTACAGAACCAGCACAGCAACAACAACAACAATAACAACAACGAAAGCTCCTGTTATAACAATATCTTTACACGGTGATTTGAAGTGGAATCGGCTGACAGAAAACAAGCCCCGGTGAGCGACAAAAAGTGAAACCACTGCAGCAAGGGATTTTTGCAGTTCGACGTAATATAGATATGGACATTAATCTTTTGGAGCCCTGCAGCAAAAACACCAGGGTGAAATTCTCCAAAATTCTGGTCAAATGACTTCCAGGTGGGTAGGGAAAATGGAACAAAAAGTGGAAAACCTTCACTTTTTGATCGATGTTAACTGAGAACGCAGCTAGCTTTAATATATCACAAACATCTAGGAGTTTGATAGAAAAGATATATAATAATATTAATAAGTTCTCTGTGATATATTTGCCGTTTTAACCTCTATAGCAGAATTAATAATATCAGGAACGTCCAGCTGCAAATAGGCTTATTCCCTCTGCTCTTCCCACAAGTGCGGTTGTTGGTAAAGCCAGTATCCCCAGCTACACACCGCGACGACGAGACCAAATCCACTGTCGGTTGGAAGCTCATTTTTCCAATGCATGCATGGTTGGGCTTATAAAATTAATGGGAATACTGCCTTTCTAGATCAATGGTTCTAGTCCCTGCTCCGGCTCAAGCTCTGCCTGTCAATATTCCCTTTATGTCAAATGAAGATTGATAACAACTGAAGTAAGCATTTTCTGCTTGGGCATTATAATTTAGACTCGTTAGAGTTCTACCAAAGATCAGCAACAAAATCTGCCTTTCAAAAAGGCCAATGCAGATTTCATTACTTAATAAGTTGTAACTCATTGAGGGAATAAGAGGAATTGTATATTTTACACCAACTACCAACCGAATATGGGATGTCTATGTCTCACTGAACAGTGCATGCTGGGATGGATTCAGTTAAAATCTGACATACAAAATATTTAGCAAAGTTTGTATAGAATGATCAATGAAAACCAAATGCATGATGGGAAAGATGAACCTACATAACTTGTGTTCTATTGATTTTAGACGGACATATAAAATTCCTATAGAACTCCCACAATTCCATGCGAATCAGGAGTCAAAATGGCAGACATGCAAATGCCCTATTCCTCCCTGAATTATCCTATTCGAAGAAACACTATTTGTTGGTTTTCACGCACTTCAGTGAATCCTGATGCTGAATAAACGTTCATCATTCGTACCACTCATGGGTTCTGGTGAAGGCTCCAATTGTAGACATTTTTTATTTCTATAAATCGATGGGGTTGTTTAGAAACGATATCACAATTATTGGCAAACACAAACCTGGCGAAAAGTAGAGTTGAAAGGATATAAAATAACGATTTCCCCCACAGAGCAATTAATACAAAAAATCAATGGCAAATAACGGTGAAGGTAGTTGCATGCAACGTAGTATAAACAGCTCAGCCTTCCCACATAAATTCTCCTACGAAGTCATAAAGCTTTCAAATAAAACCCAGACATCTTCGTGGAAGCACGTGTTCGATTCGCGGTACACATGACGTAAATGGGGATTCCCAAACCAGTCTAAAATTATCCATTGAGCCCTTCCTTGAGGATCAATTGGACTGCCTTTTTCCAACTGGCTCCCTCCCAAGTCTGTCGGGAAGGAGTATATATAGACTCCTTTGCGTCTCCCTCTCTTCTCCCAGGTCAATATGGGCAATCGTTAGGGAATACACAAAACCAATTAACTTCACATTCCTCTGGGGAGCAGTATAAAGGATGTGGATCATATATCCGATTTAGATAGCTCTCAATGAGAGGAATATACTTAAGGAGGGTATTGACTTCGGTGTATATTTCTTGCCTCTGAAATGAGCATTTTTCGCCAAGCTCCATATAGGCCAATTGAATCCCTTTTCCACGGCGAGGGTGGAGTCTTTCATTCAAAACTGTCCATTGACAAGCTATTATCGATCGGCGAGCTAAGTATAGAAAGGAATTATCCTTCTCGTGAGGTATTGAATTGGGTTGCCTCCCTGAATGGTGATGACAAATGTAAGAATATAGATTGAGTACGCACATCCCATATCAATGAGGGTGAAAGAAAAATTAAGAGAGATCGGGTGGGGAAGAGCAGTGCAAACTTTACTTTTCCCTCGAAGGATAGCTGGATGGATCCCAGTACAAGTATGAATAGACTTTTTCAGTGACTTCTTTGTGGTTATTTCAGTTTCATGAACTAAAGGCACAATTCCATTCTTCAAAGACCCAGGTTAATCCGATAGGCAGGGCTCAGTGAAATAGATGGGAAGTAGGGGGCCGTGAGAAAGAGTGCAGTGATGAAAAAGATAGAAGTGGCGAGGAGAATAGAGACAAGGAGAGCGATTAGGGAAGAAATACTTGTATGAAGACTTGCTTAGGTAAGGGAGGCAGGGAATAGCGTATGATAGAAAGGCTACAGTGAGATATGAAGTCTGTAATTCTTTGTAATGATGGCAAAAATTGTGGCAGGTCTGAATATACTTCAGGGGGAAACCATTGATCTGAGACGGATATTTAAGGAGCAAGTCAGAAATAGAATTACCATCTATAACTCTTAAAGCTGTAGACCTATTCTTAGTTTACATTGATCAAAAACTAAAGATTTTATTTTTGTTCCTTTCTTTCCAATCCATCCAAAAGTACTTTAACCAACATTTTAGAGGATTTTGTCTCGTTTTCGTCTGATACAGGGCTTTATAAAAGTCAACATTTATATTTGGAGATCTGCCGAAATATTTTCCTGCGGTAGATTCACGTATTATCGCTCACCAGCGGTAGTTTCCACTCGGCCGATTCAACTTCAAATACTTGTATGAACATAAAAACAGCAGCAGGATATTAATAATCAATTCAATCCTATAAGTCATAATACGAGTACATTTGGTTAAGATCTTATTGGTCGCAATAGTTGAGAATTTAGCCTTAATTGGAGTATGAACAGGCTCTGCAGAGTCTCTGGTACCATCACCCACTGTGAGGACGAACGTTTCATCATAAATGTACATATTCAATATTCAACTGCTCACTATGAGAGGAGCGACTCTTGTCATACTGGGACATCCATGGAATGATTGAAGCGGGGCCAGATAGATGAGTTGGTTTACTTTGTGGTTGTTAGGGGGAGTGGCGGTGCGCACGGTTGTTAGCGGGATCCGGCGCGTACACGCCTGCTGCGCCTTGTTCCCCTTCTACTTGGCTGACCGAGCAGATGAAGCAACCTCCTTCGGCTTCAAGACTGTCCGTTTTCAAGGGGAATGATGAAGGTTGGGGAGTGGAAGAAGCCAGTGAATCCAACCGTCACACGGCTGGCAAAACTCCTCCCTGTGAACACCCAACCGCAAAAACATACATTCAACTTTCCGCTAACAGGATCATACTGACCTTCCTGAGTCTCTTGGATGCGGGGACTTTGTGGATGATGAAAATTGACAATAATATATGAGCAAAATCATATTTCAAGCTTGCATTTTAGTTACATGCATGTGGGTTATTAAGTAAGATATTGAAGTATATGTTGAATTGTTCTTAGGGCTTAGGCTTAGGATAGGATTATTGTTTATCTTTTTGAAGTCATCAACTTAATTATCCAAAACAGTGTTATACAAAGTCTTACATTTATAAATATAGCAATTAGAACTACATGCCATGTTAGCGAATACTTATAACTACAAGAGTGCAAAGGTCTTATCGTCTCCTTAAAGTCAGACAGACACCAATGACTTTTTTTGTCTCAGTGGTCGTGGTGGTTTCATTCGGCAGTGTTTCTCAATCCGACTATAATAACAAATGGAGCTAATCAGAGGAAAGTCTCGATAAGTTGTGCAACATAGGTTCTTTATAATAATTGATATATACAGCATCCTAGTTGTTAATGAATCTAAATAAAAAAAACCCCCAAAAACCCTGCATATTAGCCGCAAGAATCAGGTGGTCTGGTGGAGTCCTGCCTGTAAGGATACCTTCGTGTTAAAGCAAGAAACATGGCACATAAGCATTAAGCTGTTGAGATAAAATGTACTTGTGTGGCCTCCTTTGGTCTCCTCCCAGCGATCTAAAGTCCCTTGATTGCAACATATGAGCCACAGAAATGGGAGAGAAAAATCCAAATTGTTGATACTTGTGTTTTTAGTAGTAAATAAAAGGCAGAAGTCATTGGGAGCCTGGGTCATGCCCTGAATTTGCAAAGAGCTTTGAGTCACGGGAGGCATCACCTCGTGTCTGCAAATACTAGGTGTTCCCAAGTAGCTGCCCTTGTTTTGATACATGGGAAGAGACTAGTGTTTATAATGCATGTTTATTGGCATGTGTGTAAAAAAGCATCCTCACTACACACATGCGCCCCTCAGTTTGGACCATATATTTAGTACACTAGGTGTGTGGTTTCCAAGATATGGAAAAGATTTAGTTGGGGAGATAATTCATAAGCTTGGTTAAAGAGGAAACCATACTCCGATCTTAAAAAGCATTTGCTTCAAGGAAGCTATGAGAAAGATTAGATTACGCGTTGACTCGAGCAATTGATCTCTTCATATCGGCCGGGTTCGTTTTCCCATCAGAATTATAGCGCGGTGTAATCTCTATGAGAGTATATAGTTTGGTATATATATAGAAGTCACGATTGGCATAATATGTTCAATTCGTTGTCTTCGTGTTCCCTTGAGAACGATTCCTCAGAATATGTATTATAATTACATAATTAATTATATTGCAAACTTGTCATTCACTCCCCTGATCAATACAATAAATAATGTACCTACTGAACGATTTTTATATTAAAAAGTCCATACCATGGCAGTCTAGCCTCAGAGTAAAATGCCATTGTAATTCATTATTTAGGACGCCTACTCCAGGGCCAAGACAGTCACTCGCGCAGTAGGCGTCCACCCACTGACATACCATTCGAGAGGCATTGATCCTAAACTGATACACTGGCATCTGAGTACATGTAGAAACTAATCTGTGTTTAGAAGGGATTAGTGGAGGGATTTTGTCAATCTAACACCAGATAGCTTTCGGTCAATTATCAAAGATAATCTGGCTGGATTGAGTTGTGAAATGATGTGCTTACACAATAAGAAATACTTCTCAATCACCAATTGCTATTTCCATAAAAAAAAAATTGGCAGATTATATAACGAGGCATTTCTGGTTTTAAGAAGCCATCTGAGATCTAAGGCTTCTAATATGAGCTGCATGCTATTGTGCAATATCTGAATGTTTTGTCGTCCAGAAGACCTATTGTTGCGATGACACAGACCGCTGCAATCCAATCGTTCCTAATTTTATTCAAAGCCAGCACGAGAACAGAGGAGTCTCCATTTATCATTCTTTCATTCGATCTACGCAAAGCCTCTTATCTTGAAACGCTTGATCAATATACTCTTACATCTCATATGTCAGCTGTTGTTTTTAACCAAGGTTCACACATACAGGTCACCCTCTTCTCCCCATTAGCAATTTAACATAGGAGAGATTCTAAATTCCCGGGGCAGCCTTTTCCTCGGTGTCTGAATCCATATGGTCTCTGTGTTTAGTGGGCACCGTCTGACAGGCCTTCATTGGGGGTCCCAAGATACCAAGGCACAAATTACTCAGACAATCTCTACACATCACTACAGCGCTGCCAGTCACTTTGCTCTACCCTTAACCTAATAGACTCTGGCTGGCCACGGTCAGCGGGGAATCCTGGTTCACACACACCTATTGCCTTTTGTGCTGGTCAGTTGATGACAGTGGCGTTTTACAAAAACTGCAGACCTGCACCCTGCCCTTTCCATACTGATGCTGAGTTAATCAGGCATACTATAAGACTAAAGTCTACCTCTTTGTCTGGCCATGGTCTCACATACTACAGTATAACCACCAGGTAAGGCAACGTTGAAGGGTGTATAATATTGTCCACTACATGCATACAGGGTTAAATACTCTGATGGTCAAAAAGAATCTCAGCTCAAGAACATAGCCTCAACAGTTTGTTAAGGCTAGACTCCACTGACGTTTTCCCTTCTGAATTCTCAATTTGAATATAATAAAGAATAGAACTGGTCTGAGGAGAGTAATGGTAGGGTGTGCAATATAGGTTCTTTAAAATAATTAATAAATGACAATGACTGTCGAACTGCATATTAGCCGCAATAAGGATGCGGTCTGGTGGAGCCTCAACAGTTTGATACGTAGCGTGTTATTTACTCAAATAGGCATGTATTCGTTAAAAAAAAGACAGAAAGAGTAAAAAGAAAAAAACCTTAAGCTGACTCATAGCGTAATGTTTTAAGTATTTTTTACTTTTTCTGAACAGCAAGACGAATAGCTAAAACCCATTGCTCCATTTCCTATAGGGGTTTGCATACACTCGAGGATACACCTAGAGGCAGAAAAGAAATGAAGCCTCCTGAGCCACGCCCTTTACTGGGTTATCAAGCGGTTCATCTTCTTTAAGACTCTACCTAGTAAGGTGAAATATGATCCTCTGAGATCACAAAGATGGTCAAAGTTCGGGCTAATATTTTACTTCCTTGGATTAAAAAGCCATAAATTTTTGGGCTGGTAGGCCTAGACCAATACGTTTTAGAGATAAGATGCTTTCAGCGAGACAGTGTCTCGCAGTGTGGTTGGTGCCATTGCCTTAGCTAGCGTGTTGGGAGGTTTGTTTTTATTGATATTCTGTAGTGGAAAAAACAACTCCGTGGGGCAGGCAAAGTGTGCAATTTGCTTTTCCTGGAAGAAGTGATGGATCATGTGCGCCTAAGGCGTCATATCAATTGTTGTGACAAAAGAAAATTCAAGGACGACCTTGGTGAAATTTGAAAATTCAATGAGTAAGTGAGTAACGATTTTTTAATGTGCGATTCCAAAATTAATTTGTTTTCGTCCAAGTGATCCATTTTACAATTCTCGCATAAATGTATGTTTCTTCATCCGACTGCCTTGCTTTGCTAAGAATTAATCCTGTTTTGAAGGTTTTTCACCCCCCAAAAATCAAAATCACTTATAAACATTAGCCTTCCCCTTTCCTTAGTTTATTCAAGCCCCATATATACTACAAAATACTTCAACTTAGCAAAGTATCACGAACAAAACAAAACATGCCACATAAGAAAGACCTAGACCAATCTACCAATGTTTCTAGAAAGTTTTTCTAAGGTGAATACATCTTGGAGGTAAGAATGAAATATAACCTTAGTATACCAGGAATCAAGTTGGACCCCAAGCTTGAGCGATAAACAGGAACATGGCTCTTTGAGAGAGCATAGCAGGCCTCTGTCTACCATTATCAGCATCTTTTACAAAAAAGCCTAGGCACTAGGCAGTGGACGTTTGCTTGTTATCACTGCAGTGAAGCTTCAATCGGGACCTTTCAAGGATCTTCAGATAGAAATGTCTATGTTATCCATGCATATAAACAAGCAAATGAAAGAGGCCTCCAAGTCTGGCTGTCCATCGGGACTAAATGGGTACTGAAAAGGCAAAGAAGGCAAAGAGGCGCTTCAATATCGGTACAGGTCATTTGCTCTCAGCCGAGCCTCCACAAACTAGCGTTTTAGTCATTTAGACTGCATTCTTTTTTTTATATAAATATATATAATATGCACATTAACTGAAGCTCATTGTTCAAACATTAACATGTGTACATGAAACACTTTACCTTTCTAAAATCTGCAACTTCAGTTAACAATGGTAAAAAAACTAAAGACTTTCTACATTTAGTTCCTTTCTTTTCCAACTCATCTAAAAGTCATTTGATCAACATTCTGGAGGATATTGCACGGTTGCTCTTGCTGCATGCCTTCATTAAAGTGCCAATTCATATTTTGGGGCCTCACGGAAATCCTTTCCTGGGGTGACTTTACCAATTTTCGCTTTTCTCTCGGCCGATTCGACTTCATATTATTATATTTATAAGCATATACTTAAGTCACAAAATGAGTTAATTTGATCAAAAAAAATACGTCGTAATAGCTGAGAATATGTTACCCTAAGACATTTTGAAACTAGGAAACAATATTACCATTTACTTGTCATTTCAAAATCTTTTTAGTTTTAAAATTGCCAGTTAACATTGCACTTCCATTTAAAAACTTACTTAAATGATGCGTATTCAAACGTTAGTTAAAGACTGGAATGAAATGTCATATTTCCTAACCCTCATATTGATACTGATATTGATAGTCTTGATATACTAATTGGTATTAAATATAAGCTATGATCCCAAGAGAGTGGGTATGAATCGAATAGCAGTGAACAGGTTGAATTATAGTTTAAAAGTGATTCATATCTTATATTCGGAATCAGAATCAGGGAGTGCCTTTCAGGGGGGATTCTTCTAAACTTTTCATTTACTTGATTAATCATTTCCCGATAGTACATTTAATGGTAAAAAATACATCTACATTTGATGGGCTTCATGGACTCCCTCTTCTTAATCCACTGCTAATATTTAGATGATAGCCATTTTATTGGTGTAGCATACAAAGGAAGGGAAACCCAGACCATGGGATAGACCTATTGCCAAACTCCTTTATGCTATGACGTGATTAAAAAACCTTGCCCTCTGAAGTTATCTGTTTCCCACCGCTGTTGTCATTCTCACGCCTATTTTTTCTCACTTGTGTTTATTTGCAAGGCGTTGCTACAATGTCCATCCCCCAGTCCAAACAATCATCAATCAGTATTCCCTCACTGATCTCATTTTAACTGTTGTTTTATGACTAACAACCCTTTTTTCATTACCGGTCTTTCCTTTTGTCTTCTAGGTCATTGAGCTGGATCCATTTTCTCAACATAGCCTGGAGGCAGGTACGAGGTGGTTCAGTTGAACAGTATTCCTACAGTGTAAAAGTTAAGGCAAGCCACAGGCGGGTCTCCGTATACATTCAGACACCTTAGCTTATTGGCCTGCTATAATCAACCGGAGAAGCCCACCCCCGATCGCTTGCTTCAAAGGACCCATTAGATTTAAACTCACCTATACAAAGGATACCCTGTACCAGGCCATCATAACTCTTTCCCAGGTGTGTTCTATTGATGCTCTGACGACCTAGACAAAAGAACATATATACATGGGTAGATCATGGGTGAAATATTCAGCGAAGATGCGTAACATGTTCGTTTGACAGGACTCCCTGTGTTCAGGAGCAGGACCATAAGACTCCGCAGACAACTCCTTGGCACCAATACTACCGATCCCTCCAACTCCAAAGCACCTCCTCCTCCTCCTTTTCCACCTCCACCTCCATCCACCTCCACCTCCCCCTACAAAGCAACACCGACAACCCTTCACCTCTTCTCCATCCCCTCCCTCCCTCCCTCCATGTAGCGTACGTCACAAAGCCGACACCATAGAGCACACGCACCGTGAGAGTGTGTGTGAGCTGGAAAGACAGTTGGGGGCATTGCCACAACAACTCTAACTCTTCTTCTTCTCCCCCAAACTCCTTCCTCTCCTCTTCCTCTACCTTCTCTACCTACCTCCAGTTCCTAGTAGTTCCTGGATGGGGAGTGAGTGAGACTAACCCACCCATATAGAACGGACGCTCACACAACACACTAATCTTCCGGAGGGAGCCAATATCATTGGACTTAGGTGTTCAAGGCCTCAAAACTTGGAGAATACTACAATCAAAACCAACAATTTCTTTATTTTATCAATTCTTGCCTTCATGCTACACACATAGGATATGTGAAACCATCACTTTAATATGCTGTAGTATAGTATATAGATCAATGCAACACTTCTTGGTCACACAATGTGATATCGATACACAGTAGGAGGAATTAGTAGTGATTCTGCAGAGAGAAGTCGGAGTAGGAGCAAAGTGTAAAAGTTGCCATCCCAGGGATCGTGGGAACTTCAGGGTTGTGGCCCGCTGAAGGAATCGATTCAAAGATGTCCACCACTAATTACCAATTCTGGAGACACTGTAGGAATAGTTGATTTCAACAGGGAACCACTCCACAAGGAAGCAAACAGACAAGTCTTTAATCTGATAACAGTCTATCTATCTAGGATTTCATCTGTAAATTGGACCCCTTTAAGTATGTGAACAACTATTATAAAGGATTGTGGGAAAAGGAGGTGTTGTGCCGGGCGCCAGAGGTCAGGCTTATCGTCGCATTCCCAGGTAGGTGAAGTGTCCGTGTTTACATGGTCTGTCTGTTGTTCTCTACCAGCTGCTTCCAACATACCAAAGGATGGAAGAACATACGTGCTTCCTGGAGCACACACACGCATGCGAAATACAATAATGTCCCGAGAAATTCTGGTAAGCAAATCAGGTTCATGTGGAGAAACAAACATGTCCTAAGGTGAAACACGAACCTGCCCTTGCATAGGGTTCTCGGGTTGTCAATATGGCAAACGGGAATGTCCTTCATGTGTATTTAGATTGTATGAGTAGGCATTCAAAGTAAAGTAGGAGGAAGGCATTGTTTGTTGGGTTACAAAAGAAAGGGGAGCTCTTTTTAAGAAACCTCAGTACATGATGGCAGAGAGAGGCAAACGTATACCATATAGCAGGCGGGGCGAGCACCTGAACTTAAAACATAAATGAAGGCGAACAGCTTTCACATCAAAACAAAATAGGTTTCAACAGGAGACATATGTGCCACTTTTAATCAATAGAAGATTGGCACAACCCTTTTAGATAAAAAGCATTTGATCTCTTTCAAATCGTGTCATCACATCTTTGTTTATGTGTACATTAAAGATACCCCTATGACAGATCCATATGTCCATTTATTTCTAGACTTCCGTGTCCTACCGTCAGCCGTCTGTCTAGTGCAAGCGAGTTATCACAATTCCCTTCACAGTGTGGGTCTATTGTGACGCAGTAAAACTCTTGCGCTTCTTCGAGTGTCTTAACTGGATTTGACGGAGTTATCAATACCATTACCTGCGATCTTAAACTTAAACTTTAAGTTTCTTTTCAAGTACACAGGTGACTTATTCTTATTGATGTCTAGAACATATCTGACAGACTAATGACTCTTGTAACGAGGAGTCAATGCCCTAGATTATTGTAGGCTTGCCTTGGTTTGAACTATACCTCAGACAGGACCACCTATGCTGCAGATAGCGACGGGGTGGCAGTGATTTCTTGCTATTAGATTCCCATCAAAGACAGAGGTGTTATCAATGCGCTGGAGGGGTCCTCCCATGATGGCTGGTGTATTCGCTCTGGAAGCAAAAGTTGTAGATAGTCTATGCTACAGGTGGGAGTGCTCTGTGAAAAGAAACATGACAGCTCTCTTAGTCATGATCCGCAGTACACGGGAATATGCTTGACAATAGGCTACTACTACCTGGGATTTTTGCACGTCCTTCAGCCTATCGTCTTGATCAACAATAAATTTAAACTGCCTTTAACTTTCCAGACGATTTAGTTTTGAGAGGGATACTGAAAGTTGCATTCGCATTCTGGGAATAGTTACAGACCTTTTACTTGATTGAGTTTCTAGGCAGAATTCCTTATGTGAAATAAAGATAAAATAATATACTTTCGCAATGATAATGAATTAACCTGGTGATATCTTCATGGAAATCCGGTCTTGTAAATTTATTGCCGGGATTTCAACCAGTTTACATACAACTTGCAATGAAAGTCCCCCCTATCCAAGTAAGATAATATTTGGATAAGTTAGAACACTTACCAAACATGAAAATAAAAATAAAACTTAAATTTAAGGCTTCGTTTGCCTTTATCTCTGATATTTTAGGAGGGAGGCTACTTTCCTTTTTCATTATCAACAACAACATGAATAACAGCAGGTATAAAATCAAAGAGCCGAAATGACGTGATAATCATCGACCACTTGTACTGACTTGATATGAGTTCTAAGGAGTCTCGTCTATGCGTTGAAGGAGTAGACTGCAGCGAAGATTCCTGATTATTGGTAGTAGGAGGAGATGGAGAAGTAGATGGTCCTTTCACTTTCTCCACACACCTCTTCCTTGAATCCAGTATCCCTGAAGCTGATAGAGATAGATACTGGTACCAAATATATACCTAGAGCTTAGATCATAGAAGGGACATCGTTCCTGGGGTATACAATCTATCCTCGCTACCACCAGTACACAGCCTGTGTACCTGCCAACCAGGCTTATATAATTGGATGTAACTTGTGTTTCGAATACTTGTGTGTACGTGGGTTACAAACGTGTCCTTATTTTGTTATACTGACCCGAATCTGACAAGGGAGGGTTTCATTGGTATTGGCTCCATGCTGGCTCATCGAGAACCTGATCTTGGTATTTTAACTTTTGCTGCATTCCATACTTTAGAATTTGATTCCGGAATTTAATGAATCTAAAGTATGCCATACCTTTCCTAACTCGAGGAAAGCTCACATGAATCTTAGAAATATAACTATGTGCACACTTGCCAATTCTGATTCTCAAAGGGGAGGCACAGATACATTAATTATTTACTTTTATAGTTAGTTCATTATCCTAGAACACATATATATGCGAACACCTTCGGAATATGTAAATTACACAACCACATTCCTAGAAAGGGATGTGTGTTATTATGATATTCCAGAAACGTCTCCCTCTCGTAGTCCATATTGTTCACCCCTCCATTAAAGAAGAAAAAAGTGCTCGAAGCAGTATGTATAAATAGAAGCGTCCAATTTATTGCCACTCAAATCGGGCAAGATTCGGGGATGAGGTCTTATATTAGGGCCACTCATAATCGATGACCTTTGAATGGAATCATGATACACCAAACTCAAGGATATGCTTTGGAGGCGTGAGTGTTATGGCCCGAGATAGCCAGACACCCTACAGAGTGAGAGACAGGATAAGTACCAGATCCCAGACCAACTGGATCCCATAACCCTCCAGGGTCAAGGCATGTAATCTAAGTGTTACAGTTGGTCAGTACAGGTGCAAGCTCTGCTTCCATTCATAATATTTCCCCCACTGACATCAACAGCTGGGAACTGTTAATCTAGGTATTCCTCCCCATAACCCACCGTGTGAACACTGTATAAGACCTTGTCATAAAAACCTTAATCTAAGTTCTAACCTCCTCCTGAATTCAAAGAGATGGATAGATGTTTGAGGCACGGATAAAGAAACTGGGCACGTTCCTCGTGCATGTGGGCTGCTTCTCGCTGGTGATTAAAAACACCAATTTGTTCTAGCCAAGAGATTACATAAACCATGTCGCTTTATTGCTTAATAGGAGTGAGCCTATTTTTATCCTACCTGATAGACGCATAGGTTCCAAGAAGTATATTTGGTTTGGAAAGCCCACCATATAAATGTCCATGTTGTATCAATCAGTGACTATGTATTCCTTAGCGTTAGAAATGCAGGTAATGCCAAGAAAATCAATCAACAATTAACTTAATAGCTAAATAAGAGACTTTTCTTGCACATATTGTGCATAGGTTTAGGTTTATAAGACTTTAAACTAGAAGATAGAACTGAAAATCGAACTTTTGAACTCGTTTATAGGCAAAGAATCTGGAATATCTTTTATGTTGAGACTAGTTTGTCGGAAGAGTTATACTTATTCAAAATTAAGATAACAAATTCTGTTTATCTGAGAATACTTGGGTGTATACATGAAGAATAAAGAGTTTGAGCATTATGTCATCATGTACACTTAACATGACATTGTATACATGTGCATGGCTCACCTAATGTGTTAGTTTTGAATGTCGGATTACTACATAAACCAATCGAATTATGTCTATGACCTTTGGAGGTTGACTATTAGGTTTTTCGAAGCTCGTGTGCTTGTTTATAACACCTTGCGTCAAGAAGTGGGTAGATGTACAGTTGTTAACAAATACTTTTACTTATAAAACATACACCAGGCCCAACTTTTTTGTTGCCGGGACAATGTAAACTGTCGCTATTTTTTTCTCTTGATGTATTACAGGGTATAAACTCCATTAATGTATTATTAGCAGTTATTGTCAATTAGAACGGGCCTTTTTTTGAGGATTCATGTTGAATTTTTTTATTGCTATAAAAGATTATACAAAAGGCTTGGACTCTTCTCACTATAGTAGTCAGGTCCTCCAGAGTTTGCCCAAAGAGAATAGAAAAAACAAGATTTTAAACTTAATCATTTAGTATCATATTATACAGTAACGTCATCTTCCTAAAGTCTTAGTACGACTCTGAACTTATAACTTTTTCTCAGTCCAAGTTGAGAACGACATCAATAGGGGATCTCCAAGTGCATGTTACAGTGCATGCTTGGATAGATTCAGCTCAGGTCTGACATACAAATATTTACCAACATTTTTGTCGAAAATTGCAAGAATGTGTTCACCAATATCATAGCTTGTATAAATGATCTATAAAAACCAAATGCATGATGGGAAAGATGAGCACTTGTGTTATGGAAACTAGATATTGACATTGGAGCACTGATAAATATCCCATGCTGAACATGACATGTTTTCTATAGATTTTACACTGAAAACTTACAACTGACACAAGACGTCAGAAATGCAAGTCCGCTATTCTAAATAACGAACGCTTCATATTGCATGAATTGAAATTAAACCCAAAGTCAACCATAATTGGCTTCACTGTTGGTTCTTGAGAGGAACGTTAGTCAAGTGGCTACTCTGGAGTGTACATAAGCAGACGGTCCTGCGCACAAATGCCTCCTCCCTAATGTCCACGCCTCCTTAGTCAGTGACCTACTCAAGTAGGTGTACAATGGAAGCAGATCTAACGTATGTATATACATGACAGGGCAAAAAAGCCTCCCAGACTCCCACTCGCTCGATCCCTCTCTACAAGTGATGCTCGAGTCGGGCAATGCAGATCTACTATGCTACTACATGTACTACTGCCACTACAATTTGGGACCTGTTCTGGCTATAGTCTGTTTCCCCTTTTTTCTATAGTACTGGATGGGTATACTGTATCTGAACTTAGGTTTTTACACTTTCTGAAGTAGAAAAATCACTCAAGTCGGCACCTTCGAAAATGTCTTTTTTTATTGGTCCGAAATTTTGCTCTCAAGAGTGGGGCATCTTCAGGGACAACACTTTCCCTAAATATTATTATATTCGATGTTGTGATGGAATACATCCTGAACATGTTGGACATTTAATCATATTTTATGCTTTCATGCAAATTAAATTGAAGTAATTACTTAGTAGACGTAACTTCGCTTCCAGGGTGTATTAAAACATATAGTTACTTTCCCCAACACTGCAGGAGATAGTAGGGTGATTTATCATCTTTCAATTGAATCAGGAAGCGTAATTCGCACATAAAGTGTATTGCCTAAAAAGTAAGGCTCCCAAGCATATTGGACAGGTGGATTGACACAGGTAAAATTTGCAAAGGTGGCAAAATAGTACATACATAAATAACAGGAAACTAAACAAATCCTTTTTTATTAAACTTGAGGATTTCCTGCCATCATAAGAATCCTGAAAACATTTGATAACTTGTGGGCAAATGTTTTTGAGTTGTTGGAGACGGGCAATCACAACAGGAAACATACCTGTCCAGAGCACGCTAGTAATGCAAGCCTTGGGTATCACTTGGCTTCAATAGGGAGGCGTGCGTGCACCAGTCATTTCACACGTGCAGAGCCAAGTACTAGTCATATTCCAGTGTAAACATTGGGGGCCAGACTTGCTCCAGCAACCAGGCCTAGAAACCTCGACTGCTCTGTCTGCAACTTCCAAACGATTTCGTCAAGCTGTCTTAGATCTGCCATTTGTTCTCACGGGGGCTCACTAGAAGTAGAAATATTATATATGAATATCCAGTAAATGTTATAGATGTGTGTGATTATATCATTATGTATTTGTGAATTTATAAAGGCACATTTAAAAAATAAAAATACATTTATGGTTCGGACATGTCCGATCTTCCAACCGTTACCAAATAACTACGATGTATATAAGCACAATAGCACATAGTCACTTTATAACAATAAAGATAATAGAGCAAAGCGCAATAAGATTGAGATAATGATGATTAGATGAAAAGGTTGTGAGGTGAGATCAAAGTATGGATGAATGATATACTAGCAGTCAACATTCACAAATTGGGCATACTTAGTTAGTTGTATTATCCCATGTATAATTATACAGAACCAATGCATCTAGGTATAGAACAGTAGCCTATTCAGCAGACATGTATAAGGGATTTTACAGTGCTAAAGAATTCAATGTCTAATATATGGCTGTTATGCATTCGCAGACTTTTCCTATTATTTAACCTCACGTTTCATATCCATGTAACTTCAAACCTCATATGCAAATTGATATTTATATCTTTATAAAAGAATATCAGAATGAATGCCGCATACAGAACTTGTTGCATTAACTCGATATTAATTAACATTTTCGCGTTATTACCTTGGATTTATATCATAAAGCCGCAGGCTGAATACGTACTTCAGTGTCCTTGTGAGGCGGTTATTTCTCAGGGAGCCGCTGTTTTATTAAGCATTAACATCAAGTGCTATTAAATATGAAATAACTTCCCATTATGGCCATTAATGGGGGTCAGTAACAGGCAAACCCTAACCTCTGTCAGAGGCTCCATTGCCGAGGGCCTGAAGAATACCCAAGCCGCATTTGTGATTCTGAATTGAACCGGAAATGACCCCTCCTTCCGGAACAATGACCTCGACCTGGAGGAAATTTGATGGAATATTGAAGCAGGATTGCCCCCTTAGAGGGCTTTCAGAGAGGCTAAGAATGATTTGCCTGCTGCTATTGGCGTTAACCTCGGGTCTTTGTTGCTATGTGATATGACCTATGGCAACGGCCGGCAAAATATCAGTGTTGTCATAGGCAGAGGTGGTCCGGTGCTTAGGGGATTAGGGTATTCGTGCTCCTGGCTGTACCGGCAGTCGACTGATTAAAGGAATTACAGTCTTGAAATCCCTGTGGTAAAAACAGCGAAACCATGCTATGAATATAAATCAGTTAATCTCAGTAGAAAGGCTTCGCTTTTCAGAGATGATCAGTCACAATCCATATTATGATCATTGCACAGTATAATGCAATCAGAAAGGACATATTTTTCTCAATGGTATATAGATAGGACGCCCAGCTTGTGTGATTAATACAAATATCCTGCAAGTAATTAATAGCGTTTTTCCTGCGATAACTTATTCATAGAAGCTTCTATAATAACCAGATTATTCCATGACGGCGCATTGGTCGAATCTTCTCCCGATCGATATCATATACAGAATACATCGAAATTAATCCATCATCAAGCTGACCGTACAGACATTTTATATGAAAAAGGTAGAGTGGATCTATCTGAGAATAAATCAGGTACATTATACAACTGATATATAGCATATCGGGATATTGAGGATTAATTATTGATATCCATGTGATTTACCAAAGAGCAATCTAGTCGCTGGTATAGTTGCGGCCATCAGGATATATTGAACCTGTCTAGGATCTGTTTATGATTGATATGGCATGTCTGTATGCGGACAGAGACTTCCAATATAAGAGAGGGTTATGTCCGAGGTGAAAAACATGACTTATGCTAATGCCTGGGTGAGCACAGTAGTTTTCGCATACAGGTAAACTAGCTATGCCCTACAGTGTTTGAAATACTACGTTAGCTTAATTTTCTTAGGATTCATTAGCAATGCTGTGTCAATTTTACTGATATTTTACATTTACTTTCAGGGGAAAAAATAAAAAAGGAGGATTGCATCGTCATCAGAGAATTCCTATGGGAAGGGAGCATTAAATCGATTTTTCTAACACGTTATACCATATCAGATCTATGATGAATGTTCATTATTTAAGTACCAAGTAGGGATAGAAATAATTTGCTGGTGTTATCGATTATACACTACCATATCATATCTAAACACTTTATAATAAATGTCTATAAATGTATATATTCAATTCGTATGTTTTATATATTCTATGTAATTAACAAAATAGTTGTTTTTCTTATGAAATCTGGGGACGCTTTTCGTCTCTTAAACCCAACATGGATCGATGCTAATACTTGCATAGTATACATTGTGCGACTGTTCCTTCTCTATGCCTTCTAACTTGTGTATTGAGAATTATTTCTCTATCGTCAGGGCCTATACTATACAGGGCCTAAAATTGTAAAATGTCTTAGCCTGAATAGAATCGTTGGACAACATTTACTGTTAAACGCAGTAGCATTCCACAGATAAGACACGAGCCTCTCCTCGTCCGTTAAGTGTTGTCAATTAGCCCATGACAATCATCTTACTTGACATGTTCATAGAACAAGGAACTTGATAAGCCAAAGATCGCGTGAGTTAACCTCTCGTGTCAAAGACCAAGCGAGAACAGACGTTAGCCAAACTATCTCTTTATTGTTCCATAATAGGTGAATTGAATCTATAGCAGAGAGGACAGTTTATAATAGCCTTTCCCGGGAAACATATATCTAATCCACTTATCTATTCCCAACATAGGAGATCAATACGTTGGTGGAAGCTACCACGGTGATTATTGGTATAATGCTAACAGCCATCATGTTGTTAAAATCGATGCAGTTGTGTGACTGTTTTAACATATTATAAGTACAAGTAATTCCATTCCACCTACATACAAATATATTGTTTACTTGAGAATTTCACTCATTCATAATTGATAGCTTTGACTATTAAGCAAAAAGCTCTTAATTGAATGAAATGATAGTCATTTATGACATTAGATGGCAATGTCATATTAATACAAGTATACACAACCTTGTTATACACGTCAGCAAAATAACTGAATGGTTTATTCCTGGAAATCCTCAGGAAAGGTTGCTGAAAAACTTTCAACAGACCAATACTACTACGCAGTAGCCAAAGGTGTTGTACTAAATAAGCACTAAAATTAATGATGATTTTATATGATAATGTATGTTTCTGCATTTCTGTCCATAAGGAATCGAAGTGAATCCATAATGAACATAAGTGGACTACAACTGTTTCCTAGTGAACTGCAGGGTACAGAACATGGGTGCTCGAACTTAGTATGGTGATGAGCTCTCCGAGACAAATTGCTGTTTTCCCACCAGCGTTGGTTTACCTAAGGCCAATGGCTATTTCTATTTTCTTCCTTCACATTATCATTACATGCAATAGATCTGTCCTTGGACTAGTTAGACATAGTCGCACATTGTCCTTGAACATTTATATTTATGTTTTCCTCATATAACGATGCATTCTGGTATATATATGGATTTGTGGTCATGAATTCACCACTCAGAACGCTTGCTGTTCACCTTTGGATACTTATTTAAACACTTATCAATCAAGATATTCGTGGCCCATCACTTGTATCCTTCTCCATCCAGGAAAAAAGGCCTGTGGGTGCAGAACTTTGTCTCTGGTCATAGGGAACCAACTCCATGGTCGGGATATAGGTTTCTAATGAAGCAGTAAATCTCTGTAGCCCTTGTGGGCATCGATGTAGACGATTTGCCTTTATTCATGCTATTTATCAATGGGACCACACACATTGGTATGCGATCGTATTGTCCAGTATGCGATTATTCATCGCATAATCCCTTGATTAACAAGTAAGCTTAGATAGGTCAGATACTGAAGATGTATTAATGCCACATAAAATGATGGCTCCCAAAATATCAAAAGAATTATGCCTCATTTATCATTACGAAAAGGCGAACACCGATGCATTGATATATGTGTTTAGAATGTTTATCAGAGGTTTTATATGAAGGTATCCTTGACTTCCTTTTAAAACAATACAGATGCAAAAGAAGGTGCAAAATTGGTAGATTTACATCGCTCTGCACACATTTAAAACAGCTCTCTCGGAAGATGTATGAATATTTGGTTTACAGAGGGTTTCTAGATTTCATATGCCCGGGAGCGTGATGTATCTGCCGGTAACAGTATCAAAGAAGACACATGGTGGAAATGATTCTTTTAGGATTAAATTGTGGATTACTATGGCACACCATCTGGGCTTCCCATGTAGACAAATTACATGCATTGAGTATTTATTGTGTTATTCAATTTTTCCCTATCCAAAACACAGCAGGCCCCAGCCTGGGTACGTTCCTTTGCTACCAATTCCACATTCTGACCTCACTGAAATGGTCCTTGAACACCCTTCACTCTTACCACAGAAAAACATAAGCTGCTGTTACCACGTGAAACTTCGGTGACTCTTCGGGTGTAACCTAATCAAGATATCGTGGTTTCAATCAGGACTCACAATCCAATTTTCCAACGTGGAGATTTTTCTTTCCCACTGTTCCTAACGCTTGTTTTGACTGTGTGTTAAATATCTGGCAGACACCAGAGCACACTTTCGAAATGCCTACCAGAAACAGAAGGGGGAAGGTCTCTATCTTTCTTCACAGGCCTTTGAGATCATGTGAGGTATTACTTGTTGGTACATTATGTTAGGTCTGACTGTATATAAGTATCAAAATTAGCTCATCGGGTCCTTGAGTAGCCTCATGTACAGTCGTAACTCATCTGTTCCTATCTGTATCATAGTGAGAGGTGATCTAACAATGTAGTCTTTCCTCAGGTGCTGAGTGGTGTAGATGTGGTGTAAATGTCCTCAGAAATTTAAGTTGACGTTCGGCCCATTAATAACTATTCGCAGTGAAATCACATGGGATCACTGGTAATAGTGTCCTGGGGTTAACCTTTAGATCTCTTGATTACTGAAGCCGAAGTGCAAAAGACATGGTAACGATCATATAAATAACTTGTCATTATAATGACTGGGGGATTTATAAGTATGTGCATCAGATACAGTTGTTTCGTCAATCACACTGGCAATGCAAAGGACTGAGAAAGTCGATCCTACTGATTGTATTCAAAGTCTAATTGAAAGGGTAGAAGGGGCTGGGAAGGATGGCGCTCAGGTAGTTGACTTGTGTATTGGAATCGTTGCCAATATTTAGCATATGACTGTCCTGATAATCTCAGGTGTTCCCTAATAACAAATTGCATACATATTAAAAGTTATGACATGTTTATTAATTCGTCAGAACTAATCGTTTTAATATTGAAATAAATGAGAACATTGTGATTCAATGGAGCCCAAAGGTTTCTTTATTTCACATATAAATGCCAGTTACATCTATTGGCCTCGGGCTCCATTTTGTTGTTTTAAAAAGCATAATATAAAGATATGAAAATATGAGAATATATAATATATGTTGTATAAGAACTACCAAAGAAACCTTATGCAATGAATTCTTTAGTTTTCGTTTCAGAATAGGTACTTGGTCATAAAAAAGAATCAGATAAAGAAGCACCGATGTTAGCCTGTTGGAAAACTAGCAGGTATTCCCTTGAAAATGTTAAGATAAATGGCAAAAGCTCAGGAAACATCCGCACTTGAGGATTGCCAGACAACTAAGGAAGTAGTTTTGAGCATGTGGCTGAGGTTTATTACGTAAGAAGGCCATAATTAAAATCTAGACCTCACTTTAGGACAATTAGAGCCTCGGCGAGTCAGTTAAATCTTTGCCCCAGGAGAAACTGGAGGAAGCAAATTAAGAAAAGGGCAAGAATTAGTTCTGTGTACGAGTTGTGGTCGAAGCAGAAGGTCGCTGTATCCCTCTAGGAGATTTTTCAAGTTCTTGTAATCATCATTTGTGCAGTTGTCAGCCCAAGTACATGCCATATGATGTATTACATCCATCGTAGTACAAGTCCTGGTATGAATAAATAACTAGGCATAATTCAACCGCCTGCCTAAAAGAAGATTCGACCACAGTTGCAATGGATTTTAGCTTGCTTGATATTGCTCGGCTACATGAATATTTGAAAACTTTGAGTGTCCGGGCTGAGTGGGCAATCGGCAAGCCTTGATAGGTTGATGACTCGGTGCTGGCACCTTGCTATGCTTTATGCTAGAAGGTAATCTTGTTTTATTGAGCTTAAGTGTGTTAAAGGGGTGAACGAGTGTTCTCTGGCTATCGCCCTACAATAGTGCACTCGAATATCTACTGGTCTGCATCCTCTGGTGTCATTAGGATAGACATGCTCCTGGTCAAGGTGTAATAATATGGGCACATTTTACTCACTCTCGTTATTCATACCTTCATTGATATGACCCCATATTCCTTAAGTACCAACCAGGGCAATGTCCTTCCAGAAATAGGTTCTACACAAGGGCCTCCTGCCGAGCCTAATGCCAATGAATAGATTCCTCGGTCTTTGTAATGTACCTTCCTGATGGAATGGCTAAAAAGTATTACAATGCGCCCATTGCTCTGGTTAAAATGAAGGATATGCCCTCTCTCTCTATATTAAAATGGAATGAAATGATGATCACGTCCAAATGATGGGTCCAAAAAGACAGTAGGAGGCGAAGCTAGCTGGTTATAGCTTGGTGTGATGGTGGTTTAAAATCGTAACATTGTGGAAATCTGTACAAAACTACAAAAATAGTCCTATTTGATTTGATTAAAACTCGAATAATTTTAGATTCATCGCACTATAACATAACAAGGAGTTGTAAGGCAATTGGATCCTCATACTTTACATGCTCTCGGATTAATTCTAAATTTATATTTGCAATCGCCAGAATAATGTCATGATATTTTGTTTTTAAGTCGTCCCCAAGAAGAACAATGAGGAAATATAGGTCCCATGTATCGTATGATGCATAGTCCTGACGATATGTATGTGTGGCGTGGGAGAAATTAATTGATACCAAAGACAATGAATTCAAAGTTAAACTCAGGAAATCTAGATAATATAGAATGCTTACATTCGTAGTGGGTCTTATATTTGCCCTTGCCTTTTCTGATACCGGAGTCATTCACAGAAAGCTCAAACGTTTGAATGAAGAAAGTGAATTAAAATCATTCACGTTTCAGATATTTATTCATCGTTAACGTTATTCCGCGTTTTTTTCTCGATGAAACGAATGTTTTACGTCGTTGATTATGATATTTTCTTTAATCTCTTCTCAGTGTCTCAATCTATAATGCTCGCTATTTTCTGGTATTGATGGGATTAGATTTACGGGCACGAGACAGTGCAATAGAAAAAAACGTTTTTATTGGCCTTGGAACGCTTATATAGGGGGTTGCTTCTTGCATTTTAATGACGCAAATCAAATTTACATCATATTCTCTGCACCTTAATTTTGTCATCGCTCATTTCAGCGGTACTCTGAAGGAGCTCCGAGATCAGATAATCTTGTTTTGGAAAGAAGTAACGATACCCAGATGTTGCACAAAATATAATTGCTGAATCCAATAAATGCAGAAGAGGGAATTTAAATGCTTTCCGTGAAGGCTTACAACGTACCTTTGGATGCTTTGGCCTTTGGAGAATTTAATAGAAGATATTAGATGTGTTAGATGGAGAACTGACGGAAACTTTGGCAAAATAATAAAAAAAATCAATTCATGAGGTTGATTGTACTTTATATAGAGTACAGAGTCATTTCTACTTGTGCCCCTAAAGAAAGGTGGTCCTACTTTGAGTGTGGTCCCCTATTATTGGCAGGTCTGTGAGGAATCACGCCTCTCATGTATTTGTTCTAAAGAACCAAGCCAGTAAAACTAACATTTATTGATAGGGTTCCCTCTGGCGGCAGGTCTAAAACTCTGCAATGGGTAATCATCTAACCCAGATGGTGGGGCAAGTTTTACTTTTTGGAAAATAACCATGAAATAAGGAACCAATATTTACAATTCTTTTTATTGGAGATTTTATCTCATTTTTGCCCAGATATACGTTTCCTTTATCATGCAGGTTGATGAAGAACTTATGACAGAATCCAAAGGGTATTTTGCTCACAGATTTATGCAGTCTTGGTCAACAAAAACATATACCAGAAGCTGATGTGAATATATTTCATTTCTTCCTAATTGAACTTTCAATATTTGAAGTCAGGCGTTTAAGTTTTGATACGCACATCGTGATGTTGATTCATAGTTTACTCTTCATGTAAACCTTCAACAATGCACGTTTAGAGTTACACCGCGATCATCGTGTTGAATTTGTAAAGACGTGGCCTCCTTTGGCCGGCTCTTTAAGCCCTTGCCTTCGGCTAAATGGTCAATAAACTGACGCTACCCACACAGGTCTTTTAAAGTTGTCTGACTCAACTTAGAGCAGACAGCCCTCTTTTAATATAACCCATGTTAAAGACCATTAATCATATACCATTATACATTTTATGAGCCATGTTATGCTGTGGGCGTTAATATAGAGGCTACGGAGGCCATTGAGTAAAAAACCTTCACATCTAGATTTACTTTTTTACATGCAGACATTCTAACAAATTCTTATTGTTACTAATTACTATTATAGATGATTGTATACATCAGCATAGGAAGAATATTCAGTTAATTGAACACGTTGTTCAATAGAAACATGGATTAAATAAAAAGTATATACTATCTCCCACTGCAAACACTGATTGTTGATATCAAGTCCATGAATTGATAAGAAAACAAAAACTAGTGGTGTTTACGGATGACCAGTGAAGTGTAAGATACATAAACACTGAATAGTACTGCCTCCTATTTTTCATCACATTACTGTTCCTTCTCAACAACACCGGAGCTATGGATTTGTACACTAAAAAGTGGAATTTTTAGACTAATAATTTACTTATTGATTTACTGCTTTTAGTTAAGATTTTAGACGGTATTATTTGATTTCATACTTCTTCCATTAATAGAATACTGTCAGCCAGATGTGAATATATGTATGTGTCTACATTATATACATACCATTTTATACCTCAATTTGATTAATGAATGTGTATGTACATATATATAAATATATACAATACCATTATATACCTAGATTTGGTTTCATTGGCTAATGGAGTAGGCCTATGGAGTAAGGCATTTGATGAATATGAATAATTCTTCTGTTTTTTATTACGGAAACTTCTTTAGATTAAGAGTCAGACGTTGCCTTTCGACTATTTTCCAGGAACAGAAACACATGAAAAAACTCCTTTGCTATCTTAATGGGATGATATAAATAACTATAACCCCTGCACCAGAGCTTATTTAAAAAACATACAATTTTCTACCTGATTCAGCATTTAAATCTGAGAGGATTCAAGAGAAGAAACTTGTCTTGATCACACACGTATAAAATACTTAGTCTAATGCACTATTACAAGGATCTATAGCTCCCTGCTAGTTCTACCTGGTTGTACTCTGGCTGCGACGGCCGCTGCCATGAGAACTGGGCTGCACTAAGTCAGTCTTTGATCTCTCCAGGCTCGTCTGTTTATCACCAGCTGGGGCCCAGTGCGGAGGCCAACTCTTAATCACTAATACCAACCTCCAGATCTCCTCCGGTACTACCTGGCCTCTCTAAGACTTGCTTGCTCTCCCCTGCTGCTATAATACCCTTCTACGCTTCCTCTTCTCCTTACCACTCTATGCCCTCTTTTTCCTGTCATACTCCTTGCTTTGGTATGGAGATGTACTCAAGGGATATAATTATGCAGAAAACTAAGGCATAGCCACTGCCTATCACATGTATACACACACAGCTGCACTCTTACATCTCTCATACATACATCCTTCATTTACTCAAGGCATGAATATCCAAGGCATCGGCCCTGATCCTACCGTCAGCCTTGATCCCGGTCAAGGAAATGGATTTGCCCGATTCCAAAACATCACAGAGAGAACGAAAACCATTCCCAGATGTACTTCAGACAGTTAAAGTTGCCCCCGAACGCCTGGATACCTGATCTTTGAGAGAACTCTGAAATGAAAACTTTGTTATGATAAGGTGTATGCCCCCTTTTAATCTATTTCTCATGGGTCATTTAATCCATTGAAATGAGACACTTCTCTGTGTTGAATTTCACCTTTTTATTTTTTTTTGCCTACCTTTGAAATATAAACTTTGCTAAGCATTCTATAGTCTATGCAGTCTGGGGAACTGAATCGTTGCATCTCCTCTCAGGTTCCTTTCAGAAGAACTGATTTCAGAGGGGTCTGGATAGCTTTCGAGTGGTCCAAAAATATAGCTGTAATTCATTTGTTCCAGCTGATAGTATTGAAGCGGGACGAGCTATATAGCTAACCCCACCCCCTAATTTCATTGTTCATCCATGGATGCTGTCACTCACTGGTAGCCACGAGGTAGCCTTGCTTGTAAAGGATAGTATGAAGCCATTTTTTCAATGCAGAGATTTATGCCAATGCGCTCCTACTGCTGACATTCAATTTGAAGATAACCGATTCGCGGAGTCATCTTGGCTCCATGAAATCATAAATGTAGCCCCTTTGCTATAGTCAAGGTTGATAGGGACTCTGCTACCGAAGTCAGCATTATTCCCGATCACAGGCTTGACTTATAATGTTAGCTCTCGAGCGGAGCACTCAGAAAACTTATGATTATGCTTTATTTCAAAGCCGCCTGCTGAAATATATATCAAAGGATCAAAGACAGTTACTATGGAAGTGGGGAAGGTGATGAAAGATTTGTCTGATTGGTATGGGAAGCAATTGCCAGACTGTATGACTACTAGTACAGTAAAAATACACAGAGCAAAGGTTGTATTTACATAGAAAGAATAAATTAAGGGACTTGTTTATTACTCTAAGGTCTGGCCAACTTGGTGATCACTTCTGTTTTTATTCAGGTTGAGAGAGTGCTTACTCATTATAAAAGAAATGTAGATGAACTCCTAAGTTCATGCCAACTAAAATAAAACATAAGGCTCATGATGTGTACATGGACTACAAATATATAGGCCTATATACATTTTGGCAATGCATGAAATTCCCTGGTTATATCTTTCCATCGCCCAATCACATATAGCTTGGGGTCACTTAGGTGCATGCCAAAGTCAATCAAGTAATGTATCGATCTGATATTATCTGCAACTAAATGTATCGAATGCAATAGATAAATAATTAATATATTACTAATTCACTCTAAGATTATTACTTGGTGTTAAAAACCCACATTATTTCATGATACGTTTGGGTATGAAACTGCATGCGTGGTATCGCACTCATATCCGAGGAAGTGGACGGTTCAGTGAGTCATATATTGGTCTAAGTGGTATTTTGTCTGCCCGCTCATTTGGATTCTGTTAGTGCTCAAGATTTATAACGCTCATATGATATAATGGAGAGAGTCTACAAGGCTTCCGGACGCATCCTTATCAGTCCATTAATCGCCAGTAATAGAGTGCATTCAGTTACATAAGAAGGTGGCCTTCTTATAAGATAAAACATAGACACCCTTCGCCTAGTCTAACAAAAGATTAACCCATATTTTATGATCGACCTCATTTCAAACATACTTAACTACTCATGAATCCGCATGATATTTGTTCTATGTCTAAATTTTTCTTGTCAGCACAGTGTAACCCAACATAATATGGATATATATATTATTCTGAACTGACGATTGCTGTTGCCATTAAACGTCCATGCAGTAACACAATCAGTTGCATCGTCGGTGGTAGATAGGAAGAGTTGAAAACTTAGAGCTTTATTCGCAGCTATAACTTTTAGATGGGTTGGAAAGCAAGGGAACAAAAACTAGAAAATCTAGTTTTTGACCGAAGTTAAATGAGAGCAGCTTGAATCGGTGCCTGCAGAGTGAGGTAAATCGTTGCAACTGTTTGCTAAAACAGAAGACACAACGCTAGTCGTCCGAAAAATCGCCTCAATGCCTCGGTGGATGTACGGCATAGAAGCAGAAAAACATAAGAAAACCCCTGGAGACCACAACTCCAAAGAGTAGTAGTAATAGTAGTAGAGAAAGGAGAAGGAGGGGAGGAAGAGGAGGAGCTTGGGGTGATTGGCTCCATCCTGAATGGCTGGAAACTGTTGGCCTGATAGTATGCTCCAGGGTGGTAATCAACCTCTCCGAGGTCTGCGCCAGGGACTAGAATCCATAGGTGGAGCAATGAAGTGGGGGTTTGTGGGAGGGGGGGGGGCAGTACGAGGGGGGGCGGGGATCCACTCACTCGGTCTATTGATATTGTTATTATTTGCTGACTAAATAAAGATAAAGTCTAAAGATATTGCAATAGTTTCTAATATTTAATCCGATTTTTATTGTTTCCTTCCATTTATAAGATAATAGAGACATAGATACTAAATTAGTTTTTGATATAATTTATGTATTCTTATATTGGGTTGTAATATCCTGATATAACTTATGTTAATTTCTCCATAAATTAGCTTAAATAATGCCCTTCCGCTCACATCTGAACATTTAGGCAAGCACAAATATGCAAAGATTTGTTTCTTATATCTGAAATAAGGTTCGACGCGACCCGAATAAAAATTGTGTTCCAATCATATGACTTTCCTTGAAAGTAATTTATATATAAAATAGAAATACGGAATACACAGGTATTACCCATTCACCGATTCTCTTTGCCACAAACTAGTGTTCCAACTCCTTTAAATCGAGTTGACCCTTCTCAAAAGCGACCGTTAGGGTCAACCCATAAACCATTTGCAAAGTTCCCTAAATGATTTTGACAGGTGCCCTTGTAAAAATCGGACTAGGTCAATGTTCATCCCCCAACTCCTCAGAGCCCCCTCGGCTCTCTTCCTCCTAAAAACTATCAAGGTCCGCCCCTATAGAGATAGGCAAGGTTGCGGAGCCATATGGCAGTCCTAACTGCCAGGCCACCACCGAAGCTTGAGCATCGGGGTGCCAGCCAAGGTCATGGGTATTGGTGTTGGCAATGACCGAGCTCACTGACAAAACATAAAGCATACATTGACGAATATGATCCCGCCTTCATCATAGGTTAGAAGTATATGGCAAAAGGTATATTATATATGGCCTTGTGATATTCCGAGGGATGGATTTGATCCCTATCAGCTGCAGAATCGAAGCATTGTCGTCTACGGTGTCTTGTTGTTCGTTAATTTGAACCTTCAGATATATTTACAAATGATCATGAGAGATCATACAGTTAGTGGGGGTTCTTTCCCCACACTACTCCCACGACCCATTATCACTGGAAGGAGACAATGTAAAATTGGTGGAATTGATTTATGTCGATATTGGTCTTATTCATTAACTTTTCTAATCTACCCCAGTTATATGGTTAAAAGAACATGCTAACTAATATTTGACACCCACTCTGGGATTTCTCGTTGTTATTTCTTTGATGTTATTCTAAACTAACTTCATATATACCATCATTTGAATCCGATACTGTGGGTCACTGGAGCAGTGTGGCATCTTTATGTCAATTTGAATGAGATGAAAATCTCTTTTCCATCTTCTTTTTTACCTTCCAGCAATATAATATTGCTATACAGCTTTCAATATTATCTCATATTATCACAATTCAAGAAATGTCATTACAAAGATGTCATTACAAATTGCATTGTCCTTAGAGTTACGATACAGATTCCCTACCTTAGAGTTATGGGAGCGCAAGCTTCACTTTCTTGTAAAGTAATTTCTTGTAAAATGATCAATCTCCTGTTGTGTGTTTTCACACTTCCTCCTTTTTGATCCGAGGTTGATTAATGACCGCCAGTTGTACCAATATTACACATACACCAGAGTGAATCAAGTAATATTTCATGGAAGAGCTGGTTGATCCTCTGAACGATTGATGCACAACATTAACAATTCTGTGATGAATCACCAAAAAGGGAACTATACATCACCTCAAAGCTGTCGGACCATCCGTCATGTCCCTGACATGCTATAGTCTTAACAAGCTTTCGATCCTCACACATCAAAGAAGGATGCGCTGGTTGAAAGTCCAAGGTTACATTTTAACCTGATTCAAAAAGTACAAAAGTTGTCAAGTCGAAGAAAAATAAGACCCCATTTTTTCTTCTACTTGGCCCACAACCTATTGGTGTATGTATAGGTAGAGGGCGTGGGAATCGGCAGTAGCGGGTTGCAAGGATGTGTTCCTTACCTACCTGAATTTTTAGCTGAATCATCTTTTCTGCGGTTTACCTTGTCAAGAAGATTGAAACTAATCCTAGCAGTATTGACATTGGTTGCAAACTGTTTTATCCAGGTTTTAGAAGCCAGCCTGTTTGGGGTGCAACATTTATGGCCAAGCAAAACAGGAAACAACTTAATTTGTTTCTGGTTTACGGAGAGGAGGAGTACCTTGGGGTAAATTATGGCAGTCTGGTTTTAGGATATATGCGTGAGTTTTGCGAGAAAAATGCAGAATCTGCAGCGATCTGGGCAGAACAATTTCCCACGCTTGCAGCTGATCTTACATTTCAATATCTATTTATCGCTCGTGATGAATATTCAAAGATATTTTTTTAATGTCGATTCATTTGGTGTACATCAAGAGGATAGAAAAATCATACATACTTTTTGTATGAGCTTTGGTTCCAGGTAATTCTAAGTGGCAGTCTGTCAGATGGAATCACCACACGCTTGGGGTTTCCACGCTTTTCAACGCTTGTAGGGGTTTGCTTATGCCTTTACTTTAAAGCACTATTACATTCAGACTTGTCTGTTCCACTTATACAAAACCAGCTCCATTTGAAGAAATCTGATTAGGAATGCAAACATTGCACCACCAGCGGTTTTAGTCTAATAGATAACGTTTTCCAGCAATTTGAAAATGACCTGTATACAAGGTGAGGAAATAGCCGGATTTCCAGTGAACCCTGAGTTGTTTATTTAAAGAAAGCAAAAAAATCAGGAATGGAATGTATTCTTGGAACAAAAAAAGTCGTCTCATATAAATTCTTCCAAGATTTCTGGCAGACTGACAATTAACTTTGTGAAGACCAGATGTCTGTTGCTCTAATCTATAAATAAGGTACTTCTTAAGATATTTCGAATTTCGTATACTTCGTGTATGAATGGAGAACTCTAGGAGGACTATTTGAATTATAATCATTTCATGGCCATTGATCACGGGAGTTTCTCGCTCAAGTTTGTAGAGAGATATGCCTCCATACCTGCTTAATTAGTCTAGAGGGGAAAACATTTTTGTCTATAATCCAAATCTGACAGAATGTGTAATTCAAGCAGCAGCTTTTATAGAATTCAGTCATTTGAAATAGTTATGAAAAAGGAGATAAACTTTCTATATGAAGTGCAATAGCTGCTATGATAACGGTCGAGTATCGCAATGTGCGCCATTACTTAAGCCTAGCTTCGTGCAGTGAACCTACTGAAGTAACAAGGCCGTACCCCCTTCACCTTAGATCTACATCTCGCAAATGACCGCTTGGTGGAATTTAGGTTACAGATTACCTTCCTCAACCCACCTGGTTGAAGCGGAGCAATGCTAAATAGAGCAGTCAAAGTCAGGTCAGTAGTAATGTCCAGGGTGAAGACTATTCATCTTGACTGCCCTTAACTACCCTGGGACAGGGGTGAATCATCACAGTGTAGTGTGTAAATCAATAACAGTAAACAGTAACAGTACAATCATCATCAGTCTTGATAGCATAACGTTCTGCATATTACCCTGTATATAAATGATGTACTACACAAAATGTATTTGGTGACATATCCTTAATACTTTTTTCACCTTGAGCTGTAACAGGACAAGGTTGATTTTTTACTTTGCCACGGTTACAAGGGATGCAAGCATATTACTCACTAACTGCCGGTTTAAGTTAGTCTCAATAGAATCAACTGAAATTGCCCATATCCAGTTTGTGGCATACACATATATGTTGCATTCCTATTTAGTTGCTATCGATTAAAAAAGTTTATAATTATTACAACAAAGTAAGTACTCCCAAAAGTTAAAGCTAAGTTAATTATTTGATGTAGATGTATGGACGCCAAACAAAAGAAGATATATATACTTTCTTTTCGTCATAGCCGGAAAGTTAATAATTGCAAGAAAGGGTTAAATCATCACATTAAACAAACTGACAGAAAACCTGATACAGGGTTAAGGTTTTGTATTCTTCCCAACAACACCAGCATCAACAATATTTCGTTCTACAAAATGAACCTGCCCAAACGAGGATTTAATCTCCAGACAACACCATTTCATACGCCACCCCAATTTCCACTTTGGTCCTCGCTTCCTATGTTCAAATCCCATTTCCCTAAACTACGACACACCGGATTAGGACGGATAGCAGTTTGCCCATCGGAATCATTGCCTATACTTGTCACCTGTTCAGAAAATGGATCTGCCAGCGATAATTCCCATAACTTGTATCACCGATACATCACCTTTTCACATTCCACTAACAATAATATATAGCATCATGGATTAGGCGAACCGGGGCTAGAGCCAGACCCTGAGATATGGGGTCGGGTCAGGGCCATCGACCTTAGAGGCCAGCACCTCAGACAGGAAGTGGGTGAGGAGGGAGTATCCCTAAACATCAGCACCTTCTAGCGGCCCCACAGAATCCGGCAATCCGAGGGCAAAGTATTTTTGTTTTATCTTCTGCAGACTATAGACCCTTGACTCGGACCGCCCACAGAATCAAAGTATATTTCAACGCGGCTGACAATGAGCGCACCACCCTTTTCAAGATAGTCACCCGTGAGCTGTTTCGTTGAAAGGGGTCGTGAATGCCACAGTTGGCTCTATATGATCCACGCCCTTATAACTAACTAGTGCGTTGTATATTAAGCGATTTTTTTAGATCAATTCCATACAAAACGTTGGTTTTAGGGAAAAAATTTTTGGAAACGTTTTTATTCAAATAAATGACAAGACCCCTCTCACAAAGTAGTGATTTTCGTAGGCATGCTTGCCTGTACTTTAATACAAGTATAGTAGGGTGCTATAATGTTCTATATCAGATCCATTTAATATGTTATGAAAAATGTTATTGATTGTAAAACTATCATATTTAATCAATAGAGCGTTATCTCTAAGAAAAGCCCATATGTTATGATAGGTTCCTTCCATTTAAAATGTTTACATATTATACTTCAATCGTATATTCACCAGATCTATGGGAAACATGTGTACGGCTATCGCTTAGTATTTCCAATTTTATGTTTTACATATACAGTGAGTTAGACGGTGTATATGTATATATCCGGATGAGTATATTTCTTTTATTTTTCTAATTCGTTATCACTAAGTACAGTTCTTGTTCTATTTCAGTATACCAAGCTGTTGTTTATGTTATATTTTTACCTTTCTTATGCGTTGTCAATTTGATAATATTACCCAGATGGTTCGGTTTTGCATTTGTCGACCTTATTTGAATAAATTACTCCCTGAACTAAATGTGTGAACTAGGGGTTACCATCTTATTAGCAATGTGCAAGAAATACTCATTTTAGGGTTACTCGTATACTAGTATCTGCTTTGATTATTTTAACTACATAATTAATAACTGCCATTCTCAATTAGAGATAACTATTCCATAAAATCGGGATGTAGTGGGCCCTCCCCACCACACCATCAATATTTAAAGAGCAATTGGTTGTCATTAATTCATGAGAGAGTGAGATTGGTTGCTTTACGCCCTTATCAACACATTTAATATGGTTATATCAAGGACGGGAGATTCATGAGATGAGCAGCAGTTTTTCCATGTTTTATATATAAGTGCAAAATATTTTGTGCATAGAGCAGTCAAAGCAAATTTTCGAGTCGACTGCCCATAAAACGTGGGATGCCCTTTTTAACACTTAGGATTTTGGCCATATATCCTACCCGCGCTTGATCATGTGAGCTAGGAAGGCATGGATCCCATGATAAAAAATTGGCTATCGATGAATAACATTTGGTACTTCTGGGACCCCTTTTTATGTATGTCAATTTCCCCACTGATTTGCTTAGTACAATGGAATGTATAAAGTCCAATGAATGTATCAATGTTCAGTTGCAATTAACTGATTATACAAGAATTTGCAGTCAAATCTGCCGAGAGAACACGGCACCCCTGAGCGATAATAAGTGATGGCACCGTATGAAAGGACTTCGGCGGGTCTCCGACTTTGGTCAAATGACTTTTAGATGGGTTGGAAAAGAACAGAGCAAAAAGTAGAAAACATTAAGGTTTGGGCCGAGCTTTAAAGGCCAGGTTACATCCGTCATTAGTGAAATAATTACAGGTTACAGCTATGAAATATTTCCTTCATTAACAAAGATCCGGAAATAATGCTAATTTACGAGGAGACAGTTGAAAGATGCACCAATACCAAACTTTAAGGTGGTACATTCAGTGAGAGAGCTGGGGGAAGGATATTTGCTTGCACGATTTTTCCTAGATGGTTTTACACCCTTCATCACTACGTTAGCTTCCTCGAGCTTCGTGCAAAGTTGCAAACAGCCGAGCTGGCGATTCAAACGAAGCGTTTGTTTACATAGAGACAGTGAAAATTTACCTGAGGAAACTTCATGCTGCAAATAAAAATGGCATATTCTAGGAGATATACTGCATTCCATATTCATCTAATCAGCACGAGCCTTGATACTAGTATATGATGTATTGATTCTATTCTATGATATATGCAGTGGTCGTGTATTTTGAAAATCATTCAAACCTCTGGAATAACAAATAGCTTGTGGTTTATAACTTGACTTAGATTTCAAAGAGGTTTCGGAATACAGCATTGGAATGCAGAGGTTTCTCACCAATCAGATTCTAAAGTCGGGTTTCCCTGACGGTGCAATGATTGTACACTAATTGATTCCAACAACCCTAAGGCTTGTACATTATCCGTTCAGCTTTCCGAGCATACAATTTCGAAGATGAAAAAAAAAATGAAAAACCACAGCAGTTTATATCTCATCAACTTGAATCAGTGTTTACTATTGAAAAGGGAAAGTGTCATTGATGAAAATAATGACACCCATCTTCCGTTAATTATTAACTCCAGTATACTGAAGATCAGCGTTTGTATCTATGATAGTCTGGACAGAGAGTAAAGTCAGGACCAGCTGAGAATAATGTCTGTAGATTCAATGGTTTTTCCTGAAAAGAAAATATCTTTAACCGCAAATCTAAAGATATTCAACCACTTCAAAAATGTCAGCAGGATGCCGATGTGAGAAAGTGGAACTACTTTTCTATGCACTTGTATATATATATATATATATATATATATATATATATATATATATATATATATATATATATATATATATATATATATAGAAACAGGTTAGAGCTTGAATGACAGGGAGAAGTATCAGATATAAATATACAACCAGGACTCTGTTTCATTGCATTTGGGGCTCTCGACAGTGGAATGCTATGAGCCCCACAGTTCAGGTATTTTATTGTTTGCTGGGTGTGTGTTTACGCCTCTGACTCTATAGTACGTACATAGGCACTACTCAAGGCATGTTCTGAGACTTGCTCTACATATAGGAATGTTTCTGGTATTGCTCCAAGATATGGAAGCATCTTCTTCTAGTATTAATAAAGGTATGGAAATAACATCCTCCACTTCGGAAACTGTGTACTACATCTGGGGATTTTTCTTTTCGCTATGATACAAGAACCGTGTCCAGAAGCGAATATTTTGTATTATAATTCATCTTATAAAAGTAAAATCATTTGTATTATAATTTATCTTATCAAAATAAAATGAAATATTTCAAATGAAATAAAATATGTTTAAACAAAGATTACAAAATCTCAAAATGTGAGAGAATCCGACCTTGTAAATTGAAATGCATAAAGTTGTGTCTTCGTAAATCAGGCAACAGACATTAGTATGAACAATGTTAAAAGATATACTGTCCAATACATCAAAAGCATTTCTTGGTGAATACTAACCTAGGCTTAAGAATATTGATAAACATTTAGTGCTTAATCTTTATAGCATCAATAACCAAAGGAAATACATTAAATTCCCAACCAATAGATAGACGCCCACACTAGTGTGAATGCTGCTGACGACATCACGTGCACGACAGGAGAACCTCTCTTCTCTTCATCAACATCTAAGCTTTACATCTACCTGTGATTGTATTCTCTCCTCAGTCCTATTCCATCTTAAAGACGCAACGCAATGCATGAGATGTGTTCAAATTCTTGCATCGTATGAATTGCGTCGCGTCGCTAAGGTTGAAGTCTCACTTCACATTCGTCTCCACTTTGCCGCGCATGTGCCTCCTTCGACGGTATTTGGATGTGGTAGGTATGCTTATCTAACAGTTTAGGATATCGATATATATTGTCCTGCGTTGCAGTATTATAACAAACTGAGATCAAGATAAGGTTCGCCTGAACCAAGAACCACGAAGGTTTATTCACCATAAACAAGAGCAGTTACAGTAAAAGAAAATAAATTTGTATAAAAGGTTACAACCGTCCTGATGAATGGCCGGAAGCAAAGTGGATAATAGAATATACATGCGACCCATGGAGGAATAGCACCCACTCATTGGAAAATCAGACAATGAGATAAGACATCATAAGTGTGTGTGTGGGGGGGGGGGGGGGGGGCGTGGCATAGAGACAGGTAACGCCCACGTCCAAATATATCCATCGATGGGTCGATTATATAATTCTTGTTATTATCATTAAAGGTGATAGATAATATACTCCTATGACACTGATATTGTATTATCATGGTAATTACACAGAAATTGCATCTATATTAAATTGTAGTACCAATCACAAGGCCAGATATGGGTTATCAAGATTATTTTATTAACAGAATTATAGTGTAGAGTAGTGGATGGTGGATAGGTGGATAGGTAAGAGTTTGGTACTTGGTGACAATGGTAATAAATTATTGCCTATGTATATGCCTATATGCCTATGACATAGAATAATGATAATCTCAATGTTATCTCAATGTTATCAGTATAGATGATTGTCATTACAATTTCATGGCTGATATCAATTATTCTTTCATAAAGAAGTCTCAATCCCCTGATCTATTATTTCGAGTTGTTCTTTCAGATTAAGATTCCTTTTGGGAAAAGGTACAAAATGAAGAAACTGTGATGCTTAATATATACATAGTTACCATTGAGGAGATTATAATGTCCAAATTCGTTGATATATATACTCTGTACCTATTTGTGATGTATCAGAGAAAAATGCGTCCTAAGTCGCAAAAAATTGAATTAAGAGACCATTATGTCTGAGGAGATGAGATCAAGGAGATTTCAATGATGTTAATCAGTAACGCATCTGATAAGTACTTCTATTTTATATAGGCATGAAAAATCACTAATCACTAGTAAAGCAATTAAATATCCCTCTTGGGATGGTCCTAGACACGAATAGATACATTCAATACACAGTCTTGAAATTTGATAGTTCTATTCAAACGTATACACTAGATATACACCTTAAAAATCAAAATATTCCTACAGAGATCTCTCCTAAAAAACATTTGAAAGATATGATTATTTGCGACTTTCGCCCCAGTTTTCTGTAACACATCACAATAAATTTTCTTCCTCAGGAAGCAAATACTAAACGCAGTAGTGGACATTCCCAATTACACAGATCACAAAGGTTTGGCGATGAAAGCCTCAAATACTGAACTTATCTTCAGGGCTCCCTAGACACGTCTATTTGCTACAATTTCCTAACCATCTAAAGGTGATTAGTGAAGCATCAAAAGTAATTCGAATGTTATTAAGAGGGGAAGCTAGTCTGCTGGGGGCCCGCTGAGGTATGTTACACTCTCTTTATTATCTCCTAATGTAACCTTGACTGACAATTCTACGTATGTGGTCTCCCTCCCGCTGTAGCTGGGGAAACTTTTCAGGATACTGTGACAACTTTATTTGAAAGGCAGCAGTTTTTAAAAGTGAATATCGTGCGAGAGAACTTAGAAAAAAGAAGCATAAAACGTTGGCAAAGTGTCAGTGCTAAAATGGTTCTACCATGCAGTAATCCTCATATTTGATACGATAATAGATGGCCCAGTTGTGACATGAAACGCCATGAGTTATGCCATTTAGACCTCATAGAAGACAGGGTGTAGTGAATGGTTCCAGGATGGGCCATCAGAGGTTCTGATAGTGGGATCCATTTGGTCTGCAATCATGAAATTCTAGATGCATGCCCCGTACAGATTATCAAATATGACTGTTCTGTGAAGGAAACCAAGCCATCAATTAGGCATATCGTTCTGAGTTTCTAGGGCGCATGGGAAAAGATTTGGGATTTGGGATGTCTAGATGCGTACGTTATGAGCTCATGGTAACATACTCTTGGCTATGTGGTCTAACACGTTTGAGCGGAGACAAGCTATATTATATACATTGGATCATCGTATAGATCTATGAATCTGGCATGTGTAGGAAGGACCTAATAGAGGGCTTTAAGATGTTCATTATGAAAAAAAACCATATTATTTAATCATTTGTGTTAATGGTGCCATCATATCAATACATCATTGTGTTTCTCTGCATGCCAGGGGGCTGCTTTATAAAACAAACCATCGTAGGCCTCATCTTATATGGGTTTAAGATAATGAAAACACTTACACGGAATCTTAAATTTAGGACTGCTTTTTAAGAAGTATCTTACTGTTTACAAAAACCTTTATAAATCTGTTAATTACAATCTAAATATGTTATTGAATTTATGAAATAATATACATATTATATAATAATATTTATTTGAACATTCCTTCAGAAATGTTCATTAACAAAATAATGTTGTTTGTGATGGAACTTAAATAATCAAGCATACTATTTAAGAACTTATCTTATTGTGTGTTCTAAGATACATCGCATTACACATCTTATATCGTACAATTTCCTCGTATTCTTTGAAAAAAGCCCAGGCTCGTTATGGGTGTTAAATGTATTAACACAAGTGTCGTAGAAGAATATAAACATTTATTTATGACATGATTCCTTTTCGAAGCACTTAATATTGATGGCATTGCTTTGTTACTGTACCCACCTTTTGTATTCCGATCATGGTTCTTTTACCTTACCGAGTGAACCCTACGCAATCTGCCATCACATATATCATCATTGCGTAAAGGTCATCTGTTGAATCCCGCATGAGCCGTCGTAGGAACCGAAGCAATCAGTCTTTATTTAACTCAATTTGACTCAAGGTCGTGCGGTTCACCATTAAATCATTTACGACAACCATCATCTGAGGGTGCCTTGGTGTGAATCTGATAGATCGTCCTTATAATTACCTATTGAGGCATGGTCCAATAGGACCCAAGGGATGGCATTTGGAATGAATCATTAAAATGCTTGCTAGTGAATATTTTCATTATTGAAGGCTTATAGTCATAATGCCGGCTTAAAATGCCAATGAAAATATATGGTGTCCTTGGAGTGCACCTGCGCTTGGCTGGAGTGCTGGAGCATTGAACTTAAAGGTTTTCACAGTAATTGTCGATAAATGGAGAGGAATTATGATTTAGATCGACTGAAATTAAATGCGTTTAGTCACTGCCTCGAACGTTCCAGGGGTTATAACAACCTAAGACAGACTAAAAGATTAATAACCTCCATTTTGGGGACACTGGTGCACTGTTTGTGTATAGTCCGTTATAGCTGATTATACATATTGTTTAATTGCGTTAGACCGTTGAGATACATACAGGATAACTAACGAGTTGGTTGAAGGATTGTGAATATTGCACGAGTTGCGCAGCAACGAGTGCAATATTCACAATCCTTCAACCAACGAGTTAGTTATCTGATTTATTATATATGCTTTATATAAGGTAAACAATGTATATTTTGAAGAAATATTATCAAATTACAACCTTATAATGATGCTTAATCATGTATTTTTGTGTGAGGGCTAGGCCTATCACTATGCATCACGCTGCTCACGGAGAGGGATAGGCCTACCCAGTTGAGAAAAATAGCTCACATTAACGAATCAATTTTACACACTTTCACAAGTTTAGAATCTTAAAAAATAAAGTTATACTTTGATAAAGGGTAGACCTTGATAGAGATGAAAGGATTTTAGTCTATTAATTCATTTGAATGAGATATTACACCTCAAGCTGTGTTGAAAGTTACGGCGATCTGCAGATCATTTTGTTGTCATTTGGGCACTACGGGAAAATCGCTCACATTTTCGAATCAATTTCCAACGTTTTCGAAGCTTTAAATAGTTTTAATACCACAGTAATGCTTTAACAAAGGATACACTTAAATAAATATAAAGTATTTTAGTTTATTTCCTTAATTTTGATCTTTATTTCACCGTTCTGCCTCCCGTTCTGCCTACGTTCACAGCTGATCAGCCTAATGGCGTGATACTCCTCAGTTGGGCCTACGCTGTCAGAGGCCCCTTCGGAATGCTACTCAGAGCGTGGAGTTGTATACGACACAACTCAGAGCGTGGAGTTGTATACGTGCACAACGTATACAACTCTATAATACGTTTTTTCAACAGCAACGCGTATATAATAAATACATATATAGACAAAAAAACGAATTCCAATTGTTGAGGTATTTGATATTAGTTGTGGGGAAAATTAGATTCTTCTGTGCAAATCGCAATATTTAGCCTCCCTATAATGAGATACATGAACACCATTATCTTGATTAATCATTGAAGGAGGTATGATTGTTATATACAGTGATTGGCGAAATTATATTATAAATATAAGGCAGCTTGGTAAAATAACAAAATATATTGCCTTATATAATGAAATTGCCCTATACACTATACGAATAAACCTTGTGGATTGGGATGATGCTTTTCGAACAGGATGAACTAGGAATCGCAAATTATGGACTATCTGGCAATAAAGAAACAAATGCACGTCCCAAATATATATATATATATATATAATATATATATATATATATATATATATATATATATATATATATATATATATATGTGGGGTCCCACCCATGTGGTTAGTTAGTCATGCTATGTCTATTGATAGGCCAGATAATACCATGTAATTGACATCATCAGAGGTACATAGCAGTTTAAATCATTGTTATCCACTTATTGGTCATACCAATAGTCTAAAACAAAGCAATACCCTAATCAATATAGCGTGTTGGTGCGTACACGTTAAAGTCTACGTATATGCACCGATTTAGTATAGCTTACCATGAATATAATGGATGACTCCCATTTCCTGCTCTGAGCGTTTGGGCCAACGTTACACACATTGTATATAGACAACAGTTCATTTCATTCTCAGCATCCAAAAGATGTTGGCATATACTATGAAAAGTTAAATGCGATACTGATTGGATTGCATTTAATAAATTAAGGGTTACTGATACAAAATATGGAGAAATGCAGGAGATGTATGGATCATCAATAAACGATATTCAATTAATTTGAATTCAATTAACATTTGATTTATTTTTAATGAATAGGTCTAAATATATTCTGCATGTGGATTAGAACCTGTATATTGGAGTTAATGATACAATGTCCTACACTCGAGGGGGCGGTGGGGGGGGGGGGGGGGGGGGGGGTCGCTACAGCATCTATAAAGTGTAGTGGGGTAATCAACATTCTAATATTCTTTAAAGAATATAATCATCATTTAAGATAGGGAATGTTTGTAGTATTCCCATGAAGAAGACCATACTAGCTCGAAACGATGAACTGTTTTATTTGTGTTTTCAACCTGTTTATAATATTAGATGAACGAAAACACTTCAACTGCCCATGCCTGATTTAACCAACTTGTAATATCGTTCGTGTCAGGGAGAGCCTTGAAAACATACGATCCAGTAGGCGGTGGCTACTTTTAGGCCCCCTCTGCCAAATGTATAGTACACGGCCAGGGTTGTCGGGGATAAAAGATATTACAAATAACACATAAGTATGTCTGGTCTTTGCCTACTTTGACGTTTATTATGGTTTACTATCATAGTAAGTTGTCGTGAAAGTCCTAGGCGTTATGAAGAAATCATAATTTTCCGGGAGGGCTCGTGTATGCATATAAAACGGTAATCATAAGTTGAGAAATGGGGAGGTACTCCGGGAATGTATTCCAGACAAAAAGAACTTGCTCTGAGGCAAAGAAACAAAGGAAATCAGGATTACGTATTCTGTACTAGTGTTAGAATATTCACACAATTCTTTTTGTGGAGTTAAACAGAATTTGAATATGACAAATGTAAATCAACTTTAGATTTGAGATTCATACATCAAATTCTATTTGATTTATATTTCTGAAAAGATTTGCCATCCCACGAAAAAGATTGCATCTAACTGACTTGAACATATTGATTGTTATTTAGTGTCATCAATTTCATTATGGCAAAGGAAAGGTTCCCCACTATTCCCTATTCTTCTAGCAATATTTCAGGGCCCAAAATTATTATGGTTCAGCAAGTGGGCTCCTAGGTCAGCATAAACGTCGTACCCCTGGGCAACCTGTATTGCTGAGATTTTTAAGAACTTCTCTTTAATGTGATTGCTAACATAAAGCAGGACTATAGGTCTCTAACTTTAAGTGTGGCTTTAGTTTTTCTCCTAAAAGTACCATCTCTGTAGCAGAAAAACGTCCTCTGCTTCTAAGTACAGTGGTAAAAGTTTTTAAAAGCATAGATCTGTCATACAACCGGAGCAACTTTCAAAATGGATGAGTTCAACGACTTTCCCCTTTTTCTCCTGAGGAGTTGGTTACTTTCTCAAGATTAATAATCTCGTAAGCAAACAAAGTGAATCACTTTCTCTTGGCAAAAGTAATAATGCATCTTTTATGTTACATTTATTCCCTATTGGGGATAATACGCCAGGTTTTGCTACTGCCTGGATTGTATTTGTCTTCGCGCACTCAAAACCGAGATAAGGCAGGCGATAAAAGAGGAAATAATCCAGACGGCGATCCTTCCTTCTGCCGATAATTACGATGATAATGCATTCTGTTTATTCCAAGCTGACAGAAATAAAACTTCAATAAAAGAGTGCCCATGATACTGCGGCTTCTAAAAGGAAAAATAAGTAAATAAATCAGCCAAAGGGACAAACTTAATCTGAGATAGTTCTCATGAAACCCATACATTGGCAATACCAAGTACACATACCGTATACAGTTATGATTTACATGGCAGCAAGACAAGCCAGTATTACATGTTATCATGTTGATTTATTTAGTCATACAGCCATAGTAGAGATCCAGGAAAAGGCATCCAACTGCAGAAACCAAAGCCTGGCTCCTGCAGGGACCTATGTTTTTGACATGTTTTCGTAGTTCCAAACAAAAGGTTTTGTAGTAGCATGTTTAGGAGAGCTATGTGGGTCTTCCCCCGATAAGATGAACCAGAGTAGTCCCAGTGGAAGTAGATTTGTGTAAGAAGCCACTGAATGAGTCCTGTTCATGAGGCCAGTGGCTTCTGTCATCGCCAATGAGTCAGCCGCGGGTGTTTTAGTTAAGTAGAAGAATAAACGTAAGTTGGCTCCAAAAGTTAATACCAGCTTCGAGGGGGCTATCTACGAATGACCGGTATGTTGCAGGAGAGCGAAAATATGTATGGAATACATGTAGAATAATACTGGGAATTGTTATACCCTTTGTATGATTATTGTTATCAACCGGTGGCTTGAGGATAACAGCATTAAACATCGCTGAATATCGGGAGCATCCGGAATGTTTCGCTCTAATGCTGGATTTGCGAGAAGGATATAAAATACGCCCATTTAAATTATGTATCAACAGGACTATCTTAGTTGACAGCCGTACATCTGTAGAGAATGTAGCCTAATCTGGGTGATGGATGACAGTTACAGATTTATGTAACCCGCTGTTATACCAATGGTCGGACGTCAACATTATTTGATTCTACATTCTTTCCATACGTTAACACTGGCATGGGTTGATTCTGTAAGCATTTCAATGGATGAAATATATAATTTATACATGTATATCTAACACAAAAATACTGCATCAATTACATATGCACCTATAAAGCCATGTTAATAATTAAGTTCATTGTATCACTGTCCCCTCATTCCAATATGGCCTCACACTCCACCATGAATCTCTGTCAAAACGCCCCTACCCGAAACCAATGTCCACTGATAAGGACTCTTCAGAACATTACTTTTCTGAGAGCTCCCATGACATGATATCATCTTTCATTTTCATTTTCGAACATCATAAAATTGGAATGTGGGGCATGTCCAGTGGGAACGGCGGTATCTTATCACTGTGAAACCAAGGTTGTGATAAAGCAGGCCATTGTTTCCATATAAATCAAGCTAGGAAGTTATTAATCCATTGCAGAATTAAAACTAGCCTATACCTTTCCAATCTAGACTCATTGTCATTATTTGTACACGCACATGATACCAAACAAAGAAGAATAGGTAACATATCAGCATATATGAGTCATAAAGGACGTCTTATTTGCCTTCAAATAATAATTAATCTTAGAAGGAGGAAATTGTGAAAATAAGGGAGATGTTCAGTGCGTTAAAATATGATATAGCATTAAGATTTCCTTGCGATGTCCTTGCGCCCTATGAAAACTTCCCTGTGCACTAACGATTCTGGAAGATAAGCTTACAACTTCGTTGGTGTCTGAATCCACTGAGATTTCAACACTAATAATTCTCATATACAAGTTCATATACAAGTAATCACAAAAGAAGACTAATCCACATATAATGACCACTAATAAGATTAATGAGTGCGAAGAGTGAAATGGTGTTTTTGTTCCCTTCACGAGTATGTGTGACGTAGCAGCATATCTAAGAAAAAGCTTATATATCCAGACCACAGTGAAACACTGAGGAAGGGTTGCCATACTTTGCATGGACCATTAAGAAATTATCCATAATGCACTGAGAGACATTGCCAAAGACACAATAACACATTGCATGAAGACTCTTAACGTATGCCCTAATGCATCTTTACCAAGGCAGCTAAAGCATCTTAGTATGAAGCATCGTATAAGGTCGATTACACGTTCTAAACATGCAATGGCCAATAGAAAAGAATAAAAGTATTGTGAAGGAAAAGAAGAAGAAGATCCCATGACTGTCTCAAACAGCCCTTGGGGTTATGTGTGTGGCTGTGTGTGCACATGGTGCGTTAGAATTCCGCTGGGCCAGACAGATTCTCCAGTTGGCGTGACTTCTATGTTTCGGGGTCTTCCATTAAATCCCCAGATCAGGAATCTGTCCAGAACAGTGATTTACAGGGCTGGGACATGCAAGGTGTTGAGCATGTGGGCGCAGAAAGCTGTATATCTGTATGCGCCAGCCCTAGCCGCGCGCACATTGGTCAATTATAGGACATTATTTCCCCATAGTTATATCATGTCTGCACGTTTGGTCCAGTGCTTGTCTGAAGTATAGAGAGGCACGCAATCTGATGTTAGCCATCAATAATAGAATTTGATCCAGGCTCTAGTAATGGCCCTGTCCCGTCTCTGATCCTTTTATAAGTAATATGTATATCAGCCTGTTTTTCCCTCCGGCGACCTTTGAATTTGATTATCCCATGAATGACATTAGATTCGCAGCAATAAATTCAGAGGCGCATTCGTTTTCATCTGTCGCTATATTGAAGCGTTTATACAAGTAGGCTATATCAAAGTCATTGACCTGTGCTATTTGTGGGCCCTAATCACTCACACCTTAATGTTTTGGCAGCCATTAATGAAGATAGCTGATCAGGGCTAACATAGTTAGCTGTATCTATGGTAATCTCCTTATAGCAGTTAGTTTATACCATGTAGGTATACTTATGGGCATATGGTCCAATAAATACCCATTGACATTTCAATGGGGTCAAATGCAGTGACTCTATAATCTTTCTTGAAGAGACACTAATAGACTCAATGCAATCAATCTTTTGTTTCATACGTCCAGAACATACGTTCCCAGCCATTCCCTTTTTTCACATATACAAAAGTCTGAGGTATATGGTCTTGTGTGGGTTACTCATGTAATATGGATATTCTTCCAATATGCGCAGGCACCACAGCACTTCAAGCCTGACCTGTCTACATAGCATGATTTGGCCATAGTGCTGATGGGGCATTTGGATTGAGCTGTGAGCCTTTGAATATCAATCGTCCCTTGATTGTTTGGTCAGCCTGTGTGCAGTAGGCAGGGCTGAGGACATTGCACAAAAGGGGTGTGGTCTGGTGCCATGGGTTATGGTGGAGATGAAGCCCTTTGGATGGAGTTCATCAGCGGAAGACCAATATAGCGGTATGGGTGCTGCATTGATAGTGGCTTCTTTTTTTTCGAACCTTGGAGTTCTTAGGAAGACTGATAGACCATATAAATGGACGGCGTATGCTTAAATATCCAGCCATGGGAGCATATGGGGATAGCCCGTGAAACACAAATCCAAGATGGAATGATTGGACAACTGAATGTCTTTCTTAATCGTAGAATATGTATTGGCAAGTATTAGTATAGCATGTTTGGTATAATGATCATGCAATGAATCTAGATCATGAATCAAGGATGAATTCTCATAATCGTCTTTATGATAGTTGCAGATACGCCACCCTACTAGGGCTGGCGTTCATAAAAACTTGTAAAACTCTCGTGTTAAATTCGTGTCCATAAAGTGCTAACACTCCACTAAGTGGGGTGTTAGCTATCTCGGTTGTAGCACTAAAGTTCTGGTGCCAGCCAGCATTCTCGTGCCAGCCGATATTCCCGTTTTGCATTGGTGTATATTCGGTAGATGCTGCCCAAGGAGTCTTCCACAAAAACTATTTACCCAAGGGAACACTGAAAAGCGGTGGATATTTTACTCAAATATTTGTTTTAAAAAATTCACTCTCATGCCAGCCAGCATTCTCGTGCCAGCCAACACCCACCTAACACGAGAATCCTGGCTGGCACAAGAATCCTAACTTTATGGACACTACCGCTAACCCAGTGTTAGTCATTGAAGTTAGTGCCCTGGCACCGACGTTTTATGAACGCCAGCGTTCTGGATTTATAAGCATTCTGAACATCCATAGGGACTATAGCAGCCATTACCAATATGTAATGCATTATGTGAAATAATCCTATCCATTAACGTTACATGGTTTAATTATTCTCCGCCAGGTTTCCTCAGACGCCTTTATTTTTTCCAAACGTTGAAACCACATTACGTGCAATGTAGCATTGTTTTCATGCAAAGCGCATTTGTTTCTACTCTAAGCATTTCGTCGTCATTGGTCACATGACCGTGACCCACTGAAGCCTGTGCATAAACCATTCTCATTGAAATTGATGCCCGATGACGTCATAAGGCAGCATTATGAACAGTCTTGCAATGCGAACCAACTGGCAAGTCTTGAAAATGTTCTCCCATGTTTTTCCAACAAAGTATAATGATGTCTTTATACGCCTCGGAAAACTTGGGATGCCTCTAGTATCTGTTTTGCATACGTCATAGACGTAGTAGCATTCTTTGCTCCAGCATTATTTACTGTTCGGCCTATTTGTCACTAGTTAAACGTTCCCGTCAGCTACGAGGGGCCCACGCCTACCTTTGCTATGTTACATGTTTGAGTGGAGAAAGGCGGCTTGTATTTATTCAGAGACCTCCGAGTGACTGTGTATCTCAGAGAACCGCCAATCGAGATCCTGCAGGATTGTTTAATTGGAATCTTGACAAATGTGATTATCCACATTCATCAAAGTATTTAATTTATTTCTGCAACCTGTATTGTACGAACCAGATTGGAATTATATTATGCGCGTGTTACAGCTGTTAAACATTAAATGGATGCCCTATGTGATTAATAAAAGTGTTAATGAATTTTCTTAACTATCTTTTTACCAATTCAAACCCACAATCCATCTTGTGGCCCACACCTTTAGAATTAGCATCCAGCCAAATAAACTGAGCAAGAATGAAACAGTATCAAAGAAGACTCATTCAATCGGGTATGTTTGGGAATTGTATCCTTAGATGTATACCATTTAATTGAACACCGATGCTTCTTTTCACCTATTTCACACAGGCCCTTACCCCCTGGGCTTTGGGCCAGAGTTGACTTGCCATATTCGCGGTCTGCCAATGTTTCCCAGCTGGAAATGAAAACATCTTTTTCTCCTCTAAAGTCGCCGGAGCCCTGTGAAGGAATTGAAAATGGATCTCGACTCTGAGACCCGAGGGATCAAAGGTAGCACTATTTTTAGACTTTCTCCGGCAGACTTTATGGAACATGCAAACGCAGTGCATTTCTGTAAGGTTAGTCATTCGTAAATGCGATAGATGCCTCGGGGAGGGAAAGGCGAGGAAGCATGCTTTCAATGGGGAATTCACGAGAAAAAGTACGACACAGTTCATCAATCGACAGCTGCCGAGTCTTGAACATATCAAGAAATCAAGAAATGATGAGGGCTTGCATTGGCTTTTTCAATGAGGTATCATAGTATTTCATGGCTTTCCACTCATAATTCAGACAAATCCGATAGTTTTATCATTATCTTTCCCCAATTACCGCTGAAATGGGAATAATTCATAAGCTGTACATGCGAGGATTTGCCTTTTTTGATTACATTTCCTGAAGTGCAACGTGAGGTTTTAACATCTCCCAGGAAGTTGACCTAATCGGAAGGGATGCTGGGTCGACATGCATGCAAAGCGAGGTTAGGAGGCAGGAGTTGTAAGTCAGATTTCTTCATTGCTATCTGGCTCCTCAGAGATAAAATACAAAGGGAATCCCGTGTTGTATTATTCATGTATCGGTTAGCAACCCTCATACATGGCGGTTTCGGCTTTGCTTCACAATGGGGCTTTTTCTCAGCCAATCGTTTCCCCTCTTTCATATGGAGATGAGTAGCTAGTGCATGACACGTGCATGGCATGGGCCAATAGAAAACTCCCAAAAGGCCGGCCAAACCTAAAAAGAATAAACCCGGGAAGAAAATTCCACCACGGCCAATCCATCATTTCCCTTCACGATTGTTGCTACCTCTAGGGAATTCAAAACTGAGCTTTCCTCACAATTGAAGACGAATCACTTATCTCACCGTAAGAAATACTTTAAAAAGCTTGACTTCTAGCATTTATCATCATGCAACCATTGGGGAGGTCTGCTTGTAAAGGGAATTTGGTTATCCCACATGTTCACATGCTACAGATCACGAACTGAAAACAATCTATAACTTGAAACAAATACATTATCATTGGACGAGTTCACGAACAAAATATCACAAAATCATTGTTTGATTACTGAACCCTCAAGTAAATTTTGCCTGGAAATTCAATGCATATCTTCACTGGATATTGCTAGACATACATGTTTTTGTATTTATGTAGGGAAGATAAATTAAATGTGTACAAGTAGCTCTGCATCTATATGCTGCGCACATGTATGTCATTTTACTCAGCGCCTCGTGCATCCACCAACATTGTGCCAGTCCTGGTATGCAGAGAAGGCTTCCCCCAACTCCCCTATCTTTGACGGTTCTGAGGGTCAACTTTCTCCCGGGAATTCCGGAGCCCAAGATAAGGATGATAGCTTTGGGGCTGCCACAATTTTGACAATTGTTGGCCTATTTATGTACACATACCTTGATGTACACTGACCAGATGCACCCTTGAAGTATATTGATCAGATGGATCCCAAATGGGTTAAATCTTTATGTATTTAGAACTGTTCTAAGCTTTTCTTGTCATTATTAATTGTACATGTTGGAAGACTCGGAGAATTATATTTTCAGCAGCATCTGTTAATGGTTTTGAAGAGATTTTAATGTCTAATTACCACCAACCGTGTCCGGCCTGCTGAAACATATTCACGCTATATAGCCTTATTTTACTAGTTCATAGGTTGGTGTAGTGTATACATATTATCTGAGACCGAATAATGGGATTTTCACTTTTCGAATAGGTGAACGGAATTGATTATGACACAAATGTTACGTAACATTTTCTTTTTTTTAGTAAGATAGATTTAGTCTTCTCCAGTGTTTGATGACATGGGTCACAGTGATAGGAGGAAGGGAGAATCTGGCTTGGACAGATCACGAATCGATCGCAGCGCCTGAATTACAAAAGCGGTACTTGTTTCAACTGAATCCTGGGCCTATTTTAATAGAATAGGAGCAATATCATATCACTGTTCACATCACATTACTTTCCTCATTGTTGGAATTGCTGGGTCGTGGTCCATTTTCGTTCCCATTGTTATCTTCTTGTATATGGGTCTAAGCTCAGCTTATTGTATATATAATAACGTACCTGCAAAAGGAAGGGGATATGACAAGTATGATTATGCCACGTGTTCATGGAGAGTCAATCAGTTTCAATTGAACATTCCATATATATAAACTGCCATTCATAAGGCCAACATTTAAGCTCCTGCTGCTTTTATTATTCTGGGATAGGCCCAACGTTTATCATGTATGATGTGACCAAAGGCTATTCGCCTAACACATTATATTAATCAGTTTAATGGACCATCTTACCAGCGCTCTTTGATGCATGATATCAGCCAAGTTTAAAGGCCTAGATAAAGCCGCTTTCAATGAAAGTTCTCCTAATGTTTTTATAAGCAACCCAGCCATACACACTACTTGTAGTTCTATATGTCGTACAATAATGCACCTTGTATGAGATCATTTTAGGAAGATCTGTTCTGCGACGCCATGGGTTGTGTTCAATTTCAGGAGATTTGGCTCCAAATACAGACAAATGGCTGTAGGCAGGGTTAGTTTTTATTGATGGTAAGCTCGCTGGTTCGTTACCATAGAGGATTTCTTGGGAAAAGGCTCCTTGTTTCTCTGCACTGTTCACATAAGGAGCACGCGATGTTTTGCGCCAGTCTTCGCGTGAACACTCACCAAAGGGTCACCACTCTTTTCCAACGACGACATGCTCAGTTGAAGAGATTGACATTGCCTCGGGCCGAAGCCTCTCCCGTTCCTACAGATAAGAGAACGTGTTCTATTCTGCATATATATTAATATATACCGTGTGTGTGTCCATATGCGATCTATTACAATATATCATAGCGAAGCACAGAATTAAGTATGCATTTGGATTCATTCTTTTCTCAGAAAACAGTTTCTAACCACATGTTAGAAACGTCTCGAATTTTGCAGAAAGAAGGAACACTCTGTAATAGTGGTATAGATAGGGGCAGAAAAAGAAGATCTGAAACACAGATTTAGTGTCGATTGTTTGTAATTGCTTTGACTCAAACCGATGGTTGCTGATACCTAACCCAGTCATATATGATCATTAACAACCAGAAGATTCTTTTATCTGGTCCTTATAGCCTTATATAGAGGCCTAGAATGAACAGGGTCCGTACATGAAGCACGTCTCGGCCTTGGCGTTCTATATGTTGTGACTGGGGTGCGTGTGTCTGACGTTGAGTTAAAGCATCCCCATGAATGCACCAATCAGCCCACGAGCCACAGTAACCAGGAATATAAGAAGGTCTGATAATGCCTCTAATAACCCCTTTAGATTCTTTATAGAAGTTTGGAAGTCATGCATTGCCTCGCTCAGACATACAAGCCTCCTTTTCACCGAGAGTGTCCAGACTTGATCATTTGCCTGTATTCTATGGCGCTTCTCCTTACACTGGCCACTGAATTAATTATCAATGTATTACGCTGAAGAAAGTTGCCTGATGGGGTTTCCTAGGCTGGTCGCAATTACGCCGATGAGAGAGACGATTTATGAGTATTATTAACTCCTCCCTTGCAATATTCAAGAACTATGACGCGCTGCTGCACATACACACGTTTGTATTCTAACTGTATCTGTCCTTGGATTCGATAAGCCATCGAATATTGGGCCATGGCCGGTGGCATTTCCCATCCATGAGACATGCAGGCAGTGCACAAGGTAAAGGGTCCTCAATGGTGTTAAAGGTCGCCGCTGGTTCAGCACATAAACAGCGTCAAAGCTTAGATGGAATATCTATAAAAAGTTGGTGGTGAGCAATAAAATGCTATATGTGTTTTGGTCTCATTCCTTCCACACCTTATTTACTACCAGACCATTTCCTATAGCACGCCTAATTTCGACCTGATATTGCATCATATTCACTACCATCCTTTCACACGGAAGGTAAGAATATGATGGATTACCAACAATAACTGGTTTATCACTCGGCAAAAAAGGAAAAAAAAGCCACAGCAGCCTATTTCGTATATTTATTTATATATTTATTATATTTATATATTTGCATTGCCTTTACTGCACTTATAAAATTGCATATTAAGGGAAGCCGCAAAAGTGAATTATTACACCCAGCAATGCTAATATAAAACTTGGAATTAAATCCTAAAAAACTAGTAAAAAGTAAATGATCCAATATAAACTTGAATCTTTAGTGGTAGGTAGATGTAGTAGTAGCAGCGGGGGTGTGGTCATGAAAACGCCTTACCATGATATATCTAAGCGTCCAACAAAGAGTAACCATCGGGTCTACAATCTTGAGACGTACCCAGAGGGACCTAATCTTCAGTGTCACACAAAGATTTTTCTCCTCTTCGGACTAAGCACACATAAGCCCACCGGCCTGTTGGGAATGACCAATTCCTTAGAAGCTAACCTACCACTGGGGTATATTATATCCAGTTTACAAAGACAGTCTTTCGTTAGAACACGATTCCCTTCTTTAGGAACTGTGTACGAAGACGTCGACGAAGGTCTACACCTTGTTTTAGTAATAAACTAGCTACTTTACGCTCATATATCACAGCTAGTACGTCGTTCTGTTTACCTCTTAAGGGAATACATGCCCAATATGGCCATGAAGTTGAAACTTAAAATGTCCATGTTATGAATAGGTAATTGGAATTCGAATTTTACCTCTCTCGAGTTATCCAGTCCAGGGTTTATTGACCCTGAAGTATTGTTATGTCTTTATGTATCCCCATGCCCAACATGTATACATTCGCCTCCGTTAGCCATATAGCTGTTTGCAAGGTTACTATAGAAAGAATGAAGAAAGATTGGTTACTTACTTAAGTATAGTAAACCCGACCACTTCAATTGCAGTTGCATTCTCAGTCATTACGGGAACAAATCTGACCAAAGATACTCCAATCATAACTTATAGGACGATATTTATCAATATTCTGCTGCTTTTTTTAAAAAATGTTCATACAAGAATTTGAAGTAGATCCGACCTAGAGAAAACGGCCACCGGTGAGCGATAAGAAGTGAAGCCACCGCAGAAAAGGATTTCGGTCTCCGCAAAATAAATGTACAGTTTTAGATGGGCTGGACAAGAAGGAAACAACATTTTACATCTGTAGTGTATGCCCGATGTTACCTAAAAGTGCAGCTTTATTAAAATCTAATCATATATTTTTACCCGAGGACAAATAGTTAATAATCGGACGGGAATCAACAAATCTGAAGCCAAAGGCATGGAAACACACTTGAGAAGCAGAACAAAATAATTATATGTCCCCTAGCTGTGAATCTGGGATGAGGGCAGCTCAGCAGCCTACCAAGAGATATCCTGGTGTTTAGAAATAAGTGAGCAAGAGTATTGTCTGTCGGACAGTAATATAGGAAAGTAATTATAGTCTAATATTTATGTGACTTTAGCACCAACAAGTGACCCTCGGTGAAGCCTCATGGTGCATCCCCCGAAATCGCGTGCAAAGATGGCATCCCACCATCAGAGTGATTTTGTGTGTTTGAAACTCATTCAAGGTTCATTTCTTGCCTAAATAATTAATCAGAGAGCTAAGATTTGTTCTTTCGGACTTCCCTTCAAAGTAACAGGGGAATGATTGAATTTACCTTTCCCTTTGCTTCTCTGGTACTAGGCATTTGCTATTTATAAATTCGTCTAGATTCATCTAAGATACGGGTCTGCCAACTGTCTTAGAACTCTCTCGAATAGCTCTATACGTTCCCTTCGTAAAGCATTTAACTTTTAAAATGTTTGCTTACTGACTTTAGTGAAGGATTCACTGCATAGAGGTTCCTGTCCCCAGTCGCAATATGGCTTTAATGTAGGCAAAGAAATTGGATCTAATTCTTATTCCCAAGAGGAGGTTCATTCGTATACCAAATCCTAACTGCCCTCATTTCTAGGCACTCACGAAACAAAGAATTGGCTCAACCACGAGATAAATAGGGAAATAGGGACTGGGAGTCATTCTTATCGGTAGTCGCTCCCTTGTAATCAACCTCGGTAGCAGCGATCTGGAAGGTCTTCTGATCGACTGGTATCAACGATAAGGGAATTAGGCCTAGGAATCCTGGATGGAATCGGAAGACTGTCGAGTAAACCATCATTTAAAGTGACGCTGCCTTTTTGAAAAACCTTTCCAAACTGGTTAGATCAGTTATAGAATAGAAGCGATTCTGTTTTTTTTACTAATTAAACCGTTAAAGACATAGTCTAAGTTGCCTTCTGTCTTTGCCTTTCTTCTTGGACCTATCGTTATGTAATCAGGGGATACTTTGATATATCATCCGAATATATAAACTTGCAATTTTTTTAATGAAATGAAATACTCGAATAATTATATGAACATTTGCGAGTAAACATATTACTTTGGCATGGGTATAATTTGAAAATTGTTTTAAACCATACCTGACTGTAGAATGTTGTAATGACCGCCAACTTGTGGAGAATAAATACATTTTATTATATTTATTGCAAACGTGCCTTTATACAATAGGTCTGATCTCAAAGACTGATGCGACCCCAATAGCATGCGGAGAATTAGGTTCTACATAATCCAGAAAGACATTCTTTGACACGAAATATACTCATTAGTCCATATAAAGTTCTCGTGTAATCATGCCTCAGAGAAGGTATTTCCATTTATTACATATATAGGCCTTGTATCTGATGAAGAGTTTTCTCATGTGGTTTCTTTATAATCCATAAACTATAGTGCATGGATTAACAAGAAGTAATAAAGTGCAAGCGATGCGACAATTACCCTTATTTCAGCTTAGGGCGGCTATTTTTTCTGGTAAAAATGTTGATTCAATTCAATTCAAATATTCTTTATTGTCTGCTTATTACAGAAACAAGTGGTAGTCCAATTCTAGCGTGCCAGATCTTCCTATGGATGCCACACAAACAGATGATGAACAAACAGAAATACTAATAACAGCAACACACCAATCGAGTTTGTTCTCAACACGGTGAATTTAATGTGAGAACAGTCCCTTGTAGATTAGGGTTTTCGTATATATAATATATATGCTTAGCATGTGTAATGCCATATTATCTCTTTGTAACTTGATCTATTTTGTAGTTTAATTTTTTAAATGACAACGCATGAAAACAACCATCTATATAAGATTATGCGTGTTTTGTGACTAATCTGTTTTAAAATTATGGCCAATAGAGAATGTGTCCCCGCTCTTGGACCGTTCCAAAAGCAATAAACGAATACAAATAGGATACGGGGATACTTCAGTCAATGGCTCATATGAGAATATGTCTCCGCTCTTGGACAGTTTCAAAAGTTACAGCTGTAAACTCAACTAACATTGGTAATAAATTATAGATGTTCGACATTTTGTTCCGTTCTTTTCCAAGCCATCTAAAAGTCATTTGACCAAAAAAAAAAAAAAAAAACCAACAAAATATGAAAAACTATGCACAAAGTAAATAACTTACAGAAGGACTAAAATAGTTGCTCACTGGGACAATGACCCTCACAGCACCTGCCATTAAGCAGGAAGCCATGAAGCAATAAAGTAGTCGTTAGTCCGAATTTCGAAGCCACTCTCGCGCTATAGGTCTGAAAGGTTATTTAGCTGTTCTTCTAGTAACATGATGCTAACACTCTGTGTATTATTATTGAAAATATTCTATGAGGTTAGAAGTCGTGTGTTGAATTTATGAAAATGGATCTAAACTGAAATAGAATCCATGAAGGTTAATGGGGTTGGCCTAAGGTTACACCAGGTACTTCTTCATCCATGCAACCGAAGAGGACTACAACATAAAATCGCTTGGTTGTTTTTATTTATGATAAGCATACTTTCATGAAGGCTGTCAGTATGAACAATGGGTCTTCAGGTTATGAATGAACTTTTCCTACCCTAACATTAGTGTCAGGAATGGTTATACGAAACAAATCCTGTGCATTTAAAAGCTATCTACCATGTCAATTTAGATTTTGGTTTCAAGTTTTACTACTAGACTTTTTTAAAATTCAGAATAAGCTTATCTATTTCCATGGGCTGGAAAAGTGGCTATTTTAGAAACTGGGGGAGTTAATGGCCTTGGCAAAATTTCACATGCTACTAAGAAGGCCTAATTGGTCACTTCTTGGCGAGGCCTGGGGACACTGAACCCTTATTTACTTCATTAATCTTGACAAGCCATGGAATTAACCTCTAATTCTTCTCATTAATGGAGGCTGTAAAGGTCTGACAAGTGCTTCATTGGTGGAAGCAGCCATGGGGAAAGGAAGAATGTCTTCCGGAAGAGAACACTCTCGGTCTACTGGGAGTTGGCCTCCCCACTGAATAGTATGTCTCTGCGTTTTTGTTGCGATATAATTGCACGCGTATGACGCTTATAATATATGACCACTAAGACGGATTTAGCTTGAGAATAATGCATTTTCCAGTCCTCATTTCCAATGCATATTCATTATTAATTTGTAGGTTTCAATGGTTTTTTATTTTATTTTAGCTTTATATAGTTTTCTCAACATATTGCTGAGTAGGACCACGTTTGAATCGAATCAACGACTGAAACCTTGCTTGAACATTCACTCTGGCGTCGCTCCCAAATCTCCAAGGGAGGACTTTGAATAATCAATGAGGCAATCCAATGACATCAAGACCAGGTGAGCCCTGGCAGGAAAATAATTCTTGAGAAGAAATCCAGCCTCTATATCCAGCGTTACCAGAGATATCAATTTCTAGAGGCTTGGTCGCTGAGCATACAGTTTGTATTTACAAATGAATTCGTTACGCATTGCTCCATTTCCCTCCTCCTCCCGCTATTAACGTTAGAAACTCATCGTCAGCAATACATCATTGGTATGCAGTTTAATCCCTCCTGGAAGTAGCGTGGTTTAGTTGTGGAACTATTGTGTCGAGTGTATGTAGTTGTTTAACAACCTTATATCTCAGAGTAAAGTTCTGAGCATATAGTATTATGTTTTATTATACACGCATTGCTCTGACAACAACGTATCTAGAGTGATTTACGCATAGTGCATATTTCACTATTGATTTACGTGGGGTTGTCATGGCAACCAATTTGTTTTTTTACTAAGATTACCGGTAAAATTAAAATTCATGACTCGATTTGATTCTATTTTCATGATTGAAAGCATGTATAATAAATCTGTTAACTAACTCGTTGGTTTCAGTCGCTTAGAATATTGCACGAGTTGCATAGCAACTCGTGCAATATTCACGCTCCTTCAACCAACTAGTTAGTTAACCTGTATATAAACACCGCCATAGACACTACCCGGGGCATTGTCTTCAAAAAGTATATTTCTAGGTGACTGAAGGGTGATTATTCATTTCAAGTGCCCTTTATTTATCCCATTATTATTTGATAAGAAACATTGGTATAAATTAATTATACTAATCGCCAGGTATAGGCATATGTTATACAATTATAGAAGATACGTGAAACTAAAATCTAATGCTCACAAAGGAATCGACAAAACCAGATGCAGTGTGAGTATATATGGGATGCTACCTTGCGTATTTTATGTATGAGTTAGAGTGATGGGAGGTTGGTAGCGATTTATCCTGTCATAGATTACCACCAACCGGTACCGCTAGTCACAGGTAGTAATCGTCCATGAGATTACCTAAAGTCTTGGAGAAGCCCTTGCACCTGATGGGTACAAAGAAATCCTATCCAGCTGCTTCATTATCACATATATATACCCGGGGTCCGCACTCCAGCATTCAAAGATGCATGTCAGTTAATGTGAATATCATCCTAATAGACATAAATGATTCACATCATTTTGTATTTACTCTTAGTCAAAACGTCTTAGTATTTCCAATTCTTTAAGGGATGGCATCAATCGGGAATTGTTATTCAAATTAGAAGGGCGATGCTTCACTGAGAAAGGGGGAGAGCCTATAAATATAATCAACTTTGTGTAGTTCTTGGAAGACATATAACACTATAGGATAGATCTGTGTCTGGCCGGGGTATATTTGAAAAGACTGAAAAATCAGTCTTGTTGTTGAAGGGAAGTCGTCCTTCACTTTTCATCCTTGGCCTTGGCGCGGAGGTTCTTCCGTATAGATATTACTTCAGACAGCTTCTAACCATTTCTCAGAATCACAATGGTGAATACTAGACCTACTAGATCTTCTTTTCTGTTGTGTATATATAAATATTTTCATGTTTTTGTGGTCCTACATTGGATACTTTCCACAGGGATTATTAATTGATGTTGATTGTTAGCCGCAGGTGATACATATAGCCAGGGGATGTGGTTCTTTCTCAGGTGTGTCAGCTTTTTTAAACGTAAAACAAGCGCCATTCCAATAACAGGCCAGAAACCCCTCGCAGGGCGCTCTTTGAATTTACAGAGAATAATAAATAAGGCTGTCGTAACTTAGGTGACTAATTGCCCCTGCCCTAGCTATATCACTTTTGATGGGGAAATATTCTGTACACTACATAAAATACTATGACCTGTTACATTAGCAGCAGTGCCTGGAATGTGCACACAAGCTGGGTAAAGGTCGTGAAAGACCTGTGTTCACAGCCAGCCAATGCAAGTAACTCAAAATAAACATTGATACGAAAAGTTGAAAATAAACATTCCATAATTCTCAAGGGCCTAAAATAGACAGGTGCTCGCACAACATGCCCCTATATTTGTTTACAAGAACACAATTCAGAAGCACTATTCTTTGAAAAGGGAAGCCACACCCTCCATTTTTTAAGAAAAATCTAAGATTCAGAAGCCATGTTTTGGCGAAATGTGAATCGCACCAAGGCCGGGCACCACGGACGCAATAAAAGATACCATAGAAATAGGACATGTGGATACTTTAATCAATGGTTCATATGAGAATGTGTCCCCAGTCTTGGACAGTTCCGACGGTTACAGCTGTACTCTTAGCTAACATCGGTCAAAAGCTCGGCCCAAACCTTTATGTTTTTTACTTTTTATTCCGTTCTTTTCCTACCCATCTAAAAGTCATTTGACCAAAATGTTGGATGATAATGTCTGTTTGATTTTGCTACAGTGTTTCATACATGTATTTTTGGCGGCCATTTTCTCGGGACCGATTTGACTGCAAATTTTAGTATTAACGTAATAACAGCAGACTATAGTTAAATTCAGTCCTATAAGTCATAATTTGAGTAAATCTCAAAACTCTTGCTTTCTCTGGTAAGATTTGTTTGACTTAACAACTGAGAATGCAGCTTTAATTGTCTTCTCACTGACAGCAAGGACTAGGATAATGATTCTTTTAATCTGAGGCCAAAAAAAAAAATTCTTTTTTGGAAGCCACCTCCCAGGAACTGAAAAAAATGTCTATTTCATAACAATAGTTGTTTCAAACATGGGAAATGTGCTTTTTGACAGTTCTGGGTTAGGAAAACCCGATTTCCTGCTTTCATAAGCTTTTTTTGTCAAAAGATCCCCAAAAAGTAAGATATGATTTTTAAAAAATCAGGTACGGTAAAAAATAAGTTAGGTAGGGTAAGGTTTTTCTAGGTAAGGGGGGTAAATCGGAAACACACCTATTTTTTTTGGGGGGGGGGGGGGGGTGCTGACGTTTACCCACAGACGAATATAATGGAAAGTGCTCTTTTGATGGCATTCGGAATATAGCTCCTCTGAACATGACTAACTCTATCCATTACTACTGTTTACTGAGACATCATTAGCATTCAAAGGATACTATTGTTTAATAATTGAAATAACAATATTTCTTTACATATTTCGTAAATTGAAAGAACAATAAATCACCCAAATGGACGGCTATCCTATCCCTATTCTATGAATAACTACAGATCTATGCCCATGTTATTTTAAACAGAACCATTCGCTAAGAGTTATTCCAAGAAAAACTACATATATATCCCTATCGTTTGAACTTCAACAACTTTACACCAGATTTATTGTGGAATTGAAATGGCATCGTTGCCTACATACAAGTGGTGAAAAAGATGACAGGTGATATCCCAACACTGAGTGTGTACAATATGTGAGCTTTTTGTGCGGACTTCTCCCTGCCTACTTACTGCACTAACATCTATAAGTACTCCGGTTCCCTCAGGCGCTGATGTCTGGAACATGAGCCCTGGGTTCAGTTTCACTGGGAGAACTCTGCCAGCAGTGTCGTATACTATACCTACCATCGACCGTCTGGCATTCTGTGGGTTATACCCTCACTAGCCAAGCTCTTAGGATTGTGAAGAAATAGTAAACATTTACAAATAACATGTAATGGTACATGGTAAACAGGGGATACAAGGCTAGACACTGGCTTAGAATGGATTCCATGATGCTCAGGTACAGCTACTCTTTTATCAGGTGCAGAAAAATAGGTTCTGGTGAGTTGGGGATCGCCAGCTAATCATCGTCATCTTAGACAAAAATTGTGGAATATATTATAGCGATGACTACTTCTAAATTACTCAGTATATATATTCATTTTCACTTTAGTATTCCTTGGTGCGTCCAATTGGCGATACATGTAAGGTATACATATTTTTTTTATGAATTTACCACATGAAGTTGGATTGAGATGCGGTATTCTATCCATTGTAATTGGTGCTAGGTTTCAGGTTTTCCATATAGTTCCAAGTGGAAATTTGGAGAAAAATATGAAGTACATCAAGCATTCATAACGTCCTTACTAATGTCAGTACTATCGTTGTGTGTTACGATGGGAGAAAAATAATTGCGTATATTCCCTCCGAGGCTTGAACAGCTTCAGTAATACGAATATTTTTTCATTTTTTCGATGTTGGCCAATTGACAGGCAGCTGGATGCTATAATGGTACATTATGCTATATATCACTGTTTAACCGGGTTAAAATAATGAGTTCATCTCCCCTAATTGAATGTGACAAAACCTGGCAAAAACTTTACGTTGAATCAGATATCAAGGAAACTCATGAGATAAAAAGGCCCGCCTGCTGATTCGCTGCAGATATCCCCCTGGAATAAAAATTTCTTCCTGCCAAGCATCGAGGCCATTTCAAGACTGAAGTAAAAGAATTATAATAAATGTGCCGGAATTAAAATACCGAAAAAGGGGAGGATTAAAGGTATTTATTTATTAAGGGTAAATACGTCCCTGGAAACGATGAATCCTTCTAAAAGTGTGCCTCCTCAAGGTAGGGAATTTTCTTACAAGATTTGATATTGAATTAATTAATATTTTGATTATCATCAGCATTGCTCCCAATTGTAAGGCCTAGTGGGAAAGCTTTTAAAGTGAACAAGATTGTTCTTTTCATTCTAGGCACTATTTGATTCCTTTGAGTCTCCACCATCTCCATGTTATCCTAAAACCGATTCCCAGCAGCATAGGCAATATCTCCTGTCAGAAACATACTGGTTCAAAGGACAGGTGCATAACTGTGATGTCGAAGCTATCATTTATTTCTTAGATACCTGCTGAAATCGACTAACCCCAAACCTGATTAAGTTGATTAATTGCGAAAGGCTGTAATACGTCATCCCAAGTGCATGGGTGATTGCTAGATAAGAGAATGGGTTGCAACCCAAACCTAAATTCGTACACTTGATCTATCTCCGATCGACCTCTAGGAATTCATCTACATGTACCCACCTTATCTACAAATGCTTAGGTCCTATAGTGAAGAGTAGCCCTCTTTCCCTTAAAAACTGCACTAGATGGTGGCAATGATACGGACGGCAGTTTGAATACCTGCTTACACTGGAAATAAAATACTTAATTTTTGTGAACATGTTACAGATCTATATAGATATAATAATTAATGATGACCCTCTAATTTATTCAGTGAGCATATATGTACATATTTGGAATTAAACCTTAGGGTATGACAATTGTGAAGGTGTGATAACAAAAACAAGTCATCCCTTCATACAATAAATGTAATCGGACTAAAATAATGTATTAATCTTATTCCAGCGAATCACTTAACAAAGGATATTCAGTTTTGAAATCCTAACCGATTCTTTCCTCGCAAATGCGTCGTATAGAACAGAGCACGCATAGCGATCTACCCAATAATATTATCTGGTATCGTAACTCTATAACAAACTCCAGACAAAATGCTATTCCGCCCTAATGAATATATATTGGCGATAATGTATATGTCCATAATACGTTCATTAATACGTAAGCTATGTACGTGCAGTGTATAAATGAATACATCTCAAATCTAGGCATTGTACTAGCCTTTCATCTTCTACCTCTACATCACCACTGGCTCCATGAATGATGATCGGCCCTATAGCACAGCCGCCCATGTATATATCTGAAGCCATGTCTGTAATCTTAGGTTTAGGTAGGATTCACTTGGCTTCCAGTCTGTATGGGACCAAGTATCTCACATAGAGGTTTAGCAAGTCGGCGAGATAAGCAGATGATAAAGGCTGGGGGTCTTTTTGTTGACAAAGATAACGTTATCAGGATTAGCGGAGGCACTTGGTCTGGTCTGGGTCTACATCAATTAGAGCTAACTATATCTGGTTGTTTGTGGTATCTATCTATGAGCACATTTATAGTGTATATTAAAGTATTATGGAGCAGGCATCGAGGTGAAGCTATCTGTGTGGAATAGCTTTTATAGACCCCCTTCGTATTCCCAGTCTCGGCCGCTAATAATTCTCTCACAGGAAGATATGTATGTCTCATTTACTGGGACTGTTCCTTCAGCAATACTCATTGGCAAGGTCAAATTTGTCTTACACAGTTGCTTATCTAAGTATCATTCTCATAGGTTCGCTTGTCAAGGGTGACCTGTTAATATATCTGGAGACAGGAAATATCGAAAACATGTCAAAAAATCGTGATGTAAAGCACAAGGAGAACATACGAGACACGACAGCAGCTGCAAAATACAAATCCTTTCGCTTTTGATAAGAGAAGTTCTAGATTCCTCATCATTTTGATATAAGTTCTTAAGAACAGAAGTATGGGCGCTGTTCTCGTAATGATCTCCAAATGCTGTGAGGGACAAATTTTACTTCGTGCAAATATGTGTGCATCATTATTCGTTCCTCGTCTGTTAACGTGAGCAATATTTCTATTCGCTCAATGTTGTCCTTGCACAGACGAAGGGATATGCGTTTTAAATGACGGCAGCAAAGCATCAGAACAATAAACTACTGAACAGTGATCATCCTCTTCTTCACAATTTTAATTGTATTCATATGAGGATTGAGGCAATCGTATATTATCCTAGATATATGCCCGTTGCTATGTGAATGAGACTACGAAGAAATTTATGGCGCGGTCACATTGTCAACAGCTCAAAAAGTCTATGGAAATTGAAAATCCAAACTTACGCATTTCCCCACGAACCGGATATGAACCGGGCGTTTCAATAAAACATGCTGGGCAATCCCAAACAGATGATATCCCTGCTTGTTTTCATATCACCATAGATGTTTGTTTCACCATTTCAAGGCCAGTACAATGAAAGCTATCTGCGTTCCCGAGATGTCATAGGGACTGGGTAGACTATTTGTGTAAGGATATCTATCACACTTAGGACAGGACATGTTCAACTATGTGCAAATCAATCGTAAACACTAACAACATGCCCTATAGTGTTGGAATTGTAAGAACCCCTTTGACCTTTTGAACAAGCAAAGTAAAGTGTTGTACAAACACCATACTTCATTAGGACACCAAAATTGAGGATGCAACTAGAAAGTATACATAGTAGTCATAGCAGTAGTCGGATAGGTTATATGAATTAAGCGTGTATCCATTTACCTGAAAACATATGGAACAACCTGCCAGATGAAGTAAGATTAATTGAAGACAAAATTAATTTTGCGAAGGAATTGAAGTTGCTGTATGAGAACAGATTCTATGAGAATGTATAATTGTTTATAGCATGTGAACTTACAATTGTTTATATCTCGATGTCCATATCTTCTCTATCTGATACGTTCTTTATTTATATCTAGGTCACATAAAACCTCTACATAATAGATATTTTGAAAACAATATACTCACCAGTACGTTGGCATATTGGATGTTCTTATATGTGTGGATGTTGTAACACCTAAAGCTTAATTCAGATTGAGAGTAGTAGTATGTTTGGATTAGTTATATGAACAGATGTTTTATCATCGAATGTTTAGTTCGGGTTGCGTGAGGTTGTATAATTAAAGGATCACTTTTATATAGGCTTTTATATTATTTAAATATGTATTGGCCTTTAATTAAATGGTAATAAAAAAAAACAAAATATATATTTTTTTGTCGCCATTCTTTTTTAAACAAAAAAGGGGACAAATCAAGATAATTTACCATAGACATCATTATTGTGATATATTACCCCACATAACTTACCAATCTATTCGATTCAGACTATAAGGTTTTGACAAAGATATCTATCACTTTCATGAACATTTATTATCATGGGGATGTATGGGAATGTATCGGATTTTACTAGTATATTTACTTGTGACTGAGAGCATAATTGCAAGGCATCTGCAGGACGGCCGTGTACAGTGCACTTGAACATTAGTACCACCAAGAAGCGTGTAATGTGAAAATTGGCAAGATTCTACCAGAGACACAACCTTCCTGTCACTTACACTGTTTTGACAGAAGGTTCCTTGGTGTCGCCCCTAACCGACACAGAAAACTTGCTATGTCTAGCTTGATCATTTAGTGGATGACATCAAAGTCTCCAATCGCCTCACTTCTTTCCAAGATCATGTGTATATACATGTGTGTATTGCAAGGGTGTGGTAATGTATGCAACATTTGTGTTCATACTTTTAAATGCATATTGATAGACGGATATACAACAGCAAAATACAGAAAACAACAAGGAGATGAGAGCTACATGGTTTTCATACTCGTATCTCCTGTTCGAAATAATCAGCAGCCACGAGGAACCTCCTGTGTCTGGATCCACCCTTTATTTACCTACGAAAATCCACAGGACTCATATTCCCAAATCAGTAGTTCTTCCCTAGTACTATTTCTCCCTGGGGGCTCTATGGGATTATCCTCCACCTCGGGGAAATAATCCATCGGAAGTAACTGATAAAGGGAACATCGACCTCAATTACAAATGTGTGCCCCAGAGGCCTCGTGACCCTACACAACAGCTGAAATTATAGGTCTGCATTGACAGAGTTAACTGTAAAATAGTCCTAAAACACACCTTTATACATCGGTTGCCACCTCTGCAACTTCCCTGCGAAAATAAACATGGGCTAAGTCTATCATTAAGATCTCCCTTGACACTAAGAAAACACCAGGCCTCTGCATTATGAGAAAAACATATTACACTTATAAACAGTCACTGAAAGGGATGTGTTTAAAAGTTATGGAGGATTGTACGATATGTATCTATTGAAACAGATATCAGCAGGCGCGCAAATATTAAAACGAGCAAATATCAAACAGTTCAAGACAATATTGCACTCATAATGTATTTTGTCTTTTGTCTCTAAAAGGTTTTTTAGGCCTAAAAACAAAAAACTAAAGAAGCCTTTAAAGCTGTCTTTAGGCGACTTGGTGTATGGTAGTCATTTTCATAATTGGATAACACACAATAGAAAGATAAGATACAGGGGTAATAATGTAATAGTAGAAGTTTATATCTTGTATTATGGATACGGGTTGTTGCCCATTTGAGACTTTCGCTTTTTAGTCCGTATATTGTATTACAATTCAATGGTAAGGAGACAGCAATTCGAGCTGTGTGTTGGGTTCTGAAGTTTCAAGATCTCAGGTTCTATTGCTTTTCCATGTGATATTTCATAGGAAAAGTAGATGGAAACTAATTGAAATGTGATTTCATATTACAAGACTCATGCTTGGGGAAATGTTTTGAATGACTATTTTTAGATGCATGAGAACAGGGATACTTCCAATGAAACATTATACCAACAGACGAGATGTATTTCACTTGACAGGTAATAGGCTCCAGTAAATGAATGAATGAATCCGCGCAGTTAGGTGTTTTCGAAACTAGGTCCTAGTAGTCAAACAAAATAATGATGAAGATACATATTCTATTTGAGCACCAGCAGCCCCTCAGTATCGGTCATTCATCCTTTAATAATATATTAATTCATGAAGATAGAGCAACTATGAAGGGAGTTCTGTGAGTCAACAACGTGGTAGGGTAGACGTCTCTTTGGCCAGTAGTCGAAATGTAATTGGTGTGTGTGTGTATGTTTGTGAACCAAATCTTGGGAGGATCCTCATGTGCTGATGATAATTATGCTGCTGATTTTGCTGTTTGAACAGATGACCTCTGGTTCCACCTGCAATTATAAGGAAGGTAGTGGTAAATATATATGTACTTTCTACCTTATTTTTCTAGCTAAAATGCCCAATTTATTACATAAACCGACGACTATACTTGAACTATAATAAGCCAACGTATTTAGACTATTATGCTATTTTGTAAAACCTATAGATGCATTTGTGACATACATCGAATATAAAATCCCAGGTCTTACTATTCAGGGAATCGATCTGAAAAGACCATCTCACGTTTTTAATAATAATATCGGTCGCCGGAAGAAATATTCTCTGAACCATTTCACCATAGGATCGGAAAGATGATAAGTATTCTGAATGACTGAATCGAAAACACTGGGAAGATGCTTTCCTAGTTTCCTTTCTCAAAATACGTCATTTCCCAAGATGGCGATCGTAATTATTCTCCTCAGGAGAGTACTCAGGCCAAGGCGTGATCATAACCACTCGGCTGTTTACTTGCCTGCCCCTACTTCAGATCTGACTAACGAGAGATGACAATGGGTACTGGAGGAGAAAAATATGTCAGAACAGCTGCAACTGGCTTTTGTATTTGTCCATGTTCCTTTCCATTTCCGCCCCCCCCCCCCCCTCAAGGAAGAGAAGAATTGCCCACTTGTCCTGATGAAAGGTAAAACACTCATCAAATCATTGGTAGCCAGAGTTAATGTACATGTCTGGTTGTGAAAGTTGGCGAAATAGTCAATGTGTGCAGTATATTAAAAAATTAAACACCCAGTCTAGCTTAATGGTTATCTATAAACTGACAGAATATTTAATTCATTTTGGTATCACTATACATACGTTCATGACATAGACCATTGGTCTGGTATTAGATTCCCCGGAACAGTAGCCCTGGAGATGCTGGGGCCGCAGGCTATTGAGTGGTATAACAGATGCTTCTGTCACCTTGGAGCTAGTAGTATATGAAAATTGAAATATTGAACATTCCAACAACGACTCTATTTGCAACCTATATTACAGCTTCATTCTCAGTTAACATCGGTCCAAAACTAATGATTTTCTACTTTTTTGTTATATTCTTTTCCAACCCATTCAAAAGCCATTTGAGCAACATTTTGGAGGATTTGCTTTTTGCTATATGGCATCATAAAAGTTAACTTTTATATTTCGGACACGCGCTATAATCCGCTTCAAATTATTTTATAAACATACGGCAGAAAATTATAAATCACTTCCACTTTCTTACTAATGAGTAGATTTGGAAAGATTTCATACTACTACAGCTACACCAAAATTACCAATGAACAGCAACAAAATGTATAATTATGTAAATCAGTATTATTTGAATAATATTTGATACGGAAAGTAAAGTTAAATGCTTTTTGTCAAACAGACCGTAGAAGGACCGTAGAAAACCATCGTTTTCGAATGTGTTCTATGATTTGGGAGAAATACATTCACTATGCCCAATAAATCTTTATTAGAAAATTGTTTTGACTAAAATAAGACGTCGTCAAGCCAACTCTGTCCAAGGCGGAGAAAAGTAGGCGATGTGTTAGGTGTGTTGGCAACGGATAGTATTTAATATGGCTTCTTGATATGATTTTCTGCTGGAATACCCAAGTTACACGTGAATAAACTGCTTTACATAGCGCCTTAGAGTTTTATGCTGATCAAGCCCTCGGAATTAATACGCGAGATCAAGCGTGATTTTGCGAGAACGTGTTAGAGGAAGCATACGTCATTAACTCTAGGTTTTCCGGTTCAGAATGTCGTTTTCAAAGGAGCGACACGAAGTGGCCTAGGAATACGCAAAGTGTCATCACATATTTTGACCCCTGTCTACTAGCAAAGAACATGATTTATACGATCCCTGGGAGATAACCACGAATCGATGGGATTTTTTTTAATGAGTTTTCATACTATGTGATAAATTGGCGATGGCTTTCGTGAGTGTTATGTCGTGAACAGACGAGTGAACTGATGTTCAGGGATTATGACCAGAGTTGTGTTCACTTCTTATACGAACTCTTATTGAAACTAAAAGAATCTGTTTTATAGTTTGCAGTTTTTTATTTTCATATCAGTGATAGTCAATGTGGGATGGTCTTTCGAATGGAATTAATACTCTGGACTGAAAACGGGAATTATTTGATATAATGCAATTCACACCAAATGTCTTTGTCGGTTAGTAGGATTATCATTTTCACTTATTTCACAGTTCAGGAAATGTCCATTTTTCCACACACACGGATGGTCTCCTATATTTTGAATTATTTTAAAGATGTTAAAAACGGAGATGGGTGGGAAGAAAAATTATTACCAGAGAGGGTTGTTGTGGACGTCCGGATGTGACGTATTATGACGTTTAGACGAGAGGCGAGCTCCGTCTTCGCGCCACAATGATCCGGTATTATTGAATAATACCAAAATAATTGCATCGTGTAAGTGTAAATCTGTATGGCGTTTTCCCCCGATTGTTTATTAAGTTTGTAAAAAATTGTGATATACAGATTTTCCAAGCAAATGTTAATCAATGCAATCTATAGCTTGATCATCAGGTCCCCGAGGATGAGTGTGAGTGTAGCATTCTGTTCGAGTTTTGGTTTTTATTTCTATTAGCTATCCCAGCGCTATTTTAAGAAAGAACAAATATTTATTCTACCCCAAGTAACAGGAGAAAGGGACTCAAATTAAACTTTTAAGAGTAGAGTACAAAATTAAAAAGAAAGTTCACCGGGCAGGCCAATATATTTTCAAGAGCGCCACTTTCTCTCCCCACTCTTCTTGTCCTCTCTCTCTCTCTCTCTCCTCTTCTCCCCCTCTTCTCTCCCCAATCTCTCCTGTCTCCATTTCTCCCCTCTTACTTAAGCTTCATCCTTTCTCTCCTCTCTCCCTCCTCTCTCTCTCTCTCTCTCTCTCTTCCCCTCTCTCCCCTCATTCCTTTTCCCCCAACACACACATTCACACTCTCTCCCTCCCTCTCTCTACCCTCCCTCTCCCTCCGTTTCGCTTCTCCCTCCGTCTCTCCTCCCTCTCTTTCTCTCCTTACCCGCTCCTCCAGTGCAATTGATCCCACAATGCCACATCAGTTGGCAATATGATCTTCCGGTTGACAGGAGTACATGATTAAATCTGATGGCCGATTGCTCCTCTCCCGCATCACACACAGTCGCATCGGGCAATAGGCGGAGAGACTGGGCAATCGGGGGTCACTCTAGTGGGTGGGTGAATAGTGCACGTTATTAATGTGAACTGTACAGTATTGCGATCAGGCCAAAATGTCCCTATAATTTACTAGTCAAACTGCACTGTCCACGGGGATGATATTACTTCGCCAAAACATGGTCATTGTCCTGCCATGTTCCGCCTCGCAAAAGACCGCGCAGCTGTCGCTCCCTCTAACAGATAGGGCAAGCTATTAAAGGGCCGATTTTAAGAACACGTTATCTTTTTAAAAGGTTCTTCAGAGTTTGGTCTGTTGTTTTAAGTTATTCCATTGGATTTGGTTGATTTGATTGTTACACCCTAAGGAAATATGGCCAGAGACTTCTTTGGGTATTAGGCCTTCCATTTACGACCATACAAATTGGGAGAATAATTGAATATCCAACACTCATCGTTCATCAACAAAAATAAATTAAAGTGCATCAACATAGTTACTTATATGAATGGCGTTTTACATCACACTTTCATATCTATATGGGTATACTTTGCATATATGCAATATGCCATTTTAGTATGACCTTAAATCATAATAATATAATTTGATCATGCTATTATTGAAGACCAATCGCCTATTCCCATAACTAATCTCAGTGTATCTTTTTTATCTTGTATCTTGATCTCTAAGGATACTCCAACTTTTGCTATTGAACAAATTTTATTTGTCTTAGTAGCAGGAAAGATAAAAGTGTCACAAAACCCCAAAATATTAGGAGAAAATCAACTTCTTTCCTGTTATTAAAATGTAACTGCCCAAGTTACTTAATGAAACCTAATATTTAGTGAGTTTTACCCATTTAAAGGAGAGAAAAAGTAGTTCCACAGTTTAACACTCCATTCAAAGCGCCACCTTTTGGCTACGTCACAAAGTGCGCATAAATCCTGAAATTAGCATGCAACATACAGAATAAACAAGTCTGTTAATAGCTGCTATAAAGAACGGGGGTAGGAGTAGGCAGACAGAGTATTACCAATGCAGGTGTGCAGACCCAAACAAACAACCTGTATAGTTCCCTGGGCAAAACAATGGCTGACCCCTCATAACAGGTGTCTTGAAATACCTGCATTGAATAACTGTTTTAATTGTTGGGAGGGTGGACTGAAAGTAGGTAGATTATGTACATTTAGGGCGCACTTTGTGACGTCAGACAACACTCGCAGTGCCATCTTGTGCTAAACAGACTTTTTCAATTAAGCTTTCTCAATTTGGGCCTGTAAACGACTATAACTCAGACATAAATGGGGTAAAAGAGACTTTGGCATTGTACTTATGTGACCATAACGTTTCTTGTCCTAGTAAAAGAGACCTTGAACCCGTTTAATGACACTTTAAGCTTCTTATATATATTGACAGTGTCAGATTGTATATCTTATTGGTTTTGTAATTATTGTCAACATATCCTTCATTGCAGATATATAGTATACCTCTCATTAAAATACACAAATCTAGAATTTGCGAAAGTATTAACAGACTGAGATTTCTTAAGTGATTATGACTATATTCTGATCATTAAATTTTATTATTATTACCTTTGAATGGAATGCAACTGTCCTATATGTCAGCTTGTCGACTGAGAATCGTTTTGATACGGCTGAAATACCACAACATCCAGGGCTTGAAAGCGCATGTGCATACAAGTTATATCCAATTACTGATCACGATCTCCAAAGGAAAAAACAATTGACAGGCCCAGTTTACCTTACAATGGCCCTTATCTTTTCCATGTATGCATCACTTAAAAGATGAATGCAAATAAAACATTTGTTGCAGTAGAAAACTCCAAAATATAAGCTGTGATTCCACTGGATTGCTTGTATAGATCTGTGCTCATAGCTCGCTCTTGCTTCACTTCTTTAAGGTGCAATTCCATTGAATCGCTCTTTTGGTCCACTCATGGTTCGCTCTTTTTATTTTTCCCGAGAGACAGAGCAAAATCAGAGCGGTCCAATGGATTTGGTTACTGTGCTCCCTATCCACTTAAAAAAATTACTATTTGCACATCTTTCTTTTTCGCTAATATCTGAGGTGTTTGATTTGGGCGCAGCAACATGCTGCTCTTTCCGTATCTTTTAGTAGCGGCCTAATAGCACAGTGAGCAGACCAACAGAATTGCTATTGTTTTCATAAGGAAACAAGCAAACCAGTAGAATCGCTCTGCAGTTGTCTTCTGCTAAAAATATTAGCGGATGAAGAGTGAATGAAAAGCATACTATAAAGAAGCGAAGCAAGAGTGAGTCATGGGCGAGATATGAGCGCAGATACAAGCGATCCAGTGGAATAGCAGCTTTAAGGTCTGATTCCACTGGCTCGCTTGTATATGTGCTCATGGCTCGCTCTTGCTGCACTTGTTTATGGGGTGCTTGTCAGTCGCTCTTCATCCGCTAATATTTTTAGCGCAATACAAGCACAGAGCGATTCTACTGAGATTCTACTGCTGCGCTTGTTTCCTATATGAAATCAATGGTAAATGCGTTTGTACACTCTTACTGCGCTCTTGGTCCGCTAGTTTAACAAGTAGAAAGAGTGCTGTGTAGTTGCGCTCAAATCAAACACGTCAGATATTAGCGCAACGTCCTGCGCTCTTCTAAAGAAGCGCACATAGCATTTTTTAAGAGCGTATAGAAAGCGCAGTTACCGATTCTATTAGACCGCTCTATCTTTGCTTGTTATGCGCTCAAGACAACAAAAAAGAGCGGTCCATGAGCAGGCCAAAAGAGCGAGCCAGTGGAAACGCAGCCTTATAGTATGCTTTTCATTTACTCTTGATCCGCTTTTATATTTAGCACAGAACAAGCACAAAGCGATTCTACTGGTTTGCTTGTTTCCTTATGGAACCAATAGTAATAACATTGGTTTGCTCTCAGTGCGCTATTGGACCACTATACTTTTACAGGCAGAAAGTGTGTAGTTGCGCTCAAATCAAACAGGTCAGATATTTGCGCAACATCAAATAGGAGCGCCAACGTCAAACTTTAAGAGCGTATAGAAAGCCAGTAACAAATTCTATTGGACCGCTTTGTTTTCGCTTGTTAGGTGCTCAGGGAAAAGAAAAGAGCGGACCATGAGCAGACCAAAATAGCATCCAGTTTAATCGCAGCTTAGGTCTGTTGCTTAAAGCTATATTTCATTAAGTTGTTTTCACATAGACAAAAAACTCCCTTCATACCGTTGTAAAGTTCATCCACGATTCTTATAGTAACTCACTCAGCTATTTTCATTGCAAATGCGCTAAATAACCATTAAATCAAGACAAGCCACAGGTGTTTACGATCACCACCATGATGAAAGTATGAAACACCTCAATGTACAGGCGAGAATTTTGCATTGTTCTTTTTATTTAAAACTGTTAAATACAAAACATGAGTTAGCCTGATGGTGTGGTATAACATGTGTTAGCCATACACCTATTAGTTTGTGTCTGCTAAAAGCCTTTTAGATTCTGTTTCATCTCGTCTAAGTCACTGTATATACCAAGGGTATTTCTGTTCAACTCTTATCATATATTCTAAGATATAGGCCTACCTTTTCCCAAGAGATAAAGGGTGAACCCCCGGGCTAAAATTAAAATGTAAATGTGAAATGTTCAAAATTAAAGTTATAATTACGATGGTTACTTTTCTGTTGGAGTTACAGTATGGTATAAGTTAAGGATAGTCACTAATCTTTAAGCTTTTTATTTAAGTTGTTGTTGTTGATTTAAGCTTTTCATTTAAGTGGCAATTCTGACATATATATGTAAGATGGGTAGTGCCAATACATGATGTGGATAATTGGTGTATGCCAATAGTAAATGTGTGTGAATATTTACATCTTCCTTAATACACAGATTATAGAATGTGAAGTGAATTACGAATAAGACAAAGGACAGGATCGAGAAAGTTTGTGTTGAACAATTGGAAAGATCAGATGTATGAGATACTACATAAATACAAGTCTTCATCTGGTTCAATTAAAACAAAATTTATTATCCTACATGCTCAGCACCGATATCCTTAAAATCGATCGGGGAAAGGATAGAGCGGTATTTGTGATATATACAGTGAAGAAATCATAGGTTAGGAAGTCAGGGCCTCTATAATTATATACTTTGTTTTAAATGCCTGTGTTTTTATGTTATGTATTGCGGCGATAATTGAGGATGGAAACGTGACAAGTGGAGAAGGTATGACTTGTACCCTTGATTGATTGAATACGTTTATTGCAGAAACACTTCCATCATGCAGAGGGGACTCTCTGGCACAAGGGATGTTTCCAGCCCCTCAATAGCATATATAAACAGTACTTTTATGTGTAGGGTTTATGACCTCTCAGTCATTGACTGTCGAAGTTCTACCACAAAAATGTTTTAAATATTATATCACTTTAAACAATATGGCAACATGGTTAATACATAACCATTTCAACGGCTTTTTAAATCACTTGATGTTTACATTGGTTATAGAAAATAGTCATCGTTCCAGATATACGCGGTTTTGGTACTTATTGTGAATGCTTCATTATAAACAGTGTTTGAGCGAGACCATTGTATCCCAAATAACAATGATTTTAAATGGCAACACATGAAAATAACAAGGGCTACCATTGCTGGCTATGGTTTTAAAAAGTTGTGGTTTACATGTGATTCACCAGAATATTTCGTTCAACAATACTGCAATGGAATATGTATTCATATTCGCAATATAGTCTATAGGTTGCCACCTAGAGAAAGCCTAGAAGACAGCTACGGTCGGGGTGTACAAGCTTTTCTGATGGTTGTGGCAGGTGTAGCGCGCTTGAGTCTTTTGTCCCTGTTTCTAGAAAAAGATCTGAGAGTGTATCATGAAAGTAGAAATATATCAGAGGACCATGACCTCCCAAATTAGTCTTATAATCATATATTTGTATATATAAGCAGAATTAAGTTGTAATCGTTTGACGAGATAAAAGAAGTTTTGATAGGTAAACATGGAGGATTCTTTTATAAAAAAAAACTTCTCATAGCTCATTAAAAGTTGTAGGAGACAATAATAATTTATAATACGTTTAATAAGTTCTCAGTCCTTATGTTTATCGCCATGGATTTATTCCTGTACTGAGAAAGCTGCTCAACAAAATTAAGGAAATATATGAGTGTTACACGAAACTTTACAGCACATCGCAGGCCAAAAACAACGTGTCCAGTCGTTTTTGTTCTGTAGAGACATTTTCCTGATATTCTCTGTTTATTAATGCTCCTAGCATAAATTCTACCCGTAGGAAATTCACCTTACACGCACCTCTCCTTCCTTTATCCACATACCCCTGGGCTTTCTGGCAATCCCCTCACTTTCGACAAGGCCAATAACAATAGAGAGGCTCTGGTATATGTATTTCGTCTGTGTTGAGGTAGTGAAAATCTTCACTTACTATTGGCGGCATTAAGGAGGTTTTGTGATGGGCCAAATATGTCAAATCATATACTCGCAATCGCAAACAGTCTCCTGGCATATTTTCTTTGGTGCCATATCGACTGTCCACGGGTTCACTTGAATCGTATTTATAGATAAACCGACCCAAGGAAAAAAAACGCATCCGAAATCTGCAACATTATTACTAAGACATTGCACTTCAAACTTCATCCAAAGAACATATATATAGATCTTTTTCAGTACGTCTACTAGTATTAATGTCCTAAATATATATCTTTGCCTTAGCATAGCATACTCACTAGCGCAACCTCAGCAGATGGATTCCCCTACTTTTTACTGAGGCTCAGGGCATTGTTTTACCTAGATAGAACTAATTCTAGAATGAACCCCGATCATCATAGATTACATCCTACCGCCGGAAGCGTACAAGCTGATTATGGTGTTGCTTCTGGCCACAACGTGGCGCCTGTAGAATGTAAAGTAACCGAGTATAGCGATAGTAAGGCACCACACGTGTACATATGAGTGCTTGTCACTGCTGAGAACAGACTGCTGTCCTTGGATCCATACCTGAAAACAGCAAATGTCGCAAATTAGAGTGCATACGTGTGATACTTTCCTGTTTCTCACCCCCTTCCTCTCGCGAGAGGAAAGCGAGAAGAAATGTGGCCACAAGACAAGATTAATGACATTATTCTGGAAAGAATTTAGACTTTTTATTTCCCAGGCCTTGAGCTTTCCCATCTCGCTTGAAATATAGGGTTGAACTTCAGACGCAAGTTTCCTGCAGACACCAGAATTTGGTGACTAATTTATGGAACTACTGATTACATTCTCTTGTAGTTCCATGCGAAGGAATTTCCAATGAAACATAAAGATGCATACCTTTGCATGGGCGCGCAAATAACCACGGCTATTTCCAGTTCGTAAATCCAATAGAAGAACCCAGCGAAAGATATAAGAACTTGCACTAAACCTACAATATCCATCAATCCTTCCATTTCCCCCAACAGATGGCGGATACTAACTTTTATTTCTAAATGTTTGGGATAAAGTTTTAAGCAAACAGGTGGGCAGGAATGAATACATCGGTAGTCAGAGTACTGGCTATATAACAATAGTGGGCTGGTGTATTTTACGATCGCCCGCTGCCGTTGGTGGTCTGTCAAACAGAATGTGGGCAAGGAACGCAAGTATAATTCATCATCAGCTCTGACGTCATCTCTACGTAAGCGTTTGAACCGCCTTCCGGCTAGGGGGCGGGGATTGTGAGGGGGGGGGCAGCGGGTGGTTAAAATTGCCATGTGACATTGAAAGGTAAAGTTAATCTACTAATGTCAACGGAAACGCACTGTAAAACCTATATATATATAGGGAAATGGTGGTTCTATTACCTATCGATAATTTGGGATATTTGAACGTACAAGAGCTAGTGGTGGGAGGAGGGGGTTAGACCAGGGTCGGTTATTCTTGCTGGGGGGGGGGGGGGGGGGGGGGTTGTGAAGAGAAAGGCAACATTGCTGTATTAGGCAGAAAACAAGAACTTTATACACTGATAGAAATCGCGTTTCTTGGAACATTTCCATGTCCTTGCGACCTTTGCCTTGGATTTCCTATTGTCTCAACACTTGATACGTAAAGGTCAGGCTGCATCACTTACAAATACCATATTAATAATCTTAATTGAGGTTATTCTAGGTTGCCTATCTTGATTTCTTCTATTGCACGATCCTAAGGAAAATACTGATTGTTCACAATGCAAGTGAAAATATACGAGGCCATAAATCATACAGGGTATGGTCGCCTGTACATAATGAGTAGTCCTCTTATTATGTGTTGTATACTGAATCACCCCCAATTATCGCCACCCTGTATGCATTGTTTATGTTGTGAATATTGCATGTAAGCCGAGTCATAATCAGCAGAGTTTACTTGATTTATGTCAGAGCTAATAGAAACGAACCATGGCATGGTGTATACAGTACAAGTGTATACGGTTATCAATATTTAAACTGCATCTCTCTCATTCTGTCTCCTTCTCTTACCCTTTTGCTCCACCGGTAGTACTTTCCACACAATCGTATTCGATAGACAATACTCCCTCAAACCAACCTCAAGCCTTATGATTGGAATCATTGCCAACAATGCCTCTGGCCATGGATGAGCGATGTGTGTTTGCAAGGTCTTTGATAAGTGTCAGGGAGGCCTCGTCACCCGCACAAACTGACCAATAACCAGTGCCCTCCAACAAACACATGCGCATTTACCTCAATCAGGAATGGTGCTCTTCCGTATTTGTGGTGGTAATAGTGCACTGGATGCTGCCATACATCTTTGCCATTGTGACTGCTGGAGCTTACTACTCAGTCCTTCCTGCTGGCGTTATGATTGCTGTTTTCGGCTCAATCATTCATTAGATTTTAGGCTGCTATATATATGTGCATGCAGTCATCTTTTCAAAATGAATGAATAAAAGTAAGAATCCTTGTTTGTTAGTCTTAAAGAGATATTACTTAAGACGAATGTTTTATTGGCCTCAAATGCTTTAATCACAATTACAAAAATACCATAACCAGAAATCTTATTTTTGTTTCAAGATTAGACTAAATGTTATCCTTTCTCTTGTAATTACACCTTTATACCTATATCATAGGTATCTTAATATCGATTTGAACTAGATATTACAAATATAAAAATACTTGACTGCGTCGAATCATTCATTAGATTTTAGTCTAATGCAAAGTCATCTCTTCAAAGTGAATTGAGGAATTTATAATTTTATTGTATCTCCAATTCAGTACAAAGGATTAAACATGTCTGAAATTAGTATGAGGTCTTCCTGTGTGTGAACAAACATAGAAATCCATGTCTGGTTTGCATTATGATGTTTGACTATACAGATCCCAACTCGTACTTAAGGATATAGATTGTAATACTCTTTTGTGGGAACAAAGTCAATTTTGATATGAGAATGAATATTTTCATTTACTTGAACGAAATCAGTTCCTTATATCTCTTGATACCGTATGTTTATTATGATATTGCAATATGTCTGTTCTGTATAACGATTGCATTTTCTGTGAAAATCTATTTTTGTTTTATTATCAAAGAGTTAAGGTTCCGTTGGTATGAGAATCTATTAAAATTGAATTGAATCGTTAAGTGACCATTTTTCCTATATTTTCAGGTGAGAGTTGATTCCTTACTGGTTCTGTAGTATCCAATGGCAACAGGTAAGCTTCTACAGATACTGACTGTCCTTCATTAATTTTGATTAATCGTTCCGAAAATGCTCCTTTTGTACAATATCAGATCTTGTTTTTCGAAACATGTATACTAGCTTAATAAGCTTGCCGTTGGCGAATGAGAAGGAAACATGTACTCCTTTCAAACTTACGTTAGGCAGAATCCTTTGACTTTCCGATCCATTTAAGCCAATGTCAAAATGACCTTAAAACATAATTATCCCTGGGCTTATACTTGATTTTTAAAAAGGCAATTCAGAAAGAAGAGACCTTGGTGTTCTTATATTTGTGTTTTTTATATCCATCAAATGGGCGATTCGAGTCGCAATAATAAATAGTAAAACGTCTAGATACCGTGTCTGTTTGGATCAAGGGCTTATGCTCAGTAAAACTGACTGCTTTCCTCCATGATAAATGCTTTTCTTCTGCGCATGATTCCATCATGGAACGGTTTTATCTGCCTGCTTATTGAAAGTGGCCATGCTTTTAAAATATTATATCATCCTTTAGCTGTATTTATGGAGTAGTCAACATAGCGTGATGCAAAGCCCAGGAGAGGGGGCAAATTTAATCAGACCAACGGACGGCAACATGTGCAAAAGTATGTTTAAACTTGCGTGCTTGTCTGCACGAAGATATATCCCAACGAACCCTTTCCCTCCATGTTCCATCTCTGAATGTATAATACTCCGTCTGTTATTTCGTAAATGAACACAATACTCGCTGCATGCGGTGCATTTGGATGTAAATTTAAAACCAAATGAGAAATAGATTTGCTGAGCAAAAGTACATTATATTCCCACGGCCCGATTGAATTGACGACTGATGCTCAATCGTACAAACATGTTTAAGATGAGATTAAGTTGATTCCATCGATATTAACATTTAGGAAATCTAAAACGTGTAGGCATTGGGAAGTGTTCGGCATATGTTACCAATGCTGCTTACATTTGATCATATTGCGAATATCTTATTTCATGCGCAAGTGCCCAAATTCCACTGCTCATATATTGCGATGATACAATTGAACGTTTGCGTTGACTTTATCTACGTCTGGCGCTGACGTATACGTCTCGCGAAATAAGAGACGAGTATCAATTATGTCATTCCATATGAACACGAAATGGCAACTTGTCTTTTTTAATTTGCCTATTGTTCATGCTATCGATTCAAATGTTATATCCTTCATTTGAAATTCTATTGAGGAGCGGGTAGTTTTGAATAGACTACAATCTACGTCGCCAAATCCTAAATTAAATATTCATAACTTTTATAATGGATGGCGACACACAATAACCTATCCATTATTGAATGGCCAGACGCAGAGTAGGCAACTGTTGTGAATGATGTAACATCTTTCTTCTGTAAAAATGATGTTACAAATGCCTCCCTTTTGTTGACACGTAATAAACTATCAACTGTAATTTATAGAATATGTGACACGCTAGATTCGATATGTGGGAGGAGTGTCCAGTATGTATGTGAACTCTCTACCTCCCTCGCCTTAAAGGATTACTTTAACAGTATTCACCGTAAAGCAAGGGGGACAATGCATCGATTGTGAACATTGTATTTAGCAAGGTTCGACGATGCTCCTCTCTCCTCCGGTCAGGTATATTGAGCGCAAAGACTGTGGACTTTCTGTTCTTTTCAGACAAACGATCGTTTGAATTTAGTAAGCATCCGATAGGCGATAGCTTTACTACTCTTCGCTGGGAAGGCAGAGAGATTGTATCTTGTAATATATATGAATGCTCTATTGGATTCCGATCACATGTAGTCGTTCCCAACTTCGTGTTTACCAGAAGATTTGCTTGAATGCGGCGAGGCATCGATCTTTATTAGAAGGAAAAGTCCAGGATTGTTGTAATGAAGATAATTTGGGAAATTACTTTGTTTACAGGGGACTTTAGTCGACCATCAAATGCTGAGGTGATTGGCTATATGGAGGTCACAACATTGATTCTAAGCTTAGAAGCATGGGAATAAATGTCCTGGTTATCTTTGTACATACTGCTTGAGCCAGATACGCATATATGTACATCAATAGCCCTATGGTTGGTACACACATATTGTGAACGAACATTTAGGGTAAACAGTTAAGTACTCTTCCAATATTTGACTAAATACACAACATTTCTGCCTCGGCCATGTCTCAAGTTCGATCAATGAGGCAGATTTGAGTCGATTCTTTGATTAAACATGACAATTTTCATTTCTAGGCATGGACATGGGCTTTGGATATTTGCAAGCAATGAAATTGGTTCTTAGTAGTCTGACATTAATTTTGGGTCGGTATGTGCATTTGTGCTATATAATTATACGTTTACATCACTGCATTGCATAAGATAGGCGTCTCCGGGGATATCAAGTTTGAGCAATTCACATACAAGTTTTACATCCAGGTATGCATGGGGTCAAAAGTCGCACCAAGTGGACCAAGTTAAATATGAACTCGCTTACTTTCATGCAAAATGCAAAACATTGCAAAAGTTTATGGCAAATGCAGGTCGATCGAAACGTGTTATCACAACCGTTTCCACCGCCCAGGGTTGATAGATCTTCAATGACACCAGCGATAAAGGGGCGTCATAACGAACAGAAGAGGTCCATTAGGAAAAAATGTCCTAACATGAGCAAAGTCGATAAATCCTAGCCAAACATCAAATGAATATTGGAGGAGTGAGATGAGTATCTGTACATTATTACTCGTTATAACACCCACTCAACCGTAACATTCCAATTGTGACAGACTCAAATTCATCAAATATTACGAGACAGCCGATTTATAATCGAGGAAATCGATGAGAATTAATTTTTCATGTTTCCCATCACCTATTCAGTTTTACGCGGCCATTATGCTGGTTTTATCACAGAAACTGACTCATGTCAGGAAGTATCAGTAAACACTAAACAAGTAACTATGGAAACAATGGAATGGTCGTTTTATGCTCGATCCTGTTCAGATTTGGGCTGGATTGAAATACACAAAGTGTTTCTAGACAGAACAGAGGGGGTGACCTTAGCTTTACTTCATGAGATTGTGCTCTATACATTTTTATTATGCTCAGCACTCGGTGCATTATGAAATCCATTCGGAGTATATTATCTTAAAGGCTTTTTCTCCTTTAGTGCATCTCCCCTCCATATTGTGCTGTTCCATCCAGTTCATCCTTCATCAGTTCTGCCTCGACCACAGCGCCAGACCCCGGTGAAATTGTGCACTGAGTGAAGTAGTGAAGTGGGAGGAGGCTGAAGGTTACATCTTACGTCACCTCCAGGTACAAGCCATCGAGGGATGGTTCCTTAATCACTTAGTGCCAAAGCCCCGGGCAGAAAGTGCCAAACCATCTTCTCTGTATTGTGGGGATATGTAGGGTTTGGTACGAGCCAGTCTCTACTACTCCATGCAGATTATAATATATAGAGAGATACAACAATGCAGCAGCATTTTTGATAAACGAATTGAAAGAAGAGACCGTTGAATAATTCGTGAGGCATTTACATGATGGCATGAATCGAATGATTCGTTTTCTGCTTGAGGAGAAAAATAGTCATGATATGAACAAATGATTAGATGTTATGAAACTCGAAGCAATTTCGATTGACAAAGATCATCATCAAGATAAAACAAAGATTTCATTATGAGACTTTCTGACATTTAATCTCAGCTTATGTTCAGATTCAAATCAAAATGAATAAATGCGACACCACAAAAACGAAGCTTATGAAATGGTGAACGGGTAATATTTAGTATGGCAACGGTATACCTGACTAAATAAAGACAATGCAGATATTGAAATGACTTTTAGTACTGAGTGATGAATAATTTGAAGGATAATGGAACAAAGTCACCGTTTCCACATCTGCTCTGTATGAGATTCAATCAATTGCAGATGGGAAAAATGGTAATTCTCAAAGGTCATTGGTATAGATGCTAAAATTACATAAAGCTACGCATACATATGTTGTGTGAGTTTGTTCATTAATGATGCTATCTTTACAAAGTCTTGATGCTCAAAATGTCCCGCCGCGTACTAAGAACTATGACTCAAATAGGTTGAAATATAGAACATGAGCATAACAGATGAATGTTATCAAGTAAGTTGACAATTGTTGCATGTGCAGTACTTAATTAAGATGCCGTATTCTAGGACCTTTATGTGACTTCTGAAGAAGAGGTAAAGAGATCTGACCTATATGTTCTTATTTTACTTGTTCTGCAGAATGTTATCAGAATGATAAAATTACAAAGCCAGTCTCTGAATTGATGCCGTCTGTAAATCTTCTACTTATTCACCTTCATTCTGTAGAGAAATATTTTTTCGAGAAATATGATTTTTTCGAGACATATAGAGAACCACCATATATATGCTTCCTGCATGGGGTACGATATATGTATGAGGAATATAAGGAATAAAATAAAACACATCGCTCGCTGGGGAAGTTTTGTATAGATTCGCTGATTTGTACGAGTAGATGATAGATCTCTCTCTCTCTCTCTTTCTCTCTCTTTCTCCCTCTATTTCTTACCCTATAAAATATGATATCATATGTATAATGTATGTATACTTTATATTCCAAATTTATTCCTGCCACATTTAATTAGGGTTGAATATACATATTTATGTATCAATGCTAGAATACTCTACGTCTCTATGCATGATATCACCCTTTCATAGCTTTCGTTTTTTAGACTTTATGACAATAAAAACACTATACAATGAAGTTATGTTGTCAGAAATTGCTGGCCAAACATCTATGATAACAACCAATAACAATACGATACCACACTAAATCCTAGAATTAAATATAGTTCATAGTTAACTTAATTCAAATGGAGATAATGTGGAACAGTATTGTGAACTAAAATATCGTATACATAGTACACATAAATGCACCCTGTTTTTGGAGAGAATGTTGGGGCTAGGGCAGTTATGTGTTGGGAGAGTCAGAGGGGGTAATACACATTTATTGCCTTCAGGCTGTGGGATGCAGCATGGGATGGGGCCCAGCATGGGTATCCAGCATCATGTGGGTTAGTTAATCATGGAAAGCTGGATCTAGAGAGAAAAACAACAATAAAACACGAAACCTACAATGGACCGACCAAATCCGAATGCAAAGCAAGTAGCTGGGAGCACGATGCATTGAGATGTATATTTCATATTGGCATGCATACAATATTGTTTAGGCTCATCCACATACTGAAAATAACCGTTTACTAACCTTGAGTTTTGTGTATAAAAGAATCAAGGTTGAATTGCATATTTTCAGTTGCACATATATCATGGGTACTGTTAGCTTCTATTTTAAATAATTTCCATTGGAGATACTGTGCAAGGAACAAAACGCTATTCCAGTTCAAGGTACAATAATGAAAAGTCCTTTTCAAATACATTGTGCGAATACAGATGGGTTTGTCAGATTCTGAGAAAGGGAATGGAAAATGCTTTGATGTTGAATTTTCTCATCATAAAAAATGTGTTAAATGGTTGCTTAAATGAAAAAAGGTGCAAAACTGATATTAATGACACTCGTTTATTTGATATAACACCAGAGAAGTTGATGAATGGTGCAGTGGCCTGTGTATTGTAATACAACCCATCTGAAAAAGGGAGATGCAGGGGGCTGAAGATAGGGAAAGAGATACTTAGTATCTAGTATACGTATTAGCGGAGAAAATACGTGAACTCCGATAGCTGATTGGTTGATCAGATCGAGGGTGATAATCTCGCGGTATTGATCGTTTGAGCATGCGCGAGAGGAAGCAAGGGGCAGGAAGGCAGGGATCGATTGGCAGACAAAACATACAGTCTAACTCACCAAACCAAAACGGCCCTGAATTATATATAAGTTCTAGTCCACTGACATCGCATTGAGAGGCAGTATAGGGAAAAGGAAATGAATAAGGATAGGCTATAGAAAAGAATTAGTGCTAGTTCCAAGTTAATAAAATTGGAACTACTATTCAAGTGGTGAATTATATTGGCAGGCATATCAAGATACAGGAGCTAAACTAATGCAACTCTTCAGCCTCGAATTCTAATCAAGGTAACAAACTTATTTATATTTTTAAAAAAAACTCCACAAGCTAAAGGACTACCTATACAAAGAGAAACAACAAAAGTGCCTCTGACAAGGAAACAATCATATCGCACACCTCAACTACTCGTCTACCGACCTACCTATGGAGAGGAATTGATTTAGTAAACAGCCTGGGCAATAGGGAAAAAGCGATGGCCAATGATCGGGCACGTGGCAGAAGTGGGTTTGAGTTGAGGTGAGCATGAGGGGCAACCATGACGAGTGGATATGAACGACGTGAGTTGGAGCACTGGAAACTATTCCACAAATCTTGAATGTTTCCTTTTACAAGAAAACACATGTGCGATGCACTGCAGTGGATTATGCCAGATCAAAACTGGATCTATACATGTTAATGTGATTAACAACACAAACCTGAGTATACTACTAGGAGTTGGCGCACACAGCATTTGGAATAATATTTATACTCTGTATGGGAGAGTGTATGTTGGATTCTTCATGTTGAATAATGTTATGGATATAAGTTCTGGCCAAACACGGTAAGTTTGCTCAATCTGCACACTACTATTGCCAGCTTGTTGTTTGTCAAATGATGACCCCAAGCGAGTTAAAAACTCGTGAACGGACCATTGTTTTCATTATTTGCCAGAAGGATCAAATGTGTTTGAGTTTGGCGTGAGCAATCCTAGAAAGGTGTGTGCCATAGACAAGGTAATTCCCTGATTAAATATGGCTTTCCTGGCACAAATAAGGTCGATGCTTACCCTTTTTATGTCTACGATATACCAGATGCCTAATATATTACTCCCATCGCCGATTCGTCTGGTATTTCTGTTTCACTTATAATTATGTTTACACCCATCTGTTTAAATTCAATCTTACTTCCCAGTATCAATCAAATGAAATAGATATAGATGCTTAGATGTTCGGTTTACCTTGCAAACAGGGTCAGAATCTGGTGCGTTCAGTTATCGCACCTTCGAGAAAAATATGGACATTAATATAATCTGCCTAGAGAGTGAGCAATACATCCCAATAGGAATGCATCTTTGTTATCACGTCATAGGAATGGCAATTACATCCTCTGTATCCGTGCCTTCTCAACATAGGTGGATACTTGATACAGAGTTGAATTTGCTGGGCTTCATCATTCTTATACATTAATGTTTTTTGTTTTGATTGATTTTGCTCGGTTCTGATGGACCATATTCGTTTCAGAAAATGAATGGATGAGTCTAGATATCTATTTCCATTAATTATTATTTAACAACAAATCAACAAACTATTCTTTACGTGACCAAGGGTGTGGTTCATTTGGATATTTATCTTTTTTACAAGGCTCTGCTTTATAATTAGTCTAGTCCGAACACTGGACCCTGTTACTTCTTATTCTTCATATCGTACCGACTTCTTATTCTACCCATGCTTGTGTATAGACGATAACGGACCACCTATATCCATGGGTCCTGGGCCCCTTTTACCAGGCACCTAGACTTTGATACATAGGTGGATGCTTAAGAACTATAGGCCTCATCTATGAAATGTGTTAGACCTATGAGGGTATTCATGGACGTTAAGACAGATGGATATAATACCCTTTTTGCCAAAGAGCTTAAATAATGTAGGATATCAATCAAATAAAGTGAACTCGTATCAATTGCAGGAATGTCTGTGATTAATATATTCCTTTTTTAGTAAGTGGTATGGTAGAAATACTGTTGTTATATACAAGTCAATTATGCATGGATAGATATAATGATCTATCTTAGTAATGCACAGGTAAACGCTCCTCATAATTATGCCACCCATTACTAAAACATCCGTATGAACTATCAACAAAAACACCATGTGGTGTTAGAGGGGTCAACTACGATATGATTCGATTCCTTTTTTAATTGGACGGTCGTCAATCATGAATTTGATCATCATTGAAATATTCTTCTATTCTGTGGGCAATAACAACTATCTACTTTCTTTTTATACAGTGAAACCAGTTCAGTTATTCTCTATGGTACTCAATGTACGCGTTTTACCTATAGGTGAAGGCAAAGTTGTCAGTTTATTAATACAGTCTATACCTTGGCAGCCAAGGCCTTGGTGACAAAGCAATAAAGGGTCAAATACGACCCTCATCAGTTGAACTTCGAGCAAGGGTGTACGGTACCTTGAACGTCTCCTCTTTGGAGCAAGGTGAGCGCCTATGCTCATGGCCTGGCAAAATAGCTAGAGCTCAGAAGGCATCGGTGTCAGGAGTATAGGAAGTCATTTGATGTTACACTTGCACCTAGGAAATTTGTCTTAATTGAATATATGTTATCAGGACAAACAGTCGATCTCAGTTAAGACAACCGACCTAGTTTCAGGACACATACGTCTGGGTCGTAAATGGGTTCGGTTTCTGCACAAGATCGCAAGAAGAAAGAAATTCCTTGAGGTCATAAACGAATCCAGGCAACCTTGTTAAAGATTCTAAAGCCCCTCCGCAAGACTTAGCGATTGTTTGGGCATCCTGCAGTTTATTCTCAATCTGAATATAATAAAATAAATTGAGCTGGACCGAGGCGAATCCTAATAGGTTGTGGAATATAGGCTCTTTATAATAATTAATAAATGACAATAATCATAAAACTGCATATTAGCCGCAATAGGCCTGCAGACTGGTGGAGCCCTGCCTTTACGACTTAGTGCAAGAGTCACATTAGAGGATGTGAATCAATACGGATGTTTACAATAAAGTCATCAGGGAATCCATCAGACCATTGAAAGTACAATGTATGTATTATTGAAACCTGTGCACCATACTTCTACCTGTAAACCAGTTGTTTTCAGTGCCGAAGAGAAAATGGGACGATAACATAGAGCTTTTAATTTAGATTTAATAAAGAAATAATATCAAAGGAATACCAGGACCGCGGATAGTTATAACGAATCCTCTATGAATACTTAACTGATGTTTGCATACAATGTTGCCAAATAATAAAAACGACGTATCTTAATGATTTCGGATGGATGAGTGTATCTTACAAATTGTAGTATAAAACACAGACAAATTCTTCACAACTGCTCAAATGACACAGTGTCTCATTATGCGCCATATCCTTTCTCTCTTGAAAGTCTCTTGATAGGATTTCCTGACAAAAGTTTTAGTGGTTTTGTCAGGTCTTATTTCATGGATCTCAATCAAAGGGTTCTGTCCCAGGACCAACATATGCCATATATATTACACTGAAGACGAGGGAGTAGAAGAGACAAACGGAGAGAAAGGTCACTTACCCACGGGACATCTACCATCAGGTCCAATTGGACAAAAATGTGATTTCTGTAGAGGTAGATGGTGATTGATGTGAGCCTACTGGATTCTTTGTCCATGGAAAATACATCACCCCAGATGAAAGGCATCGATATGCTTGTATATAGGTTTTGCGTCAGGTATACTGGTTTTGTACTTGAACTAGTTATGTATTCATATTGCGACGCAAATAGGGTCTTATTATAACATTATAACATTTACTAAGGGGGAGGGGGATCACCTATATGTCTATGTTACTGCGCTTAAAACGAGAGTAACTATGATCCGTTTACTTTATGTGTTTTTCTTTTCAACTAGCAGCTTTTCAAATCGCTGAATCGCAAATTATCGCTATAAAATGAAAATACAATATTCATGCCGATGTCCATCTCTGACATTAATTGCCAATATTGTGCCTGGTAACAGAAAAAGTGAAGCTCAATTTATTTCAAAATTGAAGAGACAGGCAACGAAAAAACATTTATACTTTCAGATCTTAAGTCCGGTTTACTAACTAATGTCGAAAATAAAGGTTTTACACAGTTCTCGCATTACCGCTCGGAAGGGAAAAGGACACTAGCGAAAAGTGACATCACTGACTTGGGTGAGAAACAACTCTAGCTCTTTTAGTGAGGTGCAGTCATAGACACCTTAACACCTTTCTGGAAAATCTGTGGAGAAACATATTTAAACCTAGAAAAACAAGGACATAGCAATAATGCAAAATTAATTCATGAACTTATTAATAATTACTTACACCATTAAAACATTCTATAAGGAATACATGAATAAATGTTAACTTATGATTCAGCGGGACAACATGTCCAGACGACATTATCGTAAAACACTAATATTAATACAAAAGGACAATGGACTAATGACTTGGATGTGTGCTTCAAAATGATCCTTTCTGTATATTGAATGCATTGCATCATTCCCCATATAATTGATATCCCTTGCGATTAGCATTGAATGGTCATTAATTAAAATCTAAGGTCAGGAACTCGATTCCATTGGCTTATCAATAAGATTTGACTCTACCACCCCTTTAATTAATCTCTGCATATATATATATATATATATATATATATATATATATATATATATATATATATATATATATATATGTGGGGCCATATGAGCCATTGCTCCTGACATTGATTCGGTTTATCCTTATTGCAATAAATAAGAGATTCCCAGCTTAATCTACAGATCAATTGAAGGATAACAATGTAGACCAAATTAAATAAATGGCTTTACCCCTAAAATCCATATAAAGCGGTTTCATCAATTCCTCATTACTAGGTCGTTTAACGTACAGGCATACCTTGCAATTATGGAAAATGTCTCTGAACAAAGGGTTATTCTCCTCATCATTAAGACTCATATCAACATTTAGTAATCTGTAAGTCATTTGGCAGGTATTTCCAGATTTTAATAGTTTCTCGCGATTGCTGATATACATTTATATATTTATATACAGGTGAAATTATAATCAGATAGAGTGCAAACATTTTCAAATGTCCATTCAAAATCGGCCTACCTCAGCAAATAGGTAGGACATTGTAAAATATTATCAATGATATAAAAACTCAATAAAACTCTAACGATTGCACGATGCACCTGTTTATGTAAAATTTATTGTCGATCACCCGCATTATTCATAATGCAAAATGAGTAGCGAATATCCACGATGCAGAAGCCATATGTTTGCAAGCATGTTTTAAATCCGATCGGAGTATTTGTGACATGGTGTAAACAGATGTAAAGATTCATAATACATCGCGGACAATATTGCCTTGACGACATAATGGTGATTACTTATGAACAAGATGTTTATTCAGGGAAATATACATACATCAAACTACAATCTCGCTTCTATTAGTAAATAGGCGTTTTACTTTGTGCCATCAGTTAAAAACTAATAGGTTGATCCTTGTAATTGTCATTTCTCGAATGTCAGGGCGCATCTGCTTAATTTTGGATACCTGCTCTATGGCAAACATGAAATGGGATGGATGTAATTCAAGTTTTGAATGCAATGCTTTGAAAATACTTTTTGAAAGTTTAGACCTGAAATATCAACGTCCTCTGCGGGGTTGATTGTGTAAAATTACTGTTTCGGAAATGTCCGCTGCCGTTTGATAGGAATTACGAGTCCCTAGCATAATTTTATTTTGAGGTATAGCTTAATATGCGCAGGGGGGCGTGGCCGAGAAGAACGATGTCCAAGGGAAGCACGATGACATATATATATTTTAATATGAAGGATAAGCAGAGGCAGTAGTGCCGTTTGGGCATGCAAAGCACTTTATTTAGTACCCAATACAATACATAGATAAAGAAAAATTTTTCACAAGCGTTAATACGGTGTGAGCGTTACCGCTGCTGAGTTCAAAGTGGCTGGAACGAATGGGCGTGGCAAGGTAGGCGGGGCTCGGCGATGCTGATTGGCTGAGCCCGCCGTGACGTCATAGTTGAGATGTAAACACGGCCACGCGCTGCGATATGGGCGTTGTTGATCCCAACTGTAGATATGCGCAGGGGGGCGTGGCCGAGAAGAACGATGTCCAAGGGAAGCACGATGACATATTTATTTTAATATGAAGGATAAGCAGAGGCAGTAGTGCCGTTTGGGCATGCAAAGCACTTTATTTAGTACCAAAAGCCCAAACAAACTACAACGAAGAGGAGATGAGAGCATCAATTTTCAACTCGTGGTCCATTGAGGGAGTTATATACTTGGCTACACAATCCGACCTCCAACGGCCTCTGTTCTCAATATCTGATAGGCAGATGCCCCTTGATGACATGTGAGTCGCAGACCCTCTCCTGAGAGAATGCATAGAATAATGGCCCACAATTTTAGCTCTAGCACACAAATCCGCAAGCAAGGTATTCAAATAATTATAAGACATAGCCTCTCCATTGGGAAGGCTGAAGGCACACAAATCAGGAGGGAGAGAGTTCCAGGCAAAAATCTTCTTTATGTAGTATACAGGGCATAGCTCGATTGATGGAGAACTAGCCACTGGAATGACGAATGGGTCCGAAGTGGTTTTTGAAGATTTCACAGTACAGGACAACCCCCAACTGTGGAAGGTGATGTCCCTCCGACGAATCGTGTGAGACATTTTAATAACATGGCCAACTCTAAGCATAGAGCGAAATAGGAATACATAGATTGTCCAGGCCAATACATGCTCATATAGTTCAAAATTCATCAAATAATATAATTTCTTGAGATGATGAGGTAACAGTGGGGAAGCTGGCACCACTGAAGATCCTGGTAGTTTGGCGACACCCTTGAGCAGTGACTTCAGCACAGGATGGGACATCGAAGAGCAAGGAATATTTCTAATTTTTGCTCCAAATATTACACCAGATAAGTAAGTTATAACAGACGAATGTTTCATTAGAGTCGACAGAAAGGCTGCATACATACACAATATATCAATGGAGATGTAGTCCAAGTGACAGTTATTTTCTGCAATAAAATCAGAAAAAACACTCCATTGTCTTGTACGTTGCATCAAGGTCGAGTCAGCCACAGATATTGTCTGCAGATAAATCACTCTCCTTCTCCATTTGTCCAAGCCTAAGGAGTGAAGATAAAAAGTTGTCAGCACAACACAGTCCAGCCTGTTTCAAACATGTCAGTGAGTCAGGAGATTTGAGCAAATATGGTACCCTAGAAAGGGTATCAGCTAATAAATTGTTCTTTGTATTAATATATCTAGGAATTAATTCAATGTCAAAGATAAAGGTTAACCAGTAGAGCTCGTATAGCCATTGCATTGCACAAAAACTAGAACTGGAACCATTTGTAAGCATGGCAATAACTTGTGTATTATCAATGAAACACATTATGGATTTTCCTTTGAAGATTTTTGCCCACCTCCTCACGCCTACTAAGATAGGGAATAGCTCCTGTATATTTATGTTGGAAGCTATCCCTTCTTCACTCGGGCGTGAGATAATATGGTCACAATCAGAGAATTCAGGCTGGGAGATACTGTTATCCCATGTACCAGCAGCCCAGTCAGTGTCTAAATAAACACCAAATCCTTTCGACGAAGCATCAGAGACCATAGGATGCCTATAGATTTCTCTCTCTATTAAATGTCTACCGTTGAAGGATGCGGAAAAAGACTTCCACCACATTAGATCCTGACGAAACATGGGAGAGATATTCACATGCCTCAAATGCTTGGAAATCACCAGTTTATATAGGTCGAACAACCGCCGACAGGAGGTCTTTCCTCCTTTGAATACAGTCGCACACTGACTTATGTAACCACACACACTTTCCAGCTGTTTCTTGGAAATCGATGATGAATTCTCTAAAGATGACAATATACCATGAAGCTTGATGATCTTGTCTCTGGGCATAGACACAGACATTTCCTTGGAGTCTATGTCGAAACCAAGATATCTGCAGGTAGAGCTGGGAGAAGTTACCTTTTGCCACGCCACATAGAAGCCTAAGAAATGCAACACACCTGTTATATTGTCCCTTGCTGCAGTACAGCCATCATAAGAAGAATCACATGTAAAGAAGTCATCTAAATAGTTGACAACAGGAATATGGTAAATATTTTTTACAGATTCAGTGACAAAATTCGATATATCGTCGAAATAACAAGGCCCTGTACGCAGGCCGAAACACAATCTATTATCATAGAATAAGGTATCTATCCCATCTAGGGACCATCTAAACCCACAATATTTTCTGTGTTCAGGGTTAATAGGAACTGCTCTATACGCAGATTTGATATCGATAACTGCCATGAAACAATCTTTATCGATTAAATTTACAGCATCGTCTACTGAATTATAAGAGAAAGTACGAACCAAATCACTACAATGGTCATTTACACAGATACCTTCAGGTCTGGAACAGTTGGTGATCGGACGGATGCCACCGTCAGGTTTGTTCACAGCACCAAGGGCGTGTATACATGTAGGAGAAACATCAGCGATAGAAATGAAACCCTCTTTTAATTCGTTAGAGACTATTTTATCCATTTTTTTTCACGCTTCAGGCTCCAATATTGAAGCATAATTAGCACAATCGTAACCCTGTACTGGGCCATCCAAAATATCAAAACCGTCACAAATGCCATAAAATACATGCAGGTATTTTTCAACCATATAAGAACCTTGGGTGAAAAGGCAAAAGGCAAAACGACAAGGTTTAAGTTGAGTATTGACGTTAGCTAAGGAATGATTACACGTACAAATTCCATACGCACAACTACCGTAAACGGGGACAGTACAGCCACCCGGCGAACTCGGAGCGGTGAATATTAAAATATCTCCACTATCGGGAGAACCACCGTCAATATATTTGGAAATTTTACCGAAAATGTCAAAATACATACATTCATGAACAAATTCCGGGTAATGGTGAGCAATCGAAGTCGTGGGAATTAAATCTTTAGTTGTCGAAGTGTCCGAGCTGACAGATTCTAAACCACAGTCCACCATCTTGGACGCACCACTTCCGGTGTCGCCAAGACAACGATTCGAAGTTACAAACTTTTCTTTTTCACAGATTTCCAAACTATGGTTATTACTACGAATTAAACCTCGATTACACAATAATTCCTATTTATTTGACTTCCCAGAAGGGCAAGTTCTCGCCGAATGTTCTCCTTTTAGGCAGTTGGAGCACTTGTGTGGGTACGCACACGGTGACTTGACACATCCGGAAGAAGTTGAACTTGAAACAAACTTTCTGGTTGTTGTTTACCTTTTTCTTGGTCGATGACTCAGCTACCGCCTTTTTAGAATTCTCGAACGAATAGAATCGGAGAATCTCATCCTGTTTGACATTCGAGAAAGCTCCAAGACCCTCTTTATTTGCCCTGGTACGAACACACTTGTCGTACATGACACTAGCTCGGAGGCTATACACTTGTGACTTGGACTTCTCACACATCGTTACCGTATGATTCACCACGCCAGCCAACTCACTATAGGGCCTCTCGTCCACTACTAACTTTGATATTAGGCGTAAATTCAGCAATAGCAATGCTTCAAAAGAATCAATGTCCTCACCCTTATCAAGATGTGTTTCGTGATCAAACGGCTTGGATGATCCAGCAGACCTTGAGCGACGACGAGAGCGACGAACAGAGCCTTGGACATTGTAAATAGAACTCTCAACACTCGACGCCCTACTATGTGAATGATGATGCTCGTTGAAATGAATGTCAGAATCACTATTGACAATCTTCGGAGGAATGATGCCCTCCGCTGACGATTTGTTGACGACTTTCTCCTCCACGGTATGTACCAACTTGTTAACCAGCCCTTCCAGCGTAGACATACGGCTATTCATAGCTCTTGTACACGACAATCCGACTACGCCCCCATGGGACTCATTACACGCCTCACAATGTTTTAAACTCCTTGGAGCCATCTTGAACAAACTCAATAAAAGGCCCAAAATGTGAAAAAAATTTCACAAGCGTTAATACGGTGTGAGCGTTACCGCTGCTGAGTTCAAAGTGGCTGGAACGAATGGGCGTGGCAAGGTAGGCGGGGCTCGGCGATGCTGATTGGCTGAGCCCGCCGTGACGTCATAGTTGAGATGTAAACACGGCCACGCGCTGCGATATGGGCGTTGTTGATCCCAACTGTAGGTACAAATATATTTGACCTGTTGATTTAAATTCAGTCGATCGAGATCAATGTGTCTCAATTATCTTTTGCGAATTTTCTGACCTTTATAGTTTAAATCTGGCCTCTAATTACGTTTCCTACCTGACAAGTATAATAATTGTTCATGTCGCTCACATTATCGATCACTGAAATATTGTCATGTAAGCACTATGAAAAATGTATGATTCTTTATGACAGTACGAGTCCCATGAACAGGAAAAAGGCTAGTGCAACAGTGATGTCATTTTTACAACCTACATTACTCCCCAATTATGAGCTATGTTTGGATAGTTGTAAAACGTACAAGGTCCACTCCAAGGAAAGTTTTTGAATGATGAAGGGCATTATTTATAATCTAATTGGTCTTAAATACGAACGAATTGCCGCCAACGCTGCCTTTACGTCAAGCCAAGTATGGGATAGTAGTATAAACGATAGTAAGAAGGGTCATTTGGATTGGGCCCACTGCTGTTTTGGCAAGAGGCGGTAGATATTATAACTGGTACTCGGCCGATAAGGCCCACCACACGAGCCAAGATCGAACTAAGGGTATCATTGCGTGACACCTTAGCGGAAATGACGTCATTCAGAAGGCACTGTTCCAGCTACTGAAATACATGGTTGCATTCTGACAAATGCTGCGTCCTCCCAGGTATGATTATTTACAGATCATTTACAGCTCCTCTAAATAACAGTCTGGAAAACTAAGTAATCGCCACTTTATTTGATCGATGTCACAATATGACCTCTTTCACATTTGCTCACATTCCCCAATAAAAGGCTTTTCCAGTGTTAGTGACAGTCGATCCGCAGTAAAAGTGGACCCATATATTGGACTGTCAATCCATAACAGGTAAATAAGTTTCCTCCAATTGACTGTATGTATTATGACATGCAAGCCATATTTAAAGTTGCACCCATCGACCTAGTGGTAAAGGCCGGCATATTTGCTGTAGTCCTACATGCAAGTTTTTCAATGAACCAATACTAAATGTTTCAACAAAAGGATAACCCATTGACACCATACTTTTCAGGTATTGCCACTATTAGGCTTCCACGTGAATAGTAATCTATTCTGGAATTGATGGCTTTAATGGGCTTGCATCTACCTAATTATATGATACCACTCGGTTATGGCACCTTATCAAAAAATGTTCATAAATTGAACTGTCAAATTGAAATTAGATATCCCATCTCTTTTGATCTGTCATCATACTGCCTGTCACTTATGTCATCTCCCCCTCTCCCCCTCCATAATATATATATTTTCCATTACAGATCATGTTATACCACTCCGAATATTGAGGATGAAGTCATATACAGATTTATCAAATTTGTTAACGGTAAAGAAAGTAACCAAGTGCTGTTCCTTCAAAAGAATGAAAACAGGATCAATTAGGACTGTAACTATTAGTGACCTAGTATAAAGTCACACCAATCGTTTCTGTACCAACACAATTCTTTTTTTTAAAAGTATGTAATGATGATGCTGAATCGCAAATTTTCCATGTACTTTTCTATGAAACATAACCCCCTAAGTAGCCAGTCACCCATAAAGTACCATGGCATACACTGCATGGAAGACCAGATTGTTATCTGAAGTGTATCACCAGTAGTGTAACATGTAGTCTTTGCAAAATAAAAGAATCTTCATCATCAATTATTCACAAAATACAGTTGACATGATGCGTATTTAAATATGTCTATGAAAACGTGGTTACTATCACCGCTTTGGTGCTAAAAATGACTTTTCCGTCAGGTACCTGTGTGAAGGTGGCATGGACCCAAGCATTCCCCACTACCATGACGGAGCCATGGATACGAGGCCCCTTAAGGCCTGGAAAATAGTAAATAAATAATGACTCAATCAGACCAGGGGCACGCAGCTGAGCGTCCGGGTTCCGAGTAAAACATTGATGTGTAGTTTTTAAAATTTCGACACTGTGTCATAACTGAATATCACCGACAGCTAAGTTACTGCATACTTGAATAGCCCATTTGGGTGGATTGAATCCTCCTGGTCTAGATGAGCCTAGGAAGCTGAGTTCAAAACAAAATTAAAGATCAATCAAGACCTCACGAGTTAACCTGTGACATGTGCAGTTTTTGTCTGTCGGAATGAATGTTGAAGCGCAGGTTTCTCTCCAGGCTTGGCATTGGTTTATAGCGTTTATTGGACGTTGGGTTGTTCCACGATTGCCTGGATATTGACATGCAATATAGGTTAGATCCATATTGATTTAGCCCAAGGATGTCGGTCATTAGTGCTTTTCCTAGATTTCAGTCTATAATAAGACACAAAACGATATTTAACAAAGTCTCTGACATGGCATAAGGAGTCTCTATGAGAAAAGGCTGAGAAAGGGGTGTTGTGGAGATTATGTAATGTTACATAACATAACCATGGTGAATTATCATTTATACATGGAGCAATGACAGACATTGTGTAGTGGTAGAGAAAGTAATTACTGTGATGAATAGTAGCATGGGTGATCCTGATATGTCATTTAATAGCTGCATGGTGGGCGTTAGATTCCATTGATTTTTCAAACCGAATACCACAACCAGACCGATGAGCATCAAGAAGATACAGTTGTGAATGAAGTAGGCGCCTCAGTTGATCTGATCAATAGAATGTAGCCTTGAACCAATTCTCTCAGTCTTTGAAACATGATTAAATAAATCGAGTCGACATTGATTGAAATCAGAATAAGTACATAACCAAAAGTGTGATGTTGAGAATTTCCATTTAATCTCAGATCAGAATACTTTATCGGTTGATTGATTAGTCTCTTTATTTTAACAATGTCAAGTTACATTGACACAATATGAAATCGGATAAAGACCACCTGCTTAAGCAATCCGTCTAGTTTAACCCCTTACAGCAAATGGCAGTAAAATGCAAAGTAGACATACTTACAATATGTTAGAACACTTCAGTAAAAAAAGGCGAAAGATAGTGTCTAAGAAAACTGCAATAAGGTTGGTCTTTTTATTTCAGATATTTAGAATATTCACACAATATCATCGTCGTGAAATTAAAAACCAGAGCTAGAATTGATGAGCATGGCCATTTTTCTCTTCATATCTTTGTGTATGCCACTAAACCCGGTTGTATTTCATGACGTACCACCAATAATATTTTTTGTCCAACAACCATCAATTCAAGGCCATGGGCAGTTTGAAGCTTTTATACAAAATAAGCTATTTGAGCTGGACGATTTTTCCTTCAGCCTTAGACACTTTTACACTCTGAGATGTGAATGCGTATGAAAGATGTCGACTGTTTGGCCGTCTAGGCAACTCTTTGCCCGTGTTGCTGAGAGCCTTTCCTTGTCACTACCGGGCGAATAGCTAATGTTCTTAGACCTGTTAGGGAAGTAGCACCTCATGCTTAGGGCTACGGCCCCTTCTAACTTTCCTTCAAGAGTGAAGGAATTGAGATAAGAATACTTTCTCGATTCACATCTGTAGTTTGTAAGTGTGATGAGAAATGTGCAGAGCCATCCCACTGAGCTTAACGTCTTTTTGCCTCTGTCTCCGATCATAATGTTGTGGGCATTGCTCTCAGAAGAAGCCCTCTCTCCAAACCTGGCATTTTAGTATGTATCAGATAAGTCAGCATACCGTCTTCAGATACTATCACTTATCTTGGAATTATCAGACAGTTCACTTCAACCTGCTATTTCCATAATCCTTAAAGTGCTTTCCTGCGCAATCTTAATACACAGTGTCTATCCCATATGCAATCTCCATCCACAATACATTTATCCAGGCCCATCCATTTCGATGCGAGACTAGAAGGGCAAAAGCCAAAGTGGAGGATCTTAACCCTGACTTAGGGATGGTGAGAAGATGAAAAGGGAAGGTGCAGGAATATGTTAGAAGGGAGATGCATTAATTTTTAATATCAAAGCCTCTCCTTAAATGGATGATTATGTACATATCTTAAATATATACTATTATATAGAAAGAGTGGTAAGGGAATAGAAGGAATGTCTTCGCATGTCAGGAGATTGTCAGTATTGTACTGTCCGGGTCAGAATGTTTTGCGGTTCAAATTCTAGCCTATGGCAGTGTGATGGTGTAGGCAGGCCTAATACCTTTTCTACTTTGATATGAACCACACAATTTGCCATCCTAAACCCCCTTACAGCATTCATTTCGTCGTGATAGCTGAGAATGCAACTCGAATGCGTGATGAGGATTTTTAAAAAGATAATCGTGATTAAAAGGCACATTACAAACCTAAGACAACTTTGTCTGTGGCCAAGGGAGATCGCAGCCCCGAAGCCTACCATTCGGATATCAATCTATAACGATTAGCACCCTAAGGTGATAAACAGTATCGATCGCACGGCCATGCCAGGAAAAGCCAGCCCTATTAGGCACCGTAACAACATCTCTCACAACTTGTGAAATCATAATTGCAAAACGCACCTGATGTTAACAGCCAGTTTATATACTCTGTAAATTTCAATTTTCAACTGCGACGAAAAAATAATGATCTTTGTTAGAGTTCTTTTTTGGTTGTGGTGTGGGTGGTGGTGGAGGGATATTAGATCTATCAAATTAATGGGAATATATTTAATCTTCTGTCGGTTTTTACCTGAGGATTTGTTTTTAACTAATGAAATCAGTTAAAAAGGATAAAACTGTGATCAGCAGATAATTATCTATACCTCAGCATTTATATGGAAAAGACTCTTAGCCCAAAATATTAATGTTTAACCTAATGTTTAATTTAACACATACTTATAGGCCTCGGTACCTGGCCGCATTTAGAAGATTGGTAAACTAATATATGGAAACAATGAGAAGGGAATACGAGAGGAGAAACAGGTAGTTTGAAGGGAAAAGAAGCGAAGTATACCCTAATTAGAATTAAAGTAAAAGAAGAAGGAAAGACATTAGACGACAGTACAATACTGTCATGCAGGAAAAGGCTACTAATTACAGCTGTCACAATCAGAGGAACACGTCGTTATGAAGTAAATCAATCAGGGTAGAGAGACTTATCATGGGATCAATGACCGACATTGAGTTTTTCGCCTCGGGATTATACTAAAAACAGGGCACCAGCGGTCTTGAAATGGAGGTTATTAATCGTTTTAAACTCTGCCTTAGTTGGTTATGGCCCCAAACCTGCGGGGCAGTGATTAAAACGATATATAGCTTGAGCCATCAATTTGGACGGTTCAGATCGGAGAGATACTATACAAGATGCCATTAGTCACGTATCGTAAAAGGTCGTTAGAACAGACCCTCAGCCTAAAACAGAGCGTTTAACTTGGATTTCAAAGATAGAGCTATAACATCTCCTAATCTAAGCTTTTACGTGTGTTGGATATAGAAGAGGTACCGTAGCTAGCCCTAGTCTAGAGGTGCAGTGTAATACTAAATGTACATTATGTAAAAGTAATATAATAAAACACTGTGCCTCTTTTACACATCTTCAGAAATTCAATTCTTTTAGCTCAAACACCTTTGGAGAGGCCTATTCTCACATCTAGAATTGTACAACTAAAAACATGGGGAGGTCATACCGACCCTCAAACATCAGTACTCACTCTTCCTGAATACTCAGTTATTCTTGCGACCTCAGGCTAGCCAATTCCATTTGTTGAGTGAAGCTCAACATCAAAGTACAGGGACATGCATTCAAGGATTCTACTACTTGCCTCCAAGGCGAGCGAGTCGTTTTCCGGAAGAGTAGAACCGATCAAAGTGACCTCTTCCGTTATAGGATATCTTAGGTCTCGATGGCATGTCCTGTGGGCGGGCGAGCACTAATACTCCTGTGGGCTACATGGGGTTTGGCTTATTTCAAATTACTGTCTTAAAAACAAGAACAAGTCATTAGTATCATTGGTAGGGAGTTAGTAGGACATGTAATTTAGTGGCTTATGTCGATATAATACGTATAATTATGCACTTTATAGTAATGTCTCCAGGCTATATATGTCAATGTAGTGTGTGCATAAATGGAACCTCTTGACTTTTTTGCGCGTGGTGTTGCCGCAGGTCAAATACCCTAGTTCTAGTGCTCTCATTGTAATGGCGATGGCTGTAGAGAGGGGTGATCTACAAGGCTGAGTTCAGCTATGGATCTGTATCCTTAGGGAGAGCTTTTTCCTAACTAAAGCTTAATCGAACGTTTAGCATGGTCCCCCTAAACAGCTGAAGGTTTGCATTGTATAATAAGATGGCATATGAATCGAATTAATTGAATGTGGTTAACTTATAAGTGTATCTAAATTGATGGCGTATGCTGTGGAATAAAGCTACACTCTCAGTTAACATCTGTCAAGTGATTTTCTACTTTTTGTTCCGTTTCTTTCCAACTCAACTGAACACAGACTTTTGAGAATGTTGCCCTGTTGTTTTTTGGCGCGGGCTTCAAGATGCCTCCATTTATATTTCGGAGATCCGTGACATCCTTTCATGTGGTGGGCTCACTTATTATTGCTCACCAGTGGCCTTTTCTCTCATCCGCTTCGACTTCAAGTTTGTGTATAAACATAATATAACAGTAGTATATAGAATATAAATACATATTGAGCCATATCAGTCTTACTTTAGCAAATTTGGTAAGGTTTTGATTGTTATAGCTGAGAATCCATTCCATTATGACATGTTCCATTTGCAGTGGAGATTGTACCTGAACTCTGCCCAATATGCCCTAAGTGGGCACAGTCAGTTAGTTCTGCCAGGGGAAATGAATAAATAGCATATCCTGCTTTTACTAAAAATGTTCCCTAATTGGTGGGGCTGGGATAGGAATGGCTGCAAAAGGACCAAGGGCTTCCAAGCAGATTGATACTTTCATCATTGGGAACTGAAGCTTTCTCCTCGCTCATGGATCTATGGGCATTGAGTGGGGATGCCCATCACGAGAGAGAAACCACTGACACACAAATTTACTCCATTTTCATGTGCTCGTGTTGGCCATTTATAAGGATCGTTAATGTCCGGATCTCCATGTCTTACTCTCTTGCTCATTTCAACATTTCCTACTCTGGATATTATAAAGCATGAATAAGGGAGTATACCATACTTGTGGGGATGTATTGGCTCGTAGGAAGAATGATAAATTTGGAGTATATATTTTCCAATCGCGGTTAGTGGATAGATAAATTTACAACTGCAGTCTGTCATATGATGTGTTTGAGAAAAATGAGTCACAAGTCACAAAAGATGGATTTTGAGATACCATCATAATTATTTTAACAGATGAGATCAAGCATCATTACATGATTAGGGCGTCTTATAAGTTCCTCTATATCTTTGTATGCATAAAACAAGTTAGCAATACTTCTGTATGGTAAATCATTAGTAAAATAGTTTGATATACTCCTTAGGATAGCCTTAGGTATGCATAGATATAAATACATGGTCGTTTTTTAATTTTGTACATTCATGGTACTAACGGCGCTCTACACCCCACAATTGAAAACATTTTGGGCACGTGTTCTTGGGGAAAACATTTGAAAATTATCATTTTTGGCGACTTTAGACTATTTATCTGTGTGACACATCATATATAGAGAGATTGTCAAATCGACTTAAATGCACCCAGTCTCAACATACCGACAGTCCAAGTGGCTCTACGTGTTTAGCAAAACAAAATAATCGAATGTAAAGGTGTGTCTGAGTAGTGTTGAAGAACGGCTACGCAGTCGTGATTGACTAACGTCAAAATTTAAAGCTACTTGGTACATAAGTGTATCCTCTAGTCAACGACCCACAGATGGTTGAAACATCAGCACATTGCTCCTGACTTGAAGATCATTATCTCTTAACGTGTACCTTTCCTTTAATTCATACCAAATTTGGACACACCCCGTTTCCCCATTGAACTTTTGTCACGGCGATTATTTCACATAATTCTATAATGACGGATCATTGTGTAATAATTATGAATATAATTATGAATATTAATGTGTTAAATGTTTGACATGAACATTTCAATAACCTTATGTGATTCCAGATATGACTCATTTCTAAGAAATAATGTAAATTATAACAGTTTAGACGTTAGAACCCTTCTTTGGTCATTGACGCTGATAAAATTAGAGAATATGTAATTTGTATTATATATAGGCATGTGGTACCACATTGGGACCCAATTGCATGTACAGCATCGACAGCATATCAACACAATTTATTTACTTTTCTTTGACAGACTGAGAATCCTGTTGTATAGTCATGATATATTATATAACCCGTACAGTCCATTAGTTTTTCCCATCAAACATTTATATGAACTACTGCCATTGCTCTGATATATAGAACCTTACATATAGGTAGAGCGGAGGCTGGGGAAATGACCTTGATATTTACCGTAGATCAAACGGCATTATTTTGTGTGTCCCCGCAGCAATGTATAGGCTGGGAATCGGTCCCCAGACAGAGGTCATCAATTATTTCTCAGTCCTGGGTCCGGCCATTCGTTCAGTCGGCCATTAGAGTTGTATGTGAGTCCCCTATATCATGTTGTATGAAAGCAGCATGTATGGAGGCCACTTGATTTGGAGAGGCTAGCATGTTTTACGGAAATAATTCTTGATATTTCCACTTTACTTCCGGCCTAATGCGGAACAGAACGTTTGAATTGGTACCGGGGCATCCGGTATTTTTTGTAACTTTCACAACTCTGATGATGAGCATCACATTTAGCAGGAAATGACAACCTAACTGAGGAAATGTTTGGTGTCTCATGTCTACATTGTGTTGCCTTTTTAAGGTTCTTTTAAAACCCATCTTAAAGTCAAGTTTGGGTCCGGTTGTTTTTGCTGCAGGGTTTGAAAAGTGTTCATATTTTAATTTTGCAGACTCACTGAAATCCTTTCCTGCGGTGGCTTCACCTATTATCACTCACTGCATGCCGGCCGTTTTCTCTCGGCTGATTCATCTTCAAATTCTTGTTTGAACACATAACATCAGCGGAATATTGATATTCAGTCCTATCATTCATAATTTAAGTGAATTGTGCAAGATTTCTGTTGTCATAATAGCTGAGAATGCAAGTTAGATTAAAGCTCCAGAGTACTTTTTTTTGTTATTTTCCCACTGCTCTACTATACTCGAAATCATGTGCGTTTAATGAAAATTGCCTTCAGAAGTATTATTCTTTTATTTATCTGATTGATGAGATTTGATACAGTTGCAAAAAGCGCTTAGTAATCAACGCTTATCTTTCCCTATGTCACGGTATGGCATGAGAACATAGGATACGCATGAGAACATTGAGGGTAGAATTCACCTTCTACATCCGCCTCCTTTCTGTGCCAGAAATTGCCTTTGCATGGGATATGCAACACTGTAGAAATATTCTAAACCAAACATTGGCAAGTATCTGCTTCTGGATCTCTTAGGCATCCAATTCTACATCAATTAGTCAATGCTCTCCTTTTGTACCGCGGCGAATGGAATAACAAATGAGCCATGATGGAGGGAGAAGTATCTGAGTCATATATAGTACTTTAGGTCAGTATCCATGGAATTGTCACACAGTTTGGCAAACTAATTAATCTCATTGTACACTCACCTCGTACTACTAAGCCATTCCATTTGATACATTTTAAGCCCACGATCAATTTAACAGGTCTATTTTATTGGCTCGGGCTAAATAGTGGGACAGTGTGTGTTCAACCCCAACACGGAATGCTAGTTCTATTGATAAGCCTCCACGGTGAACCGTAGGGATGTGCGAATAGTTAAAGCTGCATTCTGAGCCATTACGACAAACAAAATCTCACCACATAAATCTACTCATTATGACTCATAGGGCTGAATGTATCGATATTCTGCTGCTGTTGTATATGTATACATACACAAATTTGACATCGAATAGGCTGAGCAAAATCGGCCGCCAGTGAACGATAAAGAGTGAATCCACCCCAGGAAATGATGTTGGCGGGTCACCAAAATATAAATGGGGACTTTTAAGAAGCAAAAGCAACTAGACAAAATCCTCCAAAACCTTAGTCGAATGACGTTTAGAAGGGTCGAAAAAAAAAATGAAACAAAATATAGAAATCCCTTTTGACCGATGGTAACAGAGAGTGCAGCGTTAACGGTCGCATGCGTTGATACAATCCAGAACATGGGGTAGGTCTAGGCATACCCTACTGTGCAAAAGTAGGGCCAAGTAAAATAGGCAAATGGATACTGAGGGTTTTCAGTAATGTCTATCCATTGACTGCCATTGGGAAAACAATATCAAATTAAACCAAATATTCGTAATTGCCTAATGGTATGATAATGGGTTATTACATCTGTTAGAGTACAGGTCTTTCAATAAATTCCCTACTTAATTGACTTGATATTAAGGTCTAAGTTACCAAAAATGCTTTTCCACCACAACCCATCATTCCTAGTAAATATCCCATGGGGTCTTGACATCACAGGAAAATATCCTCCCCACAATACACATGATAATGACCATAGGAAACTATGGATAGTAAAGCTGCATTCTCAGCTATTACGACGAAGAAGATCTTCCCTAATGTACTCATATTATGAGATATAGTACTGAGTTATGCTACTGAACATAAACTTAGGTTACAGGAACTTGAAGTCGAATCGGCCGAGAGAAAACGGCCATGCAATTATTAGTGAAGGTAATAAAACATCTTTAGTACTTGACCAATGTTAACTGGGAGTGCAGTTCTAATTAATAAAATATAAAATAAAATGATATACATCCAGGACACCTTTGCAAGAGTAGAATGTGTTGTAAAAGTTACGGTCTCTCGTTGGCCAGTCAGTTCTTAAATATTCATAAAACAAGGTCCATACCAATTGGTAGGACATGGGAACCAGAATGTTTATCCCTTTGGAGAACAGATAAATTCAGGCTCATGCACAAGCTCCCAGCCCAGTGCAAGTTAAAGTTATTCCAGGCCAACACACCTACATTTTTTCAATGCTTTTTAAATCTGATTTAAGCTTTGCAATCGGAATCCCAGACCACAGATGGCATGTGGTGCAATTTGATTCCTGGATTGCATCGGTATTCAACCTTTCTTCTCCAGTAGGAATTTTATTTTTTTCCAATTTAGCATTTGTTTTAACTCTCTGCTCGTGACTAGATTTTTTGTTAGTTAGCGTACGAGTGCTTCCCAGTGCACTGAGACATCAATATGATATTATAGTCATGAAGATTATAATTGTGAACGATATCTCTGGGAGACGTCTGAATAGGACAATTGCATTCAAGAATAAATCAAACAGAAGCTTGATTACCAACAAACATTATTTGTTTGTGGATCATGTAGACCTGTAGATAAGATTGAAATAGATGCGGTATTTTACCATTAGATTTTGCCCAATACCATTAAATGGTACCCATGCATGGGAATGTCTGAAATATACAATACCTATGTAGCACATTTATTAAACTGCTATTTACTTTGTTATGACCTCTTGCATGTTTGTCTGAAATTAAAAATTCGTGTCCTTAACGCATATCTTAGAGAAGTTTCATGATACAGACCCCAACTAATGTAATGACACACTAAAACAGCAAGCACTTCGGTTAGTCGTCACATCTCGATCACGAATTATGGAGGATATCCACTCAAAAATTACATCAACATTCCGCTGCATGCATACTATAAAAAACATCCTGGTACACTGATCATTATCGTGAAAATACAAACAACTTAGTTATTAGCATTTTTCTAATGATGGAAAACAGACATAATTGTTTTCCAACATGCAATACCTAAATTTAAACACGCAAAAGAGCAGAGGTTGTTCACATGGCCCCATTTTCAATTTTGTCCTCAAGGGACGTTCTCTGATGTAATAAAGGCAGTACATGAACACCCATGCAACCATTCTGAGTAAGTAGTATATAAAAAGAGGGACTTTTTGCTTGATCGCCACGAAGTCTAAGAGCAATCGGACCGAATGTGTTTTTCCAACCCATGAAAATCATGCCAAAGTGAGTCAGTGATCTCATGGATTGTAACTGGTAACGTTTCTCTGCCTGTCAACCTTGTCCTGATTTCAGAAGATTTATCATCACCATCACTCATATTCCATCAGTCTAAAACCTATCGCCAAATAAAATGCAAGAATTCATACATACATGTGCATAAGTTATTGCAGAACCATCCGCTATATATATATTGTTGTAATCGGGGATAGGGAGGTGGTGGACGAGCGATGTATTGGGGTACGTTCGTCCACCGCCTGGGGCGCTAGGGTCTTGCATTGTGAGCAAGGAGGGTCCATGGGGGGAGGGAGTATAAATAGGGGTGGGATTTCGGGGTAAGGGCAGTTGGAGCCCAGGCAGGGTACGAGATAGACCTCCCCAGATTGACTGCAAAGTATAATAAAACGAGCCAAGATCGCCAACTCTACCTTTTTGCTTTGTGTCTACATTCTTCGGAGATAGACGTCAACCGGCCCTGCTGGGCAGATCCCCATCCAACTCGAGTAATTAACAGATACAGAAGTCCTAGGTGGTGCGATCCCCACACTAGGAGGATAGAACTTCTGCTAGGTCCCCAGTCCCAGAAATAATCATTAATTCCTCACATTTAAAACTGATAATTGGACGAAGCTGGACGAGAGAACGAACCAAGACGAACCGAGACGAACCTTGGACGAGGCTGGACGAACAAAACAACTAACTCACATCATGTTCTCTACAGGTTTATTTAACCGCTCTGCAGATAATACCGATGGCGACAACAATGGTGGCAGCGGTGGGATCCTTAGTGAAGAATCTCACCCTCTATCGCCATCTGGAGAAATAGGAGTACATCCGAGAACGTGGAGTAGCTGGTTGGGTCATGGATACGAACGAGCTGGAGTTCTCCAACAGGGAGCCGACCTGACTCCGAAGGAAGAACTCCGCGGGACGAGCCCGACCACACCCGCGATAGCAGGACCGAAGAAGATGAAAGTCACTCCGAGGGCCTTTGATGGGACAGGATCCCTCACCGAATTCCTTCACCACTTTCGGCTGGTAGCAGAGTTGAACCAGTGGACGGGCCACGAAATGGGTTTACACCTGGGTGTATGCCTAGCGGGGCCTGCACTTCGTTTGCTCGAGAAGGTGGATTTTGAGGAAGAGGGGACGTTTCTTAAGCTCGTCCAGGCATTACAAGATCGGTTCCAACCAGCAGACCAGATAGCGCTATATCGAACAGAGCTCCGGGCCAGAAAACAGAAGGACGGGGAAGGGCTGCAACAAATCGCAGACGAGATTGAGCGCCTGGCCCGACTGGCCTATCCAGCCGCAGACAAAGAAATACTGGACGACTTGAGCAAAGATTTGTTCACCTCTGCATTGGCCGACAGCCAACTGCGAAGATGGGTCGCTCAAGCCAAACCTAAGACACTAGCCGAGGCTCGGTCCGCTGCTCTACATGGAGGAGCCCATTTTGCGGCGGAAGAACAGGGTGGACGAACCAAGTCGTCTATCAGGGCTGTCCAAGCGGGAGGACCGGATGAGCGGATCAATCAGCTAGAAGAGATGATGAAAAACCTACTCACTAAAGCAGATACCTGGCAACGGCCATACCGCAACCGGGACATGACGAACAAGTGTTATGGCTGCGGAGAAGAAGGGCATTTTAAAAGGGAGTGCCCCCATCGGATACAGAAAGTTAGGAAGGACGGGGCGGAAAACTCTGGGGGACAGTAGGTGGCCGGGCCACTGTCCCAGCAGCATCCGGCACAAGTGGTGGACGAGCGCGATCGGGAGAGACGAATGTCCAGGGGAGGTGGGATCACCGCTCCAAAGGAATCCTGGTTCGGGGAAAATGTAAGGGCATGGACATAGACTGGTTGGTGGACACAGGCGCTTGTGTCACGCTGCTGGGACGGGGGGTGTGGGAGCAGATGGTGGACAGACCGGTGCTCCAACCCACTGCAGTCAGAGTCGTAGGAGTAGGAGGCGAGCCTATGGAAATCTTGGGGCGGGTCCACCTCGACGTCATGTTCCAGGGAACGATCATACCCGTGCCAGCAATCGTGGTGGACATAAATTATATGGGCATCCTGGGGATGGATGTGTTACGACCCCTCAAGGGAGTCGTAGATGTAGATAAAGAAACTGTCAAATTCGACCACAGCATCGTACAGGTGGGTCCTGTGGAAGTCGGGGAGGGAACAACGATTCCTTCGGGCACCTGGGTAAATCTTTTGGCTAGAGTCCAAGAGTGGGGCCACCAGGACGAGGTGGTGATCGAACCATACTGGCTCGAGTCAGGACTGCTCACTGCCCGGTCCGTCAACCGGGTGGTAGCAGGGGAGACCTGGGTGCGGGTGTCAAACCCCACTTCCAGGGACATAGAATTACACCCGGGGGAACGGGTGGGACAATGGGAAGAGGTCGAGGAAAGCCCTGAGGACGAAGTACGACCGGTGGGACGAGTTGACCATTCCCGGGACTCTCCGGGGGAGACGGAAACCCAGATCGGGGAGGGAGAACAGTCAATTGAAGAAGCGCTTTGGAAGCAGACCGATACCATGGTCGTCCAAGGAAGGGAAGAATTGGTACGTGAATTGTATCAGGATTTTAGAGATGTTTTTGCAGACCGGTTGGGTCGGACGGCTCGAACCACCCACGTCATCGACACAGGGAATCACACCCCGATCAAGACTCGTCCTCGACGGGTCCCCATACATCGCAGACAACTGGTGGAAGACGAGCTGGACAAATTACTAAAGATGGGAGTTGCCGAACCCTCATACAGCCCCTGGGCCTCTCCAGTGGTGCTCGTCCGGAAGAAGGATGGGGGGTGGCGGTTCTGCGTGGACTATCGACAGTTAAATCAACTGACCCGAAAGGACGCCTACCCTCTACCTCGGATGGACGACATCCTGGATAGCCTAACAGGGGCTAAGGTCTTCGCAACCATCGACCTGGCCAGTGGATACTGGCAAGTAGAAATGGATCCAGACTCTAGAGAAAAGACCGCGTTTTGCACCCACAAGGGCCTTTACCAATTCCGAGTAATGCCTTTCGGGTTAGTAAATGCACCCTCCACCTTTGAAAGGTTGATGGACGCCGTCTTATCCGGGATGGTGGGAGAGGAGTGTCTCGTGTACTTGGACGACGTGATCGTCTTTGGACGAACCGTGGACGAGTGTGCGGGACGGCTAAGACGAGTGTTTACTAGACTGAGAGAGGCAGGCCTTCAGATAAAAACCAAGAAATGTCAGCTATTCAGACGAGAAGTGAGTTTTCTCGGACACCTCATATCCGGGGAAGGGGTGGGGACGGACCCGTCTAAAATAGAAGCCTTGCAAAAATGGGGGGAGTTGAAGGATAGGAAGGACGTTCGATCATTCATGGGATTTTGCTCCTACTACCGATCTTTTGTACCCGGCTTTGCACGAATTGCAGCACCCCTCCATGGTCTGACGAAAAAGGGAGTACCGTTCGTGTGGACGGACGACTGTGAGGCCGCCAAAATTCAGCTCGTCCAAGCCCTGTCGTCCTCCCCGTTGCTGGCTTTCCCGGAAGCGGAGGCCGAAATGCTACTGGATTGTGACGCGTCCGCAGAGGGTCTGGGAGTGGTGTTATCCCAAAATATAGAAGGGCGAGAAAGAGTACTCCAGTTCGCAAGTCGAACTATAACCAAAGCAGAAAAGAACTACTGCGTCACTCGGAAAGAACTCCTTGCAGTCATTTTTGGGGTGAGGAAATTTCGACCTTACTTAGTGGGTGCCAAATTCTTGATTCGAACGGATCATAGTGCGCTGAAGTGGTTAATGCAAACCAAAGAACCTGAAGGCCAACTAGCACGATGGATAGAAGAACTTGGATGTTACGAATTTCGAATTGAACATCGCCCAGGAACAAGACATGGCAACGCCGACGGACTCTCTTGTCAACCATGCCACCAGTGTGGACGAACGGAGACGGAAGACGAAGACGAACTCGGGGACGAAGAAGTGGGAGTGGTGGGAATGCTCCGGATTGATCAAGCGGTGGACGACCTGCGAGTCAGCCAGGAAGCCGATCCCTTGGTGCAAGAATTTAGGCGAGGGGTGGAAGCAGGAACGAGACCAGATCCAGGACGGGGCTTTGGGGATGTGGAATGTCATTGGCTTCATCGCAGGTTCTCAGACTTGTCCATTCGGGATGGAATCCTGGGCCTAGTAGTGATAGATCAACATGGAGGGCGGAACTGGAAGGCGTTCGTCCCACGATCAGTCCGTCCTGGCCTGATTCGTCAAGCTCACGAGGGACCCTTCGGCCTTCACGCAGGAAGAGACCGGACTCGGGAAAAACTAGGAAGGAAGCAGATTTGGCCGTCCATGGACAAACAAGTCGCGCTGGAGATTGATTGCTGCCCAACCTGTCAGCAAACCAAGACCCACGGGACGAGGAGACGAACTCGTTTGGGAGCTCGTCCTTTGGCTACAGTGGGGGAGGAGTGGGCTATTGATATCACGGGACCGTTTAAATTAACTGAGAGGGGTCATAAGTATGCTTTAGTGGTGACCGACCTTTTCTCAAAATGGACGGAGGCGTTTCCAATAGCCGACATGACCGCCACCACTGTGGCCAGGGTCTTGGTCCGAGAAGTTGTGTGCAAATTCGGAGCACCGCGGACCTGGCACACGGATCAAGGCAGGAACTTCGAATCGGAATTGTTTGCGTCAATCGCAGAATTGATGGGAATAGACAAGACACGTACCTGCCCGTACCATCCTCAGGCGGATGGACAGGCGGAGAGATGGAACCGGACCATGTTAGCCATGCTCATTACGGTGACGGACGTACAGGAGCAGTGGGACGAGTGGTTACCCTATGTGAGTGCTGCGTACCGAGCGGGTCAACACAGGACGACCGGGTACTCTCCGAACTATCTAATGTTTGGGAAAGAGCTACACTTACCATGGGAACTTTGCTACCCCTCGCCGGAGACGAGGACGAATCCCTTGGGATTCGTCCAGGAGTGCCATCATAGGATGGCTACAGCCCACCGGGTAGCCTGGGAAAATATGGCAACGGCGAGGGAGAAGGACGAGGCGTGGTATAACCAAAAAGTAAGGGAGGTCGTATATAAGGAGGGAGACACTGTCTGGTTCTTCCAACCCATTAAGAAAATAGGGTTGTGTCCAAAGTTTCAACGGTTTTGGACGGGACCATGGACGATTGAACACTGTCTGTCTACCACCACATACCAGATCAGGTGGGGCAGGAAGAAGAAAGTAGTGCATGGAGACAGCCTAAAAATAGCTCGTCAAAAGGACCAGGATGGAGGGGGCGGAGCCACCGTGGAGGTGGTCACTAGGGTTACCTCGACGTCGGACGACCTGGAGACGTGCCCTCCGGGGACAGGACGTCAGCTCATTCTAGCAGACGAACTCGAGCTGAACAGTCACACCCAGCAGGAGTCTATTAGAATAATCATGTCTCACAGAAACCCAAAAGAGAATTACCCCCGGAAGCACTCCCATAGTCCGAACCGGGATAAGAGGAGGATAAAGCGGGAGCGGGATGACCACTCGGCTCGTCCAGACGAAGACAGACGTATGAGGAAGCTGCAGACGATAGACCGGGAAAGGGCGGAGGAGTTGGGCCTGGACAGAAGGAAGATAGCCTCCAAAATCGTAGTACCAGACAAGGACCGGAGCGGGGCGAGAGGCACACCGGTGGCGCCCCCTATCATTGACCTGTGTAGTCCACAGTCAGACCGGACGGTAGCGCCACCACCGGCGGGACGAGGAAACTCCAACAGGAAGTGGAGCCAGACCACTTCCAGTCACAACAAAGACAAGTCCGAACCAGAACAGACAGACAACTCCACACCCAAATTGCAAGCCACAGAGGTTGATACGGTACCAAGTAGCGCTAACCCGAACCAAAATACCAACATGATGATCCCGGAGGACGAGGAAGTCAGCTGGACGCGGCTGGACGGCGACGCTCTCGCCCCAAATGCAGAAGGCAAGTTCGACTGTTGGGTCTGTGACAAGACATTAGCGAACCGGACCTATTTGCATAAACACCTCAGTGTCCATGAAAATCTGTTTAAGGGGTACTTGTGCCCGATCCGGGGCTGCAAGAAGGCAGTATATGCCTCCAGGGGACAGGATTTAATGTCACACGTCCGGAACAACCATGGGGTGGAGATCGAACAGGGAGTAGCCAGGGTACTGATGACCACGGCCCGGGCACCGGCCCTGTACGCTCGTCCGGCAACAGAGGAGGAGGTGACTCTCTACCGCTCTGGGGAGAGAATGTGTCCTCGTCTCCGTGGGGGACCCGTCATGACCGCATTGTTGGAGGGAGAAGACCCCCCAGCAAAGAAGCAGAAGATGGAAGAGGACAAGACTCCTGAGGACGTGAGGGTAGTGGTGTCACGACTGTCCGATTCCACCAGTCAGTCCCGGACAGCTACTTCCCCTAGGAGGTCGTCCCCCCGGAGAGCGCCGGTTCGTCCAGCCCCACGACCAGAGGCCTTGTTCGGCACCGATATGCGCACGAGCACGGATAGAGATGGAGCGGAACAACACCCTACTACTCGGGACCGCAGAGGCCGAGACGGGACGAGTGGAAGCGGGTCATCGCGAGAAGGAAAGACCAAAGTCCGCGAACGCTCCCCGTCTAGAAAAGACAGTAGTGACCAAATCCCGGCTAAATCTGAACCACGATCAAGAAAGAGGGAGCATGTGACATCCGACAAGGGCCGCCAGGCCAGTAAAGACGGGTCGTCCAGCAGCAAGGACGAGCGCCGCAAGTCGTCGTCATCCACCTCCCGTCCACGTGACGAGTCTTCGAGCCACCGGGACAGGTCTACCAAAGAGAAGCCCCGGCAAGAGAAGGAAAAGGAGGCTAAGCTACCTAAACCAATGCCCAACACCGGTGAGTTAGCCCAACAGACTAAAAGATCTTCGTCGCAGGACCGTCTAGACGGACGATCCTCGGGAACGGACGACCTACAAGTAGTCGAAGCGGCCAGCATACTGGCCCAGATTGATGTGGGAGCATCGTCCAAACATGGGCAGGAGGTCGATCAAGAGCTAGGGGGCGAACCGGAGTTCGAGTTAGGTGGGGACGAAGACTACGAGGAGGAGGAAGACGACGGCAAGAGCCTCTCAGAAGGGGAGGTTGACGAACCAAGTGAACAACAACAACAACCTCAGACGAAAGCAATACCGCAGGGCACCGTCACCTCAACTACTGTCAGCCAGTCGTTAGGACATGCGCCTACAGCCCCCAGGAAAGATGTGGCACCAACAACAGCTAAGACCACCCCCCTTCCTCTCCTACAGCCGTCTCCAGCTCACCAACCCATACTCCTGGGTCCACAGCATCTCTACACCCCCCCTGGGGGTCCGTCTGGGGCTCGTCCAGGCAGCGCTTGGGCGAGCTTCCCGGTGAACCTGGCCACACCGCACACTCAGCAAATGATGTTACAGCTTCTCAGCTCTATGGAGGGGAATCCGGAAGGGGTACAGACAAGGGTTGCCTCCACCGGATCAGGAGGAGCGGCGACAGAGTCTCCGGAAGAAGCCAGGAGGACAGCTTTACCACCCTGCTCCACCTTGAACACGCCAGTGTTCCAAACTCAGCTGGGTGCATTGGTCAGTAACTCCCCCGCTCCAGAGTGGTCCATCCCTCTGGACCTGACCCCAGGATCCAAGCGTAACCTGGAAAACCTGAAGACAGCAGGAGAAAGGGCGTCCGATCGAGAGGGTAAAGGTCAGATATCCCCTCATTCTGTCCCGACTCGTCCAGGAAACACGGAGAAACCCTCTGTCCCGAAAGCCAAGGTAGAGAATACCCGGAGGACAGTGACGGCACGAGGAGGGCCATTCGGGAGACGGACCCGAACACCTCTTCTTTCCGGGGATGTGTTTGACCCAAAAATGGAACTTCCGATCCCTGCCGAGATGTGGGTGCCGTCCACCGTCACCATGTCGGAGTGGCGTCAACAATGGGACATCGCCGACATGGAGGACGTGTGGACGGTCAAGTATCGGCGCTCCTTCGTGTGGAGAGGAGACGTGAGGGCTACCATCCCTAATCCAGAACTCTCTTTGGACTTACCTGACATAGCCTCCCACCCGATCCAATCCGTCCGGGAGAGGATGACCCGAACAGAAATCGAAGCAGGAACGGTGAGGTTCGTCCAGACCACTTGGAAGACGCACCGGAGGGAAGAAACCGAGGAAAGGGACTAGGACAACCAGTCGGCATTAAGAAGTGAAGCGCGGCAGCCTACCCGTTGTTGTTAAAAGAGTTGTAGTACCGTCGCGGATATTAGTGTTAAACTTGTAGAGTAGTTAAAAGACAAGTTGGATTTGATGTTAATTGAGTTTAGTAGACGATCGCTGTTGTTTAAAGGCTTGTTATATATCAGGGTTTTACATTTCACAATTTTGGGGTCCAAAATTTATTAAGGGGAGGGTATTGTTGTAATCGGGGATAGGGAGGTGGTGGACGAGCGATGTATTGGGGTACGTTCGTCCACCGCCTGGGGCGCTAGGGTCTTGCATTGTGAGCAAGGAGGGTCCATGGGGGGAGGGAGTATAAATAGGGGTGGGATTTCGGGGTAAGGGCAGTTGGAGCCCAGGCAGGGTACGAGATAGACCTCCCCAGATTGACTGCAAAGTATAATAAAACGAGCCAAGATCGCCAACTCTACCTTTTTGCTTTGTGTCTACATTCTTCGGAGATAGACGTCAACCGGCCCTGCTGGGCAGATCCCCATCCAACTCGAGTAATTAACAGATACAGAAGTCCTAGGTGGTGCGATCCCCACACTAGGAGGATAGAACTTCTGCTAGGTCCCCAGTCCCAGAAATAATCATTAATTCCTCACATTTAAAACTGATAATTGGACGAAGCTGGACGAGAGAACGAACCAAGACGAACCGAGACGAACCTTGGACGAGGCTGGACGAACAAAACAACTAACTCACATCATGTTCTCTACAGGTTTATTTAACCGCTCTGCAGATAATACCGATGGCGACAACAATATGTTGATGCTGTACAGTCAAATGAACTGTGGGCAACAAACCTGCAAAAGATGGTTTGAGATCAAAGCATCTAATGCAGAAACTTTTTAGGAGGCGTTAAGGGATGGATGTAAGTAGATGCATGGTCTGGTGAACATCAAACAGCAAGTCAGGTGAACTGATGCTCTCCAGGCATCCATGTTGCTATCGCCCCATCAATCCTATGAAGATAGAATGCACTTATTGCTTCTGTGAAACTGTTTACTTCAGGTGAATTAACACACAAGAAGAAAGAAATGCTTTTGTATATATAGTTTTCTCACTGCCAATGCCATAATCACGATTATTATTATTTCTTTTTGTCTCATGACGACTACATTATTTATTTTCTCTGACTTGGAGACGTGTATGTTTAGGATTCTAATGACTACAGTTAAGATTAAACTTTAATTGTGGTCATTGTGAGTCGTGGCTGTATTAGCATGATTTAGCCTTGCGTTTTCTGTTCTGTAATTCTGGGGTGCGGTTGATGCTATTTGAATTGTTTGTATTGCGGCTTGATCCATGCGGACATCAACAGTACATTGATATGATTGCAGAATAAAAACTTTATTTTCAAACGATGTATCAAAATATTACATAATCTGACTACAAAATGGTCTATATGAATTCGATCACCTCTTTCCCGGAGAGATTTACGTAGGCGTTATTGCAGGCAGAATATATGCATAGCTGTCTTATACACGGTACAACCAGTTGATGTCATCAATCACGTTTTCAATACTTTAAAATCACTTGAGTATGATGAATGGTTTCAGAGTCAATGACCCAAATTAAATATAGGACTGCTCGTCACACGAGCTTCTCCTTCATTATGACATTATCATGAATCCTTTGCGCTTCTCAAAATCGGATTCATATCGACCCCAAAACTGATTGTAACCCAAATCGAAGGAAGACACTCTAGCCGAAAGAGGTCACATGGAGAGTTAAGATAACCTAAATCATCGGTGTTGTTGGGGCTTTTCCTTGTCATACTGCCATATTAAAGATCTTCCAGGATTAATATTTTAGCCTGGGGACACGTTCTACCGGTAAAACATCACTCTTCTCCAGCTTTTCTCAGCCTGAAAAGGAATTTAAGACATTTCTGGCCTGAAAATGAAAGGGATGCAGATGTGATTAGAAGAGCGGTCACTGTATCAATTGCCTATTAGCCTTAATATGGACAAGCCTCAAACACATCTCAATAGCGGGTTTGCATAGTCGCCATGTTGAATCCTGATTCGCTAAGAATTGTGGTAGTTGTATGTCAGTGTAAAGACCAGAGATACATGCTATGTTCAGCGTGAAATATAGGTTAGTCCTCAAATATAAATTGCCGCGTATTATAAGTCTTTGTCTGTCCCATCGAGTATTTATCTTCCCCCTCGTGCATTTGGAATCCATAGATCATGTATAGAAGGCATAGTATTGTCGAAATTATTCTGGCTATTTGGATAAAAGTGCTGCTTAATATGTGTATGTTGCATTCAATGAGAATCAATCACATCATGCACTGTACATAACATACATTCACAGTGGCACATGTAAATTGTCTCTATTGTTAGGGTTAGCATAAACTGTGCTGACACTAATTGTAGGAATCTATTAAGCATGACAACTTCAATTTCTCACCCGCTATAACTTCATCAGTATAGTTGTCCCTCTACATTGTATCTAGATACTTAAATGGCCAATAGATTTATTAAACGTGCTTTCAATAATGAAAATAGAAACAAATCAAGTCATAGATTTGAATTCTACTGGTAGTCTCAGTAGAAAAAGCATATTGGTTGCCATGACAACCCCACGTAAATCACTAGTGAAATACATACTATGCGTCAATCACTCTAGATACTTTCTTCGTTTCTTCCCATTAATTAACCAGGCGCATGTTAAAAAATTTGACTCACCATGTCAGACACATGCTACCTATTTATAATTGCTTGAAGCTTCATAAATAAAATATCATTGATAACAAACCTGACAATTCATCTGGTTGGGATTAGGTATGATAACTTACACAGTACCCATCGAAACCTATCAGTGCCTATAAAATGCAAAAGTCATACGCGTGTGCCTTGCATTCACCTCCGATTCATCAAGATCTTCCTTTTCAATACCATCTGTGTCTATAAGAAATGAAACTTTGAAAGGATATTTATTATATATAGAAGCATGTAAGTTTAATCTAGATACCTAGTAAGTTATATAGGTCCCCTCTCCAACCCCTTTCCTTCCTCCTCCCCTCTTTCATCTTAACCCTGCTCCCTTTTTAATGCAAATACAAAAGGGGGAGGGGTCCCTATCTAAAAACCAACTCCGGTGCTATTTGTCGTAACTGCCAATTTATGTAGATCTTATTTTGAATATTGAAAAACTTTCAACTTATTTCGACGCTACTCTTGTTGCACTATTATAATGTGAAACATTGAACAAAAGGAACTCGTCGGTGCTCCACTGAAAACGAAATCGAGAGATCTGCCCTACAGCATGTTGAGGCGATACATCTATTGCTAAGTATTGCCTGCCGTATATGTTATGCAATGCATCTATTTAATTTAAATTTGAACTTGTCTAGTGTAGTAATCCTTTGCAAGCAATTGCCTAACACAATAATCGATTTATTTATCCTTGAATCGCTTCCCAACTCTGGAGTGTAAACAGTATCAACACAATTAAGGGGTTACGGGTTGCGGGGTGGAACATTTTAAGATCCCATATCCTACCGATTGTATCGTTCTTCAATTACTGTTAATATTAATTTGGCATATTTAGGTTTCACGGTGGTGCCGTGTCTCCTAGTATAAGGTTTAAACCCAGATAAATTAGTATTGCGATCATTTTGATGAAATGGTGGTTTCATTTGTCGAGTGTAAATTCCTTTCGTTTGATTTGATTCGGCTCCGAGGGCAAAGAAAAAGAATCATCTCCTTGACATTTCGCAAACCGTTGGAACGTACAGGTCACACCTTTTTAGTACCAAGCATTTAATCAAAGTTGGAAAGGTAAAGTAAAGTCATTGCAAGAACATGAACTCAACGAGGCGGAGTAACGCCATATGCGAGAAGCCTAACAAGTCTATAATAACGGGTTGCCGATAGCCACTCCACCTATACACACAGGAAATGGTCAATCCAATATCACTGTACTAGTGCGGAACTAATTTATAGTAACACCAGGCGCTCCTCTATCAAATACACACTAGAACTGGCGTGAGCTTGGCTGGAAGATGAGCAAAACACACCCAGATGGTCTTACAGTGGAATGGATAAGAAGATTCAGATTTAGAATTTGAGCGTTGGTTTTATATAGGAGGCCCCTCGCATATGTGTATGCAGAGGGGAGAGCTTAGGGAGACAGCTTGCAAGTCTCAGGCTACAAGATGAGATATATATCGGGTGAAAGGAGCGGACAATACCTATTGGATTGATGGATACCCTAACGTGTAATTATATGCTTGCCCAGCCAGGCTGATGGGCATTGAGGCAAGTAGGTATCAGCATTACACGTGTTTCTGTTGTTGTAGTATTCAATTAGGTACATTCAATGTACTAACTGGGGTTTAGATTTTGGAAGTGGAATCGGCATTCCAAAATTAGATTAGATTTGAAAATTCTTGATTTGCCTTGGTGATGACAAAATGATTAGTTATTTGTAAAGGCATTGCAGAATTGGTCCCTGCATGATATATGAATAATGTATATATATGTATGTTGTATTGAAAGATCGGTTTTCTTAATTTGTGGCCTATGAACAACGATTAAATACACCGCTATTAGTATAAGTGACATCTAGGTCTATAGAAAATCTATAGAAACTGTCTGCTCGTACTCATAATATCATTTGAATCAACCAAAGGATTGATTCGGAGCGTAATACCGCGAGATGTGCCAAGATAAATAAAAGTGAAATTGCTTTGGATTGAGGCTGTTCACTTTCACAGATATCTATGCCCTGTATATGTATGTACTCATATCGAGCAACGCGTGTAAGAACGAAGGCTGACATTCGTCGGGAAATATAGAAAGGAGATCTATGTCTTTCTGTAATCATTAACTACATCTGAAGTGTTGGTGACACGTGCGTATGGGTGTAACATGAATGAGGTAGTTATATTGAAAGACTCGAATGTTGAATGTTTTCAACCCCTTTCACTTATCATTGTTTCTTGGCTTCTGTCATTATTTCTATTTGAATATACTAATATATACCACACACATCTTTCGCAATGACTTCAGTTCAATAGCTATCCGTAAACTAATCGTTCATAAGAGTATTAGTAAATGTAATTGAAAGAGGAGAGAAAGAAGATAAGACAGTCTCACTGCGTCCACATAGTTCACTAGCATAACATAGTTCAGGGGCAAGAGGAAATAAAACATGAATGGGTTTAGGTCATGTATAACGAACATCGATTAAAAAGACCAATATTGAAAGGAATTCTGGTAAATCGAAGGCGAAGCTCGCTCTGTTAGCTATAAGGCTCTACTGGACCACGCTGAACAAATATTCACACATATAAACGGTTTTAACGTTTACCAGGTGTGTAGTAATTGCATTCAATCCAACATTTATTTGGAAAGGTTTGTGAGTCAATTCACTATGAGTATTTACTCGATTGGAGGGAGAAGTGTTCGATATATATAAGACCTCAAACTAATGCTTTGGCTTTTATTACATTACTCTGCGAGGAATGCCTTGATTTGAAACGAAAACAAATGCTTTTCAGTAAAAAAGAAAGGTTGTGTGTATTTTTCCCCAGAATTAAAATTGCCGATGAAATGTTATCTCTGGCAATTAACATTTTTCCTGGAAGGCCTACGTGAAGCACAAAAAAGTACCAAACAATCTTTACTTAATTGCAGCTATTTCAAGGCACTGCAATAGACTCTCCGACAAAGGTCACTCCCCATATCAATGTCACTCCGGCCGACTTAATACTGAATAACTGTCGACAATAAAAGTGCAAGTATTCATTAAGATTAAAGGTCAAAAGTACTTCGATCAAAACACTTTACGACTAATTTCAGGTATTATCTCGAAATAATTCCCTTCAAATCTTCCAATTTTAGAAGAACAGAAAAGGATACCCGTGCATTCTGGCCTGACCTGTATTGCATTCACAAGTGGCACATACATCGGGCTTAATAAAGGTACTTTAAGGGGAGCTTTATTGACTGATGGGCTATGCGCCACATAAAGCTGCTAAGGTAGCTCCCTTTGAGTAATCAATCTGTGCAGGTTTTTATTGCGCTTGTCACAAAGCTTGTGATTGGCTGGAGATTTTAGTCCGACCCTTCGCCGACTACGTGTATCTTATCAGCCTTGCCCTGTCAACGTCCTGAGCCAATACGCACCGTCCGTTTGATAGACGAGGAGTCTGGTTCCACACTCTCCACTTTCCATACTTCACCCTCCTTTCCTTTTCTCTGCACTATGTTCTATCAGTTGGCGTTGTTCATAAGGTATCATGATCATTTATCTTATGAATGGATATGTGGGGAAAACAACCGCAAACGTAAAGGCGATAAAATTTCAATTTCAATTTCAATTTCAAACATTCTTTATTGTCTTTTTTGGTACAGAACAATCTTGGTTAATCTTGGTAAAATGTAAACATAAAATCCATATACCGTCTTAACATAGGAATCCTAAAAAACTATTTGTTCGGAAATGAGTCTGAACCGTCCCAGCTTGAAACTAGTACTAAAAGAGTATCAATTTCGGGAAATGCGTTTAACTGGTATATATTCCAATAGAAAATCAGCAATACTCTTGGTAGAATGTCCTGTCATGTCTGACAACGTGATCTAAAGCTACATTCTCAGCTTAAGAGTTACTACTTACTCATACTTACATATTTTCCTACCCATCTTAAAGTCATTTGACTAAGATTGTGGATAGTTTGACCCTATATTGTTGGGTGATTCAACTCCAAATTCTTGTATAAACATATATCGTAGAGGCAAAATTGCTAACGAGACTCCTATAGGTCAAACAATGTTTAAATTTAGCCTGATTCTTGTTGACGTCATAGCTGAGAAAGTAAGTGTAATAAAACTTCTGGTCAAACAATGTTTAAATCTAGCATGATTTTTGTTGACGTCATAGCTGAGAAAGTAACTTTAATAACACTTCTGGTCAAACAATGTTTAAATCTAGCATGATTCTTGTTGACGTCATAGCTGAGAAAGTAACTGTAATAAAACTTCTGGTCAAACAATGTTTAAATCTAGCATGATTCTTGTTGACGTCATAGCTGAGAAAGTAACTTTAATAACACTTCTGGTACAATCTCACTCATCAAAATGAAATTATTGCCCCCGAGCAATGTACCTCCCCACCACCACAGCCCATTATTGATGACCAATCTCCCCCCGACACCTCTTAGATGAGCCCCGTGGTTGATAGATGGCAGGCATTTGACAGGATTCAAAGGATAGAAGGTGAGGATAGGCGAACACATTTAAGGGGTAATGTAAAGTTGGCAATAAATACAGACTACCATTGACACCTTCTTAATTAAGTCGTGCACAGGTGATATTTCCTCCTGCGAAAAAGCCAATAACCCAGAGGGTTAAGAACGAACTTATAAAAGGCTTGGTACTGACAGCGTTCTATCAATAAAATGGGGAAATCCAAGTCAATTACATGTATAGACACATTTAGTGTTGAATTCGACTGCTTTCTATTAGGCTATATTAGTATATTAACCATTATCACACCACGGTCGGACATGTGCGATGTGTACTGACATCATTGATCGTACACAGGGGACTACATCAGGTCTCTCAATTAACTGGCGTTTATGGGATGACGAGGTCAATGATCAGCCCTCAGCGCAGAATTGCTTTTATATTTAAACCTGTAAAGTTTTGGAGATCTTAGGAAGTCTTAGTAACCTCAATCTTAGCGAGAGGAGAGGTGGTTCTTCTTTATATCAAGAGATGTGTTGCACTATGAATCTCTGTATTATAACACGAATTCTAACTTCTCCGGATGTCTATGAATTTAGCAAAGTGGATTATATGAATTGTATCAAAGAGAACATATATATGCTTAGGCATCATTATGAAATATTTTGTTGGACTGTTTATTTATCTATACACAATCTTATCCATCTTGAGCATGACAGACCCATACAATCAGAGGCTTGTGAATGAATTATTCACATTTCATGTAAAATTTATCTAAGTATTCTCAATATTTACATTACTTATCCTGACTGATAAGATCCAAGTTGTCGTTTCATTCTAGATTCATTGGATTGGATTGGAAAACCTTTATTGCAGATATGCTGCCATTAGAGAGGATCTCCAGCTTGTGGGAGCTTTGTGGTCCCTCAGTAGCATACATACATTACTGTCATGTGTAGGGTTCAACACTTCTCAGTCATTGACTGCCGAAGTTCAGCTACAAGAATTTTTTAAGCAATAATTTTAATAATAACAATATGGCATTATGGCCAACACATAATCATCATAGTAGTTTTTCGTCACATGATGTTACACAGTTACTGAATGAAATATTCCTTTATTTCTTTCTCGACCACTAACACGGGAGTCATAGACAACTTTCAAAATAGGCAAGACTTTCTTCATATTACAGAATTTAAAACTTTGCAAAGAATGTTTATCTTTCCTTGGAAAGAGATTGTAAACTCCCCATGACCGAAAATTAATTCTAGTTTGTTGACTGAATGGAAATAAAGACGAATTCAGAATTTACAGTTTGTGGTTTGAGGAAAGCTTAGTTATAATCCCTTTGCATCATGGGTGCTCCCGAATCTGCCGTGGGAATGTGAATTGCAGGAAAAGCATACGATAGCGCAATCGATGCCAGTATTCTCTGTCGAGAGCCAATGATGAGTTGATTGTTGTATTAGATAATTCATGACAGCCCGCCCAGATCCTGAGGGGAAACTCCCCAACCCACCCTATGAAGGTCATAGATTGACTCATGTAGGTTCTTTCCAAATATGATATCGGTAAGACGCGCCAAATAACCTGTTCCTAATATGTACCCAGCTGTATGTGCGTACGAGTCTGTTTGCAAACAATAATACAAGATGGTGTGTCAAAACGGAGCCACATGGAGAATGCAGATTAATTATTATTGCTACTTTTATTCTGGTAAATTATACCTTTTAAACAGGCCGAAAAAATACTATATTCATGCCTTTTTACAGGTACATAAATCACGAATCATAGTCTCATAAATAAGAAGTCGGAGGTATATATATAAATACAAGCAGCACATGTTTTTTCTTTACCCCCCAATAAATCAGAGACCGAGCACCCTGATTCTTTTGACGCGCCTTTCAATTTATATTCACTCACCCAAGGCTGAGGTGCCTTTGTGCAAAAGAACCAGATATGTGAAAGAATCATCCAATTTGGGGTTGGGCCAGGTATTGATCCTGTTACAGTTGTGTGTAGGTGGAGTTCTGAATCGCTGTGCCAGACCACATATCTAGATATCATAGCCCATATTTGACATGCTCTTTCTGGTAGATTATGACTGGTGGCATGTGTCTTTGGCTGCACTAATGATGTGTTATGTATCCAGATATATATGGGGCCGTTGAAGCAGATTCCTATAAGGGTTTGTAGGCCTTTGTGAAGATGGACAATATATCCATCCGAAGTGATGCTATATATATATCGTAAGGGACTTACCATCATTTATTTAATCGGATATTCTGTACCTTCATATTTGATAGGAACTATCACTATGCCGTTTAAGATACTATTGATTTAATTTAGCTATTTACTAAACTTTGCACACTTTCGACTTAAGTCTCTTTATTTCAATAAATTGTATTTTTATATTGAAATCTCCTGTTCTGCATATTGAAGTAGTGTATTAATTTTGATCATAGGCATGCATGTCCTTTCTACAAAGAGAACACTTTATTTTTGTTGACAATAGCAGAAAGGCAGAAAATGTACAATGTACCAACGACATCTAACGGAAGTTATTACAAGAAACAGTGAAAGAAATATATATATCGTATTTTTATTCAGACATTAGATAAGGTACATTAGAAAAGGAAAAGAACCCTCAGAAAACTGGTCTTCCGGGCCTCCCTTTAAATAAAATGTTCAGGTATATAAAATTGAGGCGTGAAATACAATATCGATCAATCTTGAGAGTGCTTCATTTGAGATAATTGGGATAATACCCAAATATGTAACCGATGTTATTCTCTGCAAAAATGATAAATGCCTATCATCTATCATCTACTATGTATGGCCATACTATATTGTCACTACCTTCACACCAACAAGGGAACAACTCAGGAAAGAACAGAAAAGATAGTTTTACTGCTACTTTATGATAAAGTAAGGACCTCTTGTGCAAAAGGCCACAACGAGATTCCTACACAGCCATTCAGTATTATGCCTGATTGAAACATCTGCTATACATAATGAAATACTGGTTAATACTAGGGAAGAGAAGGCTTATAAATGTCAGAGATAATGTGGGTACCTGATACTGTCCAGCTGACTGTCACACTCAAGCAGGACTTCCTAGTTGATAAAGCTGTCAATATCGAGTAAAGAGAGGGGAGTCCATAACTAAGTGACCACAGAGGTTAGTGAATCCGAGTGGTGTGTCAGAGAAACTGACCAGATGCTATGCCTGACATTTCGATTGATAGGAGCTAAGGTAACATCATTCCACCATATAACTGTCAGGGTATTCATAACATGTTCCATCTTGCTTACAGCTACTCTCATATTGGCAATCAAATGGAGGACGTTATGTTATTAATATCCTGATTGAAAGGTAACTGTTTCTCCCCAAAATAGTTCAAGCCGAGAATACGAATGTTCCCATTTTTAATTAAAAATGACAATAGGGGTATGATAGAATTACCATCTGTGAACAATGATGGGATATTTAGGTGAGAGTGTCTCTGAGGACCATGTAGGATGACATTTCCAATTAGTAATCCAGGGTAGTTATAAGTGCTTGATGACAAAGTTGGAATCACCCAGTTAGGGCTACGCAGTTTCAACTGCAACACAATGCCACTATTCTTATTTATAACCTTCATTACTCAGTTAAAGTCAAGCATTACAAGGAAAACCCTGTAAAATTCAATATAAATGATTGTTTTCTGGGCTTCTATAATGTGAATCTTAAAAGGTGTTTTCGGTAATATGCATGACATTTAAATCTTTAAAAGAAGTCAATGTGTTCAATGAGCTGTGGCATTTATATAAAGGTGTATGACAAATCCTACCGGCCAATCTAGATATGAATTGAATTATTCCTTATTTGCATGATCTTGCAGCAAATGGGTCGCTAACATCTGTAGAAGCAGCTAGGTTTTCCAGTTTGCAGCCAGATTTTTTCAACTGGCTTAGATAAAATTATGGTGACAGTGAACACAAGACAAACAGCTGATTAAATATGATAAATACGATATCGATATTACGAACTATATTTATTCATAAAATCTAATAATCCTACAGATAGTAAGGTGAATAGTAACTATGCGTACCACATAATGCCATTACCAAATATAATTGGAAGTTTGGACATATAAATAGCGTTTGAACTAATATCTAATTAGCCCACTTCCATTTGACAGTAATTTGACATATCTATTAATAAGAAACGAACAATCAGCTCCTGGCTCTAATTGTAATGATAAAGTGCTGCTCTCCATGCATGGTTGCCAGTTATTAAGCCTCAGTCTGAAATGTGAGTGTTGGCTTTGTGACCACAGGCTTACAAGTAATGCCTGATGTAACTGGACCTGTGCTTGGCCACTGTCCATCAAATGCCAAGCGGGTCATCTGGATGTTCGCCACTCACCCAGATCAACTTACACAGATGGCCTGTGTAAGGTAAAGCGTGGATCTGGCCTTTAGAGTGCCTCCCACACACAGCTGCTGCTCTGTTAGCAGCAGTCAGCAACATGTCTATGAGCGTCTCCCATGCACTGTCCGGGCCCAGGTCTGACTGCACGAAAACGGTCCGAATATGTCGGTGAATTGTGATAAACAAAATAAAGTGGTCATCTCTTACAGGATTAATGACTGACATTAAGGGGCTGTGGGTGCATTGTTCGGGCATAACAATGTACAACAGCGCACCAGTAGAGCTGTAATGGAGGTTATTAATCGTTTAATCTCAGCCTATGGTGGTTATAGCCATCCCACAACCGTTCAAGGCAGTGACTAAAGATCTTCAGGACATTCGATCACTTTTCATACAAAGACTAAGAGCTGTGATACATTATGCGGATAGGTTTAAACAAGAGAGGTAGGCTAGGTTAACCCCTAGTTCTTCAGATAACACACAATTGCAGGTTTATATAGTGTATTGAAACAGAGAGTTCAGAATGCTGTCTAAAATGAGGTTTTTGAAGTGGTTAACGTAGATGGCAATGGGATACTCCTGATAAATGAAAGCGTTCACGAAGTGTCATTACGGTGGTCGACAGCGGCGGACCCTCATAGTCCTCTTGTACATTAATAAAATTTCTTATTATTCTTTTATACGCCATTCCTCTTCATACCTATATTAAATATAAAATGCTTTGGTTGCCATCATATGAACTACATTTGTAATCAAAGCCATGATGATGTATACATTTGTATTATTTATACCCAATCTGGCTTCACTTAATGAAAACAAGGCCATATATCATATTTCACAAATGCCTCTGATGGAAAGAAAAAAACAAGGAGAAACATATCTTAATCAGAAGTCATGTACATCGGTGGTTGTATGTATCTCCTTCATGAAATATTTATATTGCGATTATGTATGAGATTGCTCTATGCGATTATGACTATTACATGTTCTATTCGAGGTTCTGCTATTGCAATATAACTTGGAAATAAATGAAATAAGAGCTACCTTGTCAAAAGTACTTATTAGGTTAATAAAAGTTGATATGTAATCATGACTAAATGCGTTATACGCGTGACCATAGTTTGGTTCTACCTTCAGGTATACCTTATAGGTACATGTGGATTGCATGTGTGCTGATCATATCTGTTCTGATTCCCTGTTCAAAAAGCTATGGACTGTGTATCAATAGATCAACATAATATTTATTTGATATATTTATAATTGTTAGTTATTGAGGAAAGAATAAGACGTTTCGTTGTTAAAACCGCTCATGTTTTATAAATTGTGTCTTTTGATGTTGTTGGTAAGAAAATCAGGGCCTTGTCATATATATAGATCTATATTTGGAAAAATCTTAGGCTGTATTGCATATAGTTCAATGGTGCCAATAAAATACCAGGACATAGCCTTGGGAAATGGTCTGATTTCATCGTTATCTTGGTTTCAATAAGCTTCCGTTTCAAGTGGCGCTCTATCAAGTCCCAAAGACCATAGGGAGAGAAATGCTCTGGATTGTCTGTACTTAACTGATATCATTTTCTGCTGAAACCATCAATTTGTCTTCATACGCCGTTATCTCACTATGACGTACTACTTTCATTTACAGGTCATGCACTGCCTGCGCCATCAGTGGAAGTACAAATGGGACTACTTTTGCGGCGACCTTTCCGCCTGGCCGCATCACAACTTCCGCCTAGGGTTGTACCGGTGGCGCCATCTGTGGGGCGACTGGTAAGAGCCACAACGGCGGCCCATACACCAAGTGCCGCCTCCTCGCTTTCTGGGGGCTGACTCGTCTTGTAAGTGAACATATATTCTGCTTTTTTTGTCTTTCTAGGAAAAACAATGCCTGCCTGGAATCAATAATTTATTTGACATGAATTGATGTCATGTATCCACGCAATAGAAGCGTATATATACGTCTTTGTGTGTTCCTTTAATTTTGGTAAGGGATGCCCATTTTTCTCGTGACTAAAATAGAGCGTAAATTTTCCTTCAAAAGAAAAGAATGAAAAGTGCAAAATGGCTCAAGTTAAAACCAAGAAAAACTACTTTTACAACTTTAGCAGTCATTTATGTGTTGCCTGACAGATGATATATGGTCGGGAACCTAACAGAATAACGTTCTGTCAGTGATGCATTGTTAATAAAAGCACCACTGAAAACTGTTTAGTTCTTGAGGTGGGGACCAAACTGAGGACACATTATGGCATAGAACTTCATGCCAGCTATTTTCACTGGTCTTGAACTACTAGCATTGCTATTGGAGTGCCTCTTTCTTTATTTCTTATAGCCTTTCACTCACTAGAGCAGTTGATGTATCGCACTGAAGGGCAACGCATCTCAGAATAATACTTATGACAGGGGAAATCGATGAATTAGAACTGTTAAAGCCAAGAATAGAACGCACCCAGAGTGTTGTCACAACGATACTAAGGTTCAAGCCATGACACCTACCACTTCTGTCCCAGACCACTGCTGGCCAAGCGTGGTGTGTGATTCAATTACCTATCCTCCCCTCCTCACCACTCACTTCCCATACACCCTCTTCCTTTCAGCCATGAGAAGAAGCATCTCTTGCCACTGAAGGACAAATATATATACCGACAATGTACCACTATCGAAGTGGGAGCAAACACAGTGAGAGGCATTGACCGGTGTCCCATTATCGCTAACATTTACATGAAGCGCTAGAATAACATAGTGCCCACTCCACTATGAAAAGAAAAGTTGTGTGAGTGTCCATTACGTTGGACTGACTTTACCATGGGTACCCTACCCTTGGGCAATTGGATTTTTTCCCCACTGTCCATGCACTGACCACTTGATGAAGAGGTCAGCTACAAGGTATCGAGTGGATATTTTAAACTACATCCCTTTGTAGTACCCCAATATTATCCAGTTTGGTTAACCATTAATACATTTGATCAGGGTTGGGAGAAATTCTGAAATTAAAGTCTGATGGGCATTATACACATCTAATTTATTCAAAGGCTTGGCTGAAAATCGCTATTTTATCAGTAATATCCTAAACATCTTGGCATCAGTATTGAGGAACGGTTCCAATAGTTAAAAGATTAATTCTGTCTCCTTTGGATTCGCCAAGAAAGTAGCATTTCTTTGTCATTTATCGATCATTGGTATGTCATTTGGCAGAGTACTAAGATGATAACGAATCGATTGCAACACAAGTATCCAATACAAAATCTAAGATTCAACTATAAACTTTTTATTTCATTGCTATCCAAATTCCCTGGAGACTTTATGACATGATGCAATGTGCACAATATAGTTACAATCGATTGAGAGCTTACAGATGCTTTACCATAGAACCCTGAGTTCTAATGATATAACACTGCGCCAACATAGAAGTGTAGCTATAGGGGGCGGGGGTAGGTGAGATATCGGTGGGTTAAAAGGCAGTACTTAAAGAGTTAGATCCATGACGTCAGAGACTACGTCCAAGGGTGTGTAAATCTACTACATACATATTGAAGAGGCAAGCACACCGACCATCATTGCGGGTCTTGGCATGGCACTCTTTGGTGAATTCTTTGGGCATCAATTGGACAATCTTTGCTGAATCATTTTATCGGTTTTTGCCTTATTTAATTAACAGAATTTGCTGCCCGCGTTTTTTTGGAACCCTTCCCTCCTAACAGGTTGGTAAATATCCACAGCAAACTTTTAAAGTTTATTCAATCAACCGCCGGATATTTTTTCCCAAGTGTACCCTGCAGAGTCACGCTGCAATACACGCAAATACTTGGATTGCCTTCCATACATGTTCCTTCAACTAAGATTAAATTTTTTAATTTATTTCTCCCCATGGAGGCACCACCCATAACATGAACAACACGGTTCATTTCCTGCATGGATTTTGAAGTCTTTTGATCACAAGGTGAAAAAGTTAACGCAGGGGCAGAGAAAACCGAGTATGGGCTAAAATTGATGCAATGTAAACATTGGTGAATCTCACACTTTTTAAACTTTACTTAGCCTGTTGACACCTCAGCTTTAAATAAAGTACGAGCAGTCGCCGCTTGGTAGGACTCGTCCGTTGCATTAGTTGTGATCAGAGTGTCATGGGCCTGAATGTTTGATGAGACAAGTAGACATGGTTTATTTCAACTCCCTTTTATCCTTCGATTGCATACCAAATGTGACATATGCCGATCAATATTTTATTGATGTCATTAAACCGTTTTCTTTAACAACCACTCACCCGAGACTGAGATCTACTTGTATATATACATAATGCTACATTTCAAATGCCTTTTCAGTGTTAAAGATGGGGAGGGGACATCTTTTAATGCATTCCTGGCAACGTTAATTAGTTTGTATCCTTATATATGCGCAGGGGGGCGTGGCCGTGTCGGATGGTGTATAAGGAAGAACGATGACATATATATCTAATATGAATATATAACCAGAGGCAGGAGTGCCGTTTGGGCAGCAAAGCACCTTTATTCAGTACCCAATACAATACATAGAATAAAAGAAAAAATTTTCAAGATAGGCAAAACGATGTGAGCGTTTCCGCGGCTGAGTTCAAAGTGGCTAGATCGAATGGGCGTGGCAAGGGATGGCGGGGCTCGGCGATGCTGATTGGCCGAACCCGCCGTGACGTCATAGATGAGAAGTAAACACAGCCACGTGCTGCGATATATGCGTTGTCAACCCAACTGTAGATATGCGCAGGGGGCGTGGCTGTGTCGGATGGTGTATAAGGAAGAACGATGACATATATATCTAATATGAATATATAACCAGAGGCAGGAGCGCCGTTTGGGCAGCAAAGCACATTTATTCAGTACCAAAAGCCCAAACACACTACAACGATGAGGAGATAAGAGCATCAATTTTCAACTCATGGTCCAATGAAGGAGATATATATTTTTCTACACAATCCGACCTCCAACGGCCTCTGTTCTTTATATCTGACAAGCAGATGCCTCTTGACGACATGTGAGTTGCAGACCCTCTCCTGAGAGAATGCATAGTAAAATGACCCACAATTCCAGCTCTAGCACACAAATCCGCAAGCAATGTATTCAAATAATTATAAGACATAGACTCTCCATTGGGGAGGCTGAATGCACATGAATCAGAAGGAAGAGACTTCCAGGCGAATATCTTCTTTATGTAGTATACAGGGCATAGCTCGTTTACTGGAGAACTAGCCACTGGGATGACGAATGGTTCAGAAGTAGTTTTAGAAGATTTCACAGCACAGGATAATCCCCATTTATGGAAGGAAATGTCACTCCGACGTATAGTGTGTGATGATTCAATCACATGGCCAACTCTAAGCATAGAGCGAAATAGAAATATATAAATAGTCCAGGCCAACACATGTTCATATAGTTCAAAATTCAATAGATGAAATAACTTCTTGAGATGACGAGGTAACAGTGGAAATGCTGGGATCACTGCTGAACCTAGGAGTTTGGCGATGCCCTTGAGCAGAGATTTCAGCACAGGATGGGACATCGAAGAGCATGGAATGTTCCTGATTTTTGCTCCAAAAATCAAACCAGATAAATAGGTTATAACAGATGAGTGTTTCATCAAAGTTGATAAAAAAGCTGCATACATACACAATATATCAATGGAGATATAATCCAAATGAGATTTATTTTCTGATATAAACTCAGAAAAAACACTCCACTGTCTTGTACATTGCTTCAATGTCGAATCAGACACCGATAGGGTTTGTAGATATGTTACTCTCCTCCTCCACTTGTCCCAGCCTAAGGAGTGAAGATAAGAATTCATCAGCACAACACAATCCAGCTTGCTTCAGACATACAAGCGAGTCAGGAGATTTAAGCAGATATGGTACCCTAGAGAGAGTATCAGCTAATAAATTGTTTTTCGTATTAATATATCTAGGAATTAATTCAATGTCGAATATAAAGGTTAACCAGTAGAGCTCATATAGCCACTGCATTGCGCGAAAACTAGAACTGGAACCATTCGTAAGCATGGCAATAACTTGTGTGTTATCAATGAAACACATTATGGCTTTTCCCTTGAATATTTTTGCCCACCTTCTCACGCCTACCAAGATAGGAAATAGCTCCTGTATATTTATGTTGGATGCTATCCCTTCTTCACTCGGGCGTGAGACAATATGGCCACACTCGGAGAAATCTGGTTGCAAAATACTGTCTTCCCATGTACCAGCAACCCAATCAGTGTTCAAGTAAATGCCAAATCCCTTTGACGAAGCGTCAGATACCATTGGGTGGGCGTATATATCTTTTTCCAGCAGACGACGACCGTTAAATGAAGCAGAGAAAGATTTCCACCACATTAAATCCTGACGAAACATGGGAGAAATATTCACATGCCTCAAATGCTTAGAAATCACAAGTTTATACAGGTCGAATAAACGCCTGCAAAAAGTCTTCCCTCCTTTATAGACAGTCGCAGTGGCTTATGTATCCACACACACTTTCTAGCTGTTTCTTGGAAATCGACGAGGAGTTCTCTAAAGATGAAAGTGTATTGTGAAGCTTGATGATTTTTTCTTCTGGCATAGACACAGACATTTCCTTTGAATCTATGTCAAAGCCTAGATATCTGCAGGTAGAACTGGGAGATGTCACCTTTTGCCACGCCACATAGAAGCCTAAGAAACGCAACACACCTGTTATATTGTCCCTTACTGCAGTACAGCCATCGTAAGACAAATCACATGTAAAAAAATCATCCAAATAGTTTACAACTGGAATATGGAAAACATTTCGTATAGAGTCAGTCACAAAATTGGAGATATCATCAAAATAGCAAGGCCCTGTACGGAGGCCAAAACACAACCTGTTGTCATAGAATAAGGTGTCTATCCCATCTAGGGACCATCTAAAACCACAATATTTTCTGTGTTCAGGGTTAATAGGGACAGCTCTGTAGGCAGATTTAATATCAATGACTGCCATGAAACAATCTTTCTCGATTAAATTTACAGCATCATCTATCGAGTTGTAAGAGAAAGTACGAACCAAATTACTACATTGGCCGTTCACACATATACCTTCAGGTCTGGAACAGTCGGTGATCGAACGGATACCCCCATCAGGCTTATTCACAGCACCCAGGGCGTGGATACATATAGAAGAAACATCAGCGATAGAAATAAAACCTTCTTTCAGTTCGTTAGCAACTATTTTATCCATATTTTGTTTAGCTGTGGGCTCCAAAATCGAAGCATAATTCGCACAGTCGTAACCCTGTACTGGGCCATCTACGATATCAAAACCGTCACAAATGCCATAAAATACATGAAGATATTTTTCCACCATATAAGAGCCTTGGGTGAAAAGGCAAAAGGCAAAACGACAAGGTTTAAGTTGAGTATTGACGTTAGCTAAGGAATGACTGCACGTACAAATTCCATGACCACAACTACCGTAAACGGGGACAGTACAGCCACCCGGCGAAATCGGAGCGGTGAATATTAAATTATCTCCACTATCGGGAGAACCACCGTCAATATTTTTGGAAATTTTACTGAAAATGTCGGAATACATACATTCATGAACAAATTCCGGGTAATGATGAGTAATCGAAGTCGTAGGAATTAAATCTTTAATAAGTGTCGAAGTGTCTGAACTGACAGATTCCAATCCGCTGTCGGCCATCTTGGACGCACCACTTCCGGTGTCGCCAAGACAACCATTTGAAGTAACAAACTTTTCTTTATCACAGATTTCCAACAAACTATGGTTATTACTACGAATTAAACCTCGATTACATGTTAATTCCTATTTGTTTGATTTCCCTGATGGGCAGGTTCTAGCTGAATGTTCACCTTTCAGGCAATTGGAGCACTTGTGTGGGTATGCACATGGTGACTTTACACAGCCGGAAGAAGAGTTGAACTTGAAACAAACTTTTTGTTCGGTGTTTACCTTTTTCTTGATCGCCGACTCAGCTACAGCCTTTTTAGAATTCACGAACGAGTAAAATCGGAGAATTTCAGCCGGTTTGACATTAGAAAAGGCTCCAAGACCCTCCTTATTTGCTCTGGTACGAACACACTTGTCGTACAGGACACTAGTTTTCACACATCGTTACTGTATGATTCACCACGCCAGCCAACTCACTATACGGCCTCTCATCCACTACTAGCTTCGATATTAGGCGTAAATTCAGCAATAATAATGCTTCAAATGAGTCAATGTCCTCACCCTTATCAAGATGTGTTTCGTGATCAAACGGCTTGGATGATCCAGCAGACCTCGAGCGACGACGAGAACGACGAGCAGACCCTTGGACATTGTATATTGAACTTTCTACACTTGAAGCCCTACTACGTGAACGATGCTGCTCGTTGAAGTGGATATCAGAATCACTGTTGACGATCTTCGGGGGAATGACGCCCTCCGATGACGATTTATTGACGACTTTCTCCTCCACGGTATGTACCAACTTGTTAACCAGTCCTTCCAGCGCAGCCATACGGCTATTCATAGCTCTTGTACAGGACAATCCGACCACGCCCCCATGGGACTCATTACACGCCTCACAATGTTTTAAAGTCCTCGGAGCCATCATGAACAAACTCAATATAGGCTAAAAAATTATCAAGATAGGCGAAACGATGTGAGCGTTTCCGTGGCTGAGTTCAAAGTGGCTAGATCGAATGGGCGTGGCAAGGTGGGCGGGGCTCGGCGATGCTGATTGGCCGAACCCGCCGTGACGTCATAGATGAGAAGTAAACACAGCCACGTGCTGCGATATAGGCGTTGTCAACCCAACTGTAGGAATTTAATTGATGAAAAGGCGACCTCCAATTGGTTGCATGTGGTCTGTTTGGATTGGTTCAGTTATGTCATGCGTCATAATCATTATAAGTCAACTTCGTCAAAATTTCAACCATTAGTATAGTAGATTGAATTGGCAATGTTTAGAAATGCTTGTGTTGTATCCAGCGATATGAAAATAGCCTGTGGCATGATCAGTTGAGTACTCATCTGTGAAACCATTGCGTTCAATGGGTTTCAAATGAAAACAGGCTACAAATGGAAAAGGGGTATAATCAGTTGTATTGTGGTTATGCAACGATACACCCGTAATTAAATCGTGTAGCTAACTGGGTGACTGTGATAAATATAATGTGATATATCATTATGGCTGTTAAAGCTGCATTATTAGCTATTACGACAGACAGATCTAACAAAATTTACACATCGTTTGACCTATAGGACTAAATTCATCAACATTCTGCTATATCTATCTGCTTATACAAGAACTTGAAGTCAAATCAGTCGAGAGAAAATAAGTAAAACCACCACAAGAAAGGATTTCGCCAGGTCTCCGAAATATGAATGTGGACCTTATGAAACCCTGCAGCAAAAACTAACCTGACAAAACCCTCCAAAGTTCTGGTCAAATGACTTTTAGATGGTTTGGAACCAAAAAGTAGAAAACGATATATCTTTTAATCAATGTTAACTAAGAGTGCAGCTTTAAAAACATTCCTCAGTTGTCATCGGTGAGAAGCTCTGGGTGCTCACGAGGTGCTCACGAGGCATACCCAGATAAGGGTAGCGGTCTCTCCCATGATGACGGAGGTGGCTGGATGCAGGTGTTGCAGGTGGAGCTGGGTAAGAGTGGCTATGTTGTAGGGGTTTGACTCAACATCATCTAATTGCTCACTGGATGTCAAAATCCTCGTGGCCCTGCTGGATGGGAGGGTATACTCATGCCCCAAGCCCTACAAGTCTCGAACCTTATTATGATGATTATTATAGCTTTTATTTCCGCCATAAAGATGATCAAATTATAGTGTAATCTATGGGCAGGAATATGGTTTCCCACTCTGTGATATTCGGGTGTACCATAACATAATTTGTTATATACACATCCCTCTTGAGAGGTGCAATAAGTGGGGTGCCATAAAAATATACAGTTTATGGTACGCATACTATAAACAAGTAGTTGTCTAAACATAGCTCTCTGTTGATATGCTTCGCTCTTGGCTCTTGGCTCTTGGCTCTCAGCAAAGCAGGTCAACAAATTCACGCTGAGTGAAATGAGTCGGGAGTGCTTGGACTATCTCTGATACTTGTTTAATATTTTTTCAGTGATATCTGATGATATATGATAAGATTTTATGCACACATAATTAATATAGAAAGGAACTCGCCGTCGTCATTGAAAATTTATTGGACTGGATTTGTCCGTGTAAGCACTATGCCGATGCTTACACGGACGAATCTCGTCCAATAAATGTTCGATTACTGACAGTTTGTTCCATTCTCTCTATAAGTCTAATAAAGTAAGAGTTTGAACATTACATCACGACCAAGGAGAGGGCAATTGGGAAGAAGTTATTCAACAGATCAGTGTCAAATAATTATGTCATTATTCAACAAACTTCAGTAAGTTTATAACTATGGAGTTATAGAAGGAAGAATATACTATGTGATCCGTGATTTGATCTTTATATGATCGAAATATTACATCTACATTGAATTAAATGTCATAACGTATTCATGTGTTTTGTGATTTCCTTCACAGAAAATGTGAATGAAGATGTCCTCTCAACAATGTAATTCCTTTTAAAATCGTAACTTTGTAACACTAGCCATATGATGTCGGGGGAATATCCTAATACCATTACATCAGCAATTAGCTAAATTCTCCCTGCGCACGTGGGTGACATGGGACCCAACAGGCTGACTCGTTGCTCAACACAGACCATTTTACTGAGCAAGGACTTATTTGATTCCTGACTTCAAAGTTCCCCTGGCTCATCATTTGTTTAAGTGATGTTCGCCCCGTTTGCCCGAGGATATAGAGATTAAACATGGCATCCAAAAACTCAAACTGCACACTGTGCCTTTGGAAAATGATTACAAAAGCCAGGATATCTCAATGAGCAGGCATTTAAATGTATTAACTTAAACCATTCGAGATTTACCATGAAATGCAATTAAAATATGAAAAGGCCAGCACCTGGGACCAGATTCATTCTCGTATCAAATGAAACCGTTGTAAAAGAAGCATTTATTTCAATTTGTGATTGTGCACCCTGAATCTTATTTAAAAAACAACCGGTATTCAATGCAGGATTTCTCCTAATGGACAGCATTGCCAGTTGTAACAACCAAATTGAAAGAGACAGTGGCCTCTATATATAATGGTGCAGGGATAAGTGCCAGTGTATAAGATATCTAGCAATAATTGCTATATATATGAACCAGAAGCAGAGAGGCGAAATGTAATTCAATTAAATCTGTCTAAAGTAAACGTTCCAATGACTTTGCAAACGCAGGATCGGAACCAAAATCATCATCCCTGCAAACAATACAATGGAACAGTTTGGTATATCACAGTGGCCTTCGTTACATAAATACGCCGAGGACGAAGCTCTCATGATTGTGGAATGTTTGCCCCTCATGAGCGTTAAGATAACAATCTAGGTTGTATGCTTGTAGGCCAACCTCCCCCTGTGGTCGCCACTCTGGGGGCAGATGGAGCCTCGGTTGATAAGGCAAGTCCTATTGCTAAACCTTGCATCCATGAGGATTCATTTATGCCACTGTTGACAGCGATCACCAGTGGTGGAGCCACTCGAAAATGTGGCCAAATATTTGCTTTTACTTATCAAGCAGTTTTGTTCCAATTGAACTTCCCTCGGTTATTCACTTGGCCATCGTTATATTTTCCCAAGTGGACATACTGTTCTTCCCTTGGTCCTTCATTGACTTAATCTTGTCGCACACTTCATCGTTTGAATCATTTTATCCCTCCATCTAATTCTGCGTCATTTCCTTTTGCCCCTTAATATCTGGTCATTGACTAATCCCATGCCTTTGTTAGCCCTGTCTAGTGATTATTTTATGAAAAGTATCGTTTGGAATTCTGAGAAACATACAATCTTCTGGCAGTTAATTAACATAGAAGAAGAACATTTCCTTTGAAATATATCAGTGAATTATTGAATGGTATTATATAACGTAACAGTTACAATATTAATGTTGTTAATTAAATTGTGTTTTAGTCTTGGTAAAATCTATTGAAATCTCAACGCCAGGTGTAAATAAGACCATTGCATATTCAAAGCATTGCATTCTACTGCGTCTCTCTCTCGGAACGACATATATATGTTGGCCACTAAACAAGATGCAAGTCGAGGGTAGGAATGACTGCATATTGTGTAGACTATCAGATAATCCTGATCAGTTCAATCGATCCCATTGATTATCCATTGATTGGTTAGCCTGTTGTTGACACTGCCCTTCTATCTGTGTAAGGGTTATTACAACCCAAACCCTGCAGCTTTTCATCTCACCCACATTACATTTATAGTCTAGTCATTAATGATATTATTATTGAATTTATTGCCAAAACTGGATCCGATCACTATGTAACCAATGATGATAGTTCATGCACATTTATCTGAGTGACCCATTTTATGATTGATGAACATGCTATATATAAATCACTGTTTCGATATTGTTATGCTATAAAGGATACATTATCGTGTATAGCATATTAGAATGCCAGTATTTCATGGCATCGAAATAACTGTACACATCAGGTCTTGGTCCATGATTGTTAATATCCATGATATCGTATGGGAGCATCAACAATGTTGGGATATTTACTTATTACAAATAGGTTCTTATTTTATATGATCGAACCACTTGCTATCTGACGGATAAATTAATGAATTATATTCATGAACTGCTACAGGTAAACGCATCACAAAGTTGTCCTCTCATAGAACTTAGAGCCAATTAGTTTCTGATAAAAGTTCCTTTGCAATTCCTTTGATTTGTCAAATGGGTGAAGATCATGGGAAGTTTATTTCTGATTTATTGGTCGATAAATTCATGTTAAATGTTGGTTTAACAATCAGACGAGTGGGACCAAGCTCTGAAAAACATCAAACTGCTTTGTTAGGCGAGAGGTATGGCAGGTGGACCCTTTCTCTCACAAGTGAAGCAGCTGTAGGCAAAATGTTTTACTTCGACTCACCAGTCCAGAGATATCTCTATCACACAAAATTGGCCGTTATGTCCATTCAAAATTAACTTATTGGGGGAAATGGTGACACAGATGCATGGGGCCCAAGAAAACAAAGGACATATGAATGGATTTATGTCCATCTATGTTATCTGTCCGTACATAAATCGACACCGTACGCGGAGAACCACTGAAGGATAAGTTTTGAAGAAGTATGACACATGAGGTGCAGAAACATGGTTTCTATCATATATAAGATACTTATAACATACCAGTCGTTTCTATGCGATATTGTATTACGTTCGTTTATATATAATCATAAATGTGATTATAGTCTCTTCAGGGAATAGGAACACAGAATAAAACACACAATATAATGTGAAACCATTTAGAAGTCTACTTCATCGTTTACCTATTACCAGCTCCTATGTAAATCTAAGAGATCACGATCTCGTGATGATTCGCAGAAATACCCTATATAGATGATACCAGTATTAAATACAGTATCCTATGAAAAAAGATCAACTATTTGTCACGCAAAAAAATATTGATCCCGTTTTGAAGGCTGCATTCATTGATCTTTATATGGGATATGGGACCACGAGGGATTGGCAACCCCCTTCCCTTTCCCCTTCCCCTTCCGCTCTTGTAGAGTGTCCGAGTCAATATTGAATCTTACCGGAGAAGCGATTAATCCATTAAGTCTGAGAGCCCCCTCAAGTGATCTCTGCTTTTTATCATTTTGCTGGCATTTTTCTCTGCCCTACTCAGCGATGTTTCCCTGCCTCAGAGGCTGCATGGGAATGTATTTTCCTTTCCTTTAGTAAAAGCCCTGTCATCTTTTCATAGCAGAAGCGAAAGGTTTCTTTGTGTATAATGGAGTGAATTAATAGGTCCATGTAACAAATACAGGAGTTATCAGAATTCATGCTGACGTAGGGAATCGTAAAAAACCTTGCTTCATCGTTTATTCAAATGCACAAGTTTATGAGTTCCCCCACCTTGATGCTCATCCTTTCTCTATACTGTTTTATGCATTTAGAATCACCATGTACGTTGATGTACAGGCTCATGATTCTGACAATGAAACCAATATTTGTATATGGTTGGCTTTCAATTAAAAAAGTATGATACATCCAGGCGCCATAGAACAAATAAATATATAATGTTAATGATAAATTCAGATTTGTTATGATTGGTGCAATACTTGGCGTCATTTCCCCATGAATAAAAGAAAGACTTGGCCACAAATACTCAATAATTTAATAAGTTCTATTTCTAGTCGACGCCAACACTCCGAAATCAATTTGTGCATGTAAATCCAATAGGACCTACCAAGTCGATGACGCAAGTTCAGGTTCTGAATTAATTAACAGCTTTGTTAACCTCTGCATTGGTAGGGCACGGTTGCCTTGATGTGACTTGTATTTATAAATAAGACACTTTATATCTATTGTGAATTATTCAATGATATACTGGAATATGCTTAAATAGAGCGTGGAAACTATTAAATCATCTAACCATCAACTTGTAGTTAGTTAGAGTAAATGAGAGAACCGACAAATCACACTCATTTCTGGTATAATTCTAAACTGACTAATTGCACTCTTTTAAAAGGACAGTTTCATACATGATAGAAATGATATTTTTAAAAACAACTCTGATGATATGGCATTCCTGTGTTGGGTTCAATTTGGGCGGACATCGCGACAAATCTCGCCAGAATGTGAGGCCATGAGAAGCGATCTCGAGTGATGCGCTTGGCCTTTGATGCGAGGAATGGAGAAATGTGATTGATTAGCGATCGGGATTCAATGCTCACTGCCTCTCCTGCCTGTCGCCCTTGACCAGCTTAATTTATTGTCAGGCATTCACTCAACTCCAGGCGTTTTGTGAAAGAAGTTTTTTCTAGAGATAAGTTGGATAAGTAAACCACTGGATATCTCTAGGCTGAGCCTGATATTATGTACAGTGTTTGAATGGGCAACTTTGTACCAAGTAAACTGATATATATTCTCGCAGAGAAAGAATTGCGATTTAGAAGTGGTGTTGTTTGCCTAGACTTTTCTCACAAAGTTCTTAAATCACAAAGACTTTCACAAGCGACGCATCTCAGGGAAATTCTTTCGTCCTTCTGTGGCGATAGTTCTAACGGCATGTGGGAATGCAGGAGACCTTTCTTTCAATAGCCAGGTATAGAAGTTTGAAAGGAGACAGCACGTAGTGATACGGGATAGTTTGCAGTTGACGCTGGCGACACTACAAATACGAATATATGAGCTGTAAAATATATTAGCGCACATTTGACAATATGCGGACAACAATATCACATTTAGCATAACTATGTCGGTGTATAGTCGAATTAATAAACATTGCTTCTGATATAATAGATGACTACAAGTCGATCCGCAGTCATTCATCCAAAATGTTTAGATATCATTTTTCAACGACATTAATTCTTAAATGCGGAGGAATGTCAACGCGATGAAATAACATCAAGTTTAGATTCGACTGAGTATTATTCTGCAGGCCGTTTTGTGTTACATGTATGTTACAAGTTGTATACCAGAGTGGCGATTGGCTTTGGTTAGTAATGTAACGCTACACCTGACAATTCTATTGCCCATTATAGGGAATCAAACATATAGATCTAAATCAACTCCGCGCAAACAGTATTGTTAACCTGTTTTAGAACTCTAACGCCATGTTCTCTTTGGTGCGTGATCATGCAAAGGTTTAATGCTGCATATTCTATTTTTTATTAGAAAAAAAAGAGTTTGCGCACAGAAACTCTGGCGATGATGCTTACATTAGCTCCATTGTATGCCATTAATGCGAAAGTTATGTTTGCATCGGTGCACATTTAAAGCACGGTAATGCATTGGCCATCAGCGAGTGCGATTGTTATATCAGTCGGCCGCATAATGCCCCTCGAAATGGTGCTTGACTTCACGGGAAATAAAATCTCTGTCATAAAATGGATTTCAGGCCTTCGATCAAGATGGGATCTCATGGCAAACCTTTCTGGTGAATTGGAAATTGGCAGTAAATTATTGCAGTTAGTCCTGCTAATCAACCACGATTTGTCAATTGTCGGAACTTATATTTGAAAGCATGATTAAGCTAGTCTCCTAAAATATTAACCCCTGTTACTACTACCGTATAATAAGTCTGATTAATTAGTCATTTGGTTCTGTTAATGAGGTTAATTTTAAATTGATGATGGGATAATTAGAACCTCCCTACTGGCGTATCTAGGCGCCAATACTGCGTTTTTCCAGCACAATAATAATCCATTAACTTTACATTTATGGGACGTTGTAAGAATTGTATTCCCAATTTATTGAGCAAAGAATATCGACATAAATGTGTGTATGTTATGGACTACAAAGTAATACATATCATATACAATCAATTTTCCTACCATTTTTTATGTTACCGAAATCATTTTCACTAAATCTTATAGAATCCAAATTTTAAATCAAACTAATATCTAATATTTAGATGAGTGAGCTCCATTTCATCCTTGCACGCAGGTGCCCCATTCAAGAGCCATGTCCTGAAAATATTCTCATTGCATAGATTTTCAAACCAGGACGCTGTTATCGAAAATTCAGATGTAAACGGTCTATTACCACACCGCAAATATCATATTCGCGTGGGAAATCGGCGTAAAATCAACCGATACTTGTTCCATTAGAATTCCCAACTCGGAGCAGTGAGCAATCAAAGCTCAGATTAATTGATATATTTTGACTCAGTTATTTATATAGCGATTTAGATTTCCCCTCGAGCAACCTTACTGAAATATTTATGTACATTTATAATGAGACCTCTCCGTCTGACCAGTAGACTTCGTTCTTTGGGAAGGGATTAGGACACCTTTGGTCACCCGATTACCCAACAAACAAACGAAACTTTATCCAGATGTTTGCAATACGTCTCCGACTGACATATTGTCAAGGTCATGATCCTGAGGATATAATTAGAATTGGGAGGATGATCTTTGATCGACTGTTCCAGGCTAAAGAATCACCCGTACTCACGCTATACTGAAGCCAACACAATTTCCCCCAGGACCCTTATAATCCTTAAACAATCAATCGATCATAATAAAGCGAAGGTATGTGAAGCAAATGCCTTCATTTTCCGTCCCCCCCTCTTCCAAACGAACACCCCCTTTATAGGACATTGATTCCATGCAATTCTCTTGGTTAAGATGCTATTGTTCCCAGGCTTGATAACTAGCTCAACATTGCGAATCCTGAACAATGTATAGGACCCCATAATTGCGCGACTAATATTCATCGTCAGCCACGTGCATGTGCCTCTTAAAATTCAGACCTCGTGAACTAATGCATAAGCCGCATTCAAATGATAAAGATCACACAATCAATTTTAAGCCTCCAAAATACATTTAAATTATGAAGCTTATATAATAAGTTAGGTTTTAAACTTTGGACTTTCCTTGATTTCTTTAGTCTTATTTAGTCTTGAATGAGTCACTTGCCACTAAAGCATTTTATATCCTGAATCTGTTCTAAACTGGGATAAGGAAAGAAATACTTTAAACAAGGTGTTCAGCCCCATAAATGAAGTAAGTGTTCTTTATCGTGCATTCTATATCCCACAACGTCAGTATAACTGATGTATTTCGCATTTTAATCAGGGTAACAGCCTTTAGTATTAGGCACAAAAAGGCAGTATCGAATAATGAGTCTGCTCTTAAGTACGATAGCAGTTCCTGCCAGCTTCCCATATATAGAGTTCACAAGAATAGAGATGAACCATCAAAACTAGTTCACGTATTTTGCTGTTGTCTACCAACTACAGTTACTTATTAAATATAATTGATATTATATAAATGATCTTCCATGGCTGCTACTCATTTTTCATCATTATTGATCCAAATACTTGGACCCATATTCTTAAAATTAAAGAAAAACCACTGCGTTCATGTATCAAAAATTGACCTTTAAAGACTAAATTCTTCATACCTATTCAACCGTGCTAGGAATTATTGAGCTAAATGCATTAACTTGTGGTTATTAGGCCGCTGTTAAACCCTTTAGTGACCTTGTTTCCTCTTCTGCGCGCCAGAATTTTCCCCTGCGTCCCGGAAGTAGAATATGTGCACTACATATGCGCATCACGTTGGGAATCTTGATTGTTCTCATTTCCTCCAGGGCCACTTAAAAGCATGTTTTATCTCTGGAAGCAACTTGGGACATTTTATGGGTTCGTCTATGATTACATGTTACCATAAGGGTTTGCATGCAGAGAAATGGTCCTAACCCACGCATCCCTCTAATATTGGTGGCCTATGCGCTGTAGTCGTCTTGCACTCTTCTGACAGTTAGTTTAATGGAATTCAGCAGGATTTGTCTCACTAATGAAGAGGTAAGTCGCCGCTCCATTTGTCTTCATGACAGCATAAAAGCTCCAGCGAATGTTTATGAGAATGTGGTAGCAATTATGACAGAAACACCAAAACAAGTAAAATGTTTTGAGAATAGTTTATGTTGGTGGGGCGCTAGTCTTGAGATCCATCAAAGTTGAAGAACGACTACTGCATCAGATAATGCCTACACTATTGCATTTTCTAAAATAGATACATTAGTGTACCTCTCTTCCTCTGAAGGCCGATAATCCTCAAGAATACATATAGGATTTATTTAAAATACTTGTATTTTAATACCATGCAGCATTGCGACAAGGCTGTTCTCCTTCGAACAGGTTTCCAAGCCCTTTTGATATATCTTACAAATCTTTTATTAGTAGTGGAAAATATCACTTTCGTCAATGACTGAAAATAATTCATTATTATGTTTACAACTTTAAGGCAATAAAAATAAAGCATATCATGTGGGTACATACAGGCAAGTACAAGTCTCTGAGCTAAGTTACATAGATCTAGTATAATTCTCATCTAACCAGATTGAGTATCCTGTAATAAATCTCTTAAATTTCTTGGAATCTACGATTTCATGGGCCTCCGTTTCAATGTGGTTATATCACAGTATGGCGTATTCATCCATTACAGTTCTCTGTATATCCTAGAATGCACATGTAGAGACTTTGAGGATTAGGAATGCTCTTTTAAAGTAATTAAAAATCCCCCCCCCCCCTCGTGAGATCAACAAGATTAAAATCTGGTTTGAGTAGATTGGGCTGGAAGGCATTGGTCTTTCGTTCCATATTCAAGGATTTTGGGATTGACATTATGTTTTCATGAACTTCATATGGGTTCGTTTAATGGCACCTTGATTAGAATCAAGCAATATATACAAACCATAGTATTGAGCAAACCGTAAGAATTACCCGATAACATGAGGGAACGCTTGCTTCCATTTTACAATCACTGCTTAACCTTTGTTCCTACATAAACATCCCTCGGCTGTTTTGATACATTAATTAAATGGCACTCGCATACGTTATAATTAGATCCGAGTCAACCAAGAAAGTTTGAATAGATGTCTTGGTGTGGAATTGGTTTACCTCGTTCTGAGACTTCTTCTGAGAGTAACTTGGGTTACTTCGGGTCTTGGTCCCGCCATGGTAGTGTTCAAGAATCCTAATTTTGAAAAGTTTAAAACCTCACTAGAGAACAATACAGTTAACAGAACAATTTAACATACATAAATCTATACAATTTGTTTAAGGGTATGTTTGTGTGTATAAGGAACCAGTTTAATACATTGAAGTTGGTTTGTGACAACATATTCTCACCATTTCCAACATGAAATATAAAACGATGAAATATATTGAAGTAGACTAATGTAGTTAATGTTCAATATGCCATTGATAGCATGGGAAGGCCAACATTATGTTGACAGAGCTAACCTTTCCCCCAACATTGTGTTTGATGTATGCTTAACGGGAAATACTGATATATTGATGGTATAACCCACTGGAGGTGACGGAACGTTCCATAATGTGAGGGCCACGTGTGGGTATTTTTGAGTTTGATGAATAGAAACGTCGGCGAATTATGTATAAACAATGGTCCACAGCGATACCAATGTGTGGATATGGTATCTGGGAAGCCGGGACACAGGTCTGGTAAATCCAACCCATTACACCAGACTAATCAAATGATATGAATATAATATATGTCCAATACAACATTCAAACAATACATATAAATAGTTAATAAATACATGTCAATTGATTAGATATGATTAAACCCTGAGAAGTCATTAACAGATATAACACCCAGCCTTGGCTATGGTTGTGTAACTAGCTTGGAAGCTGACTTACACTATGAACATGTGGATGGCCTTGTATAAGAGACTTACTAATCTAGATAAGGACATGGGCGAAATTGATATTTAACAATACCTACAACCGGTTTTGGATTGTGAACATAAGTTCTGGAAATGACTAAATAATAACTATGCGCTTTATAAGGGGTTGGGGTTGTAGACCGGATTAGCGGAATCGGATAATCGTTTTTCCTTATGTGTCGTTAAAATGCTGGCACTGATATTTTAATGTAATTTCATATATTATATGCATGATGAAAGATTCTTCAGTGTAAGTGATATATATCTTCAACATATAAGGTCATGGGGCATATCCGAATATTATTTTGATGGTGTAGAGTTTGAGAGATTTCTTTGCAAAGCAGGCGCGATTATTTGTACTTATTCTCTACTATTGATGATAATATGACGATATTCAGCGTATATGCCATTAGTCATTGTCGGTTGGTATTGCTATTTGTATCTCTTTGTGGAATACATATGAGGACGATTGTTCACATGTCTTTTTATAAGTGAATGTACATATATGATAATAATATGTGTAATTATAGTGCTATATAAATTGATTGATGACTGATATATTTTGTTGCACTAAAATGTACAAAGGGGAGTATAACACATATGACATGATTATATGATATAATATTCGACTCTTACTAAAGTTCATTAAAATTGTCAAAAATTAACATGATCAAATTGATTTTGGGGGTCATCAAAATGTGTGTATTTAACAGTTTAACATATTTTGTAATAAATCTAAATGATAAGAATTCAATATTTCTATGCGAAGATTTCATATAATATTAGTCCAATTGATATCAGTCCAATTGTACGGATAAAGTCGCCTGAAAATGTACTATTTGCCTTCCCCAATTCTCTCAAATATATACGGAAACCCAGAATAGTCACTAAATATCTTTTGAAATTGGTAGAACAAAATATGAAAAGGTATTGAAAGTATGAAAAGGTTTGGGCTTCCGTACAAATAACACAAGTTTGAGACAGTATTGATGTTCAAAATAGAGGTCAATGCAAAAGAACAGATTCTTTTCGATTCACTGGGATGTATATAGCTCCATATTGTGCACCTCTAATGGATATGCCTTCCTTTTTTGTAGGCGTTGCCTCCTGCCAATGCCGGTTGGGGTGCTGACCAGCGTGAAGGGAAAGATGCGCCTGGGACTGGAGAGCTTCCTACTCGCTATGGTCGTTCTTCGCGGATTTATATTGGGCCAATCTGCTAAAAATATGACCGGGTATCTATTGTCATTGAGTTTCTTTTCCACTTAAATTAACCAAAATCATAACTTTTGTCTGACGGGAAAATATCAATATTTGACAATTACCAGTAAATATAATATTATTCAGTAAGGCTTTGTCTAATTAATGCACCTTAATAATTAGTATCAAGATTTTGTTGTATCTATACTGCACAATATTGGTGAGAGTTTATTATCAATTATTATAATTGGCCGTAGACTTATACCAAATTATATAACGAAAATAAGCATAATCTATACTTTTGGACTGGACTGAGACTTTAAAAGGAAGGATTTTTGAGCGAAATAATTCACAGTTGTAGTCTTCCCCGTGGGAAGATGGGAAAGTTTGCATGGTGATGACCTACAAGGGGAATAATGTCAAAGACATTATTCTCTCGGATTATGTATGATTTAACACCCGAAACCCTCATCCTCTTATGTCAAATATACCTTCGAACAGTCGTTCTTACTGCGAAGAACCTGTTTATTTTCGCTTATGATTTTGGAACCTTTCCGTCATATTTTACAACTTACAATAAATTCTACCCTATTTAATACCGAAATAATCATAATCCCCGGAATATTTCGGATGTATTACAAAGAAACTATCCCAGTGATAGCCTAGCATTTTTATGATACTCCGGCATTCACTGTGATTCTATTGGATAGTTCTTGATAGTCTTAGCTGCTTTTAGATATAAAAACAAAGATAGAGGACACACCTGGCGCCTCATATGACTTGGCACAACTTATTAAATATAATTGTATAAAGATCACTGATATATAAATAGGTTCTGTAAAGTTCCCGAGGTGCAGTCCAGGAGTCAAAATAGATTAGGATTTGAATCTCGATAAATGAAGTTCATCTATTAGTTATTCAGTGGCAACCTTTTGAGTTATCGATTGGTCTGAATAATTTAAATGTGACTGATGAGGTCTAAAATGTAATGAAAAATATTGAGCGATAATTCAAAGGTTAGTCTAAGGACTATGCACATACAGGGAATTTCTTGACCTGAAACAAAGCACAGGTCAGGGGCGTATTATTTATGAATTCCTCCACTGTCCTAGTGAATGTAATGTGCCCAACTGAACTACCACTGAAGGTAAGGAACTATTTTAGAAACATTCAAGAATTCTCATATAATTATATATATCATTGTGTAGTTCCTTGGCAGTTTTTATATAAACTGTTACCCTCAAAGAAGAAAATGCATAAATAATAAAACCTAGATTTAGACAAATCTACTGAACTGACAGAACAAAATGATTCTCCGAAACAATTGTGGACCACAGAAAGTGATGAGTCGCCTGTCATCGTTGTATCCAACTAAACATAATTGTGACAGATCCCTCCCTACAGAATCATACATATTCTGCTGACAAGTGCTACTAACCCATTTCGATATAATTATATATTTTACACGATTTTAACCACACCGTTGTTTTCCACTGTTTGAATTCAAACATTAATTAATAAGTTCCGATTTTCTGTTGCATTGTACGATGATTAGAGATCCTCTACCTACTATAAGCTTCTGGAAATTTCGAAGATCATTGTTGTGAATATTATTTGTTTCGAACTAATATAATGAATATATAATATAATTATATATCTATTTTTAAAATGACATTTCACCCAGGAATGCACAAAAAGCCAAATTAGGGGAGGGGTGTTAGAAAAAATGGGGCAGAATAATATTCTTTGCCCCTAGATAGTTGGGCTAGATACCGAGGTTCATGGAGAAAGCTGTTATACTGAGATACTCCACTAAGTGAATTTCCTGTAGACAGTTAAAGGAAAATCCTTCTTTAGAGTGACATTTAAGATATTTTTAGATACTGAAGTAGAATAGTTATGTTGTATGTTTGGTCTCACCTGTAATGGCCTCATATTTTGCAATTTCTTTGTTAAGATAATTTGTAGTTTAAATATGGGGATATGCCTCAAAGCAAAGATAGTAAGATACAAATCTAAAGTCTGACATTATTATTTCAGATTTATGTCAAAATCCAAGATCGTTAATACTTGTAAAGATTACATTAGTTACACTTCTTTGGTTCAATGGTAAAAATAATGTGCAAGCAATTAAATGATGCAGAACAATCCCTGGTTATTAGGACACACCCTTTGTTACCCATTTAAGTTGCTGCATTGGATGGCGGATTCTACCTGCCAAATATCTTGAACGTCATGCCATGCACCTAAAAGTAGTGTCTTCTAGTAAATGGCATTAGACAAATGACTACAGGGGACAGAAGGATATAACTTGTATAGGAGTGTATATAACTTTACTTATTTTTCACACTGGTTTTAACATATACAGTATGTTAATAAGTTTAAATATGAATATGTATTGAATGTGGAAGACTGATATACAGTTTTAGCTTATCTTTATATATGCTGGCATTAAAAGTAAGTCCTATGATATAAGAACTACATCTATTCACCATTGTAACATAGTCAGCATCTGATTCCGGTCAAATAATGTAAGGTTTCTGACAGTGAGTAAGGTGCATAGCGTTTTCCTTTGAGTATCATAACAAATCTTTAACATGAGGTCAAACTCTTGAATGTCACTCACACGGAAGACCTTTCGCCACACACCCAATGGCGAATGATAATCGTGTAAGTATGATAACCTCAAGCACTACTCTACTTAGTAACATGTCTAGGCATAGAAAATACAGAACTACCAAAATTACTTTGGTGTGGTGAATAAATAGGCCCCTCCACGTTTATGTGGCAAAGAAATCATGAGGTTTTCATATTGATCCCCGTTAATTACAGCCAGATTAATTAGGAAGATAGATCTATATAGCAACTTTCATTAGATAAAAGTACCAAGAGGTATGAAATATCTCAAAGCTACGCATCTCCTCCATCGGAAAATATGTTCTTAAATAAAATCAACCTTTCAATAATAAAACCATTTACTGTACAATGGACCGAGCCTCTATTCTTGTTATTTGTGCATTCCTGGGTGAAGTGAGCTGATGAAAATAAATATGCCTTATTATTTATTTATTTACTTGTCTTACCATTTCAAATTCAACAGAACTGTAAGTACAAGAAACTATCAATGAAACAGAAATCAATCAATGAATTCCTGAATATTAAATTCTTTTTATCTTAGATCTTATCTTTAGAAAAGTGGAATCTATGGAAATACAACAAAAGTAGTACAATTATGAATCCATAATAATGAAGAAGGAAAAAAGAGAAAGACAAGAATCTCATCTGATGAGTATACGATTTTATTCTTTCGGCAAAGAGGCCAGTCATTCTTGAAAAAGAAGTTGACTTCAGAAAAAAAAGGCCAATCTGCCGCCATTTATTTTGATGGTTTATATTTGTTCACACAGCAGATCTCCCCATTCAGCATCCAGACTCGCAGTGAGACTTCTTCGAAATTACGAGAAATCTGAACCACCTCCAGGTAAATGACCCTGTCCTCCTCATTTAGATTGTTACGATGCAATCTGTCCCTACAAAACTTTGACCTCTCTCACACAACCGACAGTCGGACACACTGCCGGGCGACGCGACGCGGCTATATTCGTTTTACAGGCTTGTATTAAACCACGCATGCGCAACTCTGTCCATCATGAGACTTCCGCATGCGTCATTCATGTGGAGGGTTTGGCAAAATCCAGTCGGCTGTTTATTTTCGTATAATAATATATTATCATACACGTATATGATACATGGATATTTCTTCTTCATGTATGTGTATATTATAATACACCTAATTAACATCTTCCAACTTTGCTTTGAAGTCTTATTTTCTGTTTGGCTCATTTCGTTTAATTTCATTTTTGAGAGCGCTGCACCTTTAGCAGCGAATGCTTGGCAGACTTGTCAATAATGCTGCATCTTCTGGATTTTGCCATCCCTAATAACCTTGGCCCCTGACCATAGTTGTGATCCAAGCATTGCCATCTTGGTAAAATAACTCAGCCCTCGTAGTTGGATAACTTAAAAGAATGTCAGATTATTAACATACTACTTTAATAATAACATTTTGATTCCTAGGCAGCTCTTTTGAAATTAGATTTTGATTTAGTTAGCGATTTTTTCCAAAGGGGTTCTCCACCATATGGACCGTTTCTTCAAAACCATTTAGACCAGGACATATTAGTCTGTGTAATGATGAATATATCTGGTGGTATCATATAACATATGATAAGTAACCCAAAGGGATGATGTCAAGAATACAAGCAGATTTGATCTCGTGTATGGACATTTGGGAACGCATGGTTTCCATGCCAACATGTAGAAAATATCGTCTAAAAAACAGCGACTAAAAAAAGAAGAAAACTTGGGCAGATTCTCCGCCAAGATGGCGGCGATTGTTCCTGGATCGCAGCAGGTTGGTCAGTGGACGCTATGTGTCCTGGCACTATCTTTATGAACTATTTCATTCTCTTCAGAAAAGTGGTCATGAGGAAGCTATTACGAAAGTATGAAAGACGTCCACCTCCAATTGGTAAGACTGGCCCCCCCTAGGTCCGCAACGCTTCCTATTGCGGATCCCCGCTTGCGCTTGTTGCCCATTCTCACCAATAAATTAAAGTTGTGTGTTTCTTCAAAAATATATCAAAAGATGGCATCACCATATAACAGCTCTATGTGTCATTGCGAAAGCGTCACTGCTTTTTATTTTAGTCATTTTTCTCATTTTATTTCATACCCCCTACCACTATTATTATATATTTATACATCTCCCTGCGCCGACTCCGGACTTCTGTGTGGGTGTGGGTGCTGTAACTGTTTTTGCGCATGCGTTCGCTAAAAAGTTTGATATTTTTGTTCATAGTTCATCAACAGTGTAACAAGCATGGTGCATAATTTAACTCTTGTTTTTTAATCCTTTTTTATCCCTCCATGCTCCAAAGACGAGTGCCATTCATTACCTGCAGAAGTCGTGTCAATGCGCGCAGCGACGCGCTGTGTCCATTTATTGAACCCTGTTCGCCTAGCTCTCTACTCCTGCCTTATAAATACATTGCTGTTCGCCCCTTGTTTCAGAATCATAAGCCGCATTGCGAGCTATTAACGAGCTGATGATGATAATGATGAAAGCACAAATTTGGGAAGGACAATTCTCCCAAAATGTTTTCCAAATTCTAAACCAAATTTCTCTTTTTTAAAATTCAAGATAGATCCTGAATATGAATGCAATTACCAGGTTCATTGTTAGGCTGAATACAATTTCAATTGAAGTGATAATATCATAACAATTATTTAGAAAAAGGTGATGATTAAATACCACCGATAAAAGAAAATAAGCACATTTTTCAGATGGTATTTGCTATAATATCTGAAATGGGATAATGACCAAAGTATGTATCTCACAGCTCGTTCGCTATCCAAACAAAACAGTGAGTTCAAGATGAAAAAGAGCTCATTTATGTTACAGCACCTATGCCCTATTCAAGTTAAGATCGGTAAATGAAAAATGTCCGCTCTGTGATGTCATTTGGTCCCGTTCACCTATGCCGGCCACCCATTGTGACTCTAGTGAGTGTGTAGTCTACGGCACACCACATTATCATTATAGTACCTCGGGTGAAAAAAAGAGCTTTTTTCATCGGTAGTAGTATTAGGCATATTATATTATATTATATTATATTATATTACATGTGTATCAAAGCACCTGGAAGCTTTTAAATGTATCATTCTTTTAGACCATATATATATTCGGTAAGAGGACTTACATTAATTTATTATGATTCTTATGCATCTATTCAACTTCTTCATCTTGGAATATGGGGAATCTTTATTCATCCCAAAATATAATATCTTAAATATGTATAGATCTTTTCTTTTTCATATATGTAAGATTTGGTTTTATAAATTGAGAGGAGAGTGCTTGATTTCCTATTTAATGAGGACGTGCAAGGTGTTCGGGACCTCTGATGTTAAAGCATGTTAACTGCATCAAGTTTGCCATTTCTTTTCACAGTTCCTGTGGCCCATGCTGTCTAAAAGTCCTGTTTGCTGGGAATGAACAAAATGAGTTCATTCCTAGCAATGTGGAAGATAGATCAACAATGTTTATTTCATATTGTCTAATGGGAGATTAGAGTATGTTGGAGTATTGTGAAAAACGTCCAGTGATCTTTAATTAGAACCATGTTCTAGGATACAAGTTATTTTCTCAACTATTCCTTAGTGTGACTCCCAAAAAGAATACTTCACACTCCCTTTTTCCATAGATCTTCTCGGTACACTCAACTATGAGCGAGTCGTGATTGTTTTCATATTTATGACCGTACCTCTGTGTTTTTTGTCAAAAATAAACTTTTGAATTTTTCCACTAGAAACAATGCTGATGATATATGTAGGTCATGCATGAGGTTTTAGACGAAGATCTTTCTATAGCTTAAATTGATTTGAAAAAAGGACCTTTTTTGAATATGATTTTTTCCCAACCTGGCAATTTTTGGATTTGTTGCCTCTCCTGCCGAACCGTTTGTGGTATTTGCGTGTTTGTGATTACGTATATATATTATGATTATGTGTAAATTTCATATTCTAAATCAGGTGTTTCCCTAGGAATTGGCATCTCTACCCTTTGATATCTTTCGCTATATTTATCTTTACAAGCGGAAATACGATCAAAAACTGAATCAATGTAGGAATTTATGCATTTTCTCACATGATATCCATTGATCGTTACATTGTAAAACCTATTTGCGCGTAGTTTTAGTGGATATACATATTGATCTAAATACATGTTTCAATACCCAAGCACTCTGTGTACAATTTTCCTCGTCCCAATCGAGAAAGTAAAATAGTCTATTAAAGCTAGCGCACGCATGGGCAACATTCTGCTCATTAAGTAGTTCAATGTCGATCGGCTAAAATGATTCTGTTTCTATGGCGATTAGACTCTCTTTTGATCGATTCCATAATAGACCATCTATGACAGTTTTAAAAATGAGAAATCGATAAGATAAGAGTACATCTGCTACTATCCAAAACTGCTGAATGAATTAATCTAGTCTATGAAGTAATTTTCTGATCTGTTACTGATCTTATCTGAAGATGAAATTTAATCGTGATAGATACTATGTGAAATTTAACCTAATCTATACTTTTAGGTGGACCAACTATGGTAGAGTTGGGAATATACATAAACAGTTTCTACGCAATCAGTGAACAAACCATGGTATGTCTGATCTATCTGAAATATCAATAAACCCTTATTTCTATTTCCCTGTGTCTAATTCTATGTATACTCTAGATTTGATGATACATGACATATATGCAGTCATAATGATGAATGAACATTCATTTTCCAAGTTTTCAATTGATTACTCCAATAAAGCCTACTCGATTTACTTGCAGGATTATTCTCTAAACATGTATTTAAGACAGCAATGGACAGATGCTAGATTAAGATTCAAACCGTTCAATGGAGAAAAGGAACAAAAAATAAAATTAGAGGATTATATGTGGGAAAAAATATGGACTCCTGATGTTTTCTTTAGAAATGAAAAGAAAGCATCTTATCATAGAGTTACAACACCCAACAGACTGATATTTTTACACCAATCGGGGCGGATATGGTACGTCTCCAAGTAAGTAAAGTTTTTTAATATTATTATTTTGCTTTCTGTAGGGGTTTTGGATACTCCATAGGTGTTGATGGTGTTGATGAAAGTGCCATTTTTCAATCTTAGTTGGTGATTTGCATTTTGTAAAGACGATTCGTTAATTACTCAGTCTCTAAATAATTAATCTCATGTAACCAGCTTGGTTCTTCTACAGACGAATTGCTAGTGATGTTAGATATAATTTTAAGTTAGTTGGGAAAAACTATAGGCTCTGAGTTAGAAGCATGCTTTACTATCCTCTTTTTACAAACTTAAAATCGTCATAAAGATCTGTCCCTATCCTCATGCCGTAACAATATATAATTCAGCGTATTTGCTTTTATTCTAGGACAATACCTTTGCCACGAATATAGATAATCACGTTCATAAACATTGTTTTTCTTTAGGACGATTCTACCGATATGTGAATTCGTATTATCGGGTATTAGGATAGGGTATATCGAGTATTAGGATAGGGTATAGATAGGATAAGATGATCAGTATTGACATAAAGATTGATGTTTTCAGAATCACAGCTACGTTATCATGTCCAATGATGCTACATAAATATCCGCTTGATACGCAAACATGTCCGATGATGTTCGAAAGTTGTAAGTACCTCCTTCCAATTACTCTAGAAAATATCAAAAAGTGCCCATGAATAACCTAACTGATTATTAGGAGAATTAGGTTTTCGAATGGAGATGGATTATCATAATGAATGTTCTATTATGTTCATTTCTGCCCTAATGTTAGTTATGTACAAATACAAAATAAAGTCTTAAATACATTCATGAGTATCGACGATGATTCATCTTAAAAGTGCCCTTATCACACCTACATGCATATTTACAAGTGGTTGTACTGAAACTGTAAGAATTTCATATCTCAACCCTGGTCTGAACTGAATTAAACACTTGCTAAGACATTGAGCAAAAAGGCAATAATATATATCATGGAGCCATGGCCTTTAACGCAGGTACATTTCTGAAATATCATGAAACCAAATAAGGGAACTATATATAGGGATAGTAATCAGGACAGTAAATATGTTTGCGGTATGAGAGCGCACGACAAGGCTATAGCTTGTTATGATATTGATACCGCCCTTGGGGTGGATATCTGATGCGAATGAGGACAGTTATTTTCCTCAGAGAAGTTCACCTAGAAAGAGTTGCCATTACATATTCATCTCGAACCCATCCATGTATACATATACCTGCATCTGTTAAATGTTCCGAGTGTTGTTTTCCCCATATCTTGATGTGGCCAGTGAGAATTGGTCACCTTTATAGCCTTCTATATGTATAAAGAAAAAGAATATGCCATTAAAAAGCTCATTGATCTTACGATTAAATGAAAGCAGAAATAAAAGATACTCGATACCTTTCACCAATCTCAACTTTTATATAAGATGTCTCGTCAAACCTATAAAATTTTATATAAGATAATTGGTGCTATTTCTTAAACTCTAGAAGCTTTAGGGGGGTCATGAGTAAATTAATAAGTAACTTTGTCCGTTTTAGCTAAACAAATTTCAATTTTCATATTTTCTTTAGCCTAAAGCTGGCACCCCATCAATAAAACCATTGATACTTAATCATTATAGACTCTGCGATTGATGACCTGGGGCCATTAATTAGGGTAATGTCGAGTTGCCTGATGGGACAAAGTGCCCTCTAGCTAGGGAAAGGTGAACTATGTAAACGTAAACAGCGGTGCGCCTATACTTCATGATAAACTCTCGGGGGAAAAACTGCACAAAAAATGACTCAACACGATCGACAACTTTCATAAATTCTCTTTTGCCTAAATGTAGCCATCCGATCATGAAACAGTTTAGCCACCTTCATGTACAAGATCCCCACTCGAAAAAGGAATATGTGTCGCAGATCATTTCATTTTTGGTGATTGTTAAGGCTCCAATCACCCATTGCAATACCAGCATCAACAATACCTCCAGCGATTATGCTGGTCCCATAACTTTACTGCAGTGAAATTCCGCTCGATGCACTTTATTTGCTACTGTTTTAGATCAGGGGGCCGTTTCACTAGATGGCGTAAAATCATTAATGAACGCACATGTTCAATTTTGTTTTCAATGGAACTGGCCACATAGAATTTTCTGTCTTATATTAAGAGACACTTTATTACCTATAACTGACTCATAAAATTACCACGTGAAAAATAACACTTTATGCGGTCAAACTTTAGTTATGCGGACAAGGAAATAGGCTTATTATAATTCCACTAATAGTCACGAGGCGGATTTGAGGCATAAGTATACTTATGCGGTCATATATCATATTAACTAATTTTATTGACAAAGACCTTTGAAGTTACTATTGAAATCAAACTAAAAGTGACAGTGCAAATGACTGCACATCTAACTGTGTATCCAGGTAAAAAGATAGGTGGAACGAACGTCGTGTTTCGGTTGCCGAGTTGTTATACACCAAGGGTTAGGGCGGTTGTTCGAGGGGCTTCCCCCGAGAACCTTCCACCCTAAACGCGAGGTTTGTTCCACACAGCCCTGGCTTCAGCCCCAAAGCAGTGATACCGATCTCCATTCTCCCTGTATATAAATTAATTTTCACTTCTCCATAAATTGCTATGGTTTCAGAGAACAGGGCTCTAGAAGCTAAACTGTACATGGGTTTTTTTTATTTCGATGTGTGTGAGGGCTTAAGATTGCCTAGACTATACATCATAGGAGGCCTCACTGATGCCACACATAGAACTTCGTGGTTAGGCCCGTCGGTCCACTCGGTCATGGGCTACTGCAATCGGCCGAAATCGGCCGCGAAATCGACTTCAGACCCAGGACTGTACATTTATTACACCCTTTTTTTATAAATAAAAAAGTAAGAATGATTCCAAATTAAAGAAGTAATTTCCGTTTTCCCCTATTTTGTATGCATTTTGCGAAATATGAAGAAAGTAGTCCGTCAGCTGCAGCAATCTAGCGAGTCACGCTACTTGTCAGTCAGACCAGAGCTCTGGTCAGACCAACAGCATATAAGTTGAGTGCACCAATACTTAGGATCGCTGCCTTTGGGCAAAACCTTCCCAAGGCCAACAGCATTGAGAAATGTGCCCTCATGCACAAAATATCTGACGTACAATGTAAGGATTTCCCCAATATGGGGCTACCGAGGGAGGCACCCACAACTTACGTACAGCATAGGGTGTAGTCTGTGCTCCCATTAATGTAATTGATGATATAAATAGCGTTATACGCCCACACAATGAGGTTTTACACTTAGGCAATTGGTACCCTGCAGGTTGAAACAGATATAACCAGTCTACAATAGGTCGGAGCTAATATCAAATGATGGATATTTGTGTTTTTCAGATGAAAGCTTATAGCCTCCTCCACGCCTATGATAACGTTCACTATAGATATGTTTACCACCATTCGTAGAACGTCTGCATGGTAGTACCTTGCCATTTAAAGCTGCATTCTCATCTATTACGACGAAATAAATCTAACCAAAATCAATAAACTACTGTCAAATTTACTCATATTATGATTTATACAAGTTATAGCACTGGATTCATTAATATTCTGCATTCAAATTGGCCCAGAAATAACGGTCACTGGGGAGGGATAATAAGTGAAGCCACCTCGGGAAAGGATTTCCGAAATATGAATGTGGACTTTTATGAAACCCTGTTGCAAAAACAACCGAACAAAATCCTTCAAATGTTTGGGCAAATAACAACATTTACATCTGGGTTGGAAAAGAAGTGAACAAAAATGAGTCTTTGGTTTTTGACCGATGTTAATTAACTGAGAACGCAGCTTTAATATATAACTTCGATATTCCATATAACCCCATTCTTTAGATTCAAAAACGTATCGAAGTTCTTGTGATACAATCCGGATATTGACTGATAATATAATGCTTTTATGGATCGTTATGCTTCTCCAATGAACCTATTAATATTCATTGAGGTTGTGTTTAGGAAACATAAAGACACTATTCAATATGAATAAAAATATAGGGAATAGCTGCCACATGAACAAAAACGATGGGCTTCCCATCAATTTCTCTGCTTCTAGTTTGCATATGAAAAATCATGCTCTAACTTTCAGAGTGGCAGTGACTAATGTAATATCCTAAAAGCGTACTTTAGCCTATTATATAACGTATTTGCTCAACGTACATTACAAATTATTCAAAGGCATTGGAGGAGATTAGATAATCTTTTTAAGTAATCCATCAAAGGTTTCAGGCTGCCCATATAAAGCCCTTTTTCTTTGTGTCATAGCAGTATTCCTATGTATCTGAGATCACAAGCAAAGCAGAGGATTTCCAGGTTATTATTGGAGAAGCGCACCCCCTTTATACCGTTTTGTATACATTAGCTGGAAGGTGTAGTAAAAAAGGCTCTTAGATTTCAAATAAATCAATATTGCAAAGATCCTATAGCACCTATATACACTTTTCCTGACATTCAAACCATCACTTGATGAAAGGTGCTTCAGGTGCAAAGGAACACAGATTTACATCACTCGTTATGGTCGTCTAGAAAACATCGAATTACATTCAATAAAGTATGACGTTGTTTGACGTTAATGTTGGCTATTCTATCATATTCTCTTTGATATTTGCCACACATCCCTTTATTTATTTGTTATGAATATGTTATGTTATGGTTTGAAGGATGTGTATATATCCCGAGTAGAATAAGTGGAATACATAAGAAATATGGGCGGTTCAAGCTCTGAAATAAAGACCTATAGATGAGGACTTGAGTACACGATGTTAAGCAAATCATTAAAACTCACTTCACTCTGCAGAAATCGATATTAGTCCACCACGAGGATTCCCAAGATAAAACCCAGACTACGTCTGACTACTAACAGACTATACGTCTGAATACTAATTGGTGATAGAATATACTCAGTAAATATTGGTCTCATTCCAACTATATCATTGGAGCATAAACTGCGATCGATGAAATATCGAACTGCAATATATGTCACGGTATATGTAAAGGATGGGGTGCCTAGTATTCCATTCTCGAGTACAGTAGGCCTAAACCTGCCTGATGCCTAGATATCGGACATGTATATTGTTTGGGCACTTTTTAGTTGTGGTTTGCTTACAAGTATGTTGGCCATATTTGTGAGGGTTATTCTTGAAGAGAAGTTAGTTTTCTCTCCATAAAAATAGTTCTCATTCAGTCTGCAAGCGATGCTTTGACTTTTGGTAAGGAAAACGCCAAAGTAGGCCCCGGGGGTAAACTAATAGCAATAAAACCATCAGTGGATGCCTCATAATTTTGTCTAAGGAATTTATTTATCCTTATTTGCCCCTATCTAAACGTGTCCAGGTTACCTACAGTGTACAGGATACCGACTTTATTATCACATTGCAAAGTTAAAGCTGCATTTTCAGACGAAAACCATCTTACCAAATTTACTCACAGACCTATGGGACCTAATTTATCAATATTCTGCTGCTCTCATATGTTCATGAAGAATTTGAAGCCGAATCGGCCAAGAGAAAGCGGCCGCTAGTGAGTGACAACAAGCAAGCCAGCACAGGAAAAGGTTTCGGCGAGTCCGCATGATATAAATGGGGATCTTTAAAAAGCCCTATAGCAAATACAGCCGGACAAAGACCACCCCAACTTGGAACAAAAAGTAGAAAACCGCTTTTCCTTTACGGATATTAACTGATAGTGCAGCTTGAACATTATTTCACCTACACCTTTTTCCACACGTATTTTATTATCAATCCATTAAACAAAGGCGCCACTCCCTTGTTTTTTCCTTTGCTACTACAGATGCCAGTGACTCCCACATTGAGTGCTCGCTAGAAGTGTTAAATGAAGGTTATCAATATTTAATTAACTTCCTCATTAAACTTTCAGTTGGTTATACAATGGACCACATTGTCTACCGATGGCTACCACAGCCGGTCGAGTTCGAGAAAACCATCCAACTACCCCAGTTCAGTATGGTAAACTTTAGCCTAAGTGACTGCTCACAAAACTATACCACAGGTGAGAGAATTGAGCACATATATCACGTTTTTTCTTTACATAAGGGACTCGTGCGAACATTGATTTCTTCACCTGGATGTACTCCCTAACGTACTAATACTACAATGGCAAAACATATTTAGCGTAAGCTTTAAGAGAAAATGAGTATACTTTTCTTGTTGTTGCCAATATTGTTTAAATTAATTGAATACAAAATGTTTATTCTGAAGTGGATTATACCATATGAATCCAGATCTTTAAATAGAATATTCAGGATTTTTTTGTTTTTAAAGTCGACTATAATACTTTAACATTGTCGTGCGGCGCATGTACTCCAAACGTACTTCAGTCGGCCATGGTAATGGACAACGGGCTGAAGGCCATTTACTAATATACCCCAATTTTTCTTCCCTACAGGTGCCTATCCATGTTTGGAGGCAGCCTTTATCCTAAAACGAGACATAGGATACTACATGATTCAGCTATATATCCCGTCAGTTCTCATCGTCATTCTTTCCTGGGTAGCCTTCTGGATTTCTATAGACGCGATCCCTGCAAGGGTTACCATGGGTCTTCTCACCGTTCTCACTATGACCACCCAGAGCACAGGCTCCCGGTCCCAACTACCCAGGGTCTCCTACATAAAGGCCATAGACGTCTGGATGTCTGTTTGTCTATTGTTTGTTTTTGCTTCGTTGTTAGAATTTGCAGTAGTTAATGTATTTTCACGCAAAGAGGTGCGACAAAACCGGCGAAACAGCTTCCGTCGAAGGCCTGGAGGACGGGACGAAGAGATTGCTCTTGAACAGGTGAGAGAATATATCAATAAAGAGTTAATAATGTTTGACGCAATCAAAACATTCTATGTTGGACACATTGTGTTCAGATATGACTCAGAAATAAATGGGCAACGCAATAGGTTTCCCCAAATCGTAAACAATACCAAACCGACACCCTATGAATACATATGTGTGTTATACCACTAGAAATGTTATCCTTAACTGTGTACTGTACCAAGATCCAGGCAGTGTTCTTTTTATAAAGTTGTATGACAACAGGACAAATAACATGTTCAAAATACATTATATATCATGGACCTATACATTTTGTCACAGGGTTTTTATAAACAGTGTACAGTGTACTGAAGGGACTATCACTCATTTAAATGGCTATATAGTTTGTAGGAATGTATCCTCATAGTAATGGCTACACAAAACGCCTCTTTGCTGTTTGAACCGTCCCATTCGCAAGAATAATCAAATCACTTTTATTGTGACGTGATGCCTAAGAAAGCTTCACTATAATAATTCAATTAATGCTGTTGAAGCTTCAACATAGCATAGTTGAAGAGAATAACCATGTTGTGACATGATAAAATAACTTTTTTCTTATTTCTCCTACTTACAACCATACAGTATATGCCGGTACGTTATAATGCTTTCCATAGTTTTGTATACACTCTGTGAATACTTTGCCTTTTTATGAATTAATACATTCTTCTCTTTATCTTTTACTCCCCCTCAACAACTCTAATATCATTTGTCCACCCTTGAGTGGTTGGTCCTTTGGATTAAGTTTGTTTATGTTTATTTGTGCATCATTAATATTTAAGACTCTGATTCCATACTGATTAAGAGAGGTTTTATGCTAATTGCATGTGTACTCTAAGGCGAAATAATACACATTTCCACTATCTTCGTTATTACAACGAAGCACACGTTCATTGCTAAGTCGCCAACTGGGAGATCATTTTGGGAGTTCTTGCTTTTGTGGGCATTAGAATTTCTGTTAATCACTTCAGGTTAATATTGCTTGTAATTCGCGCCTCCAGTCTAAACTAACATAATATTAGTACCACATTATACCTAAACAGAAACCACTTTACTAAAGTATGTCCTCGGCCTGAAGCTCTTTCGAAGCATGCCTCCGACATGATGTAATTAATGTTGCTATTTCCTGACCTTTTTTTCTGAGGGTGATAAACAAACCCATCTTTTCCACATATTTATCGGGACAAATTGACAAAAGGACATGATACGCAAAATAAGACGTGACACTGAAAGAGAAATTGAGACATGTTTACGATAGGCAATGACCCAAACCCAAAACATGTATATTAAAAATGTGTTCATACCAATCAGCAAAAGGATATAATAAGGTTTGAAATTGAAATAATTCGGATTCTGTGGATATATTGTTAGTGACAAACATAATGGTCACAGCCATGCCACGGTGCTAGAATTTCACTAATGAAGTTTACTTGTTGTAATAAGATCCATGTCCTCAAAAAGACACAATTTTTGCGCCTCACTATTAGCTTTAACTCCTTACATAAATGTAACTTATATTGTAACGGATCATTAGTAAAGAAAACCCTAATCAGAAAATGAAATGAGTTGAAGCGCAAGAAATGCACTGTATCCTATTACAACAAATATAAAAGGACCGTATATTATAATTATATAGAATGTGGCTGTTCATAAGGTTCACCTTATTTTGAATAAGACTTAGTATCCAAGGTAGCTATTTTGTGAGCAAGCTATAACAGATTTGTTTCTATAATTGTTACGTTGCTCGGCAATGGGAATGTTCTTACAGATCTATGATAAGTTTGCATGCCTGGAATTAATGCATGGTGTTACGATATAGAACAGTCGACTTAGAATAGCTTGAAGGGAGTAGAATGCACTGTCAGTGAGTGAAACAGAAGTATTAAGCAGGACATTGGAGACGATAGCAACACCTTTCTAAGAGGGAATGATAAAGTCAAATCAAATAATTATTATATCACTTGGTAATATCAAGGTGTATTGATGTAGAAGTTATTGACTAGAAGTTATCTAACTGACCTGACGCTAACCTATTATTATCTACATATTTATTTATTTTCAGATTAATATAGTGACACATAATGGTCGTGATTTCCGGGAGGTACGAGAGAAACGATTTATTAGAGACCCTGAGGGCCGGCATAAAGCCCGTTATATCGACAAATTGTCGAGAAAACTGTTTCCTTTGGCTTTTCTCTCGTTTAACCTTGTCTACTGGCTAGCTTATATCATAGGATAATGATAAAACCGCTACCAGGGCCACTCTGTGCATATACTTGTATATATATAAAAGTCTGACTATATTATATATACATTTGTATGAACAAAAGAGACATGACTCTGTAATGTAAGGCACGGAGCCCGAAGACCATTTTGCCATCGCTGTTGCTGCAGTACCATTTCAAGAGGAGTTCAAAGTGTAGACAATTCATTCGTTTGTGTGTGCAAAGAGCCAAGATGAAAGAGGAATACTGTGCGTGTATAAAACTCCCTTTGGACTGTCTACTCAAAAAGCAAAAACGTGTGCAAAATTGTCTAACACGACCACCTGATGCTGAGATGCTATACGAGTGCACTAGTAATGGAAAACCGGAAGTAGTTTAATATATTTCCGGAAAATAGGAACTGCCAGCCTTGCCACTTGGTGTCACTCTTGTTCCAATCGAGAGGACCGTGGTGATAGTACGAGTCGAGTCTGGTTTCTTCATGGATTTCCAGGGGGCACCACGAGCATCTGATAGTGCCCGTGGCCACACCCAGGTGTCCTTCATGTGCAGGAAGTATTAATAATACTCTGAAGAGGGCGCGGTGTCCTTTCTACACGTACGTACAAGGATAAACAAGGCCTTTGCTAAGAAATTAGCAAACACAAATGAGACAATTAGTTCCAAGGATCTTAAGGGGAGAACTATAAACTGAACTTGTCACATAATCTGTGAATTAAATAAAGAAAACGGTGTTCATTTGCAAACCATTGGGTTGTAAGCAAACAAAACAGACAAACTCTGGATCATCATGAATCATCAAACAGCTGAAAGGTACTCTAGATATTTAAATGTTGTGACATGGCTGTGAACGCCCGGTGCAAAAAAATGCTGCTGTAATGCAATTCATCGGCAACACATGTCATCTTATAACATTCATTCGTCAGATCATTGTGTGAGTCACTTGCTAAAAGTTAACATACTGATTGGGAACCATACCAAAAGTACGGGGACGGGGAGGATGGTCCCCACAATACGACAAAAAGGAGACAGTAACCATGGCAACGGAAGCCAAGCTATCCGCCTATCGACAAGATAATTCACTGGACATACCTGAAAGGGAAGTACGAAGGATGTACCTCGTGGATTACTCACAAGGTGGCAGCATTGTGCTGGATATGCGCTCCTGCTCCGTGAGCCAACTTTGGAGTGATATCTCTAAATAAGGATATATATGGAACAACCCATACACTACTACATCGGATATGATAATAATAATAACAAAATCATATTTTTATATAATTAATTATGTCTTTCAGCGATAAGAAAACAAAAGAAAGTAACTGGATATAATTATTGCAATGCTAGAATGTATAAACTTTACCAATATTTACTTCATGAAATTCAAAGCAAAGGAAATAAGAATTACATTCGTATATATCAGTAATTAACTATCCCTTCCTTCAATGGACATTTTGGTTACAGCTTTCGTAGAAATTACTATGCTTATTAGAACAAAATGCCACCACCTGTAAGGAATTCAAACCACTGGGCACAAAAGGATATGGTTATATACTTTACACATTTCTCTCTGGTACATATCAAGATGGAACATAAAAAGTACAACGTGGAATCAATAGCAAATGTAAAGAGAAAAGGATGAAAATGTGAATAAATGTTAAGTTGTATACTTTCCTTTATATATGTACATACCTATATATATAATGTGCATACGCTATTCTAAAAAGATGGATTTTAATAATTAAGAATATCTATAAGGGCGGAACTGAACCCTATGTCACATCTTGTGGATTAGGAGCATGTGCAGAAGCCATCAGTTTGTTGTTACTATGGCAACCGAACACTGTTCACAAGAAAACAAACCTGTCTGTGCATTTCCGTTCCAAGTTTGTATGTGGATATTACTAAGATACTAAGATCAGTACACCAGAATTGTTACATACAACCCTCCTGACACGCGTTGATAATTTTAGGATTACACAGAGTTTTATTGAAATGCAGGATTTTTATACAATCATCATTACAGTTTTACCACTGCTCTACAGAGTAAAAGGAGCACGATTTTGTAGCCAAGGATTTACTATTATATATACTACAACTTGTTACTAAAATAAGAAAACGTCTTGAGGACGGCGAGCGAGCGAGAGATAACTTTACATGTAAGATGATCACAAAAGATTAGAATGTACATAGCTATAAAGACAAAGTAATGTATGTTGGCTGAGTGATAGGCAAAATAATTGTTCGATACCTGCCCTAAGTGTAAAGTGCAGCCACCTTCAAGTCGTCATCAAAAGGTCCAGTCATTCATAATCTTCACCTCTTCATCATTCTGGCATCGATACCTGTCTATCTGCACATCATTCGCTCATTCTCAGGACCAAGTCAAAGTCTCATATTGAGTGCACTTCGCTCATGCCTAGTGTTCATTCTTCCTATTAATAAATACAAATCAAATGTGAAAGTCTGGATGGATATAATTAGAGCAAATACTATTATATATATCTTAATGAGAAGAAAAAAACACTTTCATTGCCATTAATTGTTCCCTGAAATTATATTGACTGAGCCCCAATTGCAGTTATTGTTGTTTAACTTCTTTTTACTTAATTGATATCAACAATTGCTGACTCTTTAACCAGTAAATCATGTGAATGAGATCTACGCCATCTAAGCCAACAACATTGCAAACTCTGGATATAATGGAGGTGTCTAAGTTTCATGTAATTGTTCTTGTATTTAAAGAAAATAGCCTTTGTGCTTCCTTGTCGTTTCAAGCACTCTTGCTATATATGCTCCTCCGATAGTTGCCTCAGGACTAGCTCTTTTACAACAGTACTGCCTACCTTGTCACAGTACCAAACAATACATAGCTTTTTTATTGCGCTTATAGATCTTGGCCACAAATGGCAACCAAATAGAATGTGGACAGGGTTCCTGACCAGCCAGAAATCGCAGATATGAAACCCTGAGATTGGACTCCCAGGGTCCGCATGGACCAGCAATATGCAAAATCAATTTGAGTTTATAGAAAAAGAAAAGTGTTTTGAAAAGCAATGCTGATATTATTCCAGGATAAGGTTATACCCCCGATATTACTTAATAAGAAATAAGTGTGATAATCGATCATGTGTGGTGGCGTCTTTTTGCCACTTTTATTTAAATCTCTGTCTTTACAACACTTTTCATTTGTCCCTTTGTCACTGTTGCTCCTCAGTAACCGATGGATGATGATGGCTTCAATCGAACAATTAGAATAAATTCCCAGTAATTTGATACGAATACAAATACGGTTGTGTAGGCAGATAAAGTGCAAGCAAGGCAATGCTATATTTCACCAGATTCGATGCAATCATACGAAAAGTGAATAATGCATTTAAGTTGAGTTCTGTCCAGTTATCAGTTACTATTTTCTAACACCAAAAACTATACATCACCAATCATCTTTTAATTGACTTTAAATAAAAACTAATCTTTGATCTTGATAGAGAGATGAGATTAAACCAAAGCTAACCGAACTGTCAACATGGGCTTGTACACGTGTTATATCTTAATAGTATAACAACAACATTTGAAAGAAGAAACATTGTAATCTTCCTTTGCATAAAACCTAATATATATTATTTGTGATAGAATATCAACGGAATGGACAATTCTTTATTCAAGAGAAACCAGCTTGCCCAGGAAATAAATGCTCTGATTAAAGAAGAATGAACATTTTTATTTGCTTTCACATTCATTGTAGAAGCTTACATTGTGGCCATATTGTCATGTATTTTCATTTTCTTTTGTCATTTCGATGTTAAGAGATTCTAGAGCTTCCTGTCAAGCGTTATCCATTCGTGGTCACTACGATCGATTCGGTATGGAGATTGCCTTGTCTATGGTCCAGTCCTTTAGCAAGTATTCATGAGTATAATTAAAACTACCAAGATGCCTATAAATGAAATTGTATAATGTTATAACCCGGGTCTTGGTTGCATACAGCACATCGACAGCATGGGTCGGAGTATAAAATCTAATATTGTGCAATGTTTTTGTTGGCAAGCAATACGAGTAACTGTAGAAATCTAAGAATGTCGCAACGGGTTGTGCATTGGTATATCATTCACATTCTGAAAGAGGAGATCATCTTTACGAGACGTAAATCATTATTTCCCATCTATTTCATTATCTTATCCTTATTTTAAAATCTCATCAGTTCTCAGTTGTACATATATTTTGCATTTCCACGCTCTCTCTCTATCTCTCTCTATAATATTATGGTGTTTGGAAAGAAACAAACATGGATTAAATGTGACAATGGGATCTGGGATTATACCTTCGTCCAATGATTAAAATAATTTCTTCCATCGTTTTATCATTCTTATGATTACAATTATCATACCTTTCCCTGATCATGTTATGTGTTCCTTTTATAAAAGCTACGCATAAATGCGAACGTCTGAGACTTTCAATTATGACCACTACCACTCACTGTAGCTATAATATCTCTATATAAGGTATCCCATTTCTTTTCTAAGTGGCAATAAAGGCTATTGATATTTCCTAGTTGTGTTCTTATTGATTTCATTGAAGAAGACATATTGCTACTAAATCAATCAAGTTTAACCATATAGTGTGTTCCTAAAAGAAAAATCCGTTACCATGTATGTCGAATGCCATCGTGTTTCTACTTGAGTAAGTCCATGAGATAACTTGCTTATGGTTGTATTGAAACCAAATTAAGATTTGGCTAAGTGTCCGGAAAGTTCCATAATAATAAAGTCATTCTCTTTAATCAAGTGGATACAAATTGAATATGTTTAATGGCCTTTTAAATAGCCTTCTCATCTACCATGCTCAGCCATTCCGGTTTTGTGTACCCTTCTACAAAGGTCAAGATTGAGGTAGATACACATCAAGAGAGACACCGATTGTTTCTAACGAAGAAAAAGCAACAGTCAATGTTAATGGGCGTGATACACATGATATCAAGAATGCAAGGCATATACAGACATGCATACGAAAGTGAGAGATAACAATGGAAATAACAAAATAAATATCAGGCAAAACATTGATAAAGCTACCTAAGCATGGATTACAAACTACAAAACTAATATATGAATAATAGATTGTAGGCCTACATTGAATAAGATACGACGTATGTGTAGTACCTAATTTTGTCAAATGGGGGCGCTACTGTTTTAGTATATCTCTGTTGTGTATCGGCATGTGCAAGCTTCATAAACGAGCGGCTGGATTACGTAAAAACCCATATCTTTAGAGGCAGCAAATTCCATTACTGGTCCTTATTATAATTATATACATTTAATATGAAATAACGCACCTACAGTGGAATACGTTGCATAATAGGGAGATTTAGCGACTACAAGTTACAACGCACCAACACAACACTAATGCATCCACTAACTATTTGTACATTACTACCACTGTGGGGATATCTAGAGAGGCGCTCGGCTGAGGGCATCTGCATTGCAGGCCTCTCGAGATATCCCCACAAGGGTAATAATGTAGTAATAGTTAGTGGATGCGTTAGTGTTGTGTTGGTGCGTTGTGGTTGCTAAATCTCCCTATTATACCAGTTAACCAACCCGTTGGTTTCAGCCACTTAGAATATTCCACTCGTTGCAACACAACTCATTCAATCTGCACACTCCTTCAACCACCTCGTTATAGATACCGGTATTAGTTAACCTGTATATATAAATTTATAATTGCGGAAAAGTAAACTGGTAATTAGGTAAGGTCCTGGATTGAGTATCGACTTTCCCCGTAATTATACAGGTATCATGTAATATAACTTAAGTTGGCCAGTAAATTAGCATGTCAAATGAGAATGGTGAATGTTATTTAATAAAGAAGAAAACAGTATTTAAATGTGCACGACAGCAACTACAATAAATTTACTTTTGGTGAAGGAGTGTTTCATGTAAACTAATTAACATGAGACATTTGTTTTACCAGAGCAAATTATAAACAGTATTTGTTGTTTCCAAATCCCATCGAGACCGAGATCCATATTTCTAGAGAAACATACATTTAATGCCCAAGGAAAAAAACATGGTTTTCATTTCCAGGAAACATGAACGAACAATCTCCATTCTACCAGAATTAACGGTTCTCTTCTCAGAAGCAAGTGAGCTGGTCCAGAAGCAAGTGCTCAATAAGTTAAACGTCCGAAGGACACGAAAACAGGTCGACCATACTACCTCTGGGTATTTCTTTTCTGATTTGTATACATTGCCTGTTTGACTTCATGGTACTTACTGATATTTACAAATGAACAGACATTGCGATATCCTTGACCTTGGGGAAATGATGTCAATTGGAAAGGAATACATCGCCCTTTCCATGAATTGAATTATTCCGTTAAGTCCGAATAAAAAATATATTTCCAGGAAAGTCTACAGGTCTACCGTCTGTGTCTGCATCTTGTTTTAAATACTAATAATGAGGTAAATATCACAATCATTTTCTGCGTGTTCTTATATTCACAGATAGATTCATACGTTAAGGAAACGCCCCAAGACGCCTCCTAGGAGATATATACTTGTACGTTGTTCCACTTATAAAAGGTAATACATTGGATGTTTTCATAATTCGTGACTTGGTGGACAGTTAACATTTTAACATCCTATCCGTCCTTGGAGAGTTGGCTTTTGCAGGAATTCCAATGCAACATATTCTAGACATTAAATGTTTCAGGGGAATATAAAGCAAGAGCTTTGGAACAATATTTGAGAAGTATTTTCTTCAATAAATCCCTTAGTGAGACCAAAATATTGTAGCGTGAAGCCATCTCAGCTTGTATGTGCCTTGAATACAGGAATACAGGGTCCGTTGCATAAGCAATCCTTACGTAAAGATTCGCTACTAAACAATTTGTCCTTTTTAAGTACAACATTCCTACTATAGGAATGACATTTAGCATTGCCTGAATAGCAAATACTTTTCTAGAAGTACCTCATCAGCTGCTAAGCAAGGAAGATGACCTAAGAAAGGACAATATCAAGTATGGATTTGTTATGCAACGGGCCCCAGGAGAAAAAGGGAAAAGCTATAGACCAAGAAGGTAGCAGACCATGCAGGGTTTGTGTGTATGAAATGGATTTCTTATTGGCAAGATGCTTCATGTAAAGGCGTCCCTTGAACAAGTGTTGCCCGGTGCCTTATTGTATAGGAACATGGGAACCAGTCCACGTATGATATGACGTTGTTATTCAGCCGACTGGTGGCTATGGATCCTGCAGAACTTGATGTGCACAGCCATGAAAAGGCATTGATTGCTAAGGAAGAGACGTACGTGAGAAGGAAGTTAAATATGCTGAAGTACACTGGGTTTGTGTAATCAGATCATCCCGGTTCCCAGCCAACTCGTCTAAGCTTCTAATCATAGTTCCTTCTCCCGCTGTACTTATTCTTTCTACATTTACTTATGTGCTTATTTTCATATCATACTTTTCTTCTCTGCCTCAGTATTAGGTTTCATGTCGATCGTTGGAACACGCAGAGGAGAGAACATGTTCCTCATATGGGAATGGAATATTGTCACCACTCAGATTGACTAATCGGTGGATCTTTTTTGGGAGAGAATTTAAGACTCGATCACTAAGTTCCACAATTTTTATTACAATTAGACAGAATATGGGAGGATATGTACAGCAGGTGTATATTCCCTTTTCATAGACAAACATCTGCATTAAGTATTTGGCCCCCGAATAAAAGCCTCCCAAGACAAAAATGATGTTCCCATTATCTCCTGGAATATCATACCCTTTGGGACATGATTTGGGAATATTACAACAGGAACTTTAATTCTTGTATATACAAGCTAGAGCTAGAATTTGTATTCCTACGCACCGAAAGAAGGAGGGGGGGGGGGAAGTGTAAGATTCTTGTCGGAATAGCAGATAATAATTTTTGTCTAACCTATATCAGTTTCCCCTACAAGTGGCCCTCCTCAAGCGAACTAAGAACTGTGCAGTCTAGGCTCAGAGTCGAGGGAGTTTCTCCAAACTGAGGGAAAACCTTTCTCTCCAAACCGAAAAATGCCATAATAATCCCATTAGGACGCCTATTCCAGGGGGGGGGGGGAGGTCATTAGCGCAGTAGACGTCGAATCACTGACATAATATTCTTATCTGATTCCAGAATGAGAGCTATCACAAACTGTGAATGTTTTGTCAATAAAATTTATTTAAAAAAAAAGAAGCTGTAAGCCTAGACTGTACCGATCCTGACAGTACTTTCTATCTATAACAACAATTATTTCTACATTTTTCAAATGATCTTGAATAAAGCTTGCTTTGTCGCAAACATATTATGTTTCATCCTTAAATATCATTATTCCGTTGCTCTGATTATTTACAATGAGAACTCCTAATGACGCTAAACATAAGTAAATATTACCATCATGATATATATGGGTTCTTATAATGAAGCCCCACTGGAGCCCACTGATCCGACACCTAATTCTACAACCCATGCAGATCTTGGTTGTTGAAATACAAATTACCTCATACTAAAAATAGTCATGCTGTCGTTCCTTGGCTTTACCTCTGGGTTAACACGCGCTTCATATACCCTAGGTTTTCTTTTCTTAATGAGATTCTGCTCATTATCCTCCTCTACCACAAGACATGTATTTTTCCCAGTCTCCCTCCCTCCTCTCTCTCCCCTCCTACGCACATCCCCTCCCTTCCAACCACAAATCACCTCCCAGGCCACTTCCCGTCCTAATGAAGAAACCACATTCATGTCACAAAGGATGCTCTCGTCACTTTTTCCCGTGCAAATGAATCTCAACTGATCATAGAATCCGGATCAGTCTCAATTTTAAATTCTTTCGCATTCTCCTGTTTTTGCTGGCATGCTTTCAACATATGAGATCGTATAGTATATGGATATGGTGTTCAAGCTGCATTATAAACTATTGATATACAATCTTTTGTATTAATGTACTTACAGTTCCATCATAATATCAATGTTAATTAACATGAAATATACATGCAATAAAGGGAAATACCCATCACTTCTCTGATTGGGAGAACTGTTTTTATTGGCATCCCTTAAATCAAGTTATTTGATGAATTTAAGCATTAATTAATTATGATTCAACGACGACGAAAAAAATCTTACCAAATTTACTCATTGTTTGACCTGCATGTAGGGCTGAAGTTATCAATATTTTGCTGCTGGTATTTGTTATTTAAAACATTAAATTTGAAGTCACATCGGACAAAAAACGAGCGTCGGTGAGAGATAATAAGTGAATCTACTGCATTTAAAATGTTCCGCATGTCACCAAATATAGGTGAAATAATCCAAAATTGTGGGAAAATAACTTTCAGGTGGATAGGAAAGGAATTGCACACAAAGTAGAAAATCTTAAGTTTTTGTATTGATGTTAGTTGAGAATGCATCATCACACCATTTTTTATGTTGGACTAATGACACCATGGGCCATTCACACTCTACATATAAGATGGTGTCTAAAAGGCCTCTTAGCACCATCGCAAATTTACGACTAAGAGGGCTTTATGATACGAGGGTTGATACATAAGCTCATGCACTCTAGGTAGGTATACACGACACCTCTCATTTGCTGGAGAGAAATCGTAAAGTGCAAATGTGGTTCAGTTGTGAGGCCTCTAAGAATGGTTTCATACAATCCTATATTATATAGTGTAAAGGGTCCCTTGTGTCGTATTGTAGCTATAAATAGGCTCCCTCCAAAGTTTGAAGTTCAATTGCCTGCTGCCAGAAGCATGATTTCTGTATAGCGTAGCCATAGCCTTTGCAATAAATTCTTTGTCCCGAAATATCTTTCTTATTTGACATTTTTTCCCTGAACTTATATTTGGGCAACTCATCACAGATTGTGTGTATTTCCAGCTCAAAACTCACCCGTCTTTGTATACCTAAATTCCTTCCATATTAAATTTGTATCTCTCTCCCTTCTGGCCTCCATTTCTCCATATATTCTCAATTCTTCTGCTGCCCGTATCAGTGAATTGCCTCATCCCAATTCCTAATAGTCAGGATGCATCAGTAAGGGAGAACACAAACCTCCTCTCCGGCTCTGACTAAATTATTCATTTGTGATTTATGTTAAACAAGATACTGCCTTGTTCTGTCCCGATAGACCGCCGTCTTGCTTGGTTCTCAGACTTTTTCTTTACCCTTGCACCAGCTTGGGATATGCGTTCAGCAATTGCGTTACAATATAACTGGATGTTTTCATAATATGGGGATTGTTGTGTTGTTATATACAATGCTATGGTTAAATATGATTATGAGGGTGTGCTCCACAAATGTTATGTTTATTTTATGAATAAATCCAATACCGATGTGGTGATTATTCTTTTAAGAAACAACTGCCGCATGTTTGTCATGTCAATTTCTTTCTCTGGTTTCTGAAAAATATGAATAACAAATTCGGATGTTTTCTCTTGCAACCCCGAAAGTTTGGCAAAGAATTCGATCTAAGATTTGTTACCACTATTTGATGGCAATCAAGTAAAAGACGGAGGGACAGCAGTATTATATATAGCTACATGGCCTTTTTTAAACGAATTATCAAAAAATGACAATACACCGTATATTTCTCTAAATTATCTTTATTTTCTAGCACAGAGCTCATTTTATCAATTCAATTCAATAAGGCTCTCTGGAATTCTATTTGTTCGCTGGAAATATGTTTCCCTCGTTTGTCTGGGACTACATTGGAGGCGGAGTATGGGACCTAACGGCCGGTGATCTGGAGTTTTTATTCATTTATTCATAGGATGTCACTCTGAAGCATAGGACAGGGGAGTAGAAAGGCAGAAGCTTATAGTTAGTCCTAGGATTTCATTCTGTTTTGTGGTTCAATCTTGTCTCAGATGTGTCTTTCAAATAGACCGAGACGAACACTGTGGGTCCGCGTTATCTTTTGAAGTTAGGGTCTTGTTTGACCCTCTGGCCTTTCGTAGTTAAAAAATATGATTATATCTTTCTCGATGTAGAGATATCTCAGGCAACAACGACAAACTGCTGCAACTAGATTTGTGTTGGAATTGTACATCATCGTTGTTTGTACAGAAGAATCTCTCTCACACAGTCTAGATGAATATGTTCATGTCAATATAGTGCAACAAGACGGATAAAAGGAAAAGGGAATAATTCGCGAAACTCATATATGTCCTTGGTAGTTACGTGTTGGGGAATCTGTCATTATCATACTTTCTTAGTAATTGTTACTTTGACCCTTGCAGATTTTCTAGGATCCAAAAGGCATACTCAGCAATCTGGTAATACTCATAATAATACCTGCTAATACCTGGATTCCAAGAGAAATTGAACTTTGGGGCTCTATTTTATAGAGCAAGACATTCAATCTACACAACATCAATGGAATGTTGTGGAACCTAAGAATAAAAGCCATTTACGACTAAGAGGGCTTGATGATACGAGAGTTGGTACATAAACTCAGTTAAACACCAGTCAAGATATTTCTTCATCCCCGATGTCTTCCAAAACACCACTGAATTTGTTGTACAATCGACTCGTATACATACTGGTTTTCTTCCTTGCTCTCAACTTGGAACCACACATTAAGTGTCGTATTGTATCGTTACAAATTAAAACCAAATGTTTTCCACAAACTAAAGACAAAATATCTTATCTTCAAATACGAAAGATTTAATTGCTGAAAGGGCCTTGGTACATGCAGAATATCAGGGTTCAATCGAGCGGTTGTCTTAAAACATATTGTTGATGGAACGACCTTTTCTATTGCGCCATGACTTTCTGTTGCGCATGAGACAAAACAAAATTAAGTTCAATCAAAATCCTGTCCTCGACTTTTCATATTGTGTGTATCTTCTCAATTTATTTTTCATCTGAATTTAATTGTGTTGGGTTTATCACCATTTGATTAATATTCAGACATGTGAACCGGCTAAAAACTCATGTTATTTCATATGGTTATTGGATTCCATATCTTTTTTCATTGGATTTCGTATTTTCTAGTTTGATTGCCATAGAGGTATTGTTATACGCTTCAGGTGTAGCCTATTCAATGGTGTCATTAATAACCTCTTGCTAGAATCGAATTCGTGAATATCTAAAGTCACTAGGTTTATGTCCAGAATGTGAATTTGGGATTTTCACCAAGTTGATACAAATATCAATTGACGTTTTCCGAGGATACATGCCACACCATCAGGAAAGGTTAACTTCTATTCGCTGGTCTATAAGCTTGCTGAGGTACGAGTTGCCGATCGCTGATGAATTTCCCTTAGCGATGCTTTTTTAAGAGCACTGAAAGTAGTCAGGCCACGGAAAACAGAATTCCAGTCCTGAATGGTCCTAGATGAACAGAGAGAAACGAGTCCTTCATAAGCAATTATGTATAGAAGTGGTCCACTCAGTCTGGCCCTCCGCTGATGAAGCAGAATAGATATGGAAGTGCGCTTAACGGGGGAAATGTAATTACTGTCGATTTACTACCTACAGATATTGGACGAATTTAATTAGAAAATATTCCTCAGATGTAGCAACTTTTTAGGAATACCGAACGGATTCATTGTAGGTTCCTATATATAAGACTATCTACGTTTGTATGCGTATATATATGATATCATACAAGCCGAATTGACGCTTGTATGTTATCAGTCAGATATTAATCCATTCTTACAATCCGGACTAGATAAGCAATATTTTACACGAAGAAACAGTGTTAATGTTTAATTTGACCCATTAATGCAAGAAGTGACTCTTGTAATCAGACCGTTTCAAATCCGCGAAAAGAAACATTTATATTCTATTTTTTTTTCAAATACATTATATTGAACACACTTTCAAATTTAACAGGATATTTGCAGGCATTCAAATGAAGCTGCACATTATATTAGACTAGCCAATACCCATGTTACGCACGAGATTTGCTAGTGGGACAGTGGGGCCTACATCTTCACCTCTCCTTGTTCCCTCTCCCACCATCTTTCTCTTTCACCTTTTCTCAGTAACTTAGTACCTGTATTTACCATTCATACCTCAAATGAAACCCTGTTAACATGTTTTTTTTAGGCCACTGTTGTACAAAGAGCCAGATCCAGAGGCAGTGTGGGATAGATACAGAGTGGTTGAGACTGAGGCAAAGGAACAGGGAGATTAATATTAGTCTATGTAATGAAATGATGGGAATGGAATTGTGCAAAAAGTGTGAAAAATGGGTGTTTTACACTAATGAAACAAACATGTCATGAAAGTGTCCTTTAAAGGACACTATTTGAAAGACAAACGATTTTTCAAAAGGCATTCCAATACAGCAGTGCAAACGTACTCCATATAAAGTCCATTTTCCAAATGATAAACTATTCTACAATGTTGACTGTTCAATGGCCCAAATTGACTCCTTTAGCAGATTCAGCAGATTCCAAATACAGAATTGTAAACAGAAGTTAGCCGTTTTCGGTTGCACAATGGCCTGACCTTGGGATTGGGGTTGTTGTTTTTATCTCTTCTCGGGCCTAGGCTGGTGTTGGGGGACCGTCACATTCCAGCAATTGGAAGGGCCTCATTGGTCCCCTACACTATTTAGGTATTGGTCTCTTGCGACCCTACCCACAATGGCCCGGCATTTGTGGTAACATCGACTCGATGAGAGAGCGCATTCAGCGGTCCTTTACAATTAAGCGTAGACGTGCACTCCGAGGAGACTAATTGGGCATGCACATTTGGGGAGCTTGAGACTTTTTGTATCGTTTGCCTACCACTGAAGCTCTCATGGTATCTATAATTCATTGCCTTTCTAGTAGCCTTTAGTTTGAATGGTCGACAGCATATATAGGATGTAACCCGATTATGTTCCCTGTTGATCTGCACCTTGTCTCTTGGGGGGTGTCCGGACGGCCGTCGTCACATGTGATGGGGGGCAGGGGGGAACTGCTGTGTCACTTACATAGTGTGTAATGATCAGTTAAAGCAGGCTTTAAATACCATGCATGGCCTGCTACTAGCTACTATAAGCATCTCTATTGTGGTGTAGCAAAGGATTCCCTCTGAAGCTCCTTCGCTTGAAGCCAGAAGGGCCACAGCTGCAGAGCCCAACACCCTGAGCCCTTGGGACAGGCCCCATGGCCTCGACACCTGCCTTTAGAGGAAATTAAGCTCACAAAGGGCCGTTTTAAAGCCTTAACTGAATTCATCACCTCAAACCAGAGAAGAGTCAACTCGCTCAACAAAGTGATTTTCCAACTGTCGGTTGAATGCCCAGCAAGCTGAAGTGATGGTTATATTTTTTGTTTTTCTTGATGAGGCTGGTTAGTTTTCAGTAGTTAAGAGTGTTGGTCTGGATTAGTTTTTATTGATCTCTTTTGTAAAAGCGTTGGCATGTTGTACCCAGCGACTGAGGGTTTTTTAATGGAGAAGCCAGAAGACAGGTGCGATGGAGGAGATGGAAGATCTCTTAGTAAAGAGCTGGGAAAATGGAGTTGGACACTTTTAGAAGGAGTATTTTCAAAAGATTTAGAAAACAAATATAATTGCGTGCGCCACGATAATTTAATTTAAGACCTTTCCTTTGTCATGGACTTGAAATCACATAAAGTATGTCAAGAGAAATGTTACATATATACACTATAACTAAATATTGTGCCCTTTTTAAAACCTTTAGAAAATTACATCTTTTAGTGGGTTCAGTTTGGGCCCAGAGCCTCTCAGATCAGATAAAAATGGCATGTCAGTGGTTGAACGCCTACTGCGCCATTGGCTTTCCTGACCCTGTAGTAGGCGTCCTAATGGGACTTTAATGGCATTTTGCGGCATTTTCCTATATATATGCGAATATTTTATATTGGAGAATTAATTTTTCCTTCATTCATTGCTTTTATTTCTCAATGGGATTTGACATGGCAATACGGGAACCATTTAACTCAAAGAAGAGAATCAGGTATCCGTTACGCCATGGATCAATTTGATTTTCCATTTCTGCAACCGATTAGGGGCTGTTGTGATTTCGTTTTATTTCCATGCTCACATGTCAAGACACATTAACCCACTGACAATTGGAACATTAATTTTCTTTTATTGTAACCCGATCGAAATAGTTCAAATTGTCTTGCAAAGTGATCGCACGGCCCAGAGCTTGTTCAGCGATATGGAAAGCAGAAAACGAGTTCTCGCAAATGCTGCTGGAAATATTCTAAAGAAAAACATTATTCAAACTTTCTTTTGGCCAATATTGAATGAAATCATGGCGCTATAAGAATGGAGAGAAGAGTCAACTTCAACCACCTCAATAGCAGTGTTATTTTAAAACAGAATTGCATGTTCTAGGCTAATGATTTGGATTCTGAAGTTTGGATGGTTGTGATCATTTAATTGTCATGCGTTTTTCTCTCGTATTATTAAATCTTGCCTCCGGAAACTTATGAAACGATCTGTCTCGTTAACGTAGCTCGGTCTATGGATATCCACAGAGATTCCAGGTGCATAGAGATAACGTGATTTAATGAGATGCCATTCTGCATGGCGATTTTTCCAATTTATGTCTTGGAAAGAGCGTCCCAGCTATTTGAAATAATTAAGACTCAATGCTTTTTCATATATAAGACCAACGAGAATATTCTCGTTGATAGGTCTCAGCAATGCGAAATACACCAAATAGAGAATATGTTATCCTAAGTTCACTTTAAAATATTCTGAACACCCTGCTAGCAAAGAATAGTTGGTCCTTAATCAAAAATATTCGAAGAATTTTAAGATATTGATTGAAACTACTGTATTCAGGCTTCCAAATGTTTTAATATCCTTGTACAGATTGTGTAAGTTAAATAGAGAAAACAATGGACTATTCCACTTAAAGAAATTGGCATTGGCAAAATCGCTGCAGTAGATGGTCATAGTCATAGTGGGTGGTACAAAATTATAGTCAACATTGGTCGAAATACTGCTACCATGCAGATAATTAAACATTATCAAAGGAATAATTTGTATTATTTCCCCTGTCATTCAGGTCCGTCTGTATCAATAAACCTGTTTGTAAATACTGCAGTTTAAATAGGTGTTTTATTCAAATTTCAATGAATTTCAGATGATTTTCCCTTTACCTGTTACTCTTCTGAGATCCTAGTATCCCCTTATCATGGTCCAAGCTGCAGCTATAGGGGGAAGCAACCATGCCATAGGCCTTGCTGCTAATGCAATTATAGCTGGCTTATTTTTTATGACATTGGCTTAAAACAAGCCTAAGCAAGATATCTGAGATGGCCAGAGCTAAATCCCAACACCTGAATAAGTTATAAGCGTTTAATGAATATGAGTAAACGCAGGAGACGCGTAGCCAATGCCATAAGAAGAGGGTGCTTCCCAATATAGCCCTTATTATAACATGGTAATAGATCAGACAAGTTCCATCAGCACATTCGATGAGGTCTTGATAGAAACACTTGAGTATATGAGTCCTAAGCAAATATTTGAATATTTGCCTATTTCTATGAAAATCCACTGAGAATCGGAGTAGAAAGTACATATTATACAAGTTTATTGATGCACCCCCATTAAATCATAGGAAATGTTGTATTTCTAGATACATTACTAGTGAGATATTATTTTTTATTCCACATACCCTGTCTCCCCATTATTGAGTAGAATTGGTCATATATTGACTGATTCTATCAAATCCAGGATTCAGTCATTTTTCATTAAGTTGGTTTTTATTTTGTCGGTAAGTATAAGATGTATGATTCCAACATTTCGATTCTCAGGCGAACCTTCATCAGGGAATGATTAACATGGGATTTTCTAGGGGGTTATATTAACATTGTAACTTTGGTATCCATAGTGACATGTCAACATTTTGATAGCAGCGATCCGATTGGTTAATACAAGAATAGGTCTAGTTCAGTTAATATTTGGGATAGAAAGATCAGATAAAGTTTATACAAGACTTCAGTTCATTGTCTATGAGGCCAGTAGTAAAAGTCTTTTGTAATATAGGCCTTTATTATGAAGTTATAAACACACAAAATAATATTCAATAATAATGGTGTATCAATATGCACCAACCACCAATATGCATTTCAATCTGGAACCTTCTTTACGTAGAATTATTTACAAAGTTCCCACTCTAGTTTTAGGTACTAGTATTCCTTTTGGATCATTATTTTCTGCATGACACGTCCAATGTCTTGGTGGACGTTGCGTATGAGACGCCAAAGAGCGTATATCAGTCTTCCTCTAATTCAATTAACACCCCAAAGTCACAATCAAAATCAAGATATGCAGAGAGCTATACTTAATCTAGTTAGCATGTATATACAATATTCATTTTTACAGTAGACTTATTATTATTGTTATTATATGTTAACCTATATTCCCATGTACCTGTCTACAAATAAACAATACACACTACAATACAAAATAGTTATTAATAATTGCCTATTCGTTTGCACTCCAGTATAACCATGCCAAGGCGCTCCGAGTTGGTTATTTCGCATTACCTACAACCCTTACAAGAACCAACTAGGATCAATTTACTTTAGCACAATTAATTACAATTATATACATACATATATGATACAGATAGCGGAACAGGATATGTTTACTCACATAACAGTATTCATTCATGCAGGTCTCATCGTCCGCGAGACATCGTCCGCGAGATTTCCATCCAACCGGGGCAGGGAAAATCTTCACATCTCAATGTCTATCTCGATATGAACTTGCAATCCAGCTATCGGCTGCTATTACATCGTGGCTCCTATTGCTAGGAGAATCGAGGGTATTTGTGGTGCGAATCATATAGTCTCACCTACGGTCGGTCCCAAACAAGAGCAATAAACATGACAAGCAATCCCATAAAGAAACTTTTTATACACCCTCCATTTTTATACAAGCTTACATAATACATGATCTCCACGAAAAGCGCTAGTAATTACAAGTCCTGATTAGCGGGCTGATTGCAGCTAGTTAAGAAGTAATTACAGTAAGGGACCTAGCCTAGGGGTAATGGGCATTTAATGACCCATCTAGAATGGGCCCCAATACTTGCGATGAGCTTCTGGTGTCATCGCTAGACTTATCTCTTCTATATTTGATCATTGAACGCAGACAGATTCACAGGAGATATTCCCAGAGTGCTTAGAACAATTCTACTGAACTGTGACGAAGATAAGGAGACATTTCCTTTTTCAAACTATCGATCAATTTGCTCACGCTATACATCTATTTTCGTTAGTTTTTGCTTTATAGATCTATATATGACAAAGCTTTTTTTCTTTTCTCGAGCTCTTTAAGACTCATACAATGTTGTTGATCGAAGAAGTGATTCCTGCTGTGTATCATTATATAGGCTAAAATTGCATATATTTGAAAAGCAGTGTTGAATTAGATACCTGTCCTATAAGTGTTATAATCAATTAGCCTCGATATATATTTCAAGGTCGTACACCTATACACAGCGTCTATTAGTTGTTTTCCAAATTAAATCTGTTGAAGGTTTAATATCGCGATATAAGTTATATATATGACAGGCACCAACTTCTTGCTAGTAGTACTTCAGGAAGCTGAATATAATCTGCGTGCTTATAAGAGCTACAGGAGCGAGGAAATATTAACAATTCAAATGAATGGATGTCATCGAGTCAGACATGGCGAACAGCAATAATGAACCAATCTATAAAGTAATATCAGCAGGAATACTGATGTGGAAAGCATCCTTGCGTATTATACGAATTTTGCGAGTAAATCAAGTCAACATATTCCAGAAATGTTACCTGTTTCTGACAGGGTTAATGTATATTCTCAGCCTTCTTGCTAGGCAATATTTGCCTATGGCCCAAATGTACAATTAGCAAGATCCTTCACAGACGTGAGTTTGGTCCAGAAGACTTTGCTTGACATTCAGGCTTAGAAAACTAGCTAGCAGCAAGTTGTTATTAGCCCGCTGTATGTACTGCCATTGACAAGATGCCCCAGAGGTATAACAAACTGTGAATTCGTCTATATTGGAACAACACCATTCCTTGTGTCCCCTTGCTTCATTTAAAGACGTCGGCTCTCGGGGATAGTACCATACATTTTGCATTACTTTTCTCGTCTTGCAATGTAATTGAGAACAGAAGATCAGTCTCCTATCAATTTGGCAATCGAATCCAAAGAATAAGAAACAGGAGAAAGACCAAGAAAAGGGAAGATAGTAATTACTTAAGTCATACTCCCCCATCCTCAGCAGCACAAATTCCTGCTTGTCACTTAAGACATCTTGGCATGTTTTGTTTACATGTATTAGTCTTTCGTAAATATTTTTACACAACGATTTAGCCTCACCTAACTAAATATTCACGTACAGACGTGCAAATACCCTTATTCGTAGACCTCCTGAGGATAGTCTGCACTGGTGGTATGTGGGTAGAGTGATAAGATAAGAATTCGAGCATATAATGTCATGAATACCGTCGCTGGCTACACAAAAAGTTGTTTCCCTGTTTTTTTATCTAGATAATGAATTATATTTCAACTGTATTCTTGATACTGTGCAATTAGATTCAGCATCCAAGGCGTATGGTACACGCCTTATTTAACGACAAAACGCAGTGAATAATTTTCTACCCTTTATATGGAATTTTTGGCTTGAGGACGTACTCAATTTGGAACGTCATATGTTTCGATGGATTGCCTTCACGCTTTCCACACTAACTATTGAGCTCTCCTTCTTGAGTAAGGGGCTTAATCTGACGGGCAAAGAAAGACCTCGAAGTGTTTCTCTCCTTAAAATGCTTCCTTCTAATTCAGGTATATGATTCACATATTTATATATTCTATAGCGATGGGCCTTAATCTGGCTGTATACCTTCAAGAAGACAGTCACGGCTCTGTATGTGACACTCCAACATGTGATCTAGACTTAAAGCTTCAAACTAGACCAACGCTTCAAATCAAAGACAATATTTTGCAGAGAGAATCTAAGTAGGTCGTTTCTCGGTAGTCCTAGTCAACAGAAACTGTCAAAAATCTATCTTGAACTATTCAAGGCTGAGTTATAATTATAATGTGAAGATAAACGGATAATATTTGTTAAGTCCTTTGGCCTAATGCCAGAAATGAACTGCAGTCAGGCCTTGTCAGAGGCGTAGGTTGCCTCCTAGTGCTTTTGCATCTCTAGCACCACCTCCGCCACAACCATCACCACCACAGTGGCCTAGGACATCAGAAGGGATAGAGTATTGGAAAATCGTGTTCAGTGTTCTCTTTTCAGCAGAGCTCACCATGTGGAAAATAGCCCCCGCTTAGCAGCTGTTAAGTTCCCACTCCAGGCAGTACGACCGATGGCAGGCCACTATAAGGGCCTTGGCGCCCAGTCCCATATTGGGGCATTATATCTTTTGCATGTGAAGAGTATTTGATGGGAGATATTGCTTTGTTGTTTTGAACATAAGGGAGCTGTGTATGTCAAATAGGGTCGTGTAAGCATTGACTGGGGGTGAAGGTATCATATGAAGATTCAGAGTAAACAATTCTCTCCCTCTTTTACCCGGAGCAATGTTTTAATTATTATTTATTGGGTAACAACGAGTGAGACATGTCTTTTCTAAAGTCTGTTTTTAAAATGTGTCTGGTATTTTATCTTTCTGAAAAGATGTGATAAGTGTAGTTTATATTATTAATAGAGGATGTCATATATTTTTCCCATGAAACCTCGAGGCAATATTAGAAACGCGAAACATTTATCCGTTGTCACGTTTTACAAAAACCCAGTCTATATTAGTGTTAGGTGACATCTTCTGACATTACCATGAAAAATTAATAAGTAGCTAAAAGCTTCTGCACTATATGCAAAATTAAACAGATGAAACACGATTATCTCTAATTCCTTCATGCATTCAATATGCACTGGCCAGAGAAGCGCTCTCATTATTAATTGACCAGGGGATGTAATATCCTTCAGGTCAAGGTGTGGGATGGTTAATGGACCTGAAGCGTAGGCGTGGGAAGTATCATGCTGTAGGTCATCAAGGGCCTCATCTTAATGCTTTTGCTTAAATGCTTCTTTTTAAATTAATCGGTTGTTTGTTTATCGCTAAATATAGTCGAAATACAGATGGACCTGTTTTATTCTCTCCTAATTTGCATAGATAAGGTCAATTTCTCATATCACAATATAGAAACATGGGAGAATAGGCTGTACTGGGAATCTACGACTCAGGGTAATTTGATGAACAATGCTTAATGAGCTGGACATGATAGGTTGCATTTTTTAGGATTTATCTCAATGGCTAAGGCAGATATTGGAAAAATATTAAGGCCTGAGGACACATCATATAGAGGTGGCTTTGTCAATTCTATTTTCCGTGACACAGACGCTATGGATGTGGGACTGTAATATTCCATAATATAATCCAATGTATACATGACTTGCGCACTGGTTATACAGGTTGAGAAGTAACAATCTTGTCCCCCGCCCCCCTTTTCCTGGATATTGCCACAATGAAAGCATGCGATAAATGTCGTGGCCTGCCTGGGCTTCTTTTGATGGGGGAGCCCCAGGCCGCATGCATAGCCACGATCCGAATGCCAACAAGGCAATCTGCTGACTGGCATTGGAAAACCAACGCGTCCAACCCAAACAGAGCTTCTGTTTGCTTTCCTTCAGTCCTCAACAGCTCTGGCGAGCTGACACAGAGGGGAGTCCAATAGACAGCCCTCGGTCCTCTTCACTGTGACAGGTTAATACTAAGCCCGACAAGTGCTGGATTTATATCTGAGGGAAAGAACTATCATGTCCAAGGCCCTGTCACTCGTGCACCCCTTCTCCAGTCCACACACCAGAGCCCCGGATGGAGAATTGCAAGTCATGCTACTTCCGGTGCGAGGGCGCCAAGGTCCGCTTACACGATCGAAGCGCATGGTTACGGAGAGTCTCATTGAATCTCGTAGAGTATCGTTCCGACTGTTTCCGCTACTCTTGAGGCGTCAAAAGCAGGTCACACAGATGTTGGTGATGAATGAATCCAAGAGACTAGCATTACATGAACTTTTTCCTGAGGGATTCTATATTATATTTTTCCTCTCACAATACTCTAAATTTCATCTGAAATGAATGATTGAGAACATACCGGTGTATGCCTCTTTTAGTGAGGACATTTACACCGAATAAAGACACTCTTTAGTTATCGTTATTTAAGATGAAAGGAGACAATACATATAGACATATATTCTACTATTACTTGTTCTTCAATGAATTAAATACAACAACCCATATTGCCTCTTCCCATGTTTAGAATAGGAGAAATTGATTGCTCTAACCCTATCTATACAAGTAAGATATGCGACTTGGCCTTTTTTCTACTCGATTGTTAAAATTAAGCACCACCCCTTTAAATTGTCTAGATCCTAACATGGTGACTACAGTAATTCTTCCCTTTATTTGGCCGACTGCTGACCATGGCTATATCCCAGTGCAACCCGCCGAGAGTCTATTCGAGGGTCTCCCTAACTTCCGCTTGGTTGCCTTGGGCCGGAAGTGGGATTGCTACAGGGTTTACTCTTTGGTCTACATTGGTGCGGGTGCCCGGATGTTCATGTTTTGCTTGTTGTAGCTCCAGCTCGATCGATTAAATCTCCTACCCCCTGCAGTTTCCTCTTTCCCTAGGTTTCGCCTGATATTAAAGAGTCGACTCTCTCCCGTCTTGAAAACCTTGAGGCAATATAAGTCAAAGCCTTTCTACTTTAGTTTTGTGCCATTTAGAGTGAGTCATATATATATATATATATATATATATATATATATATATATATATATATATATATATATATATATATTCGTAAATGAATCAGGGACATCATTGATGAAGTGCTCGAAGGATGTGTGTACAGTCTTTATAATTTTAAGACGTCAAAGAGTTCAAGAATAAAGATAAAACTACAATAATATTTAAATATGTTTTCAGAAACATCGTCAACTGATAAACACAGAGTTCTAGTTTCAATGTTGAGGATTTAATAATGCTAAGATGGCTTTCAAGTCTCCAAGTCTCTACTACAAATACTTCTTTGGAGAAATATTTTCTGAAGGACAATAATATACCTGTTCACAAGTTGTTCATAGTGCTTTCTACACAGATGATAACAAAATCATCGTTGTCAGGTTAACAGACGGACATTTATTAACAGCTCTTATCCTAACGAACTCAAGAGCCACGGTGTCAATAAAGAGGTTCCACCATGAATCATATTGGCTGTCCAGTTGATAGGTTATGTCCGTGAGAGAAAAGTATCAATAAAAACCTTGCTTCAGGGTTAACAGCATATTGCATGCTTTGGTAAAAACAACTAAATCTACAATGAACAAAGCCAGAAGGTGCCAACTCATGAGAGGGAGTCTCTAACAAAATTTGGCCAAGTCCATGCCAGCTCAAATGAATAATACATCATCTAATAGGATCAGAACTCAACTTCATTATCGTGTGAATTCAACTTTTAAAGATTTCAGACGATTAAAGCTCCCTGAAGGGTACATAATCTAATTGAGAACTGGCAATACCTGACACTTAGAAACATATAGGCTCTCGGCTTGCCAGAAAAGAAACTTTTCATCATAGTTTTTTTGCATTAAAAACTGTTTATGTCCAAACTATACTTTCAAACTAACACTAACTATAAAAATATTCCATGGTTCCTTTAGGAAATACATCGCTATAGGATTGCTGATTGGGTTGCTGATGGGTGTGACAAGATTAAGTGTTAAGGCGGGGCCACACTAGCCACACTAGCCACACTAAGCCTTGCAGTAGGCCTTCATGATACAGGCTGCAAAAGTCGTCACACCTTCACAATAGACCTTCACGATTAATCTTGAAGGCATGCTGATGTTCCCGATACCAACCTTGTTGCTAACAAATATTAAATTTCTAATATTGCTGAAACAGACCACAACGTACATCTTTTATGTTGAGACATATCGCAAAGGAGCATACAATGCCCCAAGATAGAATGTTGTCATTTCTATTGCAGAGGCCTATTGCAAAGTCTATTGTAAGATTGCAGCTAATGTGGTCCCACCTTTACCCTTCGACATTAAAAACCAATTTCACACCAATTTGTTATCATATAACTATTAAAACAGAAGGTTATAGTAGTTCACGCATTGTTTATTGAATCTATTTTATTTATAAACTCTTACTTCATACAATAAAGACATAAAGGCATCAATACCAAAATAAATAAATACATTACTCTTAAATTATTTATTCAATGAGGGCACATCTTTTAAATACCTAAGCCAGATGGTAAAGCAGGTCACTAAAGGTCATAATTCTGGTGTTCGAATGTTATTGCTAGCACCGATACCAACAACTATAGGTTCATCTTAAATTAGCCATACATGGACGTCCGTACTTCTTTTAAATACCCAAACCAGATGGTAAAATATGTCACTAAAGGTCATACTCTGGTGTTGGAATGTTATTGTTAGCACCGGTACCAACAGCAATAGATTCATCTTAAATTAGCCATACACGGACGTCCGTACATCTTTTAAATAACCAAACCAAATGGTAAAGGAGTAATTGTTCTCATATCAGAGAGACCTCTGGACATTTATGGACTCGCAGGCACGCGCTGCGTAAAAAGTCGAATCAACAAAGCTCATATTTCAGCTGTTCCTGACTTCCCCGCCACCTATCTTTTGGGTCGTATTGCTTGGGGTCACCAGTGGTTATCTTGAAACATTTGTAAGGCAGTGTGAAGGGCATACACAAACTGGAAACCTTATCTTGGCTACGTTGGCCCTCAGGGTCGGTATGTTAACTGTCACAGTCGCATCAGGCCTTGGCCCTTAGTGCAAGAGATAGCGCTCCGTGGTAAGCAAGGGCCACATTTAGTGCAGGGGGCACAGAGAATGGTCAATTTGCATTATAGTGCAATGGTATTGGCGACTTCCCCCTGAATACATGTATATGGGACCTTTACTTTTTCAGCCGTAAACAATGCCCATGTTAGTCACATGTTCGCTATGTTAATCAAACAGTTCTTTCTCTTGCCTATTTATAACATCTATGAAAATGGATTTCTTTTTGTGCAAACCATTTAAGGTCATGGGTTTCATTGGTAATTTCTGTTCAGTATTGTTTCGCATCTGAAACTAAAAAGCTGTATGCTGCCATAATTGTGTAAATCGGAGTGCAGACAAACTGACAGTCCAATAATTTGCCCCACACACCTCATATTATTTACTCCTGCCCCAAACTCAATGAAGTACAAATCCAGTATACAAGAATACCCCAAATATTAGCATAATGTAAGTTTCTTCTAAACTCGATTCAGGGGTATACAATGTACAATACATTTAGTTCATAGGATCTTCGATTCCTACTGCATGAAACAATGCCGAACTGCAAGCTGATTGTGCAATATATTTAGTCTTGTTAGTCTCAGTCTCAAGATCAAGATCGACCTTAGACTTGAAAGCTTCTCAGCATCGGTTCTCCGATTAAATAAAACAATTATATTTCAACATCCGCAAAGGAAAGATGAGTTAGAACCTGTTCCGCCAGTATATACATGTGCATATTGATGCCTTATGATTGTGTTGAAGCTGTTACCCAGAACCAAACCTGTTTAAGTGCTCTTATACTCCTTTCGACCAGATAATTTCGGGAAACAGTGAAATAATGCTAGGGCTGTGAAAAAGCGCCAACAGCCTTGCCAGTCCCTGTACTCATAACCACACAAGAAAAAATCAGTCGGGATACCCACCATACTTCTACACATTTGCAAGCCACTAGACAGTGCCAGAGACTATCTAAAGTACATTACAAAAGACAGGGAGACAGACAGTGGATTTGTCTGTTGAGTTCACTCACATACTCCAACTAGATAATGGTGCAGCCATTTTTAGATCAAGCCAGTCCGCCGATATAATTGATTCTTGTATGGGCACTGAGGCATGGATCGCCTATATAAAGTGTTGTGTGTGCTCCCTTGTCTTGGCGCCCCCTACCGCCGTTGTCTGCAGTTGTTCGCCCCAGGGGAGTTGACCTGCGGGTATATATATTATATGATATATATATGCGCACACCAGTGCATCCAGAGCCTACAGGCTACACTATATACATTTAGCCGTGCAAAGGATGTGTATTTGATATACCACATCTGAATATATTATTGCTGTTTATTTGAATGTGGGACTAAATTAAGATACGTTAGCGACAGTCCTGTGTACTTCTGATCGCTTCCTAATTTCGCACTTCCCCATCTACCAATGTCCATATTTTTTTTTAAAAAAGCGATCGAAAGAGATTCACGATCTTGGAGAACAATGACGTAAATTTCTCTTGATATAGCTCATCGGTTTTCGGCATACTGAGATGCGGCTGTCGCCAAACATGCATGTCGCAAAACAAATCAAAATAATAATACGAGTCGGCTCACATCCCTAGTGAATGTTGACATGTGACTATGTTTTCACGCAATCAAAGGGAATTTCAAAGAAGCCGTGTTAATGTTTGATGGGGCTGAAGACAGACCAATCAGCTCTTATTTTCCCATTCACTGCGGTATTGTTGGGCACTGAATCCACCTGGCGTGAGCCTGACACATTAATGGTGACATGTTGCGGACTGGATCCACCCGTGTCTTGTCAGATGGAGGGTGGTGCTGATAATGAGTCTACCTAACGAGCTTGACGGCAAGGCCAACCCAAACCATAGCCCAGTTTCCTTGCACCTTTCCATTCACAACAAGAAAAAAGCATCGAATTACAAATTACTTTAAAGTAAAGGATGGATGGAGCTGAATGCAATCTAAGCTCACAGCCTGGACGTAGGCTCACGCCTGGAGTAGGCGTCCTAATGGGGTTCTATGGAATTTTGAGACTTGGAGCAAGAGGCTTTGCCTAAGTTTGGAGGGACTCTCCTAAGTCTGAACCTAGACTGAGCTAGTTGTGAGCATACATTCCTCATGAAGACCGTAATAAAACGTCTTTGGAAAAGGTTTCCATATTGTGAAGACAAAATTAATTAGTCTTTTGTCAGAAGTATTTGGAAGAAAGAATCAAATAAAAATAATCGAGAAATAATTATCACATATTATAACCTAGAGAGCTCTTAACTCTGAGTAAACTAACACTGTCGACTTTACTAAATAAACTGACTGTAGTATTAAAGGAGATCGAACAATACAAAATAAATGTATTCTCAATCAATTACTTTATCTAATTTAATTTAAAGGCAGGCAATCCTAAATATGTTTTAGACATTTGCAGAACAGGTTATGAGCAAAATACTTACAAAAGAGGCCCTTCCCAAATGGTTTATTGTAGGATGTTAGTTGGTGTGTCCTAGAATGAGAGACATTGTCACGTTTAGCCTCATCAGAGGAGAGTACTGGGAGCCTGATGCTTGTCAGATACAAGTACATTCATTTGATGTTAAAGCGACAGTGTGACTTTTCTGGGATGAAAAACTGATATCCCTCCAATCTAACTTCTTTTGGTTCCGATGTTTGCCATCTAACAAACCCATCAAGATTTACTTCCTCTAATTAGGTATACCGTATTTTATCATTCCACGTACCAGTAAAAATTCAACTTAATGAAGATTAGAAATGAAATCTGAGTGATGGATGGCAACTGAAAACATAAGCTTTTAAGTTAGTATGGGTTTGTTTGTTTAATGTGTCCTTTAATCATCCTGATTAGAATATATGTCAAACCCGTCAACCCTATTATATATATATATATAGAATTTTTATTCAGCAAACATGTACATTTGTTGTAATATAAGCAGGAAAAGGACAAGGTTCGGTCTCCTATGGAGTTCTTCCGAGTAGCCCTTTTTAAAATAAATAGATTGCAAAGTATACATGACATTGTAGTTTGACAGTGTAACAGTGGTACAATTTCTATTCAATGATTTAAACAATTATAATTTGGACGGTAGTGGTTTTACGTTAATACATTTTGTTCGTTATTAGCTTATGGCTGCAGTCCCGTTTTTACTTTCTACATCTATGTCTTAGATATTAGTTAAGACGCGTTATTTCTGCAGTTATTTTTTTTTTGTTTCCTCTCTGCCTGAACTGGCAGTGTGGGTTGCTGTAAACAATGTGTCTCTTCCTAAACTGGTCGAGAGTTAGGTAATAGTATATTTTTAACTGAAAATTAGGTATTGTGTCTCTTCCTAAACTGGTCGAGAGTGATTACATAATAGTACATTGGACTAGAAGAAAATTGGTCGTGATTAATTAAATAATAGTACATTGAACTGGAATTAATCTTAATACTAACAATATAGCTGAATTTTCAACTTATATTCCCTTTCCCTTCCCACAATCCACCATTGTATTGGTCTTGATACACAGATCTTATGTGACGCGATAATTCACTGACTATTATTAACAGGTACAGCGTACAGGGTGATACAATAAGTATATGGTCGATTCTCACAAAATGTCGTCAATTGGTTGATATGGGTAACAAAATTGGCTTAAAAATTAAATATACCAGAATTCTTAAATATTTTATCTATTTAAAGTTATAGTACCATACTTGAAATGTGCAAAGTTGGGAACACTAATATTGAAAACTGCCTTGTATATTGAGGCCTGAATTATTTGCATCATCAAGCGATACAGGGTTGATAGAAACCATGGAATTAAAGGCAAATATTGAATTTAGATGCAGTTTTGGTATTTGAATACTGATGTAATCTGCTTTCAAAGGGACAAAATATTATAACTTAAATATATACATGACATACCTGGTGTATAATGAAACAAAGAAGTGGTATCGCTCAATGACATTTTTGCTGATTTCATACATTCTAGAATTATGCATAATTAGCATTAAGCAGAAATACTATGACTATTATAGTCAATTTAGCAGTAATAATGGCCAGAATTGATGTGACATGACATTTTGGTAAAATGTATACATACAGACCTGTGCATTTTGTTTTTCTCATGAATTAACTGGATACATATTATACCATCTGTATCGCTCAATGACTGTATTGCTTGATGATTTTTTTCCTATTAAATACCCAGAAGCTTCATACATAATGGGAACTATGTACAAAATTATATCTAAAACAATAGATATTGACATAGGCTATATGTGTATATATTGTGACTTATTAATATTTATATGCAAATAAGTTATGCATAAATAAAGATGTATCGCTCAATGATGCCAAAACTACACCAAAAGCCCTTTATATTATACAAAGGCATGCTGTCATAAGGCTTCTCCAGTTAGGCTAATATTAAATATACCAATAAATAATAGAAGTGTTGAGCTATGCTTTCAGTATCAAGAAGTCATTGAATATAATTCCAATAGTCACTAGTATACTACATGATTGTTGTATCGCTCAATGACGTTTTGATTATACAAAGTGAAAAATGACACTGGAAAAATATCAAATGTACCAACTTGATTTCTTTTTCGTTCATAAAAAAGAGCCTGCCTATATGTTCATGTTGTATTTGCTTTAAGTTGAAATTACATGATATCTCAGGAATATTGATGTCCAAAGTTTGATTTTCATATTTATTTTCCTTCAAATGCCTAAAAAATGGCATTTTAATGCATCCAGCAGCGTAAATATACATTGTAGATAGTAAAAAGTATATACCCACCTGTTCCTCTGCTCTAGCCTGATCATTTTGATGTATACATATTAGTTTTTGAATTACATATTACAAATTATGGCCATATGAGAGAAAAAGGCCCATTTGACGACATTTAGTGAGAATCGACCATATGAGAATGATCAATCTCATCTAGTACCTTCTAAACGATGTTTATAATAGACAATAAGAATTAAAGCAATTGTTTTCATTACTATTCTAGTGTATATATCTAGAATCTAGTCAGCCTAGATCGAGACTCCATGAAATGAGTTTGGTCTGCCATCTATTGCTGAGAGGAAACACGCTAACGGGTGCTATACCCTACTCTTTTCGAATATTAGCAATGGACCTTTAACCTACAAAGTAAAGTGCAACATACAGTGATATACACAGTATGGCCTTTGATGACCCAGACATTAAATGTATTGGCCTTTAAAGAAATAAAAAAAGAAATCAAAGTCATGAACACTGGGGCGGATGAGGAAGAGGCAGAATGGTGTAAATGGTGACCACAGCAAGGTTCAATCACACGCAAACCCTCATGCCTCAAGGCAACACCTTAGACCACTGCACCTTCCCTTCCAGTTCATGGACCGAATTTATTATTACATAGCAAAGGGCATTGCACTCGAAACTGTCACAAATATTCTTTGAATCTGTGATGTTTCCAAACGTTATTCCGCTTTGTACAGTTGCACAGACGTTTTATTTTCCGGAATATATGGGGTTTGTGAAAGTATCTGGGGTGAAAATGTGCTTTTGAAGCTCTTTTAAATTTAGATATCCACACTCTATTTATAGCCGGTTGTATGGACAAATGTCAAAAAAGGATCACATGACCCATCACATGACTTCCACTTGAATGAAAACGTAATGACCTCATGTCTCCTATGTTTCACCAATGATCCTTAATGTATAACTAAGAAGTGGGGAGGGGGAGTGGGAAGATGGAATAATAGGGGAGGGAGAGGGGGAGCTAGGTGGGAGGGAGAGAGGGACAGAGAGAGGAGAGGAGAGAGCAAAGAAGAGGGGCGGGAGCAGGTGGGGGAATCAAAGGGGGAGAGGGAGAAGAAGAGGAAGGGTAAGAGGGATAAAGAGAGAAGAGGAGTAGAGAAAAAGATGGGGGAGAGAGGGTAGGGGCGAAAGACGAAAAGGGGAGGGAGAGGGCAGAGAGAGGAGAAGGGGAGGGTAGAGAAAGAGAAATGTGAGGAGAGCGAGGGAGAGAGGAGGAAGTGAGGAAAAGTGAGAGAAAGAGGGTGATAGATTTCTATCTAACAGTTGATACCATTCCTGGCCATAGAGAACCTGCCTATTCTTAACCATCCGAAGGACATGTATTATGCTAGTATTATATCCTTGCATCGCATCATACAACATCATATAATTTGTCATTATGTGCCACCAGTTGATTTACTTTGTCCATATATGGTTTCCGTTAATTATTCGGTCAATCTATTATCTTGTGTGCATTTGTGTCCAATCCTGAGTGCACACATTTCTTAAAGTAAAAAAACTCCATATTGTACGAGTATCATGCACATCTTGCCCAGACAGTTTGTACCCATCGACGCAGTTTTTCTCTGCGGCTTTAGATTACAACCACAAGAATGCCGAGCAGATGGAGAAAGGTATAAAGGCCTTCACTTATCAGAATGATTCCACTAAATAAAGAGTCATTACTTTCATCAGCGTGGCGGGCCGACCCATAAATTTACCTTACTTACTTGTTAAGTATACGCTTCACTTCGGGCATGATCATGTGCCTCCTCCCTGATTTGGGCCCCTGAGTACATGCAGGCTCTGTCTACATCCGCAGGGACTGCACATCAACCTAAATATGCCAACAAAATTGTGATCATCTGCAAACTAGATTGACTACTACGTCGAACGCACAAACCGAACACTGTGTTTGTTCTGGATGATTACCACAAATGAACTCACTAATATGCTATGCTGAGATTGCTAAGAAATAATAAGCGATGAACGGTATGTTCATGATACACGGTTCACTTTCAATATTCAATATGTCTGATACATAAATGGTTTTTACTAATGATCTCTAGAGTAAAATTAGCTATTGGTTATTGGAACGATGTATTATCATCGTAGGTTATGCATGATTTAATATTAGAATGTTTAATACAAATGTTAACCCTGTATAGGTGCTTTAAAAATGCAACAATGAACAATGGAAACAAATCACAATTCGCATCACCAGTATGGGATTTTTTCATGCAGTGACGTACGAGTTAATGCCCACACCAAGCTCCACCACATCTATGCTAATTCAATAGGAACCCATCTCACTTGCCTAAATGACCCATCGTACCTGTCACCAGCGATCCTACTCCCATCAGCAGACAGCCCAGCTTAATCTTGCTGGCCTTGTCATTACAAGCAGTGACGTCATCTCCTCAGGAAAATCATCCCTACCGCGCATGACGGGCGGAAAAAGAGATCCGGGCAAGTACTGTGGCCTACAATCAGCAAGATGTTCTAGGGTGGATTAGCGATGTTCTACCCCAGAAATCTTTAACAGCCGTTTGCCTTATTATTTGATATTGTCTTTACCATACATCATAACCAGGTCTTATTCCTTTCAATTGCTTGTGCGTTTCGATCATATTTTTGTCCTTACAGTTGAATTTTGTTTCCAAAATTATACTCGGCATCTGTATTTATACGAAATTTGGTATTTCTCTCTCTTGATGGTCGAATTGATTTCATTATGCGCCTACACCAGGACCCGGAAAATCATTAGCGCAGTAGGCGTCCAATCAATGTATACCGATCTATGAGGCTCTGAGCCTAGTTTGTAGGCGTCATAACACCCCTGACGCCAGCTTACTACACGAAAAGTTATAGCTGCGAAAGTGTTCAACCTATTGTAACCTATTGTTTTGATTTATTCCTTTTTTGATGGGAAACATGTAAAATATGGGCTGTTATTTAGGGTTCAAGGGTATGGCCTTGTCACGTTATTTAGAGGATGGGTAGGGTAAGGTTAAATTATTGTGCTATTACAATCATGGGAAGACTAAGGATACGGTGGCAATGATGTATTAAGGCCCTCCCCAACACACAATATCCATGTGTCAGCAAAACATAGGGGAGGAAAGGTGAGTGAATATTCAAGTGTACTCGTTGCCTTCTCTTTAGTAATATATTAATGGATCTATGGGTGATCTGTGATCTTGTCCTCAAACAAAGCAATACGATTAATCAAAATAGATCGAATATCTATCTGACAGGTTCACTCGTTATGTTGATGGTAATGGGTACCGCCTCCTCATAAAAAATCATAAAAAAGGGCCAAACATCGTAGGTTCATCAACCTAATAATTTCATATCTGGTCGTATAGAATAAACAGGAGGGAAATATTCAAGTGTTCAGGAATAACCAGGTTATAAGTTGCATGAGCATTCTGAGATAAACACATGTTAAAATGATATGGCACCATATCTTACACACACACACCCTCTCTCTGTCGATGGAAGGACGTTGAAAAACATCTCTGGACTGCTCGGGAATTCGGATTCATACATTGCGTCAAATCAATCCAACGATTTGGCCAATCAGTTGAAGTGAAGACTAATCCTGTCCTGATTGGTCAAATGATTACATCCATCGTTAGTGCCCGTGTCCAAATAACTCTTTCTTCCCTCTTTTTCTCCACGTCCTGTAGCTTGTGTGTCGTTTTACCATCAAAAGAAGGCCCAGTATTGCTGCATGTCCTACATTGTCTACATAGTGATGTAATCCTGTTAACTGAGTCAATTCTGAGTCAAAACTGTACAATTCTTCATCACAACTCATTGAGTTAGATCTCTTGAAATGTATTTCCTTAAATATATAGATTCGTTTCCAAAGAGTTATATCAATGTACTATATAGATTCCTGGAGACAATATTATGTATTTTTGTCGGGAGCGCACAATCCTCAGCACGATGTTTTATAATTCCATGTTTTATAATAGAGCCGTTCTTAATCGAGATGTACATTGAATTGACATCCTTTTTATTATACTTATCCAATGGCATTTTTAAAGAGAATTTCATTGAGCAGAATTTCATTTTATACTGATATTCTCATGAGGCTCATGAAAGGTTATTGAATAAATCCTATCCCAAACCCTAGCATCATTTATTTATCCCTGATAATTTAATATATAATTTATATGACATTTAATTTTCCTTATTATTATTCTATTCTCTAATAATTCAAATCACTTTGGCTGGACCATATTAGGTTTTTCCATATATCAAGTTGACCAACGACAATGACTTGATCGACTCGGACAAAGATTATCTGATTCTTTTCCTATTAACCTAACTTAACTATAGGCACAACTCGAATATTTAATGCATTATACCTAACTTCTGAACTCTTACACCCGACCTTGGCCCCCCGATGACTGCGCAATCAGCTTATTGCACAGGCATTTTTTTCATTTCGGTTCCACAGATCGTTAATATTTGAAAAGTTGATGAATGATACATGGATTCGTTCTGATCGTTCCTTAGATGTGCCATCTAAGCACTTTTGCTTTGTAATGTATTCCTAGATACACGGGACTAGTTGTTTAACTTATTCCAGGTTCTGTTATCAAATGCCTTAGAGAATATTCTTCCAGAGTTGCAGATCAAAAGCGCCGTTGTTAGTCGCAGACCTTAAGCAACACACCATATTTCAGAAGGCTCCACCATCTCACACCATTATTCTTTGTCAGGCTTGAATAAAGGCATTAGTTCTTGATCATTGAAAGTTACCCCCTTCATCCATCCCTCTGCCCCTGATTTCTTTCATTCCTTGTACCCAATTCTTTATTATAGCCTTTGTCCCTATTTTTACCGCAGCCATATTTCATGCCAAACTATTTCCCAGTCGTCTTCGCCTGAGAAAAAGCCCTCCTTTTCTCATACCCTAGCGCCTGCCCTCTGTCAATGACCTTCACTCCTCAAATGACCTTGACCTCAATCCAAAGGTCAATGATCTGCTTTCCAGACTGGCAGATCGATAGTTGTACCCGGGAGAAACTGATTTTACCTCCTCTCCACATTTCTGTCGTGTGTAGTGCGAGGGAGGTTATGGGAGAGTTGGGATCGGTACCAAATCTCTTGTGGTTGGAAGATACACACTTTCTTCCCAGATTCAATTATTGATAGCATAGAAAAATACAAGGATGTATTTTTTTTATTTTCAGACAAAAATACTCAGTCAAGTTTCTTACTTTTTTTATGACAAACAAACTTTCATATCCTGTTTACTGAAAGAATTCGGAGTTTAATAGACGCGACAAGGACGTAATAAAAAGGCATTTTCTCTCTATGTATATGACAATACCAATGCATGGTATAACATATATGATGATATAGACTATTGATCTCATATAGATATTTACATACATGTACCTTTCAAAAGGTTTTCTACCCATAATGAAATATGTGTCAATCCCTTGTAAATGCAGCTCTTAAAATTTAAAATTGCTCTTAAAGAATATAACAAAACATTACCATATATCTTGTAAACAAAAGCATTGCTGAGAAGAACACTTTTTATGAACCCACATGAAACTATATACATGAATGTTCCATATAGTAATGATCCATTGATCATAGTTATTGTAGAGTTCCAACAATTCTTCTAAGAGTTTCCGACATATTTTATCGCGAAAATATATCAAGCAATTGTTACTGAAAGCAAGACTTACTGAAATATTGTAATTTTAATCTGATGTATCTGAGGAAATTGAGAAATGCTATAGAGTAGCGCCTATGAATCAAAATAAATAATACAGATCTATTGTTCTGACAAAGACATAAAAGCCAGATGTTCACTTTGAGTAATCAAACATTGGTCGCTTACCAAGAAGGTATCTCCCAACATATAATGACTTGAAAGAGGGATTCTTGTCTATGTTGAGTCAGCAGTTTTGAACAGAATGGGATGCTGTTTGGTACAAATTAAGACAGATAACTGGCCCCCACCTGGCCGTAATGAGGACCAGGTACGAGAGGTTTTGGTGAAACGGGCATTATCTCGCCCAGGGAAAATACATATATGAGACGATCGGCAATTTATAATAAATGGGCCCGTGGGTGATCATTGTATACTTTAGCCATGGTTGATCTGGATATATATACAGATTAATTTATCGGAATGCAGGCCCATGGATCATTATAGAGATGATCGCCAGAGATAGATGTGATCTTTGTAATGAGGGTAGATATTTCTGACACTGTATCGGATCAATCTATACCATTGGTGCAAGCAATAAATGTATACTAGTCCAGGTTAATTCTTCGGTGGCTGAAAGATGTTTGATCAACCTGCATTGTGTTAAACATGGTTTCTTCACTTATTGAGAGTCCTTTGGAATAATCAATGATTGAGTATCTTCGCCTCCTCAAGGGAAGGATAATTTTCCTAGGGTTCATGAATTCGTGTGACTTCTAATTCCAAACATACTTTTAAAGTAAGACATTTTAATTGAATATAAGAAGCCAGCTTGGTACATATTGAATTATATACCTAGAGTATATCTAGATGCACATCCTATAGCATATACATCTCAATACCTTTTATCGCTGGATCGACTGTGGCGAAGTTTCCTCTGACCAGCTAAAGTGATTGATGTGTTATAAACGTCTCATAAGACTTATATGTATATACAAGCGTTTGTATGTCCACTGGAACATATCAACAATCGTGTTTCATTCCTCGTTGCTTCACAAGTTTTAGACAGTCATATGGACACACACACATGCAGCGAGGAGATGAGCCTTAGAGTCAACAGCCTGAACATTTATGAATTAATTATTGGCATGAGTGTATCTAATACCTCCCACCCGGGAAAACCTACCCCGGGTTTATCCCACATCCACATAGTTTTGGACGCATTAAGATCCAATCTTAAGTAGGAGAGATTGGCAAGGCAGCAATAGGGTACACCTGAACCCCAGCACCAGCAGCAACCCATATTGCATCTAGGTGGAGGACGACCTCTAATGCCATATTTTGGGAGCAGCTGGGAACATGGGTTTCAATTGAAAACAGCATTGTGATATGAACAGATGGTTGCCTAATGTGTGCTATATTGAGACTGCTGCTGGTGTAGTTCCCCTCTTGATTCAATTCACTATCCCTCACCAGAGGGGGCATATCACAATGAATCTAGGGTCTGTTGCATAAGAAATCTTTACCTGAATGTTCCTTGCTAAGGCCTTTTCCTTGTTTAGGTAGGAAATTCCTACTATAAGAATACAAATTAGCGTTGCGTCTATAACAAATGCTATCCCTAAAGGTTTCTTACAAGTTGCTTGACAGGAAAGATAGCTAAGGAAGTGGAACAAATCCTTGTACAACGGGCCCCTGGACGTACTTCATCGCAGTGGGTGGTATCTGATGGAACAAAGTACAAAAAGTGTGCCTAGAAAGGTACCATTATCATGATTCCAGGACACGGTTGATATATGTTATATATGCAATTAAGTGGTGAAATAGAACATTGTATACAATAGGCTACTTTTATCAATGACTGTTTAATTGTATGAATATAATATGTCATACGATTTCCTTTAAATTTAGCGCACCGGTATTTTAATTTGATTTATTCTTGACCCTATTAGATGGTGATAACAAAAGATAGTGCTGTAAGGTCAATATATATTTGAATATTTGATTCGAACATGACTGCAAGACAAATGTACATCTCGCTGTTTTATAAAGGTAAAATAACTTTGTGAAGTTATTAGGCTACTCCTGGTAGATCTGCTAAGGCAGAGGTAGTCATCCTAATTCTGAGTGGATGTAATTGTAATGTATGAGATTCGGAATAAAAATGCAATATATATACTACTGATGTGTGACTATAATACCTTATAATCTACCAAATAGATAAAAGCTTTTAAAATGAAGAAAATATTTATAGAACCAAGACGCGGATGTTCTCATTTCACTTAAATGTGTAGGACATTGGCGTTAATACTATTGAAACTCAAACGCTTCCCATGAATTAATCCTGATAGTTTTGATTAGTTAGTTAACATGTGTTCGTTCGTTAATTAATGGCTTCGTTTCTGGATATCAACGGAAAATACCAACAACTTCTATGTTCAGAACACACAGTATGTATTCCCGGGATTTAATAATACCCCAGAACTTACTTAATGCAATCAAGGAGAATACACCTAAAATAGAATTATGTTAAATAAGATGCCATGAATAAAATGCTGACATTTAATACATCATGTCAAGGCCACACGGGCGGACACTTGCGTCGCACAATGTGGACACATCTCTATACTTATACCAGATGGATCTGGTGGAAGGCCTGCTAAGATTGCTGAACACATGTTTGCCTATCATTTGTCAAGTGTTTGACACTGTAACATATGACGGTGGTATATACTGGATGGGAAAGATGACGAGGTGAAAGGGAGTGGTAGACAGGCAGAGTGTGCCTGCAGCGATATGTGAAAAAGTGTCAGACTTTCATGTTAAGCTTGTACCTAGCGATGGGACATAATTTTGGTATGTTATGACAATAGCTTGAAGATCATCTCAGGTTGTCATATAACTTGAAGCTTTCCTGAAGTGATTCGACATGACATTAACACTTCGCAGTTAATGATGTAAAGTGATGATTGATTCGGAATTATGCCTATAGTATTGCAGAAGCAATGATAATAACATTCAATGCATTTTTTTCAGAGAAAATGCTCAGTCCATCCGGGCTGCCAATGTACAAGACTCTATTCTAAATATACATACATGTATAAAGAACTGTCATTCCGACTTAGACCTTTACACGCTCATTACATTAATATCTGTCTCGGTAAAGCTATCGTTAGATCAAAATTCATCGCAAGTATAATATGAGGGATGCTGTTTTTTCTACAATCCCTTTTTCTCTCTATATTCTAAGGGGTGCCAAGCAATGAAAAGGCCCTTTGTTTTGATCCGACTATAACTGGCCAGACGATAGGCCCCCTGCCTAGGAAAGGTACTAATGATTCACAAAGGCGAATCGTGCTTGCTCTTCACGCCGTATTGTTATGGTGGCAGCACTGTATGCATTGCCATAAGCACTGGGATATTCAGACATGTTGATCTAAGGGAAACAGCCCATAGAGCCGCGAGCATTTTATTGAAGCATTGTCAAGTTGTCCTTATGCTTATGCAAGCTCACTGCGATCGATCCAACCGAAACACCCTCTCAAATATTTATAAACCGATCGAAAATAAAAGCCTCTTTTCGTAACCCATTCTAACGCGTATGATAATGAAGCATTGAAGATGGTGTCTGTCCCTTTTCCTATCGATAGGCTAGGAAGTTGTGGTGTAATAGTGTTTTAATAATCACAGTTCTTGCGGTAAATAGACAGTTGGTATGGATACAGTATTAGCACATCTACCATATGTACACCCAGCTATGAACAGGCGGTAAATATCAAACTCAACTTTTGACTAAAGTCACCATGATATGTATTAGTAACTAAACAATAAAAATAATGAACTGTGAAATGCATTTTCAACGCATCAACTGAAAACGGTGGTGACTGATTAGATCTGAAACAGTTATATGACAATTTAATGCGATGAATGAATGGGCGAATGTTTATTGTGGGTATTTATTAATCCTCCACATCCACCAAAAAGCTGAACGCAACTCGATCGTACATACAACTTTATTCTACACTTCACCTGATGTACTAGAGTAAACCATTTGAATAAATCAATTTAGAACGCATGAGTAATCGTATTTCCTTTCACTGATGGCAATCAATATGAATTACATAATTTTGTCACGTTGTTTTTGCGAAGCAGCCAAGTAGGATTTATATGGGGCTTTGGTATCTGTCATGGATTTTAGCCATCATAAAGCGTACGGACATTAATCATGTAAGATTTTTGGGGGACTGATTGTCAATAGTTTTTACATTTTTCTTTTAAAAATAGCAGGGGGTCATTGTTCAGGAAAGACAATGCCAATCCAATCCTCGAATGCATCAATTCTTATATTTCGTTGTTATATTCAGCCCACAAATTATACCCTGCCAAATCCGTAATTGCGCAATTAATTCATCGCCAGATTTTTATTGGCTTTTATTAAGACAAATTCAAAATTGGTTTTATCAGGCACTATCAATAGGTTGTCAATAGATGATCTAGGGTGAATCAATAACCGAACAGATACTATCAGAGGAGTACACACATTCGTAATAATTCCATTTTTTGTGGCTGTGAACGCGCATTATATCTATACGTCTATAGACGTATCTAATCGGCGAAAATCGGCAGGGCTTCCTGATATTTATTGTCTGTCCATGATTGATATTTAATTGTTTATATCAGGGTATGATTAAGTACTATCGTCAGTGTAAACATTATTAATGACATTGGTATTCGGACCGGTGTATGGATTTATAGATAAGATTAATTCATTTAGTTTCGCAACTCGATTTTCCGTTGACCATATAATATCATGTTGTGACTCATCAGACTCTCGTTCTCATTACATACTCATTTGTCAAGAAGGTATATAGAAACAATTGTGATGTGTCACAGGAAAGTGAGTCACATGTCGCAACAATGATATTTTTCTAAGTGATTTATTCACAAGATCTCTTTCATGCATAACAAAAAATAGAATTATTTATTACATTTCCTTATGTTTACCATCATTGGAATCCACTTGATCTCATCTTTTCAATTATGATGATATCTCAAAATCCTTCTTTTGCGACTTGTGACTCATTTTGTTATGACACATCTCATTTATGCAGCATTTACTTTGGTTATACTGTAGTTTATGCCACATTAATAATGTAACATTGTCTGTTATTTGAATTCGACGCTCCGAGCGCGCTTTAAATAATTTGTGAAAGTAGAAGCCCCCACGAAACGGCACAATGACTAGCCATATATATTTCACGATGGAACGTCGACAAAAATTATCATACATGAAACACATATGAATAAGGAATAGATTTACAACAGCGGCATCACGTATAGTCCAGGCCTTTAGAACTTAGATCCATCTACACTGACAAATACATATCACGATTACAGATTCATGATTCGGTTCTCTCACTAAGAAATGATGTCAATTAAAATCACAGGGTATTAACCAGAGAAGCATCTGATAGTTCTGAGTTGGGTAATAAAGACCCATCAATGGCCCGAGCAAGAATAGGTTATGAGCGAGAATCGCAACACCAAATTGTTCCATACTTTTTTATTATTTTATTTTACCAGGATGGAATACATAGTTTCACGGGAATCAGGTTAGGGTTCGTGTTATTCAACCCGTTCCTTGCATAGAAATAAAATTATAGATCATTACATGCAAAACATTGGGATAGGTTTAGACAATAGGAACTGCCTGCGTGCTCGCTTGGCAGAAGACCATATATAGTGGAGTCATCTTATTGGGATTCTTACAGTTGGATGACTAGAACTCCTATGTGAGTAGAAGACACTAGAACAGCTATAATCGGGTCATCAGGACACTAAGTAGACACAATCTTTTCGTCCACAAACTTATGGAGAAGATCCGCATCTTCTAGACGCATTTCTTGGAATCTGGACTGACTCAGGCGTTCGCTGTAATCCTGGCTGTATACCCTCTCGCGGCAGTAATGGGCATTTTATGGGACAAAGACTTAGTAATGAAAGCTGCTTCTTAACTGAAGGTGTCTATCATTTTGTTCGGTCCAGCACAAGCTCTACGGTTCGAACGCTGTCCAAGAAATAGAATAAAGTGAACATAAAGGATTTTAAGAGGTCTTTTTACATGAAAGGCCTTTATGCCAAGTCTTAAGATTAGATAAGATGATCCTTTATTTGCCATGATATAGATGTTGGTGTTGAAATTGAGGGGTAGTGGTCATCTCAACTAATAGTTCTACCAGGCCATGCAGGGTTCTTATCGTTTATGTTGTTACATATATAAAGGGCCTACATACTTGGGTTCTACTCTAAGTTATATAACAAGGATTAGACATACTCTATATATACTCTACTACAGAAAGTTTTCATTTATTTAAGATGGAAGACCAGATGAGGTTTAACATGAAATAAAATTTATGGTAATGCTGATGATAAGCTTTTCATTTTCTGGTATATTGAGTAGATATAGGACAGGTAAAACAATTTTATATCTGGAATGACCAGATAAGGCTTGACATATAGAAAATAATTTATATAATAATACTGATACTGACCTTTAAATTTCATTTCCTACTAAAAGTGGGCTGAATGGAAATGCCTTAACAGGTGACATTGAAGAAGTGGAGGTACAGAGAAGGCGAGCATAGCATTACCCCAGACATTGAAAAACGTCCTGGGATATCCCTGCTCGCGCAGGAGTGCCAATCTGAGGACGGGGCTGAGTTTAACCAGAAAGCCACGGACTGTATAACTATGGCATCTACACGGCATCTAATTTGTTTGAACACTACAAGAGGAAGACTTTTTAGTTCATTGCAGCATATTTTTAGGATTTAGCTAAATGGTTATGACTATTATTTTACGAAAATGGAAAAGTTTGCTGATTCTAAAAGAATCCCTTATAGAAATGTATGAAATAAAGGCATCTCTGTCGCCAGTTTCGTGTACTTCCGTCTTGAGCTTGTTACACCCCACTAGATCTATACTACTACAAATCACTTTGAGAGTACCTACTTTAAAAGCACACCTTTCCTCTAATATTCTTTATCACGCTGATCTTTATAAAATAAATAAATCAGAGCACTTCAATTTTCATGCCCCTTTTTCAGCCCCTTAGTAGTAAAATCATAGTCTTCTCTTGTAGAGTTCAGTGTCATCTCAGCCATAGACTGTCGTGTAGGATTAATACTATTTAAAGCCGCATTCTTAGCTTTTACAATAATTGGAAATGTTTCTAAATTAACTCATTATTTGATTTATATGGCTGAATTAATTAATATACTGCCGCTGTTATAATATATCTATCTGTGGAATTCTTTTTACTCTTTTTAATCTTTATATACAATAGAAATATGACTTGAATTAAAATAAGAAAGTGTATCATCTATCAAAATGTTTATGAAGCCAAAGGAAACCCTAAAGTTAATCAAACCTTTGCATGTAAATTCTGAAGCAGTATAACCTAGTATATTTGTCTCTTTAATTAGTGCTCAATTTTTTTTTCAAGGTTTCCCCGCCAAAGGTTCAACTTGTTCTTTTTATGTAATACAACATTATTTTCAGATCAAGCTGATTTACTTATACAAAAAGACACGATGAATAATTATAATAGAAGTGAAATTAGAGAACAAGAATAGCAAAAGATTAATAAAAACCATACCCAAGGGTTGTGTCACTGAGTTCAACATACACAATGCATGCTGTATTTACAAACATCTGCGCTCAGCGTATTTAAATGAAAATACAACTCTGCATCCTGTCACCTGAATTTCAGACGAACTCATGTAGGCCTACACATTGCGGGGATTCTATGCTCCCGCAAGGTAATAAAAAAACGCTATTTCTACTCGAAGTACATTGCCAAGATATTAGAATTCAGAAAGAGCATACTTTTCTACCCCCATATACATGTAGCTCTATCAAAACATGTATTTAAATATGAGTGGAACCTTTAATGTTATCAATAAACAATACTTTTCAGCTGTGGCCTGTGCTAACTGACAACACGGTATTGACTCCACTGACGGTATTGACTCCTTTTTGCTTTGGTCCACACCAGAATTTCTTGACATTATTAGGCCTAGGTGTAGCTAATCAAGGTTTTTCGATACACTTTGTAACTCTCTTTGATATTTTTCTTGCGAACGTCTTTTTATTGGTTGTATCTGATACCCATTTGAAGACATGAAAATTGGAAATGATTGGCCGATTTGAAGGAAGAAGGATAGACCTCGACATGACCGAATCAATTTTTAGTAGCGGTTGTATTAGTCATTATGAACATGTCCTTAGGGAATAAAGAATACATTAAATTCATTTTACATTGCGTTGACATATGACAATGGTGTGACACATTGATATCGAACTGTTTATCCCTCACTGCTACAAGCAATTAATATTATACTTCGATCAATTCAATCAATATCTTTTAATGATGAATCTTGCAATGGAAAGTTTGCATTTTTATTATTGATTTCTCATTATGAGAAATGTATTGGAACCTATGAATATGTACATGTGTGAACACCATAGAAGCTACTCGTTCAAGCATTAAAAGGTGTGTGTGACATAAAGTTTGTTCAGCAGCCCTGATTAAATTTTTTCTCGGTTCAATATTGGTTGAACAGATAGCCCTAAGACAAACACGCAAAATGTGTACAGTTTTCAACAGCGCGCATGAAACAATGCATGCAAACTTGCAATCTCCATCTTTCCCAAATTTCCCCCATCTGCCTTTTTTCCTTTTCTCCCAGGCCTGCACCAATCCATTATATATTGTTCAACGAATCCTCACTGGGAACTACTTTTTCCCACTAAGTAGCTCTTTTTCTCTCTATAGGTTCAAGGGAAGATTAACATCGCTTGACTTTCCAGGTCAATTATGCTGGCATAAGGAATAATTGTAATTAACCATGGAAGCTGTACAATCCCACATGTTGATCATGGCAAGTCAAGTCTATTCATAGCTGCACTCTCAGATAACTGCGGTCAAAATCTACAGATTTTCTACTTTTTCAACCCAACTAAAACGTCATTTGACCAACATTTTGTAGGATGTTGTCCGGTTGTTTTTGCTACAGCCGTTTTCTCCCGACCGATTTCACATCCAATTCCTGTATAAACATGTAAAAGCAGCTGAATATTGATAAATTCAGCCCATAAGTCATAATAAAAGTATCTTGACGTCTATTTTGTTTGTTGTAATAACAGTGAATTTATTTAATGTATACTCTTTCGTTATCTAAATATCATAGATTAGGTAGTAAGGTATGAGGAGAATCGAGCTAATTGTTGTTTAGTATCTTGCTATAATAATCTTTAATCGCCGCGGGAAACGGTAGATACAATCTAAATGCGCGACCACGCGCGTCCCAAAAGACTTGTCTTTTGTTGCACAGTTCGCCTTGGGTAGGGCGTTATTTCATGCAGTTACAGGCCAGCAGTGGTGCCCGGAACCTCGTCCCTTCTGAGTTGCGGTCCGGTCCAAAATGGAACCGTCTTGGCGCGGAACAGCTAGAATATTTACTACCAGGTTCTCAGCTATGATTTAAGTGATGTTGTATCCGTTTGTTATACTTTGATAATCATATTTATTCGATAGTAAATGTTGATTATAACATAACATAACGTTAACATATCTAAAAGTGTTTTCTTCCTTCACCAATTGATGAACAAGTATACTAGAACTTGGTTACAGGAACAGATCGTTTTTAACACGAACATTTGCTCCTGTACGAAATAGTTTATATCATTTTATATGTATTGATAATTAATTTAGGCAGACAACATGTTGTGTGGCACACCTATTCTGTACCTTCTTAAAATATTCGAAATAATATATTCCACTTTTTTCATGACAACACTACTCGTGATTATAATATATTCAAAATTTGATCTACTGGAACTGTTAAAGTAAGAAAATTATCGTAAATCTAGCGTCGTTTCGTATAACCACAGACCTAGTTGTTTTGGCCACATTATGGGATAAACTCAGATACAAGAAACAATTATGAAAGAATTAAACGTCTTCCCTGGAGAGAACCATGAGATGAATGGTATATAATACTTGATATAGTATAAACTGCAACCAATTGCATACTGTTTGTATTTCCACGTATTCCAAGAGTCATATTAGAGCCCCGCCTCGTTGACGGGAGAAATACCGTGGTTATCGGGCTGCACATACAGAGATAGAGAGGGATATGTGGAATGTTAACAAGATCTAACATTTGTTATCGTTTCCATCCAAGAATGCTTCGCCTGCACATTTCCAGTTAATCTAACCCCTACTACCCTGCTGGGATGGAATCGGCGCCTAATTTCTTAAGTATGGTGGATATTTACAACTTTTCTAATAGATCCCATCTCGTAGCTTCCACTGGGATTATATAAAATCTGATAGAACTTGTGTTACTCTTATCCGGGAACACTGCCAAGGATAATATATTATGCATTTCTGGAATTGAATTACTGCTGAAATTAACATTAGGATTATTTTTCCCGGCCATGGATTCATGAGAATGCTTCTGATACCCCGCGCCCCGGGCCAGGGCTGGACGGGTTAAAAATTGAGTTATCCCATTTGCAAGATTCTGTTTTATCAATGAGAAACATGTTACCATACTTGTGTGTAGCCTGTCGTGATTAATTGCTCATGTTCATTGGAGAAGAGACAAATAATCTTTGCCACCCAGGGACCTGCGTGGCTGGAGTAGCTTTCGCGGGAGAATCTATAAGAGTTGGGGGCGGCCCTGAAATCATAGCAACCAGAGCGATATACTATTATGATGCAAAGCGACATGTGAGAGAAAAAATATAATAATATCGTCCAATGTCTTGATATGTTAACTTGGGATACAACTTATCCAATAAGTATTTACATCGGGTGTTTAGACATTGGGCCTGTTGCATAAGAACTCCTTAATTAAAATGTTCCTTAAATAAGCTATTTTCCTTTCCTTATGTATATATAGGAAATTCGTATTGTGGGAATGACAATTGACATTGTCTGTATAGTAAATTCCTTCCCCAAAGGTTCCTTATAAGCTGCTTAGCAAGAGAAAGTAGCTAAGAAAAGACAATGTTAAATAAGAATTGTTATGAAACAGGCTCCTGGTGTTCTATATGTGAACCGATTCCATTTATTGTTTTCTTACCACCAATTCACATTCAGAATCATACATGTTAATATGAGTACATACTTTATAAACAAAATCCCTGACTGTATATAAATACATGACTTTTGAGTGTAGTAGAATTTCATTCGATCATTTGACTCATTGAGTGCATATTCAGAATTCCCCTAATCGATGAAGCCCGTACATAAATTTATAGCTTGTGACAAAAATGATCAATGAGAGCAATATAACCGACACATATTACATTTTTCCATTACATTAATGGACAATTGCCAACAGCAAAAAGTACTTTAATTCATTAACCAGTGGCAGTATCGTTTGGGAGAAACCTTTTCATTTAGAACACATCATACATAACAATAATCAGACGAACATATAAACATATTTTTTTGTACTTGATTATTTATGACTTTCGTTTTCAGTTGAGGATTCTGGCAGGGAATGGCGCTACACATTTGGCAGAGCATCTAGCCTATCTAGACATAGTGGCAATAACACTTATTTCATTTGGCAGAGAGTCTGACCTATCCAGACAAAATGGCAATAACCAGTTCAAATCCGCCAGGTATTGGCTGTATGCAAATAATTCGCCGAGCTCATGCTTTGTGCTCGGCCAGTCTTTTCTGTATAATTGATCTCCCATGCATTGCCATACCACCCCGGCGCTATAGAGTCCGATGAAAAGTTGATCATCGCTGATAGTTTCTATCAGGTACATCACAAACCATGATTTCCTGATATACATCGCTTATACTTTTCGCATGAAGGTAGTCTAAGCGAACAAAGCTTACAGAGTGAAATTATTCATATTTAACGATCAGTGCGTTAGTCACGGTTGGTAGGGGTGTGTGCACTCGTGAATATTTGAATAACTTAGACAGCGTCAATGGTGAAAAAAGGGGAAGAAAGAAAATGTTTTTAGTTTGGGCGATTGAATTTAATCAATATAATGACGACAGTGGCTTACAGACCATCATTCACCGGGGTGGAATCTGTGAAAGGAATGGTACGATTCACATTTTCACTCAACTGTCGAATGTATTGTTTGATCTGTAACGTGTGGAATGCTTCGTCCGGAGGCAAAACAATCTTCCCTCCCGAATTATGAAAAAGTGGCAGATCTATAAATGCATGAACTCAGCCATGAATAATGTTTATGACCAATTAATGGATAAGTAATAATTAGAAGAGACTAAGAGGGATTCCCATCATGTTTTTTTAGATGATTCCCCATTTCTTTTTTTACCTGTGATGGGCGTTTTATACCGAAAAGTTGGTGCGAAAACAAATGCGAATCAGAAATATGGCTGTATTCTCATTCCAAAGGTAGATATAGCCTAGGTATAATGAAACCCCCAGCATACTATCTCATGGCCTCACCCGCTAATAGGACCTGAAAATAATATAGTCCGGGTAATCTGCCCTATGCATAGCCTGTAGTATAATTTCCATTGGCTTCTTAGCTACCATATAAAAGGATTGTGTATGTAAACAGGTTTTCTCCTTGAAAACAGAGACCACACACTAATGTCGTATGACGGTATAGTTCCACAAAAATGAAATGACGGGTAAAGCGACACTTTATTTTCTGTGTCTATACGACCTATCGGGGCCATACTACAGACTAATTAGGGGAGTATGGGCAAAGGGGGACTGACCATGCACTCTCGCTCCCTCTTCCTGGCCAGTCGCCCTTCTCCCACCCCCACCCCCATCCTCATCCAAAATCCTATCTCATCATCCCATTAGTATGATGCCGACACACAGGTGGGGCCATCTCACCTGTTCGTACAGAGCGTAAACCAATATAAATATTTGATCCATTCATTTTGAAACAACAAAACATATTGCTTTGTCGTTAATGTCATAGATAGGGCATGAACCACCAACCACCTCGGTCCTCTCGGTGCTAGCCGGCCATAAAAGAGCAGCAATGATTGGACGTATTTTCAATGAGGCTATCTAATGAGTGTAACCCCCCTTCTGGCATTTCCTCCTAACGCACCTCAACCATCACGTCGCTATCTCCTACTCTATGACTAAGTTATTTTAGTGGTGCTATAGTTCATCAGGGATGAGAGAGGTTTCGTGACAGCGTCGGTGCGAGGTCAGCAATAGCAAGAGCAACAGGCAAAGAGAGAGAGAGACAGAGGGTCACCCAACACATGTGCAACATATGACGACAACAAGCAAATACTTTATTATTCTGTTGTCTAGGTATTGCAAGGATTGCAACTATATCCATATATATTTTTCGAACACATGAATGATAATATGGAGTGCATTACTATACCTACATACCGGTGGTTCTCAGCATAATCATGTTGGGCGATTTGATTTCATCTATATTGTGCATTTGTCAGTAATGGAAATATATCATGGCATATTGTGTGGTGTAATGGCATTGATGGAGCAATGGAATTAGTAAAAACTTCACCCGATGTTTTTTCCCTACACTTTTATAACGTCATAAAACGCTGTTAATGTACCATTCTGCATTTGGAAAGTTTAATGGCATAAGCAATAACAAGAGACTGCATTCGATTCGTAGCTAACCCGTGGAAGCGGATGGAGCAGATAACAGAAGAAGTACCACCAAGATAAATTATGAGGTTGTCAATGACTTGATCCCCTCATCGATGCTACGGTGAGAGAAACTGTGAAAGAATATTAACCAATATTGGATTAATTTACAAAAAGGCTATAGGATATGCCAATTGCACTGAATGGTTACAGTGGCACAATCGTCTGAAGCTGTCTCATTGTAGTAACATTAAAATCATTGATCCTAGCGGTGGTTGGCAGAAGTTCCCGCCCTCCGATTAGAGCTATCACTTCTCCTGGAAACTTGAAGCTTGGCTTTTTGACACTTGGCCAGGTAACGATGTGTGTAGGCGGTGAGTCCGATTGTAAAATATAGGCTAGAAGTCTGTGCCGACATTCATTCAAATGATTTTCTTTCACCCATTGAATAGCAACCGCACCGATAAAGCAAGCGAGGAAGAGCTGTATCAGAATTAATAATAATACCAGATTTGTATTTCCAAGTCATATTTACAGTAAGTGTTATACAGTGTAATTTTAAATTAAATTAGAATGAATTATGTAAATAGGAATGGTCTCTGCGAAGCTCACAACCCTTCCAAGCACCCCTTTGACTTTGATTACTTAAATATATAAGAAAGGTAGTAGGCAGTACAACTATACAAGTAAAAATAAGAATGAAGAATAATACAGAGTACAAAGTACAAAGTATGCGTACAATAGATTACAATTAAATATACAGTTGGGCGTAGTAATCCTTGTCGGAATCAACAGCTATATATATATATCTATGTTTAACCATACTGAATTATAATAATATGAAATAAGAACAATAATAATGTGGTAATAATTGATATTTATGTCGAGAGGGGAATAGGCTTGTTATGCCTTTGATTGTATTGACTGGGTGGTGGGTGTCTCTGGTCGTGTAGTCAGCCATCATCGGACCTCCCCATTCCCCCAACAGACACAATAAGGCAACATGGAACCAGCCCACTTCACATAGAATTATACTCACACGCTTCTGTCTCCTCTCTGTCTCTCACGCGCGCGCACATGCACACATCCATGGCCCACCCAACCATGCATACACACTGACACACTAACTCACACAAGCAACTTTTGCATTGAGTGATGACGAGTGCAATCAAGTGCGTTAAAGATGGGTACATGGGTACAAGCCGTGCAACAGGAACATGTATACACAAGAGAATAGTACCACTTATACAGGATCAGATAACTCCCATTGGTGGATGAAGTCATAGTCATCTCCTCGAGATCTATAATACACTTTAATGCATTGATTAGTACTATTAATTAGTACTAGCATCTCCGTCTGGACAGTGATAGATCATCATTTTGCAATATACCCAAGGGATCTGATATCTACAACTGTGGCCATGTAATTTCTTACAACAACAGTTCTTCCTGTGTATTTAATCGCTGTTGGTTAATTAGTGACAAAACAAAAGCATATTCTGTTGTAATATCCGGCCAGGTGCAAACTATGGAGTAACCACACCTTCGTCAAGGGGAACTATGGACCTCTGCAGTATGGTGAGTTAGAATTGACCTTTTCTTTTAAAATCATTGACCCCAGTGTTCAGTTGTGTGTCTGGTGTCGGGTTTAGGCTATTGTCAGTGATACGTTGCATGGGCCTGTTTCGAGTTTGTGAATGAACCAAACCCAAAGGACCTGTTTTCCGAACTTGCCAAGTTTATCTACCATTGATGGCCGACAGTCAATGTTAAGCAACTCTAAAGAAAAAGGTGTGATAAGTTGCAAATGAGATGAATCCATATATAGACGAATCGAACCACTCTAGGGCTTTGAAGTTGTAGATCCTTCTTACAATCGATAAAAAGTATTAACTGAACACCAGAACAGTTTTGAAATGTAACACTGTTTGGGAATTCAGTTTTTCTTTCAGTGCAACTTTTCATGCATGCTGCTCGCAAATTCCATGCATGCTGCTCACACATCGATCAGCTCTCTTAACCAACGTCTCTGTTACCAAAATATCTAAATTGATACCACCATTTGATACTCGAATAGTTAAAACAAAGAAACGGGGCAAAAGGATGATTTAGACCCTATGGAAGTTACATTATATGTACAAAACTTAACCGAACTTAATACTAGCCATCTTGTATTAAGTTTGTATTTGGGATAGTCAACAGACAGAGAAGCATTCGAAAGGGGTGTATATAATATATGCCAACAGGTGTATATAATCCGATGGATACTTCAATACATATTGCATCTAGTGGTCTGATTGAGAAAATTGTGCATGGGTGGAGCAGAGGATCGGCACAGGTGGGGTCTACTTGGTGTGATAAGCTGTGGGGACTTGTTCATCGCATTTCTACATGCATCATAATGAGATACCAAGTACACATGTCCATATGCACAGGTGCACGATGCATATCCCCAATGCACTGGGCTGTGTCTGGTTCCTTCAACCTGTACAAATATTCAATAAATCAATTAGAATTTTAATTAAATTCATTCTTCATATGATAACTCACTGCGTATTGTTAGGAAGAGGCAGATGTTTTTTGTTTGTTTTTGGTCTGCTGAATCAACTTCCAGCAGTTGAAGTGATTTCATATGCAATTTTGCAAGATTGATATTGCAATCACGAAGGCTTCAGGTGCTGGTTTCCAATGATTTGAAATGACATATTTTGTCAGATAATTGATATCATATTGTAAGAACTATGATAGATGATGTCCATGTATGTATGTATGTACGAATGTGTAGCCTACATGTATGTACGTACATGATTTGCCTCTCGAGATGAATAAGATATACACTCGTCTACAAACAAAAGCAACCGTAATCAGAATGTACATACATTATTTACAATGCTTCATATATGAACTCGCATATAACGGCAAAATTAGAATATCGTGATGATTATTCATATTGCGCGGCTCATAATTTCTACCTCGCTGTATACATCGACATCGACTGTAGATGTATCGGTTTCCATCGACAACAATATGGTCATCACTTACGGAAATAAAGGTCAGTAACTCACGTATCAAGAGTTGGACAATATATCAAAAGAAATCAAGAACAAAATGTGGTCCTCGTACATGTTTACACTCTAGTATGAGCAGATATGAATTGATCTAACGTGGGAATCTCTGTTTTGTCAATAACATGACAGCATAATGACACAACAAACCGTACAAGTGTTATTTCAGGTGGCTATTGCAACAGTATTTAAGCCAGTGGATATCATAATATTGCATTTGGTATATAAAATCATTTGGTATATAAAAGTATTTGGATTCTGACAGGGCTTTACATGTTACAACTGAAAAATAAATGATGGTTTACTTTGACCTTGATTCCATATTTTGCCCAACAGAAGTGTGTACTAGATGATCATCATTTGGAAATAACAGCAATATTCGGAAATGAGGCCTTTTTGGCTTTTGGAAACAGTACAGTATGTTTCTATTTATGTCCGAGCTCCAACTGTGGAAACATTTTATTTTTTCTTTGATACCAGCGCTGACGCAACCAGATTTATAAGCAGTAAGGCAACAATTCTACTGAAGTATATCGTGACTATATACCATACATCACCTTTGTTGCATTTTTAATAACAAATATTCCCGAAATTTGATAGCTAAGTAGGTCAGTTTAATGACATTGCCAAGGTTTTAAATACCATTCTCGTGGGGTAACTGAGTCCCCGGCCTTTCCAACCCAGATCCATTTAAAACGTCCTGAAATAAAGCAGTGATAGGTATGGCTAATGGACAAAGGGCGTGATATAGTGAATCTAGCCTAGCTAGGTTTACATGATACTGTTACATGATTATACATGATGACCGAGTGTCCATAGGGTGCCCTTGCATGTTACCGGTTAGGACATTAATACCTACAAATGGACGAGGTGTCCCATAACTTCCGCCTGACACGAAGCATGACATGAATGTAACTCAGCCGTCTGAAGCTCTTGCTCTTGACCCAGAGCCATGAGGACATCGTGGGTTCGAATCCTGGTGCGGCAGCCATTTCACCTCACCCCCACCCCCATACCAAATTATGTGCTAATATAGTCCAAATACAATTCAAGTCAAATCAACATATTATTCATTTGTACCTAAGACTGTTCTATAAAAAGAAGACACATTTCGTAGATAAATTACAGATCTTCCAGTATGCTTCTAGCCTACTATTAATTCCTGTCATGTAGAATAATTTTTGAAAAAAAGATTTTCTCCAGTTTCTGTAATCGCTGAGGAGTATTCCACAATTAATTCTCTGCAGGGTTGAATAATCATACATTGGATGACTTGATGGTAAAGTGGTAATAATATTCTTGTGATAAGTTCTATAAAGTTGATTAGGCGTAAGAATATTGTATGTCATCACATATTACTGGGGGGATTTCAGGGGATGGATTTTTAGATACGAACGGGAGATACTAAACTAATGCGACCATTGCAAAATATGGTTCAAAGCTACAGGAAACAATCGACAGAACTTGCACGATTCTCCGATGTAAGGCTTAAAAGCATTTCTTCCCGATTCTTAGGACACTTAATGGATATCGTATATATATTATATTATATATGTTTTTATAAATCACCCAATCCAGCTGAAAGCTGAAGAAGCCCAATCCATCAGGTCTTTTTTAACATTCATAATTCAGCAACTTCAAAGGATTTCTCTTAACAAGAAAGCTATGAAGGGGTTCTTCTCAATAAAAGTATAAATTAAGCATAACTCAAAAATGAAAGAAGTTCCAACAAGAAGAAGGGTTGGTCGCTCAGACTATAATATTATCTTGTACCCACCGCATAGACACGTGGCTTATAGACATCATAATTATATTATCGAAAATGTTAGGTTAAAGAGATCAATTATCCTTCGTTTACTTAGCCAAACTTAGTTTACTCCTGTGTTTGGTGCGTCAAGTGCCTCTTGAGATGTCACTTAGGGGCTCTTACAAACTGTCAATAATTCACTGTTTTCGAGATCATAAAACTGCTTGCCTAGCAAATCTATCTTAGCCATATATATAGCGAGTGGCATGGACGTATAGGAAAGACTTCTATTCTGGTATTCAGTGGGTTAACCTTGAATGAACAACTAGAACAACCTAATTCATTAGCCTAGGAACTACATTTCAAGAATCAATTTGAGTCAAACAGGATCCTTATTACCATTTTTCTCTGCGCTGTAATATATTTTTAATTGGGGCACGAGGCTGTCCTGATTTCCAGCTGTAATTGGATCTACTCAACCACCTGGTAATTATTTTGATTATTAATTGAGGTCCTATTATATGATTAGTTTCCGCTCTGGCTACATATTAATTCTGCAGCAAAATGATGTCGGGCGTTTATGAGGCTATCTGACAGTGGCTCTGGGGAAAAGCAATTAACATGTGAATTCAAGGCATCATCCCACTCGTTCTCATACTCATCATTTACTCTCAGTGGTAATCATTTACTTTTGCAATCTGATCCCTGTGCCAATTGGAGGCAATACTGTTTGGAAGCCACACCAATTGCCTATTGCCAGCAAATCTTGACCTTGTATTGTACCATAGCTTCTGATCACAACGCGATTCGTCCATTAGGATGGCTTGATCAAACCTGGTTTCGGCAGGCATTTTAATTGCATACCACCAAGTATGGCGATCATTTTAGGTCCCTGAGTTGGATTGCTCCTGAAGGCGCCAACAAGTTTCAGCTAGGGAGTACCTCACGATTGTGCACCTTCCTCGTGCCACTCAGACTTCGGTCCAGCGTGCGTGATACCAGATGCATGGCCGATCTACAGGCATGATCATTGCTAAGTCAGCCAAAGTGGCTCAAGTACTTTCTCCCAGGCAGCAGAACAAGTCCCTGGTCCTGCCAACTTCTCATATATTGCATGGATATTAGATGGCTCCCATATGAACTCATTAAACCCAGACTGCACCGGACCCTCTTGGCGACGACTGCTTCATTTCTGTCTCACAGGTGGGTTTTAAAACTTGCTCTGAAGCTGTACACACCGCAGCAGGGCTGAGTAGGGTGAGTGCACTTGATAAGTAGGTATCTATAATTGATTGTATCGTTCTCAACTTGTCATACGGACACAGTTCAGGCTCAAAGCCTCCCAGATCAGATAAGAATGATATGTAAGTGATTAGACGCCTACTGTGCTAGTGGCCTTTCCCAGGAGTAGGCGTCCAAACAGAATTATAATGGTATTTTGCGGTCCCAATGGGATTATAATGGCAGTTTGTGGTTTGGACCGAGAAAACTCCCCTCAGTTTGAAGGGAATCTCTCAACTTGAGCCTAGACTGTACAGGATTGTATTAATTCCTGCTATTCCTGTTGCCTTTTGGGAGGCGAGCAATACATTTATTTTGAAATTTGGGTTGTATGTATGCTATCGGGAACCCTTGTTGTAACAGATTATCGAATCGCTCTATTTCGAAGGCTCAACCATACTTTCATTTCTTATTTCTTAAAAAAAGACAATGGTTTATTAATTTCTTTGTCAATCGTTTGGCTGAAAACAAGCGTGCAAATGGATGGTCCTGCCCTTATTTTGTATTACACCGGTTTTCAATGTTTGACGGTTTGATAACTTTATTAGAGTAATCATGCCAGTTATATTAACGCTAGACAATGACTGTATAATGACAAGGACTGCCTTAGACATTTACCATACAGATAGTGATGTGTCAAACGAAGGCAGCAGATCTCTCTAGAGCATTATATTGCCTGATTATATTACCTAGACAACAACAATCATACCTTTCCAAGGAGATACTTGTCAAGGACTTGTATTACCTAATTGTCATAATTGGATGCAACTTGACAAGTCGGATAGTGGATTCTCCGAAGGACAATACGTCCGGCTGACCTTCCTCCTCATATGTTTTATGAGCTCAAACTCGTACGTGTGCAGATATGCCACATCCGATTGCTGTATCATTCACATTTACAGGTCGAGCAATGTAAACATGTCCATGTTTTGGAATTAAAATTCTTCTTTCGTGTCGACATGAAAGCGATGTATGTGCGTGCGCGGACATGTGTTGAAACTTTTCTAGGTACAATACATTATGATGAGATTGTTGGGTAAATATTCATGACATTATCGAGTGTTTTCGTGATTAATAAAAGGTAATATATATAAAATAGAGATATTATTGACAATGAATTTACATACATCATGGAATAAGGTCCAAGGAATATGAATTAAATCTCAGGAATATATAATATCGGGTGACATTTAAAACCTTGTTTTAACACATTTAAACACTCAGATATATAATTTGGTTTTTACCATGTTACTACTTAGTCATTACAGTTTCGAGGACATGATTCAAAGATCCGAACGTTCAATCTTCTGCATATAATGCAGATCTTCCTGCCACTATACGATCAACACAATCCCTTGTGATGTATTTTAGGATATTTTGTTATAAGTTTTTCAATCCTGTTATTTAGGCCGGGAAAACTATGCTAATTCATGCTAAAATGTAAAGTTGTAATGGATGAGGTATAAATAAATGCGCATGACCATTAAAATTAGAAAATTTACACTTCAGTCTCTAGAGGCTCAGAGCCTATCAGATCAGATATGATCGATATGTGATGCACTAATGGCTTTCCCGGTCCTGGAATAGGTCACTTAATGGGATTCTAAAGGGATTTTGTGGTCAGGTGGGAGAGTTTTTTTTAGTTTGAAGGGACTCAATGAACTCTGAGCCTGGACTTTCCTGCACTAACTGCTGTTCAGATCAGTCCTTTTTATTCGCACATCTTTACAATGAAGCGAATTATGTAATTGTGCCGTAATGTTACTTGTAAAGTCATGTACTAATGTCTATCTATATCATGAGATCGTTTCACTGTATCCAAGGAGTGGAATCATTAATTAAGACAAGTGAGATTGTTTTAATCGGGAAATGACTGCGCGGATAAATGGTAATTTCCGATAGCACTTCACATCTTACTCTCATTACCGTATGAATCTAGGAATCGTTCAGTCATGCCCAATCAGCTCTGCCTAAGATTTACATCCCTTCGCGGGGACATGATAAGGGATACCATGCAGTTAGCAGATTCTCTGTTATATCTTGATCTGCTACAAGATGAAACGCTTGAGACAGCCAGAAATTAAGATATCTACGCCACAGGCACTCCAAGAAGCACGTTGTTGAGGGGGATTGATACGTTTTTCTTTACGGAGACATCACTGGAAACGTTATCAGCAAGTTATTTAATTTATTAAAAAAGAAATCAACTAGTGGCTGTCGCTTAGCAAGCACAAGGATGATTTAGACCGAAACCTAGATCGATATTTTACCATTGGAAACTAACTTTTAGATCGGTTACGCTGGGGTTTTGGCTGAAAATTTCCTAAAGTTAATATATTAGTCTCGTGGGACTAAGTGTGACTTATGTGAAGGGATCTGTCCATATATAACACGGCCGTATGCATGTTTGTGTATGATAAGTACAAAGATATGATGATGCATGCATAGCCTGAGACCATGTAATAATTCACAGCATTAGACCCAGAGGAACAGAGAACATGGGTCCCCTTGAGAAAACACCTGTCTGCAGAGAGGGAGAACGCGTTCCATGCTAAAGTTAAGATCCCTGCTTCTGGAGAATTGGCAGTCATACATATACTGGCACTCATAAAACCTCCCTGCTCTTCTGCTTCACTATTCCTGGGCTTTCTATACCTACTGGTGGTCCACTCGTGAGTGTGTTGGTAACTGTTATCTAGTGTTTTACTTCATGCAGTTGGACCTTCTATATTGGTGGTACACATCCTCACCTCGTTCCCATGGATTAGTTTTATTCACTTTGAAACCCCTCTTCTGGGAGTTATTTCTTTTGATCAGAGGCCATCCTGACGTTGTGCCTCCTCGCCTCTCTTGCTTTGTGACCCCCGGAACAATTTGGTGATTGGTATACCGCAGATGAAGTCATGGATTACCTGTGAATGGGCGATATTCGGGGCCCTAAAGCATATATGGACTGCGCCCACAGCTGTGTGTATTGTGTGTTCTGATTGGTGGCCAAGGTAAGTGCTTTCTGACGACCCGTATGTTGACAATGCAACAGGACGTCCATGAGTGCATGCATCTGTGTGGGGACTTACAGGAAGAAAGTTCTCAGAAAGTAGATACATACTGCCTATTATTTAAACACTTTCTAGGGGCCTTTCTCTCTGAGAACTATACCTAACTTTGTCTTCATAACCATAACATAAGTCAGAACTTTAGTGGTATCACCATCGAAATTTATTAACAAGAATGGTTTTGTAGATTGTAGATATAATAGACAATATATATATATATTTGCATCGAACTCGACCTCAAGATCGTGATTAAAAACTAAAATATGAATACAATAATACCACAGTGTCCTGCAATCTCTCTGAGACTAAGTTCACATTAGGCATCATTAAACCAGTATTAGAAGAGAGTCAAAACTCTAAAACAAGTGAAATCAAGTTAGATAAAAGGAAGATAATATTCATTAGGGATATTTTATGAATACTCATAGGTACATAGCATGTCGGATGCGTTCCTGTGAATTACCATATCATTCACGTAGCGGCTCGTGATTGATCTTTTTCAATATTGATTATTCATCCTATTCCTGATATTCAAACATGCTTGTTTTCAGTCGTGCGCCAATTGTTAAATTCACATAGATACTGTAGTTTCCCGAATGGCATTTCCCATGGATTTCCGCCATTGACGACAATGCTTTAGGAGCATATTTGCAGATTTCTCAATGAAACTTTTTGAGAACATGTCAAGCATCTGACTTAATGGATGTTTTCAATATCATTCTTCTTGAAATAAGAAAGTTCATATTTGTGCTCGATACATTCACAGATATTATGAATTGCCATTTAATTTATCACCCAAATTGAATAAAAATACACGCCAAATGCTATCACCTTTTCCTAAAGACATTGGACATTTATAAAAAGAATGTGTTGTATCATGTTATGCAACTGTCATGTACCAATGATTAACCATATAATTATTATTAATGTTCCAAATCATCATTATTGATTATAGTCTGTAATCAGTTGAGAAATCCAAAGCTCTGACAGGGAAAAGTTCTTGGTACATCACTCACGAACTTTCTCGAGGCACGGACATTTTGCACAACCGGTGTGCTGTGTTTTTGCCACAACAAGCCCAGATGCGAGTTACACATGTCAACGTTTTTCGCATATTCATGGAGTAAAGCACAACTAGATGTATTCAGCCCCACCCCAATCCAATTTACCTCACATTCATAACTATAATGTTAGCTGCTGCTGGGGAATGTATAAATAAAAACAATTCCATCATACGTACATAATTATAATATACAGACCTTCCACCGAACATTCTCTTCCAACATGTACAGACCACTTGGCCAGCATGTCTGCCCTGAGATTAACCTGGCAAAATGACTTATTCCCAGAGTGAATACATACAAGGACCGTAGAGCCTATAGTGGGAGAAAGAAAAAGGGAAAAGGTGACCCAAGAATATTGTCTTTAACCTCGAAGCTATAGCTTCATGTCTTAATGCCAGTATCCTTGAGCCTGTACCTATTTATTCCCTCGTGATGGGCACGTTGTGCTCACAGTGCTACTAATTGTTTCGGACAAAGACTCTCTCATCCGTTCTAATCCTCCCTCCTCAGACCTCTAAAAGAGCACAGCCAATTCCTCTGTGATCTGTTTACATGGGGATTTGCCATCCTGCTGAAGAACCCAAGTGTTTCCAGCATCCTTCAAGATGTTGGGCGAATTTATTGTATTTGTATGCAGGGAATTATGTTGTATATCCTCAGGGTTACATAGCTCTCACCTTTAATTATGAAAATGAGATTCAAGGTTGGCGTGTTTTTATTGTTGTTATTTAATTGCCATAAAACTGCTGGGAATCGTGGAATTGCTTTGACTCAGCAGAGGGGCAGAAATGTATCATCAAAATACCCTGGAGATTATCGAGTATTTCAACGGAATACTCTCATGCATGTGATACAAGCATATTGTGACATAATTCAATAAATACATTATATACTGCTGTTGCTGCTGCGATAGAGAAAGTTTATATCAATTATTACAGCATCTCTCGAACACAATATGTTGCGGCTACCTTTTATTGCCGATCATATCTGTGATGTACAGCGGAGAACCATTTAAAGGCAAACGCTCCTATAAGGTCCAAATCCAAAAACTTGTCATTTTTCTCAGCTATTTCTAATGTGTTTTGGGTCTTAAAATATAAAGTAACCCTATGGGTTTATCAACGAAAAGCCCCTCCCCCTAGAAAAAAGGTAGGCATCTCAACCTTTAAGCAACTTAAATATTCAAATATTAGCATTTGTGGTGGGGATATGTTTAAAACCTCAATCATTCGTTAGAGAGGTTTTGGGGTGTATATGACTCTAAGGTTTTCATTTAACATTTGTATTTGTTAACACGATGGCTCATTGCATGAGGGATATACATTGTATAAAGGTGGTTTGACATAACAAGACCAAAATAGAAAACTTCCAGTTCCAGTTCCATCAAATCCAATGAAATTGTCGCATGTACAGTAATAGATCATGTGTACATACAGGGCAAAAACGAAAAGAAAGAGGGTCATTTGTGAAAACCTCAAGGTTTCTGACTCAAAAGGTATAAGGCTTTCATAATCTCATAGACTTCAATGTTTAGGGTCAAAGCTACTAGTAATAGTTGTCACAAAATCAGATACTAGTAGGTAGACGCGGCAGTATTCACCTAAAAAAACTTTCTCCCCAAATGGGTAAAACCAGGAAGGTTGAAATATTTTGAAACACAAAATCAGAGACTATCAAGGAATTGAGCCCACGTTATTATTTTCAAATTTAATTCAAATAGTATTTATTCGTCACTAGTCTTGGCTTTGACCAGAGGATGGAGAACATATGTATCGCATCCGTTCGGGCCCTAAATCTGACTTCGCTTAAGTGTTGCTGATTAGTGGAAACTAAGTAAAATATAATCCAATCGACCGATGTTTTAGACTAGCAAGTATTTGTGTTTTCCTTAGTATTCCCATTTGATTCTTCTGTTAACTTTTAATAGTTTTGCAATTGAAAAGGATCTCTCAGGTCGTCATCTTTGTCGTTTTTTCGGGTGTTTATATCTGAGTCCAACGTTAATTTTTGCCCTTTACAGGTGGGCTTCCTCGGGGACAGGATTAAACGTGTAATGTTTAAAAGTTGCAGAACAAACCTTTAACATTGCTTTTTATCCAATGTTGTATGGAGTTTCTATTTGGAACACAGTCGTCAGTAAATTCAATGTTCCATCCTAGTTCAAGTGGTTGCCACTAGTTAGCTTAGCAGTTTAGAATTCGCCTTTCCCCAATTATTTATAAAGTTTACCTCATTACATACTCTATCTAATCTGTACAACTCGTCACATACTGGGGCTATCAACGAGGAGTATAGAGACAGCAGCTGCAAAAATAATCACTTTTATTATTAACGACTATGCCTTCATCTTCCATTCATACTATAGGGTTGTTCCAGGTAAATAAGGAACATTGCTTAAATAAGTGCCACGGGGACGTGGTATCATAGGTGGCACTTGGATGAAATGCAGGGATAGCAAAAGTCCCCCGATCTCTAGCTTGAAGCCATTTTGCGAATACAACTGAAGGTAATTATACTTGCAACAGGCAAAACACTTAGTCTTTGTTAGTAATTCAGATAAGTCTGAGCCTGACAAGACTTAAAAACTCAAATATGCCGAAAGGAATAAGCGTAAGACTGACACTAACTAATAGAATGTTGTTTATCCCCAACATAGAGAACACGTGCACAAACATCTGTTTTTTCGTGATCAAGTTCTTAATCATCCATGGTAATGGAAATATTAATCTCTTCCTCAAGGGAAAACAAACACATTAACCCACAAGACTTAGATGTTGAGAGCTTATTCAATTTAAAAACGAATGGAGTAAATAAGATGGGGACAACTCGACTGAAATAACGCTTTTTGTTGAATTATTGTAGCAATTTTCATTTGGAAACCGTAAAAAAAAAATTCCTATTTTCCGATTCGATTATGTTATGTAACATTACGTTACATTGTGTAACCTCATTATATTTCTATTAATTATTAATTATCACCTATTAATTATATTATCTCATTACTTGAAATCGCTAATTATACTTAACTAATTAGCACTGTGCAAGTCTACTTATACATGCTATGCAATGGGTATTACTTAACAATTATATATTACGAAAAAACGAATCTTACCAAATATATTCATTGTGAAACGAAAAATCCAAACGCAGAAATTCAAACTTAATGATCTTATTAATTATTGGGAAACATTTGTTATTTAACTATATATATATATATTATCATTGTAGAAGAGTCTGTCCGTGAGCGATTAAGTTCTTTAATCAAGAACAACTCACTGTTGAGAAGATTTATGTTTAGAAATACTGCTGGATTCCGAACATTGAGTATTCAGAGGATACTTAAGTATTGTTTTTAGGAAGGTGGGAGGGAATAACATTTCTAAGTCCGATGGAATTGGACAGTGAAAGTTACAACGATGATGTGGTACATCAGAGTAGGGACGACTGTGCCTGTTCCCGCCACAATGACCCAATATTACTCATAGCAATATCAGACACATTGTTTGAATCGGCCCAGAGAAAAAGAGCGCTGGTGAGCAATAATAATTGGCGTGATTCCACTGCAGCGAAGTGTTTCGCTGGGCCATCGAAATATCTATAAATGAGGATTTTTAATGGAAATAGTCCACAACTTTGGCCAAATCACTTTCAGGTGTGTAGGGAAGGAACGGAACAAAATATCTTAAGTTGAAATTGTGAATTGGCCAATGAACAAAGATTGACAGCAAGCAAAAAGAAATATTTGTTCTTGATGGGGAAATTATGAATACCTAATCTGACTATCAGTGGTAAATTTATTCATTTCAATATCAAAATACCTAGAACTAGTGCGGGATTAGAATAGAATAGCATGGAATAGAGAATCATAAATGTATTCATTCACTGTGTTGGGTTAACAAATTTATGAGGTAAAATAATAAAAATGTGTTCATGAATGCAAAAAGTGACAAAAAGGATCATCTGGTATTGGCCCTTCCGCTTCACGCCCAGCAGCAATCACTTTAGAAGGCAGCAAAAGTACCTAATCAACATATTTACGAACATTGAATTAGTTATATTTTTCAGTTCTTCACAATTTCAAGTTGCATGAACTATCACTCTTTTACCTTGTCCATACGCACACCCCTATAATTATAGGCTTTCTCAGAGAGAACGTGGTTCCGACAGAAATATATACCATCACCTGTGATATACGGATGTGAAAATACGACTACCCAACTTGGTCTCAACTAATACCAAGTACGCAATAACTTGGTATTAATAAGGTGAATCCTCTTATGGGTCACACTTGCCAAATGTAATCTAAGACATCACTCCTGATTGACTCTAGCAGCAGGTGACAGGAATGTCATAGGTCGAACACGTGCTTATTGGTGAAGGTGCTCTTGAGTAAGTATTTGCCAAGGATTTTCTGGACCCGAGGCAGTTACACTATTGACTGATTGGTCAAGGATCTAATAATTTACTAACTCTATGTATATAATCGTTATAATATTAATAACGCATTTAATCGTGAATTAAACATGATTAATTGGATTAATGTAATATTAATTTGGTTAGATTGAATCGTTATTGTGTAAGGTTCAATACAGTAAGTTCATCAAGAATAAATGGGTTTTCATAGTTTTAATAAGTTTGAACACAGAGGGCTGTTGCACAATGAATTTCAACGAATAAGCATAAATGTCTATTCGTTGGGGCCTACGAACGAGCACGAATAGCCACAATTAGCACTCTGTTGCACAAGTCTAGGTCCTAAACTATACTCGTTCTAGGTTTGCACGTTCGTGGGTGTACTCTACTATATGTATGAGGTGTGGACCCAGTCAAAAAGTGTGAGTAATCCATTGACTGATGTCATTCATAGGGGATATTCCGATCTAGCTTCTGACCTGTTTGATTGTTTATTTTGAAATTCTCAGGGTCAGCATATGGGAGCTTATGATTAGTCCTCACTTCCACGGGGACATTGCCTCTATATCAGGATGCATACATGTACCCTGCTATGCACCTGCCACGACTAAGCCTCATAGCCACGAATATCAAAAACATAAAAAAATGAATTATAAATGTGCAAAACGTTTGTTATACCATTTTATACTCACTGTGAACTCATATACATCAATAAATACATTTCGGAGAGCTTCATATTAGGTACGAGCAGACTTAACCCTAGAGGTCATCCTAACTTTTCATTGTGCAACATAATTGGTCGCTTGAAATTTGTCTAAGTCCCCAGGAACGAGCAGAAATGAACACAATTAATCATCTGTTGCAGATTTCATATGGCTGCTCGTTCGTAGGTGTAGCCTACTAGAAGATTTATGCCCAGCTAAAACTGGGGTTATTCCATAGATTGACGTCATTCAAAGGGGATATTCTGACCTAGCTTCTGACCTTTAATGGCCATCTAAGTTTTTCAATGAAGGTCAACGAATAGCAGGCCTCATATTCTTAATTGTTTATTAGCAAAACTTCTTACTCTTAAGCTTCAGCAATAGTTTAGAATCATTTATATATGGCTGACACCTAGGTTTGACACGGAATCATTGTCATTTTATTTTAATATCAATGATTAAATTAATTAAATAATGAACGGGCCATGTATCCCAACGAACGAGTACCTATGAATTGGTTGTGCAACAGGTTCTCGTTCATTGCACAAAGAACTAGCATGTACATACATGTGTGCAGTTCCCGAAGTCAACCACGGTCCAAGTTAGTTGAAAAATATGTATACATATCTCATTGTAATCGTCAGTCCAACATATGTTTAAATCTTTCTCAGTCAAATGTTTGCATACAAAAAAATTCCATATTCTAACCTTGGTCGTTGATGAAAAATAAACCAATGACAACCAATGACCAATGACCAATGTTTTGATAAGGCGAAAGCCATTTTCCCCTTCAGTATCACCTTGCGAAAAGGGCTGCCTACCGCTACACTTTGTTGGCCAACGGAGACCCCATAGGCAAATGAGCAGTATTCTGGGTACATTTCATATTCCCGCCAACGATCCTATAGCTATAGGGATTAATAATAATGAGAATAAAACACTTCAGTAAGGCACGGTGTATGGATAATTATATATATGCCCATATAGATGACTATCAGAAAGAACAGGAGTGTATGGGTACACTGTTTTGCCAGAGTGCCGTTGCTGACCGGCAGGGGGGCCGGCACCCGCCGCCGCCGCCCCCTCGGCGGCCGGGAACGGCAGTCCCGTAGGCGCACATATCCCCTAGCGTCGGCCAACGGCAGGTGGGACGTTGGCCGACGCACAGGGTGGCGTTGGGTGGCGGCCCATATAACGTTGGCCACCTTTAGGGTATACGTTTGGCAACTGATATATTAGCATCAGGCAACTGAATATGAACGTTGGGCAATGGAAATATGAACGTTGGGCAACGGAAATATGGAATTTTTGGGTGGTTTGGAGCGCTATATAGGATCGGATTTTACTTCTTTCTAGGGTTCATATGCTACATAAAAGCAGACTAAAGACAAAACAACAGCTCTTTTTCTTCATTTTTTTTTATTCATCTTTGTATTCTCATTAAATCCATGACTATCCATTCGATTGGACCCCTACTGCACAATTCATTGGTGCAGAATAATATAAAAGAACAAATGATTGATAAATCACCTGAAATAAACTTTGCTGGTAATATATTTAGAGTTCTCACATTTCTCACCAGTATATCAATGCTTTACAATGCTCTAATACGAAAAATACTTCCAAGCCCTACATTCTCTTTTTGAGCAATATAAACTCGATAACATTGAGCAAAATACCTTAACCTAGTACAATATACCATATTAATACATAAATACATCATGAAATCTCAAATGACATAGCCTATACTTTAACACTGTAAGATCTGATTCAAACAAAATATTAATACATTTCCCTGTGAGTGACGGGTGGTGTTATAATTATACGTCTAACATATAGCAGCACTTTACATATAATATCCATCGGGTCTCTAAGTGCCCACCTTTATCCCGCTATAAATAAATAGCCTATAGGGTCGTTATTGTAAACAAAAAAGGTGCTCAAAACGGGGCTCCAATCAAAGACAAAGTCCTGGATAACAGAGAGAGAATACTGGAAGGGGCCAGGGACGCTATATATAGGATTTTCGTTCGTTTCAGGCAACATATATATACGATTGGACACCTACTGCACAAATGACTTTCCAGGGCCTGGAAACTCTCACATATTGTTCTACCAAACAATTTTTAAAGACATTTAAGCAACTACTGATAGCGGTGAGCACAGATAGTGATTATAGGTTTTCGCTCTTTTTAGTCACGATACACATATGATTGGACAGCTACTGCAGAAATGGCTTTCCAGGACCTGGAAAATCGTATATATATATTGGTATTCTGAGCATATTTAAATACATTTAAACACCAAATGATAGTGGTGAGTTCAGATAATTATTATATATGTAGGTTTTTCATTCCATTTAGGCAACATATACATTCAATTGGACCCCTACTGCACAAATGGCTTTCCAGGCCCTGGAAACTCTTACATATTGTTCTACCAAACAATTTTGAAAGACATTTAAGCAACTACTGATAGCGGTGGGCACAGATATTCATTTGATACAGGATTTTACCTCCATTTATGTTACAACACTTTATATCAAATATCACCTTTACATATCAAATATAGCATTTAGTGAGTTCTATACACATAAGACACAAAAATAGATTTAGGCTACTACGAATTCACACTTGACCACTGGAAATTCCCATTTGGTTTTGAAGGTATCAAATTTCAGCATGGCACTTGAAACTCGGGCACTTTGGGCACTCCAGTGGTGTGTACTGCCATCGAGATTCTGCAAAATAAAACACAGACAACTATCATTTCTTCTCTATGAATAAAAACATTGTATTTACTCTAATAAACTATCAATAGATTATGAATTTGGTATTTAGCATAAAGGAGGCCTGAACCCCCGTTTACAATTAACTTTGAAATAAAAGTCTAATCCAAATATAATTGGTTACATCAATGTGTGTGTGTGTGTGGGGGGGGGGGGGGAGTTCTGGCAGTTCAACTCACTTTTACAAATAAGGTATGAGTGTTGAAACTACTAGAACTTTCCTGGTAATTGACACTTACCATAAATCTAAGGGCATGGGAATCGAACACAGACTCCAGGGTTGTGGTGTCTTTCCATTGAAGCCTGTCTATCCTTGTATTTGTGCTCATAAGCTTGGAACATAGGCAACGACGGCCACCAATGTGCTGTTTAAAGAGAACAAATTATTTTTACTGTAACTGGATATTGCCTCAAGCATTATATATATTGTTTTTAAACTTTTATTCAGTCTATCATTATAAAGATTAGAACTTAGATTTAAATCTTAATGGTTTTATTTCCACAAATAAAATGTCACACTTTAGATGCTTATCTTTTCTAGTACTGTTTGTACTGCTACCGCAAACAATGTATAACTGAAATAAAGAATATCCATCTCAGCATTAGATGTGAACATAGTCGGATTAATGGTATAAAAGAAGGTGGACTAACTACCCCATGTATGTGTTTGTCACCATTGGTGTGAATGCTTCCACTGCACTGCCGCATAGGCTACAGTGAGCTATGCCGGGGGAGTCAGTATATGTACAGTCCTACCTTTAATATATGCATACATGTCCCTCGTGTCCCGCCTACCCAAGAGAAAATTTAAAACAAGATCTCATTCCCAGTACAAAATAAGGCTTACAACAGTTTCTATGCCCGGTTTATATGCTACTCCTTTATGCAATTTCTGAAAGGACTAGGCTACATGATAACCTCATTTTTTACGGCCACCATACCAAGCCATTGTAGGCTAGCCCACTGTTTACTTTAACGGACATAATACCACCAGTTTGATTGCGTAACATTGCATAGATTCAAAACAAGAAACTAAGTTTAATACAAACCAGTGGATTTTACAAATGTGCCTTGGAATTGCTGTACTGATATGAAATGATGAAAACAATGCTTCTTACCTGACAGTATCCGACGATAAGCTGCAGTAGAATATCCACTCAGGTTTAAAAAGATGCTACGGTCCACTAGGTCGTTCAAAACAATACCTGTCTCACTAACAGCCCTATACACTAGGTGGCGCATCTAATGTAACAAACTAGGGTTTTGCGCGACTGGTAGGTGTGAGGCTATTTTCTGACATGTGAATGCACGACATAGTAATAAGGCACAAGGCCTAGACATATCCAAACGCTATGATGAAATTGCTAATTCCAAACATGTGAGAAAATGTATATTTTTGTATGTGAATTCCAGACGCTATTAGACTATAGGTAGAGAGTAGGGATATAAGTATTATTACTATTAAAGACAACATGACAAATATGTTTTTCTGTTATTTTTTAAATGAGTAGGATTTAAGGTGTAATCAAATATGCAATGAAAACTTTGAAGGAAGGAAGGAATTCGCACACATAAATACATATATAACCTAGTCAAGGATTATTAGAAAGCATAGTTTGCATTCATGCTATGATGGATTAATGCCAAGCATTAACTTGGTATCTCTCTCTTCTCCCATGTCTCTTTTTTCTCTTTATATTTTATAATCAATTTTAGATTTTAACTTTAAATAAAAGGGATGAAGGCCCTTACGTTATTAGAAACAGTCATAAATCAAAAACGTTCACATCCAAGGAAGCATGCAGACCAAGAAGTTTGGGATTCGCATATTATAGAAATAGATTGCAGATATATTTTTATGATTAATTCGAAAAAGAAACAAATCTAAAATGGGTACCTGCTGTGGGACTCGACCTTAGAATGTACAGTTTGGAAGTCTGACGTATCTCTCCGCTATAGGAGAGTATAGTAGGTCACATGCATATAAATACTTAAATTGACAGATCACACTTTATGTTTACTTTAATCCCCCATTCTCCTCATGGCGATTGAGAAGAATGGGGGAAATAAATTGTCTTTGAAGGTCCCTGTATTCGCTGCAGGCGATCTAATGATTCAAATCATTTTATTTTTCAATTTCAATAATATCTTCACAACTGGGGGTCGGATTTCTTTTTAACTCACACTTGTAGTTATTAATGCAATTCCCTTTGATTGGTGAAAGAGTTGGAGAGGCTAAGATCGAATTAAGCGAGAAAAGTAAGTTATATGGGGTTCTGTTATATAGAGGTTCTCTGTAATAGAGGCATGGGTGGCAGCACTAAGCTTGTGTTTATTTTAGACAAAAATGGTTTTCGCACGGGGCCACAACTCATCAAGTAAAAATAGATAATACCCTTTAGATATGCTTTGATTAAGATACCATTTTTTATTCTTTATTGATATCGCATAGAGCGGCACCAGCATAGACGGTTGTACTTTGAATGCCAACCGGTCAGGACAAAGGGCCAATGCTTATATTAAGGGCATAACGCCTCATTAGACATATAAGCCTATAAGAATGAGTAACATTTCATGATTTAACCATGACATAGTAGTGTGTGAGAATTCCAGCCTCTGTGAATCCACAAATTTAAGTCAGTATCTAGCAGCAATGTCGCACATAACACTAGCTTTAACACTTAGATTTCGTTCACCATGCCACAGAAAGTGTGGACTCATTGTAACAGCTTTACAAGCTAATGTGAAACCCAAAACGGAGGTCAGTTGTTTCAGAAAGGTTGGAGAATGTTTCAAGGTGAGTCTTATTTAGAAAAGTTGTTGAAATTTAGAACTAACATCACGGCAGTAGGGCCGGTGGGTACCTGTGCGCTGTTGCGGACCGGCAGGTGGCATTAGCTAACAGAGGCTGCCGTGACACAACATTCACCTTCACGGTGCTGAAGGCACTAGGGACGGTCGGCAACGGTCCGGCAATACAGTGTACTTGCCTGATGATAATCATAATTATTAGTCAATGGGGAGTAGCATTCTTTCTATAATTCGGGATAATGGAGCATCTTCTGTGGCTATAGTCTTCATTGACATACCATCGTGTGCTGACAGTAAAATCCCCGTAATTCTCAGCCGATTATATTTTAATTAATGTAATTATTGCAGAATCAAAGTCAATGCCATCCCGACGGGCACTGAGTGCAATTGAATGTGATAGCACTGCGATCATTTTGTGATTGACTGCAAACTAGTGAAGTGTGATACTTATGTCTATGAATCACAGTGAAATGGACATGCCATTAGCAACCATTATGTGAAATCCATTGCGTTTATTTCCTCCCATGTTGTTGGTGGTCTCACACTTGTGTTGGATCAAGTTCTCATTCATATTCATTTTTATTTGTATTAAACATATGTTACTCAACCAAGTTTATCTGTGAAAACCTGTTTTCTTCAAAAGTGAATAGTATGGGGACAATGAAGCCACACAACAGGCTACAATACTTGGCACTGCACACTCACTTCGCATTCACAGCTCATTGTCGCACATCTGACACTCTAGGCTCACACTCAGTCTCTAACACTGAATCACAGAACAGACAGAGCTATTATATTTCATGCATTGCCCTTACGTTAAATTATACCACTCTAACATTGATAACGTATATGTAGTGTTACAGATTTGTTCAGTGTTTATACAATTCGATTTCAATAGCTAAACAATTGACAGAGCTATGATAGCGCATTGTTTTTCACTCTATTCTGCAATCTTATACAATATGATGATTACCTAGAGGATTGTATTACTAACAACATTCAAATATCTCTACTACTCTTTCGTAATTGTCGTTCTATGCGATCTATACCCTTCTGTTTGAAAAGCAATTTATACTTGACATGGCTGTAATAATCCACCTTTCCTCGAAAATATATTTGTACCTGAATGCAGTCAATTATATATTATGGAAAGCCATATGCAACTACCGACAAATCGGATGAAAAGTCGGTAAAAACTCCCGACAAATCGGTAACAGAGAGAGTGTAAATCCGACTATGTTGGTAATTTTCCGATAGTCGGTATTATGCCCCGACATGTCGGCAATTTTATTTTTACATTTACAATATTTCTAAAGTTTCTCCAAGTTGGCCGATTTGTCGGCCGATTTATCGGTAAATAGATAATTTGTCGGCCGCTATATCGGCCGCTATGTCAGCCGATTATTGGGTCAATTTATTTCAAGTTGTGAAAGGACTGGCAAAAACAGATGCACGACTACATCGCACATTTTTAAAGTATTCTCATTAGTGGTAGGGTATACATGTACAGAAACATTATGATCAGTATTAACAAGTTGAACAATCCCTTTCCATTAAGGTATGAACGGAAAAAATGCTTGCATATTTGAGCACGTTATGAGGACTTTTATTTGTACAAGGCTGTGTGGCTAATTTGTGTCACGACTACGTCGACCAATTGGTGAAATTGCTGTGTGTATATTTCTACATAAATTAGAAATAAATAAAAAAAATATGCACATAATGTGTACTTCATGGGTCTCTTATAAGAGTCATAATGCTCTTAGTTTGTGAAAATATTCCAACTAGAAGAAAAGTTACAGCCAAATTCATAACGAAATACTAATGATAATGGCAATGGTAGCAGCAATGATTGACCCTCTGCTTATACACATATAATCCATTATATTTGGTGGAATTACTCATATACTTTTGTACCTCCCCTGTGCACAACGGACATTGTTAAAATTCTCTTAATAAAAAGTCAGTCAGAGAAAGCTTAAGATGCGATTCATATCATCATTACATAATTTAATAATTACATAATATATATAATTTAACACAGCACTTACACATGCAGAGGGATAGAGAGAGAGAGAGAGAGGGCAGATGGGAGGGAGAGAGGAGGGGACATATATACGTACAGATACATCCACTTGTGACTCATTTTGTGAAACACATCTTTGACGGCAAATTGATGTTTAAGTCACCGACATATCGGCCGACTTGTCGGCCCACAAAGTTCATTATGCGCTAAGTGGAAGAGCAATTTAATCTGGAGAAAGCAATGTCGGCAATGACAGCCGATATTTTCGGAAATTTGCCGACGTTTTTTAAAATTCATTTGTTTACACCCGACAAATTGGCCGATAAATGAAATAGTCGGCTGATGCGTCGGAAAGCTTGCCGACGTACTACCCGACATTTTTAAATGTCGCTATAGTAAGTCTATGGAGATCCTCCGACTTCTCTTCTGATTTGTCGGTAGTTGCATATGGCTTTCCATAATATATGCTTATACCTCAGCAGATATTTATGATTTTTACAAAATTTCAAAAACATTGAACACCCCAACATGTCCATCTGACTTTCCTAAAGTTGCATGGTTATACACCTATTCTATCTACTATTAAAAAGAGGTATGACGCTTAGACATTGATATTCTGTTTCCACATTTAAATAAAGCACTTGTCGACGTTTCATGAGAACTGCCCATTATATAACACCAAGACAATCAGAATAATACTTTTCTGATATAGATATTCACTCTCATGTGTGATCTCAATCGCGCATATAATACGCATTTAAAATCGCGTCTAAATACACTTACTTAATTGCCACACTCATTATTGAAAGACAGGTGGCGCAACTGGTAACTGGGTTGCATTTAGAATTTGTTTTACAATGAAAGTGCTGCTAATACACATGTGTGGCATTTATATCACTATAGATATTCCACATTATGTACACATGGATGTTATAAGTAATATACCTCTATAGTTTAATTTTGTGTAATTTAGTTGTTTGATATGGAAAAACGTTTTGATCAAGACATCCCCCATCATTGCATACTTCATTATCTGAAGTAGGCTGGGCCACCCTGTTTTCAAGTAGAACTGGAATAGCCCTTCCCAGCAATGCAGATGCCTAACAGGATGGAAATGATGAAATAATTTATGTATTACCATGAAGAATTAATCATGAGTAATTCCGAATGATATTATTCGCCAAATAAAAGTAAGAAAATAAGTTGAAAATTGTGCATAATTCATGCTCTAATATCCCACTTAAAATGCCATGAGAATTTGCTAATTTTTGCACTTATATTGCGTTATAGTCTTAGCGTGACTATCTCGCAATAATTATTGCGCAAAAAGCGTCCACGCTCATCACACAACTATGGCGAAATGATTGCGCATTAAAAATCGCGTAGAATCGCGTAGAATCGCGTAGAATCGCGCCCATTTGCCCGTCGGGATTATTGTGATACCGTGGCCACCAAGGTGTTATTCTTATTCTCATGTGAATGAAACTTGAGGACCAATGCCCTAAGGAACGACAGCTAATGTCACATAATTAGATATCCATTTGAATAAAACATATCTTACCTTGCATTCCACGTTTTAATGTTTACAATTATATGACTCCTGGCCATTTGACTAGCATCATAGCTTAGTAATAGAAGGCTTCAATATCAACAGCAGTTCGATGATTCACTATTATACCTTTAAATATATTCTGAAACATTTAGATTTATTCAGTCAAACGTGTCCGGCTCAAATTTGAATAGTCTTGCATTTCAAAATCTGGAGAAACATTAAAGTTAATTAATATAACATATGGATCAAATACTACTTTGTTACACTATTTAAAAGATAACCGTTTGAAACTGCACTCTCAGTTAGCATCCGCCAAAATCTTGTCTACGTTTTTAGCCCAGCTCATCTAAAATCCTTTAACCAAAGTTATAGAGGACTTTGAGGGTTGTTTTTACGACAGGGCCACATTTATATTAGCGAGATCCGACGAAATTCTTTCCTGTGGTGACTTCACTTATTATCGCTCATATTTGTCAGACATCTTCTAGAGATGTATTCTGAATATATCATATTCCTCCAGGTCTTCCAGTTAAGTGTTTGTTGGATGCCTCCAATCTATTGATCCTTCCTCACATCGACTGCGGAAAAAAACGCCTTCAATGCCGAGTGTATTGTGACATTTTCATTAGTGCTGTGTTCTCTTGTGTTCTGCCTGGGGTATTACTGTCTGAAATAGTTATGCCATGCAGTGAATATCATAATAAACATGCGAGGACATTTAAAACTTAATTTTAAATTACTAGCTTCTAAAATCAGGATGTTTTCGTGTCACTAGGTTTAAGTCTCTCGGAGATCAGCTAACCTCCTTTATAGATAAAAGACTTCTTGGGAGGTGGGCGGGTAAACTCTTGTCTCGCCCGCTAGTCAGAGGAGAAAATGGACGTTGCATAACATAGGCAGTATCCGACGTCACTTGGTCTTGGAAACCTGGCAGTATAGTTTACTACTTATACTACAGATGGCCTCTCTGCTTAATCTAAGCGTAATCACTATTACTAATGTATGTTTAAACATTTAGTATTTGTATTGCTTTTTGGGTGACACACAACACGATCTGAATGCTATTAACATTAACCTCGAGCAGTATGAAGTGATGTGTGGTACCTATTCCATACACACTTGGGAAATACCAAAAAGGTTGAACATAGTTTTTCTTTCTCATGCCTATATACTATCGTATTTGCTAGCTAAGACACGGATTCCATATATATATCATACATTGGGTCAACTGCATGATTTTAAACTGTGATACCTTGCCCATTAGCTATGCCAGCAAAGTTGATTTAGTCAGAAATACATTTTTCAGAAGACAAATCCTGCGCATTCTGAGCAATCTGTAATCAGTTAATTCAAGATGATTCAATGAGTTCTGCGGAAAGATCCAAGCACATCTTTCTCAGAGAATTCGACACTAGAATAAACGTGTGCTTCGGGGATGCGGCTTAGAATGTTCTCTGTCAAGGCTCAAAGTTGAGAGAGTCCCTCCAAACTGAGTGAAAGCCTCTCGCTCCAAACAAAAAATTGACATTAGGTCTGCAATCTCGTTAGGACGCCTACTCTAGGGTCAGGAAAGTCATTAACGCTGTAGGCGTCCAATCATTGACAAACTATTCTGATCTGCGCAGAGAGGCTCTGAGCCTGGATTGCTCTAATATTTGTCGACTTTAATTATGATTATGATGTAGCCTGACCGCGACCTCCAAATTCTTGTTTTAATTTCGCGAAGGTTTGGATTTCATGGCATCTTATTCCACCACAATTAAAAATCCAATTTTCAAGCTTTTGCTATTGTAACGTAACCCAGGAACGAGGTGAAAAGTAGATTGCCTGAACCTCGTGGAAAGGGCAGGCAAATGCTAACACAAATAGTTGTTTCTCCTGGAAAAATAAAATTCTTAATTAAAGAATAGTCATGCATCCAGCAATTTCTGATAACAGTGCATATGTCTGTTGGCCCTATTTTCCAATATAGATAGAAGAAAACAAGACCAACGTGGTTTTAGTGTGTCAATTGCCACGTGGTTTTAATCTTTACTTTAGGGCATGTTTAGATGTTTAACTAAGTCAATAAGAATCTGTCGTTTTTGACTACTAGGAAATTACAACCTAAATTATAACTCCGCAAGGCTATTAAAAACAACCTAGAAGCAAAGCAAATTTAGGGTTCTATGCCCGCTAGTATTTTGTCCTGTACTTGGTTATTCTGCACATGTTTCTCAGGCTCTAAGGTTGTCCTCAGTGAGATATTAGCCCCTCGGATACTATCTTAAATGTGTTGTTATTTAAATGCAGAGGGTTTATACACCCGATCACATATAAATACATAACCGAGGAATAAAGATAATGAGGATAATTGTGTTGGAAATCATGTTTGCATTTCATAGAAAACGTGGAATATATTGATTCAAAATAAAGACTTCCTTTTTGCTTCATAGATATCAATAACATCCCAATTAAAAACGCAGAGCTCAAAGGGTCAAAGAGTTCGAAATGGCTTTTACTTATGCAATAAATAACCCCTAGCTTATTCATAATATCAGAAATTAGATCAATTTGCATTTTTACATATTTATGCTTGGCATTCAATGTCATAAGAAGAATAGCATTTGAGCAAACCAATTTCGGCTGGATGCGTATCTACCTCAATCTGCCCGAGTGGGTTTAGCTATAGAGAATGAATAAGCTAGGGATTCCATAGCCTTCTGTAATCACATTTGTCTGTAGCATTGTTTTGTTAACAGGTGTAGGATTAGACCCTAAAAATTAAAAGGAGATAAACGCAGAATTAAAAGTAGTAAACCCCTGCACCTGTAACGTGTTTCGGTTGGATTTTAAATTCCAACGCAAAGGGGAATACCGTACGTCAATAGTTCTTGTTGCAATGTATGACATTTTTCGGTTTTATGAATTGAAAGCTAATTTAAAGTTGATGTTATTTCTTTTACGTTCATCCATGTAGGTAAATGTCGAATCAATTTATTTAAGGTAAACCAAATTTATTTCCGGTGAGGTCATCAACAATTCATTGTGTTCCTGTAAAGATACAAATAGATGGCTCAGTTTCTGATAGCCCATAATTATTGTCAACAGAACGATATCTTACCAAATTTAATCATACTTATAGGACTGAGTTTATCAATATTGTGCTGTCGGTATATGTTTATATAAGAATGGGAAACCGAATTGTCCGAGAGAAAACCGCCGCCGGTGAGCGATAATAAGTGAAGCCATGTAGGAAGGTATTTCGGCTGTTCTCGAAATATAAATTGTGAGTTATAACCGTGTGAAAACACCCGAGGGATATTGCGTATTTTCTATTTGACTTAAATATTGTATTGGCCTTAAACTGAATAAAATAATGTGGACTTTATTAAGCCCTGTATCGAACATAACCGGACACAATCCTTCAAAATTCCGGTCAAATGTTTCAGACAAAGAATGGAACAAAAGTCGAAAGTCTGTACAGTTTTCATCGATGTTAACTGAAAATGTAGCTTTAAGCGCGGCATAATTAGAACGTGCCCTATTCACCTTCATGCACTATACGCCAAGTGTGTTATAAGCAAAGATGTCATGCAAAAGGATCTATGCTTCAGGGGCACATAACCGTCAGCAATACTGTGTGAAATGTCCAACGCATGAATAATTCTTCAATAATCCAAGTTCTTTTAAAGCGTTATCTAGACACAAAGTCCCCACATTCCCTCCTTCTGTCCTCTCCCACCACCCCGTGCACTCGGCCCACATGCCCTGCAGTAAAGAGAACTATCCTTATCTACCATAGGAAATGACATCTCCAGGTCAGCAGAGACCTTTCAGGAGAAACATTAAACCCATTATGCATCTCCTGACCAGTGTATCCCAGTCCAGTCTGTGGGCTTCCTGTGGCTTCCTTCAGATGCTCTTAATATGCTCGCTTATTGGGTCTGAGCTGCACCCTTGAGGATCCATAGCCTGGGGAGTAACTCGGGGGTTTTTGTAGGTCAATGATGACGGCCCTATAGCCCAGGGAAGTAGGCTTTATTTTCCTAATCTCTGTGGGTGTACTTAAGTCAGATGGCCTTTGGAAATGGCCGATAGTCGCCAAGATTGTATTCACTGAGAAACCATCAGCGTAAAAAAGAAAAGGAGAGAAATGCACCCTACGCTATTTGCTCATTCTGGGCACTTTGTAATCTTGGGTAGATATATTGCCATTTAGAGGCTTAATAGTGACCCAATTTCTGCTCGGAGGATTCCCCAATAGCTTCGCCTTTCTTCGGTGTACCCTACCAACTGAAAGCGTGTAATTCCAAAGGAAATCACTACTTCAGGAGCCATTAGGGATTTGGGCTTACCAGATATCCGTTCTCATGCACTAGCGAAATCCGTTCTATCAAAATGTTGTGGGAATTGCATCCTTTTAAAACTCATCCCAATTCTCCTAACATGAAAAGCCGCGTCCTGGTCATTAAAAATGAAGTTTGGCAGGAAAGGGACTATGAATCATTCAGACAAGGTACACCATGGGAGAGCGATACCTCGTGGGACATATATACTGGATCGAGTTAAGAGAGATTGTTTAAACCTGTTGTTATTGTGGGAATATTTACTCATCAAAATACTTAGGGAAATCTCCTACCTCTCCATTCCGACCTAATTCATAGATATTTATTTTCAGAAGAAGCTACGACAATTAACTTCGAAGATATATTGCAAGCAACCTCATTTGTAGACCTTCAACCAGGAAGATTCCTTTGGAATATGGCGAATAATGAATGATGTTATAGTCTAAGATAACATATCAGATGGCCTTAATAATTAGCTTTTTCCCATTAATTCAGGCATCAAATATCAACCTGCCATTACCTATAACCCATAACATTGTACGTAACAAAGGGTATTATCTATCAGCTCATAGCGGTATTTAATTAGGTCAAAGTTGCTACAAATATTATGTTTTTCTATGTATTCACATTCGGGTGCAAAAGTTTAAAAGGTATTAATCGCCTCACTTTTATATGTCGCAATCGAACAAATAATGAAATATCTTTATCTACATTTGGTATCGCCACCATCTAAGAAATAAAATTGGAATATATTATCCAGCGAGATAACCGGAACTTAACGAAAATGTTATGGATGATACAAAATTCAACCTAGCAATGATTATGAAGAGCTTAACATACTAGGTTCCACATTTTTGTCCCTGTAGGCAATTAGTGAAGAAGTGTAATGAGTGCCAATTAGGTTTCAAAGACTAAATTGTAGTAATACTCATGGCTCGCACCTATTTTTTGTACAATTAAAGTCGAATGTCTTATTTCACTGCAGGTACACATTTCAGTCGGTAATGAAGGTGTTGCAGTTAAAGAGACTCGTCGTTTACACATTTCCAGAAAAGCATGCTTCATCTAGGAAAGCAATAACCATTTCTTAAATTGTTTAAATGCTCTCCCGTGTTACACAGTGGTATTATTATCAGCCTTCTCACAAGAAACAAATTGTTTTGAACATTCAAGTTAAAATTGGCATAGCTTTTGTATTGTATTGTAAATTGTCTATTTCAGAAAACAGTACATCATAAAAGATATATAAGATAATTTACGTCGGAAATGGGTCGGCCCTCTTCTGTGGCAGCCTAGAAATAAAGGCTTTTATTCAGACATATCATAAGTTTGTTATTTAAGCCGGGATCATAACGTTACTTAATTTATATCTTTACATTTATTGGACACAACTGATTATAAGTACAGTAATTTTAGTAGGTATTTTTGCCAACATTTCAAATATGTTCATATCATAATAAGCAAGTGAACCACAATTCTAGTTTAAATTCTACGTGCACATCAAAAGTTAATCGGGAGTCATTTATGTGAGGTATATATATATAGCAACCGATCATAGTTTAATCATGTCATATTCATACTTAGATACATTTTAATACAATTAATTGTCCTACGGGCAATCGATTCAAGTGTGTGATCTCTGAATCTTCTTTCTTTCTTCATCCTTTTCCCAGCAATTCCTCCTGGCAATTATTTCCTCGTTATTTTACACAATAATATTAAAATTGATAACTTTTGGCGGAATCTGTGATGAGCAAATCATATCGGTAACGCAAATTCTCAGATGCTCATAGCATCAGAACCGCGACCACAACAGTCCCAATTCTCCAACCACGCCACATCTCTGTTTACATGGTGAAAGTCCAAAACATACAATCACTCTCTGTTTTCCTTTTCATGTTTATATTTCCCCTAGACTCTCTCAATTCTGAGACAGAAGAATCAATGCAATGTACATACATACCTGGAAAAAGGAAAGGAACTCATTTATAATTCAAGCGCATGATATGTATGTCCGTAGCAGCAAATCATCATATCAATATGAATCCATGGCATCAAATTCGAGGCGCATTGCCAGAATCAATCCTCATTGTGGCGTATAGGCCAGAGACCAAGTCTATTCACCTCAACAAGAACCGTTATTGCCATGTCATTATCGTCTACGTCATTTCTAGTCTTTGGAGGCATCACCATAGCAACAGGACGCTTAGGGCCTGGGCATAAAGACCTTGGCACCAGTGTAAGGGGATAGCTGTTCTGTGGTAGGGGCAAGAATTCCTAGGCCTCATTGTCATTATGCCATTTTCCGATTTCAATTGTATAATAAATATGTGGTCATATTAGATTTCCTGTGGATGGCCTGTAGGTCTTAAACGGCAATCATACGATTATAAATTATTTTCGCTTTGCCAGTATGTCAAAATATGAGTCGTTCGAAGAGTGCTCGATTTCATATATCATAGATGCAACTGATAAAGCAGAGAATTATTGTGTACTTCTGTATCCATTAATGATAAATAATTTTGCTTCTACCATCAAACAGGGAACCTTAAACCCATTCACATTACAACGGCAGGTATCTGCGCCGGCTGGTCGTGGTAATGGTAATGGACCTTAATGATTCAAATGCAGGTAAATGTATGGACTGGGTATGGACAATGACTGAATTATTTTATTCCCAGCGATGATAAGAACAAAGCATGTTTGATGTATAACCTAAATATAGGGGGAAACTGTTGCCCACGATGATAGAGCTTCTTTGATAGGAAGTTATAGGACGGCTGCTTGTTGACCCAGGTAACCTCTCTATGGATATGCTATAGGATGCGTGTCTGAACATTCAGCATATTCTGACGTGGACGCCGGTTCAATCAGAAAGTATTGCGGTGTACGCTTAAAAATGGCTCCTCAAGATCAGGAGAGGCAGGTAGACAGATGAACACACAACACGAAAAAAAACTTAGGTTACCAAGGTTAACTTAGGGGTAAGGGGGATAAGAACGTATGGTGGGAACAGGGTAAGTCGAGGGGCCATAATGGGCGATGGTTCTGGGAGGGAAGGGGAAGAAGAAGGAGGAGGTGGGTGGACATGGCGGACACGAAGGATGTAGACAGAATCATCAAACCTCAAAGATATGTTATACTACATGTCTGTTGATGGCACGTAGAGACATAAAACAGGACTTTGGGTACAGGAACCAAAACATTGAATTGTATTAATGATTCAAACAATTCATGGTAGGGAAACTTAAAAAGCTTTCATTTATCTAGACAAGGTATATTTATGTGTTCAATATTTAATTCAGACAATAACCTAAGATTAGTCTTGGTTTTCCTCTTGTATCTTTTTCACGAATCAGATATGCAAACGAGAAGGAATTCCGCTTCGTCTCAATCAACTTTTGTAATCAACACAACCGTAAACACATCTTCAATTGGTTAACCATTCAAAATAATTATGAACGATAGCTGGCACGGTCAATTGCTGGTTTAGAAAAGAGGTGACAATAACATTAATAGCATATGCCCCAATTACCTAGTAGATTAATTAATGACTTTTCACTGATATTCCAAAAAGAATATACCTTCTAAGTGAATAATGAAGACACTATTTATTGTGTCCATAATTCAAACCCTATTTAGCTTATCGTTATGCGTATTCGGCCCAGACAGACTGAAGATGTTTGTGAATTCAGATGTTGCCAGTTCAGACAGCTCCCGTGAAAACAATACCCAGCAATCCCACGCAGTGGGGAAACATGTGTTACCACTCTTTAGATCTCAGCAAACCATGAAGAAAGAAAGAAAGAAAATCCATTTTTATCTACCTCCACCTCCATCTTCTCCGCCTCCTCCTCCTTCTCCTCCTCATCTGTCTAGCGAGCTTTTGTGGTACGAAAAATACGGTAACGAGTTTGGTCGACTATAACTATATAACTAACACTTAGTCGTATGGTTCAAACTTAGTAATTGGGAAAAAGGTGGCGTGGAGAAAACGAAAAGATCTTCATGTAATAATCAAAAATTGCAGACAGATGTTATTGGAGGTGGGTTATAGACGGTGCCCAAGGGAAGTGTCAAGTACACTGTGCTATTTTCTATGAACAAGCTCCGGGGGATAACTAGCTGGACCTCCTAATGTAGCTTTTGTTCTCCATTAGTGCATTAATATACATGTAGAAAAACTCAGATATGAATAGTATCACCAGTAACCTTTGTCCACATACCCTCAAGGTAGAGATAGATGTATGGTTGAAGTTATTCGTCTCGTTGCAGAAGATCGATCCTTTGAAGTGCTCTCATGTAACTGGTAAAGCATATAATAGATGTTTATTTGTCAAATATAGAGATGTTTTACCCTTCACGAATAACCGTCTATACTTCGCTTCCCCCAATATGCTAGTTTCTTACCTAACCATATAGACAAATGAGTCTTATATTTCGTTGAAAATACTGAAGCAATCTAAATCTAAATTGGCTATGATTTCATTTTTATGGTCATATTAAATTTTTTGTTTCTTTTATGCCTGTCTCTTTTGAAAAGTGAGATGCCCAATAAAAATAAATATAGGAATAATATGGATTGTTTCAATGAAACCATTAGTATTTAATGAAATACAGAGGGTTTAAAAATATGCATTTTTGTAATCACAAAAACGTTGAAGTAAAAGAGAGTTATAATCTCCGTGAAGAAACCAATATTTTGACCAGGAAAAGAGTCAGGAATGTTGCGATTTTATTCGGAACCGATGACCAATGACCAGCTCCTTAATAATCAATGTATTATGTACGAGGCTCTGGAATCTACATGACAATAGCAAACAATAGCATCAAAGTGAGATTTAAAGAGTATGTTTGAGAATTTAGAAAACATTGATGCAGAACATTAATAGGTGAATCTCAGAGACAGCATAACACAGGCAGCTATAGAAGGGATTTCCCAATAAGATAAAAAGCCAAAAAGGAATGGACCACGGAAGACACTCTCAACTTAACAGAAGAGTGAAGAAAATGCAAACCAGATGTTGACACCTATAATAAACAGCACACACAAATAGCCAAGTGTAATCAAGTGAAAGAACAATGGCTAAATTACGAATGTGATGAAATTGCGATTCAGCATGATACAAACAAAAGCAGAATAATTATACATGAAAGCACACAACAGGTCGCAAGAAAGGAAATAACCACAGTTTTTTTTATATATAAAAGTTAAGGGTGATACCACACCTCTAATTAATATAAAGAAAACACATTTTGATGGTAATCACAAACACAGGTTTTAATATACCAAAGTGAAAACCATATTCTCAATAGTCTCAATAACTGCAATATTCTCAGAACCAGAAGCCCAAAAAGCCCAAATAAAATAGAACTTCTAAATGGGTTTAAACTCGCTTTAACAGGCCCATTTCCTGTATTTATGTGAAATATGTGCGACAACTTGAACTGTCATATGTATGAACGAATATAATGGAATAAAAATCTTTATATATATATATATATATATATATATATATATTCGGGAATCAAGTTGGACATTTAACATAGCATAATGAATATGGAACTGTCAATAACCGTTCGAATAGAACGCTACAGTGCTCCATGATATTTAGCAGTACTGATGTATGGCTGTCAATCATAGACACCCACAAAAAGTCATGGAAACAGAATCAATGCTGCAGAAATACGGTCCCTCCAACGAACGCTGCATATTTGTTTACTTGGATCACATTCCAAACGAATACTAGATCAAGCAAGGCCATAAAACAATTATTAAACAGTCGAAATAGCAGCAAGATTCGTTGGACATCTTGCAGTGATATTGAAAGAAAGAGAACCCATCTCAAATAACTTTGAAATGTGTTGAAAAGGAACGGAACAAAGATTAGAAAGTCATAATAGGTAGACGTGGCGATATTACCCTAAACCCGTACGACCGTTGAATATCATTATTAAAAGATTAGAAAGTCTTTATTCTTTTTATCGATATTTACTGAGTGTCTTGCTTAAATAATCGGGTTAGCAACAGAAAAGTTAACAACTACAATTCAGTGGGGGCGGGGATCTTGGAAAAGGAGGGCCATGATTGGCCGCATGGCACCTGAGTGACTGACTGAGTTACAAAAGGGGTAACTGTATTATGCGCACTAGCCATATGCACTAACCATTTTGGACGCTGAAAAACTGAATACCAATTGCTCCAATGGTTAATCAGCAGCACTCAAGGCTTGATTGTCTTGACTCTCGTCTGACAGACATAAACAAATCCAGTTTCTTATTACTAATCATAGGCACTACATGGTCTCGGAAAACGATTACAAGACGTTTTTGCTTTTGAAATAGGCTTCGCTTCAGCAAGGCAGCACCTCCATGAATTTATATTAAATTCGCTTAAACAAAATTTCCACACGCCCACGAGCTAAAACTCTGATTATTAAGATTCATTTTCTGCGATGGCAATTAAAGGAAGTAAGTTTTTCCCTGGCCCAGAACCCTCTCGAATTTTGGGCTGTGATTACATGAGAATTTTGCATTTTCGAAGCATTCGCTTTTTCGTAAATAATGAACGTTTAAAGTCAGCCACAACATAATTTATAGATTTGGATGAGTCTTGACTACGCCAATGTTAGTTAGGCAATAATCTCGGATAGTTATTTATAGACTAGTATCATTGCAATAAGGGGTCGATCCCTACGTGGAAAGGAAACAACAGTATTTGGTTTTTCAAATTGGCTCAGCCACTTGATGTAAATCAAGTCATGATAAGCATCAATGAGGATTTCTGCAAGTCACTGATGAGTCGACAATAATTTACGAAAATCATTTTTTCGAGTTTAAACCCATTTAGAAGTTCTGTTTTATTTGGGCTTTTGGGGCTTCTGGTTCTGAGAATATTGCAGTTATTGAGACTACTTTGGGGACTACTTTATTGCCCACCACATTGTGGTGGACCAGTCATTCTTCAGTCAGGAAGATGAACTATGCAAAGTGCGATCTTATATATCTATTTACATCAGTGTATTGACATATTAGGAGATAAAACAAACGAAATAAATCCAATTATTGATTCAGAGTCAGAATTTGGTCCGGCAATGATGCATGTGACTCCGTAATCCACCAATACATGATCATCTACATGTTGTACATGTATCAAATGTAAACAATAATGTAATTAATTAATCAATTTTGTTGGGCTTTTATATGTAGTCCACTTACCTAATTAATTTAAGTGCCTATTCTCATTAAAATCAGTCGTCATGAAATCTCATGAACATTTGTCAGCTTATTCATATACGATAGGTATGGCAATATGTTTGAAGAACGGAGCACCTGCACTGTCTTTTCATGCAATAATTGAATATGTGTAATAACTGGGTCAGAAGGCTACAACACCTCTACCACTTTCAAATCACATAGGAAAGTGGACAGAGAAGTAACTGCTTTTAATGTCGATTGTCAACCACCATGTATCTTCAAGTGACCATACCCCCAAATAGAGAGAGTGACCTGGGGTTATATAAGCCAAGATGTCAAACCAACTACCATGTATACATGTATGTATGCATCATGGATTTCTATCGGCCACACGTAGAGATAAACATAGATAGAAGGGGCCCATTGATAATGGACTATGAGTCCCTCAAACACAATTCACAATCCTCCAGATTCAACGACTATTTCCAGTAGAGACTGTGTTATTCCTAGCCATCTTAGCCATTAGTAGACCATGAAAAACTCGCGAAACAAGCTGAAATTCCATACGAAGTTACATTTGGAAGTAATTGGAAATCTCGTCCAAGCATCTTTGGCACTCTTGTTGAAATTAATTAAAGCCTGTCTTCAATGTCTGACCAAGATGTAGGCCACGGTCTCTGGAGGTAAACAATGTTTGTGTAGGAGTCAAATGGAGTACTAGTCAAGTCACTCTGTGTAAAAACAAAGTTAAGTGTGTTGGATAGGTGGGAGTAACACTCTCCGCCTCTTAGCATTACAGTGTAGTTATAGAAGAACATGTATTTATCAATAGACCTTGCATATCTAATGGGTCATCTCCGTTTACGTGGGCGGGAAAGTTTCTTTTACACTAGTCTAGATTTATCTGATAATATTACTTGTTCTTTTGGGGCGGGGGAGGATACAACAATGCATTATACTCCGTAAATTCTTGAGGTTTTTATGAGAAATGTGTTTGGTTTTCGGACTTGAACATTTTAATACGAAAAAGAAAAGTCGGGGGAATGATGTCACTATAGCCCGAGTCGCCAAATAAGGCCCATTAAACATGTTTCCAGACATCCCTCCAATTGAACCATGATTGCTTTTTGATTTATTATACGAGTTCTGTAAACGTATAGTATGATATAATATGATGTAATATAATATAATATAAAAACAGAGCTTGCAATGTATGGAACAGTGTGGTACAACTGTCACTTCTTATAGAAACTTAGTCAAGTTATCACGGCAACTTTTTTTGAAAACTTTGAAATTGTCATAAAATGAGGACCTTGTGGCGATCAAATCACTCCCGTTTCATGAAAAGTTGATGAAAACTAAATTCATCTCTTTAAGTTGTGGTTAACAAATGTTCGCATCGCTTGATGTATGGCATTTGTGGTTCCAGCTTTGTCGCAAGGAATTAAAACGGTACGAGTTGAGGGCCAAAATGGTAAAAGAATTACCAATTTCGGCATGGTTTGGGAAGACATCGAGACCAAATACAATTAATAGCCAAATTCCATTGATGACATGATGTATTTTAAATATTGAATTCTCAAATAATTGGCTGTAGGAAGAAGTAAAACCCATTTGTCAATCCTCCGTATATGTGATAATTTGGTATATAAAGTATTTTCAAAGCAAATCAAAGCAAACTAAACCAACTTAAACAAATTGGAATACTAGTTAAAGAGATAAACCACTGTTCAACAGAAAAACCCCCAGAAAATAACATTTTGTTTAAACCTTGCCTCATGAAAGAACATGGTTAAGTGATTCCAAAAAGCCCCCCAAAAACAATATGTCACTAGATTAGTTTTCATTTTAGGGAGCCCTGAAATTTATAACCGTTTACTATATAAAAGTCTATGGGGGAAAAGGACTTTTTTTCTCGTTTTTCTAGTATAAAAAAACGGAAAATAACTCTCTCTTAAAAATCTCTCTATATATAGCTAACATATCGTTTTACCCTTGATTGGGGTCACCAGCTTTGTAAAAAAAAGTATTTGGTTGAATTCGCATCCTGATGAGTTAAAAACAGGAATATTGAAGGTTTTCAAAGCTAAATAACATCTTTCAAAATATGTTGATACCCTGTTCGTTCATGCATGAGGGCAAACCTGTTAGATAGCCCATGTTTAGAAGGATTTTCAACCGAAAAATGTCATTCATCGGTCTAAGATCTTGGAAAAACGGAAAAAATATCCATTTTCCCCACAGACTTCAAAAGTAAACTTTTGTGGTCCTTAAAATGAAAACAAAATATGGTGAAATACATTTTTTTGCTTTTTGTCATCACCCAACCATGTTTTTTTCTCAAGACAAAGTTTGAAAAAAAAACTGGTTACATCAGTAATGCAATTTCAATTAAAAAACAATTTAAATCTCAAATAATATGGCTCTAAAATTGTAAGTATACCAAATTATAACTTACACTTTCCGGAGTAAAGGGTAGAATTTTATACTTTATAAGTGACCATGTCATGGGTTTTATTTAGTGCAATTACCTATATTGTAGTGCTTGATCAGTTCATACTGATGGCCTTGAACGTTTAGACAGTAGGCCTAGTAAGATTAAGGAATTAAGAAATACTAGTATAACTATATTAAGTATTGAGTGTAAGTATTGTGGTGTTGTACATGTTAATCAAGGTGTTAGGGCAGAACTAAGCTGGACATAGCCAAGTCGGGCAAAACCTCCCGGTCACAACCACCCTTCTATAATTTCCAATAAGTTCAAGAAAATGCTCTTCATTCATATGTAATTAAATAGTGTGTACAGGTAGAATGATATTAAAGAACTTGACGTTAAAGAAACCAACTACCGTACTGAAAGGTCGTATATTTAGACACCAGCCTATTATGTTAGAGGTGTGCATATTGAACAAAGACTTATTACGAACTTTACATATTATATCAAGGACTAACTAACTAAAATGTGTGTGCAGTTTATACCACAAATTAGACCTCAGAGGTGATAAAAGATAAAATAAAGATACTGCGTTAGAAGATTGACAATGACTGTATAACATTGCTAAATAACATGGGTTGTGATTCTCTATAAATCCATTATTATTGACGTTTCTTGGAAAGAGCTTAAAGGAATGTAGAACGTGGATAAACTATAATCAAACAGTCTTATATGCTAGCTATCCTGCTGTTGAGTGATAGCATCTCGGTTCCGTCACTGCACCGACTGGTTAACATTGACTTTTGGCCTAGAAATGCCATAGTTATCAATGTTATGACTACTTGTGCCGTAAAGTAGGTGCGTTGGTTGGAATCATCAGGGGTGGCTTCAGGGTTTCAACAAACCCAAGACAGTTGGGTTAGGGAACATAGGTAGTAGAAAGCTAGGAAAACCTTTCCTGATTCTCGAAGGTCCCCATCATGAGAGGCTATCTTAAACCTTAGAGATCAAGTCGTGTGTATACACACACGTCTTGTTAATTTGGCAATTCTTAATAACGTTCCCTGATTTGTTTGCCAGTTTTTATACAACCGTTGCTTACATTTTCACTGCATGGACAACATTTTCTACTCATCCCTACAATCATAACATCAAAATCTGTAGCACATAACATATCAGGCATTCTTTATAAATGTAATAAACGCTCCCCTTGTGTCACAGGTAAGCAATTACCGAGGCCACAACCATCTCAAAAGTTGAAAAGCGTTTTTTGCTGACACTATTTGGAACCGAGGAGGAACTTAAGAACTCAAAAGCGAAGCAAGTTTGAGTGATTTATACATAGAAACGATGCCATGTCTGGCGAGCAATTCAGCATGTCGGTCCCCAGGTAACCCCCTCCTCCATGGTGTAGATAGACGCCATAACGATCGCTTGCCTCGCGCATGTATCCCTGCTGATGTGGCCTACCGCCATCTAGCGGATTGACGAGTGAAAGATGGCAAGGTAGGAGGAGTTAGCTGCTGACGGTTACCACCACTGGAATCCAAACTTTCTTTATTTAGCTCGCTAGATTGATTTATGTTAAGGAACTTTCCAATACATTACCAAATATAAAGAGTCCAGTTCATTGACTCATAAGAGAGGTTATCATTTTCTTAAAGCACTGGCATTATGATTTGAGCGACAGAAAATGGGAAAGGGTAGCATGAAGTCGGAACTTAAAATCTTACATCAGACTTCATGGATAGACTTAGACTTACATGCACTTTTGGATCTTCTATTAATAGCCCAGGAACATATTTACAAGCGGTAGGGGATTTAATCTTCAATCACTGCAGTGAGAAAGCTGAATTTTATTCAATACAGGAGATCATTGCCCCCGGATAGAATTAGTTTAAGGTCATTGAGGTACTGCTTTTCAACACATCAGACATGCACATTTCCACTAGAGGTTTCCACTGACTAATGGAAGGAATGCATGTAGTTAGTCAATCTCATGACTTGCCAAGTATTCACGAATACATCTGCCAAGCTCCTGAATGAGCTTTCACTCCAAAGTGTTGTTCCAGACTCTGTCCTCGCTGAGGAGGGTGATACAAGTAGCACTCATCTACCTAATTAGACACTGTAGAGTGAATCATTAAATCTTAATTGTTCTTGACCGTGGAGGTAAGCACGAAGTCCATTGTCTCCACATCAGCTGGCTCTTAAATTTGCATAATTAATAGGAAATCAAATCATATGTCCAGGGCGTGTTTACAAACATGTTTGCTTACATACAGAAGCCCAAGATTTAAAACTGCACGTGCCCCACAGAATTCCAGGTAAATGGATGACGTCAGAGGGCGGTCTAGTTTCTGGACTCTAACACCACACGAGAGAAACTGTTAGCTGAATTGCACAAAATAAGAGAATCGGATATGCAGATGTTAGAAACGAAACAATAAAATCGGAGCCACGTTAAGTGATTTGATGGATGCATCTGCATCTGAGAATAGCATGAGAAATCTGCGAGTGGAGCCACAACACAAGGCCCTCAGACTGCAATATCTTTTTTCACAAGCTTCCGAAATCTATATCTTCGCTTCTTATCTGGAATTTTCGGAAGAAAATATTGTACTATTTTTCTTCTTCAAAGAAAGTAGGAGGCGAGGGTGAGAGAAAAGAGGAAGACCTGGTAGACAAGGCGGACAAAAACGTATAGGGTGTTGAAAAGCAACACTTGGTCCCGGTGGAGTGATAAGAGCGAGGAGGGTAGAAATGATACAACTGTGTTGATTGATTCGGCTTTTAAAGTACTATCATGTGCACTGCTTTGACATTTGACATGCCTCACACTTCTTAATGTGACATCTTCTCCTGACTTGTTAGTTTATAAATAATGGCCATGAAAAAGGGAATAAGTCAAAGCGGCACCAAATCCTACCAGACGCTATATATCTCACTTCCCGAAATCTATCAACTTCAAGCATGTTTACTGGGTGCTTATTATAGGGGCCGTTCATAATTATTACGTAACGCTCGAGGGGTTGGGGGTGTCAGATGCGTTATGGTCCCATAGGTATAACATTGCGTTACGCAGTCCAGGGGGTGGACGGTCTAAATGTTTAGGCAAACAAGCGTTACATGATATAATAGAGGGCCTTTACATAGACAACAGACTGATACAAATAACTAGTTTCATTTAAAAATTTCAAAATTGACGGTCCCATCTGCAAATGCACCGGTGCCCAAATACATTGATTATGCAAATACAATAAGTTGATGATTACAAAAATAGGTTTGAGCTAGTGAACTTCTTATACATCCATTATAATCTTCACTTTTGTCTGTCAATGTCTTGTGACTTGACAACTGACAATGCCCGTATCCATGGTATAATTCTAGTTCAAAATTATTGGTCACATGCAAATAATCTTTTTCCTAATTCAATTTTTGTTAACCCTGTGAATAGAACTCATACCTAATATGTCGATTTAGAGATGACTATGTTGAATTGAATACACGCAAAAGAACGCTTCAGACAGAAATATGACACTTTTAGACCGAAAGTTTTCCAGTATAATATATCTCGGGTCATGCAATATAAATAAATCAAAATTACAATTAATATTGGTTTCCACTGCGCATATATATTACTTGTGTCATAGATCGAGGAAGCACACACAATATTGCAGGATATTCTGCTTCTTCCATGAGTCATGTATCATGAGCATGGCCGGTGGACAGCGTACATACATACCAAACTAGAGACAGACCATTCAATCATTCTTCACCACTCATTTCCAGCCACTCTAGACAATATGGTAGATTCTGTTTTGATGCTTGTCAGAATGATGGGCTTATGGATGGCGGTGAGGCCGGGTGACAGTGGGGCAGTGTAAGTGGGGGGAATGATCAGTGACTAGAGGCAAAGAAGGCTGGCATTTTCGTTTGTGTTTCGATATACCAATAAAAGCTGGACCGTTATATAGGAGGGGGCAGTTGGTGCCCATGACCTTCGTGTGGAAATGTAAATCCTTCCATCTATATCATTTCTCAAGGTCTGGCTCAGCAAGGCATTTTCGGTTGGGTCAGTATTGACAGAAAATTGCGGCAATGTGTTGTGCTGAAGGGGAGTGGGTTGGTATGTTCGTGCAATGTACGTGCTAGATATTCCGAAAGTACTTAAGGCGATTAGAATCTTTCAATCTTTGATAAATTTACTAGTGTGCAATATCGATGGGGGTCGTTCCTCGAGGGAAGAATAAAGGTATAATGAATTGGGCTGTATTTCCCAGGGGATAATGGATATAAGGAGTGCCCTCCCCAGACTAGGTGATAATCACTTGTCACTGATCCAGCTAGAAGTGCGAAAAGCAGGGTCAGAAAATGGGCTGCAACTGATTTTTTATGACGCAATGTTGGAACTGCAATTTCTGATAGCGGATGCAGGAAGCAGAAACATCCACTCTAAAGCTGCATTCTCAGCTATTCCCACAAAACATGCTTATATTGTTTGACCTATAGATTAAATTCATCAATAGTTTGATGCTATTATATGTTTATATTATGAAGTAACAAACGATCCGATCAAGAGAAAAAGAAAGAAATTGGGTGTCGGTAATCGATAATAAGTCAATCAACTGTAACTAAGAATTTCGGTGGCCACCGAAATATGAATATGTGGACATTTATTATGCCCTGTAGCCAGATCAATAAAGCTAAAATCCTTCAAAGAGTTGGTCAAATAACCTTCAGGTGGGTAAGACAAGAGCACAACAAAAAGTAAAAGAACGTTAATTCTTGAGCGATGTTATCTGAGCATTTAGGGAAGGTGGACACTCCTTTTCCCCAAAGTTTCTTCGAGTTATTCCATTTATAGAAACAAACGTCTTAAAACACTCTAATTGGAAATACCCCGGTCAGTATGGTGGAAATGCTGATTGACGGGAGGGGTCAGACACAGCTTTACATTGCATTGAAATAGACTCAGCCAGAACTAATCGGATCACAAAGAAATGGACGGCTGAAACACTTAAATAGTTCATCTTAGTTGCCAATAATGTACATGCGTATTAGTGATTTTATTCAGGCTTAGACATTTTACAATATTAATATTCTCAGTATACAACGATTGAAAAATAGTTATCAATACGCAAGTTAGATGGCATATAGAAGGCATAGGTGCAAATATATAATTATATACTATACCAAGAGTTTACAATCAATTCATTGTTTGTTTAATAGACACAAAAGGTTTATTTTGTTGATTACATAGACTATTATGCAAATATACCCACCGTCTACTACCTTATAGAAAGACCGATGAGAGCAAACGTATTTTTATTCAAATCAACTGACACGAATGTGATATCCAAACAAATCTGGAATTAATCAAGGCCTAGAATGTTTACTGGGATTTCAATATGAACTAGATCTCTTCAAAATAACCAGCTCTTGTGTTTTTGGTACCATTCTTTAATTAGTTTTTTTAATCCGAAAATAGAGCCTGATTAACAGATTGGAGTCCATGTCTATCACCCAGAGGAACATTGATTTACAAATGCTATCGATGTTAGGACATTAAGAATCACTGTGTTTCAATATAACGCCTCAAATTTGTATCTAGGGATAATCGGATTTTCCGATTCTAATTAGAGGGCAGAGAAAGGAGTATTGATTTCCCATGCTTGCTCCAACCTTTTATCAGCAAATCCATTTGAAACAATTCAAGGGATCCACATGGCACAAATAACAATCATTTATTGGGAATTGATATCGTAATTAAACCAAGTGTATTTGCACTTCGACAAACATATTGACAGTTTCCTATAAACATATTTACTCCCTTGGCAGAAGAATGTGTTGAGATAAGGTAAAAACATATTTCAAGTACACGGCCACCACTGTATAGTTATTCTGTATACACTGTGTAAGTCATAGGTACAAGTATATCACGTTTACACATTGAACAGATCTAAGTCAAGCCTTTCATATGTGTTTAATTCTGACTTTATCGAAAATATGTAGGAAAATATTGTTTTAATAGGAATAGAACAATATGTCGGGCCTCCAAAAGGGTTATAGCATTGATAAAAGCAACAATGTTTCCTTCATCATTTCCCAGTAGCCGATGATGGAGAGGACAGGGTGCTGGGAGACTTGTTTGAAAAAGAATAATTGTGTTTGCTGGTCAACGAGACATTGGAGATAAAAGATTCATGTGTCTTAAAAAACCTACGACAAGTGGTGGAGTTATGATAAAGGGTGCGAGGTACCCGAGCAGGGTCCATATTTAAGTGCTTTCTGGATCCAAGCCAATGTAAATAGTTGTCATTTCCATATCTCTCACTTCCCACTAGGGCAAGGAGTTGGTACTATCGCGTATCTGTTGATAAACACATCACTTTGTGGGGTCCAACATAGCTTGGTTGATATGTACACCCACACCCGAGCAAGGAACCATACGTCCAGCTTGTATATTTCTTGTAATGTACATTGTATATTTCTGCAAGAACGATGCGCTGATGCTATACATGCAAAGGCAGTATTTCTTAAAACAATACTTCCCACTCAGAGGGGAGAGGATTATCATGATATAGTTAATGGTAATAAACAATTAACACACCATGAATACATACTGAAAGTAGTAATCCTCTGAATAGATGAATGTAAATATGAAATGAACTACCTCTTATTTCTTAAGCGAGTTATTTTTCTAGGGAAGATGCTGATTTATATAAGTCTAAAGGCATTGTTTGTATACGTGGTTATAGGTGAATAAGACCCATAACACCCTGTGGCTTTAGAATATTAGATTTTTTAGAACCAGGCAAGACCGTCTCCACGTGAAAGAGGAACCTGGGGTAACTTTGATGTAAAGCATATTGAAAATATACACGCATACGTAGGAATATCATTATAGGATAACATGTTTATATCAAGACGCTCTGGGCGAGATATGCTCCACAGTACCAGATAAACATCTCTAGCATGGCTGATTATTTCCATAGCCATGATAGGCAAATAATTATAATAGCCTAGTACATCAAGCATTCTTGAGGTGGGCGTACTATTTAACTTTGCCAACTAGTTTTCTTTTACACGTTATCTTAACATTAGATGTTTATTGAGGGGAATTCTATTTTTAAGGCAGATTAGCGCAGAGGCAAAGGAAGGAATTATATATTCCATCATTCGTATAGAATAGAACACTACAGAAATCTCACCTCTCAGCTTGCTAATAATGAAAATATTCATGAGATCTTTTGCAAAGCTCTCTTCGGAATAGAGGCATTTAAGCTATTGAAATTATACAGCTAGGGGAATGGAATAATTGATATTTACTGTCCGACTCACTAATTTATTATATGAGTCAACCAGTTTTTACTCTATGTTTACGTCTAGCAGGTAATCCCTTGTACCCCGACAGCTTATAACATCGCTGTTTGGCCAAGGAAAATAAATCTAACAACTCACTGCCAGGTACGCATTTTTCTTTTATTTATAATTCTTGGAATCTGGATATACTGTATACATATACATAATTCTATATGATGATACTTTAAACAGAATTATCTTCGTTGTCTTGCGAGCTTCTTAAATAATTACATGATTAAACATAATAGAACATATTATCTGGTGTTGCTACCGACTGCATGAAAGCGGGTCTTTTCATATTGCAGACTGTGTTGTGTGTGTGGGGGGGGGGGGGGGGGTGAAAGAAAGCATTTGATGTGTACCGGCTGTTAGTACATTAGATAATAATGATGTGTCGGAAAAATAACTCCCCAGGTAAACAATATCAGGCACCATTGCAGTAAATACATAATATTATATTATGTAAGACATAATATGGGAACATATATAAATTTATGGGAACATATATATAAATTTAACAATTTCGATTTAAATGTCGGTATTGAAAAGTCGGTTTCCAGACATCTAGATTTGTTTTGAGGAACTTAGCCATTAGTAAATTGTTATGTGAGTTTAGGACTATACAGCATTGATTTAATATTCAAGCCATTGTTAGTGAAGATACCCTGAACCAGAGGTAAATAACTGGTACTTATCCATCATTTAACTTTCTCATAATCATCTTGAAGTTTCCAGGGTAGTGCTTGGCATCGATGTCTCCTTATACTCCCCTGCGGACCGTTATGATAATATTATAATCTAATCAGATCCTGGGTAAAATTTCTGGGTAATTAATTATCTTACTGCGTCAATGGAGGTAAAAACAACGATAGGATACCACAGGGTCCAAGGAAATTTTATACATATTTCATTTCTGTCGCTTGATGTTTATCTAAACGTTCATAAAATAGTGTTTCTCTGCATAAGATTGGAATTCCCTATACATATATTTCTGTACATATCTCCTATGGTAACTCTCTCCTCTAGACAGATGAAATTTTATTGTAATTTATCAACTTGCGATGTGCATGTTTTGATATGCACCTTCCTCTAAATGGCAAACAATGGGGAAATCCATTTCAAACACTCATTTGATCCAAAGCGCTAATAACTAAACACAATAAATAACCATATTCAACGAGTCCAATAAATACCTATCTGAGTTATTTGGAGTTAGAGATGAATCAATTGCTGGTCTATGAAAGGCGCCTAATTTCACTATTATTGCATGGTCATGACCTTCATGAAGGGCACCTCGATCCCTCTTTTTCTATTTCTGCCAGCTATAGACCTTGGTTGTACCCATCACATATATTCAGACAACTCCTGTAAGATTTGTCTTCTCAATAGCTAAAAATACGTTGTCAATTAAGTCACACATGATGAAAATTACTCCTCCTTATTACAATTGTATTCAGTCACGAGTGTAAATGGGTTATTTCTGTCTTCAGATCCCAATTAAAAACGGCAGTAATCAAGAATGGTTCGAGTCTTTTTTTAAAGATTTATTGTTCCGTAGCCGCGAAGCAAGTTCCATTTGACTCCCAAGGAGGACCAGTTTGTTGAAAGCCGACAATGTTTTGGATTGATTACACCAATAGTAACTAATAAAGGCGAGGGAGGAGCTACTGTAATTTCATTGTCAAACCAACAGAATGAGGGTACATCGATCTTTTTATGGATAGAATATCGATCGATACACTCACAGGTCTATGCATTATAATCAATATGGTCTAATGCATTTTTTCTGAGAGAAATATCCAATTTTAAATAGGCGCAGGGTTGAAAGTTTTGTGAGCTGGGCTGGATATCGATGTTGTAATTGAATTGAATGTCCATCTACGCCTGTTAAATTGTAAGTAGAATATCTCGTCATCTAAGCTGGAGTTAGAATATAGAGTCGCAAAAGCTTTTGTTGCAATTTCCCACTGCAAAGCTGGCATTCGTTTTATTGCAGGATCTCATATCATAATTTGATCATTCGATTGGCGAAATTATATCAAATTAAAAATCATTATCACTGCACTTGCTATACAATATGCATGAACTGCAACCATAGGAAATATGTTGATGCAATCAATTTAAACAGGAATTCATACAGGCAATTGGGAAGTGAGATAAAATCCGAAGCAGGTTGGCCATAGATTGGTATCACACGAAACTGTGGTCGTGGCTCCTGCAGAAGAGTATGATAAATACAGTGTTTGTTTGCACACAGAAAGAGAAAGAAAGAGAGAGTAACAAAATGTGTGTGTGTCGGGGGGGGGGGACGGGTTGGCAAAGGTATTTGGAGTGATACCGGAATGTTGAAATGTGACTAAGTGTAGGGGAGAGTAATACAAAGTAGGCCCTTCTGCCTGGGATCTTTCTTTTGCATCTTTCATCAGACTGCTCAAGTGTCCTCATTGGATAGGAACCTAAACCTTCTCCAGTGTATCTGGTATCACCGCCCGTACACATGAGTGGGATGGTCAGAGCTCGTCCAATAGCCTCCATGCGCGAGCTTTAAAAGCAACATGAATGCAGAATTGGGAATCATGAATAAATGATAAGAGGTGGTATTCCAAGTTGGGGATACACGTCCCTATAGAGAACGTTTCAGCCGATGAGATTACAGCCCTACAACCTCTCTAATTCCAAATAGATAAGTGCCACATGCCCAGAGGGGATGCTTGACTGCCATTGAAGGGACCAGGTGGCTTCCCCGCGGACGACACCCCGCTTGGTCATTAGGAGAGATGCTCCTTAATCTGAAGGTTTCCACTAAAGTAAGGATCAATTAAAATTCTCTTAGATCCTGATTGCTTCCACTGTAATCTGGGGATACAGACCGTGTTTACAACTGTCCGCACGGACACCATTTTAAAGCCGGACAAAATGTTCACACTGGAACGCAATATTATTATTACACCAATTTTCAATTAAAGGATAATAACCTTGTTTGTGAAATGAATGAATACTTTGATATTTGTATGAACGGAATGTGTAATGACGCGGTCAGAAAAACATGATTTCCAGTTTTCAAAGTTACAGCTGACATCAGCAAAATTAATTAATATGTCTTTAATTCGTCCGATAGTTCCCTTGGGAAGGCGTTGGTGAGTCATGTCATCAGAAAATGAATAATCAGCAGCTCTACACATTTAGTGAATTTAAATTTGGCTAAACAATGATAAATATTCGCTGTATCTGGTACTTTATTGATTCAAATGATCTGTTCGGTTACGTTTTGTTGTTTATTGGACCGCATTTAGGAGTTAAATTTAAATTTGGGTAATTTGAGAGGATTGGGGAAAGCACATTGTACATTTTCTGACAACCTGAGCCTAGTCATGAAGGTTGCAGTATGAAGGAAGGGAAGGAAAAGTAGAACTAAGATAGAACCCAGTGCCAAGAGCAGGAGTCTACATCGATGTCTCATACAGCATTCACATCACGTTTTCAGTGCAGTCTGATCATTACCTATGATCGCTGCCTATCTTGAGTTAAAAAAATATCTTCTTTTGGTACTCAAAACGAAAGTGTAACTGAAAATGTTCCTTGGTGGGTTTAAAGTGCATCTTGATGACTCAGAACAGATACATTCACTAATTGTATTATCTGTTTGTAGTAGTTAGAACCACGAGAATAAATCTAGGCCCATCCAATATCCATATCGTACAATTGCAAATATGTATGGAGCAAATAAATGACAAGAGTGAATTGAATCGAAGGTGAAACAACGTACAGCTACTAAAGCTGTCAGGATACAATGTTAATAACACTATTAAAAATATATTCTTAAAGAGGATCTAAATATGCACATTGACTAGAGTATACCGTGCACTAAATAACAAGTCAATTATGTAGTTCTGTTCCGTCTCATAATAAGAGAAATAACGATGGCATTTATAATTGGAACAGAACATTTCCCAAACGATAATTATATAATCGGCCTTCTTGTTTTTGTCACGATGAAGTCGTCCAAGTTATCTTAATGACAAGGGATATATGATTACTGAAAAATATTTGTAATTTTTAGCATGGAACAGGCACATGTAGCTATAGCTAAGCCTTCATTACTGAGGGAGAGAAGCACTGCTGGTGTCTCGGATTATTATTGAACATCAGGGGCCGGGACTGGCACCCACACTCCTGTCCCGGCGCGCGAACGTGTTGACGCATATGTCATTTTCCACAATGATAACGACATTGCTCCCCCAACAGTGTCAAATACCAGGAAATTGTATTTCGTCGTTCGGCGTCCATTTTTTTCTGCCAGTCGCGTAGATCTTTTGTTCTTTTTCCCTGATCCTCTCAACCCAGGACTGGTCTGTGCATTGCTTTAAGGCGCGTGAGCATCGGCGGGATGAGTGTTACATCTTGGTATTGATTCTGAAAGTCGCGAATTGCCATCAGTTCTGCCATGTTTTTGTTTTTGTTAGAGAGGGGGAGAGAGAGGCGAGCGCTTCTATATTGAAATGACGATTCATAGCAATCTGCGCAGTGGGCCAAATGCGTCCTACTCAAATTATAGTTAAGGCATTTGACTTTGGCAGCCTTTTCGCAAAACCTTCATCGCCCCACATTCTAAACTTCTCACACTTTAACTTAGTAATATTATTATATTATTAGGAAATATGTGTTACTCATAACACACTGAGGCCTAAAAATAGGAACTGTTTAGTGTCTTTGTACAACTTCTCAATAAAAACAAATTTTACCCCCTTAAAACTGGGGTTTGTGTATTGCATTTGATCAATTTTAGGGATATCCCTTCAACCCTTTCTGGTACCTGTTGAGCTTCATACGTGTAATTCTACTATACTACCGTACAGGTTATTGAGCTTTTAACAGCTTCATATCCGTGCAGCCGAGCATGCTGATCTGACTTCACCGATAACTTTTCCATTCTTCCATCTTGAAATTTATGATTATACGACAGCGGTATTCTGAACGAAAATATCATCGTTCATTATGAATTTTTCACCGGTATATATGTGCGATGTAAACAAATATTACGATTGTTGTTGTCACATTAGTAAAGCTCAGTCGCAAATATGTCTCAAGGTATTGTATTCTAATAACTATGTCGCAAATACTGCTCCATAAATTCCGCTTCACACTATTCAAATACCTGTTTTACAGTTATCATCATATGGTTCTAAGGCACATACTGAAGGATCTGACAAATGCTAATGGTAATGGTAATTAAATATATTCATATATCCTTTGTAATTTATATAGAAATAAAGAATATTGCTACTATACAAATGGTGTTCAGAAACTTGTAACTTAGACACGTTGCACGCCCGTTGCAATCATTGTTAGGGAAATCAGATCTATTTTAATGTTGCTTCTAAGAAACAGGTCATTATCCATTGGATGATATACAATTATAAAGGATTCTATCCGTCACATACCGCTATCTCAATCGGCATACTATTGAGTCAATATATTATTCAGAATAAAGCATGAGATACTGAAGGTTTATCAATTTTGTTTAGAAACATATGCATATGTTAATCTTCTTTGGTACTTCTGACAACTATAACTCTATCCCTATGTAGTCCAATATAAAGACTCGTAGAGCCCCATTCAATCAGCTCTGCCAATATGGTTGTCTGCACTGAAAGCAGGTGCAAGCAGAGAAAAATAAGTCAAGTACCGCATATGGAAAGCTCAAGTATACAGTTTGGCCCACTGTTCCCCATACTCTTTAGCCTCTACTGCTCTTAATCATGATCACACGGCGATCTAATGTAAATTCTGCATAGTGGCTTGAATATATAGGCACACAATAGACTTCAATCTCAGTCCGAATGCGTAGAACAATACAGAACAATGGCCACAGAGGCGTTGCTAGGGAAATTGAGTTTCAAAACAAGCAAGTAGAAGGTTGATTCTCTGGGGTAGAAGCGGCTGCAGGGACAGTTATCCACTACTTGAGTGATTAAAAACAGAAGTGGAATCAATATTGAAATTGGCGGGAGTGTGTCGGTGCTTTTGTTTCCTAAAGCCTGGTCAGCATTGAATTTGCGCCTCGGGCGTTTTTTCCCAGGTAGCAATGGAACTCTCCTGAGAGGGAGATAAACTCCTATATCATACCTCTAGGGGGCGACTGCGTCTACACGAGAGGAAATAGAGTGAGCGATAAAAGGACGATTAAATCCAAGACACGTGATCGAAATATTCTATTGGTCATGTGATACTGGATGGGGATTTGGCGGGAAAACATTCAAGGAAGACAAGAAGAAGCTGTGAAGGGCGAGAGTTCCCCTAGAGCAAAGAGACAGACATTCTATATGTTGAACTACGTTTCAGATGACCCCAATGACCTGAATCCCTAGATTAGTATGTGGAGGAGTTGTCGACAATTGGACCATGGGTGCATTGCACTATATACGATAAGATCGTGTCTTAAATGCCTCGTAACTTGCTCTTAAAGTTACGACTACGACGGCTTTATGATACGAGGATGGTGCATTGCAGAATAAAATCTTAGAGGCCTCTTAGTTGTGTCTTAGCACGACGCTACGAGGGACTTACGAGGGTCTAGATGGGAAACATTTCATGACACACCTTCAAAAGCAAACAACGTTTCCTTGATGTACAAGTTTGTCTTTTGTGTTTGAGAGGTTTAGAAGAGACTATGAGACTTGACAATTGGTGAAAATCTTACTGGTGATCTTGGAAACATACTAAAAATATATCATAATAGTTAGGATGAATTAATCCTAATAAAAATGATTTTATGGTATCATCTCAAATCAAGACAACTTGATCCTGGCGTGGGATCTCCATACTTTGTACTACTGTTCTTTTTATTTTTATCTTGTTTCAAATTTTATTCGTTAATTATAATATACACTTCAAAATTCGTACTCTGCCTTGAGCGAGATGGTAACGTCTGGGAGAACTGGATATGATCTAGATGACTGTATACCTATTTGTCAATATTGTCCATGTTATTTTGCTATATATGTACCATGTGAGTTGGATAAATAAAGTAGTATCTTATCTTATCTTTTCTTATCTTATCTAAATAAACTGAAATATCAACCTGTACAGTATACAAATAAACTATAATCGTTTTGGGGATCGGTTAAAATCATATCAATAATGTTAAATATGACTTGGGCAGTCAGCTTACAATCACAATCTAATTACCCACTACTCCAATGTGATCAAAACAATCAAGTCTAATCCGCACTCGTCTCTGTGCGTCCCTATTGTTGTGGTTGTGTGTATATTGTGTGGGGGCAGGGGGGACGGGGGTTAGTAAATGATAGAGATAGAGAGAGAGTTATTTTTGTATTTAAAGATTTTATTCAGCAGTGGAACATTATGTAACTGTTACAATTTTCTCAGGACATGCTGATTTACTATACAAAAATAGTTCGATAGATGTATTAATCTGTTGACAAACATTTTACATGTATGTATGTATGTATATTGTTTATTTCCAGAAAACAGTACATAAGATAAATTACACCGGAAATGGGTTTGCCCTCTTCTATGGCAGCCATAGCTCTTCCAGAGGGTCCCTTAGACTAGAGTTTTAATTTTACAGTTTATGAGATAGCGACGCGCTAAATGACTAGTTACCTATTCTACTGCAATGGGATGCACTAGCTATACTATATCAAGGTGGGGCCCATGGTATGGGTTTCCTTGTGTATGTGTTTTTGTGGACATCGTCCATGTTTATTTTGGGTTAATTTTTGTTGATACTAAAAATGGGAGGAATTTGGTATTGTGCTGTATAAGTAGTCTATCCCATTTTCACATCCAGCTAGGTCCTGGCATTCTTGCGAACACTGCATTGACCGCTGTTTATATATATCCTTTCGTCGTTTTGAGGACTAGAGGGTTTAGATGTATGCTGGGTAACATTCTGGCGAACACTGGCCCCACATCACATCTGCTCCCTTTACATTTGTATATACATTGTGACTAGTTTTTAATAATACTTTGGCTTGCCCAATAGAGATCGATATTGGGGTCTCTCCACTATCCCATATGGGAGAAGAAGTTTTCTTCAAGGTATGTTTTGAATTCAACCAATGTTGGGCAGTTTCTCCCAGCTGGTGAAATTTTATTGAAGAGGGTTGGGGCTTGTACAATAAAAGATTTTCTGATCCTCTCTGTTTTTGTCATTGGTATTTTTAGGACCTTACTCTTTGCCAGACTTCGCAGATTGATTTTTCTGTTGTCAAGGTATCTTTTGTCACAACTCATCTCATATGCTAAGTGGAGAAGGTGTGAGTCTCTTCTTTCATTTAGAAATTCCATCTTTATCTCTGAGTGGATTTCCTTGACGCTATCGGTCTTTTTTTTGTTGTATGCTAACCTAAGAAATAAGTTTTGTATGGATTGAAGCCTGTCTATGTGTTTTTTCTGTGCCGGGGCATAGAACATATCACAAAAGTCAAACATGGGGCGTACCATGGTCTTATAGATTAGGACTGTGTTTTTACTGGAGAGGGCTTGGTTGATTTTGGCAGTGGCTCTGAGTCTCTGTATTCCCTGTTTGATTTTTGAGGTAAGGTGAGGGTTGAATGTTAGGCCGCTATCAATTTCTAGGCCAAGGTATTTGTATTGTGTGACATGCTCTAATTCGGCGTTGTTAAGGCTTAACACGTTTGTGTTTGTGTTTGATTTTGTTGTACGTAGGGCTATGCTCATGGCTTTGCTTTTTCGTACATTTACTGATATTTTGTTTAGTGTGCACCATTTTCCCACAGCATCCAGGTCTTTTTGAAGTTCTTTGTACAAAGTTTCTCCCCGTGGATGTGAGTGGAATATCACTGTGTCATTGGCAAAGAGCTGTACCTGTGACTGTTTAATAACTCTGTGGAGGTCATTTATGTACAGTAGGAATAGGAGAGGCCCCAAAACTGTTCCCTGGGGGACCCCATAGGTGACTCTGGTCTTTCCGGAGGTAACACCGTTTGCCTGCACTCTTTGGTATCTATTAGTAAGGTAGTCTCTGAACCAATCTATTACTTTTGGTGAGAGGTGGAATGTTGTTAGTTTTCTGAGCAGTATCTCATGGTCTACTGTGTCGAATGCTTTTCGAAAGTCTAGGTATACCAGGGAGACAGGATCTTTTTTGTTTTTAAATTCATATATATATTCAAAAAGTCTTCTGTGTGCTTGTTCTAGTGAGTGACCTGCCCTGAACCCATATTGGTATTTGTATAGTAGGTCATTTTCTTCTAGATGAGGGTATAATGTGCCTTGTACTACTCTTTCTAAAATTTTTGCTGGTAGTTTGACTATACTTATTGGTCTGTAATTTGAATAAGCTCAATATATATATATAACATTTTTCTTCCAATACATTTCATACATATGGCGATTTTACATACATATTGCATTGTATCGAAACCGGATGAAACGTCCTCTACATTTAGGATTTCCTGACGACCCTAATATTTTGATACAAATGATAGGATATTAGAATAATTTACAATTTCTAAGAGTGAGAGAGGGAGACAGATAGAGAGAAAGAGAGAGTGAAGCGGGGCGGGAGGGGGAGGTGAGAGAGGTTAACAAATATAACGTAGGTTCAATAAATGTAATATTCACCTTCTAATGGGTAAAATCGATATCATACTATACTGACAAGAGGTATATTGAAATATACAAATACGCATAAGAATTTCAGTAGTTCTGAATAATATGGTTGATCACAAATGAATAATAGTAATATATTGTTATCCCTAAGTTCCCTTACATTTTTGCTCAATCTAGTTTTTTTCCATTTTATAACATTATTTTTTCTCCTATGACCTATTGCCCAAATTTTTATCTGTGAAAAATCCAGTCCTAGACAATAAGTTTATGCCCCTGATTTCCCTGATTTGAGGTAACATATTACAATGAATATGCATATCAAATAAACCTTTCCTATTATACAGCTCACCAGAGGAGGGAGAGAGAGCCACTAAAGGCCTAATACTATAGTAAAGATATTCTTTAGCGTGAAAACTCATCTTCACCAACAATCTTAGCTTAAATTATCTTAACGAATGAAGCACTCTCGCGAATGATATTATTATTTCACACATTAATTATGTATGCCTTTGTATTTACTTTAAGGGAGGCCCAGAAGATCAGTTTTCTGAGGGTTCTTTTCCTTTTATGATGTACCTTATTTAGTGTGTAAATAAAGATACGATATACTTTTGTGGCTAGTAGTTCGTTTTAGTCTGTTTCCCTCTAATACCTGCCCCCCCCCCCTCCCCACACCCCACATTTCCCATACCCAAGGTTTTAGCATTGTTATAAAAATACTGAAAAAAGGTGGTTTCCATTCAGATATCCACAGTCGAATCATCGACGCTCATATTTGGGCGGGAGCAGACACGTGGACATTGACCACGCCCCTTTCCTTCTCGTCCAATCATATTCGTCGCGCTCAGCTATTATGACGCGCACGTCACGTGTATAAACAATAGCACGTTCCATCGTTGACTTCTCTCCTCATCGCTGCAACGCTTGGACGTGTTTGAACTCAAAATTATTTTTTTGTGTTGAATCTTCGGATTTTGTGCCAAGATGAATCCTAAGGGCAGCAAGGCGTGTGTAAAGTGCAATACGGTTCATAAACCGCCTGTTGGAGAAGGTTGTGAGAATCCTGCAGCTGATCCGATCACCGAGTCCGAGAAAGTTAACAGTCGTATTGACGGTTTGGAAGCAATAGTCCGCGGCTTGGTCTCGACAATGGAGAGGAATATTGTCGCTATTAATTCTTCTTCGGTTCCTGTTGCTTCTACTTCGGCAGAGAGCAATGATACGGTGACATTCAAGCCTAGAAGTTCAAGTGTGGAAAGTTCGATTTACGCGGTGGGCGGTTCTTCTGCTAGAACGACGCGCGGTAGATCGAGGTCCCGATCCCGGCCACGCCCATTTGATCAGCGGAAGGAGCTCGATAAAGGTGAATCCATTGAGTCCATAGAAAAATTGCTGCTATTGAATTTAAAACTCGTTGCCAAACTTGTCGACGACGACAGGCCCTTAGAAGAGATTAGTGGGGTCGTCAACCATTGCATAACTGTTTGTGAGAAGTCTGGATCTCAGGTTTACGCTCTGAAAGCTAGTATTTCGTATGATCAAGCTGTCAGGTCCCGTGCGAATAAGGTGGGGCTTGCAGCCTTCGCAGACGTCAGACAAGAGGAGATACTACGGTGCTACTCATACGAGAACTCTCGTAAAGCAACTGTTACCAAGTCGACTACGTCAAAATCTAAGAAGGACAAGATATGCTTCAAATTCAATAACCCTGGTGGGTGTGGCAAGTCAGCATCATCGTGTGAGTTTCCTCACAAATGTTCGGCTTGCGGATCTTCTGACAAGGTGCGAAGTCGTGTACGGTTAAATCAAAATAGGATGAGGCTAGTGAGAGAGAGTGTGTTTTTAAGGTGGGTCCATGTGTAGAAAATGTTTTTACAGTGCCTGTCATCGATTGTGATAATATTGTTGATGTTTGTTATGACCCAGTGAACATTGTTCCGAATGACCCGGATGTTGATTTCCGTGGCCATGGTGACCCGGAAGTGGCCTCTGTGGAAGGAACTGTCATGGCCGCCAAGGTGGACCTACCTCGTTCGAACATGACTTTGACATGTGATTATTTCCCTCTCTCACTCTCGTTTCTGCCTCAACAGGACTCCAACCAAACTAAAGGTATTTATGGTGATATTCGTGATATTATTGCGGACTTTGGTGATAATGGTACCAGTTTGGAGGATGATATCGTATTATTTGAGGCTCCAGCTTCGCCTAAGGGTCGAGTCGTAAAAGTTTTCACATCTTGTGCTCGTGGTGAATGTAACTGTGAACATATATTGGGAGGTGTTAATACCCAACTTAAACCGTGCAGATTTGCATATTTACTCTTTGGTCTCGATATTACTGCTGTTAATATGTATCTCGATGTTTACCACGGTGTTGTTGATGGTTTCGACGTAGTAGATCAAGAAGTCGAACCATATGATTAGGTAAACTATAAATCGATTCTCGAACCAGCTGTCAAAGGTAAAATGGATGATATTGTTGTGAAAGAATTAAACGAAGGTTTTATTTCTCGTAGTGATAGTTTACCTACATGTATTCACTCTTTAGGCGCTGTCCCTAAATCTGATGGGGGTATTAGGCCCATCACCGATTGTAGTAGACCCATCGGTAATTCGGTTAATGACCATTGTGCATCTTTGGTTCGTGAATTCTCTTATAACTCTATTGACGATGCTGTTAATCTTATTAATCAGGACAGTTTTATGGCAGTCGTGGACATCAAATCTGCCTACAGAGCTGTACCTATAAACCCTGATCACCGTCGTTTTTGTGGTTTCAGATGGGAAATCGATGGTAAAGAGAATATGTATGTCGATAACAGGTTGTGTTTTGGCTTGCGAACTGGCCCTTGTATTTTCAATCACATATCTGATTTTTTCACTGCTTGTATTTTTGAATATTTCAATTGTCATGCTGTCAATTTTCTTGATGATTTCTTTGTCTGCCATGATATTTATGAAATGTGTACGAGCAACCAAAATGCTGTGTTGGCTTGCTTGAGATTTATGGGGTTCCATGTGGCTTGGAAAAAGGTGTCTGCTCCCTCAACGAACTGTGTTTACCTTGGATTCAACCTCGACTCTTCTACAATGACTATGTCCCTTCCCCATGGAAAAGTGGAGAAGTTGGCAAGGTTGATAGATGAGGTTAAAAGCTTAAAATATATCTCCAAAAAGCAATTGGAGCGTTTCTGTGGTTACATCTCACACTGCTCTGCTGTGTTCAAGGGTGGCAGGACTTTCTGCAGACGATTTTTTGACTTATATAAGGTCATGCTTACCAGGAGGATATCCAAGATTAATCTCTCTAAGGACGCTATGATGGACTTGAAATGGTGGGATTCATTCTCCAGGGTGTTCAATGGTGTGGGGGTTCTCAAGCCCCAGGAGTTCCACTTGCCTATGGTGTCAGACGCTTCCTCAAGAGGGTTTGCTGCCTTCTTGGGCAATGACTGGTTTGCAGGTACATGGAAAGATTATGTTATACCCTCTGAGATGCTTCTTGAAAATCATATCTGCCCCACACCGTTGGAGGAAGAATTAGCCAGCAATATTAATATTCAGGAACTGTATCCTATTGTTGCTGGGGTGAGACGCTGGTCCAAGGAATTAAGGAACAGGGCCCTGGTATGCTTCATAGATAATACCCAAGTGATCGCCATGCTTAAGAATGGGACCAGCTCAAGCACTCAGTGCATGCAATGGTTATATGAACTTTACTGGATGTGCTTCATATTTAATATTGCTTTAATTCCTAAATATATTAACACTCATAACAATGTAGTAGCTGATGCTCTCTCTCGTCTTCCCTACCTAGGGTTAGATGCTCCTGTGCCTGATATATTAAATGCAGCCAATCTGTGTTGTATTAACTCTGCTAAATTTATGTGCTGCAGGCTTGGAGGTGTGGATGAAAAAAGTGGACAAGTTGAAGGATCTATCTCTTGCTCCGTCAACCAGGCGACAGAGGGAGAGGCAATGGAACTTGTTTAACTCCTTCCTACAGGACAATTCTTCCACATTGCTTCCTATTGATGTGCCCAAGTTATCAGCCTTTGCTGCCTATTTATCTTCATTTATGAAGCATAATTCTATTTCTACATATTTATCTGGTGTGATATCCTATGCTCGAAGCCAGGATTTGGACTGCCCTTCCTTATCCCACCCGTGTATCAAGTCGGTGTTGAGGGGTATCAAAAAACTGCCAGGATCTTCCCCTACCCCAGCCTTACCCATGACTCTAGGAATTCTCTCAAAAATGTTTGCTCACTTGGATACCAGTGAGAACCTAAATTTACTGTGTTGGGCAGCATATCTGTTCATGTTTAGATCTCTTCTGAGAGTGAGTCATGTTGTGTGTTCTCCCCATACTATTCGTCGTGGTGATGTGAAATTATCTGTTGACTTACTGACTGTGAGGATTGGATCTTCAAAAACTTCTGACGAACCATACTTCATATATCTGAAGCCTATTGCCATGAAGTCTCTGTGCCCAGTACATTGGGTGAGGAAATTGTTGGATCAGTCGTTGTCCAACGCCTCCCCCTTGTTCTCCTGTTCGGATATTCCTAATTTTTCGTATGAAATGATTTCAGCCAATTTAGCTAATCTGCTGTCCTCAACTAAGGTGGGCCCTGGATATTCCACCCACTCATTTCGCCGTGGAGGAGCTTCTTTCCTCTCCTCTCTGGGCATTTCTCTACACGTAATCAAGTTGAAAGGACACTGGAGGTCTTCTGTCGTGGAATCTTATGTGATTCCCTCTCCCAAAGACCATATAAAATGTGAGGATGATGTCGTCGCTGCAATGAAAAAATTCTCTTCTTCTTAGGTTTGGCTTTTGCTGAATAATAAACCTAGCATTGCTTGGTTTCCGGCCAACCCTTGTCTTCGTTCATTCACTGTATTATCATTCCAGCCATCGTACGACCAAATATCCACAGTCGAATCATCGACGCTCATATTTGGGCGGGAGCAGACACGTGGACATTGACCACGCCCCTTTCCTTCTCGTCCAATCATATTCGTCGCGCTCAGCTATTATGACGCGCACGTCACGTGTATAAACAATAGCACGTTCCATCGTTGACTTCTCTCCTCATCGCTGCAACGCTTGGACGTGTTTGAACTCAAAATTAATTTTTTTCTTTACTTGTGATTGTATCTGTTTGCTGAATAATAAACCTAGCATTGCTTGGTTTCCGGCCAACCCTTGTCTTTGTTCATTCACTGTATTATCATTCCAGCCATCGTACGACCAAATATCATTCTATATATCAATTGACCGATTAAAATCATTATCCTGTGTATGATGTGGGGGACATGGGTTCGAATCCCAAATCTGGCAGCATTTTTCTCACCAATATGTCCTAAGATATGCTACGAGCCCTCTACGAGGACTTTATCCACACCTGTTTTGGTGCTCATAAATTCTTAACTTTACGAGGGCTCTGAGAGTACTCTGAGAGTAAAATCGTATATAGTGCAATGCAACTTTTGCTAAGAGGGAGTTACTAGGCCTCTAAGAGTAGTTTAACACAGAATCGTATATAGTGCAATGCACCTAGTATATAACAGGCTCTAAAGAGTTATTACTCCTGGCATCACCTGGTTCGCTTAACTCCAGCTTTGAATAGTGATTATTATCAACCAAATTATTCGCATACACCCGTTGATGTCTAGACCTGATAGGGAAGCATTTCCCACCCCAAATGTACCCAGACACCTCTTCTTGCGACCTCCTTAATCTCAATTCAATTCAATTCAAGGATTCTTTCATTATTGATGTTACATAATACAGGTTATTCGACGTCTGGATGAACAGAAGACTGATTAACCAGGTCTTGCGACGAGCGCTTAATCTCATCACTGTTTGCACATAGAAACTTCTACTAATTTGTTTAACTTTGTCTTGGCAATATTTTATCTCTCGATCTGACTTCTTATGTACTTAGTCCAAACAAACAGTAATTTCCAAGGAGTAGCAGTAGAGTAACTCTTGAGATCTTGGAAAAGAGTAACTGCTCACGGTTGAGAAAAGATGTAGTTTGGAATATGTTCTTGGCTAGTTCATTATTTCCATGTTCAAAACCTATTTTTCCACATAGGGAAAGATGTATAGAGAATTTTGAAACATTAAAAAACAAACAATATAAGCATAAATTAAGGTTGGATAAAGTGATAATTATAATTAGTATTCTAACTGCATATGTATATATGGAGGGAGTAATAATGGTGATCATGAATTAGTACCATAATTGGCGTATGTACATACTATGTGGATATTGGTGTATGTATACATGCTGAATAATATAACAAACCAAATCTATCATCATCATTTCGTCTCATCCATCAAAGCATCTGAATTGAAAACCTTACTGATAAAGAAATGGGAAAATCCACTTGTCATATATAAATATATGTATCCGTTTGACATCCACATTTTGTGTTCATCAAAATAGATGAAAGATGTACCTGTGTATATTTTATTGGCCTAACCTTGTTTATTGTTAAAGAAAATTAGACATTTGTAATGTGTCAGTTACATTTTGGTAATAAATATGACAGTATTTCGTAAGTTTATAATAAACTGTAATATTGCATATATTGAACCTTTTCAAACATAAAATCAGTATATATTGGAATTAAATATATATTGAAATTAAACGCCTCGCGCCCCCACCGTACCTCTGAGGGATGCGTGTTGAGATATATGATCCCTTAAATTCCTATGAGCTACATATATAAGCTACCCTGGTCCTGTTGCATAAGAAATCATCACTCGAAATATTCCTTGCTTAGATACAATTTGTCCTTGCCCATGAGGAAAATTCCTACTGTAGGTATGAACATTAGCATTGTTTGTATAGCAGATTCCTTCCCTACAGGTTCCTTACGAGCTGCTTAGCTAGGAAAGGTAGCTAATGACGGAGGGGGTTAAGCACGGATTTGTTAGGCAACGGGCCCTCGAGCATTGTTCTACTGATGGGACTAGGAGGTAATACGGGAGAACAAAAGCAATTTTCTCTCAATTTCATCATTGCAGCGAATATTTAAAAATGAAAGACTTCTTACATTTTAGGCCATGAGTAAAATTATCAAACTTTTTAATGAAATTAGGAGTACACAGATCGGGAAGGGGAAATCGTCAATCTCGTTTTAGTTCAGGCTTTTAAAAGGTGTTGTTTCGGATTGAATATTACGATGTGCATGATAAAAGCTCAGGATGTATACATAACGAAATGGCCTGCACTTATATCATTTCTGTATTATGTAGGAGAAGAACCATTTCCTCTGATTCGCGTGGTCGTATTGAACAATTCGTGATGTAGCGGCAGTAGGATCGGGGAAAGGAGAGAGGATATTGCGTTACTTTCCCACGGACATCACTGTTCCACCTTGCAATATATCCGACAGAGGATGGTAAAAACTCAGATATTTTCTTTGTTGGGAATATATGAGAAAATAGAACATGCTCTATCAAACATAGGTTTTTATAAGCTTTGCTCAAGGAAAACATCCCACCGAGAGTCACAGTAAATCACGGCTTGGGTGGAAATGAGGATTTTATATGTGGTGTAGACTTATGAGATCACGGCAAAAATCAGTGGCCCTACCAGTACTATAGATTTACAGGTTTATTTACATTAGATATGCCTGTATTTAAGCACTGCTGCCTGTCCGAAAGAAACAGTGGTTATATTCTAATTCAAAAGTTTTATTTTCTTCGATTAAAAGATTAAGTCTATATCCCATCGACGAATTCATAAACTCCACCACTTTTTATTTCATATTGGCGATGGGTAATTTAAGGATATCAAATACAATGAATGAGCCCAACACTTTCGAAATATGCTCATGAAATGTGATGCGCTTTAGTGGGATGTATTTCTCAAGGCCCTTACACCTTGTGATGTCAATATCAACGTCTTTGCCTGGCTGGAGCACTGGGTGTGGGAGTAACTAATGCAAAAGTATAGACCTTTCAAGCAGGCATGGTTGATAGGTTACCGAAGCGGCGACTCCATAAATAATCCTTGTTTGCTTGGATCAGCCTCTCCCGCTCACATTTAAGGTCGAATGTGAAAGGTCACTTATAGATCAATGTTAATGCCCTTGATTCAGGTCTTATTTCATTGCGACGTAGCTAGGTAGGGTAGATCGGGGGAAGACAGACAGGAAGACAACCTGGATATGACATCCTCCGAAAAGGTGCGAAATAAGCACAAAAAATGAGCAGTAATTAGATAAATTCACGCTGCTGTTCAAAATGGATGAAATTAAGGGCGGAGGAGAGACGTCGGCAGAGATCGTGACCGGCATCATGAGGGATGATGAATGCGCATGCGTCGGTCTGGAACTTCCGGCTGGAGGAAAGAAGGGTGTATCAATGGAGGGAAAGGGAGGGCATTAAAGTATGTTACTTAGTCGCTATGTCAAATGTGAGGGATCATGCATGCAAACTCAGGTAAACTAACACAAGCTGCATTCATGTTATTACATTGAAGATGTAGCCTTGAATGTGCCTACTTCATAAAGGAATACCTCATTTTATTCTACGCACCGCTGGTGCCAAGTCGGGCAAAGGGACTCCTGAAGTTTTGCTCACTAGTGGAAAACAGGCAGGTTTATTAGTCGCTGCATGAAAGGTGCTTTATCTTGCTTCTAGCTCCATGTGTGAGATAGCCTCCGGCGGTGAAATTCTCAGCTCGGTTTCTCAGTTTGGTTTTAAATGATGACTAAGTTGTATATCGCCACTGTTCATGAATACAGTTTGCTGGAGGTTCTTAGGGACATGTTTTGCAAATAAACAATAAACCTCAGTTCTCCATGACGATTTAATTTAGGCAATTTGGGAAAATATATTAATGATTAGAAGCATAATACTTAGTTTAAAAAGGTTTCAAATCTCTATATGAGGTGACATCCTTAGTCGTATTATTATGAGAGTGCCAAAACAATATATTTGCCTGCGCCATTATGTCTTAGTCATAGAAGAATAATTATACATTATATTGATGTATTTGGAGCCTTGGGCCAGTTGTATATAAGCTGAGGAAAGGCCTTTTTGTGGGTATTCCTTCACCTGTATAGGAAGGGGAACTATTCCTACGTGCCATACCCAGCTGGTAGGAATAGCCTATGTACAGACAATGCAATTGTATTCCTACCCACCGTTATTAGGTTATACAACAGGCCCCTGATGGTATTCATTTTACCCTATATCATTCCGCACAGGGCCGTTGTTTTATCATAATGGTTTACATAGCATTATGTATTTAGGAGTTATGTTAACAAGTACAGGAATGCTTCAAGTTCAAGTATAGTACTATATCAGTTCCTCATCACCCAGTGCTCCCTCTGCATTTTCCGATGACATGCGAGGTTTCTGTGCAAACATTCTTCACATTAATTTTGACTGAAGATCAGGGACACAGACTTAAACTAAGGGTGAAGGAATGAGCAAAATGCAGTGCATGGCAATATCTCAGAGCCAAGGTTTGCACATTCAACAAGGCACGTGTCAATGTAAACAGACTCTTGTGAAAACAAGAATGGAACGTGGACTGTGTTATTAAGAAACCCCCAAACTAAAAATAGTAAGCCCCAGGTACGAAAGCAATATTGTTGAACACGGCCTTACAGAGGCTACCTTGCGTGTTGGTACCGTTTCAATTTTATTTTTTTAACTTTGAAACACCAACATGCATTGCTTCAGAGAAAATACTCTGAATTATAATTAAATCACTTTGGTACATATGTGTTTGATAGCAAAAGATAGCAAAATTATCTCCTGATAATTAGAATTTTACTTATGAATAAACAGAGTTGGCATGAATAGATAGAAGTAAGAAGCGAGAACGCATGTACATGTGCTGGATGGTATGAGTGGGTGTGGTGGAAGTGCAGAGTGTGGGAAGGGAGGGGGCATAACTCGTCCATGCGTGTTTACAGTTCAAATTATACGAGGACTTTGGGAGGATGTTTTTTGTTAAAACCAGAATACCTGAGCTGGCCCGGGTGTGCAATTTCTTTAAAGCGCTCCATATGCCTATCACGGAAAAGGATCATTTTACAGGTGTTCCGGATGAAATGAATTTCAGGTGTTCAACAATTAATTAGTCATGCCAATTTCACATGTTTATTTTTCTTCCTCCTATTTCTTCCATGCATCCTTCCTCCTTCGAACCAATACTTCGAATAGTACATCGATACGTAGGCTTAATACCCGGGCAAAGATCCATAGCGTATACATACCGCTCAATTCCTGCATGTATAATGGCAACTTGCGTCAATCTGACGCAATCCATTTCGTATCAAAGAGCCAAATATTTGACAGGGAAATGGAAAGGATAAACTAAAGAGAACTAAAAGTTTCTCTCTTTATCCATGTAACAAAACATGTTAATTGGTAAAATGTATCCTACTCATCTAATTAAGAATATATCATATGCGCTCTTCTCTTTTTCAATGATGTTGCAGCCTGTTCCCCGAAGCATGTTCCCTTTTCCTTTTATTTCAGGTTGAAAAATAGTTATAAGTGATGTAAAGGCAGGATCAACTACAGAGAACAAAAAGCATTTAGCTTTCTCCACTTTGTTGATATATAATATGCATATTAACAAAACATGTCAGTTGGCAAAATATATCCTACTCATCGAATATAAGCAAATACATTATATATTTATAAGCTTTTCTCTTTCCCACTGCTGTTACTGCCTTTGTGCAGAAGCATTTTCCGTTACATTTATTTCAGGGTGAAACATAGCTATATGTGATGGATAGCTGCATCTGATTAAACGAAGGCGGGGGCTTCAGGGGCTGGGGGATTTGAGAGATGGCTTGTCAATGTATTTCTGCAGAGTCTGCAATGGTTCATCTTCGACAGGTGTGTCTTATTAGAGACTTACATGCTGGGAAATAGGCGCGTCCCAGCCATGAACACTTGTGGTATCGGGCGCGGCAGGGATATGGACTGTTGGACGTTTAATCAGGGCTTCACACTTAAAACAAACCTGAGTAGCCTTGATAACTGCCATTCATCATTTTCCTGACATCTCACCACAACTACAAACCTATAGGTGACTGAACCTTTTCATCGTAATTGTGCATGACCTTTTGGGAATAGTAGGCCCCTATGGATAAAATACATGAAAACTTGAAGGTATTATTTATGCCAGTTTTGATGTCAGGATTTTCTAGGAAGCATTTCGTCAGTCAGTTCAGTTTCAATAGAGCCCCAACAACTCCTTTTATCAAATGTTTTTAACTACAGTATCCAGTTTAAAAATAACTAAATATTTTCATCTGGGAAGCCTGTTTGGGAGGCTACATCTAAATGACTTTGGAATCACTGTTTAAATTTACTGTAATTGATAAGAACTCTCATGGTTTAACATTTCATGGTAGTGATTTCTGTTCTTTTAGCTCGTGTTTAGTTTATTGTTTATACTTTTCATAATGAAAGACATAGTGGAGTATTTAGGAAGCATTTCTTACACCCGGAATACTTGTGACTATCGCAGAGTGTGAAACCAATTTCCTTCCCATATGTCATTACTCCATATTTCTTTTTACGTGTTTATGGCTGAAATAAAACTCTAATAATAATAACTTCTGAAAATGTATGTGTGGAATTCTACTAAATGGTAGACACTCGCGTCAACCAATTATTTATAACTGCAATTTCGATTCTTAAACCTTGTATTTGGACAAATAAAATAGGACGTCCATTGTCTTGTCAGAGAACCTTAGTGATTTGTATTAACCAAACGCAACAAATCTATGAGTCTGTTTAGCGAAACTATCCTCTTGCTAACTGACGTGTATGAAGTCTTCACAATTACTCTTGCTAAATTGATAGTGGCATTTACTCTGAGCTAATGGCCATCACTAATAACTGGAGTTAAATATTCGAATCACGAAGATCAGAAAAGTAATAGGAGAATACTCATCGTCTCCATTATTGTTTCTACAGCTCAAGGGCAGAAGTCTGGAGAAGTCAATGCAGCATTGGGTTACATATAGGACCCCAAAAAGAGCTGATCTAATGACTGTTATGTCTGTTAAGTCTGCTAGTCAAGTTTCCCTTGCCATGCCAATTAGCTTAAAGGTGTATTTGATTGGCGGAATTTGGGATGGAATATCGCATTCTGGCTGCTGCTGCTGTGTTTTCCACCAGGGAAAGGGAACATATCTATAGTCTGTGATCTCAAAATTATCAAAGGTCACACTGACTCGCTGAGAGTCAAACATTGCTTGGAAAACATGGAAAGATTCATTTCTTTCATTGGATATTCTTTGAAGCAGCTATCTGTACAAATATATTTCTACTACTTACGAAAATTACTGCTAATAGAATATTCGATTCTTTCACAGAGGATATCTATTTTCTAAACGTTATCACCTTTCAGAATGCGAGCATCATTTGCGCAGTAATATAGCAATAGCATTATTTAGAAGTAGTAGGATAAGATCGTATAAAATTATTCTCAATAGCATGGCCAGGCTTGACACGAACTGAATAATCCAACAATAGGCCGTTGAAAGGCTTCTGAAATTCCGCTACCATTTCATTGCTAGATCGAATGATGATTATTGTTCTCGACTCCTCGGGGCCTTTTTCCCCTCTAAACCTTTCACCTGCTATAATTGCAACAACGCTCCAACCAGTATTCAACGAGGACTTCTGTTATCGAAACCCACTTAGAATCAGGAAAGCATTGAAATCTTGCCTAGTCATGACCATTCCCAGTTAACTATCGATCGCATTAGGACACAATGACTTACAATGTAAGATCGTCAATCACTATAGAGCTGTATGGTACTAATGCCTAGTTTAAATGATCATCAGACATCAATCCCTCTCCCTTGATTTATGACGTGTGAGATAGTGTATGACAGTTATTCAGAAATCGATACATGGAACTCATTATGTGCTTCCACCTCGTGGTGGCCATAATTAATTACTCTCCTTGGCTATTACAACAAACCCCACTCGCTTGTGAATCCATTGATCAATAGGGATGATAAATGGAGCCACTATTGTGGTCAGTACAGTGGCAGTGAATCTTCTGTGCCCCTTCCATTGCGTTCTCGATATAGTCCTATTCTCAAATATACTTTCTGGGCATGTATAATTATTTTTTATATAGTCCTATACTCAAACATGCATACGGTCTGGGCACACTTCAACTCCTATTCTCAAACATAGTTTTGGGGCATTTACCATTTCTAAATAATAGTCCTATTATTCCCAAACATACTTTCTGGGCATATATATATCAGTTATATATAGCCCTATGCTATTCTCAACCATACTTTCTGGGCATATATTTATCAATTTGTATAATATAATTATAGTCCTATACCTGAACATACTTTCTTTTCATATATCAGTTATAGATATTGGTCTATTGTCAAACATACTTTTGGGGCATATAATCAATAATTTGGTGAATGTCTGACGAGATTATATTGCCTGATATTCACGACAGTTCTAGAAAATCAAATTAATTTTATATATTATAGTGGTAATGATATTTATATCATGATCAGGAGTTGTACACCCTGGAACAGAGTGAAATCCGACCATCGTATAACGTCAAAGAGTAACCACACGTGAATTTAGGCGTATTTATTTAGAGGCTTCCTGTTGGTCAATGCCCGATGGACTGCACTGGCTAGGGGAGAACCATGTGAAATTTGATCTGAGACAACAGTAAATTTTGTTAACATTTTATGGTGAAATGATACTTAAATAATTCATATTTATTCATTAAACACATCTTATCTCTAAATACCTCCTTCACACAAGGTGGATTGCGTAATTTACGCCTGAAAACGCGGACATTGTTTTTCCATGATGCCCCCTAGTAAAAAATGAACCACAACTTGCACTGCACGTGACGTCATGCCCATTCATACGTCACACGCTTCGAGAGTTGTCACTCAATATGGCGGATCGTTGTACGAAATAGGTAAATAAAGAATTTGTTTCTGACTTCTTTTCCAAACATTAGATCATGATATAAAAATAGAATGTAACTCGAGCAGTGTCTAGGAGCCTGTATACGATGCCCACCAGTTTTTACCGACCTCAGTATCTCTCGAGAGGCCGCTAGGCCTCGAGAGAGATACTGAGGTCGGTAAAAACTGAGATACTGAGGTCGGTAAATTACGTCGAGAGGCCGCTAGGCCTCGAGAGAGATACTGAGGTCGGTAAAAACGAGTGGGCATCGTATACAGGCTCCTAGACACGGCTCTCATTACATTCTATATTATGATATTTACTTTTCCAATAGGCCTTTGATAACATCCTAGAGGTATTTTTACTTTTTAGCATAAAGTTGATATTAAATAAGATATAATGAGTATGATAGAAATATAAGAGATTCAGTACTGACGTATCTTTTGAGGAATTAACCAGTACTTAGAACTCTACCTATAGCTTCAAATTTGTTATAATTATTTGATACCGTTGAATATGAATGAAGGATAATCAACTATCTGAATGCATGGAAACTCTCTATGCCTTCTCTATGATCCTATAACGTTTGAAGATAACGAAGGTGTATTCATGTAGAATAGATAGTTAACCGCGTCTGTCCTGTCCCTTCTTACCTCGTACCATAGAGCATTTCCAACGAATAAAATACGAGTGACTTCTACTGAATCGGTATATGTATGATATACTGCATCTTTTTAGCCAAGGGTCCTTGCACATGGGTTATAAAATAGCAGGGTGCATCCAAAAACGACGCAGGTGAATTATATAATTCGAATACAATTTCAATTAAGAAGAAATATGGTTGATTCTATCTTCGTGTGATAGTCGGTCAATACCAATGTCGGTGGTATAGGTTTCTCGGCAAGGGATGCCCCCCCTAAATAAACCATCACAATTCACTTTTTACTATACCACTGACATCAAACAATAATTATAATGCTACTGTGGTCGTAATGGAATATGCTCGGAGATGACCACGAGCTTAGAGCTTTTAACCAACAGCACCAAAAGAATTGTTTAAAAGATCGGTTATATTAGATTAAGTACCAGGATAAATATTGGTGCAGGTTCGAACATAGCTCCTCTCGTTGTAACATACTCTCAGCCATGTGCTATTGATATAAAAGGAGAAAATGCCATTACGTCCATTTGAGATTTAATTAATTGTTTGTAAGAGTGACAACTACCATTTATGTTGCTTGAATTGATGTTCTTCATACAATCTCTTTTTTACCTGGTGTTATGACAATTGGAGAATGATGATTTTAGTAACGATCCAACATTTTGAAAGTAATTTATGTCGTGTGCCCTACAAACCTATGTCGACACAAAGATTTAATATATAACCATATGCACATATATGACAGGCGAATGATTTCATACAACGATTATTGTGCATACTACCACATTGAAACATGGCTTTACTTATAGCCATATAACTTCTTTTGTTGACATAAAGCTTGTTTATTGCACAATATTTTATGATGAATCTGACAAGCATGGCACGAATTTATTACTCTCTGCGGGTAAACCATGCATTTTTCTTGCACTTCCTCGCAGTATGAGGTGAGTGTTAAGTATAGAGCCATGCGAACTAGTTCTGGGAATAAATATGGTCCTCAGAGAAATCATGCAGTTCTTTACCTGCAGATACTAATAACTCATACTGACAGCACGATTTATAGCATCACGCATATTCATAATTACGATTTTCAAATTATACTCAGTCAGGCAAAGGCTTAAGTAAAGATTCTCAATTAATTTTGATAAAAATTATGGCTTTGTGAAAGGTTGCATAGGCGATATTTTTTATGCCTCCGGAATTTATATCGATCTATGTATAGAAGCCATCGAATTATGTTTGTTGTCTATATATTGAGGAGTATTGAAGTATCTGAAGTTGAGAATATTATATCATGAGGTGTAGAAATTCGCAACATCATTCTGGGCGTTGACTGTTAGGCCTTATCGTAGACCAGAAGTCATATTACCCATTTTTTTTTCAAATTTTTAGCAGTAAAACCTGAGTGACAAAAATAAAGGACTCTCTCTTATCCTATCTTATATTGTGTCAATCAGTCACATCTAAGAAAAATGTCAGTGATGTTAAATTCTTCTGCTGGATAGTGTTACTTCCTTTTGCACAAATTCATAGATAAAAAATCATTTGTAAGTAAAAAGATTAGATAAAAAGCTCTTTTAACCTATTTTTCCTTTTACTTTAAGATTGTTTATTCGGGTAAATGTATGACAGAATTAACATTTTGCCTTTATCAGCATGACCTGATCTAATTATGAAACCGTCATTAAGCTATTTTACTACAATAAATCTACAGTCGTTCATTGTTTACTTTAGATACACAATTAATTTGAATAAGTTTTAGCTCAGCGTCTGAAGCAGCTCATCGTCTACTCCTCTTTAACTATTCGCAGTAGTAGGACTAATTCAAGAATTTCAGATAATCAGTTACTACATCATGGTCATTCACTTGGTGGGTCATGTCAAAGTATTCCGGACATATTTAGGTCAAAATCCTACGTCAGAATGTCAGGAGTAATGATACAAATCCCTGCCCAGACTGCCTGAGGTGACAAGTTAAGGCAAATGGGGGATGTCATTCCTGACAACCGTCTTTACATCCCCAGTGAATAAAAGGATGGCCAGCTACCGACGTTGGCACGGCCTAGATTTCCTCCCACAGGCCTTCCTCACTTTGAACACCTTCTGGTGTGTGTGTCTATGCATATGTGGGTCAGTCAGTGCCCATTTGTAGAAGGCCCAAATTTTATATGGGCCAGAAAAAGCATTGAGTGATATGCCCGATATTAAGAAGCCCTAATATCCTAAAATATCTTCTACCTCTGATCCCTAGGCTTCCTTCTTCACCCTGCCGGCTTTGATCTGGCATCACGTAGGATGTCATCAGGAGGCATGACACGAGCCCTTCTGTGACGTCACACACAGCCTCTTAGCGCCCTGACACGGCTTGTGGCCTGGATCGGTTCTGATTAGTGGTAGCATTTCTGCAGAGATTCGGATAAATGGTGAGCCAGCTCTCACTCGTGTATGAGTGGGATGGGTCTATAAGCATGCTATAAGCTTCTTATTCTCTCAACACTCTCCTGCGATATAACCTGTCCTATTACATGACTTTTCATTCCAGTATTACTTGCATGAATATCATGCATCACGAACAGAATGAGTTGAGTCTAACTCCGTACTGTTTAAAAATAAACCTAAGAACTCCAGCCAGGAAATGAGGTAAACATAGAAATATCATAGAGGGGAGGGGGGATCGATTGCTTTACGCCACAGATAGATATATCAGTATGGTAATGGCAATACAAAGACATTTTTTAAAAAGGAAAATAGGTTTGGTGCTTTTAATCAAAGGCTGGGCTTAATCAAGGTTGATACAAGAAAACATATGATATATATACTTTATTTATTTTGGGGTATAGCTCTTACAGAATAAATAGGCTCCGAGTGCCACAAGGGGGCTAGGAACTACTCAAAAACAACAAGTAGTTAACTCTGGAATGACCTCCACGTCCACGCCTGAGTCATATTTATGTTGTTTACACAAGTAATATTTTTTCACTTGTACAAAACTGTCCAGGAGAATGCTTGCGGTAGAGTGAACCAGTTACTCAACCCTGCACTAACACTATGGGCAAATTGCATGGATTCCTTCCATTGCATGCACTTCCCCTATCCCCTAGCATGATGGCATTCAAATTGGATTTTCTATCGAATTTTAATGAAAATAGTGACGCATTTCCCATCTATGCTACCAGGAAAGGTTTCGTATGAACATAAATTTGGGGAAATATTTTAGATAACTTCTGAGCAAGATTAATTTCGATGTTAATCAAATTCAACAGCATTACAAATTGTATATTTTATAGAAGTTAACCTTAGGAAACCCTTACCTAGCTCTGACCTTTTACAGTTGGATATTACCTTGTATCACATACTTTAACCTTTAAATTACATGGTCAAAATTAGATAGACCTTCACTTCTCCGACCACACCCTTATATACACGTGTATATGGCATCCTATGGTTTCTGAGCGCATGGCAAAAATCTCATGTTTTTCAGTGACCTTTTAAGATCCATCAGTTTCACAATAAACCATTCTCTTCGCTGAAAACACTTGTTTCGTCATGTCATCCGACATTCTCTCGCTGGCCTTAGGTTAGAAATGTTATCCTTTAAAGCATTGATACACCTGGATGTATTTTCCAATAGTCGCACTAAATAAGTTCACATAGGTTCCACTTGACATATGAATAAAAAGATGTTTTTGCTTTTTCCTTGCAACATACACCTTTAACATTTTGCTATCCATCCTCGTCTTTCAATTTGACTCATACCGAAAAAAGATCTATCCGCTAAAAGTTTAACTATTCCCCTAGGCTACACTTTAACTTCAATCAGACTCAATCTTGTTTTTTGTTCACTCACTTTGATGAAAGATACATCACCGAGAGCATGATAATTTGCAACACACACTTCAGGTCAATATCTCAAGGAAGGCTTGGGCATGAAGCAGCTATAGGCACAGGGTTACATAACTTAACAGTGCATGTATGAATTTCTGCGGCCTGTTGTATTATTAGCTAAGGAAAACCTTCCTTGCTACGTGAAATTCCTAGCTGGTAGGAATAGCCTATGCACACAAGGGTGGGTAAAAATTTCTATTCCTACCCAACGATAGAAGGGCGGGGAGTGTATAGAATTCACACACACTATATTCCTTTTCCTTAGCTTATAACAGGCCCCTGGAGGCAACTCCACCAATCGAACAAAGTTATATTATCTATGAGATTGAAAATATAGAATTCACAAGGAACTGAATGAGAATAGCGGGCCAGTATGGGCCATAATGAATAACGAACCGCCAGTGGGGAAGATACTGCACGAAGATTGCTCTGTTATAAATGCGTTTTGCGATAGAAGAAAGCACTGCACGAAAGTTACCCTATTCAAAAGCGTTTTGCGACAGACAGAGGTAAAATCTGTATGAACAATCCCAGTTTCACGTGCATGACAGGTTATACTTAATGAATTGACTACGTGTTACTGCACACATTTAATTCAAGTGTCTTAATCTGCTGCTCTTTAAATGGGTAAATAAATGCAATGCCCGAGAACTTCGAAGTCTACCATGCTTTCTCATAGATGTAGTGCATATGAACGTAATTAACAGTAGGCTATAGATCTATACTTCGTATTTCTTTAACCCTTTTAAAATCGATAGCGAGGTCGAGTGGGGTTATATCTGCATTGCTTGAGGAAAGAGCGGAGAAACTAATGAGTACATACCCGAGCCCTTGGCAATGAAAACAAGAGGGGAGCTCTCCCTGTGCTTGCGTTTGTTTGGGATACTAAGAGGATAACCAAGACTATGAATGAATGATATACGTCACGTACAGCTAATAGATTTTGTTCTGTAATATATACGCTCCTAATTGTCTGTATTATGTAAATGTCAAAGGCACATGAAACAAGGATATAAACATTTTATTATAAAAACTATACTTCATTATTCGCATCTGAGCGCTGTTCATCAATAAGCATTGCTTCTAAACTCTGATGCTGAGATGAATAGAAGAGCTCCTGTTCTTAGACGTACCGACTTTAATTAGTCCCATGCTCAAGATCAGAACTAACTAGAATTTGTTCCAGGGTGTGCGTGGATGGTGGTAAATATTGTTACCCAGTGGAGTTATTTGTTATCAAAACTAGTTCGTTTCAGAACCACTGGCACATTCCAAGCGTGTTAAAGGTTAGTGCCTGAGAGTGTATCGAAACTGATATGTTTTCCACACGCACTGCCACTTTTTATATGCTTTCTGCCAGTTTAGAGATTTTCTGTCCGGTTTATGGCTAGTAAATAATCATCATGCATTCGAGAGGATGGGCTGTATTGAATAAATCGAACGCATATGCTCCTAACCTAATAAGACTGAGCTTATATTCTCATTCTGTCTCTTTATCGCCATGCTTTCTTGATCCTAGTTTTGTCTGCGCCTATAAATACGTCCAGCGCGCATTGATCCAGCTTGATGGACTACTTTGCTTGATTTAAAAAAGCGCGTAGTTCCTTCCTCACCGGCGGTGATTAGGCCGTACTTGCGACCCGCTGAAGAGAATCTAGGACCTGGAAATCAGGCAGTAAAGGGGAAGATAATGTCGAAACGTGATGGTCGATTACAGAGCGCGGGTCGGCATTGCTTGATGTGGGTCAAAAGCGAGTTAATTCGCACACAAAACCCAGGACCGATAGTGAAAGCGAAAGGACACTAGGGGAAACGTATGTTCTGACCCAGAAACAAAGATTGAAGTGTGTCTTACGTTCCCTGTTCCGCAAACTTTAACATAGTGCAATTGGGTGTTACGATTACCATGCCGCTTGATGGGTTCTTACGAGGAGGGGAAAATCTGCATGTGGGAGGATGCGATGGAGCAATGTAATCCAAGAATCATTTTTCCTTGCATCGTTTCTTGCAATTTCTCGTTCATGAAATCGATCAGGAATAGGGGCATCTATTAAAGTCAGAACTTTTTAGTGTTAATTTGTCTGCTATCCATCTTCTTAAATCGACATGTTCAAACAATTTCAAATGTTTTTTAAAATTCCTAGTTGAAAATAAATATGTGTACTCGAAGTAACTGAGAAAGTCTGTATTCAAAATATATGTGAAGATCATCTACCTCTACATTTGGTTAAGGCAACTGATTGCGCAGAACTAGGTTGATATCTACATCTAAATTTATAAAAGCAGCAAGGGCTGGAGGGGCAGAGTTAATCACTGTAACGTGAGTCCAACCCCAGGCCATCTCAAATGAAGCAATCCCTGTGCCCCCGATTAAAACTCTCCACAATTGAAACTTTCCATGCTGACTAGAGAGCGCATTAAACCTGTGGACAAGAACAGAAAAACTTACTGCGCGATGAAATATTGCATGCAGTCGTATAGCTTCTCTATGGTGATGCCATGAGTACTTTCCAGAGCTTTCAGAGCGAATGTATGTAGTTCATACAGCGCAAATGCTGTTCTTCTCGTTTTGCGATGTACACTAGATATACTGACTTACCCTTCCCTATCTAATTGTAATAGTCGTGTTTCGTAGCTTGAAGAAAGGCATTTAGTCAATCAGTAAAGTAGCAGGAAAATGTAAGGGATAATACTATATGTCGAGCAACTTTCTTTGTCAGTTCAGTTTCGGTGGAGTCCCAACAACTCCTTTGATTTAATGTTCTTAACAATTACTGTATCCAGTTTCAGAATTACTAACCATTTTCATCTGGGCTGCAGGCTTAGCCATTTGATTTTACAAAGATTAAGATTATAAATGCAAGCAAATTTGTTGGATTCAAACATTAAGGATTAATTAGATAGAAACGATTACTAAGTGAATTAGATTATTTTATCTCAGGATAAAGCTATAACTTGAATTATGTTGTTTATTATGACTGTCAAACATAATGACAGATAATTATAAATGAGAGATTTTCATATCTATATGCGAGTCATGTTAGTGTTCTAGCATTTAGGGTGAGTTTAGTTTGGTTCGCAAGGGATAGTCATCCACCCTAGAGTATGTCAATAATGGTGAAACACTTCTGATAAAAGCCTGGCCCCATAAACATAGGTAGAGTAATGGAAAAGGGGGATCAGGGAGTGAGCGACCTCAAGCTGTAGACCTTTTAATCACCCGGCCTTGTAAAGCTATAGGTGAAGACCGCGCCGACCGACCAGTCCTGGCTGAGAAGGAGGAAATACATTATCGAAGAGTCTGCACTCGACGACCTCTCACTTTTATTCACTCTAAAAGAACCTGCACTCGATTATTAATGTTTATATGCCAAGAGGGTATTGTAGAGTGAATACATGCATAACATGCGATTCATGAATGGTTTCCCTTAAGTGATTGCGCTTTTAGCATCATACTGTCCTTTCCATGGGCATAAATACAATAAACCCATGATGTTCTTGTTTGCAGCCATTAGGTCGGGATTTCATCCCAGTGAGGTATAGAACAGTAGTGTATTTGCCAATTGCATAGTTTAGGGGAATACATTAGGTTGATAGCCCGAGTGCTGGCAAGGTAAACCCCAAAATTCTAATCAGATGCCTCAGGGTAAGCTTGAAATACACTGTCTGATTAGTGGTGGGGTTCATGTGGCTCCTTTGAATATATTTCGTCAACATTTGCATTGTTTCCCCTAGATAGAACAAACAAACATGGTTGCAGCTCTAAATTGTATAACTGTTGTGTAACCGTGTTATCCTGTAACCTGTTTCTGATTTATTAAAAGCCCTGGAGCTGCCGGAATTGTTTTATTATGATTTAGTATGTTTTTGTGCTATAACTATTTATTGTGTTTTTATGTCTCACTTTTGTTTTGACATGATTGGTCTGAACCGATAGATACATTTTTAACACTGTTAATATCTTGGCATGAAATGTATTAGCTAGACATTCTTATATGCTAGTTAGTTGAAAAACTTTTATTTATTTATGATAAACTATTCCTCTTATATAATCCAACCACTAAGCACTGGACTTTCAGAACTGCAATAGACTGCAAATTTCTACTGACGTCTAGATATTATAATTAAAATTAGAAACAAATATTTTCTTTTCTATTATTCCAGGAACATACTGGAAGACCAGAAAAGTCATTTTCGGAAGTATGGTTCCTATTTGTAGGTCACACAGTTGAAACACAACAGGTATGAATAAATCATATTTTGAATTGAATTGAACTGTTGTATATTCTTCTGCCTACAGTAATGTAGATGGTTTGACGTCATTTAGTTATCTCGACGAGGTTTCTTTGTGTTGTCTTGACTTTTTAAGCTATGAACTAACTTACTAGAGTAGAAGACTATGGGTACAATGAGACCGGATTTACTGATACTTAGAGCAAATGGTAGAGAAATGTTGCGAACGTTGTGGTTGTTTGCAAACACCTTTTTAATGCTGTCGCCAATGTATGCAAACATAAACTGGTTGTGAATGGGGTAGAGACGGTAGAGAACATCTTCGCTATCAGTTCGTTACCACCTCCTTCATTTTTTTAAAAACAGTTTTATTTCGTTACACATTTCACTAGGTGATACATTTCACTGCATGAAAACAATTCTGATACAAATTCATTAACTTTTTACCGTAGTCTAGCATAGTATCTAATCATTATCTTTAATCCATAAATGCGAACTTATAAGCGATCGTGTTGGTGACCAAGCCTGGTTATATTCGCAAGGGATGTTGACTCCTATATTCACAACCTAGTGGAGGACCCCTATAATGCGGGTTGTCCACTAGGTTGTGAACTGGAGTGAACCTCATTCATAGTGACCATCATTGTGAATGTGGTACATGCGATTGCATGAGAACTACCTTGCAAGTCAATATTTTGATCGCTCACATTTGCCCCTGTCTCCTCTACTAGTGCCAACAGGAGTGAACTGTAGCAAATGGTTGTGAACTTCATGGTGGTTCAAAACCTTTGTATTTTGTTGCAAACATATATATGCGAAAGTATTCAAACATAAACAGGTTGAAAACGGGGTAGAGAACGTATTGGCTACCAGTTCGCTACGACCTCCTGCAGTAATGCGAACCTATAAGCGATTGTGTTGGCGATCAAGAATAGTTATAATCGCTAGGACACTTGCAATGATGTTCACTCCCATTCGCAACCTAGTGGAGGACCCTTATTAGTGCCAATATTTTAGAAATAAAGTTAGTACGGTACCTGGAGCTTTGACTAGAAAAGCAACCATCAGACAATCGGACCTCATCACCCCCCCCCCCCCCCCACCCCCACCCCTACCCCCCACCCCCCAAACGTTATACTAAACCCGATATTTGTACACAACATTTTGCGACATTGACCGAACATTGATATGGGGCATGTTCCGGGGCGTGTCGGGAGTTTCCTCAAGCCGGAGACTGGGAACCAGTGAGAAGGTAATTTGGGCAAACTCAATGTGATGAAGGCGCCTCGGGACAGATCAAAGCAAGGGGACAGTGTAACATTTCCCATGTGTCAAATAATGATCGATCCCCTCCATACCTGCACTGCATACAATACGACCGATTTGCTTATGTAAGCAGAGTCGCCACCTGCCGGCCCGGGAATTTGCTGGTACAAATGTCGTCTGCTCGGCCGTTATCAGGCTGGTGATGGCAGATAACAGGTATCTCTACTTCCGGCATATAAAGTTTTTTTAAGGACGAGAACAGTAATTTATGTTTATCCCATAGGACTACACACAGCAGGATAATCGAAATTATGAAAAGCTGGAGTTGCCGAAGTGAATATTTATAAACATATATGAAGGTATGAATAGATAATATTTTGAATTGAATTGAATTTGACACAATGAAGAAATATTTTTTTTAGATACATGCACATAAACTACCTTTATGGTTGGTGAATCACGTCGGCGGAGGGATGTGTCAAATTTGGTTAAAATATACAATTTCTATAGCGATACAGTTTCTTATATATCAATGTATTGACCAACATATATTTAAACATGGGTTCCTCAAAACAAAGCGTTGAAGAAGTACGCTACGACCTTAAAATGTATTGCCATACGTACATTCACGCGTCATATTCTGAGGCTTCTTTCACACTCGACATCCTGTAGGTGAAGCTATTTTTATTTTCTAAAAACTCAGAAACATTTGATGTATGAACATTGACCCACAGTCTTGAAGTGACGTGTGAAGATAGAAGGTTATATCTGACACTTGCTGTCGGTCTTCATATTGCGATATTCTATGCGGTCTTAAAGCTGCATTCTCAGCTAAATTAATACAATATTTTTTTTCATTTTTGAACGTTTTTTGACAGTCACAAACATTCTTCCAATTGATGGCATACGCGGCTAATTCAATGCAATGTCAGAATAAAACAGGTAGAATATGTTACAAACAAACGAACAAAATTCTGTTGTTTTTTATTACATAAAAGTGTTTTCTTACCTATGCCTACTGAGGGCATGCACCATTAACTGACTGGACAATATCTTTCAGCTTCTTGTATAAACATTAAATGTATGCACCTTTAAACATGACAATCTACAATGGACTCATAGCCATACTAATGAGTCTTCTTCTTCTTCTTCTTCTTCTCGTATTCGCATACAATTCATATACCATGTTTAGACCATAGGCATATACAGTCCCTGGCCCTCTGGATGAAAGAGGCCAGGTCCTCGAGTTGGCACTCCTGCCCAAGCAGGGGACATTCCAGGAGGTGCTTCATTGTCTGGGGTTCCATACCACATGCACAGGTCACATCCTCCTCGTCTACCTGGTATCCCCATTTCTTCACTAATGAGTGAAATCCTAGAAGGAAAGGTTTTCGGCGGGTCTCCAAAATATATCAAATGTGTATATTAAACTTTTATTGAGCCCTGTATAGCGATACGAAACTTCGTATACCCCTTTTGGAAGACAGACATCTATATATATTGGAACTTTATCGAACACTTCCTAATAGAGCATCGCGATCACTGACTTGTGATTCTTGGAGAATGGCGTATGCATCAGACGCCCCAATGTCAATGGCTTGCCATGTTTAGCCTACCATATGGAGGACTAAGGGCTTGGCGGAGAGGTAAGGCAGAGAGGTCTAGAGCCCTTACACAAGCACTATCACATCCCCCGCCACGTGTCACCATGCATAACATAACGCTTGCCAAAGAGAACTGGCAAGAGGCGATCGGTATTCCAGGCAGTGTTGGCGCTGCAAACAGAGTTTGACTGAGAGTGAGGGCACCTTGTGTACCCCGTTGGCTGTGTCCTCACTCAAGCTAGGCCTGTTGGATACTTGACGTTGGGTGAATGAGGTGAGAAGAGGATAGTGATGAAGCTCGGAGTTCAGGCCTGCATATGATGCCAGGTGGTGGCGGACGGGAGGGGGGGGGGGCTGTTGGAAAAGTATTTCGATGACTGGGGCTTTTGAAAAGCACCAGTGTTGCCCAGCTTTTTTAATCAATAAATACTATTATTAACAAATAAGTGACTTATACTCCTAAGACTGCAAAATTAGTAGGGAAATGTTGCCTATACATTTATTGATTATGAGTTCAAATGTTTGGTCCTCAGCGGTACCCCCATCACCCGGCAAGTTTTGCTGACTTCCCCTTAGCTGGCCTAATTGTAACAAATATTTTGGCACAAACTTCAATAATGCACACCTTTCAGCACGGATTGGCAACAACCTCTCAAAATGGTGTCCTCCGAGTGAAGATGCATAGAGAAGGGAGCGAGAAGAATTTGGCCGATGGATGGCGGTCGAGGCATTGTACTTGAAGCTATTGGTCAATTGGCCCATTACATATACTATTTCACTTATATTCAGGTCGTGTATTAGTAGTACCTTAGATTGAGGAATACCACAGTTGCTCTGGGACAACGGAGTCTTCAGCATATATACTCATTAGCTGTTGTTCTGGTTCTCTTGCTCGCAGAAGGAGGAATAAGTGATAGATATGTAAGTATATCGCATCTAGATGTTGTAAGAAAAACGTTCCTATTCATTTTTATCGCAACTTTGCTTGGCCAGAAGCCATTTGTTGATTGTTACTTCTCTTCTTCTTCTTCTTCTTCACAAAGTTTTCCCCTTAGCAAGTTCTTCAAAGCTTTTCATTGAATCAAATGTCAAATCCCTCCATATTTATTGCTGGACGATATAAGTACTTTGAGTGAACGTGTTGAGGGTAAAGTCTAGGTAAAAAGGTTTTTTGCAAAGTTTGCTTTCATCATGAAATCATCAGATGATGTAAATGTCAGAGGCATTATTTTGTTTTATAGTCTCACGCAGTCTATACCCGTCGTCACTATTTTTGAGAGGTCTTGTTGGTTATAAACGTCACATACTTTGATCACAAAGGTCGAGATCCCCTTGTATATAATATTCAGGATAAGGATGTTATCCAACAGGCGGAGGAACTTCTCTCTCACCCCTCAATGGGGGAATACGTTAGAAAAAGTCAGTCAGACAAGTGCATAGATAAAATAGGACATTATCATCTCCTTGCCTTTTTAACTTTAATCTTTACCTCTACGATGCGCTCCAGGGCATCGCTGGCCAAGCAACTTCCTTACTGTACTTGGATATGCGGATCAGTAAGAGTCGCATTGTCCCTCAATTGTCTATCCTCAGAACTTAGCTTGAAATGTACGCGGAAAGGTAATGTATTGGGTTTTTTTGGTTTCTTTGATAGCGAGTTGTATTTTGTTGGAACGCCTTTGTATAATGGATAATATCAAAAGAGGATCTGTGGCACTGTCAAGTATTTTTTACTTATTTCACTTATTATGTTCAGCTTTTATCTATTTAATTTCCATTAAGTTACGATGATTTCCATTAGGCATATATGTATATGTATCTCCCCGTGGATGCTTTGGCATTTACACATTGATATCTAACTTTAAAGCAAAACATACGTTCGGATTATGGATTGAATGTTTGCAACAGTACAGGCGCACCATAGGACCCTGTAGTCCTATGACTTCATTTAACTAGTCTCATTGTGTATCAATATTGGGCCACCTTGCCCCGAAGGGGCTTAGCTGTATAGGTGCCCAAAATATGCGCTGCACGATTGATTACCCTGTAGCTGATAATTCAATCAAGAATGTGTGGGGTTTGAAGGTTATAGAACATTCTAGAGTTCATTGTTCTTACTCACGCTGCAAACATATATGTTATGAGATTAGGGTTGGAAGTTTATGCCTAAAAGCTGTCATCCATCAAAGGAAATCTAATGATTGTCGTAGCATGCGAAGGTTTCCGGGAGGATCATTGACTAAATTGTTTTTCTTAGTCACATGAACATATTAGAAACTGTATCGAGTTGTAGATCTATACTGTGTCTGTTACAGACTCTTTCCGGTTTTGATATTTTTTAGGACAACATGCGGCACATTCTTGTATAATCCAATTAGAAAGGAGTAACAGTTTCATATACCGCCTGTATGTAATATATTCTATTTGTCTTTATTTTCCACTATGGCACAGCTAAAGAGGAGAATTAAAATTGATATATTAAAGGTTGGTGAAATTCCAGACTCTTAGATATTTAAGGTTACATAGTATACACAAATAAGAATGACAATGAATATCATTATTAAATGGAGTTCATACGTCTCCCATTATCTTAATTCCAACTTTCAAGTCAATAGAGGTAAAAGCAATTGTCTCACACACAGAAAAGTATGTCGGAATTATGACAAGCATCTTCACAGAACACATGTGGCAATGTAAACTACGTTCTATTTCTAGCAGGTGCCTCAAATTGCTCATGTGCCTGGTATCTACCTCTAAGTCGCCTTGCATTGGTGGGACAGAGGTCTTAGTGCACAATCTAGGGAGGGAGGCTAGCACGCGCTCCCCAGAGCGTTAAATAATAGAGCATGAGCGATCAGACCATTCCATCATCGCACTGCCTGCTTTACGTTTTTAGGGTCACACTCACAAGATGAATGAGGCGAACCCATGTAGTCAAATCACACCTTAGACTGCCTAAAAGAACCCGCTACTAAATCACTATTAATGGTCGCTGGACGGGTGATCTACGTCAATCAAGTTGGAAAGTAGGAGAGCATAGGTCCATGAGAGACTGACACATTTTTGGCCTGCGCCTATCCAAAGGTGCTTTCACAGGTACTCGCGGCGCGGACGAGATTTCACGAGATGCTCATTGAAGGGGAATTATCCATGATGGCTTCCCTTTAAATAGGCGGAATGGCAAGAATGGAGGAGATATCTGAGCTTGTTTGGGGCATGCAGTACTTTTCGAGGACTGCTAAGAGGGTATAGATTCTACCCTAAGGAAAACTGTTCATAAACGATTAAACATTAACTGCACGAGATACATGTACGTTGTTGTTGTTGAAAAGCGTTATTAGCTGATTAGGCCTACATTTAAATTTTAATTTACATAAAATTATGAAAATACACATTTCTGCTAAGCAAATATAAGTGTTCAATATATATCATATTGTTCACAGATCCAGTTCAATGTAACTTATAATTTACATGTTATTATACATTATTTGGACTATTAAGTATGCACTATAGTTATATTGAAAGCAATGTTTTCATTTTGTTTCTACACACCTTATTGTAGAAACACACACATATCCAGCCATTATTCTAGCTAGGCAAACATAGCTCAAAAACGCGTGTTATTAACAGCCATCAGCCTCCCTTCACACGAAGGCTCGCCAAATCAATGAAAAACGTTTTCGCAGGATCGCGAATCACAAACTGCGAAGCAATCTTGAAAGCCACCTAAGTCGACAATCTCTCGCCTCTAACAAATTGAAATTTCGATCGAAATCTGGTTTGCCAGCAATCTCTTGCAGGCTGTCGTTTAAGGTTACAGCTAATCGCATGTAAACAGAGCCGATTCTGAATATCAGTTCTTGATTTGACAAACTCGGCTGACACTTTCAGTGCAGTTGAGAATCGGAGTTTAGCAAGTCTCTTACCCAGAGATCGGATGACTTCTGTGCTTGACAGGAACATGACTGAGCAGGGAGAGTTGGTGTGTTATGCCCCATATCAAACATCAGTGACAGTTGTGCATATTACCCTTGGCTAATGAAATTTAATCTTGAAATAGGCCAGGAAAATAAACAGATGTCCCAATAACCCATGCTTTGGTACATGTTGGAAGACCTGGAAAAGCGTTTTTCAGAAACTTGTAAACCAATTTGAGCAGGGTTTCAAATAAAGAACCGCTGCAATTCAATGCTTCAAAACGGATAAGTTAACACCATTCCTATAGTTTCCAGCATTGAAGTTCTCAAATGAGTTCTTTCTAGAGTATTGATTTGACTGAACTACATCATATGTGCGGAAGGAGGAATATATACGGTGTGTAGATGATAATTAAAATCAAAACCCCAAGTGTATTGTCTGTCAACTGATAATCTGAAAACTGTAAGCTATTTCCTGATGTTATTAGACTCTTGAATACAAAAACCAATTAGACAGGAATTATGGATTGCATGTCCCAGAGCCTTTAGGTATAGCTTGCAAAATTATCTTCAAATCTGGAACTAAAATTAGTTTTGTAACAAAAACGCCAGTTAGGAGACCAAAAGATAAATTAGAAAATTAAAATTGTTTGTTACAAAGAAATAAATTCTTTCCTTCCTTAAACGCCGGTCATTGGAGAAACCCAAACCCAGCTATGGACCTAATTTTAATTTTGAAATGCTTTTTTGTTCAATTAATGTTTCAAGAAGCATCTTTATAATCTACCTTCCTGGGAGAAATGACATACAGGGGCTATATTTGAGAGCATGTAGTTGGAGGAAGACACGTAGGTTTTGCCGATTGAGGAATTAGGGATGTATTTGGAAGCAGAATTCCTCCCTCTAGATTTTCCTGACCCTTCTCTACCGCTCTTATATGAGGGAATATTATGTAGAGCAAAGTAGGATGGAGTCCTTGTTCCTAGAAGTGCCCCCAGTAACCCCACAAACAACCGACATCCCCGATTCTACACATATTTCTCCGGCTCGTTTCACTAACCTTTATTATGAGGGCCTAAATAACCTCCTAATGTAACGGACACGAAAACAATCATACAATGAGTGCAAAGTTTATTATGTACGGAAAATGGTGGACAGAAGGGTATCAGCTAATGAGGTATCAGCAAATCTCTTGGCTTAATTTTTCGTAGACGTTTTTTTTATCATTAAAGGAAAGTGAAACGTTATGATTAGGAAATAGGAGCAAAATTACCTAACATCTACTTCACGTGAACGATATTTAATCCTAGATCGCCAAAGACACTTCCGATTAGAATCTCGATCATGATACCACTTTTTAAAAAAAATTCTAGATTAATGTTAGCACCATAAAGGCAGGAGAAGTATGCCTTTTTTTAAAAGAAAAGATGCATTTCTCGCTTTGTCCCTCATTTACTTGTCCTATAAAAAATATATGCATTATTCTTGATGGATACTGACGACTAGTCGTACGTAAACAAGGTGAGAGGAGAATAGGTGTGGGCGGAGCTTTACATGTATTTCTGTCATGAGATCAACTTATGCAACACGCAAGTGTCAGTCTGCCCAACTGCAAATATATATAATCTGCAAAAGTTTGCATTGATCGGGGGCAAACACATCTAGAGCTTGATTGTTGTGATGCAAGAGGACTCTATTGAGGCGGTGGGTGTTTATGTAGAATTTACCTATAGTCTGTACTCAATTATGTTGACCCTGCGCGCTCAATTAGCACAAAGAAAACACGGACATACGCCCTGACATACCAATAATGAAAACCGAACCCATATAACACCAATCGATTTGCCATCTTGGATAAGCAAGCATGGATATGTTAGTCCAGATGACCAAGAGGTAATAATCCCTTTAATCTGTGCCGACACCGCTATTCCAGATTGTGTTGTGTTTGTGTGTCTTATCCGCCTCTACGAGTGGGAATTTGCTAGTGAAGGATTAAGTAAGATGTATGACGTGAGTTACTCGAAGTAGCTCAAGAACAGATGGTCAATAACTAACATGTTGATAAGTCGGGATGTCAGCTCATGACAAGGGGTATCTGCACAGTATCAGTACCTCTGAGAATGGCCTTGCCTCTTGCCAATTAGATGATTTTAATATCCAGTTATAAGCAAACTGCTTGCTATAGAACTACTCCAGCGGCTAAAGCATGAAAACAGCAGTTATCTTTTATATGACTGATGTTGTATTCATTCTGGCCATAAACATCGATGAATGTTTAATCAGTTCTGGGTATGATTTCACTTAGAACAAATATGTTGAAATATGTCGCAATTATCTCTTGCAGTTATGGTGTGGATTCTAATTCTAAGTGCATGTCAATCTTCCAAGCATCATCACTTTAACCCCCAAACACAAGAGAGATGGCAGTTTGAAGCAAATACTTAAAATAGTCTAACTTTTAATGATTAAATAAGATGAAATAAGACTTTAAAAGACGGATGAATTTTTTTTTCTTATTAGGAGTATTTATCATTTTAATTTATTAATTAAGGAATGTAAATATAAAATGTTGATTGATAATTATATAAGGTGTAGGGAGGAGCAGTACAGACAAAAGAGGGCTAGAAATGTGGTGGGGTCAAGAAAATAAGTACGTGTCTCCGCCATTGTGGGAAGATCTCCAGGTGTCAGCAATGAGCCGCCATTCTGTCATGGCCGCATGACCCGACAATATCTGGACGTCATAATTTCATAAATTTTCATAAATAACACATGTGTGGGTACCTGAGCATGTCCATTATTACATTCCACACGTTAGCTAGAGTGTGTCATTGTCATTCAGCGCAAGGGTAATTTTCAAGAAAGCCATGTCATCCTCACATTCCCGTCCTCAATTGAACTTGCAGAAAACTCCTTGCTTGTGTATTATATCCTCCATTGTTGGGAATCCCTGTGTCCTGTTATTGGTTTGACTTTAGTGCCAGCAGGTGTATGCTTGTGTATATAGACTAGAAATCCTCCCCATAATTACCCCAGCCGACACCTCGATTTCCCCGATCATAATTGCAGTATAAAGATTCATAAGCTAACGATAAAAGCATCCGTAGGAGATTAGATGAAAGAAGAGGCGTGAGAAGAAAAGAGTTATGGCTTCAAGGAAGTATGTCTCGCCAACTTATTCGATTGCATTATCAATAAGATGTCTCACCGTGAGTCCCAGGTTACAATATTGCCTCATGTTCGGAAAGATAACATATATGAACTCAGGTGTGATATCTATATTATACAATGATAATCTCAAATCTCGATAGACAGAAAAGGGGATGAACACTATGGCAGATTAGAATGCTGGTCAATTAAATAAATAGTGCAAAGAGACATTCAATACATTTCCATTTCTGCTATGAGATATGGTAATGATTAATCAATAGACAATTCTACAAACAACAAAACATTCGAAGGCACATACTAATTGAATAGAGACATCTTACCGCTGTATTTCAAAACACAATCTAAGATATATGCGAATGTTAGTTATGTATATAACATCTTTCTCAGCATAAAATTTCGCATGTTATATCTCACTGGATATAACATGGCAAAGCTGATGTTCCAGTGCTAATACATAAAAAATGTACTGACGTTCCATTGTCATACTCTAGCATATATACCCTTGCCTTTCCCCTGGTTAAGCTTGGCCATCTTGTGAGGAATGCTTGTTTATACCACTCTATTCCTGGGACCCTTCTGCCTGAGAAAGTAAGTCAGTAAAATAAGGACACACTTGACATGTGTACTTGCCCTGTTTTCAAGACTGATTGACATCTATAGATATCGGACACCCCAGTCCTTAAAATGGTTGATTGATTTTTGTATTGGTTTATTGAATTTAAATTGTTTTGTTGATTCATCGATTCCTACGATTAAATGTCAATATTTATTTAGTGTACTTCTTCCCTCTTAGTTATTATGCTCCTTCCAGAGTAGCAGTTCTATGCACTGATTGAAGTGGTACCTGTGTGGTTTGTTTAGGAGGTAATTAAAACATTAGTCAGCCTTTTGCTACAAAAATATGAATGGAAATTCCTGAGACCAAAGATGAGAAAACAGATTCTTTTTAAATAACTATAACGAAAACAGCTATAGGCTACCAGGCACAAGTTCCATAATGATAAGTTTCAACTATAGGTAAGGTTTTAACTTTGTTATTTTAGAAGAACTTTGTTGGCAGATTAAGTGTTACATATATTGGCTGTGTAAGTGGTCTTCGAATTCCTTGATCTGAGCTTCTAGATGTTCCACATCTTGCAAGTCCCACCCTAATGGACCTGCGGCCATATGTCTAAGGATTCAAACCATGCCTTTGATGTCAAAGCGGGACCTTATGACTAAAGTCACGCTGATGCCCTTTCTCGGATATCCTGCTAGAAACACGATCCACTCCCTCCATTCATCCTCCTCACTAGTCTTACATAGATTTATATATCAGGTTTTAGAGAGCACGGCATAATGGGACTGCATTAAAGTTGCACTCTCAACTAACATCGGTCAAAAACTAAAGATCTTTTCATTTTTATCCCGTTTATATCCAACCCATCTAAAAGGCATTTAACCAAAGTTTTGGAGAGTTTTATCCGGTTGCTTTTGCTACAGGGCTTCATGAATTCATAAATTTCGGGGGCCCGCCGAAAACATTTCTGCTGTGGCTTCACTTATCATCGCTCACTAGCAGCTATTCTTCTCTGGTCGATTTGACTTCGAATCCTTGTACACAAATAAAAAAGCTGCAGAATATTAATAAATCCCGTCCCATAAGTCATAATATCAGCAAAGTTGACTACTCCGTCTTGATAGCAGAGAAGTCAGCTTTAAAATGCAGGGTGTGTTCATTTGACTCGGTGTATAACATTTAGAAGTGACATACTAGCGGCAAACGAGGAGTCTAAATGGGCCCGCCTTTGGTCCATTACACCTGTGTGAGTAGGATGAAAGCCACTGGACTAATTCAGGTGTCAAGATACAGATCCATCACCAGGAGACCTCTGGCGACGTCCTCAAGCAACTCCAGCACAGCTGCTCCCGTGAAACCTTGCATTAGGTCACCATCCTTGCGATTATTTTTGCCCATTATTTTCACCAGTTGTTTCCATCAGTCTTGTGTTCCTTTTCCCAAGCATTCGAGTAAGAACGATAGCCGTGAGCTCCTACTCCTCAGACGATGGAGATCAATAAAAGTACAAGCCAACGCATTACCGATTAAATTGAGAAATAACATTATAGCGCTGGCCGGGTTTATTTCTAACACAACAGTTTTCGTTGTTTGAAAGGAGCTCCATTTTGAATACGATAACATATTTCGAAATGCTCATTTAACGTTAGGAGCCAAGTAAAATCGTGCATCATCATAATACTTTAGACACTATCAACAACTATGGTCGGTCGCTCATAGTTCATTGCTTGCTCTATATTTTTCTTTTCTTCTGGGTGATATCTATATATTCCACAGACACTCGCGCCGAGGAAAGATTTAAGGAACCAGGTCAGGAGATGCCAGAGCTAGGAAATTGTATCTCTATCAACATGAAACATTGTACTGTCACTTTTTTCCTATGCCGGTGATGAACGTGAAACTAGTTTGGTCTGGACTAATTCCGCTCGTATCAGCTTTTCTCAGAATACCCTGACATAGATCTATACTACATAAGATAATTGCCCACCTGTATAGATCTATATCTATTTCTACTATAGGGTGACAAATATGTATCGACATCACAATACAATTACTATATACGTGTCGTACCCCATAGTGAAAGAACAAAAATCGTTTTACGTTTTGTGTTGAGTAGGCTTTTAAAGACGAATGCACTATAGGTGATATCTTGTTCTATTATGTTATAAGATAGAGTTATATGTCAAGTATAATTTCCAGGTAAAGTCTGTTATCTTGAAATCTTTCATAACTAAGTTAAGACAGACCCTTGATGAGAACAGATTGTGATAACGAAACCGTCATTTGCAAGTATTCATTATTTTTATTTGAAAGTGTAAGTATTCATTATTGATTACTTGTATACATGAGTAAAATCGGAGAAGAAAATGTGTCCCTTAGATGTTTGCGCTTCCATCATTTCCCCACTCATTTCACTCTAGTATTTGGTACGGTGTAAATCCTTAGAACAACCCAAAGCAAAATGTATTGAAATATCCCTGTGGTTAATTTGTGACCTCAGTCCTAGTCTCTGATCTCCTAGGCCGCTTCTCATCCCTCACATCCTTCATACCTTTTGTATCGATTCGCTGCTTGAGTAGTAATCAAAGTACAATTTTTACAAGCTCTTTCAAAATGGTTAATGGTCAACGTATAATGACATCGATTCACGTGATATTGACGTTGAAACCCGCATGCAAAATTAAAGCCATCGATAAAGTTGCAGACTAGGGTCTGCTCCTCTTAAAGTTCTTACCTCTACATCTGCCAAGATGGCTTTCTGCAACTGGACTGACCTACAGTGACTAGGAGCATCCCGTTAGATTCAACAATTACGCATTGCTTTTAGAATGTTCCCATAGTTCTTTTTTTTCAAGGGCAGAGCAAGTAATTAAATCAATACTTCAATGATTATTTGATGGGAGGATATTTATTGCATCGACCGCTCCCCATGGGAAGGTATGATTGTGGAGTATCCATCCTGGATTATGAGGATCGAAGGTGTTTCCTCTTCAGCTTCTACTTTATATCTTCCCTCTTCCTCATCCATTTTGATTTTTGATATACTCGTAAACGAAACATACATCAAGCCTATGGAGAGGCTGGGCAATGTCGATTACAGCCTAAGAGGATATTATTTATAAATGAATTGCACTATATGCAACCTGGACCTAACTTTAGCTGGAATGTTCTATGTATGTTCCTAACATGTGTTATGAACGTTTTGTGGCTGGGGAAGAATAAGAAGTGAAGAGAAGACATGATTTTAAGACCGTTATTTTTCCGTATGTTTTCAGGAACATGATGTGGATTACCCATTGCCTCTGCTAAGTCGTGCTAAGTTGGAGTATTAGGCGTTAAATGCTGGATTCATTGGATTAAGCTGTCTCGGTGGTGGTTGCAGTGGCCCCCCACTGAAGACTAGCCTACTCATGTTGTTCCTCATCCTTACTCACCGGTCTCCAAGTCGGATTAACATCTGTTGTCGGTAAGTCCACCTTGTTACTTGTAATAAAACATTTTTCGCATAATGATGTTTGTTCAAGGGCGTCACTTCAAGCAGGGAAATGGCGAAATAAACGCCTCTGGCTTCCTACATCTTCACTTACGTATACCTATAATTATATGCACTCATAACAAGGATTTGTGTAAACACATACTCATTATAAATATACCACTTATCTTATCTTATATGAACTTTAATTAGGTCTACTTTCCACACATTAGTTTCCATTTGCCAAATTATAAAGTTCAATTAAAAGATCGAAGTTATAAGTATGATAAAGTGTAGATTGTTGCAGCGAGTCCATCAATGTTAGAGATATATGAATTCAGAGTAACTACCTTATACATCTTTCTCGACAATTATAGCCATATGGACCGACAGATATTATCTATGACCACAGAAAGGTTTAGCTGAAGATGTCCATATTTGAATATTTCTCGAGTGCTCTTGACTTATGAAGTGCTACCGGCCATTTCTGCCAAATGCTTCCATTTCCTCTCGGACCATCCACTTCAAATCGAATCACGACCGTAGTGGTCAAAACACGGAGAGGTGAAGCCACACCTTTTGGACCCATGGCTTCCCTTGTGGCTTCTACTGAGCCAAGGTGGCCGTTCTCGGCCAAGCCCCGAGGGACTGCCGGCCAGGATTGGCGTAATTTACGGTCTATTGGCCCCGCCTGATAGATATGGCAGTCATTCAGCAGTCGGCAGGACGTCTGCGAGGACTAATTGAAAGGCTAGCGAGCAACAGTGGGGGAATGTGGCTTAGCTAACAGCGCTCTGCCAAGAAGCCCTGACCTAGCCTGACCCTTCTAACTGTAAGCTTAAACTCTTCTTATCCAGATCCTGCCAACCCAGAAATTCAATAAATTGTGTGCGATAGTTGAGGCCCGCAAGAAGAGCGCTTAGTTCTCGTGGGCAACGTTGGACAACAAAAAGTCTTGGAATATTTTGTTCGGGCACTTAGTGGACGACACCCACACTTCCCTTTTACTCCCTTAGAAGTCCCACTTCTACAAATGTAGTTTCACTGTATTAGTGATAGCACTTCAAAAGGCCGAACGTAGCATACAGTGAAGAGACATATATTAACTGAGGCATAGGGAAGTTGATGTTTAAGCCGATATAGCTGAATTCTACTTATGATTTACCCTGGAAGGATTTTCTCATGTGTTTTGACATCATATTTGACGACAACCTTTTTAATGGCATCATTAAAGCCCTGCAAAGTATCTTTCCTCCTTCGGGATATCTGCCCCCGGAGGATAAGAAACTAATGATTCTAAGAACGCCTATACTAATGGTGTATTTTGCCTATGACAGCACCGCGTTGTAATCCGATATTTTTGTAATTGCAGGATCGAGTCAAGAACATTTCATTAAAGAATGAATAAAATGGTATACGCATCATCTGTATTTTAGGCCTCTTTATTTCGAGTTTGCTTTAAGGTTTATAGTAGCATGACTCAAAAGGAGAGATCGGGGAGGGTAGGTAAGTCGACCCAGTAGTATTGTTGAGAAAGTATCTAAATATAAAACGTCCGATTAGTCTAAAGGCTCGGTCTTGAAATCGCGAATTCATATCCAATCGTGTTGTCCCAAAGAAGGGATAAAAAGTATATAATCCGGTATATAAATATATACCAGTATTCTAGTTGATTAAAGGTCTTCCATTTAGGGCTCTCATGGTATGTGGCGGGGAACTCGACTATTGACGATTTTCCCACACATAACAAAAGTCCCTTAAAACTAAATCTCGTTTGTAACACTCTATAAATCTTCTATACACGATAAATAACTCGCAGTTTGAGCTAACAATCTTGTTCAATCGTAAAACACATTAGATTTAGAAATATTAAATTGGAATGGATACATTGAAATAGAATTCTGTAAGCAATTTGCTTGATCCTGTCAACCCAACCGATATGTTTCTGGTCAAACCTTACGAAGAGTGTATTTCTATCCCATGCATGTAAAGGCAGAAGGGGATATATGTCCAATCGTGACCTCTACATAAATGTTGTGATAATATTTATGTTCGTATCCAGCATTTTGTAAAACAAACCGAACCGCTTATTTGGGAATAATATATATATATATATCTAGCCCTTGTATTAATCCTAGCATTTGGTATCATACCAGCAATTTCGTACACATGTTAGAATTCCTGTTTTGTAAACACAGCTACAAAACAGGCGACGCTTAATTCTCCTTAACCTCGATTTATTACAGACCCCCAACCCTTATGTAATTGCGTAGGAGTAAAAGGATATTGAAACTTTCCTCCCAGCATTATTCTTCTCCCTAAAACATCTGCGCAGCTTCTATTTTAGGAAGTACCGACTCTATAAGACATATAATCAGTTGCTCTCCTTGAAATGGGATATTGACACGCGAATTGGGCATGTTTCGCTTGACATCCTCGCATGAAAATGTTATGGGCAGAATAAATTGGAAATGCAATTTAGAGTTCTAAAATTAGCTTCGTAGTGGCTGAGTGTGGTACCCTGGACAGAGAACAGGCAAAACTTCATACCACTTCTATTAGTTTCTTCGTCAGACAAACCTGACCATATCCAACGCAGTTGGGTATTTTATATTATGTATCTATAGAGCATAAATTCCGTGGCCATTTGTATATATCACAAATGTTCATAATATTGTGCCACTAGAGAAAATGAACCTATTACTCAGTAACAGATCTTATAGCGGAACTCCACTATAGGTAAAAAACGACACCAACAGGCAAAAACGGCTGCGACGAATTTTTTGCGACGAAATATCTAATCAAGTTAGATATTTTGCAATTGTTGGCAACAAATAAATGTGTTGCCAACAACCTATTTTACCCCCTCATCCAATAGAATTTTTAGTCATATTATAGGTGACGTATTTTATAGCGGAACTCCACTATAGGTAAAAAACGGCGCCAACAGGCAAAAACGGCTGCGACGAATTTTTTGCGACGAAATATCTAATCAAGTTATTTTACCCCCTCATCCACTAGAATTTTTAGTCATGTCGAATTTTCCGAATTTTTAGAAATGTCGGCGACGAATTTTGCCTGTTGGCGCCGTTTTTTACCTATAGTGGAGTTCCGCTATTAACAGTAGCATATCCTTATAAAACTATCTCTATATAGAACAATCAACATACATTGGATAATTTTATATAACAGCGAAATCCTATGAATTTATAATCGTGGAAAGATGTAAAAAGAATCCATCTTTTAACTTTCTACGTGAGCACTAACAAAATATACTAAACACCTATATGCACCCAACAAATATTACAACGATAGTGAAATGACCCCGGAGAGTCAAAGAAATACTTGATATTTCAGTACAAAAGCGAGCTCTGATTTCACAAGGAGAATGGTACCCGAGGGCTAGGACATTGATTTTAGTTGGAGACAGAGAAAAGACTATCTAAGATGGATTAGGGATGGGGTTGCTCTCGATGGATGAATAATCCCTTTACATTACCAGGAACAGCGGATGTGAGCTGCCTTTAACACCTTGCCATGAATTGTTGTGAGTCACTCGTTGAATACAGGAGGGACTCAGGTGCTAGAGGAGGGCGTTCGCCTCTGGCATTTTATTGAATGAATTGCTCAGACAGTCAGTGTTGATAGGGGGAGATAAGTCGGGAGAAGATCCTACAAGTGGCCATCACTCAAAACATGAAGGCAAGGATGGTATCCAGTTCAAAAACAAAGTAGTGGCAATGGTTGGGGAGGACCGCCCAGTGGCAGATAGACGCTTCTAGAGAGCGGAGCCTCACGAATTGTCCCTGAATTGACATACTTATTTGATTGCTTCATGACTTCCTGAAACAAAACTTAACTAATATAGTAATCCAGTAAATGGTTACTAAATGGTTAATGCATTGGTTATTAAGGAAGTTTTGTTAAATTTGCTTGGAAAGCCGAGAAGATTATTTGTACGATAAAATGCTACCAATAAAAACATAAGCATAATAAATAATGTCAATTGATAATTCAAGCAAAGCTTGGCCAATCAGGCATTATGAACTCTGGCACAGTACAATAATGCTTAATTATTTATTAAATGCGTATGGTGTATATATACTATAAGGGACATCGATTGTCTCAAACGTATGTAATAGCAATCTGGCCTCCTTATTCCTTTTCCTCGATTTACGATGTTTTGTTATTACAATCTGTAGTCACACACCTCCACATGTACATCTGAAATACCTACCCCTAGGTGCCATATCTTCTCATGAAAGTAAACACCAGGACAATTATCTGCACAAATGATTTGATAACATACATAGTCAGTTCTTTTTCATATCTGGCATGATAAATGATTACGTAGGAACACATGTGGCTTAATAAATAAATGACACGAGCACTGGGGGCATATAGAGTTATGTTGTAGCTACGGACTGCATTGTTATAATTTAGCTCTACTCTTTTTAAGCTAGTGTTTGTAACAAACCTGAAGATTAGAATTAAATGTCCTTAAGGGTTCCCTTCCAATGGCCTTTAAACGAATAGAGATTGATAGTCAATGAATGAAATGACAACATCTAAATAGAATATAGAACCATCCAAATTTAATATTTATTCTTTTATTGGGAACATTTTAACGCATTATAAAATGAATATCTTTCACCTCAAAACAGATGTAAAGATGTAAATTTGTTTTGTGGATTACGGTCTTTACTGTGCTATTCACCTTATTAATCTATACTTTCATGAAACACGTATTTGGTTCATATGTTTGACAGATTTGAGCAGTCAGAGGTTGAACAAAAATATGAAGGTCTGATGTAGGGGTAAGGCTTATTTATAAGTCAACAGTTGGGTTTCCCCACCGTTAGAATTCCACAGGCCGATGAAATAAGGAAAACAAGGGCGGAGTCATTTTTGAACAAGTTGTTTTTCTCTTGATTAATGTGAAGAAAGTTGATAAAAACCTTGAGCTAATCCAGCCAACATCAAAGCAGGCCTCGGCCGAATGAAAGATTAATAACAAAATAAGGCTCATCCCGATGCATTAATCATTAGACAGTTTCTTTTTTAAAGAAGGGATAAAATAAAAATATGCACATGCCTGTGGAACAAGGAATGATGCAAAATAGTTTCTCTTTGAAAGGAGCACTTGAAAAGAAACACCCCGGGACAGTAGCTTCTGAAGAAACAGGGATGCAGTTTCTGTTGAATGGGAACATCTTTCTTCGACCACACATTGCCGAGGTAATTTATTCAAGTCCCCCTCATATGACAAGTCATAAAAACAGAGTATAAAAAATGCATACCATGTGCGGTATCTATCACCTCTTGGTGTTTTTCTTTATTCATGAAACATCAAGCAAGGATAGCACTAGCGTTTCATAATATGATGTTGGTAATGGCACGGCTACACAACCACCACCTGCTAGCGCTAGAACGTTATATAAAGGGAGAGAGAAGGGTCAAATCCATATCCTAAATATACCAGAACGTAGGATAGGCCATATCCGAGCAATCACAAATGAAAGATTGTCCCTCTTCCTGCATTTATGTTCGCACAATTGGGGTTTTACTTAACATAAATAAAACAGTGTGGGGAATAGGATAACTAGGTATTTTACTGAAGTGGTGTCATTATCGCATCTTATCAATTGCCATTACCCAGAATCCGGTTCATCATTACTTAATGTGCCCTGCCGTACTTGATTATATACAAATGGTAATTGAAGGAATAGCATCTGTGAGATAATGATATACTGTGTAATTATAGTCAGAAGCTGTGAGGATATCTTGTTTCCTAAGTTAGTAAGTGCTATTGGTTACTCATGACTAGCTGAAAGTTGAGAAGAACCTTCATTTTATTACTTAAATACTACTGAATACACCTTTATCCCTACCATACCCAAGTCTCAATTTATTGATTATAATAGTTATAGCACCACATCATATATATAATAGCTTTATTGAAGTACGTAAGGTGTGAATTGACTACTAATTACGTCTACACGAGTCCATCAACATAACTAAACTGAATGAGGGGGTCACATGGTTATAAAATTTCAGACGTTTCTTCATCGTTCATTTGATATAGTTATTTTGTAATAAAATGAAGCGAAACCCAGCTTGTTACATTAAGTACTTGTCTTCAGATCATTTTTTTGTCAACTAAATCAAGCGAATGCCAGGTTCGTTGAATTGGGCCATCATAATGAGAGAATGACATGGAAAGGAAATTGAGGTCTTGCCCCCTAAGGGTATCTTCATTAATTTCTCAAATAGGAGACAACCATCTGTCATTGACAACATTAAATTGTGCCATCCAACTTGCGTAAGAAAATATTTACCGCTCGGCCTAATTCTACGGAATAACTTGTAGACCTATTTTCTTCAGTGGGTACTGCGTAGAAGAGGTCAACAAGTTTGGTGGGAGAAAACTGTTATGTCCAAATCATTTGAGTCTATGGTAACGCTCGGTATGATACTTTATCGATCTGTTCCCCCAAGAGCTACTCAAAATACAGATATTTGACAAATCTATGCTAAGTTTAATTATTTACTTACACAAATTAAGTAGTTAGAATGGCTGTTCTGTTCTGCCCCACACCCGTGACCTTATTTCTTCCTTCCGCCTCCTTCTTGACTATGTAATGTTCATATTGTATTTTATTTCACCCCTCTTGGGAGTTGCCCATACCTTCAACATTGTATCTCCCGCTCAGTGGGAGCGGGTGATAACATGAAAATTACCACGCCCCCGACTGATACAACAAATTGTTTTGATTTTGCGGAACTCATATTATCGCCCACTCGATCGTTTTACCGATTTTCTCTGGAAATACTACAGCTAGGAACTTAAAATGAAATGTTCAATCGAATAATCATATATTTCATTCATTAAAACCATGTACGGGGTGAAATAAATATGGAATCAACCACGGGTTTGGTGAGTTGATTTTTTATCCATCTCGGTTGCGGAGGGAGACCTCGGGGCTACGCTACGCTCCGCTCCTCTGTCTCCCCCCGCAACCTCGATGGATAAAAAATCAACTCACCAAACCCTAGCTAGCTTCCATCTATGTACTTTTGCTCGACATAAAGTATGAATTATTCGTATATATATTTATTAGCACGTACATTTGGCTAAAGAAAGCCACGCACTACTCTAACATAAAATGTTATGTTAGATACCCCATTCTTGTACTCTTGAAATGTATTTACGGATAAACCAAAATAAATAATAAATACGGGCCACCGTTAAGTCGTTGACTTAATGGTGGATTGTTACCTTTATTTTTTTTGTATAGCTTGAAACCCTCCCTATTCACGGGAGTTTAGACCCACCAAATGTATTCCCGTTCTGACAATAAAAAGTACCAACAACAACTGTGGTATTATTAATCAGCCTTCTAATTATATACAAAAAAATCTGTATTTCAAGACATAAATACAATACATGAAACATGGCTTGACCGTTGGTTTCGCAGATCTTCGTGAGACCATAACATAAAGTATAACATAATAGCGGTACATTATGTAACTGTTTGCTATATTTATTACAGTTTCACTGCAGTTATAACCCTAGGTTATGGGGCTACATTGTTCTACTAGTTTATGGTTAAAACTAATTTATTTGTGGACTAATATGGTCATTATACCGGTTGGAAATTGTAATTTTGATTTAGTTAGACCAACGATTATGTTCTGTACCCCTTAATGGTTGTCAATGTGAAGATTTAAATACAATTACTTAACTAGACAAACATGAACAATGAACAGACTATAACTAACGTATCTTAATTTACATAACAATAATGAGCTTATTGAGCTCTTGACAAGTACAGAACTATGTTGTATAATAATGTTATATAATTTGACTATCAGAGATTAGGATTAATCTTTTTATTTGACAGAATTTGTTATCATAGATTTCAAATAAACCCTTAAGTCACATAAAATATTGTATTCCGCACTCCCGCCCCCGAAAAAGTAATGTGTTTCTGTTAATAAGAGCGCGTGCGTCCAAAACTTAGGGAAATCTAAAATTTGATTAGTTTCGCTAAATTGTCCGTTTGTCTATTTTTTTACAAAAGGATTTGTATCTCAATGTTAAAAAGACATTCCTACTCGACTCTATGCAGTTAGCACTATATGATATGAAGGTGTAGAAAAGGAAAGTCGAAAAATCTGAATGATCTGATGTGAGGTCACTTCTTATTCGTACATACGTTGACTGATTAATCCTATGTAACCGGTTTGAATACCTTTCCATTAATGGTGAATAACGTCTAGATACATTTTGCTGTAATTAAATTGAAATTGTTTCGATCGATTAGGGTTGACTGAAATCTGACTTGACAGAAAGCTATGTAAAACATATGTATACCAATACTGGTGATGCAGGGGTATAGTTTAGCGAAACAATGTCCGGATTAACATTGAATTGGACAAAGTGCACACAGTGGGCGACAGTACTGTGTTACCCCAAATGTGGGTTACATTAATAAAATGTTTTTACCCTACTATACACAATAATAGATGTGACGGCTAGTGCATATATATAGCCAATCTCGTATTTCCCATTCACACACATCGATAGCTGCTATGCTCCCCGCAGTGCAAGCTAGAACTTTGGTAAGGTAAGTAAATATGAGCCTTATAAAAGATAAGATAATATGATTCTTTAGGTGTAACGTTGACAAAAAAGTGGTGAACCTCTCAAATTAAAGTTCTTCCAGTTTGTGTCCTGCTTGCTTACCTTATTCATAGTTCTGTGTTAGGTGGTGAGCAACCCAATTATATATGTTTCTCTTTTCTTTATTCGCGGGTATGATGTTTAGAATGTTGTGCTCATTGTTTTCATGTTCAAATTTATTAGTTTTATTTGATAATAACCATAACGAATCAAGCTTATAATTTATCTAAAATGTCAGTAAATTCACGAACCAACAAAGAGCGAAATGGAAAATCCATTGACAATACAAAAAGAACAAAATAATAGAACGTGAGACATTTTAAGGCTATATCATTTTTGTATTAAACATTGTATTTGGGATTGCCTGGAAGACCTACATAGCAGAAACTACTATCCAATTCTGATCTAAAATATCGATATATACTTCAAATTGATAAATTCAGCTTATATTGGAGTTTATATATATAGTTTCTATTTATATGATACATTGCTACGTCAATAAGGCAATTCTATCATGTCATTAATTCCCATCTTAGTCATTTATTCATTTGTACCTTCACAAATGTTACCACCATGACATGTCATTTATATACTGCATGGTTTCTTATAATTTGCCTATGGAATACAATGGAACAAAATACCAGGAACAAACAGTTAAGTGACTGTGTGAGAAGGCAAGAGAAGGAAATACTTGGCTAAAGGTTGGTCTGATCAAGCAAGAGATCCTTGACTTCTCCCAAAAATTCATGAGGATTGTAAATATTGTAGCACCTTGACCTGTAGGAAGCCATGGCCTGTTGTAAACGTAGAATGTGTTACATCAATAAATCAGTGGCTCCCTCATCGAGAGAAAATCACCTTCCATCACCCTGGATTAGAGTAGTGTGTGGGAGAGCAATTAATACCACTGTAAAGCCTCGCCCTTACACAATGCCTCCAATCTCTCTTTTAATCTGAGCAACTCTCCTTGTTCTGGTCCGCAACAATCACGTCTGCCTACTTGCCCAAATTCCAACAAGTGAAGTAGGTCCTCATCTCTTTGCAGACTAACGAGATATCATTTTGTTTAATTCATTGAGGCGCTGCCTGCCATATTTGATGTAGTTTTAGGGAAAATGGCTGGGAAAAGAAGCATCTCATTCAGGAGAAATCGAATTGCAAGGTATGAATAGCTGTGTTTTTGGATGTTTAATTGGCCTTACACTGAACTCATATTCTTGCCTCAGAGAGGCATGCGGTTGGGTTATTGGCGCGACCGCAAGCTCTGTGATAATTAATTACCTGCATGGTCCCTTTACAGGGACCAGGCGATGGCGCAAATGAAATAGAACTTGAAGTGGTCAGACAAGTGAGCGAAAGGGAGAAGGCAGTTTTTTCTCAAATAAAATATTTTGATTCGATACTTTTCCCCGCTAATTCACGAATTCAACCTAATGTCACTCGAAGTCATCCCTCTTGGAATGGATTAATTTATGAAGATGTCGCTGCTGAACAACGAAGTCAATAAATCCAAGAATTAAAGTCCAGCTCTGGCAAAAAAAATAAGCCTCGGGCTTTGTGGCCTTCGTTCCCCTACTCAGACCCCTTCAGAAACTGAGGTTAATGAGGCTATTTTTAACCGCAGGTTTTCAGAATTCTGATGTCGGTCGTCTGGAATTCACAGCGCAAATCCATCGATTGTAATTTCACAACTTTTCACATTCGGAATCGAAGTTAATTAAATACGCTAATTACGGTTCATTGTGCTTGCCGAAATAAAGGTTTTCGGGTGAGATGAAGATGGAGAGGTTGCCTGCCGATTGGTGATGACGACTCCCATTGATGCATGACTCTGCCTGACTTAGCAATGGTAACAACACACATTTAACTACCAATACAAATCAATGTGGCGGGTCTCTCGGAGGTCGGCGTTTCAACCCCTGGATCCATATTAGATCAATATCAGTAGTTACAGTGCCTGCGGAACCAGGCCACGTGACCCCCTAACGCCTGATATCTGAGGCGAACGCAAGGGGGCGGTTTAGTGAGTTTCGTGACGTCATACAGTCACCCCGATGACCCCCAAGGCATGAGTGGGTGCCAGTGTGTTGGGGGTGGGAGAGATAATAATCGGGATTAGTGCTATCTTATCGTAGACTGTCAGCCCACCGGTGACAAATATCTAAGACTCCCTAAATTGATACTGCTAGGGTCAGTGGCCATGCATATCCAACGGGAGTCCAATAATTGGTACATTCCGCCGGGAAAAAGATGTTGCTGAGGTTTAATGATCGTGGAAGCGAATACTTGGCCTTATGCTAGCTAGAAGAAGCTCTACTGTGGGCATCTATGAACAATCTATTGATTTCGTGCATCAAATACAAATCAACGGTCTGACATTCGATTTTATTTGAATACTTTCTATGCATATTAGCGGTAATATTAGCTGGTGACCTGCGAAATCTCACACATTGTCGTAAATGATAGTCTAGCGAATTCTCAGTTGTATTGATTATTCAAAGTAAGTTTATAACTTATAATTTTTTATATAAGAATAGATGCAAATAAAAACAATAAATTAATTGCATCCAAACTGGGCTTAAAACCCAGACATAGTTACATTTTGGTAGTCCTCTTAATGAAGTATTAAAGTAATTGCAGAAAATGAAATGATTAATCCTCCATGATGAAACCCCTAAAGACAGAAAGATAAAGGAAAACAGTTTTCCCTAATGGTCCTTGGGGATGACTTATCTGATTCGTCATAATAGAGGAGGACATTAATCTTAGACTTTCCAATTCGTATCTGATTGCAGTGATACTTTTAGACAAACAAATTAAACTGTTACATTGGGCTGATAACTGATTAAATGTGATTCATGATTGTCAATAAAATGGGGTTAATAAGTACAAAAGTTATCTAATGGTCTCAACAACCCTTAGCCAAACCTCTAAACAACCTTCTTAACAGAGTTTTCAATGAATTAGAATATTTTGATTATCGCTATTCTTCAAGCAGCTGGAGACCTGTATATCAGACAATCGAAGCGGATTGTGCGGTCTAGTTTCGTGCAGTACATATTGATTATCATTTACAGGTTATCACGGAAGCATGGCGGATCTTCTTTACTCTATCTGATTGCATGAGCACCTTTTGATCGCACGAGATAAGAAATATGGCGGGGGTACTTCTCCTTATAAAACCTTTAAAGGATAAGCTTTCCCATAAATAAACACAAAACGGTTCGTGTCTTAGCGCTTAGGGTCAGTCGATATAGGGTCAAGGTCGTGAATATAGAGGTCAAACAATCCTCTCTGAAAGCTTTGTGAGCAAAGGTGATTAAGGCCTTGGGTGCCGATCAGGGGAATAGATTGATACTCCTGTAATCCTCGTAGGGATTATGGCCAAGCCTTCAACTGCTCAAGAAAACCTCTCATCCACTGAGCAGCTCATGCTGGTGATATCAAAAGGTCTGCCTCCAGGCACGTGAGCGAGCTGAATGTGGGTTAGTCATGAGTTATGGACATCGGCGGCTAGGGTGGACACAGTAGCTTCTTTGTCATAATAATTGCCTCCCTAAAAGCTTCGACCTTGTATTGGGGGGGTTTCAACCTTCTATTGTCTTCAGTTTTGATGGTTTTGGGTCTCTTCTAGAGGCGAATTGAAGCAAGATGTTCTTTGGTACTGATATCTATCTCTCAACCTGTGGGGAAGTACCTAACATATAGTGAGTACCCTTAGGAGAATGACTTTGAAATTAGCACACCCACAGGCAAGCAACCCAATGAAACACTAAGGAAAATAATAATTTCTAAATTTAGTTTTCGAATTGTCTGCAGCCACACCGGTGTGTAGTTAGGTCCTGTTCAGGAATGGCTTGGAGTGTGTGTGTGTGGGGGGGGGGGGGGGAATAGTGCCCATGCATTCACATGGACAGGGTCTAGCTTTAGATGTCTATACACCTCAAAGCATAGACAATTTCCCAGATACTAGGAAGTTAATCCAGCCCACCAATGAACCATATTCTCCTTTAAAAAGACAGCGTCACATGTGTACTGGCTTTCAGGGGAGATAGTTCCCTTCTCACCCAATCAATTCTGCTTACATTATAACAATGGAAAGCTATTAGCTTCTTGTGACCTCCAGGATACTGATGAAAACATGGAGAAATCCAGGAGATGTACCTGTATAAAAAGAATAAATAAAAACGTATTCAAATCAAATAAAAATTTCAGGTCCCAATAGCTATTAATTACATTACCACGTTTGGACACATAGTCTCGTTCAACATTTCCTCAGCATGCAAACTACAAATGAAATAGTGGAAACATCAATCCACAGCTATACCCAACATGCGTTAGCTGATGTTTATACAAAAGTTAAAATATCACTAATTTACATGCAAGTGCATAGAGCTCTGAGAACGCATCTTTGAATATATTATTTCACTGGCACATCTCACCAAAGACATATCCCCATACGTTTTCTTGCATGCTAGTCATTGCAGATCTCTGTCTATCATGCCAATCTCTAATTATTACATACGTTTTCAGACTCTTGGTCCCCACCCCTGGTCCAGACAGTTATTTTAGATTCATCTGTACGGCAACATAATATCTAAACAGGTTATAATAACTTGACAAAGAACTTGAGAGCTATTTGAAACCTTGATGGCGACCTTAACCAAACAGAAAAAAAGTAGATGTCACATGAAATATTTCATTTCTGCCAGTCGTTGTCCTTGAATGTGAAGCAAATGGACAAATGAGAGTCAGGCTCATCTTCTAGCGACCTAGTGCATGCACATCCGTGATTCTAGCTGGTACAGTGTATAGAATTCCTGCTACTGGCTACTGTATCGTGATATTCCATCAAGCATCAGGCCGTCTCAAGGTCAAGGAGAGATAAAATCATTACCCCCACCCACACATCCTGCTCTCCTACAACCATGACCCGGTCCCCTTAGGGAAGCACCATCTCAAACCATATAAGCTTCCCCATAAAGGCCGATAAAGTGAGGCACTCTTATGGTCAGAGTTCTTCCTTCCTCTCTAAAGCAGAAGTCAAATGCAGATGGAGTGTTGTCAGTAGGAACTTTAATGAGTCCTAATTCATTCACTATTTGGGCTTGCTTCATATGCTTACATCTCCAAATAACTCATCGAAATAGAGTTTCAATTTGGTAAGTATATTTAGGCAGCAGTCCTTTGGGAAAGATAAGTCATACATTAATTGTAATATTTTGATTCATGAATATTTGTTGGCAGGCGAAGATGGAGCATTTCATGAGCCAGTCCATTGACATTTCCACAAATCTAGATCCTTCTTATGTTTTGTGTGGAAAGTAAAATTACATTTGGTTCCTTCGGATAAACCAATTACAGTCACGCATGGTTCTTTGTTACTTGGGTGTCGAGCCTAAGAGCATATTTATGAAACACTATCATCTGCCCCAATAAACCAAATGGAGAAAAGAACCAAAAGGACTTTATGCCGTCTCACGACCAAAATTACTGCAATATCGACAGGTGAAATGGCAGTGCCAATCCCAAAGGCGTCAGAACCATGATTAATAGTACCGACAAAATGGCTGCTATCGTCTGTGGGACTATAATTCAGGGTATTTCCGTACTTGCGCATTCCTTTTGCGTCTCCACACTTTAGTATCTACCTTGGCGCTGGGATCCCCTTTGGGTGACTTAAATTCTGGAATTTGGCCATTTGCTGGGACCGCGTTCTCTCTATTTCCCTTCGCTAGACTGTGCTACCTGACACTAGCCCCTGCCAAAATATTCCATCTGATTGTATGGCTTTATCTTCAGACAAGCTATCTCGAACAATGTGAAGATATGATATTTTCCGCCAACTATGAAGGTCATAATAGATAACTGCTATTATTTGTATAGTCAATGTAAACTTTGAAAGGGAGGGGTGGTGGGTATTGATCCAACACTGGCCACACTTGCCAATCCTCTCGCGTGTGTTCCTTGGACTTGAGCTATTCGCTTACCGGATGGACCAGAATGATGTAACGTGATAGAAAGTAAATATCTGCTAGGGGTGTGGATGGGAAACTCAAATTAATTTCCATATATATATATTACAATATATGTTATATATATAAAATTGATGGGGACAGGCGAGGTGGAGGAGGAGACATTTGTAGACGAGGAGGAGGAGGAGGAGGAGGAGGTAGAGGAAGACAGAAAGAGACGACATGGACTACGGTTGGTGTAGCTTGAAAATAAATATATATGGAAGGGGTGTGGCTAGGTAACTCAAATTAATTTCCATATATATCATGATATGTATTATATATTATATAGAAAGGCAGGAGAGGAGAAGGTGGAAAAGGACAGTACGAGGGAGAGATTTGTATGGACCGTCAGGCAGACAGAGAGAGAACGAGAGAGAAAGAAGGTGACACAAAGAGAAAGGCAGACAGTGTACTAATGCATTTATAAACTGAAATATACTGGTTAATAAGGATAGAAGTAGATGGAGTAACGATCAAATAATACTTTGATGGTCAGTGAGACATCTGATGGTCTTAGATCTATGTAAATATATATACATGTATGCAACAATATATACAAATGAACATCATATATCGTAATACTCGTTTCTTACAAGCATTCCTATTACAGACAAAGTTAGTGAGACTATGACAAGATTAAATAAGTACTTTGTTTCATTCATCAGATGAGAGCCATACCTTTTTCGGAGACTGTTCGGAAAAGAGGAAATACAATTTGTAAGGCCATATTCATTGGTAATAGGATATCGTTTCAACTGTGGCTACTATACCCTCTGTTCATTTGAGTTCCCTTGATGTTCAGTGTTCCCATACCTATAGACAAAACATTAAGGGGGTACATAGATCTATATATCTAATTTGTCTAGAGATAGAATAGGGATAGTGGCTACTGTGACTGAAGAAAAATTAGGAAATTCCCAGAACCAATGATGTAAAAGTCGATGTAAATGATATTGTTGCCTAGAAAGCAAGGGGTTCAGCAGTGGGTGAGGGGTGATGGGTGGTGGCTTGTTTGAAGGTCTGCGTTCTAAGGACCTCATCCAGACTCTCAGAAGCCCTACCAATCCCTGACAAGGGCCCTCATATCCGGGGGTAAATAGAAATTGATTAGGCCTCCAGTCTCATCACATGACAGATGTCAAACAGGGTATACATCCACTTGGGCAGGGCTGTGGTAATCTAGGACTTGAATAAAAACAATACACAGTCGAGGGATTGAAGAGTAGACACACATGATAGCCCTCTATGGAGGAACATCTAGTCAATCTTTACAGGATATACCAAATTGAATTACCATCCTTCAACGATCCACACAAGCTCTTCGTTTAGAGGATCAGAGATTCACAGTATTCAATATTCAATTATGTAAAGCTATGCCATCATGCCTCCTATATGTATCATGCAAAGGTTTCACAAATTATAAAACCATCCTGTTCTGTATTATTTGTAATATATTGTTTAAGACTAGAGGCCCATGACGTTTGAGTATCAAAAGATCTTGTTCACCATAATGTCTACAACAAGGAACTTTTAAGATTCGGTAAAAACTGTTCCATTTGGGTGTGTTCTACTTACAGTCAATGAATGACTACATTGGAAAAAGTCGGCACTGCACGTTTAAGGAACTATGAGACTTTGTAATGCGGAAAAGTTACTTTTACATATGAATCTCTGCTGAACACTCACAAATAGATGCATTCTGTGATAAGGCGTTTTTAATGTGGCTTATGGAAAATAAAGAATAGAAAGCAGTAAAACGCAGCAACCTGATTGTAATAATTGTTAAATACTTCAGATATTTACTCTCTTGACATTTGATATAACCTGTTTCAATCTGAAAATATTGCTGAAAAAATAATATAATGGTAATTGTACAATAAAAAGCCATATCAAAGTCTGATCCTATATATAATGCTATACACTAGTACAGTTGTATGTGCTAAGCAAAGCAAACATTTTTCTCTATCCACCTTCTTTTGATAAGCCCGCCTTTGTATTCCTCCACACGTTCCTGCAAAAATTGTCAATAGCGATATAAATGCCAAGGGCACGTCTCCCTACGTTTTATAATCCACCCATCGATCATAGGATATTAGATCGACAAGAAGGAATCGATTGAGTACTTGTGCCTAATTAACCCATCAATCTGTGATCCAACCATTAGGAGTACACGTGTGCATGTCAATGTTTATTTGAAACTCCTAAAGGGTTTGTGTTGGGTGGGTGGATGGGGAACGTTCTATGTGAAAATATCTGAATAGTGCAGAGGATTATTCTGATGAGGGGGAGGACGGCATATCAAGCAAGGCCTTGGTTGCATGGGATCGGTTCTCACGTAATGAGAGGCCAGGAAAACGCGCATGCAAAGGTTAAACACACCATGGGTCCAGGCCCTGCCTTACAACTATAGTCCACATCTCTGACGATTCCTCTTCCGGAGAAACCCCTGCACACGTGACCCCTAATTGCCTTCTCTGAGGTCACAAGGTTCTGGATAACCCAACTAAAAGGCAGCTTTGACTTTTATAACGATGGAATGCCCTTGTAAAGGAAGAAGAGTAGAGGGGGAATTTCCATGTATCCAATTATCTTATTTGAGATTGCGCTCCATTTAACTTCTCACGTCTATTCTTAGAAACAAGTGATTTGCATTGATTTGGATGGATAAAATCATGGATTTTCACTAGACTTTTAACCTATCCAGTCAACGCGCAAAGCCTCTCAGAACATATAATAATGGTATGTCAGTGATTGGACGTCTACTACGCTAACTGCTTTCTTGGCCCATGACTAGGCGTCCTAATGGGATTATAATGGCATTTTGCTGTTTGGAGTGAGAGGCTTTCCCTCAGTTTGAAGGGACGCTTTCAACTATGAGCCTAGATTGTATCAGGCTTTGCGTTTAGGATGATTTCTCTCTGTAGGTAATGTGAGCTATTGCCACCTGAAACGTTCTCGTAATATTACGCGTCATTCTCGCCCATTCTCGCCCTAGGTCAGAGCCATGAGACGTAGGCCGGGCTCTCTTTATGCATAAGAAAGGCGTTTACTTGGAAGATGCTTTGGCCCGACCTCCCACATGGCTATATCCAACACCCAAGTGTGGACTTTAAATAGTTTTACTACCAGGCCCTAAACCTTGTGTATGGCGTCGGTATATAGGACTAATTGATGATCTGCCTCCTGCCTAGGATCGTCTAAGTGAATGGTTTAGATGTATTTGATCACTGCCTTGCAAATCCTGGGGCTATAACAACCTAAGGCAGAGATTAAAAGGATTAATAACCCACATTTCCAGCTGGTCGATGTACTGTTTGTGTATAATCCTTCGCCTTCGCCTCGGTATTATACACCAAACAGTGCACCAACAGGCCCTCATTGTTGGCCATTAATTCTTTAACGTACAAATAATCCTTTAACGTATTACATAAGGCTCAATGCCGAATAAAAAAAATTAAAAACAAAACAATACCCAATTTGTCTGCCCTGTGCAATGTTTAGATTAGGCAATGAATACATGCATGTATCTTTTATATATTCCATAACTTCAGTCTAGGCTCAGAATTGAGAGATTCCCTCCAAAGAGTCCCACTCCAAACCGCAAAATATAATTAGAATCCAATTAGGACGCCCACTCCAGGACAGGGAAAGCCATAAGCGCAGTAGGCGTCCAATCAATGACATTGATCTAGAGTCTACACTGATTTTATCAATGAAACTAAGTATGTGGAAAAGAATCAATATTTTCTCAATTAATTAAGGCTCAAAACAGCTAGTGTTATTCCACAAATTATCTTTGTAGATATTGGAGTTCACAACCTCCAGTATTTGCTTTTGATCCTTCATCAGATTAAAGATATGGCCTCATAAACTTACCTCAAAGGTCACTAACCGCGGATGCTACATTTTCTATAGCATACACTAGTTAGAGGACATTATGCTTTGTATTCAAGATCAGCCATTATTTCAGATTTTCCGCACATAAATAAAGCACCCCAAGGACACCTATCTGGGAGACAGTGTATAGTACCCTGTAAACAGTCTGGCCATGATACTAAATCCTTCTTTCGCTATTCCGCTTCCCACCCATGGGTCCATAATACCCAACTCCTCAACTCCTTTACCTTTCTACTTCCATTGCCCGTCGAGCCTTACGTTCCTACAGGTCTAAGGAACAAAATACTGATGTGCATATGCGACTGTCTCAAGCTTATCTGGTAAAAATTACCGCTCTATTGAGTTACGCATATCCCCCCAAGTGATGTCTTCGTCACACACAAAGGCCAGTTTCCCTATCGCAAGAAAGGCGTAATACCAGCTTACCCTCCGTCCGTGCACTTGCTTTATTCAATTTGACTCAGCCCAGAGTCTTGTAGCCTAAGCTCTGTTGGCATCCCAAAACCGATTTCCAGTATTCAAAGTAAGTTATTAGTTGGCATGAATATAGTATGCCTCTCCGACGGTAGGGGCGGTAATGACGTTACCTGCTTTCCCGGTCACGCCCCCTAGTGCCAGGTAGGCGTGCTGCTCCCTTGCGGATGTCCTCCCAAACTAAGATGGCGGTCGCGATGACATGAGACAATAATGTCGTTCTTGTAAGTTCTTGGTAGTTCTCAAGAAAGTGTAGGTTCCTTAATTGACTCAACTGCGCCGTGTTCGATAACCGAAGTGCCATTGAGCGATAGTCTTGAACTTTGCGCATCCTGTTTCCTCTCTAAAAAGAAGTATCTGGAGCATAATAAAAATGTAACAAGCAAGGACCTGCTGATGGCTTTTGGAATTGTTCTTCCCTCTATGCACACAATGGCCAGGAGATGTCCACCAAATATCCAATCTTAATGTCGTATTTTAATGCAATAAAACAATATTGGCCGATGGAAAAAAAGGAAAAGGTTCTGTTGCAGGTGGCCTGAGTTGGCAATGCGCAAAATTGCTCCAATTAGTATGGATACGGTTTGCATTTGCCTTTACGTTGTGAAAGATCCCTTTAATTATGCTTTGAGCTTCATCACAAAGCCATTAATTAATTACAAATCCAGGTAATATGCAACAACAGAGAACTGTCCCAATAATTTAATGTTTAATTACTGACAGACCTTTTAAGCATTTTTAAGCTTTGCATTTAGTTTGTGAACCTTTGTCATGTTTCCCTTTTAATACAAGATCATACATACAAATTGTCTGAGTGCGTATTGTTCCGCCAAAAGTATTATAGTGTATAGGATATATACGTTAAATGATATAGTACAGAACTATAGCTATAAGTATGTCCCAATGACGTTTTGATATATATGTCGGCGAATGAAACTATCACATTGTGTGACATTTTGTCGAATAAAACAGTTTAAAAATAAATTAATTAATTAATTAATAGTAGAGTAATAATTGAATAGACATGTTAAGGCATTTTGATATACCGATTGGTAAAATAACGGAGCATCGCCGAGATATACATAGATCTATTCCTGAAAATTCTGACAAAGAAAACATTATTATCATTACCAAATAGTGTAACGACTGTTACTGTGTAATGGTGAGCATCTAATGTATCTTTCACTTGGTACAATCATCAGAACAATTGTGATAAACTCACAAAGATAGCGTACTGTACATCATTTCATAAACTCCTTTCCCTCTTCCATCCCTAATCCCAAGTTTGAACTGCGAGAGTGTATTTGAAGATGTCACGTACAGAGCGAGAGAGAGCTCATGGCGGGACTCTCAAGGAGCAGAAATCAGGACGATATTGTCCCGAGCAATGCAAGGGTTTGATCGGGGATCGGCAAGTGGGTTTTGGATACTGGAGAAGGAGAATTGGCTTTGGAAGGAATTGATCGGGGAAGGAGCTTGAAGTTATGAGCGCAGAACAAGAGACAACACGTTCGATAATGGTCGCCTACGGTTCTGTTAATCCTCCAAGAGAATACGATGACATGGATGGATATTTGTGAAATAAACATTAATTTACATTAGGTTATGGCAGAAATGAAGCTCATTCTTATGCTTAGGTGTTACGCAAAATGGATTATACTTTGTTAGGACTTGCCAGAAGACCTACATGTAGAGGCCATTGCCCTTTTCTGTATCTGTATAACATTGACAGAATACAAATTCAATTATATAAAACCATGCCTTAAACTGGCCATATATCACTTATGGTACATGTATATATAAGCAAAGCATTCAGGACCAAGAACATAAAATGGAATTAATCCAGAATAATCTTCAGTTTGTTTCCGTTGTCTGCTTCTTTAATATATATGGGCACAAAGTACTCTCGTCCAACGTATACATAATTATTCCGAATGTCTTTTGGACAGTTGTAATTTTTCATTAAGATTTCCGCATATCCTCCCTCCCTGGGTTTTATGCGTTCTCCAAATTGGTATTTTCCACTTTCCGTATATAGCGTACCTTCTCCTTAATTCCCTTCCCTACCCGGCTTAACCTACTTAAATATTAAATGTACATAGTTGGTCTCCTCCTCGGTATTTTCCTCCTATCGTTCCCAGTTTAAATCACTCTTTAACAGCTTTCCCCTCTTGTCTAGTCGTCCCCTCCATCCTCATCCCGCTTCCACTGCCTTGCTCTGCTATATATGTGCCTCCGTATGGGACATGGATTTACAGTGTGCCTCATTCGTTTCATTACTCGCTAAATGACCTGAAAGTGCAACATACTCCCAGTTCCCTCAACATCTTACCGCCTCTCTGCCACATGACACACTCCAGGGCATTGGGTTGCAGGATCTGTATTTTCATGCATCAGATAAAGAGTTTGAGGGCGGAGGCAACCTCAGTTCCCACAGTAAAAATCCCTCTGGGTACGGCACTGCCTATATATTATATTAATATATACGCCTCGTCAAATGATCTCGGTCCTGCGTATGATCATAAAATGCCTCCCTCTCAGCTCTCCCGCCCTTGATATAACCATATTAAATGTGTTGATAAGGGCGTAAAGCAACCAATCTCACTCACTCACTCCAAATGATTTGATGGATTGTTTTAACTTCTGATATACATATAAAATTGACGCAGATTTCAAACAAATTTCTTCACACATTTCATTGATTGTCTTGATTGACTCAGGGGTGTTTGCATGGATTTCAGATTTCAAATATGGGATTGAGATTTCAGATTTCAAACATATTGCAAAGTTTCTTCGCACATTGCATTACCATTCACTGACTCAGGTGCGCTGAGGGCTAACTAATATTGAATAAGATGTTCATACACTTCACGATTGGAGCCAACAATGCACCAATCATGGCGTTTCTGTGCAGATTATCAGACATGGCAGATATTATTCATCACTTGGCACGCTTCTCATTTCCATACAGTATGCTAATATGTGGTATGTTAGATACTTCTTGTTAGATACCTTAACTCTCGAGAAATCTCAGAAGACCCAGCATCGAGAATTTTGAAATAATGAACCTGAACCCCTATTTTTCATAAGACCATATCAGGGACAATTGATTCATCTTAATTATTAACATTACATGACTTATTTATTCTGGGAAAGGACCATTCATCTCTGTTCCAAATTGGAAACGCCAAGGGTTATTATTTATATTCATGAAGAGCAATTGTACAATGTACATAAGCACAAAGGCGTGGTGTGATAGATGTATCTTAAAGCGAGGAAGGTAAAAGTAAGAGTAAGATGGAAAGTGATTGCTGTTGAGTCTATCACGAAGAGAAAAGCTCGACGCAGTAGCTCACTCCGCGGTTGAGTCATGCAGACCATGTCTGCCGCGCTCTGCTTCCTCTTTCTCCCTAGTCGCCAGTCAGTCTGCCTCGTTCTGTCGGCTCCACTCTACAGCCTGGCCTATAGGCTTTAGATAGATACAAATATAAGTTCATGTTTGAACTACAGATCGTAGAGTAGATAACAAAAACATGTTTATTTTGTAAGACGAGGGACAAGAAAAGGTTTGCGGTACGTTAGCATTAAAAGATCACTGAAAGTCCCCATCCAGTTGTAGTCCATAATGATAAATAGCATGTTCGGAGTAGTAATTCATTCAGAACGGCGTGGTCAATTGTTGTTAAACATATTATTTGGACATTTGAAAGAAGCTTTTGCTGAAATGCATATATTATTCCAGAATGTATCAGCCATATCTTAAGGATTAGTGTATGTGGCTTGTAATTATATTCATGACCTAGGGGATCGATCTGAAAGCATTTTTGCATCAGTAATGAAGCCTAATATATAGCAAGGACGCACATTGCGTTATAATAGGGATTTGGGTATTCAAATCTACGATGTACTTTCTGACGTGGCAACGAGTCATGCACGTAGAAATAGCATGTATACATGTTTTCTATTATATTCATAGGGACATAAACTTCCGCACAGCAATATTCTTCATACTGATTCAATTGTGATATATTTTTATCATTTGTACATACGCTTAACGCCTCCACACATGGCTCTCTAACCTTTCACGGTGCATCTCATCGAGAACATATGTACACGTTCAAATCCAGTCACACCAATCCTTTCCGCGAAACTCCGGCGATGAATTGCGCCTCTCCTTTACCTTTACTCGATGTTGCGGCCGCAGCCAAGGCCGCCCCAAACTGGCACGAGATAAACAGACAATCAAATATTCCACCGTCATTATTCTACCTCCTGCGTCGGCCACGAGCTGGCGGGTCCGGCGATCCCTCAACCGTACAAGAACGCCTTTTAACTATAGTAACAGAACGCTCCGTTGGCGGCGCTCAAAGCTGTGGTTACTCGCCTTTATTTGGCCAGTTTGGCAAGTAACTGATTCCCGAGAATCTAATTCATGGAGTGTAGTGCACAGGACATCTTGGCGGTCTTATCCCATGACAATCAATCCACATAGGGGCTGATCGGGGAGAGAGCTTTTTATTTTCTCAAGCGTATAAATGGGGTTGGGAAATGTCTTTTTGAGGCGTTTTCTGTCAGGGAAATTGATCAAATCATCTCTTTTTTACCTTACTGCTCTTAATTCTCGATTTAGTTTTCGAAAGTGACCTTCGGAGAGACACGTCCAATAAAGATGAGGTCAAATCCAAATACAACCTGCATATAGGCTCATTTCTGACCTATCTTTCCTCACCATGATACACAGCGGACTATTCCATAGTTTAGTAGAGATGTTCACATATAAGATAAAAATGGTCAGTGATTGGACTCCTACTGTGCTAATGACATTCCTGACCCTAAGTGTAGGCGTCCTAATGGGATTTTAATGGCATTTCGTGGTTTGAAGCGAGAGCCGTTCCCTCAGTTTGGAGGGACTCTCTCAACTCTGAGCCCAGACAGTTCACAGGGTTCTGTGTACGGGATGATTAAAGAAAATGTATGGAATTGTTTAAGATCACCAATTATGATATGTGATGTACATTATGAGTGATTTTACAGAATGTGTTCAGCTATAAATGTAATATTGAGTGTCTGATGCAGACCCATAGAGCTACATTGACATGGTAACCGAAATTCGGCTAGTGTTACCAACTGCTACTACCGCTAATTTTTCATGGAAAAAATGTACCATTATATCATTATGTGAACTTGAAGTGACTTGGGGAATAATCTTAGTCGTACTTTAAGAAGCGAACTTGATATTACTGGTAGATAGAAAGAATGCACTATATACAATATGAAACATAAATCTTTTAAAATCAATGGGTTATTTTGAAATTTTCCCTCGAAATATTACATTGAGTTTGTAATGTGTAAATACCAACTTGAACCACATCGCCCTTACAAACAATACATCAAACGTGATGTCCTATTTTACCCGACATGTTACACTGGTTTATGTTTATAAATTGATATTTTATACATGCCCCCAGTATATAGGAGCCAGCAGTTTCGAGCCATGCTGCCACGATGGTCTTTGATGACCCAAGGCTACTGCTGTGGCAAATTGATAATACGCCTCCTTCGGCTAATAGTGTCATAGTTTTGTTTATAAGGAAAGCTTTGGGCCGAATTTCCCATGGGGATAATTTGGAGTATATTGTTTTTGAACTTTGATACCGTTCTACTTGCCACCTATTGATGTATAACATGCCAGGCACTTCTTGCCTGGCACTGAGGTGGAGAGATCTGCTTAAAAATATGGCAGGTTACATCCTACAAGGTTTCGGTACTTGTCGAAGACAATTTCATAAGATACTTTCAGCTTGCTCATGGGTAAAGCTTCTAAGGAAAGTATCGAGCCAATAACTTAGAGTATACAAGTATCCAAAGGCTCTTGAATGCATTCCTGCTGCTTGAATTATTTTTAGTTGATTAAAATGAATTTATAATCAAATATATGCATTCATAATAATGTGTGTATTTATAATCAAATATAGTAAGATGGGATTAGTAATTTTGTGATATAAGGACGGGAGCATATATATATATGACCATATATATCTTTGATATCATTATCAATATAGTATTAAAATTCTTGCATTATTTCCCCAAGCTAACATGCAGACGCGTGGGCAACCAACTTATAGGATGCCATTTGAGTGGTAGAAATAGTCAATAGTACTGCCAATCCCTTTTATGTCCATTCCCAACTATTCAGATACATTATGTGCTTCTTCAGAGTGGTTTCGGGGTCTAATAGTGAACTATCCCTTCCAATTCTCACCTAATTACCTTATCTTTGTCATATCTCCACAGACCGATCCCTCAATGTTCCCTTGATCCCGTTGTCTAAGCCAGAACCCCTGGCCTCCTACACAAACTCCCCAGCCTATTAACACAATTTCTCCCAGCTATTCCACTCTCTCTTCCTTACCAACCAGGGGCCTCTTCCTACCCTCCGGCCTTGCTATCACTCTTTCCGCCTCTTCCTTTGCCTTTAAATGGGCCTTGCTTTGGAAGTGTCATACACCTCAACCGCTGCAGGTGTCAATTACATAGCCCTTTCATTTGTGCAGTACCTTTAAGCAAGCAAAGGAAGAACTGAACACTTGTCGCCCCCCAACTGCCCCAATACCACAGTGTTCCATCGCATGGGTCCCCATAAAACCGGACATTCAAATGCGATTTGAGCTGTGGAAACCCCCTCTAGGCCTTTTCTATTGCATTGCATCTTCCTCGGATTAGATACTGGATCCGACTTTTATTCCGTCTCATTCACGCACTCATCCAAACGAGACACTGACTATATTTAATTTTGCAAATGGAATTTCCAGGGCATATTAGAATTAATGATTATAAAACACCCACTGTTGCTCACGGGATGTTAAAAAGAAGCTTAACATTCTGGAGACGAACACGATGCATGGGATGGAAAGCAGCAGCGCAAAGGTCTGTGGTATGCAAAGTGCAAGCTTGCACTTATTTGGGGTATAATTATAGAAAGGATATCGGCACTGAATGCTATGACGATATCAAAACTGGGCTGGATATAGTATTAGCCAGGCCCATTTACTTGGTACGCTGTCGGTATATGTTGATTATCATAAACCTCCCAGGGCGACAACATTTCAGGGCCTAGTATACGTCATCACAATCTAGCACATCAGCAAAAATTCGTCCCCATCAGTGTTATTCAAGCAGAGGCATTCCACCACAGGCAAGAAGTAGATTTATTTATAATAGTTTTGGTCCCATCTATAGGGAGAAGGCAGTTCCCCCAATGCCTCATTTCCTGGGTCCTATCCGTTGTAAGATCGAATCTAGAATTACAAAGACAAGGCCCGAGCTCAAAGCGCTGACTTAATGAATTCCCTATTTAATATGATATGCAATCCATTCACCTGATTAAACATCTAAATTGGATTAAATGCAATTAAAATACTCTACTTTTGTTAAGTCTTTCCATATATCAAGAAAGGGATTTTTTAAAATTAATCTGCTTAAGTTTGATTACGGCTCTTGTATGTTTAAGGGGCTAAAACCTAATTATCTATTATTTGTAATTTGTTTCCCAAGTTACAACTTGTAATATTGAGCATTTACTTGAGAGGTACCATGAAGAAATATGGTTTGCAAAAGTTCTCTGCTTATCAAACTTAATACTGGGACTGCACAATTACTATTATGTGGGGCATTTTGTGTCATTTATTTCATGGCGTGTTTAATAATAAACTGCGCAGAAAAGGAATTTTCTAAATAGGAAACTTCAACTAGCACAATTGTGTACTTGTACTATAGCAAGAACAGCATAGTATCGCGTATGAGGGGGGCTGTATTCTCCGAGTATGGCTGAAAACTACGAGGCTGTAGGCCGAGTTGTTTTTCGGCCAAACGAGGAGAATACAGGCCGAAGATGCGATACTGTGCTATTCTTGCTTTTATTCCATGATTCTTAACTTATTACAACTTAATTTGATTTATTTCATCAAATTATGCTGTCCGCATGGCTCACCAATAGTCTCGAACGGTCGTGACGTCACTGTACAATACAGGGAGTTTATATTGTCCACCTTGTGAGCGGCAAGTATATCGATTATATTGTACGCTCACGGCCAAATCATGGAATAAATCCATATACGCACATATATTATCGTGTGTATGTGAATGCGTTTGATGTCCTCTATTTTTCTTATTATCGTGTTTCAATTTACTTCGAAGGGAGCCTAATTAAATGCAGTGAAATTCACTCGCGCAGCCTAATCAATAGCAGAACATATGTAGTGTGGCACATACACCCCGTCGCATCAATCTGGGGACCCCAGAGACGATGCCCTGGTATTTCAACCTCCCTTTCCCCTCCATTGACAATTGTAAAAGAGGTCAACCCAAGATTCCATATAACACCTCCAGGGCCTGGGCCTGTTGTATAACTAAGGAAAGCAAAATTATGTGTGTGTGTGTGGGGGGGGGGATTCCTACACTGTTCTCCTTCATTTGTAAGAATCCAAATTCCTACCCACCAGTGTGTGTATAGACTGTTCCTACCAGCTGTGATTTTCACGTATAGGAAGGAATTCTTTTTTCCTTCCTCCAGCTAAAGGAATTCCGAAAGAAAAATCCTTTCCTTAACTTGTACAACAGACCCCTGACTCTCTGATGTTGGAAGCGCTAACTACCGGTGTAGGATAGCTTGTATGAGACTTACTGGGACAGGCCCGTGTCAAAAGGGCCTCCTCCACCTCCTCCTTCCACATGCCATACCATCCCGTTCAATCAGGTGGAATTGAATTCATATTGGGCTGCTTTAAGACTTCAAAGGACATCGGTTCACAAAGGAAAAAGGGAAGGTGTGATCGTATGGATTTGCGATGGAGTTGGGGGTGCATGGGGGCTGAGAGGGGGGGGGGAGCTGGGGTTACGTGGGTGAGGGGCTTGGAGGGAGAGAGGCAAGGGTTGGAAGTGCAAACAGGGGAGTTGGGTTGTTTGGTGGGGTGGGGTTTGTGGAGGAGTTGGAGTGGTTTTGGATGAGGATGCGTGGGGGAGGCGATGTAAGAGGATTGATGGAAACGCAGGAGTTAGGGGTGTGCCGGGGTACTGAGGTCCTTTGAAGTTAGTGTTGGAAGTGTCGCTTACAACTTGTTCGGGAAATAATAAAGCTGGAAGCTAGGCGAGGTGGCTACTGAATGTCTCTTGTGAAACAAGAAATACCTTCAGTGCACGAGGCCGACGCAGAAAACATTTTTTTGTCATTCCATTATATATATGTCTCCACATCCTTTTCTCCATACACGCATCTCTGAAATACTAAAGATAAATCATCGTCCTTTCTAACTCGTTGATACTTGCATTCTCAAAGGTTCATATCAACGATTTACAAAGCTTATACACAACAATAAATTTTCGTTGTGAAATATGAATCAAATGTCAATGTGCTTTGCAATTTATGACATTATGAAAGCTCTAACATTTACAATAAATTAGACTGTTTTTCCCGGTGGTAAAACTACCATAGATATACATGCATAAATCTGTAAATGGCAGGACATTCATCGCAGACACTATGTAGCTTTATATATGGTTATGAAAGGAGCGAACTTACGAGTCACCTTGTAATATTCGTCGATAATATCTCAGGCGCCGTTGAATCTTTATATATAAGCCTATCAGCTAAGTCCCCATCCATCGAGTCTTTCATTGGCTGGTCCTATATGTCAAAACCTCTGATTGGCTCTCCAAGAGGTCGATCAACTTCCGGTGTTGGCCAGGCCAGGCCGCTATATCATACGTGCCATGTAGATGACGTCATGGTCATCTATGTCAGAAAATGGTCACGAGGTCTAGATAGTAGATCTTTTTTTTATCTAGCAGTAGAAGGACGGCCCAACGTAAAAAGGCAGACGATGGAAATAAGGAGATTAAATATGATGGCAGAGTGCACATGTAGACATATTGGGGACAGGATCTGGCGTTTGCTTTACGTTTATGTCTTAAGTATAGAATTGTTACTGAGTAGAGATATTACTATCCCTATTTATTTTATATCAATATCGAAAGGGTAAGACATATAGCTAGATAGATAGGGCTATAGGAATTATATGGATATTTCCGAATAGTAAGTGTTCATGTACTGGAAGAACTGAGCATTGGTCGGATGTGTATGACCCATTTGTCAACCTATCTTGATGAATAAAGAATTCTTGTATGTATACCCAGCTTATATAATAATTGACAAACAGAACACCCATCATATATATATGGGCGACATGCCCCCGTGTATGTGTGTTACTTATTGTCGTTGCAGATTTTTATTCAGCTGAACTTAATGCATTTGTAGCCTAAATTATTCTCAGTATAAGCTGACAGTAATTACTCACAACAATATTTATTTAGAAAAGAGGTTAGGTAATAATAGCTCGGACAAGCATAGCTCATATAAAAAAATAGATACCAAATAAGACATAAAAACCACCAGACGGCGTAGTGCCAAGTAGCATGACATACATCGCATACATAAATACGAGCAACTACAACTGCAAGCATATATTCTATAGTTGTGTGTTATATATATTTGATTAAGAGTGAAAAGTGAGGATATAAAATGTTAATGGGTTGTTGCATTGTTGGCCACGATCTGTAGAGTGTAAGTGTCTATCGTTGGGCGACTATTCACATTCTGTCAAATTTAGCCCACTCTAACTATGGAATTGTCTTCACCCTACAGAGACAGGATGCTTAGAACCGACTTGATTTACAATAATAGTTTATAAGGTGTAATTAACCGCTTCGTATTAGCCACTTTATGTAGGAACTGATACTTTTCTTGGGTAACATTCGTCACATTGATGCCAAACTAAATTGGTACTTGCCAAAAGATCATAGAATAGCTGAAGAGGTGTTGTGGAATCGTCCAGTGCTCTGCCTTTCCCAGAAGATCCAGAAATATTGGAATACTCGCAGGCTGCAAATATATTAGTCACTGAGCCTTCATAATTTTCTGTATTTTCATGATGCCTGTTTTTTTTTATCTGCCGTCGACAGCGATATTAAAACTTCGATTGCTGGTAGATTAGGACGAAAAGCCATGATGGCAGTTTCTTTAAAGAGTTTAATGCGAACCAGACACGATCACTTAGCGTAGTTATTAAGAAACATCTGACATTTCTCCCAAAGTACAAGGTAGTATTACAAATAAAAATCCCCCAGCAGATGACTGATTAACTACCTTATCTCCGAGGTAATAGTCAATGGTGCAAATGTATGAGTTTTTACCAATTTCGGTCTCAACTAACAAGGCCTATTCTGATCGGGCAAAACCACGACTGCAGTTGCAATCCTTTACTGAATTCCGTCTCCATTTTTCTATTTTAGATTGAACTATCAGAGGCAATGATCTCATAGGCATTTGATATTCGGCAACATCCGATCAATTCCTTATATGGCCGTTTACTTTTAGCCGAGAAAAATGTTTCTTTGCCGATCGAAATCCACAAAGTCAGAACAAATCAACTGATTTAAAAGAATAATATGCAGGCACGAACGAACGAACGAGGCTGAAGGCAAAGCCAGATACAGTTTAAATCCAAGCCCAACTTCCTACGACTTGTGAGGATATGTACACTGTCCCAAGAGCCTCGATTTGACTGACAGACTTGATTGTCCTGTCACACCCACCGATAATGTTACACTGCTTTGGTGGTTCCTAGTTCCTGTGTAGGAATATTAAATAATATATCACCCAAGCACAACATTTTTTCATCTTACACTCGCTAGTGACTTGTAGGCGAGTCGAAGCGAATGGCATGATATGAATTTTCTTTTCAATCTGTCAAGTCGCGTCATGGACGCACAAAGGTTCCCTTCGGCGTTCTGCAGAAAGTGAGGAGTCCATAATAATTACTTGTGTTGAAATGGAAAACGGCCAGGGTAGAATTATTTCATGGGATCGCTTACAGTATCAGCGTATACAACGCAATGAAAGTATAACTAGTTACACATTACAAATAAACTTAATTTTCTTAATGAACCATACGAGGAAATAAATAACTATATATCATGAGATCATGCAGGTTACATGAAATGAACAAGAAATTAATAGGATTAAGTCGATTTGCAACCAGCTATACAAATATTGCTTTGTCCTTTAAATTGGATAGACATACCCTGCATTGAAATACATCCTCGTATTCCTCAATTCACCTACTTTATGCACTTGTCAATTGAAACCCCCACCCCCACCCCCACCCCCGGGGAAGTGGGGGAATGGTAGGGGAATGTCTGAGAAAACATTCCCCCACCCAGGTGGAGATTTCCCTTAGTTTACAGCAATATCAACTGGATGGGTGGGGGAATGTACAACTGTGCCCACTCTATACCTTAGTTGAAACAGCAATATCAACTGGATGGGTGGGGGAATGTCTGCTAGTGCCCACTCTGTACCTTGCTTTCCAAGAGAGATTTGATGGTTTTCAGTGGGCATGGGCTTGGCTAGGCTAGATCCAAAGTTACAAACCTCCTCCAATATACATACACAAAGAGTGTCACCTTTGAACCTGACAGGGCTTTAGCACCCCCTATATAGTGTTTCAACAGTGTCAAGTCTGAATGTGAGATGCTGAACATGATGAGGTACTCTTTCTAATATAGGCACCCTATACTAGAAATGTAAAGATCTTTTAATGTTGGGGTTAGGGTTAGGGTAGGGGTTAGGGCATGGTGGGAGGGGGTGGGGGATGGCTCATGGGAGGGAATTGTGATGTGTCACAGGAAAATGAGTCACAAGTCACAAAAAAATGATTTTGAGATATCATCATATTTGAAAAGATGGGATCAAGTGGATTCTAGTTATAGTAAACAGTAGGACACCTAATAAGTATTTTAAGTTGGATGTTTTTATTTTTTAAAGGAAAAGGGTTTGCAATATTTCTGGGTGGACATATATGAATAAAGTAGCTAAATATACTCTATAATATGACCCTAGAAATGTATGGATATATTTAATACGCTGTCTTAACATTTGGTAAAGTATTCATGTATGAGCAGGGCTAAGATATAAAATATACCAATAGATATCCTATATATAAGTCACTTTGAAAAATATCAGTTTTGCTACTTGTGACTCATTTTTCTGAAACACTTCCGCCATTATGTACAGTATCACACTTTATCTCAATACATGATGATTTACATTATATAAGTGAAATATTCTCACAAACTAATTTTTAGAAATATTAAAATACATAGAATTACCACCATCAGCATAGTGCCACATCAATTCATGACAGACAAATTATCACTTAATATTTTAGACATATTAATCTTGTTCCTTTCAATCACAGGTAGGATATAAGTTTTTGTATATAAGTAATGCAATATTTTTGTCAACATAATGACAGATTTTTGCAATAATAGTTTCTGTCTAAAAGAAATGTCCTCCAACAAAAAATGTGCCCCAGGGGGTCAGAGATTTACAGGAATTTCTTGCCCTGGGGGGTCGGGGATTTCATCAAATTTCCCAACAGGCCAAGGACATTCCCCCACATCCCCGGGGGTGGGGGGGGGGGGGTTGCAATTGACAAGTGCATTAATGTCCATTGTTTTCCCGAATTAGTTGTGGGTGTTTAACATGTTGTGTATCTTTTTCGGGAATTCTTTTGTGATTTGTGTGATCCTCACAAACATTCCCTTAATGTGGAAATAAGTAGTAGGTACTCTTCACGAATTATGTCAGATACGTTTTTTAGTAGTATGGATATTTAACAGTTTGTAAGGTGAAGGAAATCTTGAGGTAGACTTGAATACTCCTTTTCTTGTCTGAGTTGTTCTTTCTGGAAACACTTTAAAATAGAACCCTCTAGAAATGTGTGACGCGAGCATTTTTATATAGCTATGATGACAATTACTTCGACGTATACATTGGTACATAGAATAAATTGTTGAAGTATCCACTTGAAAGGGGTTCGAAAAAAGAATTAGCTACTAACATTATAAGTAACCTTTGGTAAGGGACCTACACATTATTTGGAAGCTGTATGTTCTGCGCGTTTATGATGTACAATACACTTTAGTGTGTCTCCATACATTCTTTACTTCTGTCGATAAGCTTATAGTACGAAGATAAAATAAGAAAAGACTTCACATATGTAGCAAAGGCTTCCTCAAATAAATTTGATCCCTTTTTAGTATTCCTACCCAACGGAAAATAACCATTCCCTCGAACGGTTTTCTGTTCAAATGACCTCAGTGACTATACATACTTTTGTTGAAGATTTACGGAATGCATGGCCTTTACTCATGACTTAATTCTTTGTTGCAATTGTCAGTAGATTTCCTTAATGGTTTTATACACAGACACTGTGTATAGGGAATGCTAACCACTAAGGATTCCAACACAATTGTGTTTCTTTCGGACCCAAGGCGTTAGGAAATCAATAGTATCTGATTGTTTCTTTTTCTCGGGGGGTCGATCAAGTGAGAAGAATGTACTAATCACTCTGCTTACAACATTAATAGTTTCCTAAACCACCGCCAAACTGGTATGTGTCCGTCGGAAACGCACAGAAAGTAAGTGTCCATGCAGGAACTTTGTTAACTGACTTAATACCCCATTACCACAGTAATGAATAGCAGTCATGTAAGCTGCAGCAGTTTGGTATAGCTTCTGGGCCATTTAAACGTCACAACCTCATAATCATTCGCCGAAATATATACACCAATGTTTATACATATAAGGCAACTCCTCTGAAGTCAAGTGTGTCTCTGAGTAATTTAAACAAAAATTTAAACGAAAAGTGTGTGTGCGATGTGTTATCATAGGTTGGCATTGGCAACAGGTTCTAACTCCTTATTAATTTTCTTTGGGAATATTGAAGTATAATTCTTTTTTTTTTATTTTATCGGAGAACCGATTTGAAAAAGTCTTTTGGTCGAAGGTCGACCTTGCTCTTGAAAATCAGTGTTATATGGGTTCCTGACAAAACTAAATATACTGCACAATCGGATTGCAGTTCAGCATAGTTTCATGCAGTCCAATCGAAGGTGCTCTCAATCAAATGTACTGTACATTGCATATCTTGCTAATATTTGGGTTTCTCCTGTATCCAAAGATTAGTTCATCTAGCTCTCTTATAATTTAGTGTGCGGGGCGGAGGGGAAGGGGTGGGTGGGTTGGAGGGGGAGGGATATAATGTGATCCGTTTTAGGAAAGTCGGAAAATAGGGATTTTGAGATATCACCATATCTGAAAAGAGGAGATCAAGCCAATTCCAATGATAGTAAATACTAGGACACCTATCATGTATTTCTATATTTTAAGTTTGATATTTTTATTTTTGAAAAAAAAATGTTTGCAATGTTGGATGGATGGGTAATTGCCAGTAAAGTAACTAAATATACTCCATACAAAGGCCTTCAAAACGCAAAGATATATTTAATACAATGTCCCGAAATTTGTCACATGGATTCATATGACAATAAGTGCTAAACCCTCTAAACATCAGAACATTTCAATAAAGAGATCTGGTAAAAAAATACTTTGAAAACTATCATTATTTGCGACTTGTGACTCAATTTCCTGTGTTTCATTTTATCATCTTTTTGTTTGTGAGTCGTGACATGTGTACATCTATATGAATTTGACTTCTGTAATGCCATGCATTTTTATTTGAAGAAGAATTGTGAATTTGAAAAAAAGTAGAGAATGTGTGTCAGGCTCAGCTGAGGACCCCGCCATTGACCGATCCAATGCTTATGTCCAATTAGACTTAAAGATGCATTCTCATCTCAGCATCGATTAAATACTTTTTGTTCCGTTTCTTTTGCTACCCATATGGAAGTCATTCGAATAAGATTTTGGAAGATGCATCGTGATGTTTTGGTTGCAAGGCTTTATAAGAGCACACACTTATAATTCTTTGCTGTGGTTATTTCACTTATTATCGTTCACCGGCGCTCTTTCCTGTCGGCCGATTGGAGTTCTTGAATAAATATGAATATTGATGGCGTTAGTCCTATAGGTCAGGCAATAAGCAAAATTGGTAAGATTCTGTTGAGAACCTCAGCTTTTTAAATACAAACAAACATTCTTCAAACAAACAAATTAAAGTTGTCAATACTGTAACGATAATAAACAAAATGATATTTATATCGATGCTGATTTCGCCACGCCACACACAGATGGAACAGAGACAGAAAAAGACATGTGTGGAAATCATAATTCAGCCTACGCAACGAGCATGGTCTACACAAATGGATGAGCATAAACTCCCAACTCCCTTCTCACAGTCTCTTTACACCCATCTTCCCCTCATGTGGGCATCTCTACCAATAGGTCTGGAGAGACTTTCCCTTCATATCGCCGCTATAGCAGACTCTAGGGTAAAATTTAATCGTTTCAATTGTCAGAAGAGCGCTTCTTTCGATTGCTATCTGCTGATTTGCAAGTCAATTGCTTGGGAAACAAAATAAAAGTGAACGATAGCACTGAGGCATGACTTTATGTGGTATTGGTTGATGATGAGGCCTGAGAGTGGAGGAGGATATTGCGGGTTGTACAAGTATCTTCTGCAGTATTTTTACTTCAGCCAACCATCCAAGGCGACCTAATATCGCTCAAGACCATGAATCAGCAGAAATCTCGATCCGGAAAATCGCCGGTGAGTTAACATGGACTTTCGTTATTACATGATAATTGACATGAAAGTTGTTTGTTTTAAAAAAGAGAAGCAACGTTTAGAGGGAATACTTTCTGTGACAGGGAACCGGTCACAGTTTTTTTCTTCGAGTTCTGAGTGTTATATTATAAGAGTGTTTCTTAGGACGTGCATCTGATTTACATACTATTTACTGATCGCAGTGTGATATGGTGTTTTAGGACGCTGCTATTAACATGTTTTATTTAGTTCGTTTATTTAGCTTCGTTTGGTGAGTGTCATGAAATATGAACATTCATTGTTTAGATTGGCATAGCGTTCCCCCATAAGCATAACTCTTGCTTACGAGCATAAGCGAGTAACTCTTTTACAAAATTTAGGACACCATCTTTTACTGAAAAGTATTTATTCAGTAATCGGGAAAGAAAAACTGAAATGAAGAGCTCTTTCCAGTCTTTCTCTTATCTAGAAGCACGTTTCATATTTATCTTATATTTGAATTTGCAATTCGGGTGACTCGGTGATGCAAACGTTCACATATAATGGATGAAATTTCCAGAAAATATACAACTCTCTTTACCAACCCTCTCAAATAATCCAAATCTAAGAATAATATTGAGTTTAAAATTATGTTCTACATAGCCGAGCAGATATTTTAATTCACTACAATACAAACTATATATGTCTAGTATTTAGCAGAACTTACTGAATGTGTGGAGCTGCTGAGTGCACATTTTCCGACGGCCTGACTCATATATGAAGCAGTTCTTAGCAGCACGTGATATAACTGCGAGACCGAAGAGAAAGAGGAAACATTTGATCATAAAAATGCAGACATCGCGTGATATCTATGTGCCTTCATATTTAATGCAAATTGGCAATTTCTGCCTATGAATAATTGTTCTGAGACATGTGTCAAAGTCTGTTCTAATGCCCTAAATCTAAGCTTTCTCCAGGCAATGTCAAACGATATGATGTCATAAGTGAATGAGGAATGGAGTGTGAAGTAGATAGCACTCGGTCGCCACTTTTCTTGCCTAGTTTTTTTTCAGTCGATAATTACTAAATTTGCATAGGATAATTTTACAGCCATATAGCGCAATACGTTGCAGTTTCCCACGGGAATATGAGAAATGATTGATTTCTGACAGGCAAATGAATCTTATCAAATATTTCAAGAGATTCAAGCGACCACTTCGATGTTTCCAGAACAAACTGGCTTAAATAAATTTGAGTTAAAATTGCAAATGGGAATGCTGGGTCAGTGTCCTCAAATTAGGTTATTATTCATCATTGGCTGTGCTTCATGACAAGCGAAAAATTCGCGGAAGCATTTCATCAGTATATTCCGAAACATACAGTAGCTATTGCCATGTGTTTTCAGAGTCTTTAATTCGGTCATGCAAAGATTTATTATATTTCATTCACCTCAATTAGCTTAGAGTATTTTCATCTGCCCGAATCACCACACAGTCATCATTATTCGGAATCTAAAACCCAATTACCGATTTTTGTTGTTCATTAAATAATTCTAATGCACATCTCAGCATTTATAAATGGTTTATAGTGTCAGATTGTATAATATATCTATAATATTAAAGATGTCAAATTCTACTGTTTCCCAATGGAAGCATTCCTTGCCTTTGAAGCCCTAGAAGTTCACAGGAGAAACGTGTAAGCAGATGAAATGAGTATCCCTTATCACAAGCGGTATACTCATATTCCAAATATGTCTTGTGCCTCCGTTGTTTACCATTTATAGCAGAAATTGAAAATAAATCACGTCTGCACAATAGTTCAGGGACAGATACATTTTCGATTATATATTGAAAGAGAATAGTGGAGGGGAAGCAGGGCCTCCGTGGTTACACAAACAGCTGTACATAGAAGCCATTACGTGCTATCAGTCTTCTTATCTGGGCTAAAACTTCCCAAAACGAAGAAATAGTGAGCGGTAGAAAAAGAAAAGGAAATTAGCAAAACAGCTTAGATGACCCTTGGGCAGTTTAACATGTGGTTTCCGTTGGGATCTTTGACTTGCAGAAGGGGATCGGGTAGGCGGGACAAGCGTGAAAACATCACTGGGGAGTATACTCTGTGTTATCATAATTTCCCTCAGTGTTCCTATGTATATTTTGGCACTAAGTCCTTGTCACGAAGGATTATGATATCTCTGTGTTTGACGAACAGAAGAAGTAGCATTCTGCAAGCTCAGCATACTTACTACCTTTATAGTGCAGGAATTCATAACTGCTCTAATATTGGTGTTTCTATATATATATTTCCCACCGACTGATGTCAGACTTATAAAACTGACCATTGATGTGATGTTATGCTAGCCAGGATTGTGTCAATGTAGGTCATTCATCTATGTAGTTTTAGTCCAAGTATTTGGCCATCTATATATAAGGCCATTTCAAAGTTTGATTCCCTAATTTAATTCCTACTTTGACTAAAGCTCCATAATGCCTGGCTTAAACAAGCAATTATAGCTCAACATCGAATATCAAATTTAATCTGATACTTGGGATGGAAAGAAACTGCAGTTCAAATTAATGTTATGATATTAAACTTCATCTCGTACAGCAGATTACGCATGTGCCTGAATTGAAAAATCAACTTCCATCCTCTCGTTCTCCACATATGCCCTGCCCTGTTCAATAGTGGGGAGATGTTTCGAATGTGGTGTCAAAAGTGTCTTTCTAAAGTGTAACCTCTGAGGAGTAGGATGGACTAACTCTTTCTGTCTCCATCCTTTGTGTATAAATAGGAGCAAATTGGGAATTCGTTGACTTTTGACACGATGTTCCATGTATGAATATAGGGTATCAGTACTGAATATTGATCGACTGTCGAGGGAAAAGAGAACTAAACAGGTGATATCGAGTCGGAAATATTTGATTAAAAATGTACGTAGCCATGGAAACCAAGGTCCGGATCTGTGATGGTCATGTGACCTGGAGGTTTTGCACATGCGTAGAAGAACTGAACAATGATGATTCTGTTGTTCCAATCGAATCAGCGTGAGAGTGCGTGACGTGCTACTCATTTTTGACTAGCCAGCCAACATTCCTTCCTTCCCATCCTCCCATTCTCAGTCTATCACTCTACTTCTTCCTCTACCTACTCCTCTTCCTCTCCTCTTTGTCTTTCTCTCCTATCTCCCCTTTTTGCTCTTGTCATTTCTCCCACCATCATACTCCCTGCTTGTCTTCCCTTCTGTCCTCACTAAAGTTTCTTATCTTAGAGCTGTCTACTTAACCATTAAATGGTCATCATGCAAGAGGTAGCATGAGAACTTAATTTAATACTTCTTTCATTTGAGGTAATCTGCCTAAAATATTCAGAACTCTTTCTATTTTTATTACAGCCATGGCATTTATTGGTATCTACTTATTCATGTCAAGCACCTTTATGTCTTATTTCAGAGTGGGTATGAGTTCAAGGGGAATTTAATGCCCAATTGAAAGGCCACATCAACAGTACCATCCAATTTGGACGAGGGTAGTGTGTAATTATAATCACTACCCAAAAAGGCGCCCAGTATTTTAGTGGAGATCATCCCACCACTCGAATGACACATGTCATGTTTTGTTGCATGTTTGCGATCCATTTTAAAGGTTATTCGACTAAAAGAGAACTAGGGATCCAATATACAGCCAAAAAATAGATTCGGATGAGCTAGCCCCGGGTGTCTTGTGCTGCGAAAATAACTTTAGACTTGGCATCATCCAGGGGGGGGGGGGGAAGCCCTTAGGTAGCAATTATTAATCTGAGGATGGCAGGCCCCAGGTGTCAGCATTCTATAATATGGTCGAGCTATATTTTATCTATTGTTTTTACAATCTTTATATCATCTAACAGAGTAGATTAGGGTCTCTCATGCGGCTAGGTTAAATCGTTTTTTTTAATATTAGGGAGTGGGTTCTATTGGTATCAGAGACTTAATAAACCCATGTGCAGCAATTCCTGAGTATGCCTCCCTTCTTCAACGATCACATTACTCTCTTTTTATTTTTAATTGTATTGAAGTCCTGTATTTAAAGGCATCCAAGAGTACATCCACCACAATTTCTGAACGGGCTGAATTCCTTAAGTATCATCTTTCAGGACTAATACTTGGTAATTGAACATAAACGAATCCTTGTGCTTTTGGGCTGATCTGGAAGTTTCTACAGAAATCTGCTGAGCATAGCAGTTTTTCATGTTCGCAAAAATGGTCAGTTTCGACTTGGCATTCATATTTGATTTCTCATAACGGTATCGGTTTATTTCAGCTCTTCCTGGTGGACGATGCCAACATAAAATGCAAGAACGAATGAAATGTAAGAAAACATGAATCGAAGCATTTATCGTATCTACCAGCCCGTCCACATGCATTAAAGCTTTTTCTGTCAATATGAAAACCATTCCCACGAGGGTCAAAAGCTGGGTTATGTCCCACTTTGGTAAAACATCCTTTAACATTTGACAATAGAATCGTGCCACTGGACATAAACAACTTCTCATATATAGATCTATATGATACCAGAGCTATATATATTGTATGTATAGCTCTGATGATACCTCCCTCACTTTGCGAGAAAACCTTTCTACTTTTTTATTTAGTATTTTTATACAGCAAATCCTATGTAGATGACCGTTGACTTACAAACAAGCAATGCACAGTGTACAATAAAAACTTATAATCAACTGCATATATGAGGACATAAATTTACAAATCGAGATATGGGCTCATGGGCGATAATTCACAGGAGCATAACCATGAAAATTGTATGCAAAGTTGTACAATGACTATCACATTTCAAACTTATGATCAATCCAGTGTTAATTAATGCCCTAGTCCTCGTCAATCGGAGGACTCATCATTGTTTTCTTTCCTCACTGACCTCGGGAATTCCCCTGTTGTGATCTCCATCTTTCCGTCGCCTGCCATCTCGCTCAGACTCAGGAACGCTCGCGCCGGAATCGTGTGACGTCATAAAAGAGTTTTTATCGAGGTGATGCGAATATCACTAGGTCCATCTGACGGTAACAAATCGTATTATGCCAACATCCATTGAGCATGCGCGAGTGGATAAATGCTGGGCCAAGTTGTAATGTGAATGGAACCTCTTAAATTGTCACTTGCTTTCTCTACACCCAAAATTGTTGTTTTCATTCTTAGTACTTTGGCAAAAGAATGGATCGCGAAATTAGGAGTTCAGTATGGGATTCATTATAGATTAATTATTAAATAATTAGATAAATCCTGATTTGCTCCTCTACAAAGTGTCGACAGCCCAGTCGTAATTAGATGGCACGGTGGCTATGCAGGCGTTGTTTGGGCAGCCAAAGTTCTGAACTTGAAAGGGCTTCGCTTCGTGTTCAAGGGATTCGCTCCTCATTGTTGTCTTGAGTTAATAATCCTCCAGAGTTCTCAATAAATACCCATAAGTGATGGGTTTGTACCAAGCCTGAGGTGTATATTGGAGGGAGGCTATCGTTTAGACATATTCCTGCTTATATTAGCACTAATATAGAAAAGTACTGATTTTTTTAACTTATCCTTTTCCTCTTATCAAGGTTATTATGAATTCGACTCGTCGTATAAAATGATGCATTATTATAATTATTATCTGACTTTGTAATATTAATTCAGTGTTGTAAATTACATGAATACCTTTTTATCCGAAATCAGGCATGTCTGAGAAAAGCATCTTCATGTAATGTCATTTCCTAAAATAAAGCTTTTTCAAATTAAATGAACTGTCGGTATATGTATAGAGTCATTTATTCTCCTGATGTTGAATACAACCCCATCTTTATTCTATTAGGTCTGACATTGGGCATGGGCTTAAACCTTCCCAAGTTTGACATTCACGACGTTTAGGCCTGAAGCTTCTTCAGAAAGGCTCCATCAGCAAGAGTGTTGATGTTTCCCTGTAAAGCGTCATTAAATATGGGCAGGGGAAACCTGGTGGAATGGCATGGCATGGCAAAAATACTTCACTGGGTTTCATCACGATTCGAATCCAGTTATTGAATTATGAAAGTAGGACTGAATGGGGAACTGTGGATTCAACGTAGCCAAGGCAGCAAATGCATACTTTACTAATATGGAATGCCCGCTTAAGCGGCTACCTATAACGTAAACATACTATGGATTCATTGTTTTGATTAACATACAAAATCTCCACTTTCAATATATTCATGTTTCCCATGTGCTAACTATTTTGGTAAGTTATATTGTATTTTTTGGATTCCTTATAGTAAGCAAAAGAACGAGCATACATGTAAGCTGTTAGACAATCTTTCCGTTTATTAATGTTGTTTCTTAGCCGATTAGCTGAGAACAGCAACCTTTTTGTTGTAATGCCTTTCTGAATAGATAATTCTATCTTAAACTTAAACATTTTAATATGTTATTCAAGCCCTTTCCTACAGATGTTTTATCAATATTTGCTTTAGAGATTTCATCCAAATTCATGCATTTCAAATCCCTCTGGTCTGTAAACATTATTTAACATCACTAAAGAAGCGAAAGTAGATTAAGCCTTTTCAGTGTGCTTCTATTTCGAATAAGGTTTGCTGCTTTCAGCAGTTAGAAGCAGGGATCAGAGTTTTGTGAGCAACAAAAGCAAGCGGATCAATGATCGGTGTTCAGCAATTAAAATTTGATTTAATGTTTAAAGATGAAGCTCTGTCATAATCAGGTTTGTATTCTGAGTCCCAAGGTCTTTACAGCAAGTGGGAATTTCTCATAATCCGAAACTGATTGTGTTATATTATTAGAAACCGAGAGGCGTGTCTGGATAATAATTAGATAGTGTCAGTAAACTAGGGAGTGAAAAGCAGAAAATGTGGCAAACTGATGGTCTCATTTTCCCTAGCAAATGGTCTGATGCTGTAATGAATATAAACGCACAGACTTAATAAAATTCATGGATTATTTATGAAACCTTCCTCAACAATCTCTGGACTAATTCTCTCGTCATATAATGAATTAAATCGACACAAATTCCGCTGTATTTTATTTATTTGCACAAGTGTCATTTAATCCCTGAGAGTGGTTACTCCAATCGGAAATAAGTGTATCTTATTTTACTAAGTTTATAATCTTGTCTGGTCTATGGCAATCCCTTTTAACTCCTTCCAGATCAGGTAAATCTCAGAAATAACTTTCAACTATCGGAAGTCCATCATGACAACGAAAATGCACTAGTAGAAATCATACAGAAATCGTGGTTAGAAATACACGAATTCATAGATCTATGGTCAAACGAAAAGGGAGGGCTAAACCACTTACTATGAGGATTCTCCAGATCGTTCCTAGCTATCCTAAAATGTAGTAATAACTTCAGTATGGGCCTCAAATTCCTTCTGCACAAGCCGTGCCTGACGGATGATTAATTGTTTTTGGTAGTGCAAAATTGCGTGACAAGTTAAAATGAAATTGTTTTGTCGCGAGTCCAAGGTCGATGTAGGGGTTAGAATCTGGCCCAATCGTGTCAGGCCGTGTCTCCCGGTTGTGTTATATGAACAACCTGATCCTCCAGTAATGACCATTCTATGATAGTTAACTTTTATTACGATTCCCATCGATCCACCTCTTTTATATTTAGTTTCAGTGGAGCCCCAACAACTCCTTTTATTGAATGTTCTTGTCAAGTACAGTATCCACTTTCAAAATTACTAAACATTTTCTTCTGACATCTAAATGACTTAGGAATCACTGTTTAAAAAGTTGCCAATTGCTCCACTATTTCTGATTATGGCAGGTATAAACGCTTAACTAAACAGGAAATACAAGAACAGAAATCATTACCTAAATTGTTAAACCGAGAGTTCTCAACAATTACATTATACTCTTCAAATCAAGTTTTAAACTGGCTAAACATGTTCATCTTTGCAAGTAATATTGCCATAAGTGGAGAAGATAGATAAACGATATATTATTTCCTTTTCTTGCCGCCTGACGAAGCCCATGCAGAGTTGGTATGAGTTAATATTCTCTTTATTATTGCATTCATAGCATCTTCCATTTAGATAGATGGGGAATGGAATTAATATAATTTAAGTAATCAAATCGAAGTATTTGATGAACTCGTGGTAAAGGTTAACCTATGTATGGGAAGTATAGGCATGCCAAAAGTAGACCCATCTCGATTTTCATCTTCAGAATGATATGCACTTGACCGTTTCTTTGCGACATGAGTTAGTTTCAACTAAATGTCATTCATATCAAGATTCAGGAATGAAATATAATGACTTGCAGGACTGAAATTTTCAATACCCTGCTATATACTGTACCACTGGTGAGCGATAATACGTGAAGCCACCGAAAGAAAGGAATTTCGGAGGGTCTACGAAATATAAACGAGAGCATTTAGGAAGCCCTGTAGCAACAACAACGTGGCAAAATCCACCAAAGTATTGGTCAAATGAGCTTTAGATTAGTTGGAAAAGAACGCAACAAAACGTAGTTCTAAAATCTATATATATACCGCTTTAAAAAAGTTTTTAAACCATCTGTAATATGTATTTGCGAGGGAAAAGTGATCCATAATATCATCTGCCTTTTTCATATCGGCTGCGATCTCCTTTGACTCTTTTATTCTCAAAAAATAGAGTTGTGTTGCTCTCCATGTTGTTGCCTTGAGAACATAAGTTCAGTTCCGACTGAGGTTTGTACAAGCCGGTGGTATCATTTGTCGTATGCCCCACACTAGCTATTGCGCCCAACTACACGGTTTATAAGGCTATATACAAGTAAGGTTTCCACAAGCGGACGCTAACTTATATGTATATAAGGGCCAGGTCGTCAGAAAATGTACAGTTGGCAGCTCTACACATTTAGTAAATTCTGCTAAATTAGGTTGAAACTAGCCGAACCATCATGATGTGAGATATTTGTCCGGTTATGTTAAACTGTATTTTGAACCTCATTACTGTCTTAAATTTAAGTTATTTGACAGGATTGGCCAAGGTCAAGTGTACATTTTCTGTCGCCTTCACTCATAAGAGGCCTCTTTCTTCCAGTGGGCCACCCTAGTGACCATTGCTGTACACAGAGAAGAAGCCATCGGCGTCGGTAGACAATAATGTGACGTTTCTGTGAAATCAAACCTTGGAGACCTTTGAAGTCTATTTCTACATGTTCCTCAGATAAGGTTCTCAGCCGAAAAATGAAACCACGTTGGTGGTAGAAATGTAAGCTCGTATAAATAAGAAGCACTGTGGCAATTGCACAAATTTTAATGCGTGAGTAGTACTATGAAAGATGTACATGTGGAGTTCATACACATATATTCAAGATTTTCATAAGATGATAATTGTCAGTCCAGATATAATATTATGAACACTTGTTCAGTTGTTAAACAAGGTGCATAATTGACTGCTCGGGGAAAGCATACGTATGCATTCTTCACTGCATGAATACAATTTCATTATGTTTATCCAAAGATAATCTAATTCTGTTGATAACGCATTTTGCCCATGCACTGCCAACTGCCTCCGATAACGCAGGCAAACATATACATATCTAGCCTTGCTTTCTCTTTCAGAACAACTGACTTTGCACATGCGCAATCCTGGTCTTTCTTTCCCCCCTTGCGGCAATGCTGAGAAGCAGATGCGTGTTTAGTGTGTGCTGGTGGAGAGGTCTTGTTAAACTTTAATGAGACTACCTCTTTGATATATGGTTTGGCCTAAGGGGGGCCACAGCCCTGCTCACTCGCTCCAGCCCTTGGGTCAAATTAGTCCAGTACCATCCAGTCCCCAGCATGCTCCTCCAATGCTTTCCCTCCATAAGGACAAACTATTCACAGCTAAAAATTCCTCGCTCTAAACGCAACATTGACTTACCCAATTGTGTTACCGCCATTTTCCCTCTATTAAGGGCATAGGTTGGGATCTTCTGAGAAAAGTGAAAACTATTGCTGATTATTTTATATCTGATGTTTTTTTAAACCAATCCTTGCAATATTTGCATCCGGGGTGTATCGTACATAGCCAGAGAAATAAAGCCTTGTATGTGTATAATAAAAGCCACATATTCTCCATCAATTCAATAGATATGAAATTACACATTATATGCAATAATTATTCATAGAGAAATGGTAAAAGGGGGCGTTCTTTCCAGATAGATTGAATAGAAAAGAGCCGGCTGTGGCATCTTTACTTGGTCAGACATCGATGGACTTGCCGGCCAGATTGAAACGCAAAACCAGCCTAGACATCACCGGGTATGTGCTCGTATTCTAGGTTAATAGGGATATAGAGTGTAGGTCCTTAAATACAACCTTTTCATAGGACCGAGGGAGAAATAATTTCCTGATTTTCTCGTCGGCTAAATGAAGGTAAGTATATAATTGATGATTCATGTAAACTAATAAAATGCTGAAATGCCAAAGTTTTAAGAAACAATAACATCAAAAGACAAAGCAGATGCTAAGATTGTGAAGTAATTGTAATCACTGTAAAGTAGATGATGCCTTAATAATGTATTATAACCTGTTGTACTTACATTTTAAATGAACATTTGGATAACTATGTTACAGAAGGGTCTGCCCCTTTTCTAAATATTTGAACGTAATTGTATCATGGAAATAAAACTACGGTACTTATGTACGTGTGTGTGTTACCAACTGCTATCATTATATCACTTACAAAAACTAATATCTCAGGTACAATACAAATATAATACACTGTTTCTTCTTCTGAATCCCTAAAGCTGGTCTGTATAATATGGCATAGCGTTCGTATAATCGTTATACGGTGTAATGTGGTTGGGGTGCCCCGATAGAGTAGACTTTAGACAGATTTACAAAACTGGCGCAGGGACGAGGTCCACACCTGAGCCCTGAGCTTTGATGTACTCAAGATGACTTCATTCTTAAGACATGCGTGGGAATACAGCGTAATATTTTATCATATATGCTAAACCATGATAGTCGGCACCACCACTGTTAACCACTCTTTTACTCTCTATTTCTTTAATTTCCGATTCACAATTAACGCCAATCTATCACCACCCTGTGTAAAGTGCAAACAGTAATTATCTACAATATCATTATTAAAATGAAGGTATAGACACCTCTTATTGTGTGCAATCTAGAATAATTAAAGCTTATCTTCGCACAAGGAGCATCCGAACACAGACAGGAGAATTTTGCGAATACCTGACCTGAAACACAGCAATATAGTTCTACAATATGGGACAATTAATGTCTGGCTTTCTGTGCTATATAGGCAGCAATCTTTTAGCGGATATTTTTTGATTGAAGACCGATATTTCAGTTGCGAGCTGCGTATAGTGCTGTGTTTACTTATATGTGACATGGGTCCTAGATGGCAAACAGTGCCATGTCCAAGATATCAAGTCTCCATTTCCTTATATTTGCCCAAGGGAATGGCACACAGTCATGCTCATATGTATACAGTAGAAATCAATCTTATGTATGCCTCGTCCTAGAAGGATGCAGTCCCAATTGAACTCTGAAGTCTTTACATGTTTTCATGTTTAAAACATGATGCATGTTATTGAATTGTCCAAATATGGGAGGCAGTTGCAAAGTGCAAAGTTTCCAGTTTTCTGTTGTATCTACAAAGTATGTATATATTCATGTACTTCGTTACACTTTGTTGATAACTCCCATGTGAAACACTGTATCACATTTGAAAGGGTAATCTGTCCTTTTTCTCTTCCATATACTCGTTTTCAGCCCCTTATTTTAGATAAGAGAATAGCTAATTTAATTAAGTTTTATGATACAGTCGGGCTTTGTTTCTCAATTCAAGGGAAAAGTGTCTCCTTTGAACATCGCAGATTCAAGGAATCTGTATCCAGGACTTAGTTGGTAAGTTCACTTCTATTCTGGTGAATGCCCAGGCTCCCCACAAAAGATATTTAAACATCTCTGAAAGGCTGAGAAAGGGGGCTTTGAAGACATAATTGATTCACTTGCTAGAAATCGAACAAGCGCTGGGGCGTGGGCCTAAATAAGGAGTTGGTAAGAATACAATGATCTTTACTTACGTGCACTTTTATAGACCCAAGGATTGCTCCCATATTAGCACGCAAGGCTCTACGGGTCCACACTCCCTACTGCATCCCAATTCTAATTTGTTGATACAAATCCACACACAAAAATGTGTCCATTTTACTATTACTCCTTACTTTCTTCTCTAAATTTTGTATTCAATGTTACTACTTCACAGGGCAAGCTTTAAGGGACATGGTTATAAAACAGTTTCTCTCTGGAAATCAAAAACGTTAACTACTGGGGATAGCAGGCACACAAGTTGATCACACTCCGGTAGTCCGATCTATAATGTTATTAATCTACCTCGACAGATGAGAGTAATCTCTTTTATGTGGAACCTCCTAGTTCTCCCTCTCCGCCAGTTTAATATTATACACTCCGACAACCAACATACACCCCCACGCATATTTTAACACTCATATTTTTACACTAGAATGCCTCCTTTTATGTTTCTGAGTCTGTGACTAACCAATTATATTGACTTGCTTACGCTCGTATAAATGTTCTTATTAGTGGCTGAAGAATTTTCTGGAAAGGCTTGCAGGAGACAGTTACGTTTGACTATATAAGGCTCAAGGATTTACAAAGCTCTTTTGAGACTTCACTGTATCCGATACCTGTGCCAATACACATGCAAAACTGTTTGGTAATTAGTGTTCCTAACTTTTTTCGCATTCCCAAGAAACTTTAAATAAAGGAGAGTACATGCTTCTTATTGTTAATCACATTTTTATTCAGTCCTGCATGATAAATCCTTTGTATACCATAGTAGGATTTTCGGTAATTAATAACAAATTGTATACTTGGCACGAGTAAAACATTCATCCATATTTAGATTTGGTCTTAAAAAGGAGTGTATATCTTTATCTTGACTTTTTTCCGTATTGACTGTTCTCACGATGCAAAGAACGTGCCTCAATTCCAATCTTGGCACATAAATAATTTGCTGAACTGCAAAAGAAACAAGCACCTGCTTCACACCTTTTTGCGGACTTGATATTGTTACCATTTGGCATCAGTAATCATTGCATGGCAGCAGGTAACCTCCCCGTATTTTTCTACTCCACCACAACCTACTCTCCCACCTCCTCCCTCTTGTATCTTCTGTCTTTTACTCCTTACACTTTGCAGAGATCTAAATTATTCAGAAACGCCTCCTCCAACGTCATCCCATTTCTAACTTGTGTGAAAGTACACCCGACAGGCGAACGCTTTATAACCTACGGCACATAGGCTACAGGCCCCGTGCTCTCCCTTTCTCATTCTCTGTCTCCCATTCTCTCATGTGCTCTCTGTTTGTATGCACAGATTGTCTTTCCGTTTGGGTTATTGGTGAGGGTTTTTTTCTTCCCACTCATTCGTCGTTGCATGGTATAAATATTTTTACTTCATTCGTTTGGTGTTTTGGGGGGTCAATTTTTGTCCTATGTGATGTTTATTGCAATTGTTGTTGGCAATGCTGAGGAGAGCTGTATATGTTGCATCAATTTAAAGACTTCGAGTGTCGCCACTTTTTCTTGATTCACTTTTATATCATGTATTACCCACAGTCCCCGATTAACTATTTTAGGACTGTTGAAGTATAATAGATGTCAATTATATTTTGAATCGAATGTACTAAAATCAATATGATTGCTATAATGATTATGACTTGGGCGAACAATGTGAAAAACCAATCTCCGATATACAGAACAATTGGTAGACATGCTTATGGATGTTTATCAACTGCTTGTTAGTATTATACAACAACAATCTGTAGTACTTCAACAAACTGTAGTCGTGTCCGTCTTTCGCATAATATTTTATGAATGCAAAAGCTTTTTTCGGGCTAATTCATTATTTTTCTAGGTACAATGTCAAAAACACAAGATGACTCATAAATGCTATCATTTTTAATCATTCTTAGTCAGTTCCATAAGCAAAAAATGAGACATGAAGAGTTTTAGCCTTGTATATTTAATACATCCATTAGCAAACGCATCATTACAAAATCTGTAATGAGAAGTTGACATGGAAAAGCCACCGAAGCCCCGGAGGTAATTTGGGTTGGGCTTATTTTATGTGATGCAGCTCCCCCCAGTGTCTTTACCTTTACGTTTCTTGTTAACACAGATGGAGCCTGAACTGGGGGAAACCCAAGGTCACTGTGTCCGCAGTCTGCCCAGTTTGGCTTTTCTGCTTGCCAAGTATCCATCCCCAGGTTGAACATCATTTTCAATTTTGCCCTATATCGAGTGGCCCACTTTTTCCAGGCTTAATCTTCTGCGAGCAGCGTGGTTCAATATGAAAACCCAATTTTCGCTGGAGTACAATATTGGATCCCTCGTGATAAGGAATACGAGATAGGCCTTGGGGATAGACTGCCAGCTTAAACATGGATGATTGTGTGGTTTGTCACCACGCATAGCTCACTCCTGGTGTGTGTGTCGCATAAAAGTGAGTTTTCTTTTATCAAGGTGCAGTTGAATTAGAGTGTGATAAAATTACTAGACAGTCCCAATTGCATTCAATTGGAAGCCGTTTTAAGCCAATCAAAACATAAAAGTCTATAGTCGTTAGGAGGACATGGCCTTGTGGGTATAGTTTTAGGGCGACATCACACGAAGAGACATCATACTATCTATATATATATGTAGTTTTTCGGTTTCATTATAGATCGTACCATTTTTTAAAACCCCTGACGCTCTACAGGGTTTCCTAGGCTGTTGATGGACGTCAACTTATATAGGAATAGATAGAACAATGATAATATTATGTTTGATATTACCTTACGTATATTTAGCATTTTGTATATATGTTCCAAACAGGCTTCAGGTATACAATACACAATGCTGAATTATCGTATGTATGAGCTACCATAGAAAAAAGGACATGATAGCGATTCGATGGTATTATACAGGGAATGATATTAGTTTTAGACAACTTGATTTAAAGAGAATAACTGTGCTCCGGCCTTTTTGAGGAATTACCCTGTCTCTCAGTCTCTGTTATGACGACATAAAAAGGAATGGTAAGATTGGCGTTCAAAGAAATCCCCAGTGGTTGCTTGTGACAACGATGAGATTAAAAAGCATTAAACTTCAAAAGATCCCCGCCCAGTATTCTCAGGAGAAGAGGTTAGGGAGGTCTTTTTGCCATGAACGTTTGAAATTGGATTAGAAATTGAGACCCTTACAGTTGTGTTTTGGAATGATCTCTGTAGTCTACTTTGAATAGATTTTCTTCATGTAAATTATTAGAAAGTCAAATTTCAAATTACTTATCTTGACTAGAATGCTGCCCAGATTTGTCAACAACTATTGACCTTTTCTTCCGAGGACATCGCGTTTAATATGTCGAGTTCGCCCTAGAATTGGGTCACTAAAATACTCTGTTGCTATTTTTCCCTGCGAAGCTGCATAGCCCCTTTGTCTCTCTGTTTCCGGGTCTCTTTCTGTCTTTCTCCTGGTGACAGTCTGCCGAGTACCCATAAAATCATCCTCCCAAACATGTCAGTTCATATTTATTTCTTCGCTAATGATTTTTATTTCCTATCGATCAATATTGGGACCAGCCCCGGAAGAGATCGGGAAGCTTCGACATGATAATTTTTGGCTCCATCCAATCTGGGTCACATTCAGACCAGCGACCGTGAGCCCATCTGTGTGCCAAGGTTTGACTTGGCCAATGAGCAAGTGCTGGGATATCGAAAGTTCCGAAGTTGATGATGATGATATTCTCTTGACCGCAGTACACATTCTTGTCATTGCAGACGAAGCTCAGTAGATATTGACTTTTCCCGTCTCACTATCTCTGCCCATGTCCCTTTACTAGGGCCACAAAGAAAAGCTATTATTGTTCATCGAGAAGTCACTTATTAAAGCAGTATTCTTAGCTATTACGAAAGGGAGAATATTACCAAATGTACTCATTTTACGATGTATGGGACCTGATTTAATCGTCTATAATGCTGCCGCAGTTTATGCAGGAATTTGAAGTCGAATCAACCGAGAGAAAACGGATATTGTTCAGAAAAGAACGGAGCAGAAATTAGAATATCTAGTTTTTGACCGATGCTACTGAGAGTACAGCTTTAAGGGACCAGGCTCAGACAATGAATAGTTTGGAGCATTATGAATATATTACCTCATGTGTGATTAATTCTATATGTTTGAAGGACCCCTTTTGTCAGGGCAACTAGCTATATAGTCGGAGGTACCTTTTTACCAACTGTGGGTCGATGCAAATCAATCTCAGGCCATATAAGCGGCTCTGAGCTAAATAACCCTTCATTGGTCGGCATCGGTCACTCGGTCCCGGCACTGCGCCGAGGCCAGGAAGGCGTGAACTGCCTTTCTATCAATGAAATCGATCCACGTAAATACAACTCTCGCAGTGCAACTCTCGTGCCGCGTGATCCATGTCGGTGGCGCGAGCATGGACCACTTCCGGTGGCAGCAAAAGATGAATGACTCATACAAAATTAACGGCTGTAGAAAATACATATCCATTTAGCGTGTGCTAACCCTGTGCGGCTATGCCCTCCTTGTCTGCCCACATCACCCCAGCAAGGTGACGTTTCTAAAGTCATATTTGGTCTACTTTCTCGTCTGCTACAATGCATAAATAGTTTGTCAGCTGGGGCTTGATCGATTGGCTTCGACTATGAATTACTCTATTCTTTCCTTTGATAAATCACTTTAACGCGACAGACTAAATAAATCACTGTTTCCACAAATAAAGTGTTCTTTTTATCTGTTTCCTTTGCTCTCTTCAAGAAGATTAACGCCTTGTCAGCTAAGCATTAGTCAGGAATTAGCCCGAAATGTAAAATTAAACATGTATAATATATTTATTCCATTTAATTAATGGTTTCTGCCGAGATTGAAGATGGGCCGACATCCCATGTGAATCTACTGTCCGATAATGGGGTCACTTGTGAAGATAGCAGCACTCCCCCCAGTTTCCCCAGAGCAAGATATGCTATGTGAAAAGAATGCAATCACCCAATCGACACTGATGTGACATTCATATGGACCACTTATTATCACTCTACCAGAAGCTGGGTCGAGTATATTCCAGCTTCCAATGCAATTGCCCCTCCTCTCTGACTCTCCCCCATGTATAAGGCCCCACCACAACCTCTGCTTCCTAGACGTCCCAACCCCTTTCACACTGTCCAATACCACAGCACAACTTTTCAGAGGAAAAGGAGAATAAAAAGGAGGAGAATTTTGGAAACCATTCCAGCAATGGAAGTAATTCTTGTTATTAGGGAAAAGTGGGGGAGAGGGATGGAAATCGGTGGTCGCATGGCGTCCTCCACCTATTCGTTGAGCGGATATGAGGTGCAATGTTGGTGACTGGTCTCATAACCCTAACAAGAGCCGTCGTAAAGGCGCAGACCGTCGGGAATTCGCACCCACCTTGGCCGTCCACAATGCACAAGCTACGGCTTTTGAGCGCAGCTTCCATATTGCGCTTGCAATCAGGTATAAGTGCACCGGATATGAGTCGAGTTAGAGCGAATAGGAGTGGGTCGGGTAAAAAAAGAAGAGGGAATGGAGAGGAAGAGGGAAAGGAGAAGGAGAAGAAGGGGAGATGGATACACGCGCAACACTTTGCAGGTACAAAACAGGAATTTAAGGAGAATGGTGTGATTTAAAAGTGGTGTATACACTTCTCAATAGGTGACTCCTGGTAATAGTTCAAAATAGCAATTAGCAATTGGGTCTCCAGCAATAATGGAGCGAGAGTCATGTAATTTTTTGTTTTATCATATTTCAAACAACACTACAGTCTAGGCTCTAGTCTAGAGTTGAGCGAGTCCCTCCGAACTGAGGGAAAGCCTCTCACCCTAAACCCCAATATGCCATTATAATCCCATCAGGACCCCTACTCCAGAGCAGGGAAAGCCATTAGCGCAATAGGCATCCAATTCTTATCTGACCTAAGAGGCTGTGAGTCTAGACTAACCAGGCTTTTTTCCCCAAGGATTAATAAGGAATTGATATTCGCTGCTGCAAGACACCATAGCTAAAATGTGACTCATATTATTGTCCACTGTGATGCTCATTTGAATTATATTTTCTCATCCTCCTGTACATAATAAATGACTCTGATATAAATGATAAAATCGCAAGATAAATTAACACACCTACCAAATTAAGTTGTAACCAAATAGTCCCGGATTCAGAGCTTTTTCATTGATTATTTGCATTCTCTAACATTTACCTATAAGCAACAAATTTAGACATCGCTTATCAGTTTACCTGGTTAATCAAATGTGCGTCGGCTTCGTTCATCATAGCAGATTTTACGTCCATTCCACCGTGCATGCAGTAGAAATTAAGTTATATAGGTCCATATAGGTTTAAGCACAATGATTCCCAAAATAGACTACTTACATACAGCTATATCGGTCTGATACACTTAAAGCATCTTATTTATCGATAGGATATATTATTCTGTTACTTCAGATACCGTGGGTGGAGTGGATAAGGTTCAGGTCGTCAGAATATTACAATTACTCGGCAGCTCTACACATTTAGCAAATTCTGATTAATTAGGCTCGAAATGATAAAACCAGGTATATCAGATTATATATTAAATATTGCGTTGACTTAAATACCTGTTCGGTTTTATTGAATTGTATTTTGAACCTTACTTTTGTCCTAAAATTGGATTATTTGAGAGGATTGGTGAAGGCGAATTGGACATTTTCTGGCAACTTCACCCACATACTTCTCATGATGAACCAAGTCTGAAAAACGACGACTTTATACGCAATCTGAACCAAATCCTAAATGTTAATTATCAGCGTTATTAAATTATCTAACCTAGACTTAACATCCCTTAATGTGGATAGCAACGTCAAGACATTCATTTTTATAGATGCAGATATACAATAATGATCAGAAACTATTATAGCAAACTGTTCATCTTTGACGAGAATATATTTACAACTAAGGATTTTAGTGTTTTCTTATCTTACTATAGTATTATTATTTTTCATGTAAATAGCTTTGTCCTGGTAGGGACCCTCTGGAAGACCCACTGTTAGTTAATACTATAGTAAAATAGGTGAGGGCTACCCATTTTCAGAGTCCATTATTGTCAGTTGTTACCGTATGTTACCATGTATTTGACTGGAAATAAACACTATATATATTGTAAGGATATTGTAAGGAGGTAAACAATTGATTCATTAATTAAAATCTCTCAGTAATGTTTAATTAAACTAAGACGTCAGTCACCTTTGTCTCGTCTTACAAACGTGTGGGTTGTCCTTCACAGCATATCAATACAGGCAGGATATATTCTGTTAGTCAGTAGTAGAGAGACAAACTTCAATTCAGATCGATGGCTTTAACTGAAGGTCAAGCAGAAGCGCTTGCCTATTTAAAATGGCCTTATCTTATAACCACCTTCTAAAGACTGATCTTTGTGTAGGGTGGTATTTATGCTGACACGTACCGAGTTTAATCAGTGGTTTAATGGGCGTAGAAGGCAGCAACCCAAGCGCTTTAGAAAAGAACCAACCCCAAAAGATCGGCATAAATTGTGCGACTGTGACTGGAGACCAAACGCAGGCTGGCCGGAGGTAAAGGGATGAAATACAGGCCAAGCACCGTCCTTACGCTAACTCCCCGCTTCTCTTCTATAATCGACTACCAGGTGGCTCTCCCATAGACATATATTGACGTTATAACATCTCCAAATTGAATCGGACGACAAAAGCAGGCGATGAAAAGCAGAACTTGTAAGGACACTGGTGGTGTGTGGGCTTTCCCTCAGGCCGCAGCCATGTTTTCTCCTGTCGGTTGCTCCCATCATTACTGATTTACGTTCTCATGTACGTGCTAACGTTCAGAGGTAACGGAAGCACTCGCCTATAGACTCAGCCTACCTATATAGAGCCTATCCCCTAGCCTGTCCCCCATCGCCATCCCAGCATGCTTGTAAACACTATCGCCTTGCACGGCAAACGCCCTTCCCGGCTCGCGTTTCATTACACCCCTCCCGACATCCTACACAACAGTCACCTCTATATACTCCCTCCATTTCATTATCACAGTATTTCTCCCATATTTTTATGTTATTCTTTATAATTCAATTAAGGTGTTATCTATTTGAATTTTCTCTATCAATTCTATGACAGGAATATTTTTGGAAGGCAGACAAATTAGCCCTATTGGTAAAGCCTGCACAGAAGAGCCTTCTGGTTTAATCCACTCACGGGCATAGCACTGTTGCATATATGATGGCCTATTCCCAAACAAATCTTGGCCGATTATGGCAACTTGGTACATGAATGGGAGGTAAGAGGGTGCCGCACATGTAATCTCCAGTATCTGAAACTTCATGTGCAGGAAACACGCAAGTGTAGGACCTTCTGTTATTAGTATGAGGTTGACCCGGTGAGGAGATGTGAGTAGTATAGGAAGAGACTATCTATAGTCCTTCCCTTCATTCAATCGCCTTCCCTTTAACCATCGTGCGCCCTTTCTTTTCCAGCTAATAACAGAATTATCTCAGCTATCTACCGTACATACATGTACTCGGAATACTCCTATATTTATCTCACTTTCTCCTTCTTTCTCTCTCTCTCCCTCTCACTACCTGTTTCTCTCCCTCTCTGTTTGTCTGTTCCTCTCTTTCTTTTTCTCGGTCTCTCCCTCTCCCTCTCTCTCCCTCTCTCTCCCCCTCTCTCCCCCTCTCTCTCATCCTCTCTCTTGTTCATCCCTCTCTCTGTGTCTAGCCCTCTCTCTTATCCTGTTCCTCCTTCTCCTTCTCTTTCTTCAGTCTCTCCTCCTTCTTCCTCTTCTCCTCCTCCTCCACGTTGGCAGATTGCGCAGCCGCGAGACTGTCCCAGGCTGGTATTTTGACCATGCAATATTCATGCCTAAGCCCGTATCCTTCGCAATAGCCTTATTGATTTCACCCGCAGTCCTGCCAGGCACCTCTTGCCTTCTCCTCCGGTAGACAACACAGCGAGACCTCCAGGGCTTCCCTGGGATGACAGATCCACGTGCGTCACTACAAGCTGGAGTGAAACACACAGTGGGCGAATCGCCATGAATAAGTAACAGCAGTGCGATAGTATCATAGTCGCAGATTTAGAACTTAGATTATCTGGGGTAAACGGGCATGAATTGGCACCATGTTTGATCGATTTGATGAAGGGTGAGAGAAAGATAATAATAACTTGCCACTCACTCGAGCTTCTGTTTCTGGCCAATTATTTGCACTTGTTTGTTACAGCGGACTATCGGCGAATTACCCGCACGGGAAAGAGCACCGCGACGGTGTCAGAGGTCGTGCTTGCCGAGTGAACATAGAGGTTATGTCACCCAGAAGGAGAAGTGGTGTTTTTCCCCTGAAAGATAAGCAATGGGGTACTGAGAGGAACGTAAATGGACTATGATTAACAGAGGAGGTACCTAAATCTGGGGGAAACTGTGGAAAACAAAATATATACCGCCATTTTTCATTTACGAAAACGTAATAATTATAGGATCTTATATGTATAACAATATTTTTTCCAAATATTCTCTGAACACCTTTTTTTAATTGTTTTGGTGATGATATACCACGTACCATCTGGAACATGGCACGAACTATATATTCACCCAAGTATATATATAATATATACAGACAGAGGCTATTCCTATAGCATTGGGTTATAGAGACATGAGAAGAAGAGGACCAAACGAGAAAGCGGAATAATAGTGGGAAACTATAAGCTGAGAGGGCGAGGAGAGCAAGACGACCAGAGCAAAAGCCGAAGGTGGACGAGGGGGAGATTTGTGTTCAGTCATTCGGCCGGCTGAGCAGTCTAATCTCGAACCCAGTCATCTTCAAGTTGCTGATTCTGATTAACTCAATCACAGATGTAGTCGTGCCAGCGTCCAGGCCTTATCTGGCAAACAAAAGTTGTTTACCACTACGGCTTCCCAAATGGCACATGGGACTGGGGACGAGAGGGTCGAACGTTCTATCGTTAATATCGGAGTCACGAGCGCAATGCGAATCCCAATCCATTCTCTATGGCCCTTCTCGCAAAAGATATCATTGGCCGCAGTTCGCACTGGTTTTACATGCAACTGTGCTTGCTCATGTGAGGTGAGGGCCGTACGAAAATCCCATTGAAATCCACTTAAAATTATAGGATAAATCAATGGCAAATTAGATTTGTTGTTACTTCTGCACCTGTACTCTAGATTCGCTTCGTGTCTTTAATTCTCCCCTGTTTAAATACTGTACTTTTTTGTTTTAACTATATCACCACACGATATTAAAGCACATGTTAATAATTACAGCAACTTTCTTTCTAAAATCTAGCATCAGATCATCTGTTGGGGCTAACGATTACTCCCACTTATTTTGAAATTCATTTTTTTGCTATGGTATTATAGGAAAACATTTTTGTGTACAAGTTCGGTGTCTCGTGCTTTGTCTACCTATTAATTTCAGCCACTTTTGTGGCTCCTCTTCCCTCTTCCATTTATCCACTGATGCTATTCGGGGCCTTTCCTTTCTTCGACCATCTCTCACTCTCTCTCTCTCTCTCTCTCTCTACATTCCACAACGAGCCCTATTTTAAAAGCTCCAGCGTTAAACTACCGCGTCACAAGGAGACCGTACTTGCTACAGTCTACCAACTGCAGCCATATTCCCCCTTCCCCCTGAATATGATATATATATGTGCAAAGTACATTTACAGGGGAGCGGGGGATTATATGGTGGGCCTCCTGAAGCCAACCTGGATGAAACTATGTGGCGAAAATGTGGCTAGAATCTAGGCAGACGGACTACAAATCAAGTTCCACTCCCTTGCCAACCCTATCTACCCTGCTATCCTGATACATCATACTCCCACCCCCAACACCACCCCACCTAAACTAGGCACTATCCCATCCATCCCCTCCGTTGCGCCGGCGACTTTCCTTACATGTTCTCTTATCTACCCCTATCAATGTCCCCACACAGAAAACGATAAGGCCCAGACCAAACAATGATTAATATGACATCAAATGGAAACAGATTACCCACTACACAACTCATTCACCCATATTCTCTTGTAGAGAGTAGGATCCTGAGCTCTAGACTCTGAGAAAAAGAGAATAGGAGGAGGAAATATAGCGCGGGTCTCACTCTCTACCTCTTTCCATGCATCTTTCTCGCGGGACGGTGATGGTATATGGCCCAAGGCCATAGGCACTAGGGGGTTGGAAACGCCTTCTGAATGTATGTATGAGCGAGAAAAAAAACTTCTATGTGAAACATTGATATTATATTGATTCACGTCCAGCCGTTTAGTGTTGATGTCCAACTGTCATTAACGTGTATGTTTGGCCATACATATTCATCACGCGGTGTTGATATCTATGGTCTGGGGTCACAGATATATCTGGATTTATCATATCCAGGAAGGTAATATTCGAGCCAGATGTACCATGATAGTATTATACATATAATACAATGGAGATCACAGACTGTTCTGTTTCCATGGGCATATGGCAATCTTGCTGAATAGATAAGCATTTATAGTTTGTGAATTCAGACGCATTGCCGAATAAGAATCAGTCTCTGGGTGATGAACTGAAATAAACGTGAAACTATCATCAAATGATTGGACTTTATTTGATTGTTTTTTATAATCCCTGAAAGGACCTCCATGATAAACGGTTAGGCAAAATAATCGTAAAAGCTCAATCCCAAATTTAGACCGTTTCTGAGTGCTGAATCATCTGTTGGGAGATTGTTACTGTGAATAGTTTTAGTTTTCATCTCATGACATGTTTTATCCATAAGATAAAACCAACATTTCAAGAAGAATTCCTGGTTACATGCAGATGGTTCGGCCAGCCTTAGTCCCTCCAATGAGTGCCTGCGCCCATGCCTCAATCCCCATACTACTCACGCCCGCGCACGATGGTGAATCCTCTTTTAGCCTCTCATTCCTTAGTTGGTCCGTCAGTTCTCCTCCCAATAGTCTTGGTTTAGCTAACAATATCTGCTCATTTATCCATCTATACGTTTGTCTGTCCAATAAGTACCAATTTCTATTGTCGGTCTGTCAGCAAGTCATTCGTTATGTCTTACTCTGTCAATTGCTTCCTCAGTTATCCATATGAAAAGGCAGGCTATTCTATAGATGCCTTCTATTCCTTTATTCCTATCCACCTGGCCCGATCTCTTGTGTCGTCATTACCCAGTCGATTGTCTATTATCACTACCTTAGTTTACTTGTTCTTAACCGCCTGCTCCCTCGTTATCTTTCTATCATTATATATATATAATATATACCTTTCTATTTGTGTTGCTTACATCATCATATTTACTTATCAAACGATGTTATCGGTTTTATTCCGCATTATTTGAATCTATATTTGCTTCCACTTCCCTCAACAGCTTCATTCGATTGCGTGCTTTCCTCTTTTCCCACTTGTTTATCTCCTCTCTCACACCTATCTCGTCGTATCCACCCGTCCTCGCCTTCCGTGCACTGGCAAGCGAGCACATATATGTAGGAGACAATTTATTTTGATTAGACCTGCTTGCATTCACTCATCAATAGAAGGCAGAGCTTGTGTAAGAGCCCAACACAAGCCTGTATTAGCCACCGCCCGCCTGTCGTCCGGCACGCAGAAATTTGATATGGGCCACAATAAATCATTGAAGAGACAGTGACGGTCTGTACTGTGACCTTTAGCGAGGTTTCATCTTTGTACTGCTTCTTGGCTCTCTGCTATGTTGCCTGACCGTCTACCATCGCCTAGGGGAGCTTCGGACAGAAGAAGGCATGGTAGGAGAGAAAGGTACAGAGTTGAAAGGTAAGCCGCTAGAGGCTTCAGAGCAAAGCTTATGTACCTTGGGTTTGAGATGCCAACAGCTATGGTTTTGACACTAGTGAGAAGCTAAGAATACATGTATGCACGCGTACATGATTTTGAGGCATGTGGTTACATGGGAATACACAAACAACTCACGCAAATATATAGCTCTGCAGAACAGAGAATTATTCTGTATTATGTTAGTGAGATATTTCGTTATAGCCACGAAAAAATGTAATTTTTTAACCTGATATGAACAAAATTGCCTTCGTTCATGGCGATTGCTTGGCAGTTGTGGTTGGACAACCATTGTCTTTGTGGCCTTAAGTTTCGGACAGATCAATTACTGTAAGAAGAACAGAACACCAAAGCTGCTTGGTAAAATTGAAGAATGTTTGTGGGCTTCGAATACAAAGGTAACGAACCTAATGTTTCTTTTTAAGGCGGAGATGTGTCAAAAATGTTAGCAAGGTTGGCCAAATTATTGTTATGGATGAAAAGTAATTTCATTCAACACTCGGTTCATTACATATAAATGTATTAGACAATCTGTGGGATTTGGATCTAAGTAGAATCTGATTAAATACCATCATGAATTATCAACTATTTAATTGAATCTACAGAAACATATTTACTAGAATCAACCACTGTATAGATAACATTATTAAATCGTTGCGTGTTTGCTCCAGCGAGATTGTGTTGCCGTTTTGAGAAACAGCGAGAGTTAATGGGGAGAGATTATTGTCATGAGTTGTTCGCGGTCGCATCACTGGAGATCAGGGAATAGAAATGTGGCCCTAAATGCCTCCCTCCACCTTTAGCCTCACGTTGTCCACCACTACTCTCCCTCCCTCTCGCCAAAACTCTCTCTTGGGGCTGACCCAGAGTATCATTCCGAGGTGTGTGAGGGGTGGGTGGGGGTCAGTCAGGATGTACTGACGAAGGCGTAGCCTGAATAAGCCTAAAAGGAATGGATGGTAATATCTAAAGGAGTCTGCAGCACATTACTGACTTTGTAGGCTTCACTTGAATTTAAGACTCGCTGATATATAGGTCTCTGATTTGGGATAGGTATAGATGCCCTTCAACGCCCCTCCGGATCGGCCGGTGGACTCTCAATCTTCGAACCTGCTGTCCGTCCCCTCCACCACACCTCAAGGCCCCACCCCCACCCCTCCCTGCCCCCAAACCGGCTCTCCCTCCGCCGTCTTCCTCACTAACAGCATCATAAAGCCTAGAAACTTATGCTAGTCACGCCACTCTGGCACCTGGTGCCCCATAGAAGGGAAACATCGCTGGCTCCGGCCCACTATTTCTCTGCCCACAACTCATCTACATATAAAATACAGCACGTGTGTGTTTCAAGAACCAATATCAATTTCATATACAACACCAGGCCATGGAGCCACCAAGCTGCACTTACTAAATTACCATATATTCGAAAACTTCGAGGGAATCACTTTACCTTCGGTCTGGAAAAGAAATTGAAGAATTGTGCGACAGAATACAATTTGATACCTGATCGTTTCATATCCTTTTAGACCCTATCGTTTGTATATTATATCATTATTATTAGAATATAATATATACCAGAATGAAATGAGTAGGTCAGCACAAAATGCACTGATAAAATGGACCATCTTTGTGCAGTAATTCCTTTGTCTGTGTTGTGAGAATGCAAGCTGCTAGACCGTGCATGGTCTGAACAATAGATTATAGATATACACTGAAAGCAATGGACTGTTTCGAAGCAGGTGCAGAATGTCAGGTGATTGGGTTTGTATTGGGAGTCCGTTGGATGGGCTTGATGGATTGATACCATATATAGTTGTACCTTGTGTCTAAGGCTCTAGCAGATGATCATGCATCATCCTTGTCTGATTTTAGCTGTAGCCCGAGGCTCGCCACTGCCTCCGCTCCACCTAGTCCCACATCCTAACCGATCGCTGTCGTCTTATCCCCGTCTTATTCTCTTTCCATCAAATTCAGGCGAAGAAATGATCACTGTATCAGCATTTAGCCCTGTCAATGAGGTCCTGATTAGGCTTCCCCTCAGAATGGGATAAGCTGATCACCATTTTTTCTCTCTTTAATGTCAGAAACATTTGCTTTTCATCTTCCACCCATTGGCATTAATTTAGCTTTGAGCGATTGACCTATTTGGTAACATATAATGCTTAAGATCAATGCGCATACCACGTTTAGTGTTGAAACAGGTCCCCGTGAAGTACGGAATTAAAATAGAAATTATGAGTGCTTCTTGAATGATGCACATGAGCATGACTAATGACTTCATTATACTTCCATGAAATTATGTAAAGTCGCCAACATATTATTGGAAATTATTTCGATCCCTACGCGTAGGCGTTATTTGTATTTGATTACATTAATTTTCCTCGTAAGAGGCCATGTGTAGCTCTTCAAATTCCGAATTTAATTTAAAAGCCATCAGATAAATTCCTTGCAAGATTTCTTAATAATTAATAATCTGAGCTGAGTTGTCCTACCTTTGATTCAATCTTCAGTTAAAAAGCAAACCACGGTAATGCATGAGCTTGAAAGCTGCCCGCCTACAAACATCGCTGAAATAAATGAAATTGAATACATGAAAACTTGTGAGTGGCTTAGAGGAGATCTACGAAAGTAGCGATGGAGCTGGGAGATACCAGAAATAAATTCCCATTCATACAGTGAAGTATTACAAGTAAAACAAAATAGCAGGTTCCGGGAATTTGCAATTGATAATAAATAATAAAGGAACGGTTTTCAAATGTTATTTGTTAATTAATCATACCAAAGGAGTTCTAAGGATGTCTAATTCTAATTCTTATAACAATAATTGCTTATAATATTATGTTAAAATCGTATGTTGACTTTATGTTGGGTCTCATAAGGATATTGCATGTGTTACAACACTGAACTCAATAAAATTGTATTTTTATTTGTTTTAAATTAAAAAAAATTCAAACATATTTTCAAAATACACTTTTTTGTGATGTTTGTTTTGCGTTGCTTTGTGGGAAAGTATGGCTATGTAGGATATTATCACTAACGGGCAATGCATAGTAACGAAGCCTGATAATTGACTATCGAAATGAGAACAGTTTACAACGGGTGTAATCCTTCTCACGGAGTTAACGCATTCGATGTGTGTATTGGAAATGTTTAAAACTGCCTCATTGCTGTATGATTACGCCTCATAATTAGACTAATATTGTCATACGCAGTCAATATTACAGTTGCAGAACATGCGAGGATCAATATTGTCGTAAGAAGGAGCCATGGGATGTCAAAGGGGTGTATTCGTCGAGGGCATGCAATACAGTACTTCTGGTCAAGCAAGCATGTTTTACACAGCCTCAATTGTCCACGTGTTGATATAACAAAAGCTCTATTCTTTAAGTAAAGGTAATCGCGTGCTCCTTGTCTTTATCTTGCTTGTCCCTCGGGACGTTGGTCAATATCAACAGCGACCAAGCAAGAAGTTCGCCCAAGAAGCTTTTTTTAATGGCAATATTTGGCCTTGCATAATTAATCCAAATTAACTTTATGGAGTTTTTGCTCTTTTTCCAAATTAAAGCCTTTGAGTCTTTGCGTTCATTCTTGTCGACAAAGAAGCAAATCATCCAAGCTTCTCAGAAAAAAGTTAATTTGAATTCATCTAGTGCAAAAAAATACATTCCACTTGTCCTGCAATTTTGAAGTTATATTTCAAATCGTTTCTGTGTGTCCATAACTCAGTTTATTTAGGTAGTGTTGATTGATTAGAAATATGATAAAGTATCAATATATTTAAATCTGGATCAATTTGGTTGTAGATATAATTTCAATAGAGTGTTTACTAGTTTTATATTCAATTTCATATAAATACATTTCTGGAAATAGGATGTTATTCTTCTGTGGGAAACAGATTTTCCAGCTAATCCTGTTATTTTAAATCTCCATAATCCAATATGTAGGTCGAATCGCTACTTTATACAGCGTTATGATATATAGAGAGATGGTAGAGATCGATATATTCTCCTTATTGCTTTTAGTCTGGTCGCTGACAACTCTTTTCCAACAAGTGTCTTTATAGAGAAATAAGCTGAGTATGTATACATAATCCTAGATAAGTATAGCTGTCACTATAATCCATAATATCCTAATGTAAATTTGTTTGTGTGTGTTTTCCCTTTCTTCTGTCGGTTTATTTCCTGTTTCACATTGACTGAAATTCTGCTGTTCCTACTCCACATTCTGACAATCTCATTAACAATTTGTTTTGATGAACCCCATGTATCGTCGGAAAATAGTTTGAAATGAACTTTCGCTATTACATTATGTACGTTATTATAGTACAGTGGAGCACTATACGGATCTTCAAAGTTGCCATCACATTATCTGATAACAACATGGCTTTCTGCGTATTGTACATATTGCTTATCATCGTGGAAGTTTAACAGTTTAATAAGACATATTTCCTCTGAAGCCCTTTTATTAGCAGCAGATCCTAGGCTATCAAAGTGCTCCCATAGCGAATCATTCACTTTGTTATATAGAACAGTTCAATCCTGATCAAGGCAAAGATGTAAGGTTCATGTCCTGGTTTGCTTTATTCCCAATACTGCAATCATACACTCAATCCTGACCAACCCAGACAGAACTGCTTCAATTTGTATGACACGAAACTGCCATACTATAGCATTACAAGCAGGCACACTCAAGTCAGACTGATGACAAGAACACTGCACCCTCCTGAATAATAGATAAGGCCGTCGTCTCCGATGCGCGCCAAGCACCCAGCAAAAACTTGTCCTCGACAAAGGCACGATCCAGTCCTAATTTAACTGTCCATTAATTATTCCCAGCTTTTGTGACTTCTTTCTCTCTGCAAGTTTCCCCCAAGGTCATGTTCAAGAATGACAGATCTGTGTATGCACACAAGATTTACATAACACTCTTCCCTCCTCTAAAGGCATGCAGGTGACGGTAGCCTTTTTGTCCCCAACCGATTGTCCTGATTTTAAAACAACCTATTCAATGTGGTGCCAGATTTAGGACGCAATTAAGCGTCAACTGATACAGTATAGAGTTGTTGCTCTCAAAATAGAGGAGCGGTGTGTATTTTGAGGTGTCCAAACCATCGTCAGATAACAGACAGGATACAGCCCAGAGTTCAACCAGAGGAGCAAATCGTTTGATAGTTTTCAATTAAAGTATTTCCTTAAGAGGATTTTATTTAGCATTTTAAGACAAAGACATGTATGAAGATACATGCCAGAAAAAGGTGGGTGTATTCGTAAAGGCCTATCTATAAAGCAGCCAACCTAATATATAGCGAAAATATATCAATCTGCACGGGGGTGGCGTCACGTACTTATCCTTGATGACCATGTTGATGTGCTTGATAATGTGACCCAGCTTAGCCTTCGGGAATATACCGAACCTGATGAGAAAGCCCACAGGGAATATGGAGGAGGGGTAGAGGAGGGTTTGTCTTGGAAAATGGGACAGCAGCCAGGAGGAAGATGAGGGGAAGAGGAAAAGAGCAACCACTGCATTTCAGCTCTTGCTCGGCTCCTTTTGTCTCTAAATTGTGGGTATTGTGGGGCCATTATGTTCAGTGTACAAAACTAATAAAATTATTTCTTTTTTTCTCTCTCTCTTTTGAATTGCAACATTGAATTGATCTTTTTATTTGAAGTTTAATTATAGAAGCGGTTTTACCTTACTTGCCTCCTCTCAGTCTGCCTGTATTATTAGTCTCTCTCTGGTGCAAACTTGATACAAAATTATGACAGCAAGTGGGAAAATCGCCATCTTTGAAAATGTTATAATTAGGAATGCAATAGGTCAATCTGGGAAGCCAATCCATAGTCAATGCGATATTAATCATCGACATCAGTGCAAGACCTTCAGACTGAGGAATGTCTAATGAGTGGAGAAAAAGGAGTTAAAAACACTTTTAATTTATCCAGACTTGGGACAAATGTCAAGTATTTTCTATTTCTTTTTTGTACTACAAATGTTTGTATATAATATATCATATTATATATTGTTATGTTTTATCATTTGTGAATATGATGGTAACGTTTCCCTATGTAGTTCTCGTATTCCCGTTTCAACACTTCATAGAAATGACGCCCCCGGCTCACCACGTAGCGAAAAAAACCCTTGCTGCAGCTATCAGAGATAGGCATCTCAAAGAACAATGCTGTAAATGGAGACGGAAAGATGATTTCTATAAAAAGAAACACACGTGGAACCGGGAGGGAATGGATTAAATATGGGCAGAAATGGAGCATGTGTTTGAAGTCATTCGTAAAGAAAGCCACAAAGCTATTTGGCCTCTTCTCCCCAGCCCTTTACTCAAGATCTGCGGAACAGTGTGCAGAATTAGAACGTTGCCTTCTAGGTGTCAGCATGGCCACTGCCTCGGCAATTGCTAATCTTCTTCTGAGAGGTTTCCCTATTAAAGTTGCATTCTCAGCTATTACAAAGGCAACCTCACCAAGTTTAACCATATTATGACTTATAGGACTGATTCCATCAATAGTCTGCTTCTGTTATATATTTATACAAGAATTGAAAGTGGAATAGACTAACAGCCGCCGGTGAGCGGCCGGCTTCAGACGCCCTGTAGCAAAACAACTAGATAAAACCCTCCAAAATGTTGGTCAAATGATTGTTAGAAGTTTTTGAAAACAATGGAACAACAAGTAGAAAGGTTTTGGACCGACGTTAGCTGAGTGTGCAGCTTTGATATACTAAGATATAACTCAACAAGAGATGCATATCTATAGGGTGACGTATTCACAAAACACGCACTAAGTGTTTTGTGAATGCATCATCCTATATCCATCTCGAGTTGGGTTCTATTTTTATGCCATGATATATATATTTTAGCCTTATTTAATCATTATTTACCTTCAGTTAATGCCTCGCAACCTTCCGACTCGGCAAAAGCAAGCGCCTACAACGTTGCGTCATGAAATGAGCGTCATGAAATGAGCGTCATTGATTGGCGCAACTATATTTACGCAACCAATCAAAAGAGGGGAGTAAATTGGTTGCATTCGAAAAGCAGCCCCCACTAGTGCAATCTACGCATGCATATGCAATGGGCTAATCTGGCCATGTTTTTGTGGATACGCACACCTATTATGGCATAATATAATTGACCGTTGCTTAGAGGCTTCAGTCATAAATATCAACACTTACGCAGAAAACTGACAATAGGGAAGCCGGAAATGCATTTGGAACTTAAGAAGAAATAATCATAACTATAGATTTAATTATTGCATAACGTTGTGTAGCAAGGCGTTGTTACATAATGATATAAGGTGTTGAACTAAGTGGATAATCGTGGATTGAGTCGCAAACAGACCTCATAGTCGTAGAAAAAAATGTCTATGATATCGTAAATGGACATTTGTTATGCAACGACCCCAATATTGAGTCCTACATTACTATGATTATATTAATGGTTTCTCGACAACACCCTTATATTTATATGAATACATTGGAAGCACCGATTGTTATTTGTAACAAGTAGTTTTTTCAAAATAAGGAATTCATTATTATCATTATATTCAGATTCTAACATTGGTCCGATAGTTTATTCTAATAATTACAGCAAAGTGTCACATTACCCTGTCATAATTGCGAGAATCATGCAAAAAATGTATTATAATTATCCAGTTAACAAAATTGTGTGATCTGCTGACGATCGTATGAATTTATGATATAGGATTTCTTTTCGCATTACGATCATTTCACTAAAACTCTTGTCCCATGAGCATTTTATATCGAGTACATTGGGGTCATTGCATAACAAATGTCCATCTGTGATATCGTAGACATTTTTTTCTACGACAACGAGGTCTATTTGCGACTCGTAAAAATATACAACAAGTGCATTGCATAATAATGAATCGTGAAATAGAGGATTCCTCGTGGCTTCAAAAATGATATTATAGGATAATTTAAGGGTATGGAGGCATTAAAACGCTGAAATGGTGCATGGGAGAACATCATCCATAATTCCGATTTATTCTAATTTTTAAAATCTGGCATTTATCAGCTTTTATCACTTTCATCTAAAAATATGGTAGAAAATAACGAAACCTATTTTGAAGTACAAAAAATAAATAAATTTGCAATGTATCAAATTCATAAAATATCATTTAACATTGAATACTGGCATATTTGGATAGCTAAATTTTACATCTTTTCACTATTAATTTATTTTAAGATGGGTAAATGTGATATCTGTGTATCGCAGAGCATGTTTGTTATGCAAGGCAGAATATTCATGCAGTGAACATAGCATAGTTTATATTTTCACAAAAATGATGTATGTTGATATTTTTTCCATGAAATAAATAACCATAACCATAAGTATTCCGGTTTGATTTTTGGTCTAATTATGGCCAATCTTAGAGTAAGAAATAGTCCAAAACATTTATCATGTCAGTATTGACGCAGCGTAGAAAATCGATCGTGGATGCCAAGAGATGTACGATGTCGTAGAGGATGTCGTAGAAAGTTATGCAATACACTCATTGCAGATGGCTGTCTACGATGTCGTAGAATCAATCCACGAGCTTGTGGATTGATTTTTTACGCTGCATCAATACTAACATGTGAAATGTTTTCGAATATTTCTTACTCTAAAATGACTGTAATGAGACTAAAAATCAAACCTGAATATTGAAATGTAAATCTAAATATCAACATGCATCACTTTGGTGAGAAATAAACGATGCCATATTCACTGGGTTAATAGTCTGCCTTGCATAACAAACATGCTCTGCGATGCACTGAAACCACATTTATCCATCTTAAAATATCTTAATAGTGACAGAAGTTCAAATTCATCTTTCCAAATATACCACTATTCAATGTTAGATGATATTTTATGAATTTGATACATTGCTCATTTGTATATTTTCCCTACTTCTTAGGTACAAAATAGGTTTCGTAATTTTCTCGCAATTTTGAGATGAAAGTAATAAAGGCCAGACTTTTTAAATTATAATAAATTACAATTATGAATGATGTTCTCCCATGTACCATTGTGACTTTTTAATGCCTCTCTACCTTCAAATTATCATTTAATGTCATTTTTGAAGCCACGAGGAATCCTCCAATTCACGATTCACTATTACGCAACGCACCTGTCGTTTATTAATTTAAGAGTCGCAAACAGACCATCTATGTAGAATAAAAAAATGTCCACAACATCGTAGATAGATATTTGTTATGCAATGAAATAAATTACCAGAATCAGAGGTATTCAGATTTGATTTGTAGGCACCCTACGGCCATTCACATTTCAAATGTCAATATTTATTGCCCCCGTTGCATAACAATCTGCGAGCTCGTGGATCGTTTCTACGATGTCGTAGACAGCCATCTGCTATGACTGCAATGCATAACATTTGACGACATCCTCTACGACATCGTAGATCTCTTGACATCCACGATGGATTTTCTACGCTGCGTCAATACTGACATGTTAAATGTTTTGATTATTTCCTGATCTAAGAATGGCCATAATGACAAAAAATCAACTCTGTATACTTATGGTTATGGTTATTAATTTTACCGAACAAATTTCGGCATGCATCATTTTGGTGAAAAAATAAACGATGTCATATTCACTGTCTGAACATTCTGCCTTGCATAATAAACATGCTCTGCGATGCACTGATACCACATTTACCCATCTTAAAATATCTTAATAGTGAAAAAAGTTCAAAATTATGTTTTCAAATATACCACTATTCAATATTAGATGATATTTTATGATATTGATGCATTGCACATTTATTTATTTTTTTTATTTTAAAGTAGGTTTCGTAATTTTCTTGCATTTATTTAGATGAAAGTAATAAAAGCCAGATTTGTTAAATTATAATAAATTATAATTATGGATGATGTTCTTCCATGCACCATTTTGGCGTTTTAATGCCTCTCTACCTTTAAATTATTATTTAATGTCATTTTTCAAGCCACGAGGACTCCTCCATTTGACGATTCATTATTATGCAATGCAGCTGTTGTCTATTTTTACGAGTCGCAAACAGACATCGTAGTCGTACAAAAAAATGTCTACGACATCGTAGATAGACATTTGTTATGCAACGACCCCATTGACACGACGTAGAACATCCATCATGGATGTCAAGAGATCTACAATGTCGTAGAGGATGTCGTCAAATTTTATGCATTACATTCATCGCAGATGGCTGTCTAAGATGTCATAGAAACAATCCACGAGAGCTCGCAGATTGTTATGCAACGGGGCAATGTATCTTATATATTGTACGATTTGCTCTTATATTGTGTATGAAACATCCCCCCGATGCAGATATCATCGATGCCTCTCTTACTTTAAGCTCTCTTCATAGATGGAATCCGACAAAAGCATTAGATGAGGATGCTGAACTTGGTGCTCATATCTATGAATCAGATAATTATAGTGTGGGATTATTCTAATAAGGTTAGATATCCTCCGCCACATGCCTAGCCGATGTGCTCTCAAGCGCTTTTCGGGCTGGATTACAACAAACGTGCATTATCAAAAGACAATGAGGTTTTTTGTGGGTAACTCTCAGCAGTGGGTACCAGGCTTGTTGACTATTGAAATCCCATTCTTTGGAATAGGGAAACTGTGTACTGTAAAGGGTTGGTGTGAGAAGTAGCTCAAGCGAGGTGTAGCAGAAGGGACTAGGAGGATAAGGAAAAAACATAATCCCCGGTTCGAGAGAGAGAGGTACATAGTCAGGGTTGGCAGAAGTTAAATGCAGTAGAGGAGGTGGCAATGAAGAAAAGACCCTCTAATGGGAATCGAAATATGAAGGACTATAGGTATGAACAATGGTTGTGAGAAGAGATGTAGGGAAAACATGTTCTAATTAAAATAATTTCTCAGATAGAATGTCCGAATGAAAGAGCTGCTATCTTTTTGGAAGTATCGAACAGTGGGAATTTCACTTCCAGAATATTCGTGGTGAAGACAAAAGCGGAAGTTGGATGAGGAACTAAAACCTTCTGCACAGATGGTTTGGGCAAATACTTTTGGAATCGACGCTGTTGTGGGAAGAGTTGGATAAAATCAATGAAATGTAAAATGCCGCAACGAATGAAGCGGGAACCGGAAGGATGCCGCAGCCAAGAAAAGACCTGTGGATTTTGTGTGGGTACATGAGATTTTTACAATGCGTCATAGATCCAAAATATGAATTGTTGGCATCTATAAACCAAGACGCACGTGATTATCCCTCCATTAACCAACAACTTGTACCCAGACCCAGACCCAGACCCAGTGTCGACTAAAAACCGTTTTACCAGTCGGCGAAGTCAGGAAGTTTGAAGTTTGTTTTACTCAGTTTAGATAACTAATAAGATTTCACTTTCAAAGGTTTATCGCAGTAGCATCCATGCACATAACGGCAAAAATGATAAAATCACCCTCCATGATCTCTCAGTGGGGTTAATTACAATACAGTAACTTCAATTCAATTTCCTCCATCGTTCAAATAAGCACACGCTAGTGAATATAGACGATGGGTTTACCTTATGAAGGCCGAGTAATTATCTTACCCAGGCTTATAATGTAAAAATGCTGATCACCATAAAACCAAAGATATAGGAGGTGTGTTAGTTAGAGGGAAAGCCTGGTATCTGCATGGGGCTGAATGTAAACATAGAGATCAAGGGGATCGGATCCATCCTGAATCCACCCGATAATACTAGTAGACGGCATGGATTCCCCTCATTACTATTTCACCCTCCCTGTACTCTTTGATTGTTCCCCATCCCACAAGAGATATCTCTCGATAATAAATACCTCCACTCCTGAGCTCCTTTTTAGGGATATTTTCATAAACTGTCTGTCCTGTTTATTCACCGTTGCCTCCCACGCATGACCAGTTACCGCCTCCCCGCCCCCCGCCCCACCCCACCCCAGTCCTTTCAGTGCTTCTATCATTTCATCACTCTCCCAGGAAACGTTTAATGGAAAACCTATGTTAAAGTTCAAAGGTAAGCCTAGACCTAGCAAATAAAATTCTTGATTTTATATTAAAGTTAATCCTTGTGGATATAAAGGGCGATTATTTTCTACGAAGATAGGACGCCAATATGATGTAATTGGTCAAATATATTAATTCTGAATTCATAAGTAAAATATTAACATTGCATTGAGTTTTATTATTTTTCATATCTAAAAGTAAACAAAAACTCTTGTATCTGCACTTTGAAAGGGAAACTTTCTTAAATGGACCCCAAGTGTAAATGTGATCTTGAAATACGACTTTTTAAGCTGATGTGAGCTTCAAATAATGGCATGTGATGTATGTCCTTGAAACTCTAAGACATGGTAGTTGAACGATATCAATCACAGAAAGATGCAATATTATTACTCAAACGCGTGATAGTGTTCGCTGGAGTATATATGCGCCATGCACATATGACTTTAGTTAAAACAATCCCTTCCCTAGAAACCATTTCTATTATTGGCCACAATGCTCTACCTCTGGAGAAACATTCGCGAAGTGTCCATGAAGAATAGCCAAAGATGACACCTAATCTTGTGTGTGAGTGTTTGACTATATTAAGCTCCCAATAGGACATCCATAACAAAGTATCTACAAATAGTATCAGCATGAGCATCACAACTACAATGTTTGTCAAACATGTCTTGTTATGACCTTGAAGAGGACTTTAAAATGCTTTTGCTCAGTAGTAGGTGGTCTGGAGGGTACCAATGGAATTATGGTACTCAGTATTTTCTTGCATGTTGGCATGGTTACAGGTGATTGTGCTGTTTTAACATTCGTTCCTTGTCTCCTGTCTTTGTGTTCTAGAAGACTTTACAGCACTTTACCTTTCACCTCTCTCCTTCTCCTTTTCCTCCTGCTACTCCTCCTTCCCTACCGGCCCCCCTTTGTAATGCTTGCAAGGGGAGGCTATGCTAGAAAGAGGCTGGCAAACGTTGACAGGCAGGTCAGCAGGGTCGTCCAAGGAAGGGCAGGGAGGTTAGCCCAAACATCTCAGGGGAGGCTTGCATGTAGAATAGCAATAACCGAGGGTCAAACACGCCTCGGAGGGACTAAGGTGGCATGTACATACCTGCCGTCCTCGCTGGAAATTGGGTGTCAGCATTGATATCAATGATGCATTATTTAATTTGGAGATGAACAATATGCGCAGCATCAGACCTGCCTCCTACACTAGAGAAGCTGACTGGTCCGATATGGGCTCGTCTCTGATTGCTTCAAAGACATGCTAAATTCTAGGGGAAAACTGTCAGCCATAGGAGTTTAAGGCCTGGTAAAGAAGAGACTATCATTTTATTTGAGTTAGAAATGCTTGACACGCCCCTACCATGTATTGATTGAGGACCTATTGGACCAAATCTCAAGTACATAATTATATATTATGTTCGACATTTTGCCTGATACAAAACTGTTTCTATAACTAATTGATACATCGGTATTGCAGAGAATGCAGTTAAAAATATTCCCATGATGAACAAGTGTAAGCAATTCTATAATAACTTACATTTTAGCTCATTCTTTAAAAAAAGAACAATGAAAAGAGTAAGGTTTACTCTTAAAACAAAGTACTACCGACAAAAGGACCAACATCTTTAACCATAATGCGCATTTAGCTGCTTATTGTAAATCATGGAAATGGACACCTGTCATAGCCTTACTAATTACCTACATCAACTGATATACAGACACCTTTAAGTAGGGACAAATACAGTATTGTAAACAAGTATAGTAACAAGAACTTTTGTCAGATTTCTAAAGAGAAATGGATGATTTACTTCGATCAAGTTGCAGCCTATCCATCATTATATGACCTCCGAGTGTGACCTTTTGCGGTCATTTTGGTGCTTTGTGTCGAGTGTTTAATGCACATAAACTGTTGTTTCAAACGTGACCCAGTTTATGACCAATGATGGTAGCACGTTGGAAAGCTGTCGGGCCCAATTCCCCCAATAAAGCGATTTACAGCAGCGCACAAACAACAATTTAAGCATATAATATAATATATGGCGGCTATAAATTGTTGGCTATCATGTTAGGAACGATTGTCTGGTAAACAACTAAAAAACAATTCATAAATCACACAGGGTATATATTCATATGTTATCAGGATAGCAAAAAATGATGTCATGTTCAAGCTCTGAGGGTAAGGATTTAATTAATGAGTGGGTGGGAATATTAGGGTGTGGGAAAGGTAAAGAGGTAAGGAGGCATGGGAGGCGATATGTGAATAGGGAATGTTCCCCCTTTCTCTACTCCTCCTACACCCCCATCTCCCAGTGATACACACCACTGACTCTTCGCTTATCAGGAGTATTTCAGGCTAGTCCCGCTCCGTGCTTCAAGGACAGCTATCGTGCAGGTCTTGATCACTGTTCACCCAAGGACCCCGCCATTCCCGGCTCACAATGACCAAAATTATCTCAAAACTTCCACGTGCCTCTGGCACAATTCCATTAATTACACATTACTGAAGCTGCAGGGAGCAACCATTATTATTTTTTCCCAGTGTTTGAATGTCCCCTTCTCAGCGGTATATCATATTTTATCCCCATGCAGATGTTTTTGTTTGGATAAATGTTCTGTCCTCGAGAAGCGAGCACGATTACTGAACCCAGAAACTATTAACGTAGAATGATGCCAGTTATGTACATGCTCGTAAATTTATAACATCGTAATGATTGTTAATGACCCTGTTGTATCTAACACACCTGCCTAAGAACAAGTGAAATGCACATGAGATTTTTTCAAGATGTGGGGAGAGATGATTATAATAGCCAATAATTACCCAAACCTTGGATTTCGAACTGATCCATGATATCTCGTTTCAGATCAAATGGAGCTGCATTCTCAGTTAACATCAATCAAAAACATAAGATTTCCTTCCTTTTTTGTCCCGTTCTTTCCCTACTCATCTGCAAATCATTTGACCGGGATTTTGGACGATATTTCTTGGTTGTTTTTGCTTATTCTATGGTCTGCATTCATATTTCAGTGACCCACTGAAATACATTATTTTGCCGTGGTTTGACTTATTTATTATCGCTCACCGACGCTCTTTTTATTCTTGTCAACTTGACTTAACACATTCTTGTATAAACATGTCTATAACAGCAGCAAGATATTGATAACTTCAGCCCCATAGGAAAAATAATGAGTATAAATGTTGCAAGATTTGTTTTGTTGTGATGACTGAGACAGCAGCTTTACGCAACCTGTAGGCCTTCTCCATGTATGAACTCTGCCTTGCCTAGGTTTGGTTTGGTATAACTGGATTAGAGGAGCAAAGCCTACGTAATACATGTAGAGCCTCCAAGCAAATTTGTTTAAAAAATATATTTCATCATGCATTTTATATTCAATATTTCTTATTTAGAATGGTCAAAAAACATGAACAGCCAAACCAGGTCTACTAAGGGATTTTGTTTTGTATTCAGATATTAATTGAAATTAATGAATATAGCCTTTTCGGTGTTATTAGTATTCTGCCATGTCAATGAAAATGAGCACCTCGGGGAAAAAATTCAGAATGCATAGATGGCGTGGATGTTTTTTTGTTTTGCTTTCGAAACTGGATAGGGGGATGAAATCAGAATGAGTAGGAATCATATGAACAATCAATTAGGGTATCTTCCCAATGGTAACTTGATATGTTTTTATTTTGAAGGTTGGTGTTGGGTGAGTCGTGTAAAAAAGAAGTACCGCGGTGACGATGGTCATGTTGGCCTATAAGAAGGCCCAGGTGACGTGAAAGGTAAGTTTCTTTCAAGTATTTTAAACTAAATGTAATCAGCTTTGTGTGAACAATTATCTTTAATGTTAAACTTGAGCTCGGCTCAGCAGCAAAGAATGAATCAACAATGTGTGTCAAGTTTACGTCACTTCACTCAAGTATAAAAAAGGACGGGATCTTCCCTATGGATTTCATCGCAAACGCGATCACACAGAAAAAGAGAGATAATGACAGATAATAACGAAGTTGAAAACTGCCAAGATACCACTATGGAAGAACAAAAACAAGGATTGTTAGGAAGAGGTAATATAAATATTTTCAATCCATTTCACTTCACGTGGATTAAGAAAGTCAACAAAGAACAACAAATAGGAAGGATGAAACCAACTCTTGAAATGTTTAAAACGACTGGATTGATAAATTAAGGGGACATCCCTTTCCAGATCGAATTACAGGAACTTCATAATATATGAATACATTTGTATTAACACCATATTTTACCACGGAAGAGAAACTGTTTACATCCACAGGTTTCAATTCTAACATGAATTGTAAAACTTCATAGATTTGTTTTGATTTTGTTTAAGCTTTGTTTAAACTGGGTAATCCGTGTCCCAGAGTGTTTTTTTTCAACTGCCCCATATGGACATACAAATTTATCAAATCATATATAATACAAATATTTCCTGTATTCTTATATAATATATAAGAATACCATAATATATATAAGATATGATGTAGAAATGATGCAGACATTAGACTATGCCATTTCAATCTAAAACATAATACATGTATAAACAAACATAGCACAGTCAATGAGTAACTTGTGAATCTAGATCATAGACGATTCATGGATGTCACATTGCTAATGCGGAGATATCATCAAGCTCCTGGGAGGCGATACCTGACGTTTGCATTGGTGTTAGGCCCTATGTCAATTGATATGTATACGTCACTACCAGAAGCCAAATAAATTTGATATAAATGCTTCACCTCTCAGGGTAGTTAAGTAATGGTCTAGATCTATGTATCTTTTACCAACCTCACCAGACCTATTGGTCTATAGACAGGGAACAGCTGGGGAGACATTTTATGTATCCATAAATCTAAAATCCTGAGTACTGATAGAGAAAGTCTTTATGCTGGCAAATTTGACCTGTCCAGGCCAGATCTATGACTTTTCTTCCAGTGGGGACCCTGGAGGGTCTATCAATATGCTCCCATCACTAGCCACATCGCCATCCTGTTGCTATGGTACCTCCTCTTCTTGCAGCTACTACTCTACGCCGCGCCCTTTGAAGGGGGAGGTAAGTGGAAGGGCGGGAGGTACAGTGGCATTAGTGGTGGCAAAGGCTTGAAGGGAGGTGGAGGTCTCTAAGGTTCGGTGTGCAGAATTGGGCTCATGTGTATACATACTAATGTCATCACATATGTAGGCGATATATGATATATAACAAATATGTATAATTGTTATTATTCATATAGATATTTTATTATCATACAAAAATGGGGATTTCAGTTGTTGCCTACAGAGGCCTTCCATCTGCTGCCCAATGATTAGAATACAACGTGCATTTGTACAGTCTGTGTGTACATCAAGAAGGACGGTTAAATCTGTATTGTTATTATCCCACTTAGTGTATTACATTGTTGAATTTGAGATGACAGACTGAGGATTCAAAGGAAACAAAGGAACAACACAGTCAGAGTAAATGTATTATGGATAGCATGGATTGTGGTGGTTAATGATTTAACCTAACGTTTTAGAAGTACACATCGGTAATTTTACCATAATAAACTGTGTGAGATGCATCCCCATTGCTTTATTATATTGCACCTTTTGCACACTAAGGACTGGATGAAATATTTCATATTATTCGTGATGAGAATAAAAGGGCCTAGCTGTGGTGATAAGGTATAAATCTTTATTAGCGATATTTGTATTGGCAGATATCCGATTTACCCATTTTAGACACCATCAAAACACCTGCCTTCCCGCCGCTGCTCGCCATGTTTACGTCCGTAGGCTGGGATGGTCGTGCATGTAGAGTGCATAAAACTGTGGACCACCCTAAGGGGCGAAACAATGCAGTGATAACCACACTCTCTGAGCTTTGCCAGAATTATGCAGCGTCTTTAATCAGGAGAATGGACTCTTTGATATGCAGCAATGGTCATTTGTCAACTGTTGGAATCATGGGCACAATAATCTGGATGCATTCTCAGTTATCATGAGAGAAGGTTAAATTTACTAATATTATGACTTGTACGACTGGATTTATCCATACTCTGCTGCTGTCATGTGATAATGCGACCAGATTCGTTGGGAAACGGCCGCCGGTGAGCGATAATAAGGGAGGCCATCGCAGGAAAGGATTTCGGTGGGTCTCCGAAATGTAAATGTGGACTGAAGAAAGAACTTTTAAAAAGGACGGTTTTTGACTGATGTTAACTGAGAGTGCAAATTAAATATTTGTGAATTGATGTGTGAGGGAAAGATCGTCATAGCGTGTGTAAATCAACCAGTCCAAGAATGCAGAAATCCCATAGTTTAGGGCGATTGTAGGTCATTTTGCAATCTTGGTCGACCACTCCTAAAAATCTGCTTCACTGACATACCTTTGCATCAGAACGTTGTGTCAATAGAACTAAAGTGAAATGAACATGTCAGTTGCCGAAAGTGATTTCGGTGAGGTGCATCTACTAACTTCTATATGGTGTTTACCTCAATGTGTTGGTGCATATATATAATGTGTGATGATGATTCATTGAATATATTTTCATTATGTTATCGCCAACAATGTAATTGGCAAATGTGATTTATTTATATTTATGGATGTATTTGGTAATACCTATGATACAAATAATAAGGCTATGTAGTAATAGCCTACAAAGGACCAGCGTAATTATCATGAATAGGTCCTTTCAATAAATCATATTTATCTTATCATGATGATATGATGTTTCATTATGAATATTACATTTCAGGAGATGAATGGCCATTGCCAGAAGTGTGTCAGCCCAACTGACTGTAGACAGGCTTGAAAGTGTAATTATATGCTCCCCTTTGGGGTGGGAGACACTTACTTCCAGGCGAGGAAGTGTTGTAAATACCTTTTTATCTGAGGCTTTAAAAAGTGGGGGTCGGTGCTGCCTGTATCTGAGGACTAATACACTTCTCATATACTTCATTCTCCTATTCCCCCTGGGTCCTCTTCTTTCTTTAAAACATAAATTGCCTCCTACAGGAGGAGTTCGATCAGAGAATCAAGATAAAGCCTCAGCCCTTATCCACCTCCTTTCCTAACCAGAGAAGTAACTCACAATTATCATCAATCTATTAAAAGATTCATCGATTACCTCTCTTCCAAGAGTAGTGCGAGCGCCCGGAGAAGGGAACAAAACTAAGGAATACTATTTTTCTGCGCCAGTTTCCGCACAGTTTGTCTTCAGTGAGGAGCAACTCCCAGCCTTGACCCCCATCAGGTCAAAGGTCACGCTGACTTAAAGCAGAGCCGACAAATGCACAAATGAAACTTTTGCCCCGATCGCCTCATTCCTTAGAGCTTGCCAAAGACATGGAACAAGTCTAAAAATAGTCCATAAGGTGCTCAGCAAAGCAGCGGGAGCAGGAGGAGAAACTGCTCCTGGAGAGGTAGGATCAATAGAGGACGAGTTGTTGGAGGAAAAATACACTCGGGTGATAAGTATGTATTCGTCTAAGGCTATTGAGCAGAGAGTCAATAGAAAGAGTTCCTCTGAGCTACAAAACATTGTTCGAAAATGAAATAATTGGCCCAGTCATATCGGATGCCTCGGAAGGAAGTAGCCATCCAGAAAGGGTATGTGTATGTATGATATAGAGGAAATAGATGACTAGCAGGGGAAAAGGGATAAGAGCAATTGAAATAGATGAAAGTTATTGTAAGCGTTTGCTGAGATGAACGAAGCGGGAGTGAAAATGAAATATTGTATAGATAAAATGTTACATGAGGGAAGTTGAAGGAAATATATTACCCCAGGGTTCGCGTTTTTTAATGACATAAGGGGAGGAGTGTAAGAATTGCAGTCTAGGCTCAGGGCTGGGGATTCCATTAGCGTAGTAGGCGTCCAATCACTGACATAAGATCCCTATCTGATTTGGGATGATGTGCGCCTAGACTGTGTGCATCTTCATGACTACTTTCTACTATACACATTCTACCCTTTTACATCCCTTTCTTGTCATCACGTATGAGATGCCAAATATAAATACAACTTATTCTAAATTTCATATCCCGTGACAAACACTGATAGTAGTATCAAATGTGCAGGTTTTTCAGGCCATAAATATTGACTGACAATAGTTATAGGCCCCTGATAGATGTTCATATCAGGCTGGAAGGTGAAGAATGAAAAAAGCTATACTATCGCGTGATATGACTATAAATTTAATTTGCATGTCTGAGTTCATGTTCCGAGTTAAGTACAGAAGACAATTTGTGTTGAGATTAGATCTTAATAACCCTTACTTCTGAGCAAATATTAAAGCTGCATTTTCAGTTAACATCGGTCAAAAACTAATGGTTTTCTACCTTTTGTTCCGTTCTTTTCCAACCCATCTAAAAGTCGTTTGACCAAAAATCTCGGAGGATGTTTTGGGGGCTTTATAACTTTTTTATGTCTACATTCATTTTTCGGAACCCTCTTCTGTGGTGGCTTCACTCGGAGCTCGTCTTGACTTCGGTCTGTCGATTTGTCTTCAAATTATTGCATAAACATAATAGCAGCAACATAATAAAGTTATTCATATAATTTAATAATGAGAATATTCAGTAAGTTTTCTTTTGTCGTAATAGCTGAAAATGAAACTTTAACAACCCCCTATTTCTGAAATAGATTATTAATAACTTTAAATGCGAGAATTAACCCAGTTCTAACAGTAGCTGACGAGAACCGCTGGATATATTCAAGGTACATTACTATATAAATTGCTTACGTATGATTCGGACATCTTCATTGTGAATCCCAAGATTTAAGAATCAATATTAATGGAGTCTCCTCATCTAATAGCACTTATCTCTGAGGCGATCGGTGCTAATTTCACTGTACTATTACAGGCTTAATTCCTCTTCATTATCCCTGGTTTGATAATGCGTGCATTACCGCCTCAGTTAATGGCTCATTCATAAGTGCACCCTCCCACCTGGAGCGAGCGGTTGGGGGGTGGGGGGTGATTGGAGGATGGAGTGTAGGGGTTGGGGTCAATTCCCTTGGAGATAGTGTATGGAAGCCGGTCTCTCACCACTTGCAGGATTCTGTGCCAGGGGATGTGGGCAAGGACCCAGATAGCTTTGTATCCTAGCAGGCGAAGGCTATGTGTGCAATGATAACGATCGAGCGCCTGGAGAATCATTAGTGTATAGGTCACAGATTAATGAACACACCCATAGATATCCTCCAGGGCTGCCGGGGAGGAACACCTCCAGTGGTTGTCCTTAATGGGATGGGGTGGTAGGCCTAGTGGAATGATGGTGTGTGCTCCAGTGATCACAACACTTCTTCCAGCACTCACATGTCGAGCATGTTGTGCTGGCCAAAGCACTATCCATTACAACCTGAAACACCGGAGAAAACAAGGACTTATGTGTGTAAAGTGTCAACACTAAAGTATCAGAATACATTACCGATCTTTATATGATGTGTCACAGCAAAATGAGTCATAATTCGCAAAAGATAGATTTTAAAATTATATTTGAAAAGATACGATCAAGTAGATTCCATTTATTGTAAACACAAGGACATCTAATAAGTACTTCTATATTTTGTTTATGCGTTATAAATAGCGATGTTTATTGATGACCAATTAGATTTAGATTTAGAAAATATTTTATTCAGGTCTATTACATTTCCACACGTACAAGCATGAATTTTCTCAGGACAGCCTGCTTTAAACAATAGAAAAAGGGTTTATTCTTATACATTCGCTCTGTTTATAAATATAATATTATGATTACATTGACAAAAACATGTTAACATGTACACGTTTTGAGATATTTCGCGAATATTTATCTATCATTACATACCAAATTACATGACATAAAATAGCCTAAGCATCCAGTAAATTAAAAACAAATATCCAGCTCATGTCACATACCGTCTAATATGTATTGATAGGACAGAGTGGGTTAAAAGCTTGCATTATACAGAAAGGAACAAAAAAAAAGAAAAACAGACGCCGTGCTCTTACAGACTAACCATTAATAATCATAACTGCTAAATATATCCCTACGTTGCAATGAGGCACATGCCATTGTTGGTAATATATGAACTCGTGTAACAAGTTATTACAGAAAGAAGAGCAACCTATAGCAAATATAGTATAATGTTCCAATATTCACCATTAACACAATTTTCACACACATTTTTCTATTTTTTTGGCTAGTATTATCATTAATCACTAGTAAATAAGTTAAATACGCTCCTTATGATATGCGCAGTCTTCAAAATTGGGACACACGTGTATGCCCAGCAGCTCTAAGTGCACCAATAAAGAAAGCATTGTGGGCAAGTGTTCTTGTGAATAGATCACTTTGATAAATATCAATTAATGGTTTATTAATGGTTAATATGAAAGAGCACGGCGTCGATAATACTGTATAAAATCATGTTTTTAACTCTTCCCTTCCTCTCAATAATCCACCACTGACAAGGTGATATGATTTGGAAGTTTGTTCTTAATTCGCATGAATTATCGTGTACCTTATTTTTGTATTTAATTGTAACTTAAATGAGTAATTATCTCATATTTAATATATGAATGTATTTTGAACTTGTACTGTCCTAAACAGAGATGGCTGTTATTGGCCATCGGTAAATAAGGTTATAACTGGCGATATGCTATGGTGCCCCCTGAATCTCTGCTTGTTTGTGTACCTTGATGACCAGCCCAGTTACCAACTAGTTGCTTCTCCTATTTCAAACACAGCGGTTGGCCTTTGTATTGCTCTTCGAAAAGTTTTTCTTTTTCTAGTAATATGCCTGACTTACCTCATTAATGGAGAAGCGTTGTTCTGCATGACAACTCACAAAGCACCTTTCAGCAGTCGTTGTAAGATTATTAATCCTACTGCTACAACATCCAGTACTACTACGTCTAGTCCTACTATTGTCATGGCCTCCTTAGTCGACGGGGTTGAACGGGACGACGACAAATATGTGCCTGCTCTCGAAGATGCCTTCACCAGATCCAAGAAATTAGTGGAGAAGTCTGTTCATGAGAAGGCCCAGTTCTTAGAGAAGATCAGAGAATTGGAAGCAAAGGTTGACTCCGGTGCATCTGGTGGGAAGAAAAGTGATACCAAGTCTGCTCCCAATGCCTTGGTCATGTCGGCCATGCTAGACCGCCTCGATGCCTTGGAGCGTGCCCAGGCTAAGGGCGTCAACCACACACCCCATCCACCGATAAATCTTCGTCGGGCAACACCCCTACCTCCGATGTCATCAACGATCCACTCACCAAGGCCCTAGCCAAGTTATTAGTACAAGAAGCAGATCCAGGTAAACTCTTGCGTCCTGAGTTCTATGTTCAGCCGGACAAGAAAAAACTAGACTGCAAGAAATTGGATTTCGCTGAGTTCATGTACGGTCAATGTTCTGTTGCTTGCTACCTTGATTCTTCGGGGGGGGGGGATGTCTCCTCCTATTTACGTCATATGTGTTATCTGACCCAGTTGTTTGCAACTAAGAAGTTCGGCGAGAAGGCCCCGATCGCTTATGACAGATATATTATTGACAGATATTCTACCGATATGATCTCTGACTTTGACCCAGATCCAGTGGGGGTTAGCCTCCATTTTGCCACCAACACTAAACATTAAGACCATAATGTATAACATCTATTTTTTCTCTATTTGTTTAAATCATGCTGTCCTGAAAATATTCATACTTATACGTGTGGAAATGTTGTAGACCTGAATAAAATATTTTCTAAATCAAATCAAAAATCAATTTTGAGACTTGGGACTCATTTTCCTGTGACACATCGCATTATTACCATATTATAATTAGTTAAAATCAAGGCGAGCTGTTTCATGTTAGATTTTTATTAGTTACTTCATTCAGGTTTTACGGTAGATAAACCTTGCTGTTTTCTACGATCAGTAATTTTCTGTCAGACAAGATGAAAGTTCTATTGCAACGCCTCTTGTCCTATAGGATTCTATGCTCCCCGAGATAAAGTAGGATTAAGACCCACAGCGATGTCACTCGTTATGTATAATATAATCAATAGCAAAATGGAATTAGAAGTTAATTTGTTATGGGTCCATTACATGCTACAATCTAATTTAACATTCCAAACTGTTCAACAAGAATGGGCTATAACATGATAACATACATGACTATCACACAAGCGTCTGTCTTGCCAAGCTATAGACTGATGATAATATGAAAACAGCAACCTCCTAATGATCTTTACTACAGCAATTATTTCAAAACTAAGCGAAACTAGGCATTGCATATGGAAGGACCTATATCTACTACTCGTCAACTGTAGTGTGTCTCGGACTCTATTAAGGGGCTCGCAAGAGTAGCTCTAACATCTATATGACCTGCTCGCACCCAGGCTTCATTTTCTGCTGATTCACTCAGAGCCCAGGGCCTTGCTTACATATATGAAGGTTCTGACACATCTTTTATTCATGGTCTATAGGACCCACTGGTCCAAGGCCATGAGCTTTGAGAAGAACATGATTTAAATGTCTCACATTATATAGATCTATACATGTGGTTGTTTTCGAATATGCATAGAGAAATGATGCATCTGTCCTTTACCCATTCTGCTTTAATGTACAGCGTGTTCAGGGCAATTGCTCATAATATTATGAGCATCCAGGCATGATAATTTAACATGTCGAGACATAAGTTACTCTGATTTCAAATTACAGAGCTGATATGATGATATGGTTACCAATTTCTTTTCAATAACAGCTATGGGTTGGGAATGCATGTATCGCTAATATTATGATTTTGATTTTGTTAGACTAAGCCAGTAATTTCACCCAGATTAGTTTCATTTTGAGACTGTATGACTACAGTGACAGGCGATATAATCATAGAAGGTTATCTTCAGTTAACAGTGTCAATGTCTGTTTGCTTTTGGGTTCCATAACATAATGCTATATATGGTTTGATAAGAAAACAATTTATATATTACCCTTTAACTCATAGATATATTCATACTAGCAATTAGCTATTTGGTTTCATAAGGTGGAACCTACGAGCATCTGATATAGACTTAACCGGGTGTTATCATATATGCCCATATTTCACTTGGTCGTAGCTCCGAGGGTAGTATACTGACTGGGGCAATATCAATACGGCGTTGAACCTCCTCCCTTCGGAGCTGTGCTCGCAGTCTACGTGCCTTTAAATTTGTCCAATTCAGTGCCTATAGTAGCTTTGGGAGGGAGCTGTTTGGATTCGTTCCCCATATCTCATTCACACCTTACAGTGATGAAAAAGAAATCGATTGGAAGAGGACTGCTTGGATCGGACACATCTATCAATCTTGTTTTTTTCCTCTGGCCCCATGGATGGTGTCCCATGGATTTGGGCGCACATCCGTGCCAGAGACAACCCTATTTAAGGCACTCAATGTGCAAATGAACTGCATTGGGTCCTTGGTTGGGTTAGGTTCTAAACCTATGGAAATAACCCCTGTCTCGGGATACCCTAGACACCGGTGCACAGTTAGCCCCAGAAAATACTGAGATCAGGCACGAATGAAATCACATATGTTCACAGGGTTTCACACCGGGGTCGGAATTCGAGCCCAGAGGCTACGATACGATCTGTATATAAACACACACATATATATAATACACACAATCTATATATGAAGGCAGTGAAAATGTGACCGCTGCTTGATAACTATATATGGTGAAAAGAACCAAGATGTTTCGGCATTGTTAATAATATTGCGACACGAATTATCGCCTGATTCCCTATACCGCGTTTGATCATAAATACTGGATACTAACCATACTACATCGACTCGACAATGTACTACTTCCCTCTAGTGTATAGGATGTCTAGGTTCCCTATACCGCGTTTGATCATAAATAAGGGATACAGGCCTGCTTCCCGAGGATTTAGGCTTAATTGTCATGTCTTCCGTTGACGGTGTGATTCATGTATTAATCAATAACTGCGAGCCATTAAATGAGAGCAACATCTGGGACAGAGGTCCCGACCTCGACCACCTCCACCCTCCATCTCCTTCATCTTTCTCCCATACACCCAGTTGCACTGAATGTCCCATTGATCAACTATTCCTTTATTCATAAATATTTATGATATATACAAAGCAGACCTCGATTTAAAAGTGCACCACAGGCAACAGCTATATAGGGGAGAGAAGCAGGGAGGGAAAATGAATCATAAAAATGTAATAGAGGATTATTGTTTTCGGTGTGCCTTCTCGATTACTGCCTTTCACTGCACAGGTCCCATTTGGAAAGAGACAGTCATTCGAATGCATTTTTCACTCCTCTATATCAATCATCGTTTGGACTGGCCTTGAACACGTTTTGTGACAATACCAGTGAGAGAACGCTATTTGTGTTCGGAACACCCTCTTAAACATTTCTTTGCGTGCACTCCCGATACCTATGTTGGATTCAAAGTGAGGGAAAGAATTATGATATATCTTCATTAAAATGTTAAAATCAAATATCTAAACAGTTTGGTCCCATGAATGTGTTGAAAGGGCATATATTATTTGAAACAGTGCTTAGTAGTGAGGGTATATACCTCACAGTGATACCAGTCTAGGTTCACAGCCTCTCAGAAATCGTATGTCATTGATGGACGCCTAATCAAGGGCCGGGAAGGCCATTACCGCAGTAGGCGTCCAATCACTAAGATACAATTCTTATCTGGTCTGAGAGCCTGTGAGCCTAGACTGGTATTACCGCGGGGCATACTCTCCTAATGAAATTGTAATGGGGTTTTAATGGCTTTCCCTTATTTTGGAGGGAGTCCCTCAGATATGAGCCTAGACTGCTACCATTTCATTAATTAATCCTCCACATTCAATTCGCTTACAAGCAAATAAAAAGAATAAATCTAATCTCCCAGCGCATTGGGAAGACAAATAGATCCCCATAACAACCAGTGAATCGAATTACATCAGTTTACGAAACAAAAATATATGTGCTGATTTTATGCGTTATCAATTGGTTCCATATCAGAACCTAAAGTGATCTGGAATCGAAGATGCGCTTCATGTGCTTATGGTCCTAATTACGAATTGCTTAAAACATATTCGCATCAGGTAGCAAGTATCACCCACCCATGCCTTTCATGTTACTACGGGGTATACGTACCGCAATTGATTTCATTTAGAGTAGTATATGAAATTTACGTCCAGCCTCAGGGGTCATGGTCCCCCGCGTATGCAGCCTCCATTAAAATGAATCACCAAATGGACCAAAGAGGTCGCGAGTGGGAAAAAAGAACTGGCTTTTTATGGGGGCATTGAGGTGGCCTTTGTGTTAGATATAGCAGCTTGGCCTGAGGCTCCTACAATTGTTTTTGATATAAGAGATTACTTGATATCCCATTGAATGCCGCGGCCGCCAAGAATAGCAGCGGGGCCGAGGCGTACTAATCTCATCCCATGCTGACCAGTAGCCAATGACCTTTGGCGAAGTTTGATAATTGACCTTGCCCGTCTGTGAAATTTCCTGCAATGGAGCATTTGTCTCAGCAAGAGCTTTACTATTCCTTGAGGGCCTAAAGGGAATAAAATACTAACCCGGTCCCTTTATCCTGTCAGAGCCCTGAAATCTGATCCATCATAGGGTATAGATCATCATTCAAAGCTGACAATATTTTACCATTGATCTAATTACAAAGACTTTTTCCCCTCGTTCCTGTGGCTTTTAAAAAGAGCTCCATCGTCATGGGGTTGATACGATATCCACGAGCGGTGTATATGTGTTGTGCTGTGAGGCTGCTGAGCTTTTATATAATGTACTCATCGCTTATTAAAATTGCCTTCATCGAGCAGAGTTAGGTAGTAAAATCACAATCGATTATCCTGATGACCACGGTCCTATTTCTGATTGCTTTCCCTTCTTAGAAAGCAAACTCATATAGAATAGCATAACAACTTTTTGTTGTGTCGCTCACGACCTGTAAGTTAAAAGTGAAATGTATTCAGTCAATAACACATTAGTTACGTATGTGTAGCCTAGCTCATTGCCCATGCCATTTACACATTTTTTATAAAGATATCTTCATTTAAATTGACATTTATGTCTGTGCTGTGGATTTCAATTCATTTATTTAGATAAAGGACATGGAAAAGTGAATACAGAGAGGATGGGGTTATCTGGTAGGCTATATCATTCATCATTGCTGCAGTTTTTTGCGCACTAGAACATGGCAATAAACTTAAGGATTATCTTAGTTGGAGCTGTTAGATTTGTGCCACCTTGGGCTCGTCTCCAAACCATCTCATCACCCACATCTGAGGAAAGCGATCCGGTTCCACACTGAGGCAACAATACAAACGGACGCAAAATCTAGTAGAAAAAGATGTTCATTCAAGTTGCCATTACAAATGTGAATCGAATGGCATCTGAGACGGTGTTATTTCCAAACCAATAAAAGCAGTTCTGATTACAAACACATCAAACAGACCCTCTACTGCCGTTGCATCCCAGTCATAATTACATTTCTCTGTTTCTCGCTAAGTGAGGTAGGGATAATGCACTTACGTCACGAGAATAGAGAAATCCCCCGAATATCGCCCCCTTGTTTCATGTTAATTAATCAATAGACACTGGGTTCCTTTGTGATAATCGAGATGTGAGTTTTTCTTTAATTTTGCTTTCTTATCTTTTCTATCGGCAGTTATCAGAGAGAGTGTGTTAGGGCCCTACTTTGGTGCCTCTATCACAGAGGGGTGTTATCTTCAGTTGTTACGGCCTTATCCCTCTCATTATCTGGTGATTTCTATCCAGGACTCTCCCTGTTCCATTTAAATCAATGATGGTTAATCTCAGATCGATGATATGCCTGTTCTCTGGCTCTGCCTAGATTGAGCACGGTTGAGTTGTAATTGTCTCTGGTGTTCAAAATAAGAGCCTTCTCTCCGGGCTTTCTAATGTCCCTATTTGCGGGCTGAATAGCCGTACGGCAAAGAGGCTCGGGAATCGCAGGCAAAAGAGGTGGTGGGGCTATTAATCGCGATACACATAAGAAATTTATTAATTGTTGCTCAGTATGCTGTCTTTTCCCTATATATATACCCTTGAGGTATATTATGATTATATATTTGTGTAGTATTGATCGAGTGCTAAGCAAGTATTGGTGTGGAAAATGACACCATTTACTGCCCATTATTTTAGTTCGCTTGCTCGTGTAAAATGGAACGATAGTCACATTATCTTTGTATACGTCCATCGCCATACAGATTCTGGTTAATCCTCGTCGATGAATATTAAATACCAGAATTGTCACTGGGAATGATCACCAAATCGCATATTCAGCAGTTGGGCCCTAGCTTTACTTTCGCCATCCTCCACCAAGGCACTGCCGCCATACATATTTGATAAGATTCAAACCCTAAATTAGGGACAAAGGAACGGAGCGATCTTCGGGGGACTTAATTCTTCGAGCTGTCGCGTTTCGTTTGTTTTCAAATCAGCTTAAACATATTAGTTGAGGCACAAATTAAATTGGGGCCAATAGAGTCTTGGTACTGCTTTAACTTCGTGCACAAACACGGAGGTGAGAAACTGTGATTTCCAAACGACAAACACAAAGACAAGGCGGTCAGTTCGATTGGACAGATTCTGATAGCCCTGTGTACTAATATATCGCCCAATCTATTCTCCTTATCTCAGAAATAAGTGATTTCTATGCTACTTCAAAGATGTCCAAGGGAAAGGTCCAATATCGTATGGTTATCAGAACGAAATCCAAACCTATGGCCATCCATCCTAGGCTAGTGAACCTGCCTGAAGGTCATAAGTATGAGGGAACAGGCAGTCGATCCTTGTCTTGGAATGTCAATATACCTCATTGGCTAACCTGAATTCCTCGCTAAGGACAAGCATGTGCAGACCTAATTGTGAGGAGGGGGTCAAGGAGTATTGGGTTCACTTGACTTCCAGTCTGCGAAATTAAATGAGTTGCCCTGGATAAGAGTGGACTGTCGGCGAGGCAACAGGAGGCGCCCCCAAAGATCTGAGTCTTCCTCTCAGGGGAAGTCATCTTGGGTATCGGGTGTGCTGGACGGTTCATTTCTCCCTGGAGAATCCCCTCTGGTGTAGTGCCGTCAACCCTCTTGAGTCCTATCGCTTGTCGCCCATAAACTATGCCACAATCTCTTATTTCCCATCTTGAAAAATACCCACCAACAAACCTTTAACTCTTTATACCTGGGCACTGTAATAATGAATAGTTCATATTTTTAACAGAGCCCTCTGGTATATGTTCTAGTCGTTGGTTATATATAATATATATGAGTGAAAACGCCTCTATTCTTTCTACCAGCGGCCGGCCTCTTCCTCCTTCTCCCCTTTCAGCACCACTTCAATTCTGCCCTACCCAATATTGCTCGTAGTATCTGAGATGACCTGTCCCCATGAGCTCATGATGACGGGGGCTATGGTCTGTCAGTTGGTGGGGATCTTGTGATACACGTTAGAGGGATGGAGGGATAAAGGGGTGGCGGTGGTAGGGGTAAGGGGGGGAGGGGGTTGCTTGAGATCTAATGACGGTTGTCAGGGCCTAGGCGGACATAATGCGATTCCTGTGTTTACTCCCTATTCCACTAACAAGACCCTGACATTGTGATGTCCCGGCAGCACTGCCCCACCCATGGCTGTTTCCTGCCCGATGGCTGAAGACGTTCACTGATTGGTCGCACTGGCTTGTACTGCGGTCCTCACACAGTAACAACCAGCTGCCTGTGAGTTACCAGGCTCCATGATTTACATGTGCTCACATGTTCCCCAGGACATTTGGCCTCACAATTATAAATAGGGACAAAAAGGCCAATATAGAGACTATATTGAGTCGGTGCCCTTTAGAGGGCTCAATTAAATAGGGCTAAGGGCAATCGTACGACTGTGCGAGGTTGACCTAAATGTTGATATATATGTATCAAGTGGTTTTTTTCATCAAATGTTTTCAATTATCTACTTTTGACCATTTCTTTTGCAATTCATTGTAGTAAGTAGATAACATCACCTTTTATAGAGAGATTATATCAAGTACCAAATAGTGCTTCCATAGGGGAATTCCTATCTGGTTGTATTGTAATGAATAGAAGTGAGTTTCTGTGGCCTACCTAGGAACCTCTGGCAATGGACACTAAAGCAAATTTAACTGGGCACTAGAGTTTTATTGCATCTCTACTAAACCCTACGTTGAAAAGGTGCTGCTCATTCCACAAATGCTTAGTCATCAGAAGCCTTTTACGTTGTCTTCCTAGATACAGAATTCTGAATAGATAAGAAATGCATGTACTATATAAAATCATCCTACCTCGGGCACTTTGGTCTTGGCATCCATCAGCTGTGCCGACATACGATCGGGAGATAATGATGAAGTCTTGGATATCCTCGGGAATCAAAAACTTTGACGGAAAAGAAGGAAACATATAAAAAGAAGGAGAAACATAGATCACTAGAGGTAGTTTCTAAAGGTGTCATGGATCTTGCCCTTAGGCCAGGGTGCAAGCAAGAGCCAGCAGAGAAGGCAGGAGTAGACAGATGTTGGAGCAGTCAGAATACATGGAACAGGACAGATTCAAAGGTCAAAGAGCATGAAAATGCTGGGTCATCAACTTATGAACAAAGCTTTTGTTGGTTTCACTGAATCTACTAGGAACGCCAATAAATTGTATTCTTTATGACCTGTTTAATCATCTGTAGATCTCTGATAAAGCTGTTCACTTCCCCAATATGTTCCCATTTGAAAATGATTGTATTTACGACTGAATATATATAATTGAAAACGCGTTTGCCGTTTGCATTATCAAAGCATACGTTCAGGTTTTTGAGATGTGTTTATTCAGCAAAAGCATTACAACGAAATGATGGTGTTCTCAGCTAATCCTCTCCCTGATTGAAACTACAATAACAAACGGAGAGATTATATAACAACTTCCATGCTCATTCCTTTGCTTACTATAATCCAAAAATTACAATATAATCGACTAAATAGTCATGGACACAGCCATAAAAACACCCAACAAATACATATATGTTGCATTTTGACAATAGTATCTCTTTTATAGCTGTGATTACAAACGTAATGGGTAAAAACTGCCCATGTTGTCAACCGTTGCTTTACTCCAGGTTATTTCTAAATTCAATGAGAGTGGCTGTAGAAGAATATATTTAATTAGATGGCCTGTTAAACAAGCCCATTTTAAATTTGCGGGACACCTTCCCCTAGAGAGCCCCTTCGATCACTCCAAAGTGACCGGACTGACCACTAAAGTGCGACCCCTTGACATGTAAATCAATGTTAAATGGTGCTATACTGGGAATCAATACTGAGGCCAGTGGTAGAGGATTCGTGTGCAATCTAACCAACAACAACGTCCGAGCAATGTTCCCAATTACTTTCCTATGACATTCGACCTCAGTTGCCCTGATATCTGCTTCTTAGAGGTTAGTATAGATGGTGTATACAACATCTTTGTTCTTCCCGGAGGCTATAATTAAAGGGAAAGAGTGCAACCACACAATTGGTCTTATTCTTTTAACGTTGATATAGAAATACGCTGCCCCTCAGAGGAGTTGAACATCCTTTATTATCATGAAGGATTGTGACAATGATGAGAAACTAGGCCAGTATCGATATCATGCTCATTTGAAAAAAAATAATATATTCCTTCATTCGGTTCACGCATTTGTCATGTGGAAGAATAAAAAAAACATTCATAAGTTCTTGCATGTCACCCATTTCTCTTCTGCTTAGTTCCAGTTACATACCATACACATGTACTGCTGTTGATCTACTCATGGCCACATATTCACGTGGTTTCAGGAGTCACGCTTCAGCCAAATAGCAAAGATACCAGGGGCCTGTTGCATAAGAAATCCATCTTCCTTGCTAAGCTAATTGTTCTTGCTTAGGTAGGAAATTCCTGCGGTAGGAATTAAAAATAGCAGTGTCTGTATAACGAATACCTTTCCTACTTACTTTCATTAAATTGTCACTGTTGATCTTAATTATATATCAAAAAGGTCTTTATACCCGAGAAATTTATGTTAGTGCTCATGAGGAACGTAGATAAAAGGTATAGTAGAGATAAAAGAATGAGGTATACTATTGTTACTGTAAGAGAAATTAGTTGCACTATATTACAAACTCCAGCTGAGAATAACATTGTAATGCAATGCGCATAGAAATAAAAATCAAATTAAATCAAAGGTTCATTAAAAGCTGTTTAACAAGGGAAAGTAGCCAATGACAGAAAACATTAAGTAAAGATTTCTTATGCAACGGGCTCCATCGTTCTAACCATGTAATTCTTAACTGATAATGACCTCAGATGGATGCTCCTGAATATGAACTTTGACTCAAGGCCGCTCCTGGAAGTCTTTAGGAGTTGAGAACCGATACCTTTACCACTGGAGGGAGGTGTAGACGCCCCTGCTCTGGCACAGCGTCCCTTCTCCCAGGAATATTAAAACATTTCCTCATTGAGTATATTTCATGTCAGTTGTCTCCCATGATACATAGTATTTCTCTTCGATCGAAGAGTATCGTATTCTCATGAGAACAGCTTCTGAATGTCCAATAGACATACTTGCCTGACTTTAACAAAAACTGCAAGAAAGTTCTGGAGGAAATAACTATAGACACATGCAATGAATAAAATGGTGGTTGGCGGCTTCTGGGACTGCATGAGCAAATTCTAGGATAAGGGAAAAGATTGTTTTCTATGTTTCTTGTGTTTGTTTCTTTTTTTATTCTGTAAAGTAACACGAGAACCTTCGGGATTAGATTAAGGGGAATGATATGCTGCATATTTTTCCCAGGTGAGGAATGCATTGCTCGCAGTATTTGTTATTGAGGCTGTATATATACTAGTTCTGTAAATTCTTTCCAATTTACAAAAGTAAATCCATCAAAGCGAGGTAGCTTGTTATCTTTTGATCCAAGATGCACTGTGCATGCAGTTCAGTGTGAAATGCGTTTGCTGTGAAAATAATCGTAAACTAGCAAATAGCCGCGCTACGCACGGAATTTGCTAGTGGGACAGTCAAGCCCTCTTCTTGTTCCCTCTCCAAAATCTTTCTCTTTCAACCTCTCTTAAATAATTATTCTGAGAGACTGCTGCCTATTACAGTCACTAATACTTGTGATCTGAGCACTTAAACTCCATGCTAAGATTTTCAATTATCACTATATATATGAGGAGGAAGAGGGAGGAGGAGGGAGAGAAGGTAGAGGGAGGGGAAGCAGGAGGATGATCAGGGGTTCCCCCACTATTTAGATTGTCTCTCATCATCTCATATCTAGATCATTATTTCACCATAATGGCAAAAAGTAAAAATATTATGTTTTTTGTTTGAACAAAATTCCAATTATCGCCTCAAGGCATTCCCTCCGAATTTAGTCCCAATTGAATGCCTGAAGGCATTCCTCTGGAATTCAGCAGTCTCTGCCCTGAATGGTTTAAAAGACAGGGAGGAAGACCGGGAATCTGATACAAAAAGATGAGTAGAGAGGGGAAGAGGATTCCATTAGAGTCATTATGAAGTAAAGAACAGGAATAAGGAGGTTTAAACTTTAAACAAATCAGGTGGTAATGCAGGGAGGAAGACAGGGGGGAGGAGGAGGAGGTGGATTATGTAACTGTGGAGAATTAAACGTTTCTCTTACAGAATTAATATTATAGATGACGCTGGAGATTCCAACATTTTGGACGACATTTAGTGTGTAAAACTCATTAACACTTGTGTAATTTATAATACAGGGAACGACTTTGATCAGTCGTAGTTATTAAAGATGATATATTTTTCATACATGAATCATAAATACAGTTAACGACTTTGATAAGGTATAGTTATGAAAGAAGATAAATTCATCATACATGAACTACTCTCAATGTTTCTCTGCAATATATGTTGGAGCCTTTGTTTTAACAAGAGCACTGCAGCATATAGCAGCCGTAGGGAACCATCAGAATCCTCCCCATATTCTACTGTTTTGCCTAGCCCAGCTTGTTGTTCTTGCCCAAAATAGAAACTGCACTTTCTGTTTCTCCTTTCCCGGTGCCATCCTGAAAGAGGATATCTACCGACGATTCCCAGAGCACTGGCAATTCCCTATACTCAGGGTCACGATACATGCCAAATGATTTTGAACTCAAATTTTCATATTTTCCAGAGTGCATTTTCGATCGTATTGCACTTGAGATGGCTATTTTTGAACCGTTCGAAAAGATAAATGCCTGCATTAGAATGACACACCCGAATAGTGTGCTTATAGTTCACACGCCATGGTAATGAATTATCTATACATAAATATACATTGGTGATAAACGGTCAGCATTTACTCATTACGTATGCATAACCTTAACCTCAAAATGATGTCGTGCTTTCTCAATGACTACACAATAAGTACAATACCGCCGTTGTTCTCAACTAATACAAAGAAACTCATTCTTAAACCGACCCATTGTACATTATCAGTAAACGTTCCAGAATGTTTAAGGTCATAATGGAGGACGAACAGAAGCTTTAAACCCACTTAGATCAACCACAGTCCCAAGACGTAGTAGTAGCATGTATGTAGGAAAGTTATACCAGCGCAGCATGGTTTCAGAGATGGCTCTGGCACTGCAGCAGCATAATATATGTGCGAAGCATCAGTGGAAACAGGTCGAAACACTGCTTTTTAGGGAAAATGTCAATCCCTCCAGTAGACCCAAGTTTAATTTATTGTCCTTCACAGTATAGAAACCCGGGTCCATCCTATCTAATGGCTGCAGGCCACCAATGGTGGTGTTTATGGCTGCCTGTAGGTGTCACTGTGAAAGCAGCAAGTTCTTGGACAATTAGAATCGTGAGCAGACTGACTGTGTGAACAGATTCAAACCCAATATGTCAGGACTGAAATTAACTTCTGACTCAGAGCATGTACACGTATGTATGTATAAATTAAGAGCGTTTGAGCAGGTTCTAAATTAGAGTAGTGAGGGTATTTAACCTGATTATTGGGTCGCGTTTTTTCGTATTACCTTTAAAGAAAAACAAATCTTTATTCAGGTCATGGTGTACGTCATTCGAATCAGTTAGGCAACAACCTACAGGTCACCAATTAAACGGTCTTACCCTGGAACCTGATGCTCGAAGAACAGATATGAAAAAGGAGAGGTTACTTACATTATAATTATACAGACAAAACTATGTTTCTAATGAAATACAAGATGAACATTTTGCTGTACTTGTTCAATTGCCATCAGATATATACAAGACGGGGGGACTAATTCGTCAGTACATTATCTAATTCTCTAATATTATTTGAAATTCTTTAGGAAAATAATATGCCTCAGTTTACATGCAAAAGCCTTGGATTCATTGGACTTCCTCAATAGCTTGCACAGAAATACATTTACCTATAATATTCTATTCTAAGTTCTATTTTCACAAGGAGGTAAAGCCAACATCTGAAGAATCATCACACAGTATACTTACCAATGCGTACACTTTGTATACAAATAATTACGAAAAATGTAAAATATTTTCCAAAATTATAAACTATTATTATTATTGCTCATCAAATACTAAGATTGTAAACAAGATGTTATGGCTTATGCTTATAACATTAGCCCTCCTGTGCCAGTTGAACATCCTCCCCAAAGGGAGATACTGTAAACCCAGGTTAAAGGATTCTTTAAAAAAAAATGTTATTCACTCATTACTGCTGTATTGGCATCGTAGATTATATAGTACACATGGCAAAAGATCCCCGCTAGTACCTTAGTATATGATAGATGATTTCAGCTAATGATAAACAGATATTAATATTAATCAGAATGCACTTGAGTACTGTAAAAAGAACTGCCATGAACTTGATATAAATGAGATATTGAGGGAGATAACCATTTCATTTCAGTAATAGAATGACGCTTTTGATGCGTTATTTATTATTTCGGCTCGTTTCAGTAAATTTTAATTTCAGTTTCCAGTTCTCTTATTCATCCGAAGCATAGAACACTAGCCCCCCTGAAACATCACTCTGTACATATTAAATCAAGCTGGATAGCTGATCTGATATTAAAGAATGAGAGCGAAAGTGCTAAAAAGTAATCTATATATGGAACAACGGTAGAAGCAACAACAAAAGGGATTATCCATGAAAGGAAACGACAGAGGCAGTTGAGTTGGCCACATTAACTAGAATTTGCTTGGGGACTAATTCTGGAGTAGATATTGAGTGAGAAACGGGTTGGGCGAAAAAAAGAAAAGAACTTAATTATCGCTCAGGAAATCAATGGTCAATATGTGCACCCACAGCCTATACGAAAACACCTAGCGAGAAAGGAGGGAAACTTGGGCTGCTCGACTGTTAAGATAATACATACAGCACGTGTTTTTGCGATAACATACAGCGATAGAAGGTCCAATGCATGCCGGGTAGGTCGCCATGTTTACTTTGGCAAGTTTTAATCCCAGTTTGGAGAGGGGAAAAACTTCTAACAAACAAATTCTTCCTGGGCCAATTTTTGTCACGTTCCACTAGAGGATGCTGTTTTAAATGCAAGGGAATGAATAAAATGCTCCCGGGGCCTGAAAGGGTAAAATGTCAGAAACCAAACAACTGCTAATATTTCTCTAGCTACTCGCAGCTGATCGGCTACAGAAAAAAAGTACTATCCTAAAATTCATTCGAGTGGCAGAGAGATATTTCAACCATCCAATTCATTTAGATCCTGCGCATATTATATAACTCCTTTGGGTACAGCTTAACGTAGGTTGCATTGTTGGATGCAGCCTAACTTAGGTTGAATTGCTAATTACTGTGACCTAATTATATTCTTTCAGAAGAATTTACCTTGAAGGCAGATAAAGTTCATACACAGAGAATAAAAACAATGTTCCATTCGAGAGATGCCATTAAATAGATCTCATTAGAGGTAGTAGAAACTTCTCTTGGCGTGATTCCCATTACATTTGCGATGGAATCAATTGCTTCTAGTTTCATACCCATTATTATGCAAATCTCTGAACCCTTTCTTCCAAATAGATCGGGCATGTGACATTATAATCATTCACAGCCTTTAAAAGGCCATTCTTTTATAGAGAAGCAATGAAATGTACACTTCCTAGCTCTATACACACCCGAGAAAATGTAAGTCTTGTTTGGTCTAGAACCTCATCCACTACCAAGATAAACGACCTTGGGGTTGCAGAGTTGACCCTAGTTCAACCTTAACTTCACAAAGAATGAGCCGAGACTGGCTTTGAAATAAGGGAACACAAAATCAAGTGTACATGTACATGACCATAGTGTCTTTAAACTTTAGCTTTTTTCCCCTCGTAATAATCTGTAACGAACCACTGGTGCTTGACTGCATAGAATATTTAGTGCTCCTCCAACGTTCTAAGCAAAGAAATCAATACTTAAGGAAAGAAGGTATTCTTTCCTGTTGAAGCGAATTGAGGCGGTGGAGTTTTAGGTCTGTATTGAAATAACTGAGGTACATGTTCGAGTGAAATGAGGGATACATATATATATATATGCTGTAGGCGTACTAATTCATTATTGAGGTTATATAGTGTATTCTCTATTATAGGTCGATTATGCATTTGCAAGATAGCTGCACACAATGTTAAATTATCAGATTTCGATCGGGATCCAATATACATGTCTGGTACGTACCGCTAAATACCAGACTATATTTCTGATCAATTATTTAATCCATACTACTTAAGAATATTTTCCAAAACTATCATGTCTGGGTCAATTGCCTATTATGTTATATAACATCAAATAGACAAATGTGGCCAGGCATATGATCAGGCAGTTCCTTAGGAGGGCATGGCTCAGCCTTTGCCGCGTTCTAAGGTGAGAAGCCCTATTCCTCCCTCCCCCAACCGTCTGCTTTAAAATCTCTTTTTCTCTCACCCTGGCTGGCCAGTCTATCACCGTCTGAAGGCACGGGCTATTATGGCCCTATATTGGGTAGACCAGGTGATGACGTTACCTTACCATCTGTGGCCGTTTCTCCCCTACCTCCTGCCTCTTCGCGGTCCCAAGGGCCCACCTCAGCGGCAGGCAGCATCAAAAGGCACCGACGACTCTTTCAGGTGGGCTGGCCCTCTGGGCATCCGCAAACCACTGACAGTTACATATGGTTACACAGCCTCTGAAATCCTAATGTGTCGACTCAGCAAAACGGAGTGGAGTTATGCATGGTGTAGGGAGGGGAAAGTGTGCATTCGTTTGGGAGGAGCTATACTGCTCCCAACGACATCTTTTTAACATTGACAAATGTATGTACATGCTCCTGGAGAAACAAAGGGTATATTACAATGTAATATTTAGGAGAAGAGGGGATGAAAGAGATATATGACAACATATTATAATGACTATAATGTACATATAAAAGGAAATAACAAGGAACATTTCAAAAGATTAGGACTAGACACAGCTATCCAGTAATTGATCTAGATTCTATTTTCATCCCCAAAATATTTCACAGCTGTATTGGAATCAAACACCAAATAAGTAATCAAAGTCTGGACTGAGACATGCTCAACCAAGAAACTCTAATCTGTGTTAAGAAAATCTAAGATTTGCAATGAATACAGTAAACGGGAACACTTCCGAATGACTTTGTTGGGTTGGGTTGATATATCTGAAGAAAGCAACTACGACCGTCCCTATCTGGGATTGGCTGTGGGGCCTTTGATGATTAGGTGCCAGAATGGATGGGCCTCATAAGAGCATTTAGGGTTTGTGTGTGCTGCGAGTGAATGTGAGTGCATAGGGTGTGTATGATAAGTGGGTGTTGAGGGATAAAGGCAGGTTCCTGGACCCATATATAAATTAGGTGGGTGTGCCTGGGTAACTGTCCTCACTACTGCCCCTTAGATAGATTTTCTTCTACGTTCTAGAAACACCATGTTATGAGATTAAAGCTTGTTTGGTTTATATATATCATATCACGTATACACTGTTTTATGAATGTGCTGTATCAGGTAAAACATGCAACAGAGCAACTAAACAATGTATTGGTTTGAGGATATGTTTATTGCCCTTTTGAAGGGACGCTATTTACTGAATTAGGCAATGGTAGACAGTAGTGTATAGAGGGTAGCGTGTGAGACACGTGCGTGTGTAGCACTGGGAGATATGGGGTGGAATGTTTGCATGAAGGTGATGATGGAGAAGGGAGATGAAAGCAGACAGGTAAAAGGAAACAGATAGGCGCCCACAAGAGATAGGGGAGAAGATCTACTGGGATGTTTATGCTGCTTGTGTGAGAGAAGAAGTCTTACACCCTCAGGCTTGCATGCATATGTAAAGGTGTTGGAGTTTTATTCCATAATATATTATATATTTTTTATTGTATGAATACAACAGAAGAAATACTCCAGTGAAATAGCTTAAACCTGCACTCTCGGTTAACATCGGTCAAAATCTAAAGATTTTCTATTTTTTGTTCCATTCTTTTCCAACCCATCTAAAAGTCATGTGAAGGATTGAGTCTGGTTTCATGAAGGTCCACGTTCATATTTTGGACACCCGCTGAAATGCTTTCTTGATGTGGCTTTGCTTACTATCGCTCACCGGTAGCCATTTTTCCTCGGCCGATTCAACCAACTTCAAATCCTTGTAAAAACATATATCTGCAGCAGAATATTGATAGATTCAGTCCAATATGTCAAAATATGAGTAGATTTGGTAAGATTTCCTCTGTGATAATAGCACAGAATAAAGCTTTTAGAGAACATGTCTCTCATTTAGTATATTATATATGCTGATGTCCGTATGTATAAACGTAATTCTAGGAAGAAATTCCTTTAACAGTAGACAGCAGAATGAAAAAGGTTCTCTGCCAATTGAGTTCACATCTGAATACCGAGATGTTCAAACAAATCTTGTTTGAAAAGCCTTCCAGCGAGGCTCCTACTCTGATGACCTGAGTTGTATTTCACCAACTGCCCGATCAGAGCCTCAGTTGATGTTTCATTTTTCCACTTGTTCTCTTTCCTCACCTTGTTCGAATTTAGGATGTCCATGTACATAATTCTGCCTCATTTCGTTCTGCTTGTTGGGGCGTCCACAGAGCATCGCCTTTGGAAAAGAAGCCTAGTTCATCTGGAAATAGGTTTTTTGTCCACAGAAATTGTGCTTATCCATGTCCGACCAGGCACAAATTCACTATTCTAAGAAAAAAGCGAAATTGCTATATTCGTACAGAAATAACAAACCGAATACTACATTAATTCTGCCAATTGAAATTGATGTTGATACTCTTGTAGGTTAAATGTAAGATGTTAATGTTTTGTATGAGATTTACAGCCCGCTTCTGCAAGGTATCATTTAGTGAGTCAAAGCTATATTGTACTGTATGATTCTCAAACTGAACTATTCCCGAAAGGTCTCTTTATGATGACTTATCATCATCTCAAGTCATTTGTCGATACGTAGCAATCTGTTTGTATGTCAATTACACATACATATTACACATAGTGCTGTATATTGTCATGAATAGGGTCTGTCCCAAAGCTAAGAATTGTCTTCACTTTCAGGTATTAATCCTCTGAATACCTTTCATAAATAATTTTCCTATCTGGATCAATAATATTTGCTTCAGCATCCATACAGTCACTCACTTCCCTCCGGTTCACCCTAGTCTCATAAAGCATTATTAGTCCTACCCTGGAAGGGGCTCGAGCTATTTTTGGAGGCTCCGATACGGGCTGTTACATCAATGATAATTAAGGGGATATCCACTATGATTTAGGTGACAGGCAGATGTACAATTATTATCTCCTCCCATAAACAAGCTTAGTTCTATGATTCTATATGTGCTCAGTTGACACAAGACGTGCTTAATAAAACTGTGGCTTAAACCTCTGCTTTGTGCTCTGTTAATGACGCCTGTTGGCGTCAGTGGTCGGAGGCGAGTAGCTCCAGTTGTCCTACTTGCTGTAGCTTATTTCCTACTGGCTATTACTAAGCTTAATTGATTAGAACTTGACAGTGCATGGGTCGGCCAAAATAAATTTTGTTGCTGTATGTCGTATGGTGTTTTCTCCTCAACGTTTGTGAAAGATCCTGAGCCATCCTTAGCCAATGAAACGTATCACGAATGTGAAATTTGTCAATAAGCAGTATTAAAAAAAAACAAAGAAACACAGTCAATATGGACACATTTCACACCAGTAACGAATTCGGAAATGTCCCTGGGAAAGATATATTAACCCTTTGCTGAATGCGGTATATGAGTATGGCCACTGACAAGCTGACAGAGAAAGAGTTAATACCTTTCTTGTTTTCCATTTCATACATTGAGTTTTGCCTTGTTGACGTAATATCGGCCTCCTAGGTGAAATATAATATAATATAATATGATGTAATACGACAGTTCATACTTTGATAAGCATGTAAGCCTTACACCATCCCTTAATTAACAGTACTGTAAGGCTAACTAGCCCCCCAGCATGTTGGCGGAAACTACCAAAATGTGTTTTATTCTATTATCGTATTCTATTGATTGTATGTGTTAACACTATTTACTATTTATTAGATGTAGAAGGTCCCGTCCGAAGAACTGTCCCTGACAGAGACGAGAGTCCTATTTTCATATAGACATTATGTATATCAAAGTGAAAATAAAGTTTCAATATATATATTATTAGATATTTACATTACAACATTATAGGATGTGTTATCCTTTACGAGCCTTGTATTACAGAGTATCTCTTCCAAACCACATGTTCATGCCCATAGAATATCTATAGGATACAGCTCATATTTCAAGATTGGAAATTTCGAGTCAATTAGGTACATGGCCTAAGATAAAGGATCCTACTCAGAGCAGTAATGCATGGATTCTGAAGGTCACAGCAGCAAGAAAAGCCTATGCCTATATGGTAATAACTAGAATGAACAGAAATTGTACAGGGCAAAGTTTATTATCCCGTGTGAATCATACAAGCGAAATCTTTCTTATAATTTTTCAGTTGGCTGACGTTCAACCTTTAGTTTCTTATGGCCCGAACTATATGCGACTCAACTAATTTCCTCATATTTTATCTTCCTTTGCCATATGACATTTTCAACGCATATTGTAATCAATGAACCTATCACACTTATACTCCTTTCTTGATGAAAGAGGTCACATACAGGCATAAATACCATGATTGAATTCCTCATTCAATCTTTCATCAACGCCTCTAAAATTATGAAAACTCGAGCCTTTATATGAAGCAAAGAAAACGTCAATTATTATGAAAACGAGTTGCTAAAGATACTTGCCTATAATTTATAGTATCCACACTAATTTGGAAATACGAAAGGCGCAAAGACTCTCCCTTAAGTGAGCAATGTTAGAGACACAAAACATGTGTCTGTGATTGTACAATATAAATTGAGACACACCTGTTTCTCTTGCTTGGATACCGTAGACGGGAGAAGTATTGCTTTACATTGACGTGGGCCGGAGATGAAATCTTGATTTCATAAGGTAAAGATCTTTTTGCTTGGAATCAGGGCAAACGTCATGAATCACATTGCAAATGGTTATTGCCACTGATACTTAGATGGAATGCAATGAGAGGTTAGTTTGCAAGGCTATCAGTCACACAAGGCGTGGAAATGTGCACGTCATCATGAGTGGCACAGCCACAAGCGATGATGCGCACATTTAAGTACAAGCAAACTAACATAGAGTTTGTATTCCGTATACATTTATATCCAAACTACCACGTTTCAATTATGGAATTACCTTCTGTGGTACTCTAGTTCCCAACATCGACATTGTTGACATGAATCTACAAGCCTAACAAGCAACTTCACTTCCATACGAACCACATTGCGTGACATATTAAAAAGCGTGTGTTTTTTCTAATCAAAATGCACTGTGAGGATCTACATGTTGCTGCCATGGTAACAAGCTAAGTTGTGATATTATAAGAGAGACTTCCTTGAAAGAGTCCAGTTTATATAAGGCTCCATATAATAATGTATGGATATATTTGTGATGCACGATCCATCATCCACCAGTGATTATATTTTAGGCTTCTTATTTTGACTGATGATGGATCAAGTTAAGCATCCAGGCTTTATCAAGTCATTTTGACGGTTCGATCGATGCCAATTTCAGAATTTCTTGCTGAGCCTGGTGTATCCTATACATATACCCAACCATATCATGCCTACAATGTCACAGTTTATAATCGTATCATGATTAGAACGTTTAAGATGCTTTCCTATAATCAGAGGCTGCACTGAGGGCCCTGGACTATTATTTTATTCATCAATCTATCCTGAATAATTTAGAAGTGGCTTTTGTACCGTACTAACAGGACCAAAGTTCAAATTGAACATAATTTCTCCCGAAATATGCTCACAGTGACTTAACAAGTCACATGTGCCTTCGGATTTAGAAGTTTTCTTTTACGAACAAATCTCAGCTAGCAAATCATATGACAAGCGGTGGTAATATGGGAGCCTAGAAATCAATTTTCAGTTACTGTGAAAGCCTCATAGGCCAGTCAGTTAGTTGGAAATGCCTGGCAGATTCAGTTTCGGATAGTCCCTTAAAAGCAATATAGGAGAACATACGACCCCATGTTTAACATTATATAGTATATAATTCGGAACATCGTTCGATTGTCTGGTTTGCCTATACAGCGATTTCATTCAGATTTCATCTCAGATCCTGGTTTTGTTGTAAGAAGAGCACGATTTGCTGAGAATCAATCAATGCATTTCCATGTGACAGAAGAAAGCAGTAGTTCCTCATAAACTGCGCTGATACAGTAAGTACTAGATGCATGCTTCAACACCGTTTCCATTGCATGCAATTAGATTGCTGGCTGTAAGGGAAACAGCGGGCACTTGGCCAAACTCAGAACATGCCAAATTACTACGTCTCAATTTGGCCACTTCCGTGGGAATCTGCACTATATATGTTCATTTGAGCTGCATGGAAAGTCAACATTTTTTTCCACTCCACTTGCGCCTTCTCAAACAAACAGCTCTGCGAGGAATCTGTCAAACAATTGCCTCGTTTGTGGTCCAAATTATTTCCTCTCCAAACATATTTGATCGCCACTTCATTACCGCTCGCTTTGTATTTAGGGATTCGGTTTGTTTGACTCAGATGAACTCCATTTTGACGTCTTGGGAGCAATGTCCTGTGACAGACAAGAATGATATTCTGTCTGCCTGGGGGTCGTAAGAAAATACGATACATACACGAGACGTGGCATCGGACTAAAGAGTTCATCGCATCGGATTCCTGATCATTGGTTCTGTAATTTTAAAGGTCATTAATGCGGGTCGTGGGGAACCAGCAGGTGGGCAAGACGAACAATGCAGCTTTATAGATCGACATCAAGCGGGGATGGATGGATGGATGGGAGAGAGTTTACTCTCTGTATATATTATGCTGCTCATGCAGGGAGCCTACATTCGAGCAAAATTCAATATGATAGCAGCAAATGTAAATAATTTCCACATAACCATACTCACGTTAAAGCAAAGCACCGTTGATTCTAGGAATCGAGTGGGACATGAATGTCTATCTTTAGGATATCTTAAAGTGGGTTTTATACTACTATACCTTTGTATGATTTAAGTTTGTATACAAGAAAAAGTCCCACCAATTGGTTTGAAATCCTCGAAGCTTTGTCTAAGAAAGGAATGTGTCGTGTTTTATTATAAATAAATGGACAATTCATTCATTTAAAACTTCTCTGAGAAGGGTTATGCTATTATGACCTATCGTTAAAATGTCCAGTATGATATAAATGAAAAGCTTGGTATGTACTATATATACAGCTATGCTGTAGAAGTAAAATTGTAGAGTATTGTCCTGGTTAAAGATATGGTGGGACCATTGGATTGGGCATCTTCTCGTCCGGTAACGTCACGCTATCACAGCGGCTATCATTCTTTACGTACCAACAATCATGCAGACCCATATCCTCTCGCTGTAATTACTTTACAAAACCAATACAACTAATCGCTGTATTGCATTCCTCCTGCAATCTCCGCCTCTCGTGTCATGTAATGTATAGAACACCTCAGTGAGCCAGCCACATAAAAGCCCAGGCTCAAAGTAGTACGCGGAAGGATATGTTAACTCAGGACCTGATAGCATCACAATTCTCTTCAATAATATCACTGCGCTTCCCCCTCCACCCTGTCTCCATCTCGCCAACGTCCCCCGTGCGTGTGACGACCGATAGTGTTTTTCTTGATGTTTTGTTCCTATTTTTAAGGCTGGAATGGTCGCACTTGGGATTATCATAACCCGGATACCATTATATATAGCGTGATGAAGACAGTTTCGTATGATATGAAAGGCAGCGGGGAAAATATTTGTTCGGGCGATAAACGTCCCTCAAATTGGTCGGACGTTAATATAAAGAGGGGGAGAAAGTTACAGTTTCGAAGCTAAGGAACCAGTGGGTTATATCATTAGGGTGGAAATGGGAAATCAATCGATCACCACACTTCTTTGTTGCTGCCTAGAAGAATTACACTTGAGTGAAGGAACCGGTACCATATTGATGTGGCAATACGGCATGTACAATTCGAGTTTACACGACCAATAAACACAAAAATTATAATTAACGGTATAGGTATACCAATATATATATATATACATATGTCATGTATACATGTATATATATCAAGGCTAGATAATCAGCAGGGCATATTGATCAAACTGAATTCGATGGGCATAGTTACATCGTTGTAAAATACCAATCACATTTCATGATTAGATATAATGATATATGTTCAATAGGGGATTTACATAGCTTACTGCGCATGTCTATTACAGTGTATGCTGGGATAGATTCAGTTCTAATCTGACATACAAATATTTAGCACCCTTTTTATATATTGCAAGGATCTTTTCACCAATATCTTCGGTTGTGTAAATGATCTCTAAAACCCAAATGCATGATGGGAAAGATGAGTCTCGTTCTATTGAACCATGTAAGGAATATGGCTATTTATATGAGCTCATATCCCATGCTGAACATAACATGATTTCTATAGCTTTTCCGCTGACATACATACAAATTCAAGATAGCGGACATGCAAACCCCCTATTACATGTATACACATATATATTCCCTCATGTCACATTTACCATAGATGTCTACCGTTGGGACACACTATAAGCGTTACAACCCTGCAAATGTTGCTGCTGCATCGTTTCTCTCTCTACACATGTCATTAGGTCCGAGGTCGCACTTAAGGTGTTTCAACTCGATTGCTTTCAATCCTGGATTGCATTTACAATCTAATACTAAGGTATATCAATCTTATATTGACGCGAGGATTTGCATGTTCCCTAGGGAAATACAAGCTTAGTCGCTATTCTAATCTAATGTTCACCAAACCAGTCCTTTTTTAGGCTTCTTGCATCTGAAATTCATACAAATTAGTTCCCATCGACTTTGATCGATTGGCATACATAAATATCTACAGTAGAACAATTGCATATTTTTCTCCGATCGCCTCTACATAGGATATTTAATTGAATGTGTGAAACAATCAATAACAAATAGATCGAGTTCGCTCTCGAGTTTCCGATCAAATGGTGAAAATGATGAAACATGCTTCTCTTGATATATTCGGCGCAGCGGTTGAAATAGTCCAGTCGCTTCAGTCTAAATAGAGTTGTCCCTTGTAATAAAGGCCCTCATTCAAGTATCTAATGATCAAACTTTTAACCATTACTTTAAATGGTAATTGATTTTCTTGTAGTTGTTTGCCTCATCCAGTAGTCATTAAACGAAGAGGTCTGCGAATGCAATCCTGCCTGTAAATTAATATACGATCTCATCTAAGATGGTCTGATAGGAATAAAATGAATGGTAAAAGTGATTCTGATGTTTGCGATCATACATCATTCGGTACTTGGGGATTTATGCCAGTTAATACCAAAATGAAGGGGATTCATTTGATGGGTTATGATGGCATAGACATCGATAAAGTTTGATGAAATACATGGTATATAGATGTGTCAAATTGATGATATATAGGGATAAGAAGGATCTACGATGATTTGATTAGAGCGGCGACCATTGGAATGCTATTATCAAACGATGTACTGACGCAGCTAATTATGAAGGGTATGTGTAGGCGGGAGAAATGTTGATTCCAGACATGAAGCGACTGAAAAACACAGATTATACCTGGCTGATGCGTAGAGAGCTCCCCTTTCTTTTGTCATCAGCGAAGTTTCAGGGCTACATTATATTCTCGGCATTTCTTTCCAATGTTGATCTTCATCGAGTTCATACATAGAAGTTTGCTGGGCCCTGTTTTATAAGTGTGTAGGAAGGAAAGAACTCCTTCCTACGTGATATTCCAAGCTGGTAGGAATGGCCTATAGATACTATCCACAGAATTATGTGTAGGAATTTGTATTCCTACCCAAAGAAAGGTGGGAAGGAGTAGAGATGTGCACACACAATCTTTCTTTCCTTAGCTTATGAATACAACAGACCACATAGATTGTATTCCCATATGTTGCAAAAGTTCCCATTCGCACTCCTTGATATAGGAATCGAACAAAAACATAACATGAACTTGAGTTCCCACACTATTAGATATTAATTTCAGATTCCTGTTTATAGCCCTTCAAACATTAGCATGCTTAGCTAGTTGTTTTATTTCTTAAATATGGTCATTCATTGCTATTCAGCAGTCGGTCTGTCCCACACGAAGACGTCCTCCCTTGAATCGCTTTCTCTTTCCATTACCTATCCAAGTCATTGGGACCCAGTAGAGAACGGGTCTCCTCAGTGGGCCCCCTCCATTCATCCAACCAACCTACACCTTTCCTCGAGATGTGAATGGAAATACTCTGCCCCATTGTGTTTATTGTGTTTTGAGGTCCTCCGGGGATCCTGACCCACATAATACTGGCCCTGCCGCATAGATTGGTGTTATTTGTATGTCTCTCTTTCCCGCAATGCACATTACACTTGTGCAGAATCTCCGGTGTGTCTCCCACACTCCAGTGACTATGCAAGGTATTGATTTACCGGGTGTCTGTGTGCATACCAGTCCGGGCAAAAACACGAGAGACTTCTCCATACCTACCTGGAGAGTCCCACGCTTTTTTGTCCACTTTCTCGCATTGCATATAGCTTTGGGCGATGGAGTCCAACTTGATATGGTGTAAAGTTGGGGGTGGGGGTGGGGCGAATAGGGGACCTCCCTCCCTGTGTAACTGCTTAGTATAGATTCTTCTCAAAAGATCAATTTTGATTTTCCTCCCCTCCCCCCCAGGATATCACCTTCTTTTTATTCTTCAGGACACCCTATTTTTGTGTTGTTATAGCGATCTAACTTGTCTGTAGCGATCCATGAATTTGATTATGTATTAATAATAGTCCTGTTGTTTTCCCAAGGAGGACTATATAATTAAAGCATGCATTGGATTCAGTGGATCTTTAGATCTTTGGATCTCTGGACAACACCTTTACCGACGTGTGTCTCTCTTTAGTGAGCACTATTTTATAATGGTTTACATTCAAAACTTTCTACCAGGGTATACCAGTGCTGTGATAAGCCTTGACTATCTCATACATAATTGACATCCCAATATGTTTGGGTACAAGTTTAATGGATGGCAAGGAATATTAAGGAGAGAGTGCTCTGTGCGATTGAAGAGTGCAAAATGCTGTCAACTAATTTTTCAAACAATCTCCATTTTCTTAGCATTCCATATTAGCTGGTCTTGATTCATTTCCCCCATCAATGAACCCATACATTTTACTTTGTATCCGTATTTGGAAGCCCCTGCGGACCAATATTTATATTCTGCCCGAAGCATTTGCTGATTTACGTCACTTAATATTGTAACAATGGATGACGATCTTTCTAATGCCTCTCTGGTTGGCCAGAGTAAAATACTCCTGGGTCTAATAACGGGCGTTGGGATCCTCCCGCTGAGCTCACCTGGTGGGACAGGGGGAGCCAAATAGAATTTATCATTTAACTTTTAGTCTGTCAATTCCGAAACGACGGGTGTAAATGAACATTACATAGAATGATAGATGGGTATTGAAGCTGGAAAAAGCCATGCATGGCAGTTCTCTACTCTCTCTATACTGTTAGGTGATACAAATAATAGAAAGACGTTGTTATTCATCCCATGAAATGTTTGTAGCAAGAAAAGAAAGTAATTACCTGAGACATGAAATATAGTCCAGAGGGTCTTAAGCCCAGTTATTTGCTGTATTAATATTTTGGCATTAACATGTATCGGCGATGCAATTTCTGACATGACAATGTTTCCGTCCCTTCTCGCCTCGCCTGTAGATTTTCTCATAACGCTATTGCCTTTGAGAAGCACGAAAAATATTTATTATGTATTAAAACCTCCTACCATTAGAACGTAAGGAATAAAACTATTTTTAACCGTCTTCGAAGTGCCAAACGGGATATTCAAGTCGCTGTAAATAAAATTTTGGAGGAGAAAATTGAGCACCAATTACGACAGAAATAACCTCAGATGGGGCAATTAAGAAGGAGTCAATATGCCTAGTTCCAAACACCTTAGTATAAGTTAGAGCTGCCATTAAATCCACCTATTAGGCTATAACCCGGAGTCCAGTCTCCCCTTCCAGGCATCCACCACAGAAATAGCCCCTGTCGTTCCCCAATGTGACACCTATCAGCACTGAAAATAAAAATAGACTCATCCTGGCTGACGTTTTCAAGTCATATATTCTCTGTCCCATTGCCGATCGTCACATGGACTTTTAAAACGTCAACATCTTGTCGTATAAGACAATAACTCTTCATTGCAACACTCTTCCATTGACATATGCATTCAGAAGAATCGGTAAAAACAAATGGATTGTTCTGGTTGTGAGCACATGCATGGGGGTTAATATGCCTTGGAAAGGGGATACAAGCGCATGAGAGCACTTCATACGGCAGAGAGCAGCTCTACTTTAGAGAAGTCAGAGCAATTGCAATTGCTCTAAATTCTTATCAGTTGCTTGAAGTAGAGTAAAGGAAACACCATCTCTCCACGGCTGATTTAATTTAGCTTCCAACACTACCGCCATTCTAGCATATTGCAGCACGCGCTCTAATGAATTATTGTAAGATTTCCGATCACAGACTTAAAATATTCCAAGTTGATTAGGATATAAATCTGGCGATTTAGCCCTTGGTTAATTGGATTACAGCGGGCTGGGGAAAGGCATATAAATCTGGGCGAGTCCTTGGCTCATTACTGCCCATTGGCTGTGGAGCGAACTTGGGTGAGGGAAATGGGGAGGATGGAACAAAAACAGGACATCCTTCTGCTCCTTGCCACTAACAGACGAGCTGACAAAGCATGTGACTCTAAAAAGGATTATTCTAAGATAGAGAATGAAACTGAATCAGTGGATATTTATTGAGTTCTTGTCGTCCCAAAATTAGACCAGCAAGCTCAAGGTCTATAACTTAATTCCTGTTTATCATAAATCAGTCAGCCCACTCATAAAGCATTTTGGCATGATCTATATCGGTATGCTGTCATCAGTTATCTCCTGTCATCTTTGTCAATCTTCACTGCGTTTACCATCATTTTATGTTCCACCATACATGTAACAATAAGACCAAATGAAGTGTTATATAATTAACTTCTACCATTTCTAACGGATAAAGGATATCAAACCACACCAATCTACGGAACGTAGAGACGACTTTTCTGAACCAGATTTACCCCTACATGGCGATCGATGGCAGCCGTCAATTTCAATTTATCTAATCCTGCTCAGCTTTAAATCAAACCAATATCACACATTGGTGAATGGCTTGATGAATAAAAGAGTTTACCAGCATCCTTCAAAGACATTCTGAGCAATGGGTGCTGGCGAGGCAGCTGGGTGCTATTTTGCAATCCATCACCTTGGATTGATGCAGTCAATTACACCAAACTTTCTTCCCTCTAACCCAACAGGAGCATCATCACACAACCTCCGGGACTTCCATGCAATCCAAGGTCCCATGAGGGTCGAGAGAGAAAGATTACACCGAGGGAAGATGAGCTCAAGACTTCCAATTGTTCACAGGATCCGGCTTCTTAAATATCAGAGCAACATCAGAAATCCTCCGAAGTGTAATACAAGAAACACAAAAGAGTACATGCAACATTAAACTAGTATCGGAATGGCTAGAGGTAAATGTATTAGTTGTCAGTTAGATCAGAGTTACTTACAAAGCGGATGTCAATAGATGTATATGATGGTTAAATGGCATGTTATCCAGTAATAGTTATAATGACGGTAGAATTTCCAACACCCAATTATGCTTATACTTTAATCTAGATTTATTCCTGAACGTGAAGTTTCCAACACATGTAGTATACTCATAATATCCTCAACACCTTCATCACGTGATATTCCATTCCAAGATATTATATTAAGCATATGATTTGCCCTTATTTGTACATGTATATTTGGAGACTTAAACACCAATTTTACAAAAGAGGAGTTTAAAGAAAATATTCAGTAAAATGTTGTATAAGGAAGTCGATATCTTGGGATAGGAATAATGTTTAAGAAAGGATTGCTATCTATCTTCATACCGTCAGTATACGGTCAATATACAATTGCCGAGGGGATATTTCAACTGTGTCCTTCAACGTCAAACTGCCCTAACTTGTAGCTGTCTGCTATTTCCTTTGTGTACAATATCCGCCACCAGATATATGTATGAAATATGTATTATATCGGTCAGATCATCAGAAAATGTACAATCATCAGCTCTACACATTCTGTAAATTTTGCTAAATTGGGTAGCAAAATAATAAATATTTTGCTTGGACACTCACCCACTCATTATTGCTTATGGGTATTTGTTGTTTGTTTTTGCAAAGCCATTTCGTTGTCAGATGCTACATGGATAACAAACGAACTTGGGACAACCGCTGTCCATTCTAATAATAGTGCCCTTACTTGCCACTAAACAAACAAACCGATCAAACCCTTATTAGACACACTCTGTTATGCTACTACTGTATATATGTTCTCACGAGTATGCACGAACGGGAGCCCATGAATTTATTGTGCAATAAGTTCTCGTCTGTAGTCCACAGAATGAACACGTTTGGATAAGATTAAGGAATGAGCTAGGCTTTGTGACACTGTACGAATGAACAACAAAGAGTATAGGCTAAGACCAGCGTTGTGCAAAAAAGCCCTGACGACCTGACCCATATATGGATCACCCCACCTACCAATTGGCGATTTGTAGTCCCCCCCTCCCCCAACTGAGGGTAGCTTCCCCCGCCTCTGAAACATGCTTGGATTAAGCCAGTTTCCGGCAAGCATTCTATACGCATTGAATTAAAGGAGATAGATTGAGTTGGGAAATGCATCGATAGAAATGGGACAAAACTTCAACTCTGGGATCCCATCTAAATGAAAACGTGACCCAGGGTATGTGCCTGTGAGTAGGACATGGAGAAGTGAATCCAATGCAGGCTTTCTCAGAGAGATTCGTCCTTGCCTCCCGGAAACAATGTCCATGCATAAAGCCTACTTCTCCTATACAAATGCTAGGAGAAAATTCTCAACTCTAGTAATGTAAAGCCAAATATTTACTATGCTCTTAAATGTTACAGGGCTGTTGTCAGTTGGAGTGAGATCGATGATCGAAGGGATGTTTCAATATTCGCGATGTAAACACTTCTTGTTTGACATCTGTCCTCTCGAAAACGCTGAATGCCATACTTGACAATGCTCTGTTTGGGTTCACCTATATTTGTCCCCTATGTTCAATTCCATAAGTGAGAACAACATTTGTTCCCCTACACTTTACTTCCAACTTCTGCCTTGCATACTTGTAGTGTCTACATTGGGAATATTTGCCGAGATTACAAAGCATTTGAATGCTGTATTTGCCATGGATGGAAATGCTTGGGTAATTTTAAAGTGGTCGCTGGAATATTATATAATATTGGCTAGCCTCACAATCAGGGGCAACATTTCAAATCGACCAAATAGGAAATTACCGCACGTGTTGTTGTTCAGACTACACAATAGCTTTTTCAAAGAAGAGATTACGTAGTTTTTGAATACTCAAAGTTTAAGTTAAAAACAATCCATTAGCCTTTCGAATCATATAAAACGGCTGTTGGTATTGGGGTAAAATGTCTCTCTGAATCTAATTTATTTCCATAATCATACAATTCAATTGCCCTTAAGCATTTTAAAATTGTTGTATTGACAGAACATGGTGTAACATATAGCGCACGATGAACAAATTGTTACGTATCATCCTGTAGAAGAGATAACTTCTCATATAGTAGCTTCTAGAAGTTAGCTATTGTACAAACTGTACTTTCTAAACATAGTTACTGATTATCGTTAATCATCTCACAATTCGTATCAAGAAAATTGATGCGATACAAAGAGTCCATTGTATCAACACATGAATATACCGTCGCATTATACCGTCGCATATAACATGCATTAAGAAAGCGAAATGAAAACCATACGTATAAGGAAACAAGAAAGGTTTCATCTTTTAGATTAGAATTTTCTCCTTTACAAGACCAAGGTTCATGGTAATGGTGGATGGTTTGGAACCATGTTCGATAAATCTGTTCAAGTGAAAAGAACATTCCACTTAATCTTACCACAGTAGCATGACCGACCCAACTTCTCTGCCCAATCATATTAACAGGGGAATTGGGTTTGACTAAATTTAATCAAACGAAGTCTTGGAACCTAAAACAGCAAGGGCTTGCTGCGTGATATATTAGCAAAATCAATACCTTAATTCACTTCTGAGATCAGCTACAATGGAGGTAACCAATATCATGAACAGGTCTTCGTAACACCAACACCCATCAACATAACCGTAGAGCAAGCACTTCCCAAACTAATACATCACCAAACCTATCATCATCAGCTAGAGAATAATCTCCTTTCTCTTCTTTATCATCACCTCATCATCCTTATCCCAAGGTTCATCACCACCTCCAACAACATGATTCAATTCGCCACCCATTTCCCCATGCACATGAGATTCTCATCGCACCTTGTAAATTGTGGCGTCATAACGCTGTAAGCCCATGTTTTACATGCTGGAAGACATGGAAGGGTTGTGGGTTGGGGGGTTGGTTATAGAAACCTGGTTTGTATCCATCCTCAGCACCCTATAAAATACAAAGGTTATCATTCATAGTTAATAATTTATTTCTGAGTTGGAAATGCTGGTATAATAAAAGAAAGGGGCGGAACAAACCACATGCAGGAGATTTCCCTGGGCTGTAGGGTTTCGTTTACCAATGACAGAGCATTTTTCGGAGGTGCTTTATACTTCTTTGATCACGATACTTGGGATGTCTATCCAAGTTCTAATGCTGAAAGGTCGGGAGCAGTTTAGCTAAAAATAGCCCTCTGCTAACCATCCCTAACTGGTGCTTACAACCATGTGATAAACAAAGATCTAACACTTCCCTCATTACTGGCGTCCCTACCAGAGCTAGCACATAGGTGAGGCGGGGGGTAGAGGATGCAGTGTTTTGTAGGATGAGCCCTGACAGAAAAGGAAGAGGGGAAGGTATTGTATTAAGGAGCGGTGGATGGGAACGCAAAATGGGCTTAGGCTATGATATTTGCATGGTGAAAGAGAATATATGCCGAAAGACTCAAATATAGCTATCTTGTATAAATTTGTCTCTGGCTCACTGTTCAGTGGCAATATGGGAGCTTAGAAATCAATTTTCAGATACAGTGAAAGTCTAGGCCAGTGGGTTGGTTGGAAATGCCTGCAGATTCAAGCTGCAGATTCAAGTTTCTGATAGCCCTTGACAAGCAATGTATGAGAATATACGTCCCTTGTTTAATTATGTATACTGTACAATTCAGAACATCGGTCGATTGTTGTTAGCAATCTGGTTTCGAAATAGATTGGAGATTACTTGGGATGATACCATCTTACAGATTCCAAATATCTAGTTTCTTTTATAAAATTCTAGGGTTAATATCACTATTGCAAGTCCAGAAACCAGTCATAGCTTTAAGTTTTGATTTTATTCGTCTATCCGCAGTGCGATTATTTCCTACAAGCACTCACAAGAATAAAGGCTTTGCCAGAGTATGAACAACAATCTATGTAGATAGCTATCAAGGGGTTCCACCAACAAGCGCCTGAGCAATCAACAAAGTTCTACGATAAAACATCCTCATCACCACGCATTCATATTGTCAATCGTTTCTAGAACGCTTCATTCAAACTACGGGGCCATTATTGACTTCAGTATGAATTGAAAAGCTCTTTGAAAAGTCAAACACAATGCATGCCACGAGTATTTTCCTACTGGCCACTTACAGCAATCGGGTGCAATGTAAATGAAGCCACTTCCCGAAGCCATTGTATGAACACCCTTTAACCAAGATAGTCTAGCTAGATTGCCTTTTTTAACCGAGCAGACGAGGGGAGTACGAGGGGGAGGAGCAAGAGGAGCCGAAGCCTTCTGATATTGTGTCCCTCTTTTTGTATGGTTGTTTTCGGTCATAGTGTGACTTCATGGCATGTATTTACAGTGTTTTATAGCCCTGTACCTTGATTCTTTATATGCAATAGACACACAAGCGAAGTGTGCTCTCTGCTTATCTCTCCATACTCTCTTCCCCTCTCCAGCGCCGCCGACATATTGCTTCAAAGCAATCATAGCCCGAGGTATAGATGTAGACAACGCATAATAATTGTCCAAGAGATAAGGACTATCATTTTACAAACCACTAGAAATAGACATAGGCCACAAAGTAGAATGAGATGTGAATTCATCACCCCATTCTGTTTTTTGGTCTAGTATAGGAGGCAACGGACACGGTATTCGACTTTGTGTCATTGAATCATATCCAGAAACTTTAAACGGTGGAGGTGGGTTGGTTTTTTAATCATCATAATGGCAAAGTGGCTTCTTAAATAACATCCTCTAGACCAAGGGATAAGGAGGAGGGGGTATTGATATTTTTAGAGGTGAATGTTGGAAAGAAGAGCTTTGTATCGTTGCATGGATTCTAATTTATTCAGCTCATGTTTGATTCATAAGTTTGCCTATTTATTGATAAGGCTATATGGAATGTTTATTCCTTTGAGATTGTGAATCCGAAGAGTCCCTTTGCAAATAAATGATGCATAGGCTCCGGAACCTCCACAAAACATATCATATACCTCTCTCCCAGCTAATATGATATTCAAATGATACAGGTCCGCGCGGAGAGGCTGCACAATTCACGAATCATCCAAGTCTCTGTTTGGATTCAATTTTTTATGATTCACAGACAAAGGAATCATTAAGGGAATTGCGAACCACAAAGCGATACTCAAATGATAATTGAATTATTTCCCTAGCTGGAGACCAATTGGAAGATATTATTCATATCATGCGCCCAATTAATGGAGATCCCTCGAGAATAATTAAAGCAGATATATAACTAGCTGGATTTAATCAAGTACAGGATGTTGTTCGGACTCCAAGTTCATTAGTAATACCATAATGGATTATTTATCATTGCTATATCTCGGACACTCATACCTTCAACATTCTATTTGGATTACGGATTTATTTTACTGTCGCTCCATTCATCCCATCCCACTGCCAAAGCTTCATTAAATACTAGTCCTTCATTCTAGATAATCAACCCTCTTTCTTCTACTAGTACTAAACTTGATAAAAGCAAATAGCAACATCAAATTGAATATGGGGACAACGTCACTAAGTCTTTACTCTCGAATTGGCGTTGTATGTATTATACCTACAGGGCTGGCCCAGCGAGAAATATGTACTTCCTTGTCATCACGATCACCGATTCAGACACACTATACCGCGGTCCCAACATGTCCTAATGCCCCTTTTGATCCTTCAAAATTTAATTTCGTCTTGAAGAAATTGTTTCATTGGAGGGTATGCAGAGATGCGGGGGTGGGGTGGGGTGGGGCTGGAGAGAGAGAGAGAGAGAGAGAGAGAGTCCGAACGCTGGCATATTGTTTCAAGTTGTGGCCAGCAGGAGGAGGTAGAGTGGTGGGCTGCTAGTGAGACGGGGGTAGTCCGAGAAGGCTGTTGACGATGTAGTTGTATTCAGTGTGCGTGGGGGAAGGGATCCCTCATCAGGCCTTAGCCTACACAGGAGGCTGATATCAGCCAAGGCTGCCACTATGAATGCTTAGAGTGCCATCCATCAGATTCTCCGCTCCGAGCTTATCAGATTTCTATGCCGCTTGCATACCCAGCACTCTGGTGTCTGCCGTAGTGGCAGTGGGAGAGAGAGAGAGGCTCGTGTCCAGGTCTCCGTAGTTAGCCAGGACCGACCCAAGAGCGACTCGTCCCACCACTCCCTCTCTTTTTCCCCCTCTAACTCTTTTTTCCCTCTCTCTCTTTCTCTTCTCCTCTCCATCCTTTCCTTTCTTCCTCTCTCTCTCTTTCTCTCTCTCTTTCTCTCTCTCTCTCTTTCTCTCTCTCTTTCTCCATGCCCCACCTCACTGCTCCTCCCCATCCCAGATACCAAATAACTAACGCCTTTGATCGATTTAATAATAACCATCAGAAGGGATGGCCGAAGCTGTCATTCAGTTATGCAACTAATCACTATTTGCTGTCTTTTTTATGATGATGTTGTTTCAATATTTCATGAGCACACATTCTATAAAGCAAATAGGTTATGCAAGGGGGAAGGGGGAACGGATTGGTTCAGATGCAGTAATCATCAACGGTTGAGCATCACTCGAACAGCCAAAGTACCTACATGCCTTGGCCAACTGCTTGTTACCTGCTCCAGTCTCTAGATACTTTTTTTTATAACCCACGCTGGGGACCGATTTACTCAAGAGTGCTTTGACAGGCCTGTTTGTGATGTACTGCACTCAAACCACTGCCTATACCGTCCTATGGTAAGAGTTCTACAAAATAGACCATTTTTACATTAATTGACACGAATCAGAAACGAGAATATGGGTCAGTTTTTTCAAGTGTGCTGTTTTGACACATGGGTGTGTGAAAGAGGAGTCAAATTTGAAATTATTTCTAACTGTTTTCTGATCCTCTGGCCGTAGTATATTGGTTTTGAGCTTTCAGAAAAACTTTATTCCAACAAAATCGGACTAGTGATTCCTTCTTTTTGGGCCTTTTGATTATTTTTGCTCAATTACTGTGACGTAAGTATATCCTTCATTGTTGGAATTTATTGAAAACTCAGAATCTGTATTAAGGAAACGTCAGATGAGAACTATATTTTGTTCAAAGATTCCTTCGATTATTTATGATAAATACTGATTGTCCCAATATCTGATAATCAATATGTACACTGTGACCTTCAACTGATTTAAATCATTTTTGGGTGGTTTTGGGTGGTTTTTGTGATATCAAAAATAATTATCATTCCAATTAATCCCTCTCCCTAAGTAAACAGCTGACGTTTTAGTTTTTCATAGTATTTTTTTCTGGCATATTTTTCTATATAGTGCATGTTCATAATTTAGGCCACAAACATACCACATTTCTCTGAGGGTTTTTTTTAAAAACGTCTAAATGGGATATACCTACGTCACAAATATGCTTTTAAATTCCAATTTTCTAATTTTTGAAATAGAAATAACCCAAATAAATTGGTAACATTAGAAATACATTCTCAACTGCAAATAGCAACATTACAACCTAAAAGGCCAATAAAAAAAACAAATTTTGGTCACAAGGCAGCCAATTCCAACCTGGAATTTTATCAGAATTCTACCAAAATTCCAACTGTTGAGCCACAATGCATGAATTATTATTTTATTCTACAATAAAACCAATATAGAACGCACCCCATACACGATTGACTGTCATATACTCATTTGAAATTAATCGTTCAACTACTTAAACATGACAAAATGGCCAGATCTCTAGGCCAGCAAGGGATATACTTACGTCACACATTAAAAACACAATACCTTACATCAGGTAAAATCAATAATCACTAAAATTGATTATTTTTTTCGAAATAAAAACACTATGGCCACAGCCCATATATCAGTGAATATCTTATATATCATTATCACACCTAATAACATACAACACATTTGTCATATCTCATTGCCAGTAAGGGCTATACTTACGTCACACACTTAAGACAAAATACTTGACAATAGGTACATACAATATTATTTTGTTTTAGATAATAATTGCCAATTAGGACTTAATATGATTTCAAATGGATTAACAACTGTTTGAGGATTGTATCTAACTCAGAAAGCCAGTTGGAAAACCATCTTTGGTCCCAACTGGTCCCTTTTTGAGGAAAAAGACCTGGGAAAAAAGTTCAAAATGTTTTGGGGAAAATCTTAGTTTTCATATCAAATTGCATAAATAACCTATTTTATTTAGCTAAAAGCTAGATGGGTACACCCTATAAACGATTTAAGATATGATTTTCAAATGAAAAAATTACTTCATAATATGTTCTCCTAATAAAAGGGTCAGAGCTTATGGTCACCAAGTGCTATACTTACGTCACATGATAAGGAAAGAATGGGGGGTAGGGGGAAGGGGGCTATATTAAAATATGTGTACACCACAGATTAGGGTCTTCCAAGTCATTCAGGTCAATGTTAATTTAATTGGAGAAATATTTTCAAGAAGAGATAGAGAGGAGGCTCATGACCATCAAGGGCTATACTTACGTCACAAAATAGTTAAAATACTCTTGCTGAGTTGAAAACAATGATAGTTCGATTATAATAGCCCAATTTCTCTTCCTATAATATTAAGCAAATTAACAACTGTCTGAAGCGCAGATTCTGCTAAAAAACAGTTGGAAATAATCATTTGTAATAGTAATACCAGTTTGAACATAGAAACTCATCAAAATCCGAAAAGAAATTCAAGTTTTTACCAGAAATTGCATATTTAATTATTTTTATGTTGAGATAAAATCTTTAGGAGCTACACCCAACGCATGGCATTAAATATCTTTTATCCATTTCAAACCATTTTGTGAACTATTTACGTACAGCAAAATAGTCAGATCTAAGGCCTGCAAAGGCTATACTTACGTCACACACTAAAGACAAGATACCTTACAGAAGGTGAAAACAATGATTGTTAGATTATACCAGCCTAATGTCACTTGTTCACTTGTTATAGTTTCAAATGATTAACCCAATACACCATTTGCATATATCTTTTGCATCTGATTCACTATTTCCTATTATTCTAAATATGTATGTGTTATAGATGGGTATGATCTCAAGGCCAACCAGGGATATACTTACGTCACAAACAAAAGATGTCCTATATTTACAAATACTGCTTTTATAAGAGAATTTTATGCAGTCCATATGATATAGGTGTTGAATAACTTTGCATTCAAGTACAAACTATGAACTGAAACTCATCTGGTAGACTTTTTAAAACTGTATTGTGTACTAATTTAGGATGCTATACTTACGTCACAAATGGGCACTTTTAAGGATATTTGCCCTTAGAGGGCACTCATGGAGTATATTTAAAAAAAAAGAAAGTCCTCGCATTATGAGAGGTTGAAATGAAAGCAAAAAATTGGGAAATAAATAATTAATATTTTAATGGCAATTCTGTGGAGTAGATTTGTTGGTGGTGACGTAAGTATAGCCTAAAAGTTGGAAAATGGATTTTTCAAAATCAAACTGTTCTCAGAATGCGAATTTTGAATTTATGCATTCAATTTTTTTACATAAAAAATAGATGATGTAAGGCTCTGAATCAAGTGCAATTTCAGGTATGTGATTAACATATAATTATTCATAAATTGCTCTATAGAAAAGGATATACTTACGTCACAAATTTGGTTGGAAAAATGTGGAAGGTCATGGGGGAAGTGGTGTTGAGACATTAATAAGCTCAAAACATATTTTTAGACACTTCAGACCTAGGTGAACGAGGCAAAACCTAATTATCATGCATATCTATGTCTATTTCTATGTAAACCTTGTTACCATTGATTTGCTTTTTCGTTTTCCATCAAAAAGTAGGGTAAAATAACAGTTTTTTGCAATTTTAGTTACTAAATATGGGTTTTAGACATGGCAAAGTATATGTGGAATGAAAGAGCTCGTCAATAGGAATTCGGTAACACAGAAATAATTAGTATTCAACTCATGTAGTTCAGGTTATAGCTGAAAATGTGGCCATTAGGTAAAACAGCACACTTGAAAAAACTGACCCATATGCTAATTGCCTTTAAAATGATCATCAATTTTGGTCAACTGGATATCTCCCATTCGCTATTTTGACTTACTTTCTAAGTTTATAAGAGATTCCACCAAGTATTTTTTCAACTCAGAATGGTTATCCCCCTTCTTCAGGTCAATCTATTTCATCATACTCATTCTTTAAAATGTCATGATTATGAAAAGCCTTGCTAATTGTCTGTTCGTCCTTTCTATTAGAGGCATTCCACATGACGAACAGCTACAGCACTTCGCCCGATGATCAATTATGAAAAGAATAATTTGTGACAATGTTTCATCTCACAAGGTTACCACTAGTGCTTTCCAAAATGACCTCTGGCTTTCAAAATGACCAAAGCATCGCTCCGAAACAACAACAACAACAACAAGAAAGACATCCTTTGTCTCGTGTCCATCGAATTTCTAATATTGCTTTATAAATGGCTTTATTTATCATATAAGTGACAAAGGACATATTTTCGCTGATCGCAAAAAAAATCAACGTTCTGTATTTTCAAGAGAATGATCATGCAGAATGGGTAAATTGATATTAAGAGTTCTAGGCAATCCGTCATGAATAGCCCTCCTGGAAAGCCTTGTGGTGGCTACTGAGGAACGCCTGTACAATTTCCTCAGTCTATGTATATGAAATATATGACAGATTATGAGCAATGAGGACAGGTAAGGACATCTTGAGGAGACCGCCCTGTGGAGACCCATCTCGCTAATATGGAATACTATAGCCCCAGAGCTTCTGACGTGGCCTGTGAGCACCAGTCCTAGTTTTCCTTGAGGAGAATGGGAAGAAGAAATATCATTATGACGACATTTAAGAAGTTCACGCGGGATAAACTGACTGGCAGATTATCAAATGCATACACGACCCGGTGAATAAGTGCAGAGTGAAGATTGGGTGAACTCATTTTGAAGTATTTCGCAGATCTGACATTCGTTTGCGGATCTGTAGGGCACATCCGCCGTTTTATGCATGAGGATCTGAATTGCTCACCAGCCAAAGCTCTGGTGAGTTACTCTCAAGGTCATGGGCAGATCCTGCTAGGGGAGGCAGAGAAGCCAAGCTTCCCATATCTTTATAAACAGTCTATCGGCAATCTATAGACGTCCAAATCCCATTTCTCTTTTTATTCTCTTAGTCATAGGCCGTCATTCGATTTTGACGGGAGTGATTGTACTTTCTGTGACAAATACAGTTAATATATTTGTCAAATACCGGGTTGAGGTGCGAATCTTTTGTTTGATACACATATGATTCTTGTGTAGTTTCGATCCAGATGGACTACTGAATCAAACAAATATTCTACCGTAGAAACCAAAGCTTTTAACTTAATTGATTAGAACAGTTTATATCATACAATTTCTTTAATAAAAAGGGGACTTTACATAAGATAAAAACTACATAATATAATTAGACTCATTATGTTGATTGTGAGTGACATCTTGTTTAGTTCAATATATTATGGTAGATCAAATGTATACCTTGCCTCCTCGGATTTCCATCCAAAACACACTCCCCTAATTGATATACATTTATGCAGCACTTTTCATTGTTCAGTTATGTCAGGGGAGAGTTGGGCTCAATCCCCACTGCAATAAATGATTCGAGATTCATCAAGAATTGGGAGTGGATTCCCAGGAGGGCGCCTGCTCATTTCTCATGCATTAAACCACCGAATACCACCCAAGACACCTCCATGAGCTACCATATAAGGCCCCTATCGAACTCAACCGTACATCTAGAAGTCCAAAAATCCGCCCTATAAATACCATTTTATTATTACTGCTGCATCGTATTACACTGACCGTACACTAAGTAAAATATACTATGTATTGTTTGCAATATAATTATAGATTGCGGCAATCGTGGGCACTGTAATAATATAGAAATAGCAATATCCAATGTCCCCATGGACCCTGGTCTATTCCAGTAAATTTGTCCGTTCGTGGCGATGGTTAGCAATGATAGAGAATTGATTTTTCCTTATCGTACTGGAGTGTTTTACTCCATAGTTTGCGCTGCGATGCCACCCCTGCTAGGATGGGCGGCGACAAAACCGATAGGCTCACACCAAGCTGTTATTGTTGCGCTAATGTCAATGGCTCTAAATTGCGCACAGTAACTTGACTCAGCTATTGCAACAATAGGGATTTGATTAAAAAGAATCAGGACTGATTTAAAATAAGAAAAGTGGATTGGCGCGCCGTTTGTAAAACTCAATTATGTCATGGTCACAGGCAGGTCAACCCGGCGGGTCGCTTCAATCGAAATTGATGTCTGGCAGTGGGAGGTATTTTTAAGTCTTTGATCGCGAGAAATCTCTTTGGTTTAATCTGCTCCTGGTTCACGATTCAGACCGAACATTAAGGTATGACATAGCTTAAAGGAAAAACATCATTAACGCCCAAATAGAAACCTTTTTTTAACATTATCCCGCTTTTATCATCTTGGAATAGCAATTAAATAAAAGTTCTTGCGAAATGTGATAATTCCGAAGGTATCTGTATGAAGGAAGAATTGCTCACCTAGGTGAAATCTGAGAAATAATAATGATAAAACTGTTAAAGCTCCTACCAAGTATGTTCAATGGTGCCTTGGGCGACATAAAGAACATATCGAACGTTGCCAATGTTAGCACAATAAAAGTGCAGAGTGGAAATACCAAATAGGTACTCTCACTCTTTCAGAATGGGACGTCGTATAATAATTCAATTATTGCATCTATTGAGGAGGTACTAAGCAGGAAAATTCTCCTCTTGAATTGTACCCCTCAACACAGTACACCTATATATAACTGCATATCTAATTATCGCTACAGAAATCTAATCCATAATAAAGACCTATATAAGCGCAGAGTGTCAGACTAAGTACATTGTATTCCGTAGAAGCACAACACATAGAGATGTATATGAGGTAGGGGTCCTGCATCTCCAAGAGACACTCAATATATCATGAGCAATATGCATATCCCCCTAGGGCTGTCGTTCCAGCTTCCCTATCCTCACTCTCTCTCTATTCCCCCTCTCTCTTTTTGTTCTCTCTCTCTTTCTTTCTCTCTCTCTCTCCCTCTCTGCGCCTTCTCTCCCTCTCTCGCTTCCTCTTCAAGTCCCACGAGATCTCATGCTAACTATTTCAATCTCCCTTATCCTATCTTTCCCTCCTTGAACTCTGGCCCACTAGCTCCCTTCTATCGTCAGTCCTCGCCTTAAACCCTGAAATTCACCCTATCCAAGCACCCACAACTTTGGCGCAGCATATATATAAATGCTTTCCAAGGCTGTGTATCAGTGAAAATCAATTGCAGCATGTCTCGTTTTCTCACGGTTACGAATATGCCAGTGTATACTTGTATAGATAGATTTCGTGCCGTGACTTAAGTTGGTTTTTACATTTTTCCTATCAGCGTTTACGTGCGTATGGCCATATTGCTTGGTGGAAATGACGGAATGGCTTTTTATTCAGTACTTGAGAGAGGAAGGAAAGGAGAGGGGGAGGGAGACGATGAAGGGATGGGGGCAGGTGGGGGGTTGCAAACACTTCGCTATTGATGAGTTGTTTCACTATGTCTACACGAAGCTATGAACCCTGTGGGTTGTCTTTCTGTTCCTTCCCTCATATGATTCATGTCAAGGCGGTTTTATCAGTGTCAATATTTACTACCGGATTGATGTAAGTTTTCTAGCGTTAAATGTTCTATATTTAGCGCTTTTCACTTAAGCAGAGCTTCGGCATCCCCAGACCATCAATAAAGCTAAGAATAAACCCTATCTGTATTAATAAGGTATTCTGAGTCTAAGGCGATGTAAAACATGTAGGCTTTGACATGAAAGGTCATCGCTATATCATGAAGGTACGAGGCCGCGATGTAATCTGCGATAGAAAGGAGAAGGAGTGTCCAATGTCATATTTTTGATAAACGGGTGAATAATCTTTCTCTTTCTTTTTTTCTTTTTTTCTTTCTTTCTTTCTGGTAGATTGGAATTCATCGTGTTGCTTATAATGATATTATCAACTAGATCTACGCACTTGTTCATATCAAATCATATCGTAGGAACACTATCCAAATGCAGAGTATCACCTTATAATTTGAGTTTTAAATTTCCTACATTAATTAATTCAGTTTAACTACATCCTACATACCTTAGGGTATGAATATCCCATAGGTAATAAATCACCTTATAGAACTAAAATCAGCACTAACTGTCTGCATCGCTCCTAAAATCTATTACTCATTTTATCAAAGATGAAAGGCTTTTTGTCATAAATAACAAAAATGTAGCTGAGTGTGGTGCTTTATCGTTTTGCTTTTTAGTTGTGCTGTGATGCGTAGAATATGAAGAATGCGGAGGAAAATAGAGACAGTTGACAATTCAGAAAACATATTTAATTCCTCCGACTATAAAGGTAGCCCCATATACCCCCAACTTCTGGTAATACATAACTTAATTTGAACGTATGCATTAAAGCAGCACTCTAATAATAGTAAATTAACATCGGTCAAGAACTAAAGAATTTTTACTTGATGTTCAATTCTTTTCCAACTCATCTAAAAGTCATTTTTCGAGGATGGCTTTTGTTCGGAGAGCCGCCAAAATCCTTTGCTGCAATGACTTCACTTATTATCGCGGTCGTTTTCTCTCAGCCTTGTATACACATATAACAGCAGCAGAATATTGTTGTATTCAGTCCTATAAGTCATAATATGAGTAAATTTGTTGAGATTTGTTTGTGTAGTAATAGCTGAAAATACAGCTTTTAGCGAAATATCAGGTTAAGCAAGATGTACAAACAAACTGATGCCTTGGAAGGAATGCGCTCCTAGTGCAATACCTCCCTCGGTAATCTTCCACTTTAAAGCAATTCCAAAACAGCCTCTCTGATAATTTCTCAAAATTACTTTTTCCTTTCAATCTCAATAATTGAAAAATTAATTAATTTTCATTTCATTTGCAAAAGGGACCATTTTATGTGCTTTGCGACTGCCTGGGTATTGGCAAGTGATAAAGTCAAACATGGGCGAGCAGGGGAATAAAGATTGAGACCCAAGATCAGGAGTCTGATTACGACGTTAGAATAAATTAGACCCGGACAAACTTCTTCACCCGATTCGTCATGATCGCTGCCTGAATGGTTTTGATCATCTAAAATGATAAAACTTGGCTCCAAAAACTTGACCACTGATTCTGCCAGCTCCCCATACACATGATAGGGACATGGGAATGCAATCGGCTCTAATACGGTCTAGAGATTAGTGGAGACCGACGCGGAAGGGGAACTTTCTAAGAAAGGAAAACTTTTGTTTCAAGGGGATGTGATATAACAAGCGCATTGTCATTATTTTGATCAGAATGTCCTCTTTGCATGATTGCTTGGAATTAACCTTTTAAGGAGCAGCAATGAGGCAGTGGTTTTATGAGAGTGGCAGACCCCTCTGAGGAAATAGAGCGGAGTGTTTGCATTGGCCTTGTTACTCGACTGAAGAATAACAACACTTTAACAAGATGAGAAAGTGTGGTGCTGAGGGACGTGATACTTCTGAGGAATTCGGGATCTTAAATTGAAGTAGATTTTTACCGCTGCCTTTTGTCGAAGGTGGTGAAAGAATCTGAGGCATTCAATGAGAAGCTCCTTGCAGATTGCAACGCTTGCTTTCTTCTCACGGCTATATGTACATATGCCAGTTGGTTGCATTGCTTTTATAACTTTGAATATAGCAATAAACATGCAGCTTTGTCATGATGATTAGGCTTCAGTTCTCAAAGTGGTGAGGTGACCAAAGAAAATATATAAAGAAAAACAACAAACTTAGCATTGTATGTCCAGATGGCAGGGATGATGAATATAACCTTTTTTTAAAAGAAGAAAAAAAGTGGTGTTTTGTTTGATGAGACTGTTGTATGCTTCACATAAACAACTCCATGATAGACAGTGAGTGGATTTTCTGGCTTTCTAAATCTGGCTCTCCCCAGAGATACATTTGGAAGATAGCATCGGTGTTTCGCATCCCTGTCGGTGCGATGCGATACATCATACAAGCTAGGGCGCCTCTTTGCTTTTTTCGCTTTTATAAAAAAGGTATCTCTCCCCGATATGGTCAGATATCAGAGTACACAGGCTAGGTACCATTGAATGTTAGTTGAAGTCTTTATTCATGCATGAACTGAAGAACAAAAAAATGCTGTAGGGTTCTCATTATAACCTCTAACCCACGAACCCATTTGTTAATGCCAAGATCGGTTATGATCTAATTTACAGGGGGAAAGCAGTATTTGCTAATAGGAAGTTCCCGAGTCCATGGATGGATTAATCTTAATCCTTTTCACATGCACTGGAGGAGGTACGAGTCGAGAATATTGGGTCTGATATAGGCACAAATTCGATTGCTCTGCCAGAATTTGTTATCGCCACGGCCCTTAGCAAACACCCCTAGAGAAATTCCACTAGATCGGATCCATCTTTATCTTCATATTGGACAATTCTTTTCGGCCTCCCCAGAATTTGAACCCAACACAAGGAGGTCATTGGTCTAGTGCCCTACCCCATTGGGTCAACTTAGGCTGCCTTCTCTTCCTGAGGGCGACCCTCAATTTGTTGCCTTTCTCCTGGCTGATTGGTATGCTGTGGAGGGCCTTGGTGTGATCCAGGCGAGGGGGAGGGTGTCCAGTCCCTTGCTGTTTATCACTAGCTCCGCCCCTAATACCACATGTGTCAATCCTTAGAATTGAATTTCCACCACGAAAAATTCCGGTCATATGTGATTGAGAATTACTGAGCAAGGGCGCCCATAGGGCGGCGATTTTTCCTCACCTTCCAAGGACGGTTTCTGCATGGTAAGAGGTGGAATGGATGGAGTATAGGTGGAAGCTTATGTTGTCCGCTTCTTGGTTTAAGTCTATGAATTCGCTAATCACGCATTTTGTTTCCTGATCAAGGTACACAAGTGGAACTTTGTGCTGGTTTTCTATTCTCTTATTTTTACGGTAGAATGCATCATGTGGACCCACCATCCTCTGGACCCGTTGCATAACAAATCCGTACTAGGATTTACATTACTTAGCTAGTTTTTCCTTGCTGAGCATCTGGTAAGGAGCTTTGGGAAGAAATGTGTCATAGAGATCGTGTTAATTTTCAATCCTACCGTAGATCTTACCTAGTAAAGGAAAATATTTTAGCTCTAGGAACATTTTAAGTAAGGATTTCTTATGCAAAAGTCCCCTTCTGTTTTCGAGATGCAAGCCCTAGAATAGCTATAGGTTTAGACAACCATTAACAGTGGTGCAGACAAGATAATAAATATCGCTGTTAAATCAAGATGACTATCACTGAAATAAAATGCAATTGAAACAAACATGGACCTGTATTTCTGGGGCGTTCCCTGAGGCTAATTTATCGATTCATAAGGTGGGTAAACATCTATCTATAGACTCTAGTTTTTTTAATAACAGACATGGAAAAATGAGACATTAAAGAAAATATGTAAATATATCAACGTGAACTAGAAAGCATGACATGGAAGTAGAACGTGGAATCGGGAGGGGAAAGGCGGAGAAAGAGCGAAGCAGAGAGAGGGAGAGAGAGAGAGTAGGCAAGAAAATGTGTTGGTGAATGAAGATGTGTGCATTGACAGCACAAATGTTGTTGCTAGGATGGTGCAACCTTGGTGCTATGTCCGCTGCGGAGGGGGAAGAAAGGCTATAATCTGAGCCTTTATCATGGAGGACAATGGAGGCTGTGCTTCCTATGACAGGCTCGGCCTGCTTCGTCAGGCAGCCCCAAAGAGCCTCGTCTTAGAATGGGACAAGTGGATGAGACGATTGGGGGAGACAAGTATTACCGGGGACACTCTAAACTAGCTCAGCCTTCTAGCATAGTTATCTATGCATAATAGTTGATACCTTATTGGCCGTAGGTACATAGCAATTATAGGTAATGTATTATAAATGCTGATGTAATGTTGGGATGAATACTGATGAATACAGGCTAAGGATTAGTATCAGGGTGGATATCCACTTCCTCTAAGGCCTGATATCAGCTTTATCTTCGAATATAATCTCATCTATGGCAACCTTATCCTCCAAGCTGAAATAAATATTGTTAAAGACAGAGGATTCATACAATAAAAGATATCTAACTAAGTTCTTGCTCAGAAGACATTCATAAGGTTTACTGCTTGGTGGCTAGTTATGAAGAATTTCAGACATGGCTTGGATGAATGAGATTCTGGATTTTTTGTGATCCAGGAAAACATTTCTCACCATTAGTTTATGACCCGTACAAGCACCTGAGATTTCCCTGGATATTCTTAGCAGACTGCGAACGAGAAAAGACAATAACTCTTTTGCTCCCTTTCTCATAATTTGCCGGGGACCGAGCCAGCAATGTCCACCAAAACTCAATACCAAGCCTCCCAGGTTGACATGAAAAGTTGCAATATTGACGGTTTGATATCATAGAGTGAAATCAAGGGGCCGATGAATTGTTCTTTCCAAGGTTATCCCTACCGTCTTTCATGTTGTTCTATATATATAATTTAGTTGCAAGTAAATACTATCGAAGGAAATCACGATATCCGACTTGGTCACAGGCATAAGAATCTTTAGAAAAGCTAAATACCAGAGATTCACGTAGTGGTTTTGGATACTGGTGTAACCAAGTGTAGTTACTTAGGTCATGCGGTAGATGTCACAAAGAAGATCTAAAGTAGAAGATTAATATTTACTTTGATATGTAAGAAGTAATTGAAATTCTCAATAATAGGTAATCATCTCACTTGGCAAATTAAGCCTATCACTATTAATTATCAATTAGCAGGCTTAGTGACAAACAATTTGAAATAACCTTTCAATTCATTGTCATGCTTTCTAGCTCAAACTTCCTCTCTTAATCTCAAAAACAGTTATTTTTGCCAATGAATTCATCTTCAGATTAAAGAAAAAGGAATCATATTTCCTTAAAAAAGAGATAGGTGGAGTGTCTCCCAGCCCCCACCCCTCTGACACCCCCTTCTCAATGACCCAAACCAGCTCCTCCTCCTCCTTCTCCTGCTGAGCAGAAACCACACCTAAGCTTCCCTGCCTTTAGCCGCACCTGCTTTCTTTGCTGGTGACAAACAGGTTAATCGCTGCAATTCACACCTGAATGTTAAAAATGCTGCCAGTCTTGCCGGGATGGCATAAAGCATTTTCAGTGGAGGACAATAGGCAGCCATGAGATATGGGATGATGATAGCTCGACAGTTAGACAGATACTAGTTCGCCCTTCTGGTAGCTCCCAGTATAGAAACGGATCCACTGTGCTGTTTAGATTCTTCCATCTTGTTTGCATTGTCTGTATATATATTGCTGAAATGGATGGATCGGATTTTGTATTGTTATAGTAGACTCTCATCATTATTATTTGTAATGTAGCAAATTAACTATTTGAATTGATGATAATATCAGAAAAATGGTAATCGAAATGAACATTCCATATATGTTAACTGTAAGGAAATCTAGTAAGTGGTTCTATAATATTTTGTAGTTCAAAAATGTATGTTCAAAAAACCAGTTATTGATATTTCTGGATGGACCATCACTACTAAATGACATAAATAAGACCATAACACATAGAAATATTTAATACATAGTCTTGAGACTTTATACACGTGTTCATGCCACTAACACAATTAAACAACCCAAAAATGGGAATATATTGTTACAAATACTTCTTGTGGAAGAAATGTTCGACAAATACATATTCTTTTTATAACAATATCTTTATTCAGTAGGTAATTACAAATGCAACCAAAACCGTCTCGTTTTGCTACTTTAGACTCATTTTCCAGTGACACATCACATTTAGAATGGAATGGATGACCCTAACGTACCAAACCCAACAATTTGTTATACAATATTCATCTTATACACGCACGTCACCACCCATGATATTTTTATGGGATTTCAACTTCTACTAGGCGTCATATGACCAAAGGGGATGGCATTCTAATATGTTGTGTTCATAACATGCCGGCTCGAATTGTATTTGCACGCATGCATGATATTCGCAGAGTGACATCAAGTGAAACATATTGGGAGATGAAAGGTATATTGGCAGTTCTAGGGCCGTGCAGACATTTGCGCCCAATAACCTATAGGCCAATCCCTGGGGCCCATACACCCGTCACACGCACCTACAGGTCGACTTGCCAATGCTATAGTGGCCATTGCTTGGCCACCGAGCCCACTCCATCCATCACCGTTTGGAGTCGCTCCACACATGCTCTCGGCCATCTGAGCACTTCTCAACCGACTCAAAGCCTGATTTAAACGAGCGTGCCCATTCAGTCTAGAAAGACAATGGAGATTTGAACCCTCACTCAGGCCCGTTTAGCCATCATTTTCTTTCTATATTCACCCATAGCAAGCCAGCTGTTGAGGCGCCAAGTCGTTCCTTTTTAAGGCTCTTTGATGTATTTCTTTTTCTCTTGGTGTATCCACCGCCTTTCAATCTCCATTTAGGGTACCTTTTTGCTCCAAGACTGAATGATTTTCCACATGGGGTCATGGGCCTCTACCTCCTATTTGGCCAACCGAAATTACAAGACTACCGGTGTTTATTTCCAATAGAAAAGCCTAATTTCAATCGACGACTATATAACCCGCTGTAAGAAAGGGATTAAGCAATAGAATAACAGTGAATATAGAGGCATTACCTATACTATGCCTCACTCAGTTGAATGAGCCATTAAACATCGGGATCCAGGCAATTTGTTACACATCTTTCTATTCCAGATCGTTATCGGGGTAAAAGAAAGAGAGAAAGGGCGAAGGGCCTTAAATCCTTTAATTCTAAACATATATTTCAGGAAGTAGGTCGCCAACCTTCATCCATTCACCTCATAAATGTGTAATGCTTGTCAGCTACCCCAATCTATTTAATAGAGTGAATAGCGCGAAATAGAACGGTCCAATCCCCATTGCTTTCATTGCACATTCATCGCCGCCATGCCCCTTTATTTGTCTCAGCATCCTATGCATACAAAGAGTATCTAGCATCATAGAGAACCAATATAAAGCCACTTATACCTTCCAGTCAAGGCAACTAATCCCTTTATTCGCTACACATCCGCACGAGTCGCTGGTGATCAGTGAGGTTGCCTGACGCGCGCGGGAGAGATCGTTCAGCGAGCAAGTATCTCACAAGGCCCATGGGGAGAAGAGTAAACCACCTAGCTGCCCTGAGTCAATGCTGAGGTCGCTGAAGCAGGGTTTCTCACCACCCTAGCCGCAATGGATCCCCCTAGCCTGCTCCTCATACCCTCACATCCTCTCCTCATCAGGCCCCAGTTTTCCACCTCTTCGCCTCTCCTCCCTGCCACACACTTGCCACACTGGCCCCCACCTCCTACTCGTGTAACAAGCATACCATGAGATTCGTCAAGACAGGCGTTCATATTTCATGACGCGTGCCGCAGAGGGAACCTATCCTCCCTAGGCAGTGCGATGACCTACACCCTGCCTAGGTGGCAGTGGTTGTTGGACGTTGCTGGTGGAAAGCTGGCGCATTATGCATTGTCTATTCAATAACTGAGGGCTTCAATAAAACATATATAGCCATATGTATCATTTTAGTATGAGTAGGGGAAGGATTTGGAGGAGGTCCCCAATAGCACTAGAAGCCATTTATATGAAGGTTTGATACATTGCCTGGAGTTAGTCACTCTATCCAACGTAATTCACTGTGAGAATGCTTCAAGTGCAATAGAGGTTGAAATATTAATAATTAGTGAAAACTCCTAAGTACAGGTCTTATAGTGCTGCTATATATATAGTCATTTTTGTTAATAGGAAAGCCTTCGGTTTCGATAAATAGGCATTTAGGCCTTTGGGCCATCTCTACAGATTTGTATTACTGTCACCAGAGAACCTGTAATTGTAATCTACAACATTATGAGTTGCACGAGGCACAATATCCGAATACCATTAATATAATATGTCATTCACATCCGTTTACAACCTAGCCAACAAAAAAACCTATATCCAGAGGCTGTGATTCATTCCTAGTATGGCTGATGGCAACAATTACAAGTATGTAAAAGAATATCATAATGATTAAATGATGCTTTAGCGTTTTCTTTTTGCAGCGTAGTAGCGCTCCATATAGGCAGGCTATGCACGGATGTCGTAGCTGGCTATATAAGCATCCAATGGGCGGAATTTTCCTTCCTTGAGGTATATAGAAAATTGATGTGCTCCCATTGCGTCATATTTTCCTCAATATAAATCTTTTTCTATTATCAGGTTAGATTTAGTTCAGTATAAACCAGCACAATCTAGGCTCATAGTTGAGAGAGTCCCTCCAATCTGAGGGATAGCCTCTCGCTCCTAACCGCAAAATCCCATTAGAATTTCATTAGGACACTTACTCTGATCTGAGAGGCTGTGAGCCTAGACTACATCAATTGTTTTTCATGTGAAATATTTGTATTTCAAATTAATGTTTGACACAATATATGGCCCTATAATAATCATGAATATGAAGGCCACGCTGAAACGATTCAGTTCATTTTCTACATAAAGGGTCCCCAAAGACAGATACCCTTAAGGATGGTATCAAAGACAGAAGTTAAGGGGAAACAAGGACGATGATCTTGAGAGGTCAGATCATCCTTTTAGAGCGTATTGGACTTTCAGACAAGGAATCCATCATGGACCCGGCCACTCAAAGGCCGGCTTAGTTGAATAGATGTGCGGAAGAGGGTAATCAAAGGATGTGCTAATCACCTCAGGTCATTCACTGTTCCCAAATAGTAGGGCCTCCGGCATGGACTGACCTCTCAGAGAAGGGCATTCTCTTGGGTGGTGGTGGTAGGGTAGCAAGTAGAAGGGGGAGAGATAGTCCATCGAAGGCGGGTTACTAGGGGTTAATGTATTGAACCATATTAAACAGTCCTCCCAGGGAGGAAGAAGCCTTTCAAACAGAAGGGTTCTGCTGTAGGCAACATTTCGGCCATGTGATGACCTCTAAAGCCAATGCTTCTGCAATAAATATGATTTTGACAATTCACAGATATATTTGCAATAAATATGACTTTGACAAATCTGAGAAATATTTAAGAACAACTGCTAATTCTAAATGGGGACTTTGTATTAACCATGGCTACTAATTATGAAGCGCAGAATTGGTACTTTTTTTCCAGAATGTTCCACTGCGTAGTGTTTCATCAGTTGTACGTACATCCTGTTTCTCCAAATGATTGCTGCGTCTTACATCAATAGGAGGTTAAAGAATACTATCGTGATCGCCATAATAAGCCACACATAATAAGCCACGCAGGAAAGAGGCGAGTGCGTTTATTATCATCAATATGATGTGTGCGCTTACTATTAGGGTGAAAACCTGATCCCAGTTTTAGGGCTAAAATTAAAATGTTTACCGCACTGAGCGCTTATTATGGCTATTACGGTACCCAATTTAGCGGTCCTTTTTAACGTGCTACACCCAAACCAATAATTTAAACTACAGTTATGATGATTACTTTGGCCCTGTTCATAATACGAAGAAAGGGATAGGGTGGGGTCAGTATATCAAAATATATTTTACAGCGTCCTTTGTTTTCCAAGGTCGTTTGCTTTGTTTTGCTTTGCTTTGTTTTGCTTTGCTTTGGATTCATATATATTACCTTCAAAGTGGGATAAACTGGCCTTGGGTAGGACATACACCATTTGTTTTCTGTCATGAAAATATAATTGTTTAGGCTTAACTCTAAATAAAATCTGATTTCATATCAGATTGCTTGACCTGGAGTATCTAGCGCAACCGTCCCTTCTTCCAGTCAACAACAGCAAAGGAGACTGCATCAGAAACCCTTATGATTGAATCAGGAAACTGCAACCAATTGCTTGGGAAAATAGGCCTAGGAGCTGGAGAGGGGTTTTTTTTACATGAGGAGTGCTCTCTCGGAGCATCTGATATATATGACCCCAAGACGACTGTGGACCTTTACAACAAAGGCCGATTCCATGGTTACGTCCTCGTGAATCCCGCTCCACTCAATTCATTACAGGTCCTTCTCGTGTTTTCCCCTGTCATCCATCAAGTAGAGTCTGTGCCCCATGTCAGAAGGTGCCATCCACCCAGAGTACATCTATAAACATATTATTCCCTACAGGCGCTCCTTCATCTCCAGTTTCAACCTTGTATAGTATAACTTTGTTATTCATGAATAGTAATTTGTCAGATATCATTTTTGTGGAGTCGTTGTTATCGTTACAAGCAGCCTGATACCATTCATTCATTCAACTTCTCTAGCTGTTCCTTTTGTGTGTCTACATTTTCTTGGAGCCTTGTTTATAAGTATACGCTGTGGAGTTGTAAACGAATTGTTAGAATGTTGAAAGGGTTCCTGATGAGTTTCTAATGGGCAAATAAAAAAACAAAATTAATATCGCATGTTCCTGAAGTGAAATATAATACAATGCCAATTAGAAGAACTACAGTTGGAATTACAGACGCGAATAAATTTCATTTTTGAACAGTTAAGTCTACATTTAACGTGAAGGCATCTGTTTTCAAATAACATATTGTAGATCGCATTATGATTCGAGAAACAAAATACTGTCAATTTCAATGCATTGTTAATGTTAATTGAAATTCTCCCGACTGTAATTCAATTCGCAAATCTTCTTTCTAGGCTTAATATTATTTTTAATAGTCGTGATAACGAGGGACAAGGAAGCCTTGTCCTTTAGATATTTAGATGTCTTTATGTTTCGGCCCTGTTTATAGTGTATGATGACCTTAAATTTTGCTATAGTGTTCACTCAAAAGAGTACATGTAATCTTTATGATGTTCGGACCAACTTTCATTAATAATATCAAACTTTCTTTGTAATACATACCCTACTACACCTCAAGCATTCTCTGCCCACCACACATGTCACTTTGAATATTTATTTGGAAGTCTTCAACCACACTTTCACCTTCTCCATACAACCAGATTACTGTATTTTCCTATGTAGCTGCTGTTCATCCACCTATAGTCATGTTTACCCTTTGGACTACCATTTCTTGTCTGTATTTACGCCACTATACGGCATCCAGTCACCTCATGCAATGGGTATGTGTGTATGCAAAACCTTTGCAAAATCTTCAGGCAACCTTTCAGAAGATGAAAATCCTTAAGCTTCCCTCACTTCTTGTTTCCTTGCAATCATTTCCGCCTGCGTTTGTGTTTAGCGCTTCAGAGATAACTAAAAGAGAAAGCTTGACGAATACAATTAACCCCGAACTTAAAAAGGCAATCAAAGTTTTTGAATCTTGTTTCTACTTTTATTATTTCTTTTTGCATTTCACCTGCTGTTGTGGATTTTCCCCCTTGTTCTTGGCTCGATTGCTAACAAAACACAGCTTTTCACATTTCAAAGGAAATGCCATTCAAGGTTTCTGGGTCGAGACCTCTTGAGAAAGATTTTCAAACACGTGTGTATTATTGCAGCTTGATTTTCAAAGTCAGTCTTCTTCAGGAATGGAACATGAAGAAACTATTTGCTCATGAATTCGGCAGAAAGTTATGACTTTTTGATTCCTAAAACATGTTTACTGCGACAACAATGCCCTTTTGAAGCGGCGAAGTCAGGATACAATAGGTTGAAAAAAATGATTTAAAAACAAATATTTACCGTTGTTGTCTATCCAGTTAACTCATACCCCATCTCTACTCATATAGATCCTATAACAAAGGTTAAGAATAATCATGTTACAAAACTATTAGTTATAACTAACGCTGAAGCCGATATACATTGCATATATAAATGTTTCCAATCATTGGCGGCCAAAGGTAATTGTGACCATCAACCCATATTACCCCCTCAATCTTTGAGTAGTGTTTAATCTATCATAAATCCTCTCGAGTAAAATTGACAAATACAAACACACTCACAAGAAAGCAGTGTGAACTATTGACAGGCTTCAAGTCGCACGTGGTGGGGGAAAGGAGAGGGGAAGTCTTGCTCCAAAGGTTTGATGGATTACCCTGCGATGCGATCAGAATTACCAGCGGATGCACATTTCTGAGTATCTTTAATCAAGGGGATTTATACCCACAGACCGTAGACAACAATGATAGCAGAGAAATACAGTTGCTTGGCCTCGGTTCTATCACCAACTGTCCATATTTCGGTAGATAATATGGCCTGACGAGATTTCACAGTCAGTGACAATTGTTCATGGGTGCGATTGGAAGGGGGTAATCAAGCAGAACAATTGTGAATTCTGTCTTCATCTGTCCCTTTAGTGATTGAATTCATTGTGAAAGACTAACATGTTCACCTTTGATTTCCCTCATGAGGTATAGGGCCAGCTCAGGATACGTCAAGAATTGTATTGATCAATAAAAGCTAATTGATTCCTCTCCTCAATGACATCCCTGTTCCAAGTTTTCTCCCTGTAATACGGGAGTTGCATGTCCGCCATCTCGATTCGCATGGGATTATAAAATGTGTATGTCAGTGTTAAAGCCATAAAAAAACATGTTATGTTCAGCATGTAATATTTAACATGTAAATATCCATATGTTCGTAAACATGATTCCATGATTCCATGAAACAAGACCTAATATTTCCCATCATGCATTTGATTTTTATAGATAATTTACACAAGCTATAATATTGAAGAAAATAACCTTGCATTTTCCCACTACCAGCTGTATGAGGTTACTCGGGACATAAATCGCGCCCATACGCCCTAACCCTTAGGAATTTTCAACTATGGGTTACTTTTCATAAACCACATATCTACATATTTCTCTAAAGTTGTGTTCTACGTGTCAGTAGGTCTTTAACTGAATCAATCCCAGAATGCACTGTAAATTGTAACAGACATGCGCAGTGAGACATGCAAACCCCCTATTGTGCCGCCTCCTATATAAATCTATTTGGATTGCCATAGTGGGTAGGCCGAATGCCTTGAGCGAGGAATGGGAGGTGGTGTGTGTTGTTGTGGTTGTATTACCTTGTTATTATAAACGAGCATACCATTACATTGTGCATTGCACCTTGTGATAAGATGAGATAAGATACGCAGGGTATGTCCTATTTGGTATCCGATGCTCTTGAACACTCATTGCCTGGCAGATCGCTACAAAGGTACAGGTCTAGACCCTCCACCTCCGTCTCCTCCTCCTAATACTCGCTTCTCCTTCTCCTCCATCTCCTCCTCCATCCTCCCTACATCACAAGCTGCATCTTGAATACTATTTCTTCTCCTATGCTTAAGACCCTGGCAAGCCAACTGATAAATAGGCCTTATTCGTAGTACTACTTGCATCCGCAATAGCGCTCGTTCGCCCAATGTATTGGCATAGAGAAAACCTCTTTACCACTGGTCGCATATAAGAAAGGCTGCACTGTGTATCAAGGACAGAATGAAGCACCTCCGACTAATACACAGATATAGAAACCCAGTATGAGCCATACGCTTGCCTTGGTTGTATTAATCTCTCCCTCCTTCCGACTGGCATCAATGAAGCTTGGAAACACAGATAAAGGCCCTAGCGGAAGGCTTTCCTGTATGATTATTTACATTCATATATATCAAGCATATCTTGTGAGCTACATTTAAGTAACCATTTGCCTGTTATACATGTATGCATGATAGACCATTTTCCATAGGTTCGTTGCAGTGGGTATCACATGAAAGTTTCGAAACAACAACAACTTATTGGACATAAATCTGTCTTGGTCCTTGGCAAGATGTGAAATCCAGTTATAAATAATGTATGACAGCTAATCCAATATCCGGCAGAGACCCCGCCTACCTACATTTGTCATGTTTGAGTCGATGGGTGGCCATTAAAGTCATTGATGAAGATGCGTGCCTAAAACAGCACCAGCGGGAATAACGCATTGATACAAATTCGTGGATGCCATTGCGCCCCATTATGTACCAGCCCTGACAGGCGAAAGCCCTTAAAACATCAACTACACGAAAATACTCCTGAGCTGTAGGAGGATTGCGCCGCAATCCCAACTATCCAATATATGTGTATGCATGCCTACTTGAGCAAGTGTTTTCTTGGCATAACCTCCAACATAGTGAATTGTTTGTATTGATATCATCACATACAGCTCGACAACATAGTATTTCAATTTGTATTCACACTATGTACAATATCCCTCCTCTTATCCTTTATATTCCCAGAATTCGGACGAGTTGTTTTTCTTCCAGTATTATTTGTTTCACCCTTCATCCTTTCATATATAGGCTGTGTATATGTTCGAAATATACGGTATAAGTATATTACTAGTCCTAATGGTATCTAGTCGATTCATCTCCTGTTGTTTGTATTAATTAACTTGGTTCAAATTCTTTTGTGCGCGAGAGACGGTAGTTGTATTATCATGTGCCCCTCCTGTCATTATGGCACAAAGAAATTAGATTGGTGTCACCTCTACGCCTCGTCTAACACCTCTTAACGATTCATTAACACTTTACCTAGTATGCGGCATATACATGTATAACTGTGTAAACCGAAATGACGCACAGTTGACAATTCTCCCTAAAAATAAATCATTTCTTCAGACATAATTATCATGTTGTATTGTATTTACATAGGGTAGCTGACTTAGACTATTGTCAGGCCAGTTACTCCGCCTGATAACACTCCCAACCGGGACCAATTGAGAAAAAGACTCCACCCTCCCCCACACCACACCTCACAAACACTGACCCGATGGAATTGTAGCCCCCAGTGTAAAAGTAAAACCACACATAACAAAGTAATTAAGGATATCAACATATCCCTTAAAGTTAAATTATTGTGTTCATCTCGCTCCCTTATTTAATGTGACGAGAACGAAGACCTACGTTGTTTGTAATTCAAGGCTTTTTGTGCGTCGTTCTTATTGTAACGAGTTTTTCTTTTTTAAAAAAAGAGTCGATTCTATACGAATTACTTTTTACACGAGTGACCTGATGATAAACCAAAGTAAACATGGCCACAAAGGATACGATCAATCCCCATGACAAAACCCCCTTAGGTGCCACCAGTTTCCCATCACTGCTTTTGCCTCCAGGAACAAGCATTATTTCATCCCTATTTATGGAGTCCAATAATATAAATACCGACCAGAACGAGCTGGTTTTCGTCATTAACGATTCGTCGGGAATCTCATTATTAAGAATAAAGATTGCGCTGATTGAAACTGTGGGTGTTAATTTGTTGATAAACAAAGATTAAAATCTATTAGAAATCCAAAATTTATTCATTTTGGCCATTGATCTCCTTACAACGGGGACCATCTGCAAGCTCCAGTGTGTCTGTTTTATTTGAATTGTCACTCGGGCTACCAGCCCAAACTATTGGCATGCAGTGCATTGGCATTGCCTTAGCAAAAAACGCTGGGATTAATTTATTGATTTGATTCGAAAACACAAGGCATAATCAAGTTATTGGCTGCAACGCACATCAGCAAGATCACGTTCTTGATCTGGTGTGAAAGCGAGACATCGATAACCATGGGAACATGGTGTGTAGGATTGTGGGGATGGACTTCACTGAACAACTCATGAGCAACTCTCCCTCCTTGAAGAGTAAATATTCACCTGCTTCCAGGCGCTAATGCTATCAAGAGCAGATGGGTTTCGTATATAAAGAAACGCTCAACTCCATGGCGACAGAGCTGTTTAGTCTCAATCTTATGAATTTTAAATTTAAAGCGAGATACAATAAAGCCCCTCTCTCCACACACGGCCAGCACCGAGATATAAAGACGGGCTGAAGCCATTGAATGTGCAGCTGAAGTTGTTAGCTTTTTATAGCGGGAGAAATTGGGTGAATGTATTCTCTTGGGCTGATGCTAAAGAAATGACAGGACTTCAATTCGCCCAAGGTAATCAATGGAGGCTGGCACCTGGTTTTTACGACGTAATGCAATGAGTAATTATATATATGATGGGCGGGCCATTCTTATTATGCAAACATTTAGATGTTAAAAGACCTATATGTCTATGATGTTGATGAATATTTAATTTAATCGATATGATGTTCTTTTGCGAAGATTCCCAAGAGTTGTAGTAGGTAAACAACGCTGGTGCGGATTAATTAAATCGACTGCCATGTGCCATGAAATCATTGTTAAAGATGATATCATGCTGTGTGAAATCGACAGAGAGTATCTTACGTTCTTGAAATCAGAGAGGCACAACTTGTAAAACCATCGGAATTATGCTTTCCAAAGTATTGCACAAATAATAGAAACCTTCCACCTTGATTATTCTTGTTTGAATTTTGAATAATCTAATTTGGACTGTACTCAAAATTAACGCCTCCATTCGCCTTGGCCATGAAACGCATTGGGGACAATCCCAAATGGGAGTGCTGTATTATTTTGTATTCAGCCCACTCTATTCCAGGGGAAACATTTTGAATTCATTACCTCGTTTAATATTTGAAAAGCCTTGGATTATTATTCATACATTTGTCAGCGCCCACATAGTCACATTAGTTAGTCTCCAGTGTTTCAACGCGGTGCGCCCGCGAATTTCATTTGCAGGAATAAAGAATACCCAAATCGGAAATTCTGTCGCGAGAAATCGTAGATTCTGTACACACACCAGTGCTCCAGCCATTCGATTTCTTAGCCTTTTCCTTCTACTCCGTCCTGTTTCCCTTCCGAAACCTGGAATTTCTTGTTAACGAAATTTGATGGATCTGTCACAATCCGTCGGCGAATGTCAATAACGCATGAAAACGGAGCACGAAATGAACTCGAGGGGAGACTATGCTAAACAATGACCGGTGTGGTATTGGATGGGATAATGTGATCTGTGTATCGCCGCACAAGCGACACAACCCTGCATTATTAGAAGGGATTTTTTTGTCTCCACTCACAATCATCTTAAATACGGCAATTACTTTCCAGCATATCAGGCCATCATAATCACAATCATAGCAGTAGTTAGAATCTTGACGTGGTGTGTTTACCTGATTGCTAGGTAATACATGGGTCTACAGTCGTTAGGGCCAAACGACGCTTTTATCGTTAAAAGGCTTAATATCAACACGATTTCTTGAATATTGCGGGAATCTAGTACCGCACACTATCTGAACCCATGTGCTGTCCATGAATGTCCCAGTAAGATCGTTTAGTAAGCAACAATTAGAACTGCTTTGGAAAACAAAGGAACGCCAAGGGACATCCCACTGATAAGCCAAGTTTGGGAATGGAAAATCGGTCACGAGAACTAAATAATAAATAGTATAGGGGTCCATTAGCCCACATTTTCACAAACTGATGAGATATTGTGGGTGAATATCGCTAGAAGCTACAATGTCCTGTGAATATTATCAGGACATTGTAATATATCCCAGGTGCTTTAGTATTGGGCCACATGTACCTTATGAGTCTGTTACCGACACAATCCATCCTGTCTCTAAAATATATTTTTAAAAAACGAATATATTTTGCAACATGTTTGATTCATACACTGAATACTGTTTGAATTGTCGCCACTGAAAGAATGTAGATGTGGTCGGATGCGCTAGTTTAACTTGCTGATTAAGACATGTTCCCGCATGAGACAGCGTCCTAATGATTATTGACCCCACGCTTGGATACCATTTCAATCATACAGGACCTGTCAATGTATGCAATTAATGCAGGCATTAACCTAGCTAAATGAATATAATTGCTTTGGCTTGATATATTGCGCTAGGCATCGGACTTGATCAGTGTAGCCCTGTTCCAAAAAAACCTTTTTCTCAGAAGCCATGTACTACAAGCCTCATCGTATAATTCTGCTTCAAAGGCTGTAATAATCAAATGCATTATTATACCAAGCTGTTTGAATCTGCAAGTCATAAAGAAAGAGTGAAATCTCTAACGGTGTGGAGTGATTTTGTTCATCACTGAAATATTCATTCACAAAGCTGCGTGCTGCTAGGAATTGGTGAATGTCTTTTACCCCACCCATGCCTGTCCCTCCCAGTCTATATTTAACATGATCATGATTTCTCGGGGGAGTTGAGGTCCAGGTGAAGGCTCTTATTATCATTTAAGGCAGTCGTTCGCCTTGTCCCCAGGCATAATGTCCATAGAACTGTCCCAACGCTCCCGGGGATCGATCTGAATAAATTGGCCCAGTTTCCCAGGTATTCACTACCTTGTTTACTTCCACAAACCCTTATCCCTAGCTTAGGTGTTCATGGGTGTAGCTTGGGTGGCCAAGAAATGACAATACAGGGAAGGGTCAGAGAGGACCTAGCTTTAGCAATATTTCATTGTATTTACATAGACATTGGCATATAGCAGATGGTTTTTTTTATCGTGTAAGTAGAAATGTGTCTTTACGAAGGATATCTCTCGGTGTATTAAAACAAGGAGAGAATTGACAAATTACAAAGTGCCTCATATTTTTAAAGTACAGATCTAAACCCTTCTCATTCGGTTCCTTTCTATTTGGAGGGTGGAGGAATCCTGGCCTCCCCCGGATTTCGAGGCTTTGAGATAAATTCAAAAATCGTTCAAAGAAATGAGGCCTGTTTCTTTTTGGGGGGAATGATTGCCGAGTGTCGGGGTCGCCAGGTTTAAGGGAAATTCAAATAGTGAAGGATAGGATTTATGGATTGGAATAGAAACGAGGCCCTTCCCTAAGTGGAGTCTTTTGAGTAATGGTCTGCGCAGTGACAGGTAACGATCATATTTTTGTCCTTCTGCCTTTCATCGGGATATTCATGTTCAGCTTCTGGCTGATCATTCATTTCATCCAAAGACATTTTAATGCTTGGTTATTTGTAACCGTGATGATCGTTGGAATTTTAACGAGACCTGCATTATTCCCCGACATTAAAGATAACCAACGAGGTATTGACAAAAATGATGGAAAGTGCCTCACCAGAAGATAAGCTATATCCCATTCATTTGTTGTTTTCGGAATATTTTCCATTCGCATTGGTAATTACAATAATAATCCAGTCGAATTATTACATTATTTTCCAACAAATTTGAATTGGCTGATTTGAAATTGATGTCTTGATATTGAATCATTATTGAAGGACAAATTAAGTGTAATGGACCCGAACTTTCCCTTGATCAGTTCAGAATGGACCAGGGAAATTTAAACCTCTAGATCAACCTTCTTTCCTACGTGGACACACGTTCCATCACTCCTTGCCCATAATTGAGTAATCAATGCAATGTGGGCTTGCGACTACACATGACCTTTTTTGTCGGCTCAATCCCCTAGAATAAGGGTCCTGATGTTAAAAGCACACTATCATTACCGACAGGCCAGCCTCGTCATGTAAGGGAATCCCCTGTGATAGCTGCTTGTCGGTGCCAGACGTAACTAGGTTGGGGAATACCTTCTGCGACATGGTAAAGCGATCGGTGAGAGACAGACAGGAACATGGACACCGACAAAAAGGCGTTTTGAGAATAAGAGAGGATTGGCGAGGAGGGCTTGTGTGAGGCTCAAGGGAAAGATGAGTTAACAATGTTATATGGAGTCACTTGCTCAGATTCGGAAAAGTGGCTTAGGAAATGATATATACCAGGGAAAAGCTAGCTCACTGTGTACATGTATGGATATGTAATTCAACTATAGTTAAATTTTACTAATAACAAAACTGACCTATTAGTAATTGCCCTCGATATCAAAATGTGTTAGTAAATTTACAATAAATTCAAATTTTGAATTTTAAAATCAATTGCTTTATAATTCCCTATAAGGCAACTGGTCGCCTGAACAAAGAAATGCTTCAGGACTAGAATTTGTTGAATAATGTCTTTCTAGATTAGTTTTCAACTGCTATAAATAGAAATAAAACATTAGTGCACTAAGATATAATACTGCACTAACATAATTGGGTCGCTCATTGTGCCGGATCCAGTCTTCATCTATAATCATCTTTTTCTGATGCAAATAACTGCATGCGCTGCTCGGGCTGGAGGCTGAAAAGACGGAGGAAGAGTAGAAACTAGTAGTAGGACGAGGAGGAGTGGAGGAACTGAAGGAGCAGGACACAACAACGGCGAGTGGCTTGGGTCTCGATGCCTATAGATTGATCGCCCTGTCATGGGACATCCTTGTTCACTTAGAACAAATGGGCGCAATATTACTCCTTCAGGTTGCTGGGAAGGAACAGGGAGGGATATGGAGGCACATTCAGCGATGAGGCCTGACATGTCTACCTCAGTCTCCCACCGCAGTAATCAGAATAAATGCAGGTTGGAGAAGAACCAATTGATAGCTACCCTCTTTTTATCCTCGCCTCTCTGGCATCCCAAGCATGGCAACGTCCTAAGCAAATCACGATGAAAAACAGAGACAGGATGATAGGTGAAAGATTCTCTTCTTCTTGTGGCCGACGGAATTGGATATAAATAAAAGGAGAAAAACAAGAAACAAATGGATGCTATTCATGTGACTTTAATCTTTCTATGCTCGGGCAAGACCAACAGTTACTGGTTTCTTAAGAAAAAGGACAGTGCGGATGACAAGGCGAAAGAATAGGAGCCTCACTTCAATCAAATCATGTGGGATCTACCCCACTCCAGCATCGAGTCAAGGATAATTAGTATTACTATTATCTCCCTGCTCTTTATATGAATTGAAGATTCCACATTGATAAATGAATCAATCACGGATGCCACAAATGAATTGACGTACGTATATATATATATATATATATATATATATATATATCTGAGCTAGGGGATGAGAAAATATCCCTGCCACATTGTCTTGGATCTTGAAGGAACTCTTCAAATCATACATTTATATATATATGTCGAAAAAGAAAATCAACTGTCGCTGACGAGAATGATGGAACATCTGCCGGCGGACATTGAATGATTCCCTGTGTATAGATAAACAAAGGCCTGTGAAGAACTATGTGCAATGACTTAAGATAACCCCAAAGCAGACGAACCTGCAGTGAATATTATCCAGAATCCCTCCTCTACGGAGCACCAGCCATCTGTCTATATCCACACAATCATTTAAAGCAGCCGTTCAACTGCAATATTTAACTCCAATACAATGCCTAAAGACAGACCCTCGGGATATAGAGTTTTAAAAGGTGTGAAGGACAACGCTGTTTAGATAGGAGAAACGAATATTATTGTGCTTATTTTGGAAGAAATATCGCTTTTTATTTATGATGGATAGAGCAAGCAATTTATATTTGTAGAGGCCCGATTTCCTATTTCAGTCGATAGCCTGAGTCCGCGTTTGGCAGCTTCCGATTTATGTTTGAGTACTGCGTCCCTGCAGGATTATAGCTGTCTCTTGGCCTGAGATAGCGAATCAATGCTAATTCAAAATTGAAGGACAGCAATAGATAGATACGCCAGTGAGTTGTTAATACAAATACCATGGTCCCGAGAAAAAGGATTCTGTTTTTAATGCTTGGGCCTAGGTGATGCAAGAGATAAGGTTTTTTTTATATTTTAAAGATAGTTGACGCGAATTTAGCATTCATTTTTTAATAAACAAACTTATCTAAAAATCTAAAAAATCTAGCATTGCTCATTTAATCACGAGGGATCTCCCGAAAAGGATTTGCATCTCGAAAATGCTGACCAGAATAGCAACACAACAATACATAAAAATTATTATATATAAGTGTATACGAATAAAGATTTATACACGAAACAAAAACAAGATGCCATAATTTTATAAATATTATTGAATTATTTTTGTAACAGAGACAACTATCGACTTAAAAGAACTCTTAATGCGGCCATGGGGAAAGTATTACTACTAAAATCACATATTATGAAGGAACCTCAAGGGATTCGCTTAATTATCATTTATAGCAAATGGGATCAAACTCCAACCTTCCTTAATAGCACCTATATAGAAAGATATATATATATATATGAGAAATGCTGATAGCAATGACCTTCAGTGAGATGCCATCTCACTTAGGGGATTCGTCCCTCTGACAATGTTTCTTGTTTCCTAATTCTAGCCGTCAGATATACGAAATGAACTGATCCTCGGGCCAGTAAAGCAACACTTGCATTCATTTTATGCAGGCATGTCTTAACTAGGAAATGGTTATTGACTTCGTGCCTAATGATTATTCAGAATTGGCACTATTTTAAGTATGCTTGGAGCAGAATAAATTGTCATTGCCCTCTAGATAAATAATACCAAATCAAAAAGCAACTTGACATATTTTAGATAGACACAAGCAACTAATCCAATCTTGCGAAAGCACTCCATTTGTTATATGTTGGCAAGGAAGTTATGCGAATTTCCGCCTGTAACCTGTAATCAAATTAATAAGAATGAATTATGTCCTTCGAAACTTCTGATTCGTTATTGATAGCTGGAAATCTTTTGCCTCGAAAAGTTGATAAATCAGGAAGAAGTGAGCTGTAGATTTTGATCCAGGTGCGGTTTTCCATCTCATCATTAGTGCAAGCTGCACCAGATATTTATCATTTTGGTTCTTTGCCTTGAAACCGACCACTGTTAGTTGGCGGTATTTCTGTAATATCCCCTTTCCCCAACCATCCAGGCATCTCTTAGCCAGTGTACGTACGTACTGCGCTGGGTGTGGGACAAATGGAGAAAGTGGTGAAAGCATTATCTCGATATTGGCAAGCGAGAGGAGAACAATGAGGACGCTACTTGTATATATTCAGACCTTCATCCTTGTGTGGATGTATGTACATATAATAATATTAGGGAGAAGTGCACTGTCATTTCTACTGGGTATTGGATACAAGAGTGCTCTACTAGCTCTGAGGCTGGAAATGAATTATAGAAGGGCATTATAGCCCTGACGGATTGCCCTGGAATAATCATGGCTCGATTGTAGGAAATCTCTATCGCGTCTCACCGTGGGGTACATTATTCCTGCCTCAGGAGCATTGCCCGGGGTATGATATGCACGTTCTTACATGTTTATCAGTCTCCACAAGAGAGACTTGGTCACCAGGGCTATTCCAGAATGTCACAGTCAATACCGCACAGTGTGACCTTATAGGGTCAATGGGGTCAGGGCCGGAGTGCGCACGCACGGTTGCAGAACCTAGATAGAGTTATTGCATTGTACACTTCTTCGTGAGAGCATGTTCCCAGCATCTGCCACAAATCGTCACAAGGACGATCCGTTACGACATCTATTATATCACCGAACCAGACTACGGCAATCATATTGCAAGCTGATGGATGTGTTCGGGAATGGATAGCTGTAGTGGAGCTTGTTACCGAGAGGAGAGGGAGATTTTTACCTCCCCCTCTTCTCTTCTTCTCTTCCCTTTTCATCTTGACAGTTGCGACCCAAATAAATTAACTGGCTGTAAGCTTTACAATCTGACAGGCTGCTTGTATCCAGGTCGTTGCCTAGTCTACCATGATTCGAGTAATCCACCCTTGTCCCAGGTTCTAAGCGTTCTTCATATGAAACCGTCTTACACTTAGACCACATCAAAGTTGGACACAATACTCTACACATCGACATTGATGGCTTGTTCAACTGAACGTAAACAAATCACTGAGAAACCAAATGAATTGCGTTGTTCATGTCTTTCTTACTCCCCCACCCCTCTGGTACCCTATTGAAGACTTCATCCAATTCTAGAACTCAATCAATTCCAACATGGAATCTAAATGTAATTTAAAATCGGTGTGCAAACTATACTGGAGACTAAGGTGCAGTAGTTGCGTAAGTGAATAATGGCATCGTATATAAATCATGCACTGGCAAAAGCTGTTCCGGGACGGATTGCCAACACACATTCTAGAATGTGCAATTTTGTGCTGAGAAATGACCATGCAGGTTTGTCCTTGGAAATGAAGTCATTTTAATAGCTTCCTTCATCAGGATTTTAAAGGCGGAGGGTGGTTTGTTCGCGAATAAATTGCCTGGATTTGGTGGGCCTATAACCAGGTTTGTGGGAAGTAAACCTGGCCTTCGAGAGCCGCTTGTAGCCCCTGCCAGAACCTTGTTTAGATGCGAACAAGAATCAATAGTGTAGAGTCCGGTTAAGGACTGTCACTTGAGACCCAATAACTTATTTCCGAAACGCCTCCGTCCGACCGAAGGAACGCGAATAATATTTTGCCTTGTGCGTAGAGACGTAAATCTAGGGTCACTTGATAAGCATGTCTGGGGGAAAGAGAACTTCTTTCCTTTTTTACACCATTTATCGTTTGCCGATTGTCATTGGTCAATGCCAACATCGCACTGGCCGGAGGGGTGTACGGGGAATTGGGCGTTAAAATATCAATAATTTCACGCGTACGAATATTGGGGTTTGCAAATACAGCTCGATTTGAAACACGAATGTAGCATTTTTAGTGCTAGGGTTTCATGTCGCCAAGTGAAGGATGCCATATTCAATAATTTAAATAGATGTCACTACTTGATCGATGTATATTTAAATGGACCAGCTATAGAGCGGATTTCTCACATGGGTCAAGGTCTATCTCTCTGTTCCCAATCTGTCTCATTCAAAATAAATAGCAATGCGTGTATATTATATTTATGAAAAGTAATCCTTCTGCCTTAATTAGAATGTCCTGGGACGCCATCCATTTATTCATTACGGGACCTATGAACATATTATTCTGATTTAGAAAATGAAATCCCAAAAGCCTTCTTGGCAAATGGCGTTGATGTTGTGAGGCTGGATGGGAGCACCTGAATGTTTATAACAACGCCATCGGAAATGACACTCTGACCAGATGCCGAGTGTCGCAAGAAGTTGGTAAGGGCAGAGACAACAACAGGGAATGGAAGGGGAAGATGAGGATGAAGAAATAAAAAATAATCAATGAATCGGGAGGACAGAAAAAACAGAGCTTGTAGCGTCTGTAAACAGGAACGCGACCAATGTTTACGGTGGCCAGCCGACGACCCGGCCCAGCAGCGGATTCCTCTGATTCAATATGCATGAATCAATTGCGGTTGTCCAAGAGGTGCAGGTTACTCCGTAGTGAAGAGCCTAGAGTCGGTGTGGTAACAGCATTATCTTCAACCACTTGATGAAGTTGCAACAACCACAGCAGGTCAGCTGAGGTTATTCGCTGCAATCAGTCACACATATAGAAAATCTACTGCGGAGACGATTAAGATGATAGTAGCAATGATGACCGATGCTCGCCTTACTAACTAGATTTTAAGCCGTGATTGCAGCCTAAAATGGCTGTTCCCATTTGTCATGCAATACTGCGTGTATAGCTCTGCAACTCATAGGTATATATACAATGGGTCGCATTACCTGGATTGCCTTTTCCACACTCGCTAATATACTTGCCCAATTTTATGCATACATATCAGAGAAGCCAGAGAGTGCATGAAGTGGGAGTTAATGTTCTTGGCTTCAATAACAATTCATTTTTTATACAGTCTAGGTGCAAATTTGAGAGAATCCCTTCACAATAAGGGAAACCCTTCAAACTAAGGGAAGGCTTGCCACTTCTAACCGCAAAATGCCATTAGAATCCCATTAGGACGCAAACGCCAGGGTCAGAAAGCCTAGACTATATAGGATCTATATATTATGTAGTGTAATGCTCAGTGTGCATATGTTCTACATGAATCCGAGGAAAATATTATTTTCATGCTGTCTCCTTGGGTAGTATGTCAAAACTAACCGACAGCAGTATCTACGTATACCACTACTTGTTATGTTTGACATCCCCAACTGGTCAGTTCATTTTTAGCAAAAGGCACCACCAGTCCCCTCAGCCCTGCGACATGGGGGTGATTATGAAAGGGTATTAACATGTCCACGAGGATGATGGATTCCCGTAGGAGTAGGCATAGTATTTGAAAGATATGGCCATTTTATTGCAGGCATCTTGATTTGATGAATTCCCTTGGAGAATCGAAGTGTTCTACAGCTTTGATTCTCTACTATGAGCCGGCCTTCTTTCTCTCTTTTTATGCCGTTTACATGTATGTAAAATCAAATTATTCCAGGATTAACCAGGGATGTGAGAAGATTTATTTGTAATTCCACACGTTTTACTTACGGCCAGGGAGCCTGAGAGCAATAAAAGCGAGTGTTCTTTCTTCAACAGAAGGCAAGGCCAAGGAAACTGAATTTCCTCTCTCTTTTGAGGGTAGACCATAACTCATTAATGACCCTGGGCGTCCTCGACATGGGCTAGAGAAAACCCAGAATGCAAGACATGTGGAGGTACTTCCTAGTAGTGCCTCAGTTGGCAGTCTGTCCCTATTTCACACTATAATAACACAATGATTTCTCATAAGCTTGCATAGTGCGATAGTTATACGATAAAATAAATATTAGATCTCACAGTCATAATTATAATCTCTCATCCCAGATTATACCTTAAATTAAACTTCCTGTTTTCTCTATTCGTTCAAGGATAAATCTAACTCACCTTGCACAAGGTCTTGTTTCTAACAACGATTAATCATTTATTTTTTGCTAGTTTCGTTTTATAAAACCTCCAGGCAGAATCTATTTGAAGGCTTTGCAAAAGTCTTGCTCAACCATTCTGTTTACAATTGGGCGTTTACGTTTTATAGCCTCTGATTATACATGATACTGACAAATCTCTTTTTACTCGGTACACTCCCTAACCCTAATGCCTGCCACCTGCCGACCGTCGGAGATTTAAGTAGGCAGGATGAATTCAGTTAGTGCCTTTAACTTTTATCAGGAGTGAAAACCCAGAGGCGAATGAAAAGAGGCCTGTCGAATTGGCACTAAATCATCGCCCATAACCCTAAACCTCATACCCAGACCTGATATCAAACACCCGCAACCTAAGGTCTGTATTTGACATAATTAGCAGACGCATGGGCATGGTTGAACAGCATGAGCAGTTTGCATGGCCATGTGTTGCCTTGAGTCCGACGCGTGGGGTGCATTGCACCAGTTCAGGGCTGCTCTCAAATAAGTCCCAGCCAGGTATTGCACCTGTTAGCCGATGGCAGGTGCCGCAAAGATCATCTACTTTAAAATTGACTCCACGTGCCACTATCTTTCAAGATGTGCTCGTTTATATGGCCTTCATAAATCATAAGTGGCCAACGATGAACATAAACAAGTCACGTTTCCATTTTGCATGAAGGTAGTATCTGTAGCTTATAGGAAACTGACACTGGCGATAATTTAGAGCGAAAGTGTCAAATGCTTGCTTGAATTAACTCTTGCAAGTATCTTCCATGCCTCAGAGGTGTGAATCATTGACTTTTCCCATGCTCATCCCATTTCAATCTCGTCCGTATAATTGGCGATAAGGATGACATTGCGTTTAAAAGCAATGTCCGCTCGAAGTAAGTGGTGCATTTAATATTGCTTCATATCAGATGCCTGTGGAAATTTAATTGATTCTTCACTCTTCATCTCGGACTACGTCCTCATAATAAGATGAACATGTGTTACCCCCGGAAGCTGCCGTTGCGCATGTGCGACCGGATGCACATTGCGAGGGTGGCTGAACTTTAATAGGATAGAATCTGTTGTGAGAGAGAAGTGGTGCTAGAGGGGTGGGGCGCTGAGAATTGGAGAGGGGCTCGGAGAAGGATGTAGTGGTAGAGGAGGGGCAAGGGGCAAGGGGCATCTCCAGCACGCATATATGAGGGAATGTCTTTCCCCCGAGAAAGCAAGGCAATGGCGCCCTTCAGTCGAGGGAGCTTTAGGTTATTGGGTCCCCACTGGAAAAAGGCATTGATCATGAGACGAAGGGAAATTGGTTTTGAGTTGGGATTTGGCAGGACTATTTACCTGCGACTTTGGCTAGCGTGCTCCTACATCGTGAATCGTATGCTGATTTAGCTGGTTGGCTAGTCTTGAGAGCCGAGCATGCCAATCATTTTCAACCCACCTTCACCAAACACTATTTTCGATCGGTGCTTGGATCAAATCTAACTTCTTAGCTTTCTACGATCCTGGACAATTTCTCTCTTTTTGCGCTGTGTCTCTGTCCTCTTAGTCGACATGCTGTTACACTTCTGAACTTGAACTCAACTGGTTTATTCCTGGGACTCTCAAGGATGAAGTTGGTCATTCATTAATCATCTATATCACCCGTCTGAGGTTGATTTATATAAGTTGTCTCAAGACAAAAGAGCACACGTACATAAACCCCCTGTACCTTCTATGGTTCGGTCCCTCAAAATTACATTGTTTACCCTAAAGATGTTTCCTAAATATGAGATATTGACTCCCTGTGAGATATTAGCAAATACGATACATAGGTTATGTCAAACAGTTAATGTTGTATGCAACACATTGATCAATTGTATTGGCATCTTAATATTTCGGCTAAATATATTGGGCAATCCATATTATAGTTAGTGGCTTTTGCTAGTTGCTAGACACATGAGGCCTTGGCTTAACTAACGAGAGGGTGATTGTTCGAACATAGTTCCTCTAATGTTATAGCTCGTCTGGTATTGGAAGGCTAATTAGAAAGACTAAAAACATAAGTAACTCGTGTGGCGTTCCCGTTTTCTCTCAAATATATCCTTGTAGGATATTGTTGGCGCACGAGTGCCGTCAACAAGAGTCAACATAGAGAACAGTAATATGTAGAATGTATGTTTAGGATAGTTGCTTTGCTAGCCCATTAATTACGAATACCGCCGAAACATATTTATAAACAGAAGATATATTTCTTTCTACGCGCTTACTAGAAATTAAGAGTGGTTTCTTTTCATATCTAGTTAACGTATACTTCATGTTTCATTTAGCTTGGTCAAGGTACAAAATAACAGAAAAGGAAACTCGCTCACCCACCCAGGGCAGAATCCATCTAGGGTAAAATCCACCCAGGGCAAGACCTCGCAAAGAATAATACACCATTCAAAATTTAGCTTTACCTTTGCTGATATTTGCTGTTATAACCTTATAATATGATATTGTCGGGATTAGTTCTTATATTCTAGGACGTACAAAAACACAGAGATGATCATAGTGAGGCAAAGAAAACATGTCTTCCCTGTTACGGATACGTGCATCAGAACTGTGCTCAATTCTTCTGAGAACTGCACCAACTTTGAAAATCTAACAACGGGAATGATAAATTAGCTAACTTAGGTGTGATGCATGATCTCCCCCACGAAGAAAAGCATACCTTTGACTTGGAATTCTACTCAATATATTGAGACATTTGTCAGCTACAACAAAGCAAGATATAATATATATATATATATATATATATATATATATATATATATATATATATATATATATAAAATACCCGGACGTCCCAGCCTCAAGGTCTCTAGCAGAAACAAAAAGAACCAGGTTCTTCTACCTTCGTCACGTTTCCATTGTGCCTTGTACATACTCAGAAATTCAAATTGCTTTAGGAGATTCTAGAACACTGAGAACTCGTGATTTGAATTTTTCTGTCACTTCTGATCGACAGCCGGGAATGAAAGTAAAATTGCATTACTTGCTTCTTTGGGAAAGGAATGAATAATTTATAAAACTGGACCCACACGAACCTCCTTCGCATTTCTTCCTGCCTTTCTTTTTATTAAGAATGAAGAACACTATTACCGGCATTTATTTCCTCGTGGCATTATCAATTATACCAATTGTCAATCTTACCGGACAGGTGTTTCCCACGCGTTTAGATCCCTCTGGTGGATACAGATGCTTTGTATTTATGCATTCTCAGCATTACCACAAAACCCTTCTTACCATATTTACCAATATTATGATTTTACAATATATATGTTGTTGTTACTCAAAAGTTTGAAATTCGAATCGGCCGAGAGAAAACGACGGTCGGTGAGCGATACTAAGTGAAGCCACAGCAAGAAAGTATCTTGGCCTGTCTTCGAAATATTAATGAGAACTTTTATGAAGTAGAAAACATAACCGGACAAAATCCTCCAATAACTGAGATGCGTGGGAAAAGAAAACCCTACGATTTTGGCCGATGTTAACTGAGAATGCAGTTTTAATTCGCCTTTACCCTTTCTGAATCTTTTCTTTGAGAGCATTTTACAAAGCTATTACGTGAAATCGGTGAAAAGATTTTAATGATATCATATCGTATACCGAAGTAGAAATCTTTGTATGTATTTCATTTTGTTTTTACCAAAGTCAGCTTCCCCATACATAGTCTAATACTAGACTATACGGCTCAACAATAAGCAGCTGTGAGAGATATGATTGATCAACATCATTCACCTGAATGATGGTGACATCCATCTCAGAAATTACAAAATAGATCACAGCTTTGAGACCAAGCGAATGTCTCCCTCGATCGGTCTCCCTTCGTCATATCGTCTTCCTCCTTCTCTGTCCCGTCTTTCTTGATAATACATGGCTGCCCTCAATCGTACCCCTCTCGGTAAGTCCTAATACATCCATATATTTAATTATCCACCGATTCTCCTTTATTCCCATTGTCCCCTAGCTGGCTATATTAATATGAAACCTACCCGTCTTCTCCTCCCTGGCCCCGAAGACTTTTCACACCGGAGCTAGCTCTGAGGCCCCAAGCTGACTCCATACTAATCGGACAAGACATACCAACAAATCATATCATGTCCAATTCCTTCTTTGGATTGCCAGACTCACAAAATACCTACTCCAATCCAGACGGGCGCCAACGGCTATCGACCACCAGAGATTAAAAACTCAAATTTTAAAAAGGTTTTACTTCCCTCCTCCTTTCCTTCAACCTATCATTTCAAATTCAACCGCAAGATCTTTTTAAAATGACATCTTTGATTATTCTAACTCACTTCTATAATTTTAACACATCTAGCTGGAATGGAAATAGCTATAGGTGAGGGAGGAAAACCTGGCTAGCTACAAGAACTTCAGAACACAGTGTATCTAAAAAGGGCACTGAAGACTCATTTACAGTGCTTACATATTGATGCTGTAGTTTATGAAATGATGATTGTGGGACACTCCCACCCGTTATGGTTTAGTGGTCCCAGTTTCCGATTGCTCGGCTGGTCCGGAGCCGTTGCCACAACAATGGGTTCCACACGATGGCATGCCGAAAGCCATTTGCCACAGCATTTTCCTATTTCTGTAAACCTCATTCCCAAATCTCTGTTCCCAAGTGTGTGTGCATGTGTGTTTCGCCTAAAAAGGCTAAAACAAGCATCACCACGGCAGTTCCATTATCCCTGAGTTCATAACAAACCTGTGATTAAGGTATTACATGCGAGTGTATCAGAGATGCACTATGTCTAGTGGTTATTTATAACACTTGCTTGTGGTGTGGTAGAATGATACCAATCCAGTAAACAATCAACTTCATATGACTACAGAGGTTTGCTTACTATCACTAGTGTACCAATTGCACATTGGAATATTTATAAACATCAGGGCAATTAATAATTGAACAATCACTATAAGTCCGTTTACACATGCATAGTATCTTCATTGAAACCAATTGTTTAACAAGCCTACGATATCCGGAGAAGGTCCCCCCCCCCCCCCCACCGCCCCCGCGACACACACACAATTTCTCCTTTGCCAGATTTTCTAACCTTCCATTACCAAGACATGATATGAGTTTCACAAGCAAAGTGCAATGCAACATTTCCCCCTCGAGCATGCTATGGTTGAAACAAACTCGTAAACACTAATATCATGTTCACAAAACCATGGCCACCTGTGCCTATTTTAGTATGCGATTTATAATTGTAAACAGGGTATTTGACTGTGGCGATCATTTGCAATTCTCGTGTTTGATAATTGCCTTTCAGGTTATTTCTATTAGTCAACCAAATTTCAGTTTCAAATACAAAAATAAAATCATCGATCTAAATGCGAAGGTATAATTTTCTTTCCTTTCCGCCTTCGCTAAGCAAATGGTCGAATCGTCGATCTGTCAACATTGTCAAACCTATGTTTGAATAGTTTGAATCTGTCAAGAAATGTGAAACTCGGGATTTGCATAGTTTTAGCCTAGTCTAACAATGGAACATTGAGACATTGAATAGGAAGGAGTGCATGCATTGAGTATATAAATCTTCACGAATGAAACCTACTTTCATTATAAAATGGCTAATAATGCATTAGAGACTGCGAGACCTTATAGGTGCATGCACATCAAACTAGAGCAATAATGGCCTTGATATTAAAAAAAACAGTTTGTATGCATAACTATGCACATTATAAAGCCAAATTTACATTAGGGGCAAAAAGGCTCAATCATTGGACTTAATTTCGACTTCATTGCCATGTTTATGGGGGATATTCGGGGTAAGATGTAAACCCTATTAGAGCTTATATTTGCACTTGGCATGTGTCTTGTTATCATGCAGTAATATGAGTGCACGCATCTTAGGTAAAATTGCAATTGGATCGTATGAATTGTATTACCTTGTATGTTTGTCCTTAATAGAACAAACAGAAACATTCATTGATAATGATGATTTTAGTGATACTTTAGTAGATATATAAGCAAATTAGAAACTGATATTATGTAAGTAATAAATACCTTGTGTAGTTGATATTTGTTACTTCACTGTATTAGTGGATTCATAGAGCCAGTATTTTTGATACATAGAAAGAAAGCCCTACATTAAGATTATAACCTGGTTTTAGAAAAGTTCATTCTTTTTTATTTCTCAGGGGATGAACTGATGTACCTGGCCATGACAGATTTGCAGCATAATTTGTTTAACCTGTTTGACAAAAGAATGAAATTTATCATTTCTGAGTCTGTGCACTGACGTTGATGGGATCCATTTTTATGCGTTTAGGCGTAATGCATACATTTTCCACTCCTAGAAAATTTGTATAAAAGCAAATAGGACAGAGGCTATAGCAATTAAAGAGTTCTAATTCCTTCACTGGTAGCTTGTTTGTACTTAGAACAGCTTATTTTAATTATAATAGTTATCTTGTAACTTAAGAACATAATTCTGTGGATCCTAATTATCTAATATTTAGATATATAAGGGATTAGCTATATAATGAGGGCCTTCTAGAAAGCATGGGATGCCGAGACATCAAATGCGCACGTCCCTGCGCTAGCACCACCAAATATCGCTCAAATATGAAAATAACTCAAGGTTTATACATTCCCTCTCCTGAACAATAGCTTTGCAAATATCACAGCTAAATTGTACATTTTCAGGCGACCTGGCCCATAAATATACATGTTATATTTACTGAGCGCACCACAATGCAATGAAGGCGGGTTCGTAGCTTGTTGTAGCGAATAGTATTGTGTTGCCCCTCCTACCATTTATATCAATTTTGACCAGTGTCTATGCACACCGGATGAGAAGCCACTAAGCTTATCAGCACTACTGGCCGTGGAACAAGCAGGTCCAGACTCGCCACCAACCACTTCCTACTTCTCTCCTCTCCCTCTCTCTCTCTATCTGCCTCCTCCACCTCCTCTCTAGTCTTATCCTCGAGCAGAGCAGGCTAGCTGCATTTGTTAGGGTCCCATGCAGGCGGTTGTGGGGTTGGGACGCATTTTATGCGAGGCTCCCACGTCTTGTGTGTCAGAGCCAGAGAGAGGAGGAGGTGTAATGATTACATCGTGGATAGCTGGGATAAAGCACTTTCTCCTCCTCCATCTAACCCTCCATCAAGATGACAGATCCAGCGCTTTTGATACTCAAACCACTACCTACATTCCCATCTCCCGCGCCTTTCCATACCTATATTACTCCCTTTTAGTTGTCCCAGAAAGCCTGCTTATATACAAATAGCCACTGCTTCAAATATGCTTTCAATATCTCGCCCAACAGTCCATGCCCGATTCCTGCTTTTCGTACTACTCATCCTATGCCATTTACTATTCCTGTTATTATCCCATTATCCAAAAGCTGTTTGGAGATCTATATTGTTATGATCCCAACATACAGGCCAAATAAACATACCTCCAAAAATGTATATTCATGGAACATAGTTATTTCTCACAGTACTTTCATTATAACAAAATAGTGAAAAGAGTTTATAATTACCTGGTACATCAAATTCAGGAAGCATGCAGACCTAGAAGTCCTGCATTCGCATATTATAGAAATAGATTGCAGATGCAAGATATATTTTTATGATTAATTTGAATTATTAAATTGCCTGTGGCGAACACAGGGACCTTCAAAGACAATTTATTTCCCCCATTCTCCTTAATCATCATGAGGACCATTGGGGACTAAAGTAAACCTAAACTGTGATGAATCAATGTAAGTGTTTGTATGCATATGCCCTACTTTATTTCCCTACAGCCAAGTGGCTAAAGCATTAGACTTTCAAACTGGACAATGTGAGGTTGAGTCCCAAAGCAGCCAGCCTTTTTACATTTTCAAGTCATTTTATTTTTTAATTTCACATATTCATATCTGGTGCTCGGTTTTCTTTTAAATTCACACATATAGTTATTGGTGCAATTTCCTTTCGATTTGTTAAAGAATTAAGCGAGAAAAGTGAGTTAGATGGGGTTTGGGGACATATAGGTTCGCTGTAATAGCGGCATGGGTGGCGGTCGTAAGCTTGTGTTTATTTTCGGCGAAAATGGTTTTCGCAGCACGGGGCTTTGTTGGTTCTTTTATTTACCAAAGGCTGCCTTTAGAAAGATGGCCCGCCCTTTGAGCATCATCAAAGACTCATTCTTCCAAAATATCCCGATCTTTCTTCTACTGCTCGTGTGACCTGTATTCACTAATGTGCCTTTCTGAATTTCAAAAGGAATTGTGGCGAGCTGTTGTAAGTTTGATGCGCAACATAATTCATTATTATTAAAAGGATATTATTTTGTTTATTTGTTTAGAATTCCATGATCGATTATAGAATTGCCCAACATTTTATTGGGAGTATATCGTGGTTGGGAAATAAGATCAAAGGATTAGTTTTATCAAGGTTTACTTGGCGTCTGTCTAATTTCTGAGTTACAGCTCGTGCACATAAATCATTAGTATTAGTTCATATGAATAGAAGTATATGATGCAGAATCAATGAGCTTACCATACACTGCTTTTGTACACCTGGTATGGCATCCATGTTGGCACTTAATACAGCTGCAGGTGTCTTTCTTATCTCTCTATTTCCATCCTTTACCATAGAAAGGCATCTGTCCTTTTGTGTTCTCATTAATATTCAAGGATGTAGTATGGCCACTAAATATTCATAGCCTCGATTACCATAAAGGTTTATTTACCCCGATCTACACTGCCTAGTTAGGCTTGTCGGGAGGATTTATGGATATTGGAAAAAACATAAATCATTAGACATATTATATTGAGGATATATTAACCAAACGTGAATATATTGGTGCGCCTATATTTTGTATATTCCATGGTGATAATTTCATTTCATCTGGTAAGAAGCAGCATAAACGTGTATGTCTTCCTAAATTGGGCTTAATACCTTTCTTAATCAAATGTTAACTATTCACATTGCCATGAGATTTTCAACTCAAAATCCGACAGGACAACTAGGTACGCGTATCAATTACAACTAAAATAGAATGTCTGAATGCAAACGTGATCATCGATGTTCACAAGGCCACACTACTGATTCACTATTTTAATTTCAAAGGATGAACGATAGGTTATAGTTGGATACATATTTCTATAACAATTTAAATTGTAATATCTGTCCTTTTAGTTCCTGTATAGTTTACGGTTTATACTTTTCATAATAACAAATAGTGAAGTAATTAGCGATTTTAAACAGTGATTCCTAAGTCATTTAGATGTAGCCTCCCAAACAGGCTTCCCAGATGAATGTTTAGTAATTTTGAAACTGGGAGTGTTAAATGTTAAGAACATTTAATAAAAGAAATTGGTAAGCCTCCACTGAAACTGAATATCAAGATCAGATTAGAACGGTTAGTTTTCCTGTTAAACATCTACATCTCTTCGGCAGGAACATGATCACTGAGGGACAACCTGATACGGTAAATATAATCAACACGGAGCTGTTATTACCCTTGCATCAATCAACATTTCCCAATATCTCTTACTATCAAGTCACATACGCCAAATTAGGTACCAATATGTAGATGAACATCACATGCTTAGCAACCGAATTCTTCTTCCACAAGTAGAGGGAAATTATATAAAGTGATTTCCAATCAATTTGACGTGGATGGAAGCCAAGTCCGAGTGGTTGTGATAGACTAAGGGTTCCATCGATGCCTGCGATAGCGACGTTTATAGGGGTTCTGTCGATAACATGGGCTCTTTTCCACTCCCTCGCTCCCAATTTCCTATCCTCTTCATCTTCCTCATGAGATCATATGGGATTTTGTTGGGATCTGACATGCCGTTCGAGGGTTCAATAGGATTACTATTGCCTCTGTGGCTGGTCGTGCTTTCTTGGGACTCTAGCGAGTTAAGGATGCCATTAGTTGTCATTAATCTCTTTTCAGGTGCCATTGTAAAGTGCACATGCCAAATGTAAGTTTCAGCTGCTGTGACATCTTTCATACAGCAGCTAACTTTGCCGAATGTCTTACACAAAAGAAAAACATAATATTTTATATGATCCTATTTGTAATGATAGAATCCCAATTTCTTATTTGGTACTTTTATTGAGCCAATCGTCTGTAGAATGACTATTCAAGTATAGACAGGAATGGACATTGTACAATGAATGTTACAATTAATGGAGGTCATTTACATATCGAGATAATGGCCTCACGGGCAATATTTCAATACAGAACAACCATGGTCTTCCGCCCACTGCTGTGTCTAGCTACACAATGTCGGAAGGAATCATATTCTTCATTTCTTTCCTCACAGCATTATAATATGTTGTTTCATACGACTATGTACATATAACATATGCATACATGTACAATGCTTAACCAGAAATTAAAAACTCAAAAGTGTGTTCCTGTAATGGGACATCAAAGGGTTGGATTGAAGCATTCTTTCACCGTTTTCTCATTTTTCCTTAGATAAAGACATGGCATCGCCCAGTTTATCATTGCGATGCGTATGATTGGCAATAAATCGTTGTTTATGAACATGTTACCGACTTGAAGTGAGGGCGGTCCGAACAATGTCTTCATTCAGATGTTCCCTCTCAGCGAGGCACAGTATTAACGAGGGCGCATCGCATCATTTTAATATTGATATACGACGGTCATTATCACACATCGAATGGTCGGTTGGGTTATTAATTAATGGCCTGGAATTGTACCTAATCTGTCGCACGCGATGAAGAGCGAACTGTGTGCATGCAATCTTCTCCCGTTAGCTGGCTGTAAAGGCACTGATTAACCGATTCCTATCTCAGCCCTTTCTTAATCTATTTGATATATATTATGTATACAAATAAGAACATAACATTATGCGGGCACCTTAATAAGGGCATCGTCAGTTTGTGTTGGTATCAGGCCTAGACCCTACTACTACTACTACTACTGTATGTGGTCGCTGAGATTCATCTAATTTAAAAGCGAATTGAAGCAATGCAGTAAAGAGTCCCACGCTGCCAATTGATACAGGAAATAATCCGTTTCTAATTAAAACATTGAAAAGAAAATAATTGATAAAATGACAGCAGAATGACTGTAGTGGAAGAGATCGATTATGGGCAGTGACGAGTGGGAGACGATTAGAGAAGGAGGATGGTTTGCAAAGAAGAAGATTCTGACGTAGGATTTATTGAAATATTGAGAAGAAGGGACGTTATAATGGACAGCAGAAGGTGAGAGGAGTAGTTCATGATGTCACGTTATAGGTACCTACTAGAAGCATTAGGGACATGTTAGAAATACCACTCATGGGTATGAATTAAAATGTTATGGACGTGTTGAGATCAAGAAGGAAAGATGTGCATGTGTAGTATTGCAATCAGCTATAGAAAGAACATAAAATTTGAAAGATGATCGCATCATGTTATAGTGGTACATATGTGTGGGGGGTCGGAATTTTATGTCAATACAAATTAAGATTATCTATGTAATAATAATTCAGTCTAGCTTGGCAGCCTCTCAGATAAGACACGAATGGTATTCAGTGATTAGACTCCTACTGCGTTAATGGCTTTCCCGGCCCTGGAGTAGGCGTTCTAATGAGATTATAATGGCATTTTGCGGTTTGGAGCGAGAGGCTTTCCCTCAGTTTGGAGAGACTCTCTCGACTCTGAGCCTAGGCTCACTTCATTACCTGGACCCTGGACTCCAAAACTGAGTATTAATTAGGTCATGTGTGAACACCACTATACCGACCTTGCGAGCAGGGCAAGGTAAGAAAGAGCTCAAGAATTGGGAAATGAAGAGGTGCTCATGGATGAGGTTGATGAGTTGGAGCAATAAGGAGGGAGGGGGTGGGGGCAGAAGGGCAGAAGGAGATCCTAAGATAAATTGTTTCTGCAGGTGGAAGCGACATGACGCATTCAGATCCTGGCAAACCTGTCATCAGGCCGAGCGCAGCCCAAAATTATAATAGAAAATGAAGGGCTTTGGCGAACAGAAGTGGACTGTAAAATGAGCAACTCTTTCCTTTATAAGAGGGGATCCAAAGGAGCAACCATAAAAGATTCCGCCCATAGATACCCCTGGGATCGGTCCCATATGGGACCCCAGACACAGCCTGGCTCGTAGATGCTAGCACTTTGTGTTGCCCCACAAGCGGTAATACCCTGGGCATTGAATCGCATAATTCCATTTGCCTATCGCTTACTCAATCTGTGAGGGTCCGTCCGTCCGTGTGCTCTAATTGTGCTGCCTCTTAGCGATTGTGTAATCGATCCTGATAATGAGGATCCGCCTCTTCACGTGCTATACTGGGGAAGGGGAGAATGATACCGCTCATGGGTCTAAATCTTCTCCGGTCGCCCTTAGCGTTCCCCCGAGGGAGAACTCACGGGAGAAGGCCAGTGTGAATAGGCTGCCCCTGGGTTCGGGCCTATCAGCATTTGTATGCAGGGGTAACAGTCTCGGGCAAGGGGAGGTTTATGTATAAAGCTTTGGTATAGCAGGAAAGTATTATGTATGAAAGCCCAAACATATCGTAGAGAATACCAAATAAGTTTGTAGAAAGACGTTGCTTAGGCAATAGGATGAAGTGCTTGACAGGATCTAAGAGTAAGCATTTTTGGAAGGAGCAAGGCTTCCAGATATGTAAAAGAAAAAAACATGGCTACTATCGATAAAATAATTTGAGACGTTGTTGTTATGCTACTGGGAGGCCTGCTATTCAGATTCCAAGTTTCAGGATGTGAAAGAAACCGGACCCTCAACGAATTTACTCTCGAATCCAAGGCAAACCTCACGTCAAAACACTTTCCGAATATCAGTTTTAAACTGGAGGCAAGTAGATGCTTAAGTCGATAGTTTTTGCTAGAGGTAGTCTTGATTTGTTAGTGTTAGAATATCACGTATCAGGGAAAGTCGATTGCCTAGACACCCCTGACAGTCACGGTCTTCATATCCGATAGCAATTTATATTCCAAGGGAGTAAAGGTTTCCTTTTAGGTGAAAATACATTATTTTTTAATTTAAGACAAAGGTCAGGACAAACATTAAGGGGCTCATAAATATTTAGTAATTTCAAATAATGGTTCGCTGCCAGGTCACCATTCTAGCTTGACTTTGATATAAGAAAAAAAAGTAATACAGCATGGCCTTAGAAACGACTCACTGCACAAAGTTGACCAGCGGAGTAAGTTAATTGTGCTAATGTTTCCTGATCACATCTAAACAATTGAATAGGTTCATGAATAGTTAGGACCTTCTATGAGCGATTCACTGCAAGGTCACCATTCCAGCCTGATTTTGATAAGTAGAAAAAAAGAGTAATACAGCTGGGCCTTAGAGACGGCTCGCTGCACAAAGTTGGCCAGCGAAGTAAGTTAATTGTACTAATGCTTCTAAAAGATTGAATGTGATCTTGAATAGTTAGGACCATCCATGAACGATTTGCTGCAAGGTCATCATTCCAGCCTGATTTTGATAAGAGAAATAACAAGGAAAATAGCTGGGCCTTAGAACTGCCTCATTGCGCAAGTGATTTAAGTTGATTTCTACTGATTTTGATATAAGACAAAAGAAACTAATACGACTGGGCCTTAGAAGCTGCTCACTGCACATATTTGGCCAGTGCAGTTGGTTAATTGTGCTAATGTTTCCTGATTTCATCTAGACCTTGAGGAAAACAGCAACAGTATCTTATCTTTGTGTAATGGGCAACTTCCGTAGTGATATAACTTAACAGCCTCTTGCCTCCTTCTATTCTCACTTCACCGTCTCTCGAGTGAGTCACACTTGATGATTGTCTGGCACCTTTAGTATCTAAGCAGTGAGTGGTGATGGTAAAGGGAAAACTAGTATCTGGCGCAGCGTGGAAAGTGTAGGTACTTTACACTCTAGCGTGCACTATGGACCTCATGTTATCTTGATGATTGGTGTAAACAGTGTGCCAGAGTACAGAGATACTACGCATGCTCTCTATTGCCACTCCGGGTACCAAGTGCTCTCAACCACCTCGTAATCTCGTTATAGATACAGACAAATACTCCCACAGCCTTCCTTAAGTGTCAGAGCCATTTTTTTCTTCTTTAATGCCATTTGTACTGAGTGTAAGGAAATGTATCGCACCAGCACTTTCATAAAATGTGTTTTACTGTCTAATATAGTGTGATACAAGATGAGATTCAATATGTTTGCGACGTGTCACAAGGTAGAGTCCAGACGCCTATTTTATTGTCTCAACCGAGGACAGGTTTAGAAGAGCGAATATGAAAGAAAATAAACTCACTGGCACTTGATGATCGCCTTTACAAGTGTAGTTCAGAGGGGAATATGGCCTCTCATCTATGTTTATTGTGTAGACATTCTCACTCTATTCTTTATAACATCCAAGCCCCAGCACCAATGCCTAGAGACAGAGGTATTATACTATGGTGAAGATGTCCAACAAAAGCAGACTTCATCCAAAGTACACAGGGTCTTGCTCTTGGCCTTTACCCCTGTCCAAGTGCAGTCATCTAGAAAAGAGAAACTGTTACCTACCAAGAATAACATGAACTTCAGCTTAGGGATAGATACTAGTTCCCCATAGAGAGCTTTTAGTCTTAACCATCATCGCATGTATATAGCTCCTAAATCTTGAGAATAACTGGAATGCGTCTAGATTTTCTGGATTTTTAAAAAGGGTTTCTTGATGAGTTACTTTAAAATCATGATAGGTATTTCAACACCTCGTTTGTTTTGAATTATGATGTTGTTGTGCGCATTCAACCTATTATATTGTATTCAGTTATGATTGGACAGCTGATATATGGTACCGTTCCACAAATTCTATTCGTAGATGTTTCCCTCATTATGGGAGTGACTAATACGATAAATCATCTGAACGCTGAAACTAGGCATAGCATGGAATTCTGATGGAATTTCTCCTCTGCATGTTTGATTCATTTTCGTTGGTCATAGTTTAATAACTCCGCTTTCGGTTGGATGATTGATGTCTTTTGCAGTGGACTTCCATCAGCCATACCACATGTACTTGAAGGGTATGGATTTTAACACCTTGAGTTTCGAAATTTCAAGATTGAAAATCTTTAATCTCAAAGAGGAAACATTTTTTGCTGCCTGACATCCAACATACAACCGATACGTGGCTCATCATTTGAACTTACGTTGTTGCATCAACCTGAAATATAAGAAAGAATATTCGGTGTCAGTGTCAGCCTCTGATCGAATGCTGGCATATCTAAGGTTCTCTGGACGATAGGTGAAAGGAAAACTTCAAGCAGAAATCTAGAAGGTACCTTGCGGGGGAAATACTGGAGAATTCGCCCATCACTTCACCTTACCAAAGAACCTTGCCTTCTTTCATGTTGCTGCTGAGTTTCCCGGGACCTTGTGTTTCTCCCTCCCCATCAACATACATATGTACAGACAGTTTTCCGCCCGGGTGGACCTGTGACGTCACTGCAGGGCTAACGAACCTTGATCTTAAATACCAGTTGCCTGAGGGTAGGAATGGGTAGCAGTCCACTGCCAAGTACACCCATTGGCAAAACAGACAACCAGGGTATAGGGGAAAGAGCAATAAGAATGGACCTATCAGAAATTGTTAGGTTTCACGATGTTTGTACAGCGTTATTAGGTTAAGGTTGCGAAGGTCTGCATTCGCTCATTATTTATTTTCGGTTACTTTATTCCTTAGCATTTTAAAATTGGGCATCCAAGCCCTCAGAAAAATCTGAGACAGGAACTTGATCAACGGACAGGAGTCCATTTGCAATGAGTTGCAATGAGGTACAAATGTGTAGTAACTTTATTTATTCAAGTGCTTCTAACATTGTACGACCGCTGATGCCAGTCAGCTGAAAGTCCCTAATTGTGAATCTGTTCTCGCCAAGAGTGATGGGCATGGCATAGCTGCAAGTGTTCCGTCTTGACTAGTTCACCTTCAAGTCGGATACACATGTGCGCAATGTTTGATTATTTTGTTGGTTCCTTCAGATAGGATACACATGTTGCAAACCCTGCTGTGATATGTAAATAAAAACTTATAATTCATTGATATATATGAATATATCTTAATCCAGGAGAACCAACTAGACCATCTCCATTACCTTTGATTTGAAGCACATTTTTCATCAGAAACTCAAATAGTGAAGGATTCCATCCCAACCACGTTTGAACCCTGAATTGTCAAACTATGTTTCCTGTAGAAGCCACTGTAATCAGATGAACCTAACTCCAAGGCAAAGAAGTGAAATCAGGAACATTAATCTTCACATTGAACCCAGAAGTGTTGGCAAGTAATCTACCAAAGGCACTTACATGCAAGTGGTCTATCACCACCGTTCTATAGGAAACAGATCCAAGACATGGAAGGTCACAAACATAGTAAATTCCTCTGCCAAATTGTAAGTAACCTCAGGTCCCGCACCTCGGGCTATGAATGGTGCATTCAAACGAGAACATTGAAATTGTGGCTTTTTTCCTGGGAGCTCAACTGTTGCCTTGAAGAAGCTTACTCAGCAATAAAATTATGGAGGATGGAAACACTGGTCGTAGGAAGGTACCTATGTCTTTTTAAATAACATGAAATCGTCTTTTACAGCTCGTTTATATTAAATTGATCACCTCTAAATTCTTCTAAAAAGGGAAAATAATATACCCTTGTGAGAGTTTCCAGAGAGTTGTTATCGCTCTAAAATGACAACCAAATCCACTAACTTATTCCACTATGCCGTCTAAGGGTCAAATGGAAATATGAGATGTACTTATGTCTTGGCAAAACAAAACATGTATATATGATATGGACATCAAGCGAACTATTCACTGGAGAAATTGCCTGCACAAATTCCACAGGACACAGGTACCAGTAAATATTTTATGCAACGAAAAAACCCAACCAAGCATCAATCTTGAGTGAGCTGAAGATTGGCTTTCTACCCTTATTCACTGTGAAGTGTTGATGGTGACGTGAGCTGTGTAGGGTGATGTATTCGGGTTGTGTTGTGAGAGCGAAGCTCAGTGACGGACTAGAAAGAGAGCGTGAGAGTGGGAGAGAGAGTGGGAGAATTATGGGAGACCGGGACATCAACTAGTAACCCAGTGTAGTTATAGGTTTAACGTATAATCTCCTTTGCACAATGTTAACAAGACCTAATTATATATTACATGGTTCAGCATAGGAACTACACAGGTATTTAGACTCCTGCGTCAATGTGCATCAACCATCTGCCCAGAGAAGAACCAGGTATAACTCACGTTATGACACATGCTGTATTTGTATTTGTGTATTATATATTTGTCCCGTCCTCAGTATAAACACACTGCAAGTCTGATAGCATCGACTCTTGTTGTTGTACCCGCGTATACATGTCTTTCTAAATCAGGGTCTGGCTGACGCCAATGTATGTACTTGAGTCAGTCTCGAGGTAGACTATGCCTTAACAAAGAAAAACAAAGTTTCAAGTATTGTAGGAAGTAGAGCAGATTTCCTGATATTAACCTATAGATAAAAAGCGTATCCTTTAACATGGCCGATGCCGACTTTTTAGCATAACTTTGTCTGCTCATACAGCTGGTCTTTCCCTTAGTGCCAGTGGGGAGGGAGGAGGTCAAATATAGCACCCACACCAGGATTCGAACCCACCACATGTCTCATAGCTCTATTCCAAAATCAGCCCTTTAGACCGCTCAGCATATCCCGATTTCTCATTTAATTTTGTTATATGGCCTAGGCTGCTCACGGCAGGCCATACTTCACTTTTCCAAAGCTGTGTTTACATGAGGTAAATAGTGACATACCCACATAAAACTATATATAAAAATTCCTGTCAGAAATACAAGCCTCAATTCTGGACAAAATATTAATCATATTTTATTTACAAAATATCTGCCAATATAAATAAAGGAATGACTTGTCTGTCAGAATTATTACTTCCTGGGGACCCAGCGATCATTTAAAAACGCTTTGATCACCCAGTGGTCGTACCACTGAATGGAGGTGATACAATGCACTGCGAACATACACAGCTTGCCCTCCTCTTGTTTACGGGAGGTCAGCGCTCCACCAACTGTAAATAACCCTCTCATTTCGTAGTCAGTTTGACCGTCTCATCTTCCCATCACTGAAAAGGGGATTTTTTCAAGGTTGGCTCTGGCCAAACTCAAATGATAAGGCTCTGCTCCCTCGGCATGAAGGCTATGTTCAGCATTGATGCTTCAATGCACTGAGGCGTTCTAAGCATTTACCAGCGAAAAAAGCTTTTAGATGAACGATTTTAGTGAGTGAGGAAATTAGACTATAGAATATAGGGTAATATAGCCAGCACTTTCTGTCTTTCAAGAAGGTGCGTCAGATATAGGATATAGTCGATCCCTTTTTTATCACTTTTATTTTATTTTTTTATAAAAAACAAGTTTATATTCTCCAAAATTGGACATGTTGTGAATTAACATTAGGCTATTGCAGAACGCGATCACAAGCATCAATAATTATAAAAGTTGATGTTGTATTTCCAAATATCAGATAGATATCATGAGAAATGTATGTCTAAGGTGAAGCTTATTTCAATTTCTAAATATTATATTATTCTCGCATGTTCTAAAGGATAGTGCTATGCCGCTCATTTAGTATCATACCCAAACCACTCCGAATATCTTTCTAAATATGAGTAAAAATGCCAATGAGGATTACAGTATGCCCTTCATCCCATGTTTAACCACGACCTCTCGATAAAACATGCTTGCGTTAAATCCATCAGACAAATGTTATACTTTTTGAAGCATGTCTCTTAAGTACGTACATGCTAAAATAGATAGGGAATTAATAAAAAATACATTCCATGCATTTTATACCCAGTCAGAATTGCTTTGAGCCGTGTAAATCATACCCAGTATTTCACTTTCTGAATATTATGGAGGTTTTTTCAGCAAACCTCTTGATCATCCAATCGTTCTGTTAGAAGTGAGCGAGTGTTTTTCTTATCCATCCTTGCTATTACCTCTCTTGAAACACTCTCAAGTTCAAGTACCACAGGAGGGGAACATATGGCAGGGTTTTCGTCCTTCACTTATCAGAGGGTGCGCATTAAACAACTGAAGGAGAAGCTGAATCTTCCCGGGGAAAACATTTCTGATCAATACTGTTCAATAAACCATACAACCAGCGTCCCTCCTCCGTTTTCAAATTGGCTCGAAAAAAAAATAATACCAACTGGCCAGGCCCGGTTCAAACGTGTTTACGTCAGTGAGCGCTAAAAAGTTATTTTCCCTGAGTTGAAGAATGAAAAAAATGCATTCAGTGTTTGACTCCTCACCTTCTTGAGCGAGAAGAAAGTGCAATTGGGAGAAGTAAGAACAGATGTTACTGATCTTAGAATGGGACGTCGGATTCTCACCCTCCCTGGGTTTCCATTGGGAAAATAGTCCTCCAGCAATCACAACAACTCCAGACAACACCCAGGGTTTTACCTGTGCATGAGTTCCTGCTCGTTGATTCATGCAAACACTGTAAATATGGTCCTTGATATATGTTTATATACACTGTAAATATTGGGAGCATAACCGGGTGGTTACCATCAAGTTATCAGTTCAATTTTTTGGTCCTTTTCATCTCAGCAACTTTGTATAACTCTTATGACATAATACTAATTTATCACTCAAGAAATGTGTTTTTCGGTCGGTTCAATGTCCTTTATCCCCTCTCTATGCTATTAGACCATGTTTTTATACGTCTATTTATCTATCGTGAAATGCAGTATGATCATGGAGTAAAAAGATGTGAATTAAGTAGAGGGAGATGAAAAGAAAGATTCTATCTCCACTAGCAGCACTCTCTCTCTCTCTCTCTCTTCCCCCGCCGTCTCGCTCCTCTTCAAGCCAGCCTCCACTTCAAGTGAAACCTTTTGCCGAACCAGGTGTGTAGAGGCTCGTACCATGATGTTCTAAACATCCTCTGATCGCTGCAGGGTGCCCACTCCAGTGAGAACTCCGGTAACCTATCGGATAAGATGGAGGCTGTCTTATGATAGCTGACATGACAGCTGGGGGCTGGGGTGGAGGTGGAGAGTGAGAGTAAGCCCTGATGGTGGTGGGTGGGTGGGAAGAGGAAGAAGCAGGAGGAGGAGAAGGAGAAGTATGTGTAGTAGTAGGCTTACCTGCCTCAATTCCTCCTGGAGCTGCTGGAAGGGGACTGAGGAGAGGGGTCGGGAAGTATACTGAGAGCAACATAGCCTGATAATAAGGTGGCATGAATGATAGCCTTTCAAGTATCATATCTAAAGAGATCTATTGCGATGACTGCAAATGCAGTTGAATGATTCAAGAAGCACTGTTTCTTGGAATGTTTGACCTGTGAGTGACCGTTTTTAAGTCACTAGCTAGGTCGTTCAAGTACCTGGTATGTGGGAAGTACTGTTGGAATGAGGTACCTCGAAAGGCGAAAAAAACGAAAGAAAGTCACTTTAGTAAAGAAACAAAGGACTTGGGAGTTGGGCATCAAATGACTCGAAGTAACTCGGTGTAACATCGACCCTGCTGTTGGCATTTTGGGGCCAGACCTCCTCCAAGTGGCTGTTTCACAAATGCGTCAGCATCTGTTAACCTTCTGCCGTTCTGTTTATACTCGTATTTACATTGCCACTCGGTAGAAAAAAAACTCCCACCCCGATGGGAAAATTGCCTGTCTAGCCCCGGTCTCCTCGTAGGTTTGGATAGAGTGGCTTTCTACCATCTTCTCACCAGTCTGTAATGAAGACATGTTCCCTTTGATTTCTCGTCATGGGAAGCAGGGGTATCTAAGTACAGCACCCACATATATTTCCTCTCCACTAATAAGCAAACAACACAATACCGACGTCAGAATAGTTACTTTCTTGGGAGAAGCACATTTTCCTGTCTTGAAATCCCTTACCGAGAAGCTGGCAGCCACAAGGCATATTTGTGTGATTGAGTTGCAATGTTTCGCTAAAGCTTAAGTGGTGTTACTTTAACCATCGGAGCAACCCATGTAGGTCGTTTCACTAGAGATAAGACCTGCTGAGCTGCTCAATGTACAAAAGAGCTTCCAACGGTGAGCGACAGATTGGATTTTGATATCCTGTTACTTGATAGTCTGGCCCTAGCATGGGGGGAAGTAGCAAGCAAGAATAGGGGCACCCCAGATCTGAGGAGAATGCCCCAGGTAAAGCTATCAATCAGCTGGCTTTGAGGTCATCGCACTGATAGAAATCAGCCCACCTTTGCCCCATTTCTAAACTATCAGTCTGGAGGTTTGGTCGAGGGGAGAGATTGGATGGTTGAACTAAATAGAAAAGAGTTACAAATGGATAAAGAATCCCCTGATTAGAAAGCCCCCAGCCGACTACCTGGCAAATTGAAATGTGTGGCGCCCATCAGGGTAAGAATACCACTATTCAGTGTCAAATTCATTTGATTTATGGAGTCTGGTGTAGAGCGGGTAAAAATACCCTGCGAGATAAGAGTAAGGGATTGCCTTTACACTTGCGCTAATAAATCACCTATATTTACATAACTTTATCTCTTGTGCCAGGGAAATAATATATAAGGGCTTTCTTCACGTGTTTAAGGGTAGGTTTTCAATAAATGTATCAATCCAGATAAAGGAACGTATAGTTCACATAGACGGCGTTGGTTGCTCTTTTGCGATAGAGCAAATATTACTGAGTTACCGAGTAATATTACTGCGTCAGCCTTTTCTTATTCTCGACAACCGCCCTAATGAAGGACGGCGTCTCCTGTAGAGAAAATTCATTTCTTTCTTTGTTTACACTCTTTCTCAATTGCCAGAAAAGCCTTAGGCCATAGCAGCAAGGGCGATATTCTGTCGGTAAGCCTCTCTCAACCCTATTCCTATTTCCTATCACTCTCAATCACTTTCTTCCTCCTTTATTTCCCCATCCCCCATTCGCATGGGCAGTCTCTGGGTTAAATGGGCTCTCTCTCCTCGGGCTGGTTTTGATGAGCATACTCTAAACGCTCCGCCTCAGCCTTTGCTTGGCACTCATACAAACAAGCCATTGCTTCTAAGTGTGTAACATACAAACAAACACTTGGAGAACTCACAATTGTTTAATGTACAATACTTAAGGGAGACTCAGAATCGCACGCTGAATAAGTAAACTATAGTTACGGACAGTGTATATAGATTGCTAGGAGGCAATTTTAACTTCGACACCAGTGGGTGATTTTCTCAACAGTCGTCTTAATGCAGCGTTTAAGCCTTCCGCGTTACAGAGGCAAAACAGAACCTCCGGCACTGCACGAGGTTATGCATTCACCGACTGCACATTGCGAAATTGAATCCCAGCAATTAGCTAAAGGGCATTTCTCTAATATCTAGGATGCGCTGGATTAGTGAGAATGTTACAAATGTGGTACTAGAGATTCCGATTTAGCTACACGATGCCAGCACTAATTGTCATTGAAGCTGCATTCTCAGCTGGCAACGATCGAAAACTAAACATGTTCTACCTTTTTTCGTTTGTTGCCTAGCCCACTGATAGTCATTTGACCAGGATTGTGGATGATTTCGCTTAGTTTCTTTTGCTGTAGGGCTTCATATAAGTCCATTTTTAAAATTCGGTGGGGCTTTGCTGTGGTGGTCTCATTTATTATCGCTCACAGTAGCCATTTTTCTTTCGGCCAATTCGAGTTGAATTGTTTGTTTAAACATATGATAGAAGCAGAACATTGATAGCCCAGTCCTATCAGTCATGAAGGGAATAAATTTGTATTTTGTTTGTTGTAATAGCTGAGAATGCAGTTTCCATTTATAAAGACACAGAAGCACAATTATTCCACTATAAGATCAAAATATTAGAAAAAAAGCTCCGCAACACAAACCATGGAGGCAAGGAAGATTATTACAAAGGCTAGGATAAACGGAATAGAGCTGGTGTCTTATGCGAGATCGGATTAGATGGGTAGCATGAGCTTTAGAACAGGAATAGTGCTGTATGTTACTTGAAAAAGATAACATGTGAACCATGATTGGTAAAAATAGCTATAATTATGTATTCTATATGAAATCAGAACTTTGGAGACAGATTATACATTTCTCCTACATAGTGAATTTTAGAGTGTAGTGTACTTCATGAACATATATTCAATAAATGGGCAAAAAAGCCCCCCCCCCCCCCCCACACACACACACACCCTCCAAATGTGAGAACGAAACATCTAGATAAGGGAAGAGCAACAGAATTTATCGCAGCTCAAGCTTCCTTTTGGAGCTTGAGGTATTTCTTGACTTCCTGAACAGAAATCCGGAATCGCACCATCATAAAGTTCGAGGCCCGGCTGATCCCTTTGTTGAATTGTAGTCAGTTCTAAATCAACTGGGGCATCAAAGCCGCTTCCAATGGAGTTATTCGTCAAGACAAAAATAAATAGACATTCTATTTTTACCTGCTTGGATAGTTTGAAATGGTTAAAGGAGCTACGTATCCCATTAGTAATGTAAAATGTCTATACACCTTAAAAGCTGTTAAATTAACAGGCTCTTCACTTTCCTGTTCTGCTCCAAATCTATATATAATTTGGCAACGCATGAAAATAATCCCCATTGTGGTTATGCGTATTTTTGTAAAGAATTTAAATGTACAAGGTCAAAAAAGGTTTAAAAAGAATAAAATTATATCGTATATATAAGTAGCCATGTCTGAATGAGGGTCTCCTATCACAGATGTTTCGATGAAACAGTTGATGAAGAGCTATATTCTCAAGTTATCATCTTCTCAAGACCAATACTTAATCCAATATATAGGGCAGTCGGTATCTGCAGAACATCGTAGGTGAATCTTTCCCCCTGATAGCGCAAGTATATCAATTATATTGAACGTCACGATCTTCTAAATCGCCTAAAACAAATCAAGTAGAAAAGAATAATATAATCTTTGGGCTTATGCAGGATTTGTTATTCTCACAAATTACAATTAGTTATATGTATAGATATAAAAAAAAGTCGAATGGACCTAATGGATTAACCAGTACAATCGTCCACAATCAATCAACATTAAGGCAACATAATAAAATTCAGGCTGGGCTCAAATTCCTTAGTTACATAATTTGGGAAATTGAACTAAAATAAGAGCAATTTCGAATCCCATTCTTCAAAATGTAATATCAACTGTTACTACCTACTCAAGTTGGGTATCAAATTAAAGGGTATACATTTATTTCAATGGAATGTTCTGTGTGAAAAGAATTGTCATGGCAACAGTTATAAATCTGGTTTGTATATAATATAAATCAGTTTGAATAATACATTATCATAGCATTATGGGGTTGCATATTTATAATATAAAGGGTAACCTTTCAGTTCTGAGACTGAGTGTCTCTAAATGTAAAATAAATGTTTACCACGAATTCAAAAGGTTCGATGACCAGGGTTAACTTAGTTGCATGCTAATATGCTAACCCAATTCCCTGCTTATAGACACATTTATGAAATGTCTAGTGTCTTCAAGTGTGTAACTATGGTTACCAGCCATCAATTTCATAAAAAGAAATGCATTTATAGACCTGCTAATTATCACACAATACAGACACATGCGTCTGCAGTATATTAGGCCAATTCCACCAATTTGACAACATTTGGCCCCCAACCGTGGAAAGTGATGAAATGGGCTTAAATCAAATTAATTACTATTAATTTGATAATTTTTTTTGATTGGATGGTTGTACCAACCTGCGGAACCACATTTTTGGCATTTTTGGTCCAATTTTATTTTTATTTTTTTTTCAAAATCCCATTTTGGGGCCAAAAATCATTTTTTTTAAACTGCTATTAGTCCATGGAATTGTTGAATTTCTAAATAATCTTCGAATTTGAACATTATTTTTTATATGTTGTGATAGTAGGTTACGTGAACATGATCTGTGTAAAAAAAAAATGCAAAAAAAATATTTTTTTGCCAAAAACCATCAAAAACCAATTTTTTTTTGTGTGGGGCACCCCCCATGTCGTGTGCCGTCACGCAGTGTGCCTAAGGTGGAATAAAAAAATAAAAAATATATATATCTATCAAATTATTATGAATAATGATAAAATGCATGGGATTATATATGTAAAAACATTAAATGTATTTATTTGAGTTTTTCTTGGATCATAGCAGAGAAATAACATGGTGGCAAAAGGTGGTGGGTCCCAGAGTTCATGTCGTGTGCCGTCACGCATATTTTAGGGTATTTAGAGCTTTATAAGGCATAAATTTAATAATAAACTTTAAATTTGACATCTATTATTGACATTGCTTGGTACCAATCTATGTAGCTTGAAACCCATGATTTCCGAGTTGTTTTTACATGATTCTTAAGGCAAAATGCTTTAAAAATGTGCCGTCACGTTGTGTCGTGTGCCGTCACGTTGTGTCGTGTGACGTCACGTTTGCCGTCACATAATGTCAGAAATTATATCTCTAACATAATAATATACACAATATTTGAACCTTTATCCTTGAAGATTTTGCCTCTAAATACTTAAACAGAACAGGAACAATTGATACAAGTATTCGAATCAACTTGAAAAAGTAAACAAGGGTAATAAATGATATATATATTCCAAATATAATGAATAATAAAATTTGTATTGGCAGAGGGTCAATGACCTGTCACCCTTACCGCTGCCATTATGATTACCATCACTGAATGGTTATTTGGCTGTAACTTTTCTTCTAGTTAGAATATTTTCACAAACTAAAAACTGTTATCATCCTAATGTCGAGACCTATCAAGTACAAAATAGTTCAATATATTATGGGCATATTTGTTTTATTTATTTCTAATTCAAATCCCCATTTATGTAGAAATATGTACCATTATTCGTCATGCTATTTTGGGCATATTTTTCATATTTGGGATCTATTTTTCGACCCCCCTGTAAAAATATTACTAATAATCAGAATGGTTCCAAACTTAGCAGTTAAATGCGCATATATATAAGGTTGATAGAAAATAACAAATCAACTTATGAATGTAAAAATTATTTTTGGGTACTCAGAGGGTGTCTAGGGGCCCAAATGTTGTCAAATTGGTGGAAATGGCCATTAATGGTCTCGTTGAGCTCATGTGATCTGTGAACGGGTGATTGCAACGACGCATATGTATGTACACATATTATGTGTATTTTTTTGTAGCTCGTGTTCAATTGAGTTCTTCGTATCCGGTCTATGTGGGTTGCTCATCAGCAAAACGGCTTTTAAAATACATGGAGTTCTCAGAAATATCTGCAATCATAACATCAACAATGACTCATATCTTCAAGGCACTTCTCCTGTATGTCCAGTGTAATATGCTTTGTATGGATGGCCTTAGTGCCTGTCAGATCAGAAAGATCCTATATAATACTCAGTGCACTCTTTCCGATAAATCTAAACACGAAAGTCTTAAAGGCAATAATGGTGAATACACTTGCTGCATGAACGACTTATGACAGACAACCATTCTTATCAAGCATGTGTGTGGCACGATTGTGGCATGCATTTAGGTGCGCCCATTCTACAAGCTTTGTCAAATAGAAACCTTGTTATTTTAGGCAGGTGTTATGAATGAACACAAGATGTTATCTTGATGACGCCACCAGAGATATTGTCCAGACACCCTGGTTTTACATACGTCGGCTGAGTTTATGCAGTATGTACATAATCTGCGATGACTAACTCACATGCAACTGCATAAAGATTAGCCGAATCATTCACTACCTTGCCTATAATTTACGTGTATGAGTGGGATGCTACACATAATAACAATTGATGTTGAAATAGTGAGGTAAACCATAACACCGTGACACAGTGCAGTATCACTTGAATTCTAAAGGGAAGGCCACCTAGAAACCTGACTCAACATTCATGCTAAACTCAGTGTTCCATATGAAACATTTATGTCAAAAGTGCATTTGGGGCCATTGATTCCTGACATATGTATCAACTGCATGATACAAATACACCATGGATTTCCCCCTTATAAATAGCGCCTATCAGATTATGAAATCAGGCTCATTCAACGCCACATAATTCAAAGGTTCTTTCTGAAAATTGATGAGTGTGGTTTGACCGGGAGAAATGGGTTATCGGAGACTCTGCATCAGAGTCATCGTGGTGGCATCTTGAATCATAATTATCATGATTATCATAACATATGTCCCTTAAGCCGCAGGTACGTCAGTGAAGTACCGATCAGAGCAGCAGCCTACCTGCATGGGTCATGGCACCAGAAAATGTGCAATTCTTTCACTAATCCTCTTAGATAACCCAAATTCAAAACTTCAAAATACTGTCCAACATTATCAACGTTTTTTTAATCAAGGAAACATAGAATATAATTAGATACACCTAGTATATTGTCACATATATATCATTATCAGCCTAATTTAGCCGAATTGACTATAATGTGTAGAGCTGCTGATTGTACATTTTGCTTCTTACGCCCTGGCCCACCAATGTGGTGGGCCAGGAAAGCTCACCGCAGCCGTAGTTCGTATATATACAAGTGTGAAACATGTGGTATGTTGTCGGATATGAAGCGAGGGTCATGTACTGACCCTGCACCACCCAATGCTCACACCCTCGGGCCACATACGATTTCCACAAATGCAAATGATGCAAATATTCCTTCATTTGACATATAACATTTACTGCATATATATATATATATATATATATATATATATATATATATATATATATATATATATTGAATTTGTATTTCCATTTTCAAACATACAGCAGAGCAAGCAGATCTTCCAGAAAGCCCAATCAAAATAAACGAACACTTAGTTTACTCTAATTCATCTAGATTATATATTCTTGAGGTTTGAACTATTGCTGAAAATGAATAAGATAGTGCGAGATAATGATAAATCGAGATGATGAATAAAGGCTTGACTTTGCAAGTCTGTCAGGCTTTGGGTTGTTTTTTAGTTCATCATTGAACAAAAATGAGAGGAATTTTGAATCTCATCCTTCAAAATTTAATATCAGCTGTTACAGCTCAATATGACAGGTTGATGGTTAATTATCCATTAGGAATGAAAGAAGTCGTGCTGAATCGATTTGACATTCTATTATGAAATTGCTCTTCTTCAGATAATGATTAAAGATCTATTTTATGATCGTAGATGATTTAGTAATAAATGAGTTACATTATCGATTACATATTATAGCCTGGGATATTGAAGTTCCTGGAAAGCAGATCACAACAACTTAACTTATCAGAAAGTTCTCACAGATGTTATAGCCACTGCCCATAATGGATCAATATATATATAAGTCAATATATGACTTTAGATGGCTGTATAAGTAGCATGTACAAATGAGCATAAGCAGTAAATTGCATCCCAAGGGACCTATATGACTCCAGGGATGTGCATCAAGACTTAAAACATTCTATCAGTTGTAGGCATCACCTTACCAATGTACATTTAATCAATAATAAGTGGAGAGAAAAATACGGCAGTAGTAGTTGTACGTGATACTAGGGCCACGCTAATCACAAAAGGACTGACCAAAAGGCAAATAATAACAACAGTATGGGGAACAATGAGTAGACAGCGATATCAGGCAAAAGTTTTTATTGCTGCCTTTATTGTATAGCCAATAATGGAGTATGCTGGATTGTGGTAACTTCTTTTTGCCAATCAATGTTTATATTACCACCTGTTTGGGAATTTGATATCTTGTGGTTTGGGAAGAAGATACTTGTCCTTCTCTTGTTATCCAAACCTCTCCAATATAGATATCAGTAATCGCAGACTTCAGCTGCGACAGTATAAGAACATGATTTTAATATCTATACACGTCTTCGTTCGACAAGTGCTTCTTTCGGTTTAATTGGATTATTTGTTAACGAATAGTTAAATGGAAAGGATGTAACAACAATTTTTAATGAATTGCCTTTTACAAACCAGTGTAATTTGTACACGGTAGAGGACGTCGTATTTATACATCGAATGTTACTTCAACACTACAAGTTTGTAGGTTACATGATCATAGGGGCGAGGCAGGTACAGATGGACATTAATTAATATTGTTGTTTCGATCCTGCCGTATTTTTCTCTCCACTTCTGATACTGCAGGTCATTGAAACATCTACCTGAGCAAACTAACTTTGTGCAAGCTATCAAAAAAAAATGGTGTCGACAGATCTATTATTTAATTGGTTGATATCGATATCAAAGTATACCAATGTACCCGTATAATGATATAGGTATACCAATGTGCCCGTATAATGATATAGTACCACTTATCATGTATGTATACACACGTTCTAGAGAAGGATTGAGGGCTATATGTACGCCGAATGGTACAATAAGGGTTCGTTAAAACGAAGGGAGATGTTTCTGCTGTATCCATAAAACAGGGATCAATGACCGTATTAACTGTTATTACATTGAATAGCAACCTCTTCAATGCCCTTTTCCAGCTAGGCTCAGAGTTGAGAGAGTCCCTCCAAACTGAGGGAAAGCCTCTCGCTCCGAACCGCACCATGAAATCCCATTAATCGCATTATTATGTCTACCCCAGGGCCAGGAAATCCAATAGCGCAGTAGGCATCCAATCACTGACATACCGTCAATTCTTATCTGATCTGGGAGGCTGCGAGCCTAGACTGTTTTCAAAATTCATCTGCTGAAAAGGATTTCAAAGGATGCTTGTTTTTTCGGAGCGAGCGATTTTAAATACAGCAGTTTAGATAGGGTTGGTCACGTTTGTGTTGTGATCATATTTAGGGCAGCTTTTTTGATTTAGTGATATTGTGCTGAAGTCCAAGACCTTTCTATGTACGAGCATACCGTGAACTGAGACCAAAATATGTCTGATAATATTCTATCAGAAAGTCTAATCTAATAGCACAAGCAGCTGCCACTCTGTAGGAACCCATTTAAATAATTGGGGCTACATGTTTCCAGATGGTGTGTATTGTTGTCAGGTGCTTGATGCACAAAATGAGACCAACCCACATAGAACATGAAAGCTCTCAACGGTCGCTCAGTTTTCTGGGTTGTATGATAAATAAAGGTTTGACAATGGCGGTTCCGGTGGGAGATATCATTTGAATCTATAACCTATTAAACATTATGAAACAGAAAGTATAATAGATGACACCTCCCAAGGCACAAATCTATGTGACTAGAATGTGTTGCCTACACACGAAGAAGAGTATCGCAAACACTTTGCTGACATTGCAGTTCTATAAATGAATTAAATGTAATTAATAACTTGCAGGGTGTGTCATTCAGAGATGCGTTGCAGGAATGTGAGACCATGTACATGAGATATGATACATACATAACTAAGTAAAAATGAAAGCCCAGGAAATGTGTTGATAAGTTTCTGATTATCTAATGTCCAATAATCTGATACAGCTGTATTTATTCAGCTCTACAAACTGTTTATTACTCTGATGTGTGCAATGAATACTTAAAACTATTTTATTAAACGCCATATTGCTTCTTTCCTTTCACCATTATATATAAATAATCAATTATAGATAAACAACGATGTAGAAGGATAATTGCAACTACGTTGTGAAAGACGACAACAAACATATGAACAAAAGAAAATGACTTATCGTACTAGCAATCTAACGTTCAAATCAAACGCTTTCTCACTTGATAACGCATGTGTATCCCTTAAAAATATTCAACAATGAGATGTAAGCCCTCAGAAAAGCTAAGCTTTATTTTATCTCGCCCTGGGTACAATGTATAGATTCCTGTCAAGATGGAGTGTATTGAGATCTCGAGATATGCAAGGGACAATGGGTTACTGATTGTGAATTACGTAGACACATCGTTAAGGAAAGAATTATACTGGGATGTCTCCAGCTATGTTCCTTAACAAAAACATCAGATTTAAGGTCATTGCCCCTGCTTATTTCACAGCGTACTATTGCAAATGGATACAATGGGGGAATTGCATGTCCACCATCTTGAATCTCGATTGGCAAGGAATTATGGGAGTTGTATGCCAGTGTAAAAGCCATGGAAAACATGTTATGTTTGGCATGGAATATTTAACAGTGATCAATCACATGTAAATAGCCATGTGTTTTGCATGTTTCCATAAACAAGACTTCATCTTTCCCATCGTGCATTTGGTTTTAAGAGATCATTTTACACAGGCTATGATGTAGGTGAAAAGATCCTTACATTTTACAATAAAAATCTTGATGAAGAATTGTAGGTCAGTTTTTAATTGAATCCATCCCAGCATGCACTGTAATAGACAAGAGCAGTGAGACATGCAAATTCCCCTATTGTGAGCTATTAGGGTAATCCGCTGCAGGGATATGTTTGGAAATTATACGCACAGATGGCTCAGCAATTACATGTTTTATCACTAGATAAATGCAAAACAAAACTGCAACTACCTCCCCACAACAAAGATGTACATAATCATATCCTGTTACATATTTACATTTCTGACGTTTAAAACTCTACATACATACATGATCTAACACTGGCACATTAAAATTATGCACATAATAAATATGAAGTGTCGGTGGGATTATCAATCATATATAATGTCGGCCACTAGTTTAGTTGTTGTCAACTGCAGGAATTGAACTACATAACCAAATCCATAGTCAAACAATCTTCATTTAAATTTAATTGACTCTTTATAACAGAAGAAGTGTTATAGGCTTTGTTCCAGGGGAAGGGGCTGGACAGTTTAGGTGCGATTCCTTATTGGATCGGAGAAAGCTCTGAGATTAGGGGTGGCTAGCGGAAAGCACAATACCACAAACATAGTCCCTTTGTTTCTGAGTTGATTTATTCATCAATCTATCCAATTATACTAAACCTGTTCATTTCCCGGGTATTAGTAATGCATATTATTATGTAGCAGCACTATGCGTACTATTGCTTGGAAGGATCTAAATGCTACTCGTCTCTCACCCCTCATGCCCTTGACCTTCAGGATGCAACCCTGTTTTACACCTTCCACTGTGGGGATATAGACAGTGGATGAAGTACTGTGCGGTTGTTCGTACACTTTTTATGACAACCAATGAAGCAGAATGGGGCACGAAGTGTTCTTCCATCAAAATGAATCTCATCTCCTTTCTTCACGCCTGGTAATAATGGTGAAGAAGATCATATTTATTTGATGGTTCATTTTCTTGTCTGAGTTATGCGTGACATCCGAAATTGAATATAGTTGATCAATATCTCCTGATGAATCTCCCCATCTTAGTACATCGTTCGGGTTGAAGATCTGCAATAGATTTTCCTTTTTCAATATTCCCTTTTTTTCTTTTTTTCTACAAATAAAACAATGATGTGTATTATATTGACTTTGAATGCGAAGCAAACTTTTAGGTATATGCGGCTTAACTCTTTCCCTGGCCTTCAGAAGCTTTCTCAGATTGATAACTAAAAGCTTCAACAACAAAAGTAGTCCAGTGATGAATTTTCCAGACAGATGAACTCTATCTATCACTATGACCTATGGGCCACTTGCTATTTCTGAGGGAGTCCCTGTCTTCTTCTTCCTTTACTACTTCTGTAACTTAGCTTTCTGTTTATCTCACTTCTAGAAGTAGAAGAAAACCAAACTTATGTTGGCAGAGAGAGAAGCCTCACTCATCACGTGCTCCTATTCCCACTAAGGAGACGCTCGATTTCCTATTGTGGATGGGAAAAAGATAAATGAAGCAAAAAGCTTACCCAATAGGTTCTGTTATTGGAGATAGAAATCGGACAACTTTAGCTTGCTTTTTGTATTGAGTAGTTGTGGAGTATTTGCTCTATGCTTGGAGCATTTGCGATATATGCTCTGTGGCGTTTGGGAGTTTCTCCCACTACAGATGGTTTCGATGGGGTCCCAAGCTGGCAGTACAACTATGGTTCTTCTGGGGGTCGACAAAATAGGCACTTTGTGGGGGGAGAGAGGCTTTGGTCCAGTGTTGTGTATGGGAGTGTATCCACCCTTCAATAATGCCACAAAGCCTCAAGTCTATTTAGTGTTTCTATCGATGAAAACAATACTTTATAAACCAGGGTATGTTCTGTGTCAATTTAATATCTAGGACAGACACAGGTGACAGAGAAATACATGCAGCATGGCACATGCATATGATGTGAGATGTTTATAAGTAAGGGTGAAACGCGATAGATGTAAGAGCAATTAGGCTGTGGGAATTATATCTCTCTGGCGAACAATGAAACATCGCATATGTATGTGGCCAATAGAGCGAACAACATATGCTGGAGGTAATGTCCTATTATACTGCTCATCGAATGTTAGCGAGTGATAAGAACTGGAACAAATATCAGGCGAATAACTATCTAATAGATCAAACATTTCTGTAAGAACAACTGCTAAAGTTTCCACCACAGCTTTCTTAAGCGAATAATCTTATTGTTTCATCTAATGAATTTTTGATGATCTTGTATTGACGTTATCATCAGAATAATACATATCTAGAGAAGATAAGTATCTACAATGTCTATGTGAAGAACTAGCTCAATCCCACCAGACACAAAGTCTGATTTCTTTATTGTGGTATGTAGACAGGTCGGTATTAACTCTAGTCTGAACCAGTGGGAGTCTGGATTAAGAAATCATAGCCCCACACCCACACCCACACCCACCCCTGCCAACAATCTTTAGGAAATGATCTCCTATACGGTAATCGGTAATGGCTGATCCGCTAAAGGCAATGCGGCAAAATGATAAACATCGTGCACATATTAGTCCTTTTCTCAATGGAAAATAGTCATTTACCTTGCACCAATACAAAAGCGTTGCAGCAGAAGTCTGCTAATCTACTTGCAGCTTTGGATCTATGGTGCGACAAAGATTGCAATTTAAGCAGATCCTGTGGAAGTGAACAATAAGAAAACATTGAATGTTTGTCGTAGGAATATTGGGTTAGACCGAGGGAGAGGAGCTGGGTAGTAGATGTTGTAGCAGAGAGCTCGAGGCGCTATTTTGATTGCTGATAAATCAAAAAGCATGTCAATAATCCCTTCACGCGCCTACCATACGAGGCAAGCCTAGCCAAGGAGAAGAAGAGGAAAGGAGTCAGGAACCGTCCTTCTGCGCAAATTATAATACTCGCTTTTTCATTAAAAAAAATTGGCAAACTTGAGAACAAGAGAATCATCATCCATTGACTAAAGTTGCCCTGCCTCTGGCAACATTTACAATATCCAGCCACTAAATGCCGAATATCAATAGGATATTGAATCAGAAAGGACACATTTTAGGGACTTCTGGATATTATTAGTCCCTACCCTTAGGCATCGCTCCTTTTGTAATGATCTTCATTTCTCAGGCATTTGTGAGTATTTGCATTCAAGGACATGTTGGAGGCGTCTAAATGTATTAAATGAGACCTTCCCGTTCAGAATTAGATATTTAGATTCTCGATACGGGCCAGGAATCTATATTTAGCGATATATTATAAAACGTTAAACATTTAACCAACTATTGCCTTTTAGCTGTAAAATATGAACGTCTCACGGTATGCAATTAACTTGATTCACATCCCCTATGATTCATTACCTATCACTTGACACAAAGTGTTGTTTTCATATCAATTCCAGCAACCCACGATAGAAACCAATATTCAGCTGGAATGACTCAGGTATTGAAATGCGTTTGAGAAAACTAATTCATTATTTCTACATACTTACACCTCCACTGAGCCCTCGGATTCCCTCGGTATTCAAGTTAAGAATCGAGTACATGGGCGAAAGCAAGAAACCCTAAGAAGATTATGTACTCTGAACTTAGCCAAGGCCGCATAAGTCTATTGTGATCACTCTTGGCATACTCGTGCCCATGTGTGTGCGTGGCCTTGAGGGATATGAGCGATTGAGCATATTACACTGCATAGACCACCCAAGCTCCCTCGAGTATATTAATGTGTATTAATGCTTTCTACTTAAACACAACGAGAATATGATCTTACAAGCTCCCCTTTTGATTTTTAACCATTTCAAGGAGTTGTAGTGATTACGACGCGGGGTATTAAACCTCAAGTGTATAAGAGTTTCGCGCAAAGAAGGAGATTCAATGAGAGAAGGGGAGTGAAGAGAGAGAGCGAGAGAGAGAGTGTGTGTGAAGGTCCCAGACCGTACTGCAGGGGAATCTAAGGCATTAAATTGCCAGCTGTGGCAGAGAGAGACTTCCCCGTACTGATGGTCCCCACGGTGAATCATGAGCCTCAGCCTTTGGATCTTGGTTGAGGTGTATAAAAGAGATATATATTTCGACTCTTTTTTTCGTATTCATACTCATGGATAGCTTATCGTGGTTTGTGATAAGGCCAATGATATGTGATGATATCATATCGGACCAGCCAAAACAGCTATATAGGAGGTCTCCACAGTTGAAAAGAACTCTTGGATGTCAGCATGTAGGTGGGTTATCCTGTCATATGTATACATTTATTTAATGCTAGAAACCACCTCTCATAAACAATAAGATTGCAAAGGTGACATAAAATATGGATTCAAAATGATTTGTCATTGCTTTGCTCCGGGTGTAAATACCTAGCATTATTAAACAATTCCTGAGCTAAAGACCAACACGTCTGAGAAATAATAATAACCTGACATGACAAGTTGAGTTCAAATGAGTAACTAAAAAATAGAAGACAACTAAACCCTATACCAAGCCCTCGTCCTCCCACACTACTACGACTCCTTCTCTCGGTTCTACTTCACTTTGCCAGGTTCTTGTATGAAGCACCCCCTACTCTGCATAATGACGTAGCCTGAGCAGCTTGCAGTTCGCCTACAGACCGCAGCAAGAACCATGGCGCTGGGATCAACGTCTCATCAACATCTGAGGCAGTGTGTGGAGGAGGGGGGCTGAGTTGACGGGGCCTACTACAGCAGCACCGGGAGAATATACCCAGTATCGCCGCCACCACCACCGGCTAAGCTTCGTCAGGGAAACCCTAACGGCCGAGCTTGCCAGCAAGGGCAGGCTGGAGGCCGACCTATAACTGCCACTTGGATATCTCGATTAATTCCCTTTTGATATACTATTGTTCATTCAGAGCGGACTCATGGATTAATTGAGTGACAAGTGGTGTCTTGTTTCCACGTGTGCTAACGCAAAGGGGGATATTGTGTGGACGGTTTTTAACGCCCTGAATCAAGGGCCTCTCCAAAATGGCTTCACCGTGCAACACATCCCAGAGTCCGGCAGCGTAAGAATGTCGGGGCCTATGGGGTGATTCGGTGAACTCTCCTTCTCTCTCCTTCTCCCCCTCACCACCATGCCCGGTTCGCCGGACGATGTTGAACAGAGTCAGTGGCAGTCTTTACCGGCTGCTACTGTTGTTGCCTCCGAGGATTTGTTGCACCAAATCTCAGAGTCTATGTTGGTTGTCTCATCGTACGGCACTGAGAACATTGTCAAGCATTTTGTTGTTGCACCTAATACTGATAATAGCATCTTTGTCACCGACGAGGAGGAAGACTGTGATTGCTACCCAAACGCTGGAGGTTTGCCCTATTACTATCTAGATCAGGATACTATTCCTTATCTGGCGTTATCAGAAAGTACAGGACCTCCAGAGGGAGAATCTCAGGCAGTATCACATCTAAAGAGCCCAGCTTCCCCTCAAAACCAGCAGCAGGACTATCGTAATATTGGGAGCTTTTGCCAAACGGGAATTATTACTGGGACAGGTTCAGAAACCTACAAGCAACCCACCCAAGGAGGCCCGTACCACTATTTCTCTGCTGTACATAGGTCTTCTTCTTCTTGTTCTTCTTCACAGCCTCACAGCCCCAGCGAGGAAACATATACATGAGTGAGCAGGCATATGGAGATACAGCAAAAAAGAAAAAGAGAAAGAAAAGTATGCCTCCCCGTTCTTAATAATTGTCGGTAATCTTTACTTGACTGTTTCGGTGACTTTTTTAATTTGTTGCTGTGTTGGTACTGTAAAGGGATATTTAGAAAGAAACGAAGAATAATATCCCATTTAACATCTTATACTGGGATATTTTCTTAACCTAAATTGTGTTGTTATTTTGGGGGACCTTTTCCCTTGGTCACCATTTAGACAGGAGTGCAAATCACCACTGTAGAGAGAAAAGTCCCTCTCTGTGTTGTACGCCTCCTATTGTTAAAGTCGGTCCCGAACGTGGAGGGGGAAGAGGATTGGTCGAGGAGGAGAGGCAAGAATCTCTTTTCCCCATTGCAGATAGCAGAGGCAATTGCTGTACGAGGCCTCGTGAAAGTCTGTGCCATCGGGTTGACCAGCAGCAGCTGCAGCTACTGAAGAGATTGCCGAGGAGCAGAAGCAGTTTCAGAAGCTGGAGTAGGCTCTTCTTCCAGCACCAAAGCAGATGCAATTGAGCAGAAGCCCTGCAAGTTGCAGATGCACAGCATCAGCACTGGTTTTCCTGCAGCCGCTGCAATGCTTGGTTTGAAGGCTGACAAGTAGCAAGAGCAGCACCAGCATTTAAGGCAAACCAGTCGCGGGCAGCCCATCGGCTGACTGCAGATATTGGTGGGTGGATTCTCTACCATCATTAAGCGCCAACAATATCTCTCTCTTCTCTCTACCATCTCCACAACCAACAAACAATACCACCAGTCTGACAGACCGACCATTAATAGGACCCGAATTATTAACTAGTGATGTGTGTTTGTGTGTGTTATGTTCTATAGAATTTTACATGTGATTAGCGATGATAGACGTTTACTTCCATATCATCACTGAAAGGATACTTTATGCATTCAGGGACAAGTGATATATAGACAAGTCTATGTTGATAATTTGCTTTTTTGAATATATATACATATATTTCACCAGGATTTAACGGATACAAATTGCCTTTTTAAACAAAGGCTGGGATATTCGGAAACGGACTGCTGCCAACTATTAAGCAACCAACATCATTGACAGCAAAGAGAAACTGCCCTGGTTAGGAACTGTTGTATTAACTAGGGAACTTTTTTATTTCACTGAAAAAATATTTTGCCTCCAAACTTCGGTAAAAATGCGAAGACGTTGACGGAGGTAGCCGTTCAAACGAAGCGATTACTTCAGAAGATTAGCAGATAACAGTCGTTATATTCTACAACAACTTGTTTTGCTCCATCTTGTAAAACATTTTTTTATCGTTCAAACTGGGGTAAAAATGATTTTGGCAAATTGAAATGTTTTTAGGACAAAAAAGATAAATAATCTTGACTATTGTTTTTATATGCATGGAACACCCATAGTTTCAGAGTCTGTAAAGATTAGAAACTAGTGGCAAAACGTAAAGAAGAGCACACCACCATTGAAGAAGAACACACGAGTGGTATTGTAATACACACACGCACACTATAAGACAAAAAAAGCACTTGTGGAGAACATCAGCTTAAAACATTGTGTATTTGTGTAGATTTTGAGAAGAAAAATGAAAAAGAAAATTTTAAAACGCGGAACACCAAGTGAAATGTGAGTCAAATTTGTGCTGCGTGGCTAGGAAGATAATAATAAAGTCTTGCAAGAAAAAGAAAACAAACAAGATTAATGTCCCCCAGTCCGATATGTTGCATTCATTCTGGCGCCTCTTGACGAAAAAAGGAGGCTGTCAAAGACAAGTTGTTGCTATGGCTTTGATGCCGAGTATTTGCTGTAGAGTCAGCGTTACATGTAAGAATAATCAAGGTTTGGGATACAGCAGTTACGGATCCACTCCAATAGGCGAGCGTGACTCAGCACCACTGAATTGTACAAGCGGTCAAAAGCTACTTCCACTACCTATACATCTGTATCACAGTGGCTTTTCTGAGCAGTTCCACAACGTATAGGGAGTTCAGGGGCGTTAAACTTCATCTGGGTAAAAAAGGAAGAAGTTGAGAAAAAATTGCTATAGTCCCAAATCGGTGGGTTTGCCCTGAGACACAGATGCGATAAAGAAAGTCAATATCTGGACGTCAGGTCTTTCTAACCACCACAGAAATTATATTCAAGTTATAAAATCAAACTAGTGCAGCGCGCAGCACATTTCCAGGTGTTTTGCTATTGTTGGAAGAAACCCCAGGAGATTGTCAAAGAAGAAGAGAGAAATCACTTTTCTGTCTCCTCCGGCCTTCTCACGCAGAGGCCTGGATTTGTTGGGCTGCAGCCGTACCGTAGCATCGTAGCGTTTCACTCTACAGCCTGAGTGCTGAGGTGATTACGTGCAAAGATCTGTCAGCAAAAATACGTACGGAATCCATCTTCCCCCTCAAAAAGTAAATTTTCCCATCGCAGGACAACCAACTCCATGTAGTTAACACCTTTTTGTGATAAGAAAGGAAACAAGAAAATCATAAGGAAACAGAAAAACAAGAAGAAAAAAGGAGAAGAAGAAGAAATGAACCCAGAAGAAAAAATACTACAAAAAGCTCGAAATAATCTTCATCAGTAACAAAAGGAACAAGAAAATTCCTAACGTCAGAAAAAGAACAACAAAAGTAATATCTACGAAAGACATCTTACGTGAAGTGGGAACACATTTTTGGACAAAAAAAAACAAAAAGCTAACCTTAGAATCTGATTCTAACTCTCGAGGTGTATCGGGCATATATGTGTGTCTGTAGTTTCTTGTGGCAGTCAAGGTCTATCGCAGGTCGTCATCCTTTAGTCGAAAAATCATTGAGTTTCAAAAGGAATCCAAGTCGAATAGAGGATAGGAATTCAAACTTACCTCTCCGATATCTTCCTCAAACATTGTCTAAAAATCGTGGTAGGTTTACGAGTACATACTACCTACGCCTGGTCCTCATCGAGCGCAAAACGTTTTGGTGACTTGACACACGTTGTTATTCATTCTTTGCTGAAACGAGCTTTTATGCCATCTCGCATAATTGCTTCTAAAGGAACACTCTAATACTAAGTCCTTCATCATTGATTTGAAAGGAGGAAGAGAAGAAAAGGCGTTCAAATCAACGTTACCTGTACCATCAGTTTCAGAAAAGAAAAACTACCTTATCCTTGCAAGTAAACGACTTGCAAGCTCCAAGAGATCGGAGAAAGAAAATAAAAAAGGTCAAAAAAGGAAAGGGACGATCAACTACTAATTGTACGAGACCGTCTCTATCGCAACATCATCATAACAACTATGAAGTCAGCCTAACAGTTAAAACTTCGTGGAAATCCAGGAACAGCGAAATAGAACGAAGTAGCTAAGAACACAACGACGAAAAAGAAATCAAACTCTCCCTGCACAGCGGACGATTAATATTCCAATTAATACGTCAGCTTCAGAAGAGACAGGAGAAAAGATGGATATATTACAACCTCTTCTCATCCTATTGGTCCTCGTTGACTCTCTCTTTATCCTATCCGAAGCCAAAGGCGGTACAAGCCGTCGAAGATCTGGGTAAGTACCTATTCATGTAGATTATTAACAAATAATTATAAATATGTGTAATAATTATTCTAATATAGCATTATTTTATACATTGTAATGAGAATCGAAATAAGGTAAATATAGAGACTGACATCTAACATTTCCCAAGAAAATCTCAATAGGTGTAAGCATCTGTTGACTATCGAATTGTGTTAATCATTACACTTTAAATTAAGGGTTATGAATCACGTATACACTTTTACTTTATAATTCAAACCGTTTTAACCATGTCTATTATGCAATTAATATCATCTCCTTCTTCCCTGTCGCGTCCTCAACCCTGATACAACCTTTTCACTTTATATTTATGCATCCAACTTGTGACTTACCTTCCCAATTTCATCATTTACTGATGCTAAGTGTAAAATAATACAAATATGCATAGTCCAAGTTTCCATTCATCTTCATTTCAGTTCCCTGCCATTCCTGTTGACCTTAAAGTGTATCTATAATCATTCTTACTTGACTATTACACGTATACAAATCTTTATTCACTAAGGAGCATCTGTCACCCAGATTTCATTGGTTCTAGGGAGATTATCACACATACTTGTGACAAAGAAGATAGCTTGTTTGATAGATCGTTGTTGAAATAGACCAATAATTTGATATCAATGTTCTCAATGGGTTCTATAATATGTAACTAGCATTATCTAGACGCTTATTAGACCCCATAGTTGACAACCGCTGGGAAGACTACGTCGGTGATACTTGGTACATTCTACATGCCTCTGGGACCATTGGTAGGGAAAAAAGCGTCCTTCTCCTCCTCCTTCTTCTTCTATCTCGGCAGTTCATTCCTCGCTCAAAACATCCCCATACTTATGTGAGAGCAATAAATGTCAGGCTTACATTCATCTTGGCTCCTTCAGGCCACCCTTGTTTATATCAACTAGATGTACCTATCCACAACCTTTAGCTGTTGCAAGTCAAGCTTGTTTGCCCGTGTGCTATACCAGTTTGGAAGGATCCAGATCTGAATATGGAGGAAAACTTCGATATTTTCCCAATATTTAATTAAAAATGCGCCAGGCCCCCGACCATGTAACTTCAAAGAAAGAGAGGTCTACGTGGGGACTTTTACATATGGATGTCCGGGTGTTGAAATTATCAATTATCTATTTGGGTGGAGCTCCCCTCAATTGAAAACAACTGGGGTATGATAATTTCATTTGTTGAGAAGATGGATGGCAAGAGCACCTGTCTACCCAGTCAACAGTCTCGAACTTTGACGAAAATTGGTTGTTCAATCTTACATACATCGTCCTTGAAGACGTTCCCCCACTGGCTAAGAAAGTAATTATGTTTTGATATAGAACACCGGAAGGTATTAAAAAATATTATTGTTACCAGACGAGACATAAAACATTTTAGATGTTTCAGTGGAGTCGATGAAGTCACTGTATTTCTTCATTAACAGAATAATATCCAAGATACAACTAACATATATGTTTATTCTATTTCAACAGTATCTCAATTCGGCACCAATTTGTTTTAGATCGTATATGAAAGAGAAATAATAATGAAAAAATAGGGCTCCGTCGATATAAAGAATATTTCTTCAGAAGCTGGTCACAGTGCCTCTATTGATTCAATTAATCAGATGAATAGCACACGTCAATGTGAAAAATGCATTGTGGCGTATGCAGTGGAATCGAGCTCCGATTTTTTTCTTACTGAGTCTCCTTCTGTGCATACTTATATGCTGCCCAATACCTCCCTCCAGTACCTCCCCCCCCCCCACAACTACCCACCCACCTACCTACAGGTCTACTTACCTACCTATACCTCACTACCTAAACCTATATATGACAGGATTAATCAGCTAATATTGGAACAGAAAGATGAAGCCGTTAGTGTAGCTTCTTATAAGCTCAGCTCCCGAGGCCTGCGAGTGTGGGTCAGGTGAAGAAGCAGTGGGTAGACTGGCAAGAGGTAGTAGTAGTCTAACTCTGTTGACGCTGCGAATTAGTCTGCGGGAAAACAAGGCTAGCGCACAGCATATATGCTTCATTTAAGGGTCATTCTCACTACGCTTATAGTACTCAGAGTGGCCAGCCCAGGAAATAGCAGCACAATGGATCCAGGGCACTGGCCAATGTGTTACCATTCCACCGCATAATGACTATTACGATGGCTGTGCGATGGCTATTGTCAAGCACTTCTCAACTCAACAGAGAGCGTTGTCACAAAATCTGGCCGAGTCAATATGTAGCAATACAACTTCTTTCTATATAATTCCCGCTCAAGAAACGACTGGAAATGAGTAAATTATTTATTTTTCTGATAAGGATCTTGGACGACGGGGGGTGTACATGTATGCTACTGAATCTAACTGTCTCGGCTGGTGTTTAAGCACGTAAAGTGAGAGGCGATTGGGATAAGAGTCAATAGGCCCTGGCTGCCTCCAGCGCTAAGCTGTGCGTTAAACAGGGTCTAACAATAGATTATTGATCAGCCCGGGAGAGATTAGCGACTTAAGGAAATAGGATCGGCGGGCAGAATAACCGATATCATCCGAGCACCTCAAAGAAATGGAACAACTCATAATGAAAAAGGAGTGGGGAGGAAGTCCGGAAAGGGGGACGAACACGGAGCGTAGTAGAAGGGAGTAAGGAAAGGAGGGTGGGGAAATTATGAAAAATGAGGAGAGTAGAGGAAAGGGGAGTATAGGGGTAAGCACGTAGGGAAGAAAAATGGGAGGTTAAGGTACTGAATTACAAAGGATCAACAGAGAAGGCAGAATAGGAAACAGCCAGAGAAACAGTTAATGAAAGCAGAAAGGGAGAAGGAGGCCAATGGTCCTCGGTCCGACAGAAATGAGGGTGCGGATATGGAAGTGGCAAGGCATGGGTGGTTGGAACCAATCCCTTTTTTCTACTGTTGCTTCCTTGGGCAACAATAATGCTTGTAACAGAATAGAGTGGGTACAGACAGATGAAAGATTAAATCTCTCTCTCTCTCGAAATTTCCTCTCCATTTACATGCACCAGATTTGTGTGGGTTGTAAGAACGTGATTGTGAAGACGTTATTGCAAGGCCCTCCATCAATAGACAAAGCTGGCTGCAACGTTAATGCCACGAATAAAAGATCTCACTTAATGATTTATTAGATGACAGAGTTAGTAATGGATTTTCTGGATCAGTGTTCACAGCAGAGAGGTTTCGTGTTTGGGCTTCATACCTCGACATAAACCTAGAGCTCTGTTTTGGGGCAATATGACCGAGTAAAGATAAGATAATTAACGATAACATCCGATGCATGGTTAGTATCGTTATCATGCAAATGCACATTTTCTCTCTATTATTGACTGTAGCTCTCTGTCTAAATTTGCTGAAACAAATCATTAAGGAATCATATATTAGACACGCAGACTCATTTAATAATTCATGGCGTAGTTTATGTATTATTGAGTGCATGGTGTTCGCACACAAGTCCAGCCCACGCAGACAATAGATTAATGAGCCTAGGCATTTCTCCTCCTTTAAAACAGGACAAAGGCTTGCAGTGACAAGGGGTGGGGGAGGAGATTTCTGGATAAAATCAAGGCTTTTTCTATACTAAGTGACACATCAGTGTGAGGACGGATGGAATGGTATTGAAAATGAACATCAGGTGGGAATGTTTCCCTTGGTAATGATAGGAAGGATGAAAAACAGTAGCCTGTCAGCTAATACTGTCCAGATTATTTGCATTCTCATTGATGCTGAGTAGGTCCGACTTTTCTGGCCGTTTTTATCCTATCCATGTTGGCTAATAGAGACCGAGGCAACTGCCCACCAATTATGTTTTTGTGGCACCACTGAAGTGGGCTCATTCACTTCCCAATACCGGTTTGGTGATACAGTACTTCTAATACACACCAAAGCTGGCCATGTTTTATTCAAAACTGTCACTTATTAAAGTGGATGCTTTGAATAGCTAGCTCTGCGTGCCTATGAACAAATAATTCTGATTGTTTGATTTGAAGATCGTTTTCAAATGAGGTAAAATGAATTGGCTTAGCTGCCGCGGAGGAAGCCGAAAAACACTTATGATTACTAGATCAATTATAAGGTAAGCGGTGTAGCATTTCAATGTAGGCTTTAGATCCGTCATTGTCATATATAGTGTGGGAGAGAAGAAGTCGGAGAGATCAGGCAAAATGAAACCCAATACTACTGTGGCAGTGGGGCAACCATACAAATACCTATCACCTGCTAGATAATCAGACTCCCGACTTCTGTATGGAAGGCTAGGCTGAGCAGAACCGGCGAAGACTAGAAAAACCAAAGCACTCAGGAGAAAATCATTAAACTCGAAGCACTTGAGGTTAAACGCTCTTTTTTCCATGTATTTTCTTCCTTTCCACCACTCTCTAATACTGACAATAGATGAAAGGAGATTCTGGGAAACTGCACGTGGGCCTTCAAAGAATGCTTGCCAAAGAATTTTATTCAAAAAGTCTTTTAGAATTACGAAGCTGATATTTAAAATCTTGATTTTTCTCCCTGAGCTTTTACATAAATGCTTTCCACATGGCTTAAGGCAATTTGGAATGTTGATGTTAAATGTACACATTTAAAGGTCTTTGGCTATGATCCTTTTCAAGAGATGATCAACCTCCTTAGGCAGATCTACATTCAATATACATTCCTCTTGGCTTTGAAATGAATATGTAGAGCCGGTGCACAGCTTGAGGTACGGCATCATATACATCCCGCTCGCAGCATGTCCCAGTCCAACTCGCATTCATGCTATTGATATGAAAAACGGCCTGGATGGGAAAAAGCCACGAGAAAATATGGCTATTCTTGGGTGAGTGCGAGCTAAATATGCAATCATATGAGCTGCTCCATGTCTGAAGCCATAGGATAAAGTAGGGGCAGCAGGAGGAGATGGGTGCTTCATAAACGCTGGACCATTGCAGTCTCATTCCAAGCAATAATGTGCTTTCTCTGACCCAGATTCCCACCACACATAAACAGTGTGGATATTGTCCAAACATGATTGTTCTTTCCCTCCCTCCACCTGTCCTGCTTTCTGCCCAGAACCCATATATGTTCCCAGCATAAGGGTGGATTCCAGCGCAGCCTAAATTGAAATCATTTGGTACCTGACAATACCTGCATTGCTGGTAATTTATAACGGACCTGCATGCTATAGACGTCCCACACTGTATGTATGTACACGATGGTTGACGACCTAGCCAAAATTAGATAAAGGATGCAATGTGCCAACTTAACTAAAACCTATGGTTTGTGCTCTATGAGAGTGGATGTAGTCATAATAGGATATAAGCCTTCCCTCAGCGGGATTTTATCGGCCTTATGTGTCGTCAATATTGCCACTCTGTACTACTTATAGGATATTCCCATGGAACCTTTCTCATTCATATTATATAGCTTTCAAATCGCGTATAGTGGCGGTATTTATTTATCCCGAATCCCTTCAATACATCTCGGACTATTAAGACTGATGTGTAATAGATTAATGTGTCACAAGAGTTTTCTAAAAAATATTGTACTACTGATCAAAATTACAAACTGAACTGTTCGATAGATTATTGTGTCACATATTGGTCTGGTAGAACAACCGTATTTGTCTTAGATATATAATATGATATATTATAATATAATATATTGATGGTGTCACAATGCCAAATCTTGGTTATCGAGATTCGATATGTAGTCTTGTGTTGTAAGCGACTATGAAGCAATATGGTAGACCATGTATGGGGTAGGCCAGGACATTTGGTTATGAGATTTCTTACCTCAGCCAAATAGGTCATAAACCGCCTTGGGTTGCCGGAACGCTTAGGATTAGGTCCATAAACCTGGAAGTAGATTTGACTGTATAGAACCTCCTAGCAAGAAAGTGCGCTAAATCTGTTCTTGCTCTGTACACAATGCTGTTACATATTACATGAACATCATTAATAATATATGCAGCCTAAAGGTTCTAACCTCCCCCGAGTGATTTATAGAGCGTAAAGGCAAGCGCACATAAAATACCAGCCTCTTTGGATTTGAGGAAAAAACAAAATGCCTGAAATGTATTATCATTACCGACGGTTACTATCTCCTGGTAATGATGGTAAATATTCTCCCAGTCATAATCTTAAAGGGCCAGTTGCCTCCAGGACATGGTCTTTCGACTTTCTCTCTTCCTCATAAATTCTGTATAATCTCCCCCCACTCTGACCCAAGGCCCTGCAACAAATATGGTTTATGAATGACACCAGAAACATATAAATAACCTGTATAAAAATAAAGCACTCAAAATGAATATCCTATTTGAATAAACTAGGAGAGAAATGCCTCGGACGAGGCCTCTATTATTCATGGACGTTATATCCCCTCGGATAGGGCAATGTCCCCTGTAGGTCAAAATAGTATAACGCGTTTATCTACGCGATACCCGGCTATTTCGTTATCAATTAATCTGCTTGAAAACCGTTGCTGTTCATGTGGTGGTGGATCGGCCATTCGCTCACTGTTCCTACGCAGGAAATCATTCTTGTGGTCTTTTGTTATTTCGAAAAGAAGAAGAAGAAAGATCCTATCAAGTCCAGCTTTGGTTCATTCCCAAGCTTATTCCTCAGGAGAAGGGGGAGCACTGCTGTGTAAGAAGAATCTGTTGCCTGGGGCAAGAAGGGAATGGCGGTTCAGAGTTGATACAAATGATCATTGGGGTGTATCACTCGATAGAAGCATCAGATGTTGGATCCTTTGACTTGATGAAAAGTTTATTCCATGTCCCCAGGCCGGGCTAGGCCAGGGCCATGATCCCTATGGCATCAGGCATGGGTGGGAGGCGGCGCTTTGCTGTCAGTATGACTGATCATTGCTCCCAGTAGATCACTAGTCACCCGAGCCCCCATGTCCCTTGGTTGAGGCCAGGAAAATTAGGATCATCTCCAAATATACCCCCATTGAAAACTAGAAGGATACACCATCCATAGAACCACCATCCATACATCAGTGCCATAATCCGATAACAATTTCCTCTTTATAATAAGGAGACAGTATTACTGGTTGTAAAGACCAGAGATTGTGCCTATATATCCCCAGTGATAGAATGGATTGGGGCGCAGTATTTTTATCTGTGCCTGTTCCCAGATAAAAATTAATAAACCTTACTTGGTAGTTTATTCAAGGAAGTGTTTTATCTATATATATCGTGGATTATATACATTGTCGATGTGGTTCCAACCTATGTCTGATCCCATTAGAAAAACTATAGCAGACACGACATACATTATCTCATGGCGTGCAGTAAAAATAATTATTGTGTGCCTTGCTAGGCCACAGTCCGGAAGCAGCAATATTACCGGATTCAGGCCGTTCTGTGTGATATAGCGAATCGAAGATGTTCGGGGAGGGGCAGGCTGGTTGGTGGCCGTTTTGTGGTTGGGGTTACCTTTGATTTGGTTGGCCCCACACAGATAGGTGGAAGAAACAGGGCGAGATTAAATCTGCCCTGAAGGCAGACGGCCTGTACATGACAAATGGTTTTCCTCCTGGCTCTCCAACATCCAGGCTAGCCCTGCAACATCTGAAACCATGTGACCTTAACCAGAGCAAGGGGCCTTTCTTCATCACAATTCTCTGCCTTTCCCCTTCCTGTCGCGTCTAGCTCTAATATCCCACACTCTGCCTCACTCCTATTCTATCATATGGATTCTTATTCACTGGCTCTTCAATATTTCCCTGTGGGATCCTTTCGCTCAGGCTATTACGCAGCGAGTAAGGAACGTGTATTGTAACGCTTCCAATAAATATCTAGTTTGTTGCTGCAAGTGGGGGATTTTTATGTATGTTCCTAATACAATTCAGCCGGGGAGAATAGTCTTCGAGCAGGGTGCAATATCCCCATAATGTCCTGATCAATATGACACTGATATTGGATAGTAGTATATGATGGGGGACTATGAGTGTGGCAATATTGTCAGTGTGGATATTGTGAAGTAACTAATTGTGTCTACAATGCATATCTACCATTCACCTTCGCTGGGAATAACATGAATCGATGTTAACATGCAAAACAATATTGCCTCTTCCCATCTACTCCCAAGGACATCGTTTGAAGGCGAAATCAGGAGGAACAGGCCTATAATTACCGATCTTCTATCTCAAGGTGTAATTTCAGGACTTCGAAAGACAAACTGAAAAACACAAAGCAAGCAATTACCATATTGTAAAGTCCTCATAACTTCCGCAATCTCCCTGATCGATAGTTCTGAAAATTATTTATAGATAACTTTATTTTCTCCGTCAGAAATATGGCTTTCAAGTCGAATTAGCCTCAGCAGCCCCAGAAGTGCAATTTTTAGGCTTTACATTTCACTTGTCGCTGTTGCTTGTGGCGTATGGCTTTTTATTATGAATAGGGGATTTGCATGTACCACAGCGCATGCACAAATTTTATATTAAGCAACATGTTTATCGAAAAATGAAAAGATCTTTTCACCGATATCATAGCTCGTGTAAATGATCTATGAAAACCAAATGCATGATGGGAAAGATGAAATCTTGTGTTATGGAAACATGGAAAACACTTGGATATTGACATTGGAGAACCAATATATCTTCCATGCTGAACATGACATGTTTTCTATAGATTTTACACTGTAGGCTACCATTAGTCCCATAATTCCATGCGAATCAAGATTCAAAATGGCGGCTATACAAATCCCCTATTGGCGGGGTGGGATGACGCAGCAGATTTGGATAGGATCCAGACACCTTGTTTTACGGGTGGTACGAACAAGCCCCGCTAGGTGTTCCCTTTACAACCCACTACGCTTTAAACGTGCCCCTTTATCGCTCGATCCATCCAGATGAAACAAGTGCACTTACCAATAACGTGTTATAACCCCATGTGTTTCTCGTGTCAACGAGGGGATCTTTGCACACAAGTTACGTTGACATAAATGTATCTTGTAACTTGATTACCACACCGAGGATCCACCAGTGAATGTCTGCATGTACATGGTTTACATATAGGGGTGTCTCAGGGTCCCTTTTATATCTGGATGATGCTATGGGCTTATATATTGGTCTATTGACTACTGTGATAGCCCTCGGGCACGCACACAGCATCCCTCTGATTGAAAGTGCATGTTTTCTGGTTTTCCCTCTTTGTTAAAAGCCACTGCTTATTAACACAGCAGGTTAACAAAGCATCAAATAATCGATTGGCATAATTCATATTGTTAGAAATCGTCCTGTTCCAAATCGCATGTGTACATCAGTAGACAAGAGTTTTACCAGAAGTGCATCTTAAGATTCCAGCCATGGCTACCTCTCCAGCCCCCTGATTCTGTGTTACCTCGCCCACTTGATCCGATAGACAAGACCGCTTTGGCACCGGTGAATGGTGGAAATAAGTATTCTTCCTGAGCTTGTTCCAGGGAGAAGTGTCAATCCCTCGCCTTGCGAACTCCCCCCTAAAAATCCCTTCTCATTCCTATAGCCCATACCCGAATCACCAACACTATTGCTGCTGTGTGCCTGCCCCTCCTCACCAACCATACTCCCTCCTCCGCCATCACCTCAGCCCCAGTCGGTATTGCTAAAGCACGACTTCCTCGAGCCGTATCCGGCCCCAGCGAGATCAGCTTAATATCTCAGGGCCATTTGTATTCTTTGTAGCAGCCGGGTGTATGGGAGTTGGGGGGAGCCTTGCCTCGCACGCTAAATTAGACACGCCAAAGCCTAGGTTCATGAATTTTCGGCCAGGCAGCTGAGGTAGTGGAAGAAAGCAAGAGACGGCAAAGTCATCGGTACACTAAAGGCAGGCCTTCTCAACAAGCGACGCCATATTGGTTGTCGGTAAAAGGCAGTGGGGGCTATATATGAACGGGAGAAAACAACTGTCCATTCTCAAATCCCTCTTGTAATATTAAAGGTGTCGTTTCTCTTCACGTGGAAAGTACTTGGCACTGATGGAATAAGGTATAATGTTTAGGCATTCTAGACAGTGTGAGAACAGTGGTTTGTCGACAGATTTAGATTATTACATTTGCTGGGGAAGGTCTTCTTTTCTCTTCCCTTATGAGCAGAATGGATGGAGGAGGAGGGGGTGTAAGTGAAAAGACGGTGTGTAGATAGATGCATTGCCGCAGGGTTAAAAATGTTGGAGCCAAAACCACTGAAGAAGGCAATGGCAAAGGCAGCCATTGGAGCAGATTCGAAAAAAATGGAAGCAGTGTTGCATGGGCCCAGCCCGCCGGGTTGGAGAGGGTTATGCGAGCTGGGATGGGGGAAGAGGTGTTAGAATATGTGATAGGATTGCGCTGGGATAGGTCGGTCTGTGGGTGTACGGGCAGAATGCTACTCTGCACCATGGTAAGACACAACGCTTAACGGACGGAGCAGCACTCAGTGAAAACAAGGGGAAGGAGGCCGAGATGATGGGGAGTTATGGACAGAGACAAAGGGTAAGGTTGATTTGGCGTGTCAGGTCTGTCAGAATATGGGACGAGGACACAGAGAGAAAGATGGGGGCTAGGTAGCTATGTTGGGGAGGTGGTGCATAGGATATAGAGGCCTTGTAAAATATCGGTGCAAAAGAGTGAAGATATGGAGGTGGTTCAGCGGAGACAATGGAAGCAGTGTTTTTTAAGTTTTCATTTGAGGGATTAGAATAAGGTATGGGACTAAACGAGAATTTTTATGTGAGGGAAATACATGTACAGCCTATTTATTTGCTATAATAGGGGGAATATTTTCCTATAGTATTATAGTAATAAATGATGCTTTAAGGAATCAGAAGAGAGATTAATGAATAAATTCATTCCTTGGAAATATCTGCCTCTATCAGAAATATATATCTCGGTTTTATACTGTGCACAATGGTTTCTTGCTATCTTTGGCAGTGGAAGTGGTTGATATCAGGAAAATAGTTGATTGTTGCTGCCCCTCACCCCATAGATATCACCTTCGCTTGTCTCCCCTGTCGTAACCATTGCTTATCGCGAAATCTTCTTTCACAGCTAGTTGGATTAGTGAGTTCCCTTGCTCAGCCGATGAATGGACAGAATCCCAACCAAAATGAGAACAATTGAACATTTCTGGATTGCGAAGAGCAGTTCTCTGGTCTGGTGTATTAATCCATAGCTCCTGTTTCATTCCCAGTGAGATATATATATTTCGCCACATAAGAACCTGTCATCAGAATTCATTCTGATTCATCATCTGCTCTCTTTCCATTAGCAATGATCTCCCGATGGCCTAGCAAGATTTTATATATTCAGCACAGACGTTGGCGCTTAAGTGCAATCAGCTTACATGTATGCACCGATAAGGTATAATACAAAACCACATGATGCTTCCTTTTCTCACCGAGGCAGGCCATTCTTCTCCCTCTACCATCACCCCCACTTCAGAAAACACCAACACCAACAACACCAACACCAACACTTGTCCCTCCACCCAATACGTCTTGATTTGCCCCATCCAGTCCAATGTTGTGAGCCCCTCCTCGCGGGCGCTATGGTCCTATTGCTCACTATTGCTCGTTCATTCAATGCATTAGTGAATGTCCCAGACCAGAATTACATCCACGCAGGCAGTGCCGATAAGGGGTCGGCTCAGGTCGCAGGCTTCGATTTGAATACTGATGGGTCGAAGCTTTGCCTACAGTTTATAGAATAAACGTGTGTTGACATCGGAAGTAGTACTGAGCAAGAACACACAAGCCTCGTGGAATAAATTACCGGGAATTAATTATAACCTCGCTTGCCAGACGCTTCCAATTTGCATAAACAAATAAAAATACTATTCTTTAATACAAAACGTCCCTGTGTACTCAATGATCACTTGTTAATCCCATCCTCGAGAAATTCTTGGCATCCCTTGCATTATTCATTTGCAAGTCCATATTCTCTGCCAAGCCACAAGTAAATCTTTATTTTAATGTGAATACCATATTTGCGTTCTGTTGCTTCGTTTGCTTTGTCTTGATGTCTCTTGTATTTCATTGAAATGACTGCAATTCATCTTGATAGACTAACTAGAAAGCCCTCCCACTCCTCGCCGCCGTCGTCTTCTCTAGAATATTCCTTTGTTCTATATGCCCCCATACAAATAGAATTTTGATCTATTCGTCCCTTCATTTCCATACATCGTCTCTGCACCTGCCTTGAATTGCATCAAGGAAAAGATTACTCGTGTATTAGACACAATGTCCATTCGTTGCTGGGGAAAATGTTTCAGACAGTCGTGATCTATGCAACTGGGCTGCCCATATAAAATATATAAATCAGGATTATACACAAATGTAGCGGACGAAAGTCGCCAATGTCTTTCAATGTTTAGCAACAGGCACGTGTGATGTATACCTTGAGCCATGAGAACCTTTTTCACTATAAGCTGCCTTCATAGTTTTAGAGCCTGTTGCCCCGCTCATCCCAACCAGACATCTGTTTATCATTAGAAATACACTTCACGGGGTTTAAACATAGGTGGGTGTTATAGTTAGTTGCAGTTATAAGACTATACATACACCTGGGCCTTATGTCAAAAGCTATATTTTTATAAAATTGAATATTTCACAGGAATGCTGCTCTTTCTCGATAGTACATCCCCTGATTGCAATTGCTGCTGATTTAATGAAACAGACCCTGAGTAGTATAAATAATCGAAGTTACTTAAGTCAGCAAACGTTGTATGCTGACCAACTAAAGCTGGGTTCAGGACATACAGATGTCAGACGTGAGTGTACATACCGAATTCTTGACCTAGTTAGGTTCATAAATCCAAGGCTTACCTCGTTTTTCACCTTTGCTCTATTATACCACCTGCGTCCCACTAATTTCTTAAATGAAGAGGCTCTAATGAGCTGCCATTCATCACTTCAGCATCTATATTCTTCCACTAATCTATGAGATAATCTTAGTTTATCATTAGCATCATATAGTATATATGTTTAAGGTGAACGTAGACGTGAACCTGCTGGGAAATAAACTTTGATATATTTCCTACGATGCCCTCTTATAAGATTGGTCAAGTGAAATTGAATGAATGTACAATTAACTGTCAACTTCCATAGTGACATTCAGAAAATAAGGATTAATTCATTGACATAAACTCTTATATCACTGGTAAAAAGAAGACTGGATTCCAAAGGTAGACTCTGGCTATAATGAATATCTGATTACGACCAAGTGACAATGTGGAAAAGACAGTATGCCTCTTTTTTATGTTGGACCTAACCGTACGGGCTGTTAATCAATTCACTGGGCACAAAATTGTCCCAAGGGGCTTATCTGTTCCCTAAATACTCTAGCCAAAGCCACCGCGTCAGCCTCAGTGACAGTCGGGACTGTCAAACTAAGTAGATTCATCCTCAATGTGACACCTTTGATCTTGCTCATCCAGAAAGACCAAGGAAATGCTGCAGAAAACTGATTAGGCCTTCTGTTCTAGCATCGTACCCTTCCTAATCCCACCCTTGGGGCACTATACTGGAATGTAGAGAAAATGACTTTATGACCATTATGAAGGCAATGATGGGATGATGCCGTAATATTGGTGATTACATCATTATAACTAATGACGAAGGTCTCTATAATATATCCATTCAAGGCTGGGGTATTATTCACATGATCCGTAACATATTTACCATTACATCGGTGTGTATGGCTGGTTGAGGGCTGAGGCAATCGAGAGCAGCCATAGAGTATATAGATTCAGGTCAATCCCCTGCTCTCAGACCTCCCCATAATGTGATCTAAAAGGGTATAGTGTGAGGAACTAGGTTAATCAATTACATGATTGGCCATGTAGCCCAATGTTTGCCAATGGAGTTGTGAATAGGGAGGGATACTATACCAGGCTATTGGTATCAGTAGCCATGATATTTAGTTATCTATTTGTGTATCGACTCGCCGCTGAAGAGGGGATAAATGCCAGTGCTTGCCTATTATACTACGCCGCAAGGCCGACCTACATGGAAATCAGTAATATTGCTACTGAGTATAATGGTTTCGATTGACGTTACTTGATGAATACCCTTCCCTTTTCATTTGGTGCAATTAATTAGCAACCTTGCCTCATATTATTGCTAAGTTTGTCTAGAGGCTCTCTATAGTTCTATCAGAGGAAACGCCAATTACTACATGACCGTCGCTAATTCTAAATTCATCTCACGGTCTTGTGGGTATGTTTCCTTTAATATGAAGAATGGAGGACCAGCACATCACTTCATTATACCAATATTCTTGCTTCACATTAGGCCAAAATATGAAGGGCCTTGTTTACCAAGGCCCTCGCAGTAATTACCAGGGTGATGTGAAACATTTAGTGCGCAGGGGTGAGTGAGTTGATCATGGATGTTAATCTATCATTTAATTTAATGGCCTTATCTCTGAAGCAGCTAGTCAACCGGCTATGGTTGGGTCCCGGCTCGCAGACAGTCTCGACACTAGTCTAATGCGAGGAAGCCAGCCAGGGGAGAACGAGAGAGGGACCATCCACATGCCAAACACAAAAGCAGTGGCTTCAACCCCGAAAGCTAACTTCATGGTAAAAATTCTATCAAAATATTCCCACAGCAAGCACTGGCATTTGATACAATTCTCTCTGGATGCTTCATTGCTTAACATGTTCTTTGGGATTGTAATACATGATTAATACGTTGAAAATGGTATTTTTGAAATTCATCTCAAATATTGCCTTCATTCGATCATCTTTTACTCCTCTTGTCTCACTGCAGTGTTTACAAGTAGGTAAACTATACATAGTGGGGGCATATTGATTGCCTGTACGATGAGGTAGTTCTGTTTCACCCTGCTCCAGTGCTTTCCATACCCTCGTCCGGGAGAGCTACATTCTTTCCCCGTAGCATCCGTGGAGGATAAAGCATTCCCTAGAGCTCCCAAATACATGAGTCAAAAATATCGATTTCAGTCTGTAACCTCGACGCACCAAGCGTTGGTTCTATGTGCGTATGTAATGCATAACGCATATGTGCGCTGGCCTGATTGATGCGTAACGGGCAGAACAGATAATGTTATTCTTGCTTGTAGCTGCACGTTGCCTGATTAACCCCATCAATCACTAGCAATCAATAAGGCTGATATCATCGATCTGCTTCAACCTAAATCTCCCTCCTCACACTCCGCCCTCCCTCAAACATACCCTTAACCCCATAACCTACTCTCTCTATTCAACCTGTCTTAATCGCCACATTGCCTAACCCACTTCCAGGAACGTTGTTTTTCTGATAGATATATTTCTGCTCTCTTTTTTGGATGATCCCTCCGATTAACGTCTTTCTGGGTCATGTTTTATTATGCAAATTATATTAGTTTCCCCTCATCAGTCATCCCACCATTAATTTTAACCCTTTCTCTTCAATTATCTTCTTTTTTTCACTAAGTATGTCCCTTCATGAGATCAATTCTGTCCCCGAGATTCCCGGTTATCATCAATCTAAATGTTCGACCACCGAACCAACACAGTTCTCCCCCTCATATCAGCTCTACTTATTTCTCACATCCTATCTCAGTCCATCCAATGTAGCATCGATTCAGCCCCCTCGTGGTACCTACTCCTATTTCCCCTTTCAAAACCTAATTTCTCTGTCATCCCCCTTAAATGATCTATCTTCCCTCTTCTGCCGTACGTTCTCCTTCCCCCCATCATGCTCGTTTCTTGTTCTTCTACCACAGCCACCTCCTCCTCCATCGCATTTTCCCACGAAGCCCCCTACTTTTATTCCCACGCTTTCCCCTCCATAAAATCACACCAATATCCTGTGCGAAGGCCATTTATCGGATCCATTCCCCCCAAACCCCTGCATACATTCACCCCTAACAAACACATGCACCCATCGAAAGAATAGGTGCTTTTAAACTAACATTGCCATATAGGTAGATGCAGGCCTTCTCTATGTTATGAACATTTGAAAAATGTATTTCATGAACAAATATCATATCATTGACTTATATATCATGGGAGCCAGAAAGGTATATAGGAGATCATGACATCAATGATTGTGGCAGGGTGTGAATTGATCTGTGTGTATCTAGCGGTACTTTGTGTACTGGCATTGCTGCCGCCACTGCTCTGTGTCAAATTCACCAGGCACGATCAATTATGCAAGAGGCGAACTATCTGAAATGGGCAATAAATTGCAAAACCAAAGTTATAGATGTCCATTTCAAGAAATGGACAGAATCTTCGGCAAAAGCAGTGCAGCACAGACGCCAATTTCCAGAGTTCGAAATTAGGAATTTGTGAACAGGAGAAGCATCATGGATCTTGCTCTGTGATCATTAAACATCAATGTTGCATCGATCTTCCCTTTAGAAATTGATGGGAATTTTCCGTCGCAAAGCCGAGAAGGGTTCCCTCTGCATTGCCAATATTTTCGATATTTTACATAGCGTTTGCTATTGTTTCAAGGGATTGCGCATAGGAAGGCCACACAGGCTAAAATGTTCCATTGGCATCCCGATTCGTGGTTTTATGAATAGACTTCAGTACGTTCATATACCTATATATGTTATTCGATATTTATATTCGGTCTATTTGTTATTGACCCTAGTTCAATTTCACGATCTTTAATCATTAGGTGTTCATGACACTGAAGAAGGCCTTGTAAAAACAGCTCATCCCTCAAGACCGTTCGAACTTGTGGAGTCCTCACTCAACTGCTAGCATAGCTTACAAGTGAACTTCATTAGACTTGCATTTAGGCAAGATACTGGCCATATTCCCAGTATATACACATCTAATTAATATGCACTTGATATAGTATTTTCTTTCTTAAACTAGACCATTTTTACTTTCAAACTGTAGGCCCATAATTCTCATACTTTGGATGAGATATTCTCGAAGTTTTAATTGAGTTTATCTTTTTTTATCTTGAGTACACTTCAGTGTTTGCATGACAATCGATATTGCTACGGGGATAAATACCCGTCAGGGAAATCAGCGACGTAATTTAGGTATTATAAAATGATGATGCAACATGAAGGGCTTATTCATGATGCTTCCATTATTTTCAATACTTTATAACCGCCTCAATTTTATGAGGGATACCATATATGTACCGCTGACGGCAAAGGCCGCTTTGAAATTGGGCACTATAATAAATGGCACCCATAAGAGTATTATGAATATATGATACAACAAGGCACTAATTCGAGGTTCTCAAATCTCAAAGAGAAAATAAAAACTGTTCTTTGGTTAGTGATATGAAGAAGGGGTCCATTACATTAACTGATTGAATGTAGACGAACTTTGGCTCTACAGGTGTAAGGCCAATTCAAGGAGATGGCAAGTACCTCCTGGCATTGATAAGTGCATAGTAGGAAGTACAGGTAGTTTCACTTAACCTCTTTGATGGCATGCACTGGACGTAACTTTAGACCTGGCTCATTCCAAAACAACCTTTCATCAATTTCCGTTTGGATCCATTATCAAGCATTAGCATCACTTACAGCAGTGGCTGAATACCAATAGTACATCTAAATACGTTGATGAAGTGTTATGTGGCTGTTAGCGGTAAATAAACGCCATAAAACAAGATTATGATTGCATGGTAGAGTTAACCACTTCCGAAGAAAACTATCCCTTTCAACAATGTACCTACATATTAAAACATAAATGTTCAATCTATTCAGATTACTGTCGTTAACTCTATCGGCATTCATCGACGCAACTGTTTGTACATTACACATATCGACCTGGGGTGGTTGAACGGGAGGGAGTAGAACAAAATACAGGGCAAAATAAAAGGTCCCTAAAAGGTTTTACTGTCATCATTGTTCATCTTCATCTAATGCCCAGTGACTGACTGGCGCAATTTTTCAGACTTGGTAAAGATTGCCCACTCAATTATTGAACAGTGAGAACTTCAAAGGCCTGGGTTAAGAGGAGTGTTCACATTAATAGAGGATTGCTAGAGCTGGTCTGGGGCCTTGTGAGATACTTGCTACATCCCATTAAACCGCGGTAGGGTGACCACTCACCCGGATGGACTATATCATGTTGACATAATTCTAGAGGATTAGTATTGATTTTTTGGCCTGTATGCCTTGGTAGCTATATGTCGGGTTGGCCGGCCGTAGTACCCATGCCCGAGGTACTGAGATAAAACGGCTTATTCGGTATTACATCTTTTTATGGCGCCTATATGGTGTGGCTTCAAAGGAAGGAACCACCAGACAACATGTGTGAAAGGTTCAGTAGTTATAGTCTGTGAATTAACCCCAGGGATAAAATGGAAAAAGCCACATTCCATGTTGTTATTAAATATACTTAAGAGGCATGGCGCTGTGTTTGAGGTCGCCTGAGGCTTTTGGCGTGGTTGGGACGATGCATCATTCGGGAAGTGATCTCTGAGGTATATACATTGATAAAGCATGCCATGTGATTGTCAACGGTGTTCATTGATTCCATCTGCTTAATGCTTCTATATGAGTGATTATGACCTGATCTATGTCTATGTAACTAAGTGATAGTAAATACCTTCATGTTTACTTAAAAATGCAATGGCATGTTCGCAGCAGATCATATATCAGCTTATATTTTATCACAATGACAGATGGTTATCATCTGTAAACCATCAAAAATAATGTACCGAGCTTACAGTTATTAGAGAGTATTAGCTATTATGTTTCCCCTCCTTACTCTTGCTAGTTTCACCATAATCTAATATAGTGTAAGGGTTATCTCTATGTAACTGGTGGATAATGTACATAAGGATTATTCTGCTTGTATAGCAAGGGATGTGAGAAGGCATTCGAAAGGGCTTATATGAGCTGGCCATCCTTTTCTTCCACTGATTATATCACCAAGACACAAAGGATTCCTTAATCAATTTGGTTCACCCGATATACAATGGCTGTGTTGATGTACATCCCGGTCGTGACATCATTACTGTGCTCATACAAATGCATTCTATGACGTAGAATTTGACCAGAGTTACCACTACTTTAATTGTTTATCATCTATTCAAAGGCAGGGGGATTTGTCATTGCTTTGATCATCTAAAAGAAGGGGGAAAGACATCGCGGATGCGAGCTGAATTAGAAAAGCTCTTTTCATATGCAAAAGGCAATTCCAGACCAAATTGAAACAGAATCGGTGATTACACTGGGTCGTTTTGCCCACCTCTCCTCCGCGGCAATTTCTTCCATTATTGCCAATATGGTCTGTAAAACCATAAAAGCTACGTGCTCACTGCAGCGTTGCTTAAGCGGGTCACCTGGGACGTGGTACCTTTTTGATATACTACTTCAGAAAATATTCCTCCTTCACCAATGGGAGTGAGCGTTGTAGTGGATTGGTTATGTGTGAGACTCTCATGTCTTTCTGAGCACATATTGACCTCTAAAGGGTTGAACTCTTGTAACGCTCTCATGTGTTCATTTGTCAGAGAACGACAATTCGTGTGATGAAGTTTCTGTGATAAAAGGGGAAGAAGACGTTATTTAGGTTGGCTTCAAAACTGCTGTTTTTATTGAAACGGATATTGGCATTGCATTACGTTCAAGCGATTCTGTTCTCAATGAACCCTGTGTGCAACTGGCTTGCTTGACAATTGCCTTTCTCCCAACAACTGCTTATGTTATGGAATAAAATATGGACACAAATGTAAGTAGGAGCCAATTACAGTCCTTATCTAGTTGATAACTAAGGAATCAATTGGATGTTGTAAGTCCCTTTACCTAATCATTGACCAATTGATACGACGTCTGTGTATTTCCCAACCAGCCGCTGTATATTCTACAGTAAAGCAAAGACCAGACCAGGGATTGTGTTGCGTCAGTTGTTTGACACATATATACATGTGCCCCATAACATGGATTCCTATACACGATGGTTGTCTGCTCAGGCCTTGTCTGCAACACTCACTGCCTTTTGCCACAACAGCGCACCATACTACTACTTTGCCCAGGCATAGGGCGAGTGTAAAAAAAATATATGACGAAAATACACCGGCAATGGGGGCGAGAATCTGCATAGCTGCGGATAGGGTATCATCTACGTTGATCCATAGCTTTTCCACTCATATTTAATGGAGTAAGCGTCCGAGAAAGCAATTTATGTTCGGAAGTGTGGAGGCAGTGCTCCCCCTTCTGCCCGTCCTGCTGTGTCATAGATCTGGAAAGGATAGTGTATCCATAGTTCATTGACGAATTTATAAAAGCCATATCTTTGTTTGCCTTTGTGTTTTCACGCCCGGCGTCATGATTCGTTCGTAGATCTGGTTGTCACTGCAAAGGAGCAACTGTTCTGATACTAGTAGAGCTATTTTGTACCGAGCATTGGATGGCAGTTTGATTATATTTTAGTCATTTTGTATCCTTGATATAATTGTGATCATAGATTAAAGACTGTTTCTGTTACAAAGTGATTCAGAACTACTCCTTTTTCTCATATCAATTCGTCCACAGACCAAGACGAAATGCCCCGACCTACTGTGAAATAAAATACCCAACGCTGTTCCTAAAATAACGTACTCTCTCTCCTCTTTTGTCTTTTGTGTCATTTTAATATCTCCCGTTTCAAATGCCTCTGCATGTGCTCAAATATCTACATAAGTCTATTTCTAGTCGTTTCTATTTCTTCCACTGTCTTTTCTCTGTCTATATCTCTCTGTGTCTGTCTCTCTCCCCCCCCCCTCCTCCCCTCCCTCTCTCTGTCTGTCTGTCTCTGTCTCTGTCTCTCCTTCTGTGTCTCTCTCTGTCTCCTTTTCTGTCTTTCTCTGTATATTTCTGTCTCTCTCTTTCCATTCCCATCTACCTCTCTCTCCCTCTATCTCTCTTTTCCACTCCACTATGGCCCATCGCCCATGGGAGTATCTGTGTGAGAAGAGCGAAGGGAAATGGAAGAGGAAGGGGGCGGGTAACCGGGAGAGAGAGAGTAGAGAGAGAGGGGGGATTGGGAGGGCGGATACGAATAGGGAGGGTGCATCTGACAGGTACCATAGATCATCTCCTGTGTAGGCCTAGGAGTGGGGATAGGAGGTGGGGGAGTTGGATTTTCTCTCTTGCTCCAGTGCGCCCGGCTTCTACCGCCTCCGCTCGTGCCGCATACACGGACTGCCCGGCTGCTATTCCCATGCTCATTTTTCACGAGGGGGCGGACAGGTTAAATTGCCGCGGGTATATAACTCGGCAAGCAATTAGTATACCAAATCCCAGTCGTGACTAGTTATTCGAACTGAAATCTGCAACTTTCCCTCGAAGGATGTATTCATGGCATACTAGTATATATAAAGGCACAATCAAGTGCATGTATCATACCGTACATATATGAACTCATGTGTTGTATACTGATACTCTCCTTTAAAATAAAGCAAATTAAACTTGGGCGCTCGCGTTGGCTGAATATTTACAATTGGCTTCGAACTAAAACCATCAAATTTGTGTGAGAAAGCCATTAGTCAAGAAAACGAGAGCTGGCCATGGCTTAGTTCCTTCAGCCAAATCATACATACCCCCTCCCTGTATCGAAGCCTTCTACACACATTACCTCCCTGTAAGCAAGCATGCAGGTGCCCGGGCTCCCATGTTCAATCCAGCTAGAACTGGCATTGTGCATGTTTACAGCAACAATATTCCACTTTCCTTCAAGCACGGGTCTGGCTTGCCTTTAATATACTTACCTCTGTAGCCAGAGGTGTCATGATTACCCACTCCACATAAAATACATAACAGTGGTATGCTTCATTAGAGTCGTCCACGTTATTCAATAGCCACACACGCCTGTCAGAAGTCATTGATATCCCTGTGTTATATTTAAACATTTCCAGGCTACTATATAATGCAGATATTTGACATGTTTGTGTGTGCTTAGAACATGAGAACCTGCAGATATTGTGTCAATAAAGGTACAATTATTAACTAGCGTAGGAGGTCCATTTGTCGGTCTATAGTCGCCTGCCCATTAATAAGAACAATATTGATTTATATATATCATTTATAAATATAACGCCACATTGTAACAGCCAAAAATGAGGAACTTGTATTTTTTTGGATAAAATGGTGGATTTCTTTAAGACCTCTTAGATAAAAAATAACACTCAACATAATATTTATTTAAAAAAACTACAATATGTAGAATTACAAAACAATGCATTAAATGATGCCTCACAGCCTATCTATCCATACATGTATGAAAACCTTGGTCATAGACCTGCATCTTACATGTGAATCAGTCTAAGTGTTGTACATGAAAGACTATGAAAGGCTATTCCATATAATGTCTAGATCGCCGCGGCCACAATATCATATTTCTCCTTGAAAACCATTTCACTAGTGAGCCCTTAGAGAAGAAGTTCAAACAGCACCTCGCAATATGTATTCCGCTGTGTAAAAGACTGCGGGTCGTATGTACAGACCTCAATCACCATCTTAGAGGAATGATTACAGTGGATTCCCAGACGAAAAGTGGACAGAACAGACCTAGATCACAACTAACCGCACAATAAAATGATGGTGGGATGCTGTCCCTTCCTCTCCCTGCGGTGATCCCGCGGGGAATATTGCAGTATAGAAGGAATCTTTGCCTCGAACATGAGAAATCCCACAGATCTGTACATATGGCAACTCGGTGAATGTATATGCTGCACATAGGTCTAATTATTGCGACATTTGAACATTATTTAATCACATTCACTTCATATTTACGCTATGCTATGCTATGGGAATTATATTGGATATGACAGAAGTCCGAAATACTTGTCACGTTAATGGCTGCTTTAGTCCTCGATCCTTTTACCAATGAGAAGGGATACAATTATATTACCAGCTTGTTCTAATTTTCTTAATTATGCTAGCTTTCGTGTATACAGATCCAGAGTCAAAGACAAAAGCAGAAAAAACGTTGTCATTATTAACGGCAAACAGTGAAGCAAATGGACAGGGTTGACATTTTCTCCTCGCCACTGGGGCCTGTTTCATGCCAAATATATTATCTTTTTTTATATAATCACCCCTCATTGTACTGTTTGTTGCCTGCTTCTTCATTATTGTTGATGCTCATGTTTGCTTAACAACAATTGACAATCCAGACTGAAAGCTCCGACTGAGTGCAACGCTTCGTATTTGCTCTTGTCAATACAATGATAATTATTGCCTAAAGATTAACGAGGGACATTCTCGAATCTAGACATGAAACTGGATCCTGCCCCTTGCTAGTCCCTAATACTAATATCCCCCGCCACCGTCGCCAAAAATTAATCCAAAGCATTTACACAAGGTAAGCCAAGATAGATTGAATCTAATCATTGTTACATCACACCCATTCATCACCAGATTACAAATTTGAAGTCTCAATCAAAATAATTTCACATGACATTAAATTCCTTGGATCCTCTCCCCGCTGCCACCCGCCCACCCATCAGACCATGCTGCTTGCAGAGCAACTGTTCCTTCTCACGTACCTTCACGGGGACGGGAAGGAAAATTAAATCAAACATAGGATTAAGTTGCATTTCTTCATGCAAATAAAATCAAGCCCGGATCAAGACTAGGGCTTAATGCTTTTTGACGCCGGCTTAGGAATGGGAGAAGCATTGTTTGCATTCACTGAACCACTAGTAATGACTAAGTAGCAATAGGATCATGTAAGTTCGCAACCAAATTACACCAGTCGCCTTGCATAAATATAGTGCTTAATTGGTCAAACCAAAAGGTCCCGAGTAATCATGTATACATGCTCGAAACCTCTCGCTGACATTTCTATGGATGCCAAACCGTGACTGAACCGTACTCGTGTTCAATTGATCGCATAAACACAAGATGACAATGAACATCCATATGGCCACATAATATATTTACAGGCAGCAACTTATATAATATATAAGGTGTGCCTATCGGCTTTAGCTTTGATTTTATAGTCCAGGAGCTAAGAAGGCGGTTAAAGGAAGTTTTATCTCGCTTTAGTTTAATTTGTTGTCAAGGTGATTGCCATAAGTAAGGCTTGCAGAGATTCACTAAATCAATGCAAGTTGGACTGATACCAGCTCCCGTGTGTCACGCTATGGAAGGAGTCAAGGTAACCAACCTTTATAAGAGGCCGGTCTCTGTACAGGAATTGTGACTGTATTTGAGAACAAAGTCAATGCATGAAGCATTATGGATTGAAATTTACCAACATACGGCACCAAATTGCATTAGTGTACTCGAGAAATATCAAACTTTAATCGTATTGATATAGCTAATAAAATTAGGGGTTCGATTGACAAAAACCCTGCTTGAATTTCATTGTGTCTGTTTACCGTAACCAAACTGGTCGAGGTGGAAATCAATAAACTTGCCTGGTTAATACTCCTATCAGCCTTGCCCGGAACCTACTCGGAGGAGGCTCCCTGGGAATTTACATGGCCTCGTGTGAATTATAAATGTTAGCAAAATATTGTGCATGTAAACAGGTCTAAAATCGTGCAGCTTCGGGTCGGTGAGGACAAGATGGCTTCTCGTCCGTCCACAAGAGCCGTCGCCGCCATTGAATATCTATTATCTTGATTGGTCGGTGGTTATGGCTACCCCTAAAGACTGTGACTACAATAGAGTTAACTGGCTGGCCAAAATCTGCCCCTGAATTACTGATTTAGCGCAATTAACCCAGAACTGGGTGGCTGTGGCGAAATGTGAAGCAATCGAGGTGTGTGGTTAGAAGGTGGGTTATAGAAGATCGAAGGAGAAGGTGCAGTTTGTCTACAGGGATCAAAGATCAATGGAGAACGTTCTAGTATGCTACATACAACGCACCCATACCCACATATATACACAGTCATGCCTGCACGCTTTCATACCAGAACCTAGCCTTATAATATGCTATAAATATATATGTATGTCCTGTACTGTAATGCCTTATATCTGCTATATACTCCTTAGTCAGATACAATTATTGACTATGTATTACTTACAATAATATTAAGGCCACTGTATGCTCTACTCCGCACAAGCCTCTCATTGGTTCTTTATCCCCTACTTAAATATTTACATCGGGGGGATAATTATTGATATGTGTGATGTTGTGATACATTAGCTTGGTAATTAGCTGCTTTTCGACCTCCCTAACTTGTGGTTGATAGTACTTATCCCCTTTATCCACAGGGAATTCCTTTACATGGTTTTGTACCGTTACCTATACCTATTCAACTGTTGGTATAGGTATATTAGTTGTGGGGAGATTTCATTACTTACATTATAATTATTTGCTAAATCCCGACCGTGTATTAATATAAACATATGGATCTAGCCAGTCCTGGTCCTTATTATTGTTCAGTAGCTAAGAAGACAAATATTTAGCAAATTTAGCATGCAGATATGGTAAAAATGAATATGAACACCTTATAATGATAACGTTTTCTATTCTATATTCAACATGGATGTATGTCCACATAGGATCTTGAGAAGAAAGGATTATTAATGGTACTGTGGGAGTGAATGGGGGCTGAGAAATGATATTTTTGTACTACCTGAAGGCATAAATCGGACATCAAAAGATAAGGGTAGTGTATCACTTTTTACCCAAACCCACCCAACTCAGCCGGTGCAATCATAGAAATTACCTTCTCGAAGATACTCACTGAGGAGAAAAGCATGTGTTCCAATGGCAGACTAGTGTGAATTTTGTATGTTCTGCCATCGGAGCAAACGTCAAATAAACAAGGCTAGTTTGGAAGGGAGTAATTTCACAGAGGAAGAACGGGGCTCCAAAGCAAGCCATCTAGGCAAATAAACATAATAGCATGCACATGCATACTCAGTTAACACCTGGCTTTCCAAGGCGTAAACCTTGGTATACATTGGAAATATATAAGCACCTATGTCAATATACCCTTGGAAACAATTACCACTTTGATGGTATCTCCTTTGATATGCGAAAAAGATGCATTGTATATTGGCTCAGTGATAACCATATACATATAGAGATCTCGTGTCGTGGGAAAATACAGTATAAGCAATGTTATTAGCACTATTCATCATTCGTGGTAGGTTGGAATTACACACCTGACATGTTTTCAATGTTAATCATTTATCGTTCATGGATCGGCCATCAATTTTGGCGGGAATAGATACCAGGACACCACCCCATCGCTTGTCAATGTCTGTAGAGACGCTGGTGTATCTTAGGGATACATCCGACAGATCGCAATGAATCAAACTGGCCTGGATAAACAGCAGCCTGTTGGTGAATGAACCCAGGCAGGTTGGAAATAAAACCCTGCATAATATGTTTAAATCCTCTAGGACAAGAGGATATCAGTGTTCATTAAGGTAAGATTGAAAGGATGAGAAAATAATCAGATTAGCTCGGTTGAAAAAAAATGGCGCTCATCGTAGCAATTACGTATCTCCTGTATTGAAATGGCATTGTGCGAGGGAGGGAGACAAAGAAGGGGCGGGCGAGGGATAGTTGGAAAGGGGGGGGGGCTAGGAACATGGCACCCACTGAATGCCCTCCTCCTCCTATTCTTTCAAGTGCATTAAAGCCTCGATCACAATGGAGTAATTTTAAAAAGTGGTATGAGATAAATGATTTTATCCTCCAAAACTAATCCCAAGTATGTCCATATTCAGTTTGCCTAAATTGATTTGCCTGCATGGGTAGGCGGTTTGCTTTCAAAGCGAGAGAGTGCTCCCCTTCCCTACTCCCCCTCCTCCCCCTTCCCCTCCCTCCCCCCTCTCGCATCTGCTTACCTCTGGCATTTTTTTCGGCATCAGCATCTTCAGAATTAAATCCTCGATGCGTTTGGTGGAACCACTGGTGGCCGTAGCGCAATTAGGCCAGCGCTGAAACCAAAGCACTCACTAATTGGATATTTGCTGGTGAAATATTAATGAGTAAATTGATAGACAATGCCTGAGCCAAGCGAGTTGAGGTACATTCAGTGATTGACTATTACGACATGATGTAATGATCTGTAAGACCGTGATCAGTGAATCTTCCATCGGGGAATTGAGTCCAGCCTAGCTTGGCAGCAGAGAGAGTTCTTCCCCTGGAGGCATATGTATGTATACATATAATACATAGATTCTAAGGCAGAACCCCACCTGGCAAAAACCCGCCGGGCAAACCCTCCCACCCCGGGCAGAAGTCATCTAAGGGTAAAACCCCTTCAAAGCATTAATTAATACACAATTCAAATGGTAACCCTAACCCTGGCAGGGGTTTGCCCTAGGTGGGTCTTACCCTAGATGGCTTATGTCCAGGGGGATTATAACCAGGGGGTTTTGCCCGGACAGGATTTGTCCGGACACCATATGGGTCAGGTCACCAAATATTGTACAATCATATCGTATCGTATCGGCAGTTCTGCACTATATCTGCTAAACTTTGCTGAAAAGTGATAAATACTAGGTATATTTAAGTACATTTTGGTATTGCGTTCAGTTAGAACTATAGGCTATGTAAAACTGTATTTTGAACTTAATTTCTGTCTTAAATTTGGGTTATTTGAGATGATTGTTGAAGGGGAATTGTACATTTTCTGACGATTTCACCCATATATTATATACATATGTATACATACAGCTGAAGCATTAGGCTAACCAAACTCTTACAAGGAGTAAAACACCACTGCTCCAGGGTGCTCCAGTACTCATTCATTGCCCCTCTGCTATTCTTTTATTAAAGGTTTCATGGGTAATTCATACGAGTGGCAAAGTACTTGAGGTAAAGTACTTGAGTCAACCTTGCTTCAAGGAACAGTTGGATAGAACCTTTCAATAGATTGTTTGGTCTGAAAGGATTATATGAATAAGGCACTTTGATACTGTTTCACACAACAGTATCATCTATTGAAAAAACATTTCTATGTATACATACATGTACACTTGGGAATTTCAACAAACCCAACGCAGATAGGTTTTGTATTAGTAGATAATTTTATCGAACATTCAAAGCAAATGAGTTAAAGATAATTCAAGTCCGTGGGGCATTAATGTGAGTGACTCTCATCTGGATACATTTACCAATAAACACACTAGTCTGTATTACAGAGTATTTAAAAGATTTGAGACAGAGTAGGGCGCCCACTAAGTAAAGTCTTGCATAATTTAGTATCCAGTGCATCCCACTAAGGCCTCGCTCCACTCCTACTTCACTGTAAAAGCGCTTTCAAAATGAACAGTGAAGCAGAATCCATCAAAGAGCCTCTAAAATGTGGTTATAAACGTGATCTCTCATGAGCATCCCATTGACCTTTTGAACTCGAGTTTTCCATTACCGCGAAATAATTAAATTTACGCTTTCAAACATCGACCTTCCCTTTACTTTCTGGGTATAGATAGATGTCGTGTAAGATAAGAAGAAATTTGGTTTTATTATTTTTGTTTTAAATCCTAAACACGGTGTAGATATAGAAAGGATTGAGATATAAGAATAAACTCCTAGATTCATTCTACTAAGAAAGATCCCAATCATCTTAAACCGTGTGTATTTTTTGTACCTAATTAGCTTTCAAGTTTTGGTGTAAAACGTTAGCAGTCAAGAGGATGTTCACATACACATCCAAGGATGAGCCTCTTGATATCGCCGGGGGCTATTGGCGGCAAGCGATCATGCGACGAAAGCCAATAGCATCACTGGGCCCCTACTCGAAGGCGAATGTGCACCAAGGCCTAACAATGTCATTGGAACCGCTCTCCCGTGTCCTCTCCTGCTTAAGCTATTCATCATTAAACCCCAGAGGTTTCAGACAGAGCTAATCAAATTTCCTCATGCCAATGGAGGGACAGTGAATGCTTTTAATGGTGTATTGATTTCTGGGCGAATTGCTGTACGACGAGCCTGGCGCGATTCCTCTGTCTTTGTGCCTTTTGCTCTCCGAGGCCCTCCTGTCAAACACAGAGACCTCCCGAATATCATCCATCCAATCTATTTCCCGACGATTTTTGATGAGCTCTATTTTGGGGAGAGTCACCTAACACCGTTCATCCTATATATACAGTAAAATCAAATGTGGATGGGCCGCGGAAGCGGCGTTTTAAGCTGTGGTGATTGTAGGTCATGACAGTCAAAGATAAGCCTTGGATTATTTTCGACTAGTTTATTTCTATTGTCCTGATTAAAAAACGATTCGTTTACTGATAGACACAGGTGTTTATACTGGTTTGCTACTTCCGGGAATTAGATCGATATTGCAAGAAAGGTCATATCTTATTTTACACAATTTAAGTCCTATGACGGAAAATTGATGTCTCGTTTATAATTTACCGAGGTTAAACTGCTCCTCTATTTGATTTAAGAAATTGAGTTAAGGTACATCATGAATAAAGCTTCACATGTTTATACAATACATCCACACTTTTATATTTGTGTACTATGCCGAACACAATGAAAGGCGCCATAGGTAATAATACCAACTACATGCTGAAAGTCATATGTATTTCCTTGGCGATATCAAGTCAGACCCATATTTCTGCCTCTTCAATATAAAATTCCATCAAATGTGGTGTTCATTGACGATTTCATGTCCAACTCTCAAGATCAGAAAACAACGTCTTCACGGGAACTTATTTTATCTATTCCATTTTAAATCAATTGCCTACAGCAGCAAGCATTGCTTCTCGCAGGGAATGATGTATGGAGCACTCCATTGTGTGTATAGCCATATACTCTACTGCCATATAACATGCAACCTCCGCCCGCCGAGCTATGGTACTAGCTGTACATATATGCCTTTTTAAAAGTAAATCCTCTAACCCCATTCCAAAACAGATATCCTTGCAGCTTGCTGCTGCGTTCTTCTCATTGAGACGCAAGCAATTTGTCTTTTTTATTTCTCAAAGAAGAACAAGAAGAAGAAAAAAGAAAGAGTCAAACGAATGCCACAAAGACGCTGGATATTTAATGACGCATTTGTTAGGGATGGCTCAGGAGACGTAAGTTCTGACATTTAACGACAAAGTGGAATTGAAGAGAGAAGTTAAAATGACGTAGGTGGTCCGTGGATAGTGTCTCGATTGCTTATTTAGTATGTACAGTGCCCTTGTCGTGCGGAGCTTATGACTGGGGTCTTGATGGTTATGTCGAAAGTGCAGGTTTCAAATGTCAAATAATTTTATTAGCGCTTTGACTTAACAAATCCAGACAGATTCCTCCCCCATGCCTCCGGAGGCTCTCTTGTTATTTGGTGCACACAGTTCACTCTACAACCTATCCATATCATTTTAATTGAAAATAAATTAGCCTTGATATTTGGCTCCTGGTTTAAGGAAATTATGATCCTCTTCATCCCAAGACGCTTGGAAGGAAGGCTCTATATTTGGTGGGATTTCCTCCCCTTGTTAGAGTTATACATCCAGCCCATGGCTGCAGCGCCACAATAGGAACAAACAGTTTCCCTCAGTGGCAGACTTAAGTGGCTTCTATTTGGTCGAGTCATTATTGTGATTGCCAAATGGAATCATTACCATAAGTCCTTATATATGTTGGGATAAATGACACGAACAAACACATAACACGATGTCCATAGTAGGTGCGGAGAGGTAGACGTTTGCATGGGATGCCATATATGCCTATATATATAATTTGACCGCCAGAATTTTGCTCCTAGACGAAAGCATATTGCTATATTCCCTGTGCTTATCATATATGTTATATGTTGAAAGAAACTCAAAGAATATTTCTATCTGTGTGGTGAAAGACGGGGCGATGTGTGACGCCTACTCAGTCTTTTAGCATACAACAGGGGAAGGAGAAATACACACAAATAAAACTCCAGCCCATACAAAATAAATGAATCAATATTTCTATCTATGCAACAGTGGGGCATGAATTAATAAACATTATGCCTCTGTGTAAAATATTCTTCAATCAACTATATATATACCGACAATCATCGATGCAAACTATAGCCCCTTTTTATGCTTGGGAATGTGCTATGGTCAAAAATAGTTGATTTCTGATTAGATGGATCTAGCAATCCCTTAACAGAAGGGCATAATTGCAGTTGGGCGGTTTTGATTGACATCCCCATATTGAAGCTCTATCTATTACATAAGCAGGGGCTCTCAGATCGTCATTTATCATTAAATATAAATGCAGTTCACGTCAGTCCACCGTGAGCCTGATAAATCCCATCATACGAAAAATAAATCATCTGCCATCTCGGCTTTTGGTACGGTAAGGAATGATAACAGCTAAAACATGGAAGGCAGGAAAACACACTAATAAATCATACCTCATCAAATATTCAAAGTATTATTGCATTTCGTCTCTCGAAATCACATAGTAATAAGGTTACATGCGTTGAATGTAATATATTCACACAGGCCCTTGTGCAGATAATTCATTCTAGTCTCATCGTATCGACAATAAGCACTTATCCTCATATTTCAAGTCTCAACGTTGATGGCAATTTAATTTCCATCTTCAATGCCCATACGCATACTAATGTGTGCTACAACATAATGTATTTACATGCATTATCTATGCAGTAAACACATTTCGGTGTCTTGCAGACGTACATATCATATCAGTACAAGTATTTACCATGATCTTGCCGGTGCATAGCCCTACTCTAAGACAAGGAGGAAAAAACTGGGAACAGAAGGTCTGCATTGGACTGAAGGGGATTGATTTTCGCTGCCTGGCTGTCCCTTTCGCACTGGGGATTTTTTATTCGACCAGAGTCCATATCCCAGCCTATATGGGTAGCAAGGCGGCAGGCAGCCACTGCTTCAGGACTACTGGCTCATGGTAAAGTGAACTCCTATTAGAATGCTTGAATAGCTGGGGGTCTTAACACACGGATTCCAGGACCACAGAGGATAGCGGCTTCAGGTTAACTAAGCTATTGTTTGCTGAACTTAAAATAAAGCAAGCGAATGACCAATTGAATATTTCAAGAGCATGTTCCTTTGATTTTCTGGGTTTTCTCTCTATATATACATTCATGGTTATTTAAAGCTTTCAACGAGGTTTGTTACAGGAACACATTGTCTTCTAACTCAAATCATCTGATAAACATACCATTTTCAAACAAGTGGTCCACGTATATGATTATATGATATCTATTAAAAGGCTTTTGTTTAATTCCCTACCTATAAATGTCCTTCTGACAATATTTTTACGAATTTTAAAGCTGTGGTAGTGTAGCTTTTCCCTTTCATCACATAACCCTCAAAGGTAATGGGTCTTGCAGCATCACCACCACCACTCCCATTGCTAGCACCGTTGCCACCACACATCCGTAATACTTGAGCTTCTCTTTCCTTGAAGCGCTCTTCGCCACCCTCCTTGACCAGCTGCTCACGAGGCTATAGCCCTGGCCCTTCAACCTCTTCAGCTTTCCTTGAGCCATCTGTCAAGCATCCTTTAGCGTTCCTCCTCTCACCAGCTCCTTGCCCTCTCCATCCCAAAGATTCTTTCACTGGGTGACACTGTCTTTGAATTCACCGCCAGGTCACGATAGGAATTAAATGCTTTCGTCAGAGCAGGGTCGAGTGGTGGTGGTGGTGCACTACGGTCTCTATATAAGCTCCACCGGCACCACACCTCGCTCTTAATACTTCTAGCACAGCAGGGCTAGTGTAACACACGAATACAGACCCCGACAGAGGAGGATAATGACCAGTTCCTACCTCACCTTTGTCATTAAGACGCATCAGTCATAGCATTTGAATCGAAGAAATTCGCTAACAACATTTCTGGAAACTATATATTATACCATATTCCCCAAGGCATAGCAAACATGTATGAATATGAAGTCATTCCAGAAGCAAGGAAATTCGCCCATTGGTGGCATGTGACTTGTCTTCTAGTACATAATCAGTGATCATGTTATTCACTGCCCTATCAGCAAGCCCTTTCTCCAAGACATATTAGTGACTGTCACCTTACCCCTCCTGCATTCTATGGAGCCCTGTCAGCCCGCATTCTGTCTGGTTGGAGCAGATGTGGCGATTGAGGTTAGTTAATATTATCGGCCGGTCTGAGGAAGGTTTCTAGGATTACGTCTTAATGGTACAATGACACAGCCAACGACCCAGCCTTGTTCCACGCTCACCATTATAGTCTGGTACTGTGTGCATTATGTACAATACTGACAAGCACCATTCACTGAGGCCGCTGAAGATCCCAGCTGCCTTCTATGCCAAGCAGGATATTCCCCTATCGCTGAGAACAAGCACTGCTTTCAGAATGGCTTTCAAAGCTTTTGTCCAATTTCCTATTCCAAAGTTTTCCCGCTATTAAAATGCAACAAATCCTCCGTCGATACAATAAATTTAAGGGCCTGCCTGGATAGAGGTTTTTGATGACTTAAGCAGGCCTGACTGGAATAGAGTTTTCTGCGAGCAGTATAGCCGGCTCCTATACGTTGAGCAATATCGGACCTTCACTTCAACCCCTTCCTTCATAGGTAACTCACAATACTCGCGTACTCAAATGACTTGAAATTGACCTTAAAAACAATGTCTCTTTGGCATTAAATCACATCTGCGAAGAAGAATATGATTATGGTACGATTGAAAATCGCATAAATTATGCTGCAATAAAATTATTATCCAATGAAGAATATGTTCATATGTGCTGCCCCCAAGAATTACCCATTTTACATGGACCATTGTATGATTCTAATGAAACCCGGGTATAGATTATCATAGTGCGGACGTCCATTCTGATGCATATTCACAGTATTGTAAAGAAAAGGGGAAGGTGGCAAATTAATTTTATTACCAATTGCCATGAAACTGACAACTATGGAAATGAATGCCACCACTTTTTCATACGCAGACTATTTGCAATTTTCTGTTATCTATTGGATAGCTGTCATGGAATGTCCCGAGGCTACTAGGTCTTTATACATTGAAACCGTATCATTCATAGCTCCTTAGGTTCATCCCAGGTTTCCTAGGGATAAAAAGCATATACAAGCTGGCTTTCGGTGCTGATATTTCATCCCATGAGTTTGCAGTAAGCGCCCAGGGAAATGTTAATGATACTTCAACACTATTTTTCCCCTTGGTCTTCAATGAATGGCTATCAAGTATCTCTCCTACATCTTGGCTTGGTTTAAGTCAAGAAATGTCTTATTTCTGATGATAAGAAAATGCTCTGAAACGATCGGTGTTTAACGCTATATGGGGCAAATGAATACACTACAGGAATCGTTGCAGACACCCTAATCACTACACAAATATCATAGTAATTTGTTCAAGACCCACCCAGTGGAGATGATTTGATGGAAGAATAGCAGCTATTACATGTAGGCAGGCTGTATTATATATTAGAATAACACATCGGTGAATATCAGACAAATGTAGTGTTGTATGAACCATAATAGCCAACTTGATTATTCTGTCTCTAGCAAAAAGGCCCGTATTTATTAGTGGTCCCACATAAAAAGGAGATAATGGTACGGTTTCACGTCTAATAAAGGATGAGGGAATCACTATTGTTTCCAGGGTAATTATTAGAGTACCTCCCTGAGACGAGGATTGGTCTGTGAGCACAGCAACACTGATAAGTCACGAAGACTAATTAATTAACTCTCTGCTTTAAGTAATGTATTGCTTTTTGCTTCACTGGGCAAACATGCAACCGATGCATGTAGCCGGAGCATTCCAATGGATTTTATCCAAGCTCGTATCATCATCCATTCCCTGTCTTCATAGGCACGAGTGGCCGGTATATAAATGGGACGTGTATGTGTGTGTTTTTCCCTGTTTATATAGAGTTACGACAGTACTCAATATCAACAGAGCCCAAGGATTGAACTTTATAAAATGGGTATTCCCAAGAGACGTGCGGTGCCCTTATTAATTAACATCTAGGGTTGTTATTGTATGAAAGTAAGTGTATGGTTTGTAATGAAAATTAGATGAATAATTGTGTTTCAGACACTAGCTATAGTTGAGCTGTGATGCGAATGAGTGTTTTGAGGAGAGTATGGAATGTAGGGGTTGGTATCATCCTCCCTGTACATGCGTATGTCCATGGCTTCCCACCACACGGCCACCTGCCCTTTATCACGCTACGCGATCATCATTGAGCCGGTGCACGACAAAAGTGGCCGCGATTAAAAATACATCTTTGATCGCCGACTAAAAGCACGTGGCAAAACAACAAATAAATCAGAGCCCCACTCGCCGTAGATGGATAAATCACAGTTGAATCGATCCAATGATCCTGACTGAAACATAAATTGCATTTCTATGTGGTACAAGTATGGATCATCCACCGCATATCTCCATCATTTATACATGAGTATCCCTTAATGCCATTCAACATACGTAGGTTGCTTCAATTTTTGCATGATATCAACCTAGCAATACTGCAATTGCCAAGGCCAACTACCACAATCAAATCCTTAACATATGTAATAGCTATATTGCGTTACTGGCCCCCTCGACGTTGGTCCAAGCAGTTAGGTATTTATTGCAAAAGGTATCTCTTGGTATTTAGATTATAATTATTTCACATAGGTGGGCCCATTAGGCTTATTAGGAATATGCCACCGGGGTTGGAAACACCTGCGTAATCATACCAGGCCTAAATGCCCCAGGCATGGTTGTAGTTGAACTAGGTCTTTACAGGCGAGGTCAACGTTCGTTATAGGCTTCCCACTGTTTATGTGTTTACACATATCTTTTTCCAGCTCATACCCCAAAGGAAGATAGTGATTGAACCATAAAATCTATATGAGCCATCTAAAGAGTCATGGGGCCACACAAACCGTTTCTTTATGTTATTGCGAATCGGAATGCCTTGCATTTAGAATATTGATATTTCATTGCACGATTCTAATGGCAATGGCATTTATAGAGTTGAATAGACCGACATCAATGATAATTATAACAGACTCTCTTCGTGCACAGCGCGTCACAGGGAAATATGCCATGAATTGCAATCCTATCAGCCATGCATAATTCATTGGTGTTAGCGATATGCTTTACATACAAACATATCGCCAGTCCCAGGGACACCCTACCCCATGTGGAGTGTACACATATTATAATGTTTTCAAGTGGCGCACATGAACCTGTAGCACCAATGGTTCACTCGTCACTATATGGCTTGCTAGCTTCCAGCGATGGAAGGAGGAGTAAAAGGAACATTTAGCCTGCTTCCTTGTCCAACACTGTTAGAAGTGCATGCCAATAGGAGGAAACAGTACTTGATGTTATGTTCCCATACGCTTAGAGTACACGGAAACTACCTCTTTTCATTAGTGGCAATAGAGCTTTGTAAGCTTGGATTTGGGTAAAAGTGCTTGTATAATATATATCGAGAGAGATTGTGGACATCATTTGGGTTTCCCATTGCAACATGTATACATACCCTAGTCTATACCCTGACTACTGCATGTGCCCTCTCCAGGGCAACTCAACTCAGCCAGGCACTCATGTTAAACTATATAGCAGGGCTTCCACGGTGAGGTATTGGTGTTGATGTTGTGGTCCTTGGGCGCTAGTGTTTTGTGTGAGAGGCTATGTAGTATAGAGAGATTCAAGCATAGGCTATATATCCAGGATGGGTAGACCTGGCCTGAAAACTGGTAGTGTTGGAGGTAGTGGTGGTGGTAGTGGTGGTGGTGGAGGTGCGGAGGCAATGGCTGTAGTGGTGGTGGCGGTGGTGGCCCCTGCAGCCGCCTGCACAGAACCTGCCTACTATCTATCATTGTCTGCTTGGTCCGTGCGAGGCTGGGATGTGGGCATCGATGCTTAGTTGAAACAGCAGTGCACCACAGCAGTTGGCCTTTCTACTCACGTCGTCACAACCCATGTCTGTATGAACCATACAGAGACCCACTTTTCCCTCTTTGTATATAAGTGAGATTGTGACAGTGATAAAAACAGAAAGGTGTCCACACCATCGGGTTTATGCTGCAGTCCTGAGAGGTAAACGTAAGGCATATAGATCTCTCGGTGGAAATTGAACGTGGCATTAGTTCAGATCGATGAGGGCTTAGACTGGGTTATGGTTGGGACCTTTTAGTTTCAGCAATAACTAAGCTCTTTTTCTCTGGTGCCTCAGTAGAGTACAGTGACCTGCTTTCTGGATGTGGGAATGTTGTATTTGAGTACAGGAGAGATAGCAAGCTCTCAGCCCCACTGTATGACTGATTTGGTGATATCGATTCTATTCTTCAATCTTTTACTGGGGTGAAAGAGTACGAGGATCAATAGTAAGACAAGACCTGCATCCCTGGGATAGTACTGGGTCAGTATCCTAACTGAACCCCCCCCCCCCCCCCTATGTTCGGTCAATTTTGCCTCAAAGGTAGTGATCGAATTCTATCGCATCATTCAACTATGTAAAGTAATATTAGCCTGGATGTATCACAATCCGCCCCGGAGTAAGAACCATATTTCGTGCATTGGGAACACCAATGAAGATGTTTAAAGTTTGCTGAGTCTCGTTTTTGCACTTGCGAGTTGGTGTTCTGTAACAGCTCAAGGAAGATGCATGCTGAGACCTAAGAACCAATGATGTCTGTGGGCAGTTGACTGTAATATTGAACCAGAGATTGGTGAGAAGAGTAACTCAGTGAACGACAAACTGTTCCCAGTGGGTGCCGGATAACTCACACCATGGGAGTATAATGAGCAAATGGGAGGTCACCTTAGAGGCAAGCCGCGAGCTCATATCCTCGCTGCTGAACTAATAGAAAGGGGTCTAAGTAAAAGAGCAATTGGCATGGTTGGAGTTCAGAAAGATCTGAAATGGGCCATACCTGACCCCCTAAAGCTGCATGTCATTGCTACATAACATCTTAGAGAACAGGTTGGCTGTTGGTGTCCAGGGGAGAAATGTGAGAGATAGGGGTGAAAAATTACAAGGAGAAGGGATAACGTTTGTTACAGGCTAAGTTATGGGACCAAGTGTTGCTAGAACACATGGTAGACCCATCATAAAGGAGTCAGTACGTCAACCACGTCAGCCCACACCCATTAGTGACGAAGTATAGATCCTAAATATTCTTTTAAGAATATCTTGATATGTGTCTGTTGTATGATGTTGGCTCCAGCTAGTAAGTGAACATTCCTTTCCCCCAGGGCTTAAGTTTTGTTCTTTCTACGTCACTTCCAAAGACTCCATATTGAAATATATGCATACTGTTTTAAAGCATGCCTTTGTAACGCAGAAGGGTACCTACACATGTCAGCAAGCCTTAAAGTTAATCCATTTAATTCATCTTCCCATAAGAACTCTCTTATCTAATAAATTGCTCATCGGATTCCTTTTCATCCTACTCTTTATTAAGATCATTAAGTTTTGATCTGCGTTACAACCGTAATAATTGGATATCATTCCTCCATTGCAAGAAATATCAGCCCTAATTATCCAAGCCTGTGATACATAACTGCGTGGAATATTGGAAAACAGGGTGTATCGACCAATGGTGTGCTGCCATCCATTAATCACTTCCAAAACATTAAATGAGATTTAGAGATAGGGCCTTGTAGAGTGTAGTTCTCGCACAGCGAAGAAATTGCAGAGTGTTTGATGAGGGTCAAGATTTCAGAGGCATTTTCAAATGATCGATAATCTGAGAGGCAGATCTCAATGATCTATCTGATATCAATAAATATGATATTAGCTGGCTGAAACATGGGAAGCCCAATATAAAAACCAGTTACAGCAGGATCAGATGAAGTTGGCCATTCGCTGGATTAAAGGCTTATTATTCCATGGGTTTACATGTACAAATCCAAACATTGCATGAACGTATTTTTAAAAAACTAGAAATACCACATTATTTCTGTATAGTAAACATGTCAATCCCTATAAGATAGGGCCTCGATATTTCTTTCAACTGAAAGTATCTCATATGTCATGTCATATTATTTTAAGATTTGCCTATGAAAAGAGACTTAACTAACCATTTTTAATGAAGTGATACCAAGTAAACTACCCTGGCAAATAACCATGTGATAATTCCCACACAGCACAAGTGCACTACGTTGCAGTATGGGTTTAGGTTTAGCAATAAAGACAAGGAGGTGTAGAAGGCGGTGGAATGAGGTTAGGGGAGTTATGCTCACCTGGCATTCACTTCTCAAAGTAGGAGGAGTGGATGACGTATGTAGTAGTATAGCCTAGTCTATACAGGATTTGTGGTTTGGAAAAGGAGGCGTGGAAACAAGAAAGAGAAGAAGGCTCTAACACGAGGAAAACATACTTAGAGGTAGGGAAGAAGGGAAAACTGGGCTAAGGGCCACTGACAGGGCTTGACTGACTCTTGCCAAGTGATATACGTTACATCTTCAAGTAGGTTAAAGAGCGCATGAACAATTCAGGCCTGTTAAGCAGTATTAGCCTTGTTACATATTCTCATCTCTACTGTTTGGCTTGTGACCTCCATAAGCCCTGACACTCTGTTGCCCAGTGTTCCTGCACCCTCTACCTGTGAAGCCAGTAGAGACACTAGACATCAATTTCCATACGAGTGTGCATACTGGCTCGAAAGCCTGGAGATGTGAAAATGATGTTGTCATCGTTTCATTAATATCTCTCCTTTCCCGAACCATGTCTCTCTCAATTAAAAACTGGTTCTTTTTGTGACTCAGAGTGCTCTATTCCTGATAGGACTCTGTCAAGTGTATGTTGGTTGTCCTTTGTCCAATGGTCTTCTCTATGATATTATCATGTGGCAAATGAAATAAACACATGTACATGAATGACATGCCAATACCGATGATATATTTGGGTTGTTCTTTTTGTAGGAGGTACCGTACGAGGTAAAGAAGATCTTTTTCTAATGTGCCAAATGCATATCGAATGCGATGAAACTGGATGGATCTGATTTATACCCATGTAGTAATATGTTATGATATTATTATTATTCATACATTCTTTTTTCGTTCCTTTTATATAGACTTTTTAATAAGGCACTCCAAGTGCAGAGTATACAGGATATTTGTGAACCTATTCTTTCCTGTATGCATATTTCATAGATGAATATTGGCTTATCGAATTGTTTACATCTCTCGTTGGCTTTCTTCTGCGATGCAGCATGGAATAATCAATATATTTTCACACAGTTATAGGAGATCGAAACAACCTCCTCTCTCTGTGTTGGAAAATGACTATTAACAGATATATTGGGCTTGGAAATACCTTATGATTGATTTTGATATCCATCCCTACTTCTACCATACTTTTCTTATACAAGATTTGATGTGAGGTGCAATTTGTTTCTCGCATCAAAGGTATACATATTTTAAATTTTACCATTTTCATACCTTTTTTTCTTAAAATACATTTAAACGCAGGTCTATTGAAATACCATACCTCTAGCATAGTCTCAAATATATATGATTTGTTAATTTTCCTTTCAAAGTAATAGATAGCATCCATTGTTTCATAATTATTGTGATGTGGTATGTTTTATATTGTGATTCGGGTTGTGCAATATGTAACCTATACATCCCTTTTCTATTCCTCCGATTGTCATGTAGGGTTTTGTAATGCTCATCAGATGTAGTCACATTGATATGCTGAACATATGTGCTTAGAATACATATGATTATAGTCGTTCCTGATGATGAAATGTCAAACCTGTTCATTTGACCTTTTCTTTTATTTCATGAATTGTGTCATCAACATATATATTGAGTGTCCCTTGTATCAATTACTGCTTGCGATTAGAGTGATTGATTAAACTTGATTTACCAAAGGTTGATGCTGCTTTATTTCCTTCCAACCTTCACGATATTCATCATCTGGTCTTCAAAGTTTCCGATCAGGCAAACCGTGACTCTGCACAATATCGATGTCTACAACCAGGAGTACATTTATAGAAAGTTGCACTTCTAAGCCTGAATGTTTGAGGCATATCATATATAATGATACGCGCAGGCCGCGCGCGCCTGTCTCGATGACAACGTCACGTGGTGAAACAATCATTTCTGGAGCTGACAAAACCAGACGGCCCACGGGGAATCTTGTCCGATGATATAGTATGCATGGTCATAGATTGCCTCGTTCGGTCGCGAATAGGCAAAGCAAAAGCAGGCATGGATTTGGCCATCCAGATCGGTGTTGTGTTTTGGGAAGTCACGACACTATTCCAATGCCTCTGAAAATCCTTCTTTAAGAAAACATCCCCGAAACATCAATATATAAAATGGAGGGATATCAGGATATGCGCTAAGAAAAATATTTACTTGCCTCGAGTCATTTTGCTTTCATTGTTCGGCCAGTCTTAAAAGATGTACTCGCTTATGTATGTACTTTACTATAAAGATACCAGCATCTTTGATGTGGAGCTTTTATGAGTTCCTCCTGCAGCCTTTCTTTGATGTCGAGTTGATGTTAATACACACAGACCCTGACACATACTCTCGTCCCATCGTGCCCTGATCGTTAGTGTGAGAAATTACCACCTTTGAGGGCCTTTAATTAGGAATAAATGAATTAATCTTGTCATGACATGAAGAGGCGTAAGCCATTGATGAAAGCCTATTAATGTGTGTACCTCTATGGTAAAGAGCACCAAAGTTCAGGCTATCCATGGTGTGGACCCTGCCTTTACACTGGTGGTGGTGGTGGTGGTGGTGGTAGTGGTGCTGGTGGCAGTCTGGCTTGCTGGTGGTGGTGGCGACAGGGATGAGATGTTAGTATTAACTGCTTCTATGCGCCCAAGCAAACTGCTGCCACATTGAAAGCAAGAGTTAAAAAGAGTGAGAACAGTAGTAGAAGGAAATATGGGAGAGAGAAAGAGAAAGTCAGCATGGTGGTGGTAAGAGTCCGATAGGGAAAAGAGAATGTAGGGGAGGGGATGTCTCCCATCTTGGATTGGCATGTTCAGCTTTAGAAAGCACCCAAGCGACATGTGGTTTGGTGGTGCGTATAAATAACAGAGACACAACGAGCCCCGGCTAATATGGGCCAGACTAACAGTTAAACGTGCCTTGCCCGTTTATATGTCTCTATAATAATTTAGCCACTGCTGCTCCTGACTGGGCATACATCGTCCATTTTTAATTTTCATAGATACAAGTGTTATGAGATTAGACATTGAAATAATTCCAATTTCTAAAACTAAAACTGGTAATATTATACTAAAAACAAATAAATGGCTACTCCATGATTTTATATAAATCACAAGGTATACATTTGAAATGAAATATTTGCTTAATTGTTTTATTTGTACTTTGAATAATGTTACTTATCATTTCACCATTCAAATATCTGTTTCGTCAGTGGTAATTTCTAACAGGATTCGTGCAGGTTTATTACACATGTTTGCACGCTCACTCGTTAAGAGTGGTTTTCGTTGTGCCCGAATTAACTATCCAGGTAGTGTGAAAGAACAATAGTATAAGTAATAGTTGAATATGGGATGAGTTAATGATATGATGGTACCTCTCTATGTAATTTTTACAATAAGAAGTGAGAATATATGGTTTCTTCAGGTTTCCTAATGCTACGAGGTGAAGCGCTTTAATGGGACTAATATTCGGAAAAGATGCTTTCGTACTAAGCGAGACAATCAATTAATATGGGGGTGAATCGGAAGAGCTTGCAAAGCACAAAAAGGTCACAAGTGCCAGCGATTATTCGTTATAAAGGTTGGGACTAAAATAGCTAGAACGCCGTAGCGTTCTAGACTCAATTATCAATCTTTCTCAATAAAACTTACGCTTAATTGCTTCATGATAATCCCTTTCCCAGCTAGCTCCATATCTTAGAATCGCACCTATTGAAGATTTAATCATTTTTCCGAACATTTTGGAATTACAAAACACTCTCAATGGCATTTAGACATGTATATTACAAAAAAAAGCAGGGGGTGGGGGTTATATAATACCAATTATCGTTTAAAAACGTCAAGATCTACAATTGTAACTCAGTAAATCAACATTCAAAGGCCCCGGATATGTACTCAGTAAATTGCTATGCTTTGTGATCATTTCGAATGTGAGGTTTTGGAAACAGTGGTGCTCCTATCAATGGATCCACGTGGGAATGTGGATGAACTTGTGGAAGAATGATCACCGATGACTGAACATCTACCAATGTGTACATATGTAGGCACAGATCCCTAGGAATGCTTTTGAACTGTAGGAGAGTCTTTCTCCTCCCATTGGCGTGATTAAAATCGAAATGTGACACGCGATGTGATAGATGAAGATTACATGGTTTCCATGGAAACCTGAAGGCCAACACTATAACAAAGATCATACATTATTGGTACAGGCCCCCACTCGTCCGACCCGTTTCACTCAAAGAGGAACTTCCCCTGCTCATCAAGGCATGTAGTTCTTGTCGGTTGGGAAAGTCGCCTTGGGTAAGAGGGCATTTGTTTGGTATAGGATGGCGAAGAAACCCTACCCAAACGCCCTCGCAAATCAAATGGAAGGTCCTTGAGAAAGGATCTCGTTAACTGCCTTGTTTTCTTCCAACCAGTGCCGGGGCTGTGCAATTGAATGGACTAGTTCAGTAAGTAAAGCTCGCGGTCCGATGATCAAAAGGTGAAGGGTTCAGAAACACTTAAGCTGGGTCTTTACCATGCAACCAACCACCGTGTCTTCACTGACTATATATAGAATGTCTAGTATGATAGTCTGTTAGGTCAATATTGCTATACATTCCTGCTATAAAACATGCTCTATTCAATTCAATCCTTCATTCTAGGGAAAGTATCTCTCAATAAACTTCAATGTATAGATATATTCTCCTCGGGACGAAAATACATTGACACCGAGAAGACAATAGCTCCTATAGATTCGTCAATATGAGTAATAGCTCACATAGTATCATTCGGAACCACGATATGGCGAATTGGGTATGATAGCTCAAGCCATTATAAGGTGCCCCTACTTAAGGGAGTCGCTCGATGATCCGTAGGGCGAGTCAATTGGTGACTGGGTTTGTAATTTGCAACTCATCTCCAGGCATCACCCTCGAAATTCTCTCCTTGATGTCGATTTTTTTAGTTGATCGCCTTTCTCCAACCCAACCATGCGGTTGTATTATGTTTTGCTTTCAGCGAACGTCTGATCGACGAATGAAAAGATCAAGAAACAATGAGGGCACGACTCAAAAATGTACCTCTTGTAAATAAGTAATCATTGTTTTAATACCCTGCAGAAGAAGAATCATTGTGGATTAATTGCTGCAGTATTTGAAACATTCATTTCTCAATTTCTCCAACAAAGAGTTAAACTTGTGCATTGTCTCGCCACTCTTAAGTTCCTTTGCTGGGGTTATCATTCTGCATAGCAGACAATATGGCAACTATCTAGGAAAAGAGGCGCCCATCCGAGTACTCCCTCATACAAAACATTAATCATTTATATAACATTGTCTGACCTTCAAAAACTTTCTTTACGATCGTGCAGGGCCATCTTTGGACGGAAGACGGAAGTGGCTCCGACCCAATCCAGGTTACGTTATTACAGGAATGCAACCACGTGATTAATTAATTGTCAGATTGTAGAAATTCAGTCACGCCAAGTACCTGGGCTTACATACCTCCCAATATCGTGTTCATATGGGCAGTGAATACAGGGTACTTAAAGCTTTCGATAGGATGCTACACGATGAAAGAGTAATGTGAGTGGAGGGGACAATACTAATCAAATGCGCTGGATCACATATGGTTAATCTGAGGTGTACAAAAACCCATGTACTACATCATGCATAACAAGTACCTCACTCAGACTGCAATGTTCCCTTGTAAGTAGTCCGCGGGGAAAAGTAGATCTACCCATCGCGTGTCCCTACGCCGTCCACTGTTCAGCGGAGGTAGTTCCGGTCCTACCTGTGATTGGTCCCTGTGCGCGTGCGTGCCTGGTACCTAGCTTATGTAACTATAAATCATGCAGAATGGCTATTTCTTACATCCATCAACAGGTTTCCAGAATGCTATTTTCCTGCCTCCCTCCCCAACCCATCGTCTGTGTTCATACGGTGTCTAGTGAACACTTACTTAAATATTCATCCTTATTGCATTTGGAAGATAAACCTTCCGTGAGTCGGAGAGACTCTAGAAATTGTTCTGCGAACAAGTTTCCTATTAAAAGATGTAACCTCAAACTGTGATGGGTTTGGCTGAGGCCATCATCGAGCTATTTTCCCTCTACCGCCACATCAAAACAGACCAGCCCGTGATAAACCTCTCCGTCTCTCCCCCTTTCGATATGGCCACATGCTGTGCCGGTGATTTGGGCCCATACCTGACAAGCTGCTGCCACCTAATCTTTCCTTTTTACCAATCATAAAGAAATTATCTAAATTGGATAGCTCGTTTGAATCAATATGGCTTAAGTATAGGAGTCCCTCATAGAAATGTCAATCATAGAAGGGCCGATATCTTCTGTGAAATACCAAATATGTCTGGCTTTAATCCTTTGTATTTTTTTTAGGTAGGCCTACTCTTACAGAATTTATTGCTTGTTGGAATTAAGGCTTTTTGGTGCTGCATGGATAATTAAGTATATTCAGAAGTTGGTCACATCGGCAGTGATCGTTTCTAAGCTTGTTTAGTCGCTGAGAGAGTCAGTTCTTCTCTTCCAGGAAAAACGGTAAAACATTTATGGAACATTTCGTTACCAATGAATGAAGACAAATACATGTCCGAAATATACCCTCAAATAAAGTCCCATCTTGCGTTTATTTGCTGACCTTTTACATACGGTGCTGATTTAGGATCATGAATGGACCATACCTGAACATGGATTTTAGCAGGGACATATGTGATGTGTTTCAGGAAAATGAGTCATAAGTCGCAAAATTGATATTTTTCAAAGTGTTTTTTTTCACAAGATCATATTATTGGAATCTTTGGGGAGTTTATCACTTATAGCTATATCAATCGATGTATCAAATTGCAGGACAATCTATGTAATATATCTCTGCGTTTTAAAGGTCCTCATATGGAGTATATTTGGTTACTTTACTGTTTATTGACCCCAAGAAATATTGAAAACTTTTTTTTTCAAAAACGAAAATATCAAACTTTAAATCTAGAAATACTTATTTGATTATTAGACTGTTTACTATCATTGGAATCGGCTTGGTCTCATCCTTTCAAATATAATGGTATCTCAAAATCTATTTTTTGCGACTTATGACTCATTTTCCTGAAACACATAACATATTTAGTTGTTATACTTTTCTCCACGAAAATGTGGTTGACTGATGTTTTCAGGCCCGTGTGTAACCCAAGCTCTTTGTCAGCATGTGTTTATGTCTTCAGCGACAGAGCAAGCGGCCTCACTTGATGAAACAATTGAAACTTGGCAAATAAACCGGTATCATTGAGTTTGGTGCCACAACCTGTTTGAGAAATGTCCTCATAATGCCTTCGTGGCCATGCACCTTTCGATTAATTATAATCGATGTTTGCATTCCCTTACATCCCAATGGATTGGAATGACCTGGAATTCAGAATTGTCCCTCCCTGCGTTCTGCCTAAAATACTCCTGTCCCATAATGGTGTTGTTCACATAACCACCCCACCCCACATCAGCCCCTCACTCCGACTTCCCTTCTTCCATTAAATCTCTCCCATATATTCCCAGCTCCCCTTTATCCTAGCACAACCTCTTCTTCACTCTCTTCTTCGGCCTCGTGGGTCTCCCCCTTCGTCCTGTACTCCATCGTCACCCTCCTTCCCATACCGGCGCTATTGATTTTACGGTCAATACAAGGCTGTTTAATTCCCCCCTCAACACGGCGCCATTACATATTGGCCAGGCAATGTGGCCATGCTGACGCTACCCACAAATTTCAAAGTCACACGCCAAGGCCTGCCCGGGTGGCTCCTACTCCCAGCCTCCATGTCCACCCTTCTCTCCGCCCCACTATAAGCCCGAGACGTGTTCCTTGACACCGTTGGCTTTTTTCTGCTCTGAGAAATCCTTCTCCTTGCAGCAGCATCTTGTCCAATCTAGTTACAACATTGCGTTGACACCAACCGATATCACCTCTTGCAGCTCGCCCCCTTTTCTCGGGCAAGGAATTTGCCTCTTTGTTGTGTATTGTGCGAGGCCTAGGGCCATGCGGATTTTGGGCTTTAACCATGCATCATTGTGACAGAGCCTGTGAACGGCCTCCTGTCAGCACTATAGTAATATCCCCATGATTAAATGGAACACATATCACTGTTTGTCATATAAAGGACAATAGGCAGCCTCGAGCTATTCTAATATGGCCCGATGAACCGGGCCTTTCATAGTCTTGACCAGGTTTATTTCTGACAAATTCTTATGCCTCCAAGAACACGATCTTCTGGCAGGAAACTAAGCCGATGTAACTGTGTTGGAAAGAGGCCTTTGATATAAATAAACTCTAGGCTTCGGTTAATCAATTATATTGGAAATATCTTCCTTGGGCAACATCAAAAATACCAAATTATAAAGGAGGCAAATCGCTTGGGGATCGGAGGAGAACCTCTGCGCAATCCAATTAACTCCTACCTCTCGCAATGTCAGTAGGAATCAGATTCCACCTCCTCCCCGTAATGACAAATCATTCCATTGGCCTAATTCGCCAAGACATCCACTCGGCCTCAGCCTATAATTTTCATTTTCTCCTTTTTCCTCTCTGTTCATGCGGACTTTACCTCATTGACAGAATTCCTGAAAATGCTTTGGTCTACCCCCTTGCAGCAGCTTCCAATGGCTGTCAGATGTGTCTAGACAATGGACTTCCATTTCCTCATCTTCATCTTCACGCTTGGTAGGGCTTTGCAAAATATTCCCACAATCGACCCATTCATAATGTTCTGAAATTGGGGTAAGGCCATAGTAAAGACTAGTCACATACTACTAGCATTTTTGCCATGGCTCATATTTGCCATTCCTATTGCTTGCCTACATGACATCAGTCCATTGCCGGGTGTGAATGTACGCTATTCTTGGATGTACTATTTACCTAGGATCCCCATGCTCCCACCTAATTACCGAGAGGTTTAATTTCACAGCAGTCTAAAGTTCGAGTAGTCGGACAATTTTTTCCCAGTTTGAACCGTACCTCACTCAAAAAGGACTGCACGGTTTTAAAATTGTAATTAGTTTCATGCATATTTAAGTTATTCCATGGCTTCTTATAGATAAGATTGGTGATATATTTTCCATGAGCGGGGATTGATCAGGAGTGAGCGAGTGTTATTATTTCTTCTGCACTCCTTCGCCACCATGGATTGGCGCGTGTATGGCAGCAGTACAACGTGCGGTAGAACATTCTGACATAAAACACACTCTGCCAATACTTAATTCCATTTTTTCTCCCTTCATGCTCTACCGACATTGTACAATCTTACCATCAGTTAATCAGGGCGAGATAGTCTCCCACCGCTATTAGCAAGGAAGGCATTCTATAGGCAACGTTGTAAGCAAGGAGCCATTCCAATTTGCACTAGGCATATAAAGACATCGATATCAGATTCATAAAAAGAACAGAAGCTAACGAATGGGAACGGCACTTCTACAACAAGGAATCCATTATGAGTTGCCTATATCTAGTCAACATACTTTAATATGGTTTACATGTATGTATTCTTCCCCCTAGGCGGTCTTGGATATATATCAGCGAATTCACAATGCTGCAACGACCTTGTTTGGTGGGCTAACTATTCTGAAGTACTCCCAAATGGCCGTATAACGGGAAATTGTGATTTATAAGGACTAATATGGAGCAGATACACAACAGATCCAGGTTGTAAAAGGAGAGACCATTTTACCAGACTATACAACCTGCCCTCGCCAATCATAACAATACATAATGAAATCACCTCGGCGCTGCCTGAATCGATGTAACCAATCAGAAACCTGTTTACATTTTCCTGAATCTTATTAGCTTCGGCCTTTATTTCGTTATCTCGCTACGAGGTGCTTTATTCTAGGTCCCAGAGAGAATGCACGATACTACTACAGAAGTTTATATGGAGTTGCACATGCTAGTCAAACGATCACATATTGCACGCCGGAAATGGGTCGGCCCTTGAGGGTAATAAGAGATGTGTTGCATGAAATGTGATCCACGGATCCACCGCTACAGCAGCCCCACCTGGTGCATATGCATGCTCAGATATAGAAGCAATAGTTTAATGTAAACACCATAAGTTGTAGCTTTACGACGCAGCAATTTAATACATCGCATTTGCAAATGCTACTACACAATGAGAATGTTGATGCAGGCCGTTCCCATGAATAGGTAATCTCTACAATAGCTTTAACAGGAGGAGGCAATACTTGAGTGATTCAAGCAACCAGGACGAAATATTGTCTCCGCGAATTCGCTTGTCTGTCACCAGTCTTTTAATACCTTGCCAAAGTGCAATCATTGCTATTTTCAATGCTCCTTTAAGAAAGCTCTATCTAAATGTTGATGCAATAGTAATTATATTTGCTTTTGCAATAGGAATGAAATGCCAACGAGCATGGGTGTGAGAATTGGAGCGAGCAGAATACAGTTTGCTGATACACAAGCTTTAAATAGGCATCCCAGTCCTAGTGTTGGATGTCAGAAGAATGTCTCTGTGTGAAATTCAATTCGAAAAGCAGCTAATATGCTTCTGCATCAATGGCAGAGCACGCAAGGGTTTAAAGCCTGTGATTAGGAAACTTTAGTTACAAAGTGAGTTTCCAGTTTGTGAGTTCCTCGTCCGTCAACATCTCCACAAGGCCAAGCAGGAGAAATAGCTCATAAAGTAGACGAAGTCATCTTACCCAGTGATTATGACCAATAAAGGATGGGAAATATATTAGATGACCTCAGTCATTAATTTTACGCAGGAGGTTGGGTAGTTGGTCCTATTGAAATATTTATTTCAAACATTAGGTTTATACTATCGAGTAGGTTTATTGCTTCCCAAGGCCATAACAAATGAAAGTGGAATAAATTGGACCAGTAGGCATGAACTGTTCTATTATAGTGCCGTTACTCCATGCCTCCTGTTTGGGACAGTCATCTATTTTATATAGGCATTATATTTCATCTTTATATTCCTTCCACGGTCTATGGGTATAGAATTGTGCCTACAGGTCCCACGCCGGGCACAAAGAATATTATGACAAACATTCCTTTTTTCAATAGTGCGTGCCTTCGCGGTGGAATGGTGCTCTAGATGAGACGGTTGAGGCTGAGAGCTTGGCTTGGCCAATATTACTACAAAAACTCCTCCCGTTTCAATGCATATCACGAATTAGGCGGTCTCTCAAATAGATATGGTGGAAATGATTGCTTTCTAAAGTAACGCCGAGGTTGCACTCGATCGTTCCTGTGAGATCCGCTCAGATATAGATATAACAAACATTGTATCTTTTGGGGCAGGAGAATTGGCGAGTCTTGCTCTGGCTTTATACTAATTTCCGCTGTTGAGTTTGATTCCTATCGATATCCTTTGAATATTGAATTGAGAAAGGTATTCAATACTAATTAGATAAACACCTATAGATAAAAGCATCAAAATCGAAAATAACTTGTAATATTACAGATATTATTCCTCCGTGTGTACATCCTTCAACAATAATTATAATATTGTTTAATGATCTGTCGAAACAAAGACAGTCATCCTTTTGCCATGAATTGAATGTATCAAAGAAAATGTTTTCCCTTGATTTAATTATAATGCAGCTTCAGAATGACGTCACCAATCACTGTCACTATGTTATTGGTAAAATGACAGGGCCACTATACGTTCCAAAGGCCTGATTGTATGTGAACAATGACCTCCGTGTGTTACCTTATGAAGGCACACCCCAGCTTTTGGTATATATTCCGATGTCGGGTTACTATCCCGATATTATTTTGCATAAAATGGCGATGGTTTTTGATAACCTTCGTTTGAAACTCAAACCCTACACGAACGGAGCCCGAGGCTCTAATATCATATTCCACCATCTTGAGGCCGATCATCCTCTTTAGGAGCGGGCAGAGATTAGTTCTTGTGTCATTCTTTGCCACCCTGTCATGGACGCTCTACCGTAGGCTATTCCAGGAAGAGCCCAGCCAGGGGAAACGCCAACTCCATTAGAAGCAAGTTCAAAAGTGCCTTGTATAGATGATGGATGGCTTCGTGATGACCTTGAAATATAAGATCATGTAGCGATTCCAAGCCCTGGTGTTACCCTCATCGCAGCGGTCTCTCGGGTCATACGGACCTTTGCATGGAAAGCCACAATCTAGGCGTGAATGACACCCGATATGAAATTTGAGCTCCTGACCGAATAGCTTCTCTGATGGCCGATACATCGATATCCAACATGCAATACTATCTCGTCTACTCTCACTCACTCGTCAACAAGAGCCTATAAAAAGCCTTAGCCTGGATTTCGTTTGAAACATTAGCTGGGAGATGTGCAATTAAAGTTAAAATGCCCTTTCATGAATCATGCACAGATTCAGTTTGTGTCAGGAATAGAAAATCGATACGGTTTCTGCATATAGAATCCTGGCTTTTTTGCTTGTCTTTTTTCGGGGCAATAACTAAAACAGCATGAAAATGATATTGTTTCAGATTGATATTGTTTCAGATTATAGTGTCTATGAAGCATTATAAATGATAGGGTGAATAAAGGAATTGTTCAAGATGTCATAGCGCATATCAATGCAACTCATTATCATCATTATAAGATACTTTGGTTGCACCGGCTGTTTGTCTTTGAGACACTGCATGAAAATGGTCCTACGATAGTGCACACTGTGATAATGACAATATGCTGTGTATCTGTCCTTCAGTTTAAATGAAAGGTAATATAAAGTGAGCTGACACTAAAATCGAAGCTGAAAGTCAATACGGGTAAGGTTTCAACAAACGAAATATATGACTTGAATCGCGAAATGCCGACAGGGAATGTTAAAACGCATAGAATTCCTGAAAGGCTTCATTGAGAGAACCTGAAATGACATTCTGGCGAAATGTTGGAAGCACTTTTGTAGCACATTGAGACAAAGTTGTGAATGTCTGCCATATTTTACTACTTAATGTCAGTATCTACATCAAACACGACATTGCTTTCACGCCCGTCTAGCGCTTGGAACTCCACTGTCTTCCCTATTGTTCTTCCTTCCTTTCTCCAACCATCCTCCCCTCCTCTGCCCACGCCTCAAGCCCCCTTCCAGGTTTACATATAATGCTTCCTGTGAGCATTAAATTATAAAATACCTCTCATTCTCCCACTTCACTTTTTTTTTACTAACTCATCAGTTTTCATGCCCTCGGGTATGAGCACATGTATATGTGCACCATCCTATCAATGGTCAAGTTACTCATAGTCATATTATGAGCAGTAGATAGAAGGACTAACTCAATACAAAGTGGTCAGCATACGGGCTCTCAGGTTTAAAGGTCTAGGTTTTTATGGGAGTTCATCTGCTTTATTAGCTCGTATAAACGCTCAAGTATTTCTTGTTTATATTCCCTGGCTCTGGTCGACTATGTGCCGTGCGAAGTAATGGTGGTTTGACACGACTTAGTAAATCAGGAATAGGCAGTGGTCCCGGCACGAACCTGTCGTACAGACCACCCTCCATCCATCTGTCTTTCACCACTACTTCACTCTCTCCTGTTCTAGAGACTCGAAAAAAATTAGCAATAGCCATTTTTCCGAGGCATCGCTGCTCCTTCCATCGTTGCCCCGGCTGAGGTAGAATGCTGTTCAGCCTGGATGGAAAGGAATCTGATAACTATACCCAAATTCAGACCACCCACTGACACTGTTGTACATAATGCTAGGCATAGAGAAACACTAGAATTGAAATGGTTCTATGAGTTCTATGCTTCTTCCTCGATTCTATTCACCTACCACCCCTAATTTGGAATGTTAGAGACATAGCCATACTGTCAATAAGGGGCCTATTCAACTTATAATTGTCGATGGAATCCGGGATTATGCAGGTTGCGATCGATTGACAGAAGACAGAGTACACACTCAAGTAGCATCTATGTATGTCATGGAATTTAAATTCGCCTATGCCAGATGCTGTACTCCTGGGGTCTGTGTCTCAGGAGAAACAGGAGTAATGAGATCAGGGACGGCCTCCTGTGAAGAAACTGTAAGGACCTGGTGGGTCCATGAGGGAGCCAGAGCTGAAGTTGTTGCAAACTTCCAACCAACATTAGGAATATTTCGTCCTTAGAGGCTGATTCACTGCTTTTGAAATAGCTTTAACTGCCCAGAATAGTTCCACATACTGGATAGCGTATTACACACAGATACTATATAGTTGTTCAATGTCTATTTCATCTGATGTCATAGTGAACCTCCACTGGGTCGCAAGAAGCAAGCGATTGAGTCGCAAGGGCTAGCTATTCTTGTCTGCCAGTATGTGTGAGCAAGCTGAGGAGTCCTAGCGATCATATTACAAGGAATCGCCTCTCCTAGCGACATAGTGGAAGGACCCCTTTAAAGCAACACAACTGCTTATACGAATAACAGCCTGTGGGACATTATACATACATGTGGCGATTTGATACAACATGGAAGTAATCGACAGGCTGGTTCTAACTTCTCTGACTTTCCCTGCTTAATCTCCATTTACATATTGCCTTGGGGTAAATATATATAACTTTCTCTATGCAAATTTATACAATAATAAATGGACAATACAAACACTATTTCTACTTCTACTATCATCCTCATCCACACACTCACCTCTCATTATCTTCTTACTTCAATTCACTTACTCCAACTTTCTTATAATTCGATAGGATCTACCTGTACCTTTCCAATATATTTTGATGACAATGTATAGAAACTCAGAGACACATCCCTTGGTTAAATTTGAGTCCTGAACGATGAATTCTTAGAACCGTGATAAAATATTGTAATCACGTACCTACAACCTTTAGCAATTCTATTATTCTTTCTATTAGCTTGGTGTTGAGCCATTTTTTCCCACTTGTCCTCTTCCCTGTTTCTTCTCTAATCCTGTCTTTCATCATATTACCATAATATAAATGATAAATAAACCATCCAAAATATCTCAGGTTGAAAGCATCACAAAAGGTTCGTCAGCTCCATGTCATTATCATTATTGCTCCATTTTATCACTGAGATTGTATATGCCTGAAAAGCAGAAGCATATTTGCGAAAGCCTATCATCATCTTCCATTCAATCATTTACGTTTAGGAAAATGGATAGTGCGGGGAAACTGTTGATGTACCATTTCTTTTTCACTCCCAACGGTATTCACCCACGCCATGCCTGTGGTATGATAGTATGGTACAGCAGGACCCTAGCTCAGCGAGTCTGGGCATTCGAGTTTGAGAATTTTCGCAAATGGTAAAAATGAGAAAAATAAGATCTCCAAAGCTGACATAAACATCTCTTCTTCTTTGCCCAAGGACCAGTAGGCGTCGCGTGGTGATGGGAAAAGAACCACGGGGAGAAAAGATGACGTAAGTTTTTGATCACATGACAAGAAATGGTTAGTCTTCTTGATGGTGGTGCTGTTACAATACGATGCTGGGTGACCATCGGTACCTTGCTTCCACGGTTATATAATACCTTTACAATTATAATTGCCTGCATGTTTTATCCTTTCCATATACATACACACTTTCTCCTTTGCCAGCAAGTACTACCTTCTCCCCTCCATGTACATTTTGCCATGACACCATAAGGACTTATGGCAAAATGCTGGCACCTCTTATACCGGTCACGGTCCTTTTCTTCAGTTTCTATGTACCTATACCTCTCCCATTCCCTGACTTTTGCTTGATCATATATCAAACCCTCTTCATGTCACTTGACCCAGCTTCGATCGTTGTTGACCACCAAGTTAGACTTGCGAAAAAGCTTCACTCACTGCAGTCTTTTTCACTTCTTTGATGACAGATCTTTTGGTTTGACACCAGCCAAATCATCATATTTTGGTGAGCTTCTTTCTATGTGATATGTGGTTTTTACTTACATACATTCATTCCAGTATACTTCCTTTTCAATCCCCTGAATCTTCGGTTCTTATTATTATTACTACACAGCTTCACGACCATAATCCTCATGGCGTATTTAGCAGTATATATGTTCAGCTATCAATCCTTGCTGGTTTACATATTAGTACATGTAGTTGAGTTCTGCTCTCCATCCATACACAGAGTGACTGTCTCTCGCATTGTTGTTTACCTAGATAGCATATACTTTTTCCGAAGGTGTTAAATCGATCGCACTGGTGGGAAGCAAGGTACCTTTAAAGCTCAGGCCAGATTACATTGCCTACAAAATATTACTAAAGCACGTACTGTAGTAGAACCAGGAGAGGCATTGGTTGTCTCCATTCAAGGATCCCTGTTGCATACATTATATATGCAGCATGGCTTGTCAGAATGACCATACAAATATCCTCCGACAACTGCAGCTCTTTTTTTTCAAAGCATCTCTTTCTTTTTTATCTCAATTTTGATCATCCAAAAGGCTGTGGGCAAACTGTGACTACTACACACTGCCTACCTTCAAAGTGGGATGTGAAAAAGAAACTCGATGATTCACTTTTCAAAATAACAATTTCTTTATCACCAAAGTTATCCAAGATGGCTTCTTCTGTTTGCACTGTTGGCCCTTGTTCTTCTTCTCCTTCTTTAGAAAAGGACCCTGGTATATGTCCACACATATATTCCAGGTTCTCTTCTTCATTCTGTCGCTGACACTGTGTCTGCCGCTGCACCAGCATATTATATATATGACCAATGAGTATCACTATATTGTCTCACTCAATTGCACCACATTACAAGCTCTTTACCATTTCATCTGAAGAGAGACACGCTTCTATGAGTCTGTCCTCAAAAGACTGTGCTTATCTCTATCTTATATAGTGCAAATGCAATGACAACAATGCTCAATATTATCCTTGTACACGTAGTTATTATATCACGCATCTCTCTGTTACCTCTCCTGAATAAATATGACTTCCTAGAAAGAGTGTTCTAAAAAAAGGGAAAATGACAGTATCAAAACAAGTCCTACAAGACACATACTGGTAAGTAATTTGCTACACAACTACCTGCCAGTGTTGGTCTGGAGATTACATCAATCGATGTTCAGAATTCCATGGAATCTACGACCCCAGTGGGTCCAGTTCTTGAAACATATTCACACATGCAATCCCACATCGTCCTGCATATATCTTATACATCTATGCCTAAAGTTTCTCCATCAAAGCTTAACTTTTAAAGTGAGCCCAGACTATAAACCCGGTCTTCTACATTCCAGCTGAATAAGGTGTACGTTACCCCCATTGCTTGGAATCTCCACTGGCCAGACCACCTTCTGTTTCTCCTCCGACTGTCCCACGTCAAGATAAACGGCTTAGTGGGTACCGGTCTTTAACCTGATGTCTCGCAGTAATTGTCGCAACAGGCGAATAAAGGATCGCTCCTTTACTAAAAGAAGTGATCCGTGAATCCGTCTTTCATAGAAAAGGGTCTTCTTCATGTGTCCACTTTTCAAGAGACACAATGACATTTTTGTATCCTTCTTCTCATCTCCCCCTTTTTAAATAGTAACACTTTTTTTCAAATCCTGGATCATTTCCCCCTATTTCCATGGAACTCCTAGCCGATACGCTCATGCAGCGCAACGCCTTCAATTCATCTTAATTACTCCCATCGCGCCTTGTGAATTTGACCTTTTCCATACCTCAAAATCTCTTTTTTGACTTTTTTCATCCAGAGTTGTCACGAGATTTTGAGATATATTCGCTACAGCTCTCCTATGGTTGGAGGTATCGAAGGTGACAAATATTTATTTGTCCCACCAGTTAATGCCAAAATGAATGAATTCCTTTTAATTAATTTACTGGCTGACATAACTAATAGTTTTATTGCATAAGACCTTATCAATTTTGCCTCGATAATGCAATAAAAGCAAAACAACTATGATTCGGTAAAACTGCTCTGCTTCGATTCATTTTTATCTGTAGTCTCCGATCGACATGCAGTAAGCAGGTAGTATCGTGATATTCCAGCGTCTTAATCCACGGAAATTCGAATCAAAATCCTTAAAAAAGAGTGAGGTTTTAAAATGCCCAAGAGAATGATGTCCATCGATCGTACTACCTTCCCATTGGTAGACGAATGCCCACGTGATCTCTGATGCCTGGATCGCGTGACTTGGACGGTGATCTGCGGCGGTTCTCGCGCAGTCGCAGTCAGCTCCATCCTGCCCGTCATTCGGCACAATATTGCCACCTGTCGGAGAAAGTGGAAAAATCCCAGGCTGGTAAATGTGAGGCTAATGGAATGAAAGCTCAGGACGACATACCACACTCTATTTTTCTCCATATTGATAGGAGAAGCTTGTAAAAGCAACTCTAAAAAGCATTATTCATTCCTAGATTATTACAATGGCAGGGAGAAGACTTTCCTCATTAGATACATTTTATCTGTCAAGAAAATTGCACAAATACAATCAGAGTATTCGCTCCACCAAGCATCCCCAGATGGCAGATATATTTGTGCTGATTTCATGGAAAGAATGCTACACCCACCATTATATACACCACCATTTCTGCCATGTGCATGCCTCGCTAAATTTACAATTATCATTATATAGATTATACTTTCCATAAATCGCTGAAATGCTGAAACCAACAGAAAGTACTAAAGCATCGCGCTGCGTTCATGCATTTTGTGCGAAGTGATTGATTGTCACAGTCTCATTCAAAGCGACTGCAACCGATAAATAAGCATGCCCCACCATAACCAATATGTATATCCGCATACATATATATGTACACAATACCTTTGCAGCAATGCTGTATCATGTTGATGACATCAAAGTGTATGTTAGACATTTTGTACACGAATAAAACTATTGTTACATTTTAACAATAGGGAATTTTATCCAGTTACCCAACCTGTTCCGATATCCTTTTCTCATTTGCTATGCAGATTATGGTTATTTATGGAACAGTATGCCAATTGTTGTACCCTCTATATTATTCCTGAACCGTATAAGACATATCCGCCTATCTCTTCCCCCGTACCTATACTGAATAATTTTGCCCTACCCTGACCCTCAATGTTGTGTCTTTCTGTGATGTCCATCATCATTACATCATGCTTATCTCCGTCAACTTTAATTTGCTTATTTGTGCGCTGAACATCAATGAAACCATTTCTTGTTTGTTTCTTTGTGTTTTTTCGGGATTGTAGCAGTCGGGAAAAGAAACCGGAGTTAGGAAGGTACGTTACATTTAGTTTGTTTCCCCTTCGCCGAGAGGATTGTTGAACATCCCTACTTTGCTCGGGCGGCGCATTTAGATAAAGTGCAAAGTATCGATATTATAAATGAGAAAGCATTTTCTCGTGCAGATTGACTTGAAATTAAAGACATCCACTAACTACTATATATATTTATCTGATTCAAAAAGCACTGGACATTACTAATATGGATACTATCGTGGTTAACTTGGTTGAATCTAACTAGAATTGGCATATGATGCATCGTACCTTGTATGCTAGTAATGCCATGCATGGAGATCCATTCTTAATTCCGCTAGATATCGAAAGAAATTGAATAAAACACAACTAATACGATTAAGCACAATCTACAAGTGTCCCAATCTTCATTCACCAAATGGTATAGTAGCTAAATGTTATAGAATTCGTACGTTCATGTTTAAACTTGATGCGTTGTTTAAGGAAGTCTATTACAAGCTCATTTCTCAGAGAAAGACTGAATACACATTAAATTAATTGTAAGTCAATGCAGTGAGTCTTTGAGCAAAGTGGAATATTTAACTTTTAGAGAGAAAACACTTAGTTCAGTGCATTTGTATTCGCTCAATGAATTTGTAACTTTTGCTAATGTGTGTCAAAATGTCCGTTTTTAACCACTTTCCCTATTTGACTGTCGAGTATTTTGATAATACCGTGACAAGGTTTTGTATGAATTTTCTCCATTATTTGCTCCATGTTTTGTGGGCGTTTATACTGACAATAATGCAATTATTGAATTCAGTCAAATCTGGTGAATTTTGAATACGTTTAAATCCAGGTAATTTCCTTTAACATTTTAAGAGAGGGCTATTTTGTAAACTTTCTACAACTTTGGCTGACTATTTTCCTATATTATTCTATTATGTTCTAGGGAGAACAGCGAGGCGTAAATAACAATTTTTATCCTAATATCATTGATTTTTATTTCGTCCAATGCACTTTTGTCGGTCTCAGACATAAAGAGTCTGGAGCCGTCGCTTTTATATACAATACTTGTACCATTTCCCGTGGTGTCCTTAGAGCAATTGTCTCGTGTTACGCACTGTGAAATAGTACAATATGTCTTGTCTATGTCTTTTGAATATATACGTATCTATATCTATTCATTATGGAGATAACATCCATACAATCCAATTTATATACAAATACATTAGGAATACTACAACCAGACTTATCTGGGAATTTTCATTTTGCTTTCCAACAAAAAAGAGAAAGAGATACAACGAGGTAAGTCTAGACGTTAACATTACACACCGTCGAAAACTAACCACCACATAATGGGTGATAGTTAACATTTTGCCCAAACCCTTGTTAAAAACGTGTGAATCATGACATGAGAGCACAGATACTCGGTCCATAGAGTGTATTTATTATCCCATTGGATGCCATAAATACATTTCTAAGTGACTCTTTTCATGGAATCTTTCCCGGACGTACTAATCAAGATCTATTTACACTTCCCTCCCGTTCATCATGTGTCCTTGCATAGCGAGCAATTTCAGAATAAGCTGAAATTATTCATTTTTGGGAGAATGTACACATGCGACATTCTCGAGCGATAGAGTATAGCGTCCCAAAAGATATGCAAACATGAGATGAACTGTAATATTCATACAAGAAGGGAATACTATACAATGCCTTTGAATGAAATTCTGATGCTTATCTATAAATCTCTTTCACCACTTACTAATGAAACATTATGAATGATGTGAATGCCTGTGGTGTGTCACACTCTTATCTTATCTGATAATAAGTAGATTTAAAGATTTATAGACTTTACAAAACAATCCAGATTTCATCTTTCTTCTCAAATGCATTACACCCTTTCCTCCTTATTCATCTATATAAGACTTCCATAGTTGTACGTTCAGCTTCTCAACATCAGACACCTTCACAATAGAATGTGAAGGTATGATAAGTAACAGATGTATACCCTGTATGGCCCATGCATAGTTTCTGACATGAAGCTACCAGGAACCAAGTGGAGAGAAACTATAATATTCACATAGGCGTACAATTAGAATTGCAGTAGAACGCAATCAACATTAACACCACAATGTACCTAGGATATCTATTATTCATTGATGTGGTGAGAAGTAGATTCATTTCTTCCATCTAATTATGCTTTTTCTTTAGATCTCTTTTCTTAAATGCATCTCACCTCGATCTATAGGATCTCATCCTATTTTCCCCAATATTCCTCCTGCACGAGTGGTTAGATCTGATCACAATACATGCATGCATGTTTTTCCTCTTTTAAAAAATGAGCTGTAAATTCTCCTGAGAGGACAAAGTTTTTCACATCCTACAGTTACATTTGCCCCCATACAATTAACCCTGACTGGACATCTTGCTTTTTTCTAACTAAATATTTCTAAAGATCTGTACCTTCCGAGATACATAGTTCATGAACATATGTATCTCCTATGGTTCTATTACTTTTCTGGACTAATTCAACACTAATTTGAATTCATGCTGTATTCAGTTCATGTACAATACATTGAATCTAATTTCATGTGACCAGGAACTAACTCCCACTATTTGACGACATTGTTGTTCCACCTGTTAATTCCTTCTTTACATTTTTGTGATCGTATGATTACATGTCTTCATTCGTTATGAATGTTTCTTTAGATAAAAATCTAATTTTTATTCTAAAGGGTCTAGATGAAATAACTATAAAATAGTGCATATTTCTTGATTATCAATCTTTATTCAAATCACTGCATGTGTAATTCTAACTTGTAGATTTACTGTAGAATGTTATTTTTTATATGTGGATATATATAGCTTCATGTAAACATAATTTAGCAATCATTTCTATAAATATTACTCTCTATTTTCCTGCTGCAATCAGTTCTTCGTCTGTGGTGGACAAGCTACTTCACTATTATAACAGACAGGAACCTCCAATGAAAGGTTGGCCGTATTTCATGCCTAATTTAAGTTAATATTTCGTTTTTATTTATCTAAGGATCGCGATTGCTGTTATATCATGTGTATTCACTAGGAACATTTCAGAAGGAATAGTTTGATTGGACGAATCCATAATAATAATCAAGTGGTGGTAGGTGCGTGGTATGGAAGAGTTTATGTCGAGACAATTCACAAATTCCTTGAGGATTTGTTTTCAGGAACGCATCGTGACCTTTATTTGTGGATGGCAGCAGGATACACTGATTGCAAGGGCAGATTGTTGTCCTACATGCTTTGACCGTGGGTCATTTATAACATCGAAATCATGAATTAATGTATAACCCTTTCACAGCCAGGCGCGGGTCATCAAAACCTTATTGAAGAATTATGCAAAAAGGGACCCCCCGGATTTAGGTATATACTGAACAGTGCTATAGATGTTGCTGAAAAACACCTACTGCAAGCTGCCCATCCAGATTGCTGTTCATATATGGGAATTACCCTAGAGGCGTACATAACCCAGCATAAAACATTCCCTCTTACTGGTTATTGTCAACGACCAATCTAAACTAACTAACAGTCACAAATAGCTGCTATGTTAACCGCATGCATAAAGTTGGTCCTGATGCCTACTGCTCACTTTGGAATAATCGGGCATGATATTTGACACGTGTTTTAACCACTCCCGTATCAGTTGTTCTCAGTTGGTTTCACTGAACTGCAGCTATCATCGAGCAACAACTGGTCATCTACTAACTTGACAGCAAGGAAACCGTTGGGAATAAAACAAGGCTGGAGCGAAGAGAGGAGATATGAATTATTAAACAAACACCCTTTGGTTTAAAGCTGTACTTTAAACTGTCTGCTGAGATGCGGATATTTTAGTTTGTTTGTTACCAGGCCAGTGTTTTAAGGAGTACCTCATTCTTGAAAAGTGTACACTTAAATGGAAAAATACCTGTGAACTTCCATTAAATATCACAGTTAACACATTCGGACACTTTTAAGTAAATGTTTTTTTTCATTCCTGGTTGGAGAAATGGCTTAATTCAAAACAAACCCCTTATTTGAAAGATGGGATTGAATGAAATAATGTATTAGTTCCTAAAGATTCATTCCCTTCGATTAATATAATCTTACCATTCGTAAGCCCCTCTTTGTCCTGCCTATGATTCATACCCCTAGCTTGTCTTAGAGATAAATGCTAAGATGTCTATATCCAAGCAAAGGCTCAGAGGACGCAGCTGTCTTGGTACAGTGATGCATGGTGGGTATTCCCCACATAAGCCTTATAATATTTTGAGATCAGATAAAAAAAACATCGGCAAATAAAATTTAGAGCTCGAAATTTAAACGCTGAAAACCTAGCTCAGATACATTCATTTTCTTCTCGTTGGTCAACACGCAAAATCGATTCGCGATTAATTATTCACAATCATTTATTTTGAGGAGGGATTTTAACGACATTTCAATAAAAAATAATTTGCTCAACTGTGATCAATCGCAGGACAATTCAGGCGGATCCAAAATGATGACAAAACGTAAATTGCATGTTGAAATTCGATGGAGATTCTGACCCGAAGCAGGGTGGATTTCGTCTCTGGATATCAAAGGATGGGGGGCTTTGAATCGACATTCAATACACAGATGCCTGGTTCTATCCAAATTAAACCCATCTCGCACATAGAATAACATGGCTTCGAAATGAAAGGTTTTGTGTTTAAAAGAACGGGCAGAAGGGTTTGCATGGATATTTGCATTGGAAATTGGGCATGACTACAGTGAAAATCCCCAACGAGTCTTTCCTAGGCAAAACACCAAACCAATTGTCGAATTGTGAATAGGAAAATGGAAGTTTCATGATGGAATTCACCTCATTTATTGCTGATTAATATTGATATAATGCGATGAATAAAACAGAAAATGTATCCAAAATTATAATTTATATTAAGTATGAAGAAAATAAACTGGTTCTTTAAATTAGTTCATAGGGAAATATTTCATCTAAGTGTATGAAAGTTTCCGACTATCTGTCTATCAATCGTAGTGTCAAATAAATTAGAGCAATTGTATATACTCTCATGAGATATCTCAGTAAATTCCCGGTGTACCGGTCCCCTGTCATTGCAAATATTTTAGCATGGGGTCTCTTTTGCAGATCGACCAACGGAGGTGCGTCTTGGAATCTACGTTAATAGTTTCTACTCGATAAGTGAACAGACTATGGTGAGTAATATACGGATTCTTTTTTTAAATGCTGTTTATTTACAATTAAAACCCTTAGCGATTTATTGGGATTTAAATGTCCATGTGCATATGGTAAATACGACGCTAGAGAATCCTTATATCTATATGTAAAAAAGAAGGGATACAATATAACACAATAAGAAGATTTCAATATCAAGTGAAGGATCGGTGTATTAAAATGCCTATATTATAGACAAGTTTTTCGAATAAAGGAGTTGATAACCAACCCTAGAATGACGTATATGTGTGATGAAATAACGGTATTACTGATGGAGTCGTAAGTGCTGCCCCGGTGTGGTTATACAACGTGTAAATTGTTGATTCATAGCCAATAACCCGCTTCTCCATATATATATATATGGGAACATCGTACTTTACCTTATAACTTTTATCCTATACCTAACAATTGCACAGTTCCAACGTGTATAATTGCCTAATAACTTTCAAGTGTACGTGTTGTCGTACTACGGAAGCCCAGAATATTCACTTAAATTGTAAAAGAAATTATAGAAAAAAAATATGAATAAAATACATTTCTAATAAAGAAAACAAATCGAAAATGTGTGAAAAAGATGAAAGTGTAGGAACGAGAATTAAACGAGACGAGATCTCCCAAGAACTGGCAAGATGGCGGAGCATATTTTCGATTTGTTTTCTTTATTGGAAATATATTGTTCCGTATTCTATTCTATCATTTGTTTTGAAATCTAAGTTAACATCGTTCTTCGAATGACTAATGTAGTTCATTATGTCTCAGTATTCCTTTGGTCTGAGGCAAGTATCATGCAGTAACATCGGCCTGTATATAATTGTCTCAATCCCTGTAACCATATGTATAATAGCTTTGATTATGTATTGGTGTTTAGTGGATGTAGATCACTTATCTTTTATTGAAAATTTGGAATACTCTAACAAAATGACTACCACCCTCAATACAGAAATTATATGTGGCTGAAAGGTTCTGCATGCAATATGGGTTTGGGACAAATTATGACCCTAAAAAACATGGTGAATTCATGTTAGCCTTGCAAAGATTCATTAAGAAATTTCTGGTATTCCAATGGCCTCATACTATATTATTCAGTTTTAAAAGACAGCAGCAAATTCTGTCAGAAATTCGTTATAGCGACCGACAGAAATACTATACTGCTCCAACGTGTAGTCAAAATAAATCCCAAAGGGAATTTTGCGAGGTCAGCTTCCATGATAAAAAAGCAAGCAGTCAAGCAACTTTGTTTTGAATTGTCTTCAGGATTATGCCCTGAACATTTACTTCCGACAAGAATGGCTCGATGCTCGTCTTAACTACACACACCTAAACCCTAGTGGTCTAAAAACTATGAAGTTAGAAGAACAAATGTGGGCAAAAATCTGGATACCAGACACATTTTTTCGCAATGAAAAAGGGGCGTTTTTTCACTCGGTAACTGTACCAAATCGCCTCCTGAGGCTCAATCCCGACGGACGTGTGTGGTATGTAACGAAGTAAGTAAGGTCTAGTACCACGAGTCCCATCGGGAGATGACAGCATATTGAAGTTTGCATCTTGAGGAGATATTTAGAAGTTTCTAGCGCTTTAGACACTGACCGAGACAAAAGTCAGTAAAGCGGTGTTTTTTGCATGTGTTCGAACCCATATCCATAACAAATGTTGGAGATATATAATGTGTATTCTGCGTCCAAATACACAAATACCTAGAACTAACATCATGCAGTCAGACAGTAGTAGTGGAACTGTACGGGTCGTTACTTACATAGAGTGCTGGAAAACAAACTAACCCCAAATTTGTCCCCGGAGAAAAGGCGCTGAAGGAGAATATACTGCAGTACAATATCCGACTTACCCTGAATCCAAGAACACCTAAATAACCACGTACACAGTGAAAGCATGTTCATAATGAGTATTTAGACAGTGCGTGATGTTCTCCCCTTCTCTCTGACAAAGAAAAACCAAGCACAATAGCTGGGGTTGGTTGATTGCGAAGGAGTAAGTTCACAAAGCACCTTGTTCTAGCTCTGTAATGTTGGTAAGTAGATTGGCTAGGGTGCCATGCTGTCTATACCTACTCTATTTTCCTTACCGCGTAGGATTATGCCCTCAATATTTACTTCCGGCAAAGCTGGCAAGATCCACGTCTCAAGTTTGAACCACTAAAGAACGTTAAAAAGGGCCATGAAATGAAGTTGGATCATAGCCGCCTTAACGAGTTGTGGATACCAGATACGTTCTTCCGCAATGAAAAGGGCGCTTCCTTTCACTCGGTAACTGTACCAAATCGCTTGATCCGAATCAATTCAACGGGCTTTGTTTGGTACGTGACGAAGTAAGTGATTTACCAAGGAGAATGCACCGTTGATTTCAATATTTTGGAAATTGTTAGTTCAGCCTCCCCCGCGTGTTTGATACCATGTAATATATGTGTTGTCACGTATACAACCTCTTGAGAGGTTTTTACCCATGTTAGCCAGGACGAAGGAATTATCCTTGCCATTCCTCCTTACAAGAATGCGATTGGTGCGGACAACATAACTGATAGCGTTCATTCTATTAACATTTTCGACGCCCCACCCAACACCTTAATTCCTCCCTCCATTACTATACAACGTACACCAAAATCATCGTGGAAATTGTACATAGCAATGAACAGCACGGGCCTCATTAATCAAGGCGAAGTCCTAATCAAATAGATACTAACAAAGCAGAGTAGGCTTGGTGTTTACAATCAAACAGAGAGCTGGTTAATACATTCTGAAATTAATAATCTTTTTTGTGAATATTTTCCTGCGTGTTCGCCATAAATGGTTCCGATCATAAGATAATGAACTCTAACATGGACCGATCACGTACATGGTCCTGTTCATACACCAACTTTTTTTCTAAATTCCACACAGTTTCGAAAATAGTGTTTCTCTCTTTTGATGATGACAAAGTCCAGGTCCTGTTGGTAAAAGACCTTCCTATGAAATAAATAATGTAAGTGGTACCCCATGGGACAATATTGTATTTTAAACCTGGCTCTTCTTGTCAAAATTCTGTGCCATACACCCTAGCTTTTTTAGCAGGGCTTCCTGCAAAATGGCTGTGTTCGTAAGCTACTTAGATGAGCAGATAAATCAAAATTTTGACGAGAGGATTTAGAGAGAGGAAACAGTGCTCGAACGCCGCCGTCTTGGACAATTGGGGTTCTCATTTTGCTGCATTCTTTATCTAATAGCAATTGCAGCATCGGCAATTGCGCAGTTGGCGATTGAAAACGACTAGCTTGCCATTTCTCACCTGAGACTATGCCAAGTAATTTGGACAAGTTTTTTTAATTAGTTCCATTTGGTCCGAAAAAATCCAAATGTTCTTCCATCTATATGGCAACACCGACGATTCATTGATTGATTATAAGATTGATTGTCTGTTTGATTGAATGGCTTTTGCATGATCGATTGATTATTAACATATCCCTATTTTTTTTCTCTCCCTTTTCCTACGCTTTCTTCCCGACAATTCCTACCAATCAGGACTATTCTGTCAGTATGTATCTGAGGCAAGCGTGGCGCGATCCTCGTCTTGCCTTTGAACCCCACGACAATGGGCAGGCAGTGATACGCCTTGGTGAAGGCCGGTGGAAGCAAATCTGGATTCCAGATACGTTTTTCAGAAATGAGAAACGGGCTTCCTTTCATGAAATTACAGTACCCAATCGACTACTGAGGTTAAATGCCACCGGGCACCTGTGGTATGTGACAAAGTAAGTACTGGCAACCTCTTTAATTAGTTGTACAGAACAGATACAACCACATATAATCTATTTTTAACACTTCAAATCCTTGTATTTAAAACCCTTTAAAAAGATCTTTTTCCACTATCATCAATTTTCCTGACAGTGATCAGGTGCCATGTCTATACTTTGTCAGCAAAGACTGCTGAATTTCTGGACCTTTTATCTCTTTTTCCAAGCGAATGAAAACTGAAACATTTGCACATTCTTAACAAAATCATTTTTCGAGTCTTTTTTACTAGTACCTTTCATTCCATTAAATTTGCCTATTAGGGATAGAAATGTAATAATACCAAATAAGGGCCTGTCTCTCGTCATTAAGCTTAAAGACCCTTTCTCTAATAATTTGTATTCTTTGTTATTACATTTCAAACGACCTCTATTAAGATATAGTGTACAAAAGCATGAACCTACTTAAATTACAACGATTGATGGTGGTTTCAAATTGGCCTAGATTACATAATAGCATGATCACCTTGCCCATTTGAAACGCACTTTGTGCTTTGTGAGTAAGAATGCTTTTAGTCAATTCAGTCTAGGAAAAACTTAATACATTGAACAACATGAAAAATGTTCATTAAATGTCCATTGCTGTTTCATGTTCTGTCTATTGAATATCAGTTTTGCCCTACAGTATAATGGGGCACCATGCACTCCATCCTTTAAAAATGCTCAATGAATATTATAGCCATTATAGCCATAGTATATGTCAGTCACGTATCTTCTTAAAAAGTTAATTGTAGTTTCAATTTGATATGAAAAACTAATTAATGTAATGATTGTAATTATCAATATTGTAATTGCACCAAGTATGCTAATGCCATCAGTATCTAATAATCCTGACATTATGATGAGAATTATTAAATATTATCTACACTCATAGGTTTATTTTATTGTCATTTGTTCCAGATTGTTGACTATTGTCCCATCTATTCATAATTTCCTGATGTTCTGCATTAAAACAACAGTAGAGGGAAATTGATTATGTAGCCCAATTTTACTCTACACGCAGCAGTTTTGCACCCAATACTAGCCTCTTTAGGTGAAAGTGAGAACTTTTAAAATAAAACACACCTGCAATTATTTAGAAAAGCAACACTAGTGAACAATAGCCGTCTGGTGCCTTTCTAGTTTTAAGGAGGATCCCAGAATATCAAACCATTGCTGGATCGGTATTTTTCAGAATATCTGCCACCCTTAGTTGCCCGATGATGCTTCAGAAATATCCCATGGATACTCAAATGTGCCCGATTATGTTCGAGAGTTGTAAGTACTTTATCTGTAGAACATTGATAACAAACAACCTCTGTAGGCGACCTTTCACTTGTCATGTTCGTAGGATTTTAACTTTTTTGTATGCCATTAAACTTTCAGAATCTCTGCCACGTTATCTTGCCCGATGAAGCTACAGAAATATCCCATGGATACTCAAATGTGCCCAATGATGTTCGAGAGTTGTAAGTACGGTATTTGAGGTCGTGGTCGTTGATCATTGGTTGGCTCCTTTCACGTGATCCGATTGCTACCGGAGGTTGTAGCCACGGTCATGCTTCAAAAACATATCAAAATCACCCTGTCCCTCTTTGCTGCTATGTACTTTCGGATGCTACCCTGTTCTTCGGAGGTGTGCACGGCGCATGCGCAGCCTGTAAAGCCGGAAGTTGTGTCCTCTGAGCATGCGTCCTGTTCGACCGGAAGTCCATAATGGCGAATGATCTGTGCTTCTCTTGTTGCCCTCAGTTTGTGGATCTGAGCATGTACAACTAAGGCCCCGTACTCAACTGTACACTTTCTGAGATGATTGACCAAGTTTTGTCGGGCGAGAAAAAGCAAATACGAGCCTCAATTTTGTCATGTACGGGCAAATTTTAGACTGATGACAACCGTCGATCATGTTTTACTCCACTCGCAATGGCCCAGAATGAGTAGACCGGTTTTTGAGCCACCAGCCTTTTCCAAAAAGTCATAACTTTGTCTATATATGAATATAGTTTCATATTTACGCACATGGAAAATGTAATGGACTACTGACCGCATGCTATTATATGCTGTTTTGTGGGTTACGCTCTTTTACCTTTTACCCATAACATAGCCGGTTACCTCCATTATACTTACCATCTAAGCATTTTCTACATTTTGCAATGCTGCGACAATTTTGAAGATCCTGACTTCAAAATAACACAGATATTCACATTCTTCCTTCCTCCACTATATCTAACTGAAAAGAAGGATCACTCTTGATAAACCCGTGAAACATCAACTCGAATCTGCGGCATACATCATGGACACGTTTGGGAAATGGGTTTCATGGGTCGCAGCTGTATTTCACTTTATCCAATGCAATTTTTACCAAGACAGTTTTTTAATTGGACCCGCATATCTTATATACTATATTCTAGTACATTATATTATTCACGATGCTACGAATACTGTAAGGCCTTGCCCCTACAATTGCGCCACAAAAGAGAGCATGTTCTTCGACCACATGTCATTTGTCAATAACTAATCTTCCTTTAAGAAACTGTATATCGTGCATGTTATGCTTTGCCTGCTAATTGTCAACATATAGTGCCGCCGCAGCTCAAAAGACAATCTACTACTGCCTAACAGCAATCATCTTCCTTCCCACCTCCGTTGACGCTGTCACACTCCACACTCCGAGACCCCAGTTCTTTTCTGCGAGAGGAAATTTTTTATTTGCACCCTTTCGATATTATATATCTCTCTCTATTTCTCTCACTGTGTCGTCCGGTACCGAGTATTAACTCTTATATATTCCTCATTCTCCATCGTGTTCGCCTCTTCCAGCCAGACCCAGTGTCTTGTCCTTTGTCCATACCATTGCCTATCTTGTGCTTGTAGATGCAGACTTCTTTATTTTGGGAATTTTTTTGTAAACGTTAGGACCTACCGTGCTCTCACGTCTCTCTCCCTCAAGCTCTCAACCTGTCCAGTCCGGACATACAAGGCATATTGTCTCTGTTGGCCTCTCGACGATAACCACCGACCAATTAATACCATAGTACTTGTCCTATTTTATTGATATGTTCCTCTGTATCATTGCATTTGTCTCATGAAGTGTTGTGCTGTTATTTACGGTTCTTTCGTAGTCATTTTTAAACATGTCTTGGGCAGAGTATCGTAACTTCTAGCACGTTACTTTCTAGCTTATCTTTTTTCGTTAGTTTGTGAATTCTGTTGATTTCAATCCTAGAAACTTACAAGAAAACTGTATTTAAGTTCCAATAATTGAAGTTTTCCTTTCCATAAATGGAAATCGTATTCTCGGGTTATGTCTGTCTACATGGAACAGTATTTTCTTCGTGCATGACATACATTAGTTCTTTTTGTGAGAGGTAGCCCTTATTTGACACTCCATCGATAGACTTTCAGCTTTTATCCTAAAAACTTTGCTTTGATAAGATTTCAACTAACCTTTGCCTTTCACTAGGAATGGGGGAGCACGACTGATATTACTTCCCTGAGCCTTATGGATTCATCAAGGAATAAAACATGTCACTTTTTTTCTACAACTTTACAAATTGAACGGTCCAGTCCAATCCCTATCTGTCGACACAATGACTGCACGTTTAAGGTTATTGAACAATCCCCTCAACGTTTCCCTATAGATCATGTACCTCTCCACGTGGACCTCTTCAGAGGAAAGTGACAAAAGATTGGTTTCTGACTACGATGACTTCTTTACCATGAGAAGCCTCTTGTAGTCGTAAATAATGTGCATGTCTTTATAGTTGTGTTGACTGACAAGATATTGATGAAAACAGGGATTTTTCCACTTGTTAACCGTTGATACTGTAGTCTAAAACTTTATTTAGTTAATATGTAGGAATCCCTCTATGCCTCTATTAGAATTGATTTGTGATTTTACATTGGATACTCACTCTGTTCTTACTAGTCACTTGAGCTACGAAACTAAGCCTGAGTTTAACAATAAAAAAACCCTCCTTTTATACAAAATTGGTGCTGTAATTCTAGATAAAAAAACATATATAGATCTAAGTTACATTTGACTTTCCAATAACTGCATCACCTTATTTTTATAGCTTTTATAAATTTAACTTCATATAATAGAAATAAAGTTTTTCCCGATATTTCAGTTACCTGGAATTAACAAATATGTTGTCGTTTCAGTTGGTTACACTATGGATACCATGTACTTCGCCTGGCTTGACAGTCCAGTCGATGTTGACAAGGGCGTCCAGTTACCTCAATTCACGCTCCAAGATGTCATTCTATATGATTGCTCCCAAAACTATACTGCAGGTACGTGAGGCGAGGGAAGAAACAGCCTTCTTTGCATATTCATTTGATGTTCTCATGGTCAGTTATTGTTCTTACAGATCCTTTCATATTGTGGTTATGAACTTCCCACATGAACAAGTCCTTGATACGTCACAAACGGTTACAGATTTTTTTTCATTGTGTTCATCAGGTTTCCAGATTTATTTTAAATGAGATATTTGTGTGTACGTAACATGTGCCCAGTTGTTATTGGTTTTATGCTGCACTCTCAGCTATTATGAGAAAAAATATTGTATCAAATCTACTTACCACTATCTGCCACTGTTATATGTTTATACAATAATGTGTAGTCACTTGAGCGATAATTAAGTAAACACACCGCAGGAAAGAATTTCGGCATGTCTCTAAAATATGAATTAATACTTTAAAATGGGTTGGAAAGGAATGGAACAGAAAGGAGAAAATCGTTTCGTTTTTAATAACTGAGAGTGCAGTTTCAAACATGGACTTATAATGAGAATTTGATGACAGGTTGTCCGTGGTTTAAAGAGGAATATACATACTTGTCTACCCACCTATATATCCACCTATATATGAAATACACATAACTCCCAGCATGAATGTTTCGAGGAATTTGCCATGTTTACATTGAAGTTTTTGCTATCAAATTTCTTTCAAGCTTTTACGATAATTCTATTCCTGGTTATATGTGGCCATCTCTAGGACCGTTCTCTGAGATAATGTTTCAATAAAATATTCAATATAAATAACTGTTGTTCATCTGAATATAACTTTATTTCATCATTAGTTATCAATATGCATATATTTCCCTCCTCTGGATTTTCAGCATACTACTCATTAAATACTCATCTGATCTGATCTGATCTGATCTAATTTAATGTATACTTGTGTTTGTTTTGAAAAGGTTTGCATAATCGATTTAAGATATTCTCATTATCTGCTGCTTAATATATAATTGCGAATGGTATATTTTAACCCTATGTGCCTCCTATTACTCATCAACTTACATCAAACCATAAAAGAAAATGATAAATCCACTTTTGTACAATAAAACGTTCCACATTAACCTAAACCTTGATATACATATTTATATTATACCAGAATTATGTAATATGTTGACACTAATTACTAACACTAAATTCACCAATTAATTATCAAAATGCTATCCCCATACATATATAATATACATACATTTAAATTTAAGTTATAACTCCTTTGTTTCTTTGTCCATTGTAGGAGCTTTCCCGTGTTTGGAGATCCGGTTTGTACTGCGGCGGGACATCGGTTATTTTCTCATCCAAGTCTATATCCCGAGCATACTGATCGTTATTCTCTCGTGGGTGGCATTTTGGATAAACATAGATGCTATCCCGGCGAGGGTGTCACTCGGGCTGCTCACGGTCCTTACCATGACCACCCAGAGCTCAGGGGCTAGGTCCACCCTGCCCAGAGTCTCCTATATTAAAGCCATAGACGTCTGGATGTCTATGTGTCTAATCTTTGTCTTCGCTTCGCTGCTCGAATTTGCCGTTGTCAACGTCATTTCCAGAAAGGAAGTGCGGACCATTAAGCCGGTACGAAGGCCACCCCCAATTAGGAAAGAAATGGATCCAGAAAATCAAATGGACCAGGTAGCTGGCTTAAGAAAGTTTGGAAAAAAACACCCAAAAATTGGGCTGTACAGGGTTAATTATGTATACGCATATCTTTATGAATGTGTATGCATACATGTACCTGTCCCCGATTCTTTCGGTATTTTCCATGTCACTTCTAATGTTTACATATATAATGTAGCTCTACCATTCGGTTTCTTTGTCGTTTTATACCAGCCTCTTTAGTTATTTTTAGTTTTTTTCCTGCATATATCATCGATATATATATCATTTTTATGATGTCAGATGTTTTCCGTTGTGATCACATTTTCGTATATCAATTCGATGCTTATGTAGCACCCAATTCTTGTTAGTCATTTGTGCACTTTATATTCATGTTTATAGCAACCCTGGATATTATCAATTAGTCCCCCTGGAAAATACATATTATAGAGTATTAAACTCTAGCTAGTTAAATGATAGAGCACTAGAATTACAAATATGTAATATTTTGAGAAACAATTCTTCTCTATTCAATTTTCTGTTTTGGCTACTTCTAACAATTAAAAAACATGACTCATCATTTCCTTTCAAAATTTAAGTCAAAATCTTCGAGTTTGACTCTGGCCCATTATGTAACCTAACAGCTTTGAAATTTTCATTTTAAAATCAATATATTTATTTAAAACGTTCTTAATTTCTTGGTGATTATTTGTCTGTTGATATTTTTTTCTTTCTTCCAACACCGGTTCGCACACATTTGACAATATGGATCAATGGACTAAAGATATATATTTTGTACACATGAAATCCATATCGGATATATCAGCGATCAGTCGTTGCAGTAGAAATGAGCATTATATACGAGTATGAACTTTAAAATTTTCCTTTTTAATGAAAAGAAACGAGGCATTCTAAAACGATAAAGGGCTACGTTCGTTTCCTGACACCTCATATTGGGCGAACAATGGCTTTTAAAAGCTTAAAATCAGTCGAGTTCCCAGGAGGTTTCTAAATACGAGCATAGATTGGACATTTATGGAGACTCTTTGGTTGTAGGAGTTAGCAGACCATTATATATTTTAGGGTTCCTGAGATAAATAAAATTTATTGGACAGCCAGCGGCCTGGGGTGCTCAAAGTGTGCGCGTATGGACTCAGAGACGCTACCAAATCCCCTGGTGGCAATCTCCGACAACACAGGCGCTCGCCTTGGCTTTTGGGAGCACACTAGACTCATACCATGCATTCCGAAAAGGTTTCTTGGATTCTCTCACATTCAGGATCTTCGGTCTGCACCCATTGGGCTTTCTCTTTTTACATTTAGCACACCATATCTCCATCGTGGGTTTACATGGCGATGTCAGAAACATTATTATCTAAATCTTCTGAACCAAATTCGAAATTTAGTGACTCTTCTTTGCTCCCAATTGATTTCCTGATGGAGAAATCGTTTCCTATTGTCACACTTACTTGTTTATAGTCATGTTTTGACTTGTGTAAAAATAATATCCTTTAAATTTAATGTGTTTATAATTGGATGGTTGAATTTATCAAAATCGTAGCATTCTGAACATTACCGATGCCTTTATGGCTTCAGGGAGTTGAAAGGACATTATTTACAACCAACCCCACTGTTGAAACAGTAAGGGATATACATATCCGATGTTCCCACACCTGGGGAGAGCTAACCAAAATCTCGAGATGAGAAAGAGATATTCCAAAAACCCTTGTTACTGACCAAGACCCATGACCTCTGACAACACACTTTGTATATATGGTTTGTCTTACAGAGAGAAGGCTACCGAAGTTTATGCCTCAGTTGTACAAAAGTAAGTTCATCGGTTGATCACCCACGTGGTCATAATTAGTTGCTTGGCAACGTGGCTTATCACATGTTATCGCGTGGACTTTCATTCACGTCATGCTGTGTGAGAAACCACGAGAAGTTAATTAATATTCATGACCTGTAAATAGGTTGACGTGATCTCCTTTTTGTAATTCACCCCCTGTCTTTTCAACAATTAGCATTATTACCATTTTGAGTGCCAAATTACAGAATGACCAAAATAATCTTAAGTTCCTCCATACAATAATAGCGTTGAGAATAATTTCGAATGATAATAATAATCATTTTTAGTCAAAACATATTGTGTCTATCATCCCAGTTCTACACGTTCACCAGTCGTTATTAGTGGGTAGGAGTTTGCTAAACTTGGGACCTATGGTCTCCCGGACTGTAGCAGTCATCTGTGTTTGATGTTTTGAGAATTAGATGCCTGCTACACTGGCTGTTGGAAGCTCAAGATGTTTTTAGTCTGGGATTCAGGGTCCTGGGGTCATACGCGCTATTTTGCACACCTTCGACCAAAAGTAGTCTATGGTTCTGAAGTGACTCATTCCTGGTTCAGTGGTTGTATGGCCATTTTTGTGATATTGTTCAAATCATGGCCTCACAATCCCTGAATCCGGAGAGGTTGCTGTAATTCTTGACGACCTGTCCAAATTTTTTCTCTGAAGTTCATGGCAGAGGACCATTCAGCAAACCTGTGAAAAAGTGCATTGCCTGAATATTTCCCTGCTTTATCGCTTCATTTTCAATTGCCTTTGAAACGACCAAAATGGCATCATTCTTGTCGTCAAGCTAGCTAACCCTACTCGTTGACTGGTAACCTAAGTGCTTTTATAATAAATGGAGACTGGTCAGTATACGTTTCGGCTATGAGCTAAACTAACTCTCTGTGAACTCTTGAAGCTAACTCTCTCCCAATGCAACCCAAGTTGAACGATTTCGTGTGCCCTGAAAACAGCTGAAACCCTAAGCATGGTCTTGCTGGCTGTAAACATACAAGTGGGAATGGTCGACTAACTAGCTAGCTCCCATTAATGCTTATACCAATCTACTCGCTGCTCCTTTTTAAAAAAGGTGTTCCACTGACTAATGGTTCTGGTTCTGGGTTTATCATTCTGTGTGTGCTGCCGATGTTTTGTGAAGAATCTGACTGAGTTCTGTATTTCTCAAGTGTTCATGATTTGTGTTGATTTACCTATCTCTAATACTCATGATTGTGTTGATTGATTTCTGTGCATTTATTTCCCATACAGATTGATACACTTGCATTTTATACCGATATACTGTTGATTATCATGTGTTAAAACCCGTCTTAGCTAGAAAGATACAATTTCTAACTTTTTTAGAGTTAACCGAATAATATTACTAGTTAGCAAACGTCCAAACCATTTTAGAGTGATACTTGTGATACATTGGTCATTTGTCAATATATAGTACACATTTTCTTCGAACCCACCAAATGTTCTTGGCATTTACAAGGCATCCCAAGCATTATCAATTGTATAGATATTGAACTTGATATTAACTAATATGGAAGCACAGACAATGGAACAAAAATGGAATTCTGAAAGTAAATTAAAATTTCGCTTTTCTTCCATTATTTGTTTTCCATAGGTAGTTGTAATTATTTTGATATCCATATTGATTGAGAATGTTTTGGCTTGATGTTTTGATGTACTTGATAAATGCGTGTGCTCCTCCAAGGAATTTTGCACTTGAGGTCAAAGTTCACATATTTTTTGTAATATTAAATCAAAATGTTCCTATCAATGAATTCCAATGGAAAAATATTGAAACCAGGAGAAGGCTTTTAACCGGAAGTACAGTGCCGGAAGTGTCACTCTAACATGGGGCCGTGATATTATTCATCCTTTTTATGATATGTTTTTAGAGTTAAGACTAGCAATTATTAACAGTTTATGGTTGACATGTTTGAAACGAGCTTCTCTGCCAACTAATACAAAAGCACCCGTGTACAAGAAAAAATATAATGTTCTCTTCATTGTGTTCAAAACATGAAAACCAGTGGGGAACTATTCTGCTTCCTAACCCCTTTCCCAACCTCAAACTTACTCTACAACTAAGGTTTTTCCTCTCATAATATTATTTTGAGCATCTCTAATGCCATGCATACATAGTGACAATTTCCTTTTCTGGTAGAAGCCTTTTGGAAATGAATTTTTTAATCTTTCTCGAGATTTGATTTTTAAAAAAGTATATATACTCCGTTTGATATTTGCATCAATGCAAGAATTCCTTTGCATGTTTCGTAATGTGGAGAACAATTGCATAGATTTGGACACATGTAAAGTATTCCTTTGCATGTGTAAATCATATCTATAAATACATATATATATACTATTGCGGCATCGGGTAAGTCTATGTATCTTTCTCTTTTTGCACCCCACAAGGTTTTCTCCATGTCGTAGTTTACCATAAAGTTTTAAAAACATTAAAAATTCCTTTCACTCTTTAACGAACAGAAAGCAACTCAACGTTGTGTTAGCTCCATTCTCTATATTCTCTAACAACTTTTATCAACCAACTGCCCCAAGGAAAGGTTCAAAATTTGGAGGGTGAATGATGGCGAGGGCTTAAAAATGGTGCGCAGGAAAGCTCTAGCGGGACATGGAAGCAAAAAGAAAGAGAAAAAGCCTCAGAAAGATGCTGTCCAACAAAGGTGGCTGCGTCGGTGGCAGATGCTGCTTGCTCAGGGACACTAGCCTTGGGATTCATGATGGAAATGTTTTTACCTTGCAGATTAATATAGTTGAAAATGGTGGTGACCGGCGTGAACCCCCACGAGTTGTCGATCCTGAGGGTAAACACAGAGCACGACAGATTGACAAAGTGTCCAGGAAAATCTTTCCCGTAGCTTTTGTACTTTTCAACATAGTATATTGGATCATGTACACAGTGCCCATGGCGGCTATGGATGGGTCCTAAGAGCAGCTTAAGTCATATATATCTATCTAAAAAATCGCCTCACACACTATCAACCGGGAAAAAATATCAAATTGGGTGAATATATCATGAGTGGAGTCTTTTTGTGGTCGTCTGATTATTTTTCTCTCTCGGAGGCCGCAGATGACGTCACATCGACTATCCTGCAGATGTGTCACGTGGGTCTAACTACACGTGACGTCATAATACAACTTCCGTCACAACGTCACAGCTGTGGCGGATGTTATCCAATCATCGTCTATCTCATCATCATTTTCTCAAAGGCTGAGAGGGATATTTTCCGATCGGCGCGGATTCTCATTTTTCTCCCAAAGGCTTAAAATATATATCCAGATTCGTCATAACAATGCACCCTCCTTCCCATCGTTCGCCAATTTCTGGTAGGCCTAAAGCGTGTTCATGTGGTTTTTGCACCCACTACTCGGGGGAATAAAATCTCTCAGGCCTGCCACGGTGGGTTCTCTCCTTCCTCCATTCATGTCCGCCGTGCTGTTGGGTGTTTCCCTGGTAACCATGTATCAGCTGATGTATCTGTGGGTTAGAGATGATGAGTACTTGAGTCGAGAAGTGAATGATTGCTCTTGACAGCCACTGCCACCTCTACAACCATGCCTAGGCTCTTCCGCCAACCGTCACTCCTCCCGACACACTCGTCGATTGCCTTCTGAGAGAGCATATCACTTAATCTAATAACTGGTAGGCCCTATAATTGATGATAGTGCGTTCATAGCTTCTTTTTTTCCTACTAATATCAGCCATGATGATGATGACAACACTAATAATAAACCCTGGTCGATGCCCCTACTCATGTCTTCAAGTCGTTATGTCCTTTTTGTCTGATGCAAGCTAACCCCTGGGGCCTCGACCATGCTAATGCATTATTTTTGATTGGTGGTTTTCCATTCTTCTTGCAGATAAATATAGTGGAAAATGGAGCCGATCGAAAGGAACCTCCGAAGGTGGTTGATCCCCAAGGGAAGCATAAGGCCAGAAAAATTGACAAAGTGTCTCGGAAACTTTTCCCTTTAATGTTTCTGCTGTTCAACATCATTTATTGGATAGTGTATACGTTGCCCTCTTCTCCTGGGCAAGGATAGAAGGGGACCGCAGGTATAGAGAATTTGTTATGTCGTGCACGAACAATGGTGAGTCGTCCAGCTCCCAATAAAAAGGGTCACGTGTCACGCAGGAAGTGACGTCACCGCTGTGTTCGATACGAACAAAATGCGAACTAGGTTTCCTAGGTGCAGACAAGTGAGTGCTTTGCAAAATGATGCGTCATGTATATGTATTATTACGAGAAACGAAGACAGAATCCCAACTCAGCACCAGGACGATGCGGTTCCTATGGAAACTTAGTTTCTTGATTTAGGATTTTTCCCTAAGCTGCATGTAAGTAAATCGACATAAGTAAGTAACACAGGTCCTCTACAACTCTCCTGCCTGTACGCTTTCCATATTCAACCTATTATTTGATGATACGATCAGCGAAATCGTCAAGAACGAACAAGCTTCATACAATTTCAGTCGCCATGTGTACGGATGGGTGTAAAAAAACACATGGGTTCCGGCGCAATCACCATACTTGACGAAGATGTCTGGACATCGCGTAGAAACAAGGACATTTTCAAAAAATATGGGAGATAAAATTGTGATTTTTGTTCGCTGACGTTGTGCTTCCCTGGGACGGTTCAAGGACAAGAAGTGGTATCCAGATCAAAGATCATTATACACTAAGGCTTCGAGGACGGTTTTATTTGACTGGCTCAATCTGGTTCATACTATGTCCCACTATCGATCCGCTGGGCGGTGGGCCCTTTAGGAGTTTCTAACCCCAAACTCAGGAGTTCACAGCTAGATGGTATGTTCTCAATGCAAAAGACACTTAAAGTGAAACATTGATATACTATCATCGATATAGTTTGTGCCGCCAAACTTCCGTGGTAAAAAAAATGCTGGTGAAGATTTCAAGATGAGACAAAAAAACAAAAAAAATGGGATGACAAAAAAGAAGCGTGCTGGAAAAAGAAATAACAAACAAAACTAGCTTCATCTTCAAGATAATGCGTGCATAGATAAATCGTCAAAAAAGACTATGTATTTGTTGATCGGTCCGATCACTTAAAGAAAAGTGATGCTGGCTCATCTTGCCTTGGGTATTGCTTAAATAATGTTAATAAATAATGGAAAAAACAGGTAGTCAACAGATTCTGACCATGTGCTGTTTAGTAGTCATGCAGGATCCGTGCTATGTGTAAGAATTGTTGTTCGGTCATGAAACTTAATCTAAACGATGGCTGTATCATGCCTTGGTTTCTGACGCATGCAGACCTGTTACATAAAGATGTGATACATTTACCTTTTAAAAAATACAAAAAATGATCGTTAAAGGGTGGAAACTGTAATCACCAGGTCGCCGCCAAGATGTTATAAATCGTTGTATAAAATAGAAGCGAGTGTCAATCATCTAAAAATCACAAGATCTGATGGTCTAATTATCGTAGGCCAATATCGTTGCTATCGAGCTAACTCTTACGGTGTTGTGGAAACACAATATCCTTTATCAGAAATGTGAACTAAAAATACAATTGCTGGTGTTAGGAGGTCAGAAAACATGACATCTCACAATTATGAATGTATTTTCTCCGGATTTTTATCGATCAATTTCTCGTATATAATTGGTTGTCTATGGTCAGCACATTTTCCAATAGAAACAAAAGTAAAAGACCAGAATACCATTAATATTTATTGGAATTTCCAAAAGTACGGAATCAAAAGTATTCATGATTGGTATACGAAACAAATTCCGAAATATATCTTACATGGATAAAAGGAAAATATGAAATATACAAAATTGTGCTTTTTTATCATTCATCTGGCATGTTTTCTAGATATTTCCAACCACGCCCTGATTGAATTCATTATTACTTCATGTTCATAGCACTATTCAATATTCAAAACAAAAAGTGATGTCGGACTCACTTAGACTATGTGCATGTATAGCTATCTCTGGTCCCATAGACAAATATGCTCAATGTTTTTGTTTTATTCCATCTGGCTGGGTGTTGTAAAATATTGTATTTCTGTCCCAAGAAAAAATATTTAAATTGAATCAGAATTTTTATACCAGATGAAAATGATGCTTATGAACTCTGTGCCATAGGACTATAAAGGTAAAAAAGTGGACTTTTACCCATGTATGTACTGTTGGAAATGCTGCTTGAACTCATATATAAAGCACAAAAACTATTACTCAATTAAATAGATTATCCCAAACATTCCCGAGAAAAAGAATTAACAATAAATGATGGTAATCTCTCACTTGTACCAGATAAGATCAAGAAGAAAAGAATTACAAAGGCGGTTCGCATTATCAGCTTTTTTACTCTAAAACAGGATCCGTGTTGTAATATAGATGCTCGGCTCTGTGAAATTGGCACATTGCTTAATCTTTGGACGTGATGCTACGTCATCACAGTCTGTGCTGTTGTCAATATCTCGTGGTGGTGACTACAGTACACACAAAATGATGACGTCATCATAATGGTATGAACGATACCCTGTTTCAGCTGGCAGCCACATTTAAACCTATACTGATATTTGTGTTTTCTGAATAATAATCAACGACAGACAAAAAACAAAATGACTACTTGAGATGACTGTAGCACCGATATCTAGCTGTTGTTGTTAGACTGAAAAAAGAATAACGTATTGACGTTGAAAACCTTCACGTTAGAACTGTTATTTATGAAGGCAATCGACTTGGTAATCGCTAGACTATTCTTCGTCCAGCCACATACATGTTTTACATTGGCTCGCTTTTTTGGTGGAAAGCTGCTAAAAACTACAATTCAACTACGCTGTCGGGGCCCTCAAAAGGGCCCCTATCCTGTTGAACTGTGACGATACACATGACTGTTAGCTATCACTTCTTCCCCCTCCCATCCCCCGATGACCCACGTTTCTCCCCACATGCATGCCCCCTTGCACGTATAATGTGTATTCATTCATTTTGTACCCCATGATTTTAGGTGATTTCACACTTGTGAAGCAAACGTCTCTTGGATTTATCATGAAAATGACAAATATATGAAAGATCGCAGTACCTGATATACTCATTAAAGTATATAATTGATTGAAATATAACAGAACTACTTCGTGCACCCGCTGTTTGGTATATGGTGAGCCGCTATGCAGTCCTAGACGCAGCCCCCCGACCCCTTACCCTTACCCCCACCCCAAAGACCCAACCTTTAGATATACAGAGTGACTTTGTAACGTCCTTTAGAAATTAGCACTAGAAAATCATCATACGTCATCGTCTGCTCTACGTCACATGACGTTGATTTGACGAGCTGACCATTACGTCACTTCCTTTTAACTGTACCATAGACAGATCCATGAAAAAATACTGCTTCCCATCTTAAAATGTTTTCAAAAGAGAGAAGTTTCGTTCAACACATGGAAAAAAGGACCGTGATTATGTAAGCCATCAAAACAAACTTAAAATACCGGCGCTTCTGTGGTAATCATGTGAAATGACATAACACTTTTGCAAGAAGAAACATGATTCCTACGAACATACCAGACGATGGTATCGTACAGAAATTCACATTCTTGTACTTTAGAAGCTCTGAACGGGTCGAAACATAAAAAGAATGTTGCAGCAAGACATCTTATAAGTGGGCCAAATGCACTTATATTTTTGTTTGGATTGTTATTTTCTTGTGTTCTTCCTTCTATGCATTTGTATAAAGACTAAAATAACTCCTCTTAAATTAACGCCTCTCCTTGAGTTGTGTTCTCGTTTTATAGCCTTGTGTAAATGGTACCAGAGTTTGTGTAATCAATATAATCATTAGTGTAATTTTCATGGAACATTTAACAGGAACTGTTGTTTATGATATTGATCATCATGGTATTTGGTAAATATTGTAAAGAAGGATTATTTTTCCTCCCATGGCTCTCGTTGACATCCGATGAGAAAGGTGTTGGTTTGCAACTAGAATGCATATATGTTATCACTCCTTAATAGGTTTCTGTATAATATAATGCTTTTTTCTAGAGACTTGCCCCCTATCCTCGCAGATGAAGTGCGTTTGCGACACATCCTATGCCATAGATGTACCATAATCAAGTAAAATTCAGAATGAATAAATGTGCACAACTACTGCAAACCCTATAGGCCTCAGAAATGTCCCGTGAGAACTTGTTTCCGAAACAAAAGTAATACATACCTAGAGCGAGAGGGAGAGAGAGCCATTTGTCTACTGTCGGTAGCATATATGTAGGAAATAATGTTAAAAGAGTGTGAGTTCAATCAAAGATGAATTCTTCCGATTGGTAATGCTGATGGTCTAAGACTTCCTTTACAAAACAGATCAAAGTCTTCCTTTGCATGAAGTCTCATTAAGATCAGTGCAAAATGGTGTGTGGTTACTCAGATATAAATATGGGTGGTCCGGTCTGGTTTGTCCGATGTATATTTCATGATATATAACAGAAAATGCCAGACTGTGGCAGTAAAGTACATCACAAGGAGATCCATTTTGCATAGATTTAAAGGAGGCTCAATCGCTAGATCTAGAGCGTTGCTGAAGAGAAACCCATTTTGTTTCATCAGCTCCTAATTCTCTGAATGTTAATTTGCTTCTAATGCTATGGTGGTCTGTTGAAAATGTATATGTTTGTAATGCCCCAATGGGCAAACGCATGCAGTAAAATGCGAGAAAGTAGTTTTCATGCTACCATGAATGAACATCTTCGAACAACAGCAGCAACAACAAAAAGACATGCACACTAGACTAATAGTTCATGTATTGTATGCTGATCTCTATAAATGTGGTTGAATATAGAAAAAAGGATCACTGAAAAGGGTATTTTATAAAGGGAAAATAATGGTAATTCTTTGGCACATGTTTTGAATGGCTGGTTAATTTTCTATACGGAGAGGCGAATCTCCTGGGGGGTTGAAATAGATATCATCAATACCTAGACCTTTTCTCACCTTTCCCTCACTGGTACCAAGCTCCATTCTTATTTTTTGCTGCAGAGTCAGTTGTACATACTACGTTTTTGTACATAAAATACCGTATCGGCGTATCGACTGGCGAATAAACAATTGAACACTTTGAACAACTTGTTGTGTTCCTACATTCAGACTTTTATCGAATCAAGGACCCACGGATGGGGGACTAATATCATTTGAATGCCATATGCATTGCATACAGTATTGTTTTGAGTTGCAGAACATGTATATACAAACGTTAGAAATATGGGTACAGAAACTGTGTGAACCTACAAAGAGGTAATATATATGACGTGTTTTATTATCATATTTGGGGGGCAGTATTTTTTAATGAACCATCAAAGTTGTGTGCAAAAAAAATGTTCTAGGTTCATGAAAAAATGTGTCATCAATGTAATGGATACCTTTACTTGTACCTCAGTAATTCATTCTATGATTTCAAAGCCAGCATAACTTATATCTGTTAAAGGATGGTATCATGAAATTTTCTTCGTTTGGGAAGTGGCACTCACGAGTATTCTTTCTTGAAAAAAATGCATGTTTCATATCAGTACACAATGTATAACTGTCATCTGCTGATTACAATGTAAGATAAAAAATTACTTTCAAAAAATCTTTTATCTTCTCTCTTCTTCGAGGTATTCATTAGAGTGGTAAAATATCATAATACTGATATATAGATATACTAGCCCCGAAGAGAACTGTTTTTACTGTTTTGTATTGATACATCATCATAAATAGACGATAACCTGTATATAGATATATATTCATTTAAATATACATTAATTTATGTTCTACTGTTGCAAATCCCTATCGAAATTATAACACATAACACCAATATTTCGTATGAGTAAAATATGAACATATCATCACTTTCTCCTTTAAAAAGATGTGCATACATAATATACTGTAACTCAATGACAACTGATGAAGGTTTGTAGCATCTTGTAATAAAAAAGTTATTCCTTCATAATCAACTAATGGATCACAGTTAAATATAAAAGCGGCGACATGTATTGGATTAAAAACCTCACATCTATCATATAAAAACCACTCGCTTGTCGTTTTGCCCACTAGTATTATTTCTACAACCATTTGCTATGTTAAATTACTAGAGAGAATCTCTTAAACGTTGATTCCACCCCACTGAAATCAAGATCGATTATTATTCAGCTGTTAATGCCAATGAAGAGATACATTACCGAGTCCCCATATAACTCATCGAAAGTACCCCCATCCCTCTCATTTAAGAAAGAGATACAAGACATATACATTCGCTTTATAATTAACCTAGAATAAAGAAAAATAGTCCTTACATTCTCCTCCCTGTCTCCTAATAAACATAATAAGTTAATCAACTCTCGCTTGGACATATTTTTTCAAATCTTCAACCCGCCGACATTACCCAAGGGTAATTAAAAGAGAATATTATTGATGATTCTGCAGGATAAAATGACAATTTATCAGATATTGAGTCAAAAATGGGGACATGGCCATCCCATCAGTCCCATGAGATTTGGGACTTAATTTAAACACACCCTCTTTAAGCTTGTTAACATCGTAACTCATCGCTTGAAAAGACGTTCCGAAAACGCGAAGATTTACTTTCTACTATGAACACTATAATAGTCAACAAGCGATATAAGTATAGATTGCCTCCTTTCATTATATAAAGATTCGCTTGGTAATTATATTGAACAAATTTATCATCAAATTATGAATACAAACACCTTCTCAATTATATATTTCGTTGCCGTTGCGATACGGTTTTAATGTGCAAAGTGCGTCCATGCAGCTCTGAGCGCCTATACGAAACATGTTAGCTACAATAATACGTACCAAGCTGGATTCAACTCCGATTGAAACGTTTGGCTGATTGCACAATATGCAAAATTACAATTCGGCATATTTAATTGCATATATGAGGATGGTACCATAACCTGGCTACTTTAGTTACGCCATAACCTTTAAGGAAGATTTGGATGTGGGCAAAATTAACTCAATATAATTTTATCAAATAAAGATGATTCAGCTGGTTTGAACCTAATCACTTTTCGCCAACGTTTATATTTTTTTATTCGCTCAATGTGAGAGACCTTGCAGCTAAAGTATCCATGATCGTGCTCTGTATTCCTATCAATTCTGGATTAGGTAAGTTAATATTTCTACAAGCATTTCCTGGTAACTAAGGAGTGGAATTCACCCAAACGTCACATTAGTTCACGTTAGAGATGTCGCATGAATTGATGCAATACTCGGATTTCCCCGGATTTTAAAAAAGCAATAATAGTAGAAAGAGACTGCGATTATGGAGATGAAAGCCTGTAGACTACTTGACACCAAGATAACAGGGGTACTCTGACTTCTTGATTAATCTTTCCTATGGAATGTAACAACTCATTACGACTAAACAGAGACTGTTCATAAGTAGGTATACACTAAAGGTTTGGATAATTATATTCAATCTTTACGATATATAATGCATCAATGGATAAAGTTCTATATAATTATGTATTCGTATTGTGGTGTTATTCACCTTGTGGGTGAATCATTGTGTTTTTCATGTAAGGAGTTTATAAGGGTAACAAAATATGATTTTTCTAGACTATTATTGATAAGAGTAAACATTCTAATTGATGTGCTATGTGTATGAATGAAATGTTATACTTAGGAAAGATTAAATCAGATGTGAGTTGAGATAAATATCATTGGCGTTTACTTGTTTACATCAACGACAACATGAGCTTAAAGATAACAGTGTATAATCTCTAATAATTCATTAACCACACGATAGGATTAATAGGCATTAATTGATACTTCATTCATGCAATGATCTGTGGATGTATACCTTCCAAAATGATTTACAATATATGTTGTGGGGTTTACGAAATTATGGTTACCATGGCAAGCAATTTCCGTATTAAACGGTATGGAATCTCAATCGACAAGTGATTCTGAACAGATTGGTGTATTAAATGTATGGATCCTTCAATTTTGCTCTAAGTTGTAAGAGTGAACACAAATATTGATATGTTGCTCTTAAATGGGCAGATATTCAGCCTTTAAAGGGAATACCATACAAACAAATACCACCACAGGCCCGTAGCTCCGCTTTCTCGCTAACTAATTTCTCCATATATTTCCAATGGAGAAATACTTCGCGAGAAACCGAAGCAACTGGGTAACAATCAGGTCGTGCGTCCTTATTCTAGATCAACCATTAAAACACCAATGTGATAAGTGTCCTTACAAATACATGCACCCCCGATTAGACGGAGGACAGAACGGCATGACAAATACACAAACAAGCACGTCCCTTGAACATATAATTTATTACATGTTGATGCTGAAGGATAACTTATTATACAGTACTGGAGAGGCATCGAAGCACACTTCATGGCTACCTATTGATTAGTCGTCACTCATGGATATAACTCAATTTAATGTCGACCGTAAAATGCTATTTTGTGTTATTAATAATAGCCATGTATCCTATAATACTATGCCAACACGGAGGCAAGTAAAACAGGCGTGGACTACATCAGAAATTCATCATCCATCATTTTTTAATTCAATTAGACCACACGCCCCGCTTTACCATCCATTTGTTACCGGGCTATATTGCTGCAGTTTCAGGCGAAACGTATGTACACCGCCTGTAGTATCTTGCTCAGAATGACGCTTATCTTGCAGCCGGAGGCCGGTACTTTCATAATACAACCGTGCTGTGGATATAATTGATAGTTCAGAAAGTGTTCCCTGGGTCTACTATGTAAGGAAAGCTTTTAACTGAAGTTGTATGTAATGTTGCATATCTTTATGAAATTAAACCCGTCTGGCTTATTTTTTTATTCATAGAATTACAACTGGCTTATTTTGTATTCACAGTATTAGAAATTGACTATTAATATCCTTCCATTTATACTTTTCTCAAATATTTAATCAATAATTTTCACATAGGCAGGATGTTGTAATGGTGCAATGGTCTTCTGCCGTAATGTTGCAAAAGTCTTTATAAATGATATTTAAACCTTCTTGCTTAGTTTTGATTCATGGTGTTAGAAACTGACTATCAATATCCTTTCACTTATATTTTTCTCAAATATTCAATCAATACATTTCACATAGGCAGTCTGCTGTAATGTTGCAAAAGTCGGTATGATATTTAAACATTCTTAATTATTTTTGATTCATGGTATTAGAAACTGAATACTAAAAATATCCTTCCATTTATATTTTTCTCAAATATTCAATCAATACTTTTCACATAGGCAGTCTGCTATAGACTATTTTGGGTAGCCCCTTAAGCTTGAAGGATGCGCAGCCGGGAGCATTGGATTCCAAGAGGGATGTCCGTCCACTTTTAGGTGACCTTCCAGTTGGTCACCAATGCGAACTGCTCCGTGTGAGGAATGGATCCGATGGAAGTAGGAATCTATAACCCTCAGTGCGAGGTGCAGAGAGGTTACAGAACGAGCTGGTTGACTAGGCGGACTAAACTTGGTTTTGACGCTCATATAATATCACCAAAATGTTAAAAGATGAACCATATATATGTATTATAGCGATGTAGGACAACAAAGGCAATGGTGGATATAGTGTTCTGCTATATATCTAGACTTATTGCTCAGGGTTCAGTGATAGATCCTCAACGTGTGTAGGCCTACATATATATAGTCTTTGTTGAGAATTTATATTCTAGATCCACTATTATATATATACCCAAATGGCATTTTCGCAGATTCTTCGTTTACGTAATTTATCACTAACTATTAATATGTTTATCCCTGTCCATTATTTATGATTTTTCTCTGCTTGTAGGCCAATGAAAGGTCAATGCAGCCGATTGGTCTCATATATTCTCTATGGAGTCGGCTGGGTAAGGACGATGGTCAATAATTATCTTCAATTAGTGAATGGTAGATACATATTTGATTTGTCAAAGTTTGAGGTAGGTGATAATTGCCAGTAACCGATGCCTTATCCGGTAAAACTAATGGAGGGGACTTCTTGCTATTTGGTTCATTTGTTTGCGTGACACCGGATAAATCAATTTTAGCCAGATACAATTTCAATTATTAATACTATTAACTCGTGTATTTCAAACCAACTCAGAGACAAATAAAGTGTATTAATAATATATATGATACATATCAATATATATGGAAGAACTGTTTAATACTATTTTTGTCAAGCTAATATTAGCTCGATCAACTGAGGTAGATAATATACACCAGAATACTTTATCAATTGGATTGGATTGAGAAAAGTTTTCATTAAATTAAATCTCGGGTTTATCTTTTGGCAATTGCCTTATAGTCTCATCAGTAGCCCGAAATTGCAATGCGATGTCTACTGCTTGCAATTTGCAAATCGCAATCCATCAGGGCATCATCCGTCGTTGACACTTCTAACGCAAAGTTAAAGTGTTCACTTACGTAAAATGGGAACACTCAACAAAAAAGTGGATGAAATGGTTCTTTAGAAGAGGAGGTTTGAGTGGCTCAGCCCTCGTGGGCGTATACTTGTATAATACACTACCCAACGATTTCCCCACCTATACACCCTAGCCCTTCCACTCAGGCCCTAATAAGGAAATCTTCAGAAGATAAATGTTTTTTCTATTGCTTGATAAATATCTACACGGTGCAACCTCTTCAGAGTGTCCCTAAGCTTTATGACCCTGTGCCCCCCTGTGCTATGGCCCATTATCTTGCTTAATCCAAACACGGGTGGGACCGTCTGGCCCTCAAGCGATTCTATATATCTATTGATTTCACCATGGCGCAATAGCCGCCTTTCCTTATACTAGACTCAGAAGCCTCATGCATGTATGAGTTTTATAAATTATCTGGGTCACTTGCGGTGCCCAGAGCCTTGCCTACTTTTCTAGCAAGTGCCAACCACAATGTTTTTATAGTATAGGCCGATCTCCCCAGCACTGTACCTCGATGGAGAAAAAAGATAATGTACCATGCAGATACAAGATGAGGTTGTGTCTGCGATTTCAATCAGATATTGAGACCTGCTTTGTCATAATAATTAAAAAGGGAAATCAAAAATAAGCAGAGCTAGAACTGGACAATATATCAGTCATTGAACTCATTATTGATGGCAATGAGTTCATTGCAAGCTTTTTTTAAATTCTTGATTCCTAATGTAGACATGTTCATTACGTTAAACCCCAGTATTGGGCACCCTGATTCAACCCATTGGCAGCAAATACAAGAATCTACACGCATTGGCTGAGCTTTATATTTTAGTTGTAGGGTAGGGACGATTATTTAGTGATTTCAAATCCTTTCCATGGCTGTCACTGATTTTTTTTTCAGATTACAACCGCATCATCGTCATGAGAAAGTCGGTGATCTTGATTTGAGGAAACAAATTCGAATCGGGCCAGGACCTTCGGCGGAAGCTAGCGCGCGCAAATAAACTGGTCTGGGCTTGGCAGACGCCTCTCCGAGGCTTATCCTGACAGATCGCGTTTGGCGCAGCGCGATTTCGTTCCCCGCAGGCTCTCGTGCCCTCCGAGATTAAAGAATTGGACGTTTCTTTCATGTCCATTGCTAGATAGTTAATCAATATACTGACTGAGATAAACACGGCGTGAGAGGGATTGACCTGCAAAATCTGTGAATCGAAGATTTATGTCGCTGCCTGGTTTTGCCCCGCGGAGGAAACCGGGGCCGGTAAAACCAGAGGCCCCATTTGGGGGTCGATGGTTGCTGAGGCCACGCGGAGACGAATGGTTGGAACGTGAGACCCATGTTAACGCTCGCCACATATACGCGGGCAGGGAAAGATGGTTAAGGTCGGGTGATGGGTGATCTGCGCCCTTTGACCTTCATCCTCTCTTGCTCCAACCAGGCTGTTTGGTTGAGGTGGAGGAACGCCAATCATTGTGCTAATGAAGATGTGCCATGTACTTATAGCTGTTTACAGCTAGGCCTGCCAATGGGGTTTTTCCCATGGATATATATTGAAACCATGGTTTTGACTCTAGAAGCATGCGAAGACCAAAACATCCGGCCTTGCTCCCACCCATATGTATCAAACCTAGGCCTCTATTTCGTGTCTCTGAATTGATTTATCATCATCTTTCTTTAAAATATGGTATTCTAATACAGATAAAGACTCTTATATTTGTTTCATCAATAAGTGTCATTTCTATAGGAAAATGCACATGACTTGTCTAGTGATTTATATATTCCTTAAACATGAAGCGAGCAAATTGAATTTTATCTTATCCCGCAACACTTATCTTAGGGTAGAATGTATTTTTGCCCTGGGAAGGAATAACAGGCATAACGAAAGACACAATGTTTCTGGCAATGAACTCAATTGGAAATCTCACCTTTCTCTCAATTTCTTCTGATGAATGTTTAAAGCATGCCTTTCTCATGTTCACACTTTAAGTGAACCAATTACGATTTAACAAAACCTCTAACAAAAACATTGAGAAGGTATTTTACGAAACCAAGCTATACTCGATTTAGAGAACCCTGACTTCAAGTTTCAAACCACCCAGGAAATGTTGCTTGGAGGTAGGTATAAGTTCGCATTTTCCCCTGCCCCTCCACGTACGATGGGGCCATGGGATGGTCACTTAAAATGCCCCAATTAATCGGTGCATAGTGCTTTGCATCCCTGATATGTACCTTAATGTGTCTGCATTCCATCAAAACAGAGTAATCCATCAAGGGGACGTAGTTCTAGTATGATATTTGGGCCCCAAGTCATGTAGTGAGACGAGCGTGACTGGGCCCCCAGGATGTCATGGTTGCGGGTAGAGGCGTGTGGGGCATCGGAATTACCCGCACTAGTATACCACTAGCATATACAGACGATCCACAGGGCCAGTCCTCCTGCCCTCCACCTTTTGACCGTGAGGAAACCTTGGAAGGGAATGTGCAATGCCCTCATTGGAATCAATTCAACGCCATTCCATCATGTTTCAGCAGTCAAAATATTGACAGAGAGCTCGACAAGTAAAAGAAGAATGTGTAATCAAATCAACAAGGTTGCATTGCAGCGCCTTTAGAAATTACATTTTGATAGAGATTGATTGATCATATGAATTAAAAGCATCGTGAAACCTATGTTTTGTAGACCATGTGTAGGTATAATTCTTGTTTACATTCTGCAATATCTGTTATAGTTTCCAGAGTGCCATCCCCAGAGGTAGCTTGCCATATACTACTTATACTGGCAGTGAGATTCCGGGTCTGTTGTGAGTAGTATAGAAATGGGGCGCTGGGAATGGCGAAAGCAACTGAAGCGTAAAATGCCATAAATCGAGGAAATTCTGTTCAATGTAGCACAATTATTGATAAAAGAAAAAATTGCGCTCGCTCCAAATGATTTTCTGTGAAAGCTACGTTGAGGAACGAGGGCATTGAACTCGGGAGCAGCATCGAGAAGGACGAATCAGTATTTATTCAAGTAGATAGGCCTATCCTCTGATAATATGAACGTTGTAACTTTTCTGTGACTAGTGTGAGTCTCTCTTTTCTGATCTGATATTTTTCTAAAATCAGCATTGGAAGAGCTACGATTAGCGCAGATGGAGACCATCCTTTTTCCAGACATCTGTTTATATAACTCTCTATCTGTTTACTGGAAATAAACGACATATATATATATTAAGCTGTAACATAAATCTGCAGTCAAGAAAGTATGAACTAACATTGATTATGAAATACAGCAGTTTTATCTTTTTATCATGAGAATGATAAAAGTATATATGAGACTGTGAATATACCATACTATTAAGTATGTATACATTCATCAATCAAACACCTTGCCATCCCTTGACGCCAACAAATCCTGATTTGAGCATCACAGGACACAGGACATAACAATCATGTATTTATTATGAGCTATCATAAACTATCTAACAAATATTTCATCATATATTATAATGCGAATATAGGACATTAACCTATCTTGTTTATATACAATGCAATACACGCCAGTACAGCCTAAGGCCATGTGGCTAATAGACAAAAATTAAATGTATGGGAAGGCTCCCACCCGTTGGTGATAAGACCCCCTCAGGTTGGGTCGCGTGCAGTTTGGTACTTGTATAGAGTATTATATATACAGCTACTGTTCCCCTGCGCTTTCCTCTCCCCTGATCAAATACCCTGACTTAGCCAGATTCCCCTGTGTGTCAAGGCTAGGATTGTACGTGTGTTTGGAAAGCAGTAAAGTCCAATAGGAGTTAGAAATGAAGGGTTATTTTCCACCGTTTATATTAAATCTGTTGTCGCGCACTAGAGTAATGTTGCTATAATTCGCCGTTTATCCTACGTAATGCACGACGTCCCTTACAACAATCGTTGCCAATGTGTAGTGTAAGTTGTCAATCTGCAAATAAATCAGCTTCGACAGTAAAATGAGACGGTTTACAGCACGTCAATAGATTTTAGTCAGTCATAACATAGTCTGGGCCCACTGTGAATTCCCGGGCCTGGTCCTTTATTTACTATAATTTGAACTTGGTTAGAGCATTTCATATTTTTCTACAGCCATTAAATTTTATTACAAACTTCACAAGATAAATACATTTGTCTGAACGATTAAACAGCCAGGGATATCATTTCACTGGTGCAACTACACCTGACCCCTAACCCAAGTCAGTTGACCCATGTATTGTACAGGTCTATGCTCAAATCATGTTTATGGGGTGAATTGATATAGGCCTACCATAATTAATGCAAAACGTATTAATTCAATAGGCCCCTATTATACTCTATAGCGTATACATTAATTTAATCTCCTCTGAATCATAGATACAATATTAAGCCTGGCGTGTACCACATTTCCCTATATGCTCTATGAACGGAAAATGGGAACGGGAGACCACGTGACTGTCTGGCACCGGAAGTGAGGTAAGGCTGGACTTAGTGTAGCCACGGCCCAGTGCGCGGCGCTGTCGTTAGTCACATAAAATCGCTCAATCACTGGTGTGCCTTTGAGAGAAGGCCCGTCAAGTTAGGATGTCTAATGGCTTTGCTTCCGCTGGACATCGGACTAGCCTGGCAGGGGACTACCCAAGGGTGACGAGCCTACATTAGGTGGACTCGTAAAATTTACCCAACCGCAATTTCATTTGAACGGATGAAAAGTTGCACGGTGTATTCTTGAGGTGTAGCCGACGAGCCTGGCCGTGTGAGTTCACTCGGCCGAAAGGCACTATATGGCTGTATATAGGGAGTCATCCATGTAATGGTGGTATAGGTAGAAAAATGGGAGTCCCTCTTAGAAATGAGAATAGAGTCGGGTATAGGCCTAGAGGGAATGGTATATGGCTCTAGTTGAGTTATGGTTGCCTTTTATAACTCAGGACATACACATTATGTGTTGTTTAGTCAGACCTCTATTCCTAACCTAGATCTATATCAAATACAAATACAATGCAGTGTCCTTCTAATGCTATGACACAAGTAAAACAATGTACATACTTATGTGCAATATAAAATAATTATGATATTATATAATATATTATTAGGCTATATATAGGTCTATAGATATAACTAGAAAACAAGCTGTTGTTTGACTGATTGCATATATATTCGAGTTTCATTTGAATATTGACCGGAGTAGGTATATAGTATAGTGGCAGCCTAGATTTGAGACACCGTGGTATCGATAGGCTATGGTAGGTCTAATAAAAGGACCAGGTAATATACAATTGCGATATAAGTATCTGATGTCCTAGAACGAGTTCACCATCGTTATAGTTTAGAGGTAGGCTATGCCAAATACTGTTGAGTAAGGTGATTTCAGAATGGCACGAGGCATCTTTATCTTTTTTAGTCCCTGATCATTGGCTATATGGAGGTAATGAACTTCTTCATAATAAGACCATGTTTGTAGGCTACGGCTGGATATATGTGCTGACCTTGCACTTCCTATAGCCCCGTGATTTGCTTCCTTCGCTTGGCTAATTAGGTTAAGAATGAAGGGGAGGTCTGTATAATCAGGTTCATTTAATTTCCTTTCATTAAAACTGACATGTGGTATGTTTCTGATGTTGGACCCTGTAGGGGAAGGATTTCCTTAATAGGGCCCGCCATTATTTCAGATATTTCGATGTTTCAACTATAGGCTAAGGTTATTTGGTAGTCCTAACTGCATTCATCTGATTAGGAAAGGTTTTATTTTCCTAATAACATTTGCTGTATTTTCAACAACAAAAAACACGGTAGGCTTAAATTGATTGAGGCTCCAATAGGTCTAGAGATGAAATCCACCCAAGTCATCAAAAGTATAGAAACGGTAAACAATACTAAACAATAGGCCTAAACATGCGGGAAGTAAACAGGATAAAAAAGGTAAAGGGTGTAGCGGTCTGGCTTGCCTATAGCCTATATGAACATAGATTTATGCACACCCCATACTAATCCCTTGGCTTGTCTACTCGATTTAAGAACATAGAAAATGGCTAGGTAACTTAAATACATCTGTTCGATATTCCTTAAACATATAGGGCCTAGGCCTAGTCAAGTTTCCAAATAATTTCTTTACAATATTGACATTGTCATTTCAATACAAATAGAAACCTTGGTAGGAATAGATCATCCCTTTTTTATAAAAAAAAAATTATATAGCATTTCGCAATGTAATTTTTTGTCATCCTATCTTTTTATTTATAACATGGACCGATAGGCCTGGGCCTATATGTCCTGAAGCGAACGATTTAGGGTGTTAGGCTAGGCCTACATCATTGGCTAACGTAACAACAACTTTCAAGAGGGGACAATGTTTGACGTTTTTCACAAATTAATTTCAGTTCTCCACTGATTATAGATCATAATAACGTTCAGGGAATGAATCTATTTGACAACGTGCTAAAACCGTAGGACTACGTGGCAGTGGCAACACCGTTGTATGGCAACGTCTTAGGCTATCTCTATGATATAGGCATAGGCTATGTCAAGGTCTCAAGGTTACTGTAGGCCTATTCTATTATAATTATGTGACATAGGCTAGGCCTACACATTGTGTTGGAATTTTAGCTTTCCAATAGCCTATTTTAAGCATTTTTCCTAGCCTATATATGGGTCAGAGTTTCAGAAAATGTACAATTGGCAGCTCTACACATTTAGTAAATTCTGCTAAATTAGGCTGAACAATGATAAATATCGATCGGGTATATCTGAGTATATTTGGTATCACATTGACTTAAAGTATCAGTTCTGTTATGTTAAACTACATTTTGAAGCTCATTTTTGTCTTAAATGAGGGTTATTTAAGAAGATTGGTGAAGGCGAATTGTACATTTTCCTCAAATCTGACCCATATTCTGGTTGTCCAATTTGAATTTCTAGCCTACCTACTTAGTAGAGTTACTAACATTGCAACATCCAAATAGCTACAACTGTATAATCACGTTACCACAACATAAAATTGTTAGGCCTACCTGGGATGTAGGCCTATTAATAGGCCTAGGCCTATATAAAACACCAATCTACTCCATAAAACCTCTTTTATCTTATATATTCACCCAAAGTGGAGTTCTCAGTCGTTAACCAAATTAAACCTAGGCTACTTAATTATGGACCTAACGTTTGGCATAAGCTATCTAGCTGTGTAGGCCTACATAGCCCAGGGGCGGTACCAGAAGGCAGGTCTAGGGGGGGCACACTTGAGGTCAAAATAGTCTGAATTTGCCTGTTTGGAATGTCATTGCAATGCATAACAGTTATTTTGCTTAATGACAATGAAATAAAGCCCCCACAACTCTAATTTGTCTAACAAAAATGACAACCCAATTTTCTTGCAGCACAAAAAAACTTTTTGAGAAAATAAAATTAACAAAATTAATTATCTCTATTGAGTCCTCACATTTGAGCATATAGGTTTATTTTGTCAAGAATTTAGATTTTACTGGACCCTATCATGTTTCCTTTGGGAAAAGGAAATAACTGAAATCCCCAAATTGTCCAAATGATGAACAAATCATAATTGTAAACTGTTCACCCTCACTGATTCTTGTTTGAATACCAATTTTGAGACCGTCTGAAATTTAAAACCCTGTTGAGACATTCTGGGTCTAAAAATGCTTTTTGAATAGAGGCCCTAAAACTGTATTATAGAAATATAGTTTAATGTTAAAACAATTATTAAGCTAAAATAAAATATGGGGTTATTGGGAGTGTTGTATGGTACATGTAGAGTCACCGGTTTGAAGAAAAGTGCAAATTCTGGCAGTGCTTTAGAAGCCATTTAGGGGCCCTCTGCCCTTCTGAGTTAGGGGGGGCACAGGGACCATTTTAGGGGGTCTAGGGGGGGCCGGTGCCCCCCAGGCCCCCCCCCCCCCCCCCCCCCCCTGGTACCGCCACTGTAGCCTATATAGGCCTAAGTAGCTCTAAGTGACATTACTTGAATCCACCGACAATGCCTATTTCCAGCTGTCACCTCGTGGAGGCTTTTTTTTGAAAAAACAGGCGTTTCGTGCTGCCACCTACTGGATAGTTTTATCGTCCCCATCACATGACCCGATTTGTTGACATCACATGACCTACAAGTGGCCAAGATGGCAGACCACAGGGACAGCGACAGCGATACCTCGCCTCTACTCGCCCATTCAAAGCAAGACATAAAGAAGCTTGAAAGCAATATACGTGAGTGCTGATTCCCTTTTAATAACTAATGCTTAGGGATATTGAAATGCAACATTTTGTTTGGTTGTGCACTTTGCATAAAGCCAAAGAAAACCATCCATCCATTGCCTTGGCTTGGACGCTATCCAAGTTCCCTTGGGAGGCCAAGGCGCCACGGCAACAAAACATACGCATGATACAGCGCAACTACTGGACTAAAAATGTATGCTTTGCCTGCTCATTCAGCATACAAATCGTTCTTATTTATCTGGGGGTGGATATATTGCAATGTAAATGATTGGCATGCCTCAGCTGTCTGCGCTCTTTCTTTCTTTTTCTTTCTTTCAAATTCAATGATGGCTGATGGCAGGCAGTGCATGGTGTTTCTTCTTGACTCAAACAGTCAAAGAGAGAAAACTAGCCTATGAATGATTCTACGATTTTCATAATAAATTAAAACAAACGGGCTAGATCCGCAGCTGTATGAATGCAGTATTTGAATCGGGCCTAATGAAAATATCGTGAAGGTTCAACTTGTAATTTCAAGTTTTCAGGACAAACTCAAGATTGCAGAAGCGCAAATACGGGCCCAAATAAGATTAAGAACGTTGGTCTAACGTTTGCGTCTTCTCATTTGATACGTTGAAACAACGTCCATTTAATTAATTGCCAGTCATGATAAATACGATAAGATAGGCCTAACCTTGTTTTATAACAAACGTTATTTCGACATTAGTTTCAGCCTATATTTTAAACTTGTTGTAGGCAGTTTTATCTCAACTTATAATTCACCCAAATAAAATGTTGACCTAAAGTTAGTTTAATTCCCATTATTTTGTTACTGGAACTTGGAAGGGAGCTTAGATAATTTTCAAATTTCATTGCAATTACCGCACAATTGGTATGATACCGACAATTACTGTCAACTGGATCGCTAATGATCGCTGATGATTGAGTAATTTGGCTTTGTACTGGGATTGTGTTGATGGTTCATATCCTATTTTATCTTTCAGAATATCAATTGAATAATTGAGGCATATTTTCTCGAACTAATGCATTTGTTAAGTTGTGCAATTGTTCTCTCTGTGTATTGTTGTCGCTTGAGAGAAGTCGCCCATCACCCATTTATTGAACTTTTCACAACTTCACGTACAGTGTCAAGATTCACAAGGAAAGTAAAAATAAAATATCCCACAACAGTTTTGGTCTATGATTGATGACCTGAAACTTGAAGTATACCGGTATCTTTTAAAACATTTCTATTTCTGTTAGGTTTAAAACGATCAGAAGCGAAATAAACTTCTAATTCTGGGACTAGGCCTATATCAATCGACTGAACAGTGTTTGCCTTCTAATGGTTCGTTTAATCAATTTTATTTGACAAAAAATTTCACAATCTGTGTGATAAGTCTCATTCTGCTAAAGTACAAAGATTAATTCAGTAATTACATTTACACAGTAAATGTTAATTATCTCATTTAGAGTAGGCTTACAACTTTATGTACAACGTCGTGTACCAACGTCTTTGGTCTTATAGCATTTAATTTCCCTCTATTTGCGATGTTAACCGCATGACACACTGGAATGTATTGAACCGGTTGCGACACCTCTTTTTGCCCTGACGCCTTTAATTGATAGTGCCAGATCCAGTATCAGATTATGTGTAACGTGTTCCACGTGCGCCATGCGATACATAAAAGATACGTCTTTGATAAGCCTTGATGATCGATATATAACCAAGGGAATGGTGTGGTATATCTGTACCTTGGTTCTCAGTACTATACGGCCATGACAGGAAGGTGTTAAAAGCCTTATGGTTTGTTTGATATCTTGAATGAACATTGAAATATTACTACCATCTGATAAGTGACTTCTATCTACCGACATCAATCACCTTAAACATTAGAGATAAAGAGAAAGACATGTGATTAATGGTTAGCGTTTCTTCTTATTTTTCCCCCAATTCATGAAATATATATCTTTTCATTATTTTCTGGTAAAAGTAGTCTATTTATGACATCAATTATATCAAGACATTGGTTGGATGAAAAGTATTCAGTTTATACTTTGTATATTTCTAAAAATGTTCATTACTACATGTATACATGTGAAGGGACCGGTGGCTCCCTCTGCACCATCAGCCTGGTAACTAGTTGCTATGACAGAATCTATGAGTGCTACCATTGTGTTCACACCATCAAATTACGGACAGAAAAATATTGTTGGAAAAGAAATGTATAAAAAATAATGACAAGTAGTGCATAGAAAGTTTGATTATACTCATTTTATTTTCGCCTCTTTCATTTAAGGATTTCCATCATGTCGTTTTGTGTTCGCTGTGATGGGTTTCTTGGGTTTTATGAATGTCTATGCGTTACGTGTAAACCTAAGCGTTGCAATGGTTGCCATGGTAAACAGTTCCTACCAATCAAACGAAGGCAACATGTCAGCTGATGCTACTTGTCCAAATGATAACAATGGTACAAACACGACTAGTCCATATGTAAGTAAATGGCTTCTAAACTATAGACAACATATTTAGTAGATAAATTATTTTCGTGTTATTTGAAATAGGAAGGTACGGTCTAAAAGAACGACAACAACATTGTATTACAAATGTTCAAATTAGTCAAACCCATAATATAAACATTATTTCTTACATCTCATTCAGATATAATACAAATTAATCGACATAATATTATATTAATAATATATTACTCTCCTTTCTTTCAGACCGGAGAATTTAACTGGGATGGTAACTTGCAAGGACTAGTTCTTGGTTCTTTCTTCTATGGCTACATAGTTACTCAGATCCCCGGGGGATTTCTCGCTGAGAGAATTGGTGGAAAGTGGTTATATGGGCTCGGTGTCCTGTGTACAGCTGTCTTCACTCTACTTACTCCTGTGGCCGCTAGGATTAGTGTTTATCTTTTTATAGTTGTGAGGGTCATCGAAGGCATTGGTGAGGTATGTTTCGTCATAGATCGTGGACAGGGTAGGAAGATCACGTGTCCTGTGTATAATGGAGCTATTGTTCAATAATAGAAATTTAATATTAACAATTTTTTATCAGGCTGATTTCTAAGTTGAAGAAGAAGAGGGCCGCTTAAAAATTCATATAAGTAGATGTGCAAGGGATTTCGACTATAGTAATCTACTATGCTCTGGGATATTGTATAAATAAATTGTCTTTTGCTGTAATGAATGTTTGTTGCACTCAATGCCTATGTTACAGATATTTATACTGTTTATTCAGGGAGTCACATTTCCCGCTATGTGTGCTATGTTGGCTAAATGGGCACCTCCCCTGGAAAGAAGCAAACTTGGCACTTTCGTGTACTCAGGTACTCACAATACATATTTCATTTATAATTTAATCTTCTTAGAATACTGGTTATTTACCATGATAAGTTTATTCTTTTCATTATTATCATTAAAATCGGTTATTCAAGTTCATGCTATGTGACTTGAAAGGAAACCCTCTAGTTATGAATTATTTTGTTTTAATTTCAGGTGCCCAATTTGGTACTGTTCTATCGATGCCAATATCAGGTCTCCTATGTCAGTATGGTCCATTTGGGGGATGGCCGTCAGTTTTCTATATTTTTGGTTAGTTTGCGCTTCCAATTAGGGTCAGAATAAACTATAATCTTCCATATTTCCAATGTATGATGGGTCTATATACATGTATATCATTTTATTATTGCAACGACTCATACTCTCATCTAAGATATCTTCCTATATTTTCCATACAAATAATAATATTCACATTCCACAAATGCTAACACCCCCGCTACTTTTTCAGGTGCTCTTGGTTGTCTTTGGTTTGTGTTCTGGTGTTTCCTTGTGTACAACAATCCCAACGACCATCCTAGAATTTCAGAGGATGAGAGAGCTTATATTGTAGAATCAATCGGGGAAGAAAAGGAAAAGGTGAAATATGTTTCATCCCCATGTTCTGACATATTTTTAAGCCAGCATTAAATAACTGAATTAGGAATTAATACTAACGTGAACAAAATAGATAAATAAATAGGATTTTATGTGCTATGTTAAGGAAACTACATTATAAATTCTCTAGGTTTCCATGTCTTTTACTAATGGTAATATGTATAATTCTTTCACCGATTCATTATATCTAACTAGGAAATCTCTAATATATATAACTTTCATATTTATAGTTACCTGTCCCTTGGCTGGCTATCTTTTCATCAGTTAGGTTCTGGGCCATCCTTATAGGTCACGTAACCTTTAATTGGGGTTTCTATACAATGCTCACCTGTCTGCCTACGTTCATGAAGGAAATCCTCCACTTCAACATGAGTCAGGTCAGTCATTAGTTCTAAGTTCTAGGCTAGCGCCATGTGTGTGTTCGTACAATTCTAGATTTAACTTCATCTTTCTGGAAAAAAGAAAGGTTGCTTTAAAGCTCTACTCAAAGATAACAACTGTCAAAAACTAAAGATTTGTCTATATATGTTATAGCCGCTAAAACGTTGCTTATTATTATGTTGAAATTGATATTTCCTTTTCAGAACGGATTCATTTCAGCTCTGCCATACCTAGTAATGGGCATTATGATGGCTGGCGGTGGCTCTGTTGCTGATATGCTTCGAAGAAGGGAGATCCTACACACAACAAGTGTAAGAAAATTAGCGTCTTTTATTGGTAAGTAACAGCAAGAAATTGCCACCTAACCTTTCAACATAGAATCACTCAGTTCACAACAGCAGAAACTTACATGTGAAACTATCTGACGACGTTAAAGCTGCATTCTCAGCTATTATGACAAAACAAATCTTAACAATGAATTCATATATAGGACTGAATATCAATATTCTGCAGGTGTTATAAGTTTACATAAGAATTGGAAGTGGAATAGGCCGAGAGAAAACGGACGCCGATGAGAGATAATAAGGGTCCGCTAGGGGCTGACCAACGCATTACGTAACAAAGTCGTCGTTGGAAAGGATTCGGGCGGGTCCTCCAAATACAAATGAGAACTTTTTAGAAACAATATAGCAAAATAACAAGACAAAATTCTCCAATTCTCAAAAATGTTGGTCCAATGACTTTTAGATGGGTTGGAACAAAAAATAGAAAATCTTTAGTTTTTGACCGACCTTAACTGAGAGTGCTGCTTTAATATTCATAACGGTTTGGTTTTTTAACAGATTTTATTCAGGCCTTATTTACATTAATGACGCTCTCACCTCAGAGTTGATGTTCTTAGCACCCTGATTTTCATTCAGGCATATATCGAGTGGTAATCTAATATATACAATCATAAATAGATATATCAATGTTGTACGACAAGCCGTCTTTGGTCTTGTTATCATTATACAGCCATAAATCATTACTATTTATAAAAGAACATTATATAAAGGAAAACATGATATGAAATGAAGTGATGAGGGATGAGTATAGAAATAATGGGGTGAAGTGTACCTGTCTAAGATATTTACAATCCTTTTTAGTCAAGATGAGATGGGTGGTACTTTGTTTCTATATTCTTATCAATTATTGAGAATCTATATACAAACTGGAATATGGTTACTGGTATGACAGCTTATAGGTACCATAATATACAAAATATACATATACAAAAATCAGTAGAGAAGTCAGTCAAGGGAATGACAGACTAGGGGGAGGGGAGAGGGAGAGGGAGAGAGGGGGGCGGGTTGTCGCAGGGACAGAGCAGGGAGTATATATACAGTATAGTTGCAGTATATACATATACGGTAGTAATAAACAAAAAACACGGGATAATCCCAAATATGCGCACTAATAACTTTTTATATTTATGTAATTATATGTGTATATTACCCTCGTTAATCGCGAGCGCTTATAATGCTATTCAATGGCTCTACCGCGGACACCACGCCACACTACAAAATCTGGCCTTTTCACGCTCTTAAATATGCATTTCCTTTTACGAGACTCTCTCTCTCTCTCTCTCTCTCTCTCTCTCTCTCTCTCTCTCTCTCTCTCTCTCTCTCTCTCTCTCTCTCTCTCTCTCTCTTAGGCTCCTCTTTATTTAGCTGTTTTAGTTCAGGTCGCCTTTTTTTAAGTACTTACCCTTGATGGTTTAATCAGTATCCATAATAATTTGAGGCCTTAATGAAAATATAAAAGAAAAAATATTTAAAATTGATTTTAATTCTCATGTTATTGTTATTGTTCTATTCAGGGTTTTTGTCTATCCATCTTATCAGCCATAATCTTGATGCTATTCTCACATTCATAAGGAGTTCCTAATTCACAATATCTAGTTGCAATATAAAGTATGATTAATTTTGTCGCTCAGGTCTGGGAACTCCAGCAGCTATGCTGGCGTTCATAGGATACGCAGGCTGTGACAAGGTCCTTGTGGTCGCCTTCCTCACAATTGCAGTAGGTGTCTCTGGTGTCGCTCAGAGTGGGTATGGTGTCAATCATCTGGATTTAGCCCCGCCTTTTGCCGGTAAGTGATAAGATACGGCTCATTATACCTCAGTGGAGAGATATATGAATCACTGGTTTTAGCAATTATGGATCCCTTATGGCCTAACCACTAAATTTGAGTTTTGTTCTGGCCATACTTGATTCTACCATGTCGATAATCACCTGTCGATTAATATCATTTGTTTTACTCGTGGTTATACTGAAGGAGCTGTGTGTTATGGTAATCCACTAGTTAATTATGTTTAGTTTAACTTTATGTTTATTCTGGCAACCATTATACATCGAGTCCACGCTATCATTAGCTCATCCTGATACAGATATTATAAGAATTTAATTAAATAAATGTATAGATTGCTGCAACAGAGGGATCCACGTTATAGGCTCCCCCTAGTGGAAGCGTTCCTATAGACTAATTTATACATTCATTGACTCTCTCCACCAAACTGTCCACACACTTCCATATACTTATAGCTTGCTTCTGCTGTCATTGTTTTTGAATTATAAATTTGGAGTTCAATTGTAAGTAAACTGAGAGAATATGACATTAGTTTTCCAGAAAACATATGCAAAGCAAATATACTTTAGTGCCAGGCGACGAAATATTGCGAGATCAAGGAATTAAATAGAATTTCACCTTGGTGTTCCAGGTACTCTCTTTGGGCTGACTAATGCTGCTGCAACCATCCCTGGATTCCTGGGTCCTCAAGTGGTCGGGGCGTTGACAGGGGGTCACGTAAGTGATAAATTGATTTACACACCTTCTATCTTTGTCCTAGCCTTCAACTACATCCTTTTTATCATATGGGGTACATCATTTGTTTTAAATAAAGAATATTAACGAACTTTTCAGAGTAGCCTAGTTTGTATACACATTTCTCTGGTGATTTCAAACTTCTGAGACACTTACCACAAGTTTTCGTTTATAAATATATTATATTACTATTCATAGGTCTCACGACTTCGGTGGCAAATTGTTTTCTGGATTTCAAGCGGAGTCTACATCATTGGCCTTGTGTTCTATTTGATATTTGGCGTTGGTGTGGAACAACCTTGGGCCAAACCAGAGTATGCTGAGCTGCAGCGACTGAAGAAGCAATCGAAACAGACTTACGTTCAATCCGAAGTCCCCGATGGATTACTGCAGTTAGCCAGACCAGAATCGACGGTGTATGAAGGCTATTAGTATCATATCAATCATTAGGGACAATTCGGGATTATTCTGCCCTTAAATTAATTTCAGGACAAAGTGTCTGTCAATCACTTTCATAAAACCTGTGTTGCATGTTGTCATCAAGTTACTAATGGATGACATAACTCAGTTAGAGGTACATGTCTATCTTTATTTATTTTTATTATTAATTTGAAAAGAAGGTGGAATACTATCTTAGAGTTCCCTTGGTCTTGCATAATAGTCTCATTTAGACAGAGTGAAAGAAATTATTTTTTGAATGTGCGGTGTTTATCGAGCACTTTTTAAACTGACTGGATTTGTTGATTGCTAGAAGAATCACGATGATACTTAGGTCATTCCCACTAGAGACTGAAATGATCTATTTTTATAGAATGCATATTAGCTTTGTATAAAATGCATATCATCTTTCTATAACTGGTACTGGTCACTCTCTTGCAGGTATTTCACAGTGTTATTCATATATTGTTACAAAAAGGACTTTGTTCTTTCGTTGTACATTTGACTATAGTCGTGTTTAGTCCCTTTAAATTGGATCTGTTTCAATATTTTAGATTGTTTGGATTGGCTATTTAGTATGATGCAGGAATATTGAAGTCACATTATTGTAATGATTCGCGATACACCAAATATATTTGATAAAATATTTATAACTCTATGTAAAAGGGCCCATTGTATACACTTTTTTTTTTATCTAAGATGAGATATTTGCTTTACTATATAGACTATTTTCATTGAAGACTTATTGGTGGCATGTCAATTGTGATAACGAGCACTGTCTCTGATTTATTTGCCTTTATGTCTGACGTACATCAGGACATCTGCTTTGATAGATATGCGCTTCCAGGAAATGATTGTTTTAAGGGTAGCTGTGCAATATTGCTTCTAGAATGGGAACATAATGTATGTACTTTTAAGCATACTAATTTGTGTACTGGGTTCTTTTTTATTCTACATATATGTATATGATACATATTGACCGTGATTTTATATAATATATTTTCTACGTTTCATGCCAGTTGTGAACCATTTTAGTAAGAGCAAAACAAGTACAGTGCTCATTATAAGAAATTGTCTATATTTTGTGCGGAATAAACGTTCATCTATGAATATAGAAGTGTCACAATTTATGTACAAAATCCCACACTGAATTTCTCTATCATGTTTGCTCGTGCAGAAGACTAACTACGAAAGGGACTACATTTTGATGTCCCCATATCACAGATCATGCTATGTAACTCACTTCTTAGGAATTTCTCTAGGATAGTGATATATTTAAAGGTCATATTATATTTTTTTTAATCAGTCTATCCACCGTAAGGGAACATATTTCCTTTGGTAGTATTTCTGCTCACTTTCGAAAGTGTGAAAATGAATCTAGTCCTCCACTTCGCCCTTCGCCTTTGGTGATTCCGTTACTTGTAGTTCAGATTTGGTTTCATTTTCTTCATTTATCGTCTCCATACACACAACCTCCCGCAATGTACTGCGCCTGCGCTGAGCCTGCAGAGCCACCTCGCGGCTGATCGAAAGTTGAGCTGAGCGCTTCCGGTAGCTAGAATCCTGAGAAAAGCTTTCATTTGAGCATGTGACCAGTCGCTTTAACTCCCTCCGAAACTTCGAGCCACTGACACTGTACAGGACTAAGTTAATAGCAAAGTTCAGTATATAGAATACCCTGAATATGTTCATGAGACCTTGTAGAGTGTGGTACTCGATGGCGCTATGAAGTGCGTTTTGAATGTTTACAATGATCCAGAACATTAGATAAGGCGTGGACAAAATTACAAAGCATGTCGACACAGTAAGAAGCATGGCAGCGATTCTGTTTTTCCTGATGGCATATTCAGGACTCTTCCCAGAAAACAGGTCGCCTCGCGCTTGCTTCAGTTTTGAAAGGTGGTACACTGTCACTGCATTGAACATGCATATAAGGGTTACTGGTAGGAAAGTGCACAAGATTATCCACAACATTGATAATGATGTGGAAAGAGTGGAGTGGGCTGCACCGTATGTACATTCCATTGTCAGTCCTTTCATTCGGACAGTGGAAAGGAAAAAGACGAAGGAAGCAGGGAAAAGGCAAATGAAAGTCACCCCAGCAATAATCCGTTTAGCAGTTGTAGTATTGGCCAGTTTCTTGAGGCCTTTTAATGGATACATCACACATACCATCCTTTCAATGGTGAACATCACAATAGTCCAAGCAGACAGCGACCTCGCTGTCATGGATATATAACTTGTTGCAACACACACAGGGTGTATGTTGTTGTACCAGTTAATATTGATTCTGTAATTTGGCAGCCACTGGGTGAATAATTCTGACAGTAACACCAAAGTATCGGCCGCTGCTAAAGCCGCCAAATACCAGCAACTCGATTGAGACCTCATTCTCCTTCTGAAGAATGTCACCAGAGCCAAGACATTACTAACACTTCCTAATGGTATTATGAAACTCAGGGCATAAAAGGTGAAGTTCTCTGCAAACCTAATTATGGGCACAGCAGCTCCTATAATTTCATTGTCCTCTGTCGTGTTTGTGAGTGGAAAATAGGTTGTAGATATAGTTGAGGAATTTCTGGGATCTCTCGGAGGGACCGGCCCCTGAGGCAATGCCATTATGTGACGCGAGAGGTCGTCAGCTGTCCAAAATACATAAAGAACATGTGTTACACAATGTGACCTGAAATGAGGAAGTGGTTTTGCATGTTGATCTGATCGTGCTGCATGGTGTCATTAAATTTAGTGGTTTACATCCATACGGTTTCTTATGATATTTGTGGTAAAACTTTGACCAAATTTCGAAGACATGATTGAACCCTGGTAATGAAACATTTGCCTTGCATGCATCCCTACACAGTATGGTTCAGTATGGGGAATAACCTCAGACATAGTGGTCTTGAATGCAAGATGTAGGCTACTGTATAATATGTATAATTATAATCTGAAGAAATTCATCGAGACTTCTTCCTCTCTAAAATGTATAATGAAACGGTTAAATAGTTTAATCACATACCAATGATTATTTTTTTTAATTACAGCTTAAATGCTGGAGGTTTCTTAGAAAAAAGCTCATAATTATGAAATATCTATATTTTTATGGAACCCATAATGCTTTTTCGGACAGTATAGGCATATGGAATATTTAAGTCCTTTTGTCTGCTAGAGACCAATATTATTAAGTTATTGATATGCATGAAATCATTGGTTGAAATACCTCCTTTCGGCTCTGGCCTAGAAGGCATACGGTACATAACGGTGGCGACACCAAGGAACATAACAACATTCTTACCTCCGTTTCTTTGCTCCTTGAAATAGAGATATGATTGCGTAGGTCAAAAATATCTTCCTATTCCTTACGTTAGGTAACATATCCTGCTAGTTCATACAACCTAGTATGTTGAGTTAGAATAGATTTTTGGTGGATAACAAGAGAGACACAGAGAAAGATGAGAACGGTTTTTTTGTTGGAAAGCCAGCTTGCTGCAAACACGAGTCACACGTTTTATATGCACGTGTCGGACTCATTACTGTAGGGCAGGTGTGCCCAATGTCCTGTAATTATATCTCTCAAGTTTTCGGTACGGATTTTCAGATTGAATTGAGCAAAGAGTTCTTAATAGTACAAGCAATGCCTCGAGGAAAGGTAAATCGTTGGATACTTTGTTAGCTCAGGCTTTAAGGAATGAATCGTTCTCCTGCCGATGAATTTCGAAATGACTGTATCCAGAGCATGGCAAAAACATTCAGATTAATTCGGCGGGTGTCAACGAATTCTGCTGTGCATGGCCTGATGGCAGTTCCATTGTATTTCCCGAATTAATATCTGGGAAATTCGGAGATCAAATACTCGTCAAAGTGTCAGTGTGGAGATTACTTCTTCTCCCCCTTTACAACGAGGCTGCCAATACGCAAATACTATATATCCATGGCAATTGGTCTAAGGTATTCCTCAGCCAATCGATTCATCCCTGGTATCCTATTTCCAGATGGTTTATGTTATTGTTCTTGGTGAAAATCTCTTGAGAAACATTTGTTTAGTGCGAAAAATGAAAAAGCTCTAGCGGGTGCTAAGCCTGCGGCGAGGTGAATGGAGCGAGTGGTGGACAGACTTCTGCTCGCTGGCCTGGGGATCCATCTGACTTTGATACACCGGAGAGAAAAGGTCAGAGGTGCCAGCAAGATACATTCTAGAGTGCGACATACCGAGGTGGTACTTGTATCAAGTGGGCGCTCTTCATTTGGGTATCGAACCAGAGCAAAAGCCCATGCAGAATTAACATAATTGGATTTAACGGAAATTTAATGCATTCTTTAATTTAACATGTTGGAATGTTATGAAGTTTTATTTCAAAGTAATTGAGAAGTATTATTTTTAATGTTTGATCTATTTCTATCAAATAAATATTTGCTACCCTCTGATTGCCCCCGCCCGTGGGGTCCTGCTGTTCACATACCACCTCCCGCAATGCTCAGTTGTCAAGCCATATCAAACCATCCAGGTCTGGGTTCCCCAATTGCCTCTTCAGACTGGCGTCTCGATAAGATGATAACAGCACCACGAAGCGTAATTTAACCATTTTTATTACATCCTTGGTCGTCCCAATTATTTATTTAGTTACCTAATTAGATTAACCATGTGGTGGTATGTTCCATTGGTATAGTCTATGGGGGTTGACTGGTCGAGCCTTATCTGCCGTCCAGGTTATAAATATTTTGCATCGAATTCGCCCAATTTTATATAATTTAGCGCATGAAGTAGAAGTTCGGGAAAATAATATCATGCATTTTTTTAAACATGTCATTCTTTATTCCTGAAACATTACGTGATTTGTTCGTACAGATACATCTAAATCAACAAAACCTGGACGTTTATGGACCTTTTAACTTGACATCATGCATTTAAATTTTCTATAAATACAGTCATGAAAAATCAATGATTAGGCCTATACAAAATAGTATATCTATAGAGGAACGACAATTGATTTAGGATCACGATGTACATTCGATCACCTTAGCCGATAGATGCGTGCTAAAATAATGAATGATGTTATGTCATCGAGGATGACTAATGGTTAATCGATTTCATAGAGCTATGGTTAGACCAAGTCGTGATGATTTGTATTCAGGTTAGCGATCACAGTTACATCGGGGCAATTAATTTATATGTAGAAAAGAGCTGCGCAGATCACTGGTGGTCTTCCACTGAGCCAGAGAAATTATTAACTATATTCTGTTGGTAGCTTATATAAATGTTGCTCCTATTCTAGGACAAATCCCTCACTATAATATAATATAATATAATATAATATACAACAATAGAATATTCACAGGAAGATATGTACAGGTATACGGTAGTACACTTACTTTGACAGCTTGTTCAAAATCATCAAATATATCTGAAGATCTAGAAGTGATATAGATATATTGAATCCATGTCAGTTATAGCTGAGAGTATTACAAAATGTAAAATGACATAGCTGAATAAACAATTTAATAATATTAAAAACTTGTCTTTATCATACACGCGTCCCAAAACAAGGTTGTTCATTATTTACAATTATAGATACGTATAATAGGTATTTAAAACAATTATATTCAGGGGTCCTATTTACATTCTCTTAGAGTAACTCTCAGATATACTAGGATTGCTATAGATAATTACAGCTATTTACAGATAAGTGTGGCGTATCAGAATACTACATTTTATATGGCTCTTGGTGCTAATTCTCGATAACATACACTGATTGTTTGCCAAAGCTATGACAGTAATTTATAGTCGTTTACATTGATGGGCTGATTGTATACTAGTAATATATAATGATACTCATCAACATGTCGAGAGGAAATCGCGCCAATTTTCCTTCATGTCAATTTAAACTTCTTTGCTTAGTATATTGATTACTGCATGTAGTCATGTACCAGATCCATTCGCTCTATAGACTTAAGAGCGTCGACAAGCTTTTCTTTAGAGGCAGCAGCACCCAGATGTCTTCTCCACGAGTCTAGCAAGCTGTAATTCCGTGTGAATTTATCTGGATGTTTACTGCATGAGAAAATGCATCGGCATTATTATAATGTTCGTTTGTTCTACAGACTTTCGCATGTCCTAATTAAGGGGTACAAATGTGATGTTTTGCAGAAAAATGAGTCATAGGTCATAACAATATTGTAAAAGATGAGATCAAGCAGATTCCAATGATAGTGAACATTAGGACATCTAATAAGTATAATTCTAGATATTTGAATGCATGAAAACAAGTTAGCCATGCATATAAATAGTTACTGATATTTCTGGGTGGTCAATCACTAGTAAAGTAGTTAAATATTTTACTCCTTAAGATGACCTCAGATATGCATATATATTTAATACACACTCTTGGAATTTAGTGCATTATATTCATGCTACTAGCAGTGCTAAAACATTCTTAGTAAAGGTTCTTGTGGAAAACCATTTGAATAATACCATTTTTTCGCGACTTATGACCCATTTTCCTGTAACACATCGTAAATCATGCATTAACTCGGGAATTAAAGTCAAAGTTAAAAGTGATAAACTGAGGCATTATCGTAAAAATATGAAATATCCACCTTTTTAGGCTTGTCATAGTCTCGAACTGAAGCCCCAGCTGAAGGCCGAATTTGTGGAATTCTTCATCAGAAATTTTCTCAGAGATATTCTTTACTACTTCCTCATCCAATGTGGTCTGTAAATAATGAGAAACCGGCCGACTGGGTGACTCGATTATATTTTGAAGGGCAAAGTGCTCCCAATCTGATTATATGTACCCAGCCAAAAGGATGTTTCTAGATAATTATCTTGTTCCTTTTGTATAATTAGATTTCTGTCCAACATGACTCAACACTGACTCCATTCATGCTTTTATATTCGTCTGCTTCCTTTTCTCCAATGCCTCTCTACAATATCTTATTCACATTGTATAATTGAATTTCTGTCCAACTGAATTTCTGTCCAACATTACATGACTCATATTTATCTGCTTTTAAGAAGGAGTTCCTTTTCTACAATGATGTATCGATATTTCATGGCTATAGGTCTTTTGGGAAGCCATAAACTCATCGGTATGACTGATTATGATGATTTCCCAATATGATGTGTCACAGAAAAATGAGTCACTAGTCGAAAAGCATGAATTTTGAGATACCATCATATTTGATAAGTGAGATTAAGTGGATTCAACGATGTTAACGTTTAGGTAAAAAAAAACCTATTTCTATATTTTACATTGATTTTCTCAAAAAAGGTTTGCAGTATTTTTGGGTGGACAATTGCTATAGGGATATAGTTAAATATACTCCATCGGATTACCTTAGAAACGCAAGGATATATTTAATACACTGTCTTGAAATGTATACGACTTAAAGCGTTAGATATAACAAATGGGAACATCCCTACAAAAAGACCTTGTAAAAAAAACCTTGAAAAAGATCAATTGGGCGACGTATGGCTCATTTGTCTGTAACACATCACAATTCAACAGGAAAATGGTCACTTACATGCTTGTGCCTGAGAGACGCAGCTATTACTGGTACAGTTGGATGGTAATCTACCACCAGGTTTTCTGCAAGAACTGTCTTCATACCATCATCAGAAACATTGTTTACTTGGACGGTGACATGGCAATGAAGCATGGGTGGGTTTTCTGTATTTGGGTTTTCCAAACAAAAGTCCGCCAATTGTTCAGAACGATGGTTTGGCGCTGAGAAACACAGACTCCCGGCGTCAATTGTCTGCAAAAGAAATAACAGGCGATTTTCTTTTTTAATTATGTATGTGCTTCGTATGTATATATTATATGGGGCCACATTTCCTTTGTATCAGAATGTATCTAATTTAGTATGTAGGGTATATCAAGTTATAGATGTTATTACATGAACACATTGTAAAAACCATCCAGGAAAATTGTGTGCTATTTCTATTAGTCTACTTCGTGGACAGTAGACCTTCACTAAGCTCAATCATTTTGCTATGTTAATTGTATTATGCATACCTATCCTATCTCTACTTAATGATTGTGTTATTTTCCTAAGGCTTTTGTTGTTAGAAAATATATCATTCATCGACCAATTTGTAAAATTACTGACCTTTCCTTGGGGCGTAAGCATGACCCCTCCTTCCTTTCTCATTTGCCATCCAGAGTCATCAGAATCGTGTATGACAAACTTTGTTTCAATTTGTGGATAGTTTACTGTTCCAACTGTCAGAACAATTTTCTGTTTTGCGATTTCTATCATGTCGGGATCTAGAAACTAAAATGAACACAAAATCGTCCATTACTACATTACTAGTCGTGTACGCTCCGTACAAATCTAACCTGGCTTTAAGTTTATCAATCGTCAAAGAATTTCATCAAAATAGCTTATGATAATATCATTGTGGACATACAATAAATATTCAAATATGTTTTCTTTGAACTTTAAAAAAGGAAATTCCTTGCAAATTAGATAAGCAATACATTGTAACATTGTTTACCTACCGCTATAGCCTACCGTTCAATAATTCGTGTGTTATCTTATAAATATTTATTACCCAGGTGATACCAAGGCGCTGATGTAAATTTATTTATGGTGATACACAACAAAATATCTTTGATGTCGACATCATGATCGACAGATAATTGAATATATCTATTGCTATAGGAAGAAAAGTCAATTTCTGGATGACCCCCTTCAGAGAAGCATGGTACACTTTTAAAAGAAATCGTTCCTTCAATATAGATAAGTCGGGTTTTCAAGTTTATCAAAATATATAGTAATGATACCTCTTCCCTTTCGCCGCTAAAATCATTTTGTCCTGCACATTTGAAATGAAGCATCGCCCTCAGTTTCACATAGCACTTCTTCTTTCCGATCTTAGTGTTGCCATATACCGCTAGGATCGCGTCGGTGACATTTTCCTCCCCGTGAGAGGTGCAAATAAACCTTGTGAAATGGTTTGTACTTATCAGGATTTTGTTATCCTCCATTGTGTAGGTTATTGTATTGTCGTTCTTTTCTGCTCCCTCTGCCCCATCGATGTCCTGGATGAAAAAAATGATAATGAAAACAATTTCGGAATAATCGTTCATTAATAGAGAAGCTATTTGTGATGTGTTTCAGAAAAATAAGTCTGAAGTCGAGAAAAGATTTTGAGATAGATGTACCATCAAATTTGAAAAGGTGAGATTAGGTGTCTTTCAATGGTGCTAACGTTTAGGAAATCTAAAAAGTGTTTCTATATCTTATGTTTGTTTTTTCTGTCATGTTTGAAAAAAAGTGTTGGCAATATTTCTGGGTAGATAATAATTATTACTAGTAAAGTAGCTAAATATGCTCTCTAGGATGACCTTAGAAATTCAAGGATATATTTAATACACTGTCTTGAAATTGGATATACATTATTAATACGACATAAAGCGCTAGATAACCCAAAAATGATAACATTCCTGCAAAGAGATCTTGAGAATAAAACACTTTGAAAAAATATTCTTATATAAAAATATTCTTATGTAACATATCGTATGTACGGTTCTATTGCGCATTATGGTATGCACTTACTTTGAATGAATTTTCAGACTCTTCTACAAGTACTCTTGTATTTCTTCGGATGTTGTTTGTTCCAGAAATACAAGAGGGTATTTCTATTTGTACAGGCTTCATAAATGATCTGCCGCCAACGACTTCGTATTCTGGAATAGGTCCCGTGATGAACTCATCTTCTGATTTCATTAGATGGTTAAATTCTTTCAGGTTCGTCTCGATTTTTGCTGTAAAAGAAGCAACAATATCCACTGAAAGACTTAGATCTAGATTCCCGATTGGAAAGGATAACCCCAATGTATGTCAAGGAATATTCTTTTTTTTAATTGATATCAAATTGTGAATGTTTGTATCATTGTATCATTTCGGCCTTGACTGCTTATAATCAAATGCTAAAAAAGAGACGCATGAGAAAATATATTGAACGTCTTAGGAAATTGTTAGATAAATTTTTCCTGCTTATATTCCATATTTGATACAGAATGTTTTGTTATTATATGCGCATTCCACTGGAGAGGTGCGATAAGTGGGGTGCAATAAAAATTCGAATTGTTTTTTCTTTCAGCTTTCAGACACTTCATGACGATTCAAAACCAAATACAAAGGTTTATATTTCAATATCCTTCTGTTGTAGCAATCCCGTCCAGTAAATATTCAATTACTAGCAACTTGTTCCATCCTCTCTATCTATTTGATAGCTCTTGTCGATATGTTGGTGGAAACTTTGTGAAGTTTCAGAGTTAGTAAAAGGGAAACAGATCTGTATGATTCGACTTCATTCTTACCTCGGATTTCGAATGTTTCACCTTCGGGAACAGCTCCAGGGGGAATATTGAGGACGACCTCCGACCCCCTGCGTTGTAACTTCCCGCCTTGATTGGTGAAGAGTCCAGAGAAATAGCCATTCTCATCTACGTCTGCTCCTTTGTCATCGTCAGCTTTATTGTCTGGGGGTGTGACAGTTATCCAACAAGCTCCCTCCTGTTTCTCCATATGTATGTCTGTAATAAATTCCCGTCACCAGCCTGAGGCCTGTTTCATAAGAAATTCTTTCTTTAATAAATAAAAAGAATGTTCCTAGCTAAATTATTTGTCCTTGCTTAGGTAGGAAATTCCTACTGTAGGGATGCAATTTAGCATGGTCTGTATAGTAAATTCTTTCTCTGAAAGTTCCTTACCATCTTACTAGCAAGGGAAGGTAGCTGAGGCAGGAAAATATTAAGTGCGTGAGGATTTAAAGGGCCTATAATTCATCTTGTTCGATACTTGACATAAATAGACAAAACTATTTTTAATTTTACAAACCCTCCAGTAAGTGTGTTACATAGTATTATGTTAATTCCCATTATTCATGTTACAACGACTGTAACAAAGCCCAGCACTATGGCAAGCAATATAAACTTTGTAGGATAGAACTGAACGCAAACGATAAGCCCATCTTTATCGATAGGTGTTATTGTGTTAGTACTACATACATTATTTTAACTTGGACATATGCATAGAAAACATTTAAGTCGATATTAAATAGATATAGGTAGAATATTCGAAAGACTTGATAAGGAAGACCACTGACTTTTACAAATAGGACTCGCGACTAGCGACATTTGAGTGGAACATTACAATATGACGCAAGTTTCTCACTTTAGAGAGATGAACTACCATGGGCTGTCAATGGTGAAAATGTGATTCAAGATTTTGATTTTCGTTTTCAACGTGATGACTATTTGATTTGAAAGTACATGCACTTACCCAGCACTTCTGTTTCTTCTGTAAGACGGCTTTCCCCGATCGGGCTTCTTAATGTTGCACCAACCACTCTTCGCTCTGCTTATAAATACTTCTTTTTCTTAAATAAGCTTAGATTGTTTGTCTGGACTCACTTTCGGATGATCTAAGTTATAGATTATTGATCAAGATTGTCTCATTCTTAATGGCGGTGCATGTACCTAGACCTGTCAGTATAGTAAATCTTGATAAAGGGGATCATTATCATACCTGCTAATTTTGCGAAGGCAACTTCGAGACGATTTGTTCAATGTAGATATTTTCTCTATAGATATTATGGCTTTAGATTAATCCACCCATAACATGTAAGATTTATACTTTGTGAATATCTATATAACAGTTTCAATGGCAAAATTAATCTTTCCCGTGAGCGTGTGTGCATCGATTTCTAAGACCAGTATGCCTATTATTGTCCCTATATCAGGTTCCACTGATTACTCGATGCTGAAGCATCAAAGGCTATAAAATGTGTTAATACATAGACAGTTTGGTAGATGATCTAGAATGACATCAGATTTCGCTTTCTGTATCGTACGATTCCGAGAATTGTCAGAAGACGTCAACAAAGTAATAAAGTTGCTCAATATTTAGCATTATTTTTATTTTACCATTTCACTATCATACATCCTCTCAAATCCTCTCAAATAATCCAAATTGAAGACAAACACGAGGTTCAAAATACAGTTCAACATTGCAAAACAGAAATGTTTAATCAACGTAATACGAAATATATTAATAAATATCACCCAGTATTTTATTATTTGTTAGACTAATTTTAATAACAGAATTTACAAAACGTGCAGAGTGGCCGACAGTACATTTTCTGACGCCCTGATTCTTATACACATCAGCTATCATGATTTGAATGGCGATATATACATTGATAGCAAATTATTATAGGAGCCTCTCTTTGATGGAGAAACAAACGTAGTGCAAGCGTTCAATTCAATTCAACATTTAAAACGTAAATAGATTCGTCACTGCCGGTCAATATTGAGCTATTATAATTATTATTCTAATGTTGCATAATATGTTATGAGAAATATGTCACAATTTATGTATATATAGGGTGTGCCAGGGAGTTATAGACCTGTTCATCAATACTTCACTTCACTTCACTTCAATCTTACACTGTATAAACCAATACATTACACTCATGTTTAGTTACATGAGAACCTGTAATTCCCTTTCTTTCTTGTTCTCATTTTAGTCTCACATACATCTACCTTGTTAGACTATGTAAGACCAGTAGCAAAATTAAGCTTCAGAAATATCAAAAGTTTACTTCATCTCTACATCACTCAAATTAATGTAGATGGTTTAATCTCCCTTTCTATTTTATTTTATCTCATCTTAATCTTAGGTTTAGTAGTCTAGTCCAGCAACATACCGGAAGACCTAGAAGTTACTTTTCATATGTGTGTCTCTTTTTGTACACTTGTAGGTGCAAATAAATAATATGTTGAATTGAATTGAATTTTTATAAATTATTGCATGCGTGTGGTATCTTTATATCCAAGGAAAGATTTAGTGGCACACTCATATATAGCCTACACTTTTAACAGATTTGTATTCAGGTACAACAAGGCATATGCCAGTTGGTTATATATGGTTCGGGAAATCCAGATTTCCTACCATATCCTGAGTTCTCGCTAATTCAATAGGTATCCAAGTTTACGGTGCATATTATGACTTTGAATATTATCCTTTTTATGTTCATGTCGTTTCAACCGTTGATTATTAATGGTAGGAAATAAGGAGAAATTGCCAGAACACCATTGATTAAGAATACATTTTTAATGATACAGCGATGAAAGATTAATTCAAATTTCTCGGCATAAACACACTTTATATTTAGTGTATTTTTATCTTTCATATTCCACATTGCGATATTTATTAATGAGAAACATGGATATAGAATATGGTTGTATATATGTCATCGCATAAGATTGCTTTGAATGGGCTACAATTATCTCAATTATGCATTCACCACCGATTCATCAATTGAGACACCTTTTGTGTCGACAAAGAGTTGATCGCATGCAAAACAGTTAGTGGTATGCTAGACATTTCATGACTGTGCTTTGTTTTTATGTTAAGCTAGACACAGAGCAGAAGCATCAAATCCCAAAACCTCCCTGCACCTGTTAGGTCTTGTCACGACGACCTTCTCTAGTACGGTTGAATTATAACATATTCTTTTTATACTTGTTAAAAGCCGTTGACAGTCACTATAAATGCGTTAGATGGGAGGGGCTGGGCAACTCTTTGCTTGCCAAGGCTACCTAAAATAATATTTAAATATGGTGCAAAACTATACAAATGTATATCATCCACCGGTGATTCATTATTGAAACTAAGGAATAAGTCTCACTGATATTCTCATTTAAAAAATGTCTGATAATTGTTAAAAATATGTAATCCAGACAAATCGAGGGGCGCAACAGTCCAAAAGGCAATTAGCTGTGCATGTGTTAGTAAATATGTCGCCGAGAACCTAAATACTTATGTAAAGTGTCTTATCTCCAGTTCGTTGTTCAAAAAGGGGGTGATGTGATGAAGATTGATTTATTTCTTTATCTCGATATTGTAGCCCATGCTGTTGGGGTTGACCAGACGTGCCATATCTGTGCGAGCTTTGGTGTCGTAATAACTATCATCCCCGGTGCCCACTCGGCCTTGCTTGTTGCCCTGGCCGCCCATTCCACTGGAGCCTTGCTGCATTTGATTGCTTCTCGAGTAGTCCTGCCTTTGGGGCGCAATGCCATATTGAGCTGCGGCTGAATTGCTGGCACCTGTTGCTGCAGGTTGAGGTACGGCAGGGACAGGTTGGTATGGGTAATAAGGGGCGATGCCCATTGGTGCGACCGAATGCCTGTTGTGGTATTGATAATAAGGATACTGGGGAGCTTGCATGCCTCCATAGTACGCTGTAGGCTGGCCATAGTAATAGGCTTGTGGCTGGGCATATGGCACAGCTGCATATTGCGGCTGAGGGTTGTAAGCCTGAGGAAGAGCCATTGGTTGGACAAAATTACTGCTTGTTGGACTCATTTGCACTGCCCCGTGGGTTGCATATTGCACAGGCTGGTGCTGAGTCAGGGGTAGTCCATACTGAACAGATTGTTGAGAGGATGGTTGTGATTGTTGAGAAGCTGGTTGCATGTAAAGAGGCTGCTGTTGTACAGATTGTTGCGATTGTTGAGAAGATGGTTGCATGTAAAGAGGCTGCTGTTGTACAGATTGTTGCGATTGTTGAGAAGATGGTTGCATGTAAAGAGGCTGCTGTTGCAGGGACTTGCCGTAGGGATACGCATATTGTTGCCGAGAAGGGCCAGTAGCTGGTGCTGGTAGCTGGGAATATCTCGCCTGTACGGCACCATGGCCTGGTTGAACCATTTGTGTTGCAGGGACCCTCGCCTGTACGGCACCATTGCCTTGTTGAACCATGTGCGTTGCAGGGACCCTCGCCTGTACGACACCATTGCCTTGTTGAGCCATGTGTGTTGCAGGGACATTCTGCTGGGCTTGCTGTGATGCTTCGTATGAAAAAAGGGGTTGGTATCCGCGTTTATAAAGGTCCCTGGTTGGTGTTAGTGGAGTTGGCGGTGGAGGAGTAGCATCAGAATGGCCAGGCTCTGAATTGAAAATGTCATCGATGTTTGCACGGTTGGGGTTGAGTAGGTAGCCAGCGCTTTTTTTAAGGAATTTATCGATGAAACGATCTTGGGCATCACTGGAGCTAGATGCAATATTACCCAAGTCTTGCTCAGATATGGGTTCTATGCCCTCTATTTCTCCGGCGGCGCTGCAAAGAAAACAATATGATTCACTCAAGGCAGGTTCAATAGTGGGTATCCAATGCATTATGATATTTTTTGTGCATCCGTCTATAGGCTCAGAGTTGAGAGAGTCCCTCCAAACTGAGGGAAAGGCTCTTGCTCCAAACCGCAAAATGCCACTATAATCCCATTAGGATGCCTACCCCAGAACCAGGAAAGCCATGAGCGTAATATGCATGACATTCTTATCTGATCAATGAAGCTTATTTCAAGCAAGATGGATGTTTTGTCACACATATTATTCAAAAGCTTATGACAATGACTTTTATATCAAGGCCTACATGTATAGGAATTTTATAGATAACTAGCAAAGTACCCGTCCTCCGGATGGACACCCTCTCTTCCCACACTTCCCCCTCTCCCTTTTTTCCCTCCCCCTCTTCTCTGACTTTCATACCTGTTCTTCTCTCGCAACCCCATCTCCGATTCCCCTCCTCTCCCTCCCCTCTTCCTCATGCTCCCCCTCCCCTACATCCTCTCCCTCCTCTCTTTCCCCCCTCTTTCCCTCCCCCTCTCCTATTCCTACACCCTCTTCTTCACTCTCCCACTCCTACAAATTGATGAGGAAGAAATATTTTAGGTATTGCAGATGTATTTATTCCTGTTGGATGGTATATAACAGAGGTACAGATGGTGTAATGGTACCTGAAGGTAAGTGAAGGCCTGGGCTCTATATGCCAAGAGAGACTGGCTTTACACTGGCCGCCTCTCTCTGATTGGACGGGAGTACATCCAATCACAGACCTTAATTAATCAGTTAACCCTTGGTCTGCAGGCAGGCAGGAGGTATGGAGAAAATGAAAATCCTATGTATAAAGACATATGTTACAATAGGTTATAACAGTTAGGTCCCCCTTCAAAATCACATTTTCACCCCAGATACCTTCCCAAACCATATATATAAACCTCCAGAGAGGATGGACAGAACTCTACAGATGAATAAGATGGTTTGTAAAACGACAAATTCCAAGAACATGTGAGACAAATAAACCCCTCTTTCCCTTATATGGATTTCTACCTCTTTTCCTAGAAATCGCTCTACCCGTATATTATAAGCTATTATATGGATGTGTACACATTTTGTTTTGCAATGACTATCTTAGCTGAACGTCGCTTCTCTCTATACATGTATATGTAAAACACTATGGATTTGGAGAACCAATATTTTAAAGATTAAAACAACAACAACAAAGCGTTCTGCAATAGACTCTGAAAGTGTTGAAGTAGGCCTACTGGTCCTAGAATATCGGTGAAATTGGGTCAGGTGAAAAACCTGAATCGAAACACAGATTTAGATAAGATTTTGAGAAAAAAAATTATTTAATTTGAAATCATCAAAACTAGAAATTTGAACGCATACTTACATTACAACTGGAATACATAGGATCAATGGTATCCACAACATCTTGATTGGATCAATGTGTCGACCCAAGTGAAAAACTCTACAACCGGTTCTTCTCTAATCTATCCAGCAAATGATAATTCATCAACCAGTAAATGTACCACGCCTAGAATATGTTTTATACATTTACGGATTGATATGATAATGATATCTCCCGTTGGCTATTCGTGAGGGGGGAGAAGACCATTTGTGATGTATTTAAATATTTTGTCGGACAATCAATTCGGTATGCAATAATTACCATACACACCTATACAGAGAAACGTTCAGAGGGTGTCAGGTCTTGTCACGGGCCTTGACATATTTTGCACAAATTGACCCCACCAAGAATACCCGTTAAAATTAGTGGCATGATTTCGTCAACATCCCAACAACTAGATGCAGGACAAATAACATAACAAATCCAGGTCTTCTCGAATAATATTGATTGATATTTCTGCCCATGATAAATCCCTGTTGTCTCAATGCTTCATTATAGGTTATGTTTCGTATGAAACTGACATAAATCATTTGCATGGTGAACGTCGTTACTGTTGTTAGTAGACATCGATCGACAAACTCAGCAAACCTTTTCAACAACTTGATTCTCCCATTGTCCGAATGCGCCTCAATATAATACTGCTATTGCCAAGGAAGTATCACTTCTTTGCAAAAACCCATCTTATCCTGAAAAATATGGTATCCATTCTAATGGGACATCTCAGCTGATGGTGTTCGTGAGAGGAATAGATGTACAGTGGATATGGATCAGCTCTTTATATCGCGATCAATCATTATAATATGTATTATATTTATGCCTATAAAAAAGTCGACCTGGATGAACCGTAGATGCAAGCCATTGTTGGATTGCATTATATTGCATCTATTATACTACCTTGTGTTTCCACTTACACTTATCCCATACCCTAAGGCAATAATTATGCTAACAATTATACTTTACTGATAATTAAACAAATTATAAGCCCCTGGGTGGCCTGACGAGGTAACTGTAACGTCATGTTTAGGTTGTAATGAGCTATTACTTCTATGTGACTATGTATTTTATTTAAATTTGTTATGCTTTTATTCAGGAAACGACATAACAAATCAAGTTTTTTATTTTCTCACAAGATCCTGACATCTATAATACTACTATAGCTATCAAAATTATTACCAAGGCTTTATGTAATGCACATCAAGTATTTTCTAGAGAATATTGGTATTACTAGTTAGGGATGACTTTGAATAGTTTAATAGTTTTTATTTTCATGACACACGTCCCCATTCATCAAATATAAAATGATGCTCGTCATTCTGTTATAAAACTTAAATTTGTTTCCGATTATGTAAAAGCTAATTTCAGACCTAACAACTTTTTAATCAATTTATTTCGTTTCAATTAGGTGTTGTTTTAATTTGAAGGTTTTGAAAAAATCTGCCAGTAACACTGAGAGATATACACAAACCTTTAATACTCTCCGCAGACAATCGGCCATTTCGATATTAGCGATACATTTTGATTTATTTGCTGTTTTGTACAGTTTTTTTCCTTTCCTTGATGAATTCAATTTTAGAATATTTCTCGTGTACTCAAATTCAGTTCAGTTCTGTTCCTTTTTTATTTTTTTTAAAAATGTGTTTCCACAGTAGGCCTATCCGTAAATCAAAGACTTTCCAATAGGAATGGCTAAGGGGGAATTCGCCAAACATCAACCCGTACATCTGAATAGATCGACAAAACTCCAGATGGAGACAAAGTATGAACGTTTGCGCGCGTCAATATTATTCTGTTGTCCAGCGAGATAATACATCAGAAAGTGCAGACCTGTGTACCACATGGATCAATACATATAGCATAATCATAGCATTATTACAACCATGTCAGAAGCAATCACATATTTATCGGTTTTATCAATAGACATGAATTTTCAAATCAACTAATAAGTAAATATGTATAGGTGCCTGCCTTATTATATGAAGAATTAGCTGTATTTTAGTACAATGTTTTTGGTTAGATTTGGACCGTGTCGACGAGAGCCATTAAAATCTTGCACATTCTAGACACAAGAAGGCTAAACAAATTCGAGGTCTGTTGCTGGACTAAAGAAGAAGCAATGGCAGCATCACATTTTTAATTCGAATTCACTATACAAAAAAACTGGTTACTAGGCTCTATAGATCAGATATTTGGGAGAGGGGGAGTGGATACGATGGAAAATTAACATAGGCTATGTATATATAGGAGGTATTGGTCTATAATGATCATTGATGGTAAGCTTGCTAGAGTATTATTTCTAATTTTAATGAGATACGTAACTGTGAATAGGATATGGTATCGTTTTAGCACAGGCAACGCTTCAAAACACCAGTGAAGGATAAAGCATCTTTTCGTATTTGTATTTTTAAATATCATAATTATTGGCCTCTAATGAATGAAAAATAAATAAATCAATAGATCTCACTCAGGCATTGGACAACCATAATTAATTTTTTTTTCTGCCTCATATGCACTATTTTATCTGTTTGTAACTGGATCCTTGATTGGATCCCATTTATATAATGACTGACCACTTGCGTAGCCCAATCTATATGTATAAATAGGCTCAAATAAAATGGGCAAGACTCTCTGTTGCTCTGGACCAAAATTCCACATATTTGTCGCATTGCTTTTCTCTCCCAGCTGGAGAAAACACATTATATATACACCTTTTTACATTCTACGGAATTAAAAATTCGTGAATGTTAGTGAATTGCGTACCATTCTGTCAATCATCCTGAGTAGCCAGTTCATGTGATACATTTTGAGGTGTTGGTTGAGGGTTGGTGTGAGGAGTGTGGACACTTATCTGGGAGGATATCTGGATGCCCATCTCTGTGTGATGTAATTCACACCAACACTACTAACTTGGCACTTATGCAAAGACTGCTTGATTGACAACCTTCTACCATCTCTGCAGTAAATCCCTGAAGGCCAGTGTGACATCCTATTGGTTAGGACTGTTTGATTGACAACCTTCTACCATCTCTGCAGTAAATCCCTGAAGGCCAGTGTGACATCCTATTGGTTTACATGTCTTGTATTCTATTAGCTATCTTGGTTTGATTGACAACTGTAGAGAGGACCACCCATGACTGAATCTGAGTGATCTACACCTACTACACCCTTTGCGATTTCTGGGTTTCAAAAGAGTGTTATGTTCTTTATCCAATATTATTATCACAAAATTTACACATATAATTAAGCATAAGCATTTTTAATTAAATATTAAGCATTTTCAGTCGAGCAAAAACTAAACTGCTAACTATGACTTGCCATTGCGCACAAATAGTTGTCCGTAGAATTCGTTTCCTTGGGAAACGCACAATATATACATTAACTTAAACTGATTATAAAGAAAAATAGTTCATTAAATGATTGATTAACTTAAAAAACTTATAACTTGTTTCTAATGACGATCTATGAAGTGACCAATCTAACTACAGTGGAACCTCACATAAAGACCGCCTCATTATAGAGACCACCCCTCTATTAAGACCAGTTTCCCCAGTCCCGATTTTTATTCTAAAGAGACTACTTCGCTATGAGATAAAAATCATTCAGTTCCAAGGGTGGTCTTGATAGAGAGGTTCCACTGTATTGCAAAATAGTACAGCTGGTCGGCCAGAGCCAAAGCCAAGCATTAGGAGTCAGGTGAGTGACTCTTGATTACTGCTGATTATTGATGGGTATTGTCTGTTGGACTCTGAGCTAAGTTTTGGGCGTACCCAATACATTGTTATGTTGTGTTTGCTCTGCATTCAATTCTCAGACTTATAATACATGTGCTTCCCTAAAATCATAGAAGTAGCCGAGACCCACTCTTGGAACTTGAACCGTTAGAGTTTATTGGGGATTTTTTGTTGGAGCTAGTCCCTGGAGACGAATCTGATTCGAAGGAGAAATCCAAGGAATAATATGAGGAATATGTCCCGGAGCACATGCCTGAGGATTAGAACGACATTCAAGGAGTCGAACACATCCTAGTCCAATTTACAGAGGCACAAATGTATCCATAATTATACAAGTAAATAGCCTAAGACTTTCACTGACTTCCCTGAACCTCTTGCGGCTACACTTTCTGGACTTAAAAATTTATAAATCGTTTGCAATAAGTGCAAGCATTGAAACTGGAAGGAACACGTAATACAAAAGGGTAATCAAAACCTGCATGGGATGTACTTCAAATAAGGGGGTGGACTTTAAATAGTTTGTACATTTATATTTGAATTGGTAGGCTACAGGAAAAAGACGTCTCAAATTAGAACATCCTCCCGTTTTACATTCCCGTTGAAAACAAGTGGGTTGTCTCGGTAACCACTGTGGTGATTTAAATTTGGTTTGAAGAATCTGGTTGACCTATATATGGACTGTCTAAGTAAAATCCTAGTTATCTTTAAGATGATTAAAAGCTTATCGATACGACGTATTTGAATATTGTATCTTTAAAAAGGCAATCTATAGTATATGATTAAAAGCATATATGGGTGTGTCTGAAAATACAACCCTATATGCGACTCCTGGTGGAGTAATAATAGCCAGTGGTCATTCTAATATAAATCCACTAGCGGTGGTCCCCGTTGTGTCTTTTATCTCAGTCAAAATTCATTTCCATCATTTTCGCATAGGTTCTCTTACTGCCATGATAAATAAACATTTTTCACTGTGATAAGTATAATCACAATTTTTTCAAGTGGAGACTTTCAGTCCCTCTATCTTTTTCGGGATCATGTCTCGCACCAGGACAATACCTCTTTCAGTGCATGGATCTGTTTTGGTCATCTCTAAAGTTTAAATTCTATACCATGGAATTTTCCGAACCAAAGTAGTACATTAGCTTGTGCGTCGAGATATACTTGCTAAAGGTGAGGTCAGTATCAAGTACGAGAAATATATTCCCAACTGACAAAAGGCAGATGGGGAAAATACTGTCTTTAAATACATTTCTTTAGAAACCGTCTAGGTATCTATTTTAAAGCCTGAACGATCATTGGACGGATTGATTAAGCTCCCTTCAAAGAAATTCGATTACGTAACACCAACCTCTATAAGGGCGGATCACCTACTGACTTTTCAACTCTTCATCCAATTCCATATTATACATGTAGGCCCCCCTATATCAGTTGAACGTGGTGTAAATCGCATATAATGGTCAGATTGCCTCTCCTATGATTCAACAATACAGTGATTTTGTTTTCTTAAAATCTATATCCGTACCGTTTGCGCGGACACAAATAATATTCAGCGATGTGATTGGAAAATATATCTTAAAAGTAAAAAAGGATATTGCCTTAACAACTATTTAAGTTTCGAGTGATAATCTTTTACATACAAAAGATTATAGCAAACAACAACAGCAACAACAACAACACAAATTACGGGTGGCTGCGGAGAGCTCAATAACCTGGCTCTGAACTATGACGTCACCTGAGCTGCGTTTAATAGGGACTTTTATGTCCACAATCTTGAATCTTGATTCGCATGGAATTATGGGAGTTGTTTGTCAATGTAAAAACTATAGAAAACATGTCATGTTAGGAATGGAATATTTAGAAAGCCATGTATTTCATAAAACAAGACTGCATCTTTCCCATCATGCATTTGCTTTTATGGATTATTTACAGTAATTACACATCCTATGATATAAGTGAATGCATCCCAGCATGCACTCTAATAGACGTGAGACTTGAAAATCCACTATTGGATGACCTTTAGAATCCACATAAATTAATAAATATTTACATATTGGTATATTGACATATTTACATGTTAGCATATTGTTGTTTATTGTCAATACATAAGACATTTCTTCTGGTCATGCGAAACAAAAAGAATTATTGATAGATTAGATTAGATTAGCTCCAAATCTGTTTGTGAAAACTATAGATTTCTTCCCAAAAAATAATCAACCTGGAGAAAACAAAAGGTATGTGAGTGTACATGTATGTATATAATATATATATGTATGTATGTATGTATGTATGTATGTATGTATGTATGTATGTATGTATGTAGGAATACATTTCATCCGATGAGTTCAATGTGTCCGGGGGAAAATCGGGAGATCCACAATGAGTCCAGGACGATACAAGACCAAACACTCATGTCTTGAGTAGGAAGATCAATCGCAAGCCTTGCAACGCATAATGGATCTCGTGCAATAGTGATCTCGCTTCATAGATCAGACCATGATTGAATGTACAGATGCAACTGGCATATGAAATAAGAAATCATAATAAGCCTAATGGCCATGCACCACCCTTATTGGGTGTATTAACTTAATCTTAAGAAAGTCTACCAACAAGCACCATGATTGCATACAGTAAATTAGACTTAATTGTAGGCACTATTTTCGGGCAGATGACATAGCCCATTACAACAGCTTATTGTTGACATGTATAATGTGTTATACTGGTATAATTGGCGTATATATATATACATGTATGTGGCTGTGTAGGTGTGGGGTACTGCATGGGATTACCTATGTAAAATACCTACTCGTCGTGAAATATATTCAATTAGGAATTTATATATGCCATCATGGTTTAACACCCCTGTACCTGAACCCATGTACATTCGCATAACCAATATGAAACACTTGAGCTAATATAATATTCATTTATGCAGTAGGTATACTCAAAACGAAAACGTTCAGATCACCTAATTTTCTAACATAACTTTTCTACATTATTTCCAGACATTTTGGAATAAACTCTGATAGAATAACTGGTTTGGATTATGTTTATAAAGGATATAACATCATTTTTCTAACTATTAATTTGCAACACTTTGACATGGGCGCTGCTATACCTGGTGTAGTGTCTCTCACACCTGGAGTGTGCGACTCTGCTGCCCCTAATGACACCCAAGGCAGCGCGTATAATTGGCATCAACTCACTCTATAAGCCGGCCCCAGCGGAATAATAGATCATTCTTTTCCGGACGGAATATTATACCAACGTAGACCTCAGCGCTATAACTTATTTAAAGCTGCACTGTATACACACATTGACAAATAAGATGATTGATCCCCTAGTCTACTTTTCCAGTTTTATCCCAAAACTAATCTTTAAATTGTTCTGTCATCAGTATTTGCATGAAATGATATTCATGACTTTATCACCTCTACCGCGTTTACTTTAATGGAATATTACATAAAAAATTACTTAGAGCCTCCCCGAAAAGTTTGTTAAATTGCATAAGCTACCATTTGAAGCCATTGTGTACCAATTACAGCCCTGTTTGCCTTCCCCTACACACCAAGGCGTGATTTAATGTAATAACAAGGAAGACAAAAGCCTTCAATTCATTAACTCCATTCTCAAAAGCTGAGAGGAGATTGGCGAAACAATTACATAACTGTGTCCGAGTTAACCAGTCGGCCGGGGATAGATCTGCAAAAGTTGCCACTGCCTGCTTGCTTGCTGCTTATGACGGGTCCAATCCAGTCTATACTGAAACATTGGCTTATTTATGCCAAAGTGCTGACCACCTTGCAGGCATTACAAGGATGAGAAGCCCAGCTGAGGGAGGCATACACACACCTGCATATGTATAAAACAGTGGGGCCTACACCAGGCGGATTCACAACGGAGTATACTTACAAGAGGCGCGATGCCCACGACATGGCGGCGTAAAGTAAGGCTTGCCCTCAAAATCAGGAACAAAGCCATCAGAGAATGCCTTGCAGAGTTCTTAGGGACATTAGTATTTGTGGTAAGCTTCTGTGGCTTCTAATGTTCTATTGTTTTTGTAGGCATTAAGTGTGTCCTTGATTGCTGTCCGGAGTGAGTTTTCTCTCTTCAGATATTATAATTATTACTCGATCCTTTTTACTGGTGTAGCAGCAATGAACGTATCAATACATGAGTGATTGTATTTTGGAACTGTTAGCCATGCAGTTATTGACTGACCTAGTTATTAAATAACAATTCAAGTTTTGTACCATAAACCTTATGTAAATTGACTCGGTACTGTGACAGTGCGAAGTTAGGACAATCTTAGCAAAATTGAACTTGCGACAAAAATGGTATTTCTAATTAAGTAACATAGTTTATCTTCAGTGAGTATCGATATCAATTCCTAAGCACAACAAGTGATAAAGGTTGATGACTATTATTATGGCATGTACGTTGAATCAGATGGCTCGCCTCGATGTGTCTGTCTTGCGCCGTTCCGGAGGGCCCTGATAGCATAGATCTGCAAGCCTCCTGCATGCCCGGTTGACCATACGACCCTAGGCCTTCTTATATGTAACCCGTTTGACCCTTCATAAATCTGCCAGGATCCGGACCATCTCTACTAAATATAAAACCACAACAAAGAATCAAAGGTCCATTAAGCCAGTGTGAAAACTCTTTGCATGGCGAATGCATTCGGTATTACGATCAAATCCTTCCTTTATTAAGCCTACTAACACAATAGAGCAATCAATTATCGCTAAGAAGAATGCTCCTTCACGAGGGGGCGAGTATGCTTAACGATGTTGACATTACAGGCCACATTTAAAACACAAGGAGCAATGTAAGAATAGAACAAGAATGGTGCTATTGCAATCAATGAGGGTCAATGTGGCCAGTCTGAACTTGTATAAAATGATAAAATAGAGAAGGTCCCATATTATCACACCTGGGTGGTAAGTCCGACAAATGATAATGCAACCATACATTTATATATTAAATGCTTTAAATATTAGGTGGAAAAGAATAGGTCTGTTTATGGATCAGACCAGTTGGAAACTAGATGGGTAGTAACGTGAAAACACGTCTATTTCGTAACAGTCATTTCTTTTAACAAGAGCGATTTAATTGTTAAGGTCCTGGTTAGGAGGTTCGCGTTTCGGCTGTAATGACTTTTTGGGGTAAAGAAAATGAATATATATTTAGTCAGGCACAGAAAAAGAATATTTAGGGTTTTCTTGGTAGCAGCATGAGATGGAAACAGACCTATTTTCTTGCCTTATCTGGGACATATTGATTAAAGATTGATTCGGTATCAAGTGTCATACCTTGATGGTGCATTTTCTCAAAACACAATATGCAAAGTTACAAAAAAACATGATAACAACCTAATTAGTGTCATAGCTTTTCCATGATTAGCAGCATTAGAACAACTCACATCTAGTTTTGCCCTTGTTAGATGCTTTATTTGGATCCAATTTCATCAACTGGTTCTGACTTGAGAAAAGACAATAAGAGGGACATGGAATACAATAAAGATGGCGAGATAACTTTCAACATTTCAAAAGTTACCCATGCCAAATTGTTTTTTAAAAAATCTAAAAAAAAACTATTTTCACAAATGTTGGCCAGAAGAATGTCCCTACTTCCTTATGCTACCATGCTTCACAGTTTCATGATATCGTGTGTACTTGTTCATGTTGAGCATAGGCTTAGTATTGCAAGCATAATTATTCTCTGTTCTTTTATCCTTTTAAGAAATCTTCAAAATTAATTTGCACACTGTCGCCATGACACTTATGCACCCTATTCAGACCAGGATTCTATTCAGACCACAGGCTTAGAAATGATCAAGGAAGTACAGCAGTTTAGACTCAGAATCATGCCAAAATTATTTGAAAATACAGTCTATTAAATTTAAATTAGAACATGACATTCCAAATTCTTCAAATGTATTTAAATATTGGGCATATGAAAATTTGAAACTAAAGACTTTAAGAAAATTCTTCATTAATCATGAAGGGAATTTTGGTGAGAAATTTTCGGCAACTATTTGGCAACAAAATTAATGTTCTAGGTGTACCTAAGTCTCTTTCCTTACCAAGTCCAAGGTTGCAGTTCGCTTGGCTCATTCTCCTAGCATTCTCTTAGCATTCACAGGTTGGGTTTGTGCTGCTGTAAACACTACAATACCTGGTTTATATTTTACCTATATGGCTTCTTAATTTGGATGTATTATTGAGGCAATAGGTTGGAGTATTCAGGAGGTGGTAACTTTAATGCGGAATACAATTATCCATCAATATCCCAAATGGGAATTCATCAGGAACCCTCGAAAATAAACGTGTCTTTGATTCAAATATGATTAGTTTAAATGATATACCGCAGTTCCCGATCCCGATCCCCGCATTCTCAGCTATTGCGACAAAGAACCTTAACATTGTTTGACCTATCGAACTGAAGTTTGATATTTTGCTGATTGTTATATGTGCTTCTATACAAGACTCACAATTCGAATTGGTTGATAAACAATGGAACCACTGCAGCAAAGTGAGACGACTACAGCAAAGGAACGTTCATGAAGTCCTGCAGCAAAAGAATCAGGGTGGAATCCTCCACAAACTTAGGGAAATGGCTTTTAGATGGAGAGGAACAGAACGGAACAAAAAGTAGAAAATCTTTAGTGTTTGATCGTTGTAAGCTGAGAACGCAGCTTTAACTGATAGGTACACATCGGTTTAACATATTGATTTCATGTTTACAAACCCTAAAATATTTACCTAGTCCTAGCACATGCTCCTGCAAAACTATCAAAGCGTGTAACACTGTGTATGGTCTTTGATACAATTGACAAGATTGATCAAGCCTGGTTCTGTCATTTTCCGCCAACAAAATATTGAAAAAATCTATTTATCACATGTTGCTTCAAACCCTGAATTATGGAAATATAATGTAACATAAAAAATAGTATTGCCTTAAGCTTAAAGTCAGGACCAGGACCATAGAAGATGATAGGCATAACATGTAATAGGTGAACCTATATGGCACATGGCGACTTTAGTTCTCATGCAGGGTTAAGTCAAATCACTAAACCACACAAATAGTTTATCCTGTTATAGGTTTGAATGAGCAATATTTGTATTACATGTGCATGAAGCAAGACCTTGTCCCGTCCCTATACCTATACACGACCCATACACAAAGAGTCGGTATTATTGGAACCAAAACTTCTTGTGTAGGTTACAGAGCTGGAATGATTTCCCTGGAATGATTTCAGTCCTTTGTCGGCTTAGCCATGGGTCGATTTGAACGGGAACCTTAAGCAAATAAATTATTTTTTCTCACAAATTGAAGTATTGAAATATACTTTATATAGAAAATAAACATAAGGCAATTATAATATACAGCTGATATAAATACGTTAAATAAGCTATGAAATCCGATCTATAGTCTATTTATCTTGATCACGATTCTTAGATTAATATTTGATTGATATTTTGAAGAATTTAATGTAATGTATTCAGGTGATACATTGCGAAAAAGGCAACGGAGATAACGTATAACTGCATAATAAGATTAATAATAGATCGTATTTTGCTTATTAAATTTGCTGAATATAATACCCACCACCTTGGACCCACCACTTTATGTACTAAGGGGTTACGTTGATATGGCTAGTATGTTCCATTCAGATGTATGCACAAATTGAAGGTATAATGGGTGTAGCATTTTATATTTTTGAGTAGTACAGGGTGAAAATCTGTTATATTAGAAATAATTGCCAACAACAGGTAATAGCTTTGCAATACTCCCAATATATGGAGCAATATATCTGTCTTCATCGGCAGGTAACATGAGCTGTCTTCAGTAAATGAAAACCACTCTAATCAGGGTATCCGATGCTTTCTGACCTCACCGCCATTCAAACCATCTCTTACTGATTTGTATATTTTCAGGCATTCGCTAATGGCTGCGTGGCACAGGCAGTGCTCAGCCATGGACAGTCAGGGAATGCTTTATCTGTCGGCCTTGCTTTCGGGATGGCAATCACAATGGGCGTGTATGTTTGTGGGGGCATCAGCGGTAATAATTAAGACTATGAATTGTTATGTTGTGTATCTGTTATCATTACATCTACTGAAGCCACTCGGTTAATTCTACTGAAGTCACTCGGTTTGAACTTGATTTGTACAACTGATTTTAATCCGCACGTGCTTAATGAATTTAATCCCTTTCCAAGGCTCGGCCAAGTGCATGAACTGAATCGTCCTCCATTATCAACTCCTCTAGGTCAACTGTTGGTTTCACACCCACCTTTAAATGGAAACTAACTAATCAGTTGAGCAGTCGATTAGCGAATACACATTTTATACTGCTGCTGCATAAATTTGACCAAGGGGTTTTGGATGGGTTAAGTTTAAAATTCTACTGAACTGAAGAACCATGCTGATGTCCATGTGAAATGGCATATTGGATTCTCCAACAAAGATCCATTTATTGAATGAATCAAACAAATCATTAATTAGACTACCGCACTCAATTAAAGCTGCATTCTCAGCTATTGCGCCCAAAAATATTTACTCATATTATGACTTATAGGACTGCATTTATCAATATTCTGCTGCTGTTATATATCCATTTATACAAGAATTTGAAGTCGAACCGACCGAGAGAAAACGGTCCCAGTGAGCGATGATAAGTGAAGCCACTGCGTGAAATGATTTCAGAGGGCCTCTGAAATATTAATGTGGGCATTTATGAAGCCCTGTAGCAAAAACAACCCGAAAAAACCCTCCAATATTTTGGTCAAATCACTTTTAAATGGGTTCGAAAAGAACGGAAAAAAAAGTAGGACAACTTTAGTATTGGACTGATGAGAGTGCTTTAACATTAGTCAAAATCTAAAAATGTTCTACTTTTTGTTCCGTTTTTTCCCAACGTTTACTATTTAAAAGTCATTTGACCAGAATTTTGGGAGATTTTGTCCCGGTGTGTTACTACACTGAATCATAAAAGTCCAAATTTATATTTCGAAGAGTCACTTATTATCGCTCACCAGCGGCTTTTTTCTGTCGGCCGATTTGACTTATGATATAAGTAAATTTAGTCAAATTTCAACTAACTAAAGTGAGTTTTGTGTGGGAGAACAATGATTTATCAATAATCAACTACAAATTAATTAGTTACATAAATGATTCCAAATCATGCTCATCCCAACTCTATTCTTAATTATTTCTATTGCAGGTGGACATATAAATCCAGCAGTTAGTGTAGCGATGGCTGTTATAGGAAAACTTGAATCGTGGAAAGTACCTTTCTACTGTTTTGCACAGACAGCAGGAGCATTTTGTGGAGCAGCAGCTGCATATGCTGTATATGCTGGTGAGTGATAGAATGAAAGATTTTCATGAACTTCTTCTAAATGAAGTTAAACTTTTCAACATCGTATCAAGACTTGATCAAGCAATATACCATTGATTAATCAAACTAATTTAAGATATGTAAATACCTGTAATTAAGCCACAAATTTACAATACCTGTGTATATATCATAAGTAACCACATTTTACTATCATGCATGAGTGGAGTATGCATACATTTTCCAATACGTTGGAAAATGGTGAAGATATGGGCCCTGGTTCAGGTCTGGTTATTGGTGCCCCCTAGTGGATATCTCTTCCTTCTTCACCATTTCACACCCCTCAATCCTGCTTCTGCCTCTCACGTATCCACATCGGGCTCATTACTGTTTTTCTCCACCCACCACCCTTCCTACCTTTACATACCTAAATATACCATTACTAATACTTTATTTTATTCAAAATTTTATATTGTAATACATTCATTATTAATTACTCTAATTAATCATTTAATTAATCATCATCATCCATAATCAATAAACCTGATCATGTAATTCTTCATAAAATATTTCTTTTATTCTCCAAGGCTGCCTCATCTTCTTTGTCTGCGGGTGGGGTGGGGGTTAATGATTTTAATATAGTCCATACAATAAAAATGCTTCTATATCAAATACATTGTATGTAAGCAATGGCAAACTTATGAAATCTTACAATTTCAGAGGCTCATCAAGAATATGAAGGATCCAATCGGACGGTGCCAGGCACTGCTGGTATCTATGCTACCTACCCTAAGGATTATGTAAGCCTAAGCACAGGATTAATTGATCAGGTAATTTGCATCCACGAAAATGGCTGAAAGTTAAAGTGTATATACCCCATCCCTCTCCATGTACCTACAATGCATTCCGTATAATTTGATGCGCAAATCAAGTGTGACCATTTTGGAGAACCCAGAGAGATATGTGAAAGGAGTGGGGATAACATGTACAATTTACAAGTTGACAAGAGTTATTTGAGTTTGTGATAACATTTGTACATACTACACTCCAGTGGGGAAAGATAGCCTAGGCACGTCACATTGATGAAGGTTTGAATAATTAATATACATTCACCAGTTAATATGATCATGCTGTTCAGATTATCAGAGCTCCTGTGCATTTAATATAGATGGATGTTATGTACATGAATGTACCTGTTGATGACATGGACGACATCTACCATTTTGAATCTGAACCTTCAGCACTAGCAATGAAACCATGGAATCTCTGTCCAGATACCATGCATAATATTTCATAGCATGGCCGCTTTAGTTAAGACTAGTTGAGTTATTTTTCTAAAAAAAAGTAGGTAGCTCATGACGGTTTTGTTTTACAATTATATAAATACACTTGATGGTACCATTGTTGCCAAGTGGTCAGACATCGATAGTTCAGGTTATGAAATTATGGGACCAATCTTCATCTGGCAACACTTCCTGGGACGGTGTTGTCATATCAGTGTCTCTTTCTGCCTAACACTGGAGTTGCTCTACAGAAACCGTTAGAATTAGGCGTGGTTGCCCTGTAGCGCCCCCTAGCAGGCCCTGGCGGTGGTATTGCTGCTGCGGGTGAATCTTACAGGGAGCGTGGGACACTACATAATTAGCAACCGTTTTCCCTAGAAATGATAATGGAAATGAGTGGGGAAAATAGGTCAAAATGCTTATATATTTACTTTCCCTGTTTCAGGTCATTGCAACTGCGTTGTTCCTCATTTGTGTTTGCGCCATCACAGACAAGAAAAATATTGGAGCCCCCAAGGGCATGGAACCTCTACTTGTGGGTCTGTCCATTTCAGCGGTGGGCCTCGCTTTCGGACACAATTGCGCCTTTGCAGTAAATCCAGCACGGGACTTAGGTCCCCGGTTATTCACGCTTATTGCAGGCTGGGGAACAGAGGTTTTCACGTAAGTATTGTAATTTGCTATTGTTTTCATGTAACATTTATTATTATTATCATCATACTTCCAATATCGCTAATGGCACAGCATGATGGCTGTGTATGCAGACCAACCAGGATCCGACTATATATCCGAATATATAATATTCTTATCAGTAACAGACCATGCACACACCACGGATCATTGTACAAGGATACTATACTCTACACCAATAAATCACTTTTATCAATGGTTAGACCATGTCAGGATTTATTTATCTCCTCTAGTTATTCCATTCATTAAAAATCAAATGTGTCTTTGTAATCTACCATTGACATCAGAAAGGGTCAAGTGGCGATTGTTTAATTTTCCATGATCATAACAAATTATACGATATCACAAAAAAATTAGTTCTAAATTCTATTCGATTTTTTTTCGGTTGGGTTCAACCCATGATAAGATCACAAAACATGTATATGGGTCAGATTTTCAGAAAATGTACAATTGGCAGCTGTATACATTTAGTTAATTCTGCTAAATTAGGCTGCAATTTGTTCAATACTAGGTAAATTCGAGTATATTCGGTTTTGCATTGGTTCTAGCAATCTGTTTGGTTAGGTTGAATTGTATTTGGAACTTTATTTCCGTCTGAAATTTGAGTTATTTGAGAAGATCGGCGAGATTGAATTGTACATTTTCTGAAAATGCATGTTAAATCATAACTATGTTTCCTAATAAACTTCGTTATACGTATTAAGCACCCTTGATTTTAAAGAATACGCCTACTTCCAAACTAATTTCGTTTAAACTTTACTGTTGCAGATATAGACGAATGATGTGGTTCTGGGTTCCTATACTTGGACCCCATGTTGGCGCCATCTTAGGTGCGCTCTTATACTTACTACTCGTCAAACTTCACGAGGACACATCAGAGGATATTTATGGTGTTCCCGTGGATGAAACGCCGAATAATAAATCTAACCATTTGAATGAAACAGGTAAGAACTGGTACGTGAATCGCTACATAAATGATATGCTCAAGGACACAACTGATGCATGAAATGACCCAAACGATTGAAGCGCACACGTAGTCTTGCTCCTAGGTTGAATAACCGAAATGATCACCTGAATCGACAGTTCCTCCTAAGAAATAGACCAACCATTAACGCACTCCTTAGTTTCGTTACGCACAGAAAAAAGCCAGAATGTGATATATCGTTTCATCTGCTCTAGTCCCACTTATAGCATGTCCATGGAAGAGTAACGGTGACGTGATAGCTGTTTATTTTTTATTACATGATTTATGTCTTCTAGTTGTACCTTGATTTGCATGGAAAGTGCCTTAGCATGACCGACGTTCTACACGATATCTGGTGCAATTAATTAGTACGTAGGTTTTCACATTTTACAGTACTAGATAAATTTGCCTGGATAACGTGAAATCCATAGTTATTAAAAAAAATAATTAGCAATAACATCACGACAAAAGCATGATATACCAGTTTGCATTTTGGTACAATTTTATATGTGCGAAATCATTGTTGGAGATATAGATATGGAATTACTCATTTCGAGTCTTCTAGTTTTACAAATTAAATATTGGTTACCACTATGTTATCATTATTACCTAATATATAACCTTAGGAAAATTAAGAAACCCAGTGCAGGGAATGAACCTATGTATTCGTTACACACTAAAGCATGTACACAAGTATTTACAACCAACACTCGGCGTTATACTTACTGGATTATAATTGAGCGGGTGCACATTAATGTGATAATTTCAGTCTAGGCTCAGAGTTAACAGAGTCCCTCCAAACTGAGGGACCCCTCTCGCTCCAAACCGCAAATGCCATTATAATCCCTTTCGGACGCCCACTCTGGGACCGGGAGCTATTAGAACAGTATAGGCGTACAATCATTGCCAGAACATTCTGATCTGATCTGAGAGGCTGTGAGCCTAGACTGATTTGGTCAATTTTCAATAGTGAACTAATAACCGTATGATATACATCAACGGGAATGCCGGGGGGATTCGAAAATCTTCCAAACGATCTCTATTAAACATAATAATAGTAATAGTAAATTAATAGTAAATAATAGTAAATTAATAGTAAATTGTGTATGATATGTGTTATGCTAATTATCATGCAGCTTTCGGAGCTAGTTATGTCCAACCATTTATATTTACATGTAATTTTATATTGCGCCTGGATGTAAATATCCATATATTATATCCAAGACATCGGTGCCATAAATTCAGTGATAGGAACGGCTACGTGCATTTGATATACTAGCATACAAAATGTAATATAAATGTAATGAGGGCCTTGCTTTCGATAAGGATATTCCCTTGGGCCTTGATTATCACAGTCCTTTGGTCTATTCTATTTTCTTTTTTATTGAATTCGTATGCACGTGTATACACTATGGTGATATCCTTTATGTGTGAAGGGATGGACTCTTCAGATTTTATTCAATTTAATTTTAGAACCTTCTTTCTTATCCACGTCACATTTTTCTTTTAGAAGTGTATATCCCTTGACCTCTACCTCTACCTTCCTGCACTGCTCTGCATGATTTACCTGCTTTATAGATCTGTGATGAATGATCTAGTAGATTAGAGATAACTTTCTAGTCGCTACTTAACTATAGAGTTCTAAGTATAAAAGGCAGTAGACTAGCATTGAGTATTCTATACCATTTCAATGTGCATATTATGGCTCTGGCATATAATATAAGCACATTAGATAGAATATCTTTCTTAAGTATTTTGAATATTATTCTGTGAATTTTTGCAGCCTTTGCCACGTTTTGCTTCAATTAACAGTTATAAGATGACTAATAAGAACTTACACTTTCCACCATCCTCTAGGAGGGCATCTAAATAATGGATACAGCGATGTAGAATGTAGCCACCTGTGATGTCTCAAAATACATGTAACTTCAACGGCCTTGCCAAGACAAAGCAAGAATTATACCCTATTGATGCAATTAAGAGGTTACCTACTCATTTTAAAACATGTTCCGATAACTTCTAATATTACTGAATACACGTGTATAAGAGTATAACAAGTTATGTAACAATGTTAAGTTGAATGGGTCCGCGTCAAAATCCGACTGTTAAATCCTAATGCATTTAATACCACAAGGTACTTCTTGCTGAAGAATCACTAATCATATTCTTTCTCATGTTTGATGATGTGTTTGAGGTGTTTCCAGATTGATGTAATAGTCAATATTTCGGAATGGTTTACTCATAAAATGGCTCAGATGGAATATTTAGTTACTAAGCTGAGAGTAGCAAAATGCTATAGTTTGTGAATATATATGTATGTACAAACAGTATTACTTTTGATATTATGCCAGCATGTATTTTGTATAGAGGTATTAAGACTCCCATGGTTGTTTTACATTTAATACCAGTGTTATGAATAAATTATCATGTAATATTGACGTGTCTGTTTCTTTCTTGGACGACCACACCGTAAGAATAATATATTTGTGGCCTGCTCTGCGAAAAGGGGTTTTATTCGCAGAGCGGGTCACATTTACTGTTAATTATTGAGTATACCCATAGAAGATACATTTCTCACTTTCAGTGGTGTACTTCTGTACCTGTAATCGTGCCAAGTACAAAACATATATATTTGCCATTAGACTAGGCATACTACCAATTGACGGATTACAACTTTCGCAGAAAGATCCTGTGATAAAGTCCGCCGACAATGTAAAACATAATTATTACTTCTTCGTGTTAATGGAGGCGCTTGCGTCATTTATTTTCATTTTAACTATGTTTGTGGAGCGTACTTTGTAATTGAATATAGCATCACACCTATAAAGAACATCTCTATTGTAGCTAAATTACATGAAGAGCAATGTTCGAGAATAGTGTCAATATTATAGTTTGATTTGCTCTTGTTCTACAATCATATATTCCTATTTAATGCAATACTAAATAAGCATTTTATTAAAAAGATGTAAAGTAGATTCTTCTCATCGAATTCATTCTTACAGTTACATTTGCTGGAGACATGTATACCTCGTTATTCAGACGAACTGAGTTCGTCCTCATGGTAAACTTTCCAAATAGTCCATTTCCATACACTGATGATCAACTTCCACCAGGATGGTTAATTAATTACACAGTCCTGCCACTCATATGCATGTATACTCATATATATACTCATATTTAGGCAACGCTCGAAATACGTCGTTGAACGACAATTGCGTTTTTTTTCTAACTATCAAATTGTAATTTAATGACTTGGCCTCTAAATGAAATAATAAAAACAAAATGTCATGGGGCAACATCCAAGTCAATGTAGTGCCCTAGCCACCATTACCAATGCCTTTTATATATATATTATATTGAATTTAGACAATACGAGAGTTGTAAATTAGTGGCACGTTGCTTGTTGCTTCAGATGACAAGATTTAGTATTTTCTGTATTTATAAACAGAAACATTAATTAATGTTATTACTTTATTACTGATTAAAAATACCATCATGTTTGTTTTTACACAGAAAATGCTAATATCAATCTGAGTTTTAATGTAACGACGTGCTGCCTTGTCCTTTTTATACACGTTACCTGGACACAATGCCTACCATTCTACCAGACAAGGTATTCAAATTCAAGCTGGTGATTAAAGATTTATTTATTTTACCAGATCTAAGAAATAATATCAAGTCAAAAGCTAGTCCAAATGAGACATGATGGGTAATATAGATGACACACTATAACCCTGCTGGGGGTTTTGCCTTTGCTAGTAGGAGACCCTAGTTACTTCTATTGGACGTCTGGAATATTTTGATGAAAGCATTCGGATAGACATTTGTTAAAGTAATTGCTTACATTCATGAACCCATTAAAAAAAGCTGTCCCCCAGCGATATATATATACCTTTAAGTACACAGATCTACAAGGGGAAACAAATGATGTTCCCCATTTTATGTAGAAAGACTTCCATAGCCTGATTTCTCTTTTTGTGAAGACACAAGAGCTTGTGAAGTGGTTGGTCCTACGGTGTCTGCAAGATCGGAAACGCCGGAGGACAGACTGGAGATCTCGTCTCTGCAGTCATAGTTTTGATCCACGTACTCCTGCTTTATATGTAGATCCTGGTCCCTCTGATAGTAAACTGCTGCCAGAATGGCAACCAGAAACGCTTCAAGAATAAGGAGATAACGCCCAATACGCATACCATTGTTGTTGGCACTGAGCAATCCAGAACATTGTATCACTCGGGTCTTCACTAAAATATCAATTATTAAGTTCTGCAATGCCTCAATGGCTACAATGATCTTGAGACACACAAACTTGGCAGTGACACTTGTGTAGGCGAGATGCTGGTGCGAAACTTTGTAGAACATGAAGAGACCATAAAGAGCGATAAAGGAGCTGACACTGCTGGCACTTGTGATGAACAATGGGATATTCTCAGCCAGGTTTTCGCGTTGGTCGGCGATGAGGACTGCCTCTAGATAAACCAGAATCGGTTGGATGACTGTGAATTGTAGAACCAATCCATCAATGACGAGAGCTGATCTTCGCGTGACTGGAACTTTTGGTAGGCATGGGAAACAGCAGCAACAAGGAGGCCCTCGAAGGTTGAACTCTGCTGATGACAGTCTCTCTAATGCCCTTGGCTGTCCTCCGAAATAATTGACCATCAACCGTTGAAAGACATAGAGAGACATTGCCAAATACGAGGTGGCTACCATGGAACATAGATTCGCAGATCGTGGGACCACTATCGCGATAAGGGAGGTGAATCCAAATACAGGATATAAACCCAATAGCCACAGGGTTTTGCCGGGTTGTGGCCATGTTGAACGGCGTCCGAGAATGAATATAGTTTCTATAATAAAAATCATCACTGTGACAAAAGTTAATACCGAAACAACGGCAATCAACACTTCGTTAGCCACGTCTATATTAGTCAAGTAGACGCTCGCTTCGGGCAGTTCTATTGCGTTACTGCAGTTTCTGGCCATTGTTATTTATTTTATAGCATGAGACTTTGTAAGATGCAAATTCAAAGGCAGGTTGCAATATATACTATTGTTTCTCTATTCCTTGAAATCACATGTGGTTAAAATATCGGTAGGTCGGTTCCCATAATATAGTTGTATAATTTCCCACCATTGATAAGCGACTAGTATACCACCATCATTGAAAGGCTCCAATTGGGCTGTGTTCTCCGTATTGGATATTGGGGCCCATTGGTTGAACACATGTATTTGGGCGTTTCAATTTCAATTTCAAGACCATATCTTCATTTGTAGATCTGCGCCTGTAAGATCGAGATCTGAAAGAAAGCGAGTTCCCTGTTATTAATTAGTGACAATTAACAATACATAATTATACATTGTTTATGAAAATCTTATCACTATATAGTCATAGAACTAGCGGTCAGGGAAGAAGCAGGGGACAGTCGGGCCAGCGGAGATACAGGAAAGATGAAAGTAGCAGACTGTCAGCCGTCAGCCGACTGGTCTCCCGTCAATCTGTCAGCCAACTGCCCCGCATAGGAAAATCGGCTCAGTGGACACGGATCTTAAGAGATTGTACAATTCGCCTTTACCAATCCTTTCAAATAACCTAAATTTGAGACAAAAATAAGGTCCAAAATACAGTTCAGTATAATCAAACAGATTGTTTGAATCTAAGGTTAAAAATACAGTTCAGTATAATCAAACAGATTGTTTGAATCAACGCAATATTAAATATGCTCGGATATAGCCTACCCAATACTATTATTTATCAGAATTTACTAAATGCGTTAAGCTGACGATTGTACATTTTCGATCATTTGACCCGTTACACGCACTATACACGCGTGCAGGGAAGGAGAGAGGGAATCCAGTCTACCAGGACTATGCATACATGTATACCGTACACACAGGCTATACTATACGGGTCCAAATAGCTAGTTATCCGCTGCGAGTGGCTTATATCGCTCACTCCTGTACGCCCACCAACTATCAATAACACAATCACTACTCCAGAATCTCAAATATTCTTAAAATCCTTTACCTTCAAATCGAATAATGTCTTTCCCTTCCCATAAGGCCATCTAGCTCCCTCTAGCATCTTGTGACGCTTGTAATGTACCGTAGCGCTAAATTAAACTGTGCTAAATAAATATGTCCCATTTTCTGCCCTTTGTACATTACTATCTGGGCCAACATACAAGCCGTCCACTCGAGTCTCGGTATACTGATATGTAATGATTACACAACAGACCCGCTAGTCATGTTTTCCTAAATTATCACATGATTTTAGCGTTCTAACTTTGCAGGGGTTCAAAGAATGTTCCAGAAGGTATTCTAGACGTGTTTATTGCGTCAGATTTCACGATGGTTCGATTGCGAAACTTTGCAGGCGGATGGAAAATCCCATGGTGATGAGTCATCGTTTGCCAAGTGCGTCAGAGGAACGTTTTGCAGTTCTAGATCCTTCCTCGCTGCGCTGCAAAGCCATTTGGCACCCTGCCAATGCCCAAATATGGACATGGTGCAAAGTCTACTTTGCAGGGATTGGTTGTTGGCAGCCAGAAGATGGTTTTGCAAGTCCCGTGGTGTATTGCATCAGCTACTTGGCAGAGTATATAAGCTCTACTTTGCAGTCTGCAAAGTACAAACCAACTTTGCACCTCCACTTACGACAGAAATACTCTGAAGAATATACCTGCTGCAAAATACCAAGTTGAAGAGAAACATAGTCGAACAAAGACGAAACCTGAGCAAGGAAAATAATACATAGGAGAAACTACTGCCAATACTGGACATAATTCACAAACAAAGGAGAACGAATTGCAAAATAGAACCATGGGAATCACATTCAAGATAAATTTCACAAAGAGTGGAAACAGTGAAATCAGGCGTTTGACGCTGGATGAAGGCGAAGAATTCTCTCTATCGACCCTGCGCAAAGAAATTGAAAAGATTTGGCCAGGATCTTCTGACATGAAAATTACTTGGAAAGGTAAGTGAACCTCGCAAGATTTTTTAGGCATAATTCATATTTTCACCCCGTGAGGTAGGCCCTAACGACTGGGTGTGTTATATATTACGGTATATACGTTTCAAAATTGAGATCACACAGTGAGGAGAGACAATTCAGATATTGCGAAGAACCAGATATTTTTTTTATTTTAAGGGCAATTGCTTGTGGGGGTTGGTCTCAATTTCTCAATTTGGTTCTCTTTAGTATGACTTGCCAACAATTAAACCTGCATTCTCAGTTATTTCGACCAAAATAATCTCACCAAATGTAGTCATGACATTGTTATGACTGGACTGAATGTATCAATAGTCTGCTTCTGCTGTAACTCGATATCACTTTAAATCAAATCGGCCAGAGAAACCGACCGCCGATGAGTTGTTATAATGTCACCACGGGAAAGGATTTCTCCGAAATATAAACGTGGACTTCTATGAAGTCCTGTAGCAAAAACAACCGGACAAAATCCGCCAAAATTCCAAAACAACCAAAATTAGAAAATCTGTTTTGAAAAAGTGTTTTTGCCTAAGTTAACTGAGAGTGCAGGTTTAATTATACTAATTGTTATACTAACTGAACAAATCCTTATTCGTGTATCCGTATATGTTCAACGCTGTTCTTATATTCTTCATCAAAAGAATGTTAAATGTATTTTTGGTAATATATAAAAACCAGCTAAAACCCAGCTTGGCAATTGCAGATAACGAAGGAGATGACATCGGCATAGCCAATGACGAGGATCTCCATGAGTCTCGTAGAAACACACCAGATGGCGTCATCAGGCTCCGGATAACAGGTTAGTGTCTTAGTGTTCTTCGATATATAGTTGCCTGCTTCGTGTACAATGTATAACCCCTACTCCAGACAATAATATAGATCTTTCTCCCATTTCTCTCCTCTGTGCTCTTTCTCACTTGCTCTAGCTTTCTCTCTCCTCTCTATTTCGTCAATCCCCTATACCCCTCTGCCCCATTCGCTGTTGTTTTTCTCCACATCACTCTTTGTATCAGTTACATCAGCCATTATGTCTTATAATAAATATAAATTTATATTATATCTCTTCGTTCATATCTGTTCAGATTCCCATGTACTCCTCGTTCATTTGCTTTTCTTTCCCTTCTGCTGCAAGTCACATTTCAATTATATTTTGATAAGTTTACGATGAATTGAAAACAATCTTTGGTCTTGAGAATCGCCAATGAAAGTAATACGCAGCTAGGGTAGCTCATCTTTGTACCATATAATTATTTGTTCTAAACATGTCTTTAATTACTCGGTAAATTCACTGTTCTTACTTTATACTTTATTCCTATTCCAGAAAACAAACCGTCACGTCGTTCCACTAAAGATGGAAGAGAAGACTGGCGAAGAGAAATGGTAAGCTTTCATTTTTTTAGAGAATTGAAATTCAGCATTTATTTAATTATTTCCAAAACTCCATTCCGTGTTCACTAAATTTATAAAACTTCAAATATACGATTAGACTTCTGATATGGCATTTGAAATCCTAAAATCAATTTTTAATTCCTCTCCATTTATAGCAAATGTGGAGGATGATGGCTAACAGAGGTCGTCGAGGTCGCGGCCGAGGATTTAGAGGTCCTATGGGGGTTAGTGAAAGGCCCCCTTGGCTCTTCAGTTCTGAGGATGAAGAATCTGACGTGGAGAAGAAAGAGGGAGAGAAGCCATCCCATGACAGAGAAGATGACCCGGCTCCAAGCACAAGCGGAGATCAGTCGGGTGTGCCAATGAAGAAAAAGAGTTCTGAAAACTCAGAGGATGACACAGACAAAAATAAAGTAAGTAGTTTTTATCTTAGTTTTTAAAAAATCAGCCCATTCAAGTAGAATATGTGCAAAATGTATCTGCTTGGAGAAAGCGTCTTAATATGTTATTTATTGCATTCTGTAAGTACTGATGGTGCCTATATCTACCATTAGTGCACCAGTAGGACTGAAATATAGGTTATTAATCTTTTTAGTCTCTGCTTCTTGTGGTTACAGCTACTGAACCCATAACATACAAAAATGCACTATGGTGTGTATTTCATAGAACAAGTGGTGACCAAATTCTTATTCTATATTCAGTCCATCTTCCTAATAAAAAATGTTCAGTCAATAGGAATATCTAAGCATATAATAATATCATTACTTTGATGTTTGACACATTGTATATAATAGGTAATGTTGAAGGATCCTTTTGAAAAAATCAACAAAATTTATATGAGCAATATGTTTCCCTAAACAGGATGAAGAAAAGTCTCCTCGCCGTGTGCAATGGTCAGACAAAATGCTTTGGTGGATGCCAGGATGGTCATCAACTGAAGATGAAAATGAAGACGAGGAAAAGGAGGGAAATGATAAAGAGGACAAGGAAGATGCTGGAGATGCACCATGGGCCTTCGGACCTGGCGGAAAACGAGGATGGAGGAGAGCCATGAGAGCTTTTGGCATGTTCGGCTTCCCAGGATGGAGGGGAGGCAGAGGGCGTAGGGGAAAAGGTCATGGACCCTGGGGAATGGGGCATGGACCTTTTGAGATGGGTCATGGGTGCCATGGTATGGGGGATGGTGCTCATGGTATGGGGCACGGACCATATGGTATGATGGGCCATGGATCCCATGGTATGGGCCATGGTCCCCATGGTATGGGACATGGACCATTTCATACGATGGGATATGGTCATGATGGTATGGGACATTGTCCTCGTGGCATGGGGCATGGACCATTTGATATGATGGGCCATGGACATGGTGGTATGGGGCATGGCCATGGTATGGGGCATGGACCATCTGGGATGATGGGCCATGGGCGCCATGGTATGGGGCATGGACCTTTTGATATGATGGGACATGGACATGATGGTATGGGGCATGGCCCTCATGGTCATGGACCTTTCAGAGAAGGAAGAGAATGCCGAGGCCCACGTAGAGGTGGCTGCGGAAAGTTTGGGAAAATGGGTCCTTGGAAAAAGGGATACCAGAGCCTGAGTGAAGAGAGCGAATCAGACTCTTCTCCTGAACAATGCATGAGACGTAGACGCATGTTTAGAAGGGGAATGAGACAGGCCAAGATGAACAACTGCAGGTGGAACAAGGCTAAGGTAAACATAATTCAATCTTTTATATCAATGTACATATCGATATCACCTCAGAAATAATGCTTATCAACTTTGAATTGATATGAATATTAGACAATTGACATAAATAGTCCACATATTCACATTAATTTAACAATGATAGTTTATTTTGCATATTTCATAATGTATTTACTATAAATAATTATTTTAGTGCTTCTTACAACTTTGACATTCTAATGAACCTTGTCCTGATTGATGACTTATTTTGCTTATGCATATTTAACACACTCGTTCATTTCCCCTTAACAGATGGCCCGATTCTGCTCAAAGAAAGGATCTCTTCGAGGGTGTTCTTCCCAGGACAAGCCATTTGGTATGTCATCCATGGATGGACCTTACGGCTTTCCCATGCAGCGCAGAATGATGCGCCGCAGGTTTATGCGCAAAATGATGGCTCGTCAAATGTGGGCGAACAGGATGAGGAAGATGATGGGGGATGAGCCCTGTGACATTGACGAGGACCAAACTATGGTAAGCATCTCAGAAGAAATCTCCACTAAGTTTTAATTTCTAAGCATTTCCTTCCTTTCTTATATCTATCTTAAATTGACACTTTCCCATATAAACATGATATTGAGAATTTTATTTCAATTCATGGAAAAACAATTGATTAACATTTTAAATTCAGTTGAGCTGTACTGTAGATACATTTTAAAACAATAGAGCAATCATGTATAGCTTACAGTTAAATTTTAAATATTTCAGGAAAAAAAATATTTCAGAAAAAAAATATTGATACATAGTATATAATATTATGTGTGTTTACAGAGCGGGGAAGAATCTGTAGAAAGTCATTTCAAAGGGAAGAGAGGTTGTCCTGCTTTTCGTAGAAGAGGTGGAAGAAGAGCTATGTTCAGGTCCATGTTCTCAGGTGGTGATACCTCCGGTAGTGAATCAGAAGACACATACGACTGGAAGAATGCCGATCTCCCCCTCCCACCACGATTCATGCTGAGGCAGATGCGCCGATGGGCCAAAAATGGCTGCCAAGCTTGGCCAAAAGAAGGCTCCAAAGAGTTTGCTAACGACTCCCCATGGATATGAAGAAGAACTTGTCTAAATATATCAACTAGTCGGGGAGCGAAACTCATGAAGAAGACAATAATGGTGTTGCAGCTGTGGTACCATTACATCACATTCAAGTTCCATATTGATATCTGAAATTGCATTTGATGGCTGGTATTTTCGAGTTTATATATATACGTATATATCTGCTATAATCATATAATTATGTGTACATATCTATCTATTCAGATATAGAAACTATTATTTTAGTGCATAACCAGAAGTATTTTTCCATTCATTCTAATATGTTATAGTCTCGTATACGTGTGATATTAACTATCAATGATACATTGTTTATAAAAGTATATGTAAATATTATATAAGAATAGTTGTTAATTCACTCTTCAAAACTGTCCATTGGGCAGTACTATTGTATACGAGAGAAACATGTAATCAAAAATAACTTGGATGTAAACGACATGTATTCTAGAAACAATCCATTCAAGGAAAGAGTGGGATTGTAGACAAAACCACCGTAGCGTAATAGCCCTCTATGATCTGTGTTGTGTTGAGAAAATGTATGCGGGTGATAGTCTGTATACCCGATTATAAAACGACTGTGTCAACCATATATTATAGACCATATTCTAAGATAAAGATGAAGATATTGATATTTTGTATTTGTATTATAATCCAACGATTCAATAATATTATATGTACTGCTTCATTGCCTGATGTTTAAATAAAACTGTACAAATGTAAATCAGTTTTTAGCCTGTGTTTATTTTGTCACATAATTTCAATTTCCATTGGGCCCTTCTCCTTCCACATATTTGGATATCAACAGACGAATACCGTTTTCCCTCCCCCTATTAACGTTTAAAGATCAGTAAATCGATAGAGATAATTGGAGATCTAGTGGTACAAATCACTACCAACGAGACTCTTTATTATTTATTTATTTTCCATAATTTCACTTCGAATTTGATCGAAGTCAAAAGCTGTCTTGATGCTAAATATGCTCAATCAATTAAGAAATTAACTTTATTGACGGTCAACTGCGACATAAATTGGACATTATAATTACATATCTTATCGATTCTAAATCCATACGAAAGAACCGAACAAGTGGGCCCTATTTAATACACATTTCGCATTGAATACAATAATGTAAGAATGCCGTAATTGCTAATACAACTCCTGCAGCGTGATGGGAATAATTACTGTTATACAAGTTATTATAGCAAGAATAGCATAGTATCGCGTATGAGGGGGGCTATATTCTCCGAGTATGGCCGAAAACAACGAGGCCGTAGGCCGAGTTGTTTTTCGGCCATACGAGGAGAATATAGGCCTCCGAAGACGCGATACTGTGCTATTCTTGCTTTTATTCCATGATTCTTAACTTAAAACAACTTTATTTGCTTTAATTTCATCAAACTGTGTTGTCTGCATAGTTTCGAACGGTCGTGACGTCACTGTACAATACAGGGAATTTATATTGTCCACCTTGTGAGCGGCAAGTATATCGATTATATTGTACGCTCACGGCCAAATCATGGAATAAATACGCATATGGATTTAACCCAAATAATGCAAGTCACAAACAAATCTATTCGATTTTCTGCGTTAATTATACTACAATTACACTACAATTGGCTTGTGTTTCATTTCATGACGAGGAATATCCACCATATCTGCATCGGGGCAATCATTGTTTTTAAGGGCCAGTTTCATTCTTTTGAATATCTCCATGTGCTCGTAGGGCAACACTTTGTAAACAAAGAACATCTTGAGAGTATGACAAACGTTGCTAGGTCTGAGAAGCATCTGGAAATGGTCGTTATGCTTGGGCTCGATGCCGGCCTCGCGGGCCAACAGGCCTAGGTAGGCATCTTCCATAGCAATAGGAACTACCTTCTGGCGGGCATCGTTCAAGCGCACATAAGTATCACTGCTCATGAGATATTCTGGTCCCTGGATGATATTAGGGAAGACCTCTTCTTTATAGTCTGAAAAAGACACATAAAGAGGGTCGTCGGGGTTCCTTAGTGGCCTATCCCTTCTCAACAATTTACCTACGAACAGATTGCTCTGACCACTGTATCGAGCTTCAAGCCATTCAGTTATTGCAGCCATATTATGGAAGATATTATCATCTGTGATGAGCACAAACTCTGGAATACAGACTTCCATGTGCTCGTTTAACCACTTCATCCCCAACATGATTTTTCTCGTCTGCTCAAAGGGAGATTCCTTAAACTGGCCCTGGAGAATATCACCATACGTCTGGGCCTCTTTACCAGCTTCTGCATCAAACCTGGTTTCGGTCATTCCCATGACGAATATTGTCCGCCATCTTTGACCTTGAATTGAAGGGTAATTTTCCGCGGTTTGATCGCCCCATGTTCGCCTGATGGCGGTGCGCTCGCCAGTCCCGTCTGGACGAGAATTGACGAGAATGATAAGCTGGATCTTGTTGTCAGGGCATGTTAACTTGGGTTGCTGGAGAAGGCCGACCGGAAATTCTTTTGGAGATGGGTGTCCGAAGCTCTTCATCTGCAAATTCGACATGGAATCAAACGATATTGTACCTCGTTTGTAAACGTTAATATTAAAGAGTTTAAGCAATTTGTTCTAAAGTTTCTAAAAAAAATCGTCATTGGTAAAATGTATGTAGCATAAGATCTATTAAGATTCAACCTTTTTGAAATTCGGTAATTTCATTGCGCATTGGTGGCGAAATACATACATGATGTGCTTTGACTGGGTCGTGCTCGTGCATATCTCTATGTTTGTTAGGATCAAATTCGGGTAGTTGAAGAGGGCCTTCTCCGTGAAGATTATGATCTAATATTTTCTGTAAGACATAGCAGCGTACATTTTTATACAGGGAAAAATCCAACAATCAATATCAAACGACACATGAGAGTATTGGTGTTTTTCCAATATGCATATTTTCTATTTTGAATATGGTATAGAACTTTGTAGTTATGGCATTTTGTTAAATTGTCTAAAGCCTAAATAAAACTATTTTCAAATATCCGAATGTTAATAACAATCGCTTATCAACCTCAATCGGGTAAATACATTATCATGGTCATCTAATTATCTATGCTTATAATAAAATAAGCATTGACCCACCTGGAATTCTTTTTCCTGGGGATCCAACTCTTTATCAACATCAAAGTGTTGTTCCTCCTGAGAATTGATAAAACGCCCTGCATCTGGCCGCTGTCTCAACTCTTCATGTGCTGATGGAGTCGGGGATGAGCTACCCCGTAGGAAATACAACAATACGAAGCATAACATAACTGGAATAGAAAACATGTACATCAATCATACTATGCACCAGTCTTAACGTTCTTAACAATTACATTATGGTCTTCAGATTCAGTTTTAAAATGACGAAACATGGTCAACTATGCAAGCAATCCACCGAACATATCTATATATACAGTGGAGTGAATAATCTGCATTCTAATTGACGTTAACTTGGCCACGCAGATATTTTTTCTTCAATGTTTCGTGTTTTAAACGAGGAAAAATTCATCCTTTTATTTGTTTTTCGGTGGGTATACTAGTGCATAATATTAAGATAAGATAGATTTTTTTTGCGCTGAGGAACCGGTGCTCGAGCCAAGACAAACATGTGCCCTCTTTTATGGCCAATTCCCAAGTTTACTATAGTTCCAGGACCCTACTTTCAATACCCAGCAGTTTATTTCAATATGATTCTTTGTCATCAAATCCAAAGTGTTGTTATTCAGAAGTAACGTTGGGAATCTGTAATATACCGTTCTTGGATTTGATGCATTGTATCTATCTAAGTTTATTAAATTCTTAGAATATATGACCGTGTTGTGCAGGAGTAAAGGCGACATACAGAGGCATGGAATTCAATTATTGGTCTGAAACAAGTCCCCATGAAGTCCCCATGAAGCATTCCAGTCAGTCGGAGCCGCTGTTTCCTGACAATCTTACTTAGTCGAACGCTGCCCATTCCATCATTCCCTTTTCCCCAATGCACAAGCCCATTTTCGTCATGTTTTAACAATGATGTTTCTTTCATTTTACTTACTGAGAAATATCCAGCCATATAATGTAGGTTGTCTAGTTTTCTTGTTCATCAGCATATCTGAAAATGTTGTTATGTGTCTTACAATATTTGAGAAAGCCAATTGGCTTTTGGGATGGTCCTTGTACTCCCCTCTCATCCTGATAATTCTGACACTTTTGTCAAAAACGGTGGAATCAGTCGATTATTCCTCCGGGTGTATGTACGGTCATTAAACAATTAACACTCGATCACTGATGATCCATCCTATGCAACTTAATCCTCTCGTTTGCTTTTTATAATTTGTAAACAATCTGCCAAAACTTGCGTCTGCAGGACTTGATGAATGCGAGCGATCAAATGACACGACTGTCGGACACGTTGTACCTTCGATCTGATTGGAAGTGGCTCCTCTATACAAAACATCCCCACTGACCTGATCAAAACTAAATGACATGCAAAGACAAACAGACAAATAGCTATTTCCCTTTTAGTCATTTTACCTAGAGGATAATTAGACATAACTATTTTCTTTTAATTATTTACACGTCGAGATGCAATGTTAATATCTGGATCTATTTCTATTCATATTTAATTTTCGCGATAAACAATATGTGAAATCCATCTGGAAAACGGTGTCGGTTCCACATATACCCAACAGGTGTCGCCCAGCTGTTGTTGAGCACGTGACTGTTCTAGGAGGGCTGGATATTATATAGACAGTGAATGCATGGCAAAGGCTTCACCTGTCCACCATCGAAACAATACGTCAATGTGAAGTGGACCATCACAAGATGTGTGTAAAATCCATGCACTCGATCGCAGGGTACATCATTGTCGACCATGTATGCATGGACAGTGCATGTGTGCCATGTGGGGCAGCTTCTCTGTATAGAAAACTTATATTCTCACTCTCAACGTTTACATGGAGTCTAGTTTAGACCTTGTATCTAAAAGTTTGATTTTAACTATGGCATACGCTATCGTCCCTAAAGCCACGACTGGACAGTGGCGTAAGGAGCTATCTTCCAGGGGGGGGGGGGGGGGGGGGGTAACTGCATGTCACCAATCTAGTGTGTGTGTGGAGGCGTGCAGGGAAAGGAGAAGTGGGGGCGGCACCTATAATTATTTTAAATCAAAACATTAATTATTGTAAACTCCTGTTTTATTAATTCATACATGTGTATAAAGAATCTATAAAAAGAATTATATATTCTTGAATTTATAAACGTTATTAAAATACACATGGCTGCCAACATGTAACGAACGTTTTTTTTATAGCAAGCAAATGCCCTGAGTGCCAGAGGTAGGGCGTCCGTGGGCATTTTTCCTGGCCTAGATAGCTGCGCTATTTTACGGCATTCTGGTGTTGTTAAAATCATGATAGCCAAAGCATAACTTGCACAAGTTTATAAATTGATATGCCCTTTAGCCTATATAAAAATGGTGATTAACTTCTCCCCCTCCCCACCTCCAACCCCTCACCCCATGAGAGAAAATATTCTCTTAGATTATTATTTGAGTACAACAAAGTTAATTTAACATTAAATTTTGTAAAATAAAATAATGAAAAATATTGAACTAAACCAGTTACTATATGCCAATACATTTGGTTTATAGCATCTTTGATTCCTACTGCATAAAATAATGGTTTTCTGATTAATTAAAAAACAATTATATTCTGATATTCCCAAAGAAATAATGAGTTAGAACTATACACACACTCTCGCAAAACACACACGTAAATGACACAACTAATGATGTAATCTGGGAAATTGTTGGTTAACTTTAATGAGTTTTTCGCATTTTAAGGTATTACTTATTGCAATAATTAGAAACTAGATTTGTATTGAATGTATAGGAGATTAGTCTCATATACATGCCTCACTATTACAATGCAATATAACTAACATATTTGAATCAAAATAGTTATGAGGGACATGAAAGCGGTCTTGCAAGTCTCCAAGTTTTGCAGATGTCACCACAATTGTTTTCTAGCATTTATATACGTATTTGTCTGAAGTTTCAAAGTGGGATACATCAACTGGTAGTGGTTTCTGATATGCGTGTGCCAGGCTAAGGCTAAGATCTAAAATTACATATCACCCCCGAATATACAGGTATGTATATGCGAAGAGTATCACATTCAAACTAGACAGAGTTTTTTAATATCCATAGCAGTGTGAGACCGTCCCATCCAAACCATTCTGGATATATGCAATGTAGACAATAGCTGAATATCCGAACTAAGCAGAGCCCACCCGGGGCCGCCCAGTAACTTGAGCACATTAGAACTGCCGACACACTGGAATGATCCAATGCTATACTAATAGAACATCGGAGCTATGGGTATATGTAATGAGATATTCTGATGCAAAGGAAGCATACATTTCTTGGGATTACAAAAATTCTACAACCCCTTGATATTGGTCGGGGGTCCGAAACATACTCTGGCCCACCCCTATCTCTTTGTTGTGGGGCCATGCCCACCCCCACCCCTCCGCCCACTATCCTACGCCGTTGCTGGAGTGGTATATTTAAAGTCCCCGAAAATCGAATATTTGAAGACTGGAAACCTTTTCTATGGTATCAAAATGAAATAGCATACTCAGTCCACAAAGGCTTCGAGGAGATCTAAAGCCTCAGAACCGGGAGAATCACTTCTCATAGAATCCTATCATCTCGACTGGGTAACCGCTACAGTCTTGACTCAGTAACTTGGTCTGAAATCAATACTTATGGAACGATATATCTTACCTCTTCCCTTATATTGTGTTACCATTGACCAGACATATTCTTACAGGGAGGATTCTACAATATTCCAGAAGAAGGGTGTCACAGTTTTATCACCGAATGGGAATGATATCAAACTAGCTATTTTTATTATCTAATCCTCATTTGGATGATACAGTTTCTGTCTCTGCCTGTCCGCCTCTCTCTCTCTCTATCTCTCTTTCTCTCGCTCCTTTCACTATCTCTGAAGAGAAAGGGAGAGAGAGAGTGGAGGCGGGTCAGACAGGCATATATGCAGATAGACAAAGATGTAGTTAATTGAATATCGGTAAACACATTCGAATAATAATTATATAGTTGTTTTATTTCTTCCCACACGCGAATTCTACGGTAATATTTAAATACATATAGAATATGATGTATATGATAATCAAACAAATGACCAGTTAGCTGCGCTACCTCGCTGACAATATATAAATCTCACTCGCAATCTAAAATAAATGTGTTTTATAGATAGGAATATTCACATTATATATAACGTAAAGTTTACAATAAACAAAGGGGCTAGTATTGAGTACAGTCACTATATTATATAGTGTTGCACGTGTAGGTACATTAAAACTGTAATGACATATATTAGTCGTCAATGAATCATGTACGGAACGTGCTATGTACAATTGTAAATGGGAGGGTTTCTATCAACTAATAATTAAGATAGCATCTATAAGATGCCATGTACAAAAGGATACATGTATATATGTGTCCAATCTGTATAAAGTGTCTAAATATTATTTACAAAGAAGAAAACAGAAACTATAATGCCCAAATTGATATTACTGAATGACCTTATTTCCTTTGTATAGTCGATGAGACACCAAAGGCAATGCCACTCCTACCAATGTTTTCTTGTAATACTCAACCGTTGATCCTATTTGACATGAGGTAATAGTTATTATGTTTTCTCGTCTCTTCACCCTTTAACAACGCAAATAAAATTTACTCAACTCTAAAACATATGTGCTTGATTTTCCAAACTGCTCTTGCATTAACCTAATTCTCTTTTTTGGGAGTCGGGCTAACGACCTGGTTCTGATCCGACGTATCATTTTCCTTGCTGATCTTCTCTTTTTTTCCCTCGTTTTGCTTCTTTTTGGCCAGCTTCTTAGGGGGCTGTGTCGGCTCAATGATCATACAGGCAACATCCTTCACTTGATGTCGAGTTGGACGCACTATAGCCCACTCCCCATATCGATATGCCAATTCACCACCACCCCTGGCAGTTGATATCTGAAAAGAGACACATGTAGATGTCAAGAAATCCGCTTCCCTCTTCATATAGCGAGGATCATAAATTGCCATGTCGATTCGGGGTTGATTTATCAAATGAATATAACAGAACCCCTCAAATATTATTTTGAATATCATTTTTAATACTAAATCTTACATCTTGTATAATTTTGAAGTAGGGGGTTAAGGGGGGATCGGATTGCCTGGTCAATTTTTAAAGTGGTTTGATTTGGTGAACATGTTTCGGTCGATGCAGCTGAAGGGAATACTAAATGACAACGTTTCCAGGGTAGATCATTATTATCATTACAAGTTTGAACCTATAGATTATACAGAATATATAAGATCGTTGGCGGGAATATGAAATGAATAATGTACCCAGGACAAGGCTCATTTGCATATATGGGACCGGAAAAGACGTCTCCGCTGGCACACAGTGTAGCGGCAGGCAGCCTTTTTCGAAAGGTGATATACCGAAGTGAAAAATGTCTTTCGCCTTATTAGAATCATTTGTCATTGGTTTATTCTTCATCAACGTTAGAACATGGAAATTCTTTTATACAAAGATTTAACTGAGAAAGATTAACAAATATCTTGGACTGACGATTTGAATGACACATATCTAGACGTTTTCAACTGACATGGACCATGGTTGACTTCAGGAGCAGCTTAGAGATTTTGGGCGGGGATTGAGCTTCAGTTTGGTGGCAGTTTTGACCCCAACCTCGGCCGGAGATTCAAACATAGGCGTATCAAAGGATCTGTATTCAAAGCTTATTAAAACTATGAAATCCCATTTTATTCTTGATAATCTTTATTTTGTATTGAACCTTACCCAATAAGGATTCAATCTAACCAAATTAGTATTACATTAGTCCAATTAATCATGTTTTATTCGTGATTAATGGCATTATTGATATTATTATGACGATTATAGAGGTAGTAAATTATCTATTATTATCGTTAACTTGAATTATCACGTTCCTGTCTGGAAATAAACAAATACTAATACAATACAATACATCTTAATCAATTCTCAATTTATCAATTTATGTCCATTTCCCTTTCATCTAAGTATCCATGGCAAATTAATACATATACATGTCTCTCTCAGAATGCTATAATTGTTATCAACATCTCTGACAATGTAAATGTCAGAGCCCCCTCATAAATTTATTTCTCATTATAGCACACTTGGAAGTCTTCTGTCACAGAATGTAGTTCACATAGAAACATCAACCAAACTCTGCAACATGATAAACTGCACTATTGCGTGATATTCATCATTACAAATCTCTTTTAAATGGAACATTTTCCGAAATCTGGTTCATGAACGGAGTAGAAGGGAGTGGATACATTATCCTAGTTTTGTTGGGAACTAACACGATACTAGTATGACAAATAAAACTACATGTTTTGCGAATGAGATATATACTGCATGGGTGTTAAAACTCAACCCACATGCACATTTGCTCGAGCACATCGTGACTTTAGAAATGGCCCTGCAAATGGCCCTTCCCAACATTTCCCCTCAATTCCTTTATTGCGTTGCAGTTTGGGAAAAGCTGGAAAACCTTGAAACCAACTTAAAGCTGCACTTTCAGTAGCCTAACCATTGGTCAAGAATTGAACATTTTGTTCCATTTTTTCCAACCCATCTAAAAGGCATTTGATCATACATTTGGAGGATTTTTTTTTCTGTTTGCTACAGGGCTTCTTAAAAGTCCTCATATATGGAGGACCCGCCGGAATCCTTTCCTTGGGGTAGCTTTACTTATTATCGCCCACCAGTGGCCGTTTTCTCTCAGCTGATTCGACTTCAAATTCAGCAGAATATTGATAAAATCAGTCCTATTAGTCATAATATGAATAACTTTGAGAAGTGTTTTGTCGTAATACCAAGAATGCAACTTTAACAGCATGACTTACTGTTGAATAGGCTCCCACGACGGCGCTTTGACTCTTCACAAGGACATCACACAATTCCATATAGTCTGTAGACATAGCAGGCCTTTCAGAAACGAAATTTAAATGATATCCGTCCACCCTAAAGGAGAAACCGGAGAAACCAAATGTATAGAACGCACATCCGATGCGAAATATGTCAGACAATTTTCAGATGAGCATTCACATGTCATCAGGTAGGCTATTATAAGAATCTTCTCCACATGAATCCAAGCTGCAGAATCCATGTGTACCTAAGAATTCAATTAATTACACATTCCTTTTATATTATCAAAAAGTATATTCATTGCTAGAAGGATGTCTTTTGACTAGAATTGGCTGGGAAAAAACGTCCATACTAACGTAATGTTATAACAAACAAGGTGTTTTCCATGAGGTAGGCAGCAATGGTCTTTTGGCGCAGGCGCGGGGTCACATGCCACGTGTCTTCCGGAAATAAGTATATCCTCCGGAAACAGTTTCCCTTCGCCTGGCAAGATAATAAAAGTATGTCTTACAGCACAAACATCGACATATGCAACGTGTGAAAACATATGATGCTTATTTATAATTCAAAAGGAGAAGAGAGCTGTCATCCGTATTAGGTTTATTAGGTTTTTTATCTCTTTAGAGCTACGCTCCATGATTGGTGATATGATTCTTTGTCTCCGGCAAAAAAGCGATGTCCCATGGACAGGAGTTAGACAAATGAATTCCAGAATGTTGCCGTGAACACAGTTATGATATACATATATGAATGACATGATTCCACAATGATAGAATGAATTGAATTTATTTTCATTGAGTACAACAAAATAGATTCTTGATTTCACCCTATTCAAAGACTCATTTGAATGAAAAATTGATATGAGTCCTTTGATTCGCTAACGTGCGACTCAGGGAGTTTAAATCGAATACACATAATTATATCTAATATTTACTTTATTAGTTATTTACCTAATTTGAATCATGTCTACACAATATAGCATCCCATTCATTGATTTTGAGCATTCAAAAACTGTATTGATGATAAATTGACAATGGTTATAGATTAATAGAAGGTAGTATGATTTGTTTGATGAAAAAACCTCATTGAATATAATCATATATATATCGAGGCCAGTGCATAGGATGCAACATTTCGCACAGGGAAGATTCGGTGGCTTATTGTGCCCTTCCTAAAAATGAGCTCTTTAAAATAGTGACACGATCGATTAGGTTGTGGTAGTAGAAAGTTATGTTCATTCAAAGTGACCCCGACATATTTAAATGTGACCCGTCTTTGACATCTTATCGCAGCTTGGGTCTTTTTCCTGAACCAATATACAATAGAATATGGTGACTATCCTTCAGTAAAGCAACATGGGGAGTCTCTTTGTTTGCAATGGATATCTATTGTTCTTATCTCCCCTCACACATATGGTGATACTTTCCCCACATGTAAGTAACCAAAGCCTTTCTGCAGACTCGTAAACTAAATCTGGACCTATGCCCTAGGTCTTTAATGCTACAGAAGAGGGATATCGACCTCGGCTGTTGTGACTATCGTATATAAAGATATAATTTACCAATAAACGGTTATTATACCCCTATATATATATCGACGTTACTGTAAAATGGGGAAATAATGATTTCCATTAATCTGGGAATTGATGGGCTATTGTACTTGTCATGTGGCAAACCAAAATCTCTACCCCAAATACACTCTCTTATTAGAAGGCGGTCTCGCTGGATGTGTCATATATACGCAGTGGGTCGGAGAATAGGGGCATAGATTTCTTTGAAGGAAAATAACAACAAGAATAATCACACAGGAGTACAAATAAATGTCTGCGTACTATAAGGCCAAGCAATGAATCCTGGGTGATTGTCGTTGTCTTTCTAATCATGAGTGGAATGATAAATTAATGCCCCACAGTAACTATATTTGATTAAGTAAAATGGATCACCCCAAACAATGAAATGAGAAATGGGAAAGTTTATTATGTTCATAAATTGATCCCATGTACATATGCAGGTACCGTACTTACAGTAAATATCCCCAGGACAACTAAACGTAGGTTCCTCCGTTGTCGTTGGTGGAAGTGTTGTTGTAGGTTCGGTGGTCGTTGAAGTAGTTGTTGTAGCTGTTGTTGTCGAAGTTGTTGATGTTGGTGCTGGTGTTGGTTTAGATGTTGTTGATGTTGTAGTAGTAGCTGTACTTGGAATTTTTGGAACAGTTGTAGCTTTTGTTGTGGTAGTTGTAGGAAGTGTTGTGGTGGTAGTGGGCATTGGAGTTGTTGGGTCCTCTGTTGTGGACATTGTGGTTGTTGTGGTTAGCTCCGGTGTTGTAGTTGTTGTTTCTTTTGGTGTTGTTGTTGAGACAGTTGAAGCTGGTGGTGTAGTAGGAACAGCAGTGGGGGCAGATGTTGGTTTCTTATTTTCCCCTTTGTTATCTCCAGTTACTAAAGATCCAGTGGGGTCTGTTTGTGGCAATACCTCAACTGTAAAAACTTCCTCCTGGACATCTACCTCCCCATCCGCCCTTCTCTTCACCGTCCCTCCTTCCCCGGAATTGGTCAAAAATGCAAAAAGCAACATCAGGCACAGAATGGATTTCATTTTGTTCACAACAATACACTATGCACCAACAGATTATATGTATAGTAGCTTTTCCAAATATCCCCACTGTGGAAGTCCTTTATGTCTGGATGAGAGAGATATCCTTGTAACTCCTGCTCTTATCCTATTGGCAATTTATCGGTACAACGAAGTGCTCACACATTGATAATAGGGTGAGGAAAATAGTTACATATCCAACCACAGCTAGTACATCCGCTAATAATGATGAGAGGGGCCAGTCTGTCACTCGCCAGTCACCCAGACATAGACTAAGTACGACAAGCCCTCAATGCCTAATCAAAATATGCACTGTTGCATCTAGTACGGAACTGTGATCTCTCGTGTACAGGAGATACCCAACGTAATGTATTAAGTAACGGTGCAGCGATTGGGAAAGGCAAGAACTGGCTGAATATTGCTGCTACAGCTTGCTACTGCAACTGCCGCTGCTACTTCGGCTCTTGAATGACTTCCCAGTGGCAGTTTCCAAAGTCCTCATCCCCTGTGAGAATTTCTCCACAGCCTGTTTGATATAGATCCCTTTTGGTAATAGGAATTTCAATATGCCTTCCGCTAATCTTTACAAAGGGTTTCCTGGTAGTAATTCCTCCAGACTCCAGGAGGATATTGCAGTGATTTTTGAATTGGCAAGTGTAATCCAAGTTGAAAGGGGAGAGTGACAAGAGACTAGAGCATGTAAGGCATGGCGATGGTAGCATTACTACTCCACTGGTGTGGGAGATTGAATGTTGGTGGTGATGCGTGGGAAAAAGCCCATGGATCCAGAAAGAAAGTGGGGTGAAACACATGTGTGGGTCGCTATAGACTAAGAACAGTCACCCAGGCCTTTGCAGAATGGCAGATCACTTTAAGGAGTGATCAGTTTTTATAGTCATGACAGAATAGATTAACTGTCCATCGATCATGGTGCCATATAGCTCCTATTCCAATCAAGACCAATCCTATCATTATCTCCCACCAGGAAGCGACAATAGATATTGGTTAAACTTGATGATATATCATGATCTCATGCATGCATATATATGTACATTGTCCAGGCCTTTGGTTGACATGTCGAGTTTTATTACAAATGTATACATGGTGGCCAGTCGACTCTTATCGCCTGTACAACAAGATACCTAGCTTATACTTTATGTTAATTGGAATCAGTTATAGCATGAAATCGTAATTGAAATGGACTACACAATTTCTCTGATATAGAACCAGACATGGCAGAAACAGTGTATTGCCTTCCTTTTAGTTAATAAAGGTGATAAAAAGCGAAGTGCGTCTCCAATCAATACTACTATGATGGAGGTGGTGGTGTCATAGGAAAAAGTTGAATCAAATTTCAATTGTTCATCAAACAAATGCAACATATAAATGCCATGGAATGGCGGTACAATTATAGAATGATAACGCCATTATAATTCTCTACATGAATTTTTATATCTTTATTCAAATTGCTGTGACAGTAGTGAAATACATCATTTTTAATTAAATCTCGCTATTACTAGAGATTAGGCGTTAAAAATCATTTAGTGGACAATCTATAGAGAACCTGGGGAGTATCGGAAGATTGGGAGAAAGAGAGATGAATGACAGGAGAGAGAGGGGGGGAAGAGAAAGAAAGAGAGAGAGAGTTCACACAGATTCTAAATATATATTATAGGACAGAGAGAGGCCTTATCATTATAAAACAACACACAGGGCTTCATAACAAAACAAACCCCTTTGTGAACTGGTCTAGTGCCAGCCTAATAGGAGACTGGAGAAATACCCGTGTGTGATTGAGAGTCGGGGGTTAAAACTGTGGGGCTTTTCTGTGGCGTTCTGACAGAGCCGATAAAAAAAATCACAGAACTTGTTTTTCTGTAGTCAAATATGGTGAATGAGACAGAGGTCAAGTAATCGGTCAAATGTAAAAGTTAGTCTCTACTTTCAAAGCATTCAGGGTCATGATTCATGGAGCGAATACTTGTGAAGCAAATTATGAATCTGAGTTGGTTGGTTTCTGACGTGGTGTACTGTATAATGATCTACAAGTGTTATCTGCTCGATACCTTTGATGTACACAACTCCTCACCTAAGAGAATGCATGTTGATGGGGAAGTGTTTGTGTGTCGCAGCATTAAACAGCCTTTGTGGTGACTGGCTAGGCTCCGACAGTAGTCAAAAATAAAACTCATCATTTTTCAAGTTATCTACAAATTATGCCCTGTTTCCTGCTTTCATCGGTTTAAGTCCTCAGCAGCTCGAGCCTTGCAACAATACATACCGGTATCCCCTTTGGATTAGAATCAACACGTTTTTAAGCATGGTATTTCGTCTGTAGCGTATTCTGTTTTATATATTAACGCCCTTAATTCCCTCTTAATGCAGTCAACCTCTATGGATGTAATGGTGTCAAAATATAATCACATATCTTCCTAAGCTTAGGGTGATGTGGGGATACGCTATAGAGGGTCCTCTTTCAAAATCCATAAATCTACGCCGGTATTCGGGCTATATCCTCCGCTTCCGAGCGATTATAGTATCATGTTCAACCTAATTGTGACAATAAGTAATTAGGCAATCGTGGCGGTGTGGCCTACAGCCTATGCAGCAATCCACATACACCATGTAGCTCCGACCTGATGGTATATAAATTGACCACTTAGAACCAGTTCAAAGATTCACATTTTTGTGATCAGTCGGTTGAATTTATGACACACGATAAAGTGACACAGAACTACTGAAATGGGACTGGAAATCGCTGAGTAAACAGTGGTCGCTTTAATTAAAGCGAGCGAATACAATGTATGGTCGCCATCCAACAGGCAAAGGTAGAAAAAGAAATCTCCCAGGGGTTTGAATGGGTTTTAATAGTCTTAGAACATATAAGAGTTAGTTTTTTTCTGACCCTCTAATCAATAGTCTTAAAACGTAATATTATTAGAGTTTGTTTTTTCCTGACCCTCTAATTAATGATATGACTATAAATACTTGCCGTCGAACTGATTATATTAACTACTGCTATTGCAGGGTTTTCTATGTTTAAAACCAATTGTTGTTAAGATTTCCCAGCAAAGATAATAATAATATACTTTTAAGTAGGCCTACTATTCCCAGAGCTTGCTAATCTTCTGTGGCTGTTTCCTAAGGGTTGGCCATAAATGCCTTCCCTCTCCAGAAAATATTCGATGTTCTTAGTCCTAGAACTTTTGAGGTTGGATAACGCTCCAAACTAATACCAACCACAACCAAATAAAATGCACGATTAAACACTATAGTCTATACTGGTCAAATACTCGATATTCGAAGATCGAGGTGATTGTTCATAAAAGTGAGTTCCTTTCTAAAAGAAAATGTCTGGTACGCTTAGCCCTATAACTCACACGAGAGTCCTCCCACCCTTACAAACCATGAAATGTTTTTCCTCTCTCCAGAAAATATTTTCTACATTTTATACTTCTACCATTTGAATCGGCAGCTGCTTTCTAAACCGCGACTTTTTCTACTAGTGCCGCCATCTACCGGTATATTGTCACACCGACAGATATGGCTAAGAAAATACATGTACTGACTGACGCCATGTGTATGATTGTTATCCCAATGCATAAAAAAACTATTTTTCATTCATAATTTGTTCTAATATTAGATAATAATCATATTCGTATGGCTTCAACAATGTTAATGTAATCGAAATCCCTACTTACGTATCTTCAATATTCCACAATATTCCATAATTATTTTATCATGTACTTGTATCGCTCAGCGATCTTTTCTACTTTTTAAATCATTGTATGTTGTAAATATTGTTCAGGGTCAAACACCCGTGATTTCTAGCTTGGTAGAACACCTATTCTCCAGCTAAAACTGTCCGTCTATTAATAAATGTCCATTTTTCATCTTTTTATTATGTAATATCTCATATCATTACACCCTATTATTTAGATTTATGAAATTAATATGGCCAACAAGTCATATCGGATATTAGACATTTATCCTTTAAACTCCCATAGCCAGACAGCCTCACGCACGGACATTAAAGCTGAAGCTGGCCATGGCCTTATACTCAGAGGTTGAGATTCCAACTGCACTCACCACGGCAGCCATCTTACTTTTGCCGCGCGGGAGTCTGGTGGCGCGTTTTCCAACGCGCGCTAAGCGCGCAGCATTGCTAATTTGACCGCCCAGATCCTTCTGCTTTAACTAATAGTTTCTTAACCATTACTCTTTAATTCTTTGCACTTGTACATCGGAATGTGCATTCTCCGGGTAAGTTACGTAACTTTACATAACTCATCCCGTTTATTACGAGTATTTTAATTCTCAATTATTGCACAACCTTAATGGTTATCCTTACTCGTATTCTTGCCTCATTTTTAGTTTTAATTACGTCAATATTCCGGAATGTTACGTGGCAGCTCAGCCACTGTAATCTTTAATGTTATGTCTTCAAATTTTATAATTTCAATTACATATTTATTTCGTAATATTATAGGGCAGTTATATTTCAAAATGTTTTATTACGGAAGTTTTATGTGATACTATGACCACACTATCACTGAAATTGTTAAATCTAATTAATGCTATTCCGTAACTATTACGTAATGATATGCGTCATTATGTCTGCGTATTTCTTAATATTTCCACCAGGTATGGTAATTTCTCCAATACTTGTGACCCATATATTTTATTCTATTATGTAATGTTATATAAATACTCTAGCCCCTTATCTATTATTGTTTTATCCGTATTGCCACAAGCTTGTTAATTTCTTGTTCTTGGCGGAGAGACTTTGTAATAAAAGCGGGGATAATATGTTATAACTCCTTGTGTCATAAATTATAGTAATATATCATATACCAATGTATTAAAATGTCATCTTCAATATCTCCATACCCCTATGATGGTCCCCTTTCTATTGGGCAGGTGCGGCTAATTAGTATATATATATGGCTAATTAGTATTATGCTAATTAGCCATTACTTAAGGGACCGTCGGTCCCCTCATCCAGCATGCAGTTACCTATCGTATATCATCAAAGTTATGCATTATCGTATTCACTTTTATTTCTCACCTTTATTAATACAACTGTAACAGGACTAAATGCATCTTTAAACTACAAATACTTAGTGTAACAATTGAATGGTTATGTAGATTGATCGAACACAATTGGGCCATTTGGTCTTTAATCAATGCAATGGAGATTACATCAAATTAATAAAGTACTTGCGTCATAAAATATGTAGAAGTAGAACTAAGCCTACAAGGAAATTACAACGTATAAAGCTCCCATTCAACAGCTATTCAAAATATTTGAGGAGGCTAATTTAATTCTGTCGATGAACACAATTAATCTACAAGGTTAAAAAAAAATCTAGACGAGATTCTACGGTGGGTTATACCCTGTATATATAGGCGCACATAGATGCCGGACATCTCATAAACATCAACTAATCCAGCAGAAGTATCCATATAACTAATCCAGCAGGGGTATCCATATAGAAGACTCTAAGACCTCTCATTTTCCGAAGAGTGATAAACATTCCACAATGTACATGAATAAATGTATTTAGACTTCAGTTCATGACATGCTGAATTTGTTGTACTTTACGCTAGTGGTAATACACTGCAGCTACTTGTCAAGCATCCTATGTTTTCGGGACAGGATAGTCTAAACTATATTGAAAGCACAATTGCATGTTCATTCTGAACCGCAGACGCAAGACACTGCCTCATCGTCAAAGATCAAAACATCAGTACCGGTATAACAATTCTTAACTTAGAAAAAAACGTTTGGGGAGATACCCATATACATATATATATATGCATAATATCAATGAAAGATTCGTCCTTCCTGTCACATAGATTCTCAGAGTAATGCATTTCACAAATTCCCAATGAGAATTTTCACAACGCTCCTAGAAGTTACTTGGAAACTCACAATGCACACTTAATACTGTATACAGCCAAGGCTAGAATATATGATCCTCTTTTCTCGCCCCTTCCCCATTGTACCGCTTGCCGATTTCCATGGACCGGAGAGTACCAGCTTGTACAGCGTCTATGAGGGCGCCCCGGAATCCTGCCTTCTCCATGGCATGGATGGCATGGGCGGAGGTGCCTCCTGGAGAACACACCTCGTCTTTCAGTGATTCCGGATGAGCTTTTGTGTCAATTATCATTTTGGCGGCCCCCTGTGAAATGCAGAATGTTTATTCATGAAGTCATAGGCTCCTTGAACGGGAATTATTTACGTACATTATAATGACAGCTCTGTGATGTAAATATGTATCCCCGTCAACCTCCAACTTAAATTATAATCGTGCATATAGGACCGGCTTTAAATTTAATAGAAGTAATAGATATAACAACAAATGTGCTGAGGTATTATCAGAGTGCCCAACTATCTGGAAAAAATCTATTATCTCATATATATAATAGACTACCTAGCTCTTGCAATATTGTAAGAGTATGGTTGTCACAAAAAAAAATAGGGAGCTATAATTGACTTACCAATAACGACTGGGCAGCCAATCGTATAGACTGATCTCTGTTCAACCCCATCTTGACGCCGCCATCAGCTAACGCCTGAATCATGACGAATCCCTGGAACACAAGCTTACAGACATTAGCACTTCTCACATACAGGGATGGAAGTCGAGCCATACCAAATATACTGGGAATCTTTTAAGAGAGAAAAAGAGTGAACACTTAAAATCGAAAATAGACACTTTATGGGGATTCAGAACCCAAGACAAAGATGTCAATATTCTTCTTTGCTAAGGGCATAATAAATAGTGAATGGAACTCGGTGCCAGTAAAAAAATATTGGAATATTTATTGGAATCTCGTCCAATAAATATTCAATTGCTAACTCCTCGTTCCATTCTCACTTTTCATCCCACTACATAAGAGACAATGCGTGTATATCGTACATAGGCAGGGCCATTGCCACTGAGGCCTGTAACTGCATCCATGAGGTTTTCCGGCATCTCCTCCACCAGCCCCACACAGTTGAGCATCTCTGTCACTCGGTCCGCATCGTCATGCTCCACATAACTGCCTCGGGCATACACAGAGCACCCTGACTGCACTACAGCGGGGGTGTTGGGCATCACCCGCACTACCCGCGAGCTGGCCGGCAGGCTCTGGAAAACAGAATATCACTGGGTTTAATCAACGGTCAAAGGTTCTGGGTCCTGGGATATTAGCAAATAAGGGATTAGTTTAAGCTCATCTAGCTCATCAATTTGTCTCTATTACCTATATCCTTTCTCCCTCCCCCTCTACTCACCCCACCCCCTCCTACTTTTTTTTTTTATTATTATTATCCTCATCGTCGTCTCCCTGGCATTGTGCCCACATACCCCCACCGAACACAGGCCCTTCATTCAACATGATTCGTCCAGCTCTATAGGATGAATATCCTATACACAATACTGGATAAACTCAATAATCACCCTCAGTAACTGTTGATGTAGAGTTATAATAATAACTATTATTATTATTATTATTATTATTATTATTATTATTATTATTATTATTATCAGTAAGATTATCATTACTTTCTGTACAAAACAGAATATTATCACCAAAAAAACCTTGGTTTATGACAAACTCCACCTGGGCCAACCTAGTTGACACCTGAGGACTGCCTGATGAGCTCCCCCAGGAGGGAAACTATGTTGTACCCACAGGCTCTTCCCTATAGGGAGAGCCCCCGAAATAATCCAGGTACATGTATTTGTGAACTTGCTTCAAAACTTCCGCCAACATCTCTCCTGAATTAATTTTGTAAAATTAAAACAATTTATTTGCACAAAGAACAGTTCATTCATCAACTCACCTCTTCTATCGTTTTTATAGTGACTCCAGCAGCGATTGAAACAATGAGGTGATGTTTATCTATGTGAGGTGCAATTTGTTCTAATACTTCTGGAACGATGTACGGTTTAACAGCTAAGTAAATGACCTCATTCTTCGTTATTACCTCGATATTATCTGTAGTAGTGCCTAGGCCTAGTTCCTGAAAACAGATACAAAATTATTATAAACAAAAAGTCAAGTTTATTTTTAAGTCCGCTTGGTAATTAAATGAAGAGATAAAAAAGTACCAAAGAAATGTGATGGAAACAAAGTACCTTAGTACAAGTTACCACATAGTTCTAGTTCATCTAATTAAGATATTTTGGACTGTTAGTCATCTTTCAAATATAAATCAATTCGGTGTACACCACAAGAATCCCATTATATGTATATTTAATATGTCCCTCTTTCATGTTCTTAAGCTTAGGAAATCTTCGATGAAATTGAAAATAATTAGGATAGCACTGCCTATACATCCAGTTTCAGTATCACAGGTTTCTATCCTATAGCGCTAATTAAGGACCAAATAAAGAGAAAACTCAGAACGATTTAATACAGTTTGGGTTCGACTTAGCTGAGAACACAGCTTTAAGTCAGAGAAAAGTGAAACATTTACCCTGGCTGTTCTGAGCTTTGATCTGTTGATGTCACTTGCTAAGATTTCATTTGGTTTGACAAGGGCTGAAATGGAGATCATGAGAAATTAAATACAGCAAAGTACGCCAATTAAATCTAATATCTAACATTTTTTAACTATGCCACATCAATATCCATTTAACTTAGTTTTTACTCCTCAATAATTCTTTTTGATAAATTGTTACGCCAACGAGGCGATGAGACTTTTTATGATAATCGTTCAATCATAAAAACATAGATATCAAGTCAGTAATCTACATGATACATGCATATATTGCCATACTAATATAGTAGACTAGCAAATGATTAAAGTTAAAATTCAAAACTAAAAAATATATGATAAATTCAACATTAAGGTAAATACCATTCGGGCGATATAGTATGTTGCTAAATAATATTACAGGCGTACACCGAAATAATGTTAAAATGTATACACTCATATTTGATATTAATATAAAGCAAATCCCCGTGACAACTATTATCAATTGTAATATATTTTAAATATATTTAATGGTACATTTTATATTATGAAAGGCGGATACACTTGTCTACATTCATTAAAATCACTTGAATTTGTGAGACCTGTCTCTGATGTTTATTGAATAAAGTCTTTTCAAAACGTGAAAAAAAAATTATTATTTATCCATGCATGTCAGTATCTGGTTAAAACATCTTCCGAGGATCAGCTCTCATGCAGGTAGTTATAGGTCAGTCAGTGCAGGATCCAAACAGACACCTCACACCCCAGCCCAGATAAGGAGATCCGGGAGGGAGGGAGGGGTGTCGGTGATGCAATGTACCTTACTGTTTGGCAGCTACTGTTTGGGGCATTGCATCATCGCGCCGGCCGGGAAAACAAACCCTTGCAAGACAGTCACTGCATGATGTCTGACTTTCACAGATAGCTATACCGATAACATCTTGTAATGTCTGGTCGTGTTTTCTCTTCGATGATATTTAATTAGTGTATTTCCAGTGGCTCACACAATGGATAGCAACCAGGTTCTCACAAATTAATGTGGATGAATGGGTTAACAGGTAAATATAGTTCCCTGGGATGAGGAACCAGTATGTAAACATGTACCCCCGATATCTTATCACATACTTCATCTGGTTAATTGGTGCAATGAAACCGGTTGACAGGGTCAGGGTAAGGACGCCGTCTGGGCTACATTCTTATATAATAACTGCAATCGCCCTAGTTGATAGTGTTTTTCTCCAGTCTCAGCTAGAGTCTCTATATAAACCATTGCATCACTCCACACGCGCTATCTCAGGTAGAGATTTGTGGGCTGCTGTGTCTGGGTACATCATTCCAGTCATAACAGAGTAGTATATCAGGCCTGTATTATATCATAAATGTTCAAACATACTGTCACATTATCTACATCACACATGCCACTTGAAACTTCCTTCTAGTTCTAGATTGATCTTCCATTATTTGAGCATTAAATTTAAACACCAGCGAATTGTACGTATAACAATATGGCATCTGATAAATGTTGGATGTAGTATGAAACTAGTTTGAGGGAATGTGAACTCTACAAAAAATATAAATAATATCTAATTCCCATCTCTTTTATCGTGATGCTACATGAAATACAGCACCTACACTTCACGTGGCAACAATAACATGCATAGAACTAGTAATAGAAGCCCCGATAGAAGCAAGCTGTCCCGCCGGTGTCAGCCGGTCCGTGCCTAAACAAATCCTCAAATAGAAAGAATTAACTGATTTCCTATTCACCTGATGAAATGAAGCCCCTACAGAGGGCCGTGGCCATTCGGCCGGCACCGATAAATCCAACTTTCATCCTCCTGTGTACCTTAATCCACGTACGTCTGCTGGTGAAGAGAATTGACGTCTGCCAGATGTGTGTGCGCTAAGATAGCGAGTCAGAACGCCGAGGATCTCGGTCAGTCAGAACTGGGTTAATTTATGCCATGACATGAACTTGGTTGACCCATTTTTAAAGCTGCCTACAGACGTGGACTTCTTTTGGTGGATTAAAACAAAATACTGTAAACAAGGAAGAGGAGGGTCAGTGGGCGGGGTCAGTGATTTTAATTACTCATAACAAAGAAGGTAGCTGATTGGTTGCTGTCTCATAACAAAATTCGAAACAAATAGCTAGGTGTCATAGTACAATGAATGGGTGGATGGGGAAGCAGAGGGGGAGTGGAGGAGTAGGGGGCGGGGTCAGTCACGGGTCAGTGATTGTAAGTTGTAAGTTAGGGCTAGGTAAGTTAGGATATCCATAGCGTCCTAATAGGGTTGTAAGGTTGGGTATCCAAAGCGCCCTAAAACATACTACTCCTAAAAGCTGATCACATCGAAATTACATCTGCTCCTTTCCATCTTTTCTTTTAAAGGCAAACGCTACTATTCACTGCCACGCCCCCCTTTTCCATATACCAAATATACGGGCATTTTACGTACTATTGCTTTAGCACTGCAGTCTATGAGGAAACGGCCCATTTTTTCATGTTTTATAGTATAAAACAAACAATTAATGGCTATTCCTACTGTCCCAAAACTTTCTACACATATAGTGCAGGTTATATACTACATATTAAAAGGAAAAAAAACATATGTCATCGAGTTAGATTTTTTTTTATAGCTGTCTGAAATAGACATGTTTGGGGAACTGAGCTGACTGTGGGTACCCTCAGTTGTACCCATTTAGTATGCAAGTCTATTGGGAAGTGCTGCATTTTTCTTTCACGGTTTTGGGAATAAAACAAAAATGAAAACTCCTAATGTCCCAAAATTTTCTACACATATAGTGCAGGTAACATTCTACACATATATAGGGAAAAAAATGTATGTCATCACACTAAAAAAATAATTGTAGCTGTTTGAAATAGACATGTTTAGGAAACATAGAACACATTGAAACAGCAGATTTTTTGGTTGTCATGCCATGTTTCAATGCCCCATAATTCAGAAACTAGCACGGTGACCCATTATTTTTTTTTCAGTTTTATGAACACACATACTTCAAGAATCATATACTAAAGAATCAGAAAAATGACATTTAATTTCGATGAGAGAGAAAAAAAATGTTTTTATTAAATTAGTGAAAAAAAAGTGGGTTTTTTCGAGTTTTTAATTTAAAATTTGCATTTCATATTTTTTGTTTTCAGAATAAAAATAACCATGCATTCTATAAAAAAGAGGCATAGAATTATTAGCCAAGTAATACTCTCTCTAAAACTGTTAACCTTACTTAAATTGAGGGAATATAAATAGCAAATATGAACTATGAAGTCGAGGTACTCCAAAATGAGCCCCCCTTTTGATCCTCATTGGTTCTTTTGAGATACCAACTTTTGAAGCACTCTAATTAAAAATTGAGCACGGTGACCCATTGATTTTTTTCCATCTTTATGACCAGAAACACTTCAAGAATCAAATTTCAAAGTTTCAGAAAAATGACATTTATTTTCATTTTCCACTAGATAGTAGCGTTTGCCTTTAACGCAAAACACTTTTGCTTAAAAATGGACATTTTTTATTTAAAGTCACTCATGTCACTGTTGAGACATTGAATTGTTTTTCGTTTCCTCTTTCGATCTGCAAAAAGGTTTCTCCATGTTTTGGATAATTCCCTATCTATATATGCCAATGGATAAATTAGACAAATATAAGATATTATAATAAAATGAGAACATTTCAAATTAGCTATTTACATTGGCACAAGGTAATTTTATGTTTCACGCGAAGCACAGTTTTAAATCATGTACAACCCACACAATATAATTATCAAAGCGAGATTGTATTAGCAATGTGTCCAGTATCCTAATAAGTATATGTAAACCTATGGTATATATCGATTAAGATTTTTCAGAGACGACTAAGTATATTGGTAGGTGATGAACTGTATTTTTGTCTTTTTGTATACTTTGATGTTCCTGTACTTAATCATACACTTTTCCTGACTCGCCATGGTGAGACGCAGTATAGTTTTGGATTATTTGGGATTAATGATAAAGGCGAATTGTACATTTGCTGGTGACTTCACTGCATTATAATATGGTATATCTCCCAGTAACATTCTCTTAGTATAAAAAACCAATGAAACATTTTTGTAGATATCTCATTTATTCAACTACTCGATGTAATAACAATTTCGTGGAAGTTGAGCCGGGTAGGTGTTCTATGTCTAGTTGGTCCTCATTGTGTTTGCTACCCATGAGATGTACTCCTGCACCTTTGTGTATACTCCTGGAGTGCTACCGGCGCAACCATATCCCCATGACACTACTCCAACCAAACGGAAGAGACCATTGGAGTCCTTCACGGTGAGTGGACCGCCGGAATCGCCCTTGAAAGAAGTTATTTATATAATAAGTTATATTGTTTTGTTTATTTATTTTGTTCAATTTTTTTTTGTAGTAAAAGATCAGCATAATGGCAAGTTATGGAGAAGACTTGTTCATGCTATATAGAAAAACCTTTAAAACAGGATAGCCTACATACTTTTAAGGACTAGAGATTGTTAAGACTGATATTCCTCTTTTCTTCTCTCATACTCTTAACAAAACTTCCTTTTTTTTAAATGTATAGTTTCCGATCGACCTCATAGAATATTGTTATAATCATTGATAAATACAGGGAGTTTTTCCGTCCAGGCTCACATCCTCTCAAATCTGATAAGAATGGTATGTCACTGATTGTACGCCTTCTGCGCTAATACTTTTCCTGCCCCTGGAGTAGGCGTCTTTTAAAATGGGGTTATAATGGCATATACATTGGCGGTTTGGAGCGAGAGGCTTTCCCTCAGTTTGGAGGGACTCTCCCAATGCTGAGCCTAGACTGTTTGGGACTCCATTGAAATTGAACTGAAATTGAATACCTGGCAGGAATCTCGTTTCTCATCGAAGTCGGCGGCGCAGATCATGTACTCGGTGATCATGCCCGGCATTGCTCTGTTGCAATCTGAGGTGCTGATCATTTCTACATCGGTCCATTGCAGGATATTAGCGGGCTGATACCAACCTAAAAACAACATTTAACGATGACTATAATGGCTGAAGCGACACATAAATAATCTATGGAAACCAGTATCGACCGAGTTTATTAACATTCCTGTGATATGTAATCCCCAATGGATGTAAAGAGCAATATGAATAAGAATACATTAATATATAGATTCTGAGTGATCTAACATAAAAGAACATGTGAAATCGACAGAAATGTGCATGGTTCAACGGTGTGATTTGTTATTGACTAAGTACTCATACTAGACTGTATTGTATTGTACGTGTGTTTGTATTTGACTTGAAATACATGAGAAGCTCAATTAGGAGGTTAGAGAAGAACATTACTGAACTTGACTATTGTGTATTTTGTATGATGTTACGAAAATTGTCAAAAATATACTTTGTGTAGTCGATATATGCAAATGTTTAAATGAGTCGAATAATTTGCATACGAATTATAAACGTAATGATTTTTCGCTTTTCACTTGAAAATATCTTTGCAAGATTGCGCTCTATATAAAAATTATATTAGCGGCGACACATGAGAATATTCGAGTCATCAAAAATGTATATTTGTGTCAATGTAAAATTCTTAAAATGTTCGCCACCTGAAGAACAATGTTTTCAACAACCGCAACAACCACAATAGCCATATCTATATTATCTTACCATCGTCTCTCATGTTACCCCATCCTGCAACTTGCGACCTGGATCCACCATAAGATACATCAGCATCTGGTGCACACGCGGCCCCGACATTGTCGTTGAAACTGATTGGGCTTTCCATCTGTATTGTGAATGAATATATATGATAGATACATGGTCTTAATTACCAGCTTTCTCTGACCGAGGGAGATCTGTATCCAAAATGGAGATCGCAAGCATATATGGTGTGGAATTGATGATATTTGCCTCATCCCTATTAATTGCAAATTAATATTTCTCCCCTTTCACACTGGAGTTTGGGAAGGCTTGGACATATTAATAATTATTATAAATTCTAAGGTAATGATTTTTCTGAATGTAATAGGACTACAAGCAAATAAGCAAAGTATAAGCAAAATAAAAAGTATAGCACATGGTCACCTTCAGGAGGGAGATGTCCTGGTTAATGGTCCAGTCGTCGTAATTAGGGTGATCAACAATCTTTGATACTTTATGTACTTTACGGAAATTGCTAGACTCTCTGATATCATGCTCTCCAACGACTACTGTAATTGTTCTCGCAGATCTGGTAAAATTAAGATATTGTTCATTAATTCAATTTAAATACAATTTTAAATGTTCAAAACCACCGGGAAGTATATTTACTATGAGTAGGTCTATAGCGATGAATATGTAGAATTTTTAGGTAAGAATATATTTTAACTTTGAAGCTTCAGTAGTGCGCAGAGCGGGTGAAGGTCAAGGTCGCTATTCATTTGTTGCCTCACCTCACCTCACCTCCAATTTACCCCCCCCCCCCCCCTACCTAGAAAAACCTTCCCCTACCTACAATTTTTTTTACCATACATGATTTTTGTTTTACCATACCTTACTTTTTGGGGATTTTTTTTTTTTTTTTTACAAAAAAAGCTAATAACAGGTTTTCTTAACCCGGAACTGTCAAAAAGCACATTTCTCATGTTGAAAACTACTGTTGTTATTATATAGATATTTTTCAGTTCCTAGTAGGTGGTTTTACTAAAAAAAAAAAAGTAAAAAAAAAAGTTACCATCCCCACCAAACTAGTTTTCTGCCAGATAAATCGGAAACACACCTATTATTTTTTTGGGCCTTGCCACTCACCCATTGTGCAGTGATTAATTAATTAGCCTCATTTTCATACTGAGTTGCATGCTCCCAATGCTTCCTCTCCCTGATCGCAGGGAACTTGCGACTGGAACATCTTACTATTTTAATATGGTTGCGATCCGGTTGCAATCAAATCATTCCTCGCAAGTTATCATCATTACGTATCATTACGTAATAGTTATTGCATAAATTACTATGATTATTAATTATTCCATTATCGACTGAACGTATTCATTCTTGGCTCAGTATGTTTATCTATGTTTCATCTATTAGATCGCAAATCAGTGATAATCATTTCCAAATGGATCACAAACACCCACGAACAAGTGCAGGAGTTTCCACGATCATCTCCTTGCGAGTGGTGATGTGATTGCAAGAGTATATTGATATCCTGCGATTAATAATCGTAGTGTATCGTATGATGTTGCGCGCGAGTCAATTAGCTCCATAGCATAAAAGACACTACTGTATCTTTCATAGCATAGCAGAAATGTAAAAGTAAGTCCACCATTAAGGTGACCTAGTCCTGGTAAAAAAATGTAAAAAAAAAAAAAAAAAAAAAAAAAAAATACTCACGATCCCGCAGTACAATGAGCAGCTGTCACTACCCAGTTGGGGGAGATGATGGTACCTCCACAGAAAGCCGAGCCAGAGGATCCAGAACTTCCACGAAGAGACACCTTATATATAGGAACAGGAAGATGTGTAAAATACATTAATTAGTTATAGTCTCAGTCTAGGTCATCAAAGACAGAGAAAATGTTCCGAAAATTAATCAATTAATCGCATGTTCTTCATGGAGTATATTAGACAATAAGAAAGATCGCGGGAACGTACCATGTCCATAATTATTTTTTTATCTCTTTAAAAAAATACTTGATCAATATGTCTCCAATACATTTTATGACTTTTTGTAACAGTTTGCTCGGTCTCTTGATACAATTTATACTACGGTATCATGCTATTATATATATAGTGTGTACTGCAAAATTGCAAAAGTCTGATTTTTGTTAAAAACCCAACAAAATTGACTTTTTAATATTGTGGTATTTATGGGAAATAATTTGTTAGACGATTATAGGTGTTTGATGCAAATACCATGACTTCATAGATATATTCTAAACCTGTTCAGTCTAGGCTCAGAGCCGCTCAGCTAGATTAGATAAGAATGGTATGTCAGTGAGTGGACGCCTACTGCGCTAATGGCTTTTCTGACCCAGGAGTAGGCGTCCTAATAGGAATATAATTGCATTTTACGGTTTGTAGTGAGAGGCTTCCCTCAGTTTGAAGGGACTCTATCAAGTTTAAGCCTAGACTGTTATGTTTTTAGAATATTTGATTAATAAACTGTGCTCTCACCTGCCATCGGAGTTCACCTTGGCGAGCGTTCTTGCCGTTTATGATGAAAGGAGCGCCGGCGTCGCTGTACTTGCTTCCACCACAATCATCTGTTTTTAAGATATTCAGAATTAGTTTCCTAGTATGATGGTAATTAAGATATAAGTTAACAAGTGAGGGGTCAGAGCACCTCTTATGTGCGAGGGGACACCTGCATGCATGCACGGGTCCGCTCTGATTGGACGGTGAAGCCGTCCAATCACAGGTAATTAATATTCACTCTGGCATGAGCCAGCATGCGGGTAGCATGTGTAGAAAATGAAAAATTAGGCAGGTACCGTTATGTAACAATAAGGTATAAGAGTATACTTACGATACCAGGCGTTGGCGCTCTCTGCAATGCAAAATAATTAATATTAAAACATTTGTAACAGCTTCAACTATGTGGAATCCCACCTGAAATTGCTAGTTTTTACCAGTTTTGAGTGTACGGGAATATATATATATTAGCAATCAATTCTCAATAAATTTTGATGAAACTGTCAAGTTAAAAGCTAGCAAATGTTTTTAGGATTTCGTGTGATCGACAATTTTTATAATGATTAATTTCCTGTATTTTGTTTGACATTTACGCAATTAGTTCTCAATCAATATTCCATTTGACGGGGGGAAGCTTCTGCATTGCCCGTTTATTTCTGAATCATATCTGAACACAATGTGTCCAACATAGTAGATTTTGATTTCGCCAAACAGTATTTAGAGGCTTTAAACTACTTATACCGGATATTTTGTTCTACTAAGCTTGTCCCTATATATTTTTTATTTTTATCTTTAAAGTCTACCTTGATATTAATCTTTTCAATACTAGAATAACACAAATAAAAACGTAACATTTGAGTCATTATTATAATTATTTCTGTTCTACTAAAGACATTTCCACATGTATATGAACTTAGTGCCAGGTATAATTTTATAACTAGTTCATCAGTTTCATCCATAAAATATAATTTTTCCACTTTTTGAATCTAACAGTTTGACTCATGAAAAGTTTAGGAAAATTCAAAGAAAGACAAGTTTCCTCCATTAAACATCTGTTGTTTGCGTATATAGAATTTAGCTTCTAAAACTTGGAAAGTAAAGCACAGTGAAAATATAAAATTAATGTCCTATGTATATCATAATGTGTCCAACGACATCATGGCATAGTAACTTACGGAGCTGTGGCTTGGCGGAGGCAATTCCCAGGAAGGCTGCAATCAAAAGAAACTTCATGTTGGTTGGTGGCCGGTGAATGATGCCACAACACTTCTTGGTCATGCTTTTATACACACAGCTTCGCTTATCTCTTACCACAGATGCTACTTTTCCAATTTTTCATAGCATGGGTTAAGAGAATAGGAAAGTGCTTCTCTGATTAGATTAAATTAAATACTGATAATCAACTTTAATATTCAAAGTAGATTAATAATCTAGAGAGAAAGTGGATAGGTGTTGACTGGGATTAGATACAGTGGGTTGGTGACGGTTGTTGATAGTATAGGTCCACGGTTTAAGGCTTTTAGTTACGGACCCTATACCGAACACATGAAAAGGTGGATCAAGTCGTCAGAAAATGTACAATTTCGCCTTTGCCAATCTTCTCAAATGACCCAAATTTAAGACAGAATATAATGAGGTTCGAAATACTGTTCCACGTGGTAATCGAACATAACATACTGTTTGAACCAACGCAGTACCAAATATGTTGAGCGTCATATACCTAGTCACAGTGCTGACTATTTCTCAGCAGAATTTACTAAATGTGTAGAACGGCCAATTGTACCTTATCTGACGAGCTGACTATTTGTAAGGCCAAGTAATAATAATGACTTGACGCTATTTATCTAATGACACGATTTTATTTGATAATTTTACGTCTGATGGGAAGTTCATTCATAATCAACATGTGACGGTCAAGAAAAACGAATGATACTGCTATCACTTTTAGATATAAATACTAAAACTGTCAGAGATACCTCCCTGGAGATATGAAGAATTTAATTCGCGACTTTTGGGTTTCGAAAAAATGGCCCTTTCTAGAATAGGCCTACATATATTACGGTAGACCACATTAATATAAAACACGAAAACGATTACGTTTAATCACTCATTATCAAATATAGGAAGCCATATTATGTTCTTATATAATATATATATTTATATTTTTAATAAAAGTTCGATTGTTCATGACTGAAATGCAATAATAAGACGGACAATCAATACAATTCAACAGAAGTTAAATCTTTATTCACCGAAACTTCGTAATATGTATAATCATTATATGGATTCAAACTCTTGTATCCATTCCAATATTTCAGGAAATGAAAGGACAATGATATCACCACAAATAAAAGAACGTACGTATGCATTTAAAAGATTCCACCGACGCAGTATCGTCAAAATAGCAGAATATGAGGAACTTACTCAATTAATCATGTCATTATTTTAGGAGTAAACCGAATAAGAGATGGATAAATTAATCAAACATGAGCTAAATAACTGCGATGTTAAAAATATGACAAAATATCAATGTGCGATATGCAATCAGTCTTGAGATTGCTAATAATTATAACCATGCAAGTAGAAATAAAAGGCACAGCCAAAAATGAAGTAGATATCATATTATTTAGGCACAGGTCAATCATTACCGCACCAAGACTACAAGGTATTTCTCAACTGGCGACTTGAAAAAGGGCGAACAAAAGCAGAGTTAAACTGGATGCAGCATGATGTTCTCAATTAAACCTTACATGAACAGAGCCTGACAAGGGACATGGTTGTGAATCTCCCAGTCAGGGACATCGTCCACTTGACAGAGACGTAGAGAAGTAAATGGAGGAAGGGAGGAGAGGTAAGCTCATTCACCGAATTCTCATTAATATGACCTGTGCCTGAGAACGACGTTTGACACCCTTCTATACTCGTTGTGCCACCCATAATAAGAGACTCATGCAAAAATCGATGTGAGTATACAGAAAATTTGGATGGAACAATTATCAACTAAAGTGACTTTATACTCCTCGTGGTAATCCAGGATTATTTTTCTAGTTTATATTTGTTATTTTGCGTCCTTCTAATCATTAGGAAAGCATAAGGCATTGGGCTTGTTTAGCAGAATTAATGTAAAGGTATTTAACTGTCTACGTCGATTAAGGTTAGTTACCTCGATAATATGTTAGAATGTTTCTTTTACAAAAATCACAGTGTACGCTAAACTACCATTGCACATGCTTTACAAAGTGAGGATAAATAAAACAATTATAAGACTTAGTTAGAATTGTCTGTGAAGACTACAAAAATACAATAATGCTTTGTGGACCATAAATAACGATGATATACCAGTGGTGAATGAAATCATCATTTTGTAAAAGAAAAAAAACTTGAAGTAAACAATCTCTCAAGTAGAAAGATTAACACATCCCCCAAGAGTATATAGGAGTACCTTGCAAAATAAAACATATATTCATCTCCATCGCTATATATAGAAAAACAAACACCCAAACAAAACCAGTCATAGATAGAATGCTTTACAGACAAGAGAATAGAGGCAAAGCAGTGAAGATTAAAGTGGACTTTTCTGATAGGGACCACAGAAAACATGTCATTTTCAAGCAAATGAATTATAATAATAATAATTCTGTAGGAACTCGATTACTTGATGGGACCAACTTATATACATATATAATTATGTTTATATAGTTTTTTCTTTACCAAATATCAGAAAAGGATATGTTCTGTTGTAGGAAGGATTATCAATCATCGTGCAACAGACGTGTAAGCAAAAGTTGTCCTTGATATCCTACAAATCGTATGATAAGCACCTAAGCACTACTCGTCAATGCATAGGCATCATCTTCGATAAATACTTCGTCAAATATAGGAGGAGGCGTAAACGAACCGACACATCACCTTCGTAGAATAATTTCCATATATATTTGGATTACTAGTACAATACCTCGCCAAATAATATAATTCTATCAAACAAAACCTGGGAATTACCTTTGTCAGAAATATCAGTAATTGTACTAACACGTCTTGAGTAATACTGTTTTGTCTATTTTTACCATTTACCTGGCTTAGTACACATTGAAAGCTTGAAACACACAATAGGTGAGAAAAGTCTTTTATAAGTTATCTATTTACAGGATTGGCGAAACTTCTAAATGTGAAAGTTTTATCCGGTTATCTGTGTATGCGATAACACATTTCTATCAAATAATTCACAGTAGTGAATTTACTATCTGTAATTTAAAGAAATTAATGGCTATGATATACATTGGAAGATGCTCCAATGACAACTCAATCTACATTCCACACTCACAGACCAGATTTAGTAGATATCGAACAACAGGAGGGTATTAATTTAAAGATTTTATAAAGTTGAAGAGAGGGTTGCCATGACACATTTTAATGGCAAATGCACCCGGCCCTCGTTTCATGAATGATTACCATTATGTACTTCCTCGGCAGCGAAATTAAGGACGGTAGATCGAAGTAGACTTCAATTATTAATTCGAATACATGAGACCCATTTGAAAGCTTTTAAATGGAAGTTATACATGTATACATACAGTATAGTTTAAGTTCAGCAGAGCAGGACATACTATGACTTACATTACATACGCAGCATATAAGAGTAAGGTGGCTCAACACCTTCTATTTCTAGCATTCTATCGCACACATACGTATATACAAGGGCGTACATTCAAGGCTCATTTACATCAATAGAAAGAGTGTCGTATACAATTGATTTATTACATTGGATCAGGAACTTGGCAATATCATATATATATATTATAGCATGACACGGATTATCATTGTACACACTGAATATTGTAGGGTTAGATTCAACAGGTATATTTGTAGTTCAAGCATCGTTTCTGAAGACATTCGGGATTATTGTTCACTCTCTATGATAAGCTCTCTGTATAGTGTCTACATATAAGTCGTATAAGTAGTGAACTCGTAATGATGCATCACCTTGGGCTATCGAAAAATTAATTGGCAGATATTACTCTAGAAAGGATGTTTTATGATCCAACGACGTCAATCGTTATAGGTAAGTTGAATTGACATACGCTTCAATTCATTCACATTGTGTGAAACATCTTTCTCGTCAAAGTTTAAGAGTAAAACCATCGTTTCTATCAAATTTCGTTTTTAATCTTGTTTTCAAACAGAATAATCGCCATTTTCATGTAAATTAAATGAGGTGGAAAATGGGTTATTAACCACATGCCGGAAATAATTACAATGAATGCCACAAATATTCACTTCAGTCACTTGAGTGTCAAATGTAACGAGTTTTTACCATTAGTTTTACATGGTAATCGTTTGTTACCACGAATAATAACAATGTGAATAGAATCGCATACGTTTTATACCCAAAGTCAGCACTAATTCTATGTTTATCAATAAACCTTAATAAATGATCAGCTGTTCGAATAACACGAACTATTTCATGGGGAAGGGTCACATTTTATAGTGGAATAACTCAGCATTGCCTTGTAGGATGGTTACATACTACTTTTTAAGATTTTAAAATCTTAGAATTGGGGTTCATATCTTTAACCATTTATGTGACTAACATAATTGCTTTGGGGATGAAAATGTATTTTCTATACCGAATACATGGATGGTAATAGCTTACGCACCACCCGAAACACAATGAAAATTGCAATGAGCCAAAATCCACTCATTTCTGAAATCAAACACGCATGTATACACACTTCCACACAAATAGTGTATTTATTAAATACAAAGATATTCTCTTGTTAAAAATATATATGTAATATATATTTACAAGTATCTCCTCCTCAGAACAGAATGTTACATTTTTGCAGGTAAAATATCACAAGTGTAGCTACGCCTATTAAAAGTGTTAAAATCATCATGCTTGCTTTGCCATACATGACAAAAAACTCTTTGACTATAAATGCAACTTCAAATAGTCACCAAATGCAGAACATGAATAAAAGCTGACACAAAGGGACAAATATTTCACCATTGGTCCTCTGACAAGGATTGAAATAGAAAAAAATGTTTACCCATAAAAAAACCATTTTGCCTTGCATATCAGAATGTGAGAGAACATCATGTATCATGAGTATATTTTGTGATTCTGGAATGAGACTTAAAAAAAAAGTTCACTTTTCCAGAATCTGCCATACTCGAATAACAGAACAAAAGAAAAATATGTTAAGCTATAATAGCAAAATAAATAACGCCGGTGATGTTCCCTAATAAGTATGATAGTATGATACATTGTTAATTATCATGTAAGAAGTTAAGCTAGACAATATCAATATTCACATCGGCGACATCAGTGATATGAGCTGGACCGCGAGGTGGTGCTATGTGTTCCTGAGTGGCCGTTTCTATAGCAACGGGGTGATGAACACTGAGGGGTGAGTGGTGCCTGCGGTGTGGAGGTTCGGAGGAACTACCCCCTGGATAACCGTTTACAATGGCACTAATGTTACTCCCCCCATCTCCTCCTCCTTCAATATCTTTATATGTCTCTCCTTCTCCTGCCTCCTCTCTACTATTCAGTTGTTCTTTTCTCGAAGCCTCTGCGGCGCTTTTCTCAAAGCGGTCCATGACAGTTTGTGGCAGAGACGTGCCTTCAAAGAACCTCTGTATTTCTGAATTGAGCGATCTTTTCCTGTTCTTTTGCTCGTCACTATTAGTATCAACTACCTCCCCAGAGTATGGCACGTGCCCATTAGTCTGAGCATACTCGTTATTCACTCCTCCACTCCCTCCTCCATTTTCTGTCACTATCTCTACCTCTGTTTCTCCTAGATCTAAATCAGGGACATCGTCAAAGAAGCCACTGGCTCGGTTTTCGTGGCCACCTCCTTTGGAAGCCACAATTTCATCGAACACACCACTGTCTCTCTTGTTCTCTGAACTATCCAGAGTTGAGGGGGTGTCCTGATGATGATTGTTGCTATGCTGATGGGGGTGGTGGTGGTGGTGGTGGTGTATGACACCGTTCTCCTTGCGCACACCTGGAGGCAAGAGGGTCGTCTCCCCGAAGAATCCACTCGCTCTGCTATAGCTGATAGTGCCGTCGTGCGGCAAGGCGCCATTGCTGTTGATCATGTTGGGTGTAAGGGGGGATATAGGGGTGGTTGGCGTCTCCAGGGTGGCCGGGGTGGCGGGGGTGGGTGGAGAAGATGGGGAATCCACCCTCAGCATGATGGCGTCCATGTCCTGGATGCTCTCGGCAGTGTGCAGGAGTTTCTCCTTCATCGTCTTGTTCTGACGGTTCTGGTGAATGCGGTGCTGCATGGCTTGTAGAGAGAGAGTCTCAGGGTTGAACATCACTCCACTCTTTTTTACTCTGAATGGTAAAACAAATAAGGATTATTATTAATATATTTTAGGGATGACAGTATCTACTTAGAGACAGGTCTTCATACTGTTGCCCGAATAATGGTGATTAAACTATGAATGAATGAATGAATGAATGAATGATAATAACCTTTGAAAAAAAAGATCGGTAAAGCTCTGGACATTATTATGATAAATACATAGGAAAATATATCAAATAAACCTTTGTCCGAATAGACACACAGGGCGAAAAGTACATTCAAATGACAAATGTATGTGCGCCCAAGGTTAAATCCTGGATATGCAAATATGCTTTTCATCCAGACAAGCACCCTTGGATAACAAGACAAACTCCATTCAATTTTCATCATAAAGTTTTTCGCGAATCAATCATTATAAGCATTATAATTGAAAGTATGATCATCGTGCAGATATAATCGCCTTGTACATAACATATTAGAAAGTAGTTACCGACAGTAGAATGTATATTATATCCTGTGAGATAAATATTAAATGAAGGCAGAAAACCATGTTAGCAGGACATTTGCAATAGGTAAAGATAGTACAATAATTGATCAGTAAGGAGTGCTTTTCAGATAATACAAAGAAAATGTATGTTATTACCTGTGGTAAATAAATATTGCCACGATGGCGCAGGCCGATACGGCATCAACGATGATCCAGAGCATAAGGTATATCAGTGGGTCCTATTGGGACGGGAAAACAATTGAGTATGGGTCAGAAAGCACAATCAACATCATTGAAAATTAAACCATGAAAAAGGTATACAATAATTATGATGCTGAACTATTATAAAGTTAGGTTTTTCGACAAATGAACTGTCACAAGGAAAAGACAGCGGGTAGGTATTGCCATATCTTAGTTTAAAAATATTTTTAAAAGATGGCCTTGTTGTTTCAAATATACAACTGAACAAATTCAATAAAAAAGGGGGCATACTAACCATTACCCAGAGCGGTTGTGTTAGGGTATTAAGGCCCTGTATATCATTGGTAGTTACGGAAGAGATTCCGGCACACCAGCATACCGAATATAACCACCGACTGTTGACGGTGAAAAGGTTAACGGACAGATTCAATTCACTGGAACGATACATTCTGGAATAAGACAGGAGAGACAATTATAAATTAGAATAAAGCATTCGACGTATCGTACTATCAAAATATCCCCAAGACACAAGGGAATTCGGACAAATACCTGGACACTATAGGCCCCCCAAATACTCAAAATTTAAAGATTGGAGAAATACAAGATAATATTAGACAATTAACTAATTGGATGAAAACATTGATACATATTATATGTTGAAGTACCACAAACATCACAACAGACTCGAAGCGAAGTAATCGTAATAACTTTTAGTTTTAATATTTGTTTTCTATTATTTGTATTTTAGTTTTGATTTTGCCTCTCGGGGTATAGCAGTATAGGGTTAATTTATAGCATAAATAAAGATGCATAAATAAATTAAATTTTATCAGTTGTTTTAATTGGAAAAATACAGAGGGAATATATCAAATGTTACATTTACACTAGAATGACATCCATCGTATATATATTAATCCAGTATTTAAACCGTTAATTTCTTCTGTAAAATATTACAGTTTATCTACATATCCTTGTGTCAGTATGTAAAATAAAGACTTACCCAAAAAGCTCAAAATCTGTAGCTTTATAAGGAAGATTAACGAGACGTATGGAATTATTGAGTTTGTCTAGAGGCATGCCTGGCGTCTCTAGAACCTGCGCGAATGGCACTGTGATATTGAAGAGTCTCGTAGCGTTGGACCAAAGCACCTGGATAGAAATAATTAATTGATCAATTAATTATTACAATTGATTATTAATAATGCTGTCCCGGAGGTTGCAGTAGCCAATGTTTAGCAAAAAATAAAGCATATTAATTGATAATTCCGGTGAAATGCTTGATGTTGAGCAAAATATAAGTGGATTCATCCAGTGTATAATGTATGGAGCTCTCGAAGTAGACTACTAGTATATATTTCTTATAACAAATGCAGTAAACCTCTTAGATATGCAGTATACTTCTGAAGTTAGCTTTAACATGCCATATATTTCCCCCAGATGTAGATACTTAAGTTTACAGTCTAGGCTCAAAGCCTCTCAGATCAGATAAGAATGAAATGTCCGTGATTGGACGCCTACTGCGCTAATGGCTTTTCTGGCACGGGCGTAGGCGTCCTAATGGGATTTGGAGCGAGTGGTTTTTCCTCAATTTGAAGGGACTCTTAACTTTGAGCGACTTTATGAAACATTTACAACTATATTAATAGGAAGGGGAAAAGTATGATGGCTGCCGTGGTTGGTGCAGTTGAACTCGTATTATCAAATTGCCGTATAGATGCAAATTTGATACTTTAAACAAAAATTTGAAACTATTTCCACTGCTGGAGCATTTTACCTGAGCGGGATTTATACCAGTCCTTGCTATAACATCATGTACCACTTGCAGGACCTCGTTCTTTGGTCTTCCGGCAGGTGGCTGTATGTGTAGCAAGAGGGTCTTGTTGGTGGTCTTGACGAAGTTGACTACTTCTTCTAACGTTGGAACAGTTTGTAGGCTAATAGCAGTTCTCTGCTCAGCAGATAGCGTGCCGGCAATGTGGAAAGGGTCATACTAGGAAAAGAAAAAAATAATCGGAATAATTGACTCGTATATATATATATATATATATATATATATATATATATATATATATATATATATATATATATATATATATATATATATTATATGATATATTTGGGTTTGATATATTACATTCTGATTCTACAGAAAACATGTATACGTCATTTAATAGGACATAGGCACAGTGCGTTAGACCTTATCAAAGATCAGCAGAAAGCAACCTTTTTGTGAAAAGAATTGATTACGAATAAAGAATTCGTTGAAATGAATACCAAAAAATAGCAGGTGATGGTATACTCTTTCGATTATTCACTTAACGATATAAGCACCACTCTATGCGTGAGGGGATAAGGACAAGGCCTGATTAACCATGGCCAAGTTGACTCACATAGACCAAAACTATCTAACACCATTTGAATTTACGTTATTTTCATATTACAACCCAGCGTATGGAGAAGTAAAGCATATAAAATATAATGACAAATTGCTTAGTAAAATAATGAATAAGCCAAAGTTTGACAAAGAGTGGGACCAATCTGTTGCTATTTACTCGAATATAGAACTCACTAATAAGCACATTATGCTCTAATGTTATATTATATGCGGTATAAATATACTTTTTACTTATATGATAGCCACAGAGAAGACCAGAAAATATACAATTCGTCTTCACCAATCCTCTCAAATAACCCAAATTTAAGACATAAATCAGGTTCAAAATTCAGTTCAACATAACCATACAGATTGTTTGAATCAAGGCAATGTCAAATATACTCAGATATACCTAGTATTGACCATTTTACAGTCTAATTCAGCAGAATTTGCTAAATGCGTAGATCAGCCGATTGTACATTTTTGGAAGATCTGACCCATTAATAAATATCTTCAGTAAGCCTTATAATCGTCCAAGAGGTCTGATGAGGAAAGTGTGTAAGGACTCACATCTAGGAACCACTGTCCCGCATTGAGTGACGTCAGGTCACTGATATTGAAGCTGGTGGCTGGCGTGTTGACCCTGTCTGGAAACTGTACACTAACGTTGGTTGTTCGTCGTAAAGTTGTATCTCTCATTAAAAATGGAACATCATCCGCACTGCAAGTGAAAAGACAATATATATATATGGTTTACATAACTTTAAACAGTATCATTTTGGTAATATATTGTTCAAAGAAATTTTCATTTAGGGTAGATGTGATTATAAATGTAGTACTTTTCTCAGTAATTCCTGACAAAAAATGGTACGACTACCGTAAAGGTTGGAGATATTATACTTCAAATCTTATACGTTACATATTTTAAACTAATAACGCGCCTTTTTTCGAGGTTGCTTAGTCTATATATTTTCACCCCTCCCCGTGTATTGAATATTGTGCTTCTTCCAGTATTTGTTTAATGATAAAAAGATAGACCAAGTAACAAAATAATGTGCAAGTAACTAATGACACCCGTGTCAGTCATATATACTCAGTGTTATGTCACAATATTCTTGCCAAGTATCAAGTTGTTCCTTCGAAGCAGTAACAGACACACATATATACTGCTTGCTTCTTTGTGCATAACAAGGCAGGGAAACCTCCATCATTGTCATTCTGGTACACACGCCCATATACATTACATAGGATTTCATTAACACCAACAGTAGGTTGAATAAATGCACTGACGAGCTGACGTATATTGAAAGGGAAGAGTACCTTAATCGGACATCAAATTCAAAGCCCGACACTCTTGCATATTTATTGGCCCATTGGAACGCCAGCAAAGTATTCTCCGGCGCCAGCTGAAAGGGTGAATGACACATTCATTATCTTCATTCATGGTAGGTATCATTTCACGGCATTACTGATTGAAAATAATCCTGCTAATAAGTTCAGAGGCACTAGAGCAAACTCACACTAAAACGAAATAACTCTAAATGCGCCATTGTTAGATGATATTTATTAGTGATACAGCCAGTCATGTCAGATTTTACCGAAAGTAAATCATCTTGGGTTATCAATGTATTATGCTGGCTTTGCAAAAAGCTTTTAACCATAGGCATAGTATCAATATTGAGAGATGAACTACACAAATAGACAGACATCGCATCTAATGATACAAAGGAATATTGACAAAAGATTGTCCCGGTTCAGTTTTCCTTTTTTGCCCAAATGGAATCCTGCTGTATACGCCCCCAACCCGCCCAGTCATATTGCCCAAGATTAAAAGCACGACCGTGTCAGAAAAAAACATAAGACCTCACATTATTTGGTAGATATGAATAAAAAGTATATTATATGGAGGTCATCAAAAAATTACAAAAATGGTTACTTAAATAAACTCGAAGAGTTCATGACACAAAAATGACATAATATAGGGCATAGAACGGGATATAAAACGTTTGAGTTCCGGCAAATGTGTTGCATTAGCTAACTAGTAAAACAATGGGGGCTTTGTCGCAATCAATATCTTCCTATACAAATATGTCAATCATTGTATGCCAAGTTGCTCCGGGCACCATAGAACCTGACCAAATATTGAGCTTCGGACGTCACAACTCCCTTTATTTAACTTCTAACTAACACTGCCAACCATGTCTTTTTATTATATCGAACTTCTCCTTATTTCAGAGAATTAAATAGAATAATTTCAATGTTTAACTTGAATGTAAAAGTAGATTTCCTAATATTGTTAATAAATGATAATTTGAATGCACATAAATTTAATATCCATTTTCAAATACAGAATTTCATTAGTCTCTGTATTGCAATGCGTTTCCATGGTAGCATATAATTATTCGATTTATGTGCGAATGCATGAAAATGCGTTTCTTCGTAAGTCTAAACCTCAAATTAAAAATCTGCATTTTTGTCGTTATAGAAACGACAAAATAAATAAATAAAAATGAGGAAAGGGTGGGAGAAAGCTTTTACTTACCCCTGCACCTCCTCTGTGTGCTATGAGTTTCGGGGGTGGAGGTTTATTATTCGGATCAATAACACATGGTGGTTCTACAAGCAAGGGTGACAGGTAGATGAAAACGATCACAGCTATAAATAAGGCCAGGCTGGCCACTCTAGCACCTGTAATGGCAAAGCATATCAACAGACGTAACTATGTGGACTGTCAATTAATTGGGGTTTTTCTTATATGATATAAAATAAACATCAAGATTAGGCTATATGACTGGAAAAAACAAACTGAATTTCGCTTGGAAATAGCATTCTTCGACCTCTTGTAATATATATTGGGAAAGGAAATGAGATGAAATGGATAAGTTGGGACGATTATTTGTAAAGGAAAAGCCAGCTGAATGGAGGAAAGGTGATTCTGTGTGGTGGCATATGTTGTACAGGAATCAATAGAATATATATACAGGTAAGGGAGAGGAATATAATATAGACGGGGACAAGCTGTCCGGTAATGTAGGAGAATATAGTTTCAATTCGAGAGATACAGGATAAAGTTATTCGATATAATATAAACTATGACGATTTGAATTAGGTGTGATTTGATGTAAGCCGCACTGAAGTAAGAACTCGCTTGTTCAAGTTTAATGTCGAATGGAGACAAATAGAAATGTCAAGATATTGAACAAAACTAAGAATCGGGACTTAAGTTCATAGAAGAAAATCGACAGAAAGATAAGGAAAAATAGACGCAAGAAAAGAGCTGACGATCGCAATTCGCGAGGGAGAAAGGCATGGGAAAAGGGACGACGTAGGCAGGAAAGAATGTATCTTAATATAATATTTTATAATAACATAATAGTATTCGAGTCGTAATCATTAAACGTTTTGAAGCTCATAGCTTCATACACAAAAACTATACTTACCAATTGAGTAGACGAACTGCCATCGCTTAGCGATAAGCAAAGTAAGAAATGTCATTACTGCAACTATTGTTAGATGAATGAATGGCCAGTTCCCCTAGAAAATGTAAACAAATAAGTGATGAAGTTAAAACCGAATATCAAAGGTTAGTTGAACCATCATTGACAATAAGATCATAGCTGAGGAAAGAATACAATATTTATAGGAATATGGATATGTGCAAGGATATATCTGTAAAGAATGTCAAGGGAGTAAACACTCTTTTTGTCCTCAGCTGAAAAGCCCTTTATACAAACATTCAAAACCAAGCCCGCTAATAACGTATATTGTTTGGAGATACAATTTATTTATTTATGGATCAACTATTGGCAAGATCCTCTGCCAATAATCACACAAAGACTAACCAATTCCATGCTGATCGTAGCATGGAGCCCATAGCATTAGATAAGTGGATAATCTGATACCATATTTTCATACATCTCCTCACTCGACCAAACAGTCAAATGATCCGATTGGACGCAGGAAACCACTTGAGCTAGACACACTCTATGTGCTCCAGCTGATAAAATTTATTACAAATTTGATGTTCAACATAAATGGTCCAACATAAGTTGTTGTCAACACCCTTGGGACATATCAGCTGCACCACAGCAGCCCCTCGTGAAGCAACAAGCCAACATCAGTCCGGCGTAATGCAATTTTGACAAACAGAGACCAGACGGCTCCGGACTAACAAACTTACAGTTTACTTGCCTCGTACCAGACATGCCAGGTAATAGTGTTACTTTGCCAGAGACAGGAGAGGAGAGGCAAGGTAACCTCCTGTATACCATTATTGAATATAACTATACACTGAGACACGCTAGGGATAGAATGGTTTCATTATTTTGTATTTTATTTCGGTCTGTGGTTTGTGGTTTGTGATTTTGACCTTTTTTTTCTCCACATCAGATCTTTATTTCAAATATTACACTTGTCCCGTCACGATATTTGTACTTGATATACTGATAAGATAAATAAAATGAGGTATAACTAGATTGTATAAATCTTAAATGAAGCTGCATGTGTTTGCGGCAGTTTCTGCAATGAAGCCAGACAAAGGAGCAAGCAGTGTCTTGGTAGGGAAGCTGGGGCACTACTAGGTACAGGGGATGTGATGATATTCATGTAGACATCAATCATAGATAATGGACTTATTAGGTTATGTTGCAACCAGATTACTGGGGCTTTTTCCTCTGCCTTATCGGATGGTGTCTATCGGGCACCCGCTGATATCAATTATAGAAAAAAAGGAACAGCTCTTTTATCGACCAATTCATTTGCGTAGTCTCATATATTATTCATAAGCCATTTTTTTAAATTAATAAACGATATTATGATATTCTCTTTATTATGTTGTTCGACTATACACCAGATGCTCATTTTACAGGCAGCATAAGTCGGCAGATACAAAACATTATATGAAAATAACGATTGATGTTCCATAATATATTTATAATTTAAAAAAATTTTAAAAAATGTTTACTGACTCACAGCAGGGATATTATTGATACATACGTCCACCACAACAGGACAGCATGCCCATGCCCACTAATTTGTCTTCAATACTACGGTGTAATAATTGTGAATTAATAGGAATCTACCTCAAACCCAATGTTCCGATTTATTCGACAATAATCATTCCAACAACAACATCCCTGCTTTTATTGTTGTTGTTGTTGTTGTTAACAACAACACTAGAAGCAGGTGGTATATGTATAATCTTAGTGTATACACCTCCCTGTTTCATCAGGTAAAAATAAAGTTATTAAAAAGATAAAATGTTAAATACCAGTATGGAGAGGTAGAGTAAGGTCCAGCCATCAGGCCAGAGCATTGTGGCAAAATAGGCTGTAAGTACGCAGCCGGTGAGGACCAGGACGAGCACCATCTTATGCACATAGTGAAGGTACAACTCATGGCCATAGCTGGCGTGAAGCAGCGCCAAAATCTGAAACACCAACATAAATAAAGTGAATTTTCTGTTGAAATTTTGAGCTTTTTTTTTTAGAACAATATTTCATTCGAAATTAATCATTGTGACAGTCTCTGCGATTTCCAGTCTTATAATATATTGCCCTGTCAGCGAAGACTGGAAATCGCAGAGACTGTTCAGGTTTTAGACAAGCAGAACAACATTACAGCCTAGGCTCAGAGCCTATCAGATCAGATAATAATGGTATAGAAGTGATTGGACGCCTAGTGCACTAATGGCTTTCTAGGCCCTGGACTAGGCGTCCTGATAGGGTTATAATGGCATTTTGCGGTTAGAAGCGGCTTTCCCTCAGTTTGGAGGGACTCTCTCAACGCTGAGCCTAGACTGATTATGATATTGTAAAGCAACTGTAACAGTAATCCGTCACAGCTATATCTAACAGGAAGATAGATAACAGAACATTAATCACAGTTTCAAAATGTCATCATAGGTACAATTACCATATTTTCAAATTTAATTAGAAAATTGAACATACGTATATTGGAAAAGAACATCAATACTCTCATGCGCCGCCTAATATGATGAGATGTAAATACACGAAAAAAGATGACAAATTGATCTGGGGAGGCATAATGATATTATAACTACCAGTCCCAGATTGATGTTCAAAAGCATGCAGAAACAGCTGGGTTGGCCTTGAGATTAGTTTTTTTCCCATTGTGATTCTCTATCGAAGCCAAATACGTTTTCTTTTTTTAAAGCCAAATTCTTCATTCATAAGCTTGGAGTGTTTCCAGACCAATCATGATGGAGAACAGCGGGATCGAGATATAAACACCAAATGAACTGAGCTAGGTCTTTTATTACATAGTATTCTCATAGATGCAACTAGATGGGCTGCAACCAGGAGGGTCTACAGGCGCTCAATTATTCAATATTATAGAAACATCGCGGAGAAACCTCCACAGCAGGGATTTACTCACAAATAAAACGGCCACATAGGCGAACGTGGCACTTGTCACACACAGCAGAACTCGGTGCCAGTCATAGTATTTGGTATCTAACTCCTCGAATACGATCCTGCAAAGACACAAATAACATCGTATTAAGTCACAGATCAAGCTCTTGTCTGGAGACAACAATGATATGACAATGTCAAATAATTTTAAATCTTGCATGCATACCAACCCACAAGCTATATTAATTTACCAAGTTCAATATAGTTTTGTTGTAATTGATTGTATGGTAATGAATGAGACTAGCAATACTGTATTCACCACAATCATATACACAGTCCAGGTTCGGGGTCTATCAGATGAGATAAGATCGGTACGATAATGGCTTTCCCGGCCCTGGAGTAGGCCCAACGATCCTATAGCTTGTAAAGCTATAGGATCGTTGGTAGGCCCACCACGACCGTGCTACTTAAATGGGATTTTGCAGTCACAGTCAGGTCCAGACGGCCACATTCATCGATTCCACATCCAGCGATAAGCTTAACCACAAGGCTAAGACTAAGGTTAAAAGTGTTAACTAAACTGCCTTCTGAACCTGACTGGTCAGTTTCCCTGAGTTTGAAGGGATCTGATAGGCTCTGAACCTGGACTGTACAGATGAAAGGCTTAAAGGATTTGGTTTGAGTCTGTCACTCAGTTTTAATTATCCTTACCTCTAATAAAGTATATATTCATTACCTCTAATAAAGTATCAATATATTTCAAGTTACAAAACATTTCAAGAGCCTACGACTGTGGGTCTGCTAGCGATTCGATTCCCAAGGCTCCTCACACTTTCTCTCACATACAATAAATTGCCTTTCACCACTATCAATTCCAGAGATGAGAGAATTATGTGTGAGTCGATTCCGGTGCTAATTGAGTGCGCGCCTGACCGAGGGACCACTCGCCACAATCATAAATATTGTGTAGAGAGGAGTTAAAAATAAATCTACCAGTTGGCAGCACTGCAGCGAGCGTCTCAGAAAGTTAACATTTTCATTCACTAATGTATTGGTTTAGTTTAGTATAGGCTGACTCTGCTCCAAAGAAGCCCCGCCCCCAACCAATTGCTCCACCTCACCTCACCATGGCATGTACACGCCCCCCACCCCCAAAATACCCTCCCTCCCCTCAGCCTGGATCTTCCACGTGAACATTATTAGTATACAGGTTTTGTAATAAGTGCATGCAACAGACAGTTTAATGCCTTAGCCACTCGGCAATTAGTCCAGGGTCGAACAGGGGCATGCATGGCTGCTTCAATAAAGCAAGGTTGTCTCCATGGGGAAGTGGACAAGAAGGCCACAGAAATGCGAGGCTATCTATAGATAGTGTTCTACACATTGTCTGTGGATGGCACACACACACACATATATATATGTATGTATTGGGCGCCATGGGAACGGGCCCAGTCTCCGTTCTGACCATTGCGCTAAAAGCTCTTCTTTATGGCAGAGAGAAAGGCACTGGGGAATAAATATTAAATAGATGTCCAGACCTATCAATTATTACACATTCGATAATGCATGAGCATCTACAATACAATATAGCAACTTACAGCTCCTATATATAGAACTTGACAAGTAGTGCATGTCTATCGATTTCAGGTCTATGACGATATTTAGTAGACATTTGGGGAGGTGAAAAATAATAGACCATTATTAAAGCATTCGTCTAGAACATAACACGTGTACTTTCCAGTTTGCTCTCATACAGCATACAATTGGAAATATTCTAGCTACTTCTTATATGTATATATAAAATACCTGGGGCGGTAGAATAACTAGTTAACTTTCAGATTTATTGGCTTAATCATTCCAGTCTTGCTGAGAACATACACGAGGGCTTATATATAAGTAATCTGCAGAACCATACATGCTTGAACCGATGCAGTAGATAAAACCATATCACTTGCCCAATAGCTAAAGGCAGTTTTCAAGTTCGGCTACAGTCTTATGTATTACAAACGTCCAACTAGACCCTGGCTTGGCAGAGCAACACAACTTAAAGAGTGTACCCGGAGAGTGTAACAGCAGAATATCAAAGGGGTCTGCTGTAGATAATAGGTGGGAGAGATAGAGAAAGATGCACAAGGTAAAAAAGAGAACAGTGGCAGAGCTAGAAAGAAGAGAGACGAGTGGGAGGGGAGGATAAAGGGAGACTGGAAAGTAATACCAGGGATATCATTTAGCAGAATGGCGACTGGTTCAATACATCAGGAGTATGCCCTCAATGCAAAACATATCAAGAGAGAACAATAAGTGTTTTATTTTCAGATCTCTAGCTGAGAGCATCTCCACACATAGATATGATCAGGGCACTGAGATATATAGAGGGAGGTATACAATATACCGTATCACAATTGGGGTGTGTGTGTGGGGCGGGGGGGGGGGGGCTTTCTCTGAACTGATACGATATTAATATTTTTTTTAAAAACTGAATATAATTGAATTAAAAAGAAAAGATGATTAGTATGTCCTTGGTTCCAACATGTATGAAAAAACATTCTATCATTTGAGATACATACACTATAGACGTGTATGTATTCATTATATTTTATTTGTATACTGTTTTCGATTTTCTCACGGTACAATATACACTGACCAGTGTTTTTTGCGACGTATCGGGGACCGAGGACTATAACCTGCCTATTGGAGAAAAATCACACAAACATTGAGAGCCAACGAGCCAGGGGGTAGAAAGCGATGTATGGAATGCAATCAGACGTGATTCAGGTAAGGATGCTTGTTTACAAGGGCATGCCAGTGAAGAGGCTCCCTCGAGAACGTAACATGGCCCTTACATCACAAAAGCCTTCAATAGCAAGTTCAAGCTTGGCTGACCATTGTGCACAACTACCATCAGATGAGCAAGGGCGGCTGAAGAGCAAACAGTGTGGTAGGTGACTGGATAGATACACAGGCAGATAAACAGATAGATAAATGGACATATGGCAGCTAGCAAGTTGGTTGTAATGAGAAATAAATATATAAACAGTCAGGCAGACAGACAGACAGAAATACACCCTGATGGACCGGATAGTAAGAAGTCGATAGATAGATAGATAGATAGACAGACAGTACACCTTATGTTAATGGAAACAAGGGTGGGCAAAGTAGAGGGAGAGGAGGGGACGATCAGGAAGGATTATAGGAAAGCAGATCGATACAAGTATAGGGGTTGGCTGATAAAAGGGGGCACTTGCTTTGTATTCAAATCAATAACCACACCCATATAAAGAGTCGAAAACATAAATAATTAGCTAGTATCTATCTCTGACAAACTTGTAAACAATAACCAAGATTTTTCGATTGATTGCTGAATGTATCTGCTGCATCTGAAATACTACTGTCCCCAATGTTTTAAGCACAATTTAATTTTCTATTTCCTAAGGTGGAGAATGGTGGTTTTATGTTGCAGCTCTATCGGTTGGGTGTGTTTCATTTCTGCCCTGCGGAAGACGAATTGTTGCCATTTTCCCCGCTTGAATACACAAATAATGGATGGCCCCTTCCATCTAGAATCATGAGACAAAATGTCAAGGTTACATTCTCACTCATTCATACTGACTTAAGAATTGGTATGCTAAAAAAAACCAAGTTCATCAAACATAAAAGGGACAAGAATGAGGAAACTTCTCTCTGCCTCTCCTCTAGTGCTCCATATCGACTAAATAAGCTGAGCCTTCCGCTCAATTACTGCCCACCAGCATTTGTCACGCCCCGCCAACCCTAAGGCGGGTTTAAGTTTGCTAAGATGCATCGTGACATTTCTGTCCATTGATATATTATAGATTATGTGTGCGAGGGCCTCTTTCATAGGAGAAAGGTGGTGCTAGGCCATGTAACAAGGGAAATCAGCGAGCTAATTCACTTAATCTGTCTCTCTAAGACATCAGGGGATAGATTAGACCCGATTCTTTGTACCCCAACTAGCAATTCACTATGTGTTACATATATTTGGGTTTGTAAAGTGTATTTACTCATTGGCTTCTAATACATAATAGGAATGCGGAAATTCGTATTAAAAGGGAACAGCACAGGTGTTTGATGCGCATCAAGACGAGCATCAAAATGATTTTAAGAGTTCAAAAATGACTTCATTGGAGATTAATGTACGTGACTTGTATGTACTAGGATGTTAACTAAGAGAATATTAATGTATCATCAAACTATTGACTCGAATACAATGATTAAATACAAAAAATAGATAACGATGATCTAAATGGCACAGATCTCGTACATATTAGGTACAAAATAGCTAATATAAACACCATGGTCCAGCATTAAACTGCATAAAATATAAAAGAAAGGAAAAAAAATCCCAATTTATAATGATAACGATCCATGCAGGCATACAATGGGGAGATAGTAGGAGGACAGGGCGATGAATAAAGAGATTAATGTTGTGGTGAAAGGTCTGATGTCTAGTATGACAGTGAGAGCGTGCTAGTGGAAGTAATGAGGGAGTGAAAACAACGGCAACGTGTTGGGCAAGATCACAGAGGCGGTCATGAAAATATCTGTTCACAAAGTTAACACTGCCAATGATGTCCAGGTTTCATACGCAATGCTTCTAGGTAACTTTGGTAATAGCCCACTTGCATTTCAAAGAGCGCATGAACGGATTCTATTTAAATATGGGATTGTTTGAGGTCCTTACAGTCTGCCAAATCATGCATGACGATTTTTTTTATATATATGTATCTCTCTTAAAACTTTCATTTGTTGATAGTTTATTGGAAAAAGTTCTTCATCACTTGGGATTTAATTGCCTATTATCGATCGTTTCATTAAATGAATAATTTGAATGAAATACACAGGGTGATGACATCACATTTTGACTACAAGTGCACATCTCTATGACATCATAGATCAGTGAGGTTGGATATTATCACTTCGGGGGAGTTCTATCCTCCAGAACATGGTAGCAGTTTGAAGGGGGTAGATAACTTCGCACCATCATGCGTCTGGATATACCATAGTGTTATTAGAAGTATCACTTGGAGGCGTCTGTATACTGAGATCCCTATCATCGCATCTATTGAGATCAATAATTACTGAATAATAAATCATCTATTGGGAAATTATTATGGCAGAAAATATTAGACCAAAGTTCTCTTCCGATGAGCTAATTAGGCCGATGTCCTCGGCCAAGGGCTTAGTACAACGAATGCTGATGTATCATTAACATTAAACATTATATCAGATACGAACTGTACTGGGGGCTAATTTGATTTTAGCAGAGCTATACTAAACACTTTGATTATAGATTATTTTCTCTTAGCGGTTTCACTATAAGGAAACCACCACAGTTATTCGCAAGTGAAAAAGATGAAATCCCATAATTAAAGGCATATAATCAATTGTAGTCCTGCGAAAAAAGCATGCTAATTAATTCTTATAATTGAAAAACATAAATAAACGGATTTCAGTTGATGCTTCCAAGCAGCAAAACAAACAGAACCCAATATTGTCGAGTGCCAATTGGTAAACCTTCGTTCCATAAGCTAGGGGATGATCGAATTTACAAAGATAATGAGTCGAACTTGCAAGGGGCTATATAGGTACGTCTCATGAGAGAATACTCCAGGCCAGCTCAAGACTTTCTATTTGTCTGCCAAAAGTAATTGTGAGCAGCACCCCCCCCCCCCCCCCCCACGGGCATCACCTGAGCAAATTTAATAAAAGCCTGGCAAGCCAGAAGAGGTACTTCACCCTAATGAAGGAGGTCTTGGTCTCTGGGGAAAATGTGGAAAACTAAGGGTGAAAGGTTTACAATTTCCTTCTACTAGGAACATCAGCAAATTTGTGGAAGTAATTTGTAGTGAAAGTAACTCCCGAGTCTAAACGAACACATACCTTGGCCACGACATTAATTTTGTATTGTTTAATCAGGTATATATGTATATATACAGTAACAGCTCGCTGGTGAAGCATTCTAGAATAGGTGGAGATAGCATCCATCTTGTTTTACCATGTTAAAATATTCATATTTTAATCTCAGCCAGGGTTAACATGCGTAGAAAACAAGGTGCTCGAATCAGATTAGAAGTCTCATGACAAATTTATACTACCAGGCCAACAACCGATGAAGTTAATTAACAACAATTTTAACAATATCATGGACACAAAATTATAATCTAACATCTAACGAGTCACATTCCTATTAATGGGTGTATCGCCTGATTTCTCGGAAGGACATTGGCAGGAACCATTATTTACTTAGAACCAGTAAACACAAACAATCCTATTAAGGACCCCATCACAAGGGACGTATTTGAGCCAGGAGGGGAATTTATGCAGGCGGGCCACATGCCACTGATAAGAAAAAAGCCTCATAGAGGGATAATCGAAAGTTTTCCTTGAGCGAAGGCAATACAAGTTCCAAATTATGAAGACCCCTTTATCACACGATCCCAGACATCTTTCTTTCTTTGCAAGTCTTTGGGCAAAAATTTTCTACGGACAGAATGGTGTCAGCAACCCAATACATCTAGAGACTCTGGGGGGGGGGGACTTTCTTCGGAGGAGACGATGTTATCCTAGAACTGTATTTCAGCCCATAATAGAAATCCCAGTAGTGTATTGTCTCGTTTGTCCGTCCATCCATAGATTCCGGCGAATACAAAAGCCAGTGCAAATACAGCCCTCTCTAATTTTAATTCCCGAAATGCCTGACCTAAACAAGGGCTTTTAAGTATGTTTATGGGGTGGGGGTGTGGGAGGGGGCAAGTATTCTATTGTTATTGCGGATAAGGCGGGTGGCCAGTAATCGCCTATAAAAGCTTGGATTAATGAACCTGTGTGAAGCATGGTCAAAGTTAAATCATCCATAGAGCTTAGTTTGATGGCCCATCATAACATTACCGGAATCATCATCATTATCATTATGGCATTTTCATTAAATTTTATTGCACAATTAAGATAAAATGTTGCGGTCAATCGATCTGGGTTTCAGTCAAAATAACCAGTGATACATTTTAATCCGAGAAGAATCGGTATGACTTATTAACGGTAATGTTACCTTCGAAACTTGAAATGAATGTGAAAGAGAAGTCGAGACATTATAAGGAAATTCAACTTACGTCAACCGTAAATCAACAAAACCCGGCAGACATCGATTTAAGTGAGATTCTTAATTATTTATATGGGATATTTATTAAAATAAAGTACCGCCTTCAGTACAATGGTACCGCAATAGGTTCTTTTATTAAATAAAAACATACCTGTAGTTCAGAAATATCCCTAGTATCTTTTAATATGTTGCTAGAAGCATTTGAAACGTCTGAAATAGACTCGATTCAAGATTCATGACTACCGCCATTTTGGGGAAGATTACCCACAATCCTCCTTGATTTTGACGTCATCAAGGCTGAGCCAATCTTGGCTCCATACCGGCCGATTGAGCTGAGGGCGTGGTTGGGTTAAAGTTTGAATGAAGTTTTACTCCCTTCAGATCCCTATTAAGCCATTTTCTTTGCTATTAGTGATTGAGAGAGGCTATAACTAGACTAGTATGGGTTTGTTTGAACTTAGATGGTTTGAAATGAACCCTGTACAGTCCGAAAAGGTTTTTGTTATTGTGAGCGATAATGGGGGGAAGACAAGAAGTTTGTCAGTTCCGGTTTTAGTAAGACTTGTTTACTCCTTACAAAACACCTTCTCTTTCTTAAAATCACATTTCAAAAAGTGAAATCTGGCCAGGAATAGCATGTAAAGATTCAGATCTAATGAGAATATGCCTACTTCTGCTTTATATCATTGCCAAAATGCCAGTAGGAGGAAAAGCATGACCACGTTGCACTCGCTATGCCAGCATAGAGCCAGGATTCCATCATGAGTGACGTCATGAGTCCTCCGAAGATGTCTGCCAACATTAAACATCATAATCCAAGATTGAAATCCCTCCAGGACTCTTATTATTCACCATATTTATGTTCGAACCTAGCTGACATTGATTTTACCTCAAGAAGTAGGGATAGGGCTATCATTATACTGAAGGCGGTGCTTTCTTTTAACTACCGCATTCTATACACCCGACCAAATAAAATAAAATCGAACGAGGTCACACATACATATCTATCTACATTGCCAACCACGACATATAGACTTTGTATTAGTAAAACAAATGTGGTTTTAAAAAAATAGAATACAAATCTAATATATTCTAAAAAGTTTCAAACTTACTACCGAAAAAATACAGGCCCAAAAAAGCTTAGAAATCACACAAATCATTTCCCACCGCTTTTCATCATATGAAAAGATGATGATGGTGCGATTTCCAGATGAGTTAGATGTCATCTTGTTTTTTGTAAGGACTTTTTAAAACGACGATGCAACGAAGTAATATCCCAAAGCCATGCCAACCCTGACTTAGTCATTGGTAAAAAAAAACCTTTTGAATTGATGCAGCCACTATAAATTTAATTAATACCACTGTCTCCAACGTAAAGCTAAAACTAAAAAAAAACCCACCTAAGTATCACATTACAATCAATGACAAATGGCAGAGATAAATTACTAAATACCAGCTACGATATCTGAATCAAAAACAGGAGCCGGGAGACGCAAGACTCCCTTTTATCTAAATTACAATTTTCGATAAAGCTCTGACCGTGAAGGTCATCTCGGAGAAACCATTTTTCCTCTAAGACTATATAAGATCGGAGAAACCATTTCTCCTCTAAGACTATATAAGAGAGATTGTCAACAAGGGTAGACAAAAACACAGAATTAGATACCGCTTAAGTCACTTCATGACTAAAACATATTCTGAGAAAAACAAGCCCTGACAACTCCTTGGAAATAAGTTGTTAGACAAGAGAATAACAAATTACAATAGCAGTTATTTGACACATGGAAGTTCATCGGCAAGGAAACGCTAGACGGGTAAGGCGATGCCCAGGAAGAAAAAAAGTGAGTCTCTTTTTCACTGCCCTGTACTGCTCCATCAAATCAATGAAGAACACATCAAAATGGCTGGAGCGCAAGATGGGAAGGTCATACGAAACGAAGAGTGCAGAAGTTGGGATCCGACTAATGAAGCGAAAACAAAATAAAGAAACAAGGATTCCTTACTGCAAACTGTTAACACTATCCACTGTTTTTAGAGGGACACGAGGCAGAAATGAAACTGGTTTAAATATGAAGGGAAATGTGAAGAATAACCATTTCAAAAGTGTTTACTTTATATCTATTTTAGGTTAATACATACACCTGGTGAAGGTTCAATGAGAACCGAAACGTTAGTATAATTTAAATAAAACCATTCAGCAACCATCATCCACCGTTGTCTCCTTTCCGGATTTAATGTTTTATTCCCTCTTACAACATAATAAATAAATAAACTGGAAAGAATGGCCATATCATAATTAGCTAGTGAATAAAAAGAGAACTGACAGAAATATACACAGATTGACAAAGATGGAGGATTACGAGGTAATGGGGAGAGTGGAAGAACTGGCAAACGGCAAAACAATCTCACCACTTCCCAGGAAGAGGTGAGAGAGATTGGAATAGCGAGCCATTTCTAGCCCTTCTAGAGTATATTGGAAAAGGCCGGGGCACTGCTATACACATAGAAACGAGAGAAATAAGTAGACGATGCACACAAACTATCAGGGACCAATGGTAATAACACATAATAGTTGGATACCAATCTAAATTCCTCCAGCTAATGTGTTACATACCAAACTGAATGGCGTGGCAGAGACGTTTCCTACAGCGAAATGCAATGTCTATTAGCAAGGAAACATGCTTTTATTATAGATCATTGTGGAATGCTGAATTTCACGATATTGTTTGGGCTAGGGGGAAGCCGCGAGATACATCTGGTTAAATTGCATCGTTTAAATTTGAAGAGGGGCCTTGAAATAAGCATGGTCATTATGGAATCACATGCCATTGTATCGGCTTAGGCAAATAATAAAATATCCCTGGCGAAGGCTACAGTAGAAACATTGTAAACCACACCAGTGATTTATACAAGACAGCATGAAATCGGTTTTTGTATTAACATTCCTGAGAAGGGTCTACCGACCCCATTCGGGTCGACCATACAGCTGCCCTCATGTCATTTTTATCAGCCTTTTCCTCTGTCCAGTTCATATTCCTCCATATCAATTGGTGTCAGATTTATTAGTTTGACTGTGTGGTACATGATACTAGTCGCATTTTTTAATATGATATCTATCAGACAGATAGATCAGATCTACTTATAAACAGTTGAACTTTCTGAATTAATTGAAGTATGGGCTTTCAATCGTTTTGGGGGCATAAGTAATAGTATTCAATCGTTGTGGCGTTATGGAGTTAAAACGGAGGAAAATGATAACTTAAAGCAAGAGGTGAGAAGAGGGAAGGGGAGAAGAGGAGTAGGGGGAAGGATGAAGAAGGGGGAGGGTAGTCGTAAAAAAAGTTGAAAGTTGGTCGAAAAAAAGTTGAAAGTTGGTCGTAAAAAAAGTTGAAAGTTTGTCAAAAAAAAGTTGAAAGTTTGTCGGAAAAAAAGTTGAAAGTTGGTTGGAAAAAAAAGTTGAAAGTTGAAAGTTTTTTTGAAAAAAAAGTTGAAAGTTGGTCGGAAAAAAAGTTGAAAGTTGAAAGTTTTTTTTGAAAAAAAAGTTGAAAGTTGGCCGGAAAAAAGTTGAAAGTTTTTTTGAAAAAAAAGTTGAAAGTTGGTCGGAAAAAAAGTTGAAAGTTGGTCGGAAAAAAAGTTGAAAGTTGGTCGAAAAAAAAAGTTGAAAGTTGGTCGGAAAAAAAGAGTTGAAAGTTGGTCGAAAAAAAAGTTGGTCGTAAAAGTCAGTCGTTCGTAAAAAAAATGAAAGCCTCATGGTTTAATCCAGCTTGTTCTTAAACAACTTTAATAATCATAAAATTCCCTAAATCGAATCATTTATATTTGCTAATAAACATCTAAATATTTAAAACATGATTTATCACATTACTTTTACTTTCAACCATTTCTATAAGATGCAGAAACACCCAAAAAAGTTCCGTTCCGTTTCCTTCATTCAGATTCCATTTGCCATTACTTTTACTTTCAACCATTTCTATAAGATGCAGAAACACCCAAAAAAGTTCCGTTCCGTTTCCTTCATTCAGATTCCATTTGCCATTACTTTTACTTTCAACCATTTCTATAAGATGCAGAAACACCCAAAAAAGTTCCGTTCCGTTTCCTTCATTCAGATTCCATTTGCCATTACTTTTACTTTCAACCATTTCTATAAGATGCAGAAACACCCAAAAAAATTCCGTTCCATTTCCTTCATTCAGATTCCATTTGCCATTACTTTTACTTTCAACCGGCCGAGCGGAGAGCTGTCAACTGGCTTACGTCACACTGTCTTACGTCACAAAAGAGGTGCCGACTCCCAGACTACACTGTCTTACGTCACAAAAGAGGTGCCGACTCCCAGACCACCAGAACAAAGCTTACCGACCAAGCTGGGTTTGTCAACATTGCCACGTGCAAAGTAATACCGTCCCTTCAGTCTAAAGTAAAAAAAAATGTTCTGTCAGAATTCAGGGATTCCCCTTCCTATCATGTCAACATACCTGACAGAACAACGTGTCTCCCCGAATAATAAATAATCACAACCACATCCCTATTTTTATTTCACGCCCATCAACATCACATGTGTTATGATATTAAGTATTTGCTGTATTTCTGCGCATAAATAATAAAAAGTTCGCTCACTGACGTTTCACGGCCAGGGATGCAGGACCAATGGAACACAAAACAAACTCGATATGGTAATGATTCTGCTAGCTTTATTATAATTCTTCCCATTTTCTCCGATGAAATGGTTTGATCAGCCAGTTTTAAAATGCCTTGAGTACAATTTGCATGGCTTTTCAAGGCCTTTGTACACACTTAAAATAAAGTACCGCCTTCAGTACAATGGTACCGCAATAGGTTCTTTTATTAAATAAAAACATACCTGTAGTTCAGAAATATCCCTAGTATCTTTTAATATGTTGCTAGAAGCATTTGAAACGTCTGAAATAGACTCGATTCAAGATTCATGACTACCGCCATTTTGGGGAAGATTACCCACAATCCTCCTTGATTTTGACGTCATCAAGGCTGAGCCAATCTTGGCTCCATACCGGCCGATTGAGCTGAGGGCGTGGTTGGGTTAAAGTTTGAATGAAGTTTTACTCCCTTCAGATCCCTATTAAGCCATTTTCTTTGCTATTAGTGATTGAGAGAGGCTATAACTAGACTAGTATGGGTTTGTTTGAACTTAGATGGTTTGAAATGAACCCTGTACAGTCCGAAAAGGTTTTTGTTATTGTGAGCGATAATGGGGGGAAGACAAGAAGTTTGTCAGTTCCGGTTTTAGTAAGACTTGTTTACTCCTTACAAAACACCTTCTCTTTCTTAAAATCACATTTCAAAAAGTGAAATCTGGCCAGGAATAGCATGTAAAGATTCAGATCTAATGAGAATATGCCTACTTCTGCTTTATATCATTGCCAAAATGCCAGTAGGAGGAAAAGCATGACCACGTTGCACTCGCTATGCCAGCATAGAGCCAGGATTCCATCATGAGTGACGTCATGAGTCCTCCGAAGATGTCTGCCAACATTAAACATCATAATCCAAGATTGAAATCCCTCCAGGACTCTTATTATTCACCATATTTATGTTCGAACCTAGCTGACATTGATTTTACCTCAAGAAGTAGGGATAGGGCTATCATTATACTGAAGGCGGTGCTTTCTTTTAAAGGACTTTCAAGGCCTTGAAAAATTGAAATAAAATTCAAGGACTTCCAAGGATTCCAGGGCCCTCTACAAAACCTGATAATAACGTCATCTAGATGGTAATAGATGAATCGAATTGAAATTAAAGTTTGAACAACATTTTCTGATTGATACATGTATTACTGAAGTGTGTTCAGGTGGAACGTTCTTATCGAAGATACAAAACTCAATAGTTGACATGCAATTTCTCAATGCAATACTATTCATAACTTTATATTGAAAAGCATTCACATCGTACAGCAGATAAAATGAGCCCTTATACATATATCATGAGTTGAAGACTGAAGAGAAACGAAAGTTGAGAGTGGTGGACCCACGTGGCAAATGGCCGATCGAGTATTTGGAAACACACTTGACTGACATCTTTTCTACTAATCTTATGAACATTGGTAATATTAAAAAAGATATGAATGAGCGATTTTGTTGCTTTTTTATATTTCGTTTGGATCATGTACAGAATATGATAATATTTTCCCACTTGCGGCTCTTAGAAAAGTATAAAGAATGCAACATTAATATCCCAAGCCTAATATTCCGACAAGGACCCTCGAAGTAATGTTGATATTGCTATTTGTCTTCCTCTCAAGATCGAAACGATATCATCTCAAGTAGGCAACGCTGAGCATGTGTTCCACCTGAGACACTCTTGAGACCGTCAGGCAAGGTTTTGCACATCGCCTTATTTTATGCGAGCTTAATCTATGCTTCATTAAATCCTATCTGTTCTTATGTTTAGTCCCCCCTAAAAGACTAATGAAGATGCATTTGATAATTATTATCTTGAGGTACGTTTTGGAATACATAGATAGAACTAATAGTTCAGCTTGGCTCATCCATTTTTGGGTTAATCCAATTTCCTTTGTTTATGAGTAATTAGAAGCCGTCCGATGAATAATTTAAGTAGACAGGTATGGGGAGCAGCAATTGAATTATGGCAGTTGGTGTTTAATATTTCAGAGAGCTTTAATTCAGAAGCATAAATAATGAAATCGCTTACAATGAAATCCCAGGTTGAAATAGCGACCACTGGTATCAGCTGACCACAACAATTTCCCGAAAGGTTGATTGCGTTTTTAGTCGGAAGTTTTAGGAAGTTGCCAATTTCGTATTAAGCCTTTTTTAAATTAAATAAATCAAGCAATTCCCGCGCTGCTACGCGGAAGGTAATCATCCATCCATTAAACGGACAGTAAAACGACTTAAGCATCGTCAACACGCCAAGAATAACTTAAAGTGAGCTGATATAAGAATGACCTTTCATGAATAACCAACTGGTCACGGCAAGCCGGGATCGAACCGCGTCAATTGTCCGAAGTGCTAGAGAGAATGACGAACTTGGCATGTAGGAGGGTGTAGGCGAGATAAAGAAGATCTGGAGAAGAAATGATGGGAACTACGTACGTGCAAAAGTTTAAGATAGCAGCAATAGGTAATGGCAAAGAAGTAAGGTAATGAAAAATACGGACCATGAGTGGCTGGTGTATTTATTTATAGATATCCTTAGCATTAATCTAATGGAATGGCAAGAGGGGCAATAGGTAGGTAGTAATTTCCCTAATGGTTTCAAGAAGAGCTTTTAAATTGGTGCCACTTGCGTACAATGAATACGTCACGACCTGGAACAACATAGGTACATCGCCAGGTGGGCTAAGAAATTGTTACTAGTATCATAAAACAATCTGCCTATGATATGAGGAAATTAAACAATGTCACATTAATCCCTTCAATAAAAGAGGGTTCTGTGATTCACCTTATACCTAAGGGTTTTATGAATGAATGGATGGATGGATGGATGGATGGATGGATGGATGAATGAATGGATGATGAATGGATGGATGGATGGATGGATGGATGGATGGATGGATGGATGGATGGATGACCTCAACTAAGCTGACTTCATTCCACCATTCTGCGATCGAATATATAGGATTGATTGACATTATTTTCGATATGATTAAAATAATGAACATGCTAGAAAAATTATACAGCATCAGAAATGATAAAAAGATATGTAGACTGACCTTGCATAACTATTCCCCTCATCAAATGTAACAATTAAACCCATGAATAAACTAAGACAATAATAATAATAAATTCATTTTTAGTAACAAATAAGGGCACATATATATGCAAAATAAAATAAAGTATTAAAATGAAATGAGAACCACATAAGGCCGATCGGTTCTGCCAATGTTAGAAGATATATATTCCACTTAGCGTCGGGAATAGACTGTCGTGCATGTTACGACTGACCCAACCAGTTTCTCTAAATACATACTGGTAGCACCCCTGTCCTATAGGCAAGATGGCTCGAGCCCAAGGCTGGATCTTCATCCGACCGGATTATTGATTCCCCTGCCTCTTCTTCCTCCTCATCCTCTAACACCAGCCTCTATCATCTGTCGATCAGATAGATATTTAGCTCTGGCCATATACTATAGATTCTGGTATTCACGAGGCAATGTGTGTAAAATCTTGTCTGTGGCTAATGGTGTCCATTTGTAACTAAGAGAGAAGGCAGGGTATTTGCTGTTATCATTATGGTCTCCGAGTGGGAACATCTTCAATATGATTAAACCTTTCCTTCAACTTGCAATATCTGTTTCAAATTTCCTGCCTCGCGAGTCCCTTTGCTCTTCGAGGATAAAGATGGAAGAGGAAATGGGGGAGACAATGATGCTCAGCACAAACAAGACTCCATCTGTCCCCTTTCTGATGAAATTCTCCATGAAATGACAGCAATGTGCCGTCTTATCTGTAATGAAACTATAAAAGGGCTACAAAATTATTTATTAAAGATTACAAATAGAAAGCCTTCGAGTATGGTTTCCTTCCTAGAAGGGCAGGGGGGGGGGGGGGTGTTAAAATTACCATGTAGGCTGATGCAGGAATGGCAAATATGGTAGAAATTCCCATATTCCTCTCAGGTGATGAAACTCATGCGAATAGACAAGGAAAAAAGGTCCCCAATCCAAGTTTATGAGACAAGGCGCCTAAGTAACTCTCTTCCACTACCACACACATGGGCCTACTACCTGACCTGCCTGAAAGGGAACCCATTTCTGTGGCGGTCCAAGCAAGTTCGAGTAAAACACACTCCACTCAAACGTGGGTCCAAATATTTCCTGGATCCTGATGCTAATAACTAACAAATATGTGTCTAAAGCAGCAGCTTGTGTGTTGCATAAAGACTAAACGGTCAGATAAGATAATATTGGTATATCAGTGATGCACTAATGGCTTTCCTAGCCCTGGAGTAGGCAACCTAATGAGATTGGAATGGGAGTTTGTGGTCAGGAGTGAGAGGCTTTCCTCAGTTTAAAGGGACTCTGTGGACTCTAGACTGTAAAGCAGAGAAGGGACATTAAGGAAAGAGGTTCTACCCATACTATTATGTATAATACTATATTATAGTATTCGTTACGCCATATATTCATACTGAACTTGTGAATTGACTTTCTAGAAGCCCCACTTCCACTACACAGGCGGGGGCTTTTGAGCTGCATGCAGGCCAATGCATAGACATAACTGAAGGCCTTTTACCCAGGCCCTCGGCTGGGCAGCCCCTCTGCTTTCTGGCGAACAAGACCACTCCATCCACTATATATATCTACACAGACAAATACTCGTGTCCTCTCCGCTTCGACACCCCCACAACTGACGTCACAACTTACTTCAGACTCGGCAGAGCTATTGACTGGACAGTCACCATGTGTTAATGTTTCGCAACGTCAATCAATACTTCATAAATAGTCTAGTTTTGGGCTTCAGAGTTGAGTTAGACCCTGCGTCCCACGCAATAAAGTACCAGTAAATCTAATTTTTCCTGGAACAAACTTATCCTCGAACTATTACTAACGTGAAAATCCCCCGCGCTAACTTTAGTAGCATTCTGGAAAAACAACCGGCAAAGCCTTCCAAAAGACCATCGAGGGGCTGTCAATTTGGTCTATGCATTGCCAGAATACTATTACTCCCAAGTTTTCTCATCAGCTCATGATCGTTCCGGATATCCCCAGATCCTAACTGTTATCTTCAGATGAACAACAGCGATCATTATTTACGTCATATATTGGTTTTCTGAAATTAGCAGGAAATCGAGAAACCTTATTGTACGATGATAGCATGAGTTAACTAATAATATAGCCTATTATAGGGATATATATCGTCATAACGAAATCCCACCAATCACTGTAGAAGACAGTGGACCTAGAAAATGGACAGCAAAGGGTAATAGAAAGAGGTTATCCGAATAATGACCAAAATAATTCTGAGACTAAAATAAGACTAGATATTAGGTCAATGTTCAATAATACTTGGCAGAAACCTCCCCAGGCAAGCCTCTCTCACATCCACCCACATTGTAGCTCATTGTGGACGGAGTGGAGGAGGCCAGTGATGGTGGTGCTTTAAATCCCATGCCAAAACCAGATTAAAGAATTGACTCGCATCCAAGTGAATACAAATGGATCTAACTTTGCTCTCCCTTGGCAGTAAGCGACAATTTCCCTATTGTGATAGAAAGCTGCTCGTGTTTTAAATCACCACAATCATCCATCTATCTCCGGCAAGAGCTGCTCGAAAAATCTACCAATACTGCGAGCCCCTCCGCTCCTTGAAAAAGGCCAACCTTTTCTCTATGACAGAAATAAGAACTAATTTGGGGAGAATTTATAGGATCCCCAGGGGAAATAAGAGGCTTGACTATCCTCATCAATTCTTGGCGATTGATGACGTTGTTGATGGTTTGAAATACCATGGTGGTAAAAAGGCCAACATTTGTCGAAGCCACCCTGGGGATTCAGTCTAGGCTCAGCCTTAAGAGAGTCCCTCCAAACTGAGGGAAGGCCTCTCGCTCCAAACTACAACTTGCCATTATATTCCTACTCCAGGACCGGGAACGTCATTAGCGTAATAGCCATTCTTATCTGATCTGAAAGGCTGAGCGATGTGTGAGCCTAGACTGATTCTGAAGACTGTTGAGCACATACAATTAGAAATAAACTAGATAAAAATGCACTAACCTCATTATGCAAAGTATCAAACAACCATAAAAAAGTGACTGGTACGAGATCCTAATATCCATGGTGACGATGATGTCTGTGTGAACAAACTGAAGTAATTGAAGCAAACAAGCGAAGACAACAGCAATTGATCTATCTCCCTTGGAATCCAAGTGATAATCACATTCTAACTATATCGACTGGCCACAATCTAATACGTGGCATGGCCATGGCCAACTCTCACTCTCCCTCCTGGTTCATGGAAAATGCGGGTGACAATTATCCTCGATATTCAATTCAAAAGTGCTTTGTCGCAGATGGTGGTACAATTGGTCGGTCAATTCTGTCTGAGATAAAAAACGTCTTCCTATGACGATATCACGATTGCTAAGTAGTCTTTGGATTTATTCAAGCAAGTGGTCCTTCTTGAGGTTGTTTTAGGGCTTGCAAGTGGGTCACGAGAGCATCGGTGATCCCTATTTCATAACCTGATCTACAGCGATTATTCTGAAAAATCGGCCAATGTCACCGTACGATTTGCAAAATCGTGTATACATATGTGTCCGCGGCGGACACAACGATTTCATGTTCTACGACAAATCGTGCGCTCGTGGGATCAGGAATTGAATGAAACAAATATAAAATGCCGCTCCAATAAATCACTCATTAATTGCTATCTAATAAGCAAAGAGAGTACTGCTTTAGGATGTCATCAATACCATCAATAAGGGAACAGTATTTATAAGCACTTGAAACTTTCGACAGAAATCTGCTGAGGTAGTCTCCTCCTTCTGGAAAAGCCTTCCATGGGCGAGCTCCTCAATAGATCAGGTATCACCACAGAGAATTCAAAATCGAACTACCTCTTTATTTTTCACTCTAACAGTACATGTAGTCTTAGATTACGGTACTATGAGTATTCCAGGTTTTTTCAATAAAGTGATTTGGTTCAATGTTTAATCCTTATAATTGTGTCTTCGAAGCACGAGCGCATTAAGCTAAAATAAGTTGCTGACCAATGCAAATCAAAATGTTGTTTTTTTCGGATAAGAGATTTCTGCGGTGAAAAAAAGACTGAGCTTATCCAATACATTCTACTTCCTTTTCATACGAAACTTGCTTAGACAGATACTTGAATCTAAGTTTTGTTATAAAGATGATTGCTCAGCACGAGGCGCAAGTTCTTACTGGTGAGGTATCAAGTACCTATACAATATATGACGGTTTATTATACCATGTCATTGTGATTTGCCCTACTGGGAATTTCTACGTTTTAGAGGAAACGTCTTATTTCTAAAGTTAGACAGATTCAAATGACTCCTCCATTGTTTGATAATGTTACAAAAAGTAGATGTGGAAGCGCACATCATATTTCTAATGACCTGTCCATGATTAGAGATTCCACACTGCAAATAATTTTACAGCTAAGTAGTAGTCCAAGATATAGAGCTTTGATATAAAAGGAGCCGGTATTCGTAAGCATGCATTAGAGGTAAGGTTAGATGCCTCATTAAATCTAGCTGTCACCTTCTAGTTCTAAGAATCTATTTGAAAAAAAAAGTAAAAATAGAAGAGTACTGAGCGTAGCTCGAATAAAACACATCTGTGCAAATTACAGTGAGACACCATATAGAACATATGAGGGCCTTTCTTAGGTATTAATGTTTCGAATTATATGAAGGAAAAGATAATTTTGACACAATTTTTTTTAAATATTTTAGTTTTATGAACATTCTTTTTAAAAAGTTAGTATTGTCCGTCCATGGGGTTTATTAAATCAGCACATCATGACGAATGACTGTAATATTTTCGTCCAATTTACGAGGACCCAAAACACAGAACGTTTTCGCTATCCATTTACCCATTCATAAAACATCTACCAAAATGAAACCATCGCCATTAGGAGTCGGAACGAAGGGGACAAGGCCGAGCAATGTGATTGGCTCTACGGTGAATTTTCTATTCATGAGTTTCCTCAGTGACTATGGAAGATGAATGAGCAGTGTGAATGAACGAGAAATTGAATCTTGAAAAGAGCACAGTTCAATTCGCCCCCAATCTTAGACTGTAGAGACAATACATGGAACAGTCTCTACTACAGTGCCAGCTATTTCTCCTATGTCTTAACCTTAACTTATCATTATGATGGGGACAACAGAGTGCATCCGAACAATCAGGCAGTAGTAGCCTTTGCAGGAGCACCTAGAAATTAGGAGCTACACTAGATTTCCATTAGAAGACACCAGCAGCACTTTCTTCATACATACATAAAAAATTCTTTATGCACAGTAAGCAGTTAATATCCAAAAGAATGATTGGGTGCTCTATGTTGTGTAAAATGAAGAGGCAGAAGACACCAGTAGGGGGTGGTTCGAGGCAGTATAATATGGTGCAATACTCGGGTTAGTACCTGGCTGGTCTTAATATAAAGCTCAAGATATTATCGAGACTTATTCCCCAAGAAGCTCTTCACAGGGGGATGGAGGGGCGTGTGCTTGGAGACTGCATCTATTAAGAGCACAATAGAGCAAGAAAATGAGAGCTAAGGGGGACAAACGGCCGCGAGGGAAAATGTCTCAGATGTATTGCTCGCAATGGTCTGATCAATTGCTCGCTAAGTCCATAAAGTGTACGTTCAAGCACAGATCACATCTAGGGATAGGCCAATGCAGCCTTCTGAGCACTCCGACTAGTCAACGTCAACAATGGCAAGATGGAAAAGTTGGAGGGGCAGGGGCAGGAGGGGGAGGGGGGGTGTTGCTGAAGGGGATCAATGCCCCTCATTAGTACACTTTTATGTTTCAGGAATACATATGTTGCTTTCTTGGGCTCGTTCACTAATTTATTCTATATCAACCGACCTATTATCACTCACAGAACTAGCATGAATACATTCGTGTAGAATATTGCGTTTGTACGTGTGAATGTTAATTTAAATATCATTGTTGGCCTTTAATTTAATACAAAAAAAATCATTTAATATGTTCATTGGTATACAAGTAACAACGCACTTTTAATTATGCATTACTCGACGGATTTTGGGTTTGGGTGAGTCACCCCTCAACTCCTCCCTGGGAATCTCAGGATCTGTCCCTGTAAAAGTCAGGCTTGGCATGTATAATCTTGTTTCTATAGTACTAGAAGTATTCCAGTCAGCTTCAAACACACAACATCCATTCATCCCCGATATATCAGCATCGCAGGCAACACTTTAAACCCCATCCTCAGACCATCTGATAGGCCTTGTCTGCGAAGGGGCTGTGGTGATTATCTTGGTTCCAGTCTTGGTTTTATCGCTTCGGGTCGGCACTGATTGCGAGGATCGTGAAACACTGAATTCACCATTTGATCAAGATCCCCTTATCACGCTCCCATCATCCGGATATTAAAAAGGAGATGGACAAGGCTCTTTGAAACTCTTCCTCCGTATGCTAAAAACTATTCAGAGCGATGTTCATGACCTTCTAAATATAAAACCTCGATACTATAAAGGATCGATAGTGGGCGCAGAGGTTTTATACAAGATTCATGACTCAAGCATAGAACATATTGATAGAGATGTATGACCAACGCATTACCCAGCGTACCTTCAATGCTTCACACTCTTTACCCTGTTCACTTCAATGCAATCCTTTTTATAGACATGGAAGGGAGGCCAGCATGTAATAAATGTGTGTGGGATCAAGGTAAGGCATGTTTAGATCATGGTTGTGCAATACAAATGTCGGATCGGGCAGATCTCCCATTTCTTTCGAACTACTTTCCAATCTTTACAACAACAAACCGTAACGAAGACACACCAGGCTGAGATACGATTGCCTTACTTCTTATTCTACCATCCCCCATGTCTCTCCCACAGGTTAGGTGGATGTATATTTACAATAGAGAGGGGCCAGATGTACAGCACCAAAAACAAATCTTCTATTGAATTTGTTTTTGTGGCACATATATGATGAATAAGCTATGATTCTAAGGTGTAAGAATATGAAGTGTGGCATCAGACAGAGGCCGAGGATAATGATTCTGCGGTTTAAGCAGGGCAGTTTATTTGTGAACATTTATAATAATAGGTGTCATAGAATACCATAGTGCCCATGTCATTTCCGTCCTGAAGGCTCATCCTCCCGAACCTGAGAAGCTAATGTTTCATATTCAATTATGTTGAAATTCTCAAATTTTCCAAGTACAAAACTTTTATTTACTTTGAAATATGCTAAGAAAAGTTCATCTCTAGTAGTCCAATGAGAATGCTAGATATATTTGTTGCTGGTTATTTATTTGTTTTTATACTAAAACACCTATTTTTTTTCATATTTCTGTAAATATATCATATCTCGGGCCCTAAATATTATGGAAGACCATTTACTATGGAAGACCATTTACCCATCAACCGATGTCAAATGTCCGAATCGGATGCCGAAATCCGATGCCCGTACCGAACCGAACCGAACCCCGAACCCATACCGAACCCTATATGACAATACACCATTATAAAGCATAGCAAACAACTCTCACCGAAAAGAAACAATTCGGAAAAATTGTCTTTTTTTCGGCCTCATTTCGGCCTCGGTTCGGTAATCACCGACCTTTATAATTTGCCGAATTAGGGCCGAACCGAACCGAGCCGAACCGATATTTAATAAGTTCGGGAGAAATTCGGTAAAATCTCTCTTTTATTCGGCCGAATTCGGCCGAATTTCATCTGAATTCGGACTAACTTCGGACTAAATTCGGACTTCACATATTGGGCCACTGTGTCGCCATTTCCCAACGGATTGGAATACTTTAAAAAGCTCTGTAATGCTGACATGTTCCCGGTTCGTTTGGTATACAATACAAGTTCATAGCCTTAATTAACTTGCCTGTACAGGCGTTAATTACTAATTTAATATATATTTTCATATTGTAAAATATTCACCTTATATAATCCTTACTAGCAACGATTGCCAAATGAGGTACAGATAATGATTCATTAATTATATGATTTTAGGACAGTCAAATAGATATCTTCAGGTATTTAATACATTTTAAATTTTGGAAAAAGCTCAAATAGTTTTCGAGTAATGAGCATAAGTATTACGACATAATTTTAGACATTATTTAGCTACTGCCATTAGCATTACCATTACTGAATGGTTATTTTGCTGTAACTTTTCTTCTAGTTGGAATATTTTCACAAACTAAAGAGTGTTTTGACCCTTATATAAAGACTTATCAGGTACACACATAATTATAAATATTACCATTGACTATAATTTTAGACATTATTTAGGCAGATTAGTTATACCTGAGTATAATGAGTAATGAGCGGCACTATGTGTAGAAAGACAGAGAGAGAGAGAGAGAGAGAGAGGAAAACAGAGACTTGTTATGTATATATGTGTTATGTATACTGTATGTTATGTATACTGTATATTATGTATACTATATGTTAGTTATATATGGTATGCGGTATATATACAAGTATGTATGGATGATATATTGTATGTATATTATGGTGTATGTGGCCAATTCCACCAGTTTGACAACATTTGGTCTCCTACTGTCATAATCATTTTATATCATTTTCTGAGTCAGGTGTGTATGTCAGGTATGTATGTATGTATGTATGTATGTATATGTATGTTATATAAGCTTAAAAGATTGCCGAATGCCGAGTTTTCCTAATTTCGGCCGAGTTTCGGTCAAAACTCGGCCGGGATTCGGCCGAGTTTTGGCCGAATTGATCCAATTCGGGATAACCGAAGTTCGGTATATGGGTAAATGGTCTTCCATAATTTACCCATATACCGAACTTCGGTTATCCGAAATGGATCAATTCGGCCAAAACTCGGCCGAAATTCGGAAAACTCGGCATTCGGCAATCTTTTATGCTTATATAACATACATAATACATCAAATATATGATTCCTAAAATTAATTAAGATTACATGGAAATGTTTGTTTATTTATCCATATGTGCCAAGAGTTTCATGAAGAATAATCCACGAAAAGATTTTGCACTAAAATCTGAAATTAAATACTTAGAGGATGAAAGAAATGTATAACCTTTTATGGCCGTCACCGTCCGTGGCGCTGATAATAGGGTGTAATCCATTAAAAAATCATGCAAAAAATGATTTTTATGTGCTTGATGAAAGGTGGACACATGGGTGTATTGAAACAGGAAGAAAAAAATTGACCAATATCTTCAATTATTCTACAGATCTAGGTTTCCAAAGTGGGGAAGTATTTTGTCCATCACCCCCATCACCGTCCATGATGGTAATTCTTCATTGATTTTCATAATGATCCTATTAGTGTAGGCTCGTTTCCCATATACCATTTGAAAGGGCTTGTTTTCCTCTTTAGAATCATACGAAATGATAATCATTTTTATATTTTTATAAATGAATGAAATGACAACAAATATTTCGGTGACCATCACCGTCCGTGACGCAATATATTTGAGCCGGGAACATGTCAGCATTACAGAGCTTTTTAAAGTATTCCAATCCGTTGGGAAATGGCGACACAGTGGCCCAATATGTGACGTCCGAATTTAGTCCGAAGTTAGTCCGAATTTGGACGAAATTCGGCCGAATTCGGCCGAAATAAAAGAGAGTTTTACCGAATTTCTCCCGAATTTATTAAATATCGGTTCGGCTCGGTTCGGCTCGGCCCTAATTCGGCAAATTATAAAGGTCGGAACTTCCCGAATTTCGGCCGAACTTCGGCCGACATCCAACCTCCGACATCCGAGTTAACTGACATCGGCCAGAGGATTTCGGTATGAAATAGTATGGGGAAGTTAAGTTTGGGGTTCGGTATCGGTTCGGAATTCGGTTCGGAGCGGTTCGGTACGGTCTCGGGCATCGGATTTCGGCATCCGATTCGGATATTTGACATCGGTTGATGGGTAAAAGGTCTTCCATAAAATATGGTGTATTCTTGAATCGGATAAAGGAGATGGATTTTTTGACATCCATAATCCAATATTAATCTTTCATTTTATTCGCTAGTATAATCATTTTTTGCACAATGTTTACCGTTCCTATAAACTTGTACAATAACTGCTTTGGTACATCCTAGAACTCTATCTTCGTATTATGTTAGAGCACTGTCTGGAAGAAGATCGAATCACCTTATTTCATAAGAAAGAAGTTAATAATCAATCAGGGAGGTAAATGTAAAATTAATTTTAAATGCTCACGCTGTGAGAATTGATTAGCCATTACAGTAAACTTGCATCGGCAGCACTTTTCTTAAGATACGCAGGTGGACTTAGGAGACCAACAATAATTTGATGCGATAAAAATATGCACATGATATATGGCAGCTCTCGTCTCAGCCTCCTGCACATTAAAGTTATGGCAACCAAACACAATGATGTGTACACAGGCTCCGGCGGAACATGGAAGAATAGGACCATGATCAAACACTGGATCCCACCATGAGAGTTTACACAAATCATTATTAATGATCACTCTTCACCTATGTGCATATAATGGGATGCTAAAGGTTTCCATTACACAGCTTCACCACTCTCGCTGACCCGTAGCTTGTGACGGTGAAGGTACTATAGGACTAGTTTTTCCAAGCTTGATCAATGCACCGGTTCAGATAAATAACCTTACATCACAATATTTAGATTAATGAACATCTTTTGTTTGACTTCCTCGTCACCAAACAACAATAAAGGTGATGACCTTGAGTTTTCAGGCGGTTTGCCATGTACTAGTACATCTAGGGTCATTTGAGAATACGATATTTCTGCTAGAAAATGCAATATTTAAGCTGTGTGTGAGTCACACCTAACAGGATCAATTCTGTACTTGTTGAGCAACAAAGATCAATGGCGAGTCGCCGAGTTTGGGAAGTTAAAAAAATAAAAGGGAAGCAAATAATGCGCATGAAATAATCCTAAATAATGGTCACAGCCCGCGAGGCGAAATACCACCAGCAATAAACATTGGTATCAACGAAAATGGGATCGTTGAATGCAAATGTCCTTTTCCTCCTGTCCTGTCCTTTAAGCATAGAGCTTCTCTGTGATTTCAGTTTGTGAGTCACCAGCTCTGCTATGACGGTACGGGAATAAGTTAGTGCGATTGACTCATGATTGGTCAATCGTGCAGCTTCATAGCAGCAAAGATTACTACAGAAATTTAATGTGCATATTTTCTTAATTACAGCAATACTGAATAGTGATTTATTTTGGTTATAATTGTACTTTATCCCATTAAAGATTGTTTAAACACACAGGATTTTCTAAATCAAAGAGGGCTTAAAGTGAAGCACAAATCACATATTGTCTATGGCCTTTCCACTCCTGTGTTTGAGAGGTGAACAAAAGAACCAAAAGTTTTCGGACTGTGCATGATAATATCTTTCCTCAACAATAAATGATTTGGAGTCAAAATGTTTTTGGCAATAGTTACTAAAATTCAATCTTATTACTCAATTTACTGAGACCAAATACGACACCTGTGAATAATCCGAATTATGCTGCAACCATAGAGTTAAATGGTCCTTTCGACTCTAAAAACAGTAATGCGAAGATGAAAACCCAAAATACTGGAACTGGATTGGATCCAACAACGAAATGGGCCCTATTCGGGTTGGTTTGGTAAATAGGCAGGGGTTATTTGAAAGGCACCTTCAAGCAAAAGAACCCCGATAGAGGGCAAATGACGATGTAGCCCTTGAGCCGTGGGATGGCCAGATCTGATGTGGCCAGTGATCACACAGACGCTCGGTGCCCATTTTGTACATTATGTTTGTGTCACTGGGCACGCCATGCGCACATCAACCCTGTGTTTACGTCACTGCGTCAGCTCGTGATCAAGCTGAGAGAGCTATATGTGTATTATACCTCCCCGTCGTCCTCACACTCCGGGAGCCAGCCATGCGTAGAACCATCACAAATAAATACCCAACATGCTAAACACCCACCCACCTGCCCCCCTCCCCCCACTCAATACACAAACTTCACAACTACACCTTGCCAACTACGCACGTCATCCATACATCATCATACATGGATGGCCCTCCATAGATAGATCTACGGTAACTACTGGGTTTTGGTTGAGTGGATTGTGAAGGACACTGCTGGGACAGAGGACAACCCAGACTGGGGAGTTTGGCCAATTATAAGACCATTTAGGGATGAACCCATTCACGCGGCTTCGTGTTATCCTCTCCAAAATGTGGGGTAAATAATTTTGGGTTATTGAATGGTTAGAGGGGGAGAGAGAGCTAGAGAGAGAAATGGTGGAAATGAGTGGAAGGGGAAGAGCATATATATATGGACAAAACCGTTAAACTCGGTGTATTTGTGAGTGGGGAGGCTATACATCAATTCTTAATTCAGTAGTTTAATTTCGTACTTGCTTCTATGATACTACCAAGGTAAGTTACTAATAATGATTAGAATATTATGTTTCGACCTTTTAGGAAAGATGTAGCTGAAATTTAATCAAAGCAGCGAGCAAGGATCTTTCTATCGATTCGAATTTTCAATGACATGTTTACTTAAATTATGGAAGGAATAAACACTAAGTAAATCCAAGGTTATAAAGAATAACATTTGACGGGCAAAATATACTTTATATTAGAATTCCCCATTTTTGTTCTCATTGTGCCCTTGGCCATTGTTTTGATCCTCAGCCCCTGGCCTCAGTCGAATCAAAGCAAAAGCCTCAGGTGTAAGGAAATGTCGCCGTCTAATTCTACAATAGAAAAGTATATGGATATATGGAATATGAAATGTATATGATTCCCCATTGGGGTAAGGTAAGGACACATGTAACTGTACTTAAAATTCTTTGGTATAGATCCAATACATTAAGGCAGAGGTCAGGAATTTATATCTGAGATCCCAAGGTTATTATTTTGCCTTCCGGATGCCACCCAAATAAGCGTACAAAAGATGATAGATAGACATCCCAATTTCATGTCCCAATTTCCCTACCAAAAATAGTCGGAAAGCTTTAAACCATAACTTTCACTAGAAAACGGCCCTCGTGTTTTACGAGCAATACTTGTCAATATCCCTAGCATACTTTTTGAGAGCATGGCAAGCTATGCGAATCCAATTTGATTAAATGGATCGCGAAGGTTGTTTCTGCTCGAGTGCAGATATGCCAGGCATATTGTGGGAGGCATATTACATCTCGCCTTATATGCATCTGCAATTTACCTATACCGAGGAAACTGTGTCAACGACGACGATTTTATTCATTCTACATGCCATAGGGGCATCATTTCACTTCGTATCAGTCGTAAATTGCTTTGGATTATATCAAGCAGACCCCCAGTTTGAAACATGAAAACGAATAAGAGAGGGTTACAAAGCATGATATAAATTTATCTAAAAGTATACGATGGCTCCTGTATCTTCTTGAAATAAACAGGACATACAAGTGAAACTGCCTTTGTGAGGCGTATCCGTTTCAAGGCATTTACTTTGCCATCAACTACAAGTGCACCGCATTACTTTACATCATCGATTTCAGAATAGCAGGACCTCCAGTACAGGGAGCATTCTACTTAGGCGTTAAATAATTAAGCTTATTCCCATCAAGTTGCAAATTTGTATCTAAGCTCAGAATCTAAAGTTGGACCACAGTGGGAGAAAGCTGGCCCAGAGACATAATATGCCACCAGTCAAAAGTCGATCAATATTTGATGGAATTTTTAGTCCCCAAGAAACTGGTTTCTATTTCAAGCGAGGGATAAATTAGATGGCGTATCTTGCCTTTTTCCCTGGAGGCATGCCTCCGTCCAATAGCATTCAAGTCCCTCGACCCCCGCTTGCCAGCCCTTGATTGGAATCAACGAGAGTCCCAATGTATGCTCGTTGTTGGAATCGAGGATTTGTGGACAAATGCAAGATTGGCTTCATAGCCAGATTTCCATGTTCATACCACTATACACAGGTGTCTCAGCAACAGCAACAGTATCAGTATAAATGCATGGCGATATATGTGCCCTAGCAAGATCGATCATAAATGTTTTAATGTCCTTTCTTCAAAGGAGATGAAATTAGAAATCAAGACAGGTACCTAAAGCATATCGACCAAATATTAGATCAAAGTTTTGGTATGTTCAAGAGAAAGTGCTGACTTAGACCTCATTAATTCTATTTAGGGAAAGTGATATTCTGCTACGTCTCATTCTTAAGAGCTAATATCATCCAGTCCTTCATGCCAACCTCTTGCTCCTCCTTCCCTTTCATACTGTCCCTGCGATGAAAGGACTTGTGTCGCAGCCTCCCTAAATAAGGCACAAAGGAATATTACACAACTGCGGTAACTCATTAAAAGTACTATTGGGGAACTTCAGAGGAGAGGTTGCAGTCTCTGGACTGGAGTTGCGACCCACCCCATTGTGAGGGTTGAGCAAGGGGGACGATGGGGGACGAGGGGGGAAGGATGGGAAGGACGATCAGCAACATGGACAAGGTCATCCAGGTCGTACATGCAGGTTCATTCAGTGGTAGTAAATAAGGTAAAGTGTAATGTAACAGCCTTGTTTGGCGAGAGCACAGACACGTTCTTCTTGGGAATAACAAACAGAAAGTATTACACCTCAACAGTACTTTCATATGGCTCAGAACTACCTTCATTATAAATATTTACCATCGTTTCGGTAATACTATGTCATAGTATGCTGGCAATGGCCAATGCGTTAATGCATTACCTTCTACCTCAGATGTAGAACATTCACGAACGTATACAATAGAGAGAAGTGGGGCAATTGAGCAGGACTTCAAAATAACTGAGATTACAAAGCAAGCTTTTGGGCACACTTTCTTTCTGTGATCCAAAGACTCATGTGACTCTTAGGAAAACAGGAAAATGCCTCTTGAGTAGCAATGCATGAAGCGCAACAACAAAAACAAGGAGGAGCTATTGGCATATTGGATGATTGTCATTTCAAAGTAAAGGCCACATCTTATGTAACTAGGTATTTTATGAGTAAACGTGACATGGAGATATTGGAAATGTCAAGAGGGTGAAAGTTATAAAGTTTGTTCGCTCTCTGGTATTGACTCTCTCGTTCCACGACGCCAAGCCCAGCCCTTGGGGACCCGACAGGTCCGTTGGTTAAATATTTTGAAAGGAAACAGTATATCACGAATCCTTGGTGCCGAGCTGTAGACAAACTTTGATATGTATCTGTCAGTAGATCGTACTCTTATCATGGATTGGTAAAGGGAAGGAAGGATGTGAGATGTAGGGAAATAGGACATAGAGGGTGAAGAACTGAAGGTAATAATGGTCTGTAATAATGTTTATCTAATATATATACGGTATGTAAAAAACAAAGACACATCTGAAGAAACTATCTGGTTTTTCATTGGTGGCAGTCTAAGCAAAGTAATGGTGGAAGAAAAAGGAGGAGAGCGACCCAGAAAAGCTAGGAATCGTTGAAGGAAAAATGAGCGAATGGTACGAGGTGAAATAGAGATCGCAAAAACCCATTCATACAGTCAGCACACAGGATATTATATGGGTTGGATGACTGAAGAAAACATAAAAGCAGAGGGAAGTGGGTGAAGAGGTGAAGTGGTAAAATATGGAAAGCAAAACACAACAGTCAATATGATATTTCCAGATACACAATGAGAATAAACAGGCCTGGTATTGGTCACCGCCGCTGCGGGTGAAAATAAGGACATACAGTACCACGGCCAGCCAAGATACATTGCTAATAAAAGTCAGTATATAAGTATATGTAAGCACATTGGCTACCGATACGCTTATGACGTCTGAAGATAATCACATAACATTGATTTGGACAATGGTAAGGTTATACTTTCAATACAAGAAGATAAGTGTTCAGCAGGAGAAAGGGGTGTGTTGGTAGGGATGTGTGTCCTGACGGAGTGCAAGTAAGGTGGGAGGGTGGGGGTGTAGGGGGATCCTAGAGGAACTACCAGGGGTCCACGAAGATCTGGCAGACTCCATAGAGAGCATGGGATTTTGGCCTCAAGCCAGCCAGATGACCCTCTGAGATACCAGACTGTGTCAGCAAAACGTGGCTTGCCTTACATAAATTTCTAGGTCCCTTAAATAAATGAAGGCATCATCTTCAAACAAAGACACGTGAATGTGTATTGACCCCCCTCCCCCCATCTCATCCCTCCTAGTCGAGACCTTCTTAATGTCATAAAAACCGTACAAAAAGTATAGACAAAGATGGAGACATCTTCAGAACATAATCCATAGTCGATGGATACTGTCTGTCCCAGATTTCTCCAGTGCATTTCCATATATCAGCATAGAAATAAACGACCAAAAACATGGACGAATATTCAGACTAGATCGGGATAACTAGAAATTTAAAATCTAAAAAAGTTGGTGACTGAGTAGTCTGTGTTTCTTGTTAAAATATGTAGAAGTATAGCAATTTAAACGCCGAAGCTAGCGTACAGAGATGTACCCACCATATGCAAAGAAGTGGAATCTAGAATTATTTTAATTTAATTTAAACCTATTTTACCAGGACTAGATCACCTCAATGGTGGTCCTCCTCTAGTACACAGGGGGTGGGTGGAGGAGGTGAATCGACTGGTTTTTAGTCTTCGACCATTGTGTTCAATGCCTAATTAGATACTACCAGATCAATATATGAGCAATGAAATAAACTCCCCGAGTCGATTCCACTTCAGAAAATCCCATCAAAGCACAACAACAGCAAGGCTATAATGTTCCTATTTAAACAGTAGTTTCCTGAATCCAAAGGAGGATATCATAGAGGATGGACTGATGGACGGAGGCTGGGAAAGAACTGATACCATAGATCATAATCTGGTGTCTGACCACAATCATTAACCGCACCAACCGCTAGAGATAATGAAATCAGCTGATTATGGATCCGTGACGTGTCCTAGCCTAATAAACACGGCAGAAGAAACCCAAGGCGTGCAATATTAAAGGATGGGGAGGTCACTTGAGGGTTTGGAAGGTCATTTGAAAAACAGGCAAAATGTGCACATATATTACCGTTGGCCAGTAATTTTCGTTATTTCTATTACAATATATTTATTATTCAAGATATTTTTGATAGGTTAAGATAAATCATTCATAGAGGTATGAACCTAAGATGTAAAGAGTTAGTAGGCTGACCCCAGTACTCCCTTTTCTTACCGAGAGCCTGAAAGAATCGACCGAAGGCAAAACCTCTTGGAATCCTCATTGATCTTGTCGTGATAGTTGATTTAATTTAAAACTTTGCCCCGAGAAAGATTATTCTCATTTCCTTCTACTCACGCTTTTCCTATTTGGGCCATTAGAGCAAAATAAGTTGTGGGAAAGTTTTTCACGATTTTTGGCAGTTTCCTTTGCCTGGATAACGAGTACACTTTTTGAGATCATTCCCCGAATTTTATAAGCGGGGCACGACCTGTGTGTTGCATCAACGCAACTTTATTTGCACGTAGACAATAAGAAATGTCCTTGTTGGCAGTGGGATTCATGCAACTCTATAGATAATAATGGGACCATCTCGTGTAACAAATATCATGGAATGCAAATACTAATTTAGCATTTATCGAGCATTTCTTGCGCACATCAATGAATCGAATGAGCCATTACATGATATAAAACATATAGAATGAAGCATTATATTTATATTTTATAGTGCTTACCCTAAGGTCACGGATGTCTAGTTAAATAGTAGGTAGATTACACGATTAAACAGCATAAAACTGGTTATTTAAATAACGAGCGAACAAATAGTTCTGGCTGTCCCTCCCGTTATTATAGAGATCCTAGGTCCGACTATCAACGATAGGTTTTAGCTCACAATGCTTAAGCTGCATGATTTAATGCCGTAACGAGAGAGAGGATAACTACCAGGTTTATCAACCTAATCGACTGCAATATCTGAGGGAGTCGACATTGTCTGCCTTATAAAAGCAGGTATTGACTGAGCAGTCGGATTAGTTGGCTCTGTTTCGGGAGGTGCCGATGTCGGACAATTAGATCAAATCATTCTGAAGAAGATCCAAAACCCACGATCAATGAACGCTGGAACATAATCAGGTCTGCAGCGTCCCTCAAGCGTGACGGCACGAGGCAATTATTTATAGAGCCACTGGGGTGCTTGGAGATTTACGTGGGTGGGACTGAAAGGGTTTAAACGACAATACCCTCTTTCCCTTCACATCAGCGTGGGAAAATCCAATCATCCAAGTCTATGACCACTTGTGCAATGGGCTCTAATCTCCACCAGCTTGGGGGGAACCCAAAAATTTGCTTTCCCAGTCTCTGATCATGGAAATGAGAAAATTTAAACATCGAGAAAATAATAGGAGCATGCTGCTTACGCAAGTAGATTTGCCTTGATCATTTAAATGATCATACTTAGCTTGTATGAATAAAAATATAATATTCATGCCTAGACCAAACATGTAATTTCCCTCAATGAAGGAGCACAGGAACTGATTCCCTCGAGTCGTTATATTTATAGACACACACCCCTCAGTTCCATCAGAAGCACTGACACCCCTGGGTAATCTGGTAAACCGGGACTCTGGATCTCTCTCCACCCCTCCCCCAACCACCCAGATGAGCTGTCATTAGACAGAAGCTCGGCCCGAGTAAAACATACAAAAACACACATCAGTATCGATCTCCGATATCGGACTAACCCCAGCTGGGAATACTACCTACCCGCTTGCACACATGGATGAAAGGTAACTGATGGAGAGAACATATAAGTTCTATAAAGTGTCCACACAAACAGTCCAAAAAATCTCTATCCAGTCTAGGCTCAGAGCCGACAGAAATCCCTTCAAACTCAGGAAAAGCCATAGGATATCTCTCACTCCTGGCCACAAACTGCCATTAAAATCCCATAAAGACAGTATTCCAGGGCCAGAAAATACATTAGAGCAGGAGGTGTCCACTCACTGATATACCTATCTTATCTGATCTGCTGGGCTATGAACCCAGCTTTTAACAAAAAAAAATGAAAAACAAGAATCCCTGATTCACGAGTGCAATTAGATCTGGTAAGCCACGTGCGAGAAAGTTCATTTCGAAACAGGTCCAATATCAATTAGGTTACGGGGCGCGAATTAGACGTTGCTAATACATTATTTCCACTGTCTTGAACTGCACTAAGTTAAACTCGTAAGATCTAATTACGAATTACACAGGATTTCACGGTCAAAGTCTAGGTCATGGATTATAAAATTACCATTAGTATTGAGCCCATGCATTAGGGTTCATTAAGTAGAAATAATTAGGAAACATTAAAGAAAATAAAGGTGGTACAATGACACACTATTAGCTCACCAGAACTAGTTAAAAACTTCCCCCTAGACATCAGATTACTGGACAAACATAAAGGTACGTGAATGAACTCAGATCTCAAACTAAGGTAAAATTAAGTACTCAGGTATAGAAGGGTCATAGTTCCACCGAGATTGATCACGTCGTTCTAGGATTCTGAGGAAGCAATACTTTTCCCCATGTATAGTCAAGCCAAAAATAATAATGGAATATTAAAGCAGTCAAAGAAGAGGCATTATTCACAGCACAGAAATGAGCACAACTACTATGTCGAATGATATATCCAGAAAATCTTCATTATCATAAATTTTGAAAAGGTTAGACGATCTGATGAACGTATTACCAGTTGGCCAGAAATATCTCTAACTTCAAAATTTAACATTAATATTTTGAAAATAGCAAATATGATTAGTTAATCATGTGAAGAAATACACATTAAGAAATATATATTGGTATAAATGGTGTCTGTGTAGAGTACAACTGATCTGGATCACGCAAGTTGTAGATCTATATCAATCAATGACAAAGCACTGGGAATTGAGTGCGAACATTTTCTTTTTGTTTTGTAATGAATTCAACTCGGAAATGCCAAGAAAGACGTCAGTCAGCGTCCTTTATTCCAGTCTACTTATAAATGCATGATTCTTAGCATAGTAAATTATTCCATGATCGACACCTGAGAGCATACCAAAGATAGAAATGAGTTGACTAATGTGTAATTAGTGGTATCCATACGTTTTGACAGGGACACTAGCCTGTAGAGTGCATTGAGCATTTAAAGTCATCATGCAAACACGAATCCACAGTAAAGGGCAAGCCAATAACATGTGCTACAGTCATATATTATACATTTATAACACGCAAATATCGGACGGTTTGGAACACGAAGTGTAAAGTCTATTGCAAGGAGGCACTGTGCACCGCATTGAAAACGGATCAATATGTGCTATTCGTACACCAAGTACTTTATAATCGTAACAACTGGATGGAATTCAAGCCTTTATGATTAACACTACTTTAGTTTATTAAGAATGACCCAGGGACTGAGTAGGCCACGGTAGAAGTTCTCTTGAAGCCAAGACAAAACTCGACAGTCCAAATACAAATCAGAACTTTGCAGCATGGGATCTTTGCAGCGCGTCTCATTATTTAGAGACTTCTAATGTCCAGGGGAAAGCAATGTGTTCATTTATTTTATTCACATATTTGTACATAACTATAGTATTCAAAATTCGCAAGTTGCAAGCCATCTCATTTCCAGTTTCGCTTTAAGTCTTTTCAGTACGTTAAGTAGCTGTGTCTGCAGTTGGATATAATCAATAAATCACACACATGTGATGTGATATTTAACTGGAACAGCATCCAGAAAGAAACCAGATGATAAAAGGACAGGCAGGGAAACAGACAAAGACACAGGCAGAGAGACTGAATCGGACTGAAAGACGATATATGGTAGGTATGTGAGTAATTGAGATGAGGGAAAGAACGCAGTATACATTAGCAGGTTGGTAAGTAAGGCAATACTGATATTTGAGACAGTTCTTCTGCATGGACAACCACCGATTTAATGCTATGTTACCTGGTTACTATAGCCTGGCTCCAATAAGGCCCTCAGCTATTAGATAACCAGGTGAAAGGTGTGTCCTACTTGCAAGACTTCTTAGGAAAAGAGAAGCGCCTCGGTGAATAGGTCATCTCTCTAGCCTATTGGTTAAACTCCAAGAAGAAAACACCAATGCAAGCACCCCTAGATCAGAATATACTGCAAACAGGAAATGTTTATCAAATCCATATAACAACACCTCGTCTATTATATCCAAACATAGGCGAGCTCAAAACAAAGCAAATACATGAATAGAACAAAAAGAGGAAGTAGAAACTGCCTAAATGTTAATAATTTATTATGGGAGTTTGCCCAGACTGATGTTTATGCATTAAACATTTATATGCAAGTTGTAAGCAGGTGCAAGATATCGACCAGTTCATTAATTAAAGAACGAGGATGGATAACGCTCTAATCAGATTGAAATCATGCACAAAGGGAATCGATCGGCGACGTTAATTAGCTGGTATAAACTTCAAACTAAAAGGCCAAGTGAAGGAATTAATCCTCCCACCAAGAACATTGAAACATGCATTGAAACTTGTGACAGTGGTGTCCAATAAAAAGAGGAGATCAAACTCGGGAATTTCCTGATTGCATTATCATGATGAATTGTATCATCAATATTCCACTAACCAGATGATTATTTTGATGACTTGGCTTATCTATCGTGCCAATGGACGTGAACACTAATATACTAATTGTGTAGATTTACATAATGGTTTCTTTCTGGCCATTTCAGATAATGTTCCTCCATTGTTCCTCCATTGTGCATCCTTTCTTTTCACTATGATTCATGACTATAGAGTCCATTCTCATCTTGAGAAAAGGCACCAAATCCGTTGCTTTCTAAAAAATAAAATAAAACATAATCCCATCTTGTTTCCCAAGTTTGGGAGTAGTGTGTGGATATATGACATGCTGTAATGGTATGTAAGGACCAAGCCCATGTACGTATAATGATGACAGTAAACCTGGCCACCAAACATCATGCATATTATATGATCTTCTTAGTTTCTCTTTACAGGGAGCACACACTCTCAATAAATACATGCTATTTTCCCCTTCTTTGTGACCATAAGGTCATTCTTCACCTCACCCAGAATATTATCCACCATACAGTCCCGGTTCACAACTCGTGGTTATGAAACGCTACAGTTAGTGGCCCTCCGTATAGCTCTGTTTATAGTCTAGTGTACAGGATCTTGGCGAGATGTTTTCTATTTTTGCGTTGTTAATGACAGTATCTTCACATCGTGAAACAAGAAGAACGAAGACAAATATACATGGAAGGGTAGTTACGAAATAGGTATTCGTTCAGCAAGTCTTGATACTATCTTCTCGAAAATGTTGACTTTGAGTTGAGGACATATGGTCAACTTAACCTGACTTCTAATCGCTCTAATTCAACAACATAAGAACCACAGAATCATACATATATATATATATATATTACCTCAGGGCATTATCTTCGATGAGAACCTGTAATGGTCCTGACAAAGTCAAGGGGCAACCCATCAATCAACAATAAATTCACTGTAGTTAACGTCCCTAGCGGATCTATTCTTGTTCACAAGTCCTTTTTCTTTATATATGGGTGCCTGAGTGTAAACCCTATTATATGAGTGAATACCAGAGGATTTATATGGACAGTGAACCATGCGTGTTGCGGGGGGTGTTGGGCGTGACAAACATACCAAACCCCTATATATAGCTATCTTGGGTATAGGGTGTTGGGGGGGGGGGGGGGGGGGTTCATTCCCAGGCCTTCCAGTCAATACACACCTCAGTTATGAAACGTGCATAACACAACAAACAGTTTCTGCTCTGTTCAGTTCCGATACAAAAAGGCCAAGAGTAAAATGTCATTTATTATTATCATCAATGATAACGTTATTTCACAAAGTCAATCATGTATGTGCGATAGAAGAGTTAACCTATGCTCCTACGCAGGTGTTCTGCTCATTACCGTTAACAACATCACCCTTGAAAAATACAATACTCGCATGAATTCAAAGTAAAATATTTGCTTGGCTTGTCATCCTAACAGTACACATGTATGTAGCCTTTGTAATTAACCAATATCTCCCGGTCCAAGGGCCTTGCAAGGTCCAAGGAGGATGTGTACATAATTCTCATGACAAGGCCTGACTCAAACTTTGGTATTTGTAATCATAGATCATGGAGTTCTCCCTCCACGATCTATGTTGTAATATTATGATTCGTCATTTGTGAGCATTTTACTTATTTCTTTCAACAGAACAGCATGACAAGCTACACAAACATATCGAGCTTAACACTTAAGTTATGTCAATGAGAGGAGGAGGAGAAAACATTAGCTTGACCTGGAAAGAAATAGGTGCGACCAACCTGGAGGTTATAACATTATACAACAAACAGGCCAACAAGCCATAATAGTTTACAGGCATGCGGAGCGGATCTTTCAATTTGTGGTGGGGTTGTTGATAGAAACAAACCACACTGTTACATCAACAGCGGTTAACAGGAGTCTTGAAATAGTGCAATAACCTCATACGGTTTGTAATTCTATAGGCTCAACCCTCAAGTGGTCAATTCTCCATGAACATCGGATTAAATGTGACCTGAGAATAAAAGATATATATACAAATAAGTCCTTAGGATAAAAGGTGTAGACAAATAAGTAAAAATATCAGAGCAATTCAGTAGAATTGGGGAAAACCACCAACCGGAACGACCATGATTATTGGATATTTTGGGGTAAAATTCTTCCAATTTCTTCAGTATACGGCGGTTCCTGGTATGTCATAAAATCATATCATTTTGTGGGCACTTTTTGTTTCCGCTTTTCTGACACAAAGAACATATTTGCTCAGTTGGCATGGAACTGAGCCAGCTGTCCCCCACTCGGTTGGCAGCCTTTTCATTGACAGTCCCACTTCATATATAATAGCATACTTCTAACCATATTCAGTGCGAAAAGAAGCGCAGTAAATATAGCTTCTGTCATGTATTGACGGCTGTGGAAAGATCTTACGGAAATGTTGTGTAAGAGAAAGTGTGGGGACGGCAGTGATTTCTAACCCCACCAATATACTTTACATACGTGATATCAGAAATCGGAATAGCCAGTAACAGTCGGTGTTCTCATTTTTATTATTAACACAATAAAAATCTCTCTAAGGCTAAACGCCAGAATAAATATGGATTCGCGGAACATTTGACATCGAAGCTCAAGGTGATATTTAGATTTGTCTCGTGAGCTGGACATAAACTGATGAGCTTATATAATCTGCAGATAGCATACTAATCCCGTCTAAGTAAGTGGACCTCATCCTCAGACTTAGAACTATGGACCAACAAACATCACTGTTATCTCACAAAGGTCTGCTAGTGTAACTAGACATTACACACCTTATTTATCTTTATATCACGTCTATATTAAGATATATACGTATTGGTGAATGCATGGTTATCTCTGAAATACTTTCTCTTGTACATCCTGAAATTTAAGTGGAACTACGTCATGCGAATGAATCTTGCATTCCTGACTTCTTATCGGGAAAATGATAAGCGATTGTATCAATTTATCTTGGGAGGCATTTCTCTTTCATCGAGTCAAGCTTTTCTTACAAACTGAAAGCAACAGATCAATTTTCCCGCGGACAATTAGTATTGAAAAGGTCCTATTCGCACAGACTGATTCATTACTACGCGAAATGTGCAGCATACCACCATCATTATTGTGCTCCATCCGAAAGGTCCATAAGAACTAGGAGAAGACAGGTCTACCACAGAGGATTGTTACAGAAGATTTATTGATCCAAGCTACTGTAAAGAGCAGTAAAACAAAAATCGTTCCACACTCGATTAAGGAGATCTGCCTGAATTTTAAATGTGCATTAATTAGACCAAATTACGTGTCCTCATATATTTCTACACTGCGCAGCTGATAGCTGATTAACCTTTAATTAGCAATGTTCTTGGGATTGCTATGCCGGATCCTCATATCCATACATAGCATGAATTGCCATTAATTAGGTCTATTTGTGGAGCAACGCCCACATAGCTAATTTTATTCCAAGATAAAATGAACAATTTCCTATTTAAATATGAGCATGTGCTATCTCATTTACTTTTCTCCTCTGCCTATTGGTATCCTCTATTATAATCGGGAGGTTATGAGAGACATACATGTATTACTTTAGTCTAGGGTCAGAGTTGAGAGAGTCCCTCCAAACTGCCTCTCGTTGCAAACAGCAAAATGTCATTAACATTCCATTAGGACGCCTACTCTAGGGCGAGGAAAGTCATTAGCGCAGTAGGCGTCCAATCACTGACACACCATTCTTATTTGATACGAGAGGGGCTATAAGCCTAAACTGTTTAAAAGTTTGAACTGTTTAAAAGAAGAAAAGATGCACAGCTTCAATGGGCATCAGTCAGACATATAGAAGTCCCTGTTTAACCCAACATGGTAGGCCTGAACTGATGTGACATTCAGCTCTAGGGTGCAAGAGGTTTATTCGGTGCGCCAAAGGGTGACAAGTGTAAGGTCATCATCACCAACCCGCACCATGGAACGAACTCCTGGGGTCAGAGCACCGCAGTACCAGATGGTAACTGGGTATAATACACGAGCAGAGAGAGGATATGTCAAAAGGAAAAAGAGGATTATTCACGTCTCAGTAATCATGTATTTCCTTGAGGACATGAAAGAGTTAACAACCAATTTCTATGGATATCATGCTGAGGAGAGCTCAATGAAATGAATAACTTTAATTCTCCAGGTGCTGCCTGGAGGCATTCTTTTAATTTTTCCGAGAAATTTCATTTCACTCTTCATGTTTACTTCAGAACATACTGACAATTACTCCAGTACTATAGCTCTTACAAAGAATCTTCTATAATTTGATAAAGATGATTTGAGGAAATAATAAAAAGATTTCCCTAAAACGACTGGCCTGAGCGGCCAGTCGTTTTAGGGAAATCTCTAAATACTTAATGATTTTCTGCTAACTCGACTTTGAAGTCTGGAAGGAGGAAACGCTAGAGTGCAATGGACAATGCGATAAATTATTCAGCATTTTCCATCCTGCGTTTTATATATAAAATAAATCATGGTAGAGAAAAGGCACACCCATAGATGTATTCCCCATCTAGTCTTAGTCTAGTCTAATAAAGATCCAATTTAATTGGGATTACGCCTCCTGTTACAATAACATTCAACATTAAGGTCATGTAAAGGATAATATGGGTAACTGGACAAAAATAATAGTAAAAAACATCATTTATATGGATCATCGGTTGTGTACCTATGTTTCAAGCACATCAAATCAAGTGAACAAGGGGCTTCCATAATGAAGTGGTCCCATGAAAAAAAAATCTCCTCACGTTCCACCGCGTTTACGAATGACTTCCCAATAGTCTCAGTGTGCGACAAAAAGAAAATTCAATTATAAAAAAGTGAGTTCAAACTTACTCGTTGATGTGCGTGTCGTCGTTGTATGCGGCTACCCAATAGAGCAACCAAGTGAGCATGAAGAGGAGAAGAAGGATGAGCAGACAGAACCAGCCGACGTCCCACTGCAGAGGCAAGCAAAGATTATTGATTACATTATTGGAAACCAACTGGGTATGCGCACAGCCTTTAGCCACGCCAATAAAGGCATCAGTACTTTGTCAGCAAATCGAGGGAAGAATATCAAATATGTTCTCGTTCTCGAATTAAGATGTATATTTGAATTCATTGGGCAGAAATGAAGCGGCCCATGAGAGCATTAATGTAGTTGTCCTTTGATGTTAAAAAAACGAGAAAAAACAACAACATAATTTTAGTTAAAAAAAATAACATAACCGCAGGTTAATCAAACCAGGGCGGTATATAGGGTTACATACAAACAACATTAAATAATTTTCTTTCGAAGTAAACAATATTTACCATAAATAACCCATCTTATTATATATGAATCAGTTAATTAACTATCTAGTTGGTGTCACTCACTTTCAACATCACACAAGTTGCAAGCATTCATGCTTTTTCAACCAACTCGTTTAATAGTTAACCTGTTTCTATAAAATCTTGAAAGAAAATGAGACAAATAACAAAAAGGTCTCAACGAAAATTAAGGAAATAAAAAAGAGGATTCCTTGAGCAAAGAAACTGATGGTCACATTAATTAATAAAAATCAGTTTGGTAAAAAGAGGCCTATTGAGTTTAAAAGGAACATGAATCCATCAGTAATCCACCCATTACATTTATATATTGAATAATTTTTTAAAAATGAAACTTACAAGACTTGTGCTGTCCCTGGACTGTTGGTACCGATGCCACCGACAACCGTAAATCCCTGTCATGCATGTTTTACCGTAATATCTCTTATATTGCTGCAGTCGCTTGTGGGAAACCATACTGCTTTCACCCAGATTTATCGATGTATATTTCATATAGGTATGTTTCAATAGATTCAGCTCATTCCTATGATAGTAAATCCTTCAACCCATGGTAAAATCTGCAAATAAAATGAAAGACATACAGGTCAGTTCACAAGTTAAACATTCTTTTGGTCTTCAATTTGTAGGCAAATAGCTATCTATAACGTATCAATGTTATATGAAACTAGATTAGTTCATAAGTGATATTTATCCAAAACGTCAATCTTCAGTCATATCGTACCCATCAAATCAGGTTTTTTGAGTCTATGTATGAGTAGGTTTGGTTAAGACTCAAGTGTATAACACTTATCCACTTTATCCACAGTACTTCACACAGGCTAATACTGAGGGCAATGCCTAAGTGATAACATCCAATGATTGTTTTAACAACAGCTAGGCGAGATATCTCATGGGCCAATACTAGATGGGCTTACGCCATAGCCATATCTCTTCACACGTCCAGTCTGGATATCCTAAGCCAGATAGACTTTCCCCAGTCAGGAGACACAGATACAGGATTATCCCATCATGCAGGGTATCACAAACAGTATTCGCTGCCATACGTATAATCCGGTCATGTGTATCAGGGCAATGATACTTTGCGAAGACAAAGCTTAATAAACCTAAATACGTAAAAATATAACATAACATTAAATTACCAGTCAGAATAAGACGGTTCCTTGTCTGTAACTCTTAAGAAGATAGCACAATACCATGGAGGGTAGTAGGCCTACTAGTACATTGTAGTACAAGTATTACTATTAGACTAGTTCAACTACTAGTGTGGTACGGTACCAATGTACAAAGTACAGTATATCGTCCCGGATTCTCTTTTGGAATTCTTGGAATACACAAAAAGTAAAATGCCAGCTGAGACTCCACGTGCTCCAGCAAGATACTAATAAGAACAGTTCTGGCTATACAGAATAATATAGTGCTACTCTTGGTGTTTTAGCCTAGTATAGACCAAGGGGATCAGCAGGTCCAGTCAACACCACACGATGGAATTCAGTGAATAACAAGGACATGCCGCATATGAGTCATATATATACAGTCCCAGTCACTGAGTAAATGAGTAAAAGGGGCGGGGATGAAGGGTGGTGACTGCCGTTCACCTCCCCTATACATTAGGGCCATCCCAGTGGCACCGCTCCCCCATTGGCATTGCCCATCGCCAGTCTATCTCAGTCTCTGTATGTATTGAAGGCCTACCGGGTGTGAGAAAAAACTGGGACTTCGCAGAGGCAGTGGGAGTGACTTTCTTGGAACTGATGGGATGAATCTACCAGATAAATGTCAAAATAAAGAGAGCCACGCTTTCGGATTGATTGCTCCAAGAGAATAAGGCATTCCGAATGTTTTTGTGGGTTCTAGGGGCTCTGTGAGAGATGTTTCATACGCGAAAACGCCCCATGGCCATGCCACCGTAAAATCCTACCAGTTGTGATTTGTCAACACTAAACAACCAGCCACTGAGCCAGTCAGGTGATTCCGCAAACTGAATGAGAGGGCACAGATGATGTGCGTCCCAGGCCACAAAACAATAATTTCCAGGCAATAAAAATACAATTTCCAAGAGAAAGCAACATAAGAGTAGTTTATAAACACCTGTATATGCTTAAACGTACAGCAGCAAGAAAGGAAACGAGGAAAACCATTCATAAACACAGGAAAACCAGAGCAACGATTTGCACGACTCACCTTTCCATTCAACCAGGCACAACCGGAAGTATTTAGGTCTGCAGAGATAGCAGTGATTGGAGAATTATTTCCGTATCTAGGTCAAGTATTTTATTTTTAGACAACTATATAGAAAATCGTTTCGTAACTTTTCAGTTTTTACAATCTTTTTTAAGTAGATTTATATATGATAAACAAATTTAAAGGGATTACATATCGCTGTTTAAAGGTTTTATCGTTTTGAGCCCCCTCCCCCTGCAGCTCGGAAAATGCGACAGGTGACGCCACATGCAAGAGTCCATTTTTGTTGAATACAATAATTGTCCGCTGATGGCGTACTTGTATGTTCCCGCCAGGCTCTCCTAAACTTCATAATCACTTGAGGTCGCATCAGCAGTGATGTAGGAAGCAATTTAAACATTATGTGCGTGTGGGTGGGTGGGGGGCTTTGTCCCACAAAGTGAAATTGTATGGTCTGTATGGAATATAGCGAGAAGTTGATTTGGGAATAACTTTGATAGCCCTATGTATGGATAGAGAATGTTAATTAATTTTTTGGGTCGTCGTTAGTTGGCTAATATGGGAATAGTTCTCCTATGACACAGGGTGTAAGATTGTTTGTCATTGCGAGTGGCAAGGTTTCTGAGTGTGACAGTTGAGCTTGCAAATTCCAAATTTATATCACAATTACCCTGTATAGCTGTTTTAAGGATGAAATTTACTTATTGGTTATCCACTTATATCAGACATTCCCAAATGCCATGTAATGGAATACTGATCAGTTTCAGAATGAGAATGTCAACCTATCAAATATGAGGGAAAGGGGATCCATGTGCATTTTCTCAAAACACAATATACAAAGTTGCCAGCATGATAACAACTTAATTAGTGTCATAGATTTTCCATGATTACCAGCATTTGAAAAACTCACATCTAGTTTTGCCCTTGTTAGATGCTTTATTTGGATACAATTTCATTAACTGGTTCTGACTTGAGAAAAGACCAAAATATTTTATTTGTCCACAAGAATCTTTAAATCTGATGTGGTGATGTATGGAGTGATTATTTATTACCCATTCACCATACTCTGCCCCCCCCCCCACCACACACACACTTTCATTGGTGTGTGTGTGTGGGGGGGGGGGGCATGGCCCCTATGCCCCCGCTTCCTACGTCACTGATCAGGGAGATATATCTCATACAGGATTTGATCCCATATTCTTATGCCTCTTGACTGAATTCTTTATTACAAAAAACACCGAGACGTATTATATCATACTGTGGATAGTGTAAATAAGTATGCTGAAGACACATCAAGCCTTAAAAATATGGAGCTCGAAAACTTCATAGGGAAATATATTTTAAATTGACTATTAATTATTGGAAGATTACTCCCCAGATTCATTTTAATAATTACGGCGGTATATAAAACAACAACAGGTTTGGATAAGAGAATCGACATTAACGAGGGTTATATTAGGGCATTACACAAATAACAACAGCATATGTTTCTTAGGAGATATGATCATAGTTTTATTAGAAAATAATGAACCCATAAATCATAGTCTGGTGAAACACTGGGAGGAACGGATTCCACATGATTGTGTAAACAAGCGAATGTAATTTTAAAAATACAATGTAATTTGACAGATTTTGACACGGCAAGAGTGGCATTAGGTATTGCACGTGTCTTTTTTTTCACCAAGACAAAAACATTTCGTTTCTCATAACATGAAATGCAAAGATGTCCTAAAATGCGTTGACGACGTACGAATTGATTTCAAAGTGTTCACTGGAACCTTCCATAATGTGAGAAATATGATGAAATTTTAAATGAGGCATGTATTGTTGATTTGTGAATACCAGATGCCAGCATTTTAAGAGTGAAGATACATTTACACCACTTCGCTTCGGCCTAAGGTTGGCCTTAACTGTACTCAGCCAAGTCATCCTGAATAGGCTTATGAACATTTCATTTAATGGCGACCAGACTAGATTTATTTTGAGCACATCACTCCTACAGTACAGGAGTTCGTGGAAACCATTTGAATCCATACAGAGGCTTTAGGAGAGTGATGTCTCGCCATCCCGACTTTTGTTTAAAGAGACGTGCTCACTGAACGCTACAACTCGAAAAAAATATTATATTTCAATTTGAGTCAAATGTGAAGCAATCACTGCGATTGCTATTAATGAACATCTTTTATCCTTTGAAGTGAACCCCATCCACTGATGGGTTAGACTTTAATTATATCTTTGGGAAATGTTCTCAGATGGCTTGCTTTGTACACACACCACGATACCAAGAAGTAAATGGTATTCACGCGGTAACAATTTCACCTGAGCTATTTAAAAATATAAAAAAAATCTCAAAACTCCTTCCGAGCCCTGTTTTGTTAATGTCTTCCAACAATGTATTTACAACTTACGCTAGTCCTAGTACAGGAGCATTGGATGGTTAATTAACCAAATTTCCATTCTATTTACTTCTAACGTATCCTATAAAAGGTTGAGAAAATGTACTGTACCAATTTATTTTTGTAACAGGGACTTCCCTTGCGTACTTACATTTGTATCACTATTAAATGATCCCTAATCATATATCTAGTCGATTAGTTAGAACTGCGAGTAAATGCAAGTTAATTCCCTAAACATTACGACAGACACACTTATTGTAATTCTCAAATAGTAAAGTATGATCTTTATGTTTAATATTACGAGATTTGAATTGCTATTCTCAATATTTACTCGTTTTGACTTGTTACAAAATCTACCAGACAAAACGTGTGCATATAATATAAAAACAATTCTCACCGTAGTTTCTCAGGGCAGAATATAACCACCTTCATGTCACACACTCTGGAATTACTTTTTCACTTTGATTCTTTTAAAAGTATTTGGTCTGAAATATAAGGCTCTAATGCATACCACATTAAGAAGATTATCAGCACACATGAAGGCCTGCTTTGGTTGTGCTTAAGGTATTGGGTTATTTCATAATCTTCCCGTCGATTAAGACTCAGATTTGACAAACTGCATCTAGCTTCACTCTTTTAATCAATGACCATGAGATTGCTGGATTTCGCTTTGGAGAATATAGTACTTTTCCTGAGTATGGATATGACAAAATCTGACACACGAACACCAATCATCTTATTTTGTAAGTTTCAATTAAAACACACACGCGCATGTAACATGCTAGTAGGGGCCAGTTTGAAAAGAGGGGATTTACTTCTCGACACATTTTGAAACAGAACCATTTTCTAGGAATGGACATCCCAGTTGAACAGCACAAGGGAAATTTATTGTGAAGATTTTGAGAGGAAAGGGCGCGGGGAGCAGTGAAATGAGGTTTACTTGTTTCGTTTTGTGTTGATGTAGGAAACATGACACAACATACGTAAAGCTGAACAAGTTTAGATCCACCGGTACAGAGGTAATTATTATTGGGGTACAGTATATCAGCCTTAGCACATTTATGGTCAAGCTAGTTTATAAACAAATGGTATAAGAACAAACAGGAGACAATCTAGTGGCGAATTATTCATAATAAATGAACCTAGGAAATACAGCTTATAAATACGCATGGTTAGATTTAGATTTAGGTACAAGATATTCGGCTAGATCCAAGACGCATGGGATCAGCCGGACATACTGAGACATTAACGGTAATTATTGTAAGATAACCTAAGTTAATATAAGAACTAACGTTACAATCCCGACAATATATTCTGACACAATAAGGTGTAGATCATATGTCACATTCAAAGCTCAAATACGCCGACGACGTACATCTAATAATCGCTAATAAAACTAGCAATAAATTACTTGAATACCGCGCAACTACATTATGCTCTCTTACAACATGTATAGCAGTGACTAAATGTTATATTTAAGGTTCTGATAGTTGAACGAAACTATTATGCACCAAAAACTAAAATATTAAATTACATTTCCACCAGGCAATTTCTTTTAATGCATAGGGTCGGCATTTATTTATTTATTGATTACTCAGTATATCCAAAGATTGCATCACAACATAAAATTGAGGTAGCCATCAAGGCAAACTCAAATCTTTAAATCCAAGCGTCCAACACCTGAAATAATACTATATCGAACGAATACTCTAAGCGAGGAGAACACAAATACTGAATATGGCAATGTAATATCCGATATTCGAGTTAATAGAACCAGTTAACAGGAGGCAAAACTATAGCTAAAGGGTTTGCAGTTAGAACGTAAAATATATATCACTTGCAATAGGCACAAACCGAGCCTTCAGTTATGAACAACATATGAAGAAGGAAAAACTATGTCCAAATCAGGCAATAAGACAAGCTAAGATAATTTAAGGAACCGCGGAAGCCAGGAATACAGTGGAGAATACGGATCTGGTTTTTAAGGAAATATTTTGATAATTTCCTAAAGAAGTAAATGTCCAAAGAATGAATATAATAGATACGATGTATCTATTTTTGAGTTAATAATCAAAACAGGGCATCGACCCTACATTCAGGGTTAAAAGCTGTTAGACGTACCAACATTTCACATAGACTGAATGACGCAAACAGTGGCACAGAACCTAGAATAGGGTTCAAATCTTGTCACAAAGTCTGGCAAGCAGACATTAAATTAGATATGCTCTAACGAGCGTAATTCCACTTAAATGTAATCTTTGGTATAATATAATGCATGCTTAGTTGATACGCAGAATGTTTTTCGTTTGTAAATTAATAATAATATGGGTTCTCCATATAACAACTATTTGAACATTCATTTGAATCATTACTCTTCTATGGTATCCTGATAGCATCTCCTGATTTCTACTAGATCAAAAGTTTTACATTCTATGGTTTATCCTCCTGATTTCTACCAGATAACAAGTTTTACCTATCTGTGTATGAACTTCAGTCTAACTTTTAGATATAAAAGGAAACTACTCAATCCAGTTGGTCATCTCCCAGTGCCATCTTACAGACGCAAGGCTTATAAATAGTAACTGCTAACCCGAAATGTATGGCATTGCCATGTGCTAAGACATCAGTCCTATTGTCCTCTGAAGACACCAAAAGAAAGTCACCCGTACACTGCTCCAATCTCATTTAATGCGAACCGTTCCGTTAGGTCCGGGTATTTAAAAACTAAATATTGCGATACCAGAATATTTAATACCACATCAAAATCATCTTTAAAATCGATACCGAATAAATACAGTCTGTGACAAAGAGTCACTCGAATATCGAGCAATAAGATAGGTGCCCCTATGCTACAAATTATAAGAAGAAAATATTGAAAGTTTATTCTAGATTGCGGGCAGTTTCCAGTCACATTGAATGAAACATCTATATATAGGCATTAAATCAAGGATTGGGAAACACCATTGGTACTCTAAGATCATAAATTCCACGTGATATGATATATTCTTGTTATGTACTACAACTTTTTATGCTCCCAGATTACATCATGCGATAGTCATGCTAAAAAGATATTCCATAAAAGAGGTTGGTTATGATTGTCTTTTATCTAAAGACGGCCCCACACATATATATATACAAACTTTAGGGTCAGAGTTAATGTTTCGATTATAAAATATGTAATAGTTAACTCTTCATGCCAATGTGACACAATGGAATAACACTAGCAACCAGTGAGATAGGGAAAGTTCAAGGGGGGATCAAGAACGTTGGAAGGATTCGGGTATTGACATAGTACTAGACTGTACCAATTTTTCCAGACTGAACTTCAGGTATGATTTAAATGAAAATATTGGTATCTATATAAATAAATATTGTGGGTATTTCTTTTGTACAATGTCAGGGACATCCACAATCAGTTTGATAATTTATTGAGAATCACTCTATCCATTTAAGACAGTTTATGGCCACAATTTTGAGACACACGAAAGGTATAATTTTTTTTACCATAAATGACGCTGGTTCTGTTATAATGCTTACAAACTAGAATAGTTAAATGAATTCGTATTAGTATCATACTTTAAGGCATTTTCCTTGAAAACTTAATCATACATCTATATACAGACTGCAACAAATCTCAGGAAACTATTATGCCACCGGTATATTATATAACATTATTACATGTGATATAAAAGGTCCGGCATTGAATAATTAATCATTGTAGACACAAACTTAAAATAGTTTTTTGCCAGTAACGGTGACTACATCGGCAGTAACCATAAGATACAAGACATAATATGCACACGGGACTAGTTTAGGTAACACAATGATTTGCTCATCACATATTTAATATCCCAGGCAACATAGATCTAATTTAAAACCAAAAAAAATCCCAATTTTTGAAAATAAAATTTGAGTTAAAATGTTAGGTGAAGTTTTAATAAATTTGTCAAAGTGTCTGGGGTAGACTCCGGTGTCAACTGTACTCGCGCCGTTCTATGGCACATAGACTTAAACACTGAATGGCTTGACAAAACAAACTATGTAAATTCATTGACTTCTTGGTATTTTCTACTAAACAATCTATGTAAAATGAGACAAAAAGAATACAAAATAATACATCCATAATTCATCACTGAAGGCAATGCAATTCTTTTGGACTGGATAGCACTAATTTAAGTTATAAGTGTATTACACAATTTTAGCATTTCAGCCACTACACTATTCTCTGTTCACCTATAATTCCAGTGAGTGTGAGTGAATAGTTTCCTTATAGTTTAAGCTATCTTCACAAAGATAGCATATTCTGTAATGATAACTAACACCAAAACAATCCTAAGATACGTGTAAATAGTCCGAGAATTCTTTGGAAGCCTGACTATAGTTTTCCGTGATAAATCGGAGACTTTCCTTATTGAATTGACAAAAGGAAGAACAAACACTTAACATCTCACAACCTAAAGTTGACCAACACATCCACCAGCCAGAAAAATTACCGAAGCACAATAAACACCATTCATAACCAGATGTTAGTTTCATGAAGTACGCGAAACATTACATACACATAAATTTGTTACTGACTTGCCTTTTATCATGTGACAGTCTTAATCAAGAATATGAGTATCATTCCAAATGGACCCCAACCAACACAGACAGTTACTGAATACATACATAATCACCGTTCTATTGCATGAGATCAACGACATGGGTGGATCGGCAAATAGTTTGTTCCGCATTCACTAGGTGTCGTGTGTGTGCTGATGAGTAAGGAGGATTTGTAATCATGCGTCCAGGGTGATATACACATGTATATAATACATACATATATAATCCCCGCTGGAATATACAACAGTTGTGCACGCTATTCAAATTATGGGTTCTTATTATCTGACAAATTAAAAATATGATTGAGCTCGTTAAGTAAAGAATAATCATTTCTATAATTAATTTAAAGTATAGTACTAATACACCCATCGGCATCGACTAGTGAACTTCATTGATATTTTGTCCACTAAAATAAGGAGTTTCTATGATATATGTAACAGTTGAACGAGGACATTTGGAAACACCCCCTACTCTTCAACGAAGTTAGAACTTTTAAGTTTTATTTGAAACACTGTCTCGACCAACACATATAAGGGAGGTAGATATACCTCCCTGCACATATATGTACATACGCTAGTCAGCAGTCCTTATTGCCAAATACCATTTGTCTCCTGATTTCTAAGTTAATATCATCCTGATAATTATATTGCAACAACAAAAAAAGCAAGCATACTACGCCCAGACAGCTGACCCTGCTGCTTCATGAGACGTCAATATAGTGACTAATCACAATGATTTTTCATTTGTCATGTTGTGCAAAGGAAAAACCATAATTACATATAGATACCTCTCGGTAACACACATTTTTAAATTGTTTTATTCCTACCAAGTAGACACAGCGATGTCTCTCAATTTATACCATTATGTTATCGTAGCTCCCCACACCTAGACACTATCTCAGGCGTCATATATTTCTGGTGTCATAACGTCGTCCGCCGACGTTATCCTCACGTCGTTTCAATGTAGCTTGGCGGCGTGTCCGTTGCTCGAATCGGGGTTGCGACGTTTGGGGAGGAACCTTTGAGCAATAAATGTGTACAGCTTGCCGTGAAGTAAAACTGTCAACGTTTGATGGGAGGCTGCCCACATTCTGTAATACTTTCCGTAGAAGGGATCCGACACTGCTGGACAAACCATGTTGTTCAGATTAACGAGTGTATTCTGGAAAATAAATTAAACCTATATTTATTCCTGAGCAATGGTTTTTACATGAAACTTAATTAAATAGATTAACTATTAATCTACTATTAAATTAATGAATGAATGGAAGTATCTAGCCAGTTAGATAAGGCAAAGCACTGAGAGGAAATAGAAACGGAATAGATCTAAAGATGGTGGTGGATTACTATCAGGGAACTTCTTATACTATTAGGGAATTATCAAACACAGGTATTCCACCTTTTAATTAATTAAAGGTTTCAGGTTACATCACAAGAAAAAACGCTTAAGCAGTAACAAAGGTTGTTCTTGTGATGGCATGTGATAATACGTGATTCAACTCTTCTAAGACCATCATATGAGATCACACAAAGATATATAATAGTACTTGGACTCGTGATGTCCGTAATAATAATATGTATGTACACATGTGTAACCGACACCTCATGGAGTCTCATACAGGACCAATGTGCCCAGAACTAGGAAAGGAGAACTAGCTCTTTCTTACTCCGACACACCTTTCCCACAGGCACCTATAGTCTTAATAGGCTTAATAAGGTTATTAGATATGGGGTACGCCTGGATATATAGGTTTAGACCACGATGCGGCTGGAGGCGTACTACATGTTTCATTTTTAATGCCAACTTGTCCAGACACAGCTTGGGAGTAGGATTGTCACAGGTTATATTATTCCATTAATGAACAACATATAGGCTTTCCTTGTTTATTTACTGAGCCATTGAAACCCAATCGAGGGACCTGAGATAACGATTCTCTAATATGTATTTTAAATGTTTTTTTAAAGTAAGTTAATCATCTCTATGACAGATATACAGAAAATTAAAATACAGAGAATATGTGCGTTGGATAACCAATAATATATATTTCTTATAACCAAATAACTAAGATCATTTCAATGGCCTTATTTTTCATTAAAAATATGTGTTCACATATATATCATGTTCACATATATGAGCTGAAGCTTTTTTTATCTCCATGTTTCTCTGCACATTCTCTAATTCTTGTTGGGGGTCATCCACGAGACCAATAGATGATGTAAAATATACAAGAGGACAAAATTGCATAATTACGATTGCAAGCCACTGTAAGGGGAGCCAGTGATATAAATAGAGCATTCCTTTAGCCAGGAACGCCCAGGTAAAGTCCGAGAGAGCCTCTGTTGTGTAAACACCTGGAAATTAAAAAAGTACAATTAATCGACACCTGACACCATACATTATACACGTGGCAACTTGAGCATTACAATACATCCATCTTGGTCAAGCTACAGCTATATTTCACTTGATCTAGAATGAATCCAAGTATCAATACACAAACAACCGAACAGTATGCCATACTTTTTCGGACTGTATAAAGGACAGACATATAATTACTACTTAGCCCCGAATAATTTACTTCTTGGGAAAGCTGAGTCAGAAGATATTGGTCTATTTATGTTTAGTATGAGTTTTTCCCCCAGAGAAATAAAGTACTTACCTCCTAATCGGAGGAAATAAAATGGCATAACCAGCATGAGAATATGTTGTAAATAATATGTCTCTGTTTCAAATGGCAGCTGAAATAGAAATGTATAGGGTTAGGTAACAGCAGGGAATGATGGAATAGTTAACATATTATGTTGCAAAGTTGTTTGTTTTTTAAAAAAAAAAAGTTAATTAGAATTAAAGAGAGAGCACCGGCATCTTTAACTTATATAGGGAGTCATTGGAAATAAGAAAACGCATCCTAGCTTCTGAGTCTTTACGAAAAGAGGGTTAATATCCTCCCCACCTGGATGGATACATTGATATTTTTAAAGTAAATCTATAGTGTACTAAATGTAGAATGTCAGAATATCATGTTAAGAAAGTGATCCTCATACACACGATGATTAACATGGCTTAACGATACGAAAGTGCGCGCTAAGAAAAATGAACTGCAAAAAGTCCCATTTCTTCCTACTATTTCTTGGCAGATAGGATATTATAAACATACAGAAAAATAGAATAGAATACAGCATCTGCCAAAGAAAAGTGCGCTTTCCGCGATAATGACTTTCATGATAAACGAGAACTTCACCAAATGTCATTTTATTTATGAAGCACTAAATAATATTAATGGGTGGCACGATCCAGTGAAGAAATGAAGAGAGTATGGTTTATGATATATATCTGAGTTAGGTGAAACATCTACACGATTTAAGAGGTCGTGTGAAACGTTCCGAGGACCAGGTGGACTTTCTCTGCCAGCGGGCAAATTCGCATAAATCGTCGATTATGGACATATTTATTTATTGATGACGGTACAACCGGGAAATAGTGCTTACATGGAACCTATGTATAGCGCAGAATATATATAAACTTGGGAGTTTTCCTTTAGAAATAAGTAAAGTATATTTACCAAACGCGTGTTGACCACAGGGAATATGACTGCTATAATGGCGCCACTCAAACAATGCATGTGTATCCGAAACACAGCCATTGTAAATTTAGTAGGAGGTGCGATTAGTAAATAAATCTGCAAATGAAAAAAAGAGCAACGTTATTGACATGACGAATGATTTAAAATGATATGGATGGAAGTGGGAAATGAGAAGGACGTGATCAATACACATAAGGAGTTACAGGCGTAAAAATCCTGAGAGAAAACATATATTCACGTTGGAGATAAAGGCTTCATTCATACTGCCGTAATCTAATAAAACAACTGTGGAAATGGAGAATGATAAGGGAGACATATGAGAAATGTACAAAATGAGTTACAGGCAAGTAACCGGACAGATAAGAAAACCATTCAGTTAAGAAAAAAGGTCTGGAGAAAAGAGGCGGGGGCTAAGTAAGGGCCCCAGACTGATAGCTTCACCGCATATCATCATCCTATGAAAGAAAAAAAAACAATGTAAGAAAATCGCTTGTTTATAATGGCAATATCGATGACAAGCCTGTGCTAAAAATGGCACAGTTGGAGTTGGTGACAGACGCTATTCAAAGGTTGCAAATATCAGCAGAGGCTTAACCATAGGGCAATTATATAACACTTTCAAAGCAGAGCCAAGACTTGGTGACAAAATAATAATTAAAAATGCAAAGGTGCCGTCAGCAGCCCATTCATGAATACAAAACAGAGCGTCTGATGCCTTAGCGTCTAGAATGAAATACAAAACACCTTGACATTTTCGCTGGGTGGCACCGCTCATCAACGTGAGGATGACACACGAGTAAACCTATTTATACCGGACTCTGGGCAGAAAGGTTCGGCACCTTGTGTAAAAACGGTCGGTAAATTTGGCCAACATCTAAAGTACATCATGGCGAAGAAGTCTTAACTCACTGAGGGAGGGAAAGAAGGTTAACACTCGTGCCGAGAAAGCAGTCATAACATGTAGTGAAAGTTGAAGTTTGTCTAAAACAACAGAACAGTTGTTGTGGTGTACACATGAACTTGAACATTGATGAATAATGTTTAGCCTAGAGGGGGAAAGCTATAGGTGTAAAGGGAGGGCAAGAACTAGGTTTTTCACTAGCATTAAATCCTTTGGTAAAATGATGACGGCAAATAGTTTTTAAATTATTCAGCAATTTGAACAAGAGGCAAACACATTCTATAGGCATTTACCTAACCCCTTCCCATTGTTGTAGGCCAATCAATAGTGAATGAGGGAGGTCTCTCCTTCCGTTACCCATGCAGTTCTATGTTTTCCAAATCACCGAATTTCAGTATTTAATAACCTTGCTTGCGTCTAAAAATCTTTCACCCTGTCATTATGTCTCATTAAAGTGTTGGGTAAAATTCGCCTGATGTATTTTGGGTTTGACATTTCATGATGCCATGCGCTTAGTTTGCCCAACGAGTTTATCGTTGGTTTGCCCACCCGTTCTTGTATAGCAGAAAATCACTGCCGATTATCTCCCAAACTTCAATGTACTGATTCGCAGATAATGCGAGTTCATCTATTACATTCCCAAAACATCAATCAAGGTCGTGATCTTATCATGAAGTACCATAACAGATTGATTCCGTCCATTATGTGGCCTGACAATGTTTTGGGGTTACGCTCGAGGCAGTCAGAATATGATCTGTGTCATGACTTCCCAATAGTTCAGGATGGGGATGGAAGAATTGCATTAGATGGTAGTTTAAATGCACAAATTACATTATGACCAAGTGCAACTCCTCGACAACCCATCGACCAGGCGTTATACCAGTTATATTTAACCTTAGATCCAAAGGCATTTCTGTCTTCTTCATATATTTCGGTAAATTATTTGAACAATGATGTAAGGATGCCTGGCGAAAAAAATGTTAAAAAATATTATTAAAATTACTAATATTGACACTTTTGTAATATATGTTTTGGTAGAATTAATTGACTGAATAAACTGATAAATCAGAATAAGCAGACCCCCTACTAAATCAATGCCTGGTTCAACAACTTTATTATCACACAATGGGTCGGGCAGTCTGATATAAGTGCACGAGTCCCAGAGGTTTTGACCCAATTGAGAGGTGAACCTGTGACACAAGGTACCAACCAACACGAGAACGAACCCTTAATCTGAACAATACAAGGTTAAAGATTACAGTTTAAAAATAAAACCAAGTGCAGTAACTTGGTTAAACATGTTACAATAAGCTGCGCAGTATAAGTACCTCATTAATCAACACGGAGTGAACGTCGGATAAACAGAGAGGGCTGATACGAAAGAGCAGAATTGTGTAAGATCCAGTGAGTTGTGAAGTTCTAGCTAATGGCTAAACATTGATGGATAAATATCTGTTGGTGATCCTTTCATTAAATGATTACACCCTAATCAGGGAAGTATAAGTTCATTCAAGTTACTGTCCTATGCTAAGAAAATGATGATATAAAAATAACTTATATGTAAAATAAAACTTTCTTTTTCACTGGTCAATAACTTAACACTTGCCCAGCCATAATGACATTGTATTAACTCCTTGGGCTTAGAACACAGAAGCCACGAACATGTTTAGCTCACATCTGAAGCATGTACTGTAGACTTATTTTAAGTGTTTGCAAATCCAAACAGCAGAACTACAACGACTATACCAATGTTTTTAGATCATATAAGGGTTGTGAATAGGCTATTGAATGTTGATCATAAAAGTACGTTGATAACCTTACCACCACACCATGCGTACCCCCATGCGTTTACAAGCATGGAACACTTCGCTACGATGCCATACAATACATGTATTCAAATAGGTGTGTTTTAATGACTTTACTTGTCATTCTCTTGGATATTGAAACAAAAGCAACAGGGCAACTTCAGGATCATGACCACCATAGTGTGTGTTCGATGACCGATCGTTGGAAGTAAATGATGTCGGCAGAGCATGACTACAATTGCCAGAACTCACCACACTTGATTTCCCTTGACACTAAAACATGGACCACCGGTTCAATAAAATCAAATTAGTGACATTACCAAAGTGGGGAACGGGAAGAAACCCACTGGTAAAGAGAAAAGTGGAAAGCCCATTAAGGAAGCGTTGTCGAATCTGATTACAAGTTACAGTAAGCTGCAACAATATTGGGCAAGTAAATATTCTAATTATGAATAAAGTAATACGGCGCAAAGAGAACACGGCCAAAGGAATCCGAAATACTCAATACAAGAGTCTCACCAGCGACAGAATCTTTTGATTAACACGCGACGATTGGCCTGAGAGGTGAGGCTTTGAGGCCAAAGATTATAGGATTAGTTTCTGAACTTTTGAAAATTGTCTGTAAAGAGCAATGAGAGCATTAAAAATATGCTATCCCAGAAGGTTAATGAAATACTTGAATTAAAGGAGTGTTAAGATTAAAGTGCAAAAACACCTTAAATACTGAACATTTATAACAGAATCGCTACATGAGCCGATTTTGGTAATGCCTTACCCATAGGTTCTGTTATCATAAGCATGTGTCAAGGCCTGTCGCAAAGCAATAGGTATAGCATTTAATGCAAAATAGCTACAGCTTCTGTGATATAACTTTCCGCCCTAGCTGAGGAATATTCATGTTAATCACATGTTGCATTATTAATTACGAAGTTTACATAATTATAAGACAATTCTTATGCCTAAGTCTACAAATAATACTACATTATCTGAGGAAACTGGTCGACAAAATCGTGGGTTTGCGGGGCCTTGATTAACTAGTAATCGTTGTTGCATACGGGTATAGTATCAATACAAGTTACAAACGCAACTAAAGCGGTGAATACACAGTCACGATTTGGGAATCAGACACGATTTCAGGATCTACGATTAATCGTGGGTGCTTATTTGCCTGAAATCGTGCCTATTTTTGGACCTACACATGCACGATATGGTGAAAAAAGTGAAACCGTGGGTTATAAGTGAAATCGTGGATGGGTTGGCAGTCTAGATTTGATCTGCGATTCTGGAATATAGATCTGAGAAAATAGTTTTAAAAAACGACCCTAGAAGCTAACAAGAAATTATAAAACTGTAAGAATAGAATAAAATATAACGTTACTCATTTTCCTGTGACACATCACCTATTTTCTGGTGGTTTTTTTTCTCTTTTTAATTGTTGAATAAAATAAAATAAAATATGAGAAAAATGAGACCTTATATCGACATGTCTAGGGGGGAAACTCAGTATTATAAAAGTGAAAAAATTATGTCGATACTCCAAGAATTAGTGAAGTTATAGCATTTCAAAGTAAAATTAGAAATAATTCAATTCTTTTATATAGCAAGATCGCAGATAGACCTACGATTTTCGGATTTATTCGAAAATCGTAGAAGCACCTATGATTTATCGTAGACCCTATTATAAAGGTCTACGATAAATCGCAGCACTCTCTACACATCAACAATTAATCGTAGAAGCAGCGGCGATTTGATTTGAAATCGCAGAAGACCCTTTTTTCCCCCTACGATGAATCGTACATCCAAATCGGCGCTGAATCAGCGCTGAAATCGTGCATGTGTAGGGCTTTTGGCACGATTTGGGACCTACGATCTGATGTACGATCTTAAATGGACAATTTCAAATCGTACGACAGATCGTGGATGCCAAATCGGCCCCCAAATCTTGACTGTGTATTCAGGGCTTAAGGGATCATTCTTGGACCATATAGCCATACCATGCAAACCAATGGAAACAAACGTATCTTGTATATGACTGCCCATATTTATTTGAGATTGATACAAACATAAATAAATTCCTTTCATAGTATACATCCACTAGTAGAGATAGTCTATAATATTATATTCAGTCTCAGGTGCATATAATCAGACTAATCAATCAACCATCGATTTTATCACCTAGATAATAAATGAGGCGGCACAGACTTCCATTAGCCACTCCCATTTTAAAGGGGAACATATTTCTCCCACATCTCAAACTTTAAGTGATCCAGGGAGTAAACCATTTTTACATGGTCTCCCTTCTCATGAAGTATTGCTAAAAAAAGATTATGATTCATAGGTCAATTTTTCATGCATTTTACATGCAATACATCGATGTTTGAGAGTTTCAAGGAGATGGGGGCTACGTGCATGATGGAATATATGACGGCGCTAATGATATCTTTGCATACGCCCCTTTCCAAAAGTTGTTATCACGAACGCGAAAACACGTAGTGGTTTCAAACAAAAATGTTGCGGTAAAGTTGACCAGAGCAAGACATTTTGTTTCCATTTCATATCCCAAGCTATGCACACTCTGCGCCCTCATTTATTTACACTCTTACGTAGGACTAGGGTAATCGGATAACAAGTGTTATGTGTGGTGTATTGATCGATAAGCTCTCATTGATTTATACAAAGGGAACATGATTTCCTAGCGATATGGTACAGCACAATCCCAATGAGAGACGGAAGGAAGAAGTAACATGGTGAACACCGAGACCTTGGGGAAAGTTCCTCTTACTCTTATATATAAATGTTAGACCTACGTTTGTAGGTAGTTCAGAATTTCATCCCCGATCTGTGTTGAACAGTAAATGCTCTAAATATAACTGCCTCTCTATGGGAGCAGTTCAACTATGACAATGCTCTTCAAAGGTTTTACAATTGTAGTTGTACCTTTATTGTGTTAATCAATTGCTAATAAGTACAAATTTAATCATAGCTAATTTGAGGTATGCGGTAGAAGACCGGATTACATCAGAGACCTACTACTGATATCTATAGTCACTCGAAAAATTAATAAAGACTTCATGAATGAATCAATTAAAATTATATATAACTGAAATAACATCCCGAATTTTCCCTTTCTTTGGTACCCAAAAGATTAAATTAACCAGCATAAGCGTCAGATTTAATTAAAGAATTTACCCTAAAGACACTTGGAAAGCAACCTATAGTTTAACCCATTCTTAGACGACTATAGGCTCCTTAAAAAATACAAATCGTTTGTCACATAACTATTGTATAATGACCATGTCCTGTTAACCTATTTAGCAATGAGTAGCTCTTTTACAAGATTTAAAAACATGGGTGTAGTGTGTCACCTGGAGAATCTGTGGTATCTTTGTTCTTTTTTAAACAATATTTTATTGGTGCAGGAACATAAAGAGTGGCCTTTGCCATCTCCACTTGGCAAGAATCAGGCATAATGTGCTTTGCACCTCATAAAATATACAATAATAACGTCTCCTTAGAGTAAGACATGTCTTACTCTAAGCCCTCTCCAAGTCTCTTACCCTCCCCAAGTCTCTTAAAGGCACCTATAGTTATTTCTGGGTGGGCCAAACCATATCCAGTTATTATATCATATACGGTACCACCCATTCATTATATTTAAGAGAACCAATTCTCTGGAAAGCACTAGTTTCCGAACCGAGGCAATCTCCCAGCTGCGAGGTTGAAGGCTGGAATCAAAGGTCACTGTTGAAATTTACATGATTCAATAGGTGAAATGCTCGAGTGGATCCAAGGGAGATGGGGTTGCGGGGAGCTGCTAAGCCAGCCCCGGTTCAACTCGGCTGCTCGTCAAATCAATGTGGTCAAGGCTGCTAATGTACTTGCGGTGGAGCTTACTCAAACAGAGCGTTTGTTACGGTGGCAGGGGCAAACAGGGCAGGAGAAGCTAGGAGAATAGCCACAATTGGTAGTATAATGCCATATGAGGAACTTATGACGAGGAGAATATGTAACGCACCTCCACCACTTTCCTTTCAGAGTGTAATAAAGAAGGGAGGAGCGGAGCGGGGCGGATACACTGGCAAACAGCTTACGGGAGTTTAAATGTTTTGGGTTCAACAGCCAGGGAATAAAAAATGGATGTAGAAAATGGTTGGTTTCCACCGCTAGCTAGTAATAACAAAATCATTTAATTTTGACTGTTGGGGCAAATATAAAAAAAATGTTGGGAGGTGCTTGGCATAATATGGAACACATTTTTTTCCCCTGCTCTCCCCCCCCCCCCCTCTCCCAAACCATAACTCAACCACACCCTGATATAAAACTAGTGGCTGGCTCGTGCTGATGCATTGTTTCAAATGTGAGCCAAGCTTCACAAATAATTGATCGACCGATCCAATGTTAGGTAAGGCATGAAGAATACATACGGTAAATGTAACATACTATCATACAATACATAAGTGGAGGTGATGATGGAAGGTAGTAAATAGACATCTCTCGGGTCCATAGATCAGCAGCGGGAACATTGTTGTGCTGCTATTCAGTCAGCTTCCACAGCAAACAAATATAGTTGAAATCTGCATCATCGAGTGCAAATCCTGAGAGACCGAAATGACAGGAAGAAAGTGAAATGAAAAGTGGAGACGACGTGCGATCAGGTGATTGAAAGAAACGTTCTCCCACCGCGGGAGAGAAAAAAGTGAGAAAGTAAAATGATGTGCAAATTCAAGGTGGCAAGTGAAGTCCTGTAAATTATGGATGAGATTCATGATGTAAGTTGCAAACGAACACTAGACGTACTTTTGGAACTAATCTAAAAAAACGTTGAACTAAATATAATTATGCCGAAAGCGAACAACTAGACTTCGAGTAGAAAGTTACAATTTAGTCATACTTTTTTCTATTTTGTCTTCATCCTCGACTCAAATATTTTCACTGGTTGAATTTCAATGAAAAGAAAACCGATATTGCAAGAGATATAGAGTAAAATTAAAGGGAGAATTTCTTTAAGTGTACAGCCATTTCGGAGTGTGGAATCAGTGGAATGTTGTACATTCCGTTATAGGAACACGCCCCTTATTGAGTTCTAAAGATGCAGATCTTATTGTCCAAAGACTCATCGAAACCATGTACATGATCATCTATGTATACACCCCTTAGTACAAAGGGCCTGACAATAACATCTAACAGAATAATGATACCTAAACAGAATACGGCATATGAAGTTAATGAGTGAGGATAAAGGTTACAGCGTTAAATTGCTACTCTGCATTACAACACTGTATTGGAAGAACAGTGCTGATGTGCAGAAACACATCTCCTTTTTGTTGTATTTTTAAATCAACAGATAAAATACAATCAACCAACCAATCAGTCGAAAAGATGTATAACTTGAACCGGATACATCTAACTACATAAATACGGGAGTAGTATGAGGATATGATTCACAATTCCCAGAAAGAATGATTAAAGAATTGGGCTGATATACTGATTGATTAATGAAAAAAAATATCGTGATACTGATATTCATCTGAAACGTATGCATTACTCCAAAGGGCTCCATAGATATGCAATTAAAGATATATATATGCAATTATGTTAAACTAACGACCGATCATTACGAGAGAAACTCATCCTAGGTAGTCAATCTCAGTTTAGAGCTTAGGTAAGTACAAGTACAAGCCGTATTCTAATGAGACTATTACTTAATAGCGAAACCTGAATCAACAACAGCTAAGTTGAAGGGCGAATGATAATCTAGGAAGAGATTCGTGAGGCTAACAGTCCGATCACCTGAGTAAACGTCATGGAAAATCTGTCAGCTGGCGTTCATCGACACAAGTGACGACACCCCATACCTTATAGTTTAACAGGTGTAAGAAACACTCATCATGCTCATTGAAACGAAGAATGAACAATCAGATGTGTACCATACCATACAACACAATACAACTGATGCGTACAAATAAAACGAAACAGAATGTTCAAGGATAGAATGTCATTGCAGTATTTATAAAGAAGTTGGAAAGAACAATAGTTAATTCCAACACCTAGGATAACAAACTCAGATTAAAGATATGCAGAAATAACATATACATGTGTAAGATTGGGGCATCATCAAATATATATGTTACTCACTAATAAACGAGTTTTTCAAAGGCCGATCTGTTAACCTTCAAAAGTATGCGATAGCAGGTCACTCAGAAAATATAGGAATATATGCTTTTTCCATAATCTTTTTATCAAGACAGAATGTGTTATCACTCTTTCCCCTTAATATCCTTCAAGGTATGGAAACTAATGTTTTGATGTACACATGTCAAGTTAACATATTATTTTTGAGTGGATAATGATTAAGGTCATGATAATACCTCAGCGATAAGAACAGAATCGGAATAGACCTCGGAATAGAGAGTGTTGGCCCGCAGCAACCACTGGCATGGTGGCGGATGGATTGAGCCAGTTGAGAGATATCTAATTTATTATTCATCACTTCTCCTGTCCTACCTAACAAAGCGTGGTACTACCACCTTTAAAGGTGCTATAATTATTAATCCATCTTCAGACATTTTATTCTAATCCAAAGCAAGAATTTGAATTCATTGCAATGCCTTGGGAATTTTTAGATTCCCCTTTGGTAAAGTAATATTTCCTGGAGAAGGACTAATAGTCCGAAATGTCTCAATTACCCATCATCAACCATCTTATAACGAATAACAAGTCTCTTATCTTAGCAACCATTTTTTGTAACATACCAATAAACTAAATTGAAATCACTGGAATACTGGTTGTAATGTCCTATCCGAATAACATGATATTATTATGTCATTTCATTTGATTTTTGAACTGGAGCCTTGTTAAGCCAATCTGTCGATATTCATTGTCATCCTGGAATTTAATAATTTGAACAAAATGTCGAATTTTGGATTTTTATTTCAGAATTAAGGGCCTCCATCTAAGCGTTTAATGAGATCAATCATAAAATTACTCAAATTAATTGTGGAAATCGTTCTCCTGGAATGGAAGCAATTTATTAACTCTACTCAGTCACTAGACTTCGTCGGAATAATACAAATGGTTCAATACTAGGATGGGAGCGGAGATAAACAATCAAATATTGAGTATGCGATACAAAGCATTGGGAAGACTCTGTGATAAATCATTCATAGAACCCCTTATGGTTATGGTAAACAGATTGATACTGTGTGATACATCATTAACAACCTGTACAATGTTCACTTCCTCATCTGTCATAATAATTCAATACGCCAACAGTACTAATAGAAACGTGATTACTTTCTTACTTTGGAGTCATAAGTAAATAAGAACTGTTATCCACATCAACCAATTTCATACCAAAGGCAATAGAGAAGGTGCCAGTTTTGAAGTCACGTCACTGATAGAAAAGACAATGAATACCCAGTCGCTATAATGTTAAAAGTAATTGATAGGGTAACTAAATACAATACGAATCTATATCCTTTGTTTCAGATATCACTATATGATATGAGTTGTATTGGGATGTATACGGTACTGAAGCGAACATTGAACCAGGTTATCAAATGTCAAATTTGAAACCATGCAAGTATCCCCGAAGTATACCGTGCCTAATATATTATGGAAGAATGTAAACAAGATAGTCCATCTCTAATAGTCTCTACCCATTCGGATGATTCCCTGTAGGGGACTATGGAAGGAAGGGCTGGGGGGAAGTACATGTATATAGGCCTACGGTATCAATACTATAAATTCCTAATCAATGAGTAGGGGAAATCCAGACAGAGAGAGTACTGTAGCCTATCAGTCCCCGATTCCCCAGCCGGGGCGATTACATAGCCTAGGGAAAATCAAGGACATGTTGTTATTATATAAGGTGCACCAGCTCAAGAATGTAAGACCACACTCATTGACATTGTCATATAAACAAAGCCAATGTATAGGGTTTATTGTGGAAAAGAAACATGACCAAAATAATTTCCAACAATAAAACATGTCAGGGTTCCTCCCACAGATCCTCTGGATCCATGCCATGCGAAAGAACGAATAATTTAATTACCCCCAATATTAATAACTAAATATCAGCCTATAAATTATTGCAAGGGAGTGAAGAGGAATATGCTGAAATTTTAATTAATATGATTCATCGTGAATAGAATTAAGATATTTATGAGCACTTATAATTGGAACAAACGAGTCATTGACTGGACAATATAATAGTTATAATAATAAGTGCAAGGCTTATCGATAATCCTGTTTGTTATCTCTTATGACAACTGTCTTATGTCATGATCAATAACTCTGTTCTATAGTATACATAGCTATACATGATGATTGATGATGAATCAATCAATTAGGATCTAAATTTTCTGGAATAGGATGTAGGTTAAATTATAATAAGAAATTGGAGTTCATTACCTGGAGCATTGTAACTAAATGGCAGGGGTTCAGAATCCATATGAGTTGTCTTGTTGATAACTTGAAACCTAACTCAATCCCGAAAATGATCGAATGAAAGAATAACAATATTTTCTTCCCAGTTCTGTCGCCACTGTGCTCTGGAGGTAGTATCTTTTCTGGTAGTTCCAATCGTGTGTAAGCAAAATAGATCTCAAGACAAGCAATTGTTGAGAATAGGAGGGTTTCGAAGATTTTTTGATTTCTTGGGATGAAATTAATACAGTCCTCACCACCGTTCCCAGCTAAATTAGGGTCGACTCCTTCAAATGCCCAACCCAAATAATACCTTAAATACTCGTGCACAGGCATGGTGATGATTTGGGTATATATTCCAGGATCTCAGTAAATGAATGAGGACCCACGGATGTTTAGCCCAGTTCCTAGCCTGAGGCTGAGTCGATTGGTAGGGGACTTGTCACTCGTGTCTGTCAAAAGTGTATTCCAAGATGTCCATTCAAAACAAACTGCAAGCTAAATGAAGCCGCAACAAAATAACAATTCTCAACGTAGAACTGTTTTAATACATGCCAATCTCAAAGGTGCAAGCTCCATGAGGCACCGATCGGCATAAATGTTGTGACTAATACAGAACCACCCCACGACATCTGTCAAATGCAGGAGATACACTGCCATTCACAATCGGCCCCCTTCACATGACCGAAGGGCACCCTTGGTGAAAACCTTCCGCTGATATAAATATTTTTTTTATTTGGCACTTTTCATTCATATGATTCATAGAAAGTTCGCCCAATTAAACAAAACTTTTATATTTCCATGAAAACAAATAATATATGACATCAAAATATCTAAATAAAGTGTTTCTCCAACTTTGCCGTAACGTCAAATATCAATGCGCCCGGCCGATTAAGTAGTCCCGCACCTCCAACTTGGTCAGTTCTGATTGGCCCGTACCAGTAGCAGTAGTGAAGTTGTTCAACACTAGGTGCCACTTCAAATTTCGCGCCCAGAAATATACTAATCTTTTTAGATACGAGACTGCCACAAATCTTCAATCAACATTTCCATCCTCTCTAGTCACGATTATTGAAATATACATAAGGCATTAAAATTTAAACAAAGCTGTTAAGAAACGACACATGTCCAGTCCAAATAAATTAGTGTTATTTTTTAAATTTGTATTATGGTACGTTCGGGGAGGTAATTAAATTTACATGGATGGTGCTAAATGCTGAAATGATTACCTTAAGGTGACTCAGTACTGATCTTGTGTATTCAATGCATATAGCTCAGTACTGATATATGTGTATTCAACACATATAGCAGCGAATATCAGCATTATGCAGACGAAGTATGTATGTTAAGTCTTAATATAAACATTTCAGATAGAAAATGTATGCTGATTTTTGGTGTGGGAGTTAGTATCTACGATCCCTATACATCCATATTAAATTTCATTAAAATTTATGGAGCCATATGTGTATAAATCAAATATTTATTAAGAATTTTCTCATTTTTAGCCAATTTTCTCATAATTAAGTTGTAACACAAAAAAATCGGCCTGGAAATTCATGCTGATTTTTGGTGTGCGAGTTAGTAACTATGATAGCTGTATCCATATAGAATTTCATCAAGATTTATGAAGCCATTTTTGTTCAAATCAAATATTAATCAGGAATTTAATTTTTTTCCCAATTTTTCTCATAAATAAGTCGTAATATAGAAAAATTTAGCCTGGAAAGCCATCCTGATTTTTTGTGTATGAGTTGGTAAATACGGTATCTACATTCATATTAAATTTAAAAAATATTCATCAAACAGTTTTTTTTTAAAACGCTGATTTTCATCAGCCAAAGTCAATTTTGCTAGTGCCCCATACTGCCACTAGGGGGCTTCCAGGGGGCTAACTCAGGATCTGAGGAAAAAAACATTATCTAATGATAAGTATATATATGTTGAATGTCTGGGTGAAATTTGATGTCTGAATTCATGTCAGAACCATTTCAAACGAATTATGTTAATAAATCACTCAAATGTAGTAAAATTACTCAAATATGATTCATTATTTCTATCTCCATACTGCCATAGCATGAAAACTAGCCTGGTGACCTATGTTTTTTTTTTTCTCAATAATGATTATTTCATGTCAACTATCATTGGTAAAAATTTTAGAAAAATTCATCAATAATCAAAATCACTACTGAGTCACCTTAATAGATATTTAATACTTGTATTATATATACAAACATGAAATTGTCATACACCTACCGGGATGAGAGTGGAGGTTCTTACGATGGTTTAGACAGAACTTCTACTAGGGGGGTATATTTGGTAAACTTAAGATCTACAATACGCTACTATACCGGTACTCTACGCTACAGCTCCTTTTCCTTTGTGTTACACTACGTATAACAATATTACCTCCCCTGCTCATCATGCTAACTTGTCAAATTATGTTATATCCACTAGGACTTTCCTTATGAACACCAGTACGTAAAGCAATTTTATTTTTTCATCTATCACATACACATTTCTGTTTAACATGAATATTCCACGAATGTGTCTTACAACTTAGGAGCTCAAGGACGTTAGGAATTCAAAATGAAGATGAAAACAAGACCAACAAGATTTTGAAATGTTTTATTTACTTGTAAGTTCAGTTTTACCAGCTAGGGAAGTGCTTCCAAATAAACAAGTAAAATATATATATACATCTAATATAATGACAAAACAATGATACAACTAAGTAATTTAGAAACATCAATAGTTTATAGAAGATATGCTACTTATATTTTTTGACACATTGACAATCAATCAGATTTCGCTTGTAAACAGCGTTTCAAAATTAATGTGTATGACCAGTATTCTAGGTTGAAGAAGCGATGCATAGAAATCCGTAAGAGTACAAACTACTAAGAAGAAAATCCCTGGGTCAAATTGTGTAGTGAAAAATCCCGAGCCACCCCAAAACCACTTGAGATTTCACGAGTAGAAATCTCCAGTCACAACTATCAATTCCACACTTGTAACTTGGACCGAAACAATTATCACATATTTCAATTACGATTCCCACTTAGGCAACTACTTACATCGAAATACAATTGGCATAAAAGCCACAATATCATCACACGGACAAATATACATAGAGTTAGAAATTCTGAATCCCAGTCCCGTTAATATGTCAAACGACCTTATAGTACCCCGAAAAATACATTCCCCTGAAATTCTTTTCAGATAGGCAGCAGCGTATGCAAGGGATTGAACACTTCAAACAAAACCACAAAAAGATCGATTTTATTCTCATTATTTGGTTGAGGTCTTTTGTCCTCTTTTGTAGTTAGAGACGTGACCACCCTGTAAAAATAACCTTACAGAAAGAGGAATGTTATATTACTTCTAAGAAATAACTAAGTCAAAGGGTTTTTACCTTGCTGTCACACAATTTAATACAACACTGTCTAAATGCTTACTTGGTGGGCGGTTCAAACAAATGATTAAAATGTACTCACACACAACGTGTTAAACTGATCACGGAACATAACATATCAGGGAGACATATACGGTATAATGTATATGCGTCCCTGCTTATAACCACCGTTATTCAAATTGTCGTAACGAGGAATCACAATTAGCTCGCCTGAATATACATGCAAGATGATCAGCAGAGAACCAAATAACTATAGCTCCCATATCAAGTGTAAATTCCATTCCATGTAATGTCTAAGTAAAACTATGTGTTGACGTATTAACACATGAGTTACATATATTCACGCGTGAATGTTTTAAAAAGTGCAGTTTCTTTTTATTAGAGTAAAGTTCAAGTAAGTCGCAGGTAATCATGTCATATATATTAACGATATTGTTATACCTTAGCTTAGCTATGGACGATCAAAATCTCGTTAGTTAATAATCAAATATGCTGTTCAGGGAAGAGAGTCTGACATTCAGCAGACAGAATATTGTATTCCTCCTTGGGGGACGTGTTAGTTACCGTACCCATGACTAGATTGTAATATAATTGCGAATCTCAAGTATAATGCTGGGAATATGTGAAAATTGTATCATGTGGGTGGTTTACAGTTCTATCAAGACAAACTCCACATATTATCGTGTAAACTATGGAAAGTGTAAGAAAAACACTGAATCAAATGGAGACAATATAACACTCGCACGTTATAGAGTAACGTTCGTATGTTTGCATGCATTTAGGAGGAAAATAAAGATTTATTACATATGGTTTTAATAAGCTAAGAAGGAATATTTTAAAACAATTTTGTGGACTTTTCCATAAAGAAGTTCCGGTGGGTCAGGTTGCGTATATCACTCGGTGGAATACATGTGCCATATCTCACTCTAATTACGTCATCTCATACCAAACGCGTAAAATGATAACAATTATATAGTAAAAATGAAAGAAAAAAACGTAACATCACATATCCCTAAAAGATATGGGTATATATAGCATAAACAATGTATGGTCAATACTATCACATGAATAAAACAAACCAAGCAATGTATAATCACATAAGCGAAAAAGATTCATAAACTCCCTCATCTGAGTTAAATACCAGTAAAAGCGACTTGGTCTATAATATTAGCTATTTTACACCACATGTGAACGGAAATTTAACAAAATTAGGATAAAGTTGGTAAAGTTTCATCTTGGTCAAGAAATTCCCCAAGATTTAAGTAACTCAGCTTTAAGGCGCATCCTGCCTACCTGTAAAGTAGGAAAATCTATAAAATATCTATGTGTGTAGCAGATACTTTTTAGCTAACATTTCAAAGTTGACTACATCTAAACTCGCTGAGGCATTCTCTCAGTATCATTATTTGGTTATCAATCCACCAAGCGTGCTTAAATATAACCTAAGATAGATTTTTGCTTTTGGCTGGATGCGTGAATGCATAGGACAGCAAAATAATATGTAGGCACAATACACTTCGTTCCCCTTCTTTCATCGGAATCTTACGGAGACACACCACTGGGCAATATAATATTATGATAAACGCCTGCCAGGTCAGACACATTTTAAAAGAGCGCATGATTTCAGGGAATATACAAAAGTGATTGAAAAGAGTTTCGGGCATCTATTTTAAGTCCCTATTCTAGCTATTTTGAACTACAAGTTACTTTACTACAATATAGTTTTTACCATGAACGTTCAATTCTATTACATTAGTTGTTTTACATATCTATATTATTTAATTGCAAAGCAGCCTGAAAGAGTTTCAAACTCAGGTCTAAGAGTGACAGTCACAGTATCTGTGGTGGTTACTCTAGCTACATTGGAATGACGTCACCTGTACATGGTGGAGGTTGGTCAATCGAGAGTAAAATCGTTAATGTTCTATCAATTTGACTAGACGGGGAGGTGTATGTGTATGTGTAAAAGGGGGCGGAGGCGGAAAGCAGCAATTAACCTATCATGCCCCAGCCCCCTTTCTCTGGCATTAGAACAGGGCTATAGTGCTATAAACAGTTTCATGAAAATGTATACTCACTGTATAGTGAGAAAGGACAGCTTAATGCTTAGAACCCCGATGAAAATATTATGATACTGTACAACATGATCTCCCTTACAATTTCAAACATGAGAAATGTTGAGAAAGCATAAAGCGATAAATTCAGCTCACCTTCTCCACATTAAGCACACGGGCACATGTTAGAGAACACCCCTCATATTGTGTTGTTCATACAACAGACGAAGAAATACACACTAATGTAACTCCGACCTAAGGATTTGAATCACTTAATAAACACCCCTCATATCATCATTGAAATAAGGAACCGATGCTTAGCTTCAGGAATCACCGCGGGAGATAGGAGGCACATGATACAATTCTACAACTAATGATTTAATCTAATACCGTATACAAGTTTTAAAAAGTCTCTCATATAAAATGGAAGTATCACCGTGCTTTCATTTCATTATATGCATAAGCCGTGATACAAAATAAATCATAAATGGTAATCAGTGTTGACATCTCCGTCGATACATTTTCGGCATGTGCGGCGTTAGAGTACCTTACTATTATTTGAAGGATTTTTTGACATTTAAAAAAAGAATAACTGACCATTGGTAGGGCCGATCGGGTAATCATTTAGTAATTTCATAGCCGAATTGGAATGCCTTATCTCAGTCACCTCACTGACAACTTAGATCCCTGGAATTCTGCATCCTTTCTAGGCAGGGGGAGTTATTAGCTCGTACATCCTGCCATAGAATGAGTAAGCCCTCTTAAGTTTATTTATTACTATAGAGAACGTAAGACAATAATTTAATACAAAACAATAATATTATATACTACACACACGTATCACCAAAACAGGCGGTGGGTTGTAAAATAATACTAGGAGAGAAGACGCAATATTAAATATCTCTCAATATACTGAGATATGGTTTGCCTCAAAGAGTGGTTACGTTTGAAATACCGTAAATATCGATTAAATAACAATATAATCACTAGAAAATAAACATGGAATGTTTGCCGGAAAAAACGTGATAATATATGAAGAAATAGAACTCCGGTTATGGCGATCAAAATCAATACCTAATCAAATGATAGCACATCTAGATTCGCATTAATGCTAGCTATATGGTGTAACTAACATCCATTGATTCCAGGAGGGGACCGTCGGATATTCCCGCAGTCAAGTTCCTTTCATCATAATACACAATCGGCTGTCGTAAACATGTTGATTAAACGTTCTCCAACCATTTCGTTCATATGACCATATGACGAGTTTTGCAAGAACACGTGATAGCAAGGAAAGTATCCAATGGTTGCTTTTTAAAGACCTTCGTTTAAGTTCAAACGTTCTAGCAGTCAAAAGGCAGTTTCACCTATGGCTGATTAAAGGCACTGGCCAGCCACCTTTCTACGAAAGACAAGAAATCATGCTATATTATATACAGTGCGGCATAGCGAGATTTAACTAGAGTATCTATCTTATTTATAATGTATGCCTTGGACTGTAGGTGAAAAAATAAAAGATAAAAAGAGCTACATAGTCATTTAAATGGTGGGGATAGTCGTTCCGTTGTTTGCTTTAGCTTTCTTCTTCTTGCTAGGAAATTTGCGGGATACATATCCAAGGTAGAACCAGCTGTCGAATCGTTTATCTGGTCTGTACGGCTGGACACTCACGTCGTATATGGACAGAAGCTTATTTTCTGGTTGCTGCATGTAGTAAAGTACTTGTTGGTCGGTGGAAACCCATCCAGTTTTAAGCATGTTCTGAGTAAAGGCTTTGTATTGGTCAACCCACCGCGTCATGATATCATACCTACCAATGAAGTAACAGCCGCAGACCCATACAAAATTTCCTGTCACAATTACCTTCGGTGAAAGAGGCCTTCGATCAAGCTTGTAAACTTCTGTGTATGCAACTTTGTTGGCCTCGAAATTCGGTGGTAGTACAATGCTGAAAGGTGGTTCCCTTTTGATGACTTCAGCCCGGAATAAACCAATATCTAGCCAACTGAAATATTTCGTTTTGAATGGGTTGTCGGCTACAGCTTTGGCCATCACTTCATATTTAGCGTGCATGGCACAGGCATAGTCAGCATTGACTGTGTTCGGGTGGTGTTTGGGGTAGAAAGTTTGTCTGAAAATTTTATCTATTTCAGGTCGGAGTGAAAATGCCCAGCTGCCCTCGCGATTAAAGCGCACAACTTTCGTCATGTTGCTTGGGAATGAACTTCTCAAAACTTTGAACATCTGAATGTCCCTTTCATCGTCGAAAAATGCGATGACGGGGTTGGTTATACGATGGAATATTGTGATCCATCGCCGATAGGTTTCAGAAGAAAAAATATCGTTCCCTTCACCCTTTTGAAAAGATCCTATGTTGAGATACGCAGTTACAACAGTAACGTCGTGCTGCCTAGGAGACATGGCAAGTTCTTTGTCCAAAAGAGACTGCTGCCCACCTTTGCTCTGCAAAAGTAAAGATTAAAATAACTACGGAATATCCCATACAAATTGTATATTTTTTCATCTATAGTATATAAGGGGAAAAAATAAATACAAAATGTATATAATTATTGTTAGATATAATGTACTCAAATTAAGTGGCTGTTATTCACATTAGGTTATATATCGACCTTCAACACAAATACATGTCATAGGGAACTAAGGTTACTACCGTATACTATATATCTCCATTGCAAGTTTGAAACTTAAGTGAATATGAGCGTTTTCACTCACTGTAGGCCCTAATCATTATATAAATGCGATTTTTATCAAGTGTTATAGTACTAGTAGGGAGGACCACATAGAGACAACCAACAATAATAAATGTTGAGATTTTATTCTCGTTGAGGAGAGCCACATACAAGTAACACACAGAGAGTAAAATTAAATGGACACATCCTACCTTGAGAAATCTGGCCTTGACATGGGTATGTAAATCTGGTCTATGCCTCTGCACAACGTATAAATAACTGAATAGTATAGCGGCTGATACTAGCATGGCCACGAGAGCCATAGCCCGCATCTTCAGGGAGATACGTCCCATACTTCGGTGGTCGCCTCTCATCTTGCTAAATTGAAGTGAATAGACACAAGAAATCAATACAGAGCACTGTCAACTACCCCTCTCCTGAGTCATCTAAAGCAGAGAGATCTATATATACCAGAACAGAGAAGTACAGTAGAATTAGAAAAGGGCGTATAATGGGTTGCGGGTGGGAGGATTGGAAAATATTGTTACGTGCAATGCGGTCTAACCCGGGGTGTAACCTTTATTAAGGCTTTAAGAATTTGTAATATTGTTGTATGGGAACAAGTGCGCGTAGCCCCAAAAGGCAAAACACACACATAAATGATCAAATGTTTACGGTACATAAATGCACCCCACCCCCGGCACTACAGTACGGTGTGGCCAGAAACACAGAGTAGATGCATCTGAGATCTTAGGCTTATACATGTACAACGGTCCACTTCAAATTCAACCACAGAATTCTGAGAATGGTCTAATTAGTTTGACTCTTTGAGCGTCTACCGATCAGTGCAGTACCAATGACTAGAGCGATAATAAGGAGATTCTGAAATACTCACCGTAGATAGCAGTTTCCTTCCTTATTTTGGAAGGGTATTGGAGAAAATTAAATTAACAAGCATCTAGCAGCGTAAAAAAACGATAGCTATGAAAAGAAATCCTCTCTACGCGAAAAAAAGTAAATGTTTTCACCGGCCTATACCAGGGGTGCACAGTGGCGCCACTCTCGGACACTCCGAAGTTCAATAGACGTAAAAAGGGGGCGCAGCAGTGCACCTTACAAAATTAACATTGAGGTACTACTAGGTGGCACATAAATGGCTCTGGTGGTATATAGTATTTATGATATCCAGTCTGTTAAAATACAAGACAACATATTGTAAGTTTGAGCCTAGCTACTTTTTAAGTTAATATAAGCTTGGTTTTACAGGAGAGAACAAAATACAACTTCACTCTAAGCTGGTTACATTAAGAATCCTTTATTCCAAAAGTCCTGTTGGGCACTCTAGAGCTGGCCCCGCCCCCTCCATACAAAGCAGTCCTGCCCGCTGGTGGTAGGGATGGGTGAGATACCCCCACCCCCACCCCCAACCCCTTTCCAGGAACTACACAAAGCCTTTTTTGAATTGGTTAATCATGGAGATTAGGGTTAGGCCCCCTACCTAAGGTTAACATACAGCAACCATAAATCTACATAAAAACTACATAAAAGGTAATAGGGCAGAGAAGCAGGCGAGGGAGTATGAAGGGCATTAAGTCCACCATATGGTCACCCAGCCCCTGTGTCCCTGACCGTGCATAATTAAGTATCGTACCGTACTGGGCAGAACTAACAACTCTTGGGAGTAATCGATCAGTTAACCCTTATCATTCAGAGAGTTATTAATATATAGAAATAAATTAACTTACTAGTTCTAATTAGGTCGATGTATACCAGAATAAGTATAATAACTGAGAACTAAATCAAGAAAGTATCCGCACAAGGTATCCTAGGAAGTAAATGGGTTATATTTCGGAATGTTAGAGTGTTTTTATATTTAAATTTCCGACGAACTACCCTCCACCCACCCGTCGCGTTGTCCACCCCACGTCCCACCCGGGCCTCGGCGCTGTTTATTCAGTAAATAAACAGCGCTATCCATTTCGAATCCCATTTGCCGGTTACGTTGATTACGTTGAAGTGACTTCCGGCTCGTACGGAATGGAACAAGGGATCGGAATGGTCAATGGCGTGGATGTAGCTGTGTGGGTTGAGTGTGGAGGTTCAAACGAAAATGGATTGTGGAAGTGTGAGTGCCTGAATCGACAATGTAAGTACGCTAGGTTGTAGGTATAGGCCTAAACTAAGTATTCCATGCATCAATAGACATTCTCAGCGGGGAAATTATTGAATGCAGGCAGAGAAGTAACCACATGGAATAAGAGTATATATCGTTGGACACTAGTAGTCTGTGCACCGTGCGAAATTGTAAATAGATTCCAAGGAAGAAGCGGGGGTGCCGACCGTCCAGATGTGTGTGTGGCAAGTAGGACTATCGTCACAATTTGATGGGAATGAGAATGGGAATGGCTTTATAGTATATAACGCTACCCCCCCCCCCCCCTCCCCCCCCCCCCCACACACACACCCTACTGTTAAAAGCTGGGTACTGCTGCTCCTTTAGTGCAGCAGTACCCAGCGCTTGTAGTGCAGGTTTACACGAGTACGGCCGAGTGCGTGGAAGAAGGCTTATGCATTGGGAGCTGGTAGACATGCATTGGGAAATCAGCCTATGTGCATTACCAGTACAATATAGACACTATGAACCCTGATTTTTTCCGTCTCAAACATGTTAAGGATGACAAATCTGTAATTCTTTTTTCCCTTCGACTGCGAAAACATACGAAATCGGGTGAAGTAGCCAACTTTCCTAGTCTAATTTCGCCGCTCCGAGTACCGGTGGCGCGTCCTGTGGTCAAAGGGGAGAATTAGGCAATCTCTTGGATGGCCACTGGCGCCTCGTCGTCCAGATGGTGAGTGGCACCAGGATAGACTAGCGTCACAACAAAGAACTCTTAAATTAAATAGGATATAGTATATTATTGGGCGGATAATGAAACTTTAGGCTATATTTAAAGAGCCTTCGCCGACACTGTCCCCCCCTCCCCGGGCCCCCCTCCACCATCACAGCCATGCACCCGGTCCCGTCGGCCCGTGTACATGGCACGCCGAGTAACGTTTGGAAGGGGTGATCCCATTGGCTGAGAGCCTAGCTGAAGGTTGATGTAACGCGCCCTGTGATTGGTCGATTTTTTCCCCGGAGCATACCGAAGATGCGATGCCGAGTGTTACCGAAGATGCCATGCGGCCGTACGCAGGGTAAAATATCTGTTCATGCTTTAGCATAGGGGTCGGGGACTCGGTTATTTCTCACGTATTATACCAGAAAGACCTTGTTGTATTGGAGGCAACCTAAGTCTATACATTTTCCCTAGGCCTGGAGACATTGTTTGGGTCGATTGGAAGTCGGGAAGTAGCAGTTTCACACGATCGATGCAGAGTCGAGTATAAAGCTGGCAGTTCTAGATAAAGGGGGCGTGGTTAAAATCTTAAGCGGTATGACCTATATAGGCCATAAATATGGCCACTTTTGACGCCAAATCGTCTAGAGGATTAAAATAAGCTTAAGGAATAAGAGTTAACATAGTCCATTAATTCGCCAGAGGGGCCTAATTAGTATATTTCCAGAGGGCCATTAATTAGTGTACTTTTCAGGCGATAATTAACTTTATTATATGCGCATGTTATATGAGAGGTGCTATAAGTGGGGTGCTATAAAAATATTCATATAGGACGCGTCCTATAAAAATGTAGTTGTCTAAAAATAGCTCTGTTGATATGCTTCGCAGAGCTTTGGCTCTCCGCGAAGCGTGTAAACAAATCCCCGCGATCGTTAATCTACCCGTGATTCTGGTACTATGATTATAGAAATACATAATAAAAACCATACCATTAAATGGAGCATTAAATTCTCTATCAAAGTATGCAAAAACTGCTGGGATACCGTACTAATTTTGGTGTAGAGATATTTTTATCGATTTGTACGCGTTCTATCAAAATTAGAACTTGGTAATAGTGATATAAAAATGAATGAGTCACATGTACAATTTATGTGATTTCCTAGTTTATTCAATCTCGTACCATATTTACATTGAAAAGAGAACAAACATCATGAATTGATATAAGTGTGGGAAAGCACCAAGTGGCTTCTAAATTACAATAAATGAACAGATAATTCCGCATAGATTGAACATAACAGCAATACGTTGGATTACATTCTCCTGACTTTTGATACAGTGAATATCTCTAACCATCATCACAAAATTTTCCTACCATATCATGTAAGCCTACATTACCAGACAGATGAATCAAATCCATCACAACGATTAGATGACTTTCTGTACACTATGTAATATGGTACGGTCCACATATGTTTATTATCGACGGTTTCGTTCCTCCCCAGGGAGGCCCTACGTACGCTTGTTCATAATATCCGTTTGAATCGAGGAAAATATTATTATACGCAAACTGTATTAGATTGACGCTCTTTGTTATAAGTGTCTTTCTAATCAATGATACAATCGACTAGAACAATGTTTCAAGCCATCGTCTTTAATATAGACATGATTAATAGGTCGATTCTAGTTATTTAGGCCACATTTCGTTCATGTATGTTCGATTGATTTCTATGTACAGAGTTGCTGGTATATTATTATAACTGGTTTTGACAGGGGCCTGTTGCACGACTTATCCTTATTTTGCAGGTGTTGCACGAGATAGCGTTAACATAAGGATATGGGGTGCTACAGAGCACGTTTATCCTTGCCCTTATTTTACTACTAAATCCAATGGGGCAATTAGTGATAAGGATACGTTCATACATAATGATACAATAAGGATATGTAAACAATATGATAGACCGTAATTAGGTTTGAGTTAACGATACCTCATGCAACATGCTTTGGATTATGAATGACATCATCTAGTGTCATATATTAGATATTGATATTTCGTTAATTAATTTATAAATATTCCTACTAGTTTTGTGAATGAAATGCATCATGAATGACCCATAATTCATACATGGGTCATTAGCATTATTCATTCGATGACAATTAATATAAAAGCAAATTCCTTAGCCAGCAATGATAACAAATTCTTATGGAAACTTCATTAAAAAGGAAGTAGTCTGCTCCTTATCTTACAAGCGTATCTGTCATGAGATGTAAATCTTCTCAATGTACATAAATAATGAGACACTTAAATCAGGGTGGCTGTCACGGTTTAAAAACTAGTATCACAATCTACATGCTGGTAGATTTCTCACTTTGGATGTCAAGGAACACTGATGTGGACAATAATTTAATATAGCAGGGTGTGATTGACACAATGCAATTGTTCTTAGTGATTTTCCAGCATCAAGAAAATATAGAAGCACTTTAACTCTATGTTTCAATACCGACACCCTCTAAGAAGGCCGAAAGACTGCCTGAGAATCTACTGGTTTCTTTGGCCTCTAACTTTGGTAGGTCAATACCGAGTTTATCAGATGCTTGTTGCTGTGCCACTGCCTCTAGTGACGAGAAGAGCCAATAGCGCAGCCAGGAGGGGAAGGCCCGCTCTAGCCATAGCTGCAAAAGACAAAATATTATAAATCAGTCCGAAAATGATTGGTTCGAATAGATAGAATATTATGGTTTACAGTTATCAATAGCAGACAAAGATTCTATGAACTATACAATCGTTAACAAAATTCCCCTCTTGTACAATCTATATAGGCTATTTATCAGAAGGAATGGATTAAAAATAACCGTGGTGGAAATTTGGTAATTTAGAGCATTTGATTATGTATTAGGGAAGTATTTATAATTTTTATATATTACAAATTTCCGAGGTTTTGTTCATTAGTTGGCTTACCTGGAATAGTTCCCTTTCAATTATGACTACAGTAAAGCTTTCATTCATTTACATCGAGAAAAGAAATTACCCTGGACATTTATTTTCAAGTCCTGTAAGAATTTATTAACTAAACGCAGACTATTACTAGGCACAAGTAGTTGAGTATTGAACCAACCTGTAACGTCTGAGACATATGTCCAGTAGTGTTGTGCGTGTAGCCAAGGGTAGAGAGTGCTGACTTGGCGTAAGTAGCAGAAGAAGGTACTAGTAGTGATTCCTGGCTCTCACATGACGCCAAGTGGCAAGGGGTGAGACATTGTATGGTGATGCCCTCATCCTTATATTGCTCATAGAGCGAGTCAGCGAAGTGGGTTAAATACGACTGTAAAAAGATACCGGTTGTCTTAAAAAATGTGGCATCTAGTCTTTAGTGTGGCGTCCAGCAACTTATTCTTAGAATCCTCAATAAATTTCCACATTGGATTAGGTCTGCTTGATAAAGCGAGTCAAGAAAAATATCATTTTCAGGTAGTGGAATTTTCTTTCTCCTACATTTATAAATGTGGTATTCTAGAACCAGGTATATATATACCGGTATATACTCTTAATATACCTTCCTGTTGGAACGTATGCGCACATGAGTGGAAATAAATCTGTAATATTTATATTTACTTACTCTTATAGAACTATACAGAATCATCTCTTCCTCATCCCCTGATTTGCTTTCGGCTACAATGACAACGGCGCCTTTGCCTCTAAAATGAGAAAGAAGATAATTTACAAAAAATGTAATGGCCGAAAACCCGGAGGAAAATATACGTACGCATTGAATGAGAGAAAGCCATATTTTCATAGTTATATTCCATCCACAAAGAAGTCAGATGAACTATACGTAATAATCAAATTTACAAACCTTTCTATCATCTGAGGAAGTAACATATGTGTCATCTAAAAGTAGAAAAGATTATTCCTTATAACAAAATTCCTTAAATAAATAGTATTTTTGAACGTTAGTTGACCTGATAAATTAACACGAGAGAAAGGATAGTATTAATTATGTTTTGATTTAAATCATGAACGTTTACAAGATACGCAAATATATCATCTTACCATGGTGGTCGGTATGATGTTTCCCGAGATGATAGAAAATATTTCCTGAAGTCAGAAAAACATATATAATATATGTGCATGCAGCTAAATCGGTCTACTCGGAGATAATATTAAATTATACAAATTATTGGCGGGGGGGGGGGCTATGCTCTCCGTCTACACAAGAAATAGAAAAATATCCATTCCTGACCGTAACAAGAATTTTTAACAGCAAACATCTGACATGTAATACAATAAATGAGACAAAGAGGGACCCGGACATTGAAGCATTGATTATTCATTACTTTGGATTATATATTAATACAACTTAAAACTATTTAAAAAGTTAACAATAAGTCGAACTTGTGTACATGAACATTTTTGCTAATATCAATTTTCTATTACGAATTTATCTGATGACCATCATAGTAATTACTTACACGACTGTCTAGTGCGGCAAAGTCGTCGGCTTTGTCAACATGATGGCTAACATTGTTCACTTGAAAATAAGGAAACGTGCATCAATAATACATTCTGCTAAAGGAGTGCTCTTCCACAAGATTTATGTTGGCTTACTTTGAAATATGAAATAACAATATTGTCGAGTTCCTATAACTAGGCCTAGGTGACATCATTTCGAGTAATACGCATCGACACATATTATATGTATATATATTATATGTAGGCTATATTCATAACATCTTTCGCTAAACTTGCTAATAATTTTGTAAGGGGGGAGAAGATTAAACTTACTCAATATTCCTATTTCTTTTCCTTCCGTCGCTTGTTCCAATGTATCATATCTGTCCTTTTGGTTCAATTTGTCAACAATTATTTGCTGGGTTTTCACTTTGTATTCTTTCTCTGTGGACATAGTATAAAAACGATCGATTATTGATGTTAGCTGATTTATCATAAAGTTTTAAACGTCAGACATCAACATTTTCCTTAAAATCGTTTATTTCTATCGGCACAACGCCAAATATGGATGTGTAAGAAATGTAAATCGTAACCACATATTTCCATGGAACTTCCTATCTACCTATTGTTTCTGCAAGCCTCGCCATTTGCTCCTCTTCTGTAGTAAGAAGGATGATATTGAGTCCAGCGTTGGCCAATTCGTGAACGTAGGCCTCGCCAAAAGATCTGCAGCATCCTGTCACAACTGTTGGAGAGAAACACAGTTTAATTTCACATTTAGGTTATAGTATACTATATTATAGTAGGCCTACAAGTAACAAGGAAGATCTAAAGCCATTTCATATCCATGATTATGATATAACTTTCTGGCCTTTGGCTTTGGAGTAGCCTACTATGTACACAGGCCTGGGGTAAGGGATAATGACAATTAATCAGTTAATGTCATAACTTAGTTAAGAACAACAGAACTTATTACCTTTTTTTAGTAGAGCTAGGCTAGCCTTTAGACTTTAGACTAAGTTTAGTAGAGATAGAGGTCATGTTACTTACTATTTATGTCCTATAGGAGCAATCAGTAGTCAAATGTGAAATAAATCTAAGACAATGAGTAGTTTACATAGGTCCTCACATAACTGTAATAACACATTGATTAAACAAAGTAGGTGACAAATGACTGGGCACTAGATCGCGTATTCCTTACCGGCCCATTCACCAAATTTCCTCCGAAGATTTGGCCGCATGACTTTGGATACACCATGAACTTTGACTACTCTCGCCATACCATACAATGCATACAGCGTCTTAGCACCAGTGTAAACAAACCCTATTAGAGTCACATAGTCTCTGAGAGACATATTCTTAAAATCCATTTGAAGTAGAGATTGTAATGCAGGGGATACACCACTCCATGACTTTTTTAAAAAGTCAAAGCCGTCTAAACCGACCCTGTCCGCCATGTTTGCAACTGGTGTCAAGTGAAATAATTGCCTTGGCGGATATTCTTAAATTGCTACTCATTTTAGACGCAAGGGGGCGACCATGCTGTTTTCTGAACTGCATCAGAACATTACATATTGACTTGTGAGGATTTTAAGAGTTGTGCTTTCTATTCATAGAATATAAGTATCCCGTGCCGTGTGTTATTGTTTAATTAACAGTTCTTCGCAACTTGGTTGACTGTCTAGTCATGACAGTGGTGTCAATTTGACAGTTTATTGTAATATCGCTCACTTCTCATGCTGCCTGCTGACTTGTCTTGACGTCGTTGTCGTTGTGTTTACACTACAATCGCATTGATAATTGATTGTAGCCTACAGTTTGACCTGGGATACTACTACAATTCGTTAAAGAGCTTTCATAATGTGATTGGTGCTTCACTACGCGGTACCGCAACCTTTAATTTGAGCTTTCTGTTTACCCCCCCCCCCCCCCCCCCCCCCACCCACACACACACACACTGATCATGATTGATAAATTGTCACCCACCCACCCCCACCCCCCAGCCCCCCATCATCCTCATAATACCTATTTTTCTGCTGCTCTCTTCTGCTTTTGCTTAGACTGCTAAATCTCAGTCTGCTAAATCTCAGACCAAGCAGAGAGTGCACCTCCTTTGGCTTTGTCTAATTTACAGTTTATCTATGATCATTCATTAATTAGTATTAGCCTACCATGACTAAATTTCTGTTTGTGCTGCTTAACAGAAAAGATGGATGCTGAAAGCCTAGGTAACAAAATAGCGAATCTATGTTGTTTACATTACAAACATAAATTGTCGAAGAAAGGGAAAGCGCAAGCTGGTAAAGAATGGACACTCCTGTCATCTATAGTTGTGGAGAAGAAGGACGATGAAGGTAATAACTAATTAATATACTTCCATCATTTAATAATTTTAACTAAAATTTCAATGAAACATGAGAATCGGAATATACATACATTCTTAAAACAGGTTTTTGCTTATTTATATAATATATTTGTGAAGAAGGATACCGGGTACTTCGAAAGTCTATATCTAGCTAATATGATTCTTAACATTTGATACATACCTAATAAATGCAGGGTCCTTCCGTTTCTTTTTATTCATGTCATAATCAAAGTGTTTGGCGATCAGGTCTGAATAGTTTCTTACTGCTTTAGGGAGTTTCCTGAAGGTTGTGTCTATGGCTACCGGATCGAAATGCTTGGGCCGGAGTAAACTGAGTTATAATGGTAATAATTTCTATTGAAAATAATTATCCTATTTAGTCAGATTCTACCAAAGGACAACGTGTTGCATACATGTGCGTGGACGAATAAGAATAATTAATTTTGTAAAACATAATATCAAGATCGAATATACTCTATAGATTTTCATCTCAATACGTCTTGTGTACTTGCTGAGTAGATGTTCAACTTTGTCATTTTCATTGGTTTCAGGAGACCTTGTCCACGATAGCCACGCGGAAGTTCTGGCCAGAAGAGCCTTTTTAAGGTTTGTAATATTCTATTTTAATTATCTTGTTCTAATTTAATTATCTTGAGACCCTCTATTCAAAATGTGGTTGAGAAGTGGTGGAATGTTCGTTTCTGATTTTGAATTCAGTTGAGGTAGCGCTTTCAAGCAGGCAAGATGTCTACGTATTAGATCACATTTTTACTTTTCATGTTAGACGTAAACATGACAAGATATGAGTGGTAAATCTTCGTGTCGTATCATTTTCGTTTGCGTTTCGTGTTGTCACTAGTACATATATAGGGAATGAGGCATTGCTGCATGGTTCATAAACAAATTTCTGAGTGGAGGGGAAAATCCTAATTGTTCTGAAATGAGATGACTCAGATCAATGTGTGGTCTTTTCTGCTTATTACAATTAACTTAAGGATTGTAATTATGTATTGCTTGTTTATGTAGGTACGTTTACGACCAGTTAATCCTGTTAGCTGAAGGCAAAGAAAGTGATGTTCTCGTTAGGCAGTTGGATGGGAAGTTATTTTATTGTAAATTAAAACCTGGAGTAAAACTTCATATGTTCACAAGCCATACGCCCTGTAAGTATCCCGAGAAATATATTAATTTTCAGATCTCCCTCTTCCCTTGTCTAAAGTTAAGAATTGCTTTGTTCAAAACTTTGTCATAAGTGCCATAACTTTTTGTAACATTCTATATTTTTGTATACTATTTCATTGTCTTGGAAGATAAAATAAAAGCACTCTTCTATAATACCAACATTAATTTTGTGTAATTTCCTACTATGTTGACAGGGGAATCCGAATAGTGTGAGTTTAAAAAAACTAATATTTCGTTTGTTTTACTTACATCACAGGTGGGGATGCATCCATATTTCCCAAATCGGAAAATGACGACAAGCAGAGCGATGACCAGGGAACTATAGTTGAAACTGCTGGTTGGTATTTTATTATAGCCATGTATTATTTAAATAATTAAACAATAATTACATTTATTTTTTATAACGTATGAAAACATGAACTATGGAAATGTTCATCGGTTTTCTAATCAGTGGGAAATAGTATTTAGGTATCCTGATTATCTCCAAAGATTTATCATTGTCTCTGTGAATAAAATTATAACTATTTTACATAACTGATTTCTAGATTCCCCTAAAGAATCTCTGAAGAGACCATCAAGTGAAGAGTATGATCTTGATGAGAAACGTATGAAACCCGATGAAGAAACTCAATCTCCAATCGAACTGTGCAATACTGGATCTGCGGATAAGTCTTCTGATGACAACACAAAAAGGGAAACAGGTGCTGGGGAAGGAATACGAGGGTGCCAAGTTTCAGGTGACATTTATCGAACTGGGGCAAAGTGTGTCCCCGGTGAAGAACAAGATTCCCACCAAGCCAATGCCGGTAATTGATTTTGTTCTTATTTATATGTGTATGTATCGTGTACATGGTAACCATTTTCCCATTTATTCATTATGGGGAGTATACTCCCACTATCTAATACTGGGTAGTATACCCCCATTACCTACCTCCCTCCGGCCTATGTAACCATGTTGATGACGGTAGAGTAGTGGCAATGCTATGGAGAATAAAGGATCAAATACAACTGGGAGCCTGAATCGAGAAGTCCCTCATTCCAATAGCTCTACATATATAACAATAGTATAACAACTATTATTCAAGCAAAAAATACGAGAATTTTGTCCTCCAGATATTTGTCGGGAGAAATCCTAAACTATCTGGCCCCACCAAATGAGTTCATACCTATTTCCTTTATAAGTGTATCATGATGGCAAACGTACCTCCTAGCCATGCTTTATGCAATGTATTTTTCAGGTTATCATGTCACTGGCGCCATCCGTTTCAAGCCTGGGCGTGGGGACCGAACGTTGTCATTGTCATGCAGCGATAAGATTGCCCGGTGGAATGTCTTAGGATTGCAGGGTGCCCTTCTGTCCCATTTTATAGAACCCTTGTACCTTAGTTCTATTACTGTTGGCAGGTTAGTGAGTGATCGTATGATTATGATATTTAAGCATACAATAGTGTTCAAACATTACTAAACAATGAAAACTGTCAATTTAATTAAATAGTCTCTACACACGTGTCTCTCCCTTCATAAGTATTAATTTCAATCATAAGAAGGGAAGCGTCCTCCTTTGTCTGAGTTATTGGTTCCCAGACTTTGATTCACCTTGCAGTTGTCCCTACAGTGACCAGGCCATGAGACGTGCCCTCATTGAAAGAATAGAGCCTTGTGATGCTCTACCTCTTGGCTTCCAAATAAATAAACCCACGCTTATGCATAGCGGTGTTATGTTTGAAGCGTCTCGTCAAGTTGTTGAAAGTCAAGGAGAGAAAATTGTTTCTGGGTCCGCTGGTAGGTGTTTAATATATTAATTGTTTATGGACGGTAACAACATTTTTTTAAACAAAAAGAAAAAAGAGCCAATTATTATTACTGGAGGACATGGGACAGGTCGTCAGAAAAATGTACTTGTAATCGGCAGCCCTACACAGGTATATATCGGAGTATATTTGGCATTGCGATAATTTAAAAAAAAATCGGTTTGGTAATGTTGAACTGTATTTTGATTATTTGAGAGGATTGGTGAGGGCGAATCATCGGGAAGGCGTTCATTATGTGCATAGTCACAGCATTAAATTTGGTTCCTCGTTACTTGATTTGTTCACAACACTTACAATTTTACGCACCTCAGTATGACTTCATTCAACCCCGCCCTAACGTATCTCCATTATTGTATTAAAATGCAGAAAATTAGTTTGGAAATAAACGTTCTTGGTTTGTTTAATCGAGCAAATTGACTAATAAAAGTATTACCATGGATATTGTATAATTTGTTTAGAAGTTGATGGCATAAAAATATATTTCCTAGTGTGAAATTTGTCATTCACTGCAATGTGTTGCGTTCCAGCCATCATATGGTGGATGGATGCTTCTGGGTGCGGCCGCCAGGAGGCAACTGTTAATGGGCTACGGCTGGGAATAACTGCTAAAAATAGAAACAGACCTGATGCAAGGTAAAAGAAATATATGCAAGATACCCACCTTATGCTTTAGTTCTTACTGATGGTGCATCATCACCCTAACCAAGGAATGTTACTTATCAGATGCCAATATAGGATTTCCCTTTTCTATGGATTGTAGTCATTTTACAAGTGAAGTTCACATGTACCCAACCGATGTAGATAGTTATAGTGTTACAAATCGTCCTTGGCTGTTGCCAGATGGGACATGTTGAAAAGTTTGGTTCTACACCAGCGCCTATTGTTTATGTTGCAGAGTGAGCGTTTGCAAACTGGAGATGCTTTTAAGATTTAGGCGTATTTTATCACTGGTATCGACGGAACAACGGCCGACCATCTCTAGGTAAGATTCTATGACTATCTATCCGAAATTAATATACATCGGTGCCAGTTTTAGCGGGGAGAAATGTATTCATTCAAAACAATACATTTAAATGAGTGGTAACCAAAATGATAATGTAAACTAAAAAGCAGTATAAGTTATTTTGATATTTTATGGTCATTTGGTATTTTTTGTATGCAGGAATATAAATATAAATGGACTTTTAATGCTTCTGATCGTGTAGATGTTTGATTTTATTTTTCCAGTGAAAATAGTTGCACTTATGAGGATTACAAGCGTGCTGCCGTTGACTACCAAACTGCATGGTCTCAACTGAAGGAACGCTGCTTTCAGAACTGGCCTCAGACACCGAGACATTACACCACCTTTAGCCTTGAAAGTACCGAGTCTGAGAAGAGTTGACAATAAATGCTCCAAATATTTATGATATTTTTTTTCATTATCATCTGCTAGTCGTTTAAATAGATAACACAGGATAAAACAATTATATATATTTTCATTCTTTAGAACTTTTATTCCATGAAGTTTCGATAACCGAATATATATATCACAGAAATTATAGCCTCAAAAAAGCTTACATTGATCAGTTAATATCTCTTTCATATTTAAAACTATCCCTTTCCTTACATAGGAAAAAAATGCATATAAAAGATTTTGTTTTTTAAATCCATGTGTAAGCATACAATGCCTCTTAAAAATGGCATATATGTATGGATATTCGCCAGAGTATACTATATATGTAGATATGTATTGAGTTATCATCGTAATTAGTAGTCTTCTGATAGCTTAATATAGTACGTAGAACAGGATAACGTATACTAGGCTACACATGTAGAAAAGTGCAGTGCATATTTTGTTTGTACAGTGCGCATATTGCTAAATATTTGGTAGTTATAATTTACTGACGTCATTTTTTTTTTATGAAACGCCAGCTTTGTATAATCCATTGAGAAGAATCATTTGACATAGTATAGTTATGTGAGGATATTCTAGATACGAAGGTTTTATACCACCAGCAACATGTAATTTATGTAATAAAACCAATGATTGTCCTTCAGACTCTTAAATATGGCAGTGACAAAAATCTTAGGCAATGTCACTTCTAAAATTACCTCTAAAATTCAGTTCTAAAGCTTAAAAAGCCCTAAGATAAGACTCATTTATACAAATAGGAATAGTATGACTTGTCGACGACACAAAAGGATAACATGTATAGTTTATAAGTATTTCAAAATGTTATGATATATTGTTCCACTGAGAAAATTTCATCGAGTCTCTACCTGTATGAACTGACATTTCACGCACGTAGCGATCATTATCCCAGCCACGCTCTATTTGCTTTTCAAGTGTTTCCTTTGGCATGTGAGTCTTGGGAATTGAAGGGCTTGATATGAATGGGTCGAATTCATATCCATCATAGGCGTATGCATATTGAGAGGGTGATCTGTCGTGTAAGTCTATGAAGCGAGCTTTCGAAGTCTGGGGACGGAGCATCGTTTGGGCTGAAATGTTGTTGCTGACTGAATGTCGGAGGTGATGGCCCGATTTGGGAATTCTGCGATCTGTTAAAAGGATAATATATACATATTCACTCTCAATGATATCGATTTATTTGATAACTACAAATAGCGGTATATATAAGCTGGTAAACAACAGACCACTAAACCTTGGGGATAAACAATTTAACACATTACGTACGTCCCAATGGCACGTTTTCTTTTAAAAGTATAACTAATCAGGCTGGGAATCCTACCTCGAAAATCATTAGTGGCTCTCCTCAGAAATTCTTCTCTGACCCAGCCCATTGCTTCCCTTGGATCACGATCTTCCTCGATTACTTGTTCTTGAGAAGAAAAATATTTTGTTAAACTTTTTTTTATTTAAACAAGTCAGTCGATTGGTGAAATATGCGGTAATATAAAGAGTGCACGATTGTTGTCACACTTGAATATTTGTTTTTCAATAATTCATGAGATAAATACTTACGACTATATGAAGTGAACAGATGCTCATCACAGTCCGATTGTCTGCTGATTGGCCGATAATTGTCGAATGAGCTAGACAAGAGAACGTCCATTGCAAAGATTATAATTTGTAGAATAGGCACATCTGAAGATCTTTCAATTTGATGCTGGCTAGTTACTTTATTAAAATAGTGAGATTCATATCCCTGACTTAAGTTACATTATTTGGATAAAACACCATGGGACGTGTGCTGTAAATGTGTAAAAGAATCTCTGCCTTTAGGCATGAATGAGTTAAAATCATGATTTGTCTAAAAAGAAAACTCACTTTCTCTTTATTGATACGAATCTAACTTTATCAGCTGTAGTGAATATTCCACGGTTTGGCCTTGCAAAAAAATATCGACGTCCATTCAGCATTCCGTCATGTTTTCCTCTTGCTTGACTCAGCTCCACACCTACCCATTCACCTGGGATACTATTCAAGGGTCCTTTGTACCTGAGAGAACAAAGAAGAATGATTTGTTATTATCATAACATTCATAATGGAAAGGATTATGTATATCTGCCAAATTTATACAAGAATTAGAATACAAAATGGACTTGTGATAATCCTTGATTATTGTTGAAAAAAACCAAAATGTTCATAGTTTAAAAAAATACATATTAGAGGGATTATTGACTGGGTGCTATAGTCTAATACACAATATAATGTAGTAATTAATATCTTGTATACGATGCCTTAAAAATAGTTATGACTGACCATCAGTATTAAAGCTGCAGGCAATAGTTTTAAAACGGGGTGGACAATAAACTGAAGGCTGAGGGCACTAATTAATGGGTCTAAAAAAATAGCGTTGATGTGATCATAGACATAAATTGTACAATGGAGATGAAATATTCCGATGTCGATGATCATGACTACATGATATTGTTATTTTTCTTTTTAGATCTGCCTGCTTCAAATTTCAAAATTGTTCTTGAATATAATTTTTAAAGAATTAAAATCAAGGATCGAATTAATCAATTTTTGAATTATACTGCAATGGTATATCAATATTGCTGAGTATAGCTATTGCAGAGTCAGAGGTTGTTAGCCTACAATACAAGAAATCAATATCCTGTCTGGTGTCCTCATCGAAGGTACACATTACAATTAAGTTAACTTCTAGGATATAAATTAATATAATAATACCGCGTATTACTAGCCTACAACAATACTAATTACTAGGTGAAATTGAATTCCAATTCGCTAAGGAAGGTGGTGTGTGGGATGGTTAAAGCCAAACGCGCAGGCACAGCCACAGTGGCCTATAATGTCAATGTTTATGAATCGCAATATTGTTGCACCATTGCCACTGCATACCTGGCTGGGGTTGCAAAAATGGCAACGACAGTCAGCACTTACTTCACTTTCCCAGAGACTATTTCCCCTCGATATGCAACTTCCACTGTTTGGTTTATGTTGATATTGCTAAATAGCACCATGCTGACTATCGTGGGTCTTAATCCGAGCGATCGTAGAATGAGGACACCGCAATCTAAGTTTACTTTAGATGCATGTGTAATCAATGAGCTCCACTGGTCGGCTATCACTGTTTTGGTTGGAAACATGTCCGTGTACCCGGGTCTGGGTCGAGCGCCGTACCCGGGGACCTGCAGAGACCATTTCCGGCGGCTTCTAACGAGAAGTTGAAAGTGAGCATTTTAGATTTCCATATATTTAGAACTATCTTAACGGATTATCCGTCAAAGACATCGAAGGTACTCACTAGAGTTCTCTTGCAGTAGTTAATTTGCTGTTGATTGTTTGATGGGACACCTTTATTCTTAGGTAAGATGCGAATTTATCTTCTAGCCTTCTATTATCGCTCAATGTTTGCCGTTTGTGACTTGTGTTGGTCAATAATAATAAATTACATATAGTTGTGGGTATAACTATCGCTATATTGCTATTGGTCACATCAATATTGTGGTGAGATGGACCAGGCTATCTAACTGAGCCCTAACTTGGCCGGTGTCAGGTCGATTTGGACAAATGACGGCTCAGACGCTTTGTATTTGACAAAAAAAACCCACCGCATTTTACACGAAAAGCCCGCATTTTACACGTTGTGTATTCTATCATGTTGGGGGGGGGGGGGGGGGGGGTGCGCGGGGGAATTTGTTTTTCATGTTTTCATTTTACACTTGGTTTGTGTATTCTATCGCTACCAGTACCAGTAGTAATAAGTTGGAGAGGGTAAGTGTTGTTAGGGAGGGGGGCGGATCTGAGGTCTGTACTCATTAACCTTAGTTAGTGGGCCCTCGATGTATTGTATTATTATTGCTATTTACCATTTGTTACTAGATGTAGAGGTAAAACAATAAGAAAAGTATCATTGCGTTGACAGGTTTTACCTTTTTTTCTCTGTAAGCTATTAAAAACTTGAATGTGTATTCAATTAACAAGACAGTGTACGGTATATTGAGTCGACAGACTACTAGCAATGTTATGGAACAGTCAGTCCAATTAATAGTAATAAAATAAAAATATTTCTTCTGTGTTTTCTAGACCCCCTAGATCTAGAATTTCTTTTAGACTCCCTGTTTGATATTGTAAATTAAAGCCTTATAGTGCAACCGATCCATGGGCCTTTAGCCAAAGTATAACTATAAACTTTGTTTGACTTTGATAATATCAGATTATTAATGACTAATGTGCAGCTGTCTATGACTATGTCCAGTACCGTACCATAATAAATGTTTAATCAAATGTAAACGCCATCAGACCTAGCTGCCTATGCTTTACCTAAATCTTCTGTCGAGTACATTCTACATTCTCAAATTCTATTTATTGCCCATCCTTGGACTAGGGCCATAATCCATTTCCTGTTTATTAATAATCCCTTCATAACCATACTTATAGGCAGAGTATATCAAATATGGCAGAAAAAGAGAGGAAGGAAGCGAAAGTAACTGGGAATCTCGGCACAGATTCTATCAAGGGAATCGCTGAGTCAGTTGGTGTTGGTGGACTTTCTGATGAGGCCACAGGGTTACTTGCAGCTGACACAACATACAGAATCAAACAAATGGTGCAGGTAAGTCTAGATATGTGTACATTTTGATCTTATAAAAAATAATAACATTATCCTGATAAGAATTGCTGTTGTTTAAAGTTTCAGGCTTAGACATTATACAAGTGTAATATTCTCAGTGTAAGTCCTGACTGTTATAATTAGTTATCCAAGAAAATATGAAATAATTTGCAATCAGCCTATTCATTGCCTGTTTCTTTGTCAAGAATAAAGGGCAATTATATAAATTGAATCGTGTTTCTTATGTCTGCTTACAGGAGGGAATGAAATTCATGATGCACGGGAAGAGGCTCAAGTTGAGCACCGCTGATTTTGATCAAGCTTTACGCGTAAGAAACGTTGAGGTAAGACGCAACGGACAACAATATACATTAATAGCGTTTTCATTGGAAAGATCTGTCACCAACAACCAATTAAAATTGACTATCGAAAGGTATTGTTAAGTTATAACTGGAAACATTGCCGTACTAGTTAATGTAGAATATTGTAGGGAATTGGTTTGTCGGGGTTAGAGTAATACCTTGCGCAATTATGATATTAGTTACATTCAGATCTGAATATAACATTTTGCTTCTCTGTTTACAGCCTTTATATGGTTTCCACAGTCAAGAATTTATTCCGTTCCGGCATGCTAGTGGAGGCGGAAGAGAAGTTCATTTTATTGAAGAAAAAGAAATTGATTTGCAAGAAATAATAAACTCTCAACTGCCTAAAGTTCCAGTAGACATCACAGTAAAATGTAAGTATACACATATAAATAGCTAGGGGAAGGTTTTTTTGTAGCTAGGCGAATAAAGGACATTTAAACCTAAATTTGAGGACGGCTCTTCACTGTACTCTACATTATGCTCTACACTGGCCTCAAGTTCAAGTTCCAAGACCAGGGTGGGCCACCTCTGCCGCGTTTATACACACAATGACCAGTGCTCATTAATATATTGTCACTATAATTATTGGTATCGGTATCATTGGATGGGTTTTTACAAAGGCCTTGTTTTGGAATTGGAATTACTTGTCATTGTCACTTACTGATTATCAAGAACTTTCTTACAGCCCATTGGTTAAGTATCGAAGGAGAGCAGCCGGCTATTCCTGAGAATCCACCACCTGTGTCAAAGGACGAACAACGACTGGAAAGCTTAGATCCAGCGTCTAAAGTAAGCGAAAAGACCAAACCCAAGGTTGCCACAGAACCAGGGAAATCTAAACAAAAACTCAAAGGCCAAGAGAAGGTTAAACTCAAGGAATTGGCTACTCACGAACTATCTGTGGTAAGTGTTTTTTTTACTGTTTTATCGATTGGTGTACAATGAAGTGCATAATATCATTTTGAATGGCTGATACATAATGTTGTTTTGTATAACAGCGATTATTATGCCCAAATTACTTTTAAGTAGGCCTACTTTTAAAAAGAAGCTATGTAAGATATAGATTTAGTTTGTAGATTCATTTATATTGCTAATAATATTCTCTTGTTAAAATTCTCAAACTTGCAAGTAATATGGACTCTACTTTATCTCAAGTACCAAGGGGATATTTCATTGTTTTTCTGCCTGGTCATATGATTAATGCCATTTGTCTTTTTGTAAAATACAGGAACAGCAATTGTACTACAAAGAAATTACAGAGGCATGTGTCGGATCAGACGAGACACGCCGTTCCGTAAGTCATTGATTGTTTTACATTGTTATAGTCTTTGATAATTATTTGCCATCAATTTACGAATATGGAGTCCATTATATTCCTCAATGAACCCTGAGATGAATTCACATCTTTATTTCTTTTTCTCCATTTAGGAAGCATTGCAAAGTTTGGCAACAGATCCCGGACTTCACCAGATGCTTCCCAGATTCAGCACATTCATTTCTGAAGGAGTGAGTTTGCATCGTTTTTAAAATGAATATTTCATCTGATCTGTAAACTTATTATCCAATACTCTGGTGTCTTAGGATGTCTTCGGACCCCAAAACAAATAATAATCAATGCTTATCAAACTTGGTGTCTTTTTCATTATAGGTTAAGGTCAATGTGGTGCAGAACAATTTGGCTCTGCTCATTTACCTCATGCGTATGGTGAAATCTATTATGGATAACTCTACGCTTTATCTGGAAAAATACGTGAGTACAACTGGTATATTTTGATAAATAATTAGCTATAATATTATCTGCTTAGAATAATACTTACATCTCAAATATTTAGCTTTGAATATGTTTACTTTTTCTGTGTTGAAGTAGGTTCAAAGATGGGATATTTTCCCCCTTTTAACAAATGTTTTATTGACCACAAACATTTACTATTTGAAAAGACGCATAATCCTTTTTCAGAATTGTTTTCATGCGTTACCACCTAAACATCATTACCTTGTTCAGCACATTACTGCCATTAATCTTTGAATTTTCTATACATTTTACTCGTTCTAATTATCATCTACCTCTCTATTCTGTAATCAATTGCATCACATCTATTATACCACCACATTTATTGATTTTGAGTCAAAACTGGACTGGCCCTGAAGAAGGATCGAGAGATCCGAAACGTCGACCAGTTAAAGTCCTAATAAAAAGTGAAAAAAAACTCAATCCAACACCTCTCTTTTCAACCAAGTAATAATCTCACCTGAATTGAAACTTAATCGGTTGGCAGCACCCCTCCCAACATTTATTGATTTTGTTTTCTTCAGCTACACGAGTTGATTCCAACTATAACCACATGTGTGGTGAGCAAGCAGCTATGCCTCCGGCCCGATGTTGATAACCACTGGGCGCTGAGAGACTTTGCTGCCAGATTGATGTCTCAGCTTTGCAAGTAAGCATACTCAATGATCTGATTCATTTGAACAATTATCCAATGTTAAATAGATCAGAATTATGTTTTAAGAACCGAAAAAGTTCATTTTGACTTTACCGCCTGTGTCCATCTCCTTCTTTGGGGAGATTATTGGGGAGATTATTCTTTTAAAATGATACATACATGTTATACTTTTTTAATATTAAAGCTACTTTTCTATTGTTTTCCAGGTCGTTCAGCACCAACACAAACAACATACAGACTCGTATCACCAGGATGTACAGTAGTGCTCTACAAAACGATAAGGCACCCTTGGCAACCCACTACGGGGCTGTTGTAGGACTCTCGGAACTGGGTCCAGAGGTATGTACATGTACATACATTAAAAAAATAACCTCAAATTCAATCTTATTGAAAATTTTTAAAAAAAACTTTATCACCTCTGAGATTCAATTTTTCTATGAAAAAAAAAGCATGAGTCAAATTTCTAATTGAAATTGTTGCATAATCTGTTTCATGCATTATGAATTCAGGTTATAAAGACGTTACTCCTGCCTGCAATCAAGGCAGAAGGAGAAAGACTTCAGTACGCTATGGAAGGACCTCTATTAAACAACGTGGACAAAATAGCCTCGGATCATATGAAAACAGTTTTATTGGTAAGGTCATAAAATCAGTAAAGATGTGCATCATAGGAATGATCGTGTAGATATTTTCCTTTGCATTAAATTATCCATTTAAAGAGCTTAGAATGTGCACCTGAGAATCCTCAAACGATTTAATTTAAAGGCAACTGAACTTTAAACAAATATTTCCTAGTGTCTATTTATTGTTTGAGTGAAAGTCTGTTATGAGAAATGACTGCAAGTCAAAATCATCTTGTTTATCTAATAAAGTCTGGTGCACTTACAAATTTGACTGTGTTATATTCTGCTTTGCGCTTTAGAAACAAGTGCCACCGGTACTGAAGAACGTCAGATCACCACCAGACAACCCAGAAGAATACAAAGCTGAGTTTGGCTATCTGGGACCAGCTTTGTGTGCTGCTGTAATTAAGGTCCGACAAACGCCTGCTACCAGCACCCCGAGTTCCGTAGGGGCGAAAACACCGCTATCTATCTCACAGGTACGTTCTTATAATTGAGTCATCTCATAGGTGGAAATGTTCGAATCTCAACCTGTATTAAATGTACAAATCTATGATACCAATATTGACTGGGTCAATACTATAGTGTACTTGGGTCTTACTAGACAAATTCGAATCCGATTTGATTTGTAATTTCGTTCTTGCACATCTCTGACATATATGAGTATATGGCAGAAGACCGGGTCCCTCTCGAGCTATACCAAACCCGATGGCGTATGCCTAGCACTTTTCTGAATAAAAATCAGTTTATATAAAAAAAAAATGGTTTTATCGCAAAGCCGGAAAATCATTCTCGTGTGTCAGTCATATCGTTGATATAGGATACATTTCCACCCTTAAGTATATCAATGGTAGTCCTTCCTGGCTATCAATTATTAGCGTAGTGTTTTACACGTGAACAAATATTCGTTACTCTTATGAAAATCACTTGCTCAATCAACTGGATATTTCGTTGGACAAAATAGTAATCTGCTCCATAAAACATGACAGATTTTGGATTTGTACTTAGAAAGTAAGTCACTAAGTCAAATTAGAACGCTATAGCTGCGATACGTCATGGCGGAGTCTATTGTCAATATTAGGATTTAGTAATAGACAGGAAGTGAAAACACATGAAATATTCGCACCGACTGGTCTTTTTAGTTTATTCTTTATTTCCTACGTTTCGACCTCTCTCCCGGCCTCTATCGATCTTCTTTAGGGAATGAATATGGTACATAGGCGTTTGAAGTCGTTGTTCTAGATGCGAGACAAAACTTTAAATTGAAACTTTGTTCTCTCATATCAGCCGCGACCGCAGATGATTCTTCAGTCCTCAGCCTCATCCGCAGCTGCCAGGCAGCCTGCCGTTACTCAACGTTTCCAAACTACAAACCTGGGTCTGTCCATGACCCCCACTGCCACGTCCCTACCCGGATCTCAACAGAAATACGTCATTGTTACGTCGCAACCTCGACCTTCAACGCCATCCTCAGGGGTAAGACTTGGATTTCTTTTTTCATTTGCCTTGCGAATAACTTGACTTATGTGTAGAGGCGAAGGGCCGCCACTGTAACACTGATTAAAGGCTTACGCCGTCCACACGTATAATAATGAAGTAACAATTATTTTAATTTCAATTATAACTTTTCTACATATTTGTTTGACGCTGACTTTGATCGCCTCTCTATTTTCGGCAAGGTGACAACCAAAAAGACCCCGACATATTGGTATAGGTCATGTGCCTTTCATATTATAAATTGGTGTTCCACTTTTGTATGTTTTTGTTTTGCTTTTGTTGTGTTAGTTCAAGTTATGTTAGATTACATGTTGGGACTGATACGGGTGGGTTATGCAAAAGCCAATATAACAGACCCCTTGCCCCCCGCCCCCCTTTCCAATTGTTATCACCAAAATTCTTTTAAAACATTATTTCTTAAGTTTCTAAACACACCTCTGATTTTACTGCCCACATAATATGCTCATAAGTAGGACTGTAGTAGGACCCACCCCCACCCCCGTGTAGTGCCAGCACAAATGAAATATTTTTAAAAAGATGCTTTTTTGGCTAATATTCCATTTATTTTTTTCACTTGCAGAACTCAGTCTTCGTAAGTGGAAACTCGGGAGCCAACCCCACCGTAGTGAAGCTGGTCACATCAGGCCTGACCGGTAGCACGACCACTACCCCTGGTACCAGCACGCCACAGAAGATAGTGGTCATGACCATGCCCCAGTCCAACACACCTGCATCACAATCTATCATGTCCACGAATCGTGAGCCCGTCGGCATGAAAAGTGTATTTTCCACATACGGTGCCCCCAGTAATGTTGTCAAATTGGAAAACCCTGAGCAGGAACGAAAGCCAGATGTTAATCCCTTCCTGTAGGGAAATCATGTCTTTAAATGTTACTGAATGACTTTGCTGAAAGTGTACTTCAGATTGTTTGTGTAAATAGGATTGTGTGAGGTGAGCGAATGGAGATTTATTCGAACAGACTGTATTAATTTCAATGTACCCTATGTAAATGTAGTCTTTGTCAAACTATGTAATAAAATATGTGCGACAAGTTAAGTTTTTTTTATTCTTGTTAGGGGGTGTTTTGATACTCACGAACAGTAAGTATCTCCCCGTGAAGGTAGTTAAATATATTCACAATGACACAGCCGAATAAGCGAATGACAATATCTTAAAGGATACGACTAGTGTCAAAGGTCCGACGATTTAATATAAATATGTAGACCTCTTTAATAAGATATTTGGGTGATCTTGATTCAATAGATAGAAGAATTGTGAAAACGAAAGTAATTTAAATTCAATTTATTCAATCATATTGAACACATTAACAAGTTGGTGCATCAACATACATTCAAGATTCACAACATTACAATACATCATATACATAATAGCCATAGCAGTGAAAATATATTTGAATGAAAGCACGTCTCAGTACAACGAAGCACGTTCTTTGGAAATTATTCACTCCACGTGAATTATAAATCTAATTAGTAAATTCGGTAATTTCAAGTCCTAATTGGCACGGTTATCTGAATGTTGTAGCTTCTACCATTACAAAATACTGAAATGAAATATTAATAATAGATATACTACAGGACACTTGTACTACACCACCACTGGATCTTGGGGGACGAATCGCCGTTTACATACGAATACTTTGTTGTTTGATATTGTTATCACATACATAAAGTTTTCCCAAGTCACTGAAAAAGACAGAAAGGGAAAACATAAATAACATCATCTTTCCTTTTCTAAGCAATTGATTTATCGATATTCATAAAAATGCGTAAATGACATAGAAAAATGTTTAATGAAAATTAGGCGCATAAAAGTAAAGATTTTATTAGGATATATTACTTGAAAGTCTTTTAAAGTTGCCAAGAGAGTCACCACCAATGGGCACACGAACTGCATTCCGTACGAGTGACATTAACTTGTCTGCCAACTTCTCATCGTTTTCCAATTCTCCCCCTGACTGAAATAATGAGGAAAGATGTATGCCATTAATATTTAATTTAATCTACCGGTATATTCAAGACCATATTACAATTTCACATTGGTATAAACCTGACAAGAAACTACTTACATCCTATCATAAAATTGAATTTTATCACTGACTAGATTATAAATCATAGTCATTATCAAATAGCTCTAGAACTACTGGTAAATCGTTCCAAGTCTCTTAACCACTATTTCTTTTTTACCACAATAGCCATTGGAAATCATTGTCGTAGTTAGATCCAATGTTATCGGATACTAGGAGGAACAGATTTATTTTCTATTATCATTCATAATTAAGTCATGAAGAGTTGCTGCGACCAGCTTTGAATGATATGAATGGCATTCAGTGCATGCACCATGCACGATTTATAAATAGGTATACTATGGGGGAAATCCCAAAATCTCATAGGCTATACTTACACTGAGAACACCACCATCCTCTGTGATGACCAGGTATCCGAGGGAGTCGGGAATTCGCTCTACACCTTGCGTGATGGACATGATTCTGGAAAAAAGCAACGGAGTACGTTGATAAGCTTAGGGTGTCTTCAGAACTATGGCAATATAATATTAGGAACTTTTGGATGAGCATACTTTATAAAAAGTGGCCCAGTGATGTAGGCCGCTGGCTTTGGACAGGGACACGAGTCACGAGAGTACTGAGTGCAATATGTGTACCGACCAGTGACCTCCTATATCCAGGTACTAGTGAGAAAGTAGCTGTAGGAACAGGACTAGAAATCAAATACCCGAGGAAGGGCAAGCAGCCCGAACAGCTGTGAAATACAAAGAAAAATATAAACAACACTTTTATTGATATTCCTGAAGAAACTAAGCTAATCCCTGTGGGCTGTGGTACCAAACTATATCTACTTCTACTATGGACTAGAAATAGCCTGGTCAAAATACGAGTCGTTGATACGTCGGATGGTTTTTCACTTGTGGCTCAATTCTACATGATAACACCCTAAAGCTGCGATGCCACTGGACTGTATCTGCTCTCATAGCTGGCTCTTGCTTTGCTTCTTTATAGTGTGCCTTTCATTCGCTCTTTATCTGCATTTATATTTAGCGCAGAGTGATTCTACTCGTTCCCTTGTTTTCTTATGAATCCAATGGTAATTCCATCGGTTTGCTTTCACTGCACTATTGGAGCGCTACTTTACAGGCAGAAGGAGCGTCTTGTTGTTGCGCTCAAATCAAACACATCAAATTTAAGCGGAACGCCCTGAGGGCTTCTACAGAAGCGCAAATAGCAGTTTTTAAGAGCATATAGAAAGTGCAGTAACTGATTCTATTAGACTGCTCTGATTTTGCTCTAACTTCGTTTGTTAAGCACTCAGGGAAATAATAAGAGCAGACCAAAAGAGCGATCCAGTGGAATCTCAGCCTTAGGCTGCGATTCCACTGGCTCGCATTTGGGTCCGCTGATGGCCCGCTCTTTTTATTTCCCCAAGCGCCTAACAAGCAAAGGCAGAGTGGAGCCAGAGCGGTCCAATAGAATCAGTGAATGCGCTTTCTATGCGCTCTTAAAATTTGAAGTTGCTGCTTCTTTTTTACACTGCACTTATATCTGACGTGTTTGATTTGAGCGCAGCAACACAATGCTCTTTCCATAGCTTTTAGTAGCGGCCTAAGAGCGCAGTGAGAGTGATAAAATATAAACAACACTTTTATTGATATTCCTGAAGAAACTAAGCTAATCCCTGTAGTATCTTGAAGTTAGCGCTCTACACTCTACACTCTACACTCTACAGTTACATTATAAGTAATTTGATTACCGATATATCATACATAGATTCTACTACCCAAATCAAGAAACTGACAGCCACCTAGTGCCTACTGGACTTCGCTAGTCTCGTGACCAGCGAGATCCTACAGACATTTGTCATTCAGGCTGTTCATGCAAGTGTTCGGGGAAAAGTGAAATTCTCACCCACTACCCAGACTTACTTTTACAAGCGTCTACACACAAGGATATTTACCCATTGACTCTGATGCCTGCTTGAAGAAAATCTGTTATCCTATAAAGGGAACGTGAATCTAAAATAAACAAAATTTAACTGGCCTCTTCACTCATATTTAATATATTCTCATCCTCAATTATGTTATACCGAATTTCTTTCAGGGAATGGATGAAGACCGGGATCAGGTTCCCATTCTGTTTGCTCAAGGTCTATGTCAGAGTGACATCCTAGAATAAATAAGATATCTTAAAAAATAGAAGTAAACAGCGACCAGTATTGTCAGTGACGAATGGGTGCTTATTTATTAAGTGTAGGCTCCCAGGGACTCATCTATCACGTCACAAACTCTAATGAAGAGAGATGAGTGGTGGACAAACTTCAAGAAAACTAATTAGCATGAGTGCCCGCTATTTTAAAATTAAATATGACATGTGCAAGACGCTCCCGAGACGTTAGGGCCCCTGGTCATTAGGGCCCTTGCCAGTAGGGCCCGGGCTTAGACGTTAGGGCCCCCGGCTTAGACGTTAGGGCCCCGGGCTTAGACGTTAGGGCCCTGCCATTAGGGCCCGGGCTTAGACGTTAGGGCCCCCGGCTTGGACGTTAGGGCCCCCGCCTTGACCTCGCTTGTTGTTGTACTAAGTGTATTTCACACCAGAGGGCAACAAAGAGGGGAGTGGTGGTATACCTACTACTCGCTTGTTGTGTGTATTTCACACCAGAGGGCAGCAGAGACGTGGTGATATACCTATTACTAGACGAAGCGTCACAATCCCGCGGCCGAGGCCGTGGCCTACTTTTTAACCTTTCAGGAGTGACATCAGGCCCGTCAGGTTCAGCAAGGACCATGTATGGGAGTCAGGCAATATCGACCTGTTTGCATAGAAAACAAGTTGCAGGCCCCAAACCAGTGACTGATTCTCATAGATATGGATCCCCTAGACACGATTATGAAGAAAAATCTTAGCTAACTTACAAATTCTATTAGCTGTAGTGAATTTTCTATTTAAGACTCACTCAGCATGAGTCACCCTAGGCGTATGACTCCTACAATCAAGCCCTACACTCCTAGCTAAGGCAGCTAGCTCAGTGGCAGAGGACTCGCCTCCAGACCTAAGGGTTGGGAGTTCAAGGCTCGTAGTGTGCCCTAATTTTTATTTTTTCATCCTCTACTTGTTGTGCCGTGTAGAGCTGTACAGTCAGCCTACACGGCCGGGACGGGACGGGTGGGGGGACGGGACGATGGGTGGCTTTTGCAATGGGTCAGATCAGGGAATACTGGTCATTTGGAAAACAAAATATCCATAATAATGTTGAACAGCTATCATAATCGTCACCCCAAGACGCAACTCGCAGCCGCTACTCACTGGACTGGCATATCACCTCCCCAGACTGTCACATATTCATATATGATATAGATCGTGGATATGCAATGTATATACCCTGGTCTAAAGGGATACTTTAGTTTTATGCATGTACATGTATGCATAATTGTTAGCATTACTTACTCCCACAAATGTCAGGGATGCTAGTATACATTTAATTGCAGACAGATCACTGGTTATATATGATAATAGTTATAACAGAGAAACACAATGATTTCAATACCATTGTGTGTATTTCACACCAGAGGGCAGCAGAGACGTGGTGATATACCTATTACTAGCTTCACTATAGAATGAAGAATGAAGTTGCGTTTAGGAACTATATCCACCTCAACAATGAAATACGTTTTGCATTTCATGATTAGAAATAAAAGGAATAAATCAAAGGTTTGGGTTTAAAAATTAGCAGAGTTAGAAATAATAAATTATAGAATTATAGTGCTTTCCAATTGCTGACCAATTGCTAAGCTAAGGGCCTCACACTATGCTTATTCAATGACATAATTCGAAATTATTTTATTGATAGGGTCTTCATGTTTTCCCAGTTTATCTATACTTTTGATACATCATTAAATCTTAGTGACACAAAGCTGTCCGAAGCAAACAGAAATATCTTAAAGGCTTTTTCCCATTTTATTTTTGTTGTTGTCAATTTTAAATAATAAATAATATACCTAATAAATTTAGTAATTAATTAAGTAGTAAGGGGATTGCTATAAGTATCCGCGAAAAGGATCTTTTATTCTCTTTAAAATGGCATGGAATAGTACATTTAGATCTGTACATTACAATGGCTTTTTTTTTTTTTTTGATTTTTTTCGGCAGTAAGTACAATCCGGCGTCGCCTTGGCGATATTCTTACCACCTGCCTTAAACATCAAGGCTACTTATTGTTATGTTAGTACAATTGTTATTTTCTTACGTTAGTAATTGTCTCTGTAGTCGAGGGGGGTGTGGAGATACAAGGGTGATCGTGGGATACACTATATTACATCAATAGTGTGTGACGCTCTCCTAGTATATGTATTGTTTCAATCAAATTCTTCCCCGTGTTGTCTTAGCATGATTTGGGTTTTTAGTTCTCGTATTCTCAGATGTACAATTAACATGTTCATAAACTTTTTATTTTTCTTTCTCCCATACAGGCATTTAACATTTTTTCCTGATACTTCCCCTAAATCTTACTGCAAATCTAACAAGTTAATAATATATTAGAATTATATAATAACTTAATATTTCTTCTTGATATAGGCCTAGGCACATAGCAAAGCGTGATGTAGGCCTACAATGACGCACACATTTGTCATAGGTTTGTTATGTGCCTACCAACTTATCAAGTGCTGCCCTCTGTAGGCTGTTCTGAGGGGCCCTAGGTTTCAAAAGTGACTAGCTACCAAGCCAAACAACAAGTCCCCAGTGCTGTCCTCTGTTGGCTAACTGTATGTACTACTCCTACTCTGAGGGGCCCTACCGTCCAAGGCGGGGGCCCTACCGTCTAAGGCGGGGGCCCTAACGTCTAAGGCGGGGGCCCTAACGTCCAAGGCCTGGGCCCTACCGGCGGGGCCCTAACGTCCAAGGCGGGGGCCCTAACGTCCAAGGCCTGGGCCCTAACGTCGGGGCCCTGGGCCCTAACGTCTGGGACCAACCGGTTTGGGGCCCTAACGTCCGGGGACGTATGATACAATGCCATGGTGATGTATCTAAAATCAATATCATAGTGATATGATAGCATTTAAATGTCAAAAGTATACACACAACCGGGAACTTGTGTCTTCAATTTCTACTTTTACCAATTACAGGAACAAATGTCTACATGTCTAATGTGTACATCCCATTAAACTGTAAATACAGTTCAGATTTACCTGTGGAAGGTCAACTTGAAAAAAAGAAAGTAAATATGGACAACATGATGAAATTTGTACAAAGTGTTGGGACTGTCAGTTGATTCAACCTCTTGTGTTTCCTAATCCACAAAACAAGGTCTTTTATCTAATCTTCAAAATACCGAGGGATTACTATAGCCCATACTCACAATTGTAAAAATGTCCTGGGTATTTTTCACAACGGTACAATTTTGCTTCATAGATCTTTTAACAATTGACGAACATTTCTCCAGTCCAAAGTATATAGTCAGTCTTTCATTTGTATGGGCAGTTTCTTTTCTCCGAGTGCCCTCGTGAGTTCAGGGTATAAAATCACGTGAGAAACCTTCGTGGGGGAGAAGGAGGCTCTTGCATTGCGGCGGGACATTCTGTAGCAAACTTTTAAGTGAAATTATGAAAGTATGGCGTTGGTAGTTCCGTAATTCTTACTTCAAGCTATCCAAAATTGTTGGTACCACGAAACTGTCTCATCAATACGTATGCTTATTTAATCTTAAGAAACTGGTCGAAGCCACTCATTGTTGATTCTGACAGGTAAAGACCGAGTGGGGAGGCAAAGTCTTATCAATTTTAAATATGCAAATTGCTATACATTATAAAAAAAACATTACACTTTGTCGCGTTTCTTCCACCCATCAGCCTCCCGACCCAGGGCAGATTCTACTAATCTGTCTTGAGGGAGGAACGAACATGAAAGACATCCTGCGTTTCGGAGGATGCCATCTATCAGCATTATACAACATGTTTCGTAAAGCCCCAATAAACATAACCAAATGTAAAAATATCCCAGCTTCTCCTGTCGTTTTTAGCACTTGATCTCTGGTCTGCGTGCAGGCAGGAGGTATAGGAAAATGAAAATTCTATGTATGAAGGGCATATGTTACAATAGATTATAACAATCCACTAAAAACCTTTACTTAAATTTTTCACATAACATGAATTGCGTAGCAGTTAGCAGTCTTATCAACCAAACAAATAGTTCTATTGATCAGGACAGTAAATAGCATATATGCCATGCTCTTGGGGAGATGGGTTCACATCCGCCACGCATTGGGGTGTTTCCTGGACAGAAGAGCTTCGAGTGTCCATGGAAATGGATCCGGACGCAGCACTTGTTGTTCTATCACGGAGGGACCTCACCATCCGACCAGGACAAAAGACCAATCTTTGGAGGATGATTGTTAGGTCTCTTCTAAATAGTGCACCCGTAATGCAGTACAGGTAGAAGTTGACCGCATTGTTGAGGTACCAGAGTTTATGACAAACATGATGACCAAGATAGTAAGCTGCTTGTATGTACGCCGAGTCCTGTTTGATGAAGGTGAAAGCGGTGCGCAGTATCAAAAGAGGGCTCGTGAGAATGACAAATGTAATTGACACGCTCACCAACATCAAAGTAATTCCGGTATCGCTTGTTGACCTCGGTTTGGTTTTACTTCCAGGCTGATCAAAAGCTTTCATTGATTTCTTCTGTTTTTGGATCTTAACTATAATGGCGCAGTTGGCACCCAAGATCAAGACAAAGGGTACCAGAGAAGATAGGCAGGTATCTAACCACTGGACAGCAATTACCCAAGCTCCGGTGCGCACTAGTCCAAAGGCGCACTGTGCCGCACCTGTTTTAGGGTTATACCTGAAGTCCGACGTCCAGAAATAGTGGAAGTTTTTGACAACAGAGAGAAAAATCAGACAGCCGATGACAACACCGGTTTTCTTCAAGGAGCACAGAATTGAGGCTTTTAGGGGAAACACGACAGCGATTAAGCGCTCAAATGACATGGCCACAATGATCCAAACAGCAGAATTGTACAAGAAGTTCACGACAAAGTACATCACATGGCAGTGGGTCTCAGTAATGAGATGCGCGAAAAAGTTAAACAGGATCCAATATTGAAAAAGTCCGATCCACAGCATGCTGAGGTCGAATCCAGCAAGAACGGCAATGTAAAGGTCAGGAGAAGATAATCTTTTGGCGCGGTAAGCCATGACAGCTGCGCTCAGAATATTTCCAATCGTCCCCAGAATAGTGATGACTGGCGGTCCATAGGTATTGACTGCAGTCCCTATGTGAAATTCCATGAAGTCCGCAGGGGAGAGAATAGGACTTGAATTATTAACCGATGAGCTAATCAAACTTTCATTAGTACTAAAACTTGAATTTTCCATCGCTGCAGATGATGTGACTATCTTTTTTTTAAAAAATCTCCGAAGTTGATTTAACTTATTTAGAGGTGATTATTAACGAATCTCTGGCCCAGAATCGATTCTCTTAGAAACAAGTGATGCCTCTGGATGGAAAGGTTGTCCGGCTATCAAATATAGATTGTGTAGGCTTTAGAGGAACAATTGAAAACATGAGTGCATAGCCAGGCGCCCCGTGTTAATGTGTGACTTTTCTCTAGGTGGGAAAAATACGACCAAAGAACATCCTAAATAAATTATGTTGAACGGGAACTAAGGGAAGTTGCAGTATGGTCACATCCACATACAGTATCATGGCAGCTCCAAATTTGGCAGGTTTCGCATCGAAAAAATGCACGCGGGTATAAAATAACTTCCTTCTATGTATCTTGGATATCAAAGCCATTGTTTAAAACGAAAATAAATAAATAAATGCGAATAGATCATCGAATGCAACCACAGATGTCACAGTTCTCCATAACGCATAAGCATCTTCGGCGGAAGTAATTTATGGCTGCCTGCACACTGAAACTATGCTTCGGGAATTCCCAAGAAAACAACCTGGCAATGTACACGCATAAATCACGAACTATAGGACTAAAGTACATTTGCGAGAAAGGTATCACTTTAGAACTAGAATAACTTCTTTAAAATCAACTGATTTCTTGCATCATAGAAATCGAGACTTCTATGCTTGCATGTATGACTTGAGCGGGGTTGCCTCTGAAAGTTGATACCTTAATTTAATACCTAACCCAAAACAGGAGGGGGCGGGGGTGCGCGGGTTTATTGATTGATGGGGCCTCCTCGCAGTTTCAAAGCTACCATGTGTATGATGTAACGCGGATTTACGCCTATTAATTGTGGCATTGTGACTCAAATAGATTAATAACATACCATTATTATATTCATAATGGTAGCGGGCCCTTGCATTTGAAAAGAAACCAGGTGAGCGAAAAATGCCGCCCCCCCCCCCCCCCCCCCCGCCCTCCACTTCAATTTTCAGTGTCAGCAATTATTAGAGAAAATATATGCAACGTTAAAATCAATAGATTATGAACGGCTTAAAGGTGCAATTCTAACTGCTTTATAGGGGAATAATATTAGAAATAAATGAGAAAAGATGACTTTTCACCCAGGAGTCCAAATTTTACACACTGTATGAAGCTCTCTCGGGAATCTCCCAGACAAGATAATGCAAGTAAACCTAATAAATGAAGAACTAACGCTCCACGCCCTATGTAAATTTGCGATTTAAAAAAAAGGTCTAGAACTTAATGAGGTAGGTAAGGTATATACACCAGTAGGTCAATTTTACATTTAAAAAAGTCTCTACCAAAATTGATCTTGCATATGGGTTGTCTTTGAAACTGCACATCTAGGACAATGGCACATATTTGTTATAAAATGGTAAGACTAATTGATATAAAAGTTACCTCCAGGTATAAAAAGCGAAATAGCCGGCGGGAACGTTTAGGGCCGAACGTGATGCCTTATAAACAGATGTAGTATTAAATGACCCAAACATTATAAAGTTGATCAGCGATGGGAGAGTGACCTTTTTTCCGATCTGAACGGCATCAATGTAATAGAATGGACTAAGGTATTATACGTATACTTGTTAGGTTAGCGTCAATAATAAGGATACAATTCAAGTACTGTAAACGTATTTATTTTCGCGCTGTGTTTATCTCACACACTGTTGCATGGACATAAATTGGCGTACCAACTATCCCTCCTATGTCAACAATGACACAACTTAATATTCGCGCACACTCTAAATAAATACAACATGAAAATAACTACTTTTACAGTATTCTGGAACATGATATAATATATTGGACTATTCGGTGGAGGTAAGGCAGTTAAAATGGGATTTTAGGACAAGCTGATGGATTGAGGATTGATATAGCCTTGAGGTGGAAATTACTGCCAGTGCTGTGGTGGAGATGAAAGCAAATCTTGCAGGGTGACTGGAAACAGGGCACTGTGAGAAAAAACATATATGGAGGGGGCGTGGCCTCTTTATATAATATATAATTTAGATATAGGGGAAACAACGTAAGGAAAACATGGAGGGGGCGTGCCTTCTTTATATATAGGGGAAACATATGGAAAGGGCGTGGCATCTTTATGTAGGGAACAATAGCAGTGGACCAGACAATGATATACAAGAATGATTGTTCTGGGGCGGTTAATTGGTTTACGGTACCGTATGGATTTAGATAAATTTGTATAGGCCAGTATCATAGGGTATATGCATATACTGCAAGTAAAGGAAGATCCCCGACCTCCCAACCCCCCACACAACAAAAAGTTAAGGGTGGGAAACAAACTAAAAGGGTGTTACATAGCCTACATCGAGCCGAGGTTATACTCTAGTCCAAATGACTAAAAGTTAGGGGATCGGTATTCATGAAGGGTGGCGATGCTAGTGCTTGCCTGAACGCCTATCTTTCCTTTTAGTCTATGCTGTTATGTCATCCCGTGTGAAATTCATGTTAATTTTTGCAGACAAACATTTTTTTGAAGCATTCAATGAGCTGAATTCAAAAATCAATGTCTGCAATTTTTTTAATTATTTTATCCTACCGAAATTCAAGATGGCGTCCAAGATGGCTGCTCAGACAATAAATGCCCATAACTTTGGTTCTAATTAACATAAATGAATGATTTTGGTGTCCATTTCTATGTTTTCCATGTCAGGGAATCCAATGAAATAAAAATAAAATCCATGGCACTTAATGCCTTTCCGCTAGGGGGCGTTATAGGTCATTTTTCACATATTTTCCTAAAAAACAATAAAAAATACTTCAAATATCTTTCAATTCTTATACACAAAATCTTTAGTCATTTTATGCTTTCATTCAATCTCTTGGTAGTTAATATAACATTGGTAGATAATTTTCTATGATTTTTTTTCAATAATTAATAACTTATATTTCCAAGGAATGCAGTCACAAACATGATTTTCAACAGTAGTCCAGTAACAATATGGTTTGACCTAGGACAAATTGCAACAGAAGGTTTCTCAATGGTTTTGGGTAGTATGAGTGCCCCTTATTAACATACTAAAAGTCTAGAAAAATCTGGGTGGGGGAACATGCCCAAAATCTCAAAAAGCAAAATGGCCGCCTCTAAAACTTTGAAATGCCATAACTCAGTATAAAATCAGCATATATTCAAGTGTGAATACACTTTATTAATGTTTTCAGGCATGGGGGATCCAATGAAACAATGACAAAATCCATATAACCAATATTTAACAAGTTAGTATACTGATACATGAAAGAAATGACAAGAAAACTGCCCTTCAAATGCATCCTGTGAAGTGAAAAATCAAAGTCCCATACAGTGAGATTGTACAAAGCATTCATGACCAAGGATATCTGATAACATCTTTCCACTAAACAAGCTGTCATAAGCATTGCTGTGACACTAGAAATAAAGAACCTTCCACAGGAAAAAACAATTAGCCATACACTGTATATGGCATCTGACATGTCATTCTGACTTCATAAGCCTGGTAAATAGGGCCTGAACTCTTTGCACATTCACCATCATGACCACATGCAGCAGTGCATTCCATAATAACCAGGTAGGAACACTTGCAGTAGCTCTACAGCTGTAGCAAATGATCTGTAGTAGTTGGTCAAGGGCAGGTCAGTAGACTTCCATTTCCAATCTCCCTTTCAAGTTTGAATTTGGTAGCATATTCCTTGGCTGGGGTACTTATTAGCAGCTGATATAGATGGTAGGAATTGTGGATGGACATGCATGATGAGGACAGGGAGCCTTTTTTGTACTACAGTAAGATACAGAGGTAGAATATAGCCTTCTCCACCTTTCTCTACATATCAAGTAGGGGTACTTTGTTATCAGAGAACACATCAGCTTGTCTTTGGAGCATAGGCAGAAGCAGATACAGATATGTTTATGTTGCAAATAGCAGTTGAATCTCGTAGACTAAAAGTATTTAATGTTATATCACATTCTGCTATTGCATGGATAGGAGCAGTGTTCTGCACTCCTGGTATTCTAGATTTTTCCTCATACATTTGATGCTCCAAATGCTTTGCTCTTTTCCCTTCTTTGAGCTGTGGAAAGATGTTATTATCAAGTCTGTGTTTTCACAAATGGGAATAGTGCCACATGCCAAATTCAACTGCTATTTTCAATATAAGCATATCTGCATTCAGGGATTCTATAGTCTGAAATAGGAAAGTTTGATACGGATTAGTTGACCACAGCACAAGCCGGTATAGACAAGAGACGTGTTATGCTGCTATTGGGTCATTCCCCTTGATTTCAAATTACCAGACATGGGCATAGTTAGTTACTTGTGTAACTACATGGAAACCCTCTTATAACCTATCATATACACACATTTATTCCAGATTCATGATATTACTTGCAGCTAAAGTTTTCAAAGCTTTCAGTTACCAATCATTGCATCATATCCTCACCACATCTTTGCATTTAGAGAACAATTATTATAGTTGGTAGGGTAAAAAAACCTCTGCTATCTGTTGATCCTCCAGTCGTTCTATTGTGTATAATTTGAATGTATAGTGTTAAAAGGGGCTTAGACCACCCAATCCCTTCAATCAAATGGTTGTAGAATTTATATATCATATAGAGTATATGAACTAGAGATCATTCCTTTCTCCCGGCTGAGAACAACTTCCAGGGGTAATTTCCCCAACTAGGCAGAAATCTTCATTGGTCTTGTTGCTCATATATAGTTCATTGAGGCTAGTATATTCAAAGCATCACACATTAGTTTTGTATTGAGAACTATGTCAGTAAGAAGGGGGAACTAACTGGTATTGAGGCTGTTCCTCCTCCCATCTTGTGCCCCAAAGAGATAAATTAATGCTATTAGAGAAGATCATACAACATACAGCAATTTTGCATCAAAATGATACAGTATATCTGTATGCTAAAGGCAAGGTTTACATAGACTAGTCCACTAGATTTAAACTTGGAAGGGGGATCAATTGTAGAAGTTCCCTAATTCCCCCATGTATCTACCCAGTGCCCTCTTGCTCTTACTACAAATTGTATACTTCCTTCAAAAGATTAAACTTGGAATCTACACCAATTGTGACCATGTGAGGTGCCTCATGCAAGAGAGAAATTGATATTAAGTATTTCTTGAAGTATCAGAGTTATACATTATACTATTCTTTTTATATACACCATTCAAAAGGCTTGTCTAACAGCTTTGATTACAGAAACTCATTTCCTAGTGTGCTCTCATACAAAATGAGATTTTTTTTCACTTCACAGGATGCATTTGCTAGACATATTTTCCCATGTCTTCTCTGTAGCAGTACACTAACTTGATAAATATTATTTATATGGACTTTACTATTGTTTCATTGGATTCCCAATGCCTGGAAACATTAAAAAGGGGTATTCACACTTGAATATATGTTGATTTTACACTGAGTTATCGCATTTCAAAGTTTTAGAGGCGGCCATTTTGTTTTTTGAGATTTTGGGCCTGGTTTCCCACCTAGATTTCTCTAGACTTTTAGTATGTTGATAAGGGGCACTCATAGTATCCAAAACCATTGAGAAACCTATTGCAATTTGTTCCAGGTTTAGCCCTTTTTTGGTATAGATTGCCTGGACTAAAGATTGAATTACTATGTGGAAGGACCCAAATTTGTGGCTGAATTCCCAGGAATTATCAATTATTCTAATAGTGAAAAAGTCATAAATAATGAACTGCCAATGTTATAACTAACAAGATATTGAATATTTTGCTTTAATGAAATGAATAAATTATTTGTGTATAAGAATTAAATGATATTTTAAGTATTTCTTACCATTTCTTAGGAAAATGTGTGAAAAATTACTTATAGTGCCCCCTAGCGGAAAGGCATCATGTGCCTTGAACTTTATTTTTATTTCATTGGATTCCCTGACATGGAAAACATAGAAATGGACACCAAAATCATTCATTTCTGTTAATTAGAACCAGAGTTATGTGCATTTACTGTCCAAGTAGCCATCTTGGACGCCATCTTGAATTTCGGTATGATAAAATAATTAAAAAAATTGCAGACATCGATTTTTGAATTCAGCTCATTAAATGCTTCAAAAAAATGTTTGTCTGCAAAAATTAACATGAATTTCACACGGGAGCCATTTTTTTGACATAAGCAAATGGACTATTTAGTATAGTATCGATAGCCAATTGAGTATCGATGGGTAATTACGTGTAAAACATTATATGGATATATTGTTTCTCCTGCCTTTCCCATCATTACCAGCCATGCCATCCAGCCGCCGTCCGGGTCGCGTAGAAATAGAATGAAAAAGCATCTATGAGACCCAGAGATAAAAAATAAAGCTGCAAGAACAGCCAAGGCTCAAGCGTGAGACCTTGCACTCTGAAAGTGATTGTCTTACCGACTGAGCTATCTCCCGTCGTTGAAAATGCATGGCCTAAAGAGCTGTTACAAACACGGCATAGCTGGAATGGCAGAGGAAGGAAAAACGTCCATTGCGGTACTCCTTTATCCATGCTATGATGACTGTGTTACTTTAAAACATCAATCCAGAAGTAAATCCGCCGAGAATATATTTGTTCCTGTGATAAATGAGTTGCTTGTGACTGACGTTTACCTTACAGATTGTTGAATGAGAGCATCGCCGTCCCACCGTCATTAGGCATTACTAATACCGGAGACCGGCCACTAAAACTACGTTGTTTTGCTGCGCAGAAAGAAGGGTTGTCAAGTGTTTTGCCTGGCTATGTCTGCCGCCGTCTTGCATAAGACGACACAGACAATTAGATTATATATTTTGGTACCTTTTTTAATGTGATAATCCTTGCTTCTTTACGTTTGTTTTTGACGCCATTGACGAGATTGAAGCTATGACCTCCTGATCACATGACAGCTTTCAAGCATCATTGGCTGAGAGGCCGAGCGCGGGGCCTTGACAACGGGTCACATGATCAGGGTCGGTAGTCGGTCGTGTTCGCGAGTCCAAAAAAAAAAGTACTAAACCAGAGTTTATATTGGTTTTTAAAAATAACTGCGTATCCAGCCATTCCAACCGTCCAAGTTGTCCAGTAATAGCAGGGAAATAGATAGAGAGTAACAATTGCGTAGTTCTACCGCAAATACAGTGCGAACAGGTAAATCCTCTTAGCGGGCGTTACTATAGGCGAAGAACCACATTTTATGTGGCATCGTTCGAAAAGTTCAATATTAAGCTACGCTTCTGTAAACAGGGACTGTCAGAGCGGATTGATGCCAACCGTCTAGAGATGTTGAGCCTGAGGGGGCGTTCTGTGGCAACGGAAATGATTAGATATATGAGTTGACTGTAAAAAGGTGTTTCACATGATCAGGGTCGGTAGTCGGTCGTGTTCGCGAGTCCAAAAAAAAAAGTACTAAACCAGAGTTTATATTGGTTTTTAAAAATAACTGCGTATCCAGCCATTCCAACCGTCCAAGTTGTCCAGTAATAGCAGGGAAATAGATAGAGAGTAACAATTGCGTAGTTCTACCGCAAATACAGTGCGAACAGGTAAATCCTCTTAGCGGGCGTTACTATAGGCGAAGAACCACATTTTATGTGGCATCGTTCGAAAAGTTCAATATTAAGCTACGCTTCTGTAAACAGGGACTGTCAGAGCGGATTGATGCCAACCGTCTAGAGATGTTGAGCCTGAGGGGGCGTTCTGTGGCAACGGAAATGATTAGATATACGAGTTGACTGTAAAAAGGTGTTTCTGTGTCGTTTTGAGCATGTATCCTTTCTCTAAATAGAGAGACTGGGGTTACACCTATGGGAATTCATTGGTACCTGTGGCACCTTCGGTGGCCACAACTGAGTCACGCTCCGTCAAGATTCTAGCTAGTTGATCTATTTTACATTTCAGAGGGTTAGGCCTACGGTATATTCTTTTATGGAGAAATTTACACAAACATGAACTGATGAAGAAATTTACACAAACATGATACAATTACGGTAATAGGTTTTTAACCACTGGGGGAGGGGGGGGGGGGGATGGAGAGGAGAATTTTCCGGGGGAAGGGAGCCACCTTTTTTTTGCACACTCTAACCAGTCTAAGTAAAGTGTGTTTGTGTGTGTGTGTGGGGGGGGGGGGGGGAGGGACCTCCTTTTTTTACACTCAGAACAATGATGTAGGCCTAGGGGGAGTCATGAAATTTGCACAAGGGGGGAGAGGGACAAGAAATTTTGCACAAGACTTTACAATTTTCGCACATTCATTTTTCGCAAATTCTTCTCTCGGGGGGGGGGGGGGGGGGGGGGGGGGCCATGGCTCGTCCCGGGGCCCCATCGACTTCGTCCGGGTCTGTGGAGCGGTAGGCCTACATCCAGGAGGATCGACAGACGCTAGTTACTGGTAAGATATATACATGACAGTGATGCATATTTGCTTGTTTTCTATCAATAAGATTAATCAACAACTTTTAAGGCGACAATAATCACTTACCTTATCAATTTTGCTCCCTCGGTATTTATTTTTCGACTCACGAGACCAACCGGAAGTTGATGTCAGTGTTTGTTTTTCTCGCGAAGTCTCGTGACCTAAATTATCAATCGCAGGGGTTTTCCAGCTATAACAAAATTTCCAGAGTTGCTTTATTAAAACTGAATTGGTATGTTTTCATACAAATAGCCAAAGTAAGCTATGACCAGAGTGTCTTCACTTTAAACTTCATTCAAATAGCTCAGTTGCGTACCCTACCTTCACTCGTCATGTGATTGGCACGAGACACCAAACAAAATGGTGGAAAGTGGGCGAAAATGACAAGCCCCGGTCGGATTTTATGAAATTCAGAGGTTCAAGGGTCAACTAGGTTCTTGATTGCATCAACAAAATGGTGTCGTAGGAAATATGGCTTCTTCAGATTCTATACCACGCTGGAGGCGAGCAAATCTGCCCACGCAGCAAGTGAGAAATTGTTTTTTTCTATGGAGACACTCCACCCACCTACCGCTCAGGACTAAGACTTAAGTCTAAGACCCACTGGCACTGTGACTGCTACTAACGTTACTGTTTTAAGTCTGGGGCACTGCAGGGACTTAGAGGGAGGTGGAAGTAACACCGATCTTACTTAGTCAGGTCGACAAAGTCCTAGAAATTATGCATCACCTGTAATGTTCATGTATCCTTTAATCATAAGCTAAATCGTAAATGAACCCCCTACCTTGGCTGTACGTTTAGACCAGTTAGATTTTACCTTTGTTGACAACTTCATTTTCACAACATTTTTGCTACGATACAGTACTGTCAATGTCAATAGACAATACGGTATTACCACTGATACTTTAATAAAGGCACTTAAAGGCAGTTTAATACTACAATATTTATATGGTTTACATAACTAGTGTATTAATTAGTGGTAGCCTACGCTGCTCCTGATAGGGGGGAAAACTTCCTGATCCAATCATGAAATAAGTGTTTTTAGACTATTAGTGTTATAGTACCACAGCCACCCATGCATTTTCAACTAGTAAATTAAACCGCCTACCCCTATTCATATTCATATACCATATTCCTCCCTGTTTGAAGGAACTACAATTAGGCTACCGTACTGAGTGTTTGGTTAATTGGTGGTTATGTAATTACGGTACTCCACCGCCACACCCACCTACCCCCATGTGAGGTACCGTAGGGCCTACGCTGCCATAGGCTACCGTAAAATCCCATTAAAAAATAGAATTTAAAAGTAGAATTTACTATGCAATAAATTAGTTGCTCTTGGTACAGGGCTAATGTTTGGTCTGTGAAGCATTTTGGGGACAGGGAAAGTGAGAAAAAAAGCTAACCTTATCAGGCATTTTAATTTGGGCTGCATATAACCGGATGGCCACTGCATATTCGTAGAGGCCCCTATAGGTCTATATGACTTGGTGAAAGCATCAATAGAGTACGGTTTCAGCTGCTGCATTGATACAATACATGAATGTCAAATATCAAATTAACGGTGGTACCTGTATGTTAAGAATTTCAATTCATAACATTTAGAACGCACTAGTTATTATGCCCATCTTATTTTCCAGCTTACCATTCACTATTATCTATTAAATGACTAATTCATCGCGTGGGACCAAAATAATCTATACTTTCTTTCTTACCTTCTCTTTATTCAGAGGCGTCTTCGCCATCTGCGGAGTATTGCAGCCAGAAATATATCTGTCCGAACATCGCCTCCAGATGGAAGTCTTAATGTCTCAAAGCTCGATATTTATTTCACGCTCCATTTAAGGAAAGATTCTAAAGGTATTATATTAAGTTGAAATATAATCATTCCATGATCGTAAATCGCTAATAGGGGACTTGCATTGCCGCCATGCAATTATGGGACTAATGGTAGTATTGGTACAGTGTAACATCTATAGAAAACATGCTCAGCATGAAATATTTATCAATGCTCTAATGTCAATATTCATGTGTTATACATGTTTCCATAACACAATATTCCTTATTTCCTATCATGAATTTGCTTTTCATAAATCATTCATACAAGCTATGATATTGGTGGAAACATTCTTGCAATTGTCGATAAAAATGTTGCTAAATATTTGTATGTCAGATTTCAACAGAATCCCTCCCAGTATGCACTGTAATAGTCATGCGCAGTGGCACATGCAAATCCCCCATTATCTTGGTGTCTTTTGAAGTATTTGGATTCATCGTACTTTAGAACACAATTCGTTTCATTGATGATTGATGTGAGCTATTTTTTTAATATGAAATAAAATACCGTACCATACTTCACCTCTAATTTCAGCATTCTATACGAGCGAAAATATTACAGGATCACTGGTAAGTAAAAGTTCAATCATCTTCAGGGGTTCAGTAGTTAACTATATTCCGTCATGCTATATATATATATATATTAATGCAATCCATCTATTGCAAATATATTAGGGAAATTCGTGTTTATAGTTAAGAGGTAGTTAAATAAGACGAGTTGCTTCTCTCTTTTCAGAATCCAACCTGGAGAAGTTTCAACTTGCAACATCTGAGTGATCCAACTCTTAAAACTGCTCTCTCAGGTGAGATATCAGGTCTGAGGATGTTACATTGAATGTTGCTGGCCTCTGTGATTACCATTCACACTAATAATGCGTTCACCTAGTTTTGCTTACCTTCCCAAGATTTAATTTCTTTTCTAGTGAATAAAGCATATATCCTGTGGTCTTAACTTATCTTAATCCTGTGGTGCTTTGAAATATAACACGCGGCCATCGTGAATTATTAAGAAAAATGAAATATGATCTATTTTACGTCATAGTTTTGCCAGGTGTTTAAAATTATTAAAACTTAAGTATCATATTTGATATTATTTTTTAGACTTCATTGTGCGAGTCTGGAGAGGCGATGATTCTAGTTATCGTCTTATTGTTGAGTGGCATCTCAACCTCACTGGACTAGTGTATATTGGGGATAAGGTAAGCTTTGAAATGTTTCAACATTCAGACATTTCTAATGTTGCCTATTACCTGTAAACGTGAATATTGTAATACCTTGTGTCATATAAGAGCTTATCCCATGATACCAAAGGCCGGCCATATGTATAGCTGTCTATGCCTATATGCGTATGTATAGCTGTCTATGCCTATATGCGTATACATACATGTTAAAGAGCCATTGCTAATACAGTAATCAAAAGAGCAGGGTATCACCCCCCCCCCCCCCCCCCACACACACACACACCTCTTGAGATACAGTCACACTGATGTATAAAACATGCTTCTTCTGTTACTAGCTTCAGCAAGATGGACTATCCTATCGACCAAACACCCTCATCTTCGGTATGTTTGATGGGTATTACAGCGTGCCTTCGCCACAAGTAAGTGAACTATACTTTTTATGTTAAACGAGTGGTATTATCCTTCTCATTTTAGAACATATTCAAATGAATTGCTCACAATGGTTTACATTCATCATAGATTAATATTTACAGTTACAGTTCCGTTTATTTGAGTTATGACAGGGAGTTATAGTATATAGCCTTTATATAGCCCCTGTTTAATTTATTTAGGGAGGAAGCAGTTGACATCGTCTTTATATACACCCAGTTTATTAGTTATGATTTACCTTTCACCCTTTCCTCTTCCCTGATGCATTAGTTCTCTGAACCTTGATATATCTACCCTTTTTATCGCGATTTTAACATTAGCTGTGCGTTTCTTCCCATGCAGACTCCCTGTCCTACCAACGCAGAAAATGGGTCTATTCCCAAACCACATGAACCAGAAACACAGTTAACGGTAGAAGTGGCTTCTTTGCGATTGGCCTACAGTTCCAATTCCATGTCTCGGTAATACAGCTGATTGTATATTATTGTGTAACTTATATAAGATATTCAATACAATTCAATGGATCCTGGAATTGTTTTAATATACTAGTGGTGGTCCACTTCAAAACAACTTTTAAATTATTTCAGTAAATTATAGAATAGAAAATAGACAGTTGACATGTAAACAGCAGAGTGATTTAAGACAAAACAGCTCTGTGGGTCTACTAAATTTTCGCAACCAGTTAAAAATCTTATAAAGAATATCCTAATGACTTAACAAATTAAAGGATTATTGACAATACCTGTATTACCGGATCACCAGTTAAAGCAACATCTGGTTAGGTCAGAGGCAGTAAAATGAAACGTTTGATTTGATGTTACTTATGTCTGTTTTTAGGATACAGACGGTACTGAGAGCTATAAAACAGACACAGGCTTCTGTGAAAAAAGTGCGACTCAATATTGAAGACACTTTAGCAAAGTCACAGAAATTGGCATCGAAGGTGTGTATAACTTAGTTAGAAAGGCATGCGGTTGCCAATCTCAATTTTAATTAGTATCTTCAACGATTTATTTCTTCATGGTGTTGCTTGCATTCTAAGACGAGAAAATATAATTAAAAATACTTTATCTTTCTCGGCTTGGTGGATTTTAGAAAAGAGAGAAGGAAATATTAGAAGTTAGGATAAATCAACTCCGGACTGAACTTAAATGGAGGAATGCAAAAATGCAGAATGAGAAAGAAACACACGAGACCACTCAAGCTAACATTCATAGAAGAGGTATGTTGGAAATGGTTTATATTGGTTTCTTCTAGATTTCGTCTGGGTGAGTGAGTATTAGGTATTGATCGAATCTCAACAAAACCACATAAATTGTTCGGTGTTACGTCTGTTAAAATAAGTCGTTTTATAATAAAAGCATCGGTTCTGATAAAAGAATTATACCGTATGTATCCATATAAATGATGGAAAATCACTCTCCCTTCTTCAGATGTCACGCTAAAGACAAAATACGAAACTTTGGCGAAGGATAAAGAGCGGCTTCACGAAAAGAAGAGGGCCTACTTCGATGTTAGGTTAGTTTTTTCATATTCTGTTAATAGTTTCATGGCGGTCAGTTCTGATGAAAGTATCTGAAATCCAAATAATGTGAGCAGATTTTCTCATGTCAGTGTTTCTGGAAAAAAAATAGCCCATGTCTTAAATTCACTGTTTTTATGACTAGATATATCCATGACGGTTTATATTATATTTCCTTGATTCATAGTATAAAGATAATATTAGTGAAAGCAATCATTTTGAAAGTACAGTTAACATTTTTCTAACAACTTGTTTTAAAAATGCTAGATATTAAATGAACCTACTTATTGATACTCTGAGAACACAAAAGTGAATAGTATTCTTTTAATTTATTTTCAGAGAAGAACTAATAAAAACGGGAGCCCAACTTGTTATGCGACGAAAGCAACTTATTTCTGAACTTTCTCTTATATATCCTGTTGTTGAGGTAAGTAGAATTTAATTTTGTCTTTTCATACACCAGTGCCTGTAGATACTTGATAAGTACAAATGTACTTCTTGCACGACAACGCCTACTGTTGCTTATTAGTTGGCTACCGATAGAGAATTTTGTTGACTGTACGACCACTGAATCTAATTTCTATGTCTTTGAAATAGTGTCTCTCTGGACTTTCCTGTAATCTTTTCTTCACTTAACTACTACTTCCAGATGCAGAATGGCATTTATACCATATGTAATGTGAAGTTACCTAACTCAGAGGACTTTTCTGGTAAGTTTGATCCGACTATTCGATGGAACATCATTCAGTAGTTTCCATAACATTGTAAGTTTACTTCAATCGAATATCATACAACGCTTTAAGTTTAATTTATCAATTTTATGCGTTCCCCATTCTCATAATACTGTATGGGTTTCTCTCTTGAATTTTCATTCACCATATCTGGCATATAACGTGCAATTTGTATCGACTTTTTAAAGATTTTCTTCACATTTTGTTTCAGGTCGGGATGAAACCATGATATCTGTAGCCTTAGGATACACTACTCATCTAGTCCAAATGATTAACACATTCCTTGATGTACCACTCCGATATCCAATGGAACACCGATGCTCGCGGTCAAAGATAACGGACCACATTCATGATAAACTGACTGATAAAGATAGAGAGTAAGTATTTCGTTATACAACATATCGCATATTTTATTACTCAGTCACATTAGGATTTTTCCATCGCTTCTATAAATAATCTAGACATTATTTATTTATTGGTTTGTTTAAGTAGGTTTGTAGCTTTATTACATTATATATCCTTATTGGTGGCACTAACTTTTCCTTTTCCTTTCCATAAAACATACTTCAATAGCAGTTTTCACTTTCTATTTGACAGATTTCCATTGTATAGTAAAGGGAAAGAAAAATTCCAGTTCAACTATGGCGTCTATCTATTAAATAAGAACATAGCTCAGGTAGGTTTACTTGCATGAATAATGGTAGGTAGATTTATTTGCATAAATAATGTAAATTAATGGATAAATCCCCGATTAGGTAATCATGGTTTCTGATCTACAAATATTTCTCTTAATTGTTGTAGAAATGAACATCACGATACTTGTATCAATTTCATAATTTTCATTTCATAATTTTCCAGTTGCGCTACTATTGTGGGTTGGGGACGACGGATCTTCGGCTCACGCTTCCAAATTTGAAGAGTCTCCTGGAGCTTCGATTGGGAGTGAAATTGTAAGTGCCAATGTTAGAGATGAGACCCATCTTATGTTTTGTCTCTTCTTTGCTTTTTTCGCGAGTAACTTTTATGTTTTATTGGTAGCATTTCAACATGTTGACAATCTTCTCAGCATTCTAATGAAAAATATTAAAAAAATTCATCAGGTATCTTCTTATACATTATACATTACATTACATACAATACATTATAATTATACAAAAATACGCATGTCGACCATGTCGATGTCTTACCGCGTTGCCTATCCAATTCAAATCTCAACATTATAATTGCCACATTACACATCATTCTATACCTACATTAATTCTACTTCAAAATTGACTCTAAACATACTTCTGATTACGGATCATTTCACACTTCACATTTCATAGTTTGATTATATTCATTGGTCTTCACAATTCTAACATCATTCACACTTTTCGAGAATTGAATTGTTAATCTCATCGTAGTTTCCCAAAATAGTGTTTAGATTGGCCCCCCTTGTTTTTACTTTTAACCAATTCCATTTCTCACAATGCTCATTTGGCTAGCGTTAGACATTTTATTTTCAGTATCAGCAATAAAGGCGACGTTTCAAATAGGCTCACATTGGCCATACCTCTCATCTCATCTCTCTTTATTATTCAATTCTTTTACTTGAATATTCGACTCGGTATTTTTTTTTTTTTTTTTTTTTGCTATTTATCGATATTCCCCTTTACCCTCATTATTCGGTCAATCTGAAAAGAGGAGAGTCTAGTGAAATAATCTAAATTTACCGTACACAAAAGAGAGCCGAGATAAATGATTTTATTTTAGCAATGCTTCAACACTCAAAAATATTCTTAACTCAGGGATGCAAGTTCTCAGATTATCAACTGAATTCAGATATATGGAAAAGTCAGCAAATGTCCCATACAATACACTAAATCGACTCCTAAATACCAAAATTTTCTCAAAATTCCATTTGACAGACAATATTAGGGGAGTGATGTGTAGAGACCTCTATCTAAGTGTTCTCACGGAGCCTGGAGCTAACGGAGCCGCCTATCCCTGTCGGGGGAGAGGCGGCCTCAGATCATAACTGAAGTGAGATTCCCGATATTTCCGTTAGTCTTTAGCATTGAGTCTATGGAGGTCACGGAAATACCCGAGGTCCTTCGCTCAAGACCTCCGGGAAGGGTGCAGCAGGTGGCCCTTGGACTGACCCAGATACCCACTGTTAGTTAGGCCGCACTGTTGTACATACACACATGGTCCTTATATGACATGTGCGCCTTTATCTACCTCCCCCTGGACCTTGGAAAATGTTCAGATTATTTTACCTTACCCGACTTGCATCCCTGTTAACCAATTTGTTATGCTTTATTTTCAGTGACCCATCAACAAATGCCCTGGCTGTTACACCATCGCAGCATGTGCCCCTTCCCCCAAATCTAGGAGGGCCTCAGAAGCTTACCTCTAACTTCAACAGTCGACTCACCCCACGACCAGAACTCCTCCTCCCTGACAGTAAAACGCCTTCTAGATCAGAATCAGAAGACAGCAAGTTTGAGCAAATGCTGCAAGAATCTAATCAAATACGGAAAACGCAGGAGCAAAATAGAGAGGGTGGAGTTTCCAACCTAAGCACTCCCGACACTTCTGATACCTCCACAAGTCCCCATTCTTCTCAGGGTCAAACACCCTCGGAACCGACTAAGCCCCTGGCAAGAGTTGACGATGATCCCTTCAAAGCTTCAGCCGATGAGTTTTTCGAGATTGTTCCGAAAGACCTGGAAGTCCTAAGCGACCCTGAAGAAAAGAGTGTCCACGAGCAGCTGGAACTAGCTCAAGATGCTCTCACGGAGGCAGTTTTTGATAAGGTTGGAAGTCAAGAAGAGGCTGAAGCTGCTTTAATGAATCCAGAGTTGATAGAGCAAGCCACTGGGGGTTTATTACACCCAAGGAACAAGCACTTGCAGCGACCCCTCAACGAAGGCTTTGACAGTGACGTCTCCTCCACCGAGGAGAACATCAACGCCACCTATGGGTCCAAGTTCAAAATGTGGCCTCCGCATGGGGACCACCCAGCCAATCACAACTCAGACAGTGAGCACCATAACTCTGAGGACGATAGCTCCAACACCAACGCCTCTCAGACTCTGGCTGGACTCTCTGTGAACCGGTGTGACGCTGACTTTAACTACCCATCCTCCGCCACCTTCAAAACAAGTGCCATGACAGCCCTGCCCAAGTCCAGGCCCAGGGCGAGACACTCCAGAAACGTCAATGATACTGCATCGTTCACCCGCCAGGGTTCTCCCAAGCCTGGCGACAGGGTCAAAATGGTCTCAGACGGCAGATATGATGATGACATATGTGACCGGACAGATGCCTTAGACTCTTTTGCCACTTTCAAAGTGAAGCTACCCAACTCTAGGAAAGGCGGGAAAGGCCAACGAGGAGTTTTAGACGATTCTTTAGGTTATGGAGATGATAGTGATCACTAGTTCCAATCATGCACTAAAGACGGTATCGCGTCTACCTTCCTGTGATTTCAATTTATAGTGTTATGCTTCGAACGTTTATAAATGCAGTGTTTTATGGATGTTTTTTTGTTTTTTTTTAAACTGTTACTTATCATTAGAAATATGCGTGTTCTGTCACGGTACAGATGCTTGAATAGTTCGAGAAGAATGGTTTGAATATAATTTCCTCGTTCTGTATCAAAGATTCTTTGTCCTGTATCCAAGATTGTTCATAATAGGATCCTTGCAATACGTAGGGGGATAGATTACATAAATATAGTCCAAGTCTATATATTCGACACTGGCCTTAAAACCTCCTGGCTTTTTATTTGCCTAAACATGAGTTTTAATGGTAAATTTATTTCCAACTTGTGTTTTTGAAAAGAAAACTACTGCTCATAGAAAATACAAATCCTCCCATATCACAAGCATGTAGTTAATATGAATGGAATTGTTATGTCAACTGATGCCATATAACAATGTGGGGATACCTTTTGGGGGAGATGGCTATAAAACACCACCTAGGACTGACCGTCACATGCACACTTTTTGTAAGAAGTATATTCTCGTACATTGGCCGACTCACAAGTTGAATCCTCCTAGTCTTTCTCCCTCCTTGCACCCTACTTGTACATAACGCGTGTAAATACTTTGTTAGTTGTCCTGATCATGATGTTTAAAGCATGTGGTGATATTTATTTATAAATACAATCGTGTAATTCTTGTAAGTCGGTGATTATGACACGTGTTTCAAGGTGCTATAATAATCACATTAGAAAGCATGCCTCTGTCTGCACTTACATCTTTTCTAATCATACAACAATATCATACTAATTATGAAACAACGAACGCATGAGGAATTACACCCAAAATAGTTTCTTTATGAACTTTGGTCCGACTATGCTTGGAATATATATATTTCAAATTGTAGCTTAGCAACTTATTATTATTATAAGATTTAATCTTATCGACCAGGTTTTTCGAATTTCATCATCAGAAATATTTCTCTGTTAGAACAACAGCAGGTCTCCTTTTATTCAGGGTCACCAAGTCACCAAGAGATATTCCCTAACCTAGAATCTAACATGTTCTTTGAGTAGTCAGGGGTTCTTTTCACTGAACTATTTTGCATTGTCTTGTTTTTATATGATTACATGAACAAGGGATAAATGTTCCAATTTGCATTAATGTGACTCAATTGTGTCAAAGTTCTACAATAAATAGTCACCATAACCAGTGTATGTAGGTTTAAACTTACTCAATTCCTCATGCCTACTACGCTAGCCTGAATAGTATACATACATTCAAAAGCAGTCTTTAGGGAAAACGAAAAAGGCATTTGAAATTGTATGAATGACAAAGACGGTTTCTTATCTCTGTTAATCTACTTAGTTTAACACACTTCCACGTGTCTTGTCCATGTTCAGTTTTAATTGCATTCGTTTACCTTTTTCGTAGTTAAAATTCACATATTTAATCTAATTATGGAGAAAATCTAGAAGGTTTAATTGTTCGTTATTGATAATTCACTTGTCTCCAATCAAAGTTGTTTCATTTTCCTGAAAAGGACTTCCTCGATCCTTTTCAAAAGGTGGGGTGTGTTATACTCAATTGTAGACTAGGCCTACATTCATGACGAATTGTCCATTATTATGGTGGAACCAGAGTTTTCTTTCATTTCTGTAGATCAAGTATCGTGTTTTGATACAGAGGCCTTAATGTACATTGCATGTAGACAGATTTGTACAAAGTTTTATGCCTAGAAATAATGTTTCCTGTTATTCTATTAGTTTAAATTTTATCTCTCGTTAATGTTGCTGTCGGTTTCAAAAACGTTCTTAGATTTGGACTAAGAGATATTTTTGTTTCACAAGAAGCACCTACCTATTATGCAAATATCAAAATAGCATTCTGTCATACAAACTTAAAACCTGAAAGTGGTCTTTAATGTTACGTTCGTTCCAGCTTGTACTTCAGCACTGTTCTAAACTAAAGTTATCGGGTCCTAGTACATGATTTGCATTTATTAGATTAGAATAAGTAACGCCTACATCACATCGATACACTGATTGATTGATACTTTTATCCTACTATATAAGACGAGTAAAATATGGCGAAATGCCTGCAACTAATCTCCCTCACCTGTTATAGCCATTAGGTGTAGGCCTATCCTAACAAGAAAGTCTGAGAAAGATACAAATTGCAAAAGCATTCGGTCTTGGCAATCCCTCTCTGCACACAAAAAGTATGATAAATGTTCGATATGTAGAAAATATTGGGTTGTTTTTCAAAAAGGGTTAATTATTGTTGGATAGCTTAAAGTTCCTTTATATATTGTGCAATACGTAGGTTTATGTTCCTGTTACTGATCTGAGCAAATAATTATATCCAATGATTAGTATAAGTGGTAACGTATGATGATTCCTTACCCATGCATTGACTGTCATTGACAAGGAATCATTTAGCTTCTTTACATTGGAGAAAGAGTGTTCTTTAGAGTAACCCCCTTCCAGTTAATAAGGCACAATGCATCTCTGACTTAATGGGTTACGTTAGTACTCATGGAAAATCAAATCACCCTAGTTCTAGGTCTAATCAGAAAAGAAATCCAGCTTGTGCATCATGCAATCCAAGAATGCATACCGTACTGTATATAATAGGTAGGCCTACGTGCATGAACCTTTCATTGTTTCAGGTGAAATGGAAGATGTTATGAATAGTAGATCTATACCGTATCTCTTGTGGAGAGGAGTGTTAGGCACATGTGTGAAATTGTTGAACTGCTGTCGTCCATTCCGCTGATGCATTGCAAATTAATGTGCGTTAATGTAAAATGAACCATCTGACAGCAATTGGAAATTATTTCTAGTGTGTGTCAAGTCAACCAAAGGGGTATATATGAGGTGTTTGTGATAATGGTACATTCCAAATTGTTGGATAAATGTCAAATATGTACATAATAAATGAGATATAAGAAATACGACTTTGGTATCGGTTTAATTCATTTGGGTTCCCCCCTTTTTTTGAGAATTTTCACCAGAGAGATTGCCTTGGATGGCTTGAATAGTGCGCCTACCAACACTATAGGCCTACCATCAGTTTTGTTGGGTTTTTTTTTTACAACAATTGAATGTAGGTTATAGCCTAGGTCTAAGGCACTATTGGCTATTAGGCCTATCAGTTAAAACAATTGTCATATGCTATTTTATTTAGTTGTTTTTTTATACCAAAATTTAATGTAGGCCTAGGCCTAGAGTTAGGCCTAGGCCTAGAGTTAGGCCTAGGCCTAGAGTTAGGCCTAGGCCTGAATAGGGCTCATAGGCCTACTAATACCCCATCCCCAACAAAACTGCTGGGGACTCAACTTTTAAAACTTGCACTTTTGAAATGGAGCTTTAAAAAATACATTTTTTTAGAAAACTTTGGAATTCTTACTAGGCCTATAGGCCCTACCATCAGTTTTGTTGGGTTTTTTGTTTGTTTTTGTTGTTTTTTTTGTTTTTTTACAAAAATTGAATGTAGCCTAGCCTATAGGCTATAGGCCTATATAGGGCCCCTAGGTCTAGGCCTACTAAATGGCTATTAGGCCTACTATAGACCTATTGGTTAAAACAATTGTCCTATGTTATTTTATTTTGTTTTTTTATACACAAATTTAATGTAGAGTAGGCCTAATGTAGGCCTGAATAGGGCCTATATGCCTAGATCTACTAATAGCCTAGCTACGTAGGCCTACCTCATCCCCAACAAAACTGCTGGGGACACTCAACTTTAGGCCTAAACGCTTGCACTTTTGAAATGGAGCTTTTTAATAAACCTTGGAAATCTTAGGCCTAAAGTTCTGTGAGGTATAATAACGTTAAGTAGGCCTACAGTAGGCCTCTAGAGGCCTTTTCTTTCCTTTTCATTTTTTTTTCTTCATAAAGGCCTATAGTAGGCCTATCATTTCTTTAGTAGGTCTACTTTTTTTCATTAACAGTTCCCCGACTGAACCACAAAGTGTGTCTCCTAAACATCCACCCCTCACCCCTGTACCACATCATAATGAGCCCAGTCCAAGGTTGGCCCAACCCTCCTCCCCTCTCAGCTCAGCCATGAGCCAGTATGGGCGCCCAAATTTGACCTCTGCGAACGCTTTCGGGAATCACCGTGACGTCACAGGCAGGGAAATTCCTCAAATATTTCGTGCAGCCATCTTGTTTGTGAGAGGGTCGGAGAAAAGACAGAAGAAGTCGGTCGGGCAAACTTTGGCGTTAAGATTCGGCTCTCAGGACCACGGGTTTACTCTCTACACTTAGCACAAACCGAAGCACTTTTCAGACCCGGAAATTCAAGTTTTCGGGGTGAGTAACAACTTTTTGCGACTTGTAAACAAAGGGTGTCTGACGGTCAGGCAAGGATGCGGAGGCTGGAGGGAGAGGAGAGGTGATGCTGTGTGTGTGTGTTGTGCAGGGTAGGAAGGAGCGCGGGCCCTTTTCTGCTGATGATGCTTCTTTGGGGTCGATCTTAGACGTCAGCTGTTGCCTCTTATTATATGTACCCAAACTCTTATAACAACTATATCATGACTCCCCCGAGAAGCTGATGGCGCGAATTATCCAACAAAACTCAGCCACTTGGCTCTCGCTGTCCGCTCCGCGTTCGGGGACAAGGAGACCGGCTCTAGGTCAGATGTTTCAGCGGGTCAGGGGCCACTACAGGTCCGGCTGGATTCGATGCGCTCGGCTGGCGCGATTCGGCGCGATTCGGCGCATGTAGTAGGCTATATACTATTACTATAGGGAATCAAAGGTCATATATCACTCGCATAATAGTCTGACCGTGGTGTAGAATGATGCCACATAAGCCTGTGGATGATGTCAGGCTTACTGTTTGTAAACTGCCAGTTTTCCAACTGTAGGCTCAGCTACATCATGAATGTCTCAAGTCTGCCTTTCCCGACCCTTTCCCGTACACTTTAGTGCAGTGACGATCACTGTATCTAGGGAAAAGCCGGAAAACACATCTTTATGCTATTACTAGTTGAAGTTCGATTAAATTAAATATCGGATCACAAAAACCCAGTATACGAATTATCAGAGCACTATATAGTGCTGTAGGAATATAGCTGATGTATGTTCTATATTTTGAAATACCGTACATTATTAAAGTCTGCCTTAATTTAAAACATTAAATGGACTTTTTTCGCCAGTAGGCCTACTGAGTTGGGTTCGCTGAATGTCTCAAATTAGCTCCAAATCAGTCGTGATTTTTATATCACATATTCACTATTTTCTGTTAAGAAATATATTTGCTCAAGAATTTTTGGCTTGATTTTTATTAAGAACGTCATAAGATTATAGGCCTATTTCATCTCGCGAACTTTGGCATTTGGCATTGATGAATATATTTCAGTAATCTACTCCACAGACTCGACTCTAAGCTAAAGAATAGTTTCTCTATATCAGTCGCTCCGGTAGTTTTATTATCATTATATATTACCGGTAGCTAAATTTTAGGCCCTACGGTACATATTTGATTTCCTCAGGCAAAATAAAAACACTTATATACAAACTTTCTTGTTTCAAGAACCAAAACACATGAATTACATAGTACTGTATCCCCCCCGCCCTTCTCCCTTCCCTTGTAGTCAAGGCTTTTATGTTATCCGAGCATAACATTAAAAGTCACAGTGCATCGATGAGAGCTTTGGTTGTCACACACTTAATTAGAGAGCAGATGAGCAGTTATGAGTATCATTCAGTCACCATCAATTGATATGATTTAATGCCTCCCTTGTATTGGTCCTGCCCTCGATATCTCTTTCTCGTATTTTTATTATGATTTATACATGGCATGTTACATTTCAACCCAACCTTTCTTACGTGTAAGCATTCAAATAGTTTATAGGTCATAGCACCTAAATTCAGGAATGTGGAGGTCACAAACCCCAAGGATAATTAGATATAGGCCTACTTTAATTACGGTATATCATATAAAGAACTAGATTCTCTACAAGTCGTTTGTATTCAATCTAGTCTAAACAGTCTAGGCTCAGATTCCATAGAGACCCTTTAAACTCAGGAAAAACCTCGCTCCTGACCACAAAATCCCATTAGGTGTCCTACTGCAGGGCTGGGAAAGCCATTAGTGCATCACTGACATACCGATTTTATCTCATATTATCTGACCTGATAGGCTGCAAAAAAAGATTAACCACTCTAATTCCCTAAATACAATAAAATCACAGAAACATTGGAAACAAAAGTAGTTTCAAGTCCCTTCCCTCCATCTAAATTTATCCACTCTTATAAAATCAATCCGGTTTGAAAGGTTTATTCACATTTTGAAGCATGGAAGATCGGTTTTTCCCGATGGCCTGACCGATCATTAATGTTTTTATTACATCATATTGAGCTTTTCGTTGCAATTCAAAACATAATATACATCTTGTAAGTTGTATCATGTCGCGACATTGTCCTCACATACTTCTGGAGACCTGTCAGCGTGTTGTTTTGGAGAGAGCTCTTTTTCTGGGTGTAAAAATGTCGGTCTCCCATTTTTTACTGTTCCCCCTACATTTTATTATCAAAACAACTTTTTTTATTCGTGGGGAAATTTTGAAGTCACTTTCTTGGCCACATTAGTTAGTAGAATGTTTTATTTTGATATTTCCAGCCTTTTTAAAAGCAAAATTCCAAAATGCATTTTTGTCCCCATATTTTAGCCGACGAGTATGTACATGTATACATGTACTCGTTGTAGAATCATTTACAGTTGTTAGAGCCAGCTGGGGTTGGGGTGGGAGTTGGGGTGTCACCTCGTACAAATAAATATATAAATCCCATGGAGCCTGCCGAATCTTCAACGAAAATTCACTTGCGCATTTGTGATTTCCATGCCATTCATTCTTATTACCCACTTGTACTTCAATGTAGGTGCATGTTCAAAGAGATTTATGAATTCTATAGAAGAGGGACGGGTGCAGAAACGTGCTCTTGGAGCAGCCCGATGTTGTGGCCTTGTTGTTAACCGAGATACTTAACATTCCACCGTTCTCCTGTCCAGGTAGTTGGGGGTTGGCGGGGGGGGGGGGGCAGTATACACCCCTCCCTCGTTATCCTAAGCCCTTATACTACAATATTCGCATTCCATACAGGATCGGTGACTATTATCAACGAGAGTCCTTCCACTCTCGTTGCCATTATCCACACCCAATCTGGGAAAACAACCTTATCGGCATATGGCTGTTGATATTGTGTCTTGAAGTTTTATTTTTTCTCCTTAATCCAACTTCATGTACCGGCAACTTCATGGCACTGGATCGACGATGGACTAGTCTAGAAATGAAAAAGAAATTGTACATGTATAGTCTATAGTTCGCAGAGAATGGACTCTTGAGGTGTATTTGTCAGGACAAATATAATTTATATATTTAAGAAAAAAACTATTGCCTTGTTTTATACAGTATAAGGCAGTAAATCATATTTTCATCTACTCGAACATCCCCTGGTCTTATTTACTTTCTTTTTTTGGCCCCCAAAAGTACTATTGTGTAGATTTGTATTTCCTTCAGAAGATGTTTGTAAAGAACACTTTTCGACGAACAAGCAAAATCATGTTTGTGTGTGGGATAGCCATCGGATAAGTAAACTTAGGCTTATAGCTGGTTGCGTGTATAAAAAGGGAACGTTTCACTCGCAATCAATCAAGGGAAACATGTTTCTTAGTCTGAAACATAAACTTAATATTGGTATGTGAAGGGTTCCTATAGTAGCACTCTTCAGAGTAATTCAGTTTGCACAGGGGGTGACTTAAGTATGAGCTTAGGGTAACGGTACTCCAAGGTATGCATGTACTCACAAGTGTTATGTGCATTGGAGAAAAATAAAGGGTGCAGAAGGGAGGGGGTGGGGAAGGGGGGCAGGCAGAGAGCGAGAAAGACTGGAGAAAGTCTATGTGCCTTTAGATGATTTAACTAACCCCCAGACTTTCGGTGGATTAACCTGGTTGCAAAGCTAAACCAACACTCACTTAGCAATAAACGTTATGTCCACCAGTGATTGATGAATTCACAGGCCCCTGTAAAACTGTCCCAATGCCTCGCCTTGTACACAATCACAAAACTCTGCCTCCTCTGTGTTCTCGCAGGCAAATAGCTGGTGCATAAATCTGTGCTACAGCTTTTATTACACAAACCCAAACACATTCTTTCTTCCATTCATTCATCCATGCAGGCAAGTGTGGACGCAGAAATGAGCTGAACCCTTGGATTTCAGAGAAAAACAACCCAATTTGTCCTCACTCACTAGATTCTGATCTAGTTATCGGCATTTAGCAGACGGGCTCACATACATTCTTGAGGTCACCGGATGAATGCATAAAGGGGTCCATTTCTATTGGTCAACTAGCTTTGTGGTATGTGAATGACTGGCCTTGTAGTAATAGGAAGTACACTTGGGACCGATGTAGTACTTATTGCTTTGGCTATGTGCACTCATTGTCCTCGTGGTCTGCGGTCCAGCTATAATAACTACGGGATTTAAGTTGCAGTGCCATTCACTTTATGATACTCATGGCGACACCATAGAACACACATTATCGGATATATCCATAATATTTTAAGTTCCATATTTCTGGTGACTCTTGTAACTGTTTGCTAGTTTGGATTACCCATCAACAGTTGAGGTAGGTTTATGTCACCATAATGCCATAATTTGTATTTGCCATAATTTAATTTAGACATACTTTTCGACGTATTTTGTGAAATTGGAGAACAGAATTGTTATAATAATGATTAAATGAAGTAAGGGTATGAAAGCATTCGGTGCTAGGATCTGACATCTGTAATCACTGTATGCTAATCTAGATTTACTTGGAACAGAATGTCAGCTGGTCTTTTCATGTTATACCAAGAAATCTCCCTGGGAGATTAATGGTGGTCAATTATTAGTAAGTGCATACTCATTGTCATTTGAAATCCAAGCTTCTTGTCATTTTCTGTTGATTGGTTAGCATTCCTGGTAGTAGATTTTGCCAATTCTGTTCAAAATTGGGTTTAAGGGTTGTTTCCCCTTAATTGTGAAGTGTCAATCAACCTCATATTTACCAAGATGCTAATCCTTGAAAAAAAACACGTTCGCTTGAAGTCACTAATTCGAATTTACATGCAGATGATCATCATGACTGACTATTCTGTTTATGGGAAATCAAATAGGATGATCTCATGACACTGGTCTTGTTTGTATGTGCCTATATCCATATCATATGCTGAGTCACATCCACTATTCTGTGAGCATGCATCTATTGGTTAAATTCCTCTTAATTTATCCATGTCCTGCCAAGCAAGGTTTTGGCTATAAAACATTTTTTTAGCTAATCACAAGACATTAAATTGATACCCCTGCCTCACATCCGAGAATAAGACTATTTGACATCACCATCCTCTGAATGTAATAATAAATTACTAAAAACGGAAAAATATATAGCAGAAAAAGACCGACATGCATGCCGGCATGCATGTATAGAAGTTTTCCGACTAATTCGATCTTCTTCTATCACTCTGAAAAAGAGTGCTCAAGAAAAGTTTATTTTTAGCGTTTTTAAAATATCACTGTTTAATACTACAATACTATTCTATAGTAGCAATGGATGCAGAAACACTTGGTTATCCACGGAGAAAATGTTGAGCTATTTCATATGGGGTCACCTTTAATTTTTGTATTATGCAAGAAGACTCCGTCATTCTTCAAAAGATGAGCGCATGTGTGCATGCATGTTATATTATCTATATAATAAACGTGAAACGGTGATTTTTTGTCATGCATTTTTCTGGGAATCTGTGATCTCACCAGCTGTTTTTCTGCTCTGTACAGATCTGTTAACCCTGTCCGGAGGACATTATATGTGTTTAGGGAAGGTATCTGGGCTGAAAATGTGATTTTGAAGCCTTTTTTAAATCGGGAGAGGAGAGGGAGGGAGAGAATGACAGAAGCAGAGGGAGAGGGTGGGAAATCAGATAGGCAGAGGGAGAAGAGGATACAGAGAGAAGAGGGAGAGAGAGAATAGGGCAGGTAGAGGAGAAGGAGGGTAGGGACAGGGAGAGAAAAGGAGGAGAGGCAGGGAGAGAGGGGGAGCAAGGAGAGAGAGAGAGGGAGAGGAAGAGGCTAACCATCCAGAGGTATATATATGCAACAATAAACCCTAAAAATGTGCAAAAAACAGTGGTTTATCCTCTTAATCCCAAATCACATGTATACTATAAATATATATAATCGCTCTAGTCTCGTTGATAATAGTTACATACATAGCTTCTCCCTTTCACCTTCCCCTCTCTACTCCTGTGAATTTTCGTTCTGTTTGGGTGTGAGTGACCCTATCGGTCCAACACCAGCAGGAACATACCAGAGCTGTGAGCGGATAAAGAAAGACACTTGTCTGAGTCATAGTCTTTTCACGTATTGCCTGCCATGGGGTTAACCGCAAATTGACTCTTCACCTGGCCAGGTGAATAAAGGCTGAGCCTAGTTGGCACATTTTCCAGGTTAACATTTCCTTGTGTATAAACCTGTATGTGTGGATTGATGGATCATCCGATGTATATAATATGCATTATTTATATGGTTAATATGTGTGTGTCTGTGTGAATGAATACATGCAGGAATGTGTATGTATTCGTATACATGTATGTACCATTTTTGGAAGGGGGCCTTCATAGAAGAGAGACACCCATTTTTCGGTGTAAAAAAAATAAAAATAACATGTTATTGAAAGTTCGGAAATAAAGACATATATACATATGTATGCATGCATGAATATGTGCATATGAATATCTATATGTATGCATACATGTGTACGTAATATGTAATTTATGTATGAACATATTGTAATTTTATTTGTGTAGTCACTCCCTCAATCACTAAAAGTATACACATTTTCCGTATGTGAGTGAACGAACAATATTCTACACACGTACTAGGAGTGTTTTTTATCATAAATATTACGATAGAGTGAATGCTGTATTTCTAACCTTCCCTTTTAGATGACGCTTTGATCCGCTTTTTGAGCATCACCACCATTAAAACGTTAATATAAAAATTGTTTTATCAACTTGATAATTTATAAACTGTCTGAACTTAGACAAAGTCTATTTGATTTTTTGTTCATGGTTCACTCCCTTACCGGGCTCGTATTTCGACGATTTTGATCAGGAAATGGCTTAAGAATGTCTTGAGTCATATACAGACTTTTTGTATGTTTTGGTTTGCACTCTATTCCGGTCACTAAGCTGACAATTTTTAGTTTGAATCAACGAACTTTTTATTTAGTACGAATGAATTAGCAAATGAATGGGGCTATAAAAGCATTTTTGAATGGCTGGTCCTTCCTTAGCCTTCTTAATGAATTCAAGATGTATTCAACTACAGGGACGGATAATGGTTGGAAGAGTTATCATTGACTTTTTGCTATCTTATTTCTTACCTCTTGACACTTATTTGTTGTGTTGCTGCCGTCAGCGGCGTGAGATGAACTGACTCATGCAGCATTGTGTTGTCATACGTATGTCCCACGTCTGATTCACGGCCAATTTAGCCTTTGATAGACAGGTCTTGTGTATTGCCATGCATGTAGCTTACAGGAACGTTGATGTGGATTCCACTTGTGTTTAAGAATTGTAGACATTGGCATGTCTTGTACATTACTGTGGCCACCATCACCCTGAACCTGAATAGAGCACTCTCCAACATGAACATTTCTTTAACCTGCAGGGTTGGGAAAATCGCTTCAAAAGTGGTTGTCTTTCAAGACAGACATCTCACAAAATATGTGGTTGTCCGCTCACTCTATACCCGTCCTGTAGGCAGCGGCGCTCCACAGCGTTAACCGTTGAGGGATTTGATGTTTACTGCCTACAGGACGCGTATAGAGTGTAATACCGTAGTAGATCCCTCCCTGGCTCTCTGCTCCCCCCCCCCCCCTTCTCTCTCTCTTCTCTGTCGCTCCCCTCCTCCTCCTTTCTCCCTCCTTCCTCTCTTCCCCTCCCACCCACCTCAGTATCTCCGAGGTCCTCATTATTTTTCTCTTTGTTATCCGAATTCTCCCTTTCCATTGGCCTGTTGATCTTGCATCATCAACCAATCTCATCGGTCTCTCCTTCCTACCTACGCATATCTGCTCTACTTTCTCCGTTTTTTGTTACTGTTCTATCGTTATGAAATATATTTTTCTATGAACATGGACCCCACACCATGCTGGGAGCTGAATGCTAGTAGTGGTGTAGAAATAGCTGCTCCCCCTCTACTCGAGGTGAGATTTGACCACAAAAATAGAGAGCCCAGACAGGACGGGAATGATGAGTGATGTGAACATTCCTCCCCCACCCATTGTTGGACATCAAAGGTCGCTCATCTGCTCTCATTTGAGTTGTCAAGCAATCATTCAGTCTTGTTCATCCTCATCAACATTCCTACAGAATAACCTCCCTGATACTTATGGGCCTTTTATTGTAAAAGTATGATGTGAATAAATAACTGGGCTGACAAGAGGGGCTTGTCATCTTGATAAATATGATGAATGTTATTTGTTACCTTTGGGGTTTATTAGTTCACGATCATGATGGAGCATAGACAGTCAGAGAGAAAGTTATTGAATCATTAGATATACATGTATACATTATGGGAGGATGTTGATATTAATTTCTATGGTGCTTTAACCGTTAATGAATAGTTGTAACTTGTTTACAACTAAATTGTGTAAGGGATGTGTAACTCCTAAACTTTAGAGAAAATATTCATTGTTTGCCATAAATAAGTACATACCCCTCATACATGGTTCATTTTACACATGTACATGGTTCATTTAAATTGCTCGACTAAGATATCTTGTATACATTAAAAATTCGGATAACACTGAACCATACATTGTGCCAAAAACACAGGCTATATTGTTTTTGAATATTTTTTAACATATTATCTTCATTATTTTCAGGTCGTCGCAGCAAGACACACTCATCTGCGTGGAGTTTGGACGAAGCGTCGCTGACGTAATCGACGTCGCTTCAAAAGTTGTAACGTCGTTTTGAGAAGGGTGACCTGCAGGACAGGTGCGCCCTGGCAGTGACCTCGCTGGCGGAGGTGCTGCCCCCTTGTATCGTCCAATCTCCCTCGGTACCGCCATCATCACACACAGGTAATTGAGTTTTTTTTTGTTTTTTAAAAAAGATAATTGGAAAGAATTTCATTCAGGATAATAGTACCATACACCGATATCGCTATACTTTTAGATTAGATTAGATTAGAAATTGTATTTTCAATTTCTCTATCGCTATCAGAGAACGGCTCTTCAGCCAAGGGAGGTCTTTTAGTAAAACAAATGTTGGGGAGTCGCACTTGTAATTGGTTTATGTGAAATTTAGGTTTGGGTGAGTATTCGTGGAGTCAGAGGAAGACGACTGTTGAAATTGGAATTGGAATTTTATTTTCCCAACATTTCAGGGGGTCTCCGAGTTACAACTAATCTGGTTCTGAGTGTGTTCGTTAAACAATTAAAGCAGGGTAACACGCCATACATATTATATATGCGTACGGTTTTGCTTTCAAGTCACACTTGCACAATATTGGAAAATGGTAGGGGGGAGGGGGGTTAATACTATAATAGTATGGTTCAAGTTATTCAGTAGATATTTTAAATGGGATTCTTTCATTAATGTCTTTATGCGCCAGTGTTCATAGTACCTTTGGGTTAGTAGGCCAAACATTTTTTGTTCCCTCTAAACTTGTTTGCTTATTCTTAGTGCCTTATTTATTTGAAAATGGGGTAGACAATCATCAGTTTCTTGGCATTCATAATTTATCGCGGGTGGAATCTGTGTCTATGTTCTCGTGGAGAAAGCCTCGTGGAATACGCGCAGCGAATACTCAAGCATTTTAACCTTCCTAGAAAGTCAGTTATGGTGATACGTCTCTATTATTTCTATGGCGCCTTTGGCATCACCATGGAATGAGGCAAAGTCAGTGCGCTGGTGTTCATAGTACCTTTGGGTTGGTTACACTTTGCCATTGAGTACATTCCTGACCAGAATGGACCCGCCTGAACCAGGAACCCGCTTATAAATATTGAATGTATGTGTGCGTGTTTTAAATATAGCACAGTGGGGATGAATGGGCTGCAATAGCCTGGCATACCTCTCATACTTTCGGATGAAAGACAGGCCCAAATGCATTGTGCACGTGTGTGTGCAGCCATTTTCCGTATGTATTTATGAGCCCTTCCTCGAAAATAGTTTAAATTACTCATTAAATTCCGACCACCTCCGCCACCCTCACCACTAGCACAGGTGCTCTTCAGTGAAGAAGAGGTGTTACGTATGCATTGGTTAACTTGGTACAATAATTTTGTGTAATCTGAAATGTACAGTTGAATAACACCCTGATAGCATATCAATTTCAGTGACATGTCATAGTAGATATTAGGTATTCTGCCTCGAGCATGAACCTGATAGCCACTTTTCGTCGTACATGAAGAAAATCTTCCCAATATGAGAGGGACCTTCGAGTTTCTATTACTCCAAGGAGGGACGTATCCCGTACATTCTGGCATTTTATGATGTTATCAATTGAAATTGTATACATACATGTATACATTGTATACATACATACTTGTTAATGGTATAAAGTTTAGAAAGGAATTCATTGGAACAAAAACAATAAAATGATGCTTACATAGTTCACTCTGAGAATTACTGCATTCTTGTCACCATAAAAAAGGATACCAATATTCGATTAAGTATGGTTGTTTACCAGTTGGATACTTAATTATTGAGAAACTGAATCCAATTCAGCGAGATATATTGTGGTCTTTCCTTGTGACAATCACATGTATTGTTTTGATAGGACCAAACAGTTGGATAAAACTAGTGTCATTGTTTGAGAAATCAACTAGAGTGATCAACCCGTTGGTAGTTTCCCCACCCAACAATTTTAAATGGTTTAAGGTCTATTGTGATATTCACTCGAGGGCCATTTCCACCGAACGTCTTGTATTTACGAACCTGTAACTTCAGTTTGATAAGTCTGACCTGTCTTGATATATCTGTTCTTTCTATAAACATTCATTTCAACAAACTATCCCTGTAAATCGTTACGTTGCGGAAACCTGATCAAAATATCGTGACCCTCTGAGAGGGTATGATAAGACTATGACCTTCTCCGTGCTTTGAAGATGTTGAAACCAAATGAAAAAATATTTATGCGCACCCATCAGAATTATGCTCGGAGTAAGGTGTTTGTGGCACCAGACATTGTTCAGAATCTTCCTTGTCTAAGAAATATCCAACTTCAAAAGATTTCACGTGGTGCCAGGGAAGGAAAGTTGGCGAACTGTGATTTCCCTTTTTACAGTAGCCCGATCAGCTGTTGGTATTTTGACGAGAGATATCTTTGAAATATGACAAGGGGAGTTTTTGAACGAGTAACCCTGCTTCTGTACGCGCCAGTATGTAGACTATGCACCGTTCTATCTCATCACATCTCTTCAACCAGCGAAATCAACATCAGTGCTCTTTCAGCAAGCGATAACGACTCAATTAAAACCCAAGCAGACTGGTACATAACTCTTTCCTGAGTGTGGCCGTTCCCTTTTCGTTGCCATAGTAACCTAACACCAGTTTTAACTTTTTATCTGAACTTTGTAGCATATGATCCCAAAAAGTTAGCGGAAATAGCGGCGGTTGAAGAAAGATAAAATAAGAAATATTTATAAAGTAGATGGAGACTGGAGGAATGTGATAATGGACCATGTCAGGGCAAGGGTGCCTTTAGACATACCGGTAGTTTCCATCTCTACTGGTCCATGTGGAAATGGCCAGCGAAACTGTGGGCCCGTATGATGAAGGAAGCCCCCATGGAAACACTTTCAAATCTGTTTAGATAAGAAAAATGAAATGCTTTGGATTGGTTCGGATATATATAGTCTTTTATAGAACAATGGCATTGAAATTGCTATAGAGAACAGCTTTATTTCACATCGATTTTATAAATAATAGGTTTAATTGTGTCTTAATTTCCTTGCTTTCATCCTCAAGAAAAAAGTCTTATTTCTTTTTTAATCTGCTGGTCTGAGAAGAGGATATATCCAGATCCTAGTACCATCAAAATGTAGAACATTCTAAATACAAAATATAGATAAATTGGTTCTATAAGGGTAAGCTGAGAGCGCTTAGGGTTATCGATGAAATTTTTCTTGATTTGTTTGTTCTTCACACTGGATTGATCAATTTAGAGCTTTTTCCAACACCAACATAGACTAAATGTATAGAGGTAGGAAGTTTTCGCGTGAATATCGATGCTGGTTTTAGTTGTCAGTTGAGGTAGGAAAAAAAATCCTAGTATGTATTAGTTTGGGTTTTTATTCATATAGGTTTAATGTAGTTAAGGCTCTCATTCCATTGGAACCTATGATCTGTAATGCCAATTTCAAAATAGGATTTCATATTTCAATTGGATTGCCATATCGGCTAGCTACGGTAACTGTTGTGGGCCTGGAAGATAATGATATATTTTAGGCATTGAAATATCCCTAGTCTCAGTCTTGTAGGGTCTGTGAATGGCCATAAAAAAAATACCACAAACGCAGAGCTGCGAACCTTTTAATCCCTTTCAGCTTAGCTCTGACTCTTCAGCTTTCAGGCATACCCGATCACATACTCCTCCCTCCCCCCCCCCCCCCCCCTCTGATCAATGATGAGCTCAAGCTGGACTGGCGTTGTTCAAGTCTGTACTTCGAGCCCTCAGGCCTGACAGAATCTTTAACTTAACATTGAAACCGCCATATAATAGTTTCAGCTCAGATTTCCTGCAAATTTCCATCGCTGGAACTTAAATTATTTACTACTTTAAAAGAGTCCTCTGGGGGAATTCAGCTTCAGGCCCTCTCTCTCTCTCTCTCTCTTTCCCACGTTCCCCTTTTCCCTGTCCTTCAAAGTTCCGGTTGCTAAGGAGCTAATTCTGCGCTACCAAGGCAACAGTCCGAATCCCAAACAACCAATAGAGAGCGGGTAAATTTTTGGCCCAGAAGTGCCAGGGTGAAGAAGTGGCCTGTCAGACTAGCGCGGCAAGCATCCCACACCTGCCCCGCCCCAGTTTGGGTTTCTCCCCCAGAAAGTGGAAACCTCTAGGCCAGGAGTCTCCGGGGGAAATGCTTGCTTCTCTTCTCATGAATAAATAACATTTAATATATCGATTAAATTATAGAGGTAAATTGTGATCTCAGGGATGTTTCGATTTCATGAGCTGATCATCCTTTATTTGTGTTTTATTTGATAATTAAATTTACAGAATCATGTAAAGAAATATTATATTGAGTCCACTAGGATTTATTCCATTTAACCCTTCTTGTATGTGCTGATGTCAAGGTTGGGGTCCTTGGCTCTACATGCCTTCCTGACATACCTTCGTGGATGCCTCATTTACAATATAACGGATGAAAACAGAAAGCAATGGGCTTGTTGTAAGCTTGACCTATAATCCTATACTAACAAAACAAAATATACCTGGTCAGCGCCATTTTCACCCCATTGAATTGTAAATTTGCTAATTTCATATTTTTTTGAAATCCAACAGTAACTTGATTTGTGAAATAAGCTGGAGGAGATCAGGCAGTAAAAACTTTTTTTCTAAATATTAGAGCCCAAAATACTTAATATCATGATATCAGTGTTACATTTTGTATCCCTTAATATTAAACATTCCCCTCCCTCATACTTTCCTGGACCCAAAGGGAAATCAACTCAACCCTTCATCTCTTCAACTCTTCAACAACATTCCATCAAGAATGGCGACATTTACTTTATTCTCAATCCAAATCTGCAATCTATAATGGTTGGTCAGAAATCGGTCCCTGGAAGTGCAGCCAGCCTTCAATTATAGCATCCTTACTGGAACCAATAAATTGTAATACGCAAGGTATTTATTTGAAACACTCGTGTATAAAGGAACGATTTACGACCATTCCAGTACCCATGGAGAATGACATGGAAAAATATGTGAAGTTTGTTGAAGTATGCACAGTGGGGGTATAGTCTCAGCACGGGGTCGGGGGGCAGGGGGAGGGGCGGTCGGTCACTGTTGCCTCTTGAGCCGTTGCCAGTTGTAGAGCAGGAGGGCGCTGGACTTGTGTATTCTGGTTGTTGTGAAAGCCAACCTGATCAGGTAGAGGTTACATCTGTGTACACCAAAGACATACCAACACGGCAGGTCTACATTCCTCACTAATCCATTTCCCTCAGCCTCCCTGGGGAACATTCGTTTAGATTTGCCCCCAGCCCCTTAAGCCTTCCATGCATTTCTTATACTGCTAAATCAATCACGAATCATCCGCGTTGGCTTTTTGATCTCTGGTTAGATCTTGTTAATTAATACAAGTTTGTTCAATACAAAGAATCGATCTATAATGTATATTCGCCAATTTCACACAAGATTGAATAATCGAATATTTAAAATTTAATTACTTATTAACAAGGTAACAATAGTGTTGAGGTGCATGAAGCTATGCATCGTAGATGGTTGAACTTTTCATAATGTTCCCTTCCTAAGAAAGAGTACTGAATTGACTGAGTATATATAAGACAGTCATATTGCCCGGAACTTGTACTCGATCGAATGCTTCAAAATAAATGACAGGGTAGGGGTGCCTCGACCAGTCTATCCAGGGTCTGAACCACATTCTTTCATTTCCAGCTTTATTAATGCAATGTTTGAACTTCCTCATGGGTTTTCACACATAGCTAGTTTCAGATATGGTTAATGCTTCTTTCTAACTCTCGCACACCTTGGTCATAGAGCCTAGAAGCGGTACCAGTCAGCGATGTTCCTGCAAGATTTCAACCATTACTTTTCGGCCATTTCTAGGATGAGCTCCCGACAACCGACTGGCGGCAGCGCGGGGAATGACGTCAATAGGCTAGGCAAAAAAATAATACTTTTCCTTAGTTTCATGTCCCAGTCGTGATCAGATCTATTTGAGTTCTCATTCAAAAAATCTTTTGGCTGAAATGTCATTTGAGCTTTTGTCTTTGGGGTTTGATACGTTACACATGAACGTGTTATCCTATTGGGATGACTATATTTTCTTTCGCTGTTTCTTCCTAGAATTGTTGTTGTTGCGCATAATAGATTCATTTTTATTGTCAATAATATACTTTTTAAAAATTAAGTTATTGGTTCAATTTTTACATCCACTGCAATATTAAAGTAAGCGTTTAGCAGTTTTTCATTGGTACAGATGTATAAAATCTCAGAAATGTCTTTGTTTTTGATAAAGTATTGTATTAAAAATGGTAATTATTCTATACAATTCACTATGGGCCTTTGCGGTGATATTTTTTTAGTCAGTGTACCCCTGGGTATTAACTTAAGAAACTAAACTGTCTCGAGGATTCTATCCCTCCCCACCCACGCCTTGAATGCTGCGTATGCTACAAGGTGCTCTGTTTGAAATAGGCTGGTTCCTCTGTGTTTGTATATATACAATTGAGGGAATAATAGGAGTAAGGATGGACAGGAGACAGGAGACTCCAGCTATACTCTTGTAGGCACCTAACCTATCTCCACCCACCCCTATACCCCTTCCCTCACAATCTTTTTGTGTAGTGGGCGGGGGCATGTTTTGCGTCATTCGGGCTGACCTGTTTCAGCTCCACTACCGTAAAGTTTGGAACCAATACACATCTTGGTTGATTATGTGCCTGGTATGTTATTATGGATTGTCCCCCATGGAGTTGTTTGTTTACTTACTGTTTTAGCATCTTCTGTGTGCAGTGTAAATGTATGCATACATTATTAGAAGCTCTTTCTCCCTCTCTTTCTCTTTTTTCTCCCCCCCCCCTCTCTCTCTCGCTCTCTGAGTGTCTCTCTTTCCCTTTCCCTCTCACTTTCTCTCTGAGTATCTCTCCCTTCTTTAGCCCCTCTCCCTGCACTGTTTTGAAAGAGACTCTTATTGGATCGTATACGTCGTGTGGTCGTGGGTATCCAGGTTTCCTGGAAACTGTTTCCAGGAAACGTTATTTGATTTTCCCGCATGCACCTTCCACACTTTGACTTATCTTAGTGCCGATAGGGGAAACCAGTAAACAAGATGGACACTTAATATCATGTAAACATCACCAGCAGCCGAGACTAAAAATATTCCTATGTTTTCTAATTCTTACCCATTCTCTCTGTGGGTGAAATAGATACAAGAGAAACAACAATGTTCCAGTTCCCATCATCCAAACTGTAAATAAGATGCTCGACGTAGCTGGCAATGATGTGAAGTGAAACTATTAATTTCAAGGCATCATATAAACGTATACTCCACTTTGTTGCAAGATATGAAAGAGAATGTGATAGTGTTGATATCATTCACACTCTATATTTGTATCATTTCATTTACTTTCACAGCGAAAGTACTACATGTGGTAGGAGACATTCGATCTCTAAATGAAACATTTGAAACACTTTATGGCATGTTTCTTTTTGCTAAGATTCCATGCCGAATTTCAATGTTGTGTGGAACATAACACTAAAGTACTTTTATTTCTACGATTCGTTAGTTCAGTATGTTAGAGGTACAACATTCACCAGGCAGGCACAACCCAATGTGGATACACTTTAAGCTGGCTCCATTTTTTTCTCTCTCCCTTACATCGATGTGAAATGGAAGGAAATTTATAGTCTGGTTAAGCAAGAATGTCGTCGGCTTTTGTCAGCTGAGCCTGTTCCGGGTTAGACAAGCATTCGCCCGCGTGCGTCTCCTCGCATAAAAACATTACTAGGATATCTGGATCAGGTCTTGGCAAAGAAAACCTCTAATTTACCCGTCATATGGAACCTGCTATGCGAGGCGGCGATGTAGGAAATGTTTACGACTTGTTAGCACGGTTTTTGTCGAACTGCAATTTTGACTTGATTAGAGCAAGGCTGTGCCAACTGGGCAGCAGCACGTTGGCCAGTATTACCATCCTGCCGTAGGGTTGGGTTTTGGTTGCGATCACAGGAATGTATAGACGAACGCAACTGGTGATCGAAAGTCTGCCTAAAAATAATCCTCTGCTCTACGTAAAAATTGTACCCAAGTCTATAAAGAAATATGTATGAAGTGCCTTTGACATTTTCATGTATGTCGTAGTGTTTGGCCAAGAGTTTCTTGGCCATTGCAAGAATACCATCGTCTACATCTATTTAAAATTCATTAAATGATAACCATGCAGTATGTCATTTCGAGACGGAGGCACTAAAGACTAACCAATACCAATCAAATTACAGCTTCGAGCAAACTCAACTGAAGATTGGTATTTGTGGGTAAGAGAAAAAAGGAAACACAAACGACCCCGGTAGCAATTCCTTTCAATCGTCTTGAATTGAATATCCTCAACCCAGTGTAAGCACCCTTTAAAGTACATGTATATTGAATTATTCCCAACAGTGTCGATGCCAGCGTAACTATATTTATACATTTCCGTGTAAAGTTTCGGGCAAACCACTTTCCCATTGTTCTGTTTATATTGTGTACAGTATTTGGAGGTAACCCAAATGTTTCGTCAGCTGAGTTCATACTTGATCCATCGCACCAAGACCAGCTCAAGCTGATGTTCTCCATACTGTCTGGCCTCGGAGATATACATCATTGGTAATATTAGGCACAACATGGCACCATCAGTACTTACCGGCAATACTTGCCTATGCTTCAACACTAATTACTTGGAGTGGGAAGGATTTTTTAATTATTATTATTATTATTATTATTAGGTTCATGTCAAAGACGACTATATATAAAATGCATCTATCGTGTCCATACTCGCTTCCCAGATATTACGTGTAGCCTAGTGATTTAAGTTTTAATTTTAAACGAATTATGTTTTTATAACCCGCTTAGGATTAGGTCGAGATTGGTGTAAAAAAGTTAAAATTAATCTTATTTTTTTAATGCAAAAGTCAGAAATATAAATTTATTTTTATGTGACGCGGTTTTGGACATGGAGGATTTAAATCCTGTTGTGTTTGTATATCATTGCAGGTAATAAGGCTAAGTTGACCATAGTCTGTTTTTGACCATTTATATTTGTTCCGAGTAGATTTTTCACATTATTACCAGAATCTATATAGATCTATGTCTAGCCACATGTTTGCCTCTTCCACGGTGCTAATTTACTTGGCCTAATTTAGGATAGGCCAAACCTATTAAGGGATACATATTAACATTTGATACCAATGACTAATTAATTAAATTGATGAATATTTATGATTCGGGGACAACCTACCAGATCTATTCTCATTTTGGAAATAGGTAAAGATTGACTGATGGCTATTGGCACCTGGATAGCTTGACCTAGATGTACGCCCTTTGGGGTTTCCCAGACTGAGTAATACATCACTAACTGGTTAGAATATAGAATCAGCACTTTGTTCTTCAAAACAACCCTGTTGGAGATAGTCTTTCTAAAACGTTTTGAAGGAGAAGAATAACATCGAATCGGGAATAAGAACCATGTGATGATTAAGGTTACTATTATTTTTTTTTACAAATGACAAACGTTTCGGTGCATTTTCACCTTCATCATTTTTAAAATATTCAATATTTTTTGGGGAAAACATTGCCACTCACTATTGTAATAACCTGCGGGAAAGGAATCCTTGATTTAGTATTAGTGGCCAGACTTAGGAGAACCCTTTTCAGATCGTCAACAGATTGATTGCCCTGTATTCCCCTGATAAAAAATCTATAAAATTACTCAATATAATTATTTGTACCAAGTACAAAACTTTAGTTTACAGTAACCAGCCCACCTATCACTCCAGTCATTGTCTGTGAGACAAATGGACCGAAGTTTTATTTTTAAAATGTCTAGGTCAAAATTCCAGCATGTAAATCATTCTCTGGATTGAAGCAATGTTAGATGACATTTGTTGAACCCTGGGCAATTTATATTGTTGTGCTATTATTTAGAGGTCATTGGTGAACTATCATATATCGATCTATCATAATCGTCCGGATTTGACGAGACCTCCTTGCGTGTTTGATTATGATTGTATTAGGCATACCACCCATGTTTGATTTTTCACCACTGTGAAGTTTATTTTTCCAAGCGACATTGATCGCCATTCGGGTCCCAGTGTACGTTGACTTTGTCATGCGATATCTGCGCAGCTTTATTTTCTTGTGATTTACCAGGTTTGAACAATTTGTTTTTGCGTCTTTCTTTTGTTTATTACAATTGGTTTCTTGGGTAGTGTCGGTCCCATTCTAGATAGTTATTTTCGGCTCTCTGTGAAGATCACTGTGTTGTAACTTGGTTGGAGGCATATTAGGTTATTTTCTAACTCGTTTCTGTTACTGCCTGTGTCTCTAATATTTAGTTTAGCCTTAGCAGATTGCTCTCTAATATTTATTCCGGAGGTTCACATGGGCTATAGTACACACATTCCTTTATGTTGATTTTAATTTTTCCACGTATACATAGATATACGGTAGCCCATATTCCAAAACCTCTTATAGTTATAGGTTAGGCAGTTTATCACTTATGCTTACAGGGGTGATGACTAGCTGAAATCATGCACTCGCCCGTAGGACTAGTAGAGTATAAAAAACACTAGTCTTTATAGAAATCTGATAGTCCTTACAATATTCTTGGATATGTTTTAGCATATCTTCTGCTGCAAGGTGCAGGGAGGGGACGGGGCAATGACAAAAAGGCCAGTTTAGAGTCTGAAAATAGGGTCTAAAATTCCCCAGAAATTTTCACTCGCCCACAGGATGAGTGGCCAGCTGATATCTACTATTATAGTCCTTACAAAATGTTGGTCACCTGGGGCGAGCGGGGGACCGTTAATCATTCATGCTCCCTAGCTTAGTTCTTCCAAGCTTACTGCAAGTTTAATAGATTCATTTAATCTTATTGCGAGTACCTAGCGTTTGTAAATCTATTTTCATGTGGTGCAGCTAATTCTTATCAACATACTATGTTCATCTAACGCTTTCTTTTGCTTTGAAATCAAATGGGGGGTTTCCCAATTTATGTTCGTCAATTATTAATTCATTCGTTCATTCTTTCATTATTTCATGTGCTGCTGTTTCATTTATACGTCTATCTGTCCATGTATTCATTTCTGATTTTAAATTTATTCGCTCATTCCTCCATGTCTATGTTACAGAGAGTGTATGTTGCTGTGGCGGCCCTATGGTGGTGTGTGCTGAGACTTGTCGCCGCCGTCGCCGTCGTCGCACCATGCAGCCACAAAATAATTACTGCTATGGGCTCCAACCACATTGTGAACCCCCTCCCCCGCACACACCTCCTCTCCATCTGCAAGATGTGAGTGGTGACCACCAGCCGCCGCATCGCGACCCACCACCTTACCCGGGACACTTCAGGCCTCTTTACCAACCTGGTGAGTCAATTCATAATATTATGTATAACGATGGTGTAAGGTAAAGGGATGATAAAGTAAAATACATAAGGAATGTAGACTATGACTTATTGGGTGCGAACCCTGGTTCGACCAGGAAATGCCACCTACTGCTTAGGCTCTAGTTGAAAGACAGCTGTATGAGCTGAACATGGATTACCTAATAAATAGCCTGGTAAAAATAAAATAATGAAAATATTATTTTCTTCCTAGTATTCACAATATGTATTTTTAAAAAACTTTAATATATTTAAGTGGGTTTTTATGACCAATATTTTGTAATGTATGTTGGTAGATTTTAACACTACGTATGAAAATAAAATACCAATATCTAAATTCAGGTGTGTTTAATTTGGTATGATCTTTTTTTAAACCTTCTTACAAATAAAAACCTAATTAACTCTGGTATAACGGCTCAAAGTATGGTACACCAGAAATGTTTTCGCTATAAACCATTTACCACCTCCACTTTATTCATTTTTTATTCTCATAAGATTTTAAAAAAAAGGAAGCTGAGAGGGATCCACAAACTAATTTCATTCTTTCGAGGTACTCAGATCAGTAGGCCCCAACAAAATTCGTCCCCTATCTCCATAAAATCTTTTATATACAAAGATACTCACACTTGTCCTACTTTCCATGTTATTCCAGGTTATCGCCAGAGTTATTCGGGCAGCGAGACAAGCACAGACCTCTCTTTGTCATCAACAGAAAACCTGAGTACCTTCACTCGCCAGGACCCACAGGGCGAGGAGACGACTGCCGGTGTAACGACCCCGTCTCTCGAGCCCTGGGATCCCATGATTGGTGGCGAATTCAACTATGGTCTCTTGTCGCAGCTGGCGAATATGCCAACCTCTGGCGTGGAGGTCAAGTCCACGAATTCGGCAACTTTTTACGTCACGGGAAGCCGACCCACCTCGGCTTCCCCAAACCAGGAGCTCCTGCACTGGACCGGTGAGAACCCGCCCGGCAGTGGTGGCTTCTTCACCGCCAACAACCTGGTCCAGGAAAGAGTTCCTGGCAGCACAGGAGCGGGCAAAGTCTATCCGCCCAACCTCATCACATCAAGTTGCATTTCATCTGGTAAAACTGCCACTGGGGCTCGGCCGCAGAGTGCCCATGGCGCCCCAGGGCAGAGGCGGGAAACATATTCAGTCCCACCGAGACCAGCCAGCGTCAACGCCAACCCTTTCCCTGGTGTCAACCTGCCAGATTACAGCAGCCCACCAAAGCCGAATTATATCCAAAGCATTTCAAGGAAACAGAGTAGACCCGTGAGCACTGCCGCCGCCTCAACCACTGCTGCCGCTATTGTTTCTGCAACAATAGCCAGCAGCCCTCCAGCCCAAGTGAACTACCCACCGCCCCCGCAATACCCCGGCACTGGCATGGTCACCAACCATGCCAGTACCCGAATCAAGAATGACGTGAACAGCGCCAGTATTAACGCCAATGGTACCAAAAACTCGGCCAGCAACAAGGCGCAACAACAGCACTGTAAGCAGCAACAACTGCAACAACAACAACTACTACTACAACAACACCTTAACCAACAACATCATCACATTCAACAACAGCAGCAACAACTGCAACAGCAGCAGCAACAACAACAGGGAGCAACTCAATCTTTATGTGCAACACCGATTATCAGCCCGACCGCAAGCGCCAACACGAGTCCTAATATTAGCACAACCACCAGTCCTGTTGTTTCAAGTAACAACTCTAGTCCCACGTCTACAACGAATCCAGCCTCTGGACAACTTCTGAGCTCGCCTGGAGGCACCAAGTCTTCTGGCAGCATGAAGGAGGAGCTATGTCGAGCATACGAGGCGTTAGATCGCGCTCAGAGAACTCGGTCCCATCCAGATCTCTTGTGTCTCAACAATGACTCCACGTCACCCGCCAGACTTTCTTTACCTGCCACTAGCATGATGTCAGCGTCCAGTGGGCAGAGAACACCCAGCCCCCAGCCTGCCTCTTTGAAGCACGGGAATCAACAGAAGTAGGCCTAAATAATTCCATCTTGGGCATGGGGCTATTCAACTGCTTAAATAATTGATGGGGGAGGGGAAATTGGATGCTTTAACACCATATTTACACCACATAATTGATGTTTCGTGTTGATAGAAATGATTCCTAATACTCCCACATTCTGATTTATAAAATGAAAGTTTAATGTTAGCATAGGTATCAACAGAGGTAGGCCTAAATATATCCACACCGTCTCTTAATTAATAATTGTCCATCGTGAACCTGGTTTTAGTCATAACTGCTTAAATAATCTATCTACATGTTGATTAATATAATACGATAATAGTATTATTCATACATTACAAGTTGTGGACTAAATACTTAGCGATGTCAATATGTGCATCTCCAGATTTTATTTTGATGATCGATAAGGATATAACTTGTATATTTAATTTGTGCTGACTTGATCTGAATTCTTTGGAACTGTTTTTAGTGGTATCAAGAAGAAGGTAGAGCTAGACCACGCTCTCATTGCTACCCGTGCTACTCAGATGGTTGAACGACTATCTGAAGAGAACCGGCAGCTAAGGCGTGAACTGGAAGGATACTACAGAAAAGTCAGCAAACTTCAAAAGGTAAATTAACAACACACAAAGTAATGTAATTGATGGTTCTACCATAAAAAGGCCTGGACAAAACCCCCCGGACCTATGTACTCTCTCTGGCACATAACGCTGTATAAGATATTGATAAAACTTGATGCTGGTATCTAGTGAGAATTCTTGGGTGTGTGTGTGTAGGGGGTGGGGGGGGAGAGATTGTGTCCAAGGTGGTTTTGTCCTGCCGCTGGTACTAATTTAACTTAAGTGAGGTTTTATTGCAGCTCACTTACAGTCCTTTGCAATGTATGTAGTCTTCGAGTTGCTGAAGCATAGCACCATCTATTTCAATAGATTGGCTTGATTCTAAAATATTGTAATCAATACGAATAACCAACTAAATATAAATAAAATATATTAGTAATCTATCAGTGAACGGCATTTTATTTTGTTTTATGTTTGTTTCATCTCAAGATGAACGAATTTATTTTCCTCCGATCGATGCCGTTTTCGCTTTGGGTAAATAATATGTTTCCATGACAATATTTATCTTCCTTCTGTTGGCCACAGTTTGAAGTAGATATCCAGAAGGTTCATGAGTCACACGAGGCACTGATGAAACAAGCTCAGAGACGTGAAGGACTAGAGAAAATCATGAGATTTAAGTTGGAAGCTGAGGCTCGCAAAATCGCAGAAACCAACAAGGAACTGAAAGGTTGAACTCATTTTGTTCTCTAAAATATAGAGTTAATAATAAATAGAGCATTTCCCCCTGTTTTATTAGTTAGAAATGATAGATATCTACAAAGACACCACTTCACAACTCCCAATAACAGTCTTTCATCAATAATCACTGGATGCACAATTCGGAACTACCAACAAGGATTAGTAGTTTTTCGTCTGAAGGTTCCCTGACATGTTTCAAATTTTACTCTTAATATTTGATTTCAGACCAACTGAAGAAAGCCCTCTCACAGTTGGAACAAAAACAGGTAATTGATATTTGTTCTTGATGTTATACCATACCTTTGACAGTTTTTGCAATAATGATTCATATATTCATTTTTGACGTATTTGAACGGAAAGGGCCTGCCAGATAATAAAGTTATTATTAGTCTAGGATATTAAGTTCACATGGTACCATTCTTTTAAGTCTGGAAATTTGATGCCACGGTGAGATCTGGTAGAATGTTCTTATCTGGAGATTCATTCTCAGTTGTGGTAGTGCTTTTACACGGTCAACACACGCCAATACGATTTATAATAATAGTATGCAAGCTATATAAAAAGTATATGTTAAAATTACTTTATTGATCCCGTGGGCATTTTTTAATCTTTTAATCTTCCATTTTAGGGATACTATGACCTCAGTGATTCCGACTTAAAAAGGGAAATCCAAAAGAAGGACTCGCTGATAAGTAAACTAATTTCACAAAGTGAGTATTTTCACTGCCGATAATTTACAACTAAACAGGTATTTCTGTTTATCATTCATAGAGCATGCACTGTTGGCAGCATGTTCCTAAGTTTCTAATGAAACATTGATATTGCCAAGGGATTAATACAATTATTATCATAAAAAATAGTCGTGTTGAATGGGTATTTCCATTTCTTTATAAATAAATGCATAACTGGACAGAGAGTCAATGATAAGACTCACCAATAAAAACAAACAAAAAAAAGTCGAAAAATTCTAATTATCGTTCTCTTGCATGGGAATTGAACTAGAAACCACGAACAACTTCCAATCAATACCACCCATCAAATACATAAATAGTATAATGCATTATATCGAGTAAAATGCATTTCTATGTACCTTGTATACTAATTGAATGGTCAAATCTTTAGACAAGGAACTAAGCTCAGCAAAAGAGCGTCTGGAGATCGAGGCAGCTGCCCAGCGCTCCACCCTCCAGGAGCAGAGAACGCACATCGAGGTCCTCGACACGGCCCTCGTCAACGGTCAGTCACAGACGCAGCGCCTGGAGGAAGATCTGCGGCGGAAAGCTTCCCAAGATGATACGGTGACTGAACTCCAGCGGGCAGTTGCAGGTCTCCAGATGGCTGCAGAGAAGAAGGACAATCTCTACCAGCGCCTCCTGGCTAAACTAGAGGAGGAAATTTCTAATCTTCAAGGGAAACAGCTCCAGGTGGGCATTTTATATATGCATTAATCCAGTTGTTCCCTTTTTATTATTATTCCAAGTGAGTCTTACTTACATGACTGGAAAACTTATTTTATTTTTACACGACTGGGAACATGGATTAAAAAGAAAATACAACCAAGTGACTGGATTGGTTCAGTGGTCCTTAATGTTAGATAATGGGTTAAACGACTCGTTATTTACTTATTATATTAATTCAAAATGTTTGGATTATTGTAAACTGCGCTAGTATTATATTGCAGCCATTGGGTTGGTTGTACTTCACTATAAATTGTAAAGTTTGATGTTGAAAATACTTTTATTTCTAGTGATTTTAATCCCTATATTTCTGTTTTGTTTGTGGGAGCAGTCCAGCCTGAGTGGAAGCAAAACAGATTCAGATAAAGGCATTTCTACAGACCAGGAGCCAGCTGTTAACAACACTCAGTCACTCATGCAACAACTACAGAAAAAAGAGCAGCGCATCCTACAGCTTGAGGTGGAAATAGTAAAGGTAAATCTGCGGACAGCCTTGGTCCACATCAATACTTATTAAGAGTCTTAAAACCACCTCACTGGTTTGCATATGGCTAATTGTGGACGGGAAACTGCACACTGTCAACTTGTCATTTCTGTTTCTAACCTAAAACCAGCATAAGTACACTGGAATTTCCTCGCCTACTCACTTGGCATTATATTGCGTTCACGTAAAAGAGAAATAGACGCCGGGAAGTCTGTACAAAGGGGAAGACAGCGTTTTTAACACTTGCCTCAGAACTATGATTGTATCGTGAGCCCTCCTAAAAGAATATTTATTGAGTCAGTTGTATATATGTGTTTATTATACACGCATTGCATTGAAAACAACGCAATGTTAGTTACACATAGTGCGTATTTTTCTAGTGCGTTATGTGGTGTTGTCCTGGCAACCAATCTGTTGGGTTTTTTTCACGCTTCTTCAACCGACTCGTTAGTTAATCTGTATATAATGATATGTTAAATATATGGCCACCCTCCCTAGGCAGGCCCTATACCCCGCAACCAGTTTCTAGGGTCAGAAGTGCCCTACCAATTGTATCTAAAGATTATACAATAAAGCATTTCATAATAAATATTAATATACAAGAGTTATTTGAAGCACATAGAATTTATTTATTTTAAATATTTGTTGTTGATTTTTTTAGTTGGAGGAGCGCTATCTTGAAGAACACGCACTACGACAGCTGGCTGTTGATGCTGCTTCACTTCCGAAGTAAGTAACCGTTAAAATTACCCGTGTGTGTGTGGAGGGGGAGGGGCGTACATCATTGTTAAGGCTTTTGACTCTAAATCCAGAGTCCCAGATAATATATCAGTATGCATATGAGTCTGTATAATTCTAGCCATAATGTAAGAATTGATTTATTAAAATTTTTAATTCTTTGTCTTTGTTCCTAGGGACGCCAGGATAGCTGCGCTGGAGCAAAATTCGACAGAGACCGGAAAGATAATCGCAGAAGCAAAATCTGACCGTCTTAAGCACCTAGAAGAAATTTATCAATCCAACCGCAAAGTAGCCGAGCTTGACGCCAGGTATGTTTTAATGCTAGGAAACTCTTTTACAATTTTGTTGGACCAATGATCCATCTTATAATGTTCAAATTTTTTTACGACATTTGCCCGTAATCACACACTTTCTTTTGTCTAACCTATAAGTCTTCTTTTTGACTGATTTGCCAAGAAAACAACACGTTTCACTGTATTTTGTCATATTCCTATTAATTCATAGTTCTTTTCATTTGTTCTTGATATATTGGTAGTCTAGTTTAATATTCGTTGCCATTTTCCTTCGTGTCAATAAAGTTTTTTCAAATTCTATTTAGAAACTCCTAGTTTCTGTCAGTCACTTTGAGATTTATTTTCTTTATAGTCTAGGACTTTTATCTATGTACTATGTTTTACTGTATTTTATTCTGTATGTATGTTTTGTTATTATAATCGCGCAGTTCTGTTCCTTCCCTTGGGAAAACGAAGAGATGAAGGGAAAAAGTCAGTAGCAGGCTATATTCCTGACGTGAAGGGCAGTGTTCATGCCTTTTACTAATTGTATCACCATTTAACAAAAATATTCAACTTTACTACGCATGTTACATTTTCGTGGTTTTTTTTGTTTTTATTAAATAATTTTATTTGGAATCTATTTAGTGGTACACTATATCCTCAAGAGTTCCAACATTTGATTCTTTTTTTTCTCAAATGAATAATATTTTAATTTCCAAAAATATACAAAAACATAAATTTAGTGTCGTGGTAATATACCTAGATTTCGCTAATTTAATGATAAATTATTTACTCGGAGATGTTTTTTGTCGCTTTAGATTAATGTGAGGTTTCAATTCTTCGGGGAAGCGATTTACAACGAAGATATTCTTTACAAAATGTAATTCAACATTTGGGAAATGATTACCATACATTCAGAAAAGAGACTGAGTCCATAACATATAACCCATAAACCTACTGTCTTATTACAGACTGAAGACCTGCCAGGCTCAGCTAGCAGAGAAGGATGCCATGATTCAAGTCATGCAGAAACACAACTCCCTAAGTCGTGCAAGCAGCCTTTCTAGTCTCCTCTATTCCCCGCTTCACTCCCCAAGACCTTCTCTCGCGTCTTCCCTCACCTCGTCCCTCACCTCATCCCTCACATCGTCAGTCGTCTCATCCTCATCCTCATCCGCACCAGTATCGTCGCCACCGTCCGGGGCGTCGAGTCGTCAAGGCAGCCAGATAGATACCAGTCCTTACCGGGAAGCTCGCCAGGCCATCCACAACAAGTCCAGTAAGTCTTACCTACCATTTGGTCCCCCTTGCCTCTTTAATGATACTAACTTTCGTTAGGCATGAATTCAGTATGGATACGGAGGTGGCTGGTAATAGAGTGGAATATGGGAGATTACTTCTTTAAAATTTTACAATAGTATATAATATTTAACATGTATACCGGTATCCCCATCTCATATTTTAAAGTAAAAATCTTGTAGACGTCCTTACTAGGGTATTTTCCCCACAAATCACTTCTTTATAATTATCGGCAGTTATTTCCATCCCTTCACCTTTCCCATTTTAAAATAGAATCTAATATGAAATTTGGCTGTCTCAATGGCTCTTCTACCGTATCTGTTTCTGACGAAACTTTACGAAATGCACTTTACAGAACAGAACTTTACAGTAACGTTCCAATCGTACTCTTTGCCAACAGATAGTACAGGCAGTGCCGGCATTACCAACCAAGGCAAGAACAGTGAGAAAGATCAGGAGGCCAAAATAAAGGAGTTAAAGCAGAGACTCGCTGCTCAGGTGAGAAGAATTTTTCTTTTAAGAAGTGTTGCCATTTTAGAACTATCTGACATATATTGTTCCAAGTTAAAGTAAAACGTATTTCTTAGTGATTTTAGGTTGTCTTCAATCTATAATCCTCCATCTTGGAATATTTGGGGGAATTTTTTTAATTAATAATTTTTGCTTTTTGTCTTTATACAAGATGTGGTTTGGAGCATTGCTAAAATTAACAATCTTTATATTTTTACTTTCCAGGCAGCGCTCTTCCAAACTCTTCAGCTTGGTTCCGACCAACTGTCGAAGTGTCTCTGGCAAGTATGACCCTGTGGCGCGTGACAGAAATGTGCGCAGCTTCAGTTTTGAAAAGGGCCTCCTAAATACCGGACAAAGTGGCTTCCCTTGCTGGCCTTGATATATCGTTTTCATTCTCTAGAATATTATCATATCAAACTCTGTATTCGCCGTGTCACTCTTAGAGATTTATTTATACATTTACTCTCTGAGTGGCACTGACAAATTGAACTGATCAGATCTAGTCAGAATTAGGCTAAATATTCCCTTGGAGTCTTAGTCCAGTTCATACCAGTTTGATTTGATTCTGTCATTCTCGGACCAAATTTGTTGGTGCTAGTTTTAACCAGCTAAGTCTGGTTTGAACCAGTTCCAAGTGGTCTGCCTCCATGTTGTGGTCACTTATGGCCACGTAAAACATGAAAAGGAATGTTTTTATGTATTGTGGGGGATTGTTGTGTCAAAGTCTCCCCTCCCAAACCTTCACCCCCAAAGCAATTCAATCTTACCTAGTCCTCTCCGCCCCAGAAAACTCTTTAGAAAGGTGAGCAAAGGTAGTTTTGTGCCATAACAAGGGTGCTAATGATAACACAGACAGCTGTATGGTGCAGATACAATACTCTACACAACAATCCCAACTCTTTCAACCTGCTATTTTTTCTCTATTCAGCTCCTGCTTGCATCTCGACACGCTACAATAACTCGAGATTATGCTGATTGCTGACAGTTTACTGATTAGAGAATGTGTCTCAATGCAAAAAAGAAATCTTTAATATATTAGTACAAAAAACCGACCTCGAAAAATAACTATTGAGCTATCAACTGCAAAAAAACAGTATTTTTAATTTATTGGTAAAAATGTAGTGTATATTGTAGAAGGTAAATTTATTCCTACATTTATTTTATATACATTTTAGTAATTAGAACATCCATGCCACTGGCAAATTAAGAAATACTGGATGGTGCTACAAGTTCATGGACAGCATTTTTACTTGTATATTTTTGTCATTATTTAACGTAAAAAATGAAATGAAAACAAACTAGTCATGAAAAATGGGGGTCATTTCTAAGCATATTCAATGCTTGCAGATTGTGTAAACTTGGTGAAAAAAACACTGCCTTCGGTACGTTTATGATCCAACATTGCAAGGGTTTCAATTTTCTAAGACTACAAACTTACCATGAATGATATTACGACTGTGTTGATCTTCTAAAGACTTGATAACAAAGGTGCTGTTAAAGATCAGAACATAAGAAAGCGTTTCCTTATTAAAAACGTTTTTGACGGTTACAACCCGACAAAATCAATCTGTGTTTGACATCGTCAGATTTTTATTCTTACGATGTTTTGAGTGGTCTCAGTTGAAACGGATAGCAGCCTTGTCTCTTTCAAACCACGACTATGACATATAAACTGGCTTTTTACAATTGAAGAGCCTCCAGTCCCGGACTTCGCCTAATATTGTACAGAACCAAACAAAAATGTATGATTGATACCGAATTTGAGACCAAATTTCACAGCCAGTGTACTGCCTTAAGAGGTAGGAACTGAAGTTCACGTATATATTTTCATGGATGGTGCTTGCCCTCTTGTCTTCCATCAAACTTTGAATCACCATATTTTTTGTTTTGTCTCTTTTATTTCCTTAATGTGTATTATTTTTGCATGGTACACCCAACTTGAAACTATGAAGATTGTAAATTTTTGTGAGTCTGAGACCGTTGTCGAGTTGAAGCAAGGGAAGACATTGCAAAGAGTAAAAGCACATCTATTTTGATAAATATTTATTTATAAATGGAACTTTTTATGTCACATATTGTGTATTTTATATTTACAGGAAATTTTTCTATATATAGTGATTCTTTTTTTTGGAAAATGCAAATTTAAGACAGATAAAGACTGCGCAGTCTAAAATAAATTTTCGTCTCCGGGCTTGTTGAACCCTACAAGGCACATTGTAACTCGCTCCCCAATTATGGGATGGCTAATGAAACCTCTGCTTTGTCATATTTAACTGTATCTTAAAGCAGTGGTATCATTGGTTGTTTGTAGAGGGATGAGGCCTGGTTGGACTATAATGTATTTATCATATGTCATGCGTGATGTCCAAAGGAAGAAGAATAATATTTGTACAAAATGTGGCTGTGTATATTTGTGCTGCGTTGTAAGAACATTTGAAACAAACCCAAAAAACGACTTAAGCAGTGCCTGTGATTGGTCTATCAAGCAATCACATGGTTTGTTGTGTGATTGGTTAACAGGCAATCAGATGAGGTGTTACCCACACAATATGCTGTCAAACAGCAACGTAACACCTTAGCTGATTGGTTAACAAAGGTTTGTGTGACATATGACCTGATTGGTCTAAGGAATGTAACCGATCATGTGATATGTTATGTGAAGCAAGATGTTTGTCCAATGAAAAGGCAGCACATAAAAGAGCACACACTAAGGTGGTTGCCTAGGGGACCCTTGCATGTGTCGTAAGGTTGATACAGAATGGAACTGCCTGGAACCATCAAATGGTTGGTGGCAGTTTAAAAAAACGTTCACGGATTTGATCATCCCATCCCTCCTGGCACTCTCACAAATCTAAGCCTTTTGTTTGCTCTGTAGCTTGCCACATATCTTCACAAACACATTTCATACATACACACATAAATAACCCCATACACATCCATACACTTACCTAAAAACACTCACCTAAAACATATATATTACACATTGTACACACATGCACACAAACAATTATATATATGTACACATATCCAATACTATGATTAGTGGACCAATTCCTGCCTTGCCTTGGGCAGGGCAGCTTGTGTGAGTGTCAGTAGGGAAGGGATTTGGAACCAGATTTAACTCACTCAAAGAAAAGAAGTCATCCCAAAGATGTCCTTAAATACCCCTGATGTTGTCAATTTAAAGCGGTCGGCTGTGCCATGGGACCAGCGGGACAGACCCAAGTTGCCAAATTTTTTTCTCAGAAAAATGGCCTGGGTTTCTGGTTGCTGCCTTGGTTCGTCCGTTCATAAAGGACTGCTGCCTGGTTTCTTCTTGCCAAGATATCAACTTCTGCCCTAGAACTTGAGAGTACTGACAAAAGATAACTAAGCACACCTTTATGTATATTGCCTAATGATCATGATGTTTTTCATAGACTTGAAGGAAGAAACCATGACAGACTTAAAAGTCACTCTGACACAATGTAGAACTAATGACTTGGCTGTCCTCTGATAGTTAAAGAGAATTCCCAGTAAATAGTGTTACATATTTTGAAGAAAGAGAGGGAGAAAGTGCGGTGAAAAGAGGAAAATAATACTCTGAAAAGATCTGATATTTCATATTACCATTTTGTGGAATAGTATGTTTTTATCTGTGTGTGGACAAATCAAGCGATGCAAAAGCGCTGAACTAAGATGACTGGAAGATATTATAGACACTATCGTCCTAAGAGACACCTGGTGCAATAGTATGTACATTATGAACTGGATTCTCTCATACAAAATAAACTATGTTTGTGTATTTACTCGTGTTCTGTCTTGTTTACGTAAATCTTTCATTAGTTTTTTTGTTTTTTACAGCTTATAATCGTCCTTAAATCTTCTAAAAAAGTTCATTTTACCAGATTTAAATTTGGGAGATATATTATAATATAGCCCATTTATATACGGAGCATTGTGCTTTTCAGTCAAGTGCAGTCTTGCCAATATCTCCATTAGAACATCATCGGAAGACTTAAAATTTGGAAAGCTATTTTGCTAACGCCGAATATATTCATACCATATTACTTTTTCTAAATTTCTAAATCCACCATTAGTATATCAATTTTAGAGGTTGGAAAAGGGATCAACCTTCAGCAGTCTAGGCTCAGAGTTGAGTCGATCTCCCTTCAAAGTGAGAGAAAGCCTCACACCAAACCGCACAATGTAATTAGGATGCCAACTTCAGGGCCGGGAAAGCTATTAGCGTACTAGGCGTCCAATCACTGACATACTATTCTTATCTGATCTGAGCCTAGATAGAAAAACAGGTTATCCAGGGTGTAAATTGCAATAGTTTTCCAATTTACATACATATTTTCGCTTATTCACCTACAGCAGGCCGGTTGAATTGAACCCTTTAATTAGTTATAGAAATGTATATTGACGCAGGATATATACGGTATGTAATGAATGTCTTTGGCACTTTTATTCGGCATAACTTATCTATTGTACACAAGTTTGAATAATGACTATAATTATGATTTTACAATGGTGCTATAAATAATTTATGAAATTTTACACCAGAGTTTTACTTTGAATAAAGCTCAGTCTGTAAGAATGCCCAGTAATGCTGCCTCAAAAGTGAAAAAAATAATAGGAGAATGAGGTAACGGATTTCATTAAAATATAAAGGAAGTTGTTAAAATAAGAAAACAAGATCCAGCTTTTTCTAACCTACTAACAATGAATACTTTTTCTTGTTAAATTGAGGTTATTGATTAGTACCAATGGCGCAAATATATTCTTTAATCAATCATTCAACCATATGGCACTGAAAACAGTAAATGACGCATAGACTCAACGAATGACAATGAGAAAATGAAATGGTAGTATATATACATTCATGTTAGTGATCTGCATAAATGATGTCGCTTTGCATTTGTGAATGATGCTAGGAAGAATTACATCATCCACACTCAAGTTGAACGGCAGATTGAGATAACCTAGAGCACTCCAATAAAGCCCAGTCCTTTGTCGCCCTTCCATTTCCTCGATTCCTTAAAGTAGGAAAAACAGATTATATATAGAACTATCGGGGGTCAGGCATAATACACATCATTATGATTTATTATGTGACATAATAAATCCTTAATTTGTAAACATCATCTTTCTTCTCGACGGATATCTGTGTGCCTAATATTACAACTACCAAATTGTCAATTCGTAATGACCATGAATGACTTACAAAATAATCGCTTGTATTTTATTACAGGTTAATGACTTTGACGAAATTACTTATGTAAGTTCTAGAGATTATGCACCCCCAATATATGTATCAATGGTAGTAGTATAGTGCAAGAGCGATTCTACGTTTGTATCATTGGATTTTGAAGATGGTACATATTTCATGTAAGGCAATAATAATGATGCTCGTTCGTAATCTCAAACATCCACACTTACATGTGAAATCCTGGTGGTGACTCATCGACCCATGTTTTTGAAAGAATCATACTGAAGGTCTGGTTCACAGTTTGTGTTTTGTGGGTCCATTCTACACCCTCATGACTTGTCACGTTTCTGCAAGTTGCATCAAATAGATAGGCAATTTGTATTTTGATAATATATTTTCGGCTTCAAAAATCAAAGCATACTTATTTTACTATAAGGGACTGTTCATAATTAACCACTGGGGGGGGGGGGGGGAATTGTGCAAAATGATATGATCCCCCCTTAAAGTCTTGTGCAATATTTCTTGGCCCCCCTAAAAAGTTTGTGCAAAATGTCATGACCCCACCCCCCTCTTCATTGTAGTTCAGTCTGGGCAAAAGATGATGCCCCCCCCCCGCCCTTCAGAGTCTGTGCAAAAAAAGGTGCCCCTGAAAACTATCCTCCCCCTAGTGGTTAAAAATGAACAATCCCTAACATACAACTATTTTGGCACAAGTATATTGTAACAATATAGAACCAAAGATCATATTTAAGTTCATCCCGTTATATTACACCCACCCATGTGCTGCTATCATTGTAATCTCATCGCCCCACCTTCTTAACGGCCACCATAATAATTATTGTCTACCACTTCACCATTGTCTCACGGTAATCATGTTCACAGCTCCTCATTATTATACTAGTTGTGCTACAATAAATGTATTAATAACATATTTTAATAAACCCACATCTGGTATTGTGTGTGGTCCTACAAATATAGCTGTAACAATTAATATGATACCATAGATAATATTTTAAGTCAGGCTTACTGAATTTCACATTCGCGTGCAGAGCCAAACCCAATGTGAATATCAACAAGTACTCGATGATAGAGATTGGAATCTGCTTTATCTTCAATTTCTTCTCCACCGACTGGGCATCTTACCAAAACACATGTTTCTGCCCTTTGGCCAGACGAACTGTCAGGAGCCAAGGTCCTAGTAATGTGTGAGCCATAGAGGTCAGAGGCCTGGCCGGCGCGTCTGCTCACGGCTATGATGTCTGTATCATTGGCCACGCCCTGTGTACATCAATCAAAATATTTGTCAATTTTTTGTGTGATCAGAGGGATGTTAAGTGAATGAGAGAGAGAGAATAGTCGCACCAAATCTCCGAAACTATAGTTGCCCATCAATATATGATCGTGTTTAAGCAAATCAATTAAATTTTTCATACTCCTCTTCGAAATGTATATAGTACGGTTATTTTTATTATCGATTGATGAATTAGTTTATAGAACTGACAGCTTAAATATATCAATCAAATTGATGGTATACATGGAATGGCACGAGCGATGAATTGAATTGTTCCACAGTCTCTCAACGTAATATAATAGTGGCGGATCCAAGAATTTCGGAGGGGGGGGGGGGGGCACTCTTATTTTGATTAACTGAGTGAATTTTATTCACGGGACTTTCGCAGTGGCGGGTCCAGGAATTCTTGGAGAGGTGGGGGTAGGGCAACTCTTATATTGGTTAACGAAATGAATATAAATGATGCAATGACATGAGAGTTTGTCTATATTAGTTATCACGGGAGATTTGCAGTGGCGGAATTTTCTGGGGGGGGGGGGATACTCTTATGTTGGCTATAACTGTGTAAATATTAAATTTAAATTTTGAATTTTAGTTATTGAGTGAATAAAATGTTTTCAGGGCTTCTATAGAGTGTGTGTGTATGTGTTTTTTTTCGGCGGGGAGGGGGGGGGGAACTCCCCAGATCCGCCACTATTTGGAGTTTAGTAACCCCACCCCCCTCCCCACTACACACACACACCCATAATTATCGCATATTTGTAAAGACTCCATCAGCTTACCCGCCAGACTAGTTTCATAGTACATACAGCTAACTGAGCTTCATCCATTGAATGGTCAAACCAACTATTCACTAGTCCGTACTGATGTTCTTCAATGCTGAATGTTCCCAAATCTGGCACATCCGTTCTACTGCACTGGTCCAGGGCGAATTGAAAATGATAAGGCATTTCTGAAGAAGTGTGTCTTGTACTACACGTGTGTCCACCGTATCTATGCAGGGGACCTCCCCCCGGCCGGATTTCTTTCGCTTCTGGGGTCACAAATCGTACTTTTCGGCCATCTTCCGAATTTTCATATTGGAGACCGGACGGGAGATAGTGGGTTGAAGAAGTGTGGGCTCCTGGGGCCGATATGAAATGTTCACAGCCGCATGGGACTTGAATGCAAATACTTCCATAGTGGCCAGTCAGCTTGTCATTCATGTGTATAAAAATGTCACTGTGTTTTGAGGTAATGATGACGCGCTGACCAGGGGCCGGTTCTGTGAAGTTGCTGTCCTTATAAACTGCCACCATGATTTCACAGCGGTCACGATTTGGTAGTGAGCTGGCGACTGCTACAAACTGCATACCTGGAGCCATTTCCACCTTGGCCCTCAGCATAGTATCTTCTTCACTGGTGGGGCATGGAAATGACAACATTTTAGACAATATGTGAACAAAAATTATATCAATATTTACTATAAGAAGTATTACCTCTATCATCAGAACAACACAATTATAATTGATTTATATTTGTGAATATGAGATTCCTCTCGCACTGCAGCCAGGTTTGAGCCAGCTACTGATTGCGTATTCAGAATCAGCTACAAATGAGAATTTATATTGTAGTCTATTGAGGAGTTCCATCTCCCTTCAAAATATGAAAACCATGATCTAAGATGTATAAGGAAAAGTTTAAATGCATATGGAGCAAATGCCATGATAATATATTATATTGCACAGCGTGACTCATGTTATGCGACGTAACATTGCATAAGCTAAATTATTGATTATTATTATCATTAAGGAAAGGATGTTAATGTATTCAGGAATAAGATATTCGATTCAATTAGTATCTACTTTTTCGATTTTAGTATTCGATTTTTGGACCCTTAATTCTTAATCTAAATCTTTCCTTACATTCATATAAATCATTTTCTCAATCCAAGCAAACATTTATAATTGACTGAAGAGACTAATTAAAACATAACGCCCAGGGAACATCGTTTATGAGTTTTCCATTAACATATTATTGAGAAATTGCCCTAATCCTTCTTTACCTGTCAGGGTCCGGTTTAAATTTATGCAATTAACCAGACCTATTGAGGGATTGACCGAGTAACAGCATTGGAGAAGTGTATTTATTCATTCTCCATCTTGCTAGGCAGGAATTCAGCTTAGCAGCTGGTAAGGAAACGTTTAGGGAAGGAGTTTGCACACAATGCTACTTTTTATTACTAGAACAAAAATATTTTCTTACCAAGGCAAGGGAAAATATCTAAGCATGAACATTCCAATTAAGGATTTCTTGTGATCTCATCCCAAAACCCATCAGAAGCTGTAATGTTTGTTACATACCCAGTTAAAAATGAGTCTTGTTAAAATGATTACGAATATTATGAATTCAGAAACAAAAATCATAGATAAAAAGAACATAAATTGTTACCTTGGTTCCTCTGTATCCTTAAGGATCTCAGCTATACAAGGTCTCCATCTGGCAGTTTCGTGATCCAAGTACCAGAATTGTAAACGTTCACTGGGAATATCTATTTTACTTGTATCAATATTGACAAGTATATTTGTATTGATTTCAATATCATTCTCCTTGCTGCCTAACACATAGAAAATTAGGACCCCATATATTTTCAGTTCATATATCTCTCCCTCCTCACTCCTGTAAGTAAAATCACCAGGTATCAATAGGATGTTAGCCTCGAGGCGAGAATCAAGGAATGCTGTATACACATCCATTGTACCATTATAGACATTCCATGCCCTGTCCATTACAGCGTCTCCCGGTAGGGTGAGGGACACTACAGGAGGAGAGGACATCCCTACAGACATCACTGGGAACTCCATGGTCTGGGAACTCTCAATACGCACCGGTGACGCCTGGTTCTGAAGTAGTATATCAAAATGGTACATTGAGTCAGGATGTAGGAGTACATGGATGGCTGATGTAGAAGGCTTTGGGAAAGGGTTGTTAGGTATAGATAAGACAGTGCGAGTTTGATTAGAATAGACTGCCAGTGTGAAATAGCCATCTTCATCAGTTATCCCTTCTTTCCCCTCGTGAGTATATGTAGTCTGAAGGTATTCTGTCGTCCCGAAAACAGGATCCCTGAGAATGGTCCTTCCAGTTACTGGAATTTTGTAAGTTGTACTACAAGATAGTGTGCATCCACATGCTTTGACTTTCACTATTGGGAAATCCCAGTTTGTGCAGTGAATCCAAATTGTTTCAGTATGTGTTACTCCACAGCACTTTCTAAATATTCGTTCTCCAAGCACGGCACGAGTTCTACACACTTCCGCAGGACAATGGCCGATATCCACCAACTTGTTGTTGTCCCCACCATAATGGCAACCCTCTGGTAGGATAATATGTTTGGGTAAAGGTCCCGTTTTACAGGTATCCGCCTCACCCGCCCCTGCAAGAAAATTCAGGGGAAGAATAAACATCCTCAGTAGCATTTGACAGAGAGAGAGGGTGCACCGAGATTATCATTGAAATATCTACATCTAGTTTTGCCATTACCATTTTGTAGATGGGTAAGTTCATGGATATGGACTGATATATTCTATGTTAACTGATTCTATTATCAAAGAATTTGAGACAAAATTTCACAATTTTAACTTATTAAACCTACCGACAATATTCATTAATGCTGAATTGGAGAATGTTTTCTCCCCCATGTTGCTAATAACACGGCACCTGAGTAACAGAATCAGTCTTTTTAAAAACTCAAAGTCTAAGTCAAAGTTAGTCACAAAATCGATTGAACACGGAAACCAAATGGTTGTATATTATAAAGCATACAATGACATGTCATATTTAATCGATTTATATTTGAATGATTTTTTTTTCAATATCGTTGAATAACTAACCTGTATAATCCAGAGTCCTCTTCCCTTGTATTATAAATGATAAGTTTTTGTGAATTTGCTGTCGAGTGAGATGACATGCCAGGACGGTCATTCGGATGAGACAGAATGTTTGCATTTTTATACCTGAATAATCACCGAAATTATTAGGTAATATGAAACGCAGAAATGCAATCATTCTTGAGATAAATGAGATAAATACAAACAAGATAATGGTAAAATAGGTTTGGATGGATTCGAAAGCCATAAAACTCCCTTAATCATTACAACCCTGAATCTCAAATGTCAATCTATATCAGCTTTAGTGCAAGTAAAAAAGTGGGCATTCTTATGAAGATCACGTGTCAGATAACCGTCATAACTTGTGTGCCATACCATTCGTATGTAGTCTGGTGCGGAGAATTGCTCAAACAAGACAGGATGACTGTGTCCCCCTCGAAGACAACGGTATCCACAGGATACTCTATCAACCTTGGCTGCCCTAAAATTATGTATAATTGTTCAGTACAAATACATACTTCAATGAAGATGAGGATTACTTTAAGACCGTTGGTTCCCTACATATTTTTCGGATGGTAAAGCATAGTCATGCATACAAAGATAATATATGAAATAGCTCCAGACTATCAATCAGTTTAACATTGTGTTAGGGGAAATTGTTTTCTGATTAACGATCTTTTTCTTCACAAACAACTTTCGCACTATCAAAATATTAAAGCCCTCTGTTTAAGGATATGGCTTCAACTTCTTTCTTCAGAAAAGAAGATTTAAAAGAGCGTGGCGAGTAATTATATATCGAATAATACTCATCCTTATGACTCCCATAAATTCAGGTATGAAATAATTTCTGAATACTTTGCTGCTTAATGTACTAATGCTAATCAAAATCAATAATAATCATAGGTCACCTATTAAAACACTGTGCTGGTCACTGTACACATAACAGATGAAACTTCTCCAGCTTAGTTCAATTATCCAAATTGACATGTGGACGTTAGATAATATTTCTAAGTCACTTACTAGGTATTGGGGGAATAATACATAGTTCTATCTTGTTCTACGTCCGCGTCCAAGTCGCTCCAGTCGGGATCTATTTACTGGCAATCGCTAACACATCGCTCACTTTATATTTATCCCCCTAACCTCTCACTTCTATCATATCATCTAACATATCATCCAATCGTATCATCATTTTTGTGAAGAACACCAACATATGCGCAGCGGCCAATAACACCTCCACCCACCCACCTACGAATCGTTTTTATCACGTAATTTGTCTTACATCCACCACCCTATTTGTGACCTTTTTCACCGTTCCCATCTCTGAATACTCTGCCACGGCAAAAAAAAAGCTTCCTGTTTGACTGCGAAGGGGAAATTGCCAAAACCCTGTCTCTATGCTATTAATAATGTAGGTCACAGATGTATGATGGCTGCCGTGGTTGGTGCAGCAGCGGTTATATTTCGGAATGGAAATGAATTAAACTACGCAACGATGGAAGCTTTAAGTTGCTGATTTTCGAATGATAAAGGGATTTGAACAATTTGATCAATAAGAAGAAGGAAGCTATTATCATTATACTGTTAACAAAGCCTAATAGTAGTGGTAATAATAATAATAATTTACTAAAGTTTTGTAAGTATGGTCACTGAACGTTCAAAATGTGCGTAATCAGGAGTTTTATACGGATGACAATAACACATATGACAGGGATGTAAACATTTACTTACTTAATTTCTCCAGTGAGACTGCCATATACCCTCCACTTTCCGGGACCAAAGTCGTTGCATTTACCAAGGCCGTCCTATAGCCCATCTTCTTAAACACTAAAGTAAATTCCTCTCTGCAGATGTTAGTGAGGTTAAATAGTCCATGTGGATCTGTTGTATCAATTGCTTGCCACTGCATATTTCTAAGGAATACAGAAACCCCATAGAGGGGCATAGAATCTGTACCCCTCACCCTGCCGGTCAGAGTGGTGCCCAGGCATTTACAATAGGCACAATATCGGAGAAATCCCTTCTCACAATATCTGGAACAATCTGCAGAAAAATATCATTACAATATACCAAATAAACATGTACATATTTGATACAACATTTTAATTGTTCGCTATAATTGCAGGGCCTCGTGTGCAATCAATGGTACCTCGAAGCAACATAAATTAAAAATTCGATATAATGGATTTATATTTTCTTTTTGCTAAGACCAAGTATACACAATAGTTGCTGAAAGAAATCTAATAACATACTTAATACTTCTCTGCATGGTAGGTTTCTCAATAGATGGGTTGTTAAAAGGTGTTCTTAAAATATTGCTAATTAATGAGCATCTGAACCCAGGTCCCAAGGAAACCCTTTAGCCACATTGTGTGAACCAAGTGGAAAAATCGCTATGATTAGAATGGTCGTACACGAATGTTAAGTATGAATCTAGCGTTCTCGTTCAACTGAACTAGTATTACCTAGGTATAGAATGTAATTTTTTTAAATAAATTTTATTTATTCATCCTGGGTATCAAAGTCCCTTAAGTAGCCCTTAGTATAGGGTTTTTCACTTGCCCAAGCGTTTGGTGCTAACATCACTTTCAGCTAGGCCTCATTTTTTAGACAACAGAATTACAAATAAGCATACATGCAGTATAGGGAGGGGTCAAATTGAGTCTCAATCATGATTAGCAGAGAATAGTAACCTTTCGTTGTAATGATTTTGCTAAATCAAAACCATTGCTTACAAAACACACCAACTTCAGAAAATTAGGAAATATATAGACCCCCGCACTGCACTGAAAATTTACAAAACTAAGATACTACCATACTTTGACTACTGTGATGCAATAATACATGACACAAACCCTCAATTACTCCAGAAATTGCAAAGACTTCAGAACAAATCATTAAAAATAGCCTTGGACATGCCTGTAGACACCCCCACCAATACTCTACACGAAATTTCAAAGATATCACTTTTAGCAAATAGAAGAATAGCACATATACGCATGCTAGCATACAAGAGATCTAAAATACAAGATCAAATTGAGGTCCCAGCTAGGCCCACCAGGAGAAATGAAGGAATAATTCTGAAAATACCAAGATATAGAACCAAAATAGGCCAAAATACCCTCCAAGTAAAGTGTGCCCGCTCATGGAATGAGCTATCGGCTCGCCAGAGGGGTATAGGTACTATAGAGGCTTTTAAAACAAATAAAAAAATATGGTTACAATCCCTCCTCTGAAACTACAAACCTTCTGAAATATAAAATCGCCTATATAAATCAACTCTTCACGATACTCTCACACTCATCCCAAGTAAATTCATTTCCAAACAACTACCCACAACACCAATCACTCCTAGTCAGTGGCAAAGTCTCTAGCATCCAAGTATCCATTTTATTGCCATGTACCCAACCATGAACGTGTGTAATAATCCTGAAAACAGCACCAACGCATGTATTACATCATGACTGACTGCAATCACCAATACCATGTGTTTTACCATGTACCCTATTTTTTACTCTGTACATAAATCTATATAGAGGCACCAACACTCCGAGTCAGTGGCACGGTGTCAAAACATTACCGACTGTTACCTGCTTATTAACATATACTCAATTATGACCATGTATATCACCTCTTACAGTAGCACCAACCACATGTACTACTCTTTCTCAAATATTGTCACCAATACCATGTATCTTATACTACTCTATTGTCTGTATATATCACTCCCTACGGTAGCACCAACACTCCGAGGCAGTGGCACGGTGTTTAACCTGAAAAGACAAACCTAATCTATACTTATTAAACTTTCTTTCTTCCTATGCTAAAACTATACCTGATATCACCTTCCTAGAACATCGTTCTCTCATCTAAAATATGAACTAAAATTACATGACTTTAATGCACCAACACTCCGAGTCAGTGGCAATGTGCCCCTTAAAGCAACTCACTATACCCTGTAAATACAAGAACCATTGAAATGTACCGCTACCTGGGGCATGTGAAAAACCCTAGTTTGGGATTTTGAACTCCCAGAATAAACAAAGTTTTAAAAAAAAATAAAAAAAATAGATATATCTTACACTAAAACAAACTCATTCTCCAAAAATAGGCCTACTCACTTGGACATGGCCAGGCAGCACAGATTCTACTACCATGATAGATGCCATCACAATGACTGCCATTGTTCTCAGGTGCAGGATCATCGCAGAATCTCTTCCTCGTCTGCAGGCCTGCTTCACAAGGAGCTGAGCAGTCAGACCAAGATTTCCAATCCCCCCAGCTTCCATCGATACGAAGGCCATTATATTCATTATCTGTAAGCCACATAGATTGCACATTATAGTAGGTAGCGTACTATAATCTTTGATTGCACTTACATTCGGTGTATAGGATAGTATTGTATAGTACACGAGGAAATACAGTATTTTATCGACAGTAATAAATTGAGTAGCTGTTTAAAACTGCAATTATGTAAAGCTTCATTTCCGAAAATGAAGCTACACGTTGAGGATTTTTCATTAATCTTGTTATTGGCCATAAACATTTAAACCTTCAATTACAAAAAGACGCATAACACTTGAGAGGGATTCTTTCATGGCGGTGCCAAGAAAACAATGAGTAATTAATTAATCAAATATATTTATGAGCAATTCCGTCCAAAATGCATCATTAGAAGTTAGAACCTTAAAAACAGTTTAGATTGGCTAATATAAAAGATTCCACTACAGAATTGCATTCCAGTAAGTGGAAAATAGTATTATCCGTCTATTAGCTCTATTGCAGAGCTATCAACATAATATCCTAAAACCTTTTTGGATTTATTCGCTTTTCAGAGCAAAGATTCTTGTGAAGTGTGTTTCTGACCTTTTCTTGCACTCTTGATTCCCAGTGCATACTTGACCAGGAGGCCAACAATGATGCAGACAAAAACAAGCAGGGCCAAAAAGTATATGGCAAGAATGAGGCGATGGCGTCGTAAATGCTGCTCTCGCAGCTGGAAAGCCCGATCCATATTGTAGGTCCGACATCTGAGAAGAGAAAAAATACAATATATAAGCAGTCCTGTGTAAGAGGAACCACTCAGGATAAGTCCATTATCTATAGCATATTCGCCTATGCGTGGGCACCGATTCGGGTAGATATTTCTCATATCCTCTACATCAGAAAAATGATGCGATTTCAGGATACAATCATTAAGTAAACAGAAAGGCAAGAATGCTTTTTTCTCGAGGTTTCTCCGGCATTACAAAAAAGCAAAGAATTTGGCGGAGAGCTTTGGAATCGATACACGACAAGAAGCACGTAGTAACACCTAGAATGAGGTTACCACCCCTTCTTGTGTAATTTTGGTGCATCTATGTTTAAGAAATTAACAGGAGTGGTACTATAAATTAGATATATAAAAAAAATTATTTGCTCATTTAAAAAATATTTTTGTGCTAAACACGCATTTCTTGATTTCTATCATGCGTCGCCAAGTCGTCAAATATGATCCTTATTTTGGGTGTATGATCCCCTTGTCCGCCCCTCCCTGTCACCCCCCCCCCCTCCCGACCCCCACGGAGCGCAATTTGTTAGTGGATACCACTAAACACAGTTATTGATTGACTGTTTATGGTGCTGGTGTACATGTATAGTTCACTCCAGCCGTCACCACACGATATATATATTGTTGGTGAAACCAAAAGAAGAGCCAACTTAATATTTATAAGTTACCGTTGAAATCAAAACATCCAATTACGAGATGTTTGGAATTCCGACGAAACAATGTGAGATGTTTTAAAGGGAGAAAATGAAAAGTTAAACGTAGGTTCGATGCACTATCTAAGTCTATAAAACACTGATCAATTAAAGAATAACAAAAATACAGGCTCTTGGCTAACCAAATTAGAAAATGATATAATTGAATATTATATTGGCTTCTAATGAATACAAAAAGTGCTATCATTATAATAGGAAATGATATATGATATTGCGTATACAGAGCAAGAAAACCATGTGCGCGATGCCATATAACTTGAGTCATACTGGAATTGAGACCTTATGTTTCGAATTCCATCAGAATGACACACACCTGTAGGAAATATACGAATCCTCTTACACCTACGTTTTTGTCTTCGAGAACATCTAGCTAAAAAGCAGCCTAGATTATATATATTACTCAATGCATGCAAGATCCAAAGCTAAGAGCAACCCAGCCGAGTATTATAATGTTTCATTCCCCACCTTATTATTGGAGGCATCTGCAAACAATCTTTGTAAACAATTTGATATAGCGATCGCTGTAATGTGTTGATTTAATCGAATTTCCTCGAAATGCTCATAATTTAGAATTCTGTATAGTAGTAGTTGTGTACTATTTTTTCAGAAGAGGATTTGCACCCATAATACTGGAGTGAGTCGATCCAGTTACAAATACCGAGAACACATAAAAATACATGACAAGACTGTCTTACATATATTTTACGTGACAGAAGGGCTAATCCTCGGGTGTATTGGCCACACCACTGCTAGGTTTATATTCACAGGAAGGCTTGCACGTGTGTGTATGTATAGCCACGAAACTAGAGTAGAGTCTATCCACGAGGAATGGGGCTCAAGACACCCCTCTCTCAGTAAATATAATAATAAACAAATGACTTTTAGAACTGTACATGTAGTCCTGTCTCATGATAGATTAGGACGATATTGTGCAACAAAAAGAATAGGGTACTAACCTATTGTATCGCTGTATCCCAGACGGACCGAATTATGAAAATGGAACATGTAATAAAGTTCCACTCTATATTTCCATCTGTATGTCAATTTGCTATCTTCTGGAGGTCCCGCCACCACCACTACCTCCTCCTCCTCCCTCTCCTCCTCATTCTCATCCCACCTCCATCCCAACACATTTTCCACTAGCCTAGGCCCAGCATGGGAACCGTTTCACAAAGCTAGCCATGCTTCTTACCTTATGGTAAGGTTAAGTACCTTGACTATCATCCGAGTGGATGGAAAGAATGCTTCTAATCCAGGTACTCTGCCGAAAAGAAAAGTAACGTCAAAGCTTCTTTTAACCCACTGGGTTTACTATGTAGAAAATGTTAAATTATGATTGCAGTTACATGTGTTTGAGCTTAGGCAAGTTGAGTATATGCTGCGTAATAGAGAGTTACACCTATATTTTATCTATCTGTCCTCAACCTGACATTTCTAGGGTTTTGCACACATTTGCCGTAAACCATTGTAATTAACAACAGAGGGGGACAGGAGGGGATGAAGTCTACAACACATTATACAAATAGGACTGTTTTTATATTCCTTGTCGGATACGCCTAGTAATACTTAGCAATTTTGTGACTCAGGAAGGTGTATTTAAAAGAATATTTGGTAAGATTTGAATGGTAACCAGCCCAGAAAAAAACGTTCTACGCGAAATTCCTTCTAACTCTGAATATACTGAAAGCTTTCAATAAAAGCACTCGCGTGGAAACGTTCTTTTCGTGGTACGTCATACAAACTATATCCACAGAGAACTAACTTAAGGTTTATTCATATACTGTCCTTGAATGATGAAGTAGTTCCCATTCCTTCCTTACATTAAAAATTAATTAATTTATTTAAAGAAGTTGATAAATGTCATGCCCACTAGATTGTGTCAGTCTTGGTCTATTCGTGACCCAATAATGGATGTATTGATTGTATTAAATTTACATTTTGCCCCTGAGGTAGCTTGTTTTCATTTTAAATTATTCAAAAGAAACATAATGAGACATAATATAAGCCCATAAATTAGGGAAGCGCTTAGTGTCATTCATTTCATTACTAATTTTTTAAATTGATTATAGGGCATTCCTTTTTATATGCTTCATCATTAAAATACCCCGACATCAATTCATTAGAAAATGCATACGTATTAATAATGTTATTTCGGCAAAGACATTCATGTATACAACAAATGCAGAAAGGGGATAATAGTCCTTATTTGGAATCAAAAGTTCATTCATTGATGACAAATATGGGTTAAATTAAATAAAAAATCTAATTATACCTATTAAGGTTAGGATAACCCAGCAGAGATACCAACCTTCTTCAGATTATATAAGGAGTAGCATGGATATCAATCACGGAGGCACACATAAGCAATCCATTACAATCCATAACCAGGGTCTCAGATATCGATTGTTGCTGAAACAGTCCTCATGGGATTGGGTAGGCTGAGAGGAGGAGGAGGAGGAGGTGCAGGAGAAGGACCCGCGCAGGAGGGGGGATGCTTCACCCCTCTCTCTTCTTCTGTGGACTCTAGGTGTATTCAACAGCTACAGGTGTGACCTGCTTGCCATAGGGAGGAGATGGAGGACGAGAGGAGGGGCCCGACCAGTTATCAGTACACAGCTGACTCTACTCTGCAGATGCCTCGACTCCTGCTTATCATTTAAACATAGCATACATGACAACTCCCCGAGCACATGATGTTTATTTTTCCAATGAGCTGTGAAGATACATTTTGTTTGAATTTCAAACTGTAAAATGCAACGATTTGGCTGTGTTTTGTACGTGTGGGGTTTTGCATAATGGATCTGTACCCATGTATATGTGTAGTTTTTCTTTCCAATTTAATTGGTCTTGGGTTTGTTATTTTCCCCTCGCCGTTATTTTTTGTGTAAAGGACACTTGGAATGCATTAGCACGGTTTTTTCTCTTCTACAGTCGAGTGTTAACCCATTATTTGTGCATCTATTTCAGGTGTTACCGAACATTCGATAATGCATACAACTACTATGAGTATATTATCTTTGGTATATCCATGAGCATGATCTCTGCTTTACAAATGCATTTAAAAGATCTATTCCCCACATACTGACCCATTTACAATATAGCATACCATGCTAAGCATAATATGTCATATAGCTGATAGTCTATTAAATTATGGATAATGGGTACAGTATTGAACCAGTAAATCTGCTTTTTATGCTTCCTCTCAATATTGCCCAAAGACACAATACTGGAAGTATAAGATAGCTTACTACACCACGCAACTTATTTGATCCCCGGGGCAAACATGACTCATTCCTCTTTGAAGATTATTTTTAGTATCAGCAGAAAATGACATAGCTCTTGACTCAAGAGGAGAAACGTATTTCCCTGGGTCTATAATTTACACTCACCACAATAGACATTATTGCTATAGAATGGTGTCCATATATGGACAACGCAGCGTATTAGAGGTTTAGGGTTCGTCCCTGCGGTCATCTAACTTTCAAAGGAAGATTGATGTTTCTCTTTATACGTGGGTGGTCAGTTTGGATTGTACAGCTTTGAACAAGTATAAATAGAACATTATAATTATATTCCTTGGTGGGTCCATGCAGAGCTGGGGTTGGGATGGATAAACTCATTAACGGCCTGTCATTCTCTTCTCATATTCTACAATTTCCTAAGAATGTAAATTAGATATAGGAAATAAGTGGACACTCACGCATATAATACGCATGTAAAACCCCACCGCTATACACACACACACTCGTGCACACTTAATGCACAGAACCTAAAAGTTCTGAACATGACCTCTTGTTTTGAAAAGGGGTAACCAACCTAAAAAAACGCCGCAGAAATCCAATTTCGTTGCCTATTATGGCTTCTAGTGTAAATGTGGTATTTGGTGGATATGCCCTTGTCATATATATTCCGAGAATCATATTTATGATGTCGGGACAAATGTAGCGATTGACATACAGGGCTATGTCGTCCGCATACGTAAAAAAATAATAGCAGAATCTGTTCCCATGAAAGTTGTTTAAAAGAACAACAGCAGAGTAGCAGGCTTGTTAATTTACCGGTAGGTGAAAGAGGATGGGATCCATTGCTTTATGCCTGTTTTGACCCCATACTTTCGTTTATAATTGGTAATTTCAGGGCGAGGTCTTTTCGAATATTAGCAATGGTTCCTTTACATGCACATAATTATAACCATACGCATGGATACGTCCTAATGTCATTGGTGAAAATAAAGATAAACAATCTAGTTAACGATTTTTCCATGGTAAAAAATGATCATATACAATGTTTGAAGACCACACAGATAGCAAGATCCCGTTATATTAATGGGTCACTCGTTAAATGTATGAAAAGGGTGGGCGGTCTACGGTTAGTCATCTGCTAGACTCAAGCGGCACCCCATTCATGCATGAAGAAAAAAACCCTGTGTTACCATTGTGAACAAAGGGACATCATTAAGTGCTTATGTCAACTAACTAGCAAATTGTGGTTTGAGTGCTGTAATTTTGGTTAGTTTATAAACAAAAGAGCGCTTTGCTCGTGGCAAGTACCTTAGGCCACACTGACGATAGAATCGGAAAACCTGTTCACTTAGTATACCCTCCACTTAAACCCCATCATTTTCTTTAACATGTTTTTCACGTGTGTATAGGTGGATTCAAGATCATGTTACCTTCATGGTTCTATTCCGAGTCTTTTTTTTATTAAATTATCCTGAATTAAAAGAAAATTGTTTGTAACTAGTAACTGATCATGACCATTGCTAGTTTTCATAAACTTATGAATGGTGGTATTCACGATAATAAAGGATTATAAGAACACATTAAAGTATATATATAAGCCAGTTTATTCATTGGAACTTCGTGGGGGATTTTGATAATTGCATTTAGGCATGAATTTCCCCTGTTATCATTCCATGAATTAATTCACTATTGAGGGCATGAGATCATCGGGTACAGAATAGTTACACTTAACAAATTGACTCAACACCCCCAACAGAATTAGATGATTGACTCTATGTAAATTGACATGAGCACGACCCTCTTGTGGGTCGGCTTAGGTGACCGGAGGGCAGTCATGCGACCGTTGTCCTTCTCTCAACTTGCTGCTAAAACCTTCATGCACTTTATTAAATCTTATGAGAAAACATTGGTACCAATACATACATATACATGTATACCTGTGTATGCAATTATGAAATTGGATAGCAAAATTGTTGTCATAAGTTCTTGTGGCCATTATCTGGATCCGTCTTTTGTTTCCGAAATAAGGGCAAGGGGAGAATTTGTCGAGGACAATAGAATGCCCAGCGGACACACTGTTTTTGCACTGATATATATGACCGAGGGCATGCGGGTACGTACCAGGCAATTTCATTTCCTAATCATTTTAAGCAAACAGGACTGCATTGTAGGAAAAGCTAGAAGTGTATGCATCAAAGCAAAAGGTACAATCTTTACCTATGACTAAGGCTGTGATACCTTGCGAATGCCCTGTGGTCTGCTCATAAGAAAACTTTTTTCTTATTTTCAAAAGGCTATTGAAATAGTGCATGGGTCCTCTCAAACCAGCTCCACGTGGGGCAATGGCATAAGTTGTCCATCCCTGTAGGTGTCAAATACAAATGGAGTGACATAGTGTGCGTATAATATATAACCCCTAGCCTTATTTTATGGGCCGTATAATGACATTCATATTCACAAGAGTATAATCTAGGGCTATAGCTGTCGATAAACCAGGATGGATCAATTCAGCTGCAGGCGCGATCATCCTTTTTTTTACTCAGTTCCACCATGTGCTGAATGGCACATCTTGCAATCGGTCACTCAAAACATATAGAGCAACAACTAGCGGCAGTACATCCCATGGACGTTATAAATAGGAATGAACACCAAGCACACAGCTTGCTTCTCGATCATTAATTCACATTGGACTGACTGACTATTTCCCAGAGATCAAACCATTAAAGGAGGCTCCTAAAATAAATTCATTAGCCTACATTTTTATCTAAATTTTCTTAAATTGTTGAATGCATTAGTCATAGACACATGTAGAGTTAAGCTACATGTTTTAATTGCGTAGCATGAATAGAAATGATCGTATTGGGCTTTTATATCAATGTCACTGCCCGAGGCATGACTCATATTATAAAACCATAACCATCAATTTTACATTAGCGTACTCATATCGCTTCATATAGTGCAGACCTCTCTTGACATGTTTTCGGGTGACACGAGCAAATAATTAGCTCAGATGCACATGCAAGAGCTTTGGTTTACTCACGTTTGGTCATAGATAAATACACACGTTTAAATAAATATCCTTTAGGTCAAAATCAGAGGCTTTGGATATTATGTGTGATATCGACAGACCAGATATCGACAACCAGATATCGACAGACCTCCAATGCGCTCTTTTTGTGTGAATGAACATCAAATGGACAACAGGCAAAGCAATTTTATCGTCATGGTTACGTATGCTTCTATACCTATGTACATGTATGCATGTGAAGAAGTATGAATTATGTATTCCCTCCTGGTAAAATTAAATAATAATGAAAATAAATATTATGACAGTGTGCATATTATATGTATGTCTCTATGTGTGCATTTATAAACGGGAGTATATATATTATATGAATGCCGGTGCAGTGTATACATAAATGCATATAATTATTCATAAATACATGCATATAATGTCATGTGCACGTACATGTTAATGTAGATAGCGTATGGAGAGGAATAGAAAGAATGCTATCCACGTGTGTGTCCCTTTAAACATTTGACTTCATTCTACGCTCTGCAACACTACAGGCATTACAGTCACTGAACACTTACCTTCTTCTGAAGAACATTTTTCTTGAGGAAGTGTATTCAACTTGGTCGACTTGTAAGTAGTGTAGGTTGTCGTTGGTGGTACCTGGGAAAGTCCTGAGCTTTCATGCTCACTTCTACCACTGCCTGTGCCGAGCTGTTGTCACCATAATACTGCCACATGTGTCAAGCCTCAAGTGTTGTCCTTTTCCAACGCCACCACCTCTTCGTCATCCTCTTTTACTCCTACTATATAATGCCTATGTTCCGCTTACATGCTTAGCTCTCTCTCTCTCTCTCTCTCGTTCTCTCTCTCCTCTGCCGACTCAGTACCATGACCATTGTTTCAGTATAGCCATACATAGGGTCAGCTGAGAGATGTGCCGTAGGTCATGTTCATGTAATAAGGTCACCTACAAGGGCACCTAGAAACACCCATTGGGGATTATATTCACTAATCTATACCATAAAACCACCATCCCAAGTTTTGTAAACACATGTACATGTATACATATGATTCGCACAGCTATTTTAATACGTGGTGCATATATATTTAGGTAATTCCTAGGTATGTACTAAAGTAGGAGTCATCATTTAGAGCTATGCAAGCAGCTAATAATACAAATTGTATATATATATAGGTGCAATTTGGATTAATATGTATTGTGACGTTTTATCTTTAATTGAATATTTTATTCGAATTCTGGTAAAACACCAGGTTGTTTATAAAGACAAAGTGTTGTCGTGTCACATTCAATGCTACACTTCTTGCTCACTCGATAGGGATTCACATATTGATTTAAAACATATACAAACCTCCTGATTTAAAAAGTGTCACCAAGGTAAAATTGCTCTGAGAGTTGAACCTCTTTGAAATGTAAAGCCGGGTCAGACGAGGTGCGTTAATATCTAATACTTCCTTTGAAAAACCAAGAAGCAGATAAGTACACATGATCTGCTTATAAAAAGTTGTGTATGCCTGACTGCATTTGGAGAAAGAGAAGAATATTCGATTAGGCATAAACGCAAATGACATTTTAAGATCCTCGCCCATAGCATTTGTCAATTAATTAAACACGTCCGATAATATCAGTAAATCTGGCAAAGAATCTTCGCGGTACATGCAGGTAAAAGAGGTACCGCAAGTTCCATGATCTTTATTCGGAACATAATATATGTCAGCATAATGTGCGTTGATGAATTTCAAAACTGACATAATAAGAGGGGGCGGTAAAATACATTAACTTTAAAGGTCCATTATAGAGAGAAGGGAGTGGGGGTGGCTTTACAAACGTAGGGAACGTAGCAGTTTACATGAAGTGAAGCGTTTCAAAAATGTAAAAAGACACGGAAAAGAACCACTAAAGGTTAAGCAGAATTGACCTCGGCGCCACTTGGGTGCCAAAAAATTGACGCGATGGATTTGAGAAACGAGGATGAGGAGTCATTTTGCATGCGTGAGGTGAATTTTACCGCGGTTGTACACATAAACTCTTCTACATACAATGGACGGGTGTTGTATGTTCCAAGGTCTAAGGTATTTATTTACCCTCAACACCACATCTCATGCCTTTGTCATATTCATAGGTTTCTGATCAAATAATAAGGCATAAAGGGAATATATAAGGTGGGGATATTGGTGCATGTTTCGGATAGTATTTCTTATAGCACCTTGAAGTGCCGACACAGGAATCTTTATACTTTTGCGAGGGCTGAAATTGACCAATTACATCATTCATATACTTTACTTTTCCCACTGTGATACTTTCCAAATGAAAGCCTCACATGTTTATCGTGTATTCCCACGTATATAATATTTGGTGTGCAAATATCCGATCAAAATTATTTCCTCAAAAAGATATATTATTTGTTTTGTGATGGAGGGTGGCGGGGGCGGAGGTTATGTTCTCTTTGACTGATATTATATGCCATCTAAACTGTCCCTAACTGATGATGTCATTGTTAGCGCCATCCTAATTAAGAGCTCGACAGAGCCGTCAATCCTTCCCCCTTTTATCCGGATACCTCTCATTGACCTCGACTGGACATAGTCATTGTTTCCCAGGACTGGATCCCGATTTAGCTCTTTATTTTATCAGTGGGGGCGCCATAATAGCTGAATTGATTTATAGCGATGCCCTTCCTGACACATAGTTATGTAGCTTTATGTGCGCTCATATGTTATTTATTCACAAATAGATGGAAATCCTTATATTCTTATACTCAATACGATCTGAGGTTGAGCAAAATGGCTCCAGGTATGTCCTGGAAGACATTGTAGAAAGAGGACATTATTTACATTTTGTAAACAAATTGCCAATATGCGCCATATGATTGAATATAAATCTTAAAGACTAATCCATTCATGATTGAGCTAAACAATTTGTATATAAACTTTATTATAAATTTGTATAAACTTTATTACAATTGCGAAGTTATTCGAGTATTCATGGTCTTGTATTGGAAGAAATGAGAGGAAAACTCTAGAACATGAAACTAATGTTATAAAACATGAATAATGAATAATATAAAATATAGAGCGACTCTGACAATGTATGGTTATCAGGATCAATGGGGATCTTCTGGAAAGTAACCTTGAGGTGTCTATGGTGGTAAAACATATAGTTATGAAGGTTACGACACTATTGATTGATTGAAACTGTATTTGCATTAATCTATTGAAGAGTTGTTAATTGGTAATATATTATGAGAAGATATATTAAAGGAAACTTTAAGCCTCCATTGAAATTAAAAGACTGTTTACTACGGTCGTTTTAGGTGAATCAGTCAATGAATCCCTGGATCAAAGTCACGCATATGGTCGAGGATAATATTGGCCAAGCATCATATACGTACATGTAGCGTCAACATGATATGAACTAGATGTTCGTTTCTATTCCTGGCTCCAGTTGTTGGCCATATACAACCTTTCATCTTTCATTAATTGTGGCACTGACAGAAAGCGATATGATATGAAGCTAAAAATATCCGAAGCAACAGCTTTTGATCCACAGTTTTTCCCTTAGAGCACTATAGCTTTATGTAAGAGACAAAGAAAAACGGTAAACAACTGAATATATATATAAAGATATTTATCGGTACATGCATTTATTCTCGGATACAAAGATAAGCCCCTGCTTGGATCCTAGTAAGGTTAACAGGTATAATGATCTGCTTATTTCCAGGATTGGTGGCAGTTACAAACAATGAGAAGGAAACACAATAACACTGTGTCTTCGCGCACTAGCAAACAAACAAATTGGATTTTAGTATCTGATTGACTGCCTCTTTAGGGTTAGACATTCCTCTTTATTGGTATCATAAAGCACAGGCGGCATTGTTTTAAAAATCTTGTTGATCAAGTTGATCTATCCATGAAGTTGCATGACTTCATATTTACAAAGATGAATCACAAAATGTTAGCGCAACTTAAAAATGCCTGTAATACAAACAACAGTTTGCAGAATAAGATAGAAGCTGAACTGCCAAGGCGTAACATGCGCACCAGAATTGCAAGTACCTCCATTCTCTTTATTTCCCTCGTCCCCCTTCTCCTCAAACCCTGCATAATGATATTTGGCTCCGCCCTTGCCATCGGGAGTAACGCGAATATTGTCACGGGATGCCAGAGAAGGATCCTCATCGAAGTAGTTGTAAGGGAGGAGGTAGAAACGGAGTTGAACACCAGGGGATAGAACTATTGGTACATCTTCGCTATGTGGGATGTGGTGTGTGCCCAGTGTTATCCAGGCAACAAGATCCTGTTAATACAAGTGTGATATCATTATTTCTTCATAAGAATTGTTCATAATTTATCCGATTTTAACCAAGAATTTAACAAGGTTTATAATATTTTTAATAGTGCTGACAGTATATATAAAGCATCACGCACTTATACAATTACACAACGGGGGATCTGAGAAAATTACTAAGAAAATTGAAAGGTGTATACTTGTAATCTGCTATATAATATTAATGCATGTTCGTTTTACCTGATCAACAATATTCTCATCATCATCGATGAAGTCCTGGAAGCTCATGACGGGAGAGTACGGCTCCATGGTTGAATACAGTGTTGAACTCTTTCTTTCCTCATCTTTGTACAGGGTGATTGCAGCCTAGTTTGTGATAATATAGAGGATATTTTAACGAGCAATATAGGACTGAAAGGACATGCATTAATAAAGAATTGGATGTAGGAACTGAGTACAAGGCTTAATTCCACAATGATCAAATGAATGTTCTCCTTTCACTGTTTTGAATAAAGTCTTTGGGCTTCAACTTTTGCATCGAATCAACAGAAGTAATATGTCATATTTTACCTGGTAGGCTGTCCAACTTCTGGATCTGAATCCCCTATATGTGTCCGGAAGAAGCATTTTAGACATGCCATCAGAGAGAAGCCTATATCCACGAGGATATCCAAACTTATTTTTGTTTAGCTCATTTGAAATGATCAAGTATTTAGGGCTCTCAAAGTTAAACTTGTATGCTGCAGTTTTCTCTGTTTTTCTCAAGTTCCTAGTAAATTTCCTGTTGTAGGTGGAGACGGCTGGATTTATATTGTCCTGGAAAAGATGTGAGGGTTTTAAAACGGGATTTGAACTGGCTTATGAATAATGGGGTTCATTGTGCCCTGAAGGGACATTGTGCAGGCTGCATTTAACTAGTTTCAGCGCGTCTCAGAAACACAAATGTGGACTTTTATGAAGCCCTATAGCAACAGTACAAAATTATCCAAATTTTTTGTCAAATAAATTTTAGATGGCATGGAAAAAAAGTGAACAAAAAATCTTAATAGTTTTTGATATAATATATTATGTTAACTGAAAATGCAGCATTAAATAGGATGACCATTTATTCAGAATTCCTTTAAACCCCACCAGCACCTCACCTTTTCGTTTTGCAACGAGATGTCAAGAGTTTCAAATCTGTTGTTTGTCCCAAGGATATCTACATCAGCTTTAAGGTGTACCACGTGGTGGTGAATATTAGCCAATGCGGTTGGAATATTGACAACGTGACCGTATCCATCCATATCCCGTCCAGTATAATACGTCTCCAGGAGATATCCGCTCAGGGTTACTTTACCTTCTATTTGGCCGCCTTGATGGAATGTGAAATCTATCACATAATCGTAGTTGTACACTGTAAGAACATGTCGGAAGATCAGGACATTCCCGGGCATACCTTGAGCGTAATGGTAGCTGCCCTGGTGGTCGCTGGCATAATGACGACGCAAGGGTATACCGACGTCGTGTTCAAAAACGCAAGCTCCTCGCTTGAAGAGATGCGGTTCTCCATTCAAGTAGTGAACGAAATCAAAGAACTTTGCATGTTTAGGGCAATCGATTCCTATGAATAATTCCGATGTTTGAGTACCGATGTTGACAAATGAGTCGTAGTATGTGGTATGTTGTGGCACTGGACTCTTACCACTGTAGAACACGCCAACCTCCTATAGAAGACAAATTGTGAAAGTTAGTATGTATTCCCTGCAACCCCCCCCCCCCCCGAGTTCCCTCGAAGATATCATAATTTTAATTCAACTTACTACCTAACGGGTAAGTCTTTCAAAATTCTAAAACTTCTGGGGATATTAAACCTGCTCACGGGGGTCAGCTAGGCCCCCTGACGGAGATTAGAGATAGTTGCTATATCTGTTATATGTCACCACCACTACTCACCACGTACCATTATGTTGTTTGTTCTTGCTATGGATTTTCTGACTTTGACTTTTTGATCTCATTCATTAAATTGAACCAATTTAGATTATTCGTTCACGAAAATACATAAAAACCTGCATCGCAATATTTTTCTCCATGAGAAAGTATATCTCTTTGTTCTGCCATGATAATAAATGATCAATCTGAATGGAAATACTGATCTGCGATATTTCATAATTAATTATTACATGGTTTAACGGTTAAATCTTCTTCATTTGTTATTGCCGAATTACTTTCATTTAAGGAAATATTCTCATTTCGTCATTTCGTAAAGAGGGTTAAAATTTAGCTTTGCCCCCAAATCTGTCATATATTATTATAAGAAATGACAATACAAGCGTGTACACACCTGAAGGCTCAGTTCATATGCTATTCTTTCTTTCAGGAACTTGACGTTGTACAGCTCAATACCAGAAGAAGCCAACATGCTGAACTCAAAATCCCAACCCAGCCAACTGATTTTACGACCTTCCACAGTGAAGCGATTTCCATCTGGCATGTGGGTCTTGGGGCCACGCAATATTTGAGGAGGTCTTGGGTCACCACGGTAATTTAGGGAAGAACTCAAAGTGGGGCCACCCATTCCTTCTGGATCAGGAACTGAATTAATTTTCACTTGGTTCAATGAAGCCATTTCTTGCAAATGATCAAAATTTCTAAATGATTGTCCTTGGAACCAAACAAAGTCTATTGACCAAAGATTTGAATTTGGGGAATTCATATTGATGACAAACTGCAGACCAATGGGGTGTAGGTAGGCTCCTTCCATTACTTTAACAAGGTACAGGATAATTTCATGCTTGTTCATCTCTGAAAAAGGCGGGAGTCCTGGGAGAATTATGAGACATTTCTCTGTGCAGTTACTGTAGAATGTGTGGCCTGCCGAGGCCTTTGCCAGAACATCATTGACTTTGCTGAGTTCTTGGTCCAAAATGCCACCAACATCATTCAACTGTGGAAGGGAGAAAGGCGATCGAGCAGAGAAAGGAATTGGGGTCCTCCATCCTTTGTGCACCAACGCCTCATGTTTTGTTGGATTTGGTATTGGATAAACTTTGTATTCCTCAACGACAGGCACCTGTAAGTCTCCCCTAAAGTCAGATGAAAAAGGTAATAATGATAAGTTCCCTAACAGTATTGATAATCGTCAGGAAGTTGTTTACGTAAAGTTGACTGTCCCACCCCCTACCAAGGGATAGATATATAGGCAACATTTGAGTGGGAAATGTCACTTGTCATGATGATTGGGCTATAAACGCAATAAGGCACTAATTTCACCTACTCCACTTCTCCTTATACAAATGTACTTCCCCCGTTCATTACCTCACTCCTCCCAATTCCTCTCCCTCTCCCACCCGAACTTCTCCGTTTCCCCTACACCCTACCCCTAGCTACCCCTTCCATTACCATCACACACCTTTACCCTACCCCCCTCCTCCTCCATGTTCCTCTACCTCCCTTCCCTTCCCTTCCCGTCGATTCCCTTCCACACACTCACATTTGTAAAGCTATGTTTTAGCAATACTTGAAGTAGTATATGAAATAAGAAGTCTTGGTGGTTATAGTTTGAGCACTGAACCCGATCTGTTTAATTCTCATAAAACATGTCACATATATACCAAATATTACATATAGCAATATAGAGAAGATCCAATCATAATCAAGTATAACATGGCAGAGTTAGGCAAGAGGGGTAAGGACCAATGAGAAATTTATTTTAACACATTGCATATCTAATTAGTGAGAGGAAACACGTTCATTTAAGGCTCAGTCGTGAAACCCAGAAATACGTTTAGAGCCAATGTTGCAAAAGGGTGATTAATAGTGGAGGGAATATTTTCATGGAACGATTTGAACGTATTTCCATTAGAAAATAAATGAAATACATTTTTAGATGATATATGGCATATTGATGCAATTGCAAACGTTTATCCCATTTTGTTTGTCCTGTCCTATCTAACCATTGTTGTGAAAATATAGTAAATTAACAGCATATAATATATCATTACAACAATAACAGATCTGAAACATGCTATGAATTATCATAATCATAGTGTGGTGACTTCAGTTTAGACTCTGCCATAAAATTGTGTCTGAGAAAAATCCAGGTGTTGCCAGGCCGGTAGCATGTATAAGGTGGCCTGGTGGCGCGAAACTCCCCTGGCAACCACCAAACAATGAATCAGGTAGCAATGCACAATAACATAATACACATTATACCTTTGATGAACATATATAAGATTACATTATAAGTCAATAAGTTTTTCCAATTTATAAAGCAATTCATATTATAGGAAACAGTGTACCTACCTGAATACAACTACACGTGCTGCCCTCTGAGGAGATGGTCCATTATTGTCTAAATACTTGAGCGCTTCTATCTTCTTAGGCCTGATTGCTTCTATGAGGAAGATGTAGGCATCAGAAGTCTTGGCATGTGTCTGATGAGCAATCTTCAGGTCACGGAGGCTGTGCATGTATTGGTGGATGCTTCTCATTTCCTCCAGGGTAAAGTCAGCGAAAGGGCTCACATCTGAGGCTCTCCTTCCCCTTACCGCCGATGAGACCACATCTGAATAGACATAATTATATGACATCATATGTTCCATATGAAAATAATTTGACTTCTGAGGCAGTGAAGAGTGATTAAATTGTTGTTCATGTTTTAACATTTAATTTGGGTAAACCCTTTGTAAAATAAAACTGTAGAAACTATAGAACCTCCTCCTGGAAAATCAGCATCATTTAGAACAGTTGATCCGTCAATTCAGAAAATGAAGCAGAACCATAAAGTCCAGCAGATTACTAAAGGAGTAATGACCGACATTATTATTATGGAACTTTTATTCAGGAAACATATACATCATGCAATATACGTCAGGAAAAGGACAGAGCTCGTTCTCCAATGGAGATCTTCCGAGATGCCCAATTGAGGGGCTGCTGGTGCACTAGCTGTTTGGTGTATAATCCCGAGTCGAAGCCTTGTACACAAAGCAGTGCATCAACAGAAGGCCCCAAATTGACGTTATTAATCTTGTTAGTCTCTGCCTAATGTTGTTATAGTGTATTGGACTGTTCAAGGCAGTGACTATAGTCAAATGTTACACCTCTTGACATAACACCGGCAGCTCAAGGAACGATGGGGGAACAGGGGAAGAGATCAGGGCAGTACCAAGAAGAGAGGTCAAGGCAAATGGTAGAAATAAAGAATTTTTGGCAGAAGCATTTATAGTCCACTCTGTCCCGACTCTTTATTTGGAGGCCATACTTATTTCAATATCATTTTTTTGGAGGATGTGTAATAAATCCCTAGCCCTTAAAATCATCCTAAAGCTAATCAATAATTAATGTGTGGGCGTTTATTGAGTAAATGAATATATCACTTGGTTACAATTTAGTTCACACTATAGCATATCAGTGCATACTATAACTTTTATATATATACATGTAGGGTTTTGATTGTCCTGGCTGCGATAAATAGTGAATATCACATGTATATCTTATCTCCTTCCTTCTGTAGGCCATGGATCTGGGACATGTTATGCCATTGATACTCAAGTTGAGAGATAAAGATTCACTCTAATACTTTTGAAAATGTTTACCGGTAGTTTGAAGGTCAGGTATCAATAGATTGGATGAAAAGTGTCCATGAAAATAGGAAACGTTTTTGAGTATCTTTATATAACGGTACTTCCATTAACACAAATATCTGCAAGCTGTTCTGTTTTATGCAATTAAGCATTAAAATTAAGCTAATAATTGTAGCCAAACTACTTGGTATGCCGGAAACTATCAATATGGAATAACCGCTCATTACAAACCAGAAATGAAAAGGAAATTGGAGAGTTTAAAGTCAAGGTCAGAGAGGAATTTATGCAAAGCAATTAGGAACGCATATGGTTGTCATTGTTGGTTTATAACAGGCGCCATTTCATATTTAGCTCATTGATTTCAGTCCATGAAATAAAAGCATATATTTTGGTACAGAATATAGATAATGTTTAAGTTAATGGAAAGGAAGGATTCGTGTTATCTAATCATGTTCCAATGGTTATGTTGAGAAGTGTGCGAAATTACGAATAAAGATAAAGTGGATTCTAACTCACCTGGGCTTATAATTGCAAATGTTATGAATAAGGCAAACACTTTCGGAAAAGTATCCATCTTCCCTGTTGCTCCGGATGGGAATGAGAAACAACGCTCATCCAGGGGCGAACTTTAGGACAATTACTAGACGCAAGGGAAGTCGAAGTTCATTGACGCATCATCATGATTAGGCGAAAGATTAATCTCTCAAGTAGAATTGTTTGTCTGCATTTTTATTGTGTTAACCTGAAGGTGTTGTGTATCATTCAGTTTGTTCCCTTTGTGATATATCATATGGTCATACGGCAATCAGGTATATCAAATATATGTACATGTCATGTCACTTTGCTCATAAAGCAATACTTTGAATAATAAAGACTGCAATGATTTTGAACGTGTACATACAAAACATATATATATATGGCTCAGTTCAGAAAAAGGAAGAGATAAGATAGGAAACTATATCAATCAACCATCCTGCTATGCGACTGTATATAAGCTGTATAAGTACAGTATTTCGTTTTCTTCGTGGGACATTCTGAGCCTAATAGACTTTAGTATGTTGCCCAACCTGATGACATTAGGAGAAGAGTTTGATACCAAATTAGGAAAACGTTACACTGTTTAACAGTAGGGTGAGATTCAGCGTTTGCCAAATTTACAGGAATAGACGAGCTTAAAATATATTGAAGCTGGCAGAAGCCTCTGTTACAGGTCATTGTATCTCCGAATGTATTCAGACATATGTTTTGTGAATCAGGGATATTTTCCAATGAACACTTTGTGACAACCATTGGCAAATAGGTGGAGATAGAGAGGGAGCCTAGGTGCGTGTGCGTAGGACGGACTGGTCGGTATGTCTCTTGTCTGTTTAGTCCAGGGCGTATAGCTCGGTGGACTATTGGTATAGTCTAGTGTCTGGGTTATTGCTTATTATTAACACACAGAACACAAAATTAATGTTGTCAATGCAATATTTGCTAAAATACCAACATCTAATCTAATCGATACAATTGATTTATAACATACAAACCTTGTAATCCTATGAACTCTAGCCTACATCTGCACTTTGCTAGATTGTTTATCTTAAGATGTAATGCAGTGTTGTGCGTCATTATATTCTATCATAACAGATCTATCTATCTATTTATATATCTATCTATCTATATATATTAATTTCCTCTTTAACTATTCATTTTCCTAAAATTCATATTCCCCTCGATCCCCTCTGTTTCCTGCCCGCTTAATTACCCTTTTCATCAATGTTCTGACCGGAATAGAGGGAGTTTTTTTTCTCTTCAGCTGTTTCCATATACGAGTCGTCCTTGTCATCATTGAATGAGTCAAATGGCAAATCAGCGATATGTGACAGATCAAAGTTCTATGGAAAGCCATATGCAACTACCGACAAATCGGAAGAGAAGTCGGAGGATCTCCATAGACTTACTATAGCGACATTTACAAATGTCGGCTAGTACGTCGGCAAGCTTTCCGACGCATCGGCCGACTTTTACATTTATCGGATTTTTCGGGGGCACAAAATGAGTTCTAAAAAAAAATCGGTAAATTTCCAAAAATATCGGCTGTCATTACTGACATTGCTTTCTCCAGTTTAAATTGCTCTTCCACTTAGCGCATAATGAACTTTGTCGGCGGATAAATCGGCGATAAGTCGGCCGATATGTCGGTGACTTAAACTACAATTTGCCGACATGGCGGCCGACATGGCGGCCGTCAAAGTCCACCGATTATTCATTTTATTCATGGATAAGGGATGAAAAACGGAGGATATATAAGTAAGATTTTCAGAAAATGTACAATGGGAGGCTCTACACATTTAGTAAATTCTGCTAAATTAAGCTGCAATTTAGTCCATATTAGGTAAATTCGAGTATATTTGGTATTGTATTGATTCTAGCAATCTGTTTGGTTAGGTTGAACTGTAAATTGAACTTTATTTTCATCTGAAATTTGGGTTATTTGAGAAGGTTGGTGAAGTTGAATTGTACATTTTCTGAAAATCTGACTCATATATGTATTAGCTTTTCTTCATGAACAGAATTAAATTCAGCTTGGAATCTGACTTAATCAAATCTGTAAGTTTTGAGGGCAGAGGGTCTGAGGGAGGGCCTGAGGGAAGGGTGACTGAGGGAGGAGGGGGCCAATCTGTGGTCTGAGGGGGCCAATCTGCGGGAGGAGGGTGTGTGGGAGGAGGGATTGAGGGAGGAGGGTTTAAGGGCGGAGGGTATGGTGGGAGAAGGATATGTGAGGGAGGAGAGTAAAAGGGCAGAGGGTATGAGGGAGAAGGGTGTGAGGGTGGGGGTGGGGGGTATGAGGGAGGTGGGTATGAGGGAGAAGGGGGTGAGGGAGGAGGGTATAAGGCAGAGGATATGAGGAGGGAGGGTATAAGGGCGGAGGGTATGAGGGAAGTGGTTGTGAGGGAGAAGGGTGTGAGGGAGGAGAGTAAAAGGGCGGAGGGCCTGGGTATGAGGGAGAAGGGTGTGAGGGCGGGGGGTATGAGGGTGGGGGGTATGAGGGAGGTGAGTATGAGGGAGAAGGGGGTGAGGCAGGAGGGTATAAGGGCAGAGGGTATGAGGAGGGAGGGTATAAGGGCGGAGGGTATGAGGGAAGTGGTTGTGAAGGAGAAGGGTGTGAGGGAGGAGGGTATAAAGGCGGGTATAAGGGAGGAGGGTGTGAGGGAGGAGGTCTCTCGTCTCTTGTCCCTCATCTCTTATCTCTCATCCCTCATCTCTTGCCTCTCATCCCTCATCTCTTTTCCCTCATTTCTCACCTCTCGTCCCCCATCTCTCACCTCCCTTTCCTCATCTCTCACCTTTTGTCCCTCATTTCTTGCCTCTCATCCCTGTTCCCTCTCGCCTTTCCCCTTTTGAGAGGAAAGTTTTGTCACACTAAGCAGTTTCTAGTCCAATTCCTTGCATATACTACATATATATGTGATGTGTTACAGGGAAATGAGTCTCAATGTTATACTTTTTATTTCCCATATCATTATTCAATGACTTGTCTTTTGGGGAATGTTTTCATTTTTGGGATGTATCTGTACATGTATATGTCAACCTCTCTCTCTCCCTCCCATCTGCTCTCTCTCTCTCTCTCTCTCTCTCTCTCGATCCCTCTGCATGTATACAGAGAGAAAGAGAGAGAGAGAGGGAGAGAGCTGTATGAGCAATTCCACCAATTGGTCGTCATTTAGCCAACTATTTGGCTGAATTTTTTAAAATAAAAATTGGACCCAAAATCGGCCGACATAGCGGCCGATATAGCGGCCGATATATCATTTATTTACCGATAAATCGGCCGACAAATCGGCCGATGATCGGCCAACTTGGAGAAACTTTAGAAATATTGTAAATGTAAAAATAAAATTGCCGACAATGTCGGGGCATAATACCGACTATCGGAAAATTACCAACATAGTCGGATTTACACTCTCTCTGTTACCGATTTGTCGGGAGTTTTTACCGACTTTTAATCCGATTTGTCGGTAATTGCATATGGCTTTCCATAAAGTTCACTTTACAATATAGGCGGAAATGAAGCCCCAACTCAGACCGAAACTTTATCTTCCGGTCGCATTGTGCGCTTGTCTGCACAGCAAGGTCAAGGTTAGTTTTAACGGTCAATCGGAAGATAATCATCATAATGCATGCCGTTGTTGGATGCCGGTAGTTTGAACGATGCCATTGCTGATAAGGTTCGATTCATTAACCTGATGTTGCTGCTTTGATTGGCCGAAAATATAAAAAACATTTGCATGTAGCTTAAATATGGTTAGAATTCAGAAAGTCAAAGTTGTAGAATGAAATTACATCGAAGTTATGAATGGAGTTAAATCATCATTAACATATAGAAAAGAAGGGATAGGGAAAAGAATAAAGGTAATATAGCTCAATGTAATCCCTTATATTTAATCGGTGAAAACGTTTGTAATACCACCATCTCATCCAAGCACCTGTTTATCATCTCTTCCCTTCTATGAAACTCCTATTTACCTGTTCATTTTGTAATAAATTAAACTGAATTTCATGAGTAAAATATCAATCTCTCTATTAATATATAATTCTTTTAATATATAGGCCTATAATTCATCATATTGCGTAACTGAAACTCGAGTTATATACGTAAGGAGACAATTTCCACGACCATATCGGCTTGGCTAGAATCTATTGTTTTACACATGGACATAATTAATATGAGTGCACCTTTTGAAATCTTTATTAAATGAACTATTAGTGTTTACTATTTTTTTACGTGGAATAGTTTATTTGTTCAGATGGGAAATGTGGACCACAGAAATATAACAACAAATTGGACAGTATTCAGACACCACTATGAGCATTATCTCCAACTTGACAGATTGCCAATAACCTATGAAAAAGTAGATTTTCGTACAGTCTTCAAATATGAGGTTACAAGATAAGAGCATGTGGAAAGGAAACACATTTCGAGAGGTCCAATTGGAATTTTGAACAGAAATTCTTCATTAAAGTTTTTGGAAGCCTCTAGAATCTGGTGTTATTTAAATTAATCACACAGTTTCGCCAGTAAACGACCCCCCCCCCCCCCCACACACACATATATATAATGCCTGGAGTAAAAGTATATTCGCAGGTTTTAATGTACAAGTTTGTGCCTTTTAGAAACATATTTTTGGATTCTCCTTTAAATATCATGATTGATCTGGCCAGAAGATGTCAAACGATTCCGGCACTTTTCTCTATTTTAATAACAAGTAGACCAATCCGATGTCTTTTGATAAATTCACCACCACTTAAGTATTTCTTTCTACTTGCTGATTAAAATAATTACAAATATTGTAGAAATTATTGTTTTCCACCGATCCGCGAAATAGCCCTGAAAACTTCGGGCATTACCAGATGGTCCTCAGTATTTTGATTGACTGTCCGATTAATATTTCTATTGATCGAGAATATTCAATCATATTATGATAAAATTCACATTCACATTGCCTCCACTTGGCTGAGAACAGTCATGACAGGTGTACCATTACTTTACTGTTGTCCATATATAGCTGAGTATAAATCTGATATCTTAACACAATAAAATATATTCGACTAACAGTTCAAAATTGTATAGGGTCATGGTTTGACGCTAGGTTCATCATGTTATCGTGACTATATATATTAATCCCTTCCTGTTTGCCAGTCGGAATGCTTATCTGGAACCAGATTTGGAGGGTTGTAGTGTCCACGAGTGACCATAGACGTTACTATAGATATAGCTAGACGTAATGGACGCTTCTAGTGTAATTGATACTCGACGTCACATGACTAGAAAATTCCTCCCATTGGTCATACATGACGTGTGGTCAGTTTTTACCTGTGGCTAAGATAAGGGGTCGTATAAAAGGCCAGCCACGCGGCTTGGACGTTGTCCACTCACGCTAGTCGTTGTAGTATAAAGGCCAGTTTCTCATCCAGCGTTCCACGCTACCAACTGTAATCATGCCACGCCGCAGAATGAACGAAGCCGAAATCAGGCAGAAGCTGAGGGAAGCTTTTGACACCGTTGATGTCGATGGGGATGGCATCATCACTCCCGCCGACCTCCTGGACGTCTGTGTAGCTGCAGGTCTCCAGCCAACCGCTGGTGACGTTGAGGTATTTATTTTGTACATTACTTTGTGTATTAAGGTCAAAATCACAAAATAGCACTAAATACACATTTTAATTATTTACATAATTATTTCCATTGCATTACGTTTCATTGCGTTTTAAAGAAGATTATAGACATTGTTTGCGCTTTTGAAGGATTGTCTTTTGTTCAAATACATTCAATATGCAGGGTACATGTGGAAATGTGTCAGAGGTTAAGATACATATTTTTTATGTTATAAATGCTAGCGCATATTAGCTTTGACGTAAGACTGAGCGAAATCTGGGTTGTTCTCCTATGTTGGACGCATGGGGAACATACTAAAAAGGATATTATTTTACTAATAATAAGAGAATACGTGCATTTAAATTAAATAGTATATATAGGAGCGTTTAATTCCCGCTATATCACATTTCTCCCTTTAAATCTCAATTTGGGATTCTTTTTAAAGGCATGAATCAAAATGCATATTAGAGTCGTTAAAGCTTGATATATAGTAGGCCCCAATCAAAATTTACTTTTAAACTTGTAACAGTAATGATTTCCAGGCCGGGTTCTTAAATTTCCCGATTTCGATCATGGGTCAATTTATTTTGCCTATATCTTACGTTTTTCCCTTCCTGGAAGGTTTTAAGACCGTATTTACATGAAACGTATCACGAATGTGAAATTGTCAATAAAATTTGTTAAAAAAAATAATTTAAACGTAAGTCTGCAAGTAGCTCGTGCTTGTTCGACAGAAACTACAACTGAATAGTTAAAAAAACTATCGGATAATCGATAAATTCTCGGAAATATCATCAATATTTACAATTGTTAGAGGTGTTGAATATTCCCCTGTGATTTGAGGCATCAAAGCTATTTTCCGGTTCGTCATTCTAACAAAAATACATTGATGGTCGTAAGATGCCTTGATTAGAGGTCGTTGTTAGAGTTGATTATTCGTTGTTAGAGTTTATTCTACCATCCCACTGTTGCACATGTTTATATATGGAAGGTAGAACCAACGCAACATGGATTAATCGGTCTTGCAGCAGGGACATAGGGCGTCCTATTCAACTCTTGTCTGCGCTCATTTGATTAACGCTTTTTACGCCACATGTAGGCCTATGTGGTTTGACCAAATAAGGAATGTACACGTCACACAGATATGCAACCCTATTCACGTGTGACCATACCATATACATATGGCAATGTAGGATCATGGCTCATGGTTTCAAGAACATGCTGATAAGTCAGCCTCATATCTAATTACGTAGGGATCACCATTATCTATGGAATGATCCACGCATAAGATGCTAATTTTTCTGTCCAATTATAGGCTTTATGTATGAGGGTCTGATATATTCATGAATTATCTACGGTGGTTATCGTTATTTTAAGCGAGAATAGTCAATCTTTAAGTCTCCCCAAGTAATACAATTTGTAATCTGTCGCAATGGAAGATAAAAGTTCGGCTAGACCAAGATTCACAATCACAATCTTGTTCCTATATTTATGAGCATTGCCAATGATTTCCCTGGTTGGGAACGAGGTAATTCGTATTTATATATGAAACGGGGCATTTAAGATATAGAGACAAAAATAAATACCTATCATTAATTATCAAATATCTAGGGATTAAACAAAGGCAAAAACCTTCTTTAGTGATAGTTAGGGTAAAACTATGCTAATAATTCATTTATGTCCTTACTATATTTCTACATAATGAACAAACTGCTGAAGACAAAATGATAAAGTGCCATGGAATAATAAGGATAAAGTATTAGCCATGTACCAGATTGACGCCTCCAGAACCTGAAGAAAATCCCTGGCATATGTCCAGCTCATTTACAGACATGTGGCATCGTTTTGGCGGGAAGGCCTGTCTGGACATTATGCAACAATTGCTATCACCGATAAGAGCCCCATGATCTGCGGTCCCCAAATCTCTCATTCCTCGTATATATGTTGGTATCTATAAATGCCATTGAAGTCAATGGTGTGGGCGTGCGAATGTGTCACTTTACAGTGCTAACTCTGAGTAGGACAGTGGCGTCATTTGGTCCTGTATACATGACTTGGAAATAGCACCAGTGCTAATCCCTTAGCTTTAATACATGTATGGTGAAACAACTAAATTAGTTAATCATTAAAGTTCTCATTTAGATTTTATATTTATTGCGAAATAAAGTCATTTAAAAATATCCTTTTTACAAATGCTATAACATATTTAGAACACTTTTTAATGACTGAGAGAAAAGGACAATTTGTTAAGAATAAACACTGTATCATATGCCCACAAATATTATGCCACGTGAGGGTATTAGTTGTTTGACAATTGCATAGATATATCGATATAAAAATTCTAGTATAATCCGGATAGTAGAATATAAATTTAACTTTGTGGCTTTTCATCTACCCGGTATATCTATATTCGCTACCATTTTTTTAAATAAAGATTATATAGGCCTACCCATGATAATAATAGATATGAATTAATGGTATACATAATGCGTTATGTTTGAAAATTAAAGTTAATATTGAAAATGTTCCCTTCTTATTTCAGGCGCTTGTCGCAGTTTGTGATGCTGATGGCACTGGAAAGATCGGCTTCGAAGAATTCGCCCTCGCTGTTATTGAGGCTTACGTCAAGCTAAAGATGTAAGCATAATCCTTTTAGATTCCACTTACGCTACACACTTATTTAGATGCAAATTCTCTCAAATAGATGGAGATTCCAACAGTATATGAGTCAGTACATAAGCCCAATTAAGTGAAACAAGTAAAATATAAAAACCAAATACCATCAGTTTGGATATGCCTGTTCGATGAATTAGATTAATCTGTAGCTATAAGATATAACATTTTATGTCTGAAACTTTCTTTCTTTGTTATTTATTTGATTTGAATACCAAATAGGTAAAATCAGTGGGTGGGGGGTGGGGGGTGAAAATATTCGTAGGTTCAAAATGTATCTCAAGTAGGCCTACTTGCATGGTGAGCTCTGACAGAATCTTACGACTGAGCACAATGCACAAAAGCGCTTGCGTACTTTCATGCAGTGTCGCGTAACTCCATGCCCTAGCTTGTTTGTATCCTGGTGTGTGTGTGTCTGGGGGGCTGGGGGGGGGGGCTGAGGGGTGGGGGGAGCCTCAGAAGTTGGTTCTAGTTCATTTTTGTGTCATTTCCATGCATATTCATGATGGCTTAGGCTAGAGAATATGTACATATTTGGTGTTATATATTATGTTGTGTTGGCCTATGTACATGTCTTTCCTTTTCTCTACAGCTTGAGGAAACTTAGGATCGCTTTCATGGACATGGATACCGATGGAAGTGGTTTCATCACCAAGGAGAACCTCCAGGAACTCGTCGCCGCCCAAGGTGAAGACCTCTCCGAACTGGATGCCGCCACCCTCATCGCCACGTGCGACAAGACCGGCGACGGCAACGTCTCCTTCGCCGAATTCGTTGACGCTGCAGCCGCCTACTTGGAAGAGAAACTTAAGGAGGCTGCGTAAATCGGTCCATTCCCCTATTGTCCCATCGTCCTCATCAATTAACATCATGTAGTCTCTACAACAATTGATTACAAAAACATCACATATTTCCCGGTTTTGTTACGAATCTTCATTATATATTAATAAAGAAAAATATCCAAACTGGAGTTGGAACCGTGGTGTTTCTCGTTCGTTTATTCTTTTCAATGGCCAAGTCTGAAGGGCCAAGTTTCAATTAAGGGTGCTATAAATTCGTCTATTTTCTGCGGATTTCTGCAAGAAAAAGTATTTAGATCTAACTGATACAGCTGGACATGTTGATTTACGAATAGAGCTGATGGTATTGTTCAGCACTCCTATATGCCTATATAACATAACAATCATCATTATACATCAAAGGTAAACGCCAGCATTCTATACATCAAAAAAGAAGGAATCATAGATTATTCTTTTAACTTGGAATTCAGAAGAAGATGGTTGGGGGAACTCAAAAAGCCAATAAAAAACAGATGACATTGAAATAGTTTTATTTTACCATTGAAATGTAGGCTACTATACCATTCACTATAGGAGTCAATGAGAAAAAGGTTGCCCCCCCCCCCCACCCCCCCATTTTTCAGAATTTCAGATGATTGAATCATGCCATTTCCTTTAAAAACTGCATGTATACATAGCTGACATATTATTTTACACTCCCAATTTTTTTTTAAAAAAAAGCAGGGGGTCATTGATCTAAAACAAAAGTTATTCAGCTGAATTTATATCATGATGTGTTAAAAAAACGGGTAGGCTACATGTGTCATCTTCATAGCTGAATAATATTTTTCATAAGTTTTTTGATTTGTGAGGACAAAACAGTATGTCAGCCATGTTTGGAGGAATTTACTAGAATAAATGGCTTAGCCTAAATCATCCTGAGCTCAGAATGGGGATTTAATTGGCATTCGATTGCAAGTTCATTCAGTATGTTCTCATTAAATTTGCCCGAGCCAAATTATTGACAACAATGATCAGGTTTTAAATCATCCTTTGTATAGCCTATAGACCTAATATATTCTAAGCCTATCATTTTAATAAACCTTTGCCCTTTGCAACATTAAAATATCTCGGAAAGAAAATCATCGGAACATGGGGATATAAGACTACCATGTTGATTTTTAGATTGATTTAATCTAGGTACCCAGATAATAGAAGCTGTACTAGTTGCCATTGAAAAAATACTAGAAGATTAATGTCGATGATGTATGTATTCTGGTGATCCATATCACTACAAAAAATTCCCACAACTATCTAAGATTTGGTCAAAGTTGTGAAGGGGCTAGTGGCAGCACTGGTGATATTTATATTGAAGTGGATACTTGGGCAAAGCCGCCTGCAAATCAATTACTTCAAAAAGCCCCAAAATAAAAAGCTCAAGATTGAGGTTCAAATATCGTTCAACATATGGGAATATATATCTTTAATAAACAAAATAATTATGAAATAGGCCTACTCAGATATACTTAGATGGAATGCAACAATAACTGATCTACGAGTTGGGATCACATGCACGAGTAGTTGAAATGGTTGTATCATCACGAGTGGCGTAGCCACGAGTGATGATACAACCGTTTCAACAACGAGTGCATGTGATCCCAACCAGTAGATCAGTTTGAGTTTGCATTCCATATTTATATCACAACTAATGTTAAAAAAGGATTTATTTACCTCGCATGGCTTTCCGACGAAACTTGTTTATCTTATGCATCCCAAACACTTTGAAAGACTCAATCTCATTGGATAATACAGCGCGCACCGAACCAATCAGAGCGAAGATAACAAGCGCCTTTGTTACTCAGCGGAACACACATGTACTTTTCCAAAACATTATGCATAGTTCGGATCAGTGAGTTGTGAGGTTGATAACAAGCCAAGTTGTGATATAAATAGTAGGCCCTATTTACAAAACTAAGTTTATGATATGCCTACGAGCACTATTTGAGATAGCAAATCCATAGCAAATCTGTGAGTAGTATTATAGCAAGAACAGCATAGTATCGCGTATTCTTGCTTTTATTCCATGATTCTTAACTTAAAACAACTTTATTTGCATTAATTTCATCAAACTGTGTTGTCCGCATAGCTCACCGATAGTCTCAAACGGTTGTGACGTCACTGTACAATACACAGAGTTTATATTGTCCACCTTGTGAGCAGCAAGTATATCGATTATATTGTACGCTCATGGCCAAATCATGGAATAAAGGCATATATGTCATTTTAGATTTGAAACGTAGGCCCTAACAAAATAATATTTTGTTACGTTTCAAATCTAAAATGCCATATAGGCCTATACTACTCACAGATTATTTTCTGCCCATGGATAGGCCTATGCGCCGAATATGAGTGAGCCGCAATTGCAGCGTCAGCGGTTTAGTAATGTTGTGGCAACATGACCGTCTCCGCCGCTCATGAAACGTCCACGGCACACGGCCCATAAGATAATTTAGCAGAATTGACTAAAATTAATGCTCCCTGGCTCTTGAGCCTTAAAGGTATAGGGGTGTGTCCGTGTTTTTCAAGCGACTCTACCAAAAAAACTAACGGGGGTAACATGTCTTTTTTTTCATAGTAGGCCTAAAGAACAATCCTTGAAAGTTTTAGGCCAAGTGGACTGGTTGTTTTTCCCCATTGAACTGTCCTGTAGCCTACAGGGTTCACGAAACATGGTCGCCCGCTCGCCCCAGGCGACCAGAATTTGGTAAGGACTAGTAGATCCTACCTGGCCACTCATCCTGTGGGCGAGTGGAAATTTTGGGAGAATTTAGACCCTTTTTATCTACTCTAAAGGCCTGCCGAAATATTCTCATTTCAGCTGAAATAAATATTATCTTCATGCATTATTCATTTCACTTATCTTTTAATTTTTGAAGAGGTAAAGGAAACATGTTTGTGTATGATATTTAACATGAATAAATAGTTTTCTATTCTTTGGTTTCTATCAATTATGAGGTATTTTAAATGTTATTCGATACATTAGTGCCCCCCCCCCTGTCCCTGCCTCTACCTTGCAGCAAAAGATGCTGAAAAATGCCAAATATATTGTAAGGACTACGAGATTTCTATAAGGACTAGTGGTTTTATACTCTACTAGTCCTGTGGGCGAGTGTATGATGACCATGTTTCGTGAACCCTGGCCTATACCTTTAAATCAACAAATCGACATGGCCTAGCCTGTTCTTATGATCGACAAATCAACACCTAGGCCTATATTATAGCAAGAACAGCATAGTATCACGTATGAGGGGGGCTATATTCTCTGAGTATGGCCAAGTTGTTTTTCGGCCATACGAAAAACAACGAGGCCTAGCCTGTTCTTATGATCAACAAATCAACACCTAGGCCTATATTATAGCAAGAACAGCATAGGCCTAGTATCGCATATTAGGGGGGCTATATTCTCCGAGTATGGCCGTAAACAACGAGGCCGTAGGCAGAGTTGTTTTTCGGCCATACGAGGAGAATATAGGCCACCGCAGACGCGATACTGTGCTATTCTTGCTTTTATTCTATGATTCTTAACTTAAAACAACTTTATTTGCATTAATTTCATCAAACTGTGTTGTCCCCCAAGTCTCGAATGGTCGTGACGTCACTGTCCAATAGGCCTACAGGGAATTTATATTGTCCACCTTGTGAGCGGCAAGTAGGCCTATGTCGATTATATTGTACGCTCACGGCCAAATCATGGAATAAAGGCCTTTAGTAGGCATAGCTAGCCTATTGCCCGGCCTAGGCCTAGATCTTGCCCGTGCCTATTCTAGAATGAATGGCTCAATTAGAATTAAAAGTCCACAATCAGTGCCGTAGATTGCTATTTTTGTTTATTTTGACCTTATCTCGTTGTAAGAATTTTGTTTAAGTCGTACCAAATCATAACGGGAGAAATGCAATGCCCCGCAATGCCTTGATGAAAAGTCGCCAAGTGGCAATGCCATGCATAAAAAACCTCAGCTCAGCAATTCGACCCAAGCTCATTGGCCCAACACTATTGCGGAAATCTGCAAATAATTTCCAAAAATCCCTACGTTCCCATATGTACACACACTTCAAACCTGTCCCAGTCTCAAGCTTATTGATTTTAAGAGACATTTCACCGAAAAATTTAAGGTCTTACTAGTATAATTACTGCATAACAGACCTCTCGCGTTCACACTACATTTGGAAGTACACTTGAAAGCCTTGACCATGCTTGTAGGCTCGGTATGACTCGGCATTCATGAACGTTAAGGTAAACTCGGAGAATGGTTTCTCACCCTCCCACCAGGTAGTGCCACTGTATGATGTGCAAAACATGGGCAATGACGCCGATGTTTTCCACATAGATATCAGTGGTCGAAATAAGGAAAAAAATAGGTTGCCCCTCCGGGCAAGTTCCATGACAAATCAGCTTGCCCGCCAGAATTTCAGGTTGCCCACCAACACAATGAATAAAGTATAAAATAGTAAATTATAAGTATTATATCTATATAGCGTCATTAATACTAACTCTATAGTCCTCAAAATTACTGACTAATTAGCCCAATTTATATTGCATTTTTACTAACAAAATAAAGTCGTAAAATACACTTGCAAGCCCAAATGTAGTTATTTTACATTGTACCATCTACCACCCCTGAGGAAGAGAGCAAAGCTCTCGAAACGTTGGGTAATTAATAAAAGGAACATTCAAACACTCAAATTTGTCATCTCTCTGAAGACTACAAAACGTTCACGTGGCCCTCTATCTTCACCAGTTAGTAGTGAAAACTCCCCATTCTTATTTTACATGGATTTGATGATTATAAAGAGTACAAAGAAATTAAAATGATAGACCTCTGATCAAGGTTCTTGGAAGCAATATTTAACAGCATAGAGAGTGCAAAATTTGATTGTGTTCAGGGGCCCCTGGGAAATATTTTAGTATTATGAGTGCTATTTTAGTGAATTCTACTGATTTTAGAGGGATGCACATAGAAAATTTCTGACTTTTAAGGTCCTTAAAACCCCAAAATCATAATTAACACGAGGAACCCTGTATATAACTGTATATGGCATTGACTTACACACATTTGTTGGATCGTGCAGGTAGATTACAAGATGAAACCATGAATTTCGGCCAAAATAATATACAAAATAGTCATCATTCCATAGTGTTATACCACCAGGTGGAGAGACAGACCTGGCCAAAGTTTTAAAAGGCATAATATCAAAGTGTTGGTGGGCTTCCGTTGGCAACTTGTTCCAAGAGTATTTCTCAGATTCCCATTTGTATGTATGTATTTATAAAGTAACTATAAAACACATTAAAAACGATTGTAATAACCCCTTATTTCGTCTCTAAGAAGTCATGAAAAATCCTGTAAATTAGTCATTAAATGCACCTGAATCTTGCACCTGAATGTTAGCTTGCCCAGGCGGGCAAACTCATGGCCAAAGCAACTTGCCCGCCACGATTTTTACTTGCCAAATGGCCCGGGCAAGCTGTTATTTCGAACGCTGGATATAACATAAAATAAAACGATTTTGGAGGTTGGGGGGCGGGATGGTGTGCAATGAGAATAGTGGGCGGGATGGTGGGCCTACAAAAACACTTCATTCTATGTTTAGTAAAGTAGATAGCCCAAGACTTCTCCTGTTGTGACGATATCCTGGTGCCACATATTCTCCTGGACTCTTCCGTGACAACCGCTTCTGAAAGAAGCTGCCCATCGGCAGGATCACTACCCATTACAACGTCACACCCGCCATTACGGGTCCTCACGCAAATAGAGAGAGATTGATACTTATCCCCCTGTTTGCCAACGAAATAAATGCTCATTCAGCTTTCTTACCTAGCTTACTCCTACCGTATATTAGTAAGCAACGATATTAGCTAGTGATTACTGGAACAATATTGTCTAGAAAAGAAGATATAAGCCCATTTACCACTTTCGATTGGTGTGTTATGATTTGAATCGATCGCGATTCCCGCATTTTAGTTCCGAGACAAGCCGTTGCGGCCGCAGCGGCGCCACTACTGCTGCCGGTACACATGCCTCACAGAGGTGAGGCATGTGTATTACTAAACAAAAGCATAGGAGGGGAGGCCGGGCGGGGGGGGGGGGGGGGGGGGGGATTCAGCTAAATATAAAAACAATAATAGGCATACAGATCTTGAGAAATATAACCAAACTACTAATATAAATACATATCTTTCAAGCGGTTACTTTCTGGAAAAGGCGCGACTGACCCGCCCTCTATGAGGGTGGAACCCCACATCAGAAATTCTTCCTGTCGCCCCCTGAATCAGCGTCCTCTCCCCATATACCCACAACCCGTCCTTCTGGCCTTATTTTTAGATTAGATTAATATTAATTAGTAGTAGTCAGCTGACCTTGACCTTGGACTACTACTAATTAATATTCATATTAGCCATGTGCCTTTATTGACTCATTTTTGGCGAATGCGCATGCTCAGAACGGAACCGTGCATTCGTGGCAAGGAGCGGAACCTTACGATTTAGCGCCGGCTGACAGAATGTGGCTTCAGTGACGTGATTGGCTGTTGTAACTAGAGCCGGCAGGGATATGTGCTGTCAAATGTTACTTAATAGAAATAGATACTAAAATTAACCCTAAACCTAACCTTAAATTGGTGGTCCTAAGTCAGTAAAGCGGGTAGTGGACTGTCCGGAATAAAATAGACTAATTAAACTAATTACATGACTAGTAAAAACAAGTAAGCCCCGCCCACCGGATCTGCCAAGCCCCGCCCACTTCGGCTAGCCGGCGCTAAATTGTAAGGTTCCGCCTAAAGCGCATTCGTGTATTGTAGGTATAGTAGGGGTAGAGACAGGGTGGGTGGGTGGGACGATCTTTTATTTTTAAATATAAAAACAATCTAAAAGCGTTCAGATCTGGTGAAATACAACCAATTTACTTCCCACAAATAAATGTCTTGCTGCGGTAATTTTCTGGATTGTTCGTTTCGTGGAGGCCAACCCACCGGGGTGAAATTGGCCATGGGTCAATTTCCCCTCATTGAGCCAGGAACAGTTGGTGCGGGACTACCCCAACCCCGGTGACCGGAAGTATGCTCCTCCCCGGAAGTGACTGACCAATCCTCCTGGGCCTCTGCCACTTCAACTCAGTCCATCAGCCACGACGGACCTGTATTACAACTTTTAAAAGTTTACACTCTAAGCTTACCCCCATGGCGGGAGGAGGAAGGACCAGGGACCAACAAAGAGTCGATTACGAGCAACTCGCAGGCATGAAAGACCAGAACCCAGAAAACGACAAAAAGCCAAAAAAGAAGGACAAAAAGGACAAGGAGAAGGATGACCACGAGGAGGATGACCACTCTCTCCCTCCCGAGGATGACCACGAGGAGTATACGCTCAAACCTCCTAAGATTCCTAAGACTCCAAAGACTCAAAACAAACACTCAGTTGTTGATAAGCTATGTGACACCCTCCTCAAAGTCACTCGCACCCAGGCCAGGACTCAACACGATTCCGACCGTTACAGGCGTCGGTCCTCCTCCTCCCCACAGCGTGGCCCCAAGCGGCATCACCAGTCCGGCTCCCGCTACAAGAGACGCCGACTGGACTCGACTACAAGCTCCTCCTCTCTCTCGTCTAGCTCCTCAGCGAACAGTTATGACTCCACACCTACACGAAGGAGAAAGAGGAGGAAGAAGAAAGTAGCCACTAAGAGAATACAACGTTCTCTGAGCACCAGACACCCTTACAGGGACAGAGGTGGATCCTCAACATCTGACTCCGACGGGTCAGAGGACTTACCCACATCACGACATCTCACACGTGTCCACAAACATCGCAAGATAGCGGCCAAGGCCCTAGTGAAACAGTACGGCAGCAAAGGGGACCCAAAAGGTAAATCACAAATTTTCCTCACACCTGAGACCTCCCTCCCCCCCGATATGGCATCTAGGGTAAAGGCAGAGAAAAGAGAATTGACAATACCTGAGTACTTCTGTGGTCTGTCATACATGGGCACAGGCATGGCCGAACGAGGCTCCCGTCTCCACTGCTTCCTCCAACACATGGCCGATCTGGGCGAGGATGCGGCCGTCCAGCAGTGGGCTGGCCCCCTACTGTGGTCACAGACCATGGTTGACCACGTCGTCGACAAAAGCATCAGATGGAAAGATTTTCAATTCATCCAACAGCAGCGAGCCCGCCTCAGCTGGAACTTCCGCCCCTCCTCAATAGCGAGTAAGAAGAAATCGACTGCAATACTGTGTCCATGTCCAATGTATAATGCTGAGGAATGTGTATCATCGGAGAACCACTGTGCAGGCCCTGTCTCGCTGCTTCACTGCTGTGCCTGGTGTTATTATCACCAGAAGCAGAAGCAGTATTTCCATTCTGCAAAGAACTGTAATAACAGGAAGAGGTTTAGTGACAAGGAGAGGGAAGCCACCGGCTCTAATAATAACAACAACAGAGGCCGGCGTGACTGGAGTACGAAGCCACGTGAAACTAACACCTCCACTACTGACAGAACTTCAAAAAACGTCTAGATAGCTCCGGTGGGTTGTATAGGAGCATCACACCACCTCCACCGAACTACAACCTGCCTCCTTGCTCAAATTCCGTGCATGAAACGAAACAAAACTCACCACCGCCATACGCCAGCCATGATCCCGGAAGTCAATCTCAACATGGCCGGTCCCCGGATGTAAACAACCAAGATGGCGGCTCCACTTCCGCCCAGCTCCAAAACAACAACTCTGCACGAAGAAAACTCAATATTACATCAAATCTGAGCACCATACAGCCTCCACCGGAGCCAAATACCAAACTTAATGACTCATATATCAAACATATGCCCGTGGAACGGTGTATGCCGCACGAGCACACAGTGAGACACAGAACACTAACCGAGACCAGTCACCGCAGCCACATACGTGCTCCGGTAGTGAACCCGGCCTTGTCAACTAACGTGAAGCAACATACTGGAGTACATACAAAAGACCGTGCTGAAAAACCTCCGATGACAATAGTGGAGAATCACAACATGAAAAATGTAAGTAACAATAAAAACTCTCGGCCCACGGCCCCGAACAAAGCAATAGACATTGTGACTTCACCATGTACAGGCAGTAAACAGACACTGGCTCACGAAACTAGTGCATGGAGAGTACCTAACCCGAGCTTGTCCGTGGAACGGTGTACGCCGCACGAACAGAGCTTGAAAGACAGGCCAACTCCCAATAATACTGACAAACAATCGACACCTCCCACAAGCGAAACCTGCCTGCCTGATGAGGCCCACGACCCCCTCAGTGTCATGCAGGCAATGCAATATGTAAACCAACAACTAGACCCTGCTATACCACCGCCTAACGTCAACTTCGACTCATACAAGTCCTGGCCCTTCCCCGCCCTGTCCCTGCCCCGTGACATGGCCGAGATATACGAGGCAACAAGGGCCGCGGGCCTCCCAAACTGGAAGGGAGCAAGGGCCCCACTACCATCAACCCTAAACATTAAAGCCTGGAAGAACTGCTCCACAGGCCATGCTGATGACCAACTTATACTGGACGGCCTCCTCTACGGGTTTCCCCTACAGTATACAGGTGGCCCATTACCAACTACACAAAACAACAACAACCACCCATCAGCAGTAGCATTTCCAGGCCACATTCAATCATACATTAACACCGAGTGTGCACTGGCAGCAATGGCTGGCCCCTTCTCTGCACCACCCTTCGTTCCATGGTGTCACTCCAGTCCAATGATGACACGCCCAAAGTCAGACCCGGGAAAAAGACGCATCATCGTCGACTTGTCTTTTCCCGAAGGGGGAGTGAACAGATGGGTCGCCAAAAATACATACAACGGTGTGCCAGCGGCACACAACCTTCCAACAGTGGCCATGGCAGGTCAAATCATCAACAGTATAGGAAGGAAAGAGGTTCACATGTGTGTATTGGATCTCTCCAGGGCATACCGCCACTTCCAAGTGTGCCCCATGGACTGGCCACTAATGACCATCAAGCATGAGGGAAAAATATATCTCGACCGTGCTCTCCCCTTTGGGGCCAGGATGTCATCGTTTGTTATGCAGATGGTCGCCTCCTTCATTGTCAGAGCCCTGGCCTCGAAGGGGATCATCTCCCTCATGTACCTAGATGATATAATTGTTCTTTCTCATGATTCTACCACCACAGAGAAAAACTTCATTGCCACCAAGTCTCTCTTGACTGACTTGGGGCTTAAAATAGCCCACGAGAAGACGCAACCACCATCTACCAAGGTCCAATGGCTGGGTATAGTCATCAATACCCGAAGAAACACCTTCTCCATTCCACCCACCAAGCTAGCAGAGATAAAAGAATGCTTGGCGAACACTGCCAGCAGGAGGGTGATCTCTACAAAAGCGATGCAGAGTATTATTGGCAAAATAGCCCATCTGGCTAGGGCGGTGCGCCCGGCCACCCTCTTCATGCAGAGGATGCTCCACTCTCTTAGGCAAGCCAAGGGAGGCCCTATCTTTGTCTCCTCAATGATCAAAGCAGACCTCAGATGGTTTGAAAAGTTCATGGCTGCCTACAATGGAGTCTCCATAATTCCGCAAGACATCATCTCAAAGACTATCTGGGTGGACGCCTGCCTGACCGGGGCTGGTGGGACCGATGGGTCCAGGTATTACTCATATGTATTTACCCCAGCCCAGGTCGAAGGTCGTGGCATCAACCAGCTAGAGGCTCTCAACTGTGTCGCAGCAGTGAGAATCCTCACAGGGGAGCCCGACCATGCTAAATCTGTTCGCGTCTGCTGTGATAATCAGGCTGCCGTGGAGGCCTTCAGGGGCGGGAGACCCAAGGACCCTACGCTCGCGGCCTGTGCTCGGGCCCTCTGGTTCCACTCGGCCCGCCACCAAATTGCCCTTGAATATGTCCACGTCCCTGGTCGCCTCATGGACCTCCCAGATGCATTGTCCCGCTTAGATAAATCAGACTCATTTAAGCAAAAAGCAACAGAAATTATCAATGAACTCGAACTCTCTAATGTAGCGTGCCCCCATGACTCTTACACTGTCTCTGATTTCTTTTAGGCAGAAAACAACGCTCTCTCGATAGGAAGGCCGAGGCCAGGCAGCGTCAGTCTCACAGACCGGGGACCAACGCCAACAGGGACTCGGCTGTGAGGCTATACATCTCCTTCTGCCTCGCCCTCGACATAAACTACGAGATGCCGACGGCCCCACAGGTGTGCTGGTACATAGAATACCTGGCAGCCCAGCAACTGGCCCCAGCCACCATCACGAATAACATCTCTGGGGTCAGGACCTTCTTCAGGATGTCTGGGTTCGACCACGCCCCTTTACACCAGTACCAGGTCGACATGGCTCTGAGAGGGGTGCGGCTTGCCATCAGACACGTCCCCTCCCCTAAGGCCATGGTAAGCCAGAAGATGCTTAGGCAGTGTGTTCAATGTGCTCCCCGATTCCCCAACTATCGCCCAGTCACTGCCGCCATCATTGTGATGTACATGGGCTTCTTAAGGCAGTCAAACCTATTTCCATCAACCGTTAAATCGTTTGACCCATCTCGCCAGCTGACCCTAGGCGACATCGACCTCTAAGCGGGTCAAGTGATAATTCGCCTCAAGTGGTCGAAGACGATGCAGTCCTCCCGCACGGCGGTAGAGATTAAACTTCCTGCAAAGCCCGGGGACCCCATCTGCCCTCACAGGGCCCTCTCTCGACTCCTCAGGGCCTCCAAGGGCCTGCCCCCTTCTGCGCCCCTGTTCAGATACGACGATGACAACCCCATCACGATCCCCTACATGAGGAAACTGTGGGCCCGCATCGTCCAGGCCACTGGGCACCAGGCCTCACAATACTCCATGCATAGCCTGAGGAGGGGGGGAGCCTCCTATGCATACCACGACGCAGGAGCCAACATCACCGACATAATGGCCCACGGGACATGGTCGTCCGACGCGGTCCGATCATACATAAGGCCCCTCAAGACCACCAACACATCTGTGCACCGTGCCCTACACGCACTGTGATTCTCGCCTTGGGGTGGTGTTGGTGCCCTCTCGGTGCCCTGCAGAGGTCTTCCTGAAAATATCATCCCTCTCTCAGGACTCTATGCTACTCACAGAATATCAATATCCACTGCATACATATCTTCATCATTTATATATATCCCCACTATGCTACTGAATAAATCTAATTTAAACAAATTGTGACGTTTGTGTTTAATGGGGGTGAAATTGGCCATGGGTCAATTTCCCCTCATTGAGCCAGGAACAGTTGGTGCGGGACTACCCCAACCCCGGTGACCGGAAGTATGCTCCTCCCCGGAAGTGACTGACCAATCCTCCTGGGCCTCTGCCACTTCAACTCAGTCCATCAGCCACGACGGACCTGTATTACAACTTTTAAAACCCACCCACCTCCCTCGAACAATAATAACAAATAACAAGACAATATAACTCCAATGGGGTGGTGTTGGTGCCCTCTCGGTGCCCTGCAGAGGTCTTCCTGAAAATATCATCCCTCTCTCAGGACTCTATGCTACTCACAGAATATCAATATCCACTGCATACATATCTTCATCATTTATATATATCCCCACTATGCTACTGAATAAATCTAATTTAAACAAATTGTGACGTTTGTGTTTAATGACCCCAAATGCCATCGACATTTGGCCCACGTGTGCAACCCGCAGCGGCAATCTACCTTCGGTCCTTTAGTTCTATCATCAACCACCTCATGCCGCCACAGTCTGGTTATTCACCCAGCTTTCATTATCGCTCGTTACTGCAAACTGTTTTAGGTTCAATGGTCGGTGTATTTTCTCTGTTTTGGCCTTTGACATGCCAAATTCAGTAACATAGGTGTAGAAACTAAACAGAGACTCAACTTAGGACGTAAGCCGTTGGTGAATCAATGCTTCAAAATGCCGAAGAACGACGACTTCATAGTTGAAATTATGATCGCTGGCGTGGTGGTGCCCGAGTACGAGAGAGATGGCCAGTTTTATGTCGAATGTAACCTTAACACACCATTTACGTACAAAGAAAAGTCCGCCGAAGTGATCAATGGAGAACGGGAAGAACAGGTAAACATTTTCTCTATGTACCTCAGTGAATATTTGATCTAAATTTATTATTAAAAACAAATTCTATGGGGCTACACGAGTTTGGTCACGATCGAGTAAAGGATGGCGGCCTATCCTATAGATGCGCTCCTTCCCTTGCCATCATGGCCATATTTATGAATATTGCGACATGCAGAGATAGAGCCATATATAGGATTCACACTTTCATAATTGAATATTTACCTATAAGTATATTGGACTTCCCTGGTTGAAGTCAATATCACACAACGTGTAGCCTAATATTAATATGCTTCTGTCATTGCCAATGCCCGGCAATGGCAATGGCAATGGCAATGGCAATTATTAATTAATAATAATGCGGTATAACAATACAGTTATTATTATACACATGTTCATGTACCGTATCCTAGACCTAAATGAACAAAACATGACCATCCATAGGCCTATTTGAAAGCATTAGCCTAATTGTTTTCGGTCGTTTGGATTTTTCTAGCCTGTTTTTTTTTTTATAATTTCCTTCACCGACTATGACTGTGTTACACCAATTAACGGTACCGTAGCTAACGCCGTAACGGTCGATCCACCCAGAATATATACCGGTATATATAAAGATTTTTATTCAAGTTGATCAGTACAGTTACATGAAATGGACAGGAGCCTCTGCGAACAGATCTTCCAGGTCCGCCCATCGGATATACCTACTCCAATCTCCAGAATAACAAAATAAAATAACAAGCACCACTTCTGGATACATTAGTCTTCAAGTTAAAGCTAATAGTACCGGTAATACAGCACCAATTTACAATGAAAACTCACTACAGAGTCTTTTAATATGATATGTGATTATAATGAGTAATAATTATCGTGTGTAAAACATTAACCCAATAGACCTTGTTATAATGATAATTGGTTGGTAAAACCTGTTTACTATGTATTATCAAGAGCAATAATTGTCTATGACAATACATTACTTCCAGCAAACATTAATGAAAATAATACTTGGTCGATAAACTTGTTCACTGACCATACAATGAATCAGTGTTACATCAGTCATTAATATCATGAATTAAAAGAACATGTAGCCTACGGTAGGCCTACGCATTATCTTGGATTTTAAAATTAAAACAACACGTGTGTATGCCTACGTTGGATTTAATCTGGGAGATATGATATGCCCCGCGATTTCATCGTACCGCATTTAAAGGTCGTGTGTATATTTAATTTCTATATAAAACAAAGGTATTTCAATGAAATTATTTTTTCTATGAATTCCCTTTCCAGGAATATCCTGTCACCCCTTACCAAATCAAACTGACGGCGTTGTCTGGAAAGCAATTTCCTAATTACTATCGCTTGAAGGTGGACGGGATCAAAGTGAAAGGTCTTTCGCTTAACAGTGGGGAATCAAGGTCGGTACCGGTATTATATATTATAACATATTTACTATGACTTATCTTAGAGTAATATCACCTTGATATTACTCTAAGGACTTATTAGCATGTCCCTGAAATATAAATAACCATCAGCATTAAATGAAAAACATGAAGATGGGACAAAGAGGAGTGGAAGATGAACCATCTTATTTAAACATTTATTCTGTTGTTTATTCACATTAGCATTAAAACAAGAATGCTCGTCGAAGATTATAAAGTCAAACCCATCTTTTAAAGTTTATTTTAGGTTTCTTGGTAGTTGGCCTATGTCACTCTGTTATGTCAAATATTGCTTTCATGTGTTTTCAACATTTTTTCAACAGGATTATCAAAGGCTTCAGAGATGGGACCTCAGTCCGGGAGCTCCTTTATTCGATGCCTCGTTTTGCACGTGATGCGGTAGGTTAGAATTTATATTTTGGTCTTGAATCTATTTGATAATCGTGGTTATAGAATGTTTTAGGGAATCGATCAATATCTTCCAAAACATTCTACATGTCTTATCATTTATAATCTGTCCTACTTAACAGATATTTCCCCCCATGCCTTGCTATTATATAATATAGTATTGAACATGCACTTTTATCATTGTAGGATGACCGCGTAAATGTTGAAAGACGTCGGTCCATCGGATGCATCGAAATTGAATGCTGGATGGCTACTCTACAGACCCGACGGACAGAGATGCGAGTTAACAACCTCGATTTTCAACAAGCCAACAAAAAAGACAGCAACAATGTAACAAATGGTAAGTCACAGCTTAATCATATCTCCACCAACTATGGTGATTTTAAGGTAATATATTTATTCATCCCAGTGGTTCATTTTAACAAAGTGTCATTTTTCCCCATTTACCCATTCCATATTCACTATTTCACAACCAACTAATACTGTTGAAGTACCTCATGGTTGCTCAGACATACTGTTTATAGTAATTAGTTTAAAGTCAGTCTGGGAAAATGAACATTGAAAATTCCATTATAGGGAAAAGATAAAAACAAAATATGGGGGTTAGCTATGTTGGATCGATTGTGCTGCGGTCCATACCAAGTCGATATTATCAATTGTATGTCCTTACCTGGGGAGGAAGTTAATTAATTTGAGGATGTGGATCTATATACGTGTATATGATATAAAAGTCGGGTAAGGATATTGCCCGTCTTCTTTTTGTTTTGTTTTGTTTATTTATAGTCGAACATGGCAGTAAACATTTGCCTCCTACCTATGTTACAATGTGTATACCCAACGAAATTCAGTGTGCAACATAACCCAGAGACCGACGCCCAGGTCTCCATTGAATTTTCGTCGGTCTCTGAAATTGATAATTGTCAGGGCCCGACGGTCTCCAATGAAATATCCAAGTGATAAAATGTTCATTAAACTGCTCTGGACCACGAGAACCCTATCTATGACCCAGACTTTATTTTTGGTCTCTGTAAAATCTGTTTGGTCTCCACTGTTACAATTTGGCAGAGACCGACGGTCTCTCATCTCCAATTTCACTATGTTGCACACTGAAATATAACTGGAGACCATCAGTGATTTGTGTATGTCTCGTCCCTATCACACCGTTTTTGTGGAACGGACAGTATTCTGCAGGGTTATATCATATATGTATCCACTATTGTTTTGTAGGGAATTACATGATGGCCACATCAAGGGTAGGAAAGGTAGTTTGTCAGCGTTCATTCGTCCGCAACGTCGACAGTTGGAAGTTGGTCTCACTTTTAAGTAACCTGACCATCCACTACAGAATGGCCGAGTCACTCCGAGATCTTGGCTTCACTCTCAGAGCACCGAAATTCCAGGCGTCCTCGGCCCTTAGCCGGCCTTCGACAAGGAGAAGAAGAGTAAAGGACGAACCTAGTGAAAGTCACGCAAGGAAGAAAGCTAAGCGGGCGCGGAATAAGCCCGAGAATCAAGAGGAGGCGGCAAAGACTTTGCCGCGTCAAATTAACCGCCTCGAGCTGAAAAAAAGAGGTGCTGAGCCTCAACCAAGCACCTCCGCTGCAGATACGGAACTTATCAATCTGGATGATGATGACATCGAACTTGTTGATGAGATACCTCCATCTGTCACTGGCAACAAGCCCGCCAAGTCAGCGACTGATATGGTAGATTTAACCGAGGATATTGCGGATATTGAGTTTGCTGACAGTGTTGGGACAACTAGTAACAATACTCAAGTGCGCGTGAAGGAAGAGGGACCCAAAGAAGACACTCACAATTCTAAGCATAGTGATCCAAAAGAATCTAATTCCAATGGCCAGGATGGTGAGAAAGAATCTAATTCTAAGAACCAAGGCGGTGAAAAAGAAGCTAATTCTAAGAACCAAGGCGGTGAAAAAGAATCTAATTCTAAGGACCAAGGCGGTGAAAAAGAATCTAATTCCAAGGACCAGAGTAGTGAAAAAGAATCTAATTCCAAGGACGAGGGTAGTGAAAAAGAATCTACCTCCAAGGACAAGGATGGTGAATCTAATGTGAAAAACACTAGTGATACAGAAGTGCAGGACAGTCAAAAAGAAGTGACCGATTCCTCTGAGCTTGTAAAAGTTGTCGAAACAGGGGAACGACAAAAGGTGAGTGAAACGGGGGATTGTACTACCCCTGGCAAAGAAACTGCGAACTTGGCTAAATCTTCTAACTCGGGCGACGCAGCCGTAGCCAGCGAGGCAACCGTAGACAGTACATCGAAGGATAACTTAACAAACAGTACCACGCCTTCTGGTTCAGGCGATCATAGCTCTTCTAACACAAATGTGAACAACGCTGAAGTTGTTGCTAAGCAGTGACTGAGCGGCTAACACAAAGGAGCACTTATGGTTATGCTTACATGCTTTTATTAATAATTATTTTGCCAAAGGTTTAAGAGTTTCCAGGATAAGATTTCTTTACCAGCGGATTATTAAGCATTCCCATTTTTCTGCTCCGATAGTAGGGTGATCTTTATGGTTTACTATTGTGAAGGGTTTACGACATCGTCACCTGCATTGTTTAGAAGGGCATGTCTTGATGGTATATATGCATAGGCTATAGTCCAGCATAGAGCATTAGTATCTGTGAATGTTACCAGTGTCTATGTGCTTTAAGTCAGTTCGATTGGTGGCACCATCTAGTGAGAAACTATAGCAATACTCATCTGAATCTTATCACTATCATCTCGTGACCTGTAGAGTCATCGTTTTTGAAAAATTTAAAAATTGCCTTGAAAGAATCGATCATTAAGATATTTTAATTGAGTTCTGCTTTCCTCTCCGGACTGTTTATTTCTGATTGGTATTCCCTGATTTTGAACGCATGCCCCGATGCATGCCAAGAAGTGTTTAGCTATATTTTTGTGTTGAGGTCGGTATTAGTTTACATTTGAGAACTATTCTCCCGGTAAAAAAGTGATGGACTTGTTAGAGTTATAGTATGAGACTCTTTTATCTAAGGTCTATATTAAAGATACTTGGAAAGAGGTTTCCTCATTGAATTTAATTATATAGATAATTATAAATATGTCATTTATTTAAAGAAAACCCTTCTATGATATATAATTCGGAGCTAGTAATTTATTCAAGATAACATCCCTTTTCAATGATTCATTTTCTGCCCCCACTCTACGTCTACGACCCTATATTTACTTTCATTTGATATCTATTATATAAATCAAACTACTTCCTTAATTATATAGATAATTATAAATATGTCATTTATTTAAAGAAAACCCTTCTATGATATATAATTCGGAGCTAGTAATTTATTCAAGATAACATCCCTTTTCAATGATTCATTTTCTGCCCCCACTCTATGTCTACGACCCTATATTTACTTTCATTTGATATCTATTATATAAATCAAACTACTTCCTTTAAACACCTTATTATAGCATCTGTAATGTTCCTCCATATCAGTATGTGTTCTCGGCAAAGAATTCTAATTCATATTTGGCTAGTATTTGAAAAGAAGGCAGGAAGGAAGACACACACTGTATATTGTTTTAATCGAGTGTTTATTACATGTCAATCATAACATGCCTGCATGTTAGTAAACATATATTTTTTCGTACATGTTCATGAGTTTACATATTTTCGTTCACGAAACATAGTTGTAAGGGACAACATCACTATTTTGTACCTCACTCTTGTATTCAGTTGCAAAGACCGGTTGCGATACAATTTCTATAAATACACTTAAAAAAGTCAAAATCCTGAATACAAACTCAAAGTAGTCACATAAGCTTTTCATTATAATTACTTTATGCTGATGTTGCAATTTTCAAATAAAACATTGATAGGGAACTAAACCCGCCCATTGAATTGTGTTGAAATGTTATTCTTCTGTTTAAACCGATAGAATACTTTTTTAATGAATGTACTGCATCCCATCGTACATATTGAGATACATACATTGACTTGTTTAGATACATATTTAGATATCACAAAACAAAGTCCACAAACAAAAAAGCACCTAATGTACTTGAACCAGGGTTCCACTATCTGTAATCTGTCCGAACCAGCGAATTATGAGGACTACGGTCTCTCCCTACAAATAGTGGATACCAACCACGATTTTTTAAACATGTGATTGTGGTTTTCTCCGCTGATGATTCATTCAGTGGGGAAATTTGATAGCATGAAGTGCAGTGTGTGATTCTGACTCAGGCCAGCTCGAGTCTGGGATGAAAATGATGAACATGGAACAATGGAATCGTGGATAGATGTGGCTTTACTCTAGGTTACTGATCCACTAGGGCCTTTTTACTTCGGACGTCCACTTTAGTATAAATGCATTTTTTCGACTTGTAATAGCTCTCCCCTGGTTTATAAAAAGCTGTTCTCTTTACACGAATAAAGAAATGATCTCTTCTCATCACTGATGAGCATTGGAATTAGAATTGCCCTTAAAATGCAATAACTTACGATGGTATACCTATCTTTTATCAATCATACGGTAAACCCTTAAACTTAAAACCCTACCTTCACAATTATAAATTATTCTGATGCATTGAGCCGACCCATAACTTCATAACCCCTCACCCACCCACCCACCCTCCCCTATCCCTTCTTCAGCCCAGTTTGGGTTCCACGGGCTCTTGTATTTTGCAGTACCGCTTAGGTTTACTTAACTTAGATGACATCACCCCTATTCCCACGCATTGCAGTCACTAGGTCTGCGTTTACCTTGGAATGTGACCCGTGACATTGATGTTGGGATTTGCGGTGATTCATCAAGCCCTTAAGACACTCCATCTTTTGAATTTCTTAAGAGATGTTAGTCACCGTTAAAGGAGGGACCCGTCGTCTTTTTTTCAATCGGGGAAACAATTTCGTATTCATGAGAGTTACTTGCTATTAAAAATCAATCCTGAACAATACTGATCCCAATAAATATAAAGATATCAAATATATTGGTGTTATCAATGCGGAGAGGCTGTTGGCGTTGTTCGCACCAAGACCTTCGGATATCTCTTCAACTGTCTTCACTACGAAGAAGTCGTCTTCGGAGGCTTCGATCTCATGCTCAATGACGTTGGGGTCGATAGTCGTGGGGTCTCCTCCGTTATCCTGGTAGCTATCCAATTTACAGTACAGCCAATTTGCTGCTGTCGACCGAGGGTATCCTGAGGTCACGGCCTGTGAACACATAAAAGCATATAATTCCATGTAAATGAAAAACCTATTAATGATAATTATATATGCTTATCATAATGGTTTTTGTGAACAACAAAGAAATTCAAAAACTATCTTCTAGGTTTCAGTATATATTCCAGAATTTCCTGTAACCCCAAGAAATCAAGAATATATTACCAATACCTTTCTAATGTCTACGCTTTATTTGATTAATTACATTTTCTCCATTTAAACTGCTATTATTGGCTAAATCACAGAACTATAACAACTGTTTTAGTTCTGTGGCTAAATAAAGATTTTATCATTATTGTTTTATATTAAATCATGCTATTATTTTACCAGGAACCTACCCGAACATTTGTATCGTCGTATCTATAGTATTGGTCGCCGGTGAAAAAGTAGGTATGGCCATTGACGTAATGAACCACCGAGCTTATTTTTTGCACTGAGCTTGGTAGTCTCCATGCAGATAAACTCTTAGGGTAGCCCCGATCCACAAAGTTACCTTGACGGTTGGATGTTATCCGGTAATATTGGTTTCCTAAAATGAAAAATAGCCATGGGAATTAGTTTTGGACAACTAGCTATTGCGCTAAGTTTAGGCAATGCATTCTTTCATTTAGATATTGGAAATCTGGAGGTTGCACTTGAGTGTGAGTGTAACAAGTTTGTGAATGTTAGCAGTGTTCTAATAGACGAACTATCACTGAAACCAAAACCTGTAAATCTAATATTTATCCATTATGATGGATATTACCAGAGATGGTTGAGAGTATAATATAACCGAGCATTTTACTCGTACATACCTTTGAAAATATATAATCGTTTTGATCCTGGCCATTCGAAAACAGCATCAATATTAGAAGGAAGGCCACTTATTAATCCAGAAATAGCTAAATCCGCAACTTTAGCATACGTGCCACTTGAAGTCTGGTCGAAAACAAACACTTTGGAGTTCTAGAAAAGGAGATACCAACATGAGGAATAATGGGTAAGGAATAATGTGTTTCTTACAATACGATTTGAACAGAATATAGCTGGAAACAGGGACCTGATAGTTATTTGCGAGTTTCTAATAATATATTTTATGCTGTGATGTAGACAATAGGTGTATAATGCATCTAGAGTGGTGACATCGACTCAGATCTGTGTGCATGTATTACCAACGACTATACTTTCTCGTTGGTAATACAAAGCAAACAAGATTAGAACGTCGACAATAATGATTGTTACTTGCGACCACTTAAAGTTTTATAATACACTTACACAATTACTATTGAACAAATAGTTATCATTCCTGTTTTAATCATGAAGGAAAAGTAGCTAAGATAATTAGTATATAATTTAAATTCTTGCTTACCGTGAATATGAAAAGTCGTGGACGGCGCCCAGAAATTACGTGAACTGCGTCGACAGTTACGACGCCACTGAAATCACTAGCAATCCGCCTTGGGTAACCCTGCACCACCGATCTTTGCGTGAAAAGGTAATAATTGGGACCTGCAGAAAATAGTCATTGTTCTTAGGGGTGAATTCATACAGTGTGTCGTGGAATCAAATACAATCTTTATTATATTAAATGATAATTATTATTAATATGTCCAATTAATGGTCTTTGTGTTTCATAACAATATAGCAATACTTCACTCATATTCATTTACACAAAAAATTATAGTTTATACGAATGTTGAGATAATGTCATATGTGCTTTTATTATTGAGCTGACAGTATATGCGATGGCCGGAAGCACATAATAATTACTCCTGCAACCCTATGTGTTGCTCAAAAAAATCTAAATTTGAATTCAACTTTCCACGGTATTAAAGTCTCTGAAAATTATAAAATATAAAAGATAGCTAACCTGAGAATGCTATTGAAATACTATCATCGAGGTTTGAAATTGCGTCGAATGTAGTCTTGCATGATGATGGGCCGGGTCTTCGTGTGGTTCTCGCTGGGCCAATGCTAACACCGGGTCTTCGTGTGGTTCCCGCTGGAGCAGCTGTGGGTGGTGGTTTCCTGGTTGTTGTTGTTGTTGTTTGAGGTTGAGTAACCCTATCACCTATTACAGACAATTGTGTAAATATTATTATATGGATGAAATATTTTGAAATAATTTTTTTTTTTAAATATTAGAGTATAATAATAACACTAGGATTATGTTTCCTCTTTTCAGGTCACCGATTAATTGTAATATTCTCACATATTTTCAAGGGGGCGATAAAATGACAAAATCTGTTAAAAAATTATAACATGTGATTGGATATATAACACATCAATTAGTGATAATATTGACTAGTCCTTGTACAAGTTACCTCTACCGTTAATCATTTTAACTTATGACATACTTCCTAACATAATACCGGTTGTGAAAAAAGAATAGTAGATAGGACTACTGATAGGCGTACCATATATAGCTCTTATTCCCCGACGATCATCGGCGGGGAGCTGGAAGTTAGGTTTGTAGCCTCTGTAAAAGGGGGCCATCAAGGCATTTGGGTCTTCAGAATGTCCCAAGCCTAACGAATGGCCGAACTCATGAGCAGCAACTTGAAACAAATTTGTTCCTGGAAGTCAAGAACAGTGTTGGAATTTAGTAATGTTTTTAATATGTCATGTTATAAGCCTTAATTAATAAATGGGAATTATCTTCATTAATTGTAGAAGGATAACCTCGGATTACATGGTAGTGATACAATATTTTGACTTAAATAGGCTACACTGAGCAAACATTGCAATATAATTGCTATTAATATTATTGTTATTTGTCAATCCAAAGAAAATAGATGATACACTAAACAACGATTGCTATGATATAATATATTACAGTATTTTAATTTACTATCGGCTTTTCAATTACCAAGTGGGCTAACAAGAACTTTGCTTGGAGTTCACCAAAACAACACAAAGCTCCAAAGTTTTACAATTGGAATGAAACAGTCTTGCCACTTCATGTATATATAAATGGTGGTATATATTTCTTTTATTTATTTATGTTACCGTACTTAATTATAAAACATACCTGAGTTCCTTGAATCAGTGAAAGTCTCGTCGTCGTCAAAGTGGGCATCTCCTCCGTAACGGGGGAAGTATGCATGAGCTAACGTACCTCTTGGTCCATCGAATGGCTCTCCATCTCCATGACTTCTGCTACCAAATAATACTGTAATGTCCGCCGGCTCGCTCGAGCGAACCTTTTGGAAATTCAGGTTGGCGACGTCACTCCAAACCTTCAGAGCTCGCGCCATGATGCGATCAACTAGCGGGTCGCCTAAGTTTCTGCCCGTGCGACCAGTTTCCGTTATGTGGTATCTTAGGTTGGGGCGACTCCACTTGGAACCTATTAGAGAAAGAAAAACATAATTCTATTATACTGTTCTTCATAAAGCCTACATCCTATGTTATTCGCGAGAGCGTGATTCACAATTGTCGTATTCCCACTGTCTTTGATTGTTTTTTTAGCATTGTATGAGCCAAGATGACAGGCAATTGAATAAATCTGTTGCACCCCCCCCCCCCCCAAAAAACAACAAAAAACAACAACCCATAATTCTATAGCGGACATTGGTTTAAAAGTGCTCGACGATCCTTACCAGAAGGGAAACATGTTTCATTAAATGTAAAATATTTAAATTTTCATATATGTTGCTGGTTACGTTGATCGATATTGGGTTATAAAGTTGAATGTGAAATCGTTCAAATTTAGGGTCTATGTATCATATATTTATATGCGATTAATACATAGAGCTTAGTGTTAACAAGAGTGGGTACTGCAGTGACCATGGTAGTCAGAGGGAAGAGCTGAGAGGGAGTAGATGGGGAAAAGGGAATCAAAGTGTTTGAGGAATAAATAAAGGGTTGAGAAAGATATAACTTATAATAAGGAAAATTTGACAAATGGCAAGAAATCTTGAGCCTATCCGATACAGAGTTTGAGAGACTAGACTGGAAGGACACTTTCCGTAGAGTCTACCAAATCTCTGAGGAAACTAGGTTACAGTCGCTTCAATATAAAATCCTTCATAAAGCCATACCCTGTAACGAACACCTGAAGAATATATCAATAAGAAGTACAAAACAGTGTAGTTATTGTGCTGAAAGAGTGGACAACGTACGCCACTTCTTAGTAGAGTGCTCGAAAGCCAGATCACTTTGGCAGAATTTGTTCAATTGGATTTATGATATAGGGTACTTCAATAGAAAAGAAAATGAAGAAGAAATAATAGAAAAAATAGACAGGGTAGTGCAAATCAACCCAATCTTGATTCTGTTAGGGGTTCCAGTCAGTAATGATGGTTCAAAAGTGATTAATTGGTTAATAATACACACCAAGTCGTTTATTCACAGACAGAAATTGTTTTATGATAATAATTTGACGTTTATACACCTCATGAGTGAATTAAGAAGCAGACTAAACATTACCATACAATCGATTTATATCAACCCTAACAAGAAACAGAAAAGCCTCCCTTGGAGGAGCCTTAGAGATGACTTCTTAACCTTCTTCAATGGATAGTGTTGTCATGCGATACCATGTTTGTCCTCAAGGTTTTCTTGTAAACAAGAGATTGAACACCCTCTAATTTGTTATATATATGTTGATAAACGTCTTCCAATTTATGTAGGGAGAACGATGCTAACCTAAAGATTAACTCACTTCAGTAAAACGTTTAGCGATGTAGAAGCCGAGATGGCAGGATACTGTTTAATAAAGATGTATAAAAACAAAAAAAATAATAAGGACTTATTAATGGAAGTTGGAAAGAGAGAGATTGGGGAAGGAACCGATGTCAAGCGTCCATAGAAATTCCCATTGTATACAAAATTAAAGCAATAAATAATATAGGCATGTTCAGAATAACTTATGGCATATATATAATGTGATCAGCCACCTATAAGATAACAACAGAAGTTATTTTTAATTTTTCTTTCTTTCTGAGTCAGGGAGGAGAACAAATATTTTCTTCCTCTCCCTGTCACAGACTAGATACAAATTTAAGTTATCAACGAGTGACACCACTCACCTTGTCTAGCATACCTCTTCCTCCTGCGTTTCATACCGTCTGTTTTGGCCGCATCATCAAGTACCCCACACCTGGGCCATGACATAGCCTTCATTGTGGCCGCATCTATTATGCCCGACTCCGGTACTCCCGCCGAGCGCTGGAACCTCATCAGTGCAGCAGCCACTGTAGCGGAATCGGTTTGGTCGGCCAAACGTTGGTCCTGTGCGTTTTTCCCTGTGTATCCATACTTCTCTAGGTAGCTTAATGCTTCCTGAGGATAAAAACGTGTATATTTGTATTTTTAGAATTGATACTTTTTAAACAGATTTTTCACAAATGCACATTTTTTTGGATTCGAATTTTCTCATGTGTCGCATATGATATGAATATAATGTTAATATGAATAATAAAGTTAAAAACCAGTTGACCATATTACACTACTGAATTCCTTAGTTAGAGACAATAGCCTTTACAAAGATAATTTTGTTCTGGGCGCCGAATACATAAATCGTACCGAAAGCACTTTTTACTACATGTACATCATAATCAAAATAACATAATACAAGCAAGCGATCTGAGGAGAACCTACGGAATCTTACTAACGTTAGTTTTTTTTTACTATTAATCATATGCCCTATAAAACGGATATAATTGCCTTTGCAGTGGTAGAGAAAAAATCCTTTACCAGCTCAATCTGACAAGGCAGGTATATCTGGCAATAACCTTGCCCAAATAGAGAATACATGTACACCCTCGGGCAAACAAACCTAAGTTATCTATGAAAGCCTCATGGCTTAATCCACCTTGTTCTTATACAACTTCACTAATTATATAGTTCCCTATATTAAATCATTTATATTTGCTAATAAACATCTACATATTTAAAACGAGATTTATCAATATAGATACTCTCTCTCTACATAGATACTCTCTCCCTATACAGTATACTGTAGAGCCATGGACCAGGCTATAGGGGCGATGCTCTCCTTATAATTATTATGGAAACCCGAATCGATTTCCGTATTTATTACTTTCCCCCGAAGATTCTTTATTCTTTATACGTTCGTAACTTGAGGGTATTTTTATATCATTATATCTATATATGTCCTCCATCGTTGTTGCTGAAATGGTTTTATTTAGACTTTAATTGTATCCATATCTTTTTGCCCCCACCCCCTATAATGACACTTGTAAGCCGAAATATAAATACAGTTTGCCTACTTACTGTTTCTGGGTTTTCTTGTATTTTCGCTAACGTTTCCTGATCTACTTCGTAGTCGGGTGATACCTCTGCCTCATTTAATTCATATGGTTGATCTTGTGCGTAAGTTCCCCCAATCAAAATTCCTGCCAGTAACAGCAATATTGGCTTTGACAAGAGATTGACCAAAGCCATTTCAGTATAATGTTGTATGTCCTTGATTTCTGTACTAAAATAGTCCTATATATGTGTGAGTAGACGATTCTGTAGTTGGCTATAAGTTAATGTTTCGTTTATCAAGCGCCAGCGCTTGTTTTCCCGCCTCTGAGCCGGATCGATCAGATGTCGTCTGCGTGCTTACGTTGGGTTCTGGGGGACTTTATACTCACGTCTGCTCGCTCCGCTCTAGCGACCACGTTTGTGAGTGGTCCCTTCCCCAGAATGCGTCATCACTAACCCCCACCGCCATCCTCGATCCCTCCCTTGTGAAAGAATCAGAGGATCGTCCAATTCACCTCACCAGAAAATCCTGGTGGGCTACAGGGAAGGAAATGATCACCCAACCAGCACTAAGTATGATTCAAATAGAACAGGTAGAATCGTTTTGATGAAGATTACTTAAATGAAAAACACATTAAATCATCATGGAAATGGTTGCAGATCACCTTATATTTTGAATGATTGGTATTCACTGAAAAAGGAGACAATACTGATACATTGTATAGAAAATATCAACTTCACATAGAGCTTGCGTTTATTCATCACTAGTTTTTTCTGTCGAGCTTCCGCTAACGTTACAAACTAGCTGCATTGGGGCAGATCCAAAATCACTCAAGGGAGTGGAGGATCAGCAACGCAACTCAGATACGCAACTCTAGCTTTTTCTACCAGTTCGTTATTTAATTATTCAAATGAGTCAATCGTTGTCCAACAGTGATACTACCTTTTATTATCGTCGTAAACAGTCTAAACGTCCAAAAAATGAATAATATGTTTTGATGGTTATATGCCAGATAGTTATGTAGTTTTGTTCAAATTTATACTCATATTTGTCTACGTCACCGATGGCTGAGAAAAGCAATGACAATTTTTAATCTGTCTGCAGAATAAATATATCTTAAACTAAAAAAAACAAAAACTCAACGATACGTACATTTTTTCGGTGACCCCAACATGATGACCGAAATAATTCAGAATTTAATAGATATTTAAAACTTATACACAATATAAAAATCAGATACCTTAACATATCCCCACATTTGTACCACTCCACTCAAGTTTCCAACAGGGAAAAACATGACTATGTCGATGCAATAGACTTCTATGCAAATATCCATTCATGATCCACTGCCAATGACCAACCCTGCATTCATTCATCAGATCTGCCTCCCACACGCACCCGCTTCCACCCGACTTCATCTGTCGGCTTCTGGGTAATATGGTATATTGCTAGTTGTAGGAGATCGCTATATATGTGACTAATAGGAGTAGTACACATGCTGTAGCTAAATTAAGTATAACATACATGTACCCTTGTGTACAGTCTGCCAATAATGGTGTTACCCTTGAGCACCCTTTGCACACTTCCCCCGGATGTATACTTATATGATGTATCATTTATTGCGTCATCATGTCAATATTGAGTATATATATCAACATTTTGAATCCGGTCAATATTAGAAAAAAAATAAAGTCTTATTGTGATATTAATTAAAGGATTTGGGGAAGGTGGGATTGTACCGTTGGTAATTTTAGAAATGTATTCTTAGAAATTGCAGGTGGGTACACTATCAAAATCCCTGTAGGCTGTTTTAAGGAACGTCGGTTGGAAATCCCTTTTAGAGTTGGGGGTCTCATGTCTCTCAGTCCTTCCCATATTCTCCAGGAGATTAGAATTAGAACTAAAGGAGGAACTAATTATTTTTGTGTGGTCATAAATAGAAATCTTTTTTGTCTGACTATAGCTAGTGGCTCTATATTTCTATGATTTGATTTTAAAAATATTCTATTCAGGTCGAAGACATTTTTAGACATAAAGTACAAATATTCTCAGAATAGTCTGATTTTATACTATATATTTAAACCAAATAAACAATAGTTTTAATCAAATATTTGAGTACTATGAGAGACATCCGCTAATGGTTCATCAAATGCGATCTAATAATTATACATATAGGCTAACAAAATATTACAGACCATTATACCGACATACTCAGTATATGTATATAGCTTGTGTTTTAAAAATTCCCACCACCAGCGCCGTGCTCTTACACGCTAACCAATAATATGCTATGCTATGCTATGCTATGCTAATGGCAAATCAAATTTAGGATACCATATTTCACGATGAGGACTTACTTTGATGTGATGCGTGATATCAATATCTAAGTCTTTATTTATCGAGTTAACCGTATGAAAATGTGAAAAATATGTTTTGAAATATCTAAGTCTGTTTGTGTATATTCTCTGTTCAAATAAATAAATAATTCGAATATAGTACGTCACCTAGCTGTGTATAAAATTCAAAGAGGTATGTGCCCATAACGCCATACAGTTTATACGATACATACATACATACATACATGTATACATAAAAACATACACACATACACCAGTACATAATAAATCCATGTGTATACATACATGGGCATACGCACAGGCTCTCAAATAGTATACGCACTGCAGAAATCCAAAGTATTGCAAACGGGCCTGTAGATTATATCTCTTGATATCTTAGGAAAGAGGAATGCGCATTAACCTAAATTCTATGTCTATCTATATATAATAACCCGACAGTTCTAGTTGAGTCACAACACGATTTGGCCTTGTACTTTCACTCAACCTCCGTTCCAATTAAGTCGCTAGTCCCATATGACCCGCTCCAAATATTTGAATCCACATTTTGACTAATGCACGAAAATAAATTTAAAGGCATATTATATAGTAATATTTTTATATTTATATGTAAAGATGTTATTCGCATGTAAAAGTGAGATTCTACTTCACGATGTCTACAAATTAAACATCATTATTCTAATATAATCAGAGAATGGGATATTGTATATTTATTTGGCGAAATCGTGTAATGACCATTTAAGTAGATATATGTGGCTGGTAACTTCCGTGGATAGCAGATCATCCAGGAAGTACTGCGATGGCAGATGCACCAAGACCCGACAATGTCAAAGTTTATATCATTAATAAGCATATGTATATAAACAGTTAACTAACACGTTGATTTCAGTCACTTAGAATACGCCACAGGCCACAGATACGACTTGGATTGTATGTGAAACTCAGGTCTAAATTCCAAACCTTTTTTAGGAGGGAGCCCATCGTTCACGTTCGACGAAAGTTGATGTATGCTGCTAGTCAAGTCGACGAGCGGGCCGTCTGGTGTTGAGGTGGAACCGGGCGATTTGCCTTCAATGCGATCTAATCTTGACAAAATGGCTTGAAGAACATCATTGGAAGTACCAGAGGACGACTGACCACTTTCCTTGGATTTACCTTTTGCCTCAGTATTTGTGAAGTGTGCCTCTAGAAAAGCCAGGTAAGCAGGATCCGACCTGTCAGTGTAACCAGCAACAGCCATGTTAGGAGAATGGTGCACAAGCGGGAACCAGGACCAGCGTTGACCGCCGACAGGTAAAACAACTTTCACTTTCTGGTCCTTCTTTTTCTCCGATTTAACACTAGCACTCTTGCAACGAGAGCCAAACGGTGGTGAGTGAATTAGCTGACATTTGGAGCAACGTCCCTTAGCAGGCATATTCTAAACACATAATCAAAAAATATACGTGCTGGCTGCACAAGCTGGTGTTTGAATATGGCGGTGGTCAAGCAGAAGCGGGAAGGAGGTCACGCGACCTATGACGTAGTTCCGGTCTACATATAATCCTATATCCATTTCATTCATATAGACATCATATAAACAGTTAACTAACACGTTGATTTCAGTCACTTAGAATACGCAACTCGTGCAATATTCACGCTCCTTCAATCAACCTGTTAGTTTACCCTGTATTTAGCACGGGTTATAGTATAATAGTGATTGGCCATCAAGACATAACTCTAACTTTAGTTTTCATGGATACACAAATATAGAAGTACCAGTACTTATTCCATAACATATATCATAATATGCACATATACATGTACGTGTATACGCATTAAAGACACAACGCTGAGTTACAGTATAGCATTTATTTGACTTGGGGTACTTCACATTTGCGACATCGTATATCAAGATATTAAGCAATGTATGATACAATTCTTGTGATGGAATTTGACAAGTTAAGAATTACAAGGGTAGTCATGGCAACCTGAGACATGAGAGTTTGTAATAATTAGATATCAGGAAAGTTATACATGATATAAATACTGCTTGTAGTATTCGATTTAACATGTTGTGATAATAAGTCTAGCTTGTAGATAAGTCAATTTCAGTTGAATTAACTGTAATAAAGAGTAAAGACAGCTGAAAGCTGTAATATAAAATCTTTTGTGCATAGGGAGGCGGGCGGGGAACGAAAAAGCCACTAACTGCCGCCATGCACGAGAAGTCCGGGAGTGGTGAGCGTGATTGGCTAAGAGAGTCACGTGGTGCTGGAATGGTGATAGTCTGCAGTACGTTGGTTTTAATGCCCAAGAATGATACATCAGTACAATTCTCACAGCATTAAAGACACAACGCTGAGTTACAGTATAGCATTTATTTGACTTGGGGTACTTCACATTTGCGACATCGTATATCAAGATATTAAGCAATGTATGATACAATTCTTGTGATGGAATTTGACAAGTTAAGAATTACAAGGGTAGTCATGGCAACCTGAGACATGAGAGTTTGTAATAATTAGATATCAGGAAAGTTATACATGATATAATACTGCTTGTAGTATTCGATTTAACATGTTGTGATAATAAGTCTAGCTTGTAGATAAGTCAATTTCAGTTGAATTAACTGTAATAAAGAGGCCAATGCGTAGCAAATTTAATTATCAGAAATACGAGAGAGTGCATGGTGCACTGAGTTCTTGTAAAGTTTCTGGGAGTTAATATAAGCAAAAACTGCATCGGAGGCCCATGTACCATGAAGCCTAATGTCTGTGAGAGATGCGTTACCATCGTGGAACGCATAAGAGGCACCCCCGCGACGAAGGCTGTGTAGAGAATAGATCGCAGGGTCGTAACCAAGGGTTCGCAGGGCTTGCGACCACTGGTTCGAGATGAAATGAGAGGTCATGGCCGACCCATCCCTGAACCTCAATAGAGGAGCAGTCTTTGGAGCAGGGTAGAAGGCCTGTAGTAGAGACATGGCTTTGCAGGGGCAGATGACACTGTTCTTTATCGCTGGTACAAATATGGTGACAGGGGTCTGACCAGTTTGCATGGTCTTAGACCATTTCACTGATATAAGTAATCCTGACGACGAAGGCACAATATCACCTACAGTCAAGTGGCGAGTAGGATCAAATGCAGCTGATGTAAGAGGGGCTACATTACTTTGCCTAAGAAAGGCTGTGAACATAAGGCTAAGAGCAACACGAAGTTGTATGCCTTGCGGGGATGGAATTATGTGAAGAAGCACATCCGCTAACATTCTTGGTGTGACCGGTAGCTTTTGTAGTGGTGTATGTCTCAATGTAAGCTCGAGACCTCTTAAGGCATTGAACACAAGTGGGGCGTCAAGAGGAGACGGGTCGAGACCAGCTAGCCTGAAGAACGAGCGTATATGGCTGATTGAATTTTTTACTGACGCTGGAACCTTGGTGTGCTGGGCAAGATATTCTATATACCAGCAGATGTTCCTGGGTTGCAGCATCGTGTAGTCTAGAGAGAGAGAGGCACAGAAGCCCATGAACGTGGCAACGGCCGAGCGTCTGTTTGCCATGGTCCCGGGCCTGTGTGAGGCGTGTTGTCGAGCCTTAGCTGAGTGATCAAGGAGCTGGGCTGCAGAGCCTACAAGAAGTGTAATATCGAGTAATGATTAGCAGTAACTGGGAGCTGTTTAAGGGAGTTAGATCGTATAATTTCAGCTGCGAGCAATTTATGAGTGTCTGAAGCAAAAGCACGAGAGAGGGCGTCAGGGAGCTCCATGAATATGCCTGGCACATGGACAAAGAGGAATTTAATTGAAAGCTTGGCAGCCAAGAACCAAAAGGCTCTAGCACAAGCTGCCAGCCTTGCATCTCTAGCTCTACCCCCATTCATGGCTTGCACTGCAGCTTGGTTGTCGCAGCATATCTGAACCGTAGTTCCTCCTTGAGAGCTTGAGCAGAACAGCCTAGCAGCGGCTAGGCAGTTGAATGCCTCCAGGTGGTTGATAGATGTTTTGTTTGTCATATCTGGTGTAAAGTTGAATGCATACCATCGTTTGCCGTCCGTGCCCCCAGCTCCCGTGAGAGAAGAGTCCACCCAAATGGTCATCGATGTTATATTAGAGGGCATGATGGCCTTCCCATTAAACTGCGGAAGGAATCTGAGGAACCACGCAAAGTCCGCCTTAACAGATGGGGTGACGACTATGGGGCCTCCAGCAGCTGCACGGAGCGCACTGAGAAGTCTATTCATGAAGAGGCGGGCTGGAGGCACGGCCTTTGAGAGATGGTTTATGCGGCCTATAGCCTGCTGCATCTGATTTGTAGATAGTGAAGAGAAGTTAGAAAATTTGGCCAAGCACGATTGGATGTCGTGGAGCTTATCCCGTGGGATAAGGAGAAGATTGTTGGCGGCGTCAAAAGTTATTCCGAGCCATGTTACTGCGTCTGCAGGGGGCTGCAACTTGTCTGGGGCAAGCTGCAGTCCGAGACATGAGATGAGCTCAAGAGTGTCGTGGAGATGGGCCTGTAAAGAGGGCTGAGATTCTCCGAATAGTATTAAATCGTCTAAATACATAAGAGAGGTAATACCTCTCTTATCCAGGGCTCTCACTAGAAACCCGGCGATGGATTGCATGACATAGCTCGACATACGAGCGCCGAATGGAAGGGCTCGATCAAAGTAATAAGAATCTTGAAATTTAATTGCTAGGAGACACCAGTCGAGAGGGCAGACTGCAAACTGTCTATATGCCCTTTTAAGATCAATAACGGCCATGAAGGCCTTACTTTGGAAGGTATTAATGATAGTCACAGCGTCTGACACAGTTGGCAGCTTGTGAGAGACTGGGGAGCCGTTAAAGCAATTCTTCGCAATATCCTTGTTGATGCCGCCTTCAGGGTATGACAGGTCGACTATAATCCGCCTAGCGGACGGGTCCTGCTTGGGCCTGGACATCATAGGGCTCACATGAGTCCAGGGCGTGAACGGCGGAGAGGCAAAAGGGCCGCACAGTGCGCCAAAGCCAACTTCTGTATCAAGGTATTTGCGGATATGAAGAGGAAATGCTAGCGCAGAGTGATGATTGTCATACACAGTAGAATCCATCAGGGGGGGGCCCTGGTATTGTATGGGAAACCCGTAAAGGAGGCCATCCATAATCATTTGGTCAGAGGAGTGTCCAGTCCTCTCCATCTCCCAGACATGCCTATTCAACTTGGACGGAAGCACAACCCTTGCACCACACCAGTTAGGGGCTGCCGCAGCACGCACCCTTTCATATATAAGTGCAGTCTCCGAGTCTATGCATATTGCTGGATAGGGCCATGAGACGAATGTTCGGCTGCTGGGAGGGTGAGATAACATAGCATCCTTAATGTCAGTATTGGGAGAGGTGATACCTATGTCCCAAAGGAGTAGGTCCTGGTGTGGTATATCGTCCACACTATGTCCAACCTCCATTAAATGAGCGTCCATGCTCTGGGGAGGTGAAGATTGACACAACTGATCAGAGTCATTACGAAGTGTAACTGTAGAACTAACTACCTCCGTTAAGTGAGCATCCACGCTCTGTGGAGGAGAATAAAACTGGTGAAATGTAACACAATCCGACTGGTGACTAACACTACCAGCCGGGAGAAGAGCCGATTGACTGTCCGAACTAACACTAGACATGTCAAGGGCTTTGAAATCCTGAGTCACAAGATCAATAATCGGGTCCTTAGACTGGGTACTCGATTGCAGGAGAGGCGAGGTTATAGGTCCTGTGTTTTCATGGGCGACGGAACTGGGTATAGGAAGCTCCAGTGTTGAATCATGCAGAGCATCATCACACAGTTGTCTCGAGAGGGGAATTGTCGAGCTATGACCAGCCTCTAATAGAAGTAAATGAATATTATAGTCAGACGATGGGGCGAGCATCAACTAAGCCCGGAACATGAAGTAACGAGGCCATAAGGCGAGATAACATGAAGGAATTGAAGGGTTCCGTAGAACCGGAAGTTAAAACATGGGGCCGCCATATTGTTTACATACGGGTGGTTGGAATAGTCTGCAGCCCGTCATATGTAAACAGCATTGTCAACAGGCATATTATGACTTATTGTTGGATGAAGAGGTTTGCTTACCCCATGCTCCTGAGGCCGACTTCTTGGAGTCCTTGTTTCTCTCAGGCATAGCCTTCCTATTATTACAGTTGGCAGCTGCGTGGGGGAACTCCCTCCCACGCGCGAGGAAGAAACAAAACCCGCATACGTGCATCATTTTGACTGTGCCTTCCGTGTGTGTTTCAGAGTGCCTGCACGTCTCAGTATTAAATGCGGGGCACGGGGCTGAGATTCTAGAGGACGTCGATGCAGAGGCAGATGAAGAAGATGCTGAAGGGTGTTTAATAGGGGGCTGCATCCAAGCCAAGCGAGCACGTTCTGAGCGGAATAGATAGTCACTAGCCCAGTTAGCTTGACCGTCGTTGATGAATGCCAAGCAGGCCTGTGACCATGACCTAATGCCCTCCCACGGGCGGGTGGTCATGTCCTCGGCCATCTGCTCGAGATGATTAGCCATATGCCAGGGCTGAGAGTTTGTTACAAGAATTGGAGCTAGCATTCTTGCGAAACCGCACACATATTCAGGAAACTCGAGCTCACGCTTCTCCCTCCTGACTTCCTTATACATGAGGGGGGGCAGTGAGGCCTCGGGGGTTGAGAAAGGTTTAACGTATTTAAGCATACCTTTGGCTTGCATGTATGACGGGAACTGACGATCTAGAGCCTCGAAGACAAAATCATCCTCTCTATACTTAGCCGCCAAGTCCCTCGGCGGAGGGAGAGCCCCTGATTCCCCAGAAAACAGAGGCTGTACCATCGGGAGAGACTGGCCGGCCGAGTGAGTCCATGATGTCTGAGGTTGTCCAAGTGCCGCGCTTGCAGTGGGCCTCGACGGAGCGCCCGGAGTCATTGGCTGTAGAGGGACTTGATACCGAGCCCATGTTGGCGGCGGTTGCTGTGTCGGCGGCGGTGGGGCGACTGCAGCTGAAGCCGGTGTCAGAGAGGCACCCGGCAGTAGATTTGCAGTCATTGGTGTCTGCGGAGTTTGCAGCAGCTGTATGGGATGCTGTTCAGGCTGAACAGCAGGAACAGGAGCTCTCGGTAGCTCTTGTTGGTTAGGAACCTTGTTTTGCTTCGCTGCTATATCATGCACGGCAACCATGATGTCGTTGTACATCGTGCGCATGTCTTCGCGCGTTACTGGGTCCGGCTGAGGTTGGGCGATGCGCTGATTGGCTGCTGGCTGCGGCCGTTGAGGCGCGTCACGCTGAGCGTCTTGGTCTGCTCGTTGCTGGCCTTCGCCATCTTGAAAGTTTCTCTGCCTTGGCGCGGGCCGTCCTTTCTTCTGAGGCGAGCGAGGTGGAGTAACGACCAAGGGGTTCCTCTTGCGTTTCCCGGCCATCTCTAAGTACAAATAAGTGCAGGGGCAGAAGTAAGGCAGCCGTAAATGGCAAAGTCGATGATGGAAGCTAGTCGACGACGAGGAACGAAAAAGCCACTAACTGCCGCCATGCACGAGAAGTCCGGGAGTGGTGAGCGTGATTGGCTAAGAGAGTCACGTGGTGCTGGAATGGTGATAGTCTGCAGTACGTTGGTTTTAATGCCCAAGAATGATACATCAGTACAATTCTCACAGGATTGACAGACAGACGGTAGATAGATACGTAGTCTACTTCTATATTTTAAACAAGAATATATAATAATAACAACATATATTATGTAGATAGATAGATACATAGATATGTACAACAACATAATGATATGTTATCTATAATCTATATTATAGATAATGTAGAAAGAGAGATGCATAGATCTATACATAGGCCTACCTACATACATGCACAACATAGATAATGGAGATTGTGGTATGTGTGGGTAAAATAATAGTTCTATCCACTATCAATATCTAGAGTCAACTATTTTTCCCACGGATGAGCATCGAATGATCATAATAAATCGAAGCGAAGGGCCTTGTCCTTGACAGAGGGGTATTTTCTCAGGGTCACATTCTCCTTGTATTCCAAAATACCCGTGTCGTGATCCAGAATTCACTGAAGCGCCTCGTAATTTCAAGGTAGAAGAAAACAACAGTATATCATACTGTAGCATACCTCTTCCCAGAATCCAGACACATGAGAGGTACATTAGACTATTTGCTAATTATCCAATGGGGACAACCTCGTGACTAACATCTGGTAACTTTTTGGCTAGGAAGGCATCTTTCACTGAAGTTCGCTTTTCTATGTTACAGAAATCGCTTTTTTAAAGAGCTATCTGCGCGAATATTCAATTGGAATTAGCAGCAATTTTTTTCATGAGTAAAAATGAATATTGTATTCATATTTAGTTAAGATAGTTAGTTTAACAATATTTTCTTACTTCTGGCCCCCATACACTTTTACACTCTCCCTGACTTGGCTACGACGGCTTATTTTCATCATCAACACAAGTGTTTAAACAGCAATTCAGGTCGCATGCAATGCCCTGAAAAATATAATTTTAAACCAAATATTCTGTATCCCCTTACTTTGTAGATTTCCTTTTACGAGTCTCCAATAAATCATGGATTTGCAGAGTACATGTATTTTGTCATGCTATATATAAACATGTCCTCATCATCAGATTGACTTTCCTCTCAATAATCTGTCTCTATTGATGGTACATCAAAATACTCTATGGCAATGTCCATGACAGGAATTCGTTTAAATATTGCAGGAGCAGTCAATATAATCAATGGAAAGTTTTACATGGCCTCGCTTATGAACATACAAATGTCGGGTCAATATAAACGAACGTGATTCAAATTCTCAAAGAGTTATCTTTCCCCCAAACATATAAAGTTTATTCAAAATGTTAGACAATATTACAGTGTCTGGAGGTTACATATGAATTTACTTATCCGGAGTATACGGAGAATTTCTTTTTAGTTTTGAATACGTTTCAACACCTGGCTTCCTTTCTAGTTGTGCTTAAAGAGTCATTACGTTCCGTATTTCCTTAGTCCGACATCTTTTTCTATGAAATGATGACATACAACAACTAATTAATCATAAATTGAAGACATATATAATATTATATCGGTATCTTAACATTATTTCTCTAATAAAAGGGTGGTGAAGACGGCTAAATGTTCAGAAATCCTTCTGTTTCAGTTTTTATTCATAAATGCTTGGGACCCTTTGAAGTTCCCTATGCAAATAGAGTGTAGAGATTTGGCTAAATATTCTATTATTTTTGCAAATCTCCTTTTGCTCTGAGCCAGAAAACCATTCACTAGGTTTGTGTTTTACTTCCCTCCCAGCCTGAATAATTGCTGAATAATTTTGCTGAATTGACCATCGGGTCTCTTCAACAACTTTTGTATTCATGGGTGCATTTATTGTTACGCAGAATGACTTGCGTTGAGTTACGAGCAGTAGATTTAAGTCCCACAACGCACGAGTGAGCACACAAACTCCGAGTGAGAGAAAACGACACCTTAATTTACCTTTAGTGATTACTTGGCTAAAAATATATTGAAATCGTGAGATGGTTTGGCCTTACGATACTGGTGGCCTGGATGCATTATTTGGATACTCCCAGGCTGTAAGATCACGACGCACCCCTGCACAAAAAATGACAGCATGTATTATATCCTCAAATAAATATTTAATCAATAGTGGATGATGGTTGCGGGTTGTCCGATGGCAGCATCTACGTAGGGCCTACTACGCCACCCCAGTCTAGGCCCAAAGATGAGAGAGTCCCTTCAAACGAAGGGAAAGCCTCTCGCCGCCTCAGACCGCAAAGTGCCTTTATAATTCCATTAAGACCGCAAAATGTCATTATATTATTCCCATTAAAACACCGAGTTCTAGGCAGGCATACAGATTAGCGAAGTAGGCTGACAAACCATTCTTATCTGATCTGAGGGTGTGGACCTAGAGTGCCCCCCACCCCCACCCCCCGACTCATTGGAAAACTCCGATGGCTGCCGACTGAGTGGGGAGACTGGATGGATTCCATTTAACTCAATTGAAGATCGAATAATAGAATGTTATCGATAAACAATGATAAAGTATAATATATACTTTACTGTTGTTATGCTATTTAGCAGTTATATTTTGCAATCAAGCAGACGTTCTCAGCTTTTTACCTGTAGTCCCAGATTAGAAAGTAGATGCAAATATAATAACAAATTCAAACAACATTTCATAATATTTAATTTGTAATACTGTATTTACCCCACGTGTTTGAATCCATATTAATCACCAGGCACTATTCTAAACTTCCTCATTGTTTCGTTGATCCGATGCGGGTGATATTAATTAAAAAATGAGATGAAATATATGAAAGGCCGAAAATTAATGCTAATCTTATGTAAATGGGTTAACGTGCACCCCAGGAAGCCATAGACGAATGATTTCCAATAAACGCAGACAGTAATCGGGGTGAAATCTGCGTCGTGAACAAAGTATTTACCAACAGAAAGTCTTTACAAAATATAAGTCATGTACGAAGGCCGACAGTAACAGCTAGTCGTGCAACAAACAGAGAGATTATTTTGAGATGCATTTTGTTTTTATTCTGGGAACTTTAGTTTAGTTTGTTCATGACTTGCACTTTTTGTTGTCGCTTTAAAGCCTTCACAGGTGTTAAATATATATTTGTAGTCATCTGGCTGCCCTCCAGGTCTGTGGTTTTAGAGGCAGAACAACCAAGAAAAGCCCAGCGTGATATGATTCATATTTACACTATTTAGTTTGCCTCATTCGTCTCTATATGAAATGTTAGTAATACCTTATACTTCTAGTTGGATTGGCTTAAAGTGATACTAGACAACTAGTTTGGCTTAGAGTGATACTAGATAATTGCATCCTTCTATAGAGGCCAATTCTATATAAGTGTGGGACCCAAATAGACTTGTTTATGATGACTAATCCTTCATCCATCTATTAATCCATACATACAATGACATATGTATATATGATAGACACATATACATAGCCATACATGTATATGTATACATAGGTACATACATAATGGTATACATGCATACAATACATACATGTATACATACACAGATGTACGTATTTGTATTTATTTATATTGAGAAATGTACGCTGTTCATTAGGTGCGTGGTCTCGTACAAAGATGAGCTTCAGCAAACTTTTGATATTAATCTTAGCCGATCCAAGTAATTCCGGCTCTTGTAGTTCATTTTTCTAACACAACGATATGCTCTAACCGAAAGTAGTTAATATTTGCGTAAACTGTAGAGAAATGTTAATAGTCATACCAGTTGGTTAAAAGACCCTCGTAACATGTTCCCTATGATTTGTCTATATTTGGTCATACCCTAGTTTAGACGATTATAATACTGACGCCATATTATTGACGTCACATCGAAGCATACAGTACAATAATGGAAATAGAGCGTGGCTTTAACGCATAAATTTCTATGTGAGAGGGGAGTGGGATCGCTGTATATGTTAGGTTTAATTTCAAGGCATTATTGCGGCTTATCAATGTTAAAACTTACTTACTTACTAAGATTACTATGCGAAACATACAGTTTCTGTACAACAATATCGATGTTTTTTTAAAATATTTATTTGTATCGCATGAGAATATCGGGATTTGTCCACGAAATTGTATGCAATAAAAATCTCTATAAAAAAACGTCCAATCTTGCCCTTGTTAAGCCTTAAAGGGGATGTTTCATCTTTCCTGTTAAAATCTATGACTACATTCTCCTGATTATATCATGCATGTCTTAAGAGAACTGTAAGAGAATCCCCCATCTTGGCGTCATATCCTTGTAACAGAAGGTAGTAGGAACTAGGATCGCTACTTCCACTACACCCGCTGAACCCAAGAGTGGTAAACAAACCAAGCCTTCATGCAAATATAAACAAAACCGACTAAGACCTAAATAAGATTGGAATAAATCTTTCATCCAGTGGTAATTATTTATCAGATTGATTGTTAATTATAAGTCTGATCCTTACCGAATCGATTAAGCCATTTTTTGTTGTCATTTGGGGTGTTCGTTTGGGATCAATTCGGATCTGACATTAAGGGCTGTCACGATTACTCAATATTTGCGTTAGTGATTCAGGCATAAGTAGTGTCACGAGAAGTGGCCTATGATCGAACCCTGTACAGAGCATTTTTTTCTCATCAGGAATTACAAGTTTTATGAACGACCATGTTTAGCATAGGGCGAGATTGGACAGCACCGTTTATTTTGGGGGATTGTCTAAGTGTAAATTAGGTGTCACAGTGTAGCTCGGAATGTATCACACATACTTTGTTTTAAACATCCTGATAAGCTTTCCCCTGGCTCAGGTTTTTGCTACTTAATTGAATAAGTTGACTGACATTGTACGTAGTTCTTTTTCTATTAAAAGCTACTCCACACATTAATTAGCTATTCATTAAATGTAACCCTATCGGGCTACATTTACTTATCTCATCATAACAATATTATGACGATTCCAAACAAGAGGACTATTCTCATTCATATCAAGTGCCTTTACTATCGCAATATGTAATTATTATTTTAACCTCTTCATAGGAATTCTCAAAACTCGGAGAAGGGATCCCCGTGCACCATACATTGCGGTTTCGGATACCATTCTGTGAAAGTAATATTCTGCACACAAAACATCGGCGTCTGGTACTATAATTGCCAAATATGGACACTCAGGGGGTACTTGTCTAAATTCATGAGGTTTGCAAGCTGTACTATATTACTACAGAGAAATTATAACGCTTTATTATAATTAAATATGCATTGTATATAACGAATGGGATTGGTACGGGTATACTCTTTATTTTCACAGTTTTACATACAGTTTTCTCTAACTAAAGGTGGAAAGGGAGGTAATCTCTGCTACTACAGTTCTTCCGACTACTCCTTCATGCCTTGGTTCTCTAATACTACAAGTTTATAAATATATTGTTAAATGGTAAATTATTTTTCTTTCTAGTAGTTGGTACTCTGGGGCCAGTCTGTTCAATAGCATTGATGCCACATGCAAGAATGATTCCTTAAATTTCTTGCATTTGGGTTGTGGGACCTACAGTTGTTCCCTGCGCTAAACTTCCCAGGTTAATTTTTCTCGTGTCCATTTTGTCCTGATCTTGGCTTAATTAGATATATGCATTTAAAATGTTCCTCTCTACGTTATTAAAACATAGCTAAGAAAACAATTAACTATAACTCGGTGGTTTCAGCTTATGTTCCATCGCTCCTTCCCAACATCACTCCTTCTACCAACTCGTTAAATATTTTGTATTACTATCAACGGCCACATACATTTAACACGGACTTTTTAAAAAAAACCATGCGCATCCCCCTTGTCGATGTATTACTGCGTTGCCTATGATAAAATCACGTATACTGAATCATTCAGTATTCTACCATCGATTTCTCACAACATCTCACTGCCACAGTTTTTTTTATGACATTCATTACGTCAATATATCAATATAAGTATAACATACATTTCTCAAGTCATTACATCTTTGACAATGTTTCGTTATCCCCCTTCTTTATCTTATTACAGTCAGTATTTAATCATATCGCCAATATAATTAACATATATTGAAGAATGTTGTTAATAACAGCATTGTCCCCATGGATACGTCTAGACAATGACATTTAATGATTGTTCGTTATTACTTTGAATAGATGCCCAGTTACCCCGGAAGCTAGACAATAAGACACACAAGGGAATGTGGAGGTTTCTTGGGAACTTTTGACTTCAACACTCACAAGACCATGACTCATTTTTGGCACCAAGAAATAGGGCAGTTTTTTCACCTGTATAGTTTGCTCCCCTTTTCGTTTAGTTTAAGAATGTATACAATTCCCGGAAGCCTGGTATTATATAACAACTGTATTATATATCTTACACATGTCGAATATAAAGGTATTCCAAGAAGTATAGACACAGCAAAGTCATATTAGAGACTATGCATTGCCAATTTGTATTATTTTTGTCCTAGGATGTGTATATTCGCAAAATTCTTTTTGATGTTATTGACCTTGGATTGGATAGGTTACATGAAGAAGAGGAACTGTTTGTTTTAGGTCTCATGATACACGATACAAGGGGCAGATTGTGGTTTCTTTTTAAGCATGTGCTCCCAGCAAGAATGATGATTCATAAAGTGTACAGATCCAAGGCAGTGATGATTTGGAGCGAATCGCGAAGGAACATAATTATTATCACTTAATATTCAAAATTCACGTTGCAATTTTGAAAATGAAGGGGGAAAAAATCAAAAGCGCTTTTCAAGCGTTTTCAAGCTGCTAACGTTGAATTTGCTGGCCCAATATTCATTGAGCCCGGCCGTTGCATGATAGATTCTGCGAGTTTGTGATTGCGAGCATTGTCATTGCATAATAGAACTACCTACCAGAAACCTCGCATTATAATACATATGTGCAACATCTCTGATTCACACAATTTGACAATGATTGGTCTCTCACTATCGTACAATCTGGTATACCTCTTATACATTTATTGAAAATAGTTGTATTCAGACTTCAGACAATTTACAAAATGTCGACACATAAAGAAATCGATGTTCAGTTACAGAATACGCATATTAGAAATCTCATGCATCTTATATTGAAATGTTTTTATGACGTAGCCTTATTGTATTGCTCCCGTAAGGAATTTTCCTAAGTACAATAAGCTCGGGAATTTGCGCAATAAACTTGACAGGGCTAAACCCCAACTAGCTAACTCAATGGAGGAATGCAGGGGAGACAGTTTGCAGATGAACATGTTAAATGCATCGGGAATCGATAAACTAGAGCATGCAATACCTCGTGGGAAAGTCCCCATACTCTATTCATTGATTTGTTATCGAAACCAGAACCAACACTTTGGAATTTTACAGATTAGCATCAACGAGAGCAAAATTATTACAAATTCTTTATTTGGGAGGTCATTTAGTATCTTATTAGATAATAGGTATTAATATTAACCAGAGTTTTATTACACAAAATTATCAGCGCCATGGAAATCATAGTGGATTAACTACAATGAGCGAATAAGATATATTGTAAAAATGGAATATTTTTATTTAAACCCTGGAGTTCTAATAAAGATTTGTCTTGAAGCAACTTATCGAATTTATGCTTTTTTGCATGAATATTACCGATACTTTGCAATACAAATATCATTCGACCTCATCGCTAACCAATATTTAATTAATCGCTCGACACATCCATGCAGAAACTCAATTTAAAGAACAGAATTTCCCCACCAACACATATATATAGACCTATACGTCACTTCACACAAGGAAAGTCCCAACCAGAGATCCTTCACGTCTAGCCATTGATGCTAGTCCGACTAGGGGTTGGTACAATGTGGTCTCTATGGCAACAACACAAACCACACGATCATGTTTGGAGCATCGGTTGGTACCACAACATTTGTGATTCATACCGAAAGAGTTCCATCATAACGTATGGACCACTTGAGGTAAATTTTATCGCTTTTTAAATATAAATATCGGGACCCCAAATATGTGGTAATCTCTATATATTGGGGAGGTGATTAGAGATTACATTATATTACTAGGTATCTTATGAAAGGTAGAATAATGTCCTGGATCGAAGGCTGAAATTTCTCAACAGTGTTAGAACTCCAGATGGTTCACAATATTCGGGACAATATTCTTTCACATTGCTATGAAAATACAGGATATTGAGAGGAGAGGTCGGCAACGTTAGCAACATGTATGCCTTATTCCATGTTGAATATATTTAATGTCCCAACATAACGTCTATATACCAAGTCCATTGGAGATCCATACTCCGATCTGACTCACTACCTTCCTCAAAGTCAAATAAATTCCGACTCAATGTCAGCAAGAGTCTCGAGCTGCTCTCGTTCATTTACATATTATCCATAATATGGATAATACTGAATTGAATATATATTACATTCAACTCTAACCTCTAGGATGAGCAATAGATGGATACCAATCCTTTGGGAGATCCAATTGGAATACTCTTCACTGATTTATTACTTCTAGGCACTTTCGTGACTCATGGTATAAACCTGTAAACCATTTCTCCGATCTCTCGGGCTGGGGCCTTATTAAATGATTAGTACGAATTTAGGATACATATCACTCATTAGACTAGACCTTGTCCCCAAGACAGGGTTGTTTGTAGAGCCCTATCCCAGGTCTTGTACATGGTCTCCAAGTGACCCTAACATGCTAGTGACCATAACGTGATAGTTTTATTTTTTCGAGATTTCGTTTATAAAAAAGTATCACAGTCTACCGTAACCACTCATTAACATTACACGAAATATTATTAATAGATCAATTTATAACATGGGACATAATGAATATAAACCTATTTTATTCGTATTCTTCTATGGTAAGGCCAATTCCTCACATGTTTTTAATAATCATCTTGAGATTTATTAACAGATTTCTCTACGATGGTACCTAGCGGACAACCATATGCCGTTATAAGGTCGGGGTCAATACAATTGCAATGTTATGGTTGGATATCATGTACCTACACAGAGAGAAATTCGTCGACAGACCACAAAGTTTATAAACAAAGATCGCGTAAAATAGCTGGTTGGTATTGATATGAAGAGATATCACCGAGACCGAGACTACGGTACTTGGCTGCCGTGCTGCATGGAAACGCAGCTGTACATGTTTTGTTTACTTCTAGTGACACGACCACATCAACACTGGCAACAGGATCATAGATGTCCCGAGGACGATGATCAAAAGTGAACTGTCATACCCAAGTTCACAATCACACTTTCACATGCGTCCGGAAATTATGGAATCATCCTTGTTCCTTATCTAAATTCGGTATAGATATGAACACGGCTTGACTGGGTGTGATCCTGCTTGGTTTATGGAAAATACATTTATATTTTTTTATGTTTACGAAATTGCTGAACAATTCGGTTATTGATCTGTTTACCGATGTGGTTATAGACCCAAAACCGTTTAGGGTAGTGCCTATTATGTGATGTGTTACAGGAAAATGAGTTACAAGTCACAAAATTGATATTTCTCAAAGTGTTTTCTTCACACGATCTCATTGTTGGCATGTTCTCCCTTTTGGGTGGTTTAGCGCTTCAAGTCATACAAAGTTATGTGCCAAATTTCAAGACAGTGGATTGCATATATATACTTGTGTTTCGAAGGTCATTCTATAGAGTATATTTTAGATATTTGACTGGTAATTGCCCACCAAGAAATATAATGAACCTCTTTTTTTCTTGTTTTTTCTTACAAAAATAGAAATATCAAACCTAAAATATTGAAATATTTATTACCTGTCCTAATGTTTATCATCATTCGAATCAGCTTGATCTACTGTGATTATTGAAGATGTTTGTACCACAAGGAGTTCAAATTGATTTTTCTTCAGAAAATTCATTGCAAATACTTAGTCATGAATACTATAAGCTGTTTACGATACAACGAGTAAATTTATACGATGAATTCAATTTACAAGATTTTGTAGTTATTTCTAATTTCGAATGATCGATGCCGTTAACCAATATTCATGTTCATCTAATGACCCGATTAGAAAATAAGATAACCACCGCATTCGCATCCCATCCCTGAGAATAGCAGTCCAGTTGCCTAGGACAAGGGCATTAACCGGAGATACCATGGCTCATACCCTTAATAGATTTCAACATTAATATGGCAACGCGCGAACACGTCCATGGTGGACACAGCGTATTTTCTTGTATACCTTGTTTAAATATTATATTGGCCTTAAATGAATAAACAAAAAAACATTTCCTTGAATACGGTAATAAGAAAGTTGTCAAAAGACGCATTAATAGCCACTTAATTATGGACGGAACTTTGACGAGCGAAACTCCAAATCCAAATCGAAATATTCTCGACCTCGAATTTCAAAAAAGAATTGTCGGGTAGATAATAGTGTATTTACACAGTGTTGTTATGTTTAAGTATAACGATGTTTTACCAGACTGTCCTAGAATTAGGAATAAACAATCGATATAGTATAATCAATACGTAGCGCTGTATTGATCGGATTCCAAAATAGTTTTTGTTGTGACGGTTATCAATTAGGCAATTTTATGTGCCGGTATACAGCCCTCATGCTCGACTTCTGTGGCGGAACAGAATATATAAACATATATATATATATATGTCCTATAGGATTGCGGTAATTTCTTACATCAGCGAGTCTTATTTTGGCACGACATGAGAGCTAGCAGTCACGATATAGCATCTCACTTGGACATCTAGGTCTTGTGTATACACTTCCTTGATGTTCTGATTTACTCTTGAACAAAGAATCAATCTAAATTGATAAAAAAAATTGAGATTTATAAATCGATGTAGCTTTTAGTTGTACAAATCGTCACTTTAAAATAACAGATAGTGTAAGATCGCATTTCATTATTTTGGAATGAGAAATATGGAGGTGCGTGTTTTGTCCCAAATAGGTCAGGAGATCTATAGATATGTAATAGAAAATATCCACAATTTTTTTTTCAAAAATTTCTTTTCCAAGATATTTCAACACATTTTCAATGGAACTAATGGATATTGTATAATCAAGACACAAACTATCTTGGATTTTGGATGTTCTTTTTGACACAAAGACATCTCAAATGTTCCTTTATTTGGTGCCTGAGTCACTTGCTCATTTTCATATACAACTAAGCTCATAGACCAGAAATTCGACCAAAGTGAAGTTGGTTATTGTATGATACATTTCCTTTCTGCTAAAGATAATTAGTTTAACAATTGTTTTGTAAGTAATGCCCAAGAAATAATGGTTGTGTGTGGATAAATTGTGTTTCTTTATATATATATTGATATTTTTTAGATTATAAAAATAATCAAAGTGCGCAAGTATATCCATGATGATTAGGAAAGATGCGAAAAAAGAAGCAATCCTAACTGTAATATTTGAAAAGAAGCAACTGCGATGTATCATAACAGCAGACAACACAGGTCATAGGTAATAGGGGAGTGGTAATAGTAAAAAGACTCCTAGTAATGGGAGAAAATATCTCAGTAATGAAGGAAGAGTCGGTGCCATAAAACTATTTGTTCCAGGAATAGGAATATCTGGACGGTAATAGGAAAATGTGTCTTGGTAATGTATTATGGCTATGCGTAATTTGTGCAAAAAAAGAGGAAAAGTCTATAATATTACATATATCGTGCATATTAGAACTCTGGGACGCAACAGTGCGTGTCTCTTTAGTCTCCGGTTGGCGTGTATATTTCTATACATACGAGCTCCTATATCTTCCCGGGACCAACCTAACCAGTTATTGAAAAGTTAATGTTTTTTTACAATGTTAATGTATGGCATGCTTTCTCTATGCACCATCCCTTGCCTGTTGACGCTCAGCTATATGGAAGTGCTTATACTTGGGACGAGGGGAGGTGATCTGTTAGTATTGCCCTCTGGGGTGATGCGTTGAAATTATTGAGTATTTAAATTACCACCCACCAGAGAACGTTGTGGAGTTCTGTTTACCCATGCAACGTATGCTACTCTAGGTACGTTCTTTCATATAAAGTGCATACCTATATAATTATAATAACAACTATTACATTTGAATGAAATATACATGAAAGGAAGATCTATGGTTTCATAGAGGAGGCCCACCCCCCTTTTTGATGTCAAAATTTGATATGTTATTGAAAGTGTACGCTTCCCGAAATAAAAACCTAAATATATGTTACAGGCTATATAGAATATTTCTATTTCCAATAATTAGGTTGTTGTTGTTGTTGTTGTTGTTGATACTTTTATTATGGAGGGCTACAATATCGGTGGGTCTAAGCTCCCATATCCGGCAGGATTTCAAGCCCTACCGGAACAAAAATCGTTACATTAAATAATAAGAGAAACAATCCACCACAAAGTCAACGACTCTGCGGTGGCCCCATTATTTTTGTCTTGATTATCACATTTTTATGTTGGCGACATACATAAATGATGCAAGGTTAATATGCTATTGATTACATTTCGTATGACATATGTAATATATTCTAAATTATAACCTAACTGGGGGTGCTATATAATAATATATCTACAAGACACAATTGATAAAGAATTCCAATTAAGAGAATTTTGAGCAACTTTGATAAATAGTGAATGAAATTACTTATATACTTCTCACTGAAATACATACACTTTGCACATGTATCTGTGTGTTAGGTCGCTCCTGCCCCCTCCCCCCCCATCTATATTTATATTGCGGAGAGCATAAACACATTTCTCCAGAGGCAAAGGCAGTTATGGTATGCCTGTGCCATTAGGTCCCAAGACATAACTCAGTGGGTAATGTGCACTGGACATTAGCCGACATTAAGAACTGATTATAGAGACAATATTGGGTTATCCAGCAGGGAGATACGGACATATATTAGCTATGCAGCTCCTGAGAGTCTACATAACATTCAGAGTGACACTACAGACCTTTCACTAGATGGGAAGGCGTGCGTTGGAGGTCATCCGAAGTAAGAGTCTCTCCTACCGTGGTAGGTATCTTAAAAATATCTAGTAATTTAGAGTAGATCTTTTATCAATTTGGTGTTTGGTGCGGTTATTCCATCTTAAAATGTTTCCGTTGCTTTTGTGTAGTTTATGATTGTTTGTAGAAACCCACCCCTATGATAAAAATGACGAAGAAATACAAAATGGTTTATCAAACTATTACTTGTATCTTGCGTCTCCCAGGATAATTTCTTTCTGTACATGTATTTATGCCATTTATTTTTACTTTTACCGACCATGACCAAATCTCTTTTTGTTGTGGTTGCTTCTGAGTTGCTTGCCCAGTTGTAAGTGTTTCATAAAGTTAACAATGAGGTATATAATCGCTGGCTTGAATTGTGATCTTATATTGCGTATCTTCTTTCTATACAAATAAACTGATACATATATTTTTTTTTCGTGCAACTACTGCACATCAAGTAAGCATTTGATTGTCACATGAGACTATAGGGCAATTAATTTCTTTTGATTTTGATTTTGAAAACATGTACTTCAATCTTCGATTTCAGCATTGGGCATCTCTCTTGCGTGTGGGAGGTTTTCAGGCCCTCTTAGCTATCTTACGATGTTCTCAGTAGTGGACAAGATCTCTTCCGTCAATGACTGAATGTGATACACTACTTTGAGTACAGTTTATTACTATTCAATATGCCTATTACGGCGTAAATCCCGTTCTCTTACGTATCTTTATACACTCTTTCTGATACTATTTTAATGGTGACATTTCTGTTTCAGCAATATCTTAAAGATGTATTGGGATAAAGGAGGGAAGTATGATGCCCAAGTCGGGCCTGCTGCCATTGGCGCACTTTTAGGGACGTCAATATACTTTATACTGGTTCTCGTCCTTCTCCTCCACGGTGCCAACAAGCGTCAGCCAGTTAACCTCGTGGCAGCAAGCGCCATCATGGCCCATCTCCTCCTGGGTCTCATGGTGCACTCTGGAACCATCCACCTGGAGTTCTTCTACAAGGCCATGACTGCCTTTTCATGCTGGGCCCACCAATACCTGAAAACCTTATACTTTATAATCGTCCCCTATAATCTAGTCGCGTTCACCATTGATCGGTTGCTATTCGTCCGCTTCACCACCCGATATGTTGAGAAGCTGAAGTATTCAGGTCTTTTACAATTGCTCGTCATGCCCTGGGCCATTGCAATTGCTTTTGCTGCTGCTGGAATCTTTGCATCAGCTCGAGAACTGCATCTTACCGGACTTGGAATTCAGCAATGGAATCTTAACGAAACACAGCATTACTGTGAGTGGAAGACCAAACCGAAGAAAGTGGATACTGGGGTGCTTTCTCTAGCTCTGGCCATTTGTCCAATTCTTTGCGGAGTGATCATTACCTTCATTCTCATATGCTTCGGTAGCTGCTGTCAAAAAAAGATAAATCAAGGTGAAGAGTTGGATACTCCTTTAAAAGCACGTGCCAAAGAATCCATTGCTGCTGTCGCCATATTGAATTCAGCTATGATTGCTGTTTTTGTAATTGAACCAGAAACATATTGGGAACCGCTACCACTACCTCTTCCGTTAGCACCTTTAACGTTGTTGGGTGCTCTCGAAGGTTTGGTGTGGATTTTTCTAATGCACGATGTTAGGGGAAAGCTTTTATTCTTTCTAAATCCGTGTGCCCAACCTACTGGGAGCATGAATGACCTTAAGGGTGAAGGAACAGATGACTCAAAGGAAACAGTTTAGGATAACTCGCCGAACTCTGAGGGAAAGGCCCTTGCTTATGGAATGCGATACATGGTTGAATAATGAACCCATTTTTGTTTGTCAAAGTTAAAAGTTCTTTTCCCAGATAAGATGGCAGTTTTAACACAACACATTTTGTTGACAATAGAGGAAAAAAGGTTTTAATATACAAAATCTTTTAATTATTCTGTTCGTATCCCAACATGTAGACTCGGCGTTTCTAAATCTACTTGACTAAAGGTCCGGACTCAATGGAATCTTACTGTTTGAGAGTAGTGTCTATACACTCTAGGTCCAAACCCTCAGATCAGATAAGAATGGTATATCAGCCTACCTCGCTAATCGGTTTCTTGTCCTAGAACTCGGCGTTTTAATGGGAATATAATGACATTTTGCGGTCTTAATGGAATTATAATGACTCTTTGCGGTTTGAAGCGAGAGGCTTTCCCTTCATTTGAAGGGACTCTCTCAAGTTTGGGCCTAGACTGTATAACATCTTTTTAAGTATTTTGAATCGGAATGCATGTACACAACCATCGACTTTCGAATTATCATAAATATGCAATGGGATAGATAACGAAGATGAAGAATATAAATAATGCAACATGCACACGTGTCAAATGTTTTCTCAGCAAAATTTTATTTTACCTTTGATGCTTATCACATTCGGTTTATTTATATAGGCATAGGCATATAGGCATATATAGCTTGCATAGCTTGCAAACGAAAGTAGGACTAGGACTGCTACTTTAATCATTTTGCTTTTGTTTTTGCTTGTTCTGGTACGTTTTCGTTGGTGATTTGATCAAAATAAGAAATACGACATAATAGAAAGTAAAATAGAAGTGGAATAGAAATATTAGAATATATAATTAATATGGCATTACATATGTGTATTTAGGATAAGTCACTTGCAAACAAAACTCACGAGCTTCAAAATAGTACAGTGATTTTGCTCATTTCGAGATGAATAAATTTATGATGCATTTGTTCACATATAGTAATTGATTATCACTACTTTCGAAAAACGTCATTGTAATTAGCTTAATAAAAGTGAGCATATAAAAAAATGAGCATAGTACTATAAGAGTTTTGTATTCATGGTTCACATCTCTACTTGTCATAATGGTATAACGGTAATAGCTTTCTGTAACACCTTATTCCTGCTGCTCCCAATATGTTCTTCATTCAGGTATAGTTATCCCTCATATCAAACATTACATTCAAAATAGGACGCCGCATATTCAGCCCCAGTAGTTTCTGACATATATTTATTTTACCAAAGGTTACGAGTGTCATTACAATATGATGTCTAGTTGAATAGAACATTTTAGGAAATATATAATCCCCTTACCCTGGTATTTTACCCTATGGCAAATTCAATAGGTAGTATGATAATGCCATAATAAATAATCATTACTGATCATGGAGATCCAAATGTGAATGTACCTTACTTGAAGTAGTGGATGAATGACTATACTTAGAATATCTTTGATATAGGCAGGCCACGCAGCAATATTAAGCTCAAATAACAATATGAATGTCCAATTTTTAAAAGTTCGATATTTTCAATGCTGGTCAGCCATACTTCTTATAGCTTGTATCATATTTTAGCTTTTTCGAATGTCCAATTTTAAGAGTATAATGTATAATATAATGCTACTGTGCATAAAGTCTTTTTAATGGGCAATCGGGTTTTTCCATTCGCATGAGATAGCCAATAATGTCCATCCCGGCAACAAAGGCAAAGAAAAAGAAGAGAAATATAATTGAAAGAATCATGGCTGAATGGTTCATTGAATTGCTGTCATCGGTGCCTTCTCCGGTTAGTTTTAACTTTGTCAATTTTTGATACACTGCAATATAACAAAAATAGAAACAATTAACCAATACTCTCCGGGGGAATCTTTGGTTTCAGTCAGAGTTTTGAAAATATTAAACTTTTAAGTAGCGAGACAAACCAATATTTATATATAACGTTCTCATAGAAGAAATTATATAAAATGGATAATAAATCTACCTCGCCAAACAAATGTAAGCAATCATCTTATGAATACAGTCTAGGCTCAGAGTTGACAGTCCCTCCAAACCGCAAAATATCATTATAATCCCATTAAGATGCCTCCTCTAGGAGCAGGGAAGCCATCAGCGCAGTAGGCGTCCGATCACTGACATAAAATGTTGATCTGACCTGAGAGGCTCTCAGTCTAGACTGAATAAATTGTAAACATGAAGGGTCCGCAGGGGTCATATCATACTTCAGATTGTGTCCCTTAATTAAACAATTTGCTTTACCTGTTGGACATTCCTTCAAACGGCAGCCTGCAGCTTGAATGAGGGCCCTCTTTCCAGTCGGACAAGGCTTTCCTCCCCCTATTGCTTCTGTACAGTTTCTTTGCTTAGTTTGGAATGCAAGTCCGCATGATGCACTGCATGGACCCATGGTCGACCATTCTCCTAGAACGGCATCAACAGGACAAGGCAGTCCACACTCCTTTTCTTGTCTACCTGTGCCTTAAGTAGATTAAAGCCATTGAGTTTATATAATACGAGCAAAGTACCCATCCTCCGAACGGTCACCCTCCCTCCCCACACTCCCCCCTCTCTCGTTTCCCTCCCCCTGTTCTCTGTCTTTCATACCTGTTTTTCTCTCCCAACCCCATCTCCGATTCCCCCCTCTCCCTCCCCTCTTCCTCATGCTCCCTCTCCCCGCTTTCTCTCCCTCCCCTCTCTCCCTTCCCCTACATCCTCTCCCTCCTCTCTTTCCCCCCTCTTCTTTCCCTCCCCCTCCCCTCTCCTATTCCTACACCCTCTTCTTCACTCTCCCACTCCTCTGCATGTAGTTAGGTCCCCCTGGAATTAGGCTGTGAGAAATGACATAGTATCTCACAGGGGCTTTCCCAGGCTATAAACAGAGTGTAGAGATCGCAATTAAAAAAGGCTTCAAAATCACATTTTCACCCCAGATACCTTCACAAACCACATATAATATCCTCCAGAGAGGGTGGACAGAACTCTACAGATGAGTAAAACGGTTTGTAAAACAACAAATTCCGAGAACATGTGAGACAAAGAAACCCCTATTTTCTAACTAAGAAACCCTTCTTGTCTACCTCTTTTCGTAGAAATCGCTCTTCCCGTAATATTATATGGATTATATTATATATGAGTATATATAGATGAACACTTGCCCGATTTGACAAGTAAATCAATTTTGTATGTCGATTGGCAATGAAGTTTAGGAAACCCCAGCTACACATCATGGTGAAATATATCTGATAAGTTGTTTTAATGTACTTATATGCCCCTATGCTGAAACTGATGATTTAAAAAATGCGCTAATGAGCAGTACAATTAGTTCCAACAAAGGTATTACTCAAAATAATTCCTTGACGTATTCAGTAAACTTTCCCTCGAAATTTTGAAGAGTCTATTCTCTGATTATTCTCTCAAGTATAAGGCTAAGAATGCTGAGACAAGTATATAATGTATATTTGGTTTAAACAATGCTTTTTGGGCCAGATCCAGGCGCCCTGGGCACGAGAAGATTGGGTCTATAATCGAGCATTGACAATAGTCCCAAGACAACTTTTGAATTAGTGATATTGCAACGAACCAAGTGTGTAATTATTCACGTTTTTTTCCGATAGGCGATTTAGTGAGAAGAAATTTAGTTATATAACTTCAACTATATCATTATTTCCCCCACTTCCTAACTTTTAGAATTACCTCAAACAATAAAAACCATTACACTGGCATAGCTGAGCTGAGCACGTAACTTTAGTCCTGACCGAGTAGCACTTTTGTTCCTTAGAATCAAGTGTAATTAGACACAGCAGTGGGCAGAAAACCATGGTTAGGCCTATTCTAAATTGAATTATCTCACGTGACCATATATCTCGATATGCAAATGACTCCAATTGATTATAACTTTCATTGTACACTGTGCTTGCTTGTTTATAGCTCAACTGTCACATTCGGAAGATGTGCTATATAAAAATACTTAATAAGAAGGCTTTAGAACTGAAGTACATCCTACCTGGACATGGCAGGCCTCCATACTTGGGTGGCAAACACGTGCGTTTTCTTGTTCTCTTACCAAAAGAGCAGGTAACAGGACACGATGTCCATTGGTACCACTCTAACCAGTAACCATCCACCGGTGAACCTACAATGTTTTTTTGATTTTTACAATTTCTATTTATTCAGGTATTATACAATTGAAAGCGCTCTCAATTTGTATGAGTGCTTTTCGTCGTTTTGTAACTTAAATTGTACCTGTAAGTTAATATTAGAATAGTGATTTACATCGTGTAAATTGTAATGCAGATCAGTTTATGATAGCGAATATTGGCGAAACGATCAGTGATGAGAAATGAGTGAAGTATGATAGCACATCACTATGGTTTTAGCCTGATGTTATGAATATGTTGCAGCATATTAATAGGTCATTCACCATTCATAAATGTATACCTTGAATGAATAATGATCATTATGATTATTAGTTTCAGTGGAGCTACAAGTTGAAGGAATCCTGCGATAAATATAGTATTAAGGGACCTAGTCCACTAAGCCGATTCTCATGCGATTTTGAAGCTGAGTGGACTAGGCCCTTAAACAGTGTGTTATGCCTCATATCCAAGGAGATCCCTTCTTTTTCTGAGTAACCCAAGTAAATTCCGTTTAGTGGATACTACCTGAGTCATTTTGACATCATTGAATCATTTATCAAATCGCTGGAAACAACTCACGGAGTCACATTTTATACCAAATGCCACAAAAAGATGTAAGAAGTAACGCAAGATACATTAGACTGCCTGCCTTACATTGACAAGATACACCAATAATATGTGGACATAGGGCAGGTCATCAGGAAATGTACAATCGGCAGCTCTACAGTTTTAGGATATTCTGCTTAATTAGGCTGAAAAAATGTCAAGTACTAGACCTGGATATCTGAGTATATTTGGTATTGCGTTGATTAACAAAATCGGTTGTTTTGAGCTATATTATTAACCACACATCAACTTTGGCGTATTTAAGAGGATTTCTGTAAGCGGATTGTACATTTCTGACGACTTTACCCATTTATAATGCGGACACATGAATTGTATGAGAAATGTGGCTCACGTGCACAATCTGCAGGCTTGTTATCCCATGTCCCTTTATTTGTGCACGTTAAAAGTGTACTGCCTTGTGCAATATACCCCTCATTACAGGAGATCCGCACTTCAGTGCCCGGCTGTACATTGTCGGTTGATTTTCCGCCACCCAGAATTTCGCCGATGGGATCGCATTCCTCTGAAGCATTCATCAAGATTTTGGATTTTCATTAGATTGCAGATTATCATACTTTATAGATAGTATACCATGTTTTATTTGTTCATTTCCACATTACTCGTTTTGGATCATGCTTTTTATGTACGGTGCGAAAGAGTCAAGACCAATACACACATTTAACTAGCTATATGTCCATGGATGACAGTTACTTTAGTGCTATATATGCTTTTATATATACTTATGTCAATAGGCACCTCTCCTTGAAGGAGCAGACACCCCAAGACACTGAAAGTAATATAATGTTAATATATGGGATTCCCTATATATTCAATTCTGGAACTAATGATAGACTAAAAAAGCTAGTTTCTATAGGTGTACATCATACTCCATTTATCTCACCACATCGGTGGTGTCACCTCTCGTCGAGGTTTGACACTAGGTTCTGAGCAGAATGGAAAAGGGATATGAAGCCATGCAAATGCACCTACCTAAACAGAAGGGTAAAGGTGACCATGTGCCATTCTCCATACAGTCTGCGTAATTATCACCCTCCATATTGGTATATCCATCTGTACACACAAAGTCTACACGATATCCGTATCCAGCCGATGCAGCGATAGGTTCTGTAGGTTTAACGGTCGTGCCATGCACCAATTGCCCACAGACTATTGCTGTTGAACAATTAAGCAGGCCAGTTATTAAAGTGTATCGAGGTAAGGATTATCGCTATTATCGCAGTTATTAAAGTATAGTGAACATAAAAAGAGTCAATGTGGTAAACATCCAAGGCCTGTGGGTCTAAACAGAGACAACTTTCATGGTGGTAACAGTAATCGTGTTTGTTAGTAGTGGTAGTAGTAGTAGTATATACAAAGTAGGATTTGGGCAGTTAATTGGAAACAACTGATTAATGAGGTTATGCAATGTTACGTAATGTGTCATAACAATATATAGTGTACATACATCAACATTATACTACTACGATCAAAACAATAACTCAACTAATGGTTGTATTTTCAATTGATGCTCCACAGCCAACTGCAGCCATTTAAGTGTCAGTAGGATATACAAAGTAGGTTTAGGAAATGGGCAGTTGGAAATACCTGATAAGATGTATTACTCCCCTATTATATCAACACTGAACTACCATGGTCCAAACAATATCTCAACTAATGGTTACACGTTTGATTGATCCTCCACAGTTAACTGGTGCTGTAAACCGTAAGCTCAGGGAATGCGCAGTTGGAAATGAAACTATTGATAAGATATAATACTCCCCTATGTGAAGTAACGTGGCTATATAGCGGGACCTAATGGCACCCATCCCGTCACTCCCACATTACTACTCCTGCTACTTTAATCAAGAAGCGAGAGGAGTAGAGGAAAAGTAGCGGGACAGTGGAACCCAGCCTTTATGGTTGCATTTTGGATTGATGCTCAACATTCTACTGCTTTTGCAAACCATTTGAGTAGTATAGTAGTATAGACAAAGTAGGCTTAGCAACTGGGCAGTTGGAAACAACTAATAAGATATACTACTTTCCCTATTGTATAACAACTGTACTACTATGGTAAAAAACACTCAACTAACGGTTGCAGCTTTGATTGATGCTCCACATTCCACTGTTGTTGCAAACTGTTTGATAACTTTGTCGTCCATCAGTCAGTCCATAGCCCTCACCACATACAATATTCAAAGTGTCTCCCTTCGTCCACACATTGCTAGTATTTGTGGTATCAGAATGTGCAACAACGATAGCAGGGCATGGTACCGCTGAAGTTGTAATATAAATAATTTAATGCTAAATAAACTTATCTTATGCAAAATAGGTTCATCTTTAAAATATTGAAACCTGGTATTTATTTGAGCTGATGAATTGGCCAGGAATATTTATTTGGAATTATGATTAGAATCGATGTTAACATCAATGGAAAGCAAGATAAGATAAATAACTAAGCAAGATTGAAATGAAATAACTAGAGTGTGATATCCTTAGACTACTAGATAACTATAGTCATATTTAAATGCATGGTCATTGTTGCATAGCCGTTAGTGAGGTTGGGATAACTAAATAATTTGAAGGCAACCTTGGGAAATTTAATTATTTATTTAATTGTGTACATTTATATGAAAGGCTTTTATAAGAAAAGGGTTTATATAAATGAGTGGTTTTTGATAAAATTGGTTAAATTTGATGAATTATAAAATAAATTGAATAGGTATAAAATTTGATTTGATGATAATAAATAATTAGTTGTGAGGAATGAAATGATGAATAGAACAGGTGTGGGTGGGTGGGTTAAATGTTGCCGGTTGAATGGCTGGAAGTGAAGTGAGTGGTGAAGGGGTTGAGAGTAGTTAGTACGGAGGTGGTATGTAGGTGGGGCAATGGTAGTTAGGTGGTGATTGGCTGCAACAATTCCCTAGCATGGCATAAAGCAATGCTCTACAAATTTACTACAATTCCTGTCAGAACAATCTGAAAACAAACTCTATTTTTTTTATGATTCCCTGATTAAAACTCATTAAATGACTCATAATTATTTTGGTTGTAATTAGCACTTACGTTTGCAGGTAAAGAACTGACCAGACCAATGTCCATTAGGTAAACATGAGACAGCATACGCGGATATACTACCAGATATAACATATCCAACATTACATTGGATAACCACTGTGATAGCGGCTGCTACGTTTATGTTAGTGGCATTTGAATCAGGTACTTCCCGAACAGGACAGAATGTTTCTGTAATAATAAAATGGAATTGTTAAAAGGAAATGTGAGAGGTGACGTATGTTTATATTTGTTTACAATTGAATTAATGTAAGCATCCTCGTTGCAAGACAAATTCAAGGGCAATTTAAATTCAATTTCAATATGAAATATTAAACTTGGGGTCACAAATTGCAAATCATTATTCATGAATAGAAGAACTAAATTTCATGAGATTACTGTACGTAGACACCCACTGATACATGTGATCTCAAGGCTCCATTTTCCTGTTGCCAAGCAACTCGTTGTATAGGTTTTGTTTCCAGTTTCCAGATGATAGAGTTCTTTGCAAGCAACTGTCATAGTGGTGCCAAATGGATGTACTGCTCCCGTCGCGTTGGTGTATGCAGCCTTGAATGGTGGACAGCGGATTCCTAGGTATTTTAAAGCTCTTAAGTTAGAGTGAACCTGTCGAGTTTAATAATATATATACATGTGCACAGTCTTGGTTCAACCAATTAGTTCTTCATTACGAAATGTGTAAAGCTCATAATATTTATTCACCCATTCAATTAGGATTGAAGAGGTAACATGTAGGCCTATCGCTCTACATATATAGACATAGCTGTTGGGATAAATGATCAATCAAGTCGAAATCATGGATCAAATGTTTCTCGATTGATTAATAAAGTTAATTTACACCATTCGCTTGGTAAGTGCGAATTTATAAACCAGGAGTACTACTCGATCTGTATACGGAAATATAAAAACTGATGAAAGTATGATGTCCGTCGTGGTTGGTGCAAGTTCAAAAGGTGGCATCATTTGTTTAAATATAATGTTTAAATATGTTTATTGGCCTGAAATGAAAAAAAATAAATAAAACAAATTTATAACTATGTGGCCAACTTCAGTCAGTGCAAATCTATCGAGTCTCATCGTGGCAATGGTATGGTATGGCTAAATATAATATCCGACAGATGATGAAAGGACGTTCTTTACATTTTGTACCAGGACTAGTTCACTTTACGGTGGTCTTTTCCTATTACCTGGATGGTCCACAAAAGGCTTCACAAACCTAAACACTTAACAACATTTACGGACACATGATTTCTTGTAATCCCAATACCCGAGGGAGTTACACGTAGCAGGTACCCTGGTGTGGTTACAGCCTAAGCAGACTTTGGTTCCAGGAATGCAATCGATATATCTTACAGTCCCATATGTACTGATAGGCAGGGGGTTCAACCAGTATTTAGATGTTGTATTAGGTATCGCCGGGCACTTAACAACTAGAAGATAAAATACGACCAGCATAATGTCTTACAGGTGGTTGAGGTAAAGGGAGTCGGGACAGGTAATGCGAGTATCCAGAGTTACGTGTGCAGAGGGTTCAGTGAGATTGTATCCTAGAACTAATTAATGTTACAATTAAAGAATTAAAGTTAAAGTTACAATTAAAATTAAAATGAAAGCTTCAATTAGAACTATGATTCGTGATACATGATCTTATCTGACAGAAAGTATTTATGCTGAATATAAATTTATGACACTTTTTTCTTGAGTGAATAGGAATATTATTACTGCTGCAAGGCTTCATTCCACTGAATTGACCATCGGCTTCACATCGCACAAGGTAATTGCTTTTGCCATTTGCTGTAACATAACCTGTTCGACAGTACACCGGTCTGCGTTCTCTGTATGTGCACTTGACAGAGTTTGCGGCCGTGTTCGCTGGAGCAGGCTGATGGCAAATCACCGCTGTAAATATGTATAAATATAATTCAACTTGATTTTCATTACTCAAAATTTCACTCAATGTTTATTTATCTTACAAATTCATGTACATGTGGATTAATTTGACACAGGTGAAAAAAATATAAAGATACAAGCTCATATGACTAATAATCCAGCGCCTGGAAATAACATAGATAATTTATGACATGTATATATATATTCCCAGAAAAATTAATCAATTAATCAAAATTAATGCGCAAAATCTCAGATCTAACATGCACAAAAAGAGAACTAGATAGCCTTCATAACAGACTGATAAGATACACCTGTGTCCTAACCTTTCGGAAAGGAAATAGAGATATTTTAAATATTAATTTTGATTAATCCGAGTTCAATCTCATAATAGCTCAAACTAACCGGAGCACTTTCTCGTTGGGACGTTCCACTTGCCATTCGCCTGACAATAGGCGTCTATCTCATCGATTCCACCACTGATGTAATGCCCAGGTACACACTTTACCCTTATAGAATCATCAAAGGAACCATAGACACCGGTGCAGTTGCTATAGGCAACGTACAGTTGTCCACATGAGACCCCTTTCAATAGATATAAAGTAAAGTAAAGATGGAGTGTTTATTGTTTGAGGATTCAGTGAGCTCCAAATGATTAGCCCATTGCAAATTAATTCATCATTAATTATTTTATTTATTAACAATCAATTATTGTTATGCATTGGGTTTACAATAGATTATAAGATGAATAATCTACATTATGAAGGCGTCTCAAGTCCATGGCAATAGGAGAAGATTATATATCTAATGATAAATCAAAATATATTTTTGATTTTTCACTTTTCTTTTTATTTATCTCGGATTAAAATGCTGCTAAGAATAGCGATAAGGTTTAAACAGGAGGACTTGAAAACATTTAAAAAGAGATGTTTCTTGATTGTGTCAAATGACAAATAATATTTAGTATTTTCAAGTCAGTGCTAATCATTTTGTTTTGCAGAGGAAAATGGTATACGCATTCCTTTTTATATAGAACTTACGGAGACATCCAGATGGTGGATTTAGCCAATTTCTCTTTCCGCTGCATTTAATACTAAATGCAGATGCGTAGGTTTCGGTGAGGTGCCCTACCATGCAATCCCCTTGTACTATTTGCCCCACAGACGCAGTTACACTTATTACGTTGGAATTGGAAATTGTTAACTCTGGGCACCTTTTATCTGAAAAGAGGAACAGGAAGGTCAATTCGCGACACTTTCCTAGAGACTAATACAGAATGTATTTAACTTGAAGGAATGCCTTGGGTAGGTTTGGTGCATTCCATACCCCTCTTATCTATAAACATTATTTTAGTTAATAAACCATGGTGAAATCAACTAAGATGCAAACGTTTCCAAAGTAAAAAGATCTTCTAGCCTTCATTGTGAATACCATATTCCACATGGAATATCCCTTTTGTGCTATTCTGTTTCACTTAACACATTCAATTAAGCATTTTATTATTTTTACATTTTTTTCCAATGCAAGAGACAAGGAGGGAAACTATGCATATTATTAAATACCTTCACATGAATCTTCAAGGTTGCCTTTCCAGGCTCCGTTCTCGTCACACGTTATGTTAAAAGATAGTTTCATATCATTTGCCCGGAATCCAGGAACACAAATGACTTGGATAACGTCCAAATATGTTCCGTCTATTTCTCCATTTGTAGAGTTGGTTATGGTAATTGGGTTACAGCGAATCGCTGCATGAGATCAAACAGGGAATATGTTTCGTTTAATTACCATTTTGGTCCAGCACAAAGTGATATGGACTGATGTAATGTAATTCAATAACATTCATAGAGTCATTTTGTAGGATTGCATAAATTGACAAACAATCTGCCAACACAGAATGTTTTCCCCAGCAGTTCCTTATCTGACATTATATTCTATACTATCCCCCAGTGGTATGATATCGGCATTAGACACAGGAATGGGCGATGATTTGTAATATTGTTTTAAGTACCTAGAGATGTTATGCCATTTAATGGTATCTATGATTATACCTAGACTATAGTTCACATAGAAATCAACAGAAATACCTGAGCATGTATGGACTTCGTTGAATGTGCCACTGGCCAAACAGACGGTCTCATAATTCCTCCTACCATCACTCAAAGTCATGCCAACTTGACATGTGACCATTTCCTTTTCTTCATACACCTTCTGTAAAACCTGCTCAGTTCCATTAGGAGCAGGCGCAAAGCAAGGAGTTCCTATGTGTAGAAGAATGAAGGAACAAGATGAGGACAATGTTCTTTATGATTGTATGTCTTCTATCATTAATGTAGACAGGAAGAGTACATTATAAAACATGTTCTCTTGGAATTAAATAAAGGACTGGCATATATACTTGCTTTTCAACCTAACTTTGAATGAAGAAACGAGCTAACTCAACATCCACATACAAATATGTATTGTTAAATTGCCTTTGACTTGAGTATCCTCAATTTGAACTCACTTGTGCAGTGGAAGATAGGTAACCAGTTCCCATCATGCATACATTTTGTATTATACAACATAATTCTGATATCCATATAGTTCTCGTGGTTAATGTCTTCAGGTCCGCTTGGAGAAGTAATATAACCATGTTTGCAGTGCACCACCCTTTCGTCTTCATACACACCATCCAATGTGGGGTTGTCTGTGGTTGTTCCATAGCCAGATGCAAAGCAAGGGGTTCCTGAAGCCAACAGTTAGAGAATGTTTATTTACTTTTGCCTGATAGCTATTTAATGATGGAAGATACCGCAGATCTATTCTAGATAAAATTAAAGTAGATCTATTAGCAAACTTATATATAATGGTCCTTCCACTTAAACATTATTTCCCTGTCAGTTAGAGTCCAAAATATCTAAGACATTAAAAAAAGAGTATCATCACTTGAGTCTGGATAAATTGTTTTCAATAATGTTTTACTTGCATTAGAATATACTAATTACTTACTGACACATCCATACGTGGTATTGAATGATCCATCAAGCTTGCATTGCGATACATAGCTGCTCAGAGAGATGTTACGATAATTTAATGAATCAAGAACACTTGGTCCATACAACGATGTGATGAATCCCAAAGTACAGTTTACAGTGAAATTATTGGGATATGCAGCAACCATTTCCCCACTTGTGGTATTTCCAGGCTCAGGAGCATTACAGACTATCCCTGAAAATATATAGAATAAATATCGTTCTGTAGTGAATTTGACCCTTAAGAAAGTGTTCATATTGTCTACCTGTTACTAATTAGGTGTCACTACTGTTTCACCATATACCTTCATTGATCCTCCCACTAAAAGACAGGAATGAAAATATACTGAAGAAACGAGCTAACTCAACATCCACTTACAAATCTCTATCTCTATGAGAAGGGACCTTGCTGATATTCGAAATAATTATTTCAGGCAAAAATTGAAAGGCTCTAACTAAAAAAAAAAAGTATACCTATGTTGGTATCTGGGCGAAGCTGGATGAGAGAGATAATATTCATGGTGAGGTAACACAATGACAATGACAGAAGTTTGGCCAGAACCAAGCAAAGCTAGGTTTTATTCAGCATAATAACAACAATAGTAAGAAAAAAATAATTTTTGATTGCACATCCACACACTGTGGAGAAACGGCTGAGAGTGGTCAGTCGAACAGGATTGTTTATGTCCAGAACGTCATGCGTCATAATACATGCAGGGAGCAATCTCATTGGTTCCTAGAAAATGGGCGTGGCTTGAGAAAGTGTGACTGCCCCTTGGTACCAAATATGGGCATCGATTGATCGATTGGGTAATTTTGATTCAGTCGTATTTCAAGTAAATGGCCTAGTCCACCAAGCCGATTCTCATGCGATTTTGCGCCGCAGTGGACTATTTTGCACTAGATTCTGTGAGAATCGCATGAGGATCGGCTTAGTGGACTAGGCCCATAATTAGTCAAAATAAATCAAAATAAATTAAACCAGGGCATGTTTAGGAAGATGAATGATTTGAGCTTGTTGCATTTTCAGACAAGGATACATATTGGAGGGAAAATCATGTATTTTTCAGTATCTAGAGTAATGTAATACAGTGAAAAGAATATTACAATGACAGTTTAACATACCTTTACATTGCAAAATATTAGACCAGGTGCCATTTGCCAGACATGTTGTGTTGTATGATCCCTCCGTATTTCCATTGATATCTTCAACTTCAAATCCTTCCTCACAGTCTACAGTTCTGATATCTCTATAATAACCTATAACCTGTATAGTACTGATCTTAGAAACTTCAACCTCTGCAAAACATGGGGTTTCTGTAATGAAATGAAAATGGTTTATCTAATCAGGTGTCTAATCATGCATACTGTATTAGTTGGACTAATAATACAGATCTCTAAAACTAACCAATAATAGCACATGTGGTTATCAGATCTTTTTTCAACTGAGCTGTAATGACATTATTCCTATAATTACACTATTATATTGAGGTAGTGACATAGATTATGGTCTGTAGTCGCATTAAATGTTGACTTGATGAAAAGATAGTTAGAAATATGAAAACCCCATGAACCTTTAATTCTTCTTGACTATGAGATTTTCCAACCATTTGGATTTACTCTTATGTCTTCATTGGTTTTTACCTTTTGAAAAGAAACTGATAAAAAAAAATAAAAAAAATCGAGCAGATGTATAAAGCGAACTGACCCTTCAGCCTAAGTTGTCCAAATTTTGTCTTTTCGATGTATCAAAAAAACCTTCAAGAGTGTAAGTATATATTATATGATTCAATAAAGAGACCTCATGATTGAGCATAAATTTACCTTAAACCAGTCCCAGATGACACTATGATACTTGTTTACATACATCTAAATCTATCATTTGCAGATTTCCCCCTACCATGGTATATGAGGTTAAAGCAAACTTACTGATACACTCAAATGATGTACTGAATGATGCATTAGGCATACATTGGGATACATAATCGCTCACAGAGATATTGCGATAGTTATGTGGGTCTATAACGCTTGGTCCATGCAAGGATGTGATGTATCCCAGCTCACAGTTTACAGTGAAATTATTGGGATATGTAGCAACCATTTCACCACTTGTGGTATTTCCAGGCCCGTGAGCATTACAGACTATCCCTGAAAATATGTCTTACAATGAATTTTCTTTTTAATCATTAGTGATCGTCGATTCAGCAAATCCTGATGAAACAAATTCTGATAACGAGGTGTAAAAGATTTAGTGACACACACGTCGATATGGCAAATAAAAAATGCACTTTTGCATTGCAAAACTGTTGACCAGGTGCCATTTGCCTGACATGACAGTTTAGTTTACCTTTGCATTGCAAAATGTTAGACCAGGTACCATTTGCCAGACATGTTGTATTGTATGATGCCTTATTTCCATTGGGACCTTCAACTTCAAAACCATCCTCACAGTCTACAGTTATGGTATCTTCATAATAACCTATAAGCTCTTCTATAGTACTGAGCTCAGGCTGTGCATAACATGGGGTTTCTGGAAATTAAAGGTTAAGCATGGATAATCTCTCCCGTGTTGTATTAAATACAGGTCTCTCCAGCAAGCAGTAGTTCCTTATCACTAAAATACAAAAAGTGAAGTACCGTATACCCTATACTGTAGTCAAACCCAAATGCTTTCATTCCAATTTGCATATTTTTCTGACACTTTGATTATTCTGAATATAATAAATTCCATTTTATTTACGTATTATTGTACTAATTTTATATGAAACAACATATCTAGAGTGGTCTGGTATATGAAACCGGGCATTTATTATACATCATTTAACAAAATGTTAGTTAACCTGTATTTATTGAATTTACAATGAAAAGGGCATAGGGAATTAGTAGCACTTTAGATTAAAAACATACTTGTGCAGGCCAGATAAGGTGACCAAAAGAATCCATCTTGACATGTGGCGGGGTAAGATCGTAGAAGAGAGAGTTGAGTGTAGTTGTACACTGATATCATGTCAGGTCCCTCAGGTGTAGTAATATATCCCTCCAGGCAAACAATATCAATTGAGTCACCAGTGGTTCCATTTAATATATCATTTGTTGTGTTGTCTGGGCTCACTTTAGGTTCACATGGAACTGAAAGCATCAATTCACACCATGTATTGGAGACGTTGGTCAGAAAGCATCGCCCAATCCACAGAAGATTTTACTCTGAAGGGGAAATACAATTATGATGGTAGGGAGGGGGGGGGGGTCATGAAATGAAATTTTGCACAGACTTTCAGGGGAGGGGGGGGGGGGGCAAGACATTAGGGGGAGGGGAGGGAGGGTTCATACACTTTTGCACAAGAATGTTTCGCAAATTCTCCCCCAGTGGTTAATTATGAACAGTCCCTAACTATTTTGTAATGCAGAGTGTAAAATAATTTCAAACTGATTATACTTACAAATGCAGCCTCCAAAATCTTCCCACACACCTCCAATGGTACATACAAAAGGATGCTGTGTCCTACTGTTGTCATAAGCCCATACACGAGATACATCACACACATGATTGATGACATCACCATAATACCAAGGGCCTTCTTCCTCAGTTAAAGGATGCGAGTAGCATACCCCTGCAGTTAATAAAAGAGCAAGTAGGCCTACTCTGATCTACATAAATAAAGCATTGTTTGTCTCTACCGTCTCTACTCCAATCAATGTATCTTCCAACACCACGCAACTAAATAATTACAAAATTCAGCAATTGCAAATGTATCTCAATTACGTAACCATATCTTTTTTGTGAATTGTGTCACAATTGTATGTATAAAAAATAAATTGTGAGATCTATGTTATTTACGTAGTAATCAGCAGTAAGCGAAGGCAAATTTCGGAGATTACTGGCAAATCAAGTATGTCATATCAAATTTCACTGTGTATACCTAATTTCTCATATCTCATTGCTTGTCCATTTGATCCTGATGTGGGCACTTCTTCATCGCTACATTCTGTGAATATTGGTTTACATATAATTCCTTCTTGGAGCTGGATGACATGGACATGTGTGCATGAACTATTAGTATTACATTTCGAGAAACAACTATCGATAGTATCAGTGTCATCAGTAATAGAACCAGGCGTATCTACGGTACAAATAGAGTCCATCTGGTGGTATCCATATTTTAAATCTGAAGACAAAAATCAACAATCCTATGGTTATTGGAAAATGTCTGCAAATTTCCGCTGAAATATGGATATCGAGTGCAATAAATTAATTCAATGTTCATACCTTATTGTTTGTATTTCTTAAGGCTGGGTTCCACTGGCCGGCTACTACTCCGGCTACTCCTCCGGCTACTGCTCCCGCTTCTTTCATTGAGAAGCGGGAGCAGTAGTGGGAGAAGTAGCCGGCCAGTGGAACCCAGCCTTTAGTTGAGTTACTTTTTTAACATTTTGGTATAAACAATTGGGTAAGTACAAGAGGACTGAGCAAGAAATAGAGCTACGCAAAGGCAGATTATAGCTAAACAGGGCATCTAATGAGGGTCATATATGATGAAACACTGTTCAGATTCTTACATCGTTCTTTCCTGACCATAACGTCGCAAACACTGAGGCTGTAGCCCTCGTTAGCCTGAAGGTAGATGTTGCGACCACGAATAGACCAGGTACAGTCAACCTCAATCGGATTCTTGTTGGAGTTATTCCCACTGATATTTGCACATAATTCAGTCGTCACATCATAGTTAGATAGTTCACTATTGTTGGTTACCACGACAATTAAGCTGTAGTCTCCTCCTCCTATATATTGAACATAGAATTGTATTAAATATTTCATACTATGGTATTATTTTAATTATGACCCCATATAATAATGCCGGAGAAGGCACTTTCCAAGCCCATTTGTCATTCGGGTCAAATAAAATGAAATAAGATTATAACAAAGTAAGATGTATAGATCCATGCCGACAGAGGAACCACATTTCTTCTGGCGTCTTGATAATGTATTGTATACTACTACTTTGTGGTCAATATCGTCAGAAATGGTAATGCAAAAAACACAATTATAACTACTATACTACTAATATCTTATCCATTAATAAGTGTTACATTTGTAATGAAACTATTCTTCGATCGAACCCTTAATGCAGGTTAACCAAAACAAGGCTATGATGTATACGATAATCATTACCATATATTGCTATATGTGCGATCACGTCACCCCTTCCCTGACATCATCTGGCGGGAATTATGAACCCGGTAGTCGCCATATTAGGCCTATACTTCCTCGCCTAGCCCTCGCCAGTATGGACGGTTCGAGCTGATAATTTAATAATCTTTCCTTTTCATTGTATGACTTTAATAATCTGTCCCCTGCCAACTTATTAATCGTTTAATTTTTACCGAGAAAAAGTGTGAGATGGTAGACGAGTTGTTGGTGTGATAGATGCACTTTTAACCAAGGTTGTGAGGCTGAGGACGTGAAGCTCGGACATAACCCTGTATGAGGATTCTCGTTGTTACAAATACCGTCAGTAATGGTCGAGACATCACTGCCCGATGTATCCAAGCCACTGTGAGAAACTGAACCTGACCCCAGATCTCTGTTCATTAGTAGGCCTACTAAGTCGGCATCGACCAAACCAGCTGCAATATAATAATTTATGACCAATTTTTATCACAGAGCCTATTTATATTTTGTAGGCCTATCTTTTAAACATCAATTAAAGGGAATACATTTTTGTATAAAAGATATTACCAATTACAACTGGACTTTTATACTACAACTGAATGGGTTATTCACTTTGAGCAGGAAGAATACGCCCATTTAATAGTTTGTTCATTTCTGTACGCGGGTAATACAGAGGCGTTGACGTCATCAATTGGTCTGACGTCATCAAAGACGGCGTTATCGACCAATCACAGACAAGCATTCTCATAGCTGTGTCTCGGGATTCCGCACATTCTCACATTCAGAATAAACCATGGCCGTCGTGAACTGTTTCTGTCAGCATCCAACTTACAAGCGTAAGAATGACGATTTTCTATATTTCCAAGTCATAGTATAAAGAAAGAACTGTACTTGAGGTTAGGCACTATTCGTGTGATTCAATGGCTCTCGTTTAAACTTTATTTTGCACCCAACGCGCGACTTGCGGTCACTTGTTGGATGCAAAATAAAGTTTTAACGAGAGCCATTGAACCACACTCGTAGTTCTAACCCCGCGTAGGCTACCGTTCTGTCTAATTATCCAACTTGGTACCAGAAAATCTTAATATTAAACCTAATGTCAAGTACTTAAAAAATACCAGGTGATTTTCCTAATGATCTTTTTTCATGATACCTAATAAAACATTTGGTAACACAAAATACACAATACAGAACGTCCATGACTCGAACTCAAAATCATATGTATCAGATTTAGGAATTATATACACAGTGGCAAAATACGAATTAGGCCTACATTTATGTATAAATCATTAAAATACTAAACGAAATAAGATCATTAAAACACTGTTGTAACTGCATGGACATAGGCCTAGATGGAACCTAGCAAGGGGGAAGTCTGTAGGCTACACTTGTTATTGACCGAGGGAGTGCGGGAAGTTAGAGGGCGTTAGCCCGAGATCTTCTGTGCTCCTGAGGTCACTAACAAGTGTAGGCCTACAGACTTCACCCGAGCTTTGTTCCATATTTATTACACCCCATTAATAAATAAAAAATATAAATAATTAAAAATAAAAGAAGTAATTTACTTTTGGGCGGACCTACTTGTTGTATGTCCCCAGGGTGACATAACTCACATGTTATGCACCATTTTGACCAAGTGTGACATACAATGCTGAAGGTATAGGAAGCAACAGCACAGGGGTGTAATAAATGACAGGGTCTTAAATGCAAGTAGATCTACAAGCATGTAGTAATAACCGACTAAATTACAATGAGACTTCTTTACCGGTGTCATGAACCATTACATGGCAAACTGTCACAGTAGAACCATCGAGTGTTTCAAGAACGACGTCTGATGTCTCATAAGGACAGGTGCAGATAATTTCCAGACGATTGTATGCTCGATTAGTCCTCACAAGGCGACTGCAGTACTGTCTGTATGAGCCAAAGTCAGTGTAGACTCTTAGCGCCCAGTCCACTTCTGTAAAAACAAGATAAAACAAGATGAAACATATCACAATCTGTGATTTTTTTGTCAAATAAGATTTGTTTGAAAATAGAGTTAATAAAGTATACCAGGTCCAGGTTTCCCACCAGTGTGAAGTCTCAGTTTATTTTGTTATTATTCAGATTTATTAACAGCTCTAGACGCTCCTCTTTTCCGGCTGTTAATATAAGAAGCTGACTCTATAGGACCATAATTATAAGCTAGATGAAGAGGGTATAGTTGTTTAGTGATAGAAGATGAGAGAGATGAAATGCATGAGAGATGTAGTGTTAGGTAAAGTGATAACATAGATTACACATCTAATCGTATTGAGCCATACATGTGAGGATTTTCTCATAAAATGGTTGAAAATACTAATGATTTTTCTGAATGCTTCTAATTGCAATTTTTAGGAATGAGGAGTAACACTGCTTCATTCTCCACTCTGGTAACGATGACACATGTACAGACGGTGTAGATCTACCCATATATATAGGTGAATGATGTAAAGTAGATTTAAAACAAGGAATTGCAAATGAATGTTCTTTGAAAATTCAAAGCGTTCAGCAAAAGTTGATTCTAAAGCTAAAGTTGTGAAGAAAGGGATCTGTTTAAATTTCAACTCTGAAAATGGCTGCTCCATGCAGAGTTGTCGTTATGTACATAAAGGTCAAAAGTGTGGTGCATTCGAACATGGTTCTAAATCTTGTTCGAGCAAATCATCAAATTCTAAATAGGATGAGGCTCTTCGTGAGAATATTGATATAAGTTGTGTTGTTCCGGATGGTGATATTAACAATACGAATTCTTGTGTTTATGGCGGTTGCCATGGTGAATTCGAAACTGTTGCTTAGGCTGACTCCGAAGATGAGAACTCTCCTGTGCTTACGGAGACAAATGTATCTGACAACTGAACCAATATGATGTTGATAACGAGTTGTCGCATGTTTGTTCCGACAGGAAACTACTTTTTAGCACGGCTCATACGCCGGCTGGTCATGTCATTAATGTGTACGAATGCTGCAGTCTTGGTTGTTGTGACTGTATATTTATGCTAGACGGTATTGCTTCTCAACTTAAACCTTGCAGATTTGCCTATATTAATAGTATTGTTCCTGACACTGCTGGTAACGCTCACCAGAAAGTGTTTGTAGGAATTACAGATGGTTTTCCAATTGTAGATTCCCTCCCACCCGGTTACCATTGTGATAATTATTCCTCTATCCTTCAACCTGGGGCTCGTGAGAAGATGGACATTATTATTAATGACGAATTTGCTGAAGGTATGATTTCCATGGTGGATAGTAAACCTCGTTGTATTCATGCATTAGGGGCAGTGCCCAAGCCCGATGGTAATATTAGGCCCATCACAGATTGTAGTTTACCTTTGGATATTTCAGTCAATTATTTTTGTGGCTCTTTAGTAAGAGAATTTAGCTACAAAGGTTTAGATGATGTAGTGGACTTGCTGGATAGAGGTGACTATATGGCCACTATTGATATTAAGTCAGCTTATGGAGCTGTTCCCATTGCCCCTGAGCATAGAGAATTATGTGGTTTCATATGGGATGTAAATGGTGTGGAAAGATATTTTTGTGACAACAGGTTGTGCTTTGGTCTGAGAACTGGGCCTTGCTATTTTGACGAAATATCTAACTTTATTGCAGATGTATGCAGATCCTTATATGGAATAACTGTGGTAAATTATTTGGATGATTTTTTCATCAATTACTACTCATATGAAGGTTGTGTTGCTCGTCAGAATCTAGTAATTGGCTTGCTTAGATACCTTGGATTTTATATAGTATGGAAAAAGGTTTCTCCCCCTGCTCGTGAATGTGTATTTCTGGGCATAGAAATCAATGCTGATGATATGACCCTATCTCTTCCTCCTGGTAAACTGGCTAAGCTTAGGGACTTAATACACAAAGTTAGCAAATTCACCTACATTTCTAAAAAAGATTTAGAAAGAATGAATGGTTATATGGCACATTGTGCAACTGTCTACCCTGAAGGTAGGACTTTTTGTCGTTGATTTTTCGATTTGTACAAAAATATGCTGGATAGAAAAGTAAAATCTTTAGCTATTGACGATGGTTTCAAGAAAGATTTGGACTGGTGGAGGGCTTTTGCTAGTATTTTTAATGGAATTCGCCATTTGGATAGGCCTAGTTTTCCCCACCCCCTTATTACAGATTCCTCCAAAAGAGGGTATGGTGCTGTCCTTGATCAGGATTGGGTTGGTGGGACCTGGAGAGGGGTAGAAAACCCTTTTGTTGACACCGAATGTACCCATTTAGGCCCAACTTCTGAATTTTTGGATAGTGAAGATAGCATCAATGTCTTACCTGCCTTATAGATAATACCCAGGTTATACATATGATCAGAAATGGCTGCAGTAGGAGCCCTATATGTATGGATCTTATGTATGAGATTTTTTGGGTCTGTTTTATATATGATATTCACTTGGTACCAGTTTATATTAACACCAAGAGTAATATCGTGGCTGACACTATTTCCAGGCTTCCTTACCCAGCCACCTACAAGGAAGCTAATGTTATACTAGGAGCTGCTCACTTATGTTGTGCTTCTTGTATTTTTTCTAATTCTAGGGGCTCAGCTATGGAAGAATAGGGTATTATGCCTGCGTCAGTCCTCCGTATCCCCTTCTACCTTGAAGCAAAGGCAGCATCAATGGAAGTTTTACCAACAAGATCTACATTTATGAAAGCTTCATCAGTAGTATCATATTTATGTGGTGTTATTTTTCACCTTAAAATGTTGGGCCTGCCGACTGTGTCCCTGTCTAGCCCTGCCATTAAAGCTGTGATCCAAGGTATTTTTAAAATTCCAGGGTCGGCCCCATCTCCCTCTGATCCTCTCTTACCCAACCATTTAAAGAGAATGTACTTGGTGGTGGATAGATCTTCACCATTGGAGATAGTAGTATGGTCTGCTATTGTTCCAATGTTTAGATCCCTTTTAAGGGTTTCTCATGTTATTTTATCTAGGCACACTCTCCTAAGATCCCATATCGAATTTTACGAATGGGGTCTGGAGGTTAAGGTAATGTCTTCAAAGACTTCTGATTTTCCCTTTATCCTTCCTATTGCTAATACTAGCTGTAGAGCTTTATGTGCTGTACGTTGGCTGAGGAAATTATATTTCTCACACAAATCTCCTCTCAATGTCCCTCTCTTCTCATGCCCTGCTTGCCCTCCTCTTACCTATGATAGATTCATGTCTGTCTTTAATAATTTGATTATTAGAGCAGGTCTCAAGGGTCGATTTTCCTCCCATGCCCTTCGTAGAGGTGGGGCTAGCTTTATGGCTGCCTCAGGAGCCTCAATTCTTGATATTAAATCAAGAGGTAATTGGAAATCATCTGTAGTGTTCCAATATTTAACTCCTTCACATTTACGAATGTTAACTATTGATGCTCAGACATCTTCAAGATTATAATAAATTATTTCGGTGGGTTTGGCGTGGTTTTTTGGTGGAATAAATATTCTATGTTCGCCAAACCTCTCCTTCATGTTCTTATTTAATCAATTGCTCATATAATATAATCGTTCAAAATATCTGCTATGCTTAAATGCCTCCCTCGACAGACTATGTATAGGCAAGACCTTGCCGCCATATAGCTGCGACGAGGCCACGCCCACTTGTTGTTTGTGTACGGTCGTCAACCACGTGTCGCGCTCAGCCAATAGGAGCGCAGGATCATTGGAACGTTTCATATAACCGACACACCTTCTTCTACGCTCGGGCTGAACAGACCTATATTGCTTGTGTCAACATTGATTTTTGAACTTATTATTGTCTTTATTATGGTGGAATAAATATTCTATGTTCGCCAAACCTCTCCTTCATGTTCTTATTTAATCAATTGCTCATATAATATAATCGTTCAAAATATCTGCTATGCTTAAATGCCTCCCTCGACAGACTATATGGTGGGTGGGGTGGGGGGTGGGGTGTATAATATTACAATAGTTGTTAGCTTACAAGCTTGTAAGTATGTAGATTTTAAGTAATTTGTAGTTACAAAGGATAGGGGGTCATTATTCGGTTGAGAGCCCATTATTGGGTTGAAATGTCGAAGCCCTGATGATGAAGCCCCTACTAATTAATTTCTCATATTATTAAGCACCACCCCTAAATGGGGGAGGGGCAAACTAATGTTGTAATTTTCCAACACTGCATCGTTACAACGTGGTTGTTGCAGTAACAACGGCCCTGTCTTCGCGTGCCTTAAGGTTGTAAGAGCTTGTAAGGGCATCCTAGTTATGATGGGCGCGATATTATTAAACACCACCCCTAAATGGGGGAGGGGCAAACTGATGTTGTAACTTTCCAACACTGCATCGTTACAACGTGGTTGTTGCAGTAACAACGGCCCTGTCTTCGTGTGCCTTAAGTTTGTAAGAGCTTGTAAGGGCATCTTAGTTATGATGGGCGCGATGTCCATACCTTACCAACGAATTTCCAGTGACATTAATGCAATTCTACAAAAACTTTAACAGATATATAGATGCTACAAATGAAAGGTTTATGGTAGATTACGTTTATATTATAGCATTTTAAGGCAGATTGGTATGCATAAAATAACAACTATCGACAAGTTCGTAATCATTATTAATTACTATATTTGATGTGTCACAGTCGCAAAATTGATATTGGGTGACCATCAGGAAATATGGCTAACTACTTTTTCATTCATAAACAAATGTAGAAGTACTCATTAGATGTCCTGATGTTTACCATCATTGGAATCCACTTGATCTCATCTTTCGAATATGATATCTCAAAATCACACACACATCTGTAAAATAATCTAACTAGGACCATTTTGCAATCTTAGTAATCAAATCAATTCGTAGTAACGGTTATGCACCATCCCATCATTCATATATCAAGCAGAGGTGTCAGATAATGGCCTGGAAGATTCCTTCATTTGCGTTATGATATCCCTATATGTTTGGCCTGTTGACCGACCAAAATAAAGTGAGGGGTTCAGAGGTAGTATTGGGCTCTATATTGTGCAATCAACTGAAGGACGTTCAACACTTGCAAAGGTCGATACACAAAACACATTACCTCCTTCTAGGGGAACAGTGTTGATGATTATCCTATGAATGACTTTAGGTTGGGTGAAAGTAATCTTCCAATAACTTGACGTTTCACAGGATTCATGACCTGTTTGACATAAATCATTATGAAGAGCGTCCAGATCGCCCGAATTGTCATCAGTTTTAAAGATCTTCATTTCACTGGGAGCTATCGTGTTGATTTCTGTAAATAATACGAACCACTTAAATTGAGATATGAATGAAATAGAAACTTGAAAGGTTGTCTGGAGGACCAACCTTTTCTTTGTAATTTTAGGATGATGTTACAAGGATGAATAAATTGGGAAGGAACGATGTAGGGTAAGTTCCTTTGAACGGAAATACGTGCACAAGGCATTCTATCTGTAGAATCACAGTATTGACTAATATTCAACTCATCATCTCAGCAGCTGGAAACAGTTTTGATACACATTATAACTGGATGTGGAATATAATATGTTTAGCAGGCATAATTCCACATTTTCCACTCGATAAGAAACCATTAGAACTTGTCAGTGAAACATCAACCAGTCCGTCCAACCAGTGAAAATGTACGTGACCATGGGATGGATAACGTTGCCTAGCATGATCACAAATATTTGACCTTGTTCAGAAGCTTGTTCTTGAAACTACAATGGTGAGGATATAATTATGACTTAATAGACTTACCTCTAGGAAAATGGGTGTAGTTATATACCTCTATTTCCCCAATAGATGTTACGAAACCATCCCAATACCGATAGACCAGTATATCAGAAACCACAAAGCTGACATAGCGTCCTAGGTGACGGCATGGACATTGGTGAATTTGTCTCACCAATAGAGAGCTGGAGAAATTACTTGAGCAGATTAGATGCCCTTTCAGATCAGAGATAGATGAATAGTTAGATCCAATTTTCACCATCGTTAATGATGGGTAATCAAAATCTGGAACAAATGTGAAGTCCCAAATAAACGTGATTGAATATTTGACAAACGGCAAACTGTTTTTTTGAATAACAAATAATATATTTGATTATATTGTTGTACCATCAATAGTATACACCACATCTCATCTCATTTCATCTCCCCCTAAATCCTATATAAGCTGAACGGTAAGGCGTGTCAGGAACGAGGTGAAAAGAAGGAGTACCCTCGTGATTCACGTTCAGACATGTTGACAAAGGCCAACATATTAATGTTCATTCAAGGTTAAACAAAGTATTAACAAGTATCGCTGAGAGATATCTGTTGATATCGAAAAGAACTGTTTGCGGTTTCATTTGTGTATTGTCTACAGTTTCACGGTTCTCGGTTATTTCCATTTCACAAAGGAAAAAATAGTTGTGGCTAATTATGAAGGGTAAAATACCTCATGTCATGTCATAACTAGGTGACAGGAGGACGTTTTAATTTTTCAATTTAAATGTTAAAACAACCTATACATAATTATATTGTATGGAATTGGATTATTAGAAATAAGATGAAATGAAAATAAATGTAATCGCAATATTTCGCAGAAGATAATCCCTGAAATTTTGTGAAAATATAAGTGCACATTCTTTTTTCATTGAACACCCACATATACTTTTAACTAGAGGTTGTAAAGTATCCATGGGTATAGGGGAAAGATGGTGACGAGAGTGAGACAGTGAATGAGAAAGAAAATGAGAAAGAGGAAGGTGGGGTACTGTAATGGAAGTACATGTACTTTTACGTAATATCACCCAAACCTTGAAAAAGAGGAGAGGTTGTGTGTTCAGTGGTATATGGACAGGGTCGTTCTCAGATCAAATGACTAATTAGAATTCCACTGATGTTTATCAGATGTTTAATATTTTATCATTTAACATACGCATATAAAGACGAATGTAACATAGCACTCATGTGGAACTTCTGTCAACAAAATCTTTTTTCAAAAGAATAAAGCGAGTCTAGGGCGTGAAGTGATTCTGAGTGACTCATAATTTTAAGGCTGTGGCTAATAAGCTACACTCTAAAGGTAATACTAGCGATTAAATGTACATGACCCAACAATACCTATGATCGTAGTTATGACTTCAAGAATTTCTTGCTCCTGTCCTAAGTCAATAATGAAGGCAGCAACCCCATATTCATGACCTCTAAGTGTTGCGCCAAAATATTTATTTTCAGTTGTGCAAACACCATCTGTTGCCCTCTCTTTATCGAATTGATGTCGATGATGAAAAGTTCCCGAATCCGAGCGAAGAACAGGTTTATACAAAGCCAAGTTGGTCAAATCTGGAAACAAATCCTGAGTTTTAGTTACGTGATGGTAGCCAGAGGAGATTTAGTGAAGCAGCACAGGTTAAAAAAAAGGCCTTATTTGGGGATGTACCATGCATGAAAAAAACACCACCATGGGTCATGTATCAAATCAAAGCTCAGGACCTCAGCTGTCTTCCCAGGGCGGGATGTCTTTGGCAAATTGCCAATATCTAGCCTACCGGTTGCCATATCCAAAATCCAGCTATACATAAATTTGTTCCAGGCGAGGCCCAAAATTAGGGTAAAGATTTCAAATTAATATGCTACTAGCCAAATTTAGCTGAACACTTATTGTTTCCAAGGTACTTGTAGATATTGGCAATTTGCCCAAAACATCCCATCCCACCTTGGGAAGACCTCCGATTTGATATATGGCCCACGGTGGTGTTTTTTCATGCATGGTACATCGTTTTTTTGCCCATTGAAGCTTCACTAATCACTGACTTTCTTTAGTTAGTTAATTAGAATGTCTTAAAAATGAATGTACTTTTGAGAGATTACCGTCCTCCATTTCACCCATCTATTGTGTGTATTGTCTGGTAACAACCTATTCTATATAAATCTTTATTATATGTTAATTTTGTAGTTCTATTTAAACAATGTCGTTGGTGCTCGCACTGTCTCTGAGACTTTTTATTCTGAGTCGGCCACTTTCTCTGTGTCATCTGATGATGGTTTACATGTGCTATTTGATCAAATTTTATGCACATATGTAATAGAAAATAGAATGGAACTCGCCGCTCGTAATCACAAAATGTATTGGACTTGATTTGTCTGTGTGTACGCACTTTGCCTATCTTGCTTACGCGGACGAGTCTTGTCCAATACATTTTCGATTACTGGTGGCTCTTTCCATTCTCTCTCTATATATGGAATACAAACTCAAGGCTGGTTAGGCGAGAGTTTTCCTACCACACAAGGAGTGGAATTGGGCGTACCATCACGAGTGGCTATTTCATCAGAAAATACACTTAGACATATTGATATATACTAAAACAAATAAAAAAGCTTGACAATAGGGGATTTGAATGTCTCAATGAACATGTCTATAACAACTGTAGTGCGTGTTGGGATGAATTCAGTTCAAATCTGACATACAAATATTTGGCAACATTCTTATTGAAAAATGCAAGAATCTTTTCATCAATACCATAGCTTCTATAAATGAGCTATAAAAGCCAAATGCATGATGGGAAAGATGGAAGCTTGTGTTACGGCGGAAACACGTACATATCACATAGATATCGATATTGAGGCACCAATAAATATTCCATTCTGAACATGGCAGTTTTCTATAGGTTTTTACACTGATATAATTATACAACTCTCATAATTACATGCGAATCAAGGGTCAAGATGGCGGACATGCAAGGCCCCTATTAAAGGTATGGTATTGTCTGTATTCAACACACCTGGTTCGTAGTGCATGAACACTTCAATTGACACTTCATACTGACAAGGCCCCTGGGCGCCCTCTGGGCCTTGAGCAGAAACCTTTAGGAATCTCACAGCTAGTCGGCACGTACAATTAACCAGGATCTCCTCCCCAGGGTTCAGCGCCGTGGGTAAAATTGTACACAAAAGCTTAGGCGACGGTAGATAATCGACTGATCCAGTTATCTGTACGTTTTCCACTCTATTTTCTATAAATTATAAACATCGAAATATATGAAGATACTGCGATGAACGTAAATTAAACCTCAAATAGATGAAATGTATACTATGTAGGAACCTAAAATCAAGTAAATACCTTAGTATGCTCATACTTTCATGAAGATATATTGGTTTCATCCATGATATTAAAGTATGAATATTCGTAACTGATATATTTGTCCAATCAAAAGGAGTAGATATTAAACAAACGATGGCAAACAATTCCCAATTTTAGCGATTACACAGAAATAGTAACCTCCTCTCTGGGTTATCTTCAAGCTTCCAACAGGGTACACCTTTAGGAGATCGACTGATACCCATGGTGCCGTTCCTTGGTCGGCACTAAAACATGTGTATGAAAGATTGCATCGGACGTAGGGCGTCTGATTATCTGATGATTGGTCAAATGGTTTACCCAGAGCCAAGTCTCTCCACGGGTCCACTTCTACAGGAGGCAATTAAAACACATATTAAGAGTTTAAAGGCATTGTGGATTACGACCGTTTTGACAATCGGCTATGTTCAAAAGGGATTGCATGCAATTATAATTTGCAGTTTGGACTAATGCAATTTTTTGAATCCATAATTATTATAATTGTTTCGAGAAGTAGAAATCTAATGTGAAACTTACATAAATAGAAAAGGTAATTCACAAGAAGGTCCTTCGTACATTAATTAGGATAATGTATCAAATTGGTATTTGCATGTAAAGGGTGCTTAGATATTTTGTTATTATCACCATAATTAATATCCTTTATTTTCCCAAGCAAAGAATAAGAGGTTTCACAATCACTGCCCTTAATTTAAAGAATATTGATAGGTTCATTTGCCACATGAAGTAATGTCTGACTCACCTTCTGGGTCTATCACTGTAATGCGTATGAGATGATCACTACTATTTCCTCTGTGATAGACTGTATTGATTGAAGGCAAGGGTTGGGTACCTTCGAATTCCAAGACCTTGGTTACACCCATAAAGGAACCTTCGCCAACCTATGCATGAGGCACAATTTCTAAATGAAATCTTTTATACAACCAATAATGAACAGGATTCTGTATTCTAATTCTAAATAGCCTACAATAAGGGAATATTCCTGCTCAGCTGACTCACTCACATCGAGCAATGGACAACATATTTACTATTACTTGCAGAATCTAGTCTTCATTCGGCTAAAGGACTAAATAACTCAGATATTAAACCCCTCGACCCCCTCGACCCCCTCGACCCCCTCGACCCCCTCGACCCCCTCGACCCCCTCGACCCCCTCGACCCAAGGATCCTTGCAGCCGACACGCCTTTGAGGTGCTTGGTCCCCAGTGTCATACTCATAATTCCATGATCAAATGCCTTAAATATGATTATAATGTTACGCAACATGACATAAGTGATTATTTAATATGAATTTATTATATGAAAACATTATGAATTATGTACTAAACATAACAGGTATTTCCACCGAGAAATAACTGTTGAAGGTTTATGTATCAGACATTATTAGTCCGGAGGTAGGAGGGGTGAACCTTGCGTTTTGGTCCATACGATGTTTTTTGATTGATTCCAGATCTCCTGAATCTCCTGATTCCAAATCTGCCAGGTGCCACTCTGTAACCCTTGAAGAAAATTAATTATCCACATTTTAAAAGTTAAAAAGTTAAAAAGTTAAAAATATTAAATTTAATCAATAAAAAAATAATTTCGTCCTCAATATCCACTGTAATTGCATAATTTTTATGGAACATGAACTTTGAAAGAGAAATTACATATTTCAAGGTCAAGAGAATTCATCATGACCGCTAAAGGTCATATTCAAAGGTCAAAGGTCAAGGTCAAAGGTATTTTTGAGGGTTTTTGTAAATGACTCTGAGAAAAATGGTCTGACATCTTAGATCAAATACAATTAATTTTAGGGCACATTATTTCCTATCGATTGATACCAGTTGCTTGATTCTACATTCAGTAGTTTTAATACAATAGCTTTTCAAACCAAAGAGAATATTTTGTGTTTCAGCCAGAAAATGAGGTAGGCCCTTATTTCTTGAACCACAGATACGTCTCTGTTGGAGATGGAGATAAATGTTTGTTAGAGTATGATATAATCTTTCAATTGATATATTGTACATGTTTTTTGAATAAAATTGAACTTTTTTTTATGACTTTATTGCAATTATAAGGTTATTCTCATTATTGGTTAAATTAAAAAACCTCCCACTTACAAATGTGTGCAGCTTGGATTTCTGGTGTGAAGCCACCAATCTATTTCTTCCCATGTAAACTTAACCCTATTGTCATCAATCCTAATGTCTTTGGATTTTAGTATAAAAAGCTATAGTTCATCTAAATTATCATGTTCAACAGGACCTTTCCAACAGCAGTTGTTTGATGTAGTTGTGCAGCAGCAAAATAAAGCTGTGCACTATTTTATAAGTGTGAAGGTGATGCGCTCTCTTCGAATGACTTCACCAAATCATCTCTGAATAGATGAAGGAACTAAAAGATTAGTTGACTGAATATTTAATATTCCCTGTTTATAAGCTGTGTACGGGCCTTCCCAATTTTTAAGTTTGGGGTTAAGCACATGCATGTGGTAGTATAAGCCTGGCTCCATATATGAGCCTGGTGCCTGTGTTGTCATCATGAAATAAGGGATAACAATAAAGAACCAGCTGAAATCATAATCAGTTTGATAATTATGAAAATCAGTTGGACATAAATATTTGATGAAATAACAGTTGATTTATTATGAATAAAGCTGGCAATAAACATGAGTTTCAGCTTCACTAAATTTCTTTCTCAATTTTTGGCTGGGTGAAGGCAACCTGTTTTCAGTATATCATAATAATATATAATATTATATGTCCGGCCCTGAATATAAGCCTGAGTATAATCCTGGTGTATAAGCCATTAGAAAATGATATAAGCCCAGGCTTATAAACATGGAAGAAATTGTAATATGATTATCACATATATTTAATTTGTGTCATAGATGTCAGAAGAGTTATTCAAAAATAGAATTAACCCTAAACTGTTACATAACATAGGCCGCAGGGATGCCAGTCAGGGGTTGAAAAAATTATGGAACTTCTTTAAACAGAGAATACCGAGCCCATATGAAGAAGTTAGCGCCCCCCCCCCCCTGCCCTCCCCACCCCAATTTTGAAAACACTCGTGAAATGGTACATTTGAGAGAAAAAGATACAATTGTGAATGCTAAATGCTAAATAAACATCCAAGTATTAGCATGTATCTAAACACCACTGGGCCATCATATATAGTTGAGGCATGTCACCTCTGTCTATCAGATAAGACATTCCAGCCACCCTTATAGGCTGAGACACTATGTTAGGTGCATGAACACTATATTTTCAGGCATCCCAGATATCTTTTTTATTTTTCCCATACAGGTTCCGTAAACGTATAAATAATATCAGAGCTTACAACCATGCTTAGCTCTATATATATAATGTACCATTACCAAGTATGACTAACAGAATCGGGAATAAAGTGTAGACAACCACATTTTAAAAAGTGTCAATGCTGTGACATCTATGATCAGTTAGAAACGAATGAATGATCCAAATACATAATGTGGAAGATAAACACTAATGTCTTGTACTGTCATATGATATAGGATACATGGTTTCATTTGAGGATTGGCGTACATTGCATGTTGAACAGGGTATTTTTTCTCTAGTTTTTACACTGACTCCCATAATTCCTTGCAAATCAGGATTCAACATACAAATACAATATTCTCAGTGAGTGCTGGTCAATGTTTACCATAATTAATCAAATCGAAAATATTTATAATAGGTAACAATAACTAATATTTCCATACATATTAATATATTGGAATCAAATCACATGTTATGTGTAAATTAAATTCGAAATTCTACACTTAGCTCCCCCAATCCTTACATTACAAACTGTTGTCAGGCAATTATTCTGAATGATCTTCATGTCTGATGACAAGTCTACCACTATACTCCCAAATTCTAGTACTGGAATTATAAATGTTTTGAATATCAAGGAAGCAAAGTCTCTCTTAACAAAATGCCTTATTTTACTTAGTCTCTTCTGTAATATACTAGCCCTAACACAAATGCCAATGATGTGCTGGTTCATGTTATAGATAACAAAATTATCTCTGTTACCCCTAGAACCAAAAATGTTTTGCATTGTAGTCTAGTTTGTAGTAATGTAGTATCAGTGTTTGCATGAACAATTACAGAATCAGACATCCTTGCATAGTGATTAGTTCTCCGGATTATTTATTTTGATGATTATGCACATTATCATGTGATTCCTTCCATTATCGTCAAAAGTGCTGACTTTAATTGCTATGAAATCCTAAAAAGTTCAATTTATTCAGATACTTGTGTACAAAATATCAATTGAAAGACCATATCACACTCTAACAAACATTTCATATATGTTTAGCTCTATCTATAACAAATACTCAACTGTGCTTTCAAGAAATAATGGCCTACTTCATTTTCCAGCCAAAACACAAAATAGTCTCCTCTTTGAAAAGCAATTGTAATGAAACTACTGAATGTAGAATCAAGTAACTGGTATTAATCGATAGGAAATAATGTGCCCTAAAATTAATTGTATTTGATCTAGGATGTCAGACCATTTTTCTCAGTCTTTTGCAAAAAACCTCAAAAATACCTTTGACCTTGACCTTTGACCTTTGAATATGACCTTTAGCGGTCATGATGAATTCTCTTGACCTTGAAATATGTAATTTCTCTTTCAAAGTTCATGTTTCATCAAAATTATGCAATTACAGTGGATATTGAGGACGAAATTATTTTTTATTGATTAAATTTAATATTTAAAAAAAATTTAAAAATTAAAAATTAAAATTTAAAAAATGTGGATAATTAATTTTCTTCAAGGGTTACAGAGTGGCACCTGGCAGATTTGGAATCAGGAGATTCAGGAGATCTAGAATCAATCAAAAAACATGGACCAAAACGCAAGGTTCAGCCCAAAAATGGGGTTCTGCCTCCGGACTATATAATTATCTAATATTTCACATGTTTCCAGGTGTGTCTATCATGAATCCACTCGAACCCACTTTCTGACCTAGCCTATACAAGTATCATAATATACATAGGCCTACGCGGTTGGGACATTATAACTTCAGGCCAGAAAGAGCTTGGAATATATATTTTCTTTTAGTAATATAGCGAAATAAAACAAAATCTATAATGAATGCCTCTCACTTGGAATTTACCATCTTCCCATCCGATCCATATACGGGGTGATTCAAAGGATACATCTTTGCGTTTGACTGTCGTCCCGTTGTAGAGCTGCCAATACTTGTTAACGTACAGAAATCTGTAGAGATTCTTATTTGTATCAGTGCCGAGAGATATCCAGACAGCGCTAGTGCTTGCAGTCTTAATGTCTAAATAGATGTTATTTCTCCCAGTGACATTTGCTATTGGCAAGGAGTAAGTTGCTTTTCGTTGAATCACATTGGTATCTGGAAATCATAGTCGGTTTATTTATGATTAACATGCAATACATTAGTTGTTTTTATCCTCTACATCTTGATCTCCCTTCTCTCAACACTAATAATCGGGTAGTCATTTCTTCCATATAAACTTATATATCATTTTATATATAATACATTTTACCACGATTATAGATCACCTCACTGGTCATCTATCCCTAGGAGGGAAATCTCCAGTTGCTCCCAGGTTCGAACCAACAACATGTCATGCGTTCATGCCAGATCAGCAGGCACGCACATATAAACGGGAGACAACAAGACAATATTAAGCAGTGCTAGACAATATCACATTGTCTCTTGGTGATTGTCTCCCGTTTATGGATCAGATTTTGTGAAAATGTACAATTCACCTGTCCCAATCCTCCTAAATAATCTAAATCTAAGAGAAAAACTACGTTCAAAATGCAGTTTAACACGAAGGAAGAGATAGTTTTAATCATCACGATGCCAAAATTACTCAGATATACATAGCTTTTTATTATATATTTTATTAAATATTTATATATATAGTCTAAGTTAGCAGAAGTTACCAAATTTGTAGAGCAGACAATTGAACATTTTCTAAAAATCTGACCCTTATGTGCGCGCCTGCTGAGCGGCCAAGCCACCCCACATCCCCGATATCGATACAATGTCATTGTATTATCCATAATGTAATACTCACCTCCTCTAAAAACCCGCAATTCCACGATCTGTATTGGTACCGCTAATTGTTTGTTGACCAGTGCCACCAGGTTACCAGATATTTGAGTAGGACATCCATTGCAGGACACATTATATGTTTCAGTCGCTGACGGTATTCCTGTTATATAGTCATACAGTTTAGTACTCTCATACTTTTTATTTTGGAGGTGGATATAGAGAAGAGTTTCATTCTTGAAAATCTGTTTTCATGTAGCTCTGTAATAATCAACACCATGACTCTTTCTGGTAGCTAGTTCTATTGGTTCGAAACTTAGTAAAGTTTTGAGTGGTTTGTAACTGTAAGTAGGCTAATTTAATCTTCATGAAACTTAAGAATTCATTAACAGCTGTTTGACTGAAATAGAGTCACCCGTATTAGAATATCAATGTTCAACTATAACCAGGAGCTATTTGAAGAATTACAAAATAGATATATGATATAAGGCGCATGATGCAAATTAATATACCTTGAAGTTCGCCACACTTGGACCCGTCGGTCTGGATATCCGAATAAGGTGTCATTAATGTACCGTTGTAAACAAGAACTTCGATATTTGATGTGGTCGCAGCAACTATATCTGAAAGGCAAATCGATTTATTGTTATGCATTCATGAATATAAGATATAATTTTATATATTAATTTATATACGCAAAGTCTTTTCTAGATTAGTCTTCCAAGTTTCGCTCATTATAGGTCAAGTTTAGTTTCCTGCTAGATAAAAGAATTAAATGTTGATGAAGGATATGGAGTCCAAACCTTTGCACAAGTATAAGTATCTGGGAAATCTCATCTTGGTATTACACCATTTTGAAATTAAATATACTTACTATCAGTTTTTATCCATATCCTACCAATGACAAATATGTATTCCAGGTCCACAAGGAGCCAGGAGTAGCTCTCTGAGCCAGACAATGCCACTCCATTGCTAAGGGATCCTGGTGCGAGGCTACCATCTGTGACACGACCTCCTGGCATCCACTGCCCCGAATCATGTTGGCCAAGACTTGAAAGTTGAACTGGCCTTCGCAATGCAAGGTTTTCTGAAGTGAGACATTATTAGTTAGTCCTGTGGATAGGGATTCTAAACATCTAACCTGAGGTCAGGGCTGGCGTTCATAAAAAAATGGTGTTATAGCACACTAACACTAGCACCAACACGGGTGACTAACACGGTGTTAGCGGTAGTGTCCATAAGCTAACACCGTGTTAGCGCTGGTGTTAGCCAGCACCAGCGCTATCCTCGTGTTAGCGCTAACACCCGCGCTATCCTCGTGTTAGCCGTGTTAGCCAGCTATCCTCGTGTTAGCTACTTATATATTTATAATTCGTCTTATAAGAAAATTTCGTTATAAGAAATTTTTTTTTTCTTTTTTTTTTATACATTTATACATTTATAATTCGTCTTATGAGAATTTTTTTTTTCTTTCTTTTTTTTCTTTTTTTTAAAAAATATTTTCTGATTCGAAGGCTCTGTAGATATTGATATTGATCATGGCATTGTGTGCTCCCGCTGGCACGCTAATAACCCATCCAGAAACATTGCAAACATTTTTTTCAAACATAGAAATATCCAACTTAAAATATAGAAAGACTTATTAGGTGTCTTAGTGTTTACTATCATTGGAATCGGCTAGATCTCTTTTCAAACATGATGATATCTCAAAATCCATATTTTGCGATTTATGACGAATTTTCCTAAAACGGATCACATAATTATAGGTTATGTTAAATTATAAGCATTATATTGCGATTTTGGGGGGATTTTCTTGACTCTGGGATATCTTTGATACAGTAAAACGTCAATGTACGTCATGCATCACCATATGGAATGTTCACCTCTTAAGGTACTTGGTAATGGCAAGTCTAAAAGAATACATTTTAATGTATCAACAGATAGTCTTCATATAATCAGTGTGCGACATAGTGGGTTGGTTGGAATCATTCATAAGAATGCATGTATAGCCTATAAGCGAGTTCGGATTTCCGTGCGCACAGGTCCTGCCACTGCGTGAGGGGGATAAACAACCATGCAGTGTGGGTGGGGCACTCACTACTGCACACACACATACCGTATACACAGTCTGGGAAAGTCTCTATACTGTCTTGACCAACCGATAACTTTTGAAAAACTTTAAATGACTTCAAATGTAGTAGGTTTTATTTATATGTTGGCTAGTTGAGAAACTAAGAATTAGTTTATGAACTGAAACTCCCATGTAACCAACCCCACATAGCCCTTTACAGGGTCTCTTCGGGGCATGGAAAAGCCTGGAATCTGGAAAAATGAATTCAAGGCCTGGAAAAGCCTGGAAAATAGGCATTTTGGTCGAAGGGCTTGGAAAATTAGCCTTGAATTATGTTTGAATATATTAAATCAGTGTGCAACATAGTGAATTGGGAGACCAGAGACCGTTGGTCTCTGCCAAATTGTAACAGTGGAGACCGACAGGATTTTACAGAGACCGAAAAAAGGGGTCATTAATATGGTAATGAAAATTAGATTGTCTATGACAGCGCCAGGTAGACACAACCAATTAACAAGTCAATAAGTGATTTAACTCACAGAAATTATTACTTTAAAAAAAACATGAGAAAAGGTTCTCCTCAGATAAAGACCTCATGAGTTCATGTTTCCCATTTAATTTGAGGTCCTGGCCCAAGAGAGAGACTATATATTATAAGCTTAATAAGTACGGTATTGCCTTCATGCCAATCAAAAGTGATTAAAAAAATAACTCAGAATACGAAAAGTTAGACATGTAATAAGTAGTCCTATTTCTATATTTTAAGTTAGATAGTGCGTTTTTTCATGTAAGTGTTAAATATCGATTGGTCTTAAATGAAAAAAAAATTATATCCAGTTTGAGATCGGTGTTTGAACTGATTATATTTGATTGTATTTATTCGATTCATAAGTTGTATTGAATTGGAATCATCATGAATCATCATCATGAATCTAGATGTATTTGTTATATGCATTGTATACACTGATTTATCTCTACAGGAGACAGATAATTCTAATGACCACCATATTGTAACAGATAAAAATAGCTTCGAAACGCCCCAAAACATTCATGGTGGATTTTTTTTTTTCTTTTAAGAGTTGGCCTTAAATGAAAAAAAAACAATTGGCTAACACGGCTAACACGAGGATAGCGCGGGTGTTAGCGCTAACACGAGGATAAGGCTAACACCCCCACTATCCTCGTGTTAGCGCTAACACCCGGCTAACACGAGGATAGCTAACACTCCACTAACCGGTGTGTTAGCTTTATGGACACGAATTAAACACGGGAGTTAACACTTTTTTTATGAACGCCAGCCCTGGGTGGGCAAACTCTTTCCCTCCAATTTAATCCTCTTGATTGATCCTTTTATATACTGGCGAGATTATATAAGACATCAGAAGATCAGAAAAAAAATGTTCATCATTATAGAAAAATGACCCAGACTGTTAAAATGAATGTGAATGTAATATTAGGATGAGAAAAATATTGGAGAATATAGATTAAACATTAATGGAAGTCTAGTCATGTAGCAACGTCTCAGCAACGAATCCTATATGGCTATTTTACAAATTTATATGAATTAACACGATTTGTTTAAAATGTTTACTAACCTGGCCGTCCAAACACTTCAACGGAACATAGCTTGAGACTAGTACGGAGAGTGGTTGTCCTATTGATGAAGATACTGATATTTTGGGTGTACAGAGTTTCCAAACAAGGAACTATGTAACGCCTAGCTCCAGTCCAAGGAACTATACATTTTATAATGGAAGTTGGTGAGTAAAATCGGATATCTGATCACATTTAAAATCGGATATCTGATCACATTTAAGCGTGTAATTATTTATCAAGGGCCTAGTCCACCTACCCAATTCTCATGCGATTTTGCGCCGCAAAGCATTCTTTTGCACTAAATTCTGTGAGAATCGCATGAGAATCGGCTTAGTGGACTAGGCCCTCACAGACGGGCGCACAAGACTAGTAATATAACAATTAAGGGAAAACATGAAAGTTGTGTTCAGAAGATTCTGCCTACCAGACAATATCTCGCAGACACTCTCTGTCTCTAGAAATGCTGTCCTCGGTTCAGCAAATGTCCCGATTATGACGTCATGCATGATATCACCTGGCACCAAAGGAATACATAATAAATTATTTTACCCTGCTGTAGAATGAACAGTGGTGTAATACCATCATGAACAATACTATTTTCTATCATTTGTGAAAAGTGTTCAAACAATTCGGCTTCTATACAGTACCCTGCTGTAACAACTTCGAGCCTAATATTAAACGAAAGGATTAAAGGAAACGAACTTCTAGGTCAATTAGTGCACTGTATATGTATTATATTCAATTTCAAGCAAATCTTTACCCCCAGGATTTTTAACGATAACAAAACGCCACAGTTATGAAAATTCAATATTTCTTTTAACTGTGTTAATATGTGGTGCGTGGTAATGCTTAAACGAAATACATTACTGCGGTAATGGCTTGATGTATAGAGCCAAAAGGTTGACACGGGACCTCTTTGTAATAGGGAGGACTATAGAGTTTCTGCCTGGGGATAATCTCTATGCTGAGGGATGCTACTGGTAGATTATGCATGAGTACATTCGCAAGGCGGACATGCGTTTTTCACTAACACTTGTTAGATATTACTTGGCTGATCAATTGAATAAAGAAAAACAAAATATAATGACATTTAAATTAATGTAAATCATAAGCTTAAGGTTCTTACTTCTGTTATTCCAGTATTGAAAAAATGTTAATGTAGACTTTAAGGATAAAATTAAAAGAATATAGGCACAAGCTTACTAAAACAAAATATCCAGTATAAGCTGTTTAAAGCCTGTTAATTAAATACTGTTTGATGGAAGCAAAATCTGATATTTGTATGATTCAGAAATAACCGGGCAAGGCAAAAGCTTTCCCCAAACCATAAATAATAAGGTTCCTCGACCGATATGACTGAAGAGATTAGCAACTGCATGTTTTTTCTCACGCAGTTTTACACATTATTACCCCAGTAGATGCGTTAGTTTGAGGTTTGGAAATATTACCATTGGCTCCTCCAAACCGTATTGCTAATCCATCGACATAAAGATATTGCCCCATATCCACGATCCAGTAAGGTGTCGGTTCAACATTTGTTTGGTAACACGGTAACAATGGGTCAACGGTGATTGCAGCAGGATCCTGACCGTCTACCCCACTAGTACTCCCACTATACCTCTTTGATTTGGCCAGATCTATCACTGAAGGAAGAAACAGTATTTTCTATATTTATGTTATGCGGATACTAGGTAAACTGCCATGGAATGTTCCCTTTTGTATTATTTATTTGCATGAACAAATGAAAAATGAAAATTAATAAGACCACTCCAGTTGATGATGTATCACTCAGTTGGTCAATAAAACACTGTAGACAGCCATCAACTTTATCTTTCCAAATATACCACTATTCAATGTTAGTTGATATTTTATGAATTTGATACATTGCACATTTATTTATTTTTTGTACTTCAAAATAGGTTCGTAATTTTCTACCATATTTTTAGATGAAAGTAATAAAAGCCAGATTTTTTAAACTATAATAAATTACAATTATGGATAATGCTCCCATGCACCATTTCGGTGTTTTAATGCCTCTCTACCTTGAAATTGTTCTTTAATATCATTTTTGAAGCCACGAGGAATCCTCTATTTCACGATTCAGTATTATGCAATGCACCTGTTGTTTATTTTTACGAGTCGCAAACAGACCTCGTAGTCGTAGAAAAAAATGTCTACGATGTCGTAGACGGACATTTGTTATGCAACGACCCCATTGTATCTGATCGTATCCGATATCTTTTCTAAATAATTATTGCTTCATGTAAATGCGCCGATAGTAATAACGATTCCCTTTCCTCACAATTCACATCTCAGGCAACTGTCTTTCAAATGCGCCCGACGATAGTATCTTTGGGTGAGGATTGCAATCCCCATAATTATTGTAACCGATAAAGAAAAATACTTACGTTCGGAGAGATCATTACCAACAAGAATAGCCACATATCTTGGGGATTTCTCTTCATACCATATTTGGAATTCATCCATTAAGAATGCTGCATGTACATCATTCACTTCCGTGGGGCTACACCTACCAATTGTTATAACATTATTTGTATTCCTCGATGAGAAATCTGTCTCTTCACCGTCTGGATCTTCATTAGCCCTGGATCCATTGATATACGTTATGAGTCCATTTTCTATTGTCCATGTGGTAGCCAGGTGGGTCCATACATTTGGTTCAATTACAACCTGGACTGCCCATACCCGCGTCCTATCTGATACCGTGAGAGTGTACCATCCTGATTTTGTTCCATTCTTTACCAGTTCAATACCATATCCCTCGACACCTGATAATATGCATTGCCTGTCTCCTAGCGGCATCGAAACCTGATGACAATAAATGTTACTGAATGGCGAAGCACATCGTCTGCAGAAATCACACGTGGTTTTCCAAAATGCATAGGGTTGGTAACAAGCTAAGTTGTGATATAATATCCATTATCAGAATCAGGGCTGTACTCATGAGCAAAGGACACAATAAACGGTTATTCAATTCAATTCAACTTAACACCCCAGGAGAACAATTTAGATCAGTATAACATGTATACATAGTCGATTTATATTAGTTAAATAGTATAACCAAACACACACTTATGGGCCAGATCGTCAGAAAATGTTCATGTTAATGTTTTTATTGGTAGCATATACAGATATTCTTCTCGGCTTTCCAGGCAAAGTTGACAGAAGTTCATTGATAACAATGCACAATCGGCAGCTCTACACATTGTGTAAATTATGCTGAAAAAATGATGAATATTAGGTATAGATCTACATTTGGTATTGCGTTGATTCAAGCACTCATTTTTGTAATGTTGAACTGCTTAGTGAAAGCGAATTGTACATTTTCCGACGCCTTGACCCATATATATATATATATATATATATATATATATATATATATATATATATATATATATATATATATATACCAGGGATGCATTGCTCATCATGTTGAAGTGCTAACGAGAGCTCGTTGTTGTTATATTATCCATATTCGTTAATAACGATTATGGTAAGAGGTATCCAAAATATATATAAAGACATGTTTGATAGTAATCTTTGGCCAGCACATGCGGCATATGCTATGTTAATACTGATTCTATTGAGAAAACGTATCCCCCATTACTTGAAATTTATTTCCCCAATGACAGTTGAATACACAACGGCTTGCATGAAAGATCGTTTTTAACAATTTCTCATGCTCCTTTACTTGTATCTGTACTTGTATTTCATTCCTTTATTTTCTGTCCTTATAAATCACTAGAAATGTGCTAATTCATGTTAAAAAAGGAAAGTCCTATTGCTGATGAACTATGTCATTTCTCGATGTATGTTCGACTAATTTATTGTTTCCGTGTGTTGTAACTTTAACATTTATGATTAAATTGTATTTAAAATCAGGCTATACTGAGAACATCGTTTCATTACGAAATGTATACGTCTTCCTGAATAAACTATTTTTCAAATCAAATCAAATCAAATCACATTTTGTCTTTACGATAAATTTTAGGATACGATAGATATTTACATGAGCAACACTTGCCTTTTTATCGGTATAACGATATGATTCTAATTTCGAGGGGCAATACAGTACAAGTAAGGATACGATTAAGATCATGAAGAGCAGCGCCTCTCAGGGAGCAATGCATATATCTAACCGAACTATAAAGAATAACGTTAGTGTAAATAGCAAATCAAATTGATTACGTTAATCCAGAATGCAATGGTAAGGCCATCAGGACACAGTGTGGTGTCTCCCAAACACTCATCATTGAATCCGTCCATTTGGATCCAGCGGTACCGTGTCATGTTGTAAACTGCATTCCCACCTACACCCACAGTCGACGACCACACTGCACCGTGTATGGTTACATGTTGCTGCCCATCTACATAATACTGGTTGCTGATTGAGTCCAATGGTAGATGTATATGTTTCACTGAAAAGTAGATTCTTTCAATCTGATATGCTTTTAAGTACAGACCAGGGACCTGTTGCGTATTACAGGAATCCTGAACTTTTAAAATGTTCTTTGCTAAGCTATTTTCCCATTTTTCATTGCCAATTAATGTTTCAATTAGATTCCCGGTGTGCTAAATTAAATCGAAGTAGATAGGTGTTAAGACGATTTGCACTTTTTGCATTATAAAAGCATCCAAACAAATTATTTTAGAAATTTTAGAAGGCACAAAGCATATTATTCCAAGTATAGGGCTGCTAAACAGTCCACGGCAGTGATTTTTTAGGCGCGCCACTGCACCAGTTTGATGACGCTTTGTTGACATGTAGCGCGAAACTCTCACAGGCTCAGCATTGCGGACAAAATTATTCTCTATTCTTTCATCATTTTAGGAGAACTTATTTATTATTATTATTATGCCTGAAATCGACAAATCAACATGTCTCTCTATTCTAAAATCGATATGGCCTTTTCTAAAATCTGTAAATTGCCTTATTATGATCGACAAATCGAGAGAGATAGCCATAGATTAGACAAAAATTACAAAACTTGCTCAGACCGGCAAATGCTGTTTCTTAATAGTTACAACAGAAATGATAACCCAGCGGCTCACATCTTTCACCAGGAGCCCTACGATTGGAGAAGCAGGCAAGATGGTGCCCCCTACCCCATGAAACGGGAAATCTCTAACAAGCTTACTCAGCCCCACCTTGAGCAGACACAGCTTTATGTTTCTGTACCACGAACCAGAATCATACCAAGTTTGATCTATTATATTCAATACGAATATACTTATACTTCTGTGAATTTGTCAATCTGTGTATGACTACCTAGGTATTGTATTGTTAAACAAATTATGTTCAGAGATCATATTTTCACTTTACAACGCAAGAAAACAAATTATGTTCAGAGATCATATTTTCACTTTACAACGCAAGAAAACAATCGACTTCGTCGGTTATGCGTCTTTTTGTATCCTATTAAATGTCTGAAGCAAATAAAAATATTTAAAAAAAGAAGAAAAACAGTGGGATTGAAGGAAAGCCCTGAAAAGAATATTGTACGAAACCAAAGTTATCCGGCCACGATGTACTGTGTTGTGCCCCATTCCTGTTAAATCAGTATACAATAAATATAGAAGACATTATAGTAATAACAGGAAATCTTGTATCACCAGAAAAATCAATGCAAGAAGACGAAAAAGGGTGAATTTGCAGCAAAAATGGCACACAAATCAAAGTTTTTTTTATAGGGATTTATGCCTCTTCTTACAAAAACATGACTTTGAATCTCATAAAAATGGAATGAATGAAGAGAGGATGTTTTATCCCCGAAAGTATCGCAGCTGCATTCTATATGTTTCTACTTTTCCCCACTGTGTTGGTTTTTGGCCATAATATTATGGGCGGTAATTTCCATAATGATATTTAGAACCCCACTTGTAATTTTTGAAAACATGTCATATGATATAACTACTGATGCATTTAGTTGTTCACATAAGACCCTTTATCTGAGAAAAAAAGTTAAAGAATTGGACGATAAATGAAGACATCACAAGTGCATGAATTTTAAAAGTTAGTTTGTCATTTTTCGTTACGGAAATTACTTCATCGTTCCCCTAATTCAGCTTTTTAAAATAGCGACAGGCAATTTTCCCCCAAATACAGGAAGGTATATGGGGTATTCAGAATAGCACAAACTGATATTCTACCATCCGTTTAAAAAATGTCAAAACTTCATGTCAAATGAGTCCATTTGTACAAATTGTTTTACTTTGGCTCTGCAGCGTTTCTAGACAGCGATGGGTACAGTAAGCAAGAACAATGTTTGGTACACAATGCAGAGTTGAATTTTCAATATTTATACCCCTAGCCCCAACGATTTTGAACAGAGCACCCTTGCTATGGATCTCCAAGAAAGCAGGCACACATATGACGGTGCCCATGAAAAAAGTAAAAACTATACAAGGTTTCCCATGTACGGGCACCTTTGGCACTTTAATTCCACGATTTGGCCGTGAGAGTGAAGTATATCGGATGTACTTCACTCTCACAACCAGTGTAGTATTTTTGGCCCATACGCCCCTATAGTATGAAAATTACCCGTATGAAAAGTCCCGTTTTTCGGCTGCCTGGTGTGATCGGAAAGTTTTTTTTATTGATTTTAGATTAATTCAAGCCCATCTACTTGAAATAATTAGTCATATGCTTAATTATGTCCATCTCTAAATGGTTGGCAGTAAAAATATCGGGTAAAAAATACTAAAATGATGTTTTATTTAAGTTTCAAGTGAAAATGGACGTGTGGGTTTTCTTCCGGAAGTGGCATTGAAGAAGGCACTGCGCCAAATGTTTGACATGAAAGCATGGAAATGCTGATTTATTTTACATGAAGTCGTGGAATAAAGGCAAGAAAACCACCGTGTGTCTGTGGGGTACTTGGTGAACAATACTCACCTCGTAAGCCCAGAAGCAACTCGGCCTAAGGCCTCGTTGCTTCTGGGCTTACTCGGTAAGTATTGCCCCCCTCATACTCCACACCTGTGCAAACGCAACCTACGTAACTTCCATTTCACAGCTACAAACATGGCGGCAGGTTCATTTCCATCGTGTTAGAGAGTGACTGATTTTAACGGTTAAAAGTGTTATTCTAGAGTGTCATGTGTAGTGTAAGTTGATATGAACATGCTAGATACTGGGGACCATTGGTAATCTATGATTAAGGTGTTGTTTTTGTGTTATCTGCCTTAAAAGAAATCCGGGAGTACCCACGTAACTTCGATTGATGTAAACACGAGGTACCTACGTAACTCAATTTTCCGACCTACGTAACTCCGATGTCTTCTGACTATTTTTGAGTGTTGATATAGCTTTTACGCATTTGTAGGGCTATGAAACCTACAGGTGAACATGTTTTATAAGTAATAAAGCTGTATTCTGCCTGTATTCATGGCTGATGTGCCTGTACTACCGATCCTTGCTAAACATTCCCGGGTACCTCCGTAACTGGTTTTTTAAAAAAACACTTGCCTAGTTACATTGCTAGGTGTCTGAGTGGTAGGGGTTTCTGCATCATCCCTTCATTTTATATGTTCTGTGCTATACTGTTTATAAATATCTTACCTACCCCGTTTTCCTGCATGCTTTATAATTATTTTATGGGGTGAAACGTGTGATGTTGTTATACCATAGAACCTAATTATTGATTATAGTTCTGTGGTTATACATAATGTAAAACGATGGACAAGGAAGTACCCAGTGATAAACGGGGGCATAGAAAGCTGCCTAGCAACAATTGAAACGTATCACAAATGTGAAATTTTTTCAATAAAAGTTTTAAAAAACACACAAAAAAAACATGCCTTAGGCTAACTAGTTTGAAGTAAACACAGGAGTGCGGGAGAGGAAAGATGGGGAAAGTGGAAGGAGGGGAGGATGGGAGGGGGAAAGAGCCTAGAAAGAGGGTGGGGTTTCTGCGTCACTATTGGAAACTACATTTTAAATAGATCTAGCCTACATGACGTTAGATACTCGATCTTTACAATTAGTTTATGGGGTGAAACGTGTAATGTGAACAGGGGCTAGTGGGGAAGGAGGAAGGATTGAACAGGGGATGGCTAGGCCTACCCGTTGATAAACGGGGGCAGCTAGTTAAGAATTATTAATAATATCCATGAGATGTCGCACATACTACTACTAATAATAATAGGACACAATATTGGCTGGTGCAACAGTAAGGGTTAAGGATATTTTAAGGACATGATTTTCACTTAACGATACCTTATGCAATGAAATGAAATTCTGAAAGCCACAATATTTGTGACAAAAATACTATGACTGGGGTTTGAGTATCTAAAAATGAATATGATAAAATGACTGTTATAAGCAGAAAGAATCAACTCAATGAGTTACCTAGGTACATTTCCATGCCAGTTACGATGGTACATGCCTAAAAGTCAGTTGAAGTTACGGAGGTAGCAGATTTAAGTTACGGAGGTACTTGGCAATATTTTGTTCTTAGATTTACAAGAGGATACAAATGTTGGTACATAATTGAACCAAACACAACTCTTAATAATCCCTAAAGGAAGAGATCTGGCGATTCAGAATTTTTAGTAACAGTCTTATATTGCAAGGATTCACTGAAATAGAAAAAGTTTTGAAATGGCCCATCGCCATTTTGTACCTGCGTAACTGCAGTTACGTAGGTAGGTGTTTGCACTGTGTCTTCTTACTATAGTACTGCCTTTGGCAGGGACATCTTAAAAGGGGTCACTATATAGATAGATGAAAAACCGTAGTAATTTTACTGAATAGTTTAACATGTATTTCAATGTGTATTTAAACTAAACATAAAGCACATTGACTCACCTGCGGTAAACACTTGTACTTCACATAATGTTATCCAACCAGACTTATGCAAGTATACGTATTTCCCATATAATGGATTTGCACAAGGGATTTCAACGAGGGAACCCTTCTGGTAATGGTAAGTGTTAGGGGTTGACCCGCACCATTGACCCTGCGGAACAGAACCAGAAACGTGTGCCTCTGTTGCTACCGATATATCAATATCTGTACCTCGGTCAACTGTCACAAGAATGAAAGATATCTCATGGTAACAATGTATTATTATGGACCTTTTTGTATCTTTGGCATTCTATGTCTTCACGGCTGAACATTAAGTGTTGAAGACTGTCGTATGATGTTCCTGTTTAGATGATATCAATAGATTATGTGAAGTGTTCACTATATTGCAAGGATATAATTATGCGGCACGTAGGTCTCTCACATATAAAGTTAAGAATATTTTGTGCAGTGGTAATCAATATTCAAATATTACGTTGTACATGGTAGGACATAACTTCCACCTTTCCATTTGCACTTTCCAATTTTGCAATCTCCATAATAAAGCAGCTATGTATGAAAAGTTGTATAACTGATATTAATGGATTCCTCACCAGCTACAATTTGATCTATAAACAAGTCCGATCTTCGATCTATTATATGCCAGAACAACATAATGTACTCACTGTGTGTATGACTATCAGGTAGGTATATAACTAATGATGTCACAAAGTATTTCTCGCCAAGGTCCACTTTCCACCATGAGTAGGCCTTTTTCACCTCGGTGCATGGATGGAGTGTACCACCTCTGGACGTTATTCCATCCACTGCTAGATGAGCGCCATGTTGGTCCGGACCAGCCATAGAAACAGGCTTCCATAAGGCAACATTTCTCCTGGGAGTGTCTTACAAAGGACAATAATTACAGAAACATATATTGTAATTAGGAGAACTGGCACGTTTGGCAAGACATATAAAATATATAAAATGAATCCGAAGGAAATTGTTAAATATTGTTGGCAATAAATGTCTGGTTTACTCTGTCATGATCCATAATGCCATTATCAATACTTATATAAGGTTATGTAGTATCACCTAATGATATAGCATATTTATTATTATATATTATTATTATTATTAAATATTATTACATAAGATTACATTGAAATACAAATATTGCTTTAATTATGCAAGTGACTAGTTCAATACTAGGCCACGTCACTAGTAGTTTATGTAACGCTCACTCGGGGTTCACCTTGACCCACCTATTACATAATGGATTAAACTCAACTTTATAACATCTGGTAGGTCAGTCACTGATTACATCCTATCGGTTAATAATAGAATGAACTGATCCAAATTATACATGTCTACTCTCATTGGTTTTTTACATAAGCGACCCCCTGTGGTCATTTATGTAATATCGTTTGTTATTGTTTATTGAATAATAATAACGATGATTGGACAAGGGCACGCATGCCCAAAGACCACCTCACTTTACATATCGCCTGGAGAATAGTAGTTGTATCAACTCCTTTGCATATGTTTGGTGTAAACCATAATGGCAATACACGGTACTTGGCAGTAAGTTGCATGTATTATGATTAAGTAATCTACTTTTATGTTTTCAGGTCATCTAATTTCACATCTATTTCGTCTTTTATCAACATCTATTTTGTATATATTCTTTTATCTATTTAAAGATTTGTTAAACATCAATATGTCTTTACTAGATAAGTATTGATGGAGGAAAAAATGATACCGTACCAAGGTTGTGAAGTAAAGGTTCCGCCTCAAAAATAACATTCTATAATATATTTATAGGAACACACAATATCTCGTACTTACCCCTTCTAACTGGGTAGACCTCCAATTCTGTGATCTTAAAAACTGCTTCAGGATGGGATAGAAATACATATCTTCCAACTGCTCCAATATCGCATAGGACTTCATATCGTACTGGGTCTGATGGGTCATCCAACGTTCCACAGTCATTCAAATTAATCGCCAGATTAATTAATGATACATTTCCAACCCTTATACTAGTACCGAGGAGATCATCAGCTAGATAAAAGGGACAAAATGATTGAATTAAAATTATCATGAGATTCACATTCACATTTATCATCTTGCAAAACTTTGCAATACTTCCATATGTATAAGGAATTAGTGCTAAGCTTTGGATCAATGCAAGATGATGATGTATTTGGCAATTAGTGTTGGGGATATTCCCATTCTTTAACATGTGCAAGACATGTTTATTGTCTATGAATATACACTCTGTGACGATTAGCACCAGTTTCTCACACCAAGTAATAAAGGACTGCAGAGGCGTACATAATAAACGAGACTAGACAATGTCGGCGATAATGCTCAATACAACACCCGACTTCAAGGACAATCTTGAAGGGTGCGCACATAATGTCAGATTGTCATTGTCCTTGAAGCCTGATTTAGTATTTGTCTCGGATGTCTGAAAATTAGACAATAGGCCTATATTAATTCTTCAGATTTTTCCTTATTTGCGGTACTTTTCTGGCGGCTCGCAGTACTTTCTCGCATGGTTTACTTTTAGATCGAACATTTTACTTCCTCTCTCTTTGCGCTCGCTCGAATCGGTCATTACAGCTCCTTTAATTCTCGGGATTAGTAAAAAACTATATGCCCATGAAGATTGAGCGAAAAAATTCTGCGATAATGGTACATTTATGTCTATTTAAAATTGTGCAATGGGAATGATTCCGCTCACAGTTTTGCGAGGAAAGCCCTCCGCATAGTTCGCGAGGATTTTTTTGGCTTGATGTTTTTGGAGGATAATTTTTTCTGGGTAGGGTTTCTCTCGCAGACGGACTTCTGCAGTGTTTTTTGCTACAATGTTTTTTTCTGGGTGGGGTCCCAGAGAAAGACTGAGGAGAAAGATAGGAGAGAAAATGTGGAGAGAGAGAGAGAGAGAGAGAGAGAGAGGGGGGGGCGGAGAATACAACTTGCCACTATATATAGCCTACACTACTCAAACTCATTCACATGCCCAGGCAATCAAAGTTAAATTTATGGCAAAGTAGACTCCAAATGGTGGATTTCGAGACAAAACTTCAACATTTCGAGACAAAACCGCCTAAGGACAGCTTTTGACTTTCAGCCTCAAAATTTTCTCAGAGACCTAAAATTGTCCCAGAGACAGTAGACAAAATGCATTATGAGCGATATTGTCTAGAACTGCTTAAAATTGTCTCATTTAATTGTTGACCCATTATGTGTGCGCCTCCTGAGCTCCAACACATTAATCTTAGAAGTTTTTAAATGCCAACTGCCCAGACATGGTCCAAATAGATGTTGAAGAACCGTAGGTAAGCATCTGACACCATAGGCAAAGGAGAATGGGCATTTTTAATGTTGAATACACCTTAAACGAAACTCTTCCTCCTTCACAAAATATCATTAGCTGAATAATCTAACACTTTTTCTAGCCTTTGTTGACCATTTATATAGGTTATATAGTACTGATAAAATCATCCAAGTAAGTATAGTGATCTTAATTCAAAGGTATGCATTCATGGTATCAGCTTTTAACAAGGAGATTCTATAACGGTAGATAGGGGTCATTTTAAGCCAAAAACACAGGCAATTGTCAACTAAGTCACATTCTGTTCCATCAAGTGGCTATCCAATATCTTCTCTAATTGGCAGGAAAAACGGGAACAGTGTAATATGCCACCTTCATGTCCACCACTGTCATATTCATTGCAATTCAGGATTGCTATGCAACCGTGTACTATTATCTAAACTAATCATGATATTATTGATTATCAAATTCATGTTTCTAGAACAACAGTTTTTTCTTTTGAATTACTGTTCTAAACAAAAATACATAAATATTGACAGAATGATCACATAACTAAATAATGCGTGATTAATGAGTGGGATGAGACGAGTGGGTGATAACATGAAATGAAACATGGGACATAGGACTGATAACACTTTCTGCCTGTTAAACCTCGTTTTGCAAGTAATGCAGATCCAGTTGCCCGTTTTTTAAATTATCACTTGCTTGAAATATTGTTTACATCTGTTTTGTGGGACAATCAGGCTTGAATTGAGTGGCTACTGGAAAAGAACACAGAATGGGATGTTGCTTCCCTGATAACTACTAGTTCATAGCAACAACAAGTGTGTCTTGTCTTGACATATAGTAACACCATTTAGGAAAAGAATAAAATATATCATTCGATAACTTGTACATGTATACATGTATGATTCGTTTCTCGGCCATATTGTGCCTCGTCAGTTCTTTGTGTGAATAAAAATTCAACCCATAGCAGATTTTTGTCGAACTATGAAATATTTGTCCTGTTTACTGGTTCAAGCAAGTAGAACACATCAATGTAATTCCCCTAAAGATATTTACGAGTTATTCAGTACTCAGGAAGTTACTGCAAAACTTACCAGATTCCAATTTCGTCACAACTACTTTAAATAGTTCATATTTCTTTAGCAGATCCACCACGAGGTGTCCACTAACCATCGCTTCTGGGGCATTTCTCCCATCAATTCCATCAGTTGCATGAAATAAACTTGGAGTGGAAGAACTTTCACCTCCAGATACGGGTCTGTATAAGGCAACATTCTCTCCTGCCCCTGCCCCACCGCCTGAAACATGAGTAACACAAATTGTGTGAGTTGTATGAGTAATACAAGTTACTTAGTTGAGTTGAGGGTGGGGTAGGCGGGTGGGGGATGGGACGGGTTGGGGGAGGGCATGGTGTTAGTGAAAGGACTTAGCACTGATTGTATTAGATTGCTTTCACTCACCTTAAACATTTCATGTCTACTCAACCTGTGTGATATTTATTCTTCTTCAACGCAGTTAACCCATGTTTATCAAATGTCAATTAAAACCACTAGAAAATGAAACACTATATAGTTTACAACCTAATATGATACACACACTGCATCATGTGACATATGTAATAATAATAATGTAAGAAGCTTTATCATACGGGAGACAGACCTTCACAGCAGAAGTGCTATATACCATGCTACTGAGGTTTAAAATGTTCCTCAGACATGGGTATCCAATACTTCACTGTTTCCATAGGCATGGTCATTGTGACATCATCATATGGGTCCTCTTGTATACTGAATGGGTTCTATGTTTATAACTGATGTAAAGGGTATTTACTTAGGGGTTATAGAGTGTAATCACCAACATTATATTGATTTTCCAGATTCAAAAAATGGGGACTTTTTTCTCTGGTAACCAAGGGGCTGGTCACTCCCTCCATTGTTTCTTTACAATGTTTGGCACAACATGGTTTCGCTTAGATAAGCTCACCGGGCTAGCTAAAAATTGATGAGAAAGTAGTTTTTCACCTAAAAAAAGATATATTTATTTTTGTGATCAATAGATACATCCTAGGTTTGTAGGGTTTCCTTGTTAGATTTGGTTGAGTACCAAACTAACTTGGGAAAGTGAGTACTAATGTACATGTCAGATTTTCGGAGATTGGACATGGCTCCAATCACACCCTGGAATCCGGGTGGACTTCAGTTCTAGATGGTGAGGCCCTTTGGCAACATATCAGATGATTTTGTTGTCAAACAGATTTACCTCGTATATATATAATGGTCCAGAAGAGTAGGCGGCTGCTAGTCGGCGCTGTGCGAATGTAATTTAGATATATTTAGGCGGTTGAAACATTAGTATGGATATTTCGTTTTTCAAATCGCCAGCCTTCCCCGTCCCCCAGCACCCAGTGCAAAAGCCACCCTCCGTCCCCGCCTCCGTCCCGTCCCGGCCGTGTACAGCCCTACACGGCCAACCAAGTATAGGATGAAAGAAAAAAAAGCTGACGGGCCCAGGCGAGGTGCGAGCCCTGTACCTTCAGGTTGGAAGTCCAGCGCTCTAGGCCCTACGCTATAGAATTGGTTGTAGCTGGATGGCTGAACTTTGCTAGTGATATGAGTAGGGCCAAACCATGCGTAGTGGTGGAAAGTGGCCGAAATCGTTTATTCTAAAAGTGTGCGGACGTCGGCCTTGTAATAGCAGTAGTATTAGAGGAGGGGTAAGCGGATGGCGGGACTGGAATTGTTCGTCACATGTGTTTTTAAAAAGTTAGATGCAATATGCCGGCAAGCTCTCTCCTATGTTGCCCCAACCAGGAACGGTAGGTGCGACTGCACCAAATCTCAGGAGAGTTACCTTGACGGCAACATAGGTGCCGCCACTGAGGTCGCTAGAAGTCTAGAGAGTATGTGGCACCAGATTAGGTCTATCGTCACAATTTGATGGGAATGAAGGGATGTCTTGGGCTATTTACTTTACTAAACATTGAATTATTTGTACATTGACATTGCCCACCATCCCGCCCACCTCGATCCTCCTATGGCGTCTCCCGACGCCTTCCAAATCGTTTCGTTTCTTAGCTTTAATCATCGCCGATCATGAATGCACATGATACGGCGATTCCCCGCTGCTATGACGTCATTACATGGGCCTCGTTCTGGGTAGGGTTCCGGTGGGGAATCCCCGCGCCTATGACGTCATTACACGAAGCTCACCGAATGTGGCCGAGCGTGAGCCGAGTAATGTCGGCAACGAGGAGAAACAGAGAGAAATCGGCGTAAACATGCAATGCTGGAACTCCGTAGTTATACTAGTAAGACGTTAATTTTTTGGCTGAAATGTCTCTTAAAATCCATAAGCTTGAGACTGGGACAGGTTTGAAGTGTGTGTACATATGGGAACGTAGGGATTTTTGGCAATTATTTGCAGATTTGCGTAATAGGTATCGGCCAATGAGCTTGGGTCGAATTGCTGAGTTGAGGTTTTTATGCATGGCATGGCCACTTGGCGACTTTTCGTCTAGAGAGTATGTGGCACCAGATTAGGTCTATCGTCACAATTTGATGGGAATGAAGGGATGTCTTGGGCTATTTACTTTACTAAACATTGAATTATTTGTACATTGACATTGCCCACCATCCCGCCCACCTCGATCCTCCTATGGCGTCTCCCGACGCCTTCCAAATCGTTTCGTTTCTTAGCTTTAATCATCGCCGATCATGAATGCACATGATACGGCGATTCCCCGCTGCTATGACGTCATTACATGGGCCTCGTTCTGGGTAGGGTTCCGGTGGGGAATCCCCGCGCCTATGACGTCATTACACGAAGCTCACCGAATGTGGCCGAGCGTGAGCCGAGTAATGTCGGCAACGAGGAGAAACAGAGAGAAATCGGCGTAAACATGCAATGCTGGAACTCCGTAGTTATACTAGTAAGACGTTAATTTTTTGGCTGAAATGTCTCTTAAAATCCATAAGCTTGAGACTGGGACAGGTTTGAAGTGTGTGTACATATGGGAACGTAGGGATTTTTGGCAATTATTTGCAGATTTGCGTAATAGGTATCGGCCAATGAGCTTGGGTCGAATTGCTGAGTTGAGGTTTTTATGCATGGCATGGCCACTTGGCGACTTTTCGTCAAGTGCACCAAAGTAGGATTCTCCAAATTGATCTTTCCATTGGGTCATTTTACCTAAGATTATGAGCTGGCACACCCTGTAGATAGTTGGGGAGCTGTGTCCTGGAAGTGCTTTGTCCTCTTGTAAGTCCCAATCTCCAGTTATCAACGATATCAAATAACAATTTGCAACGAAGCTAGTGGATGACTGGAGTAGGACAGAGGTTCTATTAGGCAGTGGTGTTCTTCCAGTTTACGGCGTCCATAATATTAAGGCTGTTTGGAGCCATTGTCTTCAAACAGTGGATCCATTTCAACTCTATTTGGTTTCTGAGATCCTCAGAAATGCTTTTGTCTTTATCGCACTTGATGAAGTCGCGGATGTGTAACCATGTGTCATGCACACCATGGTGTTTTGGTGAGTTGTAATGTTTTGATACACTGGTTGCATGTGCGGGGACATCAGGGAGGTAGATTGTCCTGTAATGCTGGTATATCCTCTGCATCAATTTCTGCTTTGTGTTGCATACGGCGCAAGTTATGCAATAAATTAATTTATCACTCTTACAGCTCAAAAAACTTGGTCTCGTTAGTAGGGTATGCCAGGGCAGGAAGTTTTGCTCTAATGAGCATTTCTCCCAAATGCTTGGTCCTTCTATATGCCACAACCAGTTTCCCGGTAGAACGCCCTAGAATATCCCAGTTCTCCTTGGGACCTGATGCAAATGTGTTGCAAGAAGGGTGGTATGTTTTGATGGCTGCCAAGGGCGATTGGGATCGTTGGTCAATCCAACAGTGTTCCTCGACATTAATCAGGCTTTAGCGAAAGTTTCTACGATGCTCTTTATGTGATAAGATCTCTGTCTGAAGTTCTAATTCTAATTGGCTGTACACTAAGCTGTCTTTACAGTGAGCAGAGTTGTAATGCAGGTAATTGTTCGCATCTGTTGGTTTGCAGAATAAATCAGTGTACAGTGTGTCCTCATCTGATTTCAGGACACGTGTGTCTAAAAATCTGACCGATTCCATCAACATTTCAGAGCTGAATTTGATGGCCGGGTGTGCTTCATTCAAGAATTTGGTGAAGACATTCAGTTCATCCCAAGACTTGTCCATTAGCAGAAATATATCATCTATATAATATCTGCCATATAGAACCGGTAGTACTGGGTAGGTGTATATGTATTTCGTCTCGAACCAATCCATAAAAAAAAATTGGCATATGTGGGGGCCACGCATGTCCCCATCTCCGCGCCGCCTATCTGTACGTAGTATTTTCCATTGAATCTGAAATTGTTCTTCAGTAGAATTAATCTGAGACGTTGATAGATGGAAGAGTTTTGTACCGTACCTGTTAGGTTATATGGGCGTTTCCTGTTCAATAATGTCCTAACGGCCCTTATTCCCTCGAAGTTGGGAATATTCGTATACAGGGATGAGACATCATATCACGGGTTACCAGAGTGCAGTTCTGTTGTTGATCCTTGACCATCTCAATTTTACATATAAAGGCAGAGGTGTATTTAATGTAAGACTTGATTTTGGATATAAATAAATAATGTAAGAAGTATCGGCTGAATTTAAATGGTCTTGACTGAGAATATCCTTGAAATGATATAGAGTCGCCACCCAAAATTGTAAGAAAAATCTGATTAAACACAATGTCAACACTAATGAATTAAAAAAGATGTATTTGTTCTGAAACAGGAATCCTGTCAGTCTGCGATATATTTGATGAATGTGAAATATCTTCTTTCATGGATGAACGGTCTGTCCTAATCGCTCCAATGGTAGTATTTATTATGTTGCAGCAATGTGACACAACAATCCACTCCATATTTACCTGGCTATATATATTTCTTGAACTGAAAGTATAAGACACATTTCATTAAGCATATATTTGTTAATAACTGATAATAACGTCTGTACTACTGAATTTGAAACCCTGGATATTATCTCATTGGTTTACGTTTGTGAAGTACTTTGCGTATACACTCCTTATCTATGCTATACTCTATAACTGTCTACCTTGTTCACTTCTGACTTAGGTATATGAACTTACTACTTACGTAAACTTCTATAGACTAGTGTTTTTGATTTTTGTAAAAAAAAAAATAACAACAAAACAAAGCACAAACACATTGGGCCTGGGGACAAGAAAATGTAACTGTCACTTATGAACATGTTTTTTTAAATAAAGAAACCATTGGGCTCCATTTACATCCACTAATGAGGATGTTAATAATAATAAAAGGATCTGGGTGGAAATATGCTTATTCGTGAGGTTATTCAGTGAAGTTATTTAGTTTTGGTATTTCAAAATTTGGTAATAACACCTAGTCACACACAACTAAAGCAATATAAAGGTCCAAGGTTGAGCTAGAAGAAGAGCATAATATTATTGAGAAAAGGATATGAAAAGATATTGTGTGAATTAATAATGAGACGATTGTATAACGAAAACTGTATTTCTGTCCTGTATTACTGTGCAAGCTGACATTTGTTGTATGTAATTTACTTGTTTTGGTTTGTATCGGCCCCGTCGTTTTTTAGTCTTGAAAAGTCTTCATCAGGGCTACCAAGCGATATATATATATGAACGACTAGACCAGGGAATGTATTTGATTGATATGTTGCGGGTTGATTGATTTTCTGATTGAAAGATAGTTATTGATGCAATTGTAAAAGGCGCACTAATGCATTTTCATAATCAGTGCGGTACAGAGGTGCTAAAATTGAAGAATTAATGATGTTTCGTAAACATGATAATGGTCGGTGATGAGAAAGTTTATAATGCATAAAGTTTAATTCTTCAGGATGTTGGAAAGGCAACGCTAGAATACATTCACCCTGCAAACAAGCGTATATTTCTTTGTTTAATAAGTTTATTCTACCATAACATATGCGCAGGGACGTGGATCTGAGTCGATGATATATATATTATTGGATATTATTTAATCTGAAGAATAAGCAGAGGCAGTAGTGCCGTTTGGGCAGCACAAGCACTTTATTAGTACCAAAAGCCCAAACAAACTACAACGAAGAAGATATTAGAGCATCTACTTTCAACTCATGATGGAGAGATGTATTTCTCTACACAATCTTATTTCCAACGGCCTCTATTCTTTATATCTGACAGACAGGTACCTTTTGATGACATATGAGTCGCAGACCCTCTCCTGAGAGAATGCATTGAATAATGACCTTCATAGCCAGCTCTATAACACAGATCCGACAGCAGGGTATTTAAATAGTTGTATGACATAGATTCTCCATTAGGGAGGGCAAAAGCACACAAAGAAGGAGGAAGGAAGTTCCAGGCGAATATCTTCTGCATATAATACACTGGGTATAGCTCATTTGTTGGAGAACTAGCTACAGGTACGATGAAAGGTGTAGAAGTAGTTTTTGAAGATTTCACCACACAAGAAAGTCCCCACTTGTGGAAAGTAATGTCCCTCCGACGAATAGTATGTGCAGATTCAATGACGTGGCCAACTCTAAGCATAGAGCGAAATAAAAATAAATAAATCGCCCAGGCCAACACATGTTCATAAAATTCAAAATTTATAAGAGAAAAAATCTTCTTGAGAGTAGAGGCAATATTGGAGAAGCTGGAATGACTGCAGCTCCTGGTAGTTTAGATATGCCTCTTAGTAGAGATTTAAGCACAGGGTGGGACATTGACGAGCAAGAAATGCTCCTGATCTTAGCTCCAAAAACCACACCACATAAGTAAGTTACTACAGACGAATGTTTCATTAAAGTTGATAAGAAGGCAGTGTACATACACAATATATCAATGGATATATAATCCAAATGAGTGTTATTTTCACTAATAAACTCAGAAAATACTGTCCACTGCCTGGTACGTTGCTTTAATGTTGAATCAGACACGGATAGGGTCTGCAGGTAGATCACTCTCCTCTTCCATTTGTCCAAGCCTGAGAAGTGAAGACAAAAAATTTTCAGCACAACATAGTCCAGCTTGTTTCAAACACATAAGAGAATCCGGGGAATTTAGCAAATAAGGTACCCGAGAGAGGGTATCAGCTAATAAATTGTTCTTTGTGTTGATATACCTTGGTATAAGATCAATATCAAATATAAAAGTTAACCAATACAGCTCGTACAGCCACTGCATGGCACGATAACTAGAACTAGAACCGTTCGTGAGCATGGCAATCACTTGTGTATTATCTATAAAGCACATCACAGCTTTTCCTTTGAAAACTTTCGCCCATCTCCTCACGCCTACCAAGATAGGGAACAGCTCTTGGATATTTATATTGGAAGCTATCCATTCTTCACTCGGGCGTGAGACAATGTGGCCACACTTGGAGAAATCTTGCTGTAAAATACTATTATTCCATGTACCAGCGGCCCAGTCAGTGTCTAGATAAACACCAAAACCTTTCGACGAGGCGTCAGACACCATAGGATGACTATAGATTTCTTTTTCAAGAAGGCGTCTACCATTGAATGAGGCAGAAAAAGATTTCCACCACATTAAATCTTGGCGAAACATGGGAGAAATATTCACATGGCATAGGTGTTTGGCAATCACAAGTTTATAAAGGTCGAACAGATGACGACAGAAGGTCTTTCCTCCCTTGTACACAGAAGCACAGTGGCTGATATAACCACACACACTCTCCAGTTGTTTCCTTGAAATAGTTGAAGAATTTTCTAATGACGATAATATCTTGTGAAGCTTGACGATTTTTCCTTGGGCATCGACACAGACATCTCCTGTGAATCAATGTCGAAACCAAGATATCTGCAGGTTGTATTGGGAGATGTCACCTTTTGCCACGCCACGTAGAAGCCTAAGAAGCAAAGCACCCCAGTAACACTGTCTCTTGCTGCAGTACAGCCATCAAAAGATAAATCACAAGTGAAAAAATCGTCCAAATAATTAACGACAGGTATGTGGTAAATATTTCGTATAGAATCAGTCACAAAGTCAGAGATATCGTCGAAATAACATGGACCTGTACGCAGGCCAAAACACAATCTATTATCATAGAATAATGTATCTTTCCCATCTAGGGACCACCTGAAGCCACAATATTGCCTGTGAGCAGGGTTAATAGGCACGGCACGATATGCAGATTTAATATCTATAACTGCCATGAAACAATCTTTTTCGATTAAGGCTATAGCATCATCTATAGAATTGTATGAAAAAATACGAACCAAATCGTTACAATGGTCGTTTACACAGACACCTTCCGGCCTTGAACAATCCGTGATTGGACGGATGCCCGCATCAGGCTTGCTGACAGCTCCGAGGGCGTGAATACATATATGTTTAACGTCAGCAACAGATATAAAACCTTCTTTTAATTCTGTGGAAATTATTTTATCCATCTTTTCCTTTCGCTACAGGCTCCAAGATCGAAGCATAATTAGCACAATCATAGCCTTGTACTGGGCTATCAACGATGTCAAACCCATCGCAAATGCCATAGAAAACCTGAATATATTTATCAACCATATAAGAGCCTTGTGTAAAAAGGCAAAAGGCAAAGCGACAAGGTTTAAATTGGGTATTGACATCGGCTAAAGAGTGATTACACGTACAAACACCATGTACGCAACTACCATAAACGGGGACAGTACAGCCACCCGGAGATTTTGGAGCGGTAAATATTAAAAATTTGTCACTAATAGAAGAGCCATCATCAATATAACTGGAGATATTACAGAAAATGTCAGAATACATACAATCATGAACAAAATCTGGGTAATGATGGGTAATCGAAGCTGGGAGAATTAAATCTTTAACCGGCGAAGTCACCGAAATGTCAGATTTCAAAACATTGTCGGCCATCTTGGACGACTCACTTCTGGTGTCGCCAAGACAACTGTTCGAAGCAACAAATTTTCCGGACTCACAATTTTCCAAAGAATTATGAAGAAAATCATTGCATAAATTTCGATTACATGCTAGTTCCTATTTGTTTACCTTCCCAGCCTGTCAGATCCTGACTGAATGCTCTCCCTTGAAGCAACTCGAACACTTATGCGGGTATGGACATGGAGATTTGACACAACCGGAAGCTGAATTAAATTTAAAACAAACTTTTTGGTCTCCGACAGCCCTTTTCTTGTTCGACGACTCTGACACAGCTTTCTTCGAATTTTCAAATGAATAGAAACGAAGAATTTCATCCTGTTTCACATTCTTGAACGCCTCCAGGCCTTCCTTGTTTGCCCTCGTACGGACACACTTGTCGTATTGAACACTGGCTCGAAGATTATAGACTTGCGATTTAGACTTTTCGCACATTGTCACAGCATGATTGACGACACCTGCTAATTCCGAATAGGGGCGTTGATCCACCACTAGCTTGGAAATCAGGCGTAAGTTAAGTAATAGCAAAGCTTCAAAATTATCAAGATCCTCACCCTTGTCAAGATGCGACTCGTGATCGAATGGCTTGGATGGACCTGAAGACCTGGATCTACGCCTGGAACGACGAGAACCATTCACATTGTATATGGAACTTTCCACACTTGACGCCCGGCTATGAGAATGATGGTCGTTAATATGAATCTCTTGTTCACTATTGCTGCCCTTAGGAGGAATAACATCCCCGACGATGACTTGACAACCTTCTCTTCCACGGTACGTACTAATCCTTTCACCAACTCTTTTTAGCGTAGACATACAAGTATTGATAGCCCTTGGACACGCCGCTCCAACAATCCCACCATGTGTATTTCCACACGTCTCACAAAATTTTACAGGAGCCATCACGAATAATATCGATATAAGCCCAAAATACTGTGAAAAAATTTTCACAAGCGACGTAGGGGTGTGAGTGTTACCGCTGCTGAGTTCAAACTGACTTGGAAGAATAGGCGTGGCAAGGTGGGCGGGGCACGACGCTTGCGATTGGTCGAGCCCGCGGTGACGTCATAGTCGAGGTAAACAGACCCACGTGGCGCGATATGGGCGTTGTCCATCCAACTGAAGATTGTGCCCGGAAGAGCACTGTTCTTAGTTACTTAGATACTTAAATGAAATGTTTAAGTGTGATGGTCTGAAAGTGGAACAAAAATAAAAAGCCCGGTGTCCACTGGGCAGAATAAAGACTGGCTGAGTCTCTTGGGCGCCCAAGAGACGATTGCATGTGGCCAATCGTCCGCAAGACTGACAGATGCATGAAAAGACTAGGCCGACGCTAGGCGGCCATGCGTGTCCAACCATCAGTAGCCTACTCAACAACACTAACAAGCGACAAGGCCCTCACAAGACTGGAAAAATGGCTCAATGGATACGGGGCTTAATACATATTTATTATTTATAATTTCACTGTGTCAGCATAGCCTACTGATAACAATTCTTCGTATAAAGAAACAAAATGATTTTGAAATACCGATATCTTCCAGGTAGACTACAACCGCTAAGATTCTCCAAGTCCTTCCCAAGTCAACCATCCACCAAGCCAAGTCCTCACCGCCCTTAGTTTGTGCGACGGATACCCTCGGGAAATATCTATCGTAATTACCATCGACTGCATTGGATGCTTTGCCTTCGACCAAATTACCATTATGATAAAGGGCGGTTGTTGAGCTCTGATACGCAGTCTTACCCTTTGCTACATTGACGCCTGATCTAACTCCATCTGCAAGTAATGAAAAGGATTCGAATTGTAACAAACTCATGCCAGATTGAAATTACTTTGCGCGTGGTTTATAATATTTTATGAAATGTTCGCATCGCAATTGTTTGCTGTTTTTTTTAAAATAAAATTCTATAATAAATGATTATGTAAGGATTAATGACTGACATTTCTGGTCTGCTGGTACATAATCCCGGGTTGAAGCCGAGGGACTATGTATCATTAGTGCACCAGTAGTCCAGAAATGGAGGGTTTTTTCCCTTTTTTATTTATTCATTAGAGGCCTATATAATATTTAATACAATTACATGAAAAAAAGTTTCGTTTAATACAATTACATGAAAAAACGCGTTATTGCTAACTCTATTATTTTACTTTCTGACTGGTGATCATATCCCCTGACCATTCAAAGATTGAGTCTAAAACATTATTCATCTAATTATCCCATAATCAATAAAGGTGTGGTAGTCACAATAGCTATGAGATCATATTAAGGATAACAATAAGATGAAAATTAATGTTCGGTGCATACTAAATACAAGTGATGAGATAAATTCATATGACAATAGAATGTCGTAATTGACGTTATCATAATAACATATATAGTATTGCACTCACCCCAAGTATATGCTTCAAGTTCAAGAACCGCAAGAGATGCAGTTGGGCTGTAGAGAATAAAATATCTCCCACTGATTTTGGGGTTACATTTGAATTGGCGATGATGATAGCCCACACGTTGGGGGAGATGACAGCATACATTTCTATCAAAGTCTTCATCTTGTAATAATTCTTCGGCGGGACGACTACTGACAATTATCGATGCACCATTATCCAATATGGAATCTGAAGTGGCGAATTCGTTAGGATACTAGATTTCGATTGAAACATAGTTCAGTATCTAGGACTATCATAAGCAATTTTCTTACCATTTGCGTCAGTATTAATTCATATGCTAGACAGGTCAATTGTGTCAGATACGAAGAAATCGCACAATCTTAGTTCTTCATTATTCTAAATTATTATACAATGTAATAACAAAATAGGTCCAATTAGTGTGCCGCCTACGTACAGCAGTGATACCTCATATTTTACTGGCAATTAAACCACAATAGATCACCAAGTCTTCACGGTTTCTCGGTACTCTTTTTCAGTACATATATCCTACTCTATAAGAACAGTAATTTGCCAGTATGAGAACGGCAAATTATGGTATTTGATACTGTAATAAGAAAAGGTGGCTTTCATTTGAATATAGATATATTCACTTCCAGCACTAGTTATGGCTATCTCTATTATATTGTAAAGGCGCCTCATGTCGATCATCAACCAATGTGGTCCTGCTTGGATGCTGGCTGTATAGAAGGCTGGTGCATCAATGGGGACCTGAGTATCTGTCCACAGCTTTCTCTGCAGTACCACCACCAGAACTAGCGTACGCAAATCCCCGAGGAAGTATATTAGCGGAGTATGACATGACTGCAATTTGACAAGGGAATTGAATAGTTTCCATTTGTTTTTATTTTGTTCTTTGTCCATTGACTACTGACTCTTATGACTGTATGGATTATATTTAGGTTTCGATTTGCTCTGAAGTATAATGATAAATTACATGAACAATGAATTATGGGTTTGGCCAGGGATAAGAGGGGTTTTATTTCGAACGAATTTTGGGTTTGACTAAGGAAAATAGAGCCCCACGCCCCATGCACCCGACCCCCAATTTCACCGATTTAATATGGAAATCCCTATCGACCAAATAACCATAACAAAAACTTTGAATTTTCAAGAAAAATATAGAAATTAGATTCAAGTATGCTTGTGAAGAAGGTATCCAAAAAGACTTTGAAAAAGAATAATGAGAATTTGATATGCTGCTTGATTGGCAGGAGTTTGGCACTGTTATAACGTCAGTTGCGAGAAGAGGTCTGTTACATAACAGTTGGCTGGCAAATATTATCTAATGAAACTAAATACGGCGCTTATAAAGTCCAGAAATGGTGTATACAATATGCTGGAAATAATAATAATAATGATAATAATTGTTTATTTGATGTAACTATATGAGACAAGAAGAGATACATGACTAAGCATGTGCTTACAGGCCCTCCAGTCCATATTCAGGAAACATTTCTGTTTATTTCTTATTATGTAAAAAAAAAACCCCACCATAGATACGATGCACGCATACTTATTTATATATAATTTTATAATTTACTTGTATAAAACAATCTAAATAAAACTGCGACATTGTATAGGAAGTGGTAGTGCAAACACAATGATGTGATTATATTTCTTAATTTCTTTTCTTTCATCAGAACTAAGTGAGAAGAACAGCAATTATATTATTGTAATGTTTTCCTGAATGGGATTAAATCAAATCAAACACATAGTGTTTATTAGCACCATCATGGCAACATAATTATAGCGACAACTGACTATGATAATTGAATTGTATCTGATAACATGAAATACCTGATAGAAAATGTGTATAAAGTAGCAGAGGCAACGTCCTATAAACAAGCTGTCCAGTACAACTATAAATAATTTTGACACAAAAGGTATAATATAGTATAAGGATGGATTTGGCTTACCTGCCACTACCAACGTAGAAATCATCCACAAATAAAGTGAAACATTCATGGTTCACAGTTTAACAGTTGGTCAGGCAAAGAACTTCTTCCATCGTGGAACGTCATACTGCCAACTCTATCCTCCCGAATATAAAATAAGTGACATCCTATACTATACCCATCATTATTGATGCTTGCCTGTTATAGGTAGCTAAAACGACCATTACGCATAACTAATCTCCTATATCTTGATGTAGACAAAGGGAACACAATACAATCATATATATTGAATGGCAGTCACAGTCGGCTTTATATTGGAATTCTCCGCTCTTAAAACATTAAATCGGGGTAAAAAAAGACACGAGTAGTGGTATGAGAAGTTAACGACTAAAGTATTATAATCAGGTAGTATACACATGACCAGTAGCGTTACAATGATACTAAGTTACATAAATAGATGCACTCTTCTGGCTCACCCGGCTGCTTGCTCCTCGATATACTACTATATATTCAGTGCCCCCGGCAAGATGATACAGAAGCCATAACACATTTATATAGCAAGAAAGACATACAGTCATACATATAATATATGTATACATACAGACAGACGAATATACACTGCAGTTGCCATGCATATAATTCCAAACTCAAAGCGAGGGCAACTCGCTCCACATTCACTTACTCGAAATACCATATATTCACTGTAGATTAAAAAATAATGGTAAATAATTATTTCCAAACCATCTCCTTGTATGTGTATGCTGTTGACATTGGCAGCATGAAAAGCAATTATTAAGCTTTTATCATTGCTCGTTTATTTCCACGGATGAGCGGTTCTCTTCATTTATTTATGTGCATATCATGCTATACATCAAATAAGCTTGTTTTTTAATGATACTCCCAAGCGCCTGCATAACAGCTCTACTACATACAGTCATTGGGGAGTTTATCGATCTTTATTGGCAACGGGCTTAATGGTTTTTAAACAAAATGAAAATGACTATTTTCGCTTGTATATGGACAATCTGCAAGGCATTTTTATGCATAAGATAGATTAATTGTGTCTTGGATTTATCCTTTTGGATTAAATTAGTTAAAAAAGGAAAATGAAAAGCTAATGATTTATCGATAGAATTTCAATTTCCCAGAACGAATATTCATCACGTATACAGTAACTTGCCTATGTGGTATTCCCATTTACATCAAAGTCTGCGATCTTTGATTTATGTGTTGCCTGCATTATGAAACAGTTTGGCCCTCTAGACGCAAAATATTGCTGATTTAAAGCTGCACAACCAGCTAATTTCAAAATCTCTCTATTGTTAATATAATGTTCTCTTAACTTGTTAAGCTAAGGGAATCCTTGGTGAAATTTAAAATGTAAGGATAGCACGGCCTTTGTACGTCTAAAGAGAATAACAAATTGTACTTATCCTATTTAGCCGAAATTACCACTGAGGCACACAGAGTAAAATACAAAGATGAAATTTTCTGGGAAAAAATTCATGAAATGGTGAAAAATAGAGGATATACATGTACATGTACTAACTTTTCTTCGTGAACAACATACCTTCATTCATTAGTACTAATTAAGGATCAAAGAAATAACTAATTGAAAATGTTTTAGTCCATGTTTTATTTAGCTGGGAATCTAACTTTAACACAATCTATGAGACTCTATGAGAATCTATCAAACATCCAGTCAACTCCCCCGCACACACACACACCCATGAGGATGGAGGGTGTGAGGGCGGCGGGTCTGAGGGAGGTGGGACTGACAAAGGAGGGTCTGAGGGATGAGGGTTTGAGGGAGGAGGGAATGAGGAAGAAGGATGTGAGGGAAGAGGGACTGAGGAAGGAGGGACTGAGGAAGGAGGGACTGAGGAAGGAGGGTGTGAGGGAAGAGGGTGTGAGGGAGGAGGGACTGAGGGAGGAGGGTCTGAGGGTGACGTGGAGGGAGGAGAGACTGAGGGAGAAGGGACTGAGGAAGGCGGGTCTGAGGAAGAAGGGTGTGAGGAGAAGGGACTGAGGGAGGGGGACTGAGGGAGGAGGGTGTGAGGGAGAAGGGACTGAGGGAGGAGGGACTGAGGGAGGAGTGTATGAGGGCAAAGGGTGTGAGCGGTGAGGGACTAATGGAGGAGGGTATGAAGGAGGAGGGTGTGAGGAATCAGGGTATGAGGCAGAAGTGTATGAGGGTGGAGGGGTATGAGGGAGAAGGGTGTGAGGGAGAAGGGACTGAGGAAGAATGGTGTGACGGAGGAGGGAGGAAGGTATGAGGGAGGAGGGAGGAGGATGTGAGGGAGAAGGGTGTGAGGTAGGAGGGAGGAAGGATCGTATGTGTGAGGTGGGTGTGAGGGAGGAGGGAGGAAGGATCGTATGTGTGAGGTGGGTGTGAGGGAGGAGGGGAGGAGAGAGGAGGGGCAGATGGTGAAGGAGGAAAATGATCTCAAATACATATTATAGTCTCTTGATGAGCTATTGTTTCTCAACCTAAGTGATGTATTTTTCATGGGATTGCTCATAAATAAATCAGCATGTAGTCATATCACAATGATAAGAAATGAACGTGTACAGTTGTAATGAATGAATTGATCAGAAATTAAGAGTATGAAGGGCATGATTTAAATAAAACTGTGACTGTTCAATGTTAATCCAAAGTAGTATAGACCATTTCTACAACTTTAAAAATGTGAAATTGTTCATTTCTTTTTAAATTATGAGTGAACATACAGTACACAAATAATAATGCATGTGTTATGCACGACTACAACGCACACATGCAACTACGTCGCCACCCCCACCCCCCACCCCCCCCCCCCCCACCACCACCCAAAACGTCCTCAGGGCATTCATATCTATAGAAGGAAGCTGGGTTTGGATGGTCAATGAATGGACGACTAGAGGACTGTAAAACATTAATTTGAGGGTGAAAAAAGGAAAGTATTACTAATTACTAAGACGCACGGGGAATAACCTGGGCGACGTAGTTGAGCCATAAGTTAGCCACCCAGCATTGAAGGAATAAAAGTCCTCATAACTTCATTGAATATGCACACATTATTTATCTTCATACCTTATTTGAAAGGGTTTGTTCAAGTCGTTAATACTGCTCATAATGTAACTGAATATGTATATTCTGTCACTAATCAGAGCAGTTTAAAAGGTGCGCGATGTAGTTGTGCATGTGTTTTTGCCAGTCACTTCAGAACTTGTGGAAGGTTTATATTTGGGCATAGCAAAACGCCAACCATAAAAATATCATGCTGATATATACTTTAATATTATTTTATAGAGGAATTGAGTGCTAAATCTTAATTTACTTGATCAAATTATGAATTGAAAGTGGCATTTTTGAGGATTTAATTCCTGAAATACTGATGTTAGGTATATAAAAGTATAATATGGCACGAATCGTCATGGAGAGACAGATGCAGCTGGAGGGTTTAATTCTCTTTCGCCCATTTCGTGAGATCAAATATAATCTAACCTAACTTACCATTATTGTAAAATTATAACTCTCTCGACTTTTATATTATTTTTTTTAATGTCACAATACGTTTCCGTCAACAGTCGATTCGATGGCTACATCTACTTTTTCAATATCGATTTTTAATTTAGTTTTTTTTTAAAGTTTAATTCAACACAATAACATGTTGAGTAGTCAGATACCCCAACATGTTACATTACAATGCGTCATCATGCGTCATCATAAAACATAAGAATCAAGTCGATTCCTCTACATCTGTAATATGTCATCATTGAATGACATATTTCCCTCATATTATAAATTAATTAGGTTTATCAGAAATAGTTTATTCACTTCTGATAATGTAATATGTTGTTATACATGACAATGTGTTTGTGTGTTGTATTTATTAGTAGGGCGTGGATGTTCCCGGTGTCCTGTTCCTTATATCGGCCTACGTCATAGGTGGCGCCACCGATTAGTATGTTCAATTCCTTACCTCCAGTCACACGTTTACTTTCTTTCCTCGTCCCTATGTGTCGCCTAATGAGATACAAGAGAAAGAGGGGGGAAAGAGAGGGGGGAGAGAGCGAGGGCGAAAGCGAGAGAGCGTAAGAGGTAGAGAGAAAGAAATAGAGAGAGAGAAAGAAAGAAAGAAAGAAAGAAAGAAAGAAAGGAAGAAGAAGAAAGAGAGTGTAGTTGTGTGTGGAGGGGGGAGGGGGGGGGTAAAAGCAGAAATGAAAAGAATGTTATCATCTTAGCACAATTAAGATTCAACGGAAATATTGGGTGTCGAGCCATCGACCACATTCTATAATATATAGTGGTAGAGAAATACTCAGGGATATACATGTAGTTATTTGATGTTGAGTTATGCCAGTTATGCCGAATCTGAGGTTATTAACCCCTTTAGTCTCTACCTAAAGGGCCTATAGTCCACCAAGCCGATTCTCATGCGATTTTGCGCCGCAGAGGACTCTTTTGTTCTGTGAGAATCGCATGAGAATCGGCTTAGTGGACCAGGCCCTTATGTTGGTTATAACCCCAAAACTAATTTAAGGTAGAGACTATTCTTTTAAAACATTGTCATGGCAGTTTCGAAAAAGAATGTTCATTTGTCCAAGTGTTCAACTCAAGTGCTTACTCAATATAAAGTTCAATTCCCTTTCACTTGTGTATACAGACCAACATTTAACTTGGTGCGAAACGGGGTAATCAGGGTGGAATTTGTCTAATAACTCACTTATGAGCCTGATTTCAGCAATTAATTGCTTAAAGAAAAAATACTATTACTCTAATAAACTTAGGTTGATTGAGTACGAGTTTGACAACAAATAACCCTTAATCTATTGTTATACGATTGGGTTCTTTATATTATTAGGCTTACCATCGCTTTCTTTTGTACGAAATCGAAACTAAAAGTAGGCTACGCCGCGTTCTTGCCCCACTTAAAGCTGGGATGTGCAGACGGACTGACTAATTAGATAAATGCCAAAATATGCCCATTTTTCTTTATGTTTCTCTTCATATCAAGTTTTGTGCAAACTTAGAAAAACCCAGCGTCTAAAAGGCAAATACAATCTGTTTCTGGACAGAATTCCGTTTTTGGCGACCCACTGCATGCTTATCTTAACGAGTTGGTTGCTGTTCAAGATTTCAACAGCAAATCCACTAACAATCAACCTGGACCCCTCTAGTTTATATTTTGTTAACCGTTTACCAATGCCTCAATCCCTCCGAGCTAAATCACCAATATAATTCAGGAATGGAAGTGTCTACGTCTCAATAATAAAATCAACATTTGTCGATAATAGCTAGAAGGCATGTTTTACAATTCTGAGAGACTTTGTCGATGATTAGTAGTCGTGCCAGATGATGATTTAATATCGTTCGGATATATAGTATATTATACCACTGGACTGGGCCTTACATTTTTCTTACTGTCTGAAGTTGAAAAACATGGTTCTAGGTTCAATGTAGAGGAGTGTGAAAACGTTTTCTTGGCAAAGAACTGTCTCAATAACATTAAGTCATTAATTTTCATTTGTGTTTTCAATACTGTACTGACTGTGCATGCGCTGTTAAACATGGAATGGGTTTTGTTTTTATCGACCTAGTTTGAATTGATGGCTTTTTGCCCGCTTTAAATGAGACGTTTTTCACTCTCTGGGTCTATAGGTGGTATTGCGACTCTAATTAATATATTAAAGCTGTTTACAAACAATAAATACTACCCAGATGACATTGGTGTTTGTTAAAATATTTATAACAGCTAAACTGCACCTTTGCCTTTAAATAACCAAACTTTTCCTCCTCTCTGCTCTGCGATGCAAACTTAAAGTTAGCACGGCTTGATTTGTGTACTCGTTGTCATGTCGACCGCGCGCGACCAGCAGAACCCATGTGGTCTGAATGCGGTGGCCTCAGTCAACTGATCGTCTAATCCCTGTACAAGGGGGAGAACCTATGCAAAAAGCCCGCATTGGCTGATTGATTGACTCCCGCCTGGCTAGTCTAAAACAAGACATTGCTGGTGTATATGCATGCACTTACCTGAACTGACAGGCTCTCAAAGATTGGAGGCCAGTATAAGTTACTCAGTGAGTGGCATCCACTGAATATCCTTTACCTGTGATTCCGGACGTATATTACATTTAAAACAGGTATCGCACGTTACACTGGAGGTATTCTTGATAATAAATATATTGCACACCTGTATTGTGGATACCAGCAGGAGATTCCTTGCAACTTTACTGTTTGCTCTTCGATTAGTCAAGAAACCATTAGTACCTGTGTGTGGATCGACGGTAGCAAGCGAGCCGATGGTGGCTTTGTTGCAACTATGACCACTAGTGCAGTCACCCATTAACTAAAAGAAGGATTTCAGGAATCTATATAAGAGGGAGTTGGTTATTACCCCCAGTTTTTCAGGATGGCTACTGAAAGTTTATGTGCAGGGGATGTCTGTTGCCTCTATTCGGAAGAGGCCTATGGATTTGTCTTTTCCCTGCAATCAAGGTATGACATTTTCCTATTTCTTTTGAATCATATCATTGTTTGCTTACATTATTATTTACATTGAATAATACGACTTTTTATATTGTTTCTGGGTGAAATAACTTATAGACCCATAGTTATAAAACTTGGGAATGGATATTAAGACTTTAATCTAAGTACACGCGTTGCAATTTTAATATAAAAAAACATGGTTTAATAAGTTTTGAATTGCCAGGTCTGAAACATTGACACAAAATGGTGGAAAGGGATATTCTATTATTATTGTCATAACACAGTGACATTGCAATTTCTCAATACTGGTTTTACATACATGAGAGGGACAATCAATTGCTGTCACCACAACCTAATCTATTTTTTACAACTGACTTATTGATCCCTAGTACATGGGAGCTTACTTTATATTTTCTTGGGAGTTATCTATGTTTAGATAGCAATTGATACGTATCAAAGGTATAACACCAAAAGGGACTTTTCAATAATGATTATAGATTGGTTTATATAAATAATAAACATTGATACATGTCTTTCTGTTTATATGTTTTGTTTCAAGATTATATCAATTTAGTTATATAGAATATAATTCCAAATTTAGAGGTATTCGGAAGAACTGTATTTTCTAGCCTACTAAATTGTACTATAATATTGTTTTGTTGTATGGAAATACAAAATCTATTATTATCATAATTAAATTAATAGGGCAGAAACATTAAAGAGTACAATGCAGAAGTTAACACTGTAACTCATATTGTATATGACAATTAGCATAAATCTAATAATTCAGGCCTACTCTCCGGAGTGTAGTCATAATAAAATACTATTAAATATAACTGACTCCTGAGCTGATATTATATAATGTCACAATGATTGTGCATGCGCGAAGAACACAAAGGATAATCCCTGCTTTCAGAATGTATTCTACAGGCAAACCATCCGCCCTTTTCTACAAAGCTTGCTTTGCTTTATACCCATATTATATATAGTGTACATGCAGCTATGAAGAATTAATACATGTGCGTACATGTAGAGATGTACACATGTACACATGTACACAATGAATTAAAACATCTATATTAGCCATCTATCATGAACAAATAAATTAAAACATCCTCTGAATTGGTATCGTAATTGCTACATATAATGTATATTTCTATGGATTCGCATAGGTGCGTTCAAATATTGAGGGAATTTGTGTTTACATACCGGTATATAGTATTAAAATTATGTTAAGTACGACTAAGTATATAATTATGATGCTCTCTCCGAATAAAATAATAATTGCCAATGGCTCGCTGAGTCGTAATTTGTATCTACTGCAAAGCAAGTATTTCTCACCAGAGTATCTATATAGGAATGCACACCCAAACAACTGATGACCATTAATAATTGTCAGCGATTTAATCCAATTGTTGTCTATAAATATAGTTTTGCTATACTACAAGAAGGAATGCCTACAAAGACGTAAGTTTAAACGCTGTGCAGCATGCATCCAATATTTGTACTGGATCGACTGAGCATTCACATCGTCCTTGACTCAATGTTATTCTTCAATCATGCATGACTTCCTTATAACTATTTCATATTGCACAGTACACACCGCATGTATTTTATCCATTTATTAAGAAACGTTCCTGTATGTGTCTATCGCATTGTGTTGAAGTGAAGTCCACGCTTAAACATGCATAAATAAATTACATAGGCTGGGCTCACACTATGTTGGGGTGGGTAGGGGTGGGCGGGTCAGAAGGGGTTCTGGTGTTGTTTCGGCCTCTCATCAGAAGCTAGTTCGGTCACAGTAATTAGTCTTTTTGTTATGTAACTTTATCCAGCACCTGTGTACTTATGACAGTTTATAAACAATACGTTTCTAGCGAACTACAGTTCATTATGATGTTCACACTTCTTTAAATGTCTTTTATCAGTTCATTAAGGTAACAACTGCTTAAAGCCGCTGTTCGATTATACTTTATTTATAGACCGTTATTGTTTTCACACTTTCGTTGTTCATATGTTTTCGCACTGCGTCGTGCATGGTCCAATTCCCAGGTCATAGGTGAATCGATTATTTCATGTTTTGTAACTGGATTAATGCTGGTCATTCACTTTCAAACTTTAACCTTTATTAATACCAAAATAAGGTGGCCAAATCCAAGTCTAAACTTATGGATTTATATGTTCATGTATGATTTCCATTATATGGATTAACAATAGTAATCTTGCCCCCAGTCGTCATCCCTTGTACGTGTCAAATACGCAGAGCTACTGGTATTAGATTAAATGAGGTTTGGACCTCTCCAGTACGCTCATTGCCAACGCCAGTAGTTCATATTATTTGTTTGATAAAACTTATGATATAATTCACATAGTCAATTTCTCAACCAGTCTTGAAGCTTTAGTCTGAACGAACCTTGTTTTGTTTCTGTTTAAAAATCATCGATTTTGGCTCAAGACTTAATGATGGTCTGTTCTAATCAATTTAAAAAACATTTGTCCCTGACCAAACCCAACTAACAGGGCGAAATTCTGAATGTGTGGATACATAAACCTACAAAATATCTCAAAGATCGACCGTTTGAGTGATTTTTGCTACACCTAAAATTCAGAATATTCAAAATATTCCTATTATATTTATGCTTCATATTCGCCTCGTTCATTAACGGACTCAATTCACACATTTCAGCATCAACCATAATGAATGAGATTGAATTTGATTTTACCAGGGAGGCTTTATGTGTCTCCCTCATTTTGACTACATAAAGTTATATTTAAAAAAAAACGGTCAAAGCATCTAGGTATTATATTTGTGTTTATAAGATAAGATAAGATAAATTGTTTTTTATTTGGCACTTTCATAGAGTACAGAGAAGTACACATGTATAATACTGTTTTTCCTATAAAATGGCCACAATGATACACTTCGAATAATGATGTCAATTATATTATAGAATAATATTTAAAAACTTCTAGTATAGAAAAATCACTTAAGTCGGCATCTTCGAAATGTCATATTTTATTTGTCCAATATTTCGCCCTTTGGGGTAGGGGTGGGGGGCTTCTTCATGGACAACAGTTTCTCGAAAAATGGTCGCTTTGTTTTATAGTCGAAATTCTTTTGTACTTGTGTTAAGTTACGACACATAATGGGCCTGTATGGTGCCAATGAGGACGGTTTTTTTAATCTAGGGAAATAACGAGTAATATTTTTAAAACAAGAATAATCTTAAAATATGCCACAGCCCAAAAGAACTTTCTAAAATGCGCTCCTTTCTGATACACACGTGTATACATGTTGACTTCAATCTCCTTTCTTTATAATATTGTGGAAAGCTTAATTCAATGTTGTTTGTATCAGTCAACTAATTATTTCAAAGCAACCGATTTAACAGATCGAGATAAATTTCCAGGAACGCCTAAGCTTGTTTTACAGCCCCTTCCATCAATACTTACCTTCGTGTTCTGACAACAAATGGAAGCTATCTCTTGATACAGAACGATGGCTATTATGCATGTTTAATGGATCTATGTTTAATGTTCAACATTGATGCATAAACGGAATGGGAATGCCTTGCTTTCATTTATCTGTATTGTATCCCATTTCAGCACCATCCACTCCGAACTAGCTGTTTACCCGAAACAAGATCGTTTGAAGCCATTAGTTCCAGATCCTCAAGGTAAGAATACCCACATAAATGGGTTTGTCGATAAGTAATTAAAATTCATATCGGACGTGAACATGTCAGTGACAATTTCAATAAAAAGATCTATTCCTCCCATCGAACATTTAATGCAAAGACAAACACACAAATATATATGTTGTTTGAAATCCCGGTATTAAAGCTATTGTACACAGATCTCGACAAAGAGCACCTTTTCATCCCATAAAACAATCAATCATATTTGTGATTTTAAAATAAATCAAGCCTTATAAATATGATGTGTGTGTGAAATTGATACGGTTAGATTCAATAATGTGAGGTGCGGTATTATTGCGTTTATATAGCTCCGCTAGTATCCTTATAAATATAAATAGCCACGGTCCTCAGCCATTCCGATACGGTTGGAAATCTATCTTAGTGATACCCGTGCATTTAATGGAGATACCTCTATATAGTATTCAATATCCGTCCGATTGGTCTAACACATATTTTAGGTACAATTCTCGAATTGTCAATACATCCGAGATAAACTAAAATGGTTTAAAAATAAGTTAATTGACTTCGAAGGCTGTTAGCTTGGAACATGAATATTGCACACAATAATGGTGAAAATCGTTATTACATATATATTAAATACAACATATACATGCATGTACTTATGACAAATTATCGAGACGATTCTTTTGCTTAAAGTCGAACATTTTTCTCATTACCACTCATCCACAATCTGAATTTTACTTATATTTCTTTGAACATATGAATCCTATTATATTATTCCTCGTACTGCATGTTGAATTTGCCGAACTTGGTTCCTGTATAGTAGAATGTGAATGGAAATGTAGCCTACGCTGGAAAGGCACACATTCCCATGTAAATAGATATTACGTACTTGGAGATCACTCTATGCCTATAATGCACTCGGGTCTAGAGTTATTCTTGGTCAATCGGAACTGTTAGTGAACGCGGCTGTGTTTAACAATCAACAGTCTCTAACGCTACCTCAACTAGAACTAATTTGTATTGACAATATTTTACTTTGTGCATTAATGTACATACTGACCATGTGGAACTGTTTCGGGGCTATTTTAAACTGGGTCTTAAATTCTATACCATTATGAATATGAAATATTGATAATAATTTGGAGTATTCTGTTAGTGAAGTTACTGCTAAAGTGCTCGTGAAGACGAACTAGTGATACATAATTTTAAACAGAGAAAATTAGTTAATACTACTATGTTAAATTGACTGAATTAACAGAATTCCGACTCGGTTACCATTATACTAAGAATAGTAATAATAATTGTGTCTTTATTTTTCCATGGTTACACTTATTACTTCCACCAAGCATTAACCAAGATATAGAAAATATAGAACATGCTTGTCCAACAAATGGACTCCCATTATTTGATATCGAAATGCGAGTAGATATTGTTGGCATGCATTGCCGTTTATATTATATCTTACTCCGGTCTGGAGGGAAATATATGTAGTGGTATAAGATTATTCACTCCATGTTATAAAGATGTTTTGATACACGTTAACAATAAAGGCACCGATGTACCATAGGTAAAAGAGCTAACCAATAATCATTTGGTGTCTTCTATACTGTGTAAAATCCAATACACTATTCTAAGTACAATGATTATGCTTACAATTAACTTTCCTAGTGAAATTCTCCCCAGCTGTGATTATTTGCCAGAAAACTAAACCATTAAAATTAGGATACCAATGCTAAAATAACATATATTTATATGGATCGCATTTACTGGGATATTGTACACATTTTATGTCCAACTTAGGGCGATACTCAAAACAATTTATTTCAATATTGCCTGCCGATGAAAGCTGAAACCCTGGGTCAAAACAACTATAATCGGTATTGCCAGATAGCTGAGACTATATATCTATTTGGAGAGAAATCCGTCCAATAATTAAATTTAGAAGTTTGTGAAAATATATGTCCATCCATCCATTTGTACATTCTTCGAAAATACGACTCATATCTCCTAGTTTGGAACTGAGATGGCAAGATGACAAGTGCAGGTGGGCTGTACCCAGTTCTTTTGGACCATAACTTTGCACAACTATCAAATCAGTTATTTTGTTGCAAGGTTGCATTGAAACGTCTAATAAAGCACTGTCCACACAATTCTCACTTGCCAAGTATTACATTTTAAAGAAGAACATTAGAGATTTAAGGGGAACAATCAATGGTTGGAATACAATTTAATTCATTAGTCATGATACATAATGAAGTTGTAGATGATAGTTAGTCATATAACATGCTGATATAACAGTTATTAAAAATCAGTTTTTATATAAATTTCAATGTACTTACGGAGCATGACTTATAATATATAACAACACACCTTTCTAATCTGCCTTTCAGTGATATCATTCAGAATATGTGTGGCCAACCGATACAAGTTGAACAAAAAAGTGCGAAAGCTTCGAGTGAAACTACAAAACAATCCAGAGGACCCAGAAATTCGCTCTCAAATTTCTCAAGCCCTTGTAAGTACTTTTCCAATAAAGAAGAGGATTTTTATAGTTGAAATGTTATATATTCATGCCAGGGAGATTATATATACAATTATGTCATATATTCATGCCAGGGAGGTATATACAATTATACCTCCCTGATCATATGGCAAATGAAACGTATCACGAATGTGAAATTTTGGGTAACAGGAGTATAAGTATCTTGTATTCCTTTAGAAACAATCTGTCGAGGGCATATGCATTGCAAGTCTTCCCGCCTGATCATAATTTAAGAGTAACACAAATTTATGGAACAGTACATAGTAGCATAGATCCGGGGGGTGGGGGTCCAGGGGGGAAATCCTAGAACTGGCTCAATGGCATGAGTGGCATGGCATATATATATATAAAACTTTTATTCTGTTCAAACAATTTACAGAAATTGGACAGAGACCTCTATAACTAGATCTTCCAGTCCGCCCATAAAACAAAATATTATTTTAATTAACATCAAGATACTATATCCTTAACTCTAATTAGTACAGATTTTGTTCACTTTTTTTCCTTTTCACTTTAGATTGTAATTGACTTTAGGCATGAGTTTGGTCCTGGGCGCGATTGTAGTTTGACCACCTCCTCTAGGTTCTAGGGAAGACCACCAGTTAGGTAAATTGGTCCTGGTAAAATCTTTTAAAAAATAATTGAAGTAAAAACTACAGGTGTGATATTATGGAATTTATAGTTTGGGTCTTTGTTAAACATTTAGACACGTTAAATTGTCGAACTTCTGGCTTGGTAGGTACGTATTCCAGGTGATGACCGTAGATAGCCCTTGATATATACCGTTTTTTGAGACTACCATTGTAATACCATGGTGTGGATGGTATACCTTAAATAAAAATAATATTCCATAGAGAATAATATCTACTCTATATTAAATGAAAATCGTTGGAGCTGTGGATAAAGATGTTAGAGAGATGTGAACTGAAGGCGAGTTAGTTCTAAAGTAATCTTTTACTATCATAAGAAAGATACATTGAAATGTTTCCCAAGCTGTTGTCCAGCTTGTACATCCTCTGTTTGGTATGTGGAAATGACATGTGTTGTAACATACTATTCACAGTGGTCTCGTTCATATAAAGGTGTACACTGGGTCATAACACTTGCTATTCTCAGTCAGTTCATCCTCTGTCTATGCAGCAAAGAGACCAGACCTTCACTTCTTTCGGACCCATAAATCCAATTCTGGAGCATCTCTCTCTACATACATGCTATATTACAATTGTACAAACCTTTGAATCATTGATACTAAGATATTTTCATGGTTAGATTTTGATCCATTATTAACAGATCTCGTTGGACGTAACACCAATAGCCATGGATTAATTGGGCTAAATATGTTTCTGGTAGTACCTTGTAACATATCCATATTTACTCGTGTAAATACTTCATGCATGGTATTGATTGTTTCAATGGAACATGTAATTAATTAATGCCAACAGTTTCCTTCTATTCTCCCATTACTCACCTAACATGGCCATCCAAATGGTCCATCTATTGAAGGTACTTTACCTCGTGGTGATCTTATATGTAAATCAATATATGTAACACGACGATGCCGGCCAAATGGTCAATACCACTCTGGAGTGCATATAGTGTATAGTAGAGCAAGTGTTTTAGTGCATGTCCAGAAATGATTTTCTTTGTATATTGTAAGTTCCACGACGGATACGAAACATATTGTAAAACACTGACTTCATCCTTATGCTTCCTGATGAAGGGATGAAGGGTTTATAACCCGAAACGTTGAGGCCATATAAGGTTAATAAAAGAAGTCAAAAAAGTTCTTTCTACTGAATTCATAATTAGTAACTTAAGCAGCACGATCCGGTCGACAGCAACAACTACAACGATATTGTAGAATGATACACATATGTAGACATTTTATGTATCACCCAAAATATCACTAGACCATTGAATTGCAACGGTGCTTTTATAAGAACAAATAAATAAGACCACAATTATTGGATGCTACTACACGCGTGTCTCACCATCATCACCTATACAACAGGTGATTATTGGCAAGTGTGAGTGCTTGGTAACATCACCCTACCTTTCACAATGTGTGTGACTTCAGTCAGTGTCACTATACAGTCATCAATATGTAATGTTGTCTTCAGTTGCCAGCGATGCCTTATTACTAAGTAATGTTAGGCCGGGGTGGTATATGTCTTACAGAGGAGATCCCTTTTAAACACGATCTAGCAATACACCATCCTATTATAATTTAAAATCGATATGGCCAAAATAACGATTTGCCATAAACTAATGGATGGTATATATATATGATATGCCATGCGTATTTGGCCTCGCTGTAATGCAGACTTCAGGATCGAACTTTTCAGTTCAATAATTGAGCATCCTGGCGCATACATGCCACCTTGTCTACCTTAGTTACAAGTCATGAACCAATGAACTTCGATTCATAACAGTGTTATGAAATACTTGGGAGCACAGGCTTTGAACACTATTTAGCTAATTTCGTTATCGATCGATTATATTCGATCAAATTAGAGTTCAAAGCTATGCTTCTCTTTTTGTATGTATTTTTATGCCCATATAACCCAAAATCTGATTATGAAAGTGTCTGAGACATTGACATTGTCTTGTATTCATGGAAGAGGAGTAACTAATGAAGACATGTTGTTATATTCTGTCAGCGCAGAAAGAAACGCTGCAGTTATCTGAATACGAAATAAAGCTTAAAGAATTCATGCCCAAATAGTTTTATATTTGTTCCTCATGTATGTATCCCTGCTCTGGAATTTATGCCACACTTTCCTAGTATAAGGATAAAACATGTCAAAAATTAGATTCTCTGTCTAATATCATTATAATTAAAATAACAGATACTATAGATCTATTATATACAAACAAAAAATTGCTATGTTGAAACTCTCATTGCAGATCGGGGCTCGAGCTGAGAATGAGGATAATATTGCTGAGCAAAATCGTCAGCTGGGGAAAAGAGTACAATATGGACAAGTAATACAAGTAAGTACTTGATCATTTCTATTTCTTTCTGGTTCTCTTTTAAATGAGAGATTAGCAACGAAAACACAACCCTCCTGGCTGGCAGGGTTGAAGAACATTAATCACTGCCGTCGGCGATTAGACTATTAAGAGGCTAGTCCAGTCAGTAATAGTACCTCTAGATTATTTCCAATTTGTACTTTGATGTGAAAGAGGTGTTGAGTTATGTAATCCTGGCTTAGTTGCTTGTTACTTAAGTCTGTGATCACAATACCCCGCTGATTTTTAAACCACTGTAAATGACTTGCTGTTCTGAGGATCGAAGACGACTTTGCCCAATTGATGATATCATGTTTGATGTAATGTTTGTCATAGACGGACCTTGATGTATTAAACATGATAAACATATTAAACCAAATAATCTTCATCAGTTTGTCAACACTTAAATGAGCTATATCATTAAACACATACATTACTGTTGCTATATTCTATATTTTAACTTAAATATCTTTACCCAATATAGACCAAATATTATTGCAAGACATGTTATGTTTCGCTGTAATTTACAAATTACTGCAACTAATTTAGTCACAAGTATTACTGTAGAGATAACTCTTATTATTCTATTTTCAGCTTCAACATCTATTCACTAATAAGTACATTCATGTTAGCACAACTCAAACATCAGAGACGGAATCCAGTAACATGCAGGTAATGTATGGCAAATTTCCTTCATAACTCTAATAATAGATATCGCTAGTTTAGTCGCAAATTCTGAATATTAACTAGTGTTTTCTAAAAACAATGTGGTGCCTTTGGGAATTTTATATATTCTAATATACTATTTGTTAATACTGAAAAGAGAATATCATATATTCATACTCATTTACATGCGAGTTGGTTGAATACCCTTTTTAAAAGCATTGTCTGAGGCTCAAGGGGCAAGTGCTACTTTGACTGAATACATTAATTTCCAAGTCTAACTGAAGTATAAGTTATATGTTTGGCACTAGATGAAATAATATTTATTTGCTCCATTACAACGAGGAGGTATACCGAAACTGCATATGCCGCGCATTATGCAAACAATAAGGCCAACATTTCTATGGCTAGAAAGTATTATACAGTTATTGATAACAAACTGTTGTTAAGCTTGACCGGGAAACCACTGGTGATGTTAAAAGTGAATAGCAGAGAGAATTGCTTTCAGTGTTCGAGTGAATTTCAAATCTCTATTAGCAGGAATCAACATTATTACCATTGTTGTGGCTAATCTGCTTTTGCTTTCATGCGTGGGGACCTATGTGTTAACATAATACTTTTAATAAATGCAAACCATTACAATGTATACGAAGTTAAAAGAAATTGAAAACAAATTCGCGACGATGCTCCCTATCTAGTAATTGTGTACCAAGCTCTTTTGGGGGGCATACTTGGCGGTAATTAACTCCATCGAAATGTCGTATTAACATTCGATATTATGTAAGACTGTTTATGTTGCCTATTCTTGCACGGTCTTTTTTATGATGATCGACTTAAAATGAGCACCTTAATTAAAACGACCTACATAAACTATTGGCGACCAACTCAGCCGATAGTTTGCTTATCTGAAGCAAAAGTTGTTTACGAAATGAGTAACTATAAGCGGGGAGGAGGGAGGGGGGGGGGGTACTTAGGCAATATACTTTAATAATTATTCAATCTGAGAAAGTTGTAAGAAACTTGAAATGTTTGCATTGATATTTGACCCAAGCAATAGTATTCATTGTTTTTAGGTGTGCTTATAATTTTGATTTGTATTGATTGTGGGGAAACCCCCTGTTCTGTCGGTTGCCGGAGTACATTGTTCAAGTTAGTTATGCCTCAAGACCCGTTTCAATAAAGACCTATACATAGTTCAGCTGAGAGGAAGCACTATGTCAAGTATAAAATTTGTACAATGTATTATGAATTCTCACGTGCTCAACGAAATTATGTTCAAACTTGGTAAGTCTGTCGGGTAGTATTTAAGTATACCCAGTTAAGTATTCACTAACGATTTCCTATTATTTCCGTGCAATATGTCTATATAAATTTACGTTACTGCTATTTAGCTTTCAGATATCTGAATCGATTGGCGATTGCATGACAACAAATATTTTTACTTATACAATACATTTCTTTACTTATTCACAGGTCATGTTAGCGGATTTCAATGCCAAACAAGGTCAATTCCGTATAATGCCAAGATACAAGGTCAAGGCAGAGGGTGACGTCGTAAGTAACATGAATATTTCAATGGACGACACTTTATTTTCTCGAAGAAATATTACCGATTGTTTCTTTAACTGTCAAGGTGTCCACATTCAAACATTTAATTTTGTACTCATAACAGTCTCACAGAATGATAAATGTGTGACCAGAAAAGCCCCATTTCAAGACTTTCAGGAAAATTCCAAGATGTATATGATATATATTCATTCTTCCCCATATTTTACCAGGTACAAGTTGAAGATCAAATCATCCTGGAGAGTGTCAAATCTGCCGGACAATATCTTCATGTCAGCAAAGCGCATTTCGACAAACTCAGTGTTTACACAGAATGGTATGTATGTGTTGATGGCCCTACTAAGATCTGGACTTTGGGACAAGCATATATGGGTAATGTATGTAGAATTAGAAGGGCTACTGCCCAGGCGCGGTCAAGTCTGCTATATTCTGAGCAGCTCAATGAAAAGAGGGTAAGATTTAAGGCAATGGAGGAGGAAAATCTGAGAGGTCGAACTCATCTCTCTCTTCTGATCCATGTGAAGGGCATTTCATGTACTGCTGATTGTACTAACATGTGGTGAATAAACAAATTCCATTGCATTGAATACCAATGGTCAAATCCATGTAGACATGTAGGATGTCTATACGATTGTATATTCATTTATGAATATATATACAATGCAATCCGAATCATTTGCTTTACAAAAGTGTTTTTATCTTGCAGTAATGAGATGAACCTGTCCGTTAGACAGTCAGGATTTACCATATACAGAAGGTATAAGCCAGACAAAGCGCGGGAGGAATCCATAAAGGTATAGATGAATATTTTGTATTGATATTTTGGTTTCACTTTTGGCTCTAATGGATAGATCATGCTTATCACGTTTCACTTGAACCTTTTATTGTTAGTCTTCGATAGTATTCCCATTCCCTGATATTATCTTTGGTATTAGATAGTCTAAATCTTCTCTGAATTTGTATGTCTTGTAAAAATTCCGCAAATGTATCTTTCTTATCAGCGCTACCGGTTTTTAAATGGTTTTAGAGCATCGTGGATATATCAATTGTTTCCTAATATAAACATGTTTGCGGTCATTTTTCCTTTGGCCTTTTTTAAACTCTAGAACCGGATACGACAAGGACCTATTGGGGTAATGATATATGAAAGGCAATTAGGCAGATTTCTGAGGCGTTATACAGTTTACACAAATAGTGTGCTGCAAATAACAATCATACTGTTTAATACGATTATCATGTACTAGTACTCTACTCACCAACTATAATCACATATAATATATTTGATTATACTAGTAAGCCCTTTGAGTAGTTGAAAATGTTTCACTTTGGTTTTGAAAACATTCAGATTTTGTTCTTGTAACAATCTTTGAAATTTTGTATTGCAATTTGTCTTCTATCATGGGGATACATTTTTAGGTTTGACATCAAAGATACCGTTATATTTTTACCCAGGTATCGGTATGGGGAATTTGCTCCTCCTGTTTAATTCAGATTTAAACTGAAGAACAAGGAAAAAGTTTGTGCGTTCCTCAATTTTGTGCGTTTTGTGCGTTCGTCAATTTTCTTCTTGATCATTTTCCTTCGGTATGTAACTTTGCAGAAAATATTTGGAACAGAGATATCAAACAATCTCCAATTGAGGGTTAGTGTCATTTCATGTTCTGAAAATGATATAGCATTTCTTGCTCTGTAAAGACCTTCGTAGAGTACGCTGCTGAGTATCTGACTTTTTCTCCTATACAAGGATTATCTTTTGCTTCTTTGTTAAACCGCTTTTTCCCACAGCTTATGCCGCATATTATTTCAGCTTATTTTCACGCTATATATGCATTTCCATTCCTGCCCTTTGCAGAAATATTGACCCTAGTTGTTGGTCGTTTGAGTGTTGTTCATAGGAACACTGAAGCTAGCTAAGACAACAATGACCCTAAATTATTTTTCTCACCAAGCCCCGACAATGAATATAAACCCTATTCTTCAAAGGTATCTAATATGTTATCATTTTGAAAAAGTTTTCGATCGTTGCCGTGATTTTGCTTCTATTTTTCTGCGTGTCTTCTGTTAAATTCTTGTTAGATGTTATTCACTCTGTTCTATGTCTCAATTACTTTTAGAATTATAATAGATTAAGTGTCCATATATTCGTATAGACCTCCGTATATACGTAAACACTTATTTACATTTGTAGGCTCTAGAAGGCATCAACAACTTAGCATATTATATCATAACATGCACTGAGCATATTGGATGGACCTGTTTTGTTTTTGATCCTAGGTTAAATTCCCCTAGAGAGTAACCCCTGGACATGTACCCCTTGGACAAGATACCTCCCTGGGAGAAATACCCTGGCCTTTCTTTCACATATAACGCTATATATATAGTGCAGACGTATGTATGAAATAGATGCAAACAGACGAATACGCCGAAGAAACCTATACATAATAAAGAAAATAGGGCCAGGGGAGTATTTATTACGGAGGTATTTTGATAGAGGGATATGTTTAGAGGGTTTCGGTTCTGATACTTGGATGCATATTCCAATGTATGGCTTCCCTCTGATGTCTCAAGGGGCGTCATTGAGTACACACATACAATCAAATCAATGACATACTGTAGATTTCAACTGAATGTCTCCACTTGGGGAGGGAGTTCTCTTATGAATGAAAACCAAGGATTCAAGTTTCAGCATGGACAAGAGATGCTTTTATTCTTCTAATGCACAACATATATATTTTGCAATCTGCGCCCCCTCTCTCTGCTCTACCCTCCCCCCCCTTATTTGGCATCGGCCATTCCTTCCTTTCCCCTTCCTCCTCCCCCTTTTCACCCTGACCGATGCCCCTGGTACCCCGCCTCCCTGCGGTGTTCATTTTCCAAGACACCAGGAAACCTCTAATGGTGTGGAGAGAATTTGAGCCCAGTTCATGACAAAACTTACCACCCTAACTAACCATTATGGAATTCATGTACAGCCTTCATCGGCTGAACAGATCAAGTGGCAAATTCAAGCCTAAGGAGGCTGGTGGTTGGCAGCATAATTATAAATATCCATTCTCCTTTCATGTAAACAATGCTCTCAATTCAGCTATTAGAGACTATATTATCAACTTCCTTCAATAACTACACCCAATTTTCCCCCACCCCTTTCCATTTTCCCCTTCAACTACATCCCACCCTTCCAACATCTCTTGGTTGTTTGGAAAACGTTTGATTAAATTGCTTTTTCTTTTTGTTTTAAAAAAAAGAACTAAGAAAAATAGTTGATAGTAAATACAATTTTATCCCCAAACTATGCTTGTTACCCGGTGTTGTTCAATATTGATATAATGTGATATATTGCAACAGGTCGAACCCAATTATAAATGCTCCTTTTTTGCAGGTTTATGTACTCATGGGCTCACTCATTGATCAGTAGTGATTTCAGAATCTGTATATCTAATCATGTATACTACCATTTCTTTCAGCCAAGTTTTTAATACGAATTCCAGGTACATTACCTGTTACCAGCACATGCATCTGGGACGGAGTGTTTGATTTATGGTTTCTCAAGGACATTCCCTAACTCATGAGACAAATTTGATCAAATTTACTCATGATTGATTGGCTATATATATTAACAATTTGAATATGAAATGAATCAATCAACATTTGAACACATTTCCTTTATCTTGTATCACATACATTTTGATGATGAAAATTCATGTTTTAAACATGACAAACAGTTTATGAAATAAGGCCATTTCAACCCATTGACCTTGAGCTTCCATTTATCATTTTTCATTAATAGACGAAGTTCATTTCATTTGTAGAGCACTGGAAATGAACACAAACGTGCAGGAGGCATCATAGTCTTTTTGGGACATTATTCCCAATGCTGAACATCATACACGTTGCTATGAATCAACATTGCACAATGTCATGTAGATAGAACTACCCGATGTTTACCACTTGAGCATTTAAAAACATTTATAAGTGATGGCAATCAAGGGTTTTGCATATGGGCATAGACGCGCTTTACATTCTACGTCAGCTATTTTATGATTTAATTGGCTCTGGTATATATAGGACAGCAGATGTATATTCTTGCAACCAGGAATATATGCTCCATCATTTCGAAATATGAGATAGGATAGACAGTATAAGATTAATGCCACGATACCTTTAATTCAGCCTATTTTAAAAAGATTTAAATTGGGATTGAATGATTATAATTTTTACAGGCATTGCTTATACCAAAGTGCAAAAGATTGGTAGGGTCTGGTAGGGTGGTATCTCCCAATTCAAAACCCATACATTTCAGTAAAACGATAGAGAACCTTTATTATCTAAATACACAATTATTCATCAAAACGAACATACAATGAAATGATGCATTGTGTGTATTAGATTAAAAAGGAAAAAAGGATTCCAATGATCTGTGTATAGATCTTTGAGTTGCTCTTATTCACAGGCTGCAGAAGAACTAGACCAGTTTGACCTAGCTCAGGTAATCTACAATTTACACCTCTTGGATAGCATTTAATGACCATTGAATATATTGATGATTTCCTTCAGTGGGCAATCAAAAAGCAGATAGCCTATTTGCGGTAAAACGTAATGATGGAATCTTAAATGTAATAGTCGATTTGGGTTCGCTGCGTCCTTGACTTCACTGATCTAAATATTAGTTCCAATTTATTTCAGGTTTTTCTCCAGGTACGAGGTTGACAAAAATACAAATTGTTTTCAGTTTACTTAAGAGATGAAGACGCACAGGTTTATGTCAAGATGTCACACATTCATTTCTGTGCATTATAGCTATGTTTTAAAAGCATTCCCCTTGGAATTTGCATTATCTTCGTTCACAGAAATGGGATCAAGACCTAATATTGTTTCCTTTGCCTTTCTTTCATTGTTTTTCTGCATAGGCTAAGCAGTCTGCATTATTAATGCCCAAATGTATATACAACTAAAAGTAGGTTGACAACTAACATGTATAAGGCCACAGCCTATACAAAAACAGGTTGACGCTACCACATTAGCTAGATATGACAGAGTCAATACCAATGTCAACTCTTTCTATATCTATATTCTTCAATCTGTTTGATTGACTTTGTGTACAGCAATTCTCTTACAAAATAATCTACTTACGTTTAAACTTCAGCGTTCAATTAGGTATTTACACAACGTCTGATTTTACAACAATGCCACACTTGTCTTTAACTTGTTAATATCCTAGTCGAGAGGAATTGTTTTGTGCATAATGATGGATAACAATGAAATTAGCAAGTTTCGATGCAGACCATAATTCATGCCTCTAAACAACGTGCCGTGGAATATATTTGTAAAAATGGGCAATATCTCTATTTTAATTACTATCAAATCGATGGCACTAATATTAATTGTATAATCGTTATTTTCTTGGCTTAGGCGGGTGTACCGATACGATTCTTCCATAAGGAAATTGAAGCTTACCTCAGCGTCGAAGGTCTTTTTGATGATGTTGTTACTGAAGATGGTGAGTAAAATGATAAACTGTACAAATGATTAAATCCCAATGTAAATATATAATGATACTAATATCAATAATTTGGCATCATGATGTTTAGATATACATTTATGTTTCACAATCTTCTGTACTTACCTCCACCATAATAAGTCGATTATTATTAGCCCAAGTAGAAAGTACGGACAAGCAATGGAGGCTGGAGTTGTAACAATTTCTTTATCATTAATTAAAGGAATATACATTATCATAAAATCGCACAAGAAGGTATTATCAACTAATAAATAGATTGAATAATTGAATCGTTTTAATGAACAAAATGAAAACTTGAGATAAGATTAATTTAGGTATAAATTAAGTAAGTGGTATTGGTGTGGGAGGGTGGTTGCAGATTTTGTTTAAGGTGTTTGTCTTTACAGTCTGATTATAAATGTGAGACCAGTGTGTGGTCGAGGTGTAGTGGTGGTATTTGTCTAATGGGCAGTAACAATCATGAAGCATAATTCCTGAGCATGTATATGCCTATACTTATTACAGTTATTGCACTTCAAATTTCTTTATTTTCCAGTTCATCTCCGAATCCGACCAGTTGACCAGAACAACCCGAAGTCTCTATTTCCCTCCTCTTCAGCAATTACATACTGGATGGTGGAAATGCAAGAAGGGCCAATTGATGGTAGAGTAATTATATATATTTTTTAGGATGAATAACCAAACAATTATAATGATCACAAAAAACAAAACGGTTCTATAATGATACAACATTCACATGTTTTTTTTCTTGTGATCCTTCCAAAACTTGAAACCATAAACAATTGTAGGTGGAGTTTTACGATGGGAACAACAATGTCGTTTCAAACATATGGCAACCCGGATGTACCTCATGATTGATCCAACACATAAGCGTCTCTCACTGACCACAAACCACACAGATCCAGCGACAGTATTTAGGCTTCACCCTGTCATCAAAGTATGATATTTTCCTTTTTACCAGAATTTGTTTATTAAACGATGATCACTCTTATTCATACAAACACTATGTGTTTGCTTCAAATGCCAAGAGGGAGATGTACAGTGAGTTTTATAATGTGGTATATCTTATAATAGACACCGATTATCAACTCCGGACATAACTATAGCTTTTAATAGTGCCTGATACACTGAGTTTTTTTTATATCAAATTAAATGGATTAACCCGGTTGCCCTGGTAAATAAATAAACATTAAATACCAAACCAATGTTTGTATCCCCCAGGTTCCAGGTATTTTCTACTGCAATGTTTCTATTTTTAATTATCTCAGACCCTCACATTTATGTAACAATTTGTCTGTCTGTATAGGAAAAGGATGAGATAGAGTTTGAGACCTTCTGTCGAATTGAACATGTGGTAACAAACTGCTGGCTCCACGCCAGTGCTGAAGAATATGAACGCAGACAGAACGTGGGATCGGACGATAATGACATGTCCATGGCTGGACTAAGATGGACAACAGCTTCACTCAAGCAGGTAATGGACAATTAGATACAATCTTGGGCTAGTAATTACAAAAGAAACACTTATGAAATGTTTATGCTGATTAGTCAACGGTTGAGTCATTTATGTGCCGCTGTAAACAGACCAGAAACGTTGCATGGGACTGCCTGAGGGATATTTAGCTAGGAAACCTTATCTTTGACATTTATATCAGGAATTGCTTATACGTTAACATTATATCGCAATTCTAATTGTCATCATAATCTTTCAGGTGACAGTTTCTGATGAAATGCAGTATGACGATGCTTTCACCCTGCAGCAGGTGGAGCCTGAATATGTTGAAGTCTTCAATTACATGGCTGGAATGGTTCCTTTCATTCAGAAGGTCATCAAGGAGGTAAACAACAAGCTATGCCCTTAGATGAATAATGCAGGAGACCGGTTAGGTCTTCAAGAGGACTATTTAAAAGAAACCTAGATTAAGATAGAAGATGAAACTTATTATTATATATATATATATATATATATATATATATATATATATATCATTTACATTACAAGTCAAATTGTTATCACACTCAGAACGTGATTCTCATATAATGGTATATTGTATGATCATATCAACATGTTGATACACACACAAAGAACATTAAGAATATCCAATTGTGATGTAAATATAAAGCGTAAACTCGAAGTTGACACGCTTGAGTTTTCTTTATGCACTCGGTGCCTCACAGCCATTTCCACTTGTGGTCTATGGCCACAAGTGAAAAAAGCTGTAAACCATCAGGTGCATCTTTCGTTATGTTTTGTGTAAGTATTCTCTGTTATCATCACAAATTAGCTCTGATATCAATCAAGATCAGTTACCTAGAGATAATCATAATGGTGACAATAATTTTGCAGAAAAAGGCGGGCATGCAGCTGAATTCGAAAATAACCCATGAGATCTGTTCTGCATTGTCTGAGATAAAGAAGTGGATGGTTGTCAATGGTGTTCCCCAGAAGAAGAGACAGAAACTTCTGAGAAATCTCCGGGTAATTACTTTCAGGAATCTGTCAAGACTATTATGTCAATCTTTCACATTACAAAATATATTAAATCATTCATCTTACCATAGTTATCTATATCCTTTGTATCAAGTAAGAAACCAAATGAAATTGATTGAAGCCTATGTATAATCCTATTTTAGGTGGTTGAATTACTTGTTTCAATGTTGCAAGTACCAGTTCGAGGATCCCAAGATCAGGGGTAAATATCAATCACTAATTCAGTATATGCAGTACTTTGAATTGAAGTATTTAACTACATCTTTTCATCCTTAACGTCGATTTTAACTAGTAAAGATGTTTTTGAAAATGAAAATGATTTATGTTATCATATACCTGTTTCTGTGAAGGGGTCATTTGCGTCGGTACAATATTTTCATATTTTGAGCGACAGCAATGGACCTCTTAAGGTAATGATACATTAGGTTGGCTAACACTTTCAATGCTTTCTGATTTATTCAGATTCTTGACAAAAATTTTGGTGGAGTGTTACGATGTGCTTTACACCTATCTGATGGGTAACAGCAGAAAGAACGAACTCTACATCGCAAAGCACATTGACTTTTTTGAAAGTCAAATCCGATATGAGGTAATCGATTTATCTTCTATATGATGGATATGATCATAATACCTTTGCTACAGTTGTCTGAAGTTATCATGTGACTCTCATATAATTTTGAAATTATAACGGATAATAAAATTCGCACAATGTGTAGGTACACTTGATTAATATATTAATTATACACGACTTAGTTCATAACATTATCACTTCTATCATTTTGTTTTTAATATTTTTAATTGAACTCAATTTTGTGACTGCTGTCAGTGATTTTGTTCTAATGAATACTATGCACCTTTGACAATATTACAGACAGGAGACTTGGTAATTGTTTGGGTTACTTTTTGTTTATACTTAAGGGAGGTGGAAGGGAACGGTGCCGGCTTTTATTTTCTTGCATGTTTATGATAAAATTCCCTATTTCAGAGGAAAACGTAAACTACATTTAATTATATATAGACTGGCTAGGGAAAGAACCATGATGTCTCTACTGATTGTAAATTGGTAGAATCAATCACCATCTAAGAAAAAAATTCTTATTTCCCGACCCCTATAATCTTGGAAAATAAAATCATGTTTTGGTGAAAGACAAGTTTGGGTGGGCTTTATTGTTTTTAGATAAGGGAAAATACAGAAATGAATACAAAACAATAATAAGAATGCATTAAGTGAATATTCCTTGGCTCGAAATTTGTACATGCTTTAGCTACGGCGAAATAGTCTGTCTTTTTCATTTGCAAAGTAGCGCTAATTAACCATATATGATCAGGCATTCATGACATCCTATATATTAATATAGCTCTGCTTGTAACAACTTTTTAGAGAACTCATAAGCTCCATGCCAGTAACGTCTTCCCTGTATTAGGACGAGATCTAATTTGTATCATAGCAGATCGTTTCCAACGAGTCCCAGATATTATACAATTTAACCAATTCTCTTTTCGCAATTATAGGGACATATCTGGCACTCATAAACATATATAATTTTCTATTATGTTAATCAAGATATCATAGATAGATGGGGGTTGTTTCGTTAGTTCCAACTCGTTGGAGTTTCAATGAGGGCGGAATAACACAGCTTTGGTAACACCCAAACAGCAAAGTTTGCATTATGATACAAACGAAGTGGAATTAGAAGGGTAGCATCTAATATCAGTATAGCATGTATAATTAGAACTCAGAAGGAGTACGCTTTGCTTTTCACTCCAACTGGCATGTCTCAGTTATATCTATTAATTAACATCATTTTGTCTTCCCCAAATTTCGCAAATGACTTTTAGTCTTAAGAGCTGTGCTCCATAACATGGTCTTCTTGCATGCAATGGCAGTACATAGTGCACAACTTAAATAGGTTTACTGAAGATGAGTTTATCTCGTCACTTCCAATCGATGACTGCATAGAGAATCAGTTTGTGTTCATTTCCAAAATTTTGGGTGCGGGTGCCCTTTATCAGGGAATTAACATAGCTTTCCAAGAAACAATCTTGGGTTGCAGGTGGTGTAAATTCTCATTAGTATGAATCGCAATTGGAGCTATTTATTTTAGACGGCATTATCATTTCGCTGCAAGTATCTCCGTTAAAAGATAGTAAACCTATGGTAGAATTATTAGTGTGCATGGTACAAGTAAATTTAGTTCCATCCTGTGAAGTAAAAGCTAACATAGCGTTGTGTATTTTACTAACGGCAAAACCTAAAGGACCATATGTGTCACATATATTGATTCTTTGTTAATTTTATTTAGGTAAAAACAGATGTGATAACGTAATGTTGTCAGTTTGGCCTGACATGCGTTATTTTCGATAGGAATTGTTATAAAGAGACAACTGATATCTATTTTACCATCCTTAGACTATAATAAAGTAAATACCTAACCAAGCGTTTGCATAACTTTTTGAGATCTGTTATTCATAAATCACATATATAATATATAGCTTTGGGAGCTCATTGACATATGTAACATCTCGTACTCATGATTAAACTTTAGGGAGACATTGGGCTAAATGCTGCTCACATGGTAATGGAATTAGTGAAAGATAACAGAAGGATTGTGGACAGAATCACCACCGCCCACATTGACAAATTTGTCCTGCTTCTCCACAAGAATAAGGTAAAGTATTTTCTATCAAGATATAAATCGAATATAAGTTTCTCTATGTATCTGTTTTGGAATCATTTTAAAAAATAGCCGTTCATTCGCTATTTTATTTTGCAGTAATTTGTTCTGTTAATGTTGAGGGGTATGGACATGTTTATTGAGATTCTTTCAATGAATTCGGTTTTGTCTATAGAAAGCATTACACCACATTTAGCAGTTATTCATTACATTTTGTTATCGTGCTATTGATAAATTGACAAATTGATTTGTCTAGATTAGATTCATTTAGAATTTCACTGTTGTTTTTCAATTTCATTTTCAGAACTATCATTACCTGGATCTACTTAGTGTACTCTGCGTGTGCGATGGTGTATCTATTCCTGACAACCAGAAATACATTACAGAAGTTTGGCTGATCAAATCAAAGGTATGCATCTTTGTATATTTTTAAATTCCAAACTTTTATGATCAATTAACATGGGTTGACAACAATATCAATCACGCATTTGTATGGTTGGGGAATCAATTATACAAAGGTCATATTCAAATAAACCTTTCTGATCAATACTGTATATTTATTTGATTGTAGAACTGTGTATATCACACTGAGCTGGGACAAGCGATCGGCAAGGACTCCAATGTTGTGTATCTTTCGATTGACAACAGACGCACATGGATGGCCTTACACGAATTTGTCAAGGGGGTACGTTTCGAATTTTACAGGAAAATAATGTATTTGTTTTCTCATTATGTGAATACAATTTGTTAAGAAATTAGTCTTATCCTACACTAAACAATTGTAGCTACATTTAATGTTATATTAGGTAGAAGAAGGACGACATAAAATTGAATTAATGTTCAAAAGGAAAAGGCTGTTAGATATTGTCCACGATTCGTATCCATATATTACATGTCTTCATTTCAAAGTCTATTGTGCATTTTCGTGCCATTTACCCCCTTCTGTCATATTGACCAATACTTGTTTGCATTTTATAAACATTTCTTCTATTATCACAGCGTGATCTGGATAACGATTCCGAGTTCCTCTTCTTGGACAATCAGCTAGATTTGTTTGGAAAACTATGCTATGTAAGTAATGGCCCAGGCATATGGTGAGCTCCAAAAGGCCTCCATATGTGGCAGGGTGTTTTAAAATATCAAGTATTGAAACAGTTAAAAAGATCCCACTGAGAAGTCTAGGTCTCACCTGGGCTTGGACACTAGGAGCATTTTGGCTGTCCACGCACATGGCCATGTTGTTGTTGACATGGCTGCACGTCCACATGGCAATGTTTATGAAAAGAAATCTGTTTACATTCGTTGATTGCCTACTTGATTGCCTATTAGCAGTCAGATCGTATACATGTATGTTTCTCTGTCTGCCTGACTATATATAGGCTAGACCTAGGCTACACTGTCCAGGCAGTTTGTAGTAACAATGATCAGCAATTCGATCAGACAACAATTCATATCATCAAAAAACAATAAATCATAAAAGCTTCTTTAAATATCTCTTATGTAACAGTTGTAAGAACAAATGTTAGAAATCTAGCTCAATTAACCTTCCTAAAATATGATATTTGGCCTGGTCCACCCAAAAAATCTCAATGCGTGATACCCATCACGGAAAAGACACACCTGACTGCAGGAAAATCAATCCTTGGACGAATTTCCCGCAGAAGCCTTGTCCACTGCTGTGATAAAAAGTGCTGTGAACTAAGATAATTAAGCTCAAATCCCAGAGATTTTGTATTGTATGCCTCGGCCAGGTTTATTTTTTCAAAGTTGCCAGTATAATGTTCATGATAACGTATGAGAAACATCGTTGAACGACAAAATACGTATCTTTCTAACTATTGTACTTGTAAATTAATGACTTGGCCTTAAATGGAATAAAAAAAAAAAAAAAAAAAAAATAACGTCTTGGCCAAAATTATTACCACATTAAAAACAAAAATATCGAAAATGAAATTTGAAAATTCCGAAATTGTGAGAAGTTTGAAATACCTCATAATCATTGAATTTCAAAGAAAAATAATGAAAATTTTGAAAAAAAAATGGAAAAATTCTTTTTCAATTAATTTGAAAGAAATCCACGGTAATTTCATTTGACCAATCTTGTACCAAATTTCCAGATTAGATATTTTTTGTATTGGCCAGACATTAGGACCATACCTTGCCTTTATTGGCCAGACATTGGCAAATTCTCAAAATACGCATGACCAACTATTTGGTTGTTTTCATGCGTTGCCATATCATCACCGAATTTCATGCAGTAGGCATTGTTCTATATAGCGTGAAGCAATTCCCTAGCGAAATGAGCCTAGTTTCATGCAGTAGGCATTATTTTATATAGCGTGAAGCAATTCCCTTGCGAAATAAGCATAATTTCATGCAGTAGGCATTATTCTATATAGCGCGAAGCAAATCGCTAGCGAAATGGGCCTAATTTCATGCAGTAGGCATTGTTCTAAATAGCGTGAAGCAATTCCCTAACGAAATGGGCCTAATTCCATGCAGTAGGCATTGTTCTATAGAGCGTGAAGCAATTCCCTAGTGAAATGGGGGCAATTTCATGCATTAGGCATTATTTTATATATTGTGAAGCAATTCCTTATCGAAATGGGCCTAATTTCATGCAGTAGGCATTATTCTTATATAGCGCGAAGCAATCCCCTAGCGAAATGGGCCAAATTTCATGCAGTAGGCGTTATGAATGTTGAATATCAATAACGTTATAGGTGCCATCGGTTTTGTTTGTTGTCCACTAGATGGCAGTCCGCTAATTAGTTATTTACTTATTAAGATCTGACTCAACTATAGATCTATATGGTCCTTTCAGGATAACCACGTTTGCTTGCTATTAATGATTTAGAGATACAAAGGAACTTGACGATTTGGCGTCAAAAGTGGCCATATTTATGGCCTATATAGGTCATACCGCTTAAGATTTTAACCACGCCCCCTTTATTTCGAACTGCCAGCTTTATACTCGACTCTGCATCGATCGTGTGAAACTACTACTTCCCGGCATCCCATCGACCCAAACAATGTCTCCAGGCCTAGGGAAAATGTATAGACTTAGGTTGCCTCCAATACAACAAGGTCTTTCTGGTATAATACGTGAGAAATAACCGATTCCCTGACCCCTATGCTAAAGCATGAACAGATATTTTACCCTGCGTACGGCCGCATGGCATCTTCGGTAACACTCGGCATCGCATCTTCGGTATGCTCCGGGGAAAAAATCGACCAATCACAGGGCGCGTTACATCAACCTTCAGCTAGGCTCTCAGCCAATGGGATCACCCCTTCCAAACGTTACTCGGCGTCCCATGTAGACGGCCATGGGGCCGGCAACATGGGTGATGTGCTGTGGTGGTGGGTGGCGGTCGGCGGTCGGCGAAGCCTTTTAAAATAGCCTAAACTTTCATTATCCGCCAAACACTATAATATCCTTGTTCATTTAAGATTTCTTAGTTGTGACAATAGTCTATCCTGGTGCCACTCACCATCTGGACCAGTAACGTCTAGTATACATAGTACGTAGATTATAATAGTATTGCTGTTATGCTGCCTTTGTTTTATGTCTGTCCATTCTAATATCCAGGGACGAAACGAGTATGCTATCGATGTCATCACTCAGAAGTTAGGATACCTTACGTGGGAGGAAGCCTTCCTTTGTCTGACCAACAATCAGCTACCCGACCAACTCAGAGCCAAATATTGCCATCTTATCATCAGTGAGTATAGTCATCATTTTTGTCTTATTTCTTATTTAAATGTTTACATTACTTACTAGACAGTCTACGCTCAGAGCCTACAGACTCCCTCCAAACTGAGGGAAAGCCTCTTGATCCTGACCACAAAATAGTATAGAAATTCCATTAGGGCCTACCCCAGGGCCGGGGAAGCCATTAATTAGCGCTTCACTGACATACCGATGTTATCCGATCTGAGAGGCTCTGGGCCTAGACTGTAGAGGAATTGCGCGGAAACAAGCGATTTCCATTCTGAATTGAATTAAAGGGAGGAATACGTTTGCAATCATTATTTAATTTTGAGTTTTATTACCACAAGCATTACATTTCAGGAATGTTGTTCTCAGCTTGAGCTGTAGACATAGTACATTTTATCTTACATAAACATAAATACTGACAAAAGAGAATACCGTAATCTATTCTATTCTTTATAGGTTTCTAGTTATCCTTTACATTCGTCGATCATTTACATTATTAATAATGATAATAGCAGTGCCTTATCTCTAAGTACATTTTCAGCCAGAGCTTGACGGTGATTTATATTATACTATATCATAGTCTTGCCTCAGGAATGATTAAGCGGAAACTGCCTAATTAGGCTAAGAAACCTTTGATCATTTTATTTTACATGATATCATCCCTGATTCATCATTCATGAGCAATGTTTACATATCCATAGGTCTTTTCGTCAATGTTGGCGAGAATACCTCTGTGCTGGATAATATCAATCTCACGTTCATATACGATGAGATTGGTTCCAAGGATATATCTGCTGAAGCCAAAGCAAACGCCGTGAGTACTACTTACATCTATAGCTTTGTATAGATACTTCTATTATTTTGCATCTAATCCGAGGTGTAGCAATCGCTTCACAAATAGCTTGCTTTACTCCAATTATTTTCTGTGTGATATTAATAATGCCTGTTTACTTCCATAATACTTGTGCACATATATCAAACGAAAGCTGTGAAATCACATCCAAAATAATGTGCGTATTTATAAACGATGCCTTCCTCAGAAAGGACAAAAATACATGATTACTGAAAAAATATTTGAGGTAAGCGACTGTATGTTTAACCTAAATATACCCCTTCCATTTTGTCCAAAAAGTGTTGCTCCCTATTAATTCTTAGGACCATACCTTGCCTTTTTTGGACCCTACCTTCCGAATAATCCCTTTTTGCCAACTTTTTTGCAACTGATCTTATTCATTAGATCATAACGAATGGATTCCCTAGCAGTAGAAGCCCCTTCGTGGGCCTCACATTATTATTGTTTATGATTGGTAGATACCTGATAGATATGAGCAAGTCCGACACTCCATAATAGCAAATTATATCCCCTGAAATGTGAACAAGGATTATCTTAAGTTGATATACATCTGACGATTTTTCTCAAATATCTCCTGCTGTTTCTCCAATCTTCCTGCCTAGCTATTGTTAAATATAATCTACAGTTAGTCTAAAAATTAAACCACTAAACACCTTTAATATATTAAACTGTATAATAACTCAATACATTAGGACAAATATCACAGCTTCCTGTGTGGTTGACTTAAAATACATACTTCCAAGTAGTAATCAAGATTAAAAGAAATGCTGTTTGGTTTGCTAGTGCTATACTATTCACGCGTATTCTCATTTAGCTGTAAATCTCAATTAACTTAATTTGCTGGACAAAAAACAAACATGAGAGAAAGTAAAGGATTGCTTTATGCTGATGATAGCTTACTTCCCTGAAATATTAATTATAACGTTTTAATTATCAATATCTAACATTAAATGCGTATTATAGGCTTCATATAACACATTCTAGTGCACATTCATGCGTTAAAACTCCCAAACATATAAGGACCCTTTTACAAAATGTATAACTCGATGTACACTTGAAACCCGAAATCACGGGTAGCAATAAACTGAACGCTTTCAATGTTAATGTGTCTAATTTAGGGTTTCTAAAATATCTGCATATCATCACAGTCATGGACATTACCAAATGAACATTACTATTGTCGACAATCTGTTATAAGATAATATATTTAGTGTAGATCTTTACAGCATATTCTGTTTTTTCCATCTTTAATTTCAACATGTCTTTATATTCATTTGTATTATTCATAGATACTTGAAATAACTGGCCATGTCAAATAATTTTATCCCAGTGGATAATTACATTCCGTTACCCGTTCCTTCTGTATAAATAATATTCAAAATACAGACAAAGATTCTATATGAATAATCATAATCACACCATAATAATTTGGCAAACAATCCTCAGATGCCATTGTCGGAAAAGGCCTTTTAGGCTCAGCCAGTTATTTCAATTAATTCAAATGCATAGGTTTTGGTTTCTTAGTTACTTTTAGTTTTTAGATCTTTAGTTCCTTGAGTTAATCGCCAGATGTTCCGCTGTGATTTTTTTAGCAGCCAAATACCCCCAAAAGCCCGATGCGGGGTCCCAAGGTAAGATAACCGTATATACAGGTCTGTTCTGTTATCCGTATCTATGAGGTTATATTTGCTCCTCAAAATAGAAGTCTGACAGCAATCCACAGCAAGAAGAAGATACGACGATTCAAGCTAAAGCCTTTGTTTAAAAAAGTCTGATATTTTCTGATGAAATTTCAAAATGGCCCCTACATGTATATTCCATTCCCTCATTGCCCTATTCATTATAACATTAAACTTAAAAACTAGTAAACTATACTGTAAGGGAATAAATAATTTGAAGGCTAAGAAATTCTTTCAAGTAACGCCCCGTTCCCCTTCATTGCTTGACAAATATATAGGACTTCAATATGGAAAGCAATTTATCAAATGCTTAATTCTAATGCTGACAGAAATGCTTGTACAATTCAGCAATCTGTTATCACTTCGAAGGACAAGCGCAACCTGTAAATACGTCAATGATTCTATTAACCCCCTCCCATCTGTGAAAATGGTCACTTTAGGTTCTGGTATTGGTGGCGGCCTTCTTATTCCAACTGTTTAAATTCTATTTTTAAAAGCAAACTCTGATACCCGCCAACAAACCTATATACATGCGAGTTGAAGTATGCCTTTAGCGGTGGGATATAACAGCGGAGATCAGAGCAATGTGCTAAACTCCCAACAATGATATTCAAATTCGTAAACAAAATTATATTAATTTTAAATCTGTTTGTTAAGATATCTCTAAGACTGACTTCTTACCTATCACTAGCCTTGCGTGGAATTCACGTTTACTGTCCATGAAAAGGCGTGGAGCAATTGTAATTAGGAATAACATTTTTGTATTTCTATAATTTACCCCTCGCGCTTACGAGGTTAAGTCATTTAGTGGACATCAAAGTTACAGCACACACTTGGTATTATATGTATTAAGTAAATGAATGTTTTAAAATGGGTATTTCCTCGTCACAGGAAGCAAGGGAGAGGTCCCTAACAAACAAGTACTTCCCGCAATTGAGCGATTGGATCTCCAAGTTCCTGGATGAAAACAAAGACATGACCGCCTCGCTGATTGGACATAATATGTTGGTTGAACAGGTGAGACTTTGTAATCATTCAAATCCATGTATCTACATCAATCTTATCGAACACACTATCATACATTACGTGGGTGACAGGTGAAAAGCCAACCGGAGAAAGTCTACCGATGAAAAGCCACCTAGGCGAAAAACCACCTACCTATACTCTCTGATGATTCCAGGATGTCCCTTCATACTTCGGTATAATAGTGTACTTGCAACGGCTAAAAGAAACAGTAGAACAAAATCCATAGCTACTTATTCATGACATTTTCGGCTATAGGTATGTTCGGTTATTTACTGCAATTTAAATTGATACATAATATGTTCATGTATCTAAAATTAACATCGACTACCACCTTACACTTCTTCAGTGTGAGCTAAAAGCTCTTGTTGTTTCTACAATAGTGCCAGGTTTATAACAATGAAAACAATCAGTTCTGTCTTCGTAAAGCTTGTGGAAAACGTTTTGTAGTGTTCATATATTACCTCAGGCTATTTCGATATAATGAAAAGATTTTTTGTTGAATGGAAACTGTTTTAAAAGACTGCGAAAAATAAATTTCATGAGTTAAGATGAAGTAAATTCTTTTTTGTAACCATTACATAGGTCCTACGCCTCGTACATTTCCTCGTGAGATATGGATATTATGGAGATATGGAAGACATACAGAAACTATTAGACCCACTCCTGGGGTTACTGGATGGTAGGAATGACAAGCCATACCCTAGTTCCAGAGGTGAGTGCAGAACCATGGATTCATCTGTCAAGATACATTATTTATAATTGTCTTAAGTTACGATTACACCAAAACTAGCATCCTAGCAGGACTGTTGTTTCGTATTTGTAGTTTTATTCAGTATAGAATTGCGATATTGATTCCAATGTTTCGGACCAAGTGTTGATCCTTCATCAAGGAATATTTACATTAAGGTTTCCGTGCGGGTATATCAAAATGTGTAGCTTTAGTTACCATAGTTACATGTCAACAGTATTAATAGGGCATTTTGATTGGCTAGTAGTATATAACTCAGTTGATACTTGATGTAGAGACTTCTGGTTGAATTTATCAATAAGTTAGGATGACGGCGAATACGTGAATCATGAATCCAATTATTGATAACTTTATAGTGTTTCTCAACAGACATATCATGGACTTATGTACCATGAAGACCTCCTGGGAGACCTGGGAGATTTTATGCAGGAGGTTGATCCTATTTGCAGCCACTGTTTAAATATTGGATTTTAATTGTACCAAGGTGGAAATAGCATTGTAATGTATGTAATAAACTTTTAGAAATGATATTCACCACCACTTCTCTAACGCATTATTGTTTTTTTTAAACAAAGGCTTCTCAAACATCCTAAATGTCCAGGAATACCAGAAAGTAGAACGATACAAACAAAGCCCCGAAGCACTGGCCATTGTCAACGCAAAGTTCCAGTAAGTTTAATCTTTTAATTTACTCTTCTGTACTTTTGCTTTAGATTTAATGATTATAATCGGCTTTAAATAGATAGTCTAGGCTCAAAGCCTCTCAGATCAGATAAGAATGGTATCAGTGATTGGACGCCTACTCTCAGTTTGAAGGGACTCCTGAATAGAATAATCTAAACTCTAAACTTTAAACTCTCTCAACTTTAAGCTTATACTGGATAGAAATATTCCCCTAAGAGAAGTAAAACGTGGACCCACGGAAGTGCTTTTCGACAAATCGTTTCCAACAATGCCTTGATTCAATTCTGCTTTTATTTCAGAGCCATGGAGGTACTGGACTTGTTCTTCAACTTCAGATTCAACGTCCGTCTGGAGGTGAGAATTGTTTCTTTATATGTGATGTGTTACAGAAAATGAGTCACAAGTCGCAAAAAAAGATATTGTTTAATTGTTTTTCCAAATGAGTCCTTGCTCAGAATGTTTTCATTTTTGGGGTGTTTTTCGCTGTTAGTAGCACAAATTTATACGTGTTCTAAATTTTAAGACCGTGTATTGAATATATTCATGCATATCTGGTGCTATCAGTAGGAGTATATATATTTAACTACTTTACTATCAAGAAATATTGTGAACATTTTGTTCATGCATACTAAAATATAGAAGTACTTATTAGATGTCCTAATCTTTAACATTATTGGAATGGGATTGATCTCATCTTTAATATTCTTGTAATATTAATCCCTTCCAATAGGAATTTGATTGTTTGAACAAGACAACAGACAAAATGTCATTATCATATCCATGTATACAGTATGTATGCCATCGTATCTGTCTGTACATATTTTGGCATGCTTTATTTAGAGAAAACTGTCTATATGAAATTTGCACCATATTCTTAATCTATTCCAGCGCTTTGTGGAGCTATTTAAAGGTACCCATAATACAGTGAACCACGCAGTTGATATGATGCATCGCCCAGAATTGGAGAAACTCCTATATGACGAATACGACATCTATGAAAACCTGGGGTAAGTGCTATTACATGTGCGTCTTCTTTAGGGGAAGGTGTCTGGAGGAAGTAAAAAATTGTGGTTGACCATCAATTAACATGGCATGATCTTCACCACATCCCAGAGAGCATGCTACTACTGGGCCAATGTTGGGCCAACAACGATGAATGCATTGGTCCAATGTTGGCATCAGTTGTTGGCCCAATGCCTTTTCGTCCATCCACCCAACGTTGACCCAGTGATGGCAAAAGTAAAGGTTTATCCAACATTAACCCAGTTGATGAAAGCATGGTTGCCCTACGTTGACCCAACATAACCCCAATTGATCATTGTAGCAAGGTTGGCCCAATATTGTTGTTCTATACAGCCCTAGTTTCAAATAATAGTTATCAAATATGAGCACACATATATTATAGTATGATTACACATTAAACAAATAGTTAAATTGTTAAGACAAACACAATTAGATAATTACGTTCTTCATACGTGTATTATTTGTAGTACGAACAACTATGCAGTGAAAAAATTAAAGGACGCGTTCCAACTGACGTCATACTTTGGGCATCTTCCAATCAAAGAGATCCTTTTGGTAAGCCTTTGTTTTGTACTTGGAGATGATAAGTGGTTGGATGTATTATATCTTAGATTTCAAAGGTAGACATGTAAGGGGAAGCTATACAGTAACATAGAATCCGCCATGTGTCTGCCTATTCAAATTATGTATGTGGAAAGTTTTCTCACGATCGGAGAATACTTTTGTTGTTAAAATGGATATAATATACTACTCTAATATATCAGAGGAAAATCTATGTTCAAAGGAATTCCCTCTTTCAATAATACACCATTAATTACTATCCTACTAGCTATAACGTATGTACATTTCCAGGATTTATCCCATTACGACTATGACAAGATGGTTACTCAGTCAATGGCCTTACTGGATCGATTCTATTCTGGATATGACAACCTGTTCAAACGAGCTGTTCAAGCCCAGGTAAAGTCTTAGTTGATATCCACAACCATATATCTACTATTTTCTATTTTCTTGTGTCCTCTAACTGCTGCCACTTTTATCAATTAGCTATACTGAACAACAATGGATTTATCTCATACGTTTATACTCAACATAGGTCCTCATCACAGATAGATCTAGTGCTGTTCTCCTAGAACTACGTCAGTTATTGCCTGTAGTTCATAGATTGACAACAGCCAAAATGACCACTGAACAGACTGAAATCATGAGCGAAATATTAGATAAATTTACAAAGTAAGTATCGTACCACAATGTAGATCTAATTTCATATAATAATTGTCAATTGTCGAGAAACACAATCTAGATTTAAAAAGCAGTTTGGGAAAGCAAGTTTAGTTTCATTTTCTATCAATGCATAACCTTAAACACAGCTTGATCAGCTCTACTAAAGATGTTTTCCTCTCAGGTTCTGTCATCTTGAAAATGAACCCGATGAACCCCATCCGATGAATCAAAATATTCTCTACAATCACGGTAGGAAAGCCTTCTTAGACTAGTTTCGGGAATTCTTCTTTACTGACATTAAATTGTAAGCGGAATCGAAAATTTCACAACAATGCACGCATGGTAGAGTGACAATTAGTTAAAATAAATTATTCATTGTATTGGTATCATTTTGAAATTTGTTGTAGATTATAGTGATGGGAAGTTAATATTAAAATTGCGGCAAGGGAAGGTAATGTATAGTAGCAATGTATTATGAATAAGGGGATAAACAACAGTTCTTACAACCCTGTGTCCACTGACTGGTTTTCTCGCGGGGGGCAGTCATAGATGAGAGAAGACAATCTGATTACTCCAGTGTTGACGTAGGCCACTCAGCTACCTTCACCTTCAATGTGTTACATTATATCCACCAGTAGTTGGGGAACGCGTCCCCCAGTGGCAAGGTAGGTGTTGGGGCAGTGTTGGGTCCAGTGGTTTGCTTCCGTCATGAATCTCCATTGGAGTGGCTGCCCTCGTGTTTATCATCCACCTGCAACCTCCTGTCACTACCTCCACTACCCCTGCGCCCCCTCCCCATGCAGATAATCGTCTCAGTGGACATGGGGCTTATGTTATTTATGTTTCCTTATGCACCGGTAATATTAATCTTGGCTGAATTGCCCTGCAATTGCAGATATATTGTCAACAATTTTCGACATCCTATCACAAGAGATTGACATCAGATTGGTGGTAAGTTACATATAGATATACCATATCAACTAGTACATAATTATAATGTCTCCTTTGTCTTAGAAATATACACCTTAATTTCATGAAGTAATGACAAGATAAGAGACTGAAAGAACACAACTGTGGAATATTCACTACAATATGTGTCTATGTATACCCTGCAATAAAAGGCGGAGAACTAACTATAATGAACCTATAAGAGTATCTCACCCTAGATTCACCCTTATAAACTATGTGCGCAATTTGTTCCACTCTTGAGAAATTCTGTTATACTTGTTATGCATATAGGGAATAGCACACCCATACTAATGCCATTCCTAAGTCAGAATATACATATATATCATTTGAGAAATATATTATTTTTTTGTATCTTATTCGTCATTTTTAACCTGGCTCAACCTGATAGAGACACAAGAATAAAACCCAAAAGAGAGATCGCCAAGACGATGCCAAATCTCATAGGAAATATACCTCTGGCACGAGTTTTAATTGGGAAATCTATGGTCTAACAAGAAAACCCAAACCCACTAGAACGGTATAGACATTGATTAATGATATTGCTATATATCACAAAAGGAATTATCAATATGTGTGTGCTATTCCTTCACGAAACCTTCAGCATCACAGCACAGATGTGTTTCCCACATAAGTATATGTCTTGCAACATCACCTTCCATGCTCATTACATAGTTGGTTTGAATATCCAGCACTCACAAGTCAAAGAATAACTTAACCTGATTTAACTTCAGCTCTCTAGACCGAATATAACCTTTAAAGCTGTTGCTATACAAATTATGAAACACATACTTTGCTTTTTACTCGCGCAACATCTGCTTAGAAACCAGGGGTAAGATGAGATGATGGCTTCAAACCATTGCATGTCCAAATAGTAATTATTTAGATCGTATCGTATTGAGATTGCCTTGTGCCTTCTAACCCACTGACATTTTCTGGAGCATTTTACTCGCTCCTAAAAGACTATAGAGTTCAATCATTAGCTTAAGGTCTTTGTAAGGATTACTGCTGGTATTTGTCATATCGTTATGACAGTTTCAATATTAGGGGTAAAGTACGTGCCGAAATGCAAGATCTAATATTTTTCACTTTGTTTGCTGTTAAAGGCGTCGAAAAATGTTAAGCGCCTATTACCATCAGATATGTATACGGCTATGATAATTCTTAATCCTTTCTAATAAGTATGGTAAAGTATGGAACTGCTTTGTAACGTTTGGATGTAATCCCCGTCATCTCACTTAATATCCCTGATGTTGCTCTGTATTTACTAGGTTTGATCATGCATGTTTAATCTATCCTCCCTCAAATTCAGGACCAGTCTCAGAACATGTTTGTTAAATGTACACGTGACAAATTGCTTATCAGGGGCTAAGTCGTGTGCGTGAAGCTATACATCATTTAAAATCAGGAACTGATAAAAAGAGAATCTATACTGATAGATTTTGTGTCACAAAAGAAAAGGAAAACCTTCATGTGGTTTCATAATTCATCACATAAGTAAAAGTGGTAACTGATATACATTTTTAAAATTGTATATATTTACATATTTCAGTGTAGCCTATTTTTCTTTAGTATCAGAACTGTCATGTGATAAGACATAATCTTAAGTATGCATGTTTAAGTAAATAATGTATTTTATATAATTATAAAAGGCGTAAATTCGTTCGGTCATCAACTGAGTTCAATGGTCACTGCTCACATGATTTTACAGTGTTTATTTATTCTCTCAAATTATGCTGATATAATGTGTTTTTCTGGCCATCTAAATGTGCTACTTTGACATTTTTCTTGTTTGATGAGCTTCAGGTGCTTCCATGCTTCTAACATACTTCGAATTTGCTCGTATCCTATATGTTGCTTCCCTCTCACCAAACCATCCTAATTAAGTATAGCATGGAATACACAGAGATGCTCTAATTTATATATGCTACAATTTCTCATTTACAAAGGGTCAATACAGTGGTATACAAGCTATCTTCCAAAAGTGTTTCATGTTCTTGAAAGCAATGGCTCGAGGCAACCCCGAGGTGCAAAGGAGACTGTTCGATAGATTGGACATGTTGCTTGGCATTGAAGGTGCTGAAGCAGAAATGGCTGAGGCTTTGACTGAGGTAAACCATTCTAGTCATTTGAATTTAGTCATCTCATTAATGTATTCGTTTCTATGAAACATATCCCTGCGATTTTCACTTATCACTTTGTTGTCTATAATGGTGACAAAATTAACAAAATTAAATCGAAATATAGGCCTTTACATAAAGGATATCTTAGAACACGAATTATATATATTGCAGGTTTTCACTGGAAACAAAGACACTTGTATGAAAATCTTGCCTCACCAAGTTCAGAGAGTCATGTACATTGTATCGCAAAAGACTTCAAAAGCAACCCAATTCCTGGATTTGTTGAATGCCATTGTAAAGGTAACGTATCTGTAGTCTGTCAGCACATACTTTACAATGCTTCCAATTGATAGATCACAAATCGCTAGAATACACATTTAATGGATGTAAATTTTACTTTCTAATCTCTAATATAAACAATAAGTATTGATATATATATGAATAATGAAGTTGGTCATTTTACTAAGTATATATATCATTCATCGTCTCAGGTGGAAGAGCTGAATTTGCCGCTGAAAAGAAACCAGGGATATGTTATGAAATATTTCATGCAATATCGGTCCGAAGTTGCTTTCCTCTTGGATCAGACGCCAGAAGCAAGGCAGAAACTGTTGGCCGGTGACAGTACCCCGGCTTTAGAATATCTCATTTCGTTGGTTGACATGCTGGCGACGTGTGCAGAGGTGAGTTGTATTTCTTACTCGAGCTAAGCTTGTATAGAAGAGATTTTTTTCCAGTTTCAACTCTTGTTATTAAGCGGTCTTAATAATTACAGTATATAGTTTATATTATTGCATGATATTTCTATATATTGTGTAGTGACACCTCAATGCACGGTTGCTAGACAACCGACCCGGCCATACACTCACTCTGGCAAGGAGGGAGAACTTGCGAGGTAGCACCGGCTGACTGAGAGTGGCTTCTGTGACTTTGCATCTCTGATTGGCTGTTGTAGCCGGGAGGCGGGGCTACAGTGGTGCTGTCACAATCTTAGAAAATGTGATCGAACAATGATCAATACTTAAAATAACCCTAAACCTAACCTTAAATTGGTTGTCCTAAGTCAATAAAGGTAATAGTGGACTGTCTGTACTAAAAACTCACTAATAAAAGTAATTACTTGATTGGTAAAAGCCTGCTAAGCCCCGCCCACTGCGTGTGGCTTCATTCGGCCAGCCGGTGCTACCTCGCAAGTTTTCACCAAAAGCCTCACTCTGAGCGTGACTATGGTCCTGAATGGTCGTGTATCCGTTGGTAAAAAAAGCTTTAATAAAGGCGGCCACATGGTCGCACCTTCCAGCCGCACCCATGTGTTATTATTGTGTTATTCAATTGATGGATCGAAGCTAAATGTATAATAATCTTCAGATCCCGTTTCAAAATAACTAAACATTTTCATGTATGCAAGCCAATATTTGGGTCAGAATTTTTTAGGAATGTACAATTGAACGTCCGGTATATATACTGGATGTTCCATTGTACAATCCTAAAAAATCCGACCCATGAAATAGGGATGAAAGAGGTTTATTTCTCTGACACTTATTGCCTAGTAATCCTATCGGTTGGGTAGTTTAGTAGCTCCTCCCCCAATTACAGGTCTGCACAACAATTGAACATAACATAACACCTGCCACCCCGCACTGTTTAAATCCTCCTGCATTATATGCAGCTATATTTCTATGGTGTTTAAGTTAATTGTTGTGATCTTGACTTGGATGACGAATCGACAGGAATTGTATGCTATTATGTTAAATAAAACAATTGTCCTTTGTTTCACTCTAGGGAGAGAATAGGTTCATAGAATCTATATGCCAGACAATATTCTCAGCGGATGAACTCCTAGAGACAATCAATAGTTCAAGCATTGAGAACAACATGAAGAAGCCTTATCTTCGTTTCTTGCTCTGGGTTTATCTAAACACTGCTGGTGGAATGATAGAATCAGGGCAAGGAGACCTTAACCATGACAGGTGACACTCCACATTATCATAGGAAACTTTAAACAAATTACAAATATTGGCGTCAAAACATATTTTTAGTGTCCCTTTTGGGTATATTTTCGCTTAGAGTGTCTATGATCAATTCACCTTAGTAATGTTGATGATCATCTGATGTCAATAGCTATTTTGATAATGGGTGTTTGATGATAAATTTCAGACGTATTTGGACATATATAACTAACTTAACTGAGGACATCCAGACATTGACCGACTATGTCTCTACACACAAGGAAATGGTTAAGCAGCTTCTCAAGAAACCTCCACCAAAGAGGTAATCACACTTACCATTTTTTTATTAGATTACACATGTATATTTTTTACAATGAAATCGTGAATATTTTAGGTTCTTTTCCCATTAATATCATGCTGTGGTAATAATGTCTTCTGTAAATCACTGTGCTGCACCAGTCTGAAGCACATCAATGAATATTCATGAGCACACAATAAGGGGCCATTATGTCCTACGAGTTTTTTTTCTAATCAGGCAAAACCACGTTTCATTTACCAGAGGTCCTTCACCTTTAGTTTGTTTTCATTTTTTGGTTCTCCAAATCTTTAAGAACATTTCTTAACTCAAGATCTGGCTATGGTGTGCGAATCTCTATCATGACATTTGTCTATTTTTCCCACAGTATTGAAGAATGGCAAATTCAAAAACGATTTCCAACTGCACATATTTTCAATTTGATAATCGGCTCGAATAAATGTCTTATTGAGAAACTTTGAAGTTACAATTAAGATTTATAGAGGGATGTCTTGAGAACCAAGAAATGTATTTGAACACCGGTTGCATGTCGTCACTTTGCGATTGAGTATTACGTGTATGTTACTAACACTGCTGAAATGTAGACTCCAACTCTACGCTGTTATACTAGGAGACAATTAGAATCGATTACAGTTATTCACTGCAATGTGAGAGCTACATTTTTGCAGTGTCAACATTACATAAATTCGTATCATCTACGAATGTACTGAGTCTTATGTTGCTTGTGTTGTTTTATTAGTGCCAACAAAGAAACCAATATATACATCCCACTAGATGATCCCACACAGCTCAACGATCTCCTCAGGTGATCAACAGTAGTAGAAACGCCGGCTCTGTGCAATATTTAATCTCAATGGATCCATGCCCTAAAACCTGACCTCAGTTCTTTAAATTGATAGAAATGTATATTGATTAAAATTATATTGGAACAACTATCATTGATAATAAGCACCTATGATTATCCAAACTTATATCAAATTGTTTGATATGGAATACACTATACTTTCTATATGAATTACACATCCTTGTGTAGGAAATACACATGATATAAATGATATACTATTTTAAAGGTTTTGGTGGTCACGTTTTGATGTCATGATCTGTAGCCTTGCATTTCACCCTTAGCTTTACGACTGTCTCATAATGTTCAAAACAATGCGAGTTACATTGCGTGAAAATAACCCACTTCCCATTCACAGGGAGAGGACTTGCTATCAATGTGAAAAAACTTAACCTTCGAATGATGTCGTCGATGTTTACTTAACTAACTTTATAACAGATTTAACAAAGGATTTGAGTGAATTTGTGTGTAAAGCTAACCAATATAAGACAGTAAATGGTCTTAACGAAAATATACGACATAAAATGTCGGAGATTATAATATATATGTACACATTTTGTTTTAGCACAAGGATAACACTGTTGGTTTTGTTGGTTTTTCATTACAATGTCCATTTACTGTGTAGATTGTTGATAATTCAGAAGAAGCTTAACCCATTTCCTATTTGTTTTGCTTACTAATCCAAAGGGCTCATGGCACCATGCCCAGGTAACACATTCAGTTAAGAATATATGTATAATATGATATATTCAAATGAAAATTACTACTTCGCACTTTAAATCTTTAAAGATAAAATCATAATCATAATCATAATCATCATAACAATTGGAAATAGTGATTACTAAAGTACATTACTAGTATTGTGACTGAATATTCAGCTAACCATAGCTACATTAAATATAAAAGTTCTATTTTATCCATGCAGGTAATAATGTTTTAATACTTCTTGGTTTACAGCGAACAAGGCTATGGTGATTACAGGACCCATCATGGAACGCTCCACTACCTCTTTGAGGCTTCCATGCCATTCATTCAGGTAAACATTTTGAAGATATAATATCTCTCTATCATTAAGCTTCTCTTAAAACCTAACTACTGATTCCTGTACTTCTCGAACATTATAAATCAAGGTGATGTTTCCAAAGATTCTGATGTGTATTTCTTTGTTTAGTTCACGCTTGTAACACACAGATAATTATATATAGAATATAATACTGTGTGACGTATAGTACTATTGTCACCTCCAAAGGGTTGTACGATTATTGGAAAATAGTTTGATAGATCTTTCTCAGCCGACGAGACTGACCTGTATTACTGGTATCTCTGCAGATATTCTTCAAAACTTACTATGAGCCTGATCGCGAACGACATCCCCAAGAGGCTGATACGGTCGACAAACTTGCCACCTCCATGACTGTACGGAATAATATGATTATTTGCTTGCCTTCAGATAATAATTTAGCTAGACATATCAAATGTGTTGAGATACAGAATGGAATTATCAGCTGCAAATAAGTATACATATGCTGTATATGCTATTAGCTCCATACCTGCCTTTGAACCTTTGTGAATGGCTTGTATGATAACATCGGATTGTTGCTAATATGTAATTCTGTGGAATTGCATTGTTTTCAGACATTTGTGGACACAATCGGGCCATTGATGAGCAATCCAACACATATGCAAACTATGATATCATGTATGAACGGTATTCTGTCTTCATCTACCCTACCAGTCAAGGTAGTTAACTTCTTACTCTCTTAATGATAATTCAAGCTTTCTGTTCATAAATCATTTGAAATTAGTCCAAGCCATCCCCATGCTATTCCTCCTTTTCCTGATTCATGCATATGCCAATTTTAATGTTTATTAAATAGGTTATGGAGACGTTCCAAGAAAAGTATGGTCAAGCAAGACAAAAGGATATGGATATTCGATCAGATGCTAGGAAGGTATGTTTATATAGGTTTTCATTTTCTGGCGCTCAAAGGCCTGCTCACTTCCTTTGATGGGAATATAACACGTTCATCTATATCTCCATAACTATACCAGAGTGTCTATCGTCCTCTCCAACTGTTGTCAATCAAATGAAACTCTGAACAAGTAATTAGGTATTATTAAACAATGTCAACATATTATCCAAAAAATAATATCGTGAAATTGTAAATAAACAGAATACATAATGCGTGCTTATAACACATATATTTCTCACTTGACAGCAAATTATGGTTTGCTATAGATATTAGGTGCTAGAGGAAGACCACCATCGCGGTGATCTAGTCCTGGTAAAAAATGTAAAAAAAATACCTTCATGAAAGAACGATTTACAATTAAATTGTTCTTTTCAATCTTTAGCATTACGAGGAATATTATCAGCCTGAGGAGTCATTAAACGAAGCACTCAATACATTTGCTATAAACTATAGTGCAGCCTATGGTGGTATTAACACAGTCAGGGCCCAGTTAGATTATCCAAGTGACGAACGTAAGTGAAACCAATACTTCATGTTTGTAGATATTTTCTTCGTGATCATGATTGGTTTATTGTTGTCTTGAGTCGAATTTCTCATCCAGTTACATTTTGAAAGAGCTATGGACATTCCTAAGGAGTCATTGATTCACTATTGTCCCATTTTTGTTACTGCCAGAAATCATAACTCTTTATTTTTTGTATTGATACAGCCTACGCCGACATAGGAGGTAATGAGGAGTTGCCCCTTGGAGAGGAGTTCCAAGAACATCTTTCTTGCTTTGTAACCAAAGTAAAGGTTGAAGGTGGTGTGCTGGCTATAATGTCAGCCAAGAAATTCAGAAGAACTGATTACAGCCTTTGTGGAAAACTAGTTCAACAGCTATCGTATGTATTGAATTGATATCTTTGATCATTTCAAGAGAATTGTTATATAATGTAATAAATTGTGTATGTTAATGCATACTAATGGTGATAATAATGAATTAGAGCGGTTGTAACACTTTTAATTGACACAACACATATACCACTATACCCTATGCTGATTTAGATCTTGATTAAATCCGAAATTCATTTCTTTGAATAAAAGGATATCTGCATCAAACACTCAGATGAGCGAAAAAGAACGCCTCACCCAAGAGAGCCTGGATATAAAATGCTTCCAACTTTTAAGAGGCATCATACATAACGAAATTATCAAGCTGCCTGAAGATTGGGAGGCAGACGCCAAGGGAAATGCAAAGTAGGTTGAAACAGTTACAAGTTTCTCTTGTTCATTTTAATACTAGTGTATGAAAATAATATATAATAATAAATTAATGTCATATTCAAAATGTTGTGCATGAACACAATTTATAGGGTTTATGTTTACATTATTAATAATCACAATTGTGTTAGTTCTGCAGTGAAACATAAATGCCAAAGTTTTCTTGGTGCATCTTAGTGAACACTTTTCAACACCAACCTCGGCAGAGATAATACTTTTTCTGCATTAACCTAGGCAGGCATAATACTTTTTCTGCATCAACCTAGCCAGACGTAATACTTTTCTCCACCTACCTAGCCAGACATAATACTTTTCTCCACCTACCTAGACAGACACAATACTTTTTCAGCACCCATCTTGGCAGACATAATACTTTTTCAGCACTTACCTTGACAAATATTACACTTTGTCAGCACCATTGATGATACTTTTTGTACTACCAACCTAGGCAGATATAATACTTTTCTTGCAACAACCTAGGCAGACATAATACTTTTCCAATACCAACCTAATTGGACATGATACTTTTTCTGTGCCAACCTAGACAGACATAATATTTTTCCAGTACCTACCTAGACAGACATAATACTATTTTAGGCAGATGTAATGCTTTCAGGGCTGTCTAGGATAAGTTGCTTCATTGACTGCTGAGTTCTTTATGTGGTGCTGGCTCCAAATGTAAACATGTTTTATCTGCCTACTTCACTCTTATTACAACACATTTGATGTGTATCATGTTGACCACATGAACAGTTAAACATCATGCTACATGAAGTCATGTAAACTGATAATTTCTTCTCTCAATATTTCAGACAACTGGCCAAAATCATTGAGGTTCAAGATGCACTGAATGAACACGAGGCCATTTTAAAAGTCTTGGGTCATCTTTCGAAGACGGGAGATGATTTGATACGTGAGGTGCTAGCTTTTATTGCTAGTCTTCTCTTCGGAGGAAATGCTTCAGTTCAGGTGAGTAATGTAACAGCACTATCTCTGTCACCAAAAGTGAAATATATAATTGGTCAAGTTTGTGAACTCCTTGAGAGCACTGAGGACATTAAGCCTCATTTATATATATGTAATTGGTTCATTCAGATTGTTGACTACTGGAAAAGTATGAACCTACAAATTCTCAAGAAATGATGATGAAAATACTTTTCAACAATTTACAGGAAAGCCTAATAGAGTACTTCCTTGGCACAAGAGAAGAGAAGTTCTTCTTTGCAATCAAAAACAGGATGCAGCTTTCAGCAATAGCTACAAAGGAAAAGTAAGTTAAAAAGAAATAATAACAGTTTTTAATTTCATAAAATACCAGGGTCGTGTTGGAAGATAAAGCGCTAAAGTCTAAAACAATATTATTCAATGGAGCCCAAAGGTTCCTTTATTTTAAAAAAAAACATGTTCATAAATGGCAGTTACATTTTTTGCCCCAGACTCCTTTTTTGTTGTTTTAAGAGGATGATAAAAAGATACAAAAATATGTGGATATCTGATATGTTGTATAAGGACTACCAAAGAAACTTTATGACTCTCAAAAATAATTTTCATATTATATTGATAATTCTCAGCCGAGAATAAATATACATTCTGCTTCAGACTCTCACTATCCCTTTCATTTATTTCTTAACCTAGACGCTCACTCCTGGCCCAACATCAAGCGAAAATGGAAGAAGCTGTAGAACAAGCAAAGAGCCTTGTGAAAGCCATGAAAACAGGCAAACTAGCGGCAGAGGTAAGTGGGGATATTATAAATATTCATTGATTCTCATAGTTTTTAAGAATCGCTAGCAATGAAGATTTAAAATTAAGACGAACAAGCAACACTGGGAATTCTTTGCCCATGTACCTGTCGTGCACTTGACAGACAATCATCCCTTTAAAAATAAAGATTTCTTTGTAATTTCTTGTGATCTATTATGAGGAAGAGTTATAATGAGTGGTCGTTTCAAGAACAGAACTTGCATTAACAATACCTTGTATGATCGTTCTAAAAGGACAGATCGGTGATTATTCTCCATTATTCTATATCAATTTTATTATGCAGGAAATTATGGCTGCCAACAATAAACTTGGCAGTTCCATGCACTCTCATGCCACAATAGGGAGCAGGGGAGCGGCCGGAGGCAATGTGAGTATCTATAAATGATAGTCTATATCAGGGAGGTCTATACAAAACTAATATACCTCCCTGTATCCCTGTATATGTATAATAGCCATTACTAACACATATTATAGCGATATCAACATCTTTAAGTATGGTCCCTATAATTATAATCAAAGTTAAAGGTATATGTATGTATTAGGTTTATTTCCGTTTCAGTTACATTTCAGGAAAATGGGTTAAAGAGGCCTTACCAATCAAAAACTTCTGTGAAAAGACACAGGTCTTCCATGTCATCCTATTTATTATATAGTCTTGTTGATGACATGATATATTTGTAGATATTGTTGTTTTTAGTATTATGTGTTATACAGCTGTGTATTAAAATTATACAATATATGAACATACATTTGGAGAAGGACATATAAAACTATAGAGACATGCAAGAATGACAAAAATGGTCAGAAATGTATTTAATAACTGTTAAATTTGATGTTAAGAAACGCCACAAAAGGCATCTTGCCCAACATAAGAAGGTATATCCTATGCTTCATGTGAATTTGATAGAAGTTATAATTTTGCCTAGAGATGTATCTGATGTCTATGTATTGATCCATGAATACTATTGTAAGAACAAAGATGCTGCTTTCATTCTCGAACCTGAAATTTCTACCATGAGTTTTTGTCGATTTACGATGAATTTCCTTATCCTTGTTCTGTATCCCTCTTTGTCGCACTGCCCCCATCCCCGCCGCCCATTTCCTGGAAAAATCACAGGAAGAGTGTTTACCTTATGCATGCTCTATTCGCACTCCATACATTCGTATGGCATGATTGTATTGTCACATTTATTCCAAATTTATTTATTTATTCCAACATAACCAACGCAGTTTCTTACTATACCATGTATACATCAATATCATCAATATCTTATCAATATATCCTTATTGAATTGTTTATAGCCAATTGTTATAATATAAAATGGCGTAGAAATAATCAATAAAAGAGGTTATAATTATAATTATAAACTATTCCATCCATCATACCACCTCAAACCTATGTATTGGCCAACATATTTCTAGAAATCTGCCGCACTTAAAAATCGATATGGAAGCAAAAGTCACATGGGGAGTGCAGTGAGTTTAAGAAATTCCAGGACTAACCTTTCGAAAATTGGAGGTTCAAACGTCCTCAACTCGATGTACGGAGAAAATGGAGCAACAGCAATAGAAATGACTGCCATGGAACGTAAGCTTGGAAATGGTGCTGACGACAAGCAGAAGCTTATACAAGGCAAAGATAACAGAGTGGCACCTTTGCCAAATTCAGCCGCGGGAGGAGCCGCAGTGAGTATTTTGTTATATGAATAAATATTATGCAGATACATGTATATTGTTACAATGTATATATATGGGGACGTACCTAACATAGAACGTAGGGAGAGGTAGTGACTTTAAAAAAATTGTGATAGAAACACAGGCAAAATACTACACATAAACAAATGATCATGAACTCTGTCTAGAGTAAATAAGTAACATTGACCTGATTCATTTATGAATAACAAGTAATATATTGGAATGTCCCGTTTACCATCATAATCTATATCCATATAATTATAGATACATGTATACACGTATTAAAACGTCAACCCTAATTGAATCAAAAAGAAATAGAGAGATACAGCGACCACCTTTTGGGGTTACTGAATATATCTCAAATTATATACATTGACATACCAACATCTAGCCTATGGCTTTGAGCAGTTTATATTGAGTGGCTAAATATTATAATGTTTTCCATACAGAATCCCATGACACACGTGGTGGGTTTACAAGGATACCTGTTTCTTGGATCGTAGCAAATATGCGAGGTTGGATATCAATTGCAATCATAATGAGTAATTAGGCCATCTTTTAGAGGGAGTAAACTTTAAAGATGATACAACTATCATTCAATCAATTACCTCTTCTCTTAATTGGAACAGAGAAAGGAATTGCATTAAAACATCAAACTATATCTGAAAAGTGAAGGCCTTTTTACTTTGAGCAGTTCATATCTAATATACTCGCACAAGGTTTATTCTCTTGTCTTTAATATTCACCTGGTCTTTGAATACTCACAAATTACAATTAACCCTGTTAGACGTAAGGAGTGGACATTATTATAGCTGAATATACCTGTTTTTCACTACACACGCTACATTACTATCGGCACTTGGCTTCGATTCTTTGTTGTACCATACAAAACACTTGCATTTGATCTTACAGTCTTTAACGTGGTTACAGTGATTAGTAGGTGAAATAGAAGTGAATGGATTAATTCAGTAAAATGTTTGTAAATATTACATCTCTAGGAAGGTAATCAAGAGGAGTTGCAAACCTGGAGGTATTCCCATGTCCGATTAGTGGAAGAAAACGATTTATATCCTGAACAATTTCCATTGACCAACATCAGATTTCTTAAAGGGGTGTGATTAATGTGTGCCGGTTTCCCATAAAATTTAATCGCAATACAATTTGTCTCATAGAATAAATATTGTGTGGGAGCTGAAATAAATTCGTCTGTGGTCTGTACAGAAACGAATCGATTGAGGATGAACGAGGAATGATGTTTATGTGTATAAATTGTTGAATCAATTGTTCCAAAAGACGTTGGATTTCACTCAGGGTGTTGATGATTGTGTGTATGAGAGAATCAGAATCGATGTGTTCTTCCCAAGATGATTTTATCCTTGTTATACATTGTCTCGTTGCGACATCTATGTTAGTGTGATTGGCAGAGTCATAATTATGTCAGTGATAATGTGTCTTTTCGTTGGGTCGTTATGTACAGTGTGCAAAGTATATATTCCGGATTTGTATGTATGTGGTTTGCAGAAAGTGTAGACAGAAATAAATGATTTTTGAATAAATGATGGGAAGCAAGAGGAAATCACAATTTGCCCTTTCCCTCTATTTCCGTGCTATTAGATTTACATACTCAATTTTCAATTTATAACTGACTATCGTTATATATTCAATTTGGGGGTAGTATGACAACGCAATATATGTACATGTGAAAATCAGACATTACACACTATCACTAAAATATTGACAACTGTGCCAAACAACTCGGTCTGCGTCACCTTATATTTTTGCTAATAACAAGATCACATGGAAAAAATCAAGAAGTAGTTTTGAAGGTGATGTAATCAAACTAACTGCAAAATAGTTAAATTTAAGTTTATATAGAGTGCTATTTTAATCAAAAGTATATGACCGAAAATTGATACAATTGATATGTCAACATGAATTATAGGAAATAAGCCAAAATGAGGTTGATGCCGTCCTAGAAGCTACTGGGTTAGCAGGAGGCGAACCTCCCATCGATAATAAAGATGACGGTTACATCGAATTAGTGCTGAAGATCCTGGGACTTATGTGTGATGGACAGAATCGAACACTTCAAGTGAGTATGAAATACTGCCTTCCAGACACAGCTGTCATATCATTTTCAAACCGTTTTGATGATTTTTGTTTAAGTATTCAAGTGCATTATATACTGACTAATGTATCATTATTCCCCATGAGCTACATTTACATTCAAGTTGTATGTCTCTTATCGCAATTCTATTTAATGTGATTAACATCAAAATTAATATTCTTTTATATACATTCATGACAATCGTGTGGTTCTGTTAAAACCCCCAACATAAATATATTGGTGAAAATACAATTATCATTCTCACAACATCCTATCATAGTCTTGATAGCTCGGGACTAGGCATCTTGGAGCATTTGATACATTCTGGCTGGGTGGCCGAAGGCGATGAGTGCTGAGATGGATTTGCTGTTCTAGAAAGAAGTATATCCGCGAGTGTAAATATACATTGTGTCAATGTTAAACAATTTCAGGATTATCTGAGGGAGCAGCCAGACAATATAAAATCTGTCAACCTAGTTGCCGAAACAGCCAAATTCCTTCAGTTGCTGTACAGCTCAATCACAGGTGAAACCATCGACCTGGTAATAGAGCTTTTCAACACGTTAGTGGAGTTTTGCTCGGTGAGTTCCTTTATTATATTTGATATCCTTTATAGCCATGTATCCCATACCACTGATAGCTATAAATACGAAACCAGTCCTCTGTAAATTATCTCGGTTCAGTGGCTTTGAGTTAGTGAAGAAGCTTGAAAATTCCATTCCGTGTTGTTTCTTCGTTATTTCTGGTGTAATACGCCATTTGGACTCCCTTAAAATGAATCTTTTTTAAATGAAAAGAAGAAGGATTCCCGTGATACCAGATGTAATTAATTCAACCCCTGTCTTTTTTCTTTTGCTTAGGGCAATCCTCAAAACCAGCTGAACGTGTTCGACAACAAAGTATGTGACTACATTAATTTCATCCTCAGGAGTGCTAACTTCCAAACCTGTAAAGAGGAGGATGTAAGATGGATTTTCTCATATGTTTTTCAACGCAGTATTGAATAGCTATCAATTGTTTTGTTGTTGTTGGGTTTTGTTGTTGTTTTTTTTTTGTTTTGTTTTTTGTTTTGTTTTTTGTTTTGTTTTGTTGGTTTTTTTTTGGGGGGGGGGGCGGCTACTAAATGTAGAAAATGTCTTAAAGCAGCGTTCTCAGCTATTGTAACTAAATAATCTTACCAAATGTATTCCTCATGCTGATTTATTTATCAACAATTCTGCTCCTTTTAAATGATTATACAAGAATTTAAAGTCAAATCGACCAAGAGATAATGGGAGCTAGTGAGCGATAACAAGTAAAGCCACCGAAGGACAGTGTTTCAGCGGGTCTCCGAAATATAATCCAAAATATTGGTCAAATGACTTTTAGATGGGTTGAAAATGAATAGAACAAGAATTATGGAATGTTTAGTTTTTCACTGATGTTAACTGCGAGTGCAGCTTTAATTCAAGTGGTACTTAGATCCTCCATCATTCTTTATTGTCAGACTGTTACAAAACAATTGGTTGTCCAATTCTGGCGTGCCAGATCTTTATATGGATGCCACAGGTACAACACCTTGATATGTTCTGGTTTTGATATATATATTTTACTTTAACAGATTATTGCACTGAAAATGTCGATAGGCACACTTATAAATGCTATGACTGAGGAGAACATGCCTGACCCAAAGGACGGAAGTGGAGTCAAGCCATTGACCATCGCCAAGGTGATTAGAAATAAATCGCTATGTTTTGATAGCGCCACATTTTTTTATTTTTTTTTATTTAGTATTTTTATACAGCACATCTTCTGTAATAACGAGAGTTGAGTAATAAACAAACAAGTACATTGTACAATGAAGTGCTTATAATCAATTGAGGACATTAACATTGAGATATGGGCTCACAGATGATAATCTAATGCATCTCGATGCCAGAACGCTATAATGGTTCCTATGTCTATTTGCTATTTCATACAGTAAGCTTTTGTGATTTTTTCAGTTGATTGTCAATGATTTTGCTCAGATTGTCATTTTTCTGGACCGACTAATCTATTTCAGGATGTCATGGATTCGCTTGATGTAGACAGCTTGGAAGATGTCATGCAAGAATGCTATCTTAAATCCGTGGTCAGTTTTAATATAATGATAGCCTTCTAAGGCGCATATTTAGCAGCGGATTGATTTAATTTATAGGCCCTAATTTGGCACGTTATTTCTTAAATTTGCTCTTGCACGAAATTTATTTGTATACTCTCTTACTATATCAATTATTATGTACCACACTTTAGTTCAATGGTACGTGCACTTGTGAAATATGTTTATTATACTTTTCATCGGTCAACATAACTTTAAACCCATATGACAATGATTGTATGTCATTATATTTGCGTGATACAAATGAAGACTCTTGGACCGGTCGGCAAAGGGGTAACGCAGACTTATTTCATTAGAAATTATTTTTCAGATAAGTTCCTAGTGAGCTTTGTTTGTAAGCTAAAGCTTAACTATTCCCTGTAAGTTGGAAAAATCCATCGTGAGATTTGTGAAATAGTTCCCCTGCCATGCAGTGCCTATCGAATTTTCTTGACCTTTGATAGTAATTCCCTTCTATATTCAATATATATAGTATGCCGTATGTAATTCCCTTCAATATATATAGTATGCCGTATGTGACGAAAATTTTGCAGCAAGTTTTTGTTTTTCTTCCCTTGAAGCTTTTGCCAGTTTGCCTCTAACTATTGTATAGATAGGTTTAATTGGACGTTAGGACTCTGAGTATTACCAGTAAATCTAATCACATTGACTTAATTATTGTTTTTAATTTGCAAAGAATAGCTTCATTTAGAAAATAATTACTATAAACCACTCTTTCCCTTAATTTATATTGAGTTATTATTAAAGGTCTTGTGGATTTCAGTTGAGATAAGCTTTAAGTTTTTCTATAGTTGAAAGGGTTTCATTGGCAGATTCAGAACAGTTGTAAAGTTCTTATACATAATCACTCGGACGTATTCCAATGACTTTATTTGTTTAATGCTTTCCATTGTGTAACAACATTGATAATTTTGTAGGTGCAACCAGCTGATAAGAATAATACTGTCAGCTTAGACCCGGAACGCCAAGAGGAATATATGAACCTCGGGTTCCTTTATTACATGATTATGTCAAGAATGGACGATCTGATTCCAGAGGAAAATATCTGGACTAGAATTCGAGTTTCAGGTACGGTTACATCCATCACCTATTCATCCATAACATTAATCACTGTTCTTCCAGTTACAAAGCATTACTTTTCATTTCATACTTAACTCTTGATGGTAGATGTTTTAATGAACACTTTTGTACCATATACATGATAGATTTTATTATTTTTGTTTCCTAGGTGATAAGAGTTTTATTGATGTGTTACTTTCATTCTGTTATTAGTTATACCTAATATCCAACTGATTAAACCGATTAGTTATTTTGTGTTTCGTCGCAAGTTAGAATCAATTAGCTGATTAATATATACCTCTTTATTTGCTAAATTAACTACTTTATGTGTTATCGGCCTATAATTAACTGTAAATCTGATTTAATATTGATAACATATATGCACAATACACTCACTTTTATTGTGGCTACTGAACATACTGAAGTTTAAATTCAATAAAGTATTAAATTTTGTAAATATTCTGATCTTATTTCATCACCAATTATATAGCACCTTCTCTCAGCAATGGTGATGATGATGATGAACCAGAAGGACCTGGCAAGTTCTTTACTGTGTAGATTAGTGTTTATCTTTCACAAATACTTTCCCGTTACCATAACACTCTCTACCCGAGGCAGCTAGTTATAAGGCTGCATGTTAATTAATCTACCCTACTTTTGTCGTGACCTGGGTTCCTCTTTCATCTTTGGCAATTTAGCCTTCTACACTTCAATTGCTTGTATTAATAAATGAACTTATGTGGGAGGTTGGGAGTATGTAAGATCAATTGGGTCGTATTACAGGAGATGGTGTATTAATTCAATTAAGTTTAATATTTGAAGGTCAATATGTTAAGAAAATTAACATACCATGAACAGAGTTACAATGTGGCGGGGAATGGTCAATTTATAGCTTGGATCTTCCTAAATATCAGAGACGAAACAACTATCTCGAGGAAAGCATCTCTGCCCTCTCCAACTAGTCGAAAAACTATCTGAACATGATGAATGACAGAAATGGTGTACTATTTTAATTCCATTAACAATTGATTGGGCCACATTCAAACTCACGTGCTGATAATATAATAATGATTGACATTTTTTTTACCATACAGTATAACATGTATACATAAATTGTCCGGGGGGTAATATACTTCATTGTATGTGTTTCTGTTCCCTAGGATACCTGCATGCATAAGATTTGCACCTCCACATCCTCAGAAAGCGTTTCATACATTATAAACGTCTCACGCAATGTTTCCGAAATTCCTTCGTATATGTTTGTGGAAATCCCCTTAATGCTACTCATTTGGCGTTCACTGTTACACTGTTCTACCATTCTGCCACAAAAACATCCATCTTCAGACATCTCCACGAGTAAAAGGATAAATAAAATAGACATTTTCTCATTTATACTGCGCATATTCAGAAGGAGAACAAATATTTGTTCTGGGACCAGGTACCTAAATGAATACTCTTTATGAATGCATTAACACTGAAGCTGTTGTTGCAGCGTCAAACAGTTGGTATATTGCCATACCGCCGCAAGCATGCGATAACTATATGAACGCACTCCAATCTTACTCATATCTCAGTTCGCGTTGCAGCGCTCACCATTTTTAAATCTTGCTAATAACACTGGCTGGATACACGATTTGCTGGCAGCATATTGCAAAGCATGATGCTCTCCCAATTTGGCGAGTTATTTACTCAATGTTAACATTCACATCAAGCATCTACAATGTTCTCCACACATCACATACATTTCCAGTTGATTGTTAAATTATTCTCGGGGTGGGGTGTTTTAAAATATCAAGTATTTAAACAGTTACCCGCTGAGAGGTCTCACTCGGGCTTGAATACAAGGAGCATTTTGACTGTCCGCGCACATGGCCGTGTTGTTGGTGACATGGCTGCACGTCAACATGGCAATGTTTATAAAAATTCTGTTTACATCCGTGTGCGGAGTGTTGATTTGATTGCCTGTATACTTGATTGCCTATTAGCAGTCAAGTTATATACATGCTTCTCTGTCTGCCTGACTATATATGGGCTACACTGTGGGTGTGTCTATAGATCATGTATGTATATTATGCGAGTATGTACCTGTATATGTATGTATGTGTTTATGCATGTATGTGTGTAAACATGAATTTATGAATGTAGTATGTATACTATGTAGTGGGAAACTATTGCTTAGCGCATTTTGAGTTTTAATAGGAATTAGTCCAGGTACAATTTGTTTAGAACACAAGTCATTTTCACTAAGACCAAGTTTCCCGTTATCAAATAATTGTAATAAAAGTCTACCCTATTACAAATGTTCAAGACTACAACCATCAGAAATGTCTCATAGTATAATACTGCCACGCCTCGAGATTGTTTTTATAAAATAAACATTGCTACAGACTACATACTTCAACTTCCTTTATAGATGTTCGCATGTACCATGGATAAGGCATGGGGCATGTTATCATTAGATTTGTAGGCATTGCATTCATAAATGAATCATAAAACACTAATGCAAGCACACCTAAAGCATAACTTAGATTGGGTTAACCGGCAAGTGTTAATTAGATTTTAAAAGTCTCTTAAATTCCCAATTTGCACAGAATTCTAAATAGATAAAAGCGTTAAAGGTCTGACGAAAATAAATTTGATCACTGCATTAATTAAGCATAGATTTATATGGACCATCATTAAATCATAAGTAGGATCTAGATTTTATTATATGAAGTATCTAAAAGGAATCAAATTGTTTCTTATTACTAATAGTAAACAACCTTGGAGTGGATTCCGCGATGTGTCGTGCATTTTATGAGGCTGGAACGCTCTCGATTGAAGTTGTAAAAGATGACTCAATACAAAAAGTGTACTTCAGATGCAAGGACAAAGTAAGTGTCAATGTTTCCTTGTCATCCTCTCCATAGAAGGAGAGTTCACTTGAGGATAATGGAATTCGATCCATTCTTATCATAACCATGAAGTATGTTAAATTTAATCTTCAAGATATTTTGGAATGTTGTCGCAAAACTGTCGATCCTATATCATCAGGTGTAAATTCACTTTCGAACTCATTCAAAAACACAGGTAAAATAGAAGTTTTCTGTCCCAAAATACTATGATTTCCAAGTCTCTTGCTGCTTTCACTGATTTTGTGATAGTTGACAATAGTAGCCCGTAATCGAATTTTTAAAAACGATGAAGGTTCTACGATAACTTCTTTATTACTTTATTTTTGTGCAGACGGTACTGCGAGAAAACGTAAAAGAACTATTTAAGTATGAGGTAGATCGCTCGTCCCCCAGCAACAAGCTACGTGAGCTTATGGACTGGTCAAAGGATATCATGGCCGATATCAAATATACACGACGTGTCATGAAAAATCCGGCAACAAGATTCTTCGCAAAATACTGGTGAGTGACAGCTAAGGTAGATTAAAAACGGGAATTGATATAATATTGAGACCCCCTTGCTCTGTCTCTCTTTCTTTCTCTCTCTCTCTGTCTCTCTTTCTTTCTCTCTCTCTCTCTCAACAGAAAGGGATATATAAACAATGGTGTGGTAAAATAAAAGGTATTGATGAAGAATATTGTGTTGATATAACCCTGTCAATATATCGAAGGTAGACAAAATATTATCATAAGATTTGTCCCCTGTGGGTGTTACTTCTTCCCTATACATATTCCCAGTGGGTGCTGAAATTCATTTGCCGTTTATTAACTAACATTCAATCCCCAATATTTTAATTTAGTAACTCTCCAACATTTCGAAGTGTACGCGTGAACATCTAACAATGACAACGACTATGACTCTATATTTCAGGTGGCATTTTAACATGGCCATGATGGGAAATAGTTTCCTCTTCTTCATATTCATCATGGTATTCTGGAGGGCCAATCCAGACTCAACAGTGTAAGTACAATTTCTCCTTCTTTAGATTACACCTAATGCCATGTAGAACTTCTTGCATTCCTTCCTCTCCTCACTACCACATCTAAAGATATCACCCTTTACTTCAATATAAGCTCTATCGTCTTCCAATATACTTCTACCAATCATAAATATATCATTTGTGGGCAACTCTAAAAGTCCTTGGTCAATACGAGTACTGATAACCATATGAGTGATATAATTATGGAAAATTAAAATACTCGTAACAAAGATTAAATTAAATACGCAATATTTCGTAGCACAATATAAAAATGCACATTCAAATGTTGATGGTGCGCCATAAAATACCATAAGGGCGTGTAATCAAACATTAAAAATTAAATACATGCCAAGCTTGCATAGCGCGCCTGACTAAATGGCAACGCCGCGGCGATTTACCGCGTTGTTTTGGACCGCGCGCGGCAAAAGTATGATGGCTGCCGTGGTTGGTGCAGTTGCGTATAGCAACTTGACCGCTTCATCTTCAAGCCTTGGTGTACTTAGTTGCTCATGCGGGGATCATCTTGATCATAATAATTTTTAATACCAAAGATGTCTAATGTCATACCTAATACATGGAGTCATATGTATTATGTAACCTTATGCAATAATATGTAATATTACGTAATAAAAGATGAAAAATGACATTTGACAGGTATGAAATATAAAAATAAAGGTTTTAGTTGGCCAATATGAACTCAGACCAACTTTATCACGGGTGTAATTCCCTTAAACATAATAATTATACAACACATATTTATGTAGAAATTATCGCAGAGCAATATAAAATCCATAATTAGAAAAGAAATTCTCATAGAACAACTCTCAAACAGTCCATAGTTAGGATAAGACCCAAGAGAGACGCTGTTAGCCTTGAATAAAGCAAATAAACAAATTATGTGAATGATAGAAATATGGAATACAGTATTGGTAATAGAACGAATCCTCGAAGAGTGCACACAATAAAGCGAGACCTGAGGAAGATTGTCTGAGATAGGGGAAATATATACGCGTATAGCTGTCCTTCCTCTATTTAATATGAATTTATGCTAAATATATATTTTAATATTTATGCTAGGTATAAAATTATTTTTTCAGAGTTAAGCCCGACTATGCTTATAACACCTCGGCAGCTACCATCATCACATACGTACTGGGCGGCTTACACAACGCCTCCGCTGTCTTTGTATTCATCAGCTATCTCATTACCAATCATCCAGTTCTACCCGACTTTAGGGCGTTATGCAAGAAGAAAACGTAAGTTATTCGCTTGTGAGAAAATTGAGTGGAACTGACAGAATCATTGTGCGAACGTAGCAAAGTTTCAATTTTCCCCCGGCATTTTGATAATTAATAATTGCAGATGAATATAACAACCAATGCACCTCCTCCGGCACTTCAGTTCCATTTTTCCCTCAAAATCTGCAATATCCAAAGAAATGCCTTGCGCCACAATTGTATGTGCTTTAATATCCAGATGTTGATTCAATCTTGACTTTGTCCAATGTTTTATAAAAAGGTAATTGTTTTGGGGATTGGTTTTATAATTAGTGAGGCTTCTCTTTATTGAATTACTAAAGAGATTGTATCAGTGGTGCAATGTTTTATTCAAATGTTACTATTTTGTGGACCGTGAATATTTTATAAAGAGAGAACCTACATATAACTCTTGTAGTGAATAAATAATCCACATTCCCCCTGTATCATGAAGGCAAACCAAATATAAGATATTTGTTTATTTGTTAACTTGTTCCCTCTTAGGGCCAGCCAAGATGATGAACTGGTGGAGGAAGCAAGAACGTCCAACTTAGAAAAACGAGCGTTTAGCGTGGAAACCATATTCTATTTCGTAAGCACTCTGTTCCAATCTTTAATCTCCAAGGCTACAATCTCCCATTAAAATAACCATCCCATTATCGCAATTTCCATCTAACTTATACAGATGAACTCGTGAATTATGAAGCTGACCAACCACAACCAAGCATCAAGTGGGTATCGGCTGTTAGACCATTATGCCACTATGAACTATTAGAATAATCTTTAATAAAAAAAAAGAATCCTACCATCATCGTTTAACAAATGTCAAGAGTATCTATAGCGTTGTATTGTTTGTTTATTTCAGCTGATGCTAGTGTTCTCAATCCTCGGAACAATATTCTATGGCTACTTCTTCTGCTTCCACCTCCTTCACATGGCCAATTTCAACCAGATGTTGAGGAGGGCAATTCAGGCCGTGACCAAAAATGGTACATTTTTTTCAGAATTAATAACTATTCAGAACTATTAATCCCAATAGATATCATGTTGCATGATTTTAAAATCAAATGATTTTTATCAGTGTTGCTAGCAAGTAGTGACATATAACCTATGGGGAGAATTCATTCTTCGAACTATACATTTTGGCACTACACCAATTGTCATGAGTTTCCTAGAGATGTTATGAAAATTTAAAGAGACTACTAAAGTATATTGTGATGTTGGAATGAGGGAAGGGTGAAAAACAAATCCAACAAACGTTGTTAAATCAAATTCTAGAATTCATAGACAATATTGATATTGTATGTACAGTTTGGATTAATTAATCTAAACAAAATTATGTTAAATGCTGCTTTGTACAAGTAGTACATTAAGACATACACATGTTTTTTCAGGTTATTCCCTTCTCTGGGTTTTCCTATACGAGTTGGTTCTCTTATATATATTCTCGCTGCTGAGCTTTGCATTATTCAGGGAAATATTTCAAAGTGAAAGGGGAAGGCATTGTGAGTCAGTGTACCAATGCTATGCGACTGTCTTTCACCGAGGCCTGATTGTAGGCATGTACGAGGTAGGAATATACCTACACACAACCATGATAAGACGGCATGACACTTTGTAACAGTCTTGAAACAGCATGGATACTTACGCCTTCAATCATTTGAATAATGTAACAAGTAAATAATTATAAGTAAAGATTACTTCATATGGAATCTATATATTCACAAATAATATTTGAATAACTTGGTGGTTGGTGGTTCGAGAAAGAATAATCTGTATGGCACCAAATGTTCAGGAGAAAGTTGGATCTAAACAACTTTACAAGACAAGATCAATAACTGGATTTTCAATAGGTTAAGGCGATCGTGGTTGTTGGTATCAACGTATAAGTCTCTATATCTGTAAGATTTCATTGACGAGTCCATAAGGTGTTAGATTTATTAGCCTTTTACACATGCATGATATGGGTATTAATGGCAACGCATGAAAACAATTGTGTACAGTTATGGTTTCGACGCATTGTCTTCTACATGTCATAAATTGTTGGTCAAAGGGGAATAAAACAGTAGGAATGTCGACAATCGGGGAAGTATAATACGTACTTGATTAGGGCATAGAAACAGGAACCAGAATTTCACCAACTATTGTATCAATCATTCACTTGTAAACGACTTGGACAAAGTAAAAAAACACTCCAATTCAATTCAATTTCAGGGAATAGACAATAAAGTGGGGGTTGTCAGCAGTAGTTCTTTTCGGTTATTTTAGTTATTTGTTACGCAGATATTAACTGAGAATGAAATTACCGAATACATGTGTTTCAACTCCTTCCTCAATAGGTGTGCTACCCTGTTATTATGTTGGATCTTAATTAAATTTTCATTTGCAGCGCTGTCAGGACTGAGGGCCGACACCTCTATTCCTTTCTGTTGAAACATGAGTTTTCTCCTTTTCTTAAAATTTCAGGATTATCCCTCTCCTGGGTTCTTTTGTACTCGCTGGTGTTTATCTACATCTTTGCAATGATAAGCTTTGCCAGTTATCGTGACGTTTATGCCAACGGTTCCGATCACCACTGTTCTACAATGTACGAGTGCTTCATGACTGTATTCCATCGTGGTCTAATCGTTGGTACATACGAGGTATGACAAGAAGACATTCAGAGTCACATGGCTCATCAGTCGTGTGTAATTTAATGGCCGTTTCATCATGCCGCCTATATATCATTTATATTATTGTATTGAATTCAAAGTAAATACATTCCTCGAGAAACTCTTATGAAATCGATCGAGCCCATTTTCGGACGGCTATTTTAACACACATGAAGTCAATACAGATTAAATCAACTTGATATCTTTTGTCTAAGTATTCTTTCCGAATGACAACAATTAAATGAAAATCGGAGCTTTCCATAGATGCAGTATGAAATGATGACAACTTTTCCCATGTAACAGTGTTATTGGTGTATAATTCCCTAACTCGTGTGAACTAATATCTCCATTCATGTATTTTCTTACAGTGTGTGTGTGATCTTATGTACGTCTACTGTACTAATATACCATTCCTTTTCCTGTCATGAGAAGACTACGGATCCGAAGCGAGGATGTGATAGGCTTTCCTATACTAATACTTGCCTTGATTTTTTCAAGATGAACATAACAACCAGACATTATGTATGATGAATGAAACAAATCTTAAAACATTCTTCCCATCATCGTTTTAGATATTCATTGAAGAGGGTGATACTTCTGTCCAAGAAGAACTATGATTTGTTACAAACTTAAAAGGTCTACGACTTTCCCCCTGCCCCCTCCCCCCCCCCCCCCACCGTGGATATTTCCCCCTAGGACACCCTAAAGGTCCGGGGGAGTCCAGCTAGGGGAAAAGGTCCTGTCACCGTCTAGAACATAAATAAATTATGAATTACCACATGACAGCACTAATAATCGTGAATCTAACCCCTACTAACAGGAAAGTCATTGTTTTGGGTGTTCGTCTATGGCCTCATCATTCTCTACATTTACGGCCTGTTGATGTTCGGGACCTTGAGAATGACCTTGCATGAAGATATGGGAAATTATTGCCGGACATTCTATGAGTGTTTGGTGACTTCCATCCGGCGAGGGTTAATCGAGGGACTCTATGATGTGAGTGACTCATGGAAATGCAAATTATCAAAATTCTATATTCAATTTAATTCAACATATTATTTATTTGTACTTGAAAAGAGTTGTATAAAAAGGAAGCATACATCTGATATAGAAAAAACCAGGTCTTCCAGCATGCTGTCTAACACGACTGAAAGTCCTGAATCTATCCAGATGTTCACGACCCTCTTGTAACAACACTTTAAGACAAATAAAGTATACTTCAATTCCAAACGTAGATATAAACTATGGGACTATGAATATTCATCAAAATGCCATTATTCAATATTTTCATTGGAATTTGTTCAAAGGATTTGAGCAATTTGAAGCGATAAGAGCCCAAGGAGTGACCAACCATTATAATTACCCTACTAACGACATAAATCTTTGGTTTTCTTGCTAACCCAGGGCGAAGTGAGTATAACATGGAGTGGTATCTTTTATCGAGAAAATAGAAATTAATTAGATTTTAAGATCATATTTCATGCATGAATGTCAAATTTTAACTAGTATTGCAAACAGTATTTATGTCAGACAAACAATCTCTATATATAAATTTTATATAACTTTATCGAAACGTCGATGCCAAATATTTATTACACACACAACTCGGCTTGTACCTTTAAAATGCTTAATATGCCTATATGCTTATTTCCTTAGTTTCTACCATCGCCAACTAACTGGTCTTTTGAAGCAGTCATTGGGAGAACATTCTTCGATCTTTCATTCTTTATCATCGTAACAACGATTGGCCTTAACATGATCTTCGGCATAATCGTCGATACCTTTTCTGAACTAAGGGATGCTAAGGTAACTAACATCTACTAAACCTAACTTGAGAATCGTGTAGGATATTGATGACATTTGCTATTTCTTCCAGTTCCTTGAAGTTCCATCCGGTAAACCGTTTGAATTCCACGTAGGAAAGGCCTTTTTCGACATAGCCTTCTTCATCCTCATTACAACCATTTGCCTAAACATTATCTTTGGTATCATCGTCGATACATTCTCAGAGTTGCGAGACAACAAGGTGAAAACCAGATTTATTTTATAAATGAATGTTTGTAGTCGCGTGATGAGTTGAACTAACATCGGGAGTCAGTCTTGTGGTGAAGGTATAATCGATACACTCGATACTAATCCCTATTTCTTCTATGTTATACCAACATAATTATTGTGATAATTTACCGGTTTACCTTGTATAGAATGATTACTAATGGGTAGTGGGCATTTAGTTGGCCTTTGCCTTTAAATAATGTAACTCTGCAGCAGATATATAAAACTTGGGATATACATGTATTAACTCAATCACCGTTGCCTTCATAACATAATTTTGTATCATGAATATAGATCTTGGGAAATATTAATTTAGTAATTATCATCGACTTCTTCTTTTATAACATTAGTTACCAATTCTGTTTAGATAATCCAAATTGAACATATACTATCAATATTGCCCATGAATAATACACTGTTATTGAAGGCTTTAACTGCAATTTCAAGCGTGTGTAACTTTTCATTAATGGACCAATTTCATTTATAAATAATATACATTATGTATTATATTTTACAACGTGCTGCGCCGTGTATTATCCAGCAATTTGTCTACTAACAAGAATGGTGCAACTTGCTCACCGGGTCTAGGATTATTTCACGTTTGTTTGCCCCCTCGTGGCTCCATCCCGTGGGGCAACAAATGCATAGAAGCCTGGACCTAATTGGTCAGACACCAATCCTTAGTTAGCACCCCCCCCCCCCCCCCCAAGGCAGGGCGAGATTCTCCATATGTCTGATGAGTAAGACGGAAGGAGGTCGCCCTGCTGTTGGGAAGATGTTAGTAGTATAGTGTTCAGTATAGTAGTATATGGGAACTAGACATTTATAGGGGTCAGCATAGTAGTATATAGGAAGTGGACATTTATAGGGTTCAGCATAGTAGTATATGGGAAGTGGACATTTATAGGGGTCAGCATAGTAGTATATGGGAAGTGGACATTTATAGTGGTCAGTATAGTAGTATATGGGAAGTGGACATTTATAGGGGTCAGTATAATAATATATGGGAAGTGGACATTTATAGTATAATAGTATATGGGAAGTGGACATTTATAGTGGTCAGTATAGTAGTATATGGGAAGTGGACATTTATAGGGGTCAGTATAATAATATATGGGAAGTGGACATTTATAGTATAATAGTATATGGGAAGTGGACATTTATAGGGGTCAGCAAAGTAGTACCAGTATATAGGAAGTGGACATTTATAGTATAATAGTATATGGGAAGTGGACATTTATAGGCGTCAGCAAAGTAGTACCAGTATATAGGAAGTGGACATTTATAGGCGTCAGCATAGTAGTACCAGTATATAGGAAGTGGACATTTATAGGGGTCAGTATAGTAATACATAGGAAGTGGACATTTATAGGGTTCAGTATAGTAGTATATGGGAAGTGGACATTAACTCGGGTATTTTTTGCATGACTTAATATTGTTTGGTTTCAATAAGTTGTATTCAGCGATATTTCCAGACAGCTAATGCATTATTCTCAGACACCACTGGCAAAAACAAATTTATATGAGAATATGTTTTACTTTGCTTCTTATTAACCATAGTTTCAAGTAATATCTATAGTTTCCGCAACACTTATGATTTACTGGAGAATAGAACTATATTATAAGGGGAAATTTCCCTACACATACCATAATATTTTAGCTTTAATATCAAGCCTAGTTTAAGGAAATATTTAAGACTTTAAACAGTAACTTACAGTAATTGATATTGGATCCTTGTGCACATGTAGGCCTTCTAATTGAATAGATAATTACCACTTGATCTCTTGGTTATAGAATTGTTATTTAAACAAGAAAGTAGTTGCGTTAGCAGATTTTCTGTAATCAGAAATAAGAAAGGTTCGAATGGTGTCTGCCATTTGATTTATTTTAATCATTTTGATCAAACCATGAATGTTGCACTTTACTATCAACCAATGGATGTAACAGTCAATATTGTGTTTATTTTTCTACAGTGGCAAGTTGATCATGACATGCATTCAACATGCTTTATCTGCAGCAGGAACGCCTATGATTTTGAGCACCAAGGAGGTGTAAGTGACATTCAACATTAGGGATAGGCATTTACAAAGAAACATACATAATTAGAGTAATCACTTAGAGCGGTTACTTAATTAATCCCTCTGAAGTCATCTATATGAGAATGATGTATTATATTAGTTCAAAATTATGATAAGGATCACTTAAGAACTATAGAATAAAAATATCGATCCATGATATAACAGGTATCACCTAAATAGTATAATGCCCTGTAAGAATGTTACAGATGGTATGCCTAGAGTTACAATATCAACGCTCATGTTTCACCATACAAAATGGGTCCTTAGACTGAAGATTCTTCTGAATTTCTGAGCAGGCGACAGTAATAAGAACTATTTTTAATGTTTTCTTAAAAACAAAATCAATAATATTTGTTGTAGGGATTCGAACACCACGTAAGGAAGGAGCACAATCAGTGGGCGTACCTGTTCTTCTTCATACACCTTGACGAAACGCGATCAAACGACTACACGTCTATTGAGCTCTACGTCAGTCGGCGGGTTAGTTACACGTTTTGTTAATTAATGAATATTAGTCCAACGGAATTTTACAGATTATGGCAGAAAAGACTTCTATGGAATAGGGTTTTCAGTCTTCTACACTAATTTACAGGACACAAAAATATATGCGAATAAATTTAGATGTCATGTGTTCACGGTATGCATAAAAACTCCTTATAAAACCATGCAACAAAAGTCAATAACTACAAATCCCTCTAATTGAGTATGGAGAGATGAGGGTGAGTTAACATGAATGTCATACATTTAAACCAAATAATTCCCATGGTTCATTTGTGTTTAAATTTATTGGGCGACTTTGAAAGACAATTTTTCATGGAATCTTAGTCTGAATAGAACCTATTTAATTCATCATTTTAAAGCCATTTACATACTGGTACCACTTTTTATGAATACATAAAATAACCAAGGGTACTTTAGACTTGTAGTAATCTATTTTTTAAAGGAGAAACTCAAGTGTGAGGGATCGGATGTTACTTGGTCAATAATATAGATTTTAATTATTAGGACCATAAATATGTTGTTCCAATAAGCAAGAATTATTTTCTTCCCAAGGTATGTTTAAAAAGTTCCCAAGATACAAATTGTTGACACATATTTCAGCTCGAGAAGGAGAATTATGATTTTTTCCCCCTGAACCGAGCCCTCAGCCTTCAACACGAGGAGGACAGTAATGAGATTCGTCTGGAGACACTCATGAACCAAGTTTCCTACCTTGTGACAAAGATGAAGGAAGAGGTACGCATGGCTGCAGCTTCTAATTTATTATTACACACAGACACATTCTTTTAATTGAATATGATGATACATTTTCTTGTACAGCCTCCCACTCGCTATTTATTTATTATTGTCCCCTACCTAAGATCCTCACAACTTATCGTTTATTTTAAAGACTATATGTGGATGGGGTGGGTGGGGGGCGATCCTTTTTGCAAATAAATCTCTATTGTGATCTGTATATATACATGAAGCTCCAGCTGTATTTATTATTACCTTGGTATTACCAAACAATATAATTGAGTTTTAACATGACAAATGTAATATGTCTTCGTGAAAGCAACCCATAGATAATAATAAAAAGAATACCTCTCTCTCAAACAAATAGAATACCTCTTGAACAATTTTTTTTTGGTTATATTCTAGGAATCGCTGAAACAGAAAGAGATGGAGAAGAGGAGACAGGTAGAATGGGAACAACAACACAAGAACCTGAAGAACCAGAAACCCGCCCCCGAACCTGCACGCGGTGGAAGAGCAAGGTTACGACAGGTGGATGATGACGACTTCTAAGAACCATTTAAACCACAATAATTTATAAATACTGTAAGCATTGACGAATAATCTTACCGTGAGAAAACAAGCGGGAAAGTTGATAGGATCTGGGTGGACCTATACTTGTCGCATAGAAAAATTGATATGTACTACTCACAGTATTTGTAAATGAAAAAGTTCGTGAGTGTGTAACCTTAAGTTAAATCTAAGTTAAATCTGTTAAAAGAGTCGATACTACCACAATAGGAATAAGAGAGCTAACGGGATGCACATGAAGAGGCATTACGTGTTTATGCATTATCGTCGTTATACTTTGTAATTATTTTGCTATTGATCTATGCATTTGTTTCAAGAGCATATATATTATTTTCTCAAGATACATTTATGATCCGAAGAATCCTCTCGAAGTGGATTCACCAAGTCGGAGTGACTATTTGATAATTTGCTCAGCTAAAATGGTTGAATATCTATTTTCTTGGAAAATGTTGGAGCGTGGTTAGAGAAGTAATACCCTAACAACGGGGTCTATTCAATGAAGTATTAAATGGTTTCTATATTATTAGATTAGGGAGGTTTGATACTAATAAAAGATATAGTATACTTCCCTGATTAAATCAATCCGATTCTAGCTTATGTATTTGAAATATGCTGTGATGAAATCTGTACTTATTATATATGTTGAGTATAAAATTTGAAGACAGATATATAGATGGCAAGCCCGTCGCCGTGATGTATGTATTAATTAAAAGATTTTGTATTTGTGTTGAAGCGATTACATCGGGTATTTGAGACCAAAGGCCAAAGCATTTCTACTATTGCCTCTGGCTTTCAATAGGGCCTCAGCAATCTGTGATACTTTTATTTATAGATGTTTTTGTACAGTGTTATGAGACAAAGGAGAAACTCCTTCACTATATATATATATGTATATGCGTAAACAGTGTTGTCATTCTTTTCTAGGTGAAGATAAAGGTTTACTTATCTAGTATCTAGAGAGTTTTACAATTTTTGAGATGCACATAATTAAGAGCGTGGGATGGACACGAACCCATTAAAAATGTGTTATTTTCTATGTACAAAAATGGGTTCAGTCCCTTCAATATACAAACAGTATTTAAGGTTAAACACTACTGTGCCTTATTCCCTCCCAGTTTTGGAGGCAACTCCTTGCAAGTAAAGAATGAGCACATCTTTCCATGAATGTACCTCACATATATTCTCTGACAAATGAGAAATGCAATATTACACATTAATAGCACTGGTTCACTCTCTTTATTTTGCAAACTAACTGTGCGGGTCATCATAAAGATACTTGCCTCACACACTCGCTAGCCCATCCCGAAGTTTTTCAATTTTGTTTTTGTTCTGCATCTAGCTTACTGAATAGTCTGATTGATTTCTGGTCATGTCTTGTTTTCTGCGTGTGATTATAAACATGATTATGGTGATTAAATAAAGGTTGGGTTTAATCTACATGTCTCTTGAGTCCATGTGTCATAATGCAGTCAGTTACATAAGGGCCATTGCATAAGATATCGCAAATAATAGGCTCGTGGTGTGCCTCGTCTAGAAATCAATTATTTATATTTCGCAGAAATAAAATAATACGTTATGTATGATAGAAAAGTGGAAAGCCATTTAAATGATTTCATTGCGACCCTTTTGGGTCAAAAATATTCTTTCAAGATACCCTTTCGGGAGTGTTTGGTGTAAAATAGTCTTGTTTAGGATAGTGGGCGGGAAAGTCGACTTCTCTACTGCTGTAGGTGCATAAATGACCAATGTCCAGTGATCATGTTATCTTGGGAAAGTTTAAGTTAGTATTTTTACTTGGTGGCATTTCCGCTTGTATAAATTATAGACAATACCCATTACTAATACTGATGGCAAAACTCAATAAATACAGAAGTTATATGTAACCAAATTGACTTCGATAAACGCCAATTGAAAAAACATACATCGAGACGTTTCGAAATAAAAGTTCATGATTAAGACAAAAACACGTAACTTTTCAGTAACTTTAAACCACTAAGTGCCATTTTTATTTCCCGAAACGTTCGACCTGTGAATGACTTACATGAACAGGACACAATGCAAACATGACCTCCGTTTGAATAACATCATAAATATCCACCCTCGATACCTTATTAGTAAAAAGTAATGTTATTCTAAATTTGCCATTTATACAAATAGCAGAAAATTCAAGTGGGAACTTTCGCCATGATATGGCTTAGTTTGTCGAACTTATTTACAAGTGTGCAATTTGTAACCACTTGAGGTGTTACTTGATAGTGGTTGACACAGACTATGCGAGGGGGAAATCTCACTCGTAAAATTCGCAAAGATCACAGCAAACACGATAACTAACCATTGTAGTATTTCAAGAAGTGCCGGTTCCGAACCTTAAGTTGAGAAGTGCCGGTTCCAAACCTTAAGTTGAAAAATTCTACCAATGTTACCAAATATGGTAAAAAGTGTAAGTAAATTCAAAGAGAGCCGTTTAAAAGACAATTAAAAGGTCCTGAGTTGCATCTTCCTAATTAGGAACAATAATTAAATATATCTACAACTATGGACGTTAAGGATACCGACCTGGTTTCTAACCAGGATTATTTCCCCTAGTCACTCACCTCAACCAGGGTTTCTCCCAATCCCTGTGGATACAAAATCCGTTAAAATGCTTCAAATAACGAACTGTAAATACACCTGATGTATATTTACATCCAGCACATCTCTGGGATAGAAATGATACTACGTTACCTAAATTACATAGGTGCAATATTGCATAATTATCGAAAAATGCTTATAGTAGTATACAATTAAGTACCGTATGAGGATAGAAACCATCACATATAGAGAAAACGGAACGAGGCGTCGATGATAGAATAATTATTGGACGAGACACCATACTATGGTGTCTCGTCCAATAATTTTTCTATCACCGGTACCTGCGCCGAGTTCCATTCTCTATTTATTATATACCCTTAGCAAAGCACCTTTGATTTTGATTCGCCATAAAGTATCTAAAAGCTAAAAGAATACGAATTCTAAGCAGATCTATTCTTTTTTAAATGATTTGCTGATATTAGTATCCGATAGATTTTATATATTTGATTTCCAACTTTAGAGGTTCATAAACATAATCATAAACTATGTGGACTGCGTTTTCTACGATAGATCATATATCTTTCAGGTAGCCCAACAAAATCTAAAGAATAAATAATTTTAGTCTCAGCATAATTGCAATGCGGTTTAAATTTTAAATTCAATTATGAATCCTATATAATGAACATGAGCGTATAAGACTATATTTAGCCTTCCTATAGCTAACATATGAGAATGTAGGGAGATATCTGTACAGCATATCATGTTGATGGATAGGACATAATACTGGTAGAGAATATGGTAAGAGAGTCAATTTAACATATACAGATCCTTGTGAAACCGCCAGGATAGGGAGGTACATTAATACATGCTAAGCACGAATAATCATTCCGTTATTAGAGAAATAACTGGTTGCAGCATACGAAACAAACATATAAATCGAGATTTTATTTTATATACGATAAGTACCTTGTTTAGCGATATCAAATATACATTCCAAGTGCCAGTGATGATCACATTTTCAAGTAGTAAATCGACTATTTATGCAATAAATCGACTATTTTGCAGTTCCAACTTCAAAAATACAGTCCTAGTTCACTCTTTTAATGCATTAACTTGACTTCCAGCTAGCATTTCTGTGCACCCGTGTGTAATACATATGTACAGGGTCAAAACTGCTATGAACTACATTCACACGTGTATAATCAGCTGTCCAAGTGTCATCAGTTAATTAAAACTTTGAATGTGACGATTTCCATGGGTTGAACAATAAAATAGGAGTGATGAATATTTCTTGCAACCTGTGTGCCAGTAAGACTTGTTTCCTCGACTTTAGAAATGCTTAGTTGAGAAAAGAACACAGTCCACTGAATCTGCAAGAAAAAACATAAAACTTTGATTGCAAGTGCGATTAACTCAACTTAAAAACGATTTTCAAAGATTCTTTTTCTGTTTTGAACCAAGGGTCTCCAGGCTTTATTTATTATTGTCACGCTCACGTTTATGCATAATACATTTTTATTATCATTACGTATCATTACGTAATAGTTATTGCATTAGTATGGTTATTAATATTCCATAATTCATGAATATAATGAGGTTTCCATGTTTATAAGTTTATATATATTTCATTAAACACTACATGTAACTACATTTTGAGATTTCCATATCAGGTATCATCACTAACATGACAGAGGGCGGTCTAGACAATGCAATCCATATTTGTATACAACCTAGCGATATGGTGACCCATTGCCTAGAACCACATTAAGTACCTCGCATACCTGTAATTATTTATCAAACCCTACAATTATTTCTGCCAAACATAGGAAGCGCCAGCTTTAAATATTCAAGAAAATCCCACATATTATCCATCCTATTAAAACGAGTAGACAAGCGTTAAATTAAAAGTTCAAAACACTTACCTTGCCACTCGACGCATCACATTTCATGAATGACTCCGGAAAGTCACAATCGCTAACAAGCCTGTGAAGAATGAGAAGACTGCGCGTGTCTGGCTCGCTCGTTCCAAGAGACCTAAGGTTTACTAGATACATATCACAGGGAAGTGCTTCGTTCAGCGGTTCAAAGGCCGCTGGAGGTAGAGTAGCGGCAAAGTCAGTTTGCAGTGTAGCAACTTCAGGTGGATTGTTGAGCATTTGCGACACGAGGTGTCCAAGCAGCGATAAGAACTTCACAGATGCTTCTTGTGCATCAGGGTCGTTACGTTTGTCTGTGTTGTGGAAAGTGGGTTTGCTTGATTCCCACAGCAGCTGGAATTGGGATAAGACAGGCACGTTATCTTTGACTCCCTCGTTAAGGCCTCGCCAGTCGTCCTGCTCGAGCTCACGGTCAAGAACAAATTCGAGCCAACCTGCAATGGAGTGTAATTGTTAGGATAAGGAACCAGAGCCACAGGACAAGCAGGCATTATGTATTAGGCCCCTTACGCAAATATAGAGGAGTAGTACTGAAATTGAAAATAATAAAATGGCAAATGCAATTAAGTTTTAGAATTCTCGTTGAGCTAACCCAAATATGAAGCGTGACTCGACTCAATCATACGCTCATAGCACAATACATAATACGCTTCCCTAAAATAATAAAAAAAATACATATTGTAACGTTAGAGAATAGTTTACCTGGGCGTAAAGCGCTAACTCCATGACTCTGAGCGGTAAGTACGGAGGCCCTAAAGAGATCGTCCTGTACAAAGGCAGCAGTTGTTGCAGGGTAAAAATTACCTTGCAATGGAAGACGATGTTGGGTATATCGCGTCGACATCTGAAATGAAATGGAAACACAACTGAAAAATTGCTAGAAGTTCCAACTGGGCCTTCTTGATTTTTATTTACAGATACGTTTAAATCGAATTAATTAATAGCACTAAACACTCAATTAGATTAATCATTGCAAAATAATTAAGCAATAACACCCTGAAGAGAATTTCCAAGATAGAAATATGAACCAAGTTTTATATGGAGCTTAAATATTATTAGTTGGTCTCACTAAACAGGTTACCATGAACAAATATTTGAAAAGAATATTGGTAGAAGAATAATAGATCAGCAATTCAAAAAAAGAGAAGGGAAAAAAGGAAGACTTTTTTAATTCATTCTTGCCTGGAATCCATTGAGGTCTGTATAAAAGTCACCATCCATATTGTTGATATCTGTGATGAGGCGCATGGCTAGCTCAAGGTTCTTTTCACCAGTAATATTCACTTTATTCTCAATGTGCAGAGCTGATGCTAAAGGACCTAAAAGAAAAGAAATATTTGAGATAAAAATAAGAGCGTAATAATATTTCATTTCTTCGTCATATAAGATGCTACTTCTCAACTAGATTGTTTTTTGTTTAATCATTACTTCCCAACAAGTCATCACTTCACTAAGTAGATCTAGATTGTGAAAGTCAAAAGTGTGGAATGTGTTCTAGAAGGTTCAATTATACCTAACATGTAAGTTTTTCAGAATAAGCGTATAAGAATGGTATCCGATCAATGTAGTCCCCGTCATTTGAACCTCACCAGCCTGCTATAAAATCATATCACGATGCCGAGATACATAACACCAATATATTGATATGTTGGTGATCAGATCTGTTTAGATCAGTCGCTTTGCTGCGAATGCAAATTTTTGCGAATAGAAACCATATAACTAAACCTACCTTCAATGTTAAACAGTGTTATTTTCTGATCCATTAGTGGTATGTGTGTGTGAATACTGTCCTTCAATATTCCTCTCGTTACCACCACGGTTGGAGCATCATATTTTATTTCTTCGGCCACCCCATCAGGCATGAATATGTAGGCCCCACTTTTATCTCGATAGGGGTTGCTCCAGGACCCAGTACCGTAAGTTACAATTCGCATCTCCGACTTGTGTTCTATACCGTCCATTTTGGTAGATACCGACTGTCGAGAAAGGCAATACATTTATACATGGATACTCGTGGGTACTTGGTCTTATATCTACGCTCACATCATTAGCGTCAGTATCAACATCTGTTCATTAACTTGGGCTGAAATATTTTCGCCTAATGTTTAGCAAGTTGCTGAATATTAAAACAATACATCCAAATTTAAGAATTCGATTCCAAAAGCATCGAGTTTAGTAAAAATCCAAAGTTAGTTCAAAGTGAATATTGAAGAATTGGGCCTTGCAGAAACAAATCAAGAACGAAAGCAGGCAAAAATATTGTAATTCAATTATGAATATTTTTTTTTTCAAAATTGCTCTTAAAATAGTTAAGTTTGATTCATGGGCATTTCAGACATACCATAGCTAAATTTTTAACTTTTCCTGAAGCAATGCTAGCAGTATAATGTAATGTTATCAGGAACAATAATATAAGTAATGCGCTTCTTTTGATACCCAGAAAACATTCCTAATAGCAACATACATGCAAACAGTAGATATATATGGTCCAAAATTGTTAGGTTACAGATATACACCTAGAAAGAAAAATAGAACCATCAGCATTAAGGATAGCCATAGACGAACATTTATCAATAACTATGTAGGGATACATAAGGGTACTTATCAATAAACGACAATAAACATCTTCAAGTATCTAAAAGGATCATTTGCGGATCGACAACTACATCAATTCTTATTCTCGAAGCATACCTATGACATTCGCGACAAAGTTCACGGAAGCGATAACGGTATAAGTTTTAATGATGCAATTCTGTTACACATCTGAAAGGACACAAGAGTTCACGTAGTCCTCAAACCATGGCGAATGGAGCTAATCCACAAGCAAGTTCGCACTGTTAGGTCTCTCCATGAATATTGCTCAATATTAACTGTTCCACAAGTATATATACAACCAGTGATAGAGGACCATCACTTACCGAGCTCCTTATCAATCTCTTTGAAACTTCGTCAACGCAGACACTGGTGTCCGAGGGAGTCATAATTATTATAGATTTAAACCTCGTTTTGTTTTGAGGCGCAATATACACTTTTAAATAATGCGCCACAAAATACTTTATCCTGCTTATTTTCTAGGATCCAACGTCATCAAGGGAATGAACGCTTGGAAAATCTCCAAGTGAAACATGAACGACTATGCACTTCTACCGTCACTTATTTCTAAGTATGGTTTACATAACTTTACTTAGCTGGTTAACATCCATGTAAGTAGGTTATTCTGGTAAGAGGTACGACTAGAAAGCTTACAACATAGGAGATATATTGAGATATCGTAACAATACTGCATACCTTTATTTCCATAAAAACTCCTTCATATCTTCTCTTATCGTAAGAAATAAGACGCACCAAGGCACGAAGCACTTAAATTGTTTCAGAAACCAAAATAAAATAACCTGGACCGTTTTCTCGAAATATTTGAAAGTATGTTCTCACTGTTCAAACATATCTCATAGTAGAAATGATCTAAAGGGAATCTAAGCTGTAAGTTATTAAGATTTTGTACGACATGTATTTAACATTAAAAATAGGGGGATAACCTGGAAGAGGCGATTCATTTCAAAAGAATTGACAGATTGACTAAGGAATTGACAGATTGACTAAGGTGATTTTATTCTTGATAAGTTGAATGGGGATAATACTGTTGTAGACTAAGAGGTCGAGGAATGTGGAATTAGTAAGCTTCACTTAGTCCCATGATATTCCTTTCACACCTTTGTACAAGTTAGCCCCTGAAGGGTTGCTGATCTCACATTCTAGATATCACATTACATAGGTTTGCAGCAGGAAAAGAAATTCGTTCCAAAGAAAAACGCTGAATTTTTTAAGACTAGCTGGATTATCCCATCACATCAAGAAAAAGTAAAACTAGATAAACATCATTGGTATGACCACTTTTTCTTTTGAGAGAATATTAATGACATCTAACAACACCCAATTAAAACGGTCGCATATGTGTAAAGAGTATGAATCTGATATCAAAATGAATATAAAATTTAAAACATTCAAAACCATTCAAGGAATTTTAATAGACAGTATAGATGAATACTAGCAAATGTAATACATTTGAAATTCAGTAGGTTTCTCTTTACAAATATGAATCCCCTAAAGAAGCTTCTCTTAGCATTTAGCGTTGACAAGTAAAGCAGGGGCAAGGCATGTCACAAACCTCCTTACTAAGACATCAGGCACGACTCGATGTACAAATCGCTTATAGGGGGACATTTAGTTGATATCACAAACATACCGGTCCTGTGATGTCTGTGAAATACGTAGAACAAATGCAAACCAAAAGAATCAATGGTAGTGGCAGTTTTATTCGTTTTCCAAGAACCTGCTTACCGTAAAATCTCTATAAGAAGCGGCACCCCAACTTTTGGGTTGCGAATTTCGTCCAGAATTATCGAAATTGATTTGGGGAAAACCTCTAAAAGAAGCCACAGGTAGACTTCCAAGATTTCGGGAGAATTTTAGCTAAATGTATGGCAGTTCTAGTGCGAAAAGGTGTTACTTTTTAAGTGATTGATAGTGCCCAAGCGTTTTAAGCTTTCTGGTCTCAAGGTTTTCCTTTGAGGTGCATCCTTCAAAGAGTTGCACTACTATTCAGGGATTCGCCTTAATATTGTTCTAAGTGAGTGATAGTGCCCATCACCAGCCTGACCATACAAATGATTTGCATCGGTCAACACGTCTAATAGAAGTCAACCCTTATGACTAGTAGAAGCTGCGGTTTGTAATAGAGATTTTACGATAGTTAATTAAGCAAGTAATGAGACTGCCTGTGCATATCAAATCAGTTTGAAAGCAAAGCTATTGAAGATGCTGACATGGTGAGATAGGTAATGCTGGTAATTAGACCATATTTATGCATGTGCGCTGATATCGATTGGGAAGATTTAGCCCATAACTTCCTTGTCACAGAGTTCACAATATATCTTAGACTCTACATTTTGACAAAGTCAATCATACATATAAAACAGTTTATCACGCTTTTCTCTCTTTCCATTTTTGTCTTTCTCGCCGCACATTGAGTAGAGAATACTCAGTCAATTAACAGATGTTTTCTCCAAAGATTTTCTGTCCCACTTTTTCTATTCATGCATTTCTTGCACTTTAAATCGAACGATAAGTCTTGGACTGTTTGGACTGAAAATATTGTACATTTCAAAATACTAAAGCTCAATAAAAATAACATTCTTAATATAAAAAAAGAAGCTTTAATTAGAGAATGACGGACAAAGCAAACATGACAGTCAAGTGAACTTAATACTTTATATTTATATAATGCACGCCCTGTAATACGTTATATTATACATATTTTCCACAGATGTATATAGTCATTTGACAAGTATAAATCCTGCCTACCTCAGCACACAAGTTAATTGCGGATATAGAGAGGAGTTTGAATGAAGTGTTTCTTCTTTCCCTGCGATTCTGTTCATAACAGAATGTCTCCCAAGAAATTTGACAAAAAGGGAGATGCATGTCGGAACAATGCTCAGGTCCACTATACCCATGGAACACTGATGGGGCAAAAACTAATATCAATGATGTCAAAGCTCACAGCTGTCCCTTAAAACCACGAACACGGTGTGATACGAAGTGAAAGAGTAACTTAGATAGGACTTACTTTCAGGAGGCCTGTGCATGTACATATTCTAGCCAATAAGACTGTATTTTGTATGGACTGAGGACTATCTAGCACTGAATGGTGACGTACATGGAATGTCCGTCTGTAAATGGAAAACGATACCAAGAGTTTCAGTATAAAGGAAATGTATCAAATACATCAGGGGAATCACCCCACAATTGGAATAAAACCAACCTCTCTTTTAAAAAACACGAACATTATGCCTACTTCAAATATACTTATAAGTGCACTTAAAACTATTACTTGGGTTTCAAAAGTTTACGATGAAGATTCAAGTGTTTTTCATTCATCGTACATTATGAACACAACCGTGCTCATTAATGTTACCAATTCAGTGGTAGAAAATCGAACTACGAATCGAATTATATATAACGTGCATTTTGGGTATCAAATTGTTTTCACCAAAGGTGGTGGACCAATAATGCACTGGAACACACAATTACCTGTCGCGTATTTCTGGTTTACCATTGAATATAGAGACGTTAGCTCGGTGGCAACCCTGGTCAACGTCAGTCGGATGAAGATGATACTGAGCGATCCCAAGCGGTGGAATGGTTACTTCAAAACTCAGCTGTAGGAAGCGGTGCAAATGAGAAATAATCTTTTAAAAACGTATTTGAAAATATATTTGGTTCATTGGATATTCGAATGCAAGCAAACAACAAACACATGCTATTACATCTAGCAAGTATGGTATACATGTATAATTATAGCTTTTCCAGTGATATCAAATTTGTTTAGTTTATAGAAAATTCGAATGCCGATAAACAATAAGTAATTGTATTGTATTGAATTAATCTTTATTTCCAGTCTTTGATATTCCACCCGGCGAACAGATGGTATATAAATATATTTGTACGAAGCAAAATCCTCCGACCATCCAGTCTAAACGCTACCATGTGAGTGACGTCACACCTACTGTGATGTCACGTAAAAAAGATGATATGAAAAAGAAAAGATAAAGACCTGAAATTCCTCCACAGAAAAGCCAGTATCTCCCATAAATATAGGATCTATCTGGCATTTCACGTAAGACCCACTTGCATCGGAAACTGTGACATCTAAATTTGGAACAGTCACGGTTACAACGTCGTGTCTAACAACTCCAAGTGAATTATGAATGACCAGCGTGTGCCTATGGGTGAAAGCGGTAAAAAATCTAGTTTCCTAAAGATATTATCCAGAGTTATCCAGAACGCTATAAAACTACTACTACTACTACCGACTAGAACCCTCGTCAAACACGTTTAATTCTTTTTAAAAGACAATAATTAAAAGAAAGAATTCTCCAATTTAACAAAATGTATGGCTCAATGTTAAAACATCAATGAAACATTTTCAGCGATTTTTTTGAGAAATTTAGAATACTGGAAGTCTTTTTTTATAAATCGTAGGAGTAATGTTTCCAAATGAGACTATACATGCGACACATACAATGCAGTAATGATCTTATTTCTCCAAAATGTCTGTCTGCAACTATATAAGTTGTAAAATGTAAGATGCTTGGGGCCACTAACCAGGGATCGTATAATAATTAATTCGTAGAGTGAAATAAGCTTACCACTTCATTAATAGCCTACGAAGAGAAACTCTAGAGCCGTTGGTTGGTAATTATAATTTGTTTAGAATATTCTATTACAAAGTCAGTGACATATCTAGAATCCTGAAAATGATCTTTTTGCGACTATTTCCCTCACCGTAGCTTCTTTATGTCTTTCTCCTTTCTATTAAGTCTCAATGGTACAGGTAATGTCTTCTCGTGCTGAAAGAAACCACAAGAAATTATAAAGTCTGGTTTGTGGAACAACTTAGACGGCAAGGTGCGTAGCATTCCAGACTACAAGTCCTTCCAACAGTACCTTATAAATGAATACACTCACGACTATGAGACATAGTACAATTATTACTACGCTTATTATTATTAATAATATTGATAACTATACTGTATGGACACCTTCTACCAAGTGATGCTAAAGCTCCAAACCCTGTATACCGGTACCTATAAATTTAATATGGTTAAACATGGCTATAGCTGTTGAATCTGACAACAGTCGGCCTGGAGACCAGCACGCCCAACTGTATATACTTGTACACTTGTCAGATATGGATATTATATTATTATGTAATGATTATTAATTAGTAATGTTAATGATGTTGACAAACAAAGCATGTAAGATGTTAATTATGTTATGTAAGGTACCATCATGGAGTGACGCCATATGTTAAAATCGAAGTTATTTATGGATAGTGTGGACCCAGCAGGGGGGGGGGTCCTCATTTGCATAAGTGAGTAGCGTCATTCGCTAGTGTTGAGTATGTATGTGAATGTTCTCGCCAAGGCCTCCTCTGTGAGGGTTAATAAACCAATAAAGCAGGACCTCTGACTTCCTCGTTTATACCTGATTCACGCTTATCCAGACCTCACACTGGTGGAGAATAGGCCAGGTGTAGCAGGTCTAATGTACCCCCCATCAGGTGTACCCCCCGGTATAACTAACCTAGGTCTAATGTACCGGGGGTACATTTGACCTAGGTCCAATATACCCCCGGGGGTACTTTAGACCTAGGTTGGATATACCCCCTCCAGTTTCAATGCACCCCCGGGGGTATATTAGACCTAGGTTAAATGTACCCCCACTACGTTCAAAGTACCCCTAAAGGGGAAACTAAACCTAAGTCTAATATACCCCCAGTATGTGTTACCAATCTAGTACTGATGAACCCCCATTGAAACATGAATTCTTTTAATTATGAGAAGAAAGGTAATAATGAATAAAGTAAAAAATGAATAGAGTACAGGCCTGATAGACAGAACTGAATAGATTTTAGTTGTTTTGCTTTTTTATTTGCAATAAGCTCCCATGGTCATGCAGTTACAATGATATTTTCAGTTTAAATAAATAAAAAGAAAAAAAGGATTATTATACAGAATTACAATAAATTTCATTATTAGACCCTCACATTGATCTTTAATTTTTTTCCCATAAGCATTAGATATGACCTTCTCTCCCAATAATTATGTTCTTTTAGAAGTGTTGGTGTAAGATTATCAATGAAACAAAGGGGGGTAATTTAAACCTAGAGGGGGTAATTTAAACCTAAGGTCTAAATTACCGGGGGGTATATTAGATGAGGGGGGTAATTTAGAACTGTTACACCGGTCCTGGCTACATATGAGCGGAACAAAAGAGATACCTGTACTTTACTTGTTTACTTTGTGCTACCTTCTACCCTTCTTAAAATCCACGGGGTCCTCGGAAGACCTGTGACATTCACAGAGAGCATTGCTCTTTCCACACTTTAGCATATTCTCTAATTTAGCATTACACTGTATGACACTGACTGTAAATGTGACATGGAAATAAAAATATATTATTATTATTATTATTAAAATTGCCAACGAACAAAGGAAAGTGAGGCACAGATTGAATCAATCAATCATTGAAATATGAAAATAAAATGACTTTAACTGTACTACATTGAATTCATAAGGAAATTAGTAAAATAAGCAATACACTTGTTTTCAGAATACAATATAAGATATATATTAATGTCTACAATTGAAAGGTACTGAATAGGGCGGAGGAGAGCGATCATCTTACCATAGTAACCAAAGTGTGATCAAAGTTTTCATATTCAATATCAGCTCGCAGGCCAAGTTGTAGCAACGTTGCGAACATCCTGGTAATGACGATGTTAGCGTCACCTAAAGCAGACCGCGCCCTGGAATAGATGTTGGGAACACATAAATAAGAGGGAGGGGGTTGTTCGAATAGTGACAGACTACACTACACAAAAATTACCATTTCTAAGTTCTTATTTCTATCATATTTAAATATGTTATGTCATGGAGACGCATCCACTAGTCCTTTTAGACATATTTAAATTAAAGTTGGGATTTTCTATATGAGTAATAATGAGCTCATCAACGAAGCGGACCCGACAGGTGACTAAAGTAGGATAAATGGACATTGTATTTGTATTGTATTTGATAAAATTTTACCCAGCAAGACATTATGTAAATATACATTATTCTCAGCCTATGTTGACGATTTAAATAGGAAAATAAAGCTACATTTGAGAAACTCATTATCTAGTCATTATTACATTACTAGATACACTGATAAGAGAAAACACTACAGTATGGGACATAATATGGTCGATGTACAATAAAGGACAGTATAATACGAACCAGAGTAAAAATTAAAACAATCAATTACACAACCTTGGCGTCGGTGCATTTCGTAAATCATGATAAACAAATCAGTAAAAATTAACGGCAGTAAATTGGTCGACAAACATATCAATAATCAGTGACAAGTCACAACCAGCTAGCCAGTAAATACCAAGAACAAATTACTGATTAAACACCAGTGGTTCAGGAAGATTCCATTCTTCCTCTGATTCCCTATTCCATATCATTATTATTATTATTCCGAAAAAGTTCAGACTTCCTCCTTTAAGGAAACTGCAAATGATGAAAAGTTTAAATTTGCCTAACCAATATATGATGGCTTTCTTACTTTTCAGTATAATCCAAGACGACAGCAGCTTTTGAAGTTCCAGTGACTGCATCATGGTGTTGAAGTAGGCCCAGTATATTGCGAGTATCCATGATATTTCTGTACAGAGGGGAGACATAGTCAGCCAATATACGCCTACTACGACGGGAAGCATAACCCTGGCCCAGGGTGAAGAGGATCTCGGCCATTCTGAAATAAAGTTTGAGATTCCATAAACAATAATAATTAATGTTGTAAATGTAGAAAATGTAAAAAAAAAACCTTGGACGTACTGAACCTATTATAACCTGATTAACATCACAATTATGCATCCACACGAATTATTTCAAATGGTGTTTTACTCATTGAAACACAAGAGGACAGTGTTATAATATTGTTGGCACAGTCTAGGCTCACAGCCTCTCAGATCAGATAAGAATGGTATGTCAGTGATTGGACGCCTGTTGCGTTAATGATTGTCCCACCCTGTAGTAGGCTGGGATTATAATGGCATTTTGCGGTTTGAAGCGAGAGGCTTTCCACAGATTGGAAGTGTGAGAACTGTAAGCCTAGACTGTGCATAAGAATTACAATTAGTGGAGTCAAATAGCTTAACTTGATTCTAAAATTGAATCCCTAGATGATATATTATCATTTTCAGGATTTTGTTTATTCTTGCTTCTAGTCATTCAAAGGTTGTACAGGTTTGGTGCTTTATGCCTTTATGTCTATTATCAATTAGATTAAGTAACAAATCATACCTAGACTTGTATTGCAGTTTGCGGATAAGTGACTTGAGGTATGGCCTGGAGGTGAAGTAGCCACTCCAGTACTGGTCATCTCTATCTGTGTATGTAAAGAAATCGCCGCTAAGGCTTGGGAATGGATGCCCAGCTTCTGAAGACTTGCTAACATCAGCATTTTGTACAGCAGAAAAGTAATCAGCAAGGGTACCAAATTCCAGCTGAAACGACAAAGAAAATTGAATGTGGTCGATTCTTTATACATAGTTTCTTGCTCGCACCGACGTTACCAAAAGAATCAGCAGTGTGTGTCGAAAATGAGCTGTTTTTTATTCAAGTAAATTCATCATACTTAAATACTTAAAATAAAATAGCGTAAGAGGCAGACAACTGACCTTAACTCGCATGTCGGGTCTGTTGTTCATGTAAGCAAACAATTTCTTCAAGTTTTCTGTATTAAGTCTCCATTCCTTGTCAGATGTGTATCTAAAGTCATCGCCATGAGGCACCAGTAGAATATTGTGCTTATAAAATTGAGCCTTTTTGCGTAACTGGTCCAACAATGCCTCCGACCTAAAAAAATAATATTATCATTTATTATTCACCGACTTATTTATTATTTGAATAGGCAGAGATAAAACTGATAAGAAATATCAAGATATCGCATTGGATTGAGAATATTTGAGATGGATAATGGAATTTTCCTTACTTTTGTTTTATATTTTTCTCATTGATTTCCTCAGCAAGCTGGTATTTCCCCCATGCCCAGCATTTATAGGCAGCAAAATCAAACTGACAACAAACTTGAATATCTGGACCACAACTGTACTGAATATTGTAGTATAGGAAAGGCATCGTGTGTGAAAATAGTCCAGTGTCTGATTCCCCATGGTCTGAAAAATAACCGCATCATTGTATGACATTATTTTTGTTTCACAATAGGCGTGGCGCCGCTTGCATGGTAGCTCTACAGCTGTTAGGAGAGTCTATCGCCGAGTTCGATGATATTATTAAATTAATATCAACTGGAAAACTATCAATGAAAAATGAAAATCGAGTTTATTTATTCCCAATTATGGCGGTGAGAAAATGGTAAAATCAAAGAAATACATATTTGCTTAGATTACAACATCACTGATAGAAAGCTCCAGTACTATAAAGTCAATCCGGGAATAATAAATATAATAAAAGAGTATCTTACTAACAGGAAACAACGCACTGTATTGAATGGTTACATAACAGATCAAGCGAACATAAATGTGGGAGTCCCGCAGGGAAGTTTATTAGGTATTGGATAACACATGGGGACAATCGTTTGCCATGCTGTATCAGGGATAACACTCCGCAGGCCCGAAGGGCCGAGGAAGTGATATCACCTGATACAGCTTGGCTAACGAGCCAGTCCCCATATGTTAACCAATTTATCACACGCCCCCATCCACTGACACGCCACCCTGATATAACTCCACTTCAGAGGGGGGCAAAGGAGGGAGCTTCAATAATCCACTCATTTAAGTCAGGGAAAGAGAGGCCAATAGTCCATTCATTTACTTCAGTTCCGCAGCGACCAACATCAATCATACCCCCACCATCCCTCAATCTACCCCAACCATTCCCCAATCTATCTATCTATCCATCTATCAATGGATCAAAGGAATTCCTATATCAAAGGAAGCCTCCTCGCCTCCTCCTTTATAAGGAAGCCTCCTCTCCTCCTCCTTTTATCTCTCCAGGTGTCACTTGTAGATGGCACTAATTAATGATGGGTCAGTTGTCTATTCTCTTCAGGAGAATAGTCTGTTCTCGAAGAGTTTTGAGTTATATTTGATCATGGGAACGAAAGAAAATAAACTGAAGTCTGAAGACCAATTTGTCATTTTATTTGTAATCACCTGTTACTATATTGTTGTCAAATAAAAGATCAATACATCTAGATTTGATTTTCATCTGGAAATATATTAGAGCGGCATTTAAAATCGCTTATATTTAGTGTAGAAAAAACTAAAGAAATGCTTTATCTTGCAACATATAAGCGTGTAGAATGTTACATGTTATCACAGCTGGCCTGGGGTGGCGGCCAGTAATAGAGGGTAATTAGAGGGCAATAAATGACACATGTTCAACCTTTAAAGTAAAACACAATATGATTAATACTAACTATTATTCATACACACTGTGCCCTTCCAAAATTATGTTTCCCATGTTGCAAGCATACTTTTGGTATATGAATCATCTCCCTACTACAATTAGAACTCAAGTTAGTCAAATTTGACAAAAACTTTTTGATTTTGATACAACAGATTATCTGTTTATTTATATATATTCATAATAAATACGGAAACTAATTGCATTCACGTCAATGTATTCTTATGATTATATAAATGATCCTCCTTGTATTATCATAGAACTGGTAGGGGCTTGAAGGCTGGACATAAATACCAATTTTTTAAGCATTTTTTTGTAATTATATGCGTTGTATGAAGTCGCATCATGTAGAAGTTTTAATAGTCCAGATCCAGGAAGATCTCGCAAGGATGTGTCATTTTTTTTAAACCTATATTTATCATTATCACATGTCTAATCGTGATCATTATTTATTTGTGATATATTTTATGAAATGCATAAGCAGATACATACAGAATACAGCATACAGAATGTCCAAAATCGCTCAGAATGAAAGTTCATTTTTATGGAGTGGAAACAATTTAAGAAATACAAGATTTCATGTTGTTACGTTCTCTAGGCAGTGTCAAGAAATGATAGCGTGGTAATTCGCCCGTCTAACAAGGGAGGAAACAGAGCCAATACTTTCCAACTGGTGTGAGGTTAACCATTGCAAATGACGAGTACTTAATCACATATGGGCGGGTGGCAAGAGGTATCAAAATAGAGCGTTCCCAGCTGTTTTTTCTATTCGAATAGGATAAGCTACTAGGCACCGCGTTGTTTGATTGCTAGAGTAATATTCAAGCTAGAAGAATGAAAAACGATGGAGATGCTTGTGATTTTGCTAGGAAACCATTGCCAAACAATATGATTAGTTATTTTAAGTAATTAACCAAGAATTAATCTTGAGTCAGGGAGACATATCACACCAGTGGCGTCATAAAAGGCCATAAACGGGTGGAGGCTTTGGAGAGAGTTTCTGATGCTAGTGGAATAGATTTATTTCAGACGAATCTGGGCTACTTTCCTCGTCGATTGGAATTGTTTAGAAAATAATAAATTGGTGGCTTGAAATCCTGATATTATCGCCCTAGGCAATTGACTCATGGTAAAGTCAATTTTCTCCTTAGGCAATTACTAGCTTCCTAGGCAATTGCCTGAAAAAGTAGAAATATCCAGCATTATGTTAGGTTTATCCTCTGTCTTTCCTCCTGTTCTACCCACTCTCTCTTGTTTTATCTGTCTGCCCCTCTCTCTCTCTCTCCTCCTCCTCCTCCTCCTCTCTGCCCTCCCTCTAATACAATAAAATAATGTCCCAAATCCCTCAGAAAGAGCGTTTATTTTCCTGAACTGAGGAAGAATAAAAAATTAAATATTTCAGGCTCTTTGGTTTATCAAAAAAGAGTTTACAATGACAAATAGGTTGGCGGACTTCTGGGAACCTATTTTGGAACTTCCCAGATCTTCCTCATATCTAAGGTTTGTTCTAACTTTGAATACAAATATCGCAGGAATATGGGGAAAAAATCTGTAATATCGTACAGATTGGCAGAGTATCATTCTTGTACTTTTAATAGTCTGTTAATATGAATTAGTTTTTTGTCACAAAAGAAATAAACCCTTATCTAATCCAATGTGACCCCCCCCACAGGGGTGAGATGACCGATGGGATATGTAACTCCAGAACCCTCCAAAGGGGAGAGTGAAAACATCTGGAGAAGAATTATGCTACTGCAAATCTATTTGTAAACTTTAATAATTTGATTGCTAGAGTAATATTCAAGCTAGAAGAATGAAAAAAAGATGAAGATGCTTGTGATTTTGCTAGGAAACCATTGCCAAACAATATGATTAGTTATTTTAAGTAATTAACCAAGAATTAATCTTGAGTCAGGGAGACATAAGACACCTGTTGCATCATAAAAGGCCATAAATGGGTGGAGGCTTTGGGGAGAGTTTCTGATGCTTCCTTTGATGAAAGTTTATCTGTGGAATAGATTTATTTCAGACGAATCTTAGCTACTTTCCTGATCGATTGAAATTGTGCCCAGCTGTGATATCAACTCACACTCTATTTCATAAAGCATCCGGGTAGCAGTGAGAGTTAATAATCAACTCATTCACTTCAGTTTCCTTTATATTGTGTTGTATAACATATTCATTTATAGCCGAAGGCCGTATAACGTGTTGTATAAGGTATCGTTTTCAAAGCTGTCCATACATACAGCCCTGCAGCAGTAGCAGCGTGCCCGTGATATCAACTCTAAAGAGTTCGTTATTATCCTACTAAAATCCAATAATGAACACTTTTGGCCCAGGGGTATATCAGAGCCTTTTTTCCTCTCACTTTATAGCAAATAATTAATGGCAATTTTGCATGATAAGGCCCTAAAAGTGTGATAAGGCCACTTATTTTTGTAATATATATCAACGATCTAAAAAACTGTCTGCCCAACGCAGTTAATAATGTGAAGGTATGTCTATCAATGTATGCAGACGATACGGCTGCTAGCGTAACGGCTGACTTGTTGGAAAATTGTGTAACATCGGCGCAAACGGTTGCAACCAATGTCAATGACTGGATGTTGTCTAACAAACTAAGAATAAACTCTAAGAAGTGTCAAGTACAAATTCTAGGGTCGATAAGGAAATTGAATAAAATTAGAAGGCACAATACGGGCTCTATCTATATCGATGGGACGGCCCTGTCATTGGTAAACTCTGTCAAATACCTGGGCTTTAATATTGATAGTAGCTTAAGCTTCAATGCTCATTTCCTAAAAATTAAGAATGTAGTACAAGCCAAAGTTAATCAGCTATGCAGAGTTAGATATTTCTTGGATCAGAAATCGACGGTGACCATATTAAAAGCACATGTACTGCATCTCACTGAATATGGGTCAATGTTCTACAAACTAACAAATGCTAATTTAATTAGAAAGATACAGAGTGCATTTAATAGAGGGCTCAGATTAATAGAGTATAATAACATCACACCTATTGCGGATATCATGTCTCGACATGGATTCCAATCTGTAGAGAGAAGAAGTCTCATATCGATATTTGGTCTCATGTACAACTTAAAAGACCTAGATATTTATAGACTTGAGATGCCCAAACCCACTAGGCAGGCGGAGGGTATAAATATGATAGTCGTGCATCCAAACACTGAAAAAATGCGTAAAAGTCCGAACTACATGGGGCCCCATATGTGGAATGGCCTGACTACGGAATGCAAGGGTATGTCCTGGGCAATGTTTAAAGAATGAGTTAAAGAACAGAGAAGCCCTATGATATGTATGTATAGACTGATAGCTATGTTCAGTATGGATACTGAGATACTTGTAAGTAACTAGAATATAGAGTGTGGATGAAGCACTCATGCTTGGTTCGAAATACATGTGCATTTTTAGTAAGTAAGATTGAGACACTTGTAAATTACATGTCTATAGAGTGTAGATGAAGCACTCATGCTAGGTTCGAAATATATGTACATCTAAAAAAGTACATCTACAATACTTGGGTTCGTTGACCACGATTGTTTTTATGCTCTGTGGACTGACCCAAAAGGGTATGTATTTAATTTTTGGCAAAAAAAAATGTAGAAAATGAGTGATGTAGGGTATCAAGTAAACATATTATAACATTGTACTTAAATACTTAACATCAAAATGCTTTTGTTGATTGTAGTAGAGGATTAATGAATGAAGTTAAAACTTAAAATTGTAAACAGTATAATAAGCGCATCTTTCGACGAATGAGAACTATCACTATGTGAAACTTTGTCAATAAAATTTATTTAAAAAAAATATATATATATCATATTCATGAATCTTACCCCAAGTTTGCTTCCAAATAAATTCAAGTTGTTTTCTGGGAGCCAGGTGCTGTTTCATTGCATAGTGAATTCTCTGAATTACAGTTGCCTCCAACCCTGATCGCTTCAAAAGATATGTCATAGTGGAAGAATGACCGAAGGGGTCGATGGCCCAGCCATGTTTTGGAAAGACATCTAGAAATAACGAAAGATATAATGACAAAACATCACGTTGCTCGTCCAGCTACTCATATCGAAAGGTAGGTAATCTGGAGGGAAACATCGGGCTACTACAAACAACATTGGTAGGATTCTCATGAAAGGTTGTAATAAAGTTGATGGCCAAGGAACAATCTTGATTTAAACAAATATATACATCTAATATGCACTGCAATATAGATCATGTCCAGCATTTATATAATCATCATTGTATTAACCACCCCTGAAAGAAGAAGGCAAAACGGTTGCCGAAACGTTGGGAGAATAATAAAGATACATCCAATTAATCTACAGTCTCTGATAAAAACTACCATCAACCACATTTGGTTTTCAACAGCCCAGTTAGTAGTTTGACTCCCCCTCCATTTATATAATCTGTTCTGTTCCTTTATTGCTCACCATATATAAATTTTGACACATGATATCACGTCTGCACATATATTGATATACATGATTCAAGCAGAATCAGGGATGAAAGTCGGATGTTATGCCAAAAATACTGAAAACTTTTGAGAAAAAAAAGTTGTTATTCAGGGCCTCTACCACCTGTACAGAATATGATTAACCAAAGTAAAGACAAACATTTTGACGACCAAATAATTCAGATTTTGACCAAAAAATAAACAAAACGAAATTTAGTATAAATGGTGGAATTTGGGGAGAGATTTGAGGTTTTTTATGTTTGTGGTGAAAGACGATGTGTGACATCACGAGGCGATGCGTGTGACACCAACCCTTGTAAGATCGCAACATTTTGGATGTTTTCAAAAATACTGATTTCAGTACAAATAATAAACAGAACAGCTCTACGAGAACATACTGAATGTTTTGGCGAGCCATTGGTGACCTTCTATAAGCTGGTCAAGCATGGCATGATAATGAGCAGCAGCTTCATCGCTCATCACAAGTCCCCCGGTCACTACCTCCAGCTGTCCATTTAGTATCAAACTGCAAAACATATACAGATATTATTACATATACGGTACATCTAAATTTACAAAATAAGACTTTTCTCAATTTTATTTGTGTGGGTTACCGGTACTTCTTTTCAACTCCCAAGTATTGAGCACATGGGCAAATGCCATAATATTTTTTAAGATGTGTTGCGTCATCATTTAGGGTTAAATGCAAATAGAACTTTAGAACCGCCTTTAGACCGATACAAATTATGAGTCCATTTAATTTCATGAACATAGTGAATTTTCTAGTATTAAATATTCCTAGATAAAAATATTCAATATCTGTTCTAAAATAAATATAAGAGTGGTATGTGTTACCGATGGAGACTCCTTTTCTTTGCGGCGCTCGCTTCTTCGTACCACCGCCTTAAGTAGATCACTTCAGCCCATACAAACTTCAGCTCACTATCTTTTTCTAACCATTCCACCGCTTTATTGAGAATGATGCTGGTCATTGAGGAGTAATACCCAGAGTAAGTGTTTTTCCAGCCTAGGAAGAGACAATTTGTACGATTCATCAAGGCAATATGCTGTCTAAACAATTTAGGGATGATAAACCCCTTCCACAAAAATGAAGAGCAGACATACAAATGTGAGGCCATCACTGTCTGTTAGCTTGTCTGTCTAACTATCTCTCTAACTTATTTACCTATGTATCTATCTGTCTATATTGTCATTTATTATATGCGCATTCGATTTGAGAGGTGCGATAAATATTTTTATCGTACGTGCTTAACACAAATTCGAATTGGGTTTTCTTTTAGCTTTTAGATACTTTATGACGATTCCAAACCAAATTGAAAAGTTTATATATATATATCAATATTTGTCTATGCTAGGGGCATATATAGCCAATATTTAGCACCCTGATTTTAATCCATACATCTAAAATTGTTTTGAATTTTTATTATTTATTCTTTTACTTCCATGGTATTATTCAAGGCTTACCTGGATCATTGTGTGAGTGAAGAACATAGAAAACCCTGAGTGGTTCTTTATCCCACTGGCTGGCAGAGTACGTAACATCCATTTGCTGGATCCATCCCGTATGGTGGTACACATATTGTGGGTAGCTGAGCCTCATCTCCCGTAGTAAGGTACTGACCTGTGAATCATAAAATAAAACAGGATTAGGCCCTGGGCAGCTAATGACAATTCATAAACAAGATGTACTTGCTCTATAACCTGAATAAAATTTGAAGTAAAAAAAATAATACATATTATTTTATTTACTAATTCAAAACAAAAAAAAACAGTTCACAACCGCGTGTCATCATTCAGAATTCAACCGAACCTCTAACAGTGATCCAACTAGTTTGTAACCCACCGACCAGACCATATTTTTTTTTGGTTTCCATAAATTGACAAAAAGGAGATGTCCTTCCGGAATTTAGTCCAGGTCTTCTATTGCTAGGTGGTGATGCCTATGTCGCTAAAAGTGTTGATTCAAGTGTCATAAACCACTATTTGGTGCGGTAACGCTTAAATGTTCGTATTAATGAGAACCTAAGTTAGAACATCAGTCGAAATGAATTTATGGAAATTTTGGTTACTATTTACCATTTTCGGTTAATTTTGTCGGTGTGTTATCCCGTAATCATTATTACTGAGCTTCTAAAATATGAAGCAATAATAGTTGCGTAAACGCGAACATACCTGTATATCGACATTTTGCTTCTTAGTACCAGCTTCTGATATGTGGCATGTATCTTTATCCAGGGTTGCATGAATGGCCAGAGCATGGGCGCTTGCCTGTCCTCGCACGATAGAATGCTGTCCTCTTGTTGCTGGACAGCGGCACCTCGGATTGAAGAAATCTTCGAGCCATGATACCTAGGTTATAATTAAATATGTGAATATGGTAGGACAAGTATAATTCAGGAACATGTTAGGGACTGATTTAATTAACAATGAGATCAAATATTATCTATTTTGATCAGTTCTACCTGGGGTAAGTAAACAAACATTACACCAGTGACCACCGACATTCAACCTAATTTAAGAATAAAATGTTCACCAATTTATAAATACCGTAGGTCTATATAGAGGAATAGTCACTATGTTTTGTGTCAGGCGGCTATTTGGGATTTTTAGCCGGCTAGAGTATTTTGTCAACAGTCTATATGGTCAGGGAGGGGGCGACTCCATAATCTTTAAAAGGGAGGGACCCAGAAGTTGCTTTTATCACCATCCATAAAGGCTGCTTTGGCCGGAGGTTCCTGCCTTTGGGGGTCCTAAAATGCCCATCTCTGGCCTCCGGATATGAACCCTTTAAAAACTGCTTTTCTCCGGCTTTTTGGAGGGTTTGGAAATCGAACCCTAAAACATTAATAATTTCGGAATTTATGTTTTATTCCGGCCATACCGATCGCTTTGTAATTAAAGACCTTAAAATTTTGTCTTATTTGTCAAACAACTAAACTTCAAACAAACCTATATTTCGGTAGCCGAATGTTTTTTTAATATTTCAAAAAATATATAATAAAATCGGGGCATTAGGCTAAGGAAAATAGTTGAATGCTCTTAAAATTAGTCCCAATGTTTAAAATATGATTTCTGGCAAACTATTCCGCACAGAAGGATATCAATTTTGGATGATTTTAACATTATTTAGTACTTCCATCAAGCCTTGAATCAAGGTCGATTTTAGATTTGAAATGATATCATTTCCCTGCAGCTACAAACAATTTTCTTTATGCAGGCTTAGCCCAAATTTGACGAGATCCTTATAGTAGACAGTCACAGGTCACAACAGAATGCATTTATTTCACCACACACTGAAATAATAATAAATAACGGCCATGTTGAGGAATAAATACTTATCATAAGTGCATTACCGGTACCTCCATATTTATTAGCTAGATTTTCTTGGTGTTCGTATTTCCAAAACATAGTTAGAACTTATAGAATACACAAATACTGAAAACATTCAAAAACAAGAGTGAACACTTTTATTTAAGTGCCTCTACTGCCAGTACAGAATGATTTTAACTGATTAAAATACTCAGATTAAAGGAGATTTAAAGGCATTTTCATGACCTAAAAAAATCAGATTTTGATAATGTTAATTCTTGAAAATGTGAAAGACGAAATGTGGCCAATAATAACATTTTGATTTTTTTGTGTGGAAAATTTTTGAAGCGATTTGGTTATTATAAATGGGAAAATTTGGGGAGATTTGAAAATTTTGGGATGTTTTCAAAAAATAATAATTCCAGTACAAGTACTGAAGACTATTTTATCCCTGAAGATAAAGCATTTGTTGGTTATAATTTGGCCCTGCCTCTCCTCAAAATCTCCAGAATGCCTTGAAATAGCTGTCATTTTTTCTCAATTTTTCGGCAGCCACCGTACTTAGACAGAAAAAAACTCAGGCTTTTGAGTTTTGGGTCTTCCCCAGGTTGGCAGCCCTGTGACAGAAATGACACTTACAAAGTTGTGACCATGGCATGAGCTTTGAGGACAACTTTGTTTTATATTGTATCTCAATCCATCAGGTCTTGGGTTTGGGGCCCGCCTATAGGGCCCCAGAAGCTAAGAGTTTTTGCTTGCTCTCTGGTGCTTTGTAAGTACCGTATTTGGGGGGTTAAATATTATCTGGACAGCAAAAGAATCTTGCAAGTTTGATTCCCATAATACAGCTTTATTATTCGCGGAAATTAAAATTAAATTGTGAAATTAAACTTTTTTTCTTCACCCAAGTTGGAGGGTGAATGCAGAGATTTACCCGCCTACACAGAAATGTATCCGCGTGCAAATTAACCATCAATAATTATGCAATAATCTCCGATGTTTGGGGCATGAGGGTGTATTATTGCAACAGAAACAAATCAAGGCGGTACGGCGAGATTCGTTTCTGTTGCAATAATAATACACCCACAGGCCACAAACGGAGGGGATCATTGTACGGTGTTTAGTTACGGTATGTGCTGACACTCTAGGCCTACCGGTGCCGGTACACGTTTTACGGACATATACTTCATGATTGACATTGTAAATAACAAGTTATTATTTTTAATGACCCGACATAGGCCTAGGCTACAGTAGCCTATTTTGAAAACCAGAATGTAAAAACCATTTTGACATAACTTCATAAGACATAACATCGCTCCCTGTTTATAAATAAACAGTATCTCAGACCCCGAAGAGAATGTTTACATACAACTTACAAGACATTAAACTGTCAATTGCATGTGAAAGTGTAATGCACAGTGGCGAGCAGGGAGTTACCATTGATACTGATAGCTATTGATCTTTCGCCATGCAGTCACGCCAATCTATTTATTATTACCTTGGGGTTGGCTTCCAGGGCTTTCCGAGCTCGCCGAAGCCTCAGTTGTTCCCTAGTGCCTATTTGGTCGATTTCAAACACAAGAGAGAAACTAAGAATAAAATATAAACAAGCTAAGGCTCCGATAAGGAGGAAGACGTCCCTCTTCTTCATCACGGGGTACCGTCATCTTTCTCAACCTAGACTCACTGGAGATTCCCACACACTACCGCAAGGTTCAACCACATTCTTGGAGCATAAACTAAGGCCAAGGCCGATGGTAGTTGACCTCGATGACCTACATCATATATATATATAGGTCAATGCCGCGCGCTGAGGTATGGTGGCCCCCGCGCGTTAGACGCGCCTGATTTAAATGAGGGTGCGTTCCGCAACGGTACGGTACCAAACTAAAATGATGATCGTACTGAACAGCAGTGAACCCATACCTCGAGCGCTTCTTCCACAGAAGGTGAAGCTATGTATTTGTCTCGGGGATTTAATATTATCTAAAACTTCAATCCCAACATTCATACATAGTACAAATTATCAAAAGATATTTAATATCAAGTGATGTATAAATTGTGTGGCCCATTTTTTGTTACACGTTCATATATCTAAATGGTGTTAAAAAAACAAAATCTAATACTATGGAATAATCTACCAAATACGATAAAATCATGTGTGGACAACGCCAATTTTAAAGGAGTGAGTAGAAAGATTTAAAATTTAATAATGATGATTATAATGGACTCAGATAATTCAATTCAATCAAAAAATTCTTTATTGTGGATCTTAATTACAATAGGTCGGACACTTCTGTCATTTATATTATTATATAATGGGACATGTCTTCCATTGACTGCCAACTTTTTTATCTTTGAAATGATTGTTACAGAAATTAATATTACACACATAGAACTAACAATGCAGCGAAGTTGGATTAGATGAATAAATACAATTAATGAATGCAGTGATGAGGGTAGGGCCTACTAGCTAAACGACCATTGTAATTGACAATGTTCACCTTATTGCAGGTAACCAACAACTATAACCTATAGATAAGGGAAATTATGTGTTCCTTTAACCTCCTCACTGTTTTTAACCAAGCGCGCATGATCAATATCACAGAACTAAATAGTTCTGTGATCAATATATATAATATGTATTCAATTTAATTTTATGTTTTACAAACGGTTACATGAAAAAGGCATAGGCTACAATTCTACTATATAGTTCTTCCATTTTGTCCTAAATGAAATTAAGTTATTGAAAACAAGTAATGGTAATGATTATGTCCTAACAATCACCTAATTATTCAATCAATTATCACATTATCGTATGTAGTCCTCCATATAAAATTCGAGGAAAAGGTAATGTTATCCACTTAGTGACCCATTAGACAGTTTAACAGCATTGTTATATATACCTTATGGTTACATAAGAGGTCATATCTAAAATTTTAATTTCATTCTCATGTTACCTGCATGCTGGCGCAAGCCCAACTGATTTAATCTACACGGTATATTACGCCTATTGCTACGTTATTCCGTTTATGTTAAGACTGGTGAATATTATTTTAATCTGTGTGTACTCCAAGTTATTTTCAAGTTTCAGTAACAGTCCTCCATCTATATCCAGTAGGTGTTTATGCCAAACAATGTACTTTGTTTAAATCTTAAAAAAAAAATTATTGTAGTATTCGTATTGTCTACACCAAAGTAGCCTATACTCCTGGGTTTGTTCAGAGTGTACTAATCGTATACAGCCTCCTAGACACTGCTCGAGTTACATTCTACGGTATTTTTTAAAAAAAAAATTCGTGAATGTAAGTGAATTGGGTACCATTCTGTCAATCATCCTCAGTAGCATATCTTTCCTCTCTTGTATTGTTTTGGGGGTATCAGCGTTCATGTATACTCTGAAGTAATCATTGGAATTCTTAAGGGATGATCTTCTGCTATAGGCGTAATTTCTTCTATCATCAGCCTTGAAAACTACCCTAATTTTACGGCAACCAAATTGGTAAGAATCAAACCTTTTGGCGCAGACGATGTCGTCAATGGTGAACCATTGGTCCATCTCCTTCAGAATTTCTAGGACTAGGCCTGGCGTGTTCTCTTTGTGAACGTGCTGTACTCCAGTGAATATTAGGTTGCAGCATCTCCGGTCTATTTCTGATTCAAGAACAGTATTTTCAACACAATGAATATGGGATTCCAGTTCATTGTTCTTTCGATTCAGTCTAACCCTTTCCTCCACATGCTCCCTGTCCCGTAGGACTAGTTCCTCCACTTTTCCAATGACACATCGTAGGTTAGCCTGGCTAAACTCCGGTGATCTTCGAAGTGCACTCATCATTCGCTATCTTATACTCTGCTTCTGCTCAAAATTCATTGAAAGCAAAAGGTCTGATGGGATCGATATGCCTAGGAATCTTATCCCTTGCAATCTCCGGGCAGGGGTGTTTGAATAACTCCACAGCCCGATTGGCCGTAACTGTCTTCTCATGTCCGAAGTACATGATTTTTTCACACAGAATTCACAGTACTGAATGAAATAAACCAAGTGTAATAGTCCAGATGTTAGTTGAGTTCTCACAATATCACAAACCAGATCGTACTCACATGTTTAGCACATTAGATATGGTACAAGTTCAAGTAATGAATGAAATTCGATGCAAATGGGTGAGCGTTAATCCTTTGTTTGCCTATGCGAGCGGGGAGAGCTTTCCCACACGTCTTACCCCTACGGCGTCTGGACTACTACTACTGCTGAGGTTGTGCTTGCCGCGATAGCTCAGTTGGTAGAGCATTGGAGCGTCAATCCAAAGGTCCAGGGTTCCGTTCCCCGTCAAGGCAATGGCATTTTTCATCAGGTTCACTACAATTGGTGCCGTGACCAGCCACCTGAGGGCAGCACTGTATACCCCAAGTTGGACGAAACCATATGAGATGAGTTTCGTCCATTGTTGGAGGGGGGCAGTGTAGTGGTCCTGGTGGTTGAACTTGGGATTGTGACCTGCTGAGGTTGTGCTTGCCGCGATAGCTCAGTGGTAGAGCATTGGAGCGTCAATCCAAAGGACCGGGGATCGGTTCCCCGTCAAGGCAATGGCATTTTTTAGCAGGTTCACTACACTATTATATTTTCTGAAGTTTTGAGACATTATTCTTGGGTCAAAATTGTGTCTCTACACCTTCACAAGTCTACAAAGGTTACTCCTTCATTATACACAAGATGTACTTCTTGACGAACGGCAACCTTTCCGCTTTTTCCCAGGGAAAAAGTCGAAGACTTCTTATCGATCTCAATACCCGTTGCAACCCCCCTAATAATTGTACGCTTAGCGTCTACTGACTCCTATACTTATTGGCTCGTTCTCCTTATTTTTCCCGGTGACAAACATTTTCACTTATTCAAATCGTCCTAGATACCAGTTCTGTACACTTCAGTTTACTCCAATTTTGTAATCTGTTCTCAACACTTACACAGTCTGTAATAATCCATTGGGTGTTTTACGGTAGGCATACAATCGGCGCCATCGTTCACGGCATGTTCGACGCATTTTAGTTCCGAGACAAGCCGCTCTGGCGCTACCGTACGTCTGTGTTTACTCATGAACCTGCACTCAGGCATGAATGTCCCATACACACGACGCCAGTGGCGGTGTGTGTATGGGATACGTGGGGCAGCCGGGGGGTGGGGTGGTGGGAAGCATTGAAAATGAGAAAAAGATTCCATACTTATATAATACAAGTACATAGCCTAAGACACCACAACCAAATTAATCTCGCGGTAATACTCTGGATTAATATAACAATCAACAATAACAATAAGACCTTTAATTAAAGAAAAGTCACCCCACCATCCAACCCTAATATGGAGACCCATCAATATCTCGATTCTGTTACTGTAAGGTATTACACACCTGTAGTTGGTAGAAGGTCAGTAGGCCTACAGTCTGACCCAGGGCTCAGTAAAATGCCTGTAGATCGAAAATATCAATGGATTTTGGATCCCAATATTATTATTTCAACAACCTATATTAATTGACCTGTGTGAGGTGCCCCATGCTCGCTAAGATATTGACCAAATTCAGTTGGGTATTCTTGTTTTAGATATCTATAAAATTCTTTGTGAGTTTTTACAAAGTTCTGTGTTTTTTCTAGTATAGTCTGTTCCATATCAGTGTCATTTAATATGTATATGTTATATAGGCATATAAGCCTCCCCACACCTCCCATTGAGGTGTAGGGTTACCAACGTTCATTGATATGTATAGCATCCTACCAGGAGCGCCCAAGCTTCGATACCATTAAACACTCATACAAACACTACCATCGTGTGAGGGTCATTCTTACCTTTTCTCTATATTATCATTACAATAGCTCTTTAGGACTATATAACATATTGGTGGAGAAACCCTTTAAGATCCTTGTATGGAACATAGATCTAACTTAAATAGACTTTCTAAATCTGCAAAAGGATTTTCGAAATATTCTGATTTATTTTCGAAAAATCCTCCAAACCTACATCACCTGCATTCCTATTCCCCACGACCGGGGTTATACAAACCTGAGCCTCTAAATCCAGTGAGAGAGCCTGCTGGCCCAACGAAAATGGTTTTAAGAGCTAAAGAGGAAGAGAAGGACAAGAGTGCAACGAAGAAAAGGGGACATATACCTTGGCTGAGGTAGATGGGGCCTATTACAAGGGTCTAGTGGATACTATAGACGACCTTGCCTTGGATCAAAACACAGCTATGTTGGACATACAAAGGGTGTTTAAAGAATCCATGACGGAGATGGTTTGTGAACTATCCATAGGATCAATTGGAATAGAAAAGAGAATAGGAACTCATGATGGGCTGGAGAGAAGACCCATATATCTACTCTAAATCTGTATCTATCCCGGCCTATCTTCCCGCCTACCTTACATCATTTACACATTTCTGGACAGTTAAACAATAGCCGATTCCATGGACAATATATCATAATGATTGACCTGTAAATCAATGTCGGATTTTGAAGTCTTTTGCTCGCATATTAATCATATCGAATCCCATTTGAAATATGCTACATGCTCAGTGACAGTGGACAATTTCTTATTTAATTGCATATCCATATTTTGGTTGTATTTTAACCATATCACCAGGAGGATTGTGAAAAAGACCCTAAATTATGTATAAATGAACTTTTTGGACAGACCCAGGAAGAGGATGCTGTGCTGACATTGACGCCGGGTAAGGGAGATCCCGTTTCTATTGGTTTAAATGGGGGTTGTATTGTGTTGGAACTGAGTCCTTACAATTACCAGAGATTTCTGGGGAAGGATGTGACAAGAATTTTAATCAGTAAATTTAAATCTAATCGCTTTGACCCGTTCCAATGGGGGAGAGGAATATATAAGCTATTATTCCAATTTCACTAAATATTCATTGCCTTTGGTAGGGGAAAAGTTTGGTCATCGAGGGCTGTATCACATGCAATGTCATGATCTGTTCTCAGTAGGGAAAAGGGGTGGTCCATGCACTCAGAATTTAAATCAGGCAACAGGTGGGTACAGGAAGAGTTTGTGAAATCCACACACATGGGGGTGACATCTGACTTTAGATTAATATTAATGAGACCTGGAGAGGACATCATCAGCTATGGAATCTCCTGGGAAAAGTCAAAATGTTGTCACTGTATAAGAGCCCTATCCCTCAACTCAGTTACAAAGCTTTTAGGCTTCAGAGGGATAGGACCTACCCGTGGAAACTAGCAAACATCTTCTCTGTAAGGCGCCAACCCTCCTGCATCTAGCCTAGGATTAAGCTGGACCAGCCACAATGCCTGGCACCATTTTAATATGGTAGGTTATTTTCCCTGATATCTGCTCGCCTGAATTGGTATTTATTGCCATTTTTGTTCAGGTTACCAAGCTTTCCCTACTTGTTATATTATATTTGAGGCTTGATGTTGTGTGAATTGGATAGCAATTGTTTATTTTTATATTTTTTCTCTTTTACCCAATAGGGCGGCGATTGTTTTCATATGTACACCTTTAGACAGAATTATGGGATCGTTTTCAAAACAATTGCCAGGAAAGCTTAATACTAGAGTGAGCACACATGCCCTGAAGCAATGAAACTTGATATGCTCAGACCAGGCAGCCATAATTTGAAATGTGAGGACCCATACAATTCACTGAACTCAACTAATAGAAACTTTAGTAGACACAGGAGCAACTCTAAGTTGTATTTCTGGAAAGTTTTACAAATCTTTATCGAAGAAAGAAGTGATTTTGTTTTCTAGGAATTGTCATATAAAGGTTTATATAGCAGACGGTGGAGCACAAAGTGCCAGAAAACAGATCAAAATAAAATTCAAAATCAGAGATCGTTGGTCTCCTCGGAGGCAAACAATCTAAACTTACCAGTAGAATTGATGTGTGAATATAAATCTGGCGGAAGGTGTCGAATTTCACCACCTGTCGCCACCCCTCCATAGAGAATACATTGCACGAGTTGTACAGTGCTCCCCTCCCACGTCCGCGCTCTGCGCTTAATTATGGCTTGGTTTGGTTGACTTAGTATCGCCCCAGCAGGAGAAATGGGGCTACTGCTCCCATGCTAGACGAGGCATATCGCCGACTCTAGCATTTGCCATCTGCCTGAACTTGGCTGCTCATATTTGATGATATTTTATTTATTCTTGGTCTGTGAGGAAAACAGGCCTATTCTGAAGCGTTTTTCACCATTTATTTATTTATTTCATTTGTTTTCTGAAACTTGTTCGCCTGCAAAGACATGCAAAGCTTTTGCAGTTTAGCCTTGCCAGCTGCAAAGCGGCTGAAAGGTTGGCAGCTAGTTGGCATCTTTGCAGCCAGCAATTTAGAATTTAATATAGAAATGAGAGTCGTCAGCCATAATATTATAGTCGGGCAGGGGGTGAATGGGAGATTTTTGAGATTTTGAAATATTTTTATTAAGGTATTTGACTCAGTTCTGCTTCACAATTCTGGCCCGGAGACCAATGGGATCTTCCTGCTGTTGTTAATATGTGTGTCCCGTGTATTTTTATTAATCCCACAACTTGCTTTTGGGATCAAATTTTGACACATACCTAGAAGATGTTCTACTTCCAATACATATGTTGGTCATTATACTCCGCTTAGTTTGTATTTAAGCTGATGAGACATGTACCACATTACATTTCAGAAGAAGGTTACATCTAGAAAACTTGTATCAATCATTTTAAACGATATATTTTAATCAATGACTTGATCAGCATACCTGATGTTCCTTTATGGATAGATTTAAGACTATATTAAGGTAGTATTTAGGATAAGAAAACGAGTGGTTTCAATAATTCATGTCGCCGACGATATGCATTTCTGATGATTGTTGTATGTATTAGTACAAGCGTTGGGTATTACCAAGAAACGATTTGAATTTTCTTAATGTTAATTCTGTGATGGTTCACAGCAGCTGTTTAAAATTCATCCTTGCTTGATGTGAGATGTGTGTATTACGATATCCTGTCTATTTAAATGATAGCTAAAGTGTTCCATTTGCTACTTGAAAATCGAAAAATACTTCATGATGTATTGTATTGACATTGATATTCATTTTTTTAAATTCACCTTTATTCGTATTTTGCGATTATTTCAGGGGGGAGGAGATTATGTTATATAGGCATATAAGCCTCCCCACACCTCCCATTGAGGTGTAGGGTTACCAACGTTCATTGATATGTATAGCATCCTACCAGGAGCGCCCAAGCTTCGATACCATTAAACACTCATACAAACACTACCATCGTGTGAGGGTCATTCTTACCTTTTCTCTATATTATCATTACAATAGCTCTTTAGGACTATATAACATATACAGGTATGATTCTCTATACATTTCATTTCTTGGTGAGGTAGGCCTATTAATTTTCCTATATTTTAGTTAAATCTTATTCAATAAACACCACTTTACAGTGGGCCTACAAGGCCGAACACTATTAGCTCCTATTTGGAAAAAACAAACTTTATCGTCATCACTACCATTCGCTGCTATAGTTAAATTATTAAATGGCCCCATAGTTATCCGTTACTACGTACTACGATTTGCATTTTACATGTAATCCGTTGTGTTTATACTGCAATCGGAACGAACTACTGCGTCGGCTAGTTGTAACGCGCATGCGCGAATAAACAAGCTTGCCCTTGTTGACGAAAACGGAGACAGAAGCAGACGAGTCGAAGTTACATTTCCATTTCTTCAACAGGATTGCAGTTGTTCACAAAGTCTAATGAATGTTAAATTCGCACTGTAGAAAGAACTTATCTTCTACTTACACCCATCATTGATTTCGATCCGTTCCACTATCACATAGAGAAAAAAATACATGATTTTATCATATTTGGCTGACACACCTTCTTTTTCGGTTTCGCCAGTGAGCCAGTCTTTCAGTAGAGCTCTATGATATCTGAGATTGAAAAGAACCTTCCAACAGGCCTACGCAATTCGTCTCTACCTCCGATCACAGACAAATGCAAAAGGGTAACTTCAATCAAAACTAACCTGCAGTCAAGAGAGATAAAATAGAAAATGGGTTCAACACGGGCCATCGACCAGGTACGTAGGTTAAGTTTAGCATCTGCTTGCGGCTTATTCCAATCTATAGTCTGTTTCATAACATTTAAATATGTAGCTTCATTTGCCAAAGCGACCATAGCTATACTCTGTCCAATAAGTAGTTGACGCGGCCTAAACGGGGGGAGGGAAAAGTAGGTTGTTTTTTTTACTTTTATTTATGACATTGACAAGTTCCTGTGGGATGCAGACGATTTACGACAGGCCATGCCAGGGTTGGGAAACGAAACTACATTACTTGTAGCCTACGCTACGGTAATATATGCCATAATTAATATGGTAGAGGGGAAGCTCATAGATCTGAATCTCTGCCATTAATATGATAAGGGCTCATGTACATATAACATTTATTGATATCACTAAAATATTTATTAGTATCAATAAATAATTTAGAGATATCTATAAATATTTAGTGATATCAATAATTATTTAGAGATATCAATAAATATTTACAGATATCTCTAAATGTTGTATTGATCTCTAAATGATTTATTGATATAAATAAATTATTTGGTGATATCAACAAATGTTATCAATGAATCATTTAGAGATATCATTCATAGAATTAAGTATATTAGGCTAAACTTAAAACTCTGGTGGCAACATATCTCTAATTCCTTTTTTGATATCAATAAAGCATTTATTGATATCAATAAATTGAATTATTGATATTGATAAATCACATTTTTGGTATCCAAAAATTGATTTGTCGATATCACTAAATCACAAATTTGATATCGGTAATGTGATTTGCTGATATCACTAAATCATTTACAGATATCTGTAAATGAATTAATTGATATAAAAAATTGTATTTATGGATATTCGTAAAACATTAAGAGGTATCCATAAATCATTTAGAGATATCCACAAATTGATTTATGGATATCAAAAAAACCAATGTATCTTCAATATTGGCAAATAGATTTATGGATATCCGGGTAAATCTTTCATTTATATCAATAATTTGATTCATTGATATCAATATTTTGATTCATTTATAGCCTATCAATAATTTGATTCATTGATATCAATAATATAATTCGTTGATATCAATAAGATTCATTGATATCAATAACAAGATTCATTGATATCAACAATAAGATTCTTTGATATAAATAATTCGATTTTTTTATACAAAAAAATCGATTTATTGATATCAATAAGTCTTTTATATGTATAAATCATTTAGTGGTATCAACAAATCAATTATGGATATTAAACATTTGAATTATTGATATCAATAAATCATTTTTTGATATCCTTAATTAATTTGTGGATATCAACAAAAGTTTGAATTATAAATATCTAAATTTCTATTTACGGATATCAAATATGTGATTTATTGATATCAATCAATTGATTCATGGATATCAATAAATGATTCAATGGTATCCATAAATGATTTGTAGATATCAAAAAGTTTGTTTACAGGTATCAAAATATTGATTTACGAATATCCATAAATGTTTTAGAGATATCCATAAATCACATTATTGATATCGATAAATACATTTTTTGATATCACTAAATTGTTTAAGGATAACCATAAATCACATTTTTGATATCAATAATTACATTTGAAGATATCAATAAATCAAATTAGTGATTTATTGATATCTCAAAATCAATTTACTGATATCTCTAAATGATTTAGAGCTACCCATAAATGATTTAGAGCTATCACTAAAAACATGATTTATCGATGATTTATCGATATCAAAAAAGGATTTACAGATATCAAAAAAGGATTTACGGATATCAAAAAAGAATTTATGGATATCAATAAATGTTTTAGTGATATCAATAAATAATGAATAAATGTCCCAATGGCTTTCCATACATGAGGGGGGTGTCTAATTTCTCTAGTTGCTAACAAGAAACAACAATTGTCACTAAGAAAAGTCTGTCGTTTGTTGCTTACCACTCAGCTAAGAATTTTCATGGGCTAAATTACCATGAAATCTCTACTGTAGTCTGATAATTTTGAGCTACACAGCTTTTTAGCTGAACATTTTTAGCTGCATGGTAATTTCCGTAAAATGGCCCATTTTTTGTCAGTAAGGACTAGGCCTATTAAGGTCTTTGTTGATTTGTCAGGCTAAGAAAGTGTTTTTGTCGTTTGTCACTGTATGCCAATGTCAATTATAAGAATAGGTCATGTTGATTTGTTAATTTAAGGCCAGAAGAGCCTTATAATATAGAGGTAACTATTGGAGAAATGTATGTGTGAGGCCAGCTAGGTACCCAAGGCAAAATAACAGGGGAGCTGTTAGGCCTAACGGTTAGCTCATATTTTCGTATAAATGAGGTGAGCTTTTAGCATTAGGGCATGGCTTAGGACTGGCAGAGAAGGCATGGGGACCCTGCAAGATATGTAGTCTCAGTGGAGCTGTGAGCTCATGGTTAGCTCACAACTTGAGCTGTAGAGCTAACAGTTAGCTCACCACTTGAGCGGTTAAGGAGCTGTTAGGCCAAGCGATTGGCAAATGGTTAGCTCACCCCTTGAGCTGTGAACTAATGGTTAGCTCACCACTTGAGCGGTTAGGGAGCTGTTAGGCCAAGCGGTGAGCTAACAGTTAGCTCACAACTCCGCCTGCCTGCTGCTGCCTTCTTAGTAGAGTGGTTAGCAAACAGCTCACATGTCCTCCTGCCTGCTGCTGCCTTCTTAATAGAGCGGTTAGCGAACGGTCAGCTCCTTCTCTCCAGAACCTTACCAGAAGAGCTGTTAGGTAGTAGTTACTTCACATTTCCTGACTGCTACCATAATGTTTGAGCATTGGTGTAGCAGTTATTATATAGGTCATTGCTCTTTCTAATATCCCAAACAACTGCTATCAATTCATATGTCAGATATAATGGAATCTATCGATGCTTGAATGCTACTCACTTTGTTCATTCTTAACACCAGGGTAAACAGAGATCAAAATTGAAAAAATCACAAGTTTAAAGACAGCATACCTTACTATATCTCCTATGGCCAGGTCAGCGGTATCCTTTGATGTTCCTGTACTAAACCATACACTTTTCCTGACTTGCTATGGTGAGAGAGAGTATACTATTCTATTTCTATTTAGCCTGTTTAATGAGTTTCCTCTTACCTTCTGTCATAAACACAGACACTCATGGATAATCCTTGCTGGTGATATGTTAGGCACAAACCTACTTCAAGTCTTAATGAAATAAGCAGTATACTGTAGAGAGATATGTCAAGCCCATCTAGTAGCTATATACCTACAGCTGTAGCTAGTTCCATGTTATACTGAATTCAAATCAGCTTCAATTTGATATCCAAAGGACCGGTCAGCCTGGATGTAACTTTACATGTTTCACTGTACATATGTAAACCAGTCCTGACTTGAGCAGTCACAGATCTTCAGCACAATACAATGTAATCCAAGTTTATCAAGTTGCTTACTGAATTACAGTTGAACTTGGCTCCAATGATATGTATGCACACATTTCTGTGATGTCATCAGTTTCTGTGTAATTCCCAACAACTCCAAGTGGTTAGCAAGCTGTGAGAGTGGGAAGTTAAGATTTGAGGACAAAGCAGTTAGCGAGCTGCTGGCAAGCTGTTAAGATATGTGATAATTAGACTTAACCATATTCCCTAACAGCTCAAGCGGTTAGCAAGCTGCTAAGGAGGTTTCTGTTGAGCAGTTAGCATTTTGCTAATGGTTAGCTAACAGTTAGTTAACGGTTAGAAATCTTTTTGACTTGGAGCTAGCTGCCTCCACTTGGTAATGAGAATGTATAAGTATCATGAATAACGATATACAGAGGGAGCTAACAGCTAGGAGCCAAGTCTGTTGGTGATTGAAATAGTACTTGTGACTCACTCTCCTGAAACATAGCAGATATATATGGTAAGGTGGTTGGTCCTTTGAAAATATGACATGTTCTGAAGTAGTGTCACATTCCGCTACTAGGGGACGGGATCATGGGACATGATTAGTAGTCAATGCAAAGGAAGGAACTAGTGCATGGGTGGCTGGTGTTGATAGGTGCAAAAAGGCTATGCATAAATTATAGCTCACCTATAACAAAGTGGAGATAGAAGCTGACCATTTGTACCTTAATTACTGCAAAAAACTTCAGACAAACTAGTTGAAAGTCAGGATACTGAGAACTAAAAGTATCAACAAGCACACAGGATGGAAAATGGCAGCTTTGAATTTGTGGTGAGTCCTATTTTCCCTACCGCACCTGAAAATACCTGGATAAGGTGCCTCTAATATTGGGGGATATATTCGTGGGGGGGATTTTGAATACTCATATATAGTGACGATTGCATTTCTTGAATTGAATTGATAAGCCACCTATGGCACAGCTCTAGTCAGTGTCTCTTGGCTCATGAGTGGGTACTAGAGGGGAGGGAGAGTTAGAAGTTTAGAGCCAATGTTGTGGGAGAAGCCCATATCTGACTCCTCGTTTACAATAAGGAAAAAATCAAGGGATAATTTGTAGAGTGACAGCCTGTTTGGGATGGTGTGGGGACACATCAGTTGATGGATGCATTGCTTTACTGTGTGTTTTTTAGTACAACAACCCGATCATAATTGAAATTTTGTTTATGCTTCATAGAAAACCATCAAATAAAAGTGACAATCCAGAGGGTTATTGTAATTAGAGTAATAATCTTGTTGCTAATTGAGTGATTCTTAATGGCATACCTATTCAGTGGTACAATTTAACATTAAAACTGGCTTGCAGCGGCGTGGGGCAGATGGAGATGGGTGTCAAAGTGGAAACGTTGATGAGGTAAGGTTGTGTTCAGAAGCATTTCCACTTTGGCTATGATGTTGTAGGGGAAGGTTGAGTATCTACCGGATACTACCCACGCAACTAACAAACATCTACTGTGGTTGGAGTGGGTATTGTCAGTGCTTCTGGATGTGGCCTCCTCTTGGGGGTTCTGAGGAGATGGGCCAGGGCCTAAAATTTTGGATATTAGTACCAACACTGAGATCTTCTGAGGGAATCAACATTTAAGCACATTTTTAGCTTTCACTTTTTCACACATTCTCTTTTTTTTTGTTCTTTTTGACATATTTTTTGCCATATTGGGATCACAAATGAGACATTAGTACAGAATTTGATGATACTTTTCACGATATTTGTCAGATTATACCATCTCTCACTTGATCGAACTTGTTAAAGGTATGCAGTGCACAGATAGTGGATGCTTGAAATATGTGTGACAATAGGTACACACAAATACTCTTTACAATGTCCTGGAAATATCTGGACTATTAATAGACCTGTATGCATTCCCTCTCAAATAAGAATACTATGCCCATATCCTATTCAAATTCTCAATTGCTAATGCATGCAGACACCCTCATTGTTAATGCAAACACCCTCATTACATGGTATTCCATTCCAGTATTGATGAAGAATATGATTTGTATTTTTACGTAACTAAGTTCTGGACCTTTATCAGGTATTAGGAAATTTTGGTGGGAAAATAAATTTTATTTGAATTACTTTATTTCTATTGGTAAAGTATAAGGAAAGCTTAATTTTTGTTAATTATATGAAGGAAAAGATAACTTTTGCCTAAATTCTCGTGATATTTATGTTTTAAATTATTGTACAAAAATGTGGCGCCTATCACTTTTGACAACAAAAATGTGACGCCTATCACTTTTGACAATCAATTTTCCCGTCTTTCTTCAATGTACTTGCCTGTTTTTACAATCAGAATTATATTTCCAGTAAGTTAAACACCTTTATCTGAATGTGAATCAAGAATGTCATCCTTAAAGATGGTGCAAGTTGTTTCGTTTGCTCTTGCAAAAATGTGACGGAGATAACGAAAAAAGTGACGGATACAACAGAAATAAAACTAACAAGTCAAAAGTGATTGGCGTCACATTATGTCAAGGTGATCTCCGACCAATAACATACCCCAAAAAGTGGTTAATAGCTGGCTAGGATTGTGCTTAGCTATTAAATTAACATATTTTACACTCCTTAGTATCAGAAAGCCATTGATAAGCCTATCCATTACTAATTAGCAAGAAATGAAACAAAGTGTTTTAGAAAAGGGAAGGAGATAATGCATCTTAAATGGTTAACCGACATTGAACATAGCCCTATCCTGCCTTCCCCTTGAGAGAAGACGTCAAATTGACAACAAAGACCAATTAAGGTGGTGACGTTGTTCATTTCTGTCCAATTAACAACCCTCCCAATCTGTTCTTCTGGCGTGGGGAGGCCAGGTGACAGAGATTATGTATTTGACTGACATTTGACACCAACAGTTTGATAGTGAATATCTTTTAATAGCTTTATCTGGGGAAAAAATCACCCTTTCTATGCTTTTTATGGGATCCGTCTACAGTCGATTAAGGCCTTGAGATATCAAATAGCCTTTTTATTGTATGTAACTTTTCACTGGTTGTCTAGTTACTGCTTTCTTATGGAAAGTTGGACGTAAAAACAGGTGGGCGTAAATTTAATTTGAAACCCTTAGTAAACCTTTAATTTTGAGGAAATTGCTCCTAAAACATAGTGGAACGGGTTCCCACTATGCCAAAGCATGTCCACCACAAAATTCATGGCAATCCCTCCAGCAGTGCTGAAAATTATTGTTTATTGATAACAGTACAGTTTCCCTCATTCCATCCTTATTTAATTGAGACAGGTTCATAGGACTTTACAATATTATGATCTGTGAAAATTGGGAAACTTAAGTAGCCTACTGGAATTCATTTTGGAAAGGTTTGAAGCCTATTCTAGCCATAAATCCATTACTTTCTTTCTCTCTTTCCTTCCCCCCTCACACTCTACCTCTCCCGTCTCCCTCCTCCCTCTCTCAACACCATGGTTGAACTCTGTTACTATGACAACACATTCTTTCTTATGACGCATCATTGAACCTATTTGACTCACATTCACTGGTTGTCCAGTTACTGCTTTCTTATGGAAAGTCGGACGTAAACAGGTGGGCGTAAATTTAATTTGAAACTTTTATTAGACCTTTAATTTTGAGGAAATTGCTCCTAAAACATAGTGGACGGGTTCCCACTATGCCAAAGCATGTCCACAACGAAATTCGTGGCAACCCCTTGCAGTGCTGAAAATTATTGTTTTTAATAACAGTACAGTTTCCCTCATACCTTCCTTATTTAAATACAAGTGTTGATAGAACTACATATTTTCACTTTCCCATCCCCTGGACTCGGCACAACTTGATTGTTTTTAAGCTTTGTTTTTAGTCCAGGGTTGCACTGTATAGCTGGATGTCTGTCTTTCTATTCCTCAGTCACCCAATGTAAGAGTGTGTTGTATCTTCCTCCTACATGACTGCTCCTTACTCCTCCCAGGTGTATATTTTCACCCAGAGAAAGCTGGCTTGCCTTCCCCAGGTGGGCTATTCCTAGCCTCCCTGACTGGAGCTTCTCTACTCACCAGGTAGTGGAAAGGTTTGCTCAATTTCAGCAAACTTTCCACCCCTTAAGTTTAGGGGATAATTCGTGTAATAATACACAATTAACCACAATCTTAATTGGCTTCTCCACCAGTGATATAATAATGGGTTTCCCCAGTATTAATGCTACAAATAAATATAATAGTCTTAAGACTATCCTACAGTTTAAATTTTGAATAGTTTCGGTGAGAGAGAAGGAGAAACAGACTCGGCGACTGGTATTTCATAAGTGAATGAGAGGCGGGGCTCTCCCATAGCTTTATTCAAGGATCCCAGTGCTGCCCGCGTGGACGCAGCCATGCCCCCAGGCCTCCCGAGCCTTCCCAGAAACCCACTACTGTAACACCTTTCTGAATTTTAACATCTTGGCAATGTATTTCGAATAGAAATAGAATTTTTCATTACTTTGCCGGTGTGTAAAATACCTGCGATGTGCATGCAAATTTGTCCGAAATTCAGGTGGCATGATGCAGAGTTGTATTTTCATTTTTATACCCAGAGCGCCAACGTTTCTAAATAGAGCAGGCAAAAGTGGAACCTATAAAGTTTCCCAGTACAAGTGCCTTCATCCCTCGTACCGACTTTGGCGGAGGGAAACCTTAAAAAGATAGATTTGAATGCAGCCAGGTCTTGGGATTACAATTTATTGCCAACATGCAAGTTGCATGTCCCATTACAATAGTGGAAGTCGAGATTAGATTTTCATATTCTACATTTTAGATAAAGGCTAAGTTTGTCTTTTCCAGATTAAGGAACTCAATGCTGGTCACGTTAAGATGAAGGATCCAGATCATGTGAATGAACTCTTGGAGAAATTTATGAAGGGAAAGAAAGAGTCCCTGCAGGTAGGTTGAAACATAAATAAAGTCCAGAAACACAGGAGAAATGTTTAGCACACATTATCTACAGCTATACATTATTTGATTTAATTAGGGGAGATATCCTTGCAGTCAGTTGATACTATACCTCAAGTCATCAGATTTAGATTTGCCTTTTCGGAATCATCCATTATAAAGTGCATCCATTTTTAAAATAATTTTATACTTTTGCACCTTTCATTAATAGGTGGTTGCTGATTTCGATTACACCCTGTCAGCTCATACACTAAAAGGAAAGGAATGTGGATCATGCCATAGTGAGTATATGTTAGACTAGCTTTTTTTTCATGTAGTAAGGGCAAAAGCTTCTCTGAAGATCTCAGAAATCAAATGGAGTTGAAATGGATCCACCGTTTGAAGACTACGACTCCAAACGGTCTCAATATAATGGATGCCGTTACCTGGAAGAATACCAATGCCCCATAATACCTCCACCCTGATCCGGCCAGCAACTAGCTTCGTTACAAATTTGTATTCATATGGTTGCTGACCGGATCATGGAATTAGGAGACAATAATCATGGGGTACTCACAGGACACGGCAGATGTCTTAGGCATATATGTACATCACACTGATCCACCAACCCCTGGTGACATAATCAGTACCCGTTTTTGAAGGCCCCATGGACAGATCTAAAAGGAGAATTCCATCTGGATGCTCTCCTCATTACAACAACTATATCACATGACAAATTATTTTTAGTGAGTACCCACACCAACTGAGTATTACTTTCCCCAGTTAGTTTGGTACTCATGCAACCAAAATGAGCAGGAGAAAACCCCTAAATTTGGGGAATTATTTATAACAAAATAAATCATTCCTTTTATTGATGGTAAACTTCCCTATCATCAATTTTCAGCTTGCCTGATGAGCTTTTTCAAGCGAAACCATGTTGTGCCAAACATTGTAAACAAACAATGGGGGGAGTGATCAGCCCCTTGGTTAGGCCTACCTGACAAAAAAGTCACCACTTTTTAGTTTTTGGTTATCAATAGAAAGTTGATATTTACACTCTATAAACCATGAATCAAAATATTTGACATGGATTATATGTATGAGAACACTTTCCGGACACAAGACTGCGCAACTCGTGCAATATTCACAATCCTTCAACCAACCAGTTATCTGATTCTGAGTTATCTGATTTATTATATATGCTTTGTATAAAAACAAAACAAAGTATATTTTGTAGAAATATCAAATTGCAACCTTATGAGATACTTGATCATGCTTTTTTTTGTGTGAATAGGCCTATTACTATGCACCGCGCTGTTCTACCGAGCCTTGCTGCGAAGGAAACAAACTTGACTCAAGAAAATAGCTAGCTATAACTCGCAGTTCCGAATCAATTTTAGACACTTTCACAGCTTTAAATCTTTTAGAAATGAAGTATTGCCTTGACAAAGGGTAGACTTTGATAAAGATAAAAGGATTTTAGTGTATTTATTCATTTGATAGAAATATTACACGTCTACCTGCGTTGAAAGTTAATTACGACGATCTGAAAACCAGATCATTTTGTTGTCAGTTGGCCAGTGTGGGAAAATAGCTCCCGTTCTCGAATCAATTTCCATCCTTTTCACAGCTTTAGATAGTTTTAAAACCACAGTAATGCTTTAACAATTTTTAAACGATCGTTACTCATATTCTTATTACTATTCTGAGAATAAAAGATGAAAGTATTTTACTTTATTTCCTTCATTTGAATTGCCATGAATATGACGCCACATGGATGTCGTCATGGCATTAAGCAACCATTACTCACTCACTCACTCCTTCATTTGATCTATATTTCACTGTTCTGCCTCCTGTTCTGCCTGTGTTGAAAGCGAATCAGTCCAATAGCGTGATTCGCCTCAGTAGGGCCTACTTTTGGCGGACAAACTGTCATAGGCACCTTTGGTGTGGTTAATCTAACTTTAAATTATCAACTTGATATTTAATTTAGATATATATATATTTAAAATAACTCCAAACATTTCTCTATAAGCATGGTTTGCTTGGAGATATAATTTGGATAATTTGTGTTCTTTTTGGACACTACAAGACGGCCTAAAACAGCACCTCAGAACTGCTGTTGTAGGTCTACTGCGGACATTGGCCACTCAGAGCGTGGAGTTGTATACGCCACAACTCAGAGCGTGGAGTTGTATATGGCCAATTCCACCAATTTGACAACATTTGGCCCCCAACCGTGGAAAGGGATAAAATGGGCTTAAATCAAATTAATTACCAATAATTTGATTATTTTTTTTGATTGGATGGTTCTACCAACCTGTGGAACCACATTTTTGGCATTTTTAGCCCAATTTTTTTATTTTTTTTATTTCAAAATCCCATTTTGGGGGCAAAAATCGTTTTTTTGAACTGCCATTAGTCCGTGGAATTGCTAAATTTCTAAATAATCTTCAAAATTGAACATTTTTATTTATATGTTGTGATAGTAGGTTACGTGAATATGATCTTTGTAAAAATAAATTGCAAAAAAATTATTTTTTGGCCAAAAGCCATCAAAATAATGAAAAAAAAATATGTGGGTACCCCTGATGAAGATTAACGACATCCCTGTCAAATAAAGTGGAATTTAAAAAAAAAAAAAATGAAAATTACCCAATAATCACAAATAATGATAAAACTCACAGGATTTGATAGGTAATGATCATTAAAAGTATTGGTTAGAGTTTTTCTTGGACCTGAGCAGACAAAATGCATGGTGCCAGCCTCATGTGGGAACCCAGGGTGATGAAGATTAACGACATCCCTAGATTAACGATTTTATGGTTTTTTGAGAACGCAATTTAATAATGAACTTCAAATTTGATATTTATTATTAACTATGAGTAATATCAGTCTATAAATATCAATACTTAGAATTTCCGACTAGGTTTTACATGCTTATTACAGGAAAATGGGGTTTGAAGTTTAACGACATATGTGAAGATTAACGACATACAAATGTGATGTGTCACGGGAAAATGAGTAACAATTACTATCGTTTAACGTTCGTAGATGGGGAAACAATTACAGTAGAAAATTGTGTCATACACGAAACGAACCGCAAGGATGTCAGCATTACTGTGAATTTTGAATTCTTAAAATCGGATAAGAATTGATGAGACTATGGCTCTCATAAATGCATCTTTATCCTTAAAAATGTTAAAATATGCAGTGGTCACGATATGCAGTGCATAAGACATTTTTGCCAAAATAACATTATTTTGGGAGATAATTTCTGAAATATTGACATTAGATGCATGAAAGTATATATGGCATGAATCGTCATCCTCTGGCCGATGCATCTGTATATATAGATTGTCTCTATTCTTAAAATTGACAAACATATAACAAGCTAAGGGTACAGAGCAGACAGTAAAAAGCTCTAAAATCGCAATTTTTTCATGATTTTATGTCGTTAATCTTCATTTGCTCCCCATAGCAATGTCTGTACATGAGAGTATCCTGAAATTAATATATTGCATTTATAACATTCAAAATTAATATATTATGAAGTTTAAGACACAAGTCCTTACTGGAAAAAAACATTAGTGTCTGGTAAGATGTTATCACTTTTTAAATCGAATGGTTTTCTACTCTATCATATTTATATTTTTATTACTTTGTTGGGCTCTGCACATAAGTGAGGCAGAAAATATATCCTTATTTCCAGGCTCAATTTGTGATAGATTTTTATACTTTAACTGTCATTATTCATTTTATATTAATTTCGCAGTCTATTCCTACACAAATTATATGATATGGTGCTAGATAAAATGAAAATATTAACTTTAGTTGCATTTTATGTTCTTATTCACATGATATGTCGTTAATCTTCATGCTGTTTTTGGCCTTTTTCCCTATTTGGGAGCTATTTTTCGACCCCCCTGTAAAAAAATAACTAATAATCAGAATGGTTCCATACTTGGCAGTTCAATACACATATATATAAGGTTCATAAAAAATTACAACTCATCTTATTAATGCAAGATTTTATTTTGGGGTTCTGAGGGGGGACTAGGGGCTCAAATGTTGTCAAATTGGTGGAAATGGCCATATGCACACAACATATACAACTCTACAATATGTTGTTTCAACAGCAACGCGTATATAATAAAATATGTTAGACTAGCACCAAGCCTGCTAGGCGAGGAACACTCTGTACCATGTACATACTAATCCATGTGCTAACCATAATGCAATAAAATCAGCAGTCCACGTTGGCTGCTTAAAGGAGAAAGAGGTCTTACTGATTCTTCCTTAGTTAGGATCTAGTTCTATAGTGAGTAACCATCGACTCATCGAGGATGATATAAACAGATAAACCCAACATAAGCACATATCACTATATCTATGAATGCACAGCCTATGCCTCAATCAAGCTTGGGCCTCACTAGGATATTCCTCAGTCGAGGTAGTTACTCAAGATTAGAAACACAAAAAAACGAAATAAAAAAATCAGACTTACACAAGTCTAAGTATATAATATGTGGTGCAATATACAGTTCGTATAACTGGGTTGATCTTTATAAAAGTTTCTTTTTATAATTGATTACCTCAAAACTGTTGGAAAATATACGTAGTTAATTTTCCAGACACTGCTTCAATATTTACTCGATTAAAGATAATTGTTATTCTTTGAAACGTTGGTGGCCATAATTCCAGGTGCGTTGGAGAGAAGCTCAAAGCTGTGTGAAAAGTTCCGCCAAAAAGCGGACGCCCTTCGTGCAAAATACTACCCGATAGAACTGGATCCCAAGTTAACAGCTGAAGAGAAACTGCCCCTTATGATAGAATGGTGGACAAGCTCCCATGGACTTCTGAATGACTTGAATCTCAATAGAAATGACATCAGTGACATCGTCCATGGCTCACAAGTCAAATTACGGTAATGATAATATTGATCTATTAACACGCAATACATGGACAGCTTCCTTATATACAAATTACAATGTGCTACAGTGACTCGTCTTTCGCAAGTCTTGCATATCAATCTGTCACAATGTTTCTATTTGACTAGAAATTATGATAGTGCAATAAAGCTATCAGCGAATCGATATAGCCCAGGGAAGCATAATTTTAATTTTGAACTTGATAAGGTTTGTAATATTGGTTTTGTTTGCTTCTGATATGCTATCTTAGTATGAGATTTAGTGTCTCATATGACTACAATGTAAATGCATACTCGTCGGCAATATTTCTATATTGTATTTAGTATCTTATCCAGAGGTGCCAACGGTTAGGATCTCGGTGTAATGATTACGACTTGCGCATCTAACTAGGACATTACGATCTGCGTAACAAAATTTACGATTTGGGGTTGATTATCTCAGGTTTCTGAAATATCCCCAAACGCAGCATTTCAATGATAATTTTGAAGGAAAAAAAAGAAGATATTTGGTGTGTGTTGGGGGCAGAAACCTTTGGCATTACACTAAATTGTCAATCCGTGACCTTAGTTCTACCACAAGAGTGACCATTTGTTAAACCTTTGTTTCCTTGTTAAAACATATCCTTGTTGTGCTTTACCTTTACAATACATCCAAAACACGGCTTAAAATCACACTTTTTCTGATACTTAATTATCACTCACCATCAACAGGGAGAATTGTCACGAGTTCTTGGCCGAGCTGGACCAGGAGAAGATTCCATTGGTCATCTTCTCAGCCGGCATTGGTGACATTATCGAGGCGGCTGTGAAACAGCAATCGAGAATGTATGACAACATTCATATAGTTTCGAACTTCATGAAGTTCAACAAAGAGGTAATCTCCCACAATTTTAAATCTATTTAAATAACAAAAATAATGGATAAATAATGACACCAAATTAACACCTATTAGCCCACTCGATCCTGGCCTTTTTACATAATTGTGTACAATGTCTATCTTTTCGTATAGGAAGTAATGACTGGCTTTAAGGGAGAACTCATCCATACCTTCAACAAGAACGAACGTACAGTGTACGAAACCTTCCCAGAAATTAAAACGAGAGAAAATATTCTCCTGTTGGGCGATTCCCTCGGAGACCTTGGTATGGTTGATTATACAAGGAAAACAAACGTCCTGAAAGTGGGATTTCTGAATGTCAAGGTAAAACAAGATACTTCTCATCGGCAATGAAATTTGATATTATTCCCCATTAAGAAGGCTATAATCAATTAACAATAAATTCTCGGTACGAATACCCTTATTGCGTTGTAATAACCCATTCTAATTTGTTTACACCGCTCACCATATATTATCCTTCAATTGTAGGTGGAGCAAAGAATGGAAGCTTACTTAGATGCTTTCGATATTGTGCTTGTATGCGATGAAACAATGGATGTGGCCAGAGCAATCGTCGACAAATCAATCCATTAAAGTGACACAGCTATGGAAGTCTTTTATTTTGGAATATCCAATTTGTCACTTGCTAGAAAGTGTATACGGTAGAACGTATATTTGGAGTATATAGCATATTATATACGTCACCCGGTTCAGTGTTTGATAGTTGATATTTATCCCCATTCTATAAGGAGCCAGACATGATTAGAAGGCAAAGCGTTGGGGCGTTATGAATTCACAAAGTAGGCCCTGGGTCTGACTGTGACAGAACACGTGAGGCATTGTTATCCTGATTGTTACTATTTATTGAAGGCTATGTTAGCCGCACCTCCCTCAAATATTTTTTTAAAAATTAATGAATTTGGGAAGTGCAACGATAGCTTGAAAAGGATTTTACATTTCCACAGGTGGAAAGGTGATAGAACCCATATCCTCTATTCACGATATGAGGTTTCTTTTTAATATTGTATTTGTTCAATATCGTGTTTCTCTTTTAAACTGTTATTTTAACCAGTAAGGTTTTTCACTATGATACACATGCTTGATTTATTTATCCCGTTCTAAACTGGACTGAGTTTTTAATGAAAGATTGGTCATGGGGGTTGTTCCAGATGCAATATATGAACTTATATGGTCATCGGGAAGGGGAAAGTAATATTCGATAACTACATGTAGTCAGCTAATAACATGTAGTATAGGTATTCAATTATCTAAACCGCCATGGGTAGAATTACACATATTGTGATAGATACCAGTAATTTATAGGTCCACTTTCTGTGTTGCCTGTTGAAGGCTTCTTAATTTGCCAGCACAATGTTTCCACGAGGTTGGGAGAAGATTGGTTAATTTATTGCTTGAATTTATTTGCAAGTTCCCAATAAATATTTGAAACATCATGGGTTGAGTTATCTTAGTTCCATTGACAGACAAGCCAAACAGAGGATTATCAAGTAATATCATTTATTTCCTCAGAACAATAATTTCTGAAAACAGTCACAAAAATTCCTCGCACGCCTTAAAACCTTCCATACATATCAAACTGTTGGGTATTCGGACGAAAATAATTTAAATTCCCAACAGCTGCGAAACAACCTCCCTTAATAATGACTTCAAATGTCTCAATGGCAAAAATAGAAGTCTTAACATTAAGCCATCGCAAACAAATACCTTCGGCAGTAAATATATGAACGTTTCACACGTTGATGATTGTTTCTTGTTTCTACATGAGTCGGCATGAAGTTCATAAACACAAGATGAGATGAGCAATTTGTAAATTCCGCCTGAACATGACAGACAGTTCTTACGTCCTCTATATTGTCAGTAGTAGTTCAAGTAGATTGAAGCCGTAGTAGAGATTCCCTATTGAAGTTAAGCACGTGTATATTTTCCCCAAATATGGAGCATGAATACGGAGGCGATGAAGAGCATACTCATGACAAGGACGGGCACTGGACCACTGCAATGAGAAAATACAATCATCGTTAACATTAATTACTACTTTACTTAATGACGGACTAGGTGTACATCTACGTTTACTATTAAACTCAAAACATATCGGACATGGTTCTCGCGGTCAGGAAAACGTCAGTAGTTTTGATTTGGACCTAAAAAATAGGTCATTTTCGATCTGAGAAAATTCCCGGAGGACCATGCATAGGACCCACCTCTATGGTGGCTTGCGCTCCCTATGCTGTAAAATATTTCTTGCGAGATCATTGGCCAGAGATCTTTCCTTTTAATTTCTTATCATCTAGATTTATCCATATCCATGTAAAATAAATACTTTTGGACTTGCTCTTGTTTATTTTAAATACCTTTTTGACTGCTAACCATTTTTATTTTTTCAGTAAATATTGGGCTAATTATTTTATTTCTACGAGACAATACACTACTCTTCCCCGTGAAAGCTACCATGCGAACGTCACATCCTTCAGACGTGGATTACTAAGGCCTCATTCGTGCCCTTGGCGATGTAATGGGGACATAAACAAGGGGTGCTCTGGTTGCTTAGTACCATTACCCAAGCCGTTTAAACGTTATTTTTATTAATAATAAAATCAACTTATGTTAAAAAGGAATTGTAATAATATTGGGATAATTAGTCAGTAGGCCCTAATGTTTATGTTGGCTGGGCCGCGGGAACCATGCCGGGGGTATAATATGCAACACACCCATTTGCGTATATACCCATATCTTTATTTTAATTTTATTTAAGGGTACCCAGGAAGATCTATCCGTAGAGGGTCTTGCCCGATTATGTATACCATGTGTCATAATAAAAGTTGTTAATAATAATAATTTATCTGAATGAATTCTGTGAAACATACAAGCGGAGAGCCAGGGTAGGCAACAGAACATTTCACAAAGACACTTACACTTTGATGCCGGGGGAATCTTCAGTGTAAAACCTCCACATTCCAGCTGCTCCGGCACCTCCAACTTTGGCGGGTGCACTGGTGGTTCCACCGGTTTTTCTAGGAAAAAGAATGAAGACATTTGACTGAATGGTCTATATGGGTATTGTATCCATATAATATAAAGCTAGAGCGATTTCTAGGAAAGGAGGTAGAAAAGAAATGGTAGAAAGAATGTTTTCTTTGTCCAGAATGTTCTCGGAATTTGTTGTTTTACAAACCACTTTACTCATCTTTAGAGGTCTCTCCCCCCTCTCTGGATGTCGTCGTATGTGGTTTGTGAAGGCATTTGGGGTGGAAATGTGATTTTGAAGCCTTTTTTAAATCAGGATAACCACACTCTATTTATAGCCTGGGAAAGCCCCTGTCAGATACTACCGTCATTTCCCACAACCAGGGGGACCTAAATAGATGAGTCATATTTTCAATGCACAATTGCCAGCTGAAATAGTCTGAAATTTGGGTTATTTGAGAGGATTGGTGAATGTGAATTGTACATTTTCTGAAAATCTGACCCACATGCTATTACTCTCATTGTGTATCATTATCATCGGAGAGGTACTGTGAGTACATGGGATAAATTTGGTGACATTTGCTTAAATAGGTTCTGAGAGATAGGGTGGGTCGGAGACGACCCCTCTAGGCAAATATGGGGTCAAATCTGGGACCCCAGTGGAGACTAGGGTCTACATAACAATGATATAATAGGGCATATTAGTGGAGTTAGTGGAGGCCCCCAAAGGGCTAATTTTGAGATGGAATTTGGTACAGAGGTAAATTTGTTCATCCTCTATGATTTTAGATATGTTTTAGATATTTAAAATATGAAAATGGTTTCCATGGTAACCAATGATTGGTATTTTCCTCACATTTTAGGAGCAAATAGCCAGATACCTCTCCGATCATTCTAATAAAGTTTTAAGGTAATTAAATATTTTTTGCAACTTTCAGTTTAGATGGGTTAATGTGAAATAAAAGTTCTATAATGATAATAATGAGAAAGAGGGGAGGGATATGGGGGATCGGAGACCGGGTTGGGAGAGAAAAACAGGTATGAAAGACAGAGAAGAGAGGGAGGGAAAAGAGGGGGAGGGGGAAGTGTGGGGAGAGAGAGTGACCGTCCGGAGGACGGGTACTTTGCTAGTACATAAATAAGCAGGGCATATTAGCGATAATATAATATTCATATGACAAATAGATTATCACTCGAAATCAATATTTAAGTGGAACAGATAACTACTTCAATATTAAAATGATTACAAGTTCTGATCTTTCGCATAGATTCCCAATCCTATCCTAGAAAAATAAATGACCCCCTTTGTAATTAAAACATCACATCTAAACCTTGATCTAGATCCCCCCAAAATGCACTAGATTTACTCACCTTTGACGTACGGTAGAACCACCGCCAGATCGTGGTGCCATTGCCCGGGAGGGGGAACCTCCGGCGCCGACGGATGTACTGGATGTAGAAGGCTGTAATGATTAAGAGTATGAAGTATTAGGATAACCATGATAAAAATAAATGATGCTAAAGTATTGTATCGTAGCACGGTCGAAGCGCACGGCTTGGTACGGTACTAAGTCTACAGTCAGTAAGAAGGGTCCCCTAAGGAGTAAGGTGTTCATTCAAGAAGGCCCTACAGGCCTACTATACACCGATTCCGTGAGCATGCGCTGTGAGCGTCCTACTGACGCACTTATAAGGTTGTGGGTAGGGAAGAACTAGGGCGCACTCAATCCCATTGGATTTGTATAGGAGAACAGAAAGAACCTTTGTAAAACCTCTGTAATGAAGTTTAATATGCCAGTAGGAAAAAAATGTCTGTGAGTAAACTATAAACAAATGTGTGTTCTAAAACATTTCAGTCAGTGATAAAGTGTAATCTTAATGGAATAGGAGTTTTAGGACTATTGATGTTATGTTATTGTTTGGTACAGAATCTCAATCATTGCTGCTTATCCATGGCTATTAAGTTGATCGTTGATATGGCTACAAGTTAGTTTTGAAGATTGTTTAAGTCCCTATCTGCAGAGGGGAAGGATAGTAGTCGATGAATACAACAATGCTTTGCATAAAGAAATCTGGTGAAAGAAGATATTACTAGTAACTGAGTCCACCACTACCAAGCTAGTTTGACTGGTAGTCTTTGGAAGCGCATGTACGCACTGGTAGTAGGCGAGGAGAGGAGCAAGCTACTGGCATGGGGGTGCATCAGTAATAGTGAAGGGGTGGTGAGCAATGCAAAGCATTATTAAACATGTTCGTAACTACATATCTATATTTATATATAAATTCCAAGCAATTATGGAATATAGTATTGTGTTTGTATGGCCATAATACTTGAGAGTTAGTGAAACATTTCATGAGGAATATGGTTTTTGCTTGTTAATTATGGAATCAAATGTTAAACTAATGAAAATAGGACATCTCCATGATGTACTGGGAAAATACAAAATTCAGAAATTAGATTTTCAGATGGTTTTAAGTTTCTAGTCTCACTATCTTTAAATCATTTTACCATATAGGCATTGGAAGAAAGATCATAGATATTGTATCATTCCCCATCCCCCCTAGTGATACCTAATGGCCTTAAAGGAAGATGAGGGTGTCAGTTACTGGGGATTTGACCTCATTTGGAAGCATGCGGGAGTGACCAAGCTAGCCAACCTACTCCAACCCCTCAAATACATCTTGGAATAAGCGTTATTTCTTGCCTTATTGTAATGGGATATTTGAGATTCTTGGATTGTTTAACAATTAAGTTGACCCTTCTTCTCCTTCCTGTAAAGTTTTAACACGATCGCTTTGTTCATGAATAAGTTTGGAAGGAAAATCCATGGCAAGGTCTACATAGACTAACAGTGGGAAACTGGACGTTGGGCAGCTGGCTACCCACAACCACAGTATGTTATTCTGCTCACAGGTGGCAGGTCGGCTACGGAATCTGTGTATACCATAGTTAGACAAAGTATCCGTCCCTTTGCAGAGACAGGGCATTGATTGGGGATTTGGGAATCCAGGCCAGGCTAAACAGGTAGCCTAGATAATATAGCAGTATTCTAACCACGATTTTTTTTTTGTCAGAGCGGCGGAAGTCGTCGATCCCAGCCATTTTCCAGGGAATCGGGGTGGGGTGTGTGTGTGCGGGGGGTGTAGTGTTGACCATTTCGGTGAATCCCTCAGGGGCACCAATGCTGTTCCGGCGCTTATGAATAAATGAAGCTATGGTGTTGACTTATCATTACGAGCAGTAATATCCAGTGAATATCTCTATTCACATATAGACTAAGGGACATTACAGGGGGGGTCATCCCCAGAAATGTGTGGACACTCTAGATGATGCATTTTAGCTGGTGCATTTGCGATCCATAAATATACTTTTTTACACTTGTATTTGAAGGCTATTTTACAGAATCGAGCTCTATTTTTTTCTAACGACCGGCGAAAAACACTCACTTTATTATATTAAAGCATATATAATATAATAGGCCTACCCGTATGGCCTCTAAATGAATAATTTAATAATGTTATGATAAAAAAAGAAGTATACATGTGAAACTGGGCTGCCTTTTATGGCAATAGTGCATAGTACAATTCAGGATCAATGTTTTATTTCGAACACTATTTCTATTTTCCCCTTCAGTTCACTCAGGAAAATCTAAGACTAAGTTTAGTCTTCATTTAATTTAAAGAAATTGAGACCGTGGCCCTTACCTGGAAATTATGGTTGAATTTAAGACTTTTCAAGGGCTTTTAAACATAAAGACACATATCCTACATAGCCCCATTAGAAAGCTTGCAACAATGTTCACCAATAGTATTAGAAAATGAATTGCAAATGTGAAAATCCGTCACAGATGTAACTTCACTTAAGACTCTTAGACTTAGTCTTAGACTTAGCCTTAGGCCTAGTCCTTACTGACTTTAGTTAGACCTAGTAGCCTACAGCTTCATTCGGATATTTGTAGGGATAGTTTGACATGCCTTATTCGGCTATATATGAGTTCACCTTTTCATGAGGTTAAATAATAGGTTCATAACTATTTTTAAATGAAAAAGGAAGATACTTGTTCAGTACTTACCATTGTTAACGCAGGTTTGCTTGGACTGTACCGAGAAAGCTGAGGCGAATGCGGCGACGTGGTCAACCGGAAGACAGACTACGGAAGGAAGTTGGTGGTATGACTAAAAACCAAAACAGGTAAGTCAGAAAGTATTTAGTTTCTGTCATGTTGTTCCAGCTATATAATAAGATCTTAAATCAATATATATAATGCATCATAAGTAATACTTTAGCTAACTATTTAAATGTAGTTCGAAATCATTTTTTAGTAATTAAGATAATTATTTATTTTTTAAAAATAAATTCGAAATATCCCGCACGTACTCTTGATTTGGTGCGATTTACTTCCTGTAAATCTGGCGCCTCTAGGCGGATAGCAGATGAACTTCCACAACAGCAACACACAAACATTGAATCACATTGAATCGCTAACTGCTATATGTTTTAACAGGATATATATTAGACTTCCAACGTTATCTTTCGTAGTGACACCCAGGATCTTTAAGGAATTAACAATGCGCGTGTGGTAGTTACTTGTCAGTGCAACAGAGGACGTACACTTTCAGTAATGGCTGAAAAACCAGACTCCCGGTCCGTTGAGGACCAACTGGATAGTGAGGGGAGTGACACGGCCAGTTTGACATCTTCACAGCCTGATGACTCTGACTTAGCTCTAAATGGCATTGGATTATTATTAAATAATGAATGGGACGCAGCCAAGCTTCTCTTCAATAAACACAGGTGAAACGTGTCGTCCTGTCAATGTGGTTTGGCCTAGGCCTATATGCCTAGGCCATTCTGATTTCACTAATTAACATTAGTTACTAACTTTAACTTAGCTATATTTATAATATTATTTCTGTATTATTAATAATATTATTTACTAACTATTCTTTTATATTGTTTAATTAATAATAAATATGCCCTACGCTATAGACTAGCATATGGCATATAGTAGGCTATAGGATACTATATATCGATACTATAATTATATGGTTAGCCTATAGGCTATATAGCAAGGGCACAATGCCAATGGCAATGATGTTCTATAATTGTACTAATTAATTATGTTCCAAGTTCAGCTCATTGCCATGGTCATGGATCTAATTCTAAAACTTCCACGAATCTTCTATATTAACTTGAAGACAAGAAGTTACTAATACTCTGGCATTCATTACTTAGAGAACGTGATCCTGTAGGCTATAGGCCTACAGTCATGAGTGTAATTTCTTTTGAACAGTTTTCATTCACTGTAAATGTTTCTTCCTGTAACAATTAATATGAAAACATCTAATTCACTTGACCCAAGTTATTGAACCTAGATACATATAAAGGCTTTGGTCCGGGGAACCAAGGCCAGCCAAAGACAGGGAAACGCCCCTGGCGCGTGGGCTGTCCTACCGTAGTACCCTTGTCCCCGAAGGCGAAGTGGGCGTTTGATGCAATCTCCTTATCTGATATAGATTTGTTTTTATCCAGATAGCTGTCAGAGTCTTATAGTGTCTATGGGTAAACAGTGAAGATAATTGTATTTTTTCTGTTGTGACATGTGGACAATACTCATCAATAAAACATATGCCCCTCCCCTTTTCACTCGTAGACATAGTCATTTCTATTTATAAGTCATAGAGAAGTCACGTTTCTTTTATTGTATAGACATGCACGAACTATTACTATAAGACTCTTTTAGAGTCTAATAGAGGTGATATCTTGTATACTGATCCATGTTAAAGCTAAACCCTACCTATTGTCATGGAGTGTCAGTCGGTGATCTCCTGCTTATAGTGATGATAGCTAGATACAAACTATTCAATTTTACAGTATCATCTATGTATTGCCATTGCCATCCAGGAGTATGAACTATAATATATGACCCCCGCATGGTACCGTATGGAGTCAATACATGCCCTACATTTGTTTATTTAGTCATTGCTCACAGTGGCTTGGAAGGGTGTTTGCTAGCTAGCTTTATCTGGTTATAAATGATGACTTGCTATACCGTGGGCCAAGCCCATCTCAAACTTGTTTCATTACCAGCTTTCTTCTCATAACTCAGAATGTGTCCTGTTTCTATAGGCCCTGTCACGTTTTTACCTCAAGTCAAGTGATTTGGTACTGACTAGTACTGTTGCTTCATGCTAGATGAACACAAAGAAAAGAAATCTATTTCTAGACAACGGGCAGGCAAATATATTGGCTCACTCGATCCCTATACTAGGCTATAGCCGGATAATTTCCACGCTTTAGAACATTTTATATTTATCATAAATCAATTGTATTACATTTTTTTTTATTATTATTCGATTACAGGCCAAAGACATTTAACAAATAACATGATAACTTCATGTGAAACAAAGGCCTTAAATGTCCTTTTATTACGATTCCATAATAGATGCAGCGAATTAAATAAAAATGAGTAATCTGCCCGATGAGGTACACATTTAACTGCCGATAATTCAGGACAGACCAGCAGGCTCACTGTGGGCGGGCGATTGGGGGGTGGGGGTGGGGGTGGGGATGGCACAAATTCTGGCACCAGGAAACTGGCAATGATCCCTGTCCATATTGGGAATGTGTATTCATTAGTAGATATTGTAATATGATATTATAGATCATCTCTGGGCAAATATAAATCACCAATATTATTGCTTTTCCCATACCCAGGCCCTTATGTCCACCCGTTGCATCACCTTGGCCTTATTAAAAGTTCAATACAGTCTAAGCGATTGTGTATGATTCTTTGTTTAGTTCTAAGATGAATTATCACGGGACCACCCTCTACCACACAGATTTTTAAGTTCTTGATATGTTTCTTTTTTCAGAGATGAAAGTCCCCTCATGTGCTCGGGAAACAGTTTTGTGGACTTTCTTGTAAGTATGAATTTACTTATGAACTTAAATAGATGCAAGTCACTGTTAGAAAAATAAAAAAAACACGACTCAGCATTGTCCATGAATTCACACGAAAACAACAAAGTGATCACACGAGTTTGTAGTCAACCCCACCTATATCAAATAGAAATATGTCAATTCGTTCACTAAGATCTTAACCCATTAGCGTTTATATATCATTGCGATGTATCATGCTGGAATAAAAATATTGACAATATTGTATTATTCCTTTGCAGCAAGCCATCATGAGTTTCGAAGATGAAAAGCGAGCTGAAGCGATGAAATCTCTTCAAGAAACAGAAAAACGTTGCGAAAGCACTGGCGGTTTTATGAAAGTTATCAAACGTAAATTCAAGAAGAAATCCTCAGTAAGTGGATTCAATGCTTAGATTAGCGTGAATAATAAGTCTATAACATGTGTATTATGTTTAATTTTTAATGATTAATAAATGTGTGTTGATTTAAGTTTCCACATAACTGACCTCGTGTAACTTTTTAAAAAAAATAGAATTCCTTAATACTTTAAGCCAGAGTTGTATTTGTATTTACCTAACTGTAAGTGTTAACTGTCGCCTTTCCCCCATTCATAAGAATCGTGTAGTATTTCCTTGTAAACGTCCGCGATTATTTTTGTTGAAGATACATTTTACTTTGTATTTTAGCACACTGAAGAATTTACGATGTTCAACTTCTCAGTAAGTTGGCGAAGTCGATAAGTTGTAACCTTGGCTTCTGACTTTGCATATCTTTCGTTTCTCCCGCTTGTTAATTTTAAGTTATGTTACAGTAACCCGGATTTGGAAAATGAGGCTAGAATAACATTTAAAATACGAATAAAACCTAGATGCAAATTTGAAATAATTAAATCACTTGCTTCTTTATATAATGAGCATAATACAATCATCTTTCTTGATGATTTAACATTAAACTTCTGACTTGATCAACAATGCGAGTTGTAGCCACCACTATTAATGTTGCTCATGTTCCCGTGATTCTGATTCACGTCGATGCTTTTTTGACATAGCTTGTAGCAGATTTTGTTCTCAAGCTTGCTGACCTAATGTATGGCCCTTTTTGCGAATACAAAAAGCCTGCTTTTCTAATACGTCGCACGTACGTCTGGATCCTCAGCGTAAAGTTGAAGCATCCCTGATAACTAATCGATTAAAATGACTGAAATGCAATCTATGATAGATCGCAGATCTATATTAGATACAACATAGTGTTTTATCTTAAAATGAAGATAAAATTATCAGCCTCTTCCTTAACTTTGGACTTTTTCTATGTCGCTGTTCGTTTATGTTTGAGTTCTAGAGCATTCGTTCCAAGTTCTTATCTGGTTCTGGGATTAAATTCAGTTACGCAAATTGTCCAATATTACCTTGAATTACGAACTGTTCCGTTGATACCCACAATAACCATAACAAATAGTTACATCTCTTTGATCATATTACCGCTTTTCCGATATCATTGGTTGATGTTCACTTTATGTATCAATTCAAAAGTTCCAACTGACATTTTACTTATTCGTTTTTATTTTATCTATAATACGAAAAACATGCAAAATTATAAATATTAATGTTTACCAAACATCATGAATTTATTTACGATTTAATATGCCTTGACTTTCAGCATTATATGAAAGATTCTGTCATCTTATATATATATCGTATTTTTATTCTGAATTTCGTTCTACATCGTTCCAGAATAGGATGCCTGCCTCTCATTTGAGGTCTTCCTGGCGGATCCTTTGCTATGATATTGCGATGTAAAATAGTTATACAGATAAAATACCCCAATACAACAATAATCAGAGAAATCCCAGGCTCATTTCTAATTATTTCTATTTTTCATTAACTATACAATGTCACTTCACGTGTTCTCTGCAACTTATTGCGAGACTTCCGACTGTTAGAGATGATGGAATGTTAATTGTCAATGTCATGTCGGATTTTCTAGATAATCTAGAGAAGCATATTTTAAATTAAATTACTGAGCCGTCCCCCCTCCCCCCATCTTATAAGCATCCTCTTGTTAAGAAACTAAAACATAAATTTCCATTTCGTATGTGTGTTTTCAGAAATGTGTTAATATCGAGGATCGGTTGCAGCGACAGATTGTCCAAGCTGACTCCATTCTCTACCAAGCTGTGCTCACATTCATAGAACAGGACCTCACTTCTTACGTGAAAGGAGGCTGGTTGCTAAGAAAAGCGTGGAAAGTTTATGAGAAATCACATAAAGAAATCAAAGGCATGTACGATGCCCTAGGTAGCCATACCCCAAACGGTGGTGGGGTAGCCACGGAAGGTTCTGACAGGATCGACACCAATGATAATGAAATTCCTCCTGAAGTGGTTGAGCGTCTTTACGGCTCTGTGAACTTTGGTTATGGTACATTCCAGTTGTGCATATCGATGATTCCTCCCAAACTGCTCAAATTGATAGAGTTCTTAGGATTCGAAGGGGACCAAAATGTTGGATTGGATTCACTTGAGTTCTCCAGTCACAGTCGAGATATGAAAGCTCCATTAGCCACGTGAGTACTGTAAATTATCGGAGACAGATGTGATGAAATTTGATGCATTCAAATAATAACTGAAGTTCTAATATGTTTGTTTAATCTTTATGTTGAACATGATCAGTGGTTGCAGAGAACTCTGCATTAATTATACAGTGAAATTTATACTTTTTTAAGCTTCTGGAGAAATGCATTTTTTTAATTGTCTCCAATAAGTGCGATATGGACGGCGTTTATTTTAAATTTTAAACTCTTTTTAATTACTAATTTTCTTTTCTTGATCTGCTCTTGATTTTGAACGTCAGAAATTGTTTTTGCAAAGGGCATATTTCTTCGGAATTAGGAAGAAAACAGAATTAAAACCTAAATATTAGTATTATCCCCATATTGTTCATTTTTGAAGAAATATGTTTTTGAAAAATAATAATATAAACAGAACGTTACAAACCCTGCCTTCTAGGACCAGGGAGGTATACATACCTCCTTGCTAGAACTCCTTATTTTAGACTAGGGACTTACCGTCCACCATCTGTGTGTGACTCATCGATATCATAATGGGCTGTGATAGGGAGCTCCTTACTTAGTAAACAAAGCTTTTGAGCTGCCAAACTTACGTAACACTTGGTGAAAACTCAGCTTTGTCAGGTCAAAAAGTGGCTCGACTCTTGGAAGCATTAATCTTGTTATATTCGATTCTTTTTACTCACTATAAGCCCACATTCTGCACATGTTGAAACAGAGGTCGTTGCAAAACCCCTGAGCTATGTCCAGGCATGTTCCTGCACAGGCTAACCATTGATTTCCACCGTGGAACCATGTCTGAGTTTGTGCAGGAAGCTACAAACTTAAGTATGTTGACCATTGCTTTTGTAAACATTCATGCTTGTTATGACTAGGAGTGAGACCGAGAGTCTCCGTTAGTGGCTTGGGAATTCACGTGGGCACATTATGTGAGGATGGTAGACTAGCCCTCGTCCCCAAGACAATGTTGTTTGTAGGGCCCTATCACAGGTCTAGTTAGTAGTAGAGTGTTGTGTGTAGGACCCTAGCGCAGTTCTGGTGCTCCCCATTCAGTCGAGGCTTTGCTGACTCTAAAAAGTGTAACATGAATTGATAGCTTTGGTTTTAATTTCATCAAAGACTTATGCAAGTCTATGAGGGTGGCCACATTATATAGGACCCTTGATATTAAATACAATCAACAGTCATTCGATACCAGGGATATTTGGAGCAAAATAATAAAATTTTATCGACACTTTGAACTCTCATATTTACCATGTTTTCAGTTCAGGGGTGTTTAAGTTTCTATTGACAAACTCTATAAATCTCTTATCGCATTTTTGTGCTCTTCTGTATAATCACTGGTGTATTGCCGAGGACGGAAAATGTAACACAGCTGTTAATAAAGGAAAATCCGCGTCCACGATAATTGTAAAAAGAAAGTGAAAGAAGTGACTATATCGAATACCCGCATATTATATATTCATTTAAGCTGCTAACGGTGGTAGATTCAATCAAGGACGTATACCTGCCGGATTTTAGTGTTGATATGCAACAGGTGTCAGTGCACAAAGCTGGCTTCGGTACTTGTATTAAAAGAATGGAGCAAAATTGGCTCGGCCTGAACGAAGGGACTCTTTTCAAGAAATCTTTACCTGATGGCTAATAGTTGTGTAATTATCATTAAATCTAAGTATTTCAGTGTGATGACTGGTAAATAATAATGCCTAATTAGAAATCATCAAAATGCCCCCATTGTGCTTCATTGTAGACTCGGGCTTCTGTGGTACCACACTGTCATAAGACCTTTCTTTGCCCTTGATGGAAACGCAGTTGATGCTGGTAAGAATTCGTCATACGATCTAATCATTTAATTAAGCTATTATAGAATAGCGGATATTTATTTTTTTTCACAAATTTTATTTCGAGAAATTTCACAATCATGATACGTTTATATATAGGCACACCTGTATCGGTTTCGTATTTCGTTAAGCCTGGGAATATATTCTATGTGTTACATGTATGTAGTTCTCATCCATTTCTGAACAATTATGACTTTCTTTCAGGGGTTGAAGATGCTCTAAAAATAATTGAACGCAGTGAAAAGCAGTATCCTAAATCAGCCCTGTTCCTATTCTTTAAAGGAAGAACACAAAGACTGCAAGTATGTACTAAATATTTAACAAAATAAGATACTAATATACGCCAGAAGATGTATGAAAATGGTAAATTTATATTGATATCCTATATGGTGATAGATTACTAGTAATAAAGTTCTATGTTACCCTCTCGAGTAGTTCCGTGGAATATTATGAAAACGTATTCAATAACAGATTCATCTCCCAGAAAATACTTTCGGCATTTACTACTCTTTTCTTCGTTTTATGCCAACATCTTGGTTACTTTTGTTTGAAGTATCAATTATATATATCATGATGTTGGTTTATATTTTTCCCAGAGTCAATTAGATGCCAGCTTAACAACATATCGTCTAGCTCTTGAAGGTTGTAAAGATCAACGAGAAATGCAAATAATATGTCTGCATGAGTTAGGTAAGCTTCTTTAAAATAACTACTTTTTTTTTGGTAAAGAGATGCTGTGCCTCCCAGATTTTAGATAATAAAATTATGACGCTTTCGTAAAGGGTATATCAATATCTCCAGCATCTTTTACTATTATACTATTTTACTATCCATACTATTATTGTGTGAACAAGAGTGAGGTTAGTAGATTCTACTAATTATGGTTAGAATGGAAATAATATTTCTCCATGTTTTCGTGTTTTACTAATTATTTAATATACTGTACACATTTTTCTTTTGTAAAAGGTTGGATTAGTATGATGCAATTGAATTGGCGCGATGCCCTAACCTCTTTTAGTCGTCTCAAGGAAGAATCTCGATGGTCGAAGAGTTATTACACTTATCTCACTGCCCGTAAGTACACTGTGCTGAATTAACTTAAGTTTTAACTGCTCTTTTCCTTTTATTATTGACATAATTCCCTTCATCATTCTCGTTGAAATAATTTTACTTACAAGTCACCCCCTGCTGGAATTTGCCCCCAAAATCCCTAATATATGGAACGGAGGAATAAGTGTATTTGGGTTTATAAATGAGTCTGTCTTTCTAATTTCAGTGAGTCTTGCCATATTGGGTGATCTGAAAGGAGCTGAACTTCACCTAAAAGATATTCCCAAACTCATCAAGAATAAAAACAATCAGATAGAGGCGTTTGTTCTCAGAAGGGTATGCAAGTAATTTGTTATACCAACAGTACTAACTTTCAGCTCCTAATTAAGATTTAAGTTTTGTGAGCTGGGTTGTGGAGCGGCCTAAATTGCTGGGTTGACTCAGTGGCTCGACGTGGTTACAATGTTGCCTCTTACCCCAGGCACTAGACTAGTGGAAGAACAGCTGTATGAGCTGAACTAGTCTTAGTTAAGAACAATAAGGTGATAAAAAAAATTGCTTAAATCTCAATGAGTAGGAAACATAAATTCAGAGTACATCAATATCAGTAAACATCAATATCAGTACGTAACACCATGTCCTTTTATTTGTATCATATCATTTAATATACTGTAGGCGTTCACTTACTGAAGAAATTCGAGCATTTGAAATGACCGATAAAAGAATGTGAAACATGCTCATAGGAGGGAAGTTGGATAAGCAACACGTATCTGTGCAACGATCCTTATGTAGTCAGTATTAAATCCTGACTGTATAGAATTGATGTTAATTTGTAATTGTTTATAACATGTAATTGCGTACAAGCAACACGTATCTGTGCAACAAAGTATGTTCTTTGTTTTCTATTCCGATCTGGAAATGATATATATTACTCTTATCGATAATCATTTTAAATACAGGTTATATGAAGTTTCCAGATTTCTACGAATCACAAGGACGATCATAGTTTATCATTTTTCCTGATATGCAAACATTCTTTTTGAGTTTGCAACGATCCTTATGTAGTCAGTATTAAATCCTGACTGTATAGAATTGATGTTAATTTGTAATTGTTTATAACATGTAATTGCGTACAAGCAACACGTATCTGTGCAACAAAGTATGTTCTTTGTTTTCTATTCCTCTCAGACGGAGAAGTTCAAGAAGATACCCTTGTCAGTAGAATATGCTACACTTCTTGCGTGTGAGGTTTTGTATTTGTGGAACGCCTTCCCTACTTGTACTAAAGAAACGTTAGAAACTATGTTAGCCGGTAAGTAGACTCAATCATAGACCAAAATCACATCAGAGCATTGATCGGCATATCGTGTAAAATATTATGTAATAACTAAATTAAAGTATTTTTGTGCAATGACCGGTCAGAAACGTATTAAAGTGAGTCAATGGAAATCAATCACCGAATATGCTAATGGAATAACAGCTGTATGAACCGAACTAGTGTGTTAGATAAAAGGGGGCCGGAGTGTGGGGGTGGGGGTGCGGTGGGGGGGGGGGGGGGTAGAAATCATTAAATCTCTTTTAACAGGAAAATAGATCGGCAAATTATCATTCTCTAAGTCAGCTAAGAATACATGGCATCCCAGTTTCCAAGTTTACACGAAAGCATTGACAAAAAATTGCTTGTATAATTCCAACTCTACCAATATTTGGCTGCTGTTACCCTAAGTGTATATACTCATTCCATCTATTACAGAATGTGGAAAACAAACAAATAAGAAGGTGTTTCATCTACAAAGTCTTGTCGAGGGCGCCATTTACCGGGAGTTGGGAGAGAAAGAAATGGCAGCGCAGGTGAGAGGCTCATCCTATATTTGAATAATTTCCCCATAATATTTTTTAGTAAGTTAGAGTTTAATAAGTTAATCAACTAGTAGCTAGCACTAGACCTGTATTCAAGAAAACGTAGTTATAATATGGAACGTTGTTTTATCTTATCCAGACCGACACAAGTTTTTACATGCATGCTAAAGTGGTTAAGTATCATAGCAGTAGTTGAAACTGAGAGAGAGAAAAAGGAGACTATTTCAGGAAGAATTTAATATAACTTTTAGCTACAGTATAATAGCGTGTTATTAGAACATTAGATTAGTTCTGATCAAAGTTACCTCTTTTTGTATTCTAATAACTATGTGATAATGTTTAATTAAGCTTATGGTTACTAGTATTCATTTTCCATTCTTCCTGAGAAAGTCTCTTTGTCTTAACCAGTGTGCATTGATGGTTCCTGACACTCAGTTTTGTATAGAAAATTATCATTGCCACCTTTTACATCGGCATATGCTTTGCCTGCGACTAAAGGCTTGATATACATTTCGGATTGTTCTTTATGTTTTTCCAATGCTTAAGGCCACTGAAGTTATCGAATTTGAAAATTAAGATTAATGCACACTGGTATTGAAAGATGGATGCCAAAAGTTGTATGTCTTGAAAACCAACATTACTTGAGAGAAATTACTTACTAGTGACTATGATGGTCTTCTTCGCAACAAGATGTGGTTGTATTGGGCAACCGTTGATTACCAGGTACCACAAGCCTTTTTCTCATCTGACCAACTTGACACCTATGAGCATGTTTCACATTCTTTTATCGGTCATTTCAAATGCTCGAAATTCTTCAGTAAGTGAACGCCTTCCTCGATATTTTTATTTTGAAAAAAAATCAAAAAATCTTTGAAATCCAGGTCGCAAATGTGAATCTTTTGCCAGTTTGGTAATATTTACCTTTTCAACCAACGTTGCCACGTTAGAAAGTTATGTTATGTTTCAGTAAACCCTATTATTTTGCATTGTACCGACCTGGAAATGATATGATATATATTACACTTATCGATAATCATTTTAAATACAGGTTATATGAAGTTTCCAGATTTCTACGAATCACAAGGACGATCGTAATTTATCATTTTTCCTGATATGCAAACATTCTTTTTGAGTTTGCAACGATCCTTATGTAGATTTGATTCATCATGTCAAAGTTTTTATGCCATGTACGAAACTACATTCATATCATAATTGCTATATAAGCATTGACGCCTAAATGGATGCTCACTTTAATTTTGGCATCGTTTCATTGAGATTAATAGTGTATGCAATCCCCAACGTTCGATAAATGTGTACAGAAAATACCAGTAGTAGAGAGTTGAATGCTGCTAATACGTTTAAGATTTCTCTAGTCTCTAATTTAAGTCTGGCCTACTAAATAAAATCGTGTTCATTTAGCATATTAACCCTTTTTATATACAAAAGAATAACCTTAAAATCGCGGTACTACACTCATTTTCTCGGTTGCAGATTGCCTTAAACTTATTATGTACAAGAATAGTTCATACTTCTCTATTCAATCTTGACCATTCGTGTCAGGTTTTATCATTATACAACTTATTACAACTACACAACACTTACCGCAAGACAGACGTTTATATGGTTTCCTCATTACAATGTATTAGAATCTCTGCCCCCAATTATCTAGGTCTTCTTAGTGGATATACAGTGAATTGCGTTTGAAATAATCTCTATTCTATTTTGTATGGATTTCAGTGCTTTGAAGAGGCAGTGGCTCGCCATTCAGGAATGAAAGACGACCATCATGTGGCAGCGTATTCCCTGTATGAGTTGGGTTTAATGATGGTTAAAGAACCAGCGGTAAGTTCTCGTTTTCTCCGTTTCTCATTTTCTAAGGGATAACGAATGTATTATGTCCCTCACTTGTATACTAACTATATTATTGAGAATTTTACCTCTGCTAATATAATGATGCATGGGACTCGAAGTCGACAGTAAATGTTCAATCTGCAGTGCTACACATTTACTAAATTCCGCGGAATTAGTCGGTTCAGTTACGTTGAACTATAATTTTGAACCCTATTTTTGTTTTAAATTTGGGTTGTATGAGAGGATTGGGGAAGGTGAATTTTCTGACGTTCTCACCCATGGATGATATTGATTATATAATCTTACTGCCCCGGCAGGTGGTGCCACTATAATCTAGCAGGCCAGCCCTGAGTCAGTTTAATAAACACAGATCTTACAACTAACTCGCCTCCATCATATTCAATCGTCATTCCTTCACTCATATTAGGATAATCTTCTAGCCTAGCTAGCTACACTACTTAATTCAGTAATTTGTTTAAGAGGAGGAGAGAGAGGGGGTAGAACAGGGGTGAGAGGTGGGAGAAAGGAAGAGTGGGAGAGAGGAGAGAGATAATCAAGAGATATATATATCAAGGGAGATGGAGGATAGGGAGGAGGGTGAGACAGAGACATACAGACCCACATATAGAGGGGGGAGGAGTGCGAAAAAGAGAGACTCAGAGAGAGACAGATATGAGTGGGACAGTTAGGCCGGGAAAATGAGGGAGGAATTAAAATACAACTATTCTGATGTCATAGATTTGTGTAATCATTAAGAAACACTTGAACGGGATTTTACTTGCGTTGAGGAGGATGAGTGCCTAAGTATATATATATGTAACTGGACGACCGAATAAACTTCTACGAGCTAATTATCCTTCTTCTATAAGCTCGTTCCCAAGGGAATACCTCGAAAATACTATATAGTGGGTCTTAAAGCAGGAAAACAAGTTCCTAACCAGAAGCCTCTTTGCGGTCTTACTTATGCAACATGTCCTTGTAGTTCTCATTAATTAAACAGCATAATCTTTTTGCTTTTCAGACACACCTAAAGGGAAAGAAGTTGCTTAATCAAGCCAAGGTAATTTGCATTAGCCTTTTCAATATATGTAACAATTAAAATATCGTTTAGTTCATGCATGTCTATTGTGTTCTATATCCTTTGAGTATTAAATGTTGATTACTTATTCCCAATAATTCAGTAATAAATTGATTATTTTCAGGATGGATTCAAGGATTACGATTTTGACCGAAGGTTAAACGTAAGGATCCATGCGGCTCTGAAACGCCTGGAGAGTGAGGGTACTCCAGTTTAAATCCAAATTTGACTTTCGGTGCACAAGCCATTTCTGTAAGAGATCTGAAAGTGAAAGTGAAAGTGACAGTTATCAGACAAAAATGTTCTGACATCGATAACTGCGGACGTACACTGTATTCGCATCTTTCCTGGATATGCTGCCATGAGGTCTGCAGACGATAAATGAGTTTATTTTGGTGGGTGCACAGAATTTCACACAAAAATATAAAAGGTCCTTACTGCAACTAAAGTTTTGTCATTTAGAGGCGATTAATCCGAGAGCATATACAAACTCGAAGGTGTAAAATACTTCAGTGAAAAACCAAGTTAGGTTATCATTCCCCAATTCCGCTCTCCATAGATTCCGGTTACGTACCCCGAATCATCCAACAAGATTGCACCAACATATCTTTAAGACGTAAAAGGAATTCCATAACGATTTTTTATTTCCATTTCATAGACAGCTGCTTATCCACAGTCTTGTTCATCAAGGTCAAGCAATATGAATCCAAACACAATACTGGTCCCCGTCCTGTCTGTAATAGGGGTTCTTTGTAATACTCAAGAGTTCTCATTTGAGGGTCCTATATTATATGTAGTATAATTATAGAACATTGTTGTATTCTTCAAGGATGTGATATGCATGTGAGTATTTATCATGAATAGTTGTCTTCTATTAGTTGTAGTAGTTCCGATGTTAAGATTATGCGATGAGACATTATTCATTGCTGGTTTGAAGAAATAGGAATATTGGTGTTTCATTCCGTCATTTTACCTTGAATTTCTCTCTCTAAGATATTGTCTACTATTGACTGTCATTCTAGAGTGATTTTATGTGGAAGAACTATCACCATTCTTTACATCCTATGTCTGTGAATCTAAAGTTATATTCAAAAGATTTTGTGAATAGTTACATGGGAAGAGAACGGACCCTATTTAGTGAGAAAATAAGTATTCAAATCTGTTACAGTATTCCAAACCAATTCTGGTTCCTCTTTGGTAGCGTACTGTGAGAGTGCAGGTTTTATTGTTAGTGTAACTATTTATGCTAAAAAAAAAGATAATTGTGCACTTGTGAAGAAAGGCACAACAGAGATATAACCCTGTTTGGTATGTTGTGGATTTACTATTGGAATTTATTAATTACTTCTTGATGGTTCCGGTCCTTTGTAAGATCTTTGTGGAAAAAAAAACACTTATTCCAACTCTTTATAAAAGATGTATTTATAATTTTGGGTTTTCATTGACTATTGTGATTCGAGAAATAAAAACAGTTTATGGGTTATATCTGTGGTGTAGAGTATGTAGAGGGATTAATATTAAGTCCTTCACATCAAACTGTCTACATCATTGGCCTTGCTCCAGACGGAGAAACTGGAGCTTCTATTGAAGTATAAGTAAGTATAGACTCATGTTTTTTGTTTCGAAAATGATCTTGTACACGATTTAATGTGTGAACGTCTTAAACGAAAACTAATCAAATTATTTTCTAATTTCTGTTAATATTTCCGAGTAAAACAATTAAACACAGTCTCCATATTGTGAGGCCAACACAATAAAGCGACGTCCCCTCCGTGGGTACATATTTATGTCATTTAATTCCCAATTATGATGTTTATGTACTATAATATGATGTGTTGGGATTATCCCAATGCTAATCCCAAGTACGCAACACGAGGCTGTGCCATATGAATTATAGATACTTGAAGATATAATGCTCTGTTGCTCAGTAAAGATTACCAAATGCAATAAGATGATGCAGATCTAGTGTGATCACAGTGGGTTGTTTTGTATCTGGAATAAGGATTACCCTGATAACCATTATCTCTATTAAGAAACAGGTCCCCTATAACAATTTGTTAGATAAACTTGTAGGTACTTAAATACCGTCATCAGAATGTCTTGAATAGGGTAATAGGTATTACATTTGGGGAAGATAATAGTAGGCCATTGTGTAGTGTCTCTTTGTAAAGAAATGTAATGCACATATTGGATTTAATTGAAATGTTCCCTTGGGAGAGGTAATCACATGGATGTCATGTCATTTACCATTTTACTTTTTGCCGAATGTGCGCAACTTTCCTTATTGTTATCGAGACTTTCATTCTCGATAGGTTCTTAGGTGGTTTATGCATCAAGGCAAACCCAAGCCAGGGAGGGCGTTGCAACACATTCCAAATGCAATGGTTACGCGAATAAGCTCCATAATATATATGATCTTCACTTGGCTTCTCTATATTGGTTCATAATATTAGTTCACTTTTATCAAAAGTCCCTCCCTGCCTGGATCAAACGTGTGACGAAATTTTGAACTATGGGGATGAAACATACATTAACTTGACTGTATCATATATAACGTCTACGGCGAAATAAAATCACATTTATATCAGGGAGTCAAGATCGAATGCATCTCTCCCCGCTTTATAGTGTACTGGTTATGTTTTATGCAATTGCAGTCGGATTAGGGTATGCTGCTCAAGATTGTTTTGCGGACGTATTTGCTTATATTTCATTAGTCGAGATCGTGATGTGATAAGCTGCATATTAACTTATTATACATGTAGATTAAAAGTATACGTTCTATTACTTATCCTGGGAAACACATTCAGCTGAAGCAATTGAAATATGTTCCTGTACTTTCAAGTCTCGAGGTAATATGTTTGTATAGAAGGTGGGACAAATTTTAAGACTATCCGAAAAATAAATGCATTCAATGTTTAATAGAATTGTATATATTTGTGCATTACCGGTATTAAAGAAACCGTAGTAACGTGGTTAATTTTTTTACGCCGGGGAACGAGACATCTGGAGTCTAACTGTTCCCTTTGTATATATAAATGGCTCATACATTCAAGCACCAACACCGCCTGTAATGCTGAATTGCTTTTCTATTATATAAACATGTTTCCTGTGAATAATTCCTACACCCCAGTTAAATTTTGTATATGGGTCGTGGACTTCTTTCTTCTAAATATGCATATAAATGCAGTACCATATGAGCTTAATATCAGTTCATTTATGCGTCGCTGTCGGGGTCTTACCTATTGGGAATAAGTTTTAGTTTCATGCTAGCGTTTTACATAAGATGATCCACAGACGCCCCAGCATTATGCGAGGATTGCGACAATAAAGGCTGTATTTCAAGGGAGTGAGTGAATGAATGTTCCTCGCCGTATAGACATGACCATAGTTTCTCAGGGACCATCAGTTATATAACAGGTGTATGGTTCTATTCGTCCCCAACTTCTCTGTGACTTTACCAATGCTTGTTTTGGTTTTATCTAAAAGTAAAATTAGCATGGAGGTGTGTTATGCCTAGACCTCGTTGCGATGAGGTAAGCGCTATATTTAGCCCGTCTTGGGCCTATAAGTGAAACTGAAAGTGGAACTCCGTTCTTAAGAACACACTGTCTAGGTTAGATGTATTATTATAATTCCACCGAAATCAAAGGTCTAGTATCTTTATTATTTTTGTGGTTCTTTATTGTACCGACCTTGAATATTTAATAATCATAATGATATATGGAGTTAATAAAAAGTCTTTATAATTGAGTGCGATATTGTCGTTTTTGTTGTCTTTTGTCTCGTGACTCGTACCATGGTCCCTTGTGCATTCCTTATCATACGACTACGATTTCCTTAGGCCACTTTTTTTAGGCCACTCTTACCCCCGGCGTTTTTTCGAGGCAGGCGTTTATTGTATTTTTAGTGAAAACAAGACTCATCTTATTTGCAATCCAGCTAATGACCTCCTACCGCTTAAATATATGGATGGGATAGGTGGATAGACCTATGCTTCTATATTGGAGCGGGAGAGAGGATCACATGACTGACAATTCCGGAAGTGCTGGTTGCTTGGTTACTATACACAACCGCCAACTTCCTCACATTCAAAGCTGTCCTCCTGTCCATTACTTAGCAAATTCTAGTTATGCTTAGTACGACATAACAGAGAACTGTCTGCATGCCATTAATTCATATATATCCTTTAGAAAACAAGCAACCATGCCGTAACAGTGCACGTTATCAGATCTATGAGTTAAATTGCCGCTTTCCACAACAGGGGCAATATAACCAATTATCCAAAGCATTATATGCTCTTTGATCAGGACCCGGTGTAACAGTTCTAAATTACCCCCCTCATCTGATATACCCCCCGGTAATTTAGACCTTAGGTTTAAATGACCCCCTCTAGGTTCAAATTACCCCCCTTTGTTTTATTGATAATCTTACACCAACAATTCTAAAAGAACATATTGGGAGAGAAGGTCATATCTAATGCTTATGGGAAATAAATTAAAGATCACTTTGAGGGTCTAATAATGAAATTTTTTGTAATTCTGTATGATAATCCTTTTTTCTTTCTATTTATTTAAACTTAAAATATCATTGTAACTCAATGACTATGGGAGCATATTGCAAATAAAAAAACAAAACAACTAAAATCTATTCAGTTCTGTCTATCAGGCCTGTACTGTATCCACTTTTTACTTTATTCATTATTACTTTTATTGTCATAATTAAAAGAATAAATGTTTCAATGGGGGTACATCAGTACTAGATTGGTAACACATACTCGGGGTATATTAGACCTAGGTTTAGTTTCCCCTTTAGGGGTACTTTGAACCTGGTGGGGGTACGTTTGACCTAGGTCTAATATACCCCCGGGGGTACATTGAAACTGGAGGGGGTATATCCAACCTAGGTCTAAAGTACCCCCGGGGGTATATTGGACCTAGGTCAAATGTACCCCCGGTACATTAGACCTAGGTTAGTTATACCGGGGGGTACACCTGATGGGGGGTACATTAGACCTGCTACACCGGCGTTCATTCGGGACCGGCGTTTATTTATTCGATGAAGTTAAATGACCCGGCGCTTTTTCGGGGTAGGCGTTCATTTGGGCCCCGGCGTTCTATCGGTGAAATACGTGTCTACGTATTTTTTATGTACTGCGTTTATTCAATATACGCCCTAGTGGAAGAAAGCCAGCCAGTGGAAGCGCTCGCTTAAAAAACATCAGTTAACTGGCAGGGGCGGATCCAGGGGGGGGGGTCGAACCCCCCCCCCCTTTGGCCCCATGATGCCCTTTTTGCCCTCCCCCAAAGTGCCCTTGTTCCGCCCCAAAGTGCCCTTTTTATCTGCCCCACAAGCGCCCTTTTTTCAGCCCCAAAATGTCTTTTTTCCTGCCTCAAAGTGCCCTTTTTCCCCGGCCCCAAAGTGCCATTTTTTCCGCCTCAATGTGCCCTTTTTCCCATTCCAAAGTCTATGGCACTCTATGAGGAAACGGCCCATTTTTTCATCTAGTATTATTGTTTTTCTAGAATAAAACCAACAACTAATGGCTACACCTGCTATCCCAAAACTTGCTACACATATAGTGCACTAGAATGGGCGGATTCAAGGACTCAAAATTTTCATAAGACAGTGACCAGTACTTTGCAGATTCCAAATGCTTGTATTATACATTTTATCATGTATTTTCTAGTCTTAGTGACCTTTTGTATAGCCCAAAGTTCCCTTTTTTACAACCCAAAGCGCCCTTTTTCTGTTGTAAGTGTAACAACCAAAAAGTGTCATTTTTTACAATCAAAAGTGCCTTTTTGAAGAGCCAAAAATCTTTTTTAAGAACCAAAGGTGTCTTAATTTCTTTTACAACCAAATGTGCCTTGCGGTAACAGCTGTAAAAGGCTGTTAAAAGAACTAAAATGCTGTTTCCATGTTTGCTTTACATTTATACATCATATGGACAATCACTTGGGGGCAGTTGTGAGAAAATTAAAGTATTATGCCTTACATTTGTCCTATTGTTGGCAGGCCTGCCAGCAAAAAGTACAGACAACCCCCCATTGATCTGGTACTCCAATGTGACATTGGATACATGTGATTTCATCTTTTGAGGGAGATTTTGATTCAATGTCAATTAGTTAAATTTGCCTTTGAGATTTTTCCCTAATTATTTTTTGTATCTTTAAAAACAAATGAAACTGGCTAATTATGATCCAAAAATGCTCCCAGAATACACCATTTCACTCCTTCACAGGTTTTACAATTTTTGGGAGCAATATGCCCCCAGACCTTACTTCACCCCTACATCACTTGCAACAGTATAGCCACAACTGATTTTTAAAAAACACATCTTACAATTTGCATACATCATCAACTGCCAGTGTGTGTTGTATGTTTTGTGTTTCTTAGGTCCTTGCAAACTGGATCTCTAGTTTTTGAAAGTCAAAATGAATAATAGAAATAAAATGATCACTTTTCATGTGTGATTAAATACTCTATTTTGTGCTTCCAAAAGCGCCAAATGCCTCCAAATGGCACCTTAAATTTCTAAATTTCCTGGGGGAGCATGCCCCCGACCCCCCTAGTCAGTCATATTTTCAGAAAATGCAGGTCTACAAATTTGTACAATTAGCAATCATGCAATCTGTTGTCCTTTAACTTCTGATAAATTAGACTGAACAAATGTGAATAATTGGTATAATCAAAGTAACATTTTCTGACAATCTCTCCCTTGTATGCATTTGTGGCCCTCTGGCTCATTTTTGGGGGATGGACTGATTTGCCCTTTTTATTTTTCACCCCCGCCCTCATTTTAGACCCTAGATCCACCCCTAGTGCAGGTTAATACTTTGCATAAAATGGAAAAAAAAAAAAATATAAGTCATCGCATTTTAGCTGTAGTTGTAGCTGTCTGAAATAGACAAGTTTGTGAAACAGAGCTAGCTGTGGGTACTCTCAGTTGTATCCATTTAGTAGGCAAGTCTATTGGGAAATGCTGCATTTTTCTTTCACGCTTTTGGGAGTAAAACAATTTTTTTAGTTGGGAAAAATAAATGCATCTGCTAAATATGTCTAGGACTACTTCACCCGAAAAGATAAACTTCAACTTATATGAATTTTGGAAATTATATTGATTCCATTACTTTTTTGCATAATAAAATTTGTGTCATTTGTCATATCTTATTAGAATTTATCAACCCCACATTTAAAATCGGTTTGGTATTCATTACTAAAATCTATTTAGTTCTGTCTATTAGGCCTAGGTTTAGGTTTTGGACATGGTTGTCGAAATAATTGATAGAAATATTTGTGGACTCTTCACTATTTATCTGTGACTAAATGCATTTTTGTGCTCCCAAACACACTAAATGCCCAAAAATTGCACCTTATATTCCATTTTTTTCCAGGGGGGCATGCCCCCTGACCCCCTAGTGGGCTTTGTGCCTTCAGCACTTGCACAGCCAGGTACATCCAGCCTAGAAATGCCCCCCCCCCAGTGATACACAAGCCTACAGGCCTGGACATGTCATTGTGAATATCTATTATTTTTTCTACATCATCTGTAATGTAATAAGCAGCAATTCCAAGGTAAAATATTGTTAAAATACATACACTAAAAAATATACTCATCCACTCAAAATGCAGCAGAATTCACCATCTAAGGTTTATGTTTTTAAAAATCCCCGGAGGAGAACCCTCCCAGACCCTCCTCTTGGGGGAGCTTCACACCTTCAGCGCTCACAGTCCCCAACATGTGCCCTTTTCTCTGACCTGAACCTCCCCCCCCCCCCCCCCTTCATGAAATCCTGGATCCGCCCCTGACTGGGCAATTAGGCCTACTAGATTCATGAATGATTATGTTATGTGAATGTTGCTAAGGACGCTGGCCGGTCAATACCCGATCGAAGGAGTTGGGCGCTCACACCTGGGCGCGTTCGAAAACCTTACCCAACCTGTTTTCTGAAATAATGATAATTGTACACGCTAGTTACTGCTATTTCATGTAGAAGGTGTCTACACCCACCACGGCTTCGGTTTCGAACGCACCATCCATAATCCCTAGCCAGCATAGAAACAAGCCAAGGCAGGGCCAGAGAAGTGTAGGCATTGCGGATACCAATCCACAGTTGGTGGCTGAATCCCTCCCCTGAATAGGAAGGGTACAGTTATTACTGCCACTGATTGTATACATAACTGAAGAGGAAAATATACACATTTGTGCCGGAGAGGACGTTTACAATACTATCACCAATCATGGCACTATCTGGCAGCTTTTCGTTATTTGCTGTCTGCTGCCTTGTTGCTGTTAGCCTTACGGTCTCAGGTGAGTTGTGCATGGGACATGAAGCAATGTGCAAAGGCATGTTTTGTTTACATCGGTTTACATCTAGAACCCTATATTTTACTAGGGGTTGCATGGATGATCCGATAGCTTCTCACCTGTAATGGGACGATCTAAATCCACTTTTATTCGATGCCCAGCAATTCCTTACGATTGAACTCTTAAAAAAGAGAAATGGACGATTTGGCAGGTTCTAAAAATACTTGGCTAAGAAGCATGTTATTTAGGTGTGCAATGTACTTTCACTTTTGCACTGACACATAATATGGGTTAATATGTGTATCTGTGTCAATTTATTTTTTCATCCCAAACAAATTTGTTTAGATATATATGCTTTTCCATAAAAAAAACTATATTTTGCCTCTATCATGATGACTTAATGCATATTTCTGTAGACACAGATCGATATCCTTCTGAACTGCACGTATGACCTAAATTATAAATGACTTTGTGCCTAGCTATTTCATGAAATATCTATTGCTCTCTAATTCACATACATAGAGAGTAACCTGGCTGCACAGCTGCGAAACTACGATGTTCTACACCATTCCAATATCAAAGTATCACACAGACAGAAACGTTCAGCTACTGGGGTTACCGAGAAAGATGTAAACCTTGATGTGCTCGGAAAGTAAGTTAACCTGAAATAAATACCTTAATTTTGTACTATATGTTTTCCCATCGTAAAGCAAGGTATAGACAAATTGTATTCGTTTTTTTTTTGTTTTTTTTTAAACAATCCAAACTTTTATTGACAAAATTTCACATTCACGTTTAATTATTCGATCCAATTTCAGACATTTCGAGCTCCATCTGTACCCACAAAGAGACTTATTTAGCAAGTATTTTCGCGCATACCAAGTAGATGATAAGAATGTCAAGCACCTCTTCAAATTAGACAAATCCCAATTCCTTGAAGGGAAGGTTAAAGGTATGGATATTTTCATTGTATCTGGTGGTGGTTGAGAGTTCAGTTTAAATCTTATACATGTAGGTCAATGAAAATAAATCCATGACATCAATGTAATGATTATCCTTTAAAATAATTCTACATAATTTAATTTCTTTTTATCTAGGTATCAAAGGAATAAAGAACCGAGTGGTAGCTTACTTTGAGGAAAACAACCTCATGGCAACCATTGAAACTGACGATGATACATTCGTTATTGAGGTTAGTTAATTTTTGATCTCAGGCCTTTAAGAGGCCTGAGATCATATGAATCACTACTAAATGTGCCAATCATTCTTCATCTGATAATATTTGTAGCTGTATGTAAGGTGTTAGAGCTTAGATATGACATCAGGGGAGCATGCCATATCTAACTCACTGATCAGTGATACATTTCGCACTTAGATGTTATGCCAACACCTCAGCCCCTTCACCCCCCTCCCTCCCCCCACCTTCCCGCCTCACCCTCTGTCATCCGCCATTGACATCGGACACAAGTAATTCAGCCTGAGAATCGTTTCCATGATTGGAAACGCCAGGTATATAAATTAAGTTGACACTAATTGTAAAGTTAAATAGATAAACCAAACTTAACTTGATAATTTCTTAACTTAGTACTTGTTCTTATATTTATCCATCGGTTCATACATAATTCAAGAATCTATATACATTTCCCGTTGTTTCGATTTATCATTGATCTCGATTAACTACAAACGTTGTTTCTTGCGATATGTAGCCTTCCTGGCGGCACCTGCCCAAATCAAAGAATCACAGCATGATTGCCTACAAGAAGTCTGACATGAAGTTTGATCCCAGTAATGCGAAGAATGAGAAAGGGTAAACTATTTAAGGCATTTCCGAGCAAGATCTGAGTGCATAAAATCCACAATTCTTTTTTTAATAGGCTACAGACTCAGGAAAACTACAATATCAAGCATATATATATATATAGCAATAGAATAGAATAACAATAGAAGATAGGGAGATAAGGCGTAATATGATATAATATTATAATATCTATAAATATAATATTATATCATATTACGCTATGTATCCGTAGTTCAGTAGACGCGCTTCTGTAATAGTATAGTTGCCTATTAACCTCAGACTAAACCTATAATAGATTTTACTTTTTTCCTTTCCAGGGCAAGTTTCTGTGGATTTGTTCATGCTGATGGGGTCGATGACGCTGCTTATCATCCTAAGGATATCCGCAAGTTTAAGGATTTATTGGGCCTCAAATCTCAGCATACTCACGATAAAGTCATTTCAGGTGATTTCATTGATTCAATTAATGACATGGGGCATATTTGAACCTGCAGGCACACGTACGCTATAGCCACTAGTAGGCATGTTGCATGATTTAAGCCATATACGGCATGGCTGATATTTTACCGCGGTATGCTATTCACTCATATAAGACATCCATTTTTATTTCCCAAATTACTATATATTCATATTATTATCTGATAAACTTTTACAGACCACTCATCTCGTACGAAAAGGCAGGCATCAGCTAAAACTGTTTGCACATTGTTGCTGGTGGCGGATTATCACTTTGTGACTAACGTTGGACAAGGAAAAATATCCAGTGCTGCAGCTTACATGGTAAGATATTTTAATATACTTTTAGTTTTACTAAGCTATTTCTAGCAGAGTGTTCATGAAGTTCCATTCATGATATTCCATTATTTAGTGCCTGAGTGACCGATATGAGGTAGCCCGAGACCTTAAACGAATCAAGCTTTGTTGCACCCTGCAAAAGCGCTTAAACCTAACTATTGAAGCCAACAAATTGGCCAAATTTATGTATAATTGGAGTTATAATTTAAGCCTCATGGTCCGCAGCAGGCATCCTCAGTTGTGCAGACCTATTATCTAGTATCAGTACCGGATAATTATATTACGTAATATAATAATAGCGCTTCGATCTATGGTGTTTCGAATTAATTTCGCACACTTCTCCGAAATCTTAATCTTTTGAACCATATACTTATTGGTAGCCTGAGTCGTTTTGAAATTAAAATTGACATTGAATTTGCATGACCTCAGTTTGCATTAATGTCTATTATATTATTATATTCAGGTTGGACAGGTGCAAAAGACAAACATCATCTATAAAGCCACTAACTTCAAGGGATACACTGGTCTTGGATTTGAGGTTAAGTCGGTAAGATATTTTTCAGATAGTCGATCTTCTATATCAATATTTTAGCAATACTGCTATAGCTCTTGATGAAATCAACATATTAATATTTACACGATTGAGTTATCATCGACTTATCAGACTTGAATTGTTAAAGACCTCTATAACAACAGAGATAAGAACAGAATAGCTGGATTCAAAGAGAAACCTAATGGAAATTAAACTGGAATAATAAAAGAAAATCAATAATAAAGGTATACATATATATATCCTATAGATGAAGTTATATTCCTCACCTACCGACACATCTGGGCATCACAATAGCGCTACAAACTCATGGGTTCCGAAAACTCTCCTTAAGGTAAAGTTCTTCTTCTCTCAGAAACTGTATGTAAGACCTGGCATTAATAAATAATCTTTTAAAAATTGATCAGTATAGGATCAAAGCGTTTCAAACGTATAAGAAATGATATGAGTGATATATATGGAGCTTGTTGAGCTGGTTCTGTAGGTGGAAAGAGTGGCGAGTTCCACCTTATTATAAAGTTCGCTGGCCTATTGTGTGGTTAGAACCTACATTAAAAGAAATAAAAGTAACCAGAGTGGAAGTGTTGAATTGCATCTTCTGTCACACGTCCGATTGATGTGGGTGTGTGCCGCGTCTGATTGTTAGGAGAGGCTTTTGTAGTAAATACATCATACCCATACAAATATTTATACTGTTCAATGTTACATAGTTAATGGTGAATATGATTAGATATTAAATTTGAGTCAAATATTTTAGTTAGATATATAACTTTTGCTACAAATTGGGCAGTAGAATTTAAGTAATCATATTCAATCACTCATAGCGTGGAATGTGTATAATAATAGTCTGTATATAACGATCATCTATCAAACCATGTAATCATTACGACGTGTCTTTGACACAGCCACCATACAAATTAGGTATTAATCAAATCTTGTATGATAAACTAAATAGTTATTAAATATATTTTATGAAGTAAATTTTAAAGTAATAGAAGCATACCTCAGGGTAGGACCAAAAAGGACCAAAAGGTCGAGACTACTTTGTAAAAATGTACCTGAATTTAAAACTTGTAAAAAAAACCCCCACTTTTACTTGCTTCGTTTTAGGCCTTTGCACAAGATTCGGACAACGCTGCTGTTTGCTTGTCGCATCTCTACACCGACATTTCCTTCTCGGATGGAGTGCTCGGCCTTGCCTGGATCGCCGGTTCCACAGTAGGATCGGTTGGCGGAATGTGTTCTCCCAGTAAGTGTTTCTTTCCCCATGGTTAAGCGCTTTAATTATAAATTTGCATTCCGGGTTAATTTATACCTGAAGAATATTAACCTATAATTATAGCAGTATTGACTTGTTAGCGTGGACGTCTTGAAATTAAAAGATTCCAGTCTACTGATTTGTGGTTATAGATACAGTAGTGGGCGGAAGACCATGGTTATCCTGCATTGAACTATTGCCCGTGAGCCCATATCTCGATATGTAAAGATTTGCGGCTTGTAGAAAGACACTAAATAAATAAATAAATAAATAAATAAATAAATAAATAAATAAATAAATAGATCGATGGAATGGCAATTAATTCCCGAGCTTAATTCCACAAGGAAAAAGCTATAATGAGGTATTAATTAATCAATATGTACCTGTAACCTGATTTTTCCAATTCTCTACATGCACCCATCTATAGCTGCCGGCGGCTACTACTACAACACTGCATTTACAACACTGAGCGATCAGACGGGTGCACGTGTGTTGACCGAGATGGCTCAGATAGTAACAACTCATGAGTTTGGCCACAACTGGGGCTCACAACACGATCCTGCCACCACTGAATGCGATCCTGGTAGCCGCAGCGGCGGTTCATTCATCATGCAGTCCAAATCAGTTGCTGGCACAGAAAGCAACAACAAAGTAAATTTCAGAACCACCCTTTCAACTTCGTGATTTATACCCGTGATTTATACTATTTTTAAAAGATCGAACTGCATTGTGCAGATAGAATTCTGGCTAATTTTCTTCACTGTAGTTTCTTTTTTTCTTAAACAAAAAGGAAATCCATCCATGCAGCTATTATTACGTAATTGCGTAGCCCTGAATGTATTGTAGTGTTTTACCAATTCTAACAGTTTCAAGCTAGTATTTAGGCAAATGTCATTACATATATAGACTTATTTATACTCGAACTCATCTATTGATATTTCTCGACTCCATCACAGCTATTTTCACCATGCAGTATAAGATCAATGGCTGAAGTTCTTTCCAACAAAAAAGAGACGTGCTTCACAGGTAGATATTTACTATGCACACTTTCTTAAAATTTCGTTTTCTAAAAGAAATTCAATGGTAATACAGTTTTCATAAGCTCACTGTATATTATCAAAAGCCAAATAAATGCTGTCTGATATGAAACTGATTATAATAGTGTTAATAATGATGTTGACCCATCTTGCCTTCTCTTAGAAAAGAGCCAGTTTTTCTGTGGCAATCTGATAGTGGAATCCCCCTATGAACAATGCGACGCAGGGCCTGATGGAGCTGCAGGCAATGACCCATGCTGCGATTCTACTTGTCAATTAAAGACTGGAGCTACTTGCAGGTATTTGCTTTTGTACAACAATCTTTATTCTGGCATAAGTACATATATATAGAAGTATAGGCAAATGCAATTCCCCAGTGTGTTCCGGGATAACAATTTTACTTCCCGTTCCAGACCTTTCATATTACAATATCCAGATGTATCACCCAATACTTATATATCAGTAGCATTTAACATTTTACAACTCCATAAACTCGGTTGTTAATAGTAATTTACAAAACTTTATATATATAAATGTCGACATAAATGGCAAAATATAGACTAGAGTGCATTCAAATATAAATCTATTTCAGTAAATTAATGCATTACACCCTTATGGTGTCCTAGAGTATCTGGATGCTAACATATGCTGTCGGCTTTGACTCCTCACTCATTTATAGATAATATCGTTCTATTCAACTTTAAACCAATATTATGTTCATTTTAAGACACGGCTAGTATAAGCAGATGTTCCAAATATAAAACACTGAGTGATTCATTACCATACAGAGATCCCCCGAGGAGTGTATCTATGTAGACCCTATACAATGATTCCCCGATGTCCCAGGCACTGCACGTAAATGGTCCCATTTACTCAAGCGCATTGTGACACATTTCGCAGACCTGTTTGGAAGGGGCTTCATGATATGAAAGACATATCATTAGCATTTCGGTGTAATGTAGGCCTACCATCCCCTGCTTTCAAAGATGTTGTTTCCTTATATATCTGCCAATCAGCGAGAGAATGCCTTTATAGTAAATGTCCGACTGAGGTAGAGCGGGAGTATATGTCGAGTAGCAGAAGATACCTCATGTGAGCTCCTATAATTTAATGAGTAGGCCTATAATGCATTTAATGAGTATAATGATATACCTCTAGGTGGGAACCATTGAGAATTTCACTCAAATCATTTCACACCGCAGTTGGGATTAAACATCTATTTGGGAACAATTCTTCTCACACGAAATTCAAAGCAATATTTTTGTTTGCATTCCATGTGTACCTGTATACATTATGTATAGGCCTAATACTATTCATATACAATTTTAACAGATATGTGTGTAGGCCTATATATCCCAGGGTGTATGGATCTTTTCATTTCATATTGATACACAATTCTTTTTCAGTGATAAGAATTCACTGTGTTGTGAGAACTGCAAGGCATCTGCCTCGGGAAAGCTCTGCAGGGACAATGGTGCCCTCAACACGACATGTGAAGGCAATGGCAATTGCGAGTATCCTTATCAAACACTAACATTCATCTTTTCATAATGCAACACCAAATATAAATGTTTTCGATTTACCCCCCCCCCCCGCCTAGAAATAACTTCGATCCCCACCTAAAGAATTGTTAACCTTCCCTATTTTTGTGTGTGTGGGGGGGGGGGGGGGGAGGGGGGAATTTTTGGACAAAAAAGTTAATAAAAGCAGCAACTATTGTTACGAAATAATTTGTTTCCAGTTCCTGGAAGGTGATTTCCTAAAAGAAAAAAAGGCTTCTTCTTCTTCATTCTTTACCTGTCCACTCATATCGTATTAACTGTTCGGTATCGGAAAACAGTTTCCTTAACTTGCAACAGCGGCACCACTTTCGACTGTCCCGTCAGCACCAACAAACCAGATGGCACTGCATGTGTTGACGAGTAAGTATATGAGCATAGCTGAGCATATTCTACGTTGACCTGTGTACAATAGGAAATTATATTAATTGTCCTGATTCGTGCCTACGTGTATACACCAAATTTATTCGAGAATTAAACGTTGTATAACCTCATCTATGACATACCTAAACTTGTATAAATTTTAGATTCTTTTGTTTAAAAAAGAAATCCATATAATATTCGACTCGATACTGACTCGACTGAGGAATAAACTTGAGCCCAGTGAGATCCCAGCTTGATGTGCCCTTAGACTTGGTGCTAGCTAGTCTATAATATACCAAATAGCCTATATTATATTCACAAATTGCATTTTCCAGTGGCGTGTGCAAAAATGGTGTATGCGAAGACCTATGTGGGCAGGTTAACCTATTACCCTGCATATGCGATGCTTTAGCGCAGGCTTGCCTCACATGCTGCACAAATGCCACAAACGGATACTGTAATCCTTACCAGAATAATAAGGGAGCATTCGATTTCATCTCAGACGGAAAGCCATGCAAACAAGGGTATTGTACTGCGGTAAGTGAGCAATTTCCTATCAGTTTTTAAAAATAAAATAAAATATATACATCGGTCTCCTCTATCAATGTTTGTTTAAATATTGTCCTCCATGTCGACCCCTACCGATGCATAGACAGTATTAGTTTTATAGTGGAACTAGGGGGAAGGCTTAAGTGATTACGGAAATTTAGTTCAAGGTGACCAACTTGTTGTATATATAATAGATATATATGAACAGGAATTTTTGAGATTTTCACGAATCATTGAATAGATAAAGTACATTTACTCAACCATAAGTAATTTAGATTTAAAATTGTGGGATTGAAATAATCGCATGCAGCTGAAAGCGGCTCCATTTCATCGCAATGTTTAAAAGAAAATGTCATGCCAGTAACTGTAAGGGCTCATATGATGTACACTATCGCCTAAATTAATGGGAAATTAGTACGAATGACTGGTTTGTTACAGGGAGTGTGTACGAAAGTTATCGGTCAATTCACAGACAGACTCTGGTCAATCATCACAAATATCGAGATAGACGCATTAGGTAAGTGCTTCAGGATTCGATGGCGTTTAGAATAAATTTACGTTTCCATTGCGGTAGATATAATTGTAAAGTGTTGAAATCGTCATTTCCATTTTTTCTGGGTTTCTGAATTACTCTAAAAGTATGTATACCCGATTATCATGGTTTGGGGTAAATGTTAATGCGTTTTCATCAATGTTTATCCTTTGTACCTTTAGCCGTATTCATGAAGAACAATCTCGTCCTCACCTGCATCGTCTTGTCCCTTGTCCTGTACATTCCATGTGCTGTCATAATAGGAATTGTGGTACGTAAACGTCATCATTACATTTAATAAATTTCCTTAATAATATATATTCATGCAATCCTTGAATCCAGCCACTGATAAGCTAAACTACAAGTGTATTCTAAATACTAAAACACCCTCGAGCTAAGTAGTTGTACTTCTCTTACCCTACTGGGTACCATACATAATACGTAATACATAATACAATAGCCCCTACATTATATATACATATGACTGAACGTGACATGATTCATTGATTTCAGGACTGGAGGCGTGATGTGTCCGAAAAGGATGAAGATTCCTGGTACAGCAAAACGGTGAGATAACAGTTCACATTTTACTGAACATATACACATTAATTTATAAAGGGGGCTATTCAAAACACTTTTTGAAGAAACAAATAATCGCCATAGCTCATAGATGGGATTAATTTTGATAAACCAATTCGACACCTTTTCATTACAACGTGAAGATAATTTTGGAGGACCAGATGAATTATCATAATATGAATCCTTATTATTTAAAATTTATTTTCCTGTTTGATATCTCGCCAAGAGAAAAAGAAATCTGGTAACAAACTGCCTGCCTCAATGCTTTTAGGTGAATCCTTGTGAAACATGCCTGATCTGAATGTATAATGTCTGTCATTTCAGAACACGTCTCTATACATGGAAAAGGACACAAAACAAATAAGGCGTACTTTCACCAGGAAAAAGCCAGTTACTCGCGTGGAAGGGTCGGCCAACAGCAGAGGAACCAGAAATAGGATTTATCCTCAGCTCTAACATCATCCTTAGCATCATAATGCCATAGAAACACAACCCGATCTTCCACGAACGACTGATTCGATAGCTCGAAATTAATTCCACATGCAATATCTGTGATAGCTTATTAGGGACTTTTAACTGGGGGCATATAAAAAGGTGCTATACAACCGTGCCGTTTCCACCCACAAACTACAGATAGTCGTTTCGAAGGGAGGACATTGATATGAATCCATTCCGTTCAAATGTTCCGTAGACATTAGTGGAGAATGTATTCTAAACAACTCGTGTAAATATTCTTGTGTGATCGGTTATATTATACCGAGTCTACAACATAATGAACACTTCTCTAAAAAGAAGTTCTGTATATGGTCAATGAGCGTTCAGGGCAGTTTTCGTATCTTATTTTGACGATATACCTTTGAAGCCCACCTCTGAAAATGGATCTTATATATTTCTCTCATATTTTATAATACTAAAGACCTGTATTATGTACATAATATTTATTTTATCTATTTCCATTTAATGTTTGGCCACGACAGAAATAAACGGATACTAAAAATTAGTTTATTAATCTTATTGGAATTTGAAAAAAAAGGTACACTAATTGCAATAAAACAGACACACAACATCATCTTCGAACATGTGATAATTATCATTTATTTACAATAAATAACATGATTTTTCCGATGAGATTTCTAATGACATAACAATTATGAATGGTGAGAATAAGACAGACGGGTTTCGTGACATAATGACACCATTTCCGATCCTCCATGCATTCATCAATAGAAAATTCACCTAACAAGGATCAAAATTAATTGTAGAAATGAAATAGAAATTTCAGAAACATGTTGTGACAATGATGACACCCTTTTCGATCCTCCATGCATTCATCAATAGAAAATGCAGCTAACAAGTCAAAACTAATTGTATTAATGAAATAGAAATTACAGAAATGTGTTGTTTGGAACAATTTCTGATACAGAAATTTGAAGTGAAACAAGAAAATGGATAATGATAAAAATAAAGTTTATATAAAAGATCACCAATCGTTGTCGTCATCGCTGTCATCTATTCTACTTTGTTTCATGGCTCTGGTCATTTCATCGGCGACAGCTTTCCGTGGGTTTTCCTCAAGATCAGTTTTTAGCACTCCTACTTCTGATAGCATCCATTCTAATTCTAAATATAGAACAATAAAACGGATAAGAGAAAATGCCACACACAAAGAATTCTGTTAGCTTAGAAGATAATGAGATGATTATTATAAGGATTATCCTTAATTCTCAAATCTATACGGAGGATTTCCACTCCCAGAGATTACTTTCATATCATACAAACATAAATCATTTCCTGCAAAATTTGAATAGAGCTATCAGACCTATAATTATGCCATAGTTATAATACAGAACTTCGGTATGAATTTTTAGCACCTCAAAAACAGTTTAATTAGCTGTAGCTACCAAGCATATATATATTCTTTCCGATTCTCTCACCTTCCCAGTCAGTAATTTACAATATTGGGATTACTACAGCTTTAGATTTCCAAACTTAGAAATAGGAACTCACCTTCACATTTGAAATTCATTCCACCAAAGCCTAAGGGGCCGATCCACTGTTTCTTCATATTACCCTCGTAATAAACAAATACGGTAGGAAGATTCTTGTCTGGATAGTTGGGTATACATGTTTCTGAGACTCCCTTGATAAATTTGACATCAGGAAACTTCCGCGCCAGTTGGTAGATATGTTCATTTACAAGTTTACACAGAGGTATGCTGCAGAAGAGAATGAAGATGAGGGAAAATGATGAGAAGTACTGCTACCAAGTACAAATAACAACCACGTGTGTTTGGTGCAAAGAATAAGAGGCTTCTTTCATATTAAGGGAGATTTCAAATCCAGACAGAGCAGTTATGGTTGGTCTCGAATAGGATCTCCTATTCATGACGACCCATTCCTAAACTTTAAAGCTCTTTAGATTAGGATCCAATATAAAATTCCACATCAGTATTATTCCACGTCTATATGGGACCGTAATAAGGGGTTTGAATCGAAAGGACAACAACATCGCCAAATTAAGATACACCGGTATCAAGAACTACTTAGAAATAACTTCTTTATTTGCCTTTGTGGTGTTACATTGAAAAAAAGGTCGTGGTCTTCTCAAACAGACGTTTTCCAGAACATGCCTATCTAACGTTACTTGCCTTGTCTTTATTACATTATTTATAAAATATAGCTACTCTGCCCCACTATGTTTCTGTTATCACTTATGTTGAGAAAGATTCTATGAATAGGGTATTGCTCAATCTAGCGTGTTGGTCATTTAGCAATGACGTGGATAAGGTAGGGGTAAAGCAGTCCAATGAACATTAATACTTACGATGATTTGTATACGTGTAAAACGACCCAGATTCCATCACCAGCCTTGTTAACCTCGCGTACCCAGTCCGCTTTGGATATCTCGAGGACATCACCATATCTGGCTTTAGCTTGAGCGGCCTTCATTTCCAGCATCCGTTGTCGTCTAATAGATAATAATAAAAAATGACGGGCGTTTTTTTTTATTCATACGTGAAAGGTGTACAAAAAGGAGAAACGCATCAGAAATTAAATTTCAGGTCTTCCAACGTGTTCCTGACTACTTTAAAATGATAAAAGAAAATTTGATTTACATTTTGTAGGCCAACAATAATTTTGAAGGCTATATGCGAGGCTAAATGGCATCGCAAAGGTTGATCATGGATTGTCACGATAAGATTATGGTGGTGATCCACAGATGCTGTACACGGCAACAAATGAGGAAAGAACAAAGTAACCCAATGGAAGACCTATCTAGACGACTGTTTATTTAGATTGTTGGACTACCTCATTGTAAAAACACCTTCAGCAATAAAGAATTCTTGAATTGAATTGAAAATATTCATATTGGTTTCATGTCATATGCAAGGGTTCAGAGTGGTCGCATCATTTTTCTGTCACACGCGACACGTGTCGCACGTCATGTCGCACTGGTGGATTAACCTTCAGTGAGTCCATCGCAAGTGATACAGACATATATTATATATAGTGCCTGCAGGCATCTAATTTGTGGCACATCTGTTGCCTTTGGCGACGTGGTTACACTTGGCAATGCAAAGCATGGAACATCGCCAATTTCCCTCTCGGTATTAACCTATAATATACGTTTATAAATATTTCCCTCAAGATTTAGAGAATATGGCTAGAGAAATCATATAACCATTTTATCAGGAATAAGTCGATTCTCAAGTTCAAGTTTAAAAAAATATTCTCCTGTATCGTTCATTTGCAAGGAAGTAAGAACTATTAATGAGTTGAAATTAGCATGACATAGATGTTGACAAATTATGAGATTGTATGACTTGGGGAGAATGTGTAAAATTGGTATTGCTTTCATGAGAAATAACTGTAAAAGAATAATGAGAATAGTATTGAGCCCAATGCGTACCTGTACTCTTCAAATATTCTTTCTTCCTCCTCGTCAATGTCATCTTCTTCGGCATCAAGTTCATCAAGGTTCATGTCCGCTAAGTCCTTTCCTTGACTTTTATTCTGAATGGTCGACTCTATAAGGTTGACAATATCGTCCTCTGATATTTCTTTCTCTTGTTTTGGTGGGAGGATACCCTTTGATCGGAGAATATCGTTCCATTCTGTATCAGCATTTGGGTCCTAAATACAAAAATAATAGATTCTTGAGAGGTAAGCCCATGAGTGTGTGTTTTTATTCCATGTTTAGCAGGATGGTCAAGCTTACGTGACGAATGAGATATCACACTCACAGTGTCCTTTGTGATGATACACTGCTCAGTGTAGTATTTTAGTCTATTTGAGGGGGATTTGATGTAAAATGCACCATAAAAAGAATACCATTCCACAAAGGACCATACTTTTGGTTGCATTAGTGTAGATTAATTTGGGCTACAGCATATTTTAGTCCAAGACCGATTGAACCTTGGGTGGATTGTTCATAGTGAACCCAACAGGCCATACCAAACACATTTTCCTTGGGTGTTAGTTAGGAACACAAGGTTTGGAGTTTGAATGCTGGTAGTCTGACTTGTGGTCAAATAGACAACTTAAGAATCAGTTGGTCAAGGTGTACCGTACTGTAATCAAATTCATCGCACGAATGAACGAACAAATTGTAAGTTATAACTTATAGCACCCCAGTATGATAAGTTCTGAAAAAGATTGACAAGTAAGTCGTATCGGTCAGCTCCATCTTGGAATTGTAGCTAATTGTTGTATAACCCAAATAAACATACAATTTCTTATGAGGCTCAATCAATCTAGAATCGTTTATCACCTTCCTACTAGTCTAGTACGGTAAAACAAAACATTTAAGATTTTTAAATACAGTACATATGACATGTAGCCTTGTAGGTAGGCCTACAATACGAATATTGGAATTGTAGTAGGGCCTAATCATGTAAGTAATTGTACACGAAGCCAGTCAAATAAAATCATTAAAAACATGACTCATTTATGATTATTGTTTTCATCACATGAGCGCCAGTGGATAACAAACAGGAGGTGTGGAGACTACCGGTAGCTTAGCCTTAGATTAGCGGTCGAGAGAAAAAAATACTTAGACTAGACACTAGTTATTTTAGGAGTTGAAGGCTTGTGTTTGGGGGACATTCATCGCTTTCAGATGTACAGAACTACTCAGTCAATCAAGACCAGCATCGTAACATTATGTTAATAATATATCAAAGGAGAAATGTAGCTCTCGAACCATCCACTGCACATGTTTCATGATGTTTGACTCAGTCCCCTCACTGAGTCAGGCCGCTCCATATATGGGCACAGTATGGCCTCCCCAAGACTCCCTCAAATCACTGAGGATTTACCACTCCAACCCCTAGGAAACGCACCCGATGATTATAAAACTACAATTCAACAGTTAACTATGACTTATCCTTTCAATCTGACGCACTTACCTGCATCTTGGAAGTTTATTGAGCCCAGAAATCAAGTAAATCCAATTGTGAGAAATGCTCGCACGTCTGCTATCTTCTGCTCTCCACAACGAGTGAGGATGTACTTCCTGGTGACCTAGGTCAAAGTTCAGAGTTCATGGCCGCCGGGGATGGCGCAAGGCTGGCGGTAGCGGCCACTCTCCCGGTTTTTCTGATTTATCCGTCACAAGGCCATTTTTAGGATTTAAGTCTGTGTCAGAATACGTAAACAAGGAATTCTCTACTCGTTGCTCTCCAAATCTTTGCTGAAAGGCGGAGATGGGACGACGTAGAAAGAAAAAGGTAGGTCAGAGACTGATAGATGAGCGAAATAATCAATTCATCAATTGCACAATCCTGCAAAACAGGTGCTTGACACGCAGTGCGCTTGCGCACTATATTATCGCCCATGATGGCGGAGATTTCGGAAGCGGTAAGGTTTTATCCGGCGTATCTGCGAAAGATTTGCCGTTTTTATCGGTATATTTGTATCTAACTGCCTTTATATAAGTAGGAGAGAGGTAGATGAGGACGTTAACGTACACGTGGACGGATGTTTGGCGGATATTAGGCCATAAATTCCATGATATCTGGATGTAAACAAACACTCGGCATACGGACAAGCGATTTACTATCATTTAGTAAACATAAGCCGCTGTTATTGAAATATTGTTCGCTAACCGACTAAAGTTATCTCTAAGTTGTCATTTTGACATGGCAACCGAATTTATATAGACAATAGCGCCATATATTCCCACATCTTTAAGGTCTTCACGGGGGTTTTCAGGCAGGGTGCCGACCCTGAGACCCTGTCTGTACTCTGTAGTCGACGTCACATGTCAGGACCATGAGGCATGATGTACGTCATGAGTTGACATAAGTAACTGTGACGCTGTCAATTTGAATCATAATGTCTTAATACAGTCTAAATTTGGGTTAACAGTACATTGAGCATTCGCAACGTCCTACTGGTCATGCACCTTTATTCATATTCGCTCCAGACCTACTTGAAATTCATTTATTTCATTTTCACTTTTAAATGTAAAAGTAAAACCCATCCTCCGTATCGCTATCCCTAGTATCACTATCAGGCCTATCGCTATTCCAGGCCCATGGGAGTGTTTACTTTCCTGACTGCTCCACTCTCCCTGCCTCAATGCTTTTAGGTAGAACTAGGTCATACAGGAATTGGCCCTTTTCAGTCAGAGGGCCTAGTACAGATTGAGTCACATCTATTTTTAGACTCTATGTATACATATATTATCGTTTGCTTGCTCTAGTTCTACGCTTCTATGACTATGAGTATGATATAACATTATAGGAAACGTAGAAACGATACTACTATTAGTATTATTGCTAATACTGGAGAAAGTCTAAAATATATCATGTCATTATTATTATTCTGAGCTTTACTGCCTTTAGTATATCCTATATTTTTTTTTCATTCATTTGAGGCCTATATATACTAGTATTTCTTAACGGTTACATGGAAAACGCTGGATTCTTCATATTATATCGTATGACGTATGCAATTATGATTCTTGAAGTGTTATGGGTCATATGAATGAAAAAGGATATATGATTCCTGGACGTTTGGGGCCCGGGATCATTGGGCCCCGGCCTGGTCGATTGGGCCCCCGGGGTTTGACGATTGGGCCCCGGGCTTTGATGATTGGGCCCCGCTGGGCTTGGATGTTTGGGCCCCGGCCTTAGACGTTTGGACCCCGTCAGGGTCTGCCTGGTTTTATGATGATAATGACAATATTCCTTGCCATCAAACATTTGAGAACTGTATCCGTCATAAAAAATGACCGAAATTAGCAGATAATTACCGTCATTCCAACTTTTGCCCTTTATCACCCATTTTCCTGTATAAATGCGTGGTAGCCTTTTTCCTGCCCTGCCCTTTAGGAGATGATTTTTTTCTGTCACCTGGCCGCTTAAGCAGCTCTCAATGAGTGTGAGAGGGGCTGACCTCCCTCCCTGGGCGGTATGGGGGGCCTCCCTAAGAAAATTTTGATCCAGCATGAATACACATATATTCACTAGTGTGTATTGACTGACCCAGCATGAATACACACATATATTCACTAGTGTGTATTGACTGACCCAGCATAAATACACATATATTCATTATTGTGTATTGACTGGCCCAGCATGATACACATATATTCACTAGTGTGTATTGACTGACCCCCCCCCCCCCCCCCCCCAGCATGAATACACATATATTCACTAGTGTGTATTGACTGGCCCAGCATGAATACACACATATATATTCACTAGTGTGTATTGACTGACCCAGCATGAATACACATATATTCACTACACTAGTGTGTATTGACTGACCCCCCAGCATGAATACACATATATTCACTAGTGTGTATTGACTGACCCAGCATGAATACACATATATTCACTAGTGTGTATTGACTGACCAAGAATGAATACACACATATTCACATAGATCTGTCCAAAAGCCGGGGCCCAAACGTCCAAAGGCCGGGGCCCAAACGTCCAAGGCCCAGCGGGGCCCAAACGTCCAAGGCCCAGCAGGGCCCAAACGTCCAAGGCCCAGCGGGGCCCAAACGTACGAGCCCGGGGCCCAAACGTCCAAGGCTGGGGCCCAATGATCCCGGCCCAATGATCCCGGCCCAATGATCCCGGGGCCCAAACGTCCAGCTACCCTTTAGATTATACTCCCGCAACCCTATGTGTTGCTCATAAAAATCTAAATTTTAATTCAACTTCCTACGGTAAGTCTCTAAAAATTATAAAAGATGCGATGAAAGTCTTTTATTATGAATAAAAAAAAGGCAGATGATCTTCTGAAATCATTTGGATTATGAAGGTCTAACAGTTAAGTAGTCTGCTATAAGATGAATATTGTGAATATGTCAGCACTAATTTGAGCCAGAAATTGTCTCATATAAATGCGTTGTCCAAAGAGTATAAACATTGATTTTTAGTTGTCTATATCACTGAGACGGTTGAAACATGGGCCCATTTATCTTGGAACCAATATTATAGGCTAATGGCTATTATAACGCTATGGTTAACATTTCGCCTATAATTCCTAATCGTTATGTTTTCTGGCGTAAATCATGACATGATGTGATGGTTGGGATAAGGTTTATTTCTGGAAGGTTTATAGATATCGATAGGTACTCAGGAAGTAGAGTTAGTATTATTCTGTATCAGACCTAGTACTAGATGTTTTTATCATTTATGTTATATTTACATGGTTAGATGTAACATTGTGTGCGTTCCCAATATATTAAATATGTATCACTTTTTGACAATATTTTAATGTTATGCGGCATTATGATTACCGTAACATAATTTGATTATTCCTTCTTTAGCAACAGAATGGCAACAAAAAGATGAAGAAAGCGAAACCATCAAGTAAACCAACACATATGGAGAGCAATACAGAGAAAGAAACAGAAGATGCTGGCCAAAAAGAAGAGAACGAAGCCGGGGAGGTATCAAACGACGAGAGTGTTGAAACTGGGAAAGAGGAACTGCTTCTCCTTCCAGGGAATGACCTACTCAACACATCTGGGGGTCCTGACGATGTCGATAATATAGACAGTGAATCTACAACCTCCGTGTCAACCATCGAATGTCCCGAAGAAGATTTAGAAAGGCAAGATCAAATACCCCAAATTGAATATAAATCAGGGATGAAAGTCTTTAGTATTTTTTAAAGTAAATTTACTGGAATCAGTATTTGAAAAGATCCGGTGTCCTGGTTGTCCACACCTATATCAGCCAAGCAGACGGCCCGAAATAAATATATGGGGTTATTCCGGACAACCAGGTTTTACCTATCTTTGGTGTGAGCGGATAACCACATATTTTGTGAGATGTATATTTTGAAAAGTGATTAATTTTTCAACCCTGTCTGAGTTCTTTTGGTCATCAGAATGTTTATATATGTATCAGTTAACAATATTCTGTACAGGTGGTAGAGGCCTTACAGACACAAAATTGATATTCACTCTTTTCTTTCGAAAGTTTTCAGTATTTTGCCAAATTTGGGCATGACCCAACTTGCATCCCTGGTCGATAGATGTACTGGATTTGGTTTTGCATACTGACATATTCCTGCTTAAATTAGTAGAGGAATGGGGTCGTGTCGGCTATTAATTTCATGAAGTATTGTAATGAATTAAACAGCCGAAGGAAAGAATACTCATTAGCATCATATAGGTCTGAACTGAATCCATAACTAACGTGTACTTGTCCCCATCTCCACAACCGCCCTACATTACAATTTACTGTATTCATCTTTGGGCGATATCAATTCATAATGTATCTAAAACGACACGGTTTTGTCCTTTTTATTGGCTTCAGAAGTAGACGATTTTCCAATACGCCGCCCAAGAAAGGCCGAGTGGCTACGCCTAGTCCGGGCTCCACCACGTCAAACCAGTCATCACTGCCCACCAGCGGAACCAGGAGTCGGCCGTCAAGCGTCTCCACCAGTCCTTCTGATCCTTCAGGTCGACAGTCACCCTCTCCCGCAACCTCTCCCTCCTCAGTCACCTTCCCTGTGCGCCTGGGCATCACATGGAAAATAGGCAGCAAAGTGGAAGCCATGGACTTCATCCAAAAATGGTTAAATATCTCAATTTCTACTAATAAATATTTACAAGGGGCGTTTAATTTATTTTGTGATGTCATTTTCGCCATTGTCTTCTGTGGTCAGTTGGCTGTAGCCTTATTATAAATGGAGATTCCATGTGTTTGTTGTAGGTATCCAGCTCGGATCGTTGAAATAAATGCCCCAGTACTAGAAGTTCTGATTCATTTTGAGGGCTGGAACTCCAGATACGACGAATGGGTTAAAATGAATTCTGATCGATTGAGACCACTTGCCCGGCATTCGGAAAGAAAGGATGGCAAAAAGCCACCACCTAAAGGGGTAAGATTTCTGTTACTACTATAAACTTGGTCATATTCAATGCTTTTAATATGGACCATAAGCTTTTCCTATCTGGGCTAAATTGCTTGACTCTCCCCATTAAGATTTACGTTCCAGAGTTTTTTTTGTAGGTCTACAAAACACAGCCTCCATCTTACTATTACCAGGGTTGCCAATTTTCCGCTAATGAGTGGAAATACAAATAAAAAGTTCGTGTCTATGGTTCCCTTATTTTTTTTGTTGGGGCGGGAAGGGATAGGTGACTGTAGTTCATCTGTCTCTCTATACAAGAGAGGGACAGAGCAGATGGGTAGGTAGGCGGGGCTTATCATAGATTCTTATGTCTCCTATTCCACCATTCTCTGTGAACACTCCAGGATATATATTTTGATTAAATTTTGCGGTTCGTATAGCAAGTTAGGTGGCGTGGGTTTTCTTGTTTATTTCATTGCCACCAGTGAGGAAATTCAGATAGCCATGATATACAACTAAGTATTCTTTCGAATCCAGTCTAAGACGCTTGATCCAGGAGGCTGGCTTAAAGGAGTTCTAAGTCCGAAGCCTTCCCGACAAGGTCACCTCCCTGATATGAATGACTATTGCCAGGGCGTAAATCAACCCAAATCCACTCAACGAAAGGGTAGAATGTGCGAAAACTCGATTTTATTAGCGTTTCGTCTTTCCAGTAATCTAAACTGGAGGGGATGATCCCATTCTCCATGACCATGGGTTTAAATTTTTCTTGAAGCTTATGCGATATGAAGAACTACAATTTTGACGAAGCTATCACACACATGTCTACATTATAAAAACAACTATCTTTTCTAGAGATATCAATCTTCAAGTCATAGTATTTATTTTTTCGTTTCACATATTTTCATAGTGATAGTAGTACTAGTACCTCACATGCCTACTATCACATGAAAAAGAATTTGTGTGAATCTATCGTTTTACTGGCAACCCTAATTTATTGGTAAACTATTGAGCGTACATTGACATTCAAAGCAATGGGATTTGAATTATACATCGGACTACCTGTGAATCCCCTATTTTGTATTGCGACGTATCCATTTATAATATTTTTTCTCTCGAAATGCCCATGACTAGAATTGCCAATCTTGTTTCAATATTACCGCATGAGCTACCTACTCAGCACCGTTTTCGCCATTGTTCCTCTCTACCAATAAACTCTACCTTAGGCCTTTTAAGAAGCACACAATTCTACTGAACACGTTACTTGTGTCGTGAACTTCCTACTTCATCGTACGTATAGCCATATTGCAATTATTAGCGCTTGTCCCTCAACATATTTTGTCTTGTTTCTTGGTACCTGCAGACGGGTACTAGTCCACCATTCCGCCATCCCCGGAACAACAAGCAAAATAGCCGGGCAAGTAACGAGTTTATCATCTAACCTTTCCTCTTGTTAACAGGCCCCCACTTGAGTTGCTGACCATTGTTGCACCATCATAAAGGAGCAACTTTCTCTTTTGTCAAAGAAAGCGCTCGCTTTTATCAAGTTTAAATACCTGTTGTGTATTTTCCTCTTCTGCATTTCTCTATGTAAATACTATTCCAAATAACGCGTTTAAACTAAAGAGACGTTCAAGGACAAGACACACTAAGCCGATCGACCGACGGATTTCGAATCGGGTTGAAAATCGGTCAGAAATCGGCTCAGTGTGTCCCTCAACCGATCAAATTCGCCTATGTCCGTCCTCCGTCCGTCGGCTTACGGCAAATCAATGTAATTGCAACTGTATGAATGGTCTTCCAAAACCTCCCCCTTCATTTAAACTGAGATATTGTTCAACGAGGCATCTATCATTTTTACACAAAATGTTGTTGTCCCTATACTTTTGTGTCTTCCCCATACTTACTATTTGTGTGAGATTCACAACCTGACCACGTCTTCGTAAAAGGTTGCAATGCTGATATTCCGGTAGGGTAAACGGGAACCATTATATCCCAAGTCCTAGTATAATTATTATTAAGTGATTGGTGATGGCGAGATAATTAAGTATCGAATGTTGTATATTAGAAACAATATGTTATTATTATTACATTTATTTATGTCTGTGGCATTTTCCCGTTTTCAGAATCCATGATCGGAAATATTTTAAAGAAGTTAAATTTTGTTATTACCTATTCCTCACGATTACAGATTTAGATAAACTTGATATGGTAAATTCCTGTCTAATCTAGCCTAAATGAAAAGTCGCTTCTAAATTTATATGAATTTACAGGATTCGGTTAGCAATCGATTAACTAAGCAATTCAAAGCTTTATAATGTATTTTTTCTATGATTTTTCAGGACTACAAAGTTGGGGAATGTGTGTTTGCCAAATGGACTGATTGTCGACATTATGCAGCCCGCATATTAAGCATAAATCCAAGTGGTAAGTTTCTCAGTGCCCGAGGGAAGATGTGTCTTCATCTGACAGTTAACTATCAGCTTATTTATTGGTATTTATAAACGAATACTTATTCTTGGCATTTGTTCATTCTAACATTCACTCACCACGAAGAAATAAAGCTTGTGGCTCACCATGGATTACCTTTTTAACTTGGGAGAAATAGCTGTAGATGGCGAGTAACATGTGTCATTTTAATATTGACTTTTGCAGGTAGCTATGAAGTTATGTTTTACGATGGCTTCAAGAAAACTGTGCAGCCAATCAATTTGAAAGTGATGCCGCCTGAAGTTCAAGTTGAGGTACAGTTTGTCTCTCTCGACAAAGATAGAATTGTTACACTGAATGACATATTTAACGAAAACACATTTTCACTCCTAGTATTTGAGCTATCCGACTTTTGACTATTTCTTAATTCCCCTCTTAAAAATTTAGGTCTTTCGTTTGTATATTAACAGTAGCTGCTTCAACTGATGAAGATTTATACGCGAATAAAGAAAGTGTTTTGGGGTCGTTAATTGATTTAAAATCCGCTTTGAGAAAGTGTATAGTTTGGGGATGTCAATGAAAGGATGTTTTTTTTTACCTTAATGCGAGGTCTGTTATCTCAAGGGGGTGCTCCACGTTGGACTGTTAATACAGCTTTCAAAGTATCCCCTCCCCATCCGCGGGTGTGATAAATGTATCGCATGTTTTTTTTCAGTATGCTAACGCGGGGCTTTTACCACCACACCCCAAAACCGTTCAAAAGCGTGCTGGTAAGAACACAAAGGAGGCAGAGGGCACTAAAGTTCCTCGTGCAGAAACAGCTGAAAAACCAGCAAGAGTTCGCAAACCTTCAGCGTCGACATCTACCCCAGAGGAGACCACAGAGGAGACCCCCAAACGTAAGGTTCCACTTCATGTTTAATAGCGGATTTGCATGAGCCACTGCACATATCAGTTTCAGTGCATACTGGGAACGATTAATTTTAAATCGGACAGAAAATGTGGCTAAATTTATGAATGAATACAGACTGGATACAGCTATATGAATTGAGTAAGAAATATCCTGGTCAAGTACAATTAAACTATCTATATGCGTGATATGAAATATAGACTTAAAAGCTATTTATCACATCAGGTGTAACTAAGATTACTGTGAAACTTGCTGAACACCAAATAGTTTTCTGTGAAAAACTCCTTTCCTTGCGAACCAAAATACTAAAAGTAGATGGCTCACTTGCAAACCCCCTACGCGGTGAGGACGTTTGAACGTTGGCTCTTGCATTAGATCTACTGTGGGACATTTGAACATCTAATCCACCCCGGGGCCTGCTGCACGAGACTACTAAATCTAATGGGGCATTTAGTGATGGGTTCATGGATAAGAATACAATAGGGATATGATATAATCAGTCTAAAGTTAACGATACTTCATGCAACGGGTCCCAGGATGCATGCATTTTTTGTTCGGTAGTCGACTTTCTATGGCCTTAGTATTAAATCATTTAATTTCCCGATCATTTCCCAACGGCAGGGAATGTCCATGTTTAATATTATTAGTTAAATTAATATCGGCTGCTTAGTCTTAAAGGGAGATAGCTATAGGTATAAATACATATTGCAATAAAGTGATAATCCCTCGCCCCCCCCCCCCCCCAAATTATCTAAGTTCTTTGACATTTAATGGGATAACATTTTCTTAGGTGGTGAAAACGTCTAAGCATACGAGATAAACATTTGAATGGCCATCAGAGAAAATCTTATCTATATTGGGACTTCAAAATTTATGCATGCATTGTGTGGGGGTGTTCTTCTGTACCTTACGATTCTATTTCAGGACTTTCAGAGCTGCTTGACATCTGAATTCTGAATAAAACTTTGATCAAACCTGTTGTTCATATTCAATTTGATTACTAATCATATATGTTATTGTTGAGGTTTTGTTATGGTTACTGTTTTGAAATGTGATTTGCCAGTAATAGCCGTAGGAAAAGTAATTTTTATTTCATCTCTCACGTATCAGAGAAGGTCGACAATGACGCTTCTAAACTTTATGCAGTCTTTTGACTGAAAATAACAGCTTCCAAGTTTAGGCGCTATTACCACACATATTTCACAATGTGAGGGTGGATTTCTTCCAACTGGGTAAACACTCTGGCGGGAGTAGTTTAGGGGTAGGCGGAAGAACTGAAACCTATTTCCACCTGTAGGAAACTAAAAACTGATGTAACTCTTGTGACGTGGACATAAAGATAACTAATACTAATAACTCCGGATGAATAAATAATTTTCCAACATGGCAACATTTCTTTGATACTTTAAGTAACTTGATTGTAAGTCCAACGTTTCGGAACTCACACTGAGTGGTTCGTCTGGGACGAGCAAATACATAATTTATATTTCACAATTATGAAGCATATCGATCTATTGGTAGAGGTAGTACCTTTGTAAATCATAACTCAGGTAGAGCTTGGATCGAAGGAGTAACTCCTAGTATTTGAGAGGATAGCACATGACAGCTGATGCTCTGATGTGGGGTGGCCTGCTGAAAGGCTGGGCTCTCTTACGTCCCATCTTCTCTCTTCACTGATAAAATTTTATGTTTAGAACGAATCTACTGTGAATGCCCACAGTCTTGTTTATATCTATAGCCAACTGATATCCAGTGTTACAACCCAGTCCTGCCGTTGATTTCAAGTATGAGTTTTGGAACAGTTGAAATTCTGACTTTTATGAAATGGTCATTACGGTGGACTCGATAATAGTCGAAAGTATGATTGAGTTCTTATGTTTGACAAATTGATTGCTATAAGACGCCCCCTCCCCCTTCCACGCCTCACCTCCCACTGTCGCCTGTTTTCCGGGGTGTATAGACTTATATAAATCCATGAAAAGTGAATATAAGTCCATGAAATCATTGTATCAAAATGTCAAGTTGTTAGGATTGTGACTCATGGACTAGGATCAGGACCATGGCAATCTTTTCTCCCGTGTATTAAAACTGCTGAATTTCCATGTCTCAAAATCTGTTGGGAATCAATATGATGAACATGCAAACAGTAGTTTATCGACTGGAAAGATCGGCGAAGCTATCTCAGAGTTTTGTTTTGAGTGGAGATTGTCTTGATAACAGATTCCTTGATTAGTATGTGAATGAGAACTAATTTATGGCTGGTGATTATGAATGGATGATAGTTGTTAACTGTCAAATTACCACATATTTATATTTTTGAGTAAGACATGTATGCAAATAGAGCAGTTCAAGAAATGCCATTATATTTCGACCGTTATCAACTCGAGGCTTAAATTAAGGCTTGTTGAGGTTAACACATGTAGGCCTAGCCTACTTGTATGATTGTATCTTTCGGGATGTCTAGGATTTAAAAAATATACAGGAACGGTATCGTGTATTGCGTTAAGACGCAGTAATACCAGTGAGTGAGTGAGTGAGTGAGTGAGTGAGATTGGTCAACATATTGAAGGTTATATCAATTTTAAGGGCGGGAGAGCTGAGAGGAAGGCAGTTTATGATCTTACCCAGGAAATAGAGCTAGAAAAGAAGGGAGAGAGAGACAGATAGGCACTTAATGGTCTTACCCAGGACCACGTCATACCAGTGGTTGTTTACTAAGCAACCCTGAGCTTAGTTAGACATTTGTCAAATTTGCATTGGATATGTTATGTTCATGTTTGGAGCTGGAAGTGTGTAGGCCTAGGCCCATCTAGGACATGCTAAATTGGGTGCTCAAGTGGGCGTTCCCCTAATCGTCCATTATTTCTATTCACCTTAGAAATGAGATAGAGCCAGATATGCATATATTCTTTAAAATGTTTATTTAGAAAAGAACCAAGAATTGTTATCTGTTTGAGAATCTATATTCCTAATCCATTGACATTGTTGTATGGTCTGCTTTCCTGCTTCTATAGTCCTGTGCGGTCAATATTGGTGGGCGTTTTATTGAGGCTTTTTTATTTCGGCATTAGAGAAAAAAAGGTCATTTCAACATCAGGGAAGCTTATTGTTATGTTCCAAACTATCCGCTATCTTAGTTTTGATCGGTGGAGTTACCGTACTCTAAAAAAAAGCTTGTTTATATTCGTAAACGGCAATGGCCACCCGGACATGTTGCGGGGTGTGACATGGAGCCTCAGTGTTCCGCTAGTGCTCGGTAGGCCCCGAGCTCCATAGGGTTAACATTATGCCCTTTTTATCCGCGATGTGGCGCCAAGGGCTTGGTGAACGGAAACATGTTGGAGTTGTCGTTGTTTGAGAAGCCAGGTCGATACCACAATCACTCGATTGAATGTAGTTATTTCTACTAAAACAGCGTTTTTTCAATTTTGCATTTGTGGTAAAAGGAATGAAAAGTAAATGTAAGACCTAATAGTTCGTAAGTATTCTGTTAAATGCATCTTGTAAGTTGGAAATTGTTAAAAACGCCAAAATACTTTTGGTTACAAACCAAACCCGAGGTTGGCTAGTCCGATAACCCAGTGCTATAGCCTAGGCATAGTGGGCGGTTGGTGGGCTGTTGGAATAATACAGGGCCATTCTATATTCAAACATTGATTGAGCAAATGTAACTAACAAACTGAAATATGGGATGAATTTCTTACTTTGTTTCAAAATCTGTTCAAATGTGTAAAATACATAGCTATGCGTACGTGTAAACAGGAAATCCGGTGTGCTGAGGTTGCATGGGGATCGTTTGGGCGGTTCATTTATTCATCCATTTTATTGCCGTATTTCAGTACTATGTAAATACAACTGCTATCTGGTCTAATTAAGACACTTTAATAAATTTATGAACCATGTACAACTACCTCTGCTGTCATACATCGTATTTCTGCAGCGAACATTTTCCTGTAAATTCATGTAACTTGGGAAATCAAGAAGTCAATTTCGTTGTGCACTTTAATTAACCTTTATTTACTTCCTTATGATGGAGTTCTTGTTATGAATCGCACACGTTTGCGTGCACATAAAACTGAGCAAACGGCGAACAAAAACAATCTCACTAGCTAACCGATTCAAGGACCACACTCAATAGGCTACCTACCCGCTAGCTTAGATACAGAATTCATAAAGTCATGACCATATATAGGCCTATACTCGGTTGGCAGTAGGCCTACTTGTATCTTGTGAAACAGTTCATTCTTTCTTTTTATAGAGAGACCCAAGAAAACGGAGGCGCCCAAGAATATCAAGAAGGTGCCTATCACAGGAGTGAAACGAAGGAAGCTGTTTGTGGCTGGAGCCTTTACTGCCAAGAGAGTCAAAATGAATATCGACTCCAAGAAGAAGGTAATCTGATCAGATCACGCATATATAATATAACGGTGCCCGTACATACTATATCCCTAGACAGTCTCAAAGGTCTTTATTTTGGTTTTTGAAAATTCAAGGCCTTGTAAATGCCGGACATTTAGTCTCAAATTTGTCTGAAGGGGAAATAAAAAAAACTGTTCGAAATTCAAAACTAGTAAAAACATATAATGAGGTGTTAAATTTCATTAGCCCAGATCACGCGAGTACCCTGTATAAACAACAGGAAACTGGGGGTCATGGTCTGAAGGTGTTTATTAACCATGCTAGGTACTAGAGTACGGTAGTAAGAATTGTCTCTAGCTATTGATGGGGCATACTTGTCACTCGTTCTTTAATCACCCCCGAACATAATTATCAGATTATGAATCGCTCAATATTAAAAGATTCGGTTAGCCTATATAACATGGTTACAGTATTTATTAGTAGAGAATGTTCTAGAAATCAATCAATTCCTTAAATCCTTTCTGTGGCGAAACATTCTAACAGAAATCAGCAGAAGAAACGCCAGCGGAAGAAATGCCAGCACAAGAACCTCCCATGGAAGTTCCCTCTACACCAGGTAAATTACTGCCTATCTAATCTAATCTACCATAAGTTGTTAACTCATTATGTTAAGGCTTTATGCTGCTAACACATTCTTGAGGGTTCCCCTCATAGTCTATTTTAATATATTCTTCTTTCGTTAGAATATATTTAAACTATACACGATTTTAACTAGTCTAAGGTGGAGGGTAACTAGACAGATCCTAACGTTTGTTGGACTTGAAATGTGAGATGATCCTGTGACTCAACAATTGTGTGTTGGACAGACACAGGCACCAACATTGACACTGAACCCGGGGTTGAAGCCAAGGGAGAGACTTCTACCTCGGCACTGGGCTCAGACAAGGCCAACAACGATGGGGAGGCCCAAACCCTCCTCCCCCAGACCGGGGCTAAAGATGACCAGGACGGGTCAGTTGAGGTCAAAGAGGGACCTGAGACCCAAGAAAGCTCTTCCCATGCTCTAAGCACGGGGACGATCGATTCTGATAAGATAGTGCCTTCAGATCCTCCTCCGTTGGCCAAAGCCGGTGAAGGAGGGAAGGGGATCCAAGCTACAGGTTAGATGGAGATGTTTGTCTATCTAACCGTGCTACCGTCTTCAAAGCTTGTGCTGTGTACTTAGTTGGTGTATTTATGTAACTGCTTCCCTCGGAGTTAACATTTAAAGTTACCCTAGATAAAATAAAACTAGAAAGGCATTTATTTTGAAGTGTAGCCTTATACCTTTTTAGCAAGTCAGTTTACTTAATTACCAAAACATTTACTGCAGAAATTGTAAAGTATTGTAATTGTAATTGAATTGTAACGAGTCTACAAGTACACTGAAAAGAAAGATCTTTTGTAGATATCAAATATAAAGTCTTTGGTATTATGGCAGCTCCGATTTTGGGCCTGTAATTTATCTCTGGGGCTAAAGGAACTGCATGTTAGGTTTTAGTGGGACATCAAGGATGAATGAGACAGCAATTTGATTCTTAAATTTACACAATGTGACAATCAGACATGGATACTAGGATTTATACTCTTATGATATAGTCTTGCTGGGGTATTTAATAATTTGTGAGCGACCATTCGTATGTATCTGCCCGTCCATTGGTATTGCAACCTCGATGTTTATCTTTATAGTCATACAGTGTTAACAGTGTTTATGTGGAATGATTCATTTGGTTTTCCGGTTGACTTTGTATCGAAGAGATTTCACTGTTAGGTATTTCCTAGATATTATTTCCCCATAAACAAATATTATTCAAATAACACGAAATACAAAACAAGATATTTGAGTTTTAGATTAGTCCAGTGTCTTTTTATTTCTCCCACCCAGGTCATACGATGTGTTCTTTATCACCTAGATAGATAAACCCACCCTAGATACAGGGCCAGGCAGAATAGCATTGTACTTATCCCTGGTCTTGATTATATCTACAAATTGATACCCATTATCATGTGTATGCATGGATGTTTTGTGTCTTTTTGCTATACTTTCTTTGGATCTAAATCTTTGCTTTGTTCTTGTAGTTAGATACTTTACCTTGCTTGTTTAGTGCAGAATGAGATGCAGATAAAACATCTGACTGTTGTGTTACTTTTAAAATTCCCTTTCAAATTTCATTATGTGTCATACATATCCTTGTCCTTGACTTTATTCATGCTAATGTTCATTCAATTATTCTTTGTCATACATTATTTCCTGAGGTTACGGTCATTATATAGTTGTACGAATGAACCTCTGCAGATTTAATCATGCATTTACCCCGCAGTCGCTATTTCTTTTATCATTATGATCGTGCCATTATTAAATAAATTCTATCTTAAACACCTGGAAATATAAAGAAATCTTTGGCTAAAAGAAATATATTCTAAGCGTCTCCATATCAATTTACAGGCATTGCCGAACCTCCACAATCTACCAGAGAAATTGCCCCATCTCCTGTCGTTAATGAACCACCACCACCACCACCACCACCATCTGCACCACTACCACCACCGGCACTACCACCACCACCAACACCACCACCTCAGGTGGAGACAGAGGGGGCACCAGCAGCTGGCCCCGCGCCTCCTATAGCTACGCCTCCGGCCGGCCCTGAAATAGCTAGCTTGCCTCCACAACGTAAGTAATCTTGGCTGCTGCTGAGTAATAAAAATGAAATGTATGGGTAGAATTGTGCCAACTGGTAGACACTCTCAAGGGATGGATAGTCAATTATCCAAAGGACAGCACAGGTGGATGCATTCGTTTGACTTTATTAATTATTTCCTTTGAGCCTTTTAAGTAACACCATTTTTAGTTTATGTTTTCCCCACGTAGTAGTACCTTTTCAACCTTATAAGTTCAATTTTTGTAATAGTTTTGACTTAAAACTTAAATTGACTGAGTTAACCGAACTTCATTTAAATCGAGACGGAGGCCCTGTTCATAGCTTATAATATTGCTATTCCCATTTTAACCATGTCTTGCTTTATACCACTTAAAATCTACTAGTCTTTCAGCAGTGTTCCCTCTTCTCTTTGTAGCACCCAAAGCCTTCCGCGTGGAAGAAGACCACAATCGTTACAAGTGTCCGTTTGATGGGTGTAACAAAGGTTTCCGCAAAGAGACGTTGCTTGAATATCACATTAAGTACTACCACACTGAGGACGGCCGACCAATCCCGCCTCCTCCTCCAAGAAAGCGAAAGAAGACAAGTAGTATCTGTAAGTATTTCCCCTAGAGTGCCCTGAGAAATGTTCCCAGAGAAAGCCTTGAATTGGAAAAATGAATCCCAGTATTGGGGCCTTGGAAATTGTCCTTGAAACTTTAAAAAACTTTATATTAACCTCAAATTTGCTTTTGTATTCACACTGCCACGATTAGTATTTTTGACTTTTGTGTATGACTTTATTTTAATGTGTAACAGTTACATATAGGCTCTTTTATTGGACTAAATGCTTTTATAACCTAATATCGCCTTAAAAATCTGATGAAATTAATCTGTGGAAACGAACCCTCGAATTTAAAGTATTTGTGATCCCCCTCCCCGCCTCACCCTTCTTGAACATGTTGACTGAAATTGAAAGCTTAGATTTAAGTTGGCGATAGATGTCAAGATGTACCACTAAATTCTTGACTAATCTTGTACCAGTTCAAGCATGGAAACGCCTGTTATGCATGAGGCGACCACGACGCGCCAGAGGTGGAGTTCCTTATTAAGGAAACATTTTGAAGTTACTCTTTGTATTTTTGTTTTAATTGAACTTGTGTTGGCTTCTTTGAAAGTGACATTAAGATCTGTTTTTTGAGGAAATTGATATCTCTTGAGTAAATACGGTTACTATAATATTGTTGATTTATTTTGTTTGTTTGTTTGTTTGTTACATTTTCTTGTGTTGTCTTACTGTTAGTGCACAGAATGTATTCTAATAATAAATGATCCAACATGTAGGTAATTTGTTAGGTAACATGGGTGTTTACGTTATATATACCCAACCAACCACATTTCCTAACACATTTTATTCCCATGTAAGCGTGGATGGAACCCACTCACTCCAGGTCGATATCATCATTTATTAAATGGAGATTAACAAATTGGATGGTCTCGATATATTCAAAATGTCCAAGAATTTTCAATGACTATAAGGCATGTTTCCTTTCTTCCCCAGGCTCAACAGACTCGGAGATATCAGTCGGTGGAAGGAGCTCAACTTCTAAGCGTCGGAAGAGACCAAGTGAGGCATCGCTGACGAGCTTACCTGATGCCGTCTTTGACCGCCTAGCGTTACAGATAGAAGACAGTGTGGGCTCCGAGCTTATGGATGGTGGGTGTTTAACCAGAGAACCCTCATTAAAGATAATTCTGACCAGAGAACCCTCATTAAAGATAGGAAATTGTGGAAAATAGTCGAAACCCACACATACACCCAAACCTAGTTTATATACTACGTCTGCTAGTGCTTTGGGCGTTTTTGTATTAGTGTGATAGTGGTAGTGAGATGAGGCAGTCCCGGTGTAGCAGGTCTAATGTACCCCCCATCAGGTGTACCCCCCGGTATAACTAACCTAGGTCTAATGTACCGGGGGTACATTTGACCTAGGTCCAATATACCCCCGGGGGTACTTTAGACCTAGGTTGGATATACCCCCTCCAGTTTCAATGTACCCCCGGGGGTATATTAGACCTAGGTCAAACGTACCCCCACCAGGTTCAAAGTACCCCTAAAGGGGAAACTAAACCTAGGTCTAATATACCCTGAGTATGTGTTACCAAACTAGTACTGATGTACCCCCATTGAAACATTTATTCTTTTAATTATGACAATAAAAGTAATAATGAATAAAGTAAAAAGTGCATACAGTACAGGCCTGATAGACAGAACTGAATAGATTTTAGTTGTTTTGTTTTTTTATTTGCAATATGCTCCCATAGTCATTGAGTTACAATGATATTTTAAGTTTAAATAAATAGAAAGAAAAAAGGATTATCATACAGAATTACAAAAAATTTCATTATTAGACCCTCAAAGTGATCTTTAATTTATTTCCCATAAGCATTAGATATGACCTTCTCTCCCAAAATGTTCTTTTAGAATTGTTGGTGTAAGATTATCAATAAAACAAAGGGGGGTAATTTGAACCTAGAGGGGGTCATTTAAACCTAAGGTCTAAATTACCGGGGGGTATATTAGATGAGGGGGGTAATTTAGAACTGTTACACCGGTAGCACAGATGGGTAAGGTGACTAGATATGTAACAAGGGGGTCACAGGTTCGAGTCCAGCAAAGGGCAAACCTCTCTTTCCCACTAATGGTCACCACAGACAGGTTATATATATATTGCTGAAAACCTGGGGGTACTGAGATTATGATTTCTACTTCTAGTAGATGTCCTGCTGAACGTGAGCACCACAGAGGGTGACCAGAAGGACGCTGTAGTAGCTGATGATATGATTGCTCTGGGGGAAGAAGCGGGTGTGGGGAAGAAGGACGAGGAGGTCGTCAACTGCATCTGTCAGCTCAACGAGGAGAACGGACTCATGATCCAGGTATGTTGGTTATACATCTATATTATAATGAATAAAAAGGGGCTTATAATGAAGGGCATTGTGTATAAGGACCACTCAGGGACATGCTCCGTATGGCAGTGTCTACAGGTCTGAAATCCCATATTCTACACACTGCCTCATTGATGTCGATTGTTGGGATATGTTACACTGGTCCCGACTTTCCGTATTCATTTTGCTTCTGTTTTTTTAAAAATTTGTTATCATAGTTGAATCAACTTTTAACTATTTTAATATACTTGCATCTTACTTCAATTTAATTAGCAATCGTCAAAATATGAATCGCTTGTTTATGGTTGCCTAAAGTGTTGCTGACCATGTTTCTATTCTTCATTGTAGTGTGAAGTGTGTCTGTGCTGGCAGCACGCGTCCTGTATGGAACTAACTGAGGAGACGTTACCAAAGCGTTACGTCTGTTACGTCTGTACGAATCCTCCCGGTGAGTTGCTCTTCACTATTTTGTCGCTCTACTCATGGCTGAAATGGTCAGAAAATGTTCACTTCCCCTTCACCAATCATCTCAAATAAACCCAATTTAAGACAAAAATGAAATTCAATTACAGTTCTACTTAGTCGAACCGAATTTTTAAATCAACGCAATACCAAATATACTCATGAACAGAATTTCTAAATTAACGTACTCTTGGACTTAGGATAGGTATTGAATGACGATTCAAATTGCAATTACTGTGTAACAGGAACAGGGAGACATGGTTCCCCGAAGAATTCTTGTCTGCTTTACCACAGCCTTCTTCAGTAGTTTACCTTGCTTTTAAATAATGGTAGCATGATTGTAGAATATTAAGAATGAGAAAAAATGTAATTTGTTTAAAGTAAATAATGTATAATACATAGTTTCGAAAATGACGGTCATTCCCCTTGTCTGTGTTTTAGGTATCCGAGATTGCGCACGGTTCATGTATGTTCAGGACTGGTTCCGGGAGGGCAAATTGTCTTCCTTCAATTTCTTGCCCACCGCTGCTGACGCCGAGGAGAGGGCAGGCCGGGTGTTCGCCACTCACGGTGTGGTTGGCGAAATGCATGGAGTAGACCGTGTACTTGACTCTCTCCGGAGGAAGATACACATTCTCCAGTGAGTTTTAGTTAAGAGACAAGTGCCTTCGGCACTTGGATTGTAGGGCAGTTGTGTTTCTACTTCTTATAGGAATCCAACAATTTACTGGACGTTTATTTCAATTTGGAGATTTATATTAGTTTGATTACCCCAAATGGCTAAAATCACAGGGGGCCTATATGTCGGGGTAGTAGGCCTAAGGTGTAGGAGGGAGATAGAGAGAGAGAGGGAGGGACAGACAGAGGGGGGAGGAGAAGAGAGGGAGAGGAGAGATGAGAATGACTGATATAAGAGGGTTTCATGGAAAAAAATTTGCACCCCCTCCCCCTGCACACACCTATACATCTATCAATTTTCCTTCTCCTCCCCCTCCCCGATTACCTCCCTTGCTCTCCCTCCCCTTTTATTCCCCCTCCTTAATAATAATGAGTAATGTGTGGACAGGTACATTCTTTGGTAAAAGAATCTTTAAAAAAAGTTGGTTATATAAAAAGTTTGTCGAAAAAATAGTTGGTCGGGAAAAAAAAGTTGGGTCGTAAAAAAGTTGGTCGAAAAAAAGTTGGTCGAAAAAAAAGTTGGCGATAAAATAGTTGGTCGAAAGAAAAAGTTGGTTGGGAAAAAAAAGTTGGGTCGTAAAAAAAAAGTTGGGACGTAAAAATAGTTGGTCATAAAAAAGTTGGTCGAAAAAAAAGTTGGCCATAAAAATAGTTGGTCAAGAAAAATTGGGGAAAAAAAAGTTGTGTCGTAAAAAAAAGTTGGGACGTAAAAATAGTTGGTCGTAAAAATAGTTGGTCGGAAAAAAAGTTGGGTCAAAAAATGGCCAAAAGAGTTGGGACGTAGAAAAAAAAAGTTGGGTCGAAAAACAGTTGGTCGTAAAAAAGTTGGTTCTTAAAAAAAAAATTGTCAAAAAAAAGCTGGGACGTAGAAATAGTTGGTTGTAAAAAAAAGTTTGTCGAAAAAACAGTTGGTTGGAAAAAAAAAGTTGGTTGAAAGAGTGTCTCCCTCCCCTTTTATCCCCCGCCCCACCTTCATCCCTCCTTCTGTTTGTAACAGGTATGGTAGTGAGGTAGGATGGGGAAAAAGAGAGAGAAAGAGAAAGAGAGAGGGAGATAGAAGAGAGAGTCTCCATCTTTTTGTAACAGGTATGGTAGTGAGGTAGGACGGGGGAAAAGAGAGAGAAAGAGAAAGAGAGAGGGAGAGAGAAGAGAGAGAGAGACACACACACAGAGAGACATTCACTCCTCACACTATATAGCGGCCACCCCTAGCTCTCTATTAGAATGGTTTGACCCGCCACCCCTCTCTATTAGAGTGGTTTGACCCGGACTGGCCAGAGTGAAATAGACTCAGCTTGACCAAAACATATATACACATGCTGGGATTTCGAAATAGTTTGTAGGGGAGAGAATGGAGAAACAAAGGAGATATTAATTAATATATATCCCTACATCCCTGCGGATAATCATTACAGTATTAATAACTTACATAAGAAGAACTTTAAAATCCATAGTACACTGAGTGATAAGCGTGCACCTGTACCAATGCGTACACTGAGTGATAGTCGCGCAGTTGCCCCACTCTGTGCAATGGTCGGCGCCGTAGCCAGTTTATATATGGGGGAATTATTACAGACCCTAAGCTGACTCGGGTAAATAAATTGAACAAATATATAATTCAGATTCTAGGAACATCCTTTGATCATACTGCTCATTTATGTCTGCTGTCTTGGTTACCCATTCAAAAGTATATGCACATGATGATTTTCTGTCAATCAGAAAAGTTCCTTAATGTTTGTTCATAATTTGCATAACACAATTACACTGTTAAAGGCTATAAATCTATAATACATGTTGAAAGTCATTGTGATAATTTCTCTATTCATGCTTAAACGGGTGTATGCATAATTTCCTACTTTCAGGGAGAAAAATCACCCTGAATTCCACTTTTGGACCAAGAACTGGGACCGCGAGATTGAAAAGAAAAGGCAGGAAGAGGAATTAGCCCGTAAAGAAATGGCAGCAAACTCTTTGAGTATAAGTAACATCACTCACACGAATGAGAACATTCTGGTCAATGTAGACACTGACGACGGTCCGGAACACCTCCTGAATACACAAGATACCCCCTCCACCTCCACCCCTCAACAAGAACTAACATTAAACAGTGACAATGCTGTGGATCCATCACTTGGCAGTAACAGCTTGGCTCACATCAAAGTGAAGTCAGAACCAGGTACTAGTCAGGATGGTCATGCATCTACTAGTGTTGTTAAAAAGGAGCCTGGAGGGACGGCAGAGTCGTCGTCTTCTCAGATGAAGGCAGTGAAGCAGGAGCCACATCGTGTATTAGCTCCCACCTCTGGGTTGCACGATTACAGCATGGTTAACAAGTCTCTTCTGGATGGAGATAGCGCCAGGTCTATTAATGTGAGTAGGCTTGATATAGAAATAGTTGTAATAAGGGACTTGCATATCCACCATCGTGAATCTTGGATCGCGTAGAATTATGGGACTTGTATGTCAGTGTAACACCTTTAGAAAACATGCCATGTTTTCAGCATGGAGTATTTATCGGTGCTCCAATATCAATATCCATGTGTTCCACAACACAAGCCTCCTTCTTTCCCGTCGTGCATTTGGTTCTTATAGATCGTTTATAAAGCGATGGTATTGGTGAGAACATTCTTGCAACTTTCGATAAAAATGTTGATCAATATTTGTATGTCACACCTGAACTGAATCTTTCCCATCATGCACTGTAACATACATGCGCAATGGCAAATTCCCTATTGATACCTCTCTCGTTTGACTTCGGGGTGGTCCAGTGGTTAAGGCGATGGACTCACACACAAAGAGGTTCTAGATTCCTGGATTCGAATTCCATAAGCAACTGTCCAAAAGGTCATTTCACCTAGACCCCTGTAAACTACTGACAATGGATGGTCTATTGGGTATGATGTGGGCGCTTGATTTTGTATAGAAAGTTCAAAATAACAATAAATGTAAGTTAGTATAACTCAGTGAAACAGATGAAAATCTATGAAAGTAAAAGTATTTTGATAATCGCGACGCCTTTTTATCTAAGTCCAGCACCCCTCATGGTCTACTTCATCTCACTGGACTTTGGCTACGGAATATTACTTTAATATATGTAGCCTGTAGGCTATTCTAACTCCCACCAGCTGCACGGGGCCCACAACCTGTCTCTCCTACACTATATGAGATCTACTTGGAGCGGTTCGCCATAGGGCTACCATTTGGTCGCTTTGGTGTTTACTACTCTAAGTAGGTCTCAAACAGAGTGTAGTCTAGTTGGCCAGTTGAACGAATCCAATCCGATATGAGGTTGTTAAACCGGGGCTCTGAAGATTTTCAATTTTCACTTGTATTAATTGCATAGCTGATGATCCGATGCGGGACTTGGGTTTAACCATTAAAACTCTATTTGTCTTATCAGCTCATGGGCTTAGATATGGAGGCGGATGAGCTGGAGTCTGACGTGTCGTTGATGGCTGGTGATGAGGATCCTTCAGCCAACTGCGAGAAGAATCTACTGGAGCACATTATGAACATGCAAGATAAAGTAGCCGGTCGTCTGGACATTATTGAAGAACATGTTGCTGGTAAAGAAGCATTTTTTGTTATCATATTTTCCTTCAAATATTTACACCGAAAATGTTGTTGATAATTAAAACTGCATTCTCGGGTATTACGACAAAAAAAATCTTTCCAAATTTACCCATATTTACCCATAAGTTATCAATATTCTGCTGCTTTAATATGGTCTCCGAAATATAAACTGGACTTTATGAAGCACTGTAGAAAAAGCAACCTGACACAGTCCTCCAAAACTTTGGTCAAATGACTTTTAAATCGGTTGGAAAAGAACGTAGCAAAAATCGGAAAATATACAGGTTTTGACCGATGTTAACTGAGAGTGCAGTTAATAAAAATTATTGTCATTAAAGTTTAAAATGATGAGGTCAAGTTTACCCTCTGCTTGTACTATAAACTTATAATATATCATAATTGTATTTAGTTGGTAAATGATTATACCTTCTCTTTTCAGCCCTGGAAGCACTAGTGGATAGACCAACTCCGCCGCCTAAAGACGTTCTAGCAGACACGCCCGTATTAAAGAAGAAACTGCACAGTCTTATTAATGACTTAGTTAGAGTCAAACGTATGTCACGCTTTCACTGACACATGTAGATGCGTTAGCTGCCATATATATGTGAAATAGTCACTTACATACTCCATGTAAATAGTCGTACTTCTCATGAAATGGAAGAAAATGATCAAATTATGGAATATTTGTTGACACGTGCTTCAACAGTTAATCGTTGTGTACATTATATGTATATTGATATAATATAATATATGTGTAGATATATTATGGTGTTCATTAATAAAATAAATGATTCACAGCTTCTCAAATCCTTATGGTGTGGTTCTTATTTTTATAATCTCGAGATATATCGGCCAGTCGACTTGTAGTCTGGACAAATATGAAATATTCACGAATGTCTTAATAAAAAATCGTGTCTAATAATTCAAGCCCATTTTGGTATTCATGAGTAGAGTAGTCTCCGTTAATCACATTGTGGTGATGCATTGTATGTGTAACACGTCACTCGAATTTATACAATTTTGGAATTGATACGAGGCCTAAAACTAATATATATGTGTGTGTGTCCTATTTATAGTAACCGAACACTAGATAAGGGGATGGTAACTTGTTAGGAAACCACCTCCCAGGAACTGAGGAAAGGTCTTTTTCGTAACAATAGCCAGATTTAATTAGCCTTTTTTGTGTAAAAAAAAAAGAAAAAGAGAAGAAAATCCAGAATCATTGGGTAAGGTCATTTTTTTTTAAAATAAAGGAAAAGGGGTAAGTTTTTTGTTAGGGGTGGGTGGGATGGGGTGTTCCAGATATTTGTATATGTAATGAATAGCAATAGTTGCCTCTTTTCAGGCTCTACTGAAATCAAGCTTGCTAAAAGATCCATTACACTTCATTTGTATACAATTTTTTACGGCCAATTAGGGTATCCTACATATAAGGAGCATCAGGGAACACTCCGCCAAGCCCGGAGATGCAGTATGTAGAAATCCCTTACGAATACTGTTGTAGCAGTTCTAATGTACCCCCCCCCCCCCTCCCACATCCCAGGTATACGCCCCCCCCCCCCCCCCCCACCGGTATAACTAACCTAGGTCTCCCAGGGGTACATTATACCTAGGCTGAACATACCCCCTCCAGTTTCAATGTACCCATGGTAGATCTAGGTCAAATGTACCCCCACCAGGTTCAAAGTACCCCCAAGGGGTAAACTAAACCTAGGTCTAATATAATATACCCCCAGTATCTACCCCATTGAAACATTAATTCTTAAGATTATGACAATTAGAATACAGTACAGACCTAATAGACAGAACTGAATATCTTTTTACTTGTTTTTTTTTAAAGAAAAAATGCAATAGGTTCTCATTGAGTTACAATGATATTTTCAGCTTACATTAATCGAACGCAGACACTGGGAATAGCCGAAAATGATAGCGGGTCACCCAGCCAAGTGTTGCATGTGTTCACTTATGTATGAGACTCGACAGCAAGACTTGTGTAATTCCACCCCTGTAAGCATGGGCATTTGCCATGAATTAATTGACCCAACAGACGCCATTCGGGGGATGGGGAACTTCATTAACCAATGGATTTGATATATAACCAAAAAATGCTTTAAACAATGCAGCACAGGCATCATATATGGTCAATAGGTCAATAACGTATTTTATTTGATAGCGCCTTTCTTTAATGATTATGTCCTAACATTGATAAAGATAAATGATATGAAGTAATTATTTGGAGTAGGACCAATTGCAATTGACGGCTAATGTGTGGGATGATTTGTCCCCCGGTGCTTAGAAATGAATGAGTGGTGAGCTAAATACTGGTACTGAGTATTACAGGTTCCCCGGATATGAAAAGTCATGAGATACGCAATTTGATTTCCCAGGCTTGGAAAGTCATGGAATTCTGGGGAGGTCTCGGAATGGTCACGGAAAATGAAATTCTGAATTCTAAAATAAAAATTGTCCATAATACCGCCGAAAAGTGCTACACTGACTTATTATTTGCAAGGGCCAGGGCACAATTTCCCTATACTACTTAGCTTCTATTATGATTTAATTTAGTTGTGTGTAGTTATGCATGCGTAAGACTTGCAAATGAAGTGCATGGGTAGGTCAGACAGCTTTACCCTGATTATTGAGTGTCATTGAATTATTCATTCATGCCTGGAGAGGTCATGGAATCTGAATCCAGATGAACCGTTGGAACCCTACATTGGCATAATTAAGTAGTATAAAAAGAGCAAGTAGTATAGAGAAACAGTGCTTATGCTCTGGCAATGATCGAACTCAACGTCCACCTAAATGCACGTTTAGTTCAATGTTAGAGTCTCCGCGGGGCCTGGAAAAGCCTTGAATTTGAAAAAAATAGATTACAGAGGGTATTTTGGCTGAAGGGCCTGGAAAAGCATCATACGGATGGGGCTTTTGAAATATGTTAAGTGACTTTTTTCACTTAGAATTTTCGAAGATTCCAAGTTTCTTACTGTTGACATTCCCCTCATTCCCTAACCCTTTCAAACGTGAAAACAATCTTAGCGAAAGTTAAAAAAAAATTATGTACAGCAATATCTACAACCCCCTGATCCTCTGATTAGGGACACGGAAAAGCCTTGCATTCCTTTGGACCAAAAGTACGGAGACCCAGTATCCGTGTGGATTGTGTGGAATGGGTGCGACTGAAAGAGCAACTTTTATTGGATTTGGATATCACATAAACCCGTCACAAATGATGGTTAAGTTACAACGAACTTTGAAAAGAATCTATACTATGATTGTGCGTGATTGGAAATATAGAATTACTAATACAGTTTGTTAAATGCGATGGGTGATTCTATAATTTTGATTTTAATTGTCCCTCTATGATCAATATATATGATTGCAATAGCTCTTGAATGATAATGAAGATTGGAACAGAGATAATAATAAGGATCAAAATACCACCCTTGATTGTTACGAAGGGATATTACATGTCTTCCTTGAGGCAAGGTACGCGTACCATGCATACTATTTTTAATGTTGAGAGTTATGCATATATACATGTAGGCCTACAAGCAGACATATCACGGTACCATTCTACTCAAGAATACGCCTACATGAACACTATCCAAGTATTGTCAATTGCCCCCTCACCGGAAGGACCCGATTGATCAGTCATTGGAACATTGCCCAATAACGAATTAACTTGACAGTATTGGATATCTCGTTAAGTGTAAGCACCCAGTTGAGCTAACAGACCACAGGTTCTATCTTACTTGAGATACATCATCAATGCTTTCAAATTTGATTAAGTCTATAACAGTAATGCCCAGCTCAGAGGATTGGTCGATTATTACTTATGCTGTATGAACCATGGATATAAAGATCTGACAAGGTAATTGTCCAAGTGATGAATCAGTAAACTATTATAGTTACGTAATAGTCAGCAGTGCGTCACCACAGCTGGAGATTTAACATATTTCAAACCAAATCACCGACCTATAAAAAGATTATTTTGTTATCACTGACAACATATATATGTGTTTTGTTGGGAAAAGGTTTCTATGCTAAGTGTCTGGCATGTGGGAGCTTCATATCGCGACCTAAGTATACCAGAATATCGATGGACGTAACGAAACAGGAGCCATTTAATGACGCAATATATAAATATCACGTCAGTGTTTTCGTATTAATAGTGTGCCTATGCAAACAGTCCGGAACGCGGTGTTGGAACACAAGGGTGCATTCCCATCAAGGAATCTGACAGGTTCCCCTTAACCCCCTCCCCGACCATAACCTCCCCCAGGCTCCGACAATAGGAAGGTTCCGACCTCCCCCATATGTAGGTTATATTATATCGATAGATATATATATCATGACTAGAGACCAAATGTACAAAACATATAGGAGAATCTATCAGCAGCAATGACCCTGTATTTCCTTGTACATGCTAAATGAACATCGTGTGAGTACGTATACTCGTATACATGCATGTGTATACATACCAGATGGACTGCTCACTTCTTCGCAATAGCAGCTATAAAGAGCTATGCGAAATAAACGATTATCAGAAATCAATTAACACTAATTAGTCCCAATTGTTTTTCCTTTACACCTCCGCGCGAAAGTCCCTGCTGACTGGTCGAAGGTCAATGGCTCTGAATCAGAAGAACTCCTTGTATAACTCAGAGTGTCAATGATGAATCTGTTAATTAACCGAGCCGGGGGATAACTGGATCCAATCATACAATTAGACGCAAATCAGACCTGGAGGAGAGCGGTCGGGGGAGAAGTATATAGAGCAACGTGGCGCAAGGCTGGACACTGGTCAGTGGTCGGATTTATAACATGTCGGAAGAGTTGTGATGAGGAGGAAGCACTCTGTGAGATTTCGTTGCATGGAGTACCTTGTGGAGAAAGCGAAGAGGAGCATGAGTGGATTGTGAAAATGTGTATTAGAAAGCAAATACAAGAGAAAGTACTATGTGAATGATAATCACAAGATCACCATAACTATGGGTTCCCCTATGCGAATCGCCTCTGGAGTTCCGGGCCTGTACACAAAAGGAATGTCTTCTTGGGATAGTATAGTCTGAAAGTGTGTAAATCCAGCCAAAAATAACAGCAACAATTCAAGGATCTTCTCGTGAGAAAATAGTTCACTGATTACAAATGCACCCCATCGGTCGGACTTACGTAATTTATTTTCCCTTTGACCATGTTACCTACCGTCGAGACAACAGTAGTATCGAACGTAGAGACCTTTGCTCAAACAGTTTTATTAAAAATTCTCTGGGTCTTCAGCTTCTATGATTTGCTGTGGAAACCCTTAAGGGCAATATTTATCTGTGGTTGTACAACGGCTATGATAGTGCCTGTTCTATACTGCATGGGACGTGTATGTTCGCCATTTCAAAGGCCCCCAGATGATACATTATTTCAATGTTTGAAGCACTCTCTAAAAACACTCAGTTGGAGGGATATGAAACTTCCGAAAATACCCAATCCACTTCCTCATCTGATCGATATTCAACGAGGTAATGTGGTAACTATCTAATGTAGTCGTTAGAGGACATACTAGGAATTGAGTAGATAGAATGTATTGATTTGTCCCACGAATGGCACAATATGTAAGTCTACACGACGTGCGCCAGAATGTTGTTATCATTCACCGAGGTTGCCTTATCCGCCAAACAACTGTAGATTTTCTATCTATGCAAACTGATTGCCTGCGAAGTATAACATAGACCATATCTGGATACTGTGCGTTATATTCGCATGGCAATTATTAATATACATATATGCACTGCGAATTGATGATTAAACATATAGACCAAAACATATCTTAGAAGATGGTGATTTTTATAGTAATCATACTCCTGACAGGGATTGCCTTTGGAGTTGGTGTAGCTATATTAAGATGTATTGGACGCTATTGTTCTCCGGTAACTAGTCCTCTTGAAGATGGTACGAAAACTCCCTGGGACGTAATGAAGTTGTATATGTATGAGAACTATCTAGAGAAAGAAGTTGAAGTGGCTTACTTTAAATCCCTGACAGAGTAGCCATCGTGGAGTGATCATGGAGCCTGATGATTTACCTGAGAATATTGCGATTAAAGCTTAGTATTGCCATTTTAGCTATAATAAACCTGTTAAACGATCCATAGAACATGTGCACTTGCACTCCCTTCCTATCTTTTCTGCGATACTAGCCAACTTTTGTGAAATGTCTGTTAAATGTTTCCTTCTCTGCATATATCCTTTAATGTCGTTTGTGATGTCAAAAGCAATACCCGTCACTCTCTATTTTACATACTACGCTTATATAAGATGTAAAAGAAGGAGACCATGCTTGCGGAAAAGCACCAAGAGAGTCATATGGTTAGTGTAGGAGGGAATACATGCATGCACTTTTGATACAATTGAATGTATCATAACGCTTTGTTATAAAGGCTTTTTGTGCTTCTGCCAAGGTGGGGTGCATGATGTCAACAAATTTGGCCAAGTCTTGTAGAGATTACGAAGTGCCTAATTTAGAATAAAAGAATTGTTGCCTACCGCACTCTCTCAGGTTAAGTCATATCACATTTTAATCGGGATATCATTATCTTATCAAATATAATGTATCCGCGAACCATTTGCTTAAAATCGATATGATACCATGCAAGAATATAAGATATTATGTATATAATGCTATGTATTATGTAATAATTGTAACCGCTGATTGTTAATGGAAGAGAGCGATGACGAAAACTTGGATTAGGCACTAATACTGTCATTTAAGGTCTTATTGCATGTTGAAAATCGAAATATGATGATATGTATGTTATTGAAAGAGGAATATGAAAAATATGTCGTAGTATATAAACTTGTGATCACAGAAATTATTGAATTCACACATTAATAATGTATATTGCTGATCATCTATGGAAACTGTATGTTAATCATGGGCAAACTTTTATTGTCTGCATTGGATATGCGCAAGGAGAACTGAAGGAATAAAAAGGAATGACCATTTTAATATGCCTTCTCATTTTTAACCAGGATCTATGGCTTCGAATGAATGTTTGGGAGTTTGGGATCAGAACATTCTTTACCTGCCAATGTGTTGCATAGGAACGAATTTACAAAATGGCATTCACACTTCTGGATAAAGTTCTTCCAGCTCTTACCTTGAAGTGGACAGATGTACTTACACGAATAAAGAATACAACTAGTGTCACAATATTCAAGAGTACGTCAAATAAGCAGATCACTCAAGTAACATGATAACCACACAGACAAAAAACAGCAGTAGCAAGTCGGAGGCAGGCAGGCAGGTGATTGTAGTGGCCTGATACATAGCTATACATGTGACCTGGGAAGAGGGTGGCCTTGACCCTATACCTCTGCACCAATCTACATTAATTAGGGTCATATAATATTATCAGAGACACAACATACTTAAATTACAAATTACTGCAGTCTACTTTATCTCACCTCGCGTTACCAATAATATGAAATATAATTAAGCATACAAACACTTATCGATCAGACAAATCAGTCGGATCAGTATATCACCGAACCCGACCAAATATAATCAGCTCATCTACCAAACCTGGCCTAATACACCCTCTATTATAACAATATCTACCGTCATAATCATATATAGTTCATTTTTTGGTGTTGTCATTACGATGAATCAAATTAATAGGAGATGAACCGCTACAGTCAGTACACAAATTGTAACTTCGTGGTTAAAATGGGAGAATTAAAAAATCTGGATAAGAGAATCACATGCTCTGGATGTACTATATATGTTTAATGACCGGCATTGGGGGGGGGGGGAGTGGCTGCTGGTTCACTCTCTCGTATATAATCTCAAGGCAAAGCCGAGGGATTATGGACAAACAGTGCACCCACAGACCCAATATGGCGGTTATTAATCCTTTTAATCTCTGCCATAGTTGGTTATAGTCCCAATACTTTCAAGGCAGTGATTAAAGTAATCCAGTTTCGCTACTGCAGGGCTCCGTCCTAACCATATCTAACTATTATTCGTTCATTGCTCATATAATTATATGTAATGAACTTTCATTATTACACAACATGGGCATGCACATAATACACGAAGGATAATTCCATTTTTTCAAACGATTTTATTTCATGAAGTAGACAAATAATACACGCACCTCCTTATATCTATAACTAGAGATATGCATAGGCGACAATAGCTTGTTGAGTAAACTTAAAATAAACGTTTGTTTCCAAGAACACAGAATGTTAATTATATATACTTTTTTGTATTTTCTTTTGATTTTTATTTAGAAGCTACTGTCAATCTTGTTTGATCTATTCCTCTTTTCCTTACATAGTAGGGTTGTTTCTAAGGGATCTCATCCAACTTACATATCATAGATCTCCACTCCCAGAGCCCCTCGACAACATTGCAAATACCGGTATCTTAAATCGGATTTCAAGCGAGTACAAGGAGACCAAGTTACGTTATTATTATAGGCTATAGCATTGTTAATAGATATGAAGAGAACAGTTTAAATATAAACAATTGAAACGTAAGAATACAACCAGTGTACATCGTAGGTGTTATCAATTATCCGAAGAAGGTTTTCCCACTTATTATTTATACCAGGATGACCGGAGTTCATGCAGTAAATATATCTTATTGCCCTGGCTTCATATTTCATTTCTTCCATTAAGAAACTTTGGTTGATTGAAAGTAGATGAAGACATTTCATAGGGGCATTGCCAGGGAGTTAGATAAGTATAGATCCGATGGAGTATATTGTCCAATCGGTATAGTGTCTGGTTCTGTCCTACTATTTACCTATCTCTTGTCATGCTCTCATCTCGCATTATAGTGCAGGAATGCACATGAGACTTGCGACACGCTGCCAAATAACTTACTCTCCTAATAGCCTTCCCCCACTACATCGCTATAGAATTAAGCGATTAATTGTCACTTGCGGCTAGATCGCAAGCAAGTCGAGGAGCGCTATAACTCACGAATCGGAGTGGTGATTCGATCCCAGTAATATCATCGTAATTAGATATTTTTGAGATAGAACCCCCGCTTACATGGTATAGTTAACCCTCGCGATCTAGCCCCAGGAATTCAGTCTGTGGCTAAGAAGTCACTGAGAAATATCTCAAATCTGAGTAAAATGGTAACCTGCTATGGCTGCGTCGTGGTGTGGTGGGTCAATGTTTCATCGATCTATTTCATGAATATCGATCATATTTGAAATGACATAGTATATCATTCCTTTTCAAATAATACCTCTCAAATACCAGTATTACGAGACAGATGATGTGTCCATGTACGAATTTCCATGTCCATATACGACATGGCCTAGAGTTGAAAATAGATGTGAATCTGTACTATTAAAAATCAGTTATATTGAGCCATCAGTAGTTTCATGACAAAAGTTACACGATTTATACTGAGAAAAATGTCAGGAAAAATGATTCATTGAATTCAAACCATATCTTTATGTGAAAACAAAGTCATCGAACAATAATACAGCCATAATTTGATAAATCCCTTTCCTTTCTATCTATTTTTTAAGCTGACAATATAACATGTTTGAATTCAATCCCTCGAAATCATAGGAAGATGGGTTGAATAAGAAGATTTAGATTTTGTTGCTCAAATTAGACGATTTTTGAAATGGAACACAATGATATAAAACTCCCTAAAATCCACATGAATTATGATGGTTTTCTCCTGTAAACACTGATGAACACATTATATAACACATTATGATGTGTTTTAATACATTTACCTAACTATAGAGAGAGGTTGTTATTACTATATAGCCCGAGACGCTATATCATGGAGGATGGTGGGGGTGGAGAGAAACCACTGGAGGGGATGAATGATCATTCCTGACTACATACTACGGTACCATAAGTAAGCAGAACACTCGCAGATGTATACTTCTCTGGATCTAACCTAAAGTACAGACCAACACAGATGGGTATTTCACTGTCTGTGGTACTCTTTAAATATAATTACATGTTATGATGAAGTAGCATATCATATCATAGCATATCATATCACTTCTGAGGAGGTTGTTCATATAATTGGTCTCGTTTCCATGCATGACTTTTTCTGATTTTTCTTTTTGAAATTGTGAGAATATAGAGACCATTCATCAATCAAATATCTTAGAATAGAATAGAATAGAAAATCTTTTATTTGTCCAAGAAAAGCTTACAATAAAGAAAGACAAATAGGTTGACATGCATATGCATCGAAAATGTCAATGTATTTCTTCCAGCTGTTACCCCGATAAAACTCCCTAAATCTTGCATCTTATATATATAAACAGAAATGCATGAAACAAGATTATGGAAAACTGGCTATTATGACACTCGTGGCAATGAATAAACCCGGTTTGAACCAAGAGCCGAAATAGAGCGATAATGACCAATTTCAGTGGGGTTTGGAAGAAATCGGTGATGCGGATATATTGGCTTTGACTAGAGTTTAAATGATAGATCATCCAGTAAATACTTATTTTGTTATTACTAAGTGCATGCTACAAACTTATTTAATGGAAAGACCGAGGCTGTGCGTAGATCGTTCCTCAACATGTGGTAACTTTAATTAGAAAAAAAAATTGGAATGCATACATTTTTGTCTGTGTATATATTTCAAGTTCCCACTGTAAAAACATTATATATGTTGTGAAAATTCGATTTATAATCTACTTTAAAAAAAATATGATTCAGGCAATTACATTCAACAGTTCAATGCAAACAACGCTTTCCACAATGTGGATATTCTCTAGCGTTGCCATTCAAAAATACGTTTGTTAATGATTATTAAAGACTACGACATTATACCTAAGCAGAAAAATAAAATATACGTATAAACGCGACTGCTATCTCAAATCAATTCTATGAACACATTTCAATTACAAATGATCTAGCTTCCAGGTTGTAGTATATACAAACCTTGAAACATGTACTCCTCTTCTAATATTGACTTTCACATAACCTCTTAGATATTCATTTCATTTATCTTCAATTTGTACCAGTAATAAGATTTCAATTGTTGTTCAAATCTACATTAATTTTATCATCGCAACTTCTGATGTTAAAGGGCAAACCATTCCATAGTACAATACCTTGGTAACAGGTAACTACCAGGATTTGAAGATTATTGATATCCTCACATTTAGGCTATGCTGAATTTTTGTGGGTTACATTAACAATAATTGTTAAACTACATTATTACTCAATTTATTGAATGCAAATGTTATTGACACATACCGACGTCAATCACATCATTGCCAATAGTTTTTCTAAGTTCGTGGAGCCTTAATTAGTAATCTCAATGTAAGTAAACAATAGACCATTGTTGACAGGACCATACAACCACTGAATCGGGAACTACGAGAAACAAACACAGATACAGCAGAATATGCATACATGTAAACCAGATACCAGAATTTGTAGACTATTGCAGACCTATGATCTTTTCATCTTTTAGAAAATGCTACCGGTCGCATATTAATAGGGGACATTTCAATTGTCGTGCACCAGACTACATGAGCATCAGTTCATTATAGCGACGAATTGTAACTCAAACACAACAGGATTGATCACGAGGCTAATGGTCAAGTATTGGTGGCAAATATTTGTATACATGTACATGTGTATTTATAGAAACTTGTCTCGTCCTTGACTGCTGGTAACGTGAACTCATGGATACAGGTGGCAGCATTGAAGCAGGTTTATCCTTTTCCATTCTGCGTATGACAGCACGCCCCATATCCAAAAGGCGGCGTGTACATTCGTTCTGGCAGCTGCAGGTATGGGCCCTTTTTTGTATTTAAATATGTTTATTCAGCCACATACATTTTGCATATAATTATACAATATTCTCAGTAGTAGCTGTTAGATTTAATTTATAGATAATTTGATCGACGAAATAAGGTAATAATAAACGTCAATACAAGTGTATTTCGAATAAATGTCTTGAGAATTATTAAGAACCAACACATGACGCAGGGTCGTTTCATGGCATTCCTTGAGTTACAATGGTAGGGTCGTCGCGATGGCTAGTAAGGAACATATACTACCCTCATGTTCTTTTAAATGTCAACCCCATCACAATTTAAAGAGCCATTGCTAATAATCGAAAAGAGTGGTATCCCACCCCGTTAGTGTGATTCCTCTTTTGCCCTCTCTTACATCATGTTATATGACAGCAGGAGCGGGAGTAATTTTCCTTGTCACTACCCCCCCAAAAAAAACAATTTTGTCATTTGTCACTAAGAACATTCTTTTGTCGTTTGTCACTTAGGTTTAATCAAATATATTAGTAAGATGGTCGACTTATTCTTGTCGATTGTCACTGGCTGCCTCTGTTGATTTGCCGACCACAAGAAACCATGTCGATTTGTCGAATTAGGGCATTACACCAGGAGCCCTTATGGCCAAATATACGAAGCCCCCCCCCACCATCGCAATTTGATGTTTTTCGTTTTATTAAAAATATTTCTCTCTTACTCAGATTTAAATGGAAATTCCGGATCCAATCTAAGGAACAATTACAACAATTGAAATCACTATCGTTGTATGTGATTATGCTGTATTGAATTATTGTCCGTGAGCCCATTATCTTGATATGTAAATCAACTCCATTGATTGTAAAATTCATTGTACACTGTGCATGCCTGTTTATGATTCAATTGTCATTTTACGGAAGATTGGCTGTATACAAATTCTAAATAATAATACAAAAACCACAACTCTACCATGATCCGGTAGGGGACGCCACCAGTCTAGCAAGCGAGCTGCTATGAAGTATCATTGATTTTCTCATAATAATAGCCAACGTCTAAACATAAAAGGTCATTTATTACAAGTTTCCAACTGTTATACAAGTTATTTTTATCTGTATTGTCACCAACACAAATTAACGACTCAAATTCTCAGGACACGATGAAAGCCACTTGCTTGTAGCCATGCAGAGTAGTAGGCTACCTGATCAACATTCTTAAAAAGAACCTACCTGGTAGAAGCAATTATGTACACTATCTTGTGAACTAAGGTAAAAAGGTGTATCCTAGAACTATTTGTAAACTATCAAAATTGTTTTCCCAAAACAACCACTCGATAAATAGCTTCGATCGGGATACCTATTTCAATTTCAGGAAAGCGTCACTATAAGTTCTAAAATCCAAATTCAGACCATACACATATCCAGTTCCAATGTATGTAACTTTAGTACATTAGTTTTATATATAATCTTACTAAATTGGGAATAAATTGACCATAAAGAAATGTATACAGTTTAACATAACAGTGTCTTGGTACCTCAGGTTCAGAGGTGATAATTAATGGTTTCTTGGTCATAGTTATCAATCAATCGTGGACCTCGCACTCCTTTTAAGGGAGCTACGGAGAGTAAGATTTAGCATATATATATTATATTAACATTAATTGTGACAAAAATATTTAGAAAAATTGGCGACATGTTGTATGGTTGGAAATGAAAGAATATAATTATATTTGATATGTATTTGATTTTGATTTTATTTGAAAATTCTTTATTTCTCAAATTATGATATACAAGAGGAGAGATTGATAAAAAGATAGACTAGCTTCTGGAATAGTTACCATGTCTTCGAACTGTTACCGTAAGGTGATAGTTGATCTAATCTAATAGGGTTAACAAAAGGTAAATACAGGTATGCGGTTAAATACAATATTAAGATATAACAAAATAAATATAGATAAAAAGATACAAGAAATAAATAGAGAAAAGTGTTAGATAACAATGATAGAATGGACTTTCCATCATATAAATATGAGTTTCCGTTAGTCATGTTGGCTTAATCTTCGATTTTAGTCAGTATAAACAAATAAAAGAAGCAGTACAATGTGCTAGTTAAGGTAATTTATAAAACAGTATTATAGGTAAATTCCCATTTTATTACACTCGTAAAATCTCCGATTTAAACTGGATAACCTGGATATTAACCTCGATATTTCATAAGTGATGATCTCTTTTTTCAAATCACCGCTCTCTTAACACTAACGCATATATATGGGTGATCCTCTCGAAAAAAGATTATCTTTGGTTCGCTCACCGCTAATCTTAAATGTGCCTAGCATGTGGCAGCTGTGAATAATAACAATCGGGTTCAGTCATCCAGTGGGCAAGGTGCCATCGGGAAATTTTCCTGTCGTATATCCACAAGTAATATGTGAGCCCCCTGCGAAGGTCTTGCAAAGGCTTCTCAGGCCTTCTGTTTGTATATACTTTCTTACCTTGCACCCAACGACGGTGCACATTGTCTCAAGCTGTTCGTCAGTTGTGAATATAAGTATTTATAAGTGATATGCATTCAAAACAATGTATTGACACTTAATTCGAATAATTTCTATATTCTTTACAAGAGCAGCATAATGCAATGGATATATTATATTCTTCCTTTAAAAAAGGGATCATAAGAATACATCTGGAGTAGAATGAGAACCTATATAATATAACGTTGATATCAACCACTTTAAATTATATCTTAATGTTCCTTTATGTTCCTTAATCTTACCTATATGTTAACAATGGGATTCTTGTTCAATCGAAAATCAATTTATTGTCTGGTGGGTGATATTCTGAATTCTGGATGTGACCACAACTAGAGTAATGGGAGTGGGGAAGATGAAAGGCCTGGCTGGGTTCGGGAAGAAAATTCATTTCATTATAGATACATTGCCAGAATAAACGCACTTGGAGATTACAATCGGCACACGAATTAAGATATTTCATAATCTCCATACCTGATGTCCATAATATGCCTTTCAGTAATACACTAAGGAGAGTGAATGCATTTTAGAGTCACAGCTTGCGAGAAGTTTAATCTGTTAAGCTGTCTAATGGGTGAGGGGTCCTTGGATGTCCAGCGTAACTTAAAAACGTATCATTACACTGTACCCGGACCCCATGCAAGGCACTCTCCATGTAACATACTTACTTACATGTCCGCAAACATGATAAACATGTCAAGCAATCAATGCTGTGCTCCATCATTTACATGTTTCCCGTACATTAGCAGAGCTTGACTTTATTGAATGTATTTCAAACCAAAGAATGTGCTCTTTGGAATTACCGCCTGAACCACTGTTTGCTAAACCCCTAGCAAATAACACTTACCATGTCCTATTGTGTTCAAATCATTCAGATTAACCAACAAAGAATCTAAAGAATTCGGCCGACTGGTAATCAAACGCAATTCCAAGCAGATAAGCAATTTAACCAAATTTGTTAGGAGGATATTTCACAATTTCATATATTTTGATTATACTTTGAGGTGTGGATTCTAAATGGGAATATGGCTGAGAATTTGGTTTTTATGGCGCATAAAGTGTCCGTCTGGGCCTGACAATGAATGCCTCAGGAGCCCTCTGAAGTGTCCAGCGCACTCCTGCGGACCACAATAGAGTTAACTCACACTTTGTAACCAGTGGAGAGTCGTCCATTGGCGCTCACATGCCAAAAGCCTCTCCTAGGCCGGTCTCTGGATTCTCCGGCGCAAATATTGTCCCAGTACCCTTCGCAGGGTTGTTACAAAACTATTGTAAAGTACAACACACTATTCTTCAAACAGAGGTTGGGCGTGCGACACAGAGTATAATTTTATTATTTGGAAAGGGTCTCCCTCTGCCGATCTTTGTGACAGAATGCCCAGGAATTAGCGCCATACCGAGCTGCCCTGCATGGGCTCTCTCACATGCCTGGATATTTCAACGCCAGCAGAACTAAAGCTGCGCAGCATTTGTATTTTTGACTTTGAGTCCTGTTATATAAAGTTGATGATATTCACATGGGTGATCTTTATCGAAGACCACAATCTACGAAAGTGATTTATATACCAAGTGATGTATAAATACATTATTCAGAGCAGCAGTCTGATTTATAAAAAAAATCGTTATTTTGAGGTTAGTTGGTCTTTTCAGCCTAGGCTCACAAACTCTCAGATCAGATAAGAATGGTTTGTCAGTGATTAGACGCCAACTGCGCTAATGGCTTTCCCTAGCCTGGGTAGGCGTCCCAGTGGGTTTCTAATAACATTTTGCGCTTTGTAGCGAAAGGCTTTCCCTCAATTTCTCAACTCTGAGCCTTGACTGTTTTACAAGTTCAAACTCATGGGATCAGAGGTGCAACATGACTTATCCTTAACCTGGTTTGTCAAAATATCAATGGTCCGAGCTATCAACAGACCCCTTTACAACAAACCCTACTTTAAAGCCCAACCATTTCAAAGTATCAAATTTCCCCTACACTTCAGCGATACAATGATCCATTTCGGTCATCAAACTGGTCCCTATGTTTACTCTGGTTCTAGAACGCATTACTTTCTACCTTTGACTGGGAGTGCATTTAAGTGCATTAAAAAGTAGCTCTGATTATGGATGAATCAAAAGAAACTAGTGGACCGATCCTCACTTTAAAACTGGACACCGTGGGAACGGCTAGGAGTGTTTGTTGAATGTAACTTGATGTATTATAGACTGGTAAATGATATGTGTCTCTACTCAATGTATTAAGCCCTGGTGTACACACTCAACATGTTAGCTGTTTTTGTTCCAACCACGAGCATACCATTAGCTAATCATACAAAACAGGCCAGAGTATCACATGGAAGTGGCACTTCAAATTTGCCACAAAAGTCTTAGGGGGTATACACTAAAAGTAACCCTTTCAGAGGATATTTCGGCCTTCCACGAGGAGTGGGTGCCTAGATACATTTATATATGCCTCGATATATCCTACAATAACAAAATGTTGAGGAGAGCAGAATAATCCCTAGAAATAACAATCGAGCAAGATACCTTTGATCTTTTGACTTCGCTGCCGCGACCTGAAATCCATATCTCAGAAATCACCCTTTATCGCCGGAGGGGCCTCAATAACTGTACATTGTTTTGATTGACAATGATAATAAAAGTCCTTAAGTAATGGGCATTACAGACTTGTTAGTTATTGTACAAAGTTACCTCATCGCTATTGCATTGTTGGGCGCCCTATTTAGGAGATACAAATCGAATTCTAGCACCGAAACAATGGGAACGGTTGACTTCACAAAGTGGCAAACGCCCGGGGCAAATACCAGATTTTAAACTTTAAATTTGTTCCTGCTTTAAGGTAGGGTAGGTAAGCGCAGTAACGGGAACGTCACCTCTTTCTCCTTTAATGTCTGAAAATGAAATTTGGAGGGCTGCCATTTATAAATAGATATATTTTATCTCGGTTCTATGATAACGGCTTCTCAAAAGCAATTTAAACTTGTTTGGGTAAAATAATTCATTATTTAGTTTCCAAGTTTTTTTAAAAAAACAAAACAAAAAAACTGTGTTTCGTTATTGTATTTTAATCGGCACAAATATAAAAGTTTGTAGTCTTCCAGGTATGGTTCGTGGGCTTGGGCGCGACGCTGTAATTCTGAAATACAGACTGATAACAGATATGATATTTTACATTCTGTTTTTTCACATGTGCAGTAAATAGATAGACGATTAACACTTAAATCAGGCAGGTTAGAAGGTACTGTTTAATTCTTATAACAGTTCAAATAGATTAGAAAATGTGTTGAAAAGTGTATGAGGAGGAAGCAACCTTTGATGTCATGTATAATATGTAATGAAAATAAATTCGCTTTATAATGCATGATTATAAAATGTAACAACCTATAGTAGTAAAACAAGGGTATTGAATTAATTTAACTATGAATTATATTTGTAGGATTTAGCATGGTATTTTATTTGGTCATTATTATAGGTTTTTGTCAGCAATTACTAAGATTATAATATAGTGTCTTTTTAATTGTTGTAATACAATTTTTTTAAAAAAAGAAGAGCTCGTGGGGTGTACCAAGCGTCATCCTTTATACACATTTGCATTTGGGGGGAATTATATGTGAGGAATGATGAATAATGATTCTATTATATTTAGAAAAGATGTTAAATTTATTATTAACATGGATTTTCCCACGGATCTAATTATCTGTATGCAGTATACTATAGAGTACTAGCAGCAAATTTAGTAGAAGATTTACTGGCAAGCGTCGAATCCAAAAGTAACTCCAGTAGTTTTAGTAGCGACCTTACGCATATAAATGTGTTAAATAAAGTCTTCTCAAAGGTAAACAGCAGAGTGGAGGAGGTCATTTGCAAATTGTATCGACTCCTTTTAATATCCAATTTACCAAACCTAGAGAAACCATTGCTTAGATGAAAACACGAGTGCGCAAGCCTTTGTCCCCCATGCTGAGATTTAGGCGGGATAAATGGTCGCTCCATGAAGTACATAGGCGTAAATTTCAGGAGCCTTTGTTAAACTCCTTTAATGCATTAAGCCGGGTAACTTATCAGTACAGACCAAAAGACCAGGTATTTGCCAGACTGGACATCAACATTGACATGTCTATAACATGTAACATGATATCAAACAAGCAGCATGTCAGGTAGCTTCAAGGGGTAGGGAAGGTCGCTGGATGTGTATTCAAGACACAAAGGCATCGATTTGTTCGCAATATATTCAAGTGTTACCCACCGATTCTTTGACAAATGGTCGCCAGTGCTTTATAAACAAATGTTTCCATTTGTTTTGAAAAACACACAACACTCGCAGAGCTATGTCATCCTGAGTCTACCATTCTACCACCTCCCGCTGCGCTTCTTACATCTGTCAATCACAGTGGGCAGAAAACAAATATAAAAAAAAAATGTCCAAGTCGATACATGGCAATGACTGAGTATCAGCTCAGCGATTGCCTTTCTTGCCCTCGTCTCCTTCAGGTCGGATGTGGAGGGTTTGCACGACCAAGCATTACTCGATCTGACATTGTGTGGTGAATTGTGCAAAGAACCCATGTCTATTGCCACCAGTGTTGGCTTTATGGTTTGTTCAGTGTTAGTCTATATGTACCCTTAGCAGAAGTAAGACACACACTGCTCTAATGACAAATGAAGTGTTTGATGTAAAAACCAGGCGATTGTGCACCTGGACTTTTCGCCCTGATGGCTTTGGGATCGAGTGTGGCCGAGCTAAATCCTTGTAAAACAAAGAGGGAAGGGTCTGGCACGGCACACCTGCTGAGACGATCTCAAGGAGAGATGGTTGATTGGCAATGTATATGAAAGGCTTCCAAATGCATTAGGGCGGAGAATTGCCAATGAGCCTTATATTTGTTGGTACAACACATCAGGAGGCTCATTGAGGAAAATAATCGTGGGAAACTTCTACCCAGGTCTGGCAGTTGATAAATATAGGTTTAATACATTTTTTTGTGAGAAAGTTACAATGACAAATTAAAGTGGGACAATGATTTGTATTAGAGGAGTTGTTATTTTTGGGTTAATGATCACACTGGTGGTATTCTCTATATTAGATTGTGTCAATTGCGATATGAAATCGCCTCCCCACCCTCGAAAAGAAATAAATAAATAAGCAGGGAATCCGTCTGCAAAGCATCAAATTCGTTAATATATCTGATGCAATGCCGTGAGGAGAGGCTGTGTCTTGCAATTTAAATTTATAATCAAAACGTTTACCGATGATTAGGCCCTAATTATACAGAACCACTAATGCCATTCATCCAAGTTCCCGAAGGAAATGATTTTATTTGAGTGTACATTTGTGCAAATTGTGGTTCACAATTATCCAAATCCCGGAACCAATATTTTAAGCTAAAATTCATTCTAGCAAGGATGGTACATCAGATGACACATGCATGCGAAATACCTGCGTGTAGCATGGCTTAAGCTCCATCTTGAGATTAATCTAATTACCAGGACTTCTGTCCACAGACTTGTCCCTACACCCCTCCCCCAACCCTTCCACTAACACACTCTTTACCTCCCAACAAACCCCTCACCCCCACACACCTCCTTCCCTCCCAAAGAGTAGCAGCTGTGTGGAACCAATCACAGCAATAACAGAAACAGTAGTCGAGCCCCGTGTTCTCCCTCTTTGCCCGTGTAATTGTTACAAATAGTGGGAAGCACCAGCTGCTTACACAACTGGATGTCCGCACATGCTGCTCGTGCATGGCACTGACCACTGGCAGGCAGCTTAAACAGTGGACATGCAGGTCCAGCCTGCACAAGAAGCGTACTAGTATTATTGGCCGCTTATCCCTCCAAGGGTAGTCCGAGTCATGGTCCATTGTCCTCCCTATCCCCCTTGGGTCAAATTCTCAGTGACCATTCATTCTCCCCTCAAGCTAATACATATAAAATCCTCAGACAATGTACAACTCACCTTCACCAATCATCTCAAATAACCCAAATATAAGACAGAAATTAAGTACAAAATACAGTTCTACATAGTCGAATAGAATTTCTAAAATGGGATACCATATATATGCTCAAGTATACCGAGTATATATCCCTTTTCAGCCTAATTAAGCGGAATTTACTCCATGTGTAGAACTTTCGATTGTACATTTTTCGGCGACCTCACCCATATGTGTACAAAGGCTTAAATGATGACTTAAGACAGGCTCTAAGAAAGGACTGGGGTTCACTTGAAATTAAATATCTAAGGGGAAGAATGCACGCTCATTGCTCATTTTATCATTTGAAAATCATAGCTTGTCAAAGTGACGTAAAAACGATAACGATCTGGCCAGAGGAACCCTTATATAAAAGTGTCCACTTAACCTTAAATCAATTCTTAACCCTTCCCGAATATTGGAGTGGATGTAACTTGCAATCAGCTATTGATAACAATGTCATCTCCAGAAAAACTAAGACTTTATTTGGTAAATAGAAGAAAACTGCAATAATTGTTTAAAAAGTAATCATTACAACTCGACTTTCTCCCCATGTATAGGGGTTAAATCATCGTCTTACAATAAAGTTGCGAGTAGCATGACGGAATTAGGGAAAGGGGAAATTCTTAGTTTTAGAAGATGACTGCAAATATAAATCATGATTTCAGTGTGCGTGCCTTCCTGTTTTGTGCTATAAGTATCAGTTTACTTAATCCTGGGATGTAAACAAACATTGACTGACACATTTAATCCAATTGACATTGTAATAAGGCGCATGGGAAACATCATGTCATGATGAGCTTAGTATCCATTGTCTCCGCTTGATGTCCTTCCGCACGCGCAGTCCAAATTTACTGAGCCTTGTAGTAATCTGAGCTCATGGGTAAAAATGTTTTGAGAATCTTATTTTGACTCAAGTCTGTTTATGCGCTATAAAACACCAGCATATTTTTTGTCAATTAAAAACATATCCTATCATATTTTGCCCACTATATTACAACACATACCGATATATTATTTTTTTATTACATAATCGGTGATAATAAATGATGAAAGTATTTCACAAAAATGGAAGTAACCATTGTAATTTAGTCTTATGATATCGTATATATATTGTTCAGTACGTAGAGATAATTACATGTTCATTTTGAAATACCGGTATTATATCTTCGATGTATGGTCAGCAATTGTCTCAAGAGGTGATTTGGCTGTTAGCTGCAATTTAGCATATAACAGATTCCTATTTGCTGCAGTTTGCAAGTTTGGTTAAACAGATCCTGTGCAATACGCGGGTAAAACAGATGGTCAGTCTGGGATTTGATACAAACTGTGCACCAGGGAAAATATATGTAGTCTGAGATATGATTTTATATGATTTCATAGTACAGTTTGTTAGGCATATATATGTATGTAGAAACTCATTCGGTGCAATGCTAGATGCTATTCACAATATACAGAAGGACCCGAGGATTATGTTAAATAGAAATCGCTGATACTTTTATTAGAAAAAGGCAATGGCTTGTTATTAGGAACGTTAAAAACAGTTAAAAATACATAACTCGGTATAAAATGACACTATATAAAAGAAATGTTTAATACAATAATAAAATGCATAATAAAAAACTAATGCTATGGCATTAACACATATGTAAAGAATGTTGTAATTAGGGGCATGAGAGAGATGTCAGTGAAATATAATGTGATGACTTTTAACTTAGGTACACATGCAGGACGCGTCTTCCTGAGGTTAGACTTAATTGTTCTGATAGGTGCATGATGGCTATTTTGGTATCTTATAAAGCGCACAAAACATGTGTAAATCAGACAAGGCTACAGGTATATATTGTCCGAGTAAAGTGGCTTGATTCATTGCAACCTTCATTCAAAGGATATTTTTCTCTGGTCAAGTGGGACTGTTCTCACTAGAAACCACAAGGGACACCTTTAGAGTCAAGTGTTTTGAATACATTCATCCCAAGGAGTTACAATAACCTCATCTCCTCTCCAACATGGATCTGATCGAGACAAAGGCAAGAGAGACAAGATATTTGTTTTGTTCCATCCCTACATCAAAAACAGTCAAGAGCTGGGGTTACCCCTTCAGGGGCCAAGTCGAGAGGCATTTTGACTTAGCGCCCATGCGTTTCCCCGACAAAGACTTTGCCACCTTGGACAACATTAAAGGGACGGTATATTGTTTGCCGTCCGCCTCGCCCACTGGTCACTCGCAATCACGGACCGGCCAATCAGAGAACTGCAACGAGCGGCCAATCTGACGTCACGGCGCACTGACCAGTGCCTTGAATGTAGTATGTATGGTGGAGTAAGGGTGGTCAGAGTGACCAGTATTGGATTTGTCCATAAATGATTTAGGTGCGCTCATATATTTGAGATTGCTACTTCCTTGCTCTTCCACGGATAGGCACGGCACAGGGAAGTTTGTTTTTACAGCAGCATTTCAATTTTCCTAGGAAGTTTCATATCAGCATCAGTCAACTTAATTGATTTCTTCTGAGGAGTTTCATCTAAAAAAAACGCAACCAGTCTATTATACTGAGTTTGTTAAGGATTATATATTTTTTGACGGATTCGGTGATAACCAAGGGATCAAAATGCCACGAGCTTTCCTACTTCAAAAGAAAAAGAAGAAGTCGCAGGACAATGAATCAGTCGAAGGTAATCTATTGTGAATATTTATTTTCTAGTGAATTTCCTACAAATCACTTTTATTAGCAAGAGATAGTGAAAAACATTTTCTGCCAAATGTCATCGGTACATTTGCCACATCAAGGTCGGATATGTTTGGCAATTAATGTAATAGAAGATATGCTTAAAAGACTCAGACTTCAATCGCCTTACGGCGATTACTAACAGAAGTTTCTGACTTTTAATTGATTTATTAAGCACACATAATATATACCCGCGTTCTTTACTGATATATCCCATTAATGTATTCTATTCAGGCGAAGAGAGTGATATTCAAGTAACTGACGGGTCTGAGGAGGAAGAAGAAGAGGAGGAGGAAGAGGAGGAGGAGGAGGAGGAGGAAGAAGAAGAAGAGTTGGAGGAAGAGGAAAGAGATGAGGAACTTATTCCCTCTTCCCCTGTTCCATCCCCTCCAGTTCATACCCACCCCAGCCCTCGTACTCCAGGGTCTTCTCCCGCCAAACCTGATTCTGGCCGGTTTCCCCATTCATCCCCTGTTACATTTAGATCCTCTGAAAACTCTGCCTTCTCTAGGATCGAAAGACTAATATCTGAACCTTCATCAAGCGAAAAGGAGAAAGCAGCCAGATCTTCAAGGTCATCATCCCGATCACCTCCCCCGGCGTTCATGCCCTATGCTGGGGTGGACCCGAGGAGTTATCACGGTGTTGGAGGGCAAAGTCGAGAATCTCCCGGCGCAAAGGACCATCTCGGTCGCGACTTGGGGCACCATGGCCTATCCTCTCCTCCTGGGTTGGGTCATCCTTACAGGGATATTCCAGGGGCTGCAGAGATTCACCACCAACAAAGAGAACAAATAGCAGCCATGATGAGGTTCGGTATCCCACCTCCTCCTGTACCGAGGGAACTGCTGGCCTATTCAGATCCTAGGTTACCCATCACTCACTATTACCTGAATTTGGCAAGGTTAGCGGCTGAACATCATGGCCATCACTTAGCTTTCCCTGCAGCTTCAGCTCTGCAACCTCCTCCAGCACATTCCCACCCCCATATACCTCGCCACCACCCCGGTCTACACCACCCCCTCACCATCAACACACATAGAGACGCTTTATTCGGTTTGCCACCCCACCACCGTTCAGCAGAAAAAGAAGCAGATATGATACTAGCAAGCAGGTCATCGAATGAAGATGATTCAACCAGTAGGCGAAAAAGGCGCCATTCCAGCTCGGGGGATGAGCCAGGTGAGCCCGCCTCTCCCGTGCCAGTCTCTACCGCCTCTCCTACAGTTCTCTCCGTGCCCGTTCTGCCCTACCCGACCCAGTCGGGCTCCCCTTCCATGGCGGCGGCGCATGGACCTGCCGGTCTGCGTCTCCTGCCCCCACCTGGGCATCACGTCTTGCCCGACACACCGGGAGGCATGGTGCCTACCGCCTGGTTAGGGGGCATTGGTGCCCTGTCTGGAGGGAGGCCGAGGGACCCCAGCAAACCACCTGCTGCTAAAAAGTACAAGTGCGACGTCTGTGGAAAGAGCTTCTCCCGGAGTAACACACTCGTCACACATAAGGTGAGAAAACGGTTTTATTTCATTGGAATATGTCTTATTTTGGTCAACAGATTTAAAGTATGCGTTCCAGTTAGCTGTGTAGAATTAAAAATATGAATGAATGGTTATCGCTAAATGTACGATACCCTGTTTCATATAGTGCGAATATAATGTGAGTATATCAAAACGACATCACAAGTGTATTTATAACGTAGTATTTATAAATGCTATGTATGGTGTTATGGGGTAGGGGTGGAGGGAGGGAGGGGAGAGGGAGGCGAAGGGGGGGGGGGGGGGGGGTGATGATGGGTGAGGTTGATCCTGAATCAAAGAGATCTCAATTTTCACTTCGGTCACAAAACTGGCTTCTGCATGATATTCGTGGACAAAATCATACTATTCAATACATCAACAATGTGACTTAATTAATATTTCCTATTTATAACGTTTAGTAGAAAAAAGTCCCTTATAACACCAGATACATATAGGTAGATACAAACATGTGCACAGGCCAATATTGCAAAGCGAAAGGCTTGCGGTGAACTAACTGATGCTCAGCCCATGCAAGTGGAAAGTGGAAAGCTTGAAGGGGGAATGAAGCGCACATATGTACATGCTACTCTATGGCCTTATGCAACCTAAGCTGTTGTATATCAACACTTGATTTTTTTGTCTAGGCTCTAGATGGCATGGATCGGCTTTAGGGATGGGAAAGATCGAGGGGCATATATATTTTGCACATGATTAGGTCAGAATATCCACATCTGGTATTACTTGAAATTTGGATGAGGCTTGTTGAAATCTCTCATGTGTGCTTGCCTTGCCTCTCATGGTGTTTTATGTGTTCTACATGAATGTATATATGAGCTTTAAACGTGTGTAACTCCGTAATAGTTACAATATGATAATTACATTTCATCATGCATTAAATTATACCTTTATATTACATAGCCCTTTTCTTTCTACGAGCGCTAAAACCATGCAACTTGGCGACTTAGAAATGAAAAAAAAACAATCAGAATTTTTAACAAGTGTAAAAAATATAACGCAGTTAAATGACATTAAGAATAAACATCATGATCCTGTGTAACTCTAAACCAGTTTTGCGCAATCCAAAAATATTTATTCACTGGTTTGGAATTTCATATTTAAAAATATAAGCACATTTTGATCATCGTATAAGCAGATTATTATTTAAATCCTGACCGCAAATCAACGAAGGGGCCCTAACATTAGAGTTTAATACCTTACACACCCATCCCTCGGTTAATCAATCCTACCACCAGAATACACCTAGAGCATGTTAATTCCACATATTTGGAGATTAGGATTACCACGACCTTAACTGGAGGTGGATTAAGAATTAAAAACCTGAGATTGGAAAGGTTTGGCAGAACTGGTAATATAGTGAAAGATCAGGCAGAGTTTAACCTTCCCAGCGAGTTGCCAATGGCAAGAAAACTGCCTGAGAAGCAAGCGTAGTAGAAGTCACCTTGCCGAGCTGAAGTGTCGGATTTAGACATGCTGGATTATCCCAAACTGTTCTCGTCTACTGCCTCAGGATAATCCTAGATCCAGGCCTGCTCATATGGCTCGTACATGTAAATGGACTCATAATTGAAAGTGATTGTTTATCTGAACAAAAACTCAGAGAGGAGACCACGTTTATTGCCTCTGGAGGGGGTCCTTGGCAGTGTAGACTTAGTTCGGGACCACTGTGGCGAATTGCGAATGCCTTTTCTCTCTCCTTGCATTCTCTAGGCAAGGTATCAAACAATACAACTGGTATAGACTGGTACATGATTCATCACCTTGGGTTATGCATGCTTGGCTAAATGCTATTCATTTCCAACAATATCGTTTTACGCGAGACTATGTGAAATTATTATAAGACATATATAATATATAGGTTCCCCCCTTTAAACCCTTAAGTTTTTTTGTTACCATAATATAACTTTTACCAAAAGGAGCTGTTTTGGTATAGGTCTACTTTTGTAACACCAATACAAACGAGTAGTCATTATGACGTTTATATTAAGGAGCAAGGCTATAAGGTATGATAACTGTGACTTGAAAATCGTTGTTTAAATAACCGTGAATGAATCCATGCTTAGCCTTTCCTTGATTGCCGTTCACAACTTGTGAAAAGGAAATCCGCTCAACTTTCACACTATTTAGCGATGAAGAGCGATTTGAGGCGTCATAACACCACATTAAAGGCCTACATGATATAGTCACAATGCCGCTCTATAGCACAATGCCGCTCTATGGCACACGACTAATAAAACATATTTAACGACCTTGAAATGAATATTCCCCATTTAAAACATTTATGCATTATTTCATGCAGCGATTATCAAAAAGCAAACACGGAGGTTATCTTAACACTTGAAATAATGGAATGGGAATTCCAAGGGCCATTCAGGGATGTAAACCATTAAGGAATGGTCAAACTTAAGACGATAAATAGCAGGATTGTGTCGACTTAATGGTGAGGATCGGCGATATTTCCCACCGTTAGAGGCTAGCTTACCTGTCGAACAAATCACTCGTATCCTCACTTATATACCAATCATGCATAAAAAGTTAGGAGGTACTTTCAATGTCAATGACTCTAAAAAGCCGTTCATATACAATACCTAAGCTTTATATTGAGTAAGGGTCATTGGAGAGTAAAGAACACACGCTTGAGCTGACATGACCCATTTTTGACACGCATTGGGCGATTATAATTGTACATACCTTCTTGTATTGACCAATATTAGGCTTCTATCAATAATGATGACCCATCATATGAATTAAAACCTTAAAGATATTTCATGGACAAAACCACTGTAAGAGCAAATATATAAGTTGATTTAAAGAAGGATCTGGGGTAGATTCTGGTATTTGAAGGACAACGAGGAGGAGGAGGAGGCTATATGTAAACTTTGGCCACATTGAACGGAAGCAAATCCCATGCTTCCATCGCTTGTCTCAGATGAATAGAACGCCCCTAATTTATTAAGAGCTCCTGGCAGAGGTCTAATAGCATATGGCTTTTCACATAGGTAATGGACTTGCGGTACCTTCTAATAATTCACCCATGTATGTGTACCTTGTAATCCTATACATCGATCCCTGGTATAACCAAGGTTCCACCTGATCAATACATGGACCCTAATTATGTTCTCAAGCAGTGCCTATGTATATCCCAATTATACACCGACAAGGTAGGCACCACGCCTTATTATGCGGAAACTTGTGCCCTTATATAGGAATGAAGACCAGTTAAACTTTGTATTTTGTGAAATGAAGGTATTGCATATGTAAAATATATGCAATGGTAGCAAATTCCTTTATCGAATTGGGCTTGGCATATTGGACTATATGAGACAGGGTCTGTGTTGTTGTTAATGGTATAGGGTCAGTTCCTGAGGAACGCTGAGAGATCTTATTCCTGTGTTTAAACGAGCGAATCAATGATGTGCGCTGCGACAGGGCTAGCGGCGGCAAGGCTTGCGCCGGTCCCAAGATTTGTTTTGTCAATTGATTTTCCGTGACGTAATGATGCATGCCAGGGATTGGTGGCTCCTCTATGTGTGTTGCCTGAGGCCGGTTGATGTGCTGGCTCATATATGTCTATCCTATGTACCAATTCTTAGTGAATAATAAATATTTTTATTCCCTCACTTTATTAATATCCACATACAAAATATATCACGATGAAAAAGATACATTCATCCAGGTATGTTTAAAGATGATCGGTTGGGATGGTGCAATAGTCTAAGGCATGCGCTGGCTTCAGGCTGAGAGACTTGGTATTGTTCTGGATTCGAACCCATTCAGTGGCCAAATATTGTGACCCCTCCCACCCTGGTTTAGAGAAAGAAAGATATTCATGCGCTTTAAATAAGTGGGTTATTATGCCAACCCTCGTATAGGCATAGGCTGCGAATATATGTAATTGAGATCCTAACGCAAACATAGTACAATAGTTAATGGTACAGGAATATAACTAACGAGACCAGAGTCCTTTCAGTCGGCTATATCATGAATAAATGTGCTTATTATATCTAATACTTTAACTAATGAAAATAATTTCTATTGCAGAGAATACATACTGGGGAGAAACCATTCGCGTGTGAAACCTGTGGGCGGGCGTTCCGACAGCCTGGGAACCTGACGCGGCATCGTCTCACGCACACCACCGTCAAGCCCTACGTCTGCCCGCGCTGTGGCAAGGCCTTCAACCGGGCGTCCAACCTACACACCCACATGAGAACTCACACCAATTACAAGCCATTCGTCTGCACCTTCTGTGGCAAAGGATTCAACCAGAAAATAGACATGAAGATCCATTCCTATACCCATACAGGTATGCATCGAGAAGCTTCTTCCATTTTCCACCAACGTAAGAATCTCAGTCAGCACATATCATATGTAGAGTTCAGTATCAACGATGTATGATGTTCAACTTAACTTTGTGATCATTCATTGTTCTCTCTGTATTTTGGGGCAATAATGTTAACTAGAGACCCCAAAGCGCCTGAAACAATGTCCTTATTATATATACTACTCATACGTGGCCACGGTGGTGCCGTTTGCGTCGGTTGTAGTATATGGAAAGAGTACATTTACACGGGCTATATTTGGAAAGAAAATCTGTTACGTTTGTTTTCTTAAGATTATTTAAAACTGAGTCTTAATGAACATTTTTTCTTCTCTTCACAGGAATGTGTGCGAGACTTCCTGGTCGTCCCCACGCCCAACGTGCTCTTCCAGGGGGCGTGGCTTCCAGCAGTTGATGCCCTTAATTTGCATATAAGCGGCGCTCATTTTTAGTTATCTTCGCTCATTGTCACCCGATTGATCTACCTATGGTTATAAACATATACATTTCATGCACTTACATTCACATTGTAGCCAATCATATATGGTACGATCACCCTCATGTTACTCTAAGGGTCATGTTCAAATCATTTGTTGGCTTAAGGTTTGCTACAATTAAAAATGTTTTTGAGATTTATTTTGTTCTTTCCGCACATGCTAGAGGAAAGAAGCGACAGACCCGTTCCAGTATGTATATCAAATTAGTCGTGAAGTGAAGATAGAATTGGTTGTATGTTGTCTTCTTAAAGTTTAGATGATATTCACCCTCTCAAACAAACAGGGTTCACTCAATATGATAGACCGATTATATTTATTTTAATTATTTAATTCAATAATTAGGGGGATTCATTGGCGGATTAATCTCTGGGTAAAATGATAGGGAAGTAAAAGAGTCATTGAATGCGTATTTAATTGATGTAATTATTATTTCATACGTTGGCATTGTGTTTGGTCGCTCTTGGTGTAATTTATCTCTGTATGTATGTATATATGAAGTATTTGAATAAAGTATACAAATATAATTTCTTAAGCGTGGCTTTCACATTTCTTTTAAATAATCAGGCGTCTGTCAAGAAGAAGACTAAATATACAGACTTGGAAATCATTATCCAAGTTAATGTTCGGAAGAGCTTCTGCGTATATCATAATTGCACCATAGAAGTATATGATAATGAATTACATTGTGTTCCGATTAACCTGAACTCGGGTTATCCAAATTATCAGTTATACTGAACTTTTTGCAATGTCCCTGCAGATTTTCTCCTCAATATCATAATTTTCCTTAGCTGAATCTTTTGTTATCCTGACCTTAATCTGAGTTCCCCTCAAATTCAGGTTAAGTCGAATAAAGTTTATATTCTTTAGAGGCATAGCTACTAAGCGATACTACTTTACACAGAATAGATATATTTTCCTCACTTCTTTTCTCGTGGCTTTAACCTAATCCAACTAATATTGATCCAACAATATATTAATATCTTGTAATATGGGACTTATCTGGAATAGCCCAACAACACCACTGATTTAATTGTAGCCTTCAGACGTAAATCAAGTTTCTTTATCATTCCATATTGCACATAAGGGAGAACTATTCCTCGATTCAAGAAACTATAATCTCTATTTACCTCGTTACGTATACCAACCAACCTACCAACCTACCTGTGGCTACCGGGTGTCATTCATCTTACCCCGGATTAAAAACACGTGTTCTAGGTGTCAGAATCCTTCTTAATCCTGCTTAATCCTTCTTCACCACGAAGACAACACAAGTGTTTCCCCAGTCCTCCACCACCACATACGTCCAGCACACACCACCGCCTCTTCAACCCGTCTCAAAGCATATACTCCAGAATCGAGGAATTAAGAGAGAAGTGTTGGGAAATAACAGGAGCATAGTGTTCGCGTGAAGAGGGGGAGGAATTTACTCAATCAATGATGAGAACAATGAAGTAAGCTCCTCTCTTTTCGATTTAATCATGCTCACTGTAGGTTACTATTGAGGGATGTTTGGAATGGAATTGACCTCAAGATACTCGTGGGTACTGAGTAGTGTTGGTAAATGTTGCTAAGCCCGTCAAAGAAAGGATTGCAATTCAAATCGAGTAGGTTTCGTACTTGCTTGATGCAACATTTATCCCTTAACTATAGGGCCTTGGGAAAAAATGACTCAATACATCTATCAAATTATTAATACAGAGATATCTTTCAATAAATTGATGAATGAACTTGATAATTAGAAACTAAACATATCATCCGAAGTCGCCCGAAAGCTAGTGACCAATACAGAAACATCTTAAACACACATTTATTATTGAGCCATGACATCATCAACGTTCAACCGGCCCCATCGATGTCAATTCTAGAAACTAGGTTTTCGGTTGGTGTATTAATTAACTTTAAAAAATATGGGAACAAACTGGTTTAAAGCTCTTAACTAATAGAAGAAAGTTCATGTATGACGCTAGCACTACATTTGCTATTTTTACTCGGGCAATGAGAAGCATTTTTAGCCTTTACATTATGCCATGGGTATAGTATAAATAGATCTTCCAGGCATGCATCCATATCGCAGAAGAATGCTAAGTACCGCGTTCCCGGTAGCGAGAGTGTATCCAAACATGGGGGACTTTGGACTGGAAGCTCTCACTTTGTGACTGCTTTGGAGCTTTAGGCTTTGTCCTTCTTCTCCTGGATAAACACTGCCTCATTGCCCCTCTGCAGCCCTTCCTGTTTTACCCAAGCTTGTTGGCCAGCCTTTTGAGACACAGGTGCGAAGCGTTTTCTTACTTAATCCAAAATCTCCCCACTCTTCGGACGCGCCGCTCCTAACCAAGGCAAACGCGCATCGGTGTATGGGTAGAGTTTAATGTTAATGTATATTACATCACAAGTCAATATCCCCTACTTGGCCGTTGTGACAAGCTAGAGAGATATTCCCACTGCTGATATACACACCTCAGCTGTACATAAATATGGTGCATAGCTTACTTTGGATGTATATTACATATGGTACGTGAAATGCAGTTGCAGAAATATGAAATAACCATGAAATGTTCCACTTTCAATGGCACCAAAATAGACCCAATAATGCCTTCTCCTTACTAAATACATGGCACACGGGAATATGGTAATATTTTCCTCAAATGGGCGATTCAATAGTGCTAATAACCTATTAGAGGACTAATAAGACATGCTAGGCCAATTATATATGTGATATTAGGACGAATGACAAATAAAGCCATGTAGGCCTAAGTTGTGAAGGGTGGTAATATTTTAATACCGTACAATTTGGTATACTTTTACTTTTTTATCCACCATGGCTACGCCAGAACAGATGACCAACTTTTTAGAACTATTTTCCCATGCACTTCTCTAGCGCCTACTACATACCGGGTATAACATTCTCTAAAGAGCGGCAGGGGAAAGAGCTCGGGGGCTACAGCCGGTCTCGCAACAGCCATTGTTGCGCCGGTTGCAGTCATATTTGAGAAGTTGGTAGCAAACACTTAGACCCTTTTATGACACAATGTTGCCTCTCAGGAGCCACACTGGAGATGATAACTGTTGCCAAACCGAGTAGCCAAGCTACAGTTTCGCCTCCTCCAAGAAAGGAAGTATTACTACAACTTGACGCGCGAACACAAAGACTCATCGCGCGCCAAAAAGCGGCTCCAATATTTGCGACAATTGAGCCGCTTTTCAGAGACCGTCCGAGCCAGGTGCTAAGTAGTTCCTTTTCTGAGAGACCGACCTGGCCGACTGTTTTATTAGGAAGGAACTTTTTAATTGGGGAAACGGCGAAAAGCCTAGTTCCTTTTATGCAGACGATTGTGTTGGTAGATAATACAATGTGCATAGAAGCGGTAAATGATACCCTTCTTTCGCGCAACGTCACGTAACAAATGTTAAAGTGGTAGAGCTGAGCAGGTGTCGTATCTCAGGTCCAATCTGGATGCAGAGCTCTTGCCCAGAATATTTGATCGATTTTGTATAAAGTTATACTATCTTCCAGAATCGTATAAAGTTATAGACCTATGTATACTATCTTATATAGGAGGGGACGCACGCTTAAGCGGCATGGTTGTTTAAAATGTTTCCTTATCGAACATGTATGCGAACAGTCACACAACTCTAGATCAATTCAGCGTCCTTATTTATCCGATGTATCCATGATAGCTTACATCAATACAATTTCAGCTGATATTGATAAAGTTGTCATATAATATGAGGGAACATCGGAGGAAAAATATCCACTAGTTTGGTTAGTATAGGGCCAGGATAGAAATACATTTGGAAAATAATTTAAATCCAGAGTTTATTATGTTTTTGACGCAGAAGTAAACACTCATTTTGAAGTAAATTTATACATGTAGGCCTATATGAAATGAAATGAATTTGGCGTAGGATCTATTGCTCAAAGAAAAAGCGGCCACCAATGCTTAGGCCTAATAATGGCACTTTGGTAGGAATTCTATTGAAATTTGACTTTTAGACTTATCGTCTGTGCCCTCAGCGAATCCATTGGGAATTCGCTGACAGAGTAGGCTAATGGCTCGTCACCTTCCAATCTTTGCTGGTGTTTGCGAACATTAGATAGAAGCCAACCCCCTGCAATGCGCACAACGACTTATTATGACGTAAAGCTTACGTCATCGTCAAGTCAAGCTTGGCTACTGTCTGTGAAGAACGGTATGAATGGCATATATGTGTCGGTAGATGTGCTTTGAGAGGGCAATTGTCATTTTTAGACGCATTTTCATCTCTCTTATTTCATCGTTGATAAAGAATAGAAATGATATTATAATAATGGAATGGAATGGAATTGTCGTAAAATGACATCATACATTGTTTTTGTTCATATTGCTATGATAGTATGTAATTGATGAATTTGTAAGTTATTTCACAAAAATGTCACAGTGAATAGCTATCCTGATGAAAAAAAATAGGAAAAGAAATAAAATAGGTCCTCACAGAAAGATAATACAACGAAATTGATAGCCTAGAAAAACCAGTATTGATTTTTAAGACTTTAACTTAAGGCAAAACTTCGATTTCAAAAGAAGAAATTAAAACTGAGAAGAATGTGTCTTTTGATATGACATTGTGTGAAATAGCGGAGGCCGTGTATATGATAAAAAGTCTCAATGAAATCCCACTATATTGGCTTATCTCCTCAAACGCCGGACCATTTGGCTAAGTTTGAGATATGATTACCCTCCCAGCGTTTTAGCCTATTAATCAGTAACACTTAATTAACCATTTAGCTGACTTTATTGACCAATGCTGCAATGCAATTATACTCATACCGCTTCGGCCTCTCTGAACGCTGTTCACGCTTTCCCCATTATTATGAAAAGGTGCTATTCCTGTAGCTCAGGACACGAAAAACACCCCCAACACAGCCACAATAGCCTATGTAATAGGTTAATCATTTAATTAAAACCAATTAGTTAGCGTAGCTCAGGTCATTGTAGGAAGGCACGCGACACATGGTCACGTCCATTGTTACTCACCCCACGCTACAGATCAGTTGCCATAGCAACAGGGTATAGCTTTCTCTAGAGGTTTTCACTGATTGTGGGTGCAATGGGAAGCTGGGGTGTATATGTATACAATGGGGTCCCGAGTATTGGGTGGAGAGATGCTTGGTAGGGATTGCGGAGGGTGGTAGTTTCTGTCAATGTTATCACACCTGACGCTGCAACTATTGTCCCCACATACATTATACCTCTCCCCCGCGCACATGTCATTATACATGTCATCGCAATCATTCCCCCCAGCTCTTCTTCACCGATTAAATATTGTGGCTAGCAAGTTTTTGCAGCGGTCCATGCCATGTGATTGACACAGAGAGAAGAATGCTTTCTGTTCCCTGGCAGATTTTCGGTAGATTTATCCAGTTTAGCACAATAAGACATATTTCATGCATCTATCTAATTATAAACATATATATATATATATACATGGAGGTGGAAATGCAGTTTTGTTGCATTGAGGAATGATCTGAACATAGTCCCCCGGATCCGTGTTCCCACTTTTGTGTTGTAAAAGGTTCTTCTCAAAGTAGTTCTTAAACTTATTTTAAAGTCAAATTTGACATATACATCAAGGCCAAAAAAAAAAATAGGTGTGTTTCCGATTTACCCCCCCTACCTAGAAAAACCTTACCCTACCTAAAATATTTTTTACCAAACCTGATTTTTTCACCATCATATCTTAGTTTTTTTGGATTTTTTGACAAAAAAAGCTTATAAAAGCAGGAAAACGGGTTTTCCTAACCCTAAACGGTCAAAAAGCACATTTTCCATGTTCAAAACAACTATTGTTATGAAAAAGTCATTTTTCTCAGTTCCTGGGAGGTGGTTTCCAAAAAAAAAAAATTAACAAAAAAAAAAAAATTACCCCCCCCTACCTATAATTATAATTTTCAGCCAGATAAATCGGAAACACCTATTTTTTTGGGCCCAATCTGTTGTTTATTGGGGGTCCGACGTTTCGGGCTACATGTGCCCTTTATCAAGGAGGTTGGTTGAACAATAAATCCCTATTGAATAATACAATCAATTTCATAGCTTGCGTTCGACTTTCTATGACGTATTTCACCCGCTGCCTAAGAATATAGACAGGTTAACTAAGTATGCACTAGCTCTTTGGTCATATCGGAGAATTAGTACCAGTTTCTTTCTGATAGGCATGTATTCTGGGATATTTCATTTCAGTATACAAATAAAAGTCCTTGATTACTCAGCCATACAGAATAGAATAGTTCTAGACTTTAGACAACGCTTACATTTTCCTCCATTCTTTCATGATTCCCTATTATATTGACAGAAGGTATGTCGACCAACCAGTCACATATTTAGAAGCTTTTCCCCCCTCCATTTTTGGATAATTACTGTCGCTAGAATTATATTTGACGCAACAATTGAATTTTACTGGACGTTACCTTTTCAATTGAGAATACAAAGTATACTGTTGGATTCAATTAAAATAATTCGATATCAGAGCCGAGTGCCAATATCAGCTCAGTCCAAACGACAGACGCTGTATCAACTACTGGTGGAGAACCGCCTTGCTGACCCTTTTGTTTTTCCTGACATTTCCTACAATGAGGCTTGGCAACTGAGCGTCAAACGGCGCTAATTATGACTATTGATCGTCGCCAATCTCCGAGCCAAGTCTCGTGAGATATGATAACAATGGCGGCCATCCGGTCACCAGCAGAACCTTGCAGTACAAGTGGCAGTCCCCGTAGAACGTCTCGCATCCTCTGGAGACTGGATGTGACGTCATATCGTGACATCATGACCTGGCGTTTCGCAGCTTCCAGAGCAAAGCACATTATTACGACTATTTCGACCATCGATCGTGGGAATGAGGCTTGAGGAGATTTTTGTGCGCTGGTCCCCTGACATTTTTGCTATGTACATTCTTTGCCCCCCGGATCAAAGATAGTTAGTCTGACAAATAGTGCAAATTCTTAAAGAATGTAAACAATTTTTGCTATAAATTTGCATTTAAAATCCACACACTTTTATTATTGGGGATTTATTTCTCATACCACCCTATACAATGCTAAATGGATTTTCACTATTTCCATTTGAAGTTCATAGATAGTGAATCTAAAAAACAACAACAATGATGATTTCTCTTTTTCAAACCACCATATAAATGCAAAAGAACTACATGAATAAAATATACATGTCACATGTTTCACTCGGCTAATTTGGTTCTTTCATAGGCCTAGTGTCCGACAAAGAAGTAGACACTGGCTTTGAAATACAATTATTCCAAGGTCAATAATAGATTATGTTAAGTTCATTTCTTCATGGCTTTTGTCTTATGGTTCACCTATAGTGTATGATATATTTATCAGTTCAAACCCATCCTATATTCACCAAGGAGACAATGTTGAGCACACCTGGCGTAAACACTTCACCTAAAGTCAAGTGTAGCGGTTCTCAGCTTGAAACAATAAGGCACGTTAATTAGCAAGATAGTTTAGATCAAAGCTCCTCGGGTAAATACGTGATAATACTTGTCTGGTTATCGAGATCTGAAGTCACTTCCCGTCCATAGTGAACAGAGGATAAATCAAAGATCGAGCCACCACAGGAGGGATTGGGCAGCGAAGGGGGGTGATCCTGTGTTTCCTATTGTTCAGGCTCGAGTCCAGTGTATTCCATCTCACCAGGTAGTCTCTACGGGGCTAATAACCCTTTATACAGACGCCCCGTGACGTCACGGTCACCTGTAGGGATGATTAGCTGTCCCTTGTAGAGAGCAGACGACTTTCGGTCCGTGCCCCATCCGGGTCTCGGCGGATACATTGCAAGCAGAAGACTTTCGAACTTGAGCAGACGAGATAATCATTAAGGGAATCCGACACCACCTGTTGGTTTCACACCTGTGGAAATGCTGGAACACCCGTTATCAAATATTTGCGTTCATTTCTGCCCACAGAACATCTGACATCTTCGATCATGGTCAGTCAGAAATTGAAGAGATGAGGCAACCTTATGTTCACAAAATGACAAGAACACAAATGGGAGGGATTTGGTGGAAATGGCATACAACTATACTCAAACCCTCATATTTTTTTTATACTACTAGACTTCTAGATAATACTACTAATAATATTCTTTATATTCTGATACGGTTGTGTTTTTGCGTTTAGTCGTTTCATCTGACTTTACCAATGCACGTGCCAACTCTGTCAATTTCAGTACTAGTAATTGATTGTCAAATAAATTCAATTAGTTTTCCTTGCATCCTAAGCGCCATTCCATCGGTTCCTTTACCAGAGAGCAATTAGCCAAGCCGAAACTTCAATATTGTTTCTTGGGGATTATCCGGCATCACTTTGTTCTTAAAACCAGAAACGACCCACTCACGTGTCGTTGGCGCTTTTATGGTTCAATAAACAGACTAGTCCCTCTATCTATTCTTGTTGCTCTTACATGGGTGAAGATGGTCGGGAGATAGATTTAGAGGAACAAAGTCAGAAAACCGTCACGCCATATGGCAAGGTGTCTCTAGAAGCAAGAATTACTTGTCATGCCTATTCAGATCTCTCCACTGAGATGGTATCCCACTTGGGATTTCAAATAAGCCCTTGCGTATTCCCTCGCACACGGGATGTAATGTACTAAATTTGAGGGGCACACTTGTTTGTGCTGAGGATAAAATGCAGCGAAGCGATTTTTTGTTTATTATATTTCAAACAACACTTTCTAACAACGCAGGCTTCCTCCTCTTTTCAGGTTGATCGAATAATGACTACATTGACTCTTAGGCTTTTTAATAAAGGTACCGTATATGCAATAATATCCATATAACAATACAACATTTAATTTGAAATAATGAATTGTTCCTGAGGGTGATTGTGAGAATGATCAAAATTAAATCATGAGATATAGATGAGAGAGTATTGGGCTAGGGTTATGTGCTAAGCCCCCCCCCCCCCCCAAAAAAAAAAACCCAACAAAAAAAACCCAACAAAAAACCCCCAAAAAACAACAAAAAAACAAACAAAAAAACAAACCCCAAACCCCCCAAAACAAACCCCCAAACCCCCAAAACAAAAAACAAACCAAACCAAAACAACAACAACCCCCCAACCCCCAAAACAACAACAACCCAAAACCAACACAACATATCATGAAAACATGAAAAAGAACAATATTTAGCAAACGATTTCTTCAAATTTATTAGAATTCTATTTAAAGCATTTTGCTTCAACATGTGTTTCTCATCCGGTCTGGCTATTTACTTACTCCATGCAGTTTCCTCACACATCACCCCCGCAGTATTTGTGAAAGGTAAAGAAGAGGGATTTGTGGCTAATTATTTCAAATATAGGACACCTGAGTAGAATCCCATGCCCTTCCCCCACTGCCGTTGTCTTCTCCACAAAAACCCGCCCACATAGTCGTTGCCATTGCCTAACCCCAGGGCAACAACCAACGTCTTTACCTGAGTTACGTCACTAAGTCTTTGTACCCGTCCGTTAGCACGGGTTCTGTGGTCGGCGAGGCTTTCATATTACCCTTTTCTATTGGACGCCCACGGGCAGGGCAAAAAGCTGATTGAAAAATAAACCGATATGAAGGATTAGTTGCGCACACGAGGGTGACTACTTCACATCTGGCCCAGCCAAGGACTTGTAAGGATGGGGTAAGAGGAACTGGGGTCTTCCTGGGGTAGTAGTGGCTTAGGAACTAACGGGATAGGAAATCCACCTGCTGAGAAGCCATTTTCCGAATCTGCAGGCAATAGCCTCGCGACAGATGCTATCACAAAGAGGACTTCATCCGATCTGTTATGGCGGAATTGCGTTATATTGGGGAAAAGAAGAGTTATTATGGACAATGACATAAAGTCACCCGACTACTGAAATGACTAGCTTTGTGAAATGCTCAGTATATACGAGTATATATGACGATACACCTGTAGCTATGCTGCTGAATTAAAAATATAATTACATTATTATACAAATAGATAAACTATTGCAAACTGACGATGCAATAGCATTGCTTCAATTTATTTAAACTGGCATTAATAGATAAACATGTGCATGAAAATATATTGATAATGAACAAGGTAATTAATGCTCAGACAGCTTTGCATGTGTACAGTAGTAGTACATAATGAAGTGCATTAAAGATTTGCTCTCACAACTGCAACATCTATAATAATAACAACCATAATACACAAGAATAAGGAAAATTGCACAGAAAATATAGCAGACGGTTTTAGACAGATTACCAGTCAAATTGACACAAGTGCTTGAGTTATACTAGAGTTTAATATTGTAACAGATCCAAATTGATTGCAAAATAATAAAAACATGATTATGATAATATTTAGCAGTCCCCCAGAAAAGAAATAAATTGGTAGTGGTGCAATGACGTAGGCGATGTGTCACAAATGTCACAAGATCTCACCCAGATGAGCCGGAAATCCCCTACATCGTAAGGCTATCAATAGGAACCCACAAGGAATCAAACCCTGCATTTCCTCCATTGAACAATTGTCAGAAGTGAATACGTGCACCCGATGGGTTCTTAAACATCCATGGAATTATCTTAATCTGTTCTTAATCTTTTTTTTGGAAATTAAATAATCGCCAAGAGGGAAATGTAGAAGATTGCCGGAAGTGGTTGATCGTTTATAATTTAATCCTCACTGCGTTATAAGTTTTAACCCTGGATTATACAGCGACATAGGTTCAAACTTGATTGTCATCTGTAGGAAGAGAGGTGGTATTAAATTATTACTGGGGAACGATTTGGCAAAATAAGAATTGGAGGATCTTCATGAATCCGTGCAAATTGGAAAGCCCTTCACAAATCCCTGCCCTCTAACCTCACGCAGAAATACAAAGGAGAATAGTAATTCAGGAGCACTGTATAGCCTTTGAATAGATGTGTTAACTGGTCGAGGTTAAGCTGAGGGTAAAGAATATTGTGTTTATTTTTTGTTGAATCAATTGCCTATTGCCTTATAGGGCCTTTGACATTACCATGGCAACACGTCGGTGGCGTCCAGAGGTTTGGGGTTATATACAATTAGGTGGAATCAACAAATCTAGTCTGTATAGCGGGTATAGGCGATCCTCATACCTTTACAAAGGATCAGAGGAGGGTCTCAGGGCCCTAGCACTTGGGCACTGTTTTGGACACCATTAGAACCTGGTCGAGGTGAATGGTCGACCCACTTCACACCTTCTTTACATAGATACATACAAAGAGGGGGTTAGGATGTCCACTTTAGCCCCCACATTGTTCTATGCTCACTCACCAAGGTAGAGTTGCCCCATAGAAGAAAAGCATGATACAAAGATCAAAGCCGCCGCCCTAAAGGTGCGCTCAGCCCACAGAGGAAACATTTCCAGGGTGTAAATTGGTATCGACTGAGAGGCTAAATGTTGAGATGGGTTGTCGTTACCTCCACAAGTCCTAAATACCTGGAGGAAACAGCTTGAGCCGAACAAGCTGTGCCGATTTTGTCATAAATGATCAAACAGTAATTAAGGAATTAACTCTGTATGGGGCGACTTAGTTGGTTCAATCGGAGAGTCTTTAGAACCTTTATCACTTTTTGGATGTGCGAACATAACTTGCTAATTTCTTTGCACACGGTTTGGCCAGTTTACAAACCAGGGATTTGGGCGTTAGGAAGAGAGACGCCTCTCACCTGCTGCTTTGGTATTCTATTTTGATTCATTGCATTGAGCCCAATTTTTAAGGGACTTAATAATGTCCAAATAGAGCAATGTAATGATGTCCAACTTGTTTGTCATACCATCCCTATTGGGGTTGTCTTCCCTGAACATTATGAAACAATAATTAAAACTCAAGTATTTTAAACACTTTTAAAATGCATTACATACACTGGGGGGTCGTGAATCGGAGGATAACTTTGGAATAATGCACAGTCCTTAGCACACATCACACACGCCAGTAAATTAATAAAGGGATTGTTTGGGACACTTTTGTTTCTGATAATCTGGCTTAATAAGACCAGGGTATGATTGTGGCGTCACGCAGTAACCTAAAGCAATATAACAACAAGATCCATTTCCAATACAGGCAATATGAACCTAAATAAACTGCGAACAATAGCCTGGGAATCCGTTTTTCCATAAAATCGATGGACTTAATTTACCCCTACATGATCCCAGTTCTCTACAGCAAACCCAGATTCTACAATAATGCTTTCGAATTTACTTAAGGAAATCTCCACTGCTGCTGACGCGAGGCATTTCGTCGATAAGCACGTCTGTATATACCAGCTAAACCAACAGTCTCACTCAGCCTCTATCGCCAACTTCCTCAACCACGCGGCACTCTGTCCCGAGTTAATATTTTCGAAGGGCGACCAGCCTCGTCTTCGATTTTCTGCGTCCGTGCGCGGCATCTGAAAGGCCGACAGATCCGCCTCTAAAAACAATATGGCGGCATAGGATGACGTAAGACCGGGTCGTGCAGCATAGTCCTATAATGAGCCTTCGATTGATTGTCGCTTTCCACAATGACAAGGCAGAGCATGTGGAAATGGTATTTTCCTTGTGACATTTCCGTCCCGTCCCATGGAGAGAGAGAGGGGGTGGGTGTTGGGTGTTTGGTGTTTGGGAGTAGATACAATATACATACATGTACATGCTCTTGGTGATATCAGACCACAAAAATATGAATTTATTAGTTGAACTAAATATTCGACATGCAGACACGTTGTCCCACCAACAAATCTCCACTTATGTGGTTATTGCTTGAGTATATGAGAAAAATGTGCAAAAATAAATTAATAAGAAAATCTAGATAGGAACGCTTCCAGGAAGTATACATATATAATGTATGGCAAGGATTAGATTTCTCCTGATTATGATTCATGAAGAATACTATATGTGATGGTTACATCTAAGCTAGTAGCAACAAGATATAGTAGAAACAAGCTAGTAGTATAGCAATATTTAAGATGGTGTGTTGGTTGCTTTGATTTACTCCAGCAGTAATCAACGCCCTTTATCAGGTAACATTATATACCTATATGTTACACCAATTGTTTTGGAATAAAAGATTTATTCAAGAATGATATCACACTGGTTCCCAATTTGAATCTCCCTAACGCCAAATTAATTTGTGGGCTCTCTCTCTAATTAGTAGGCCTATAAGAGGTCAGTATAATGTTATATTCATCTGGTTGTTTAACGATATCATCCGGAATGATCCAACCTGAATCATTGCCTTACGTATGTTCCATAGACGATCCTATTACTCAGCACCCATTCCCTGGGGCAAAAAGAGTCAAATAATCCTTGAAAACTGGCCATATTCTCTCAACCAGGAATTATCCTACTCCCCGCGATCTGCCCCACAGCGCCTCTCAGAGCGTCCCCTTGCGGTTCCCCCTGGCACCACTTCCGTTTGTGTTGCGCCTGCGCGCTTGAGACCAGTTCCTTTGGGGGAAGCTCTCGGCGCTGCTCGCTTTAAATAATAGACAAGAGACGTTAATGAACTGGGCGAAGGATTGCGCCAATCAATGATGTTTATGATATAACTTCATTGATTGCCACAACAGGACGGGCGTTTAAATATTAACCAAAGCAAATATCATTATGTTTCTGGCACGGGAGTCGTCTGAGCAGAGAGCTTTTCAAAAGGCTAAGCCATCGAGCGGCAAAATAAGGCTGCAGGATTTTCACGCTGATACTACTGGTAGAAGAGTATTCAAGACCTATGTAAAAGTATAACCATATCCAACGGAAATACTCGAATTTTGATCGTGAAACATTTATCGAAGTATGTTGACAGAACTCTTAATGGAGGACATATGAATATTAATCATTTGAAGAGACTGATTGAGAGCGTTTGAGAGGTCCATACTTATTGTAAGGATGTACTTAAGGGTACTGATAGTCGTTATTGATGCATTATGAACTATGTTGGATATCTTACTGTATAGTCAGACATATCTACAAATGTATGACAAGGACTCAAAATTTGGGCTAAGAAAAATCGACATTTTTGATAAGGATTTTCACATCATCAAGTTTGGTAAAAGAAAAAAAACTTACCTTGTTGAACAAATTTCCAGTATAATCACGGGCACCAGTATTCATATTGTTACATCAGAAAAGAAGTCTTATGAAGGAAAATTGTTATTTTAATCAGTTTGTTCAGGAAGCCATTAATGCAAGATTATTGGATGTTTCAGGCAAAAAGGATATACTGTATAGAGTAATGAAATTGCGTCGATGTGTTATATACTGGCTCACCGAATTCTGAGTATATGGGATTAGAAAAAAAAAACTAGTTGCAGAACCTTAAGTACAATGTATGACCCAATCTCAACCTCAGCAAAAGTAAGTGGGTAAAAACAAACCCAAACAGTGACCCACCTAGGACCAGAGACCTTCCTCAAATTAAAATATTTCTAGGAAAGATAGTTCATATTGTTTGGACAGGGATAAACTGAATGGCTATACTCATACACTAGCATTTCAATTATGCTTATTAGACTGCACAAACGATACATGTGCTCGGTATAAAAGGTGTTATATAAGAACGGATGACTACAGCAAACGCCCAGTCTGTCCCCGGTATATCACCTAAGTTGTATTATACCGTGGAGGGATATGAGGCATGTAAACACAATCAGGCATCCTTTAGTGATAAGCCAGTCATATGTGTTTACTACTAACCAGCTTTTCACTAGATTCCTCCTGCCCTTGGGGTCGGTCTTTGTACATGAACAATATGCTCATCAAGCTTTAACCTGCCTTGCATAAGTGCTATGATTGTTATTCGAGGTTATGCAAGTTATGATAGGCTATGTGAGCCGTGCTTTCCATAGCAAAACTAATATGATTTCACAGGTCATAGAATAGTGCCCTCTCCATTTTTTCATGCATAGGGAGCCTTGCACATGTGGAAGGCAATGTAGCTAAAAACTTTCAAAAGTCTTCGTCATCAGTCCTGCCCCTGAATTTGTGTTGTGCAATAGCAGGTATTGTGGTACTGATAGGATGTTATGTTATTCGTGGCAATTGCTTTTATAAAGATATATATATGTCGGCTATCAATAAATATCTAGAAATGACATTTAAGGAGGGGTCGAGGAATCTTGCCATGTGTCAAGATACACCCAAGATATTTTGAAACTAAAATGTAATAAATGATGGCATTTTTACCATGCCTTCTTGTTTAAGGTACTTGTCCTTCCAAAACAGACGCATCTCTGGGGCATGTTGCATAAGAAATCCTCACTTAAAATGTTAGGTAGGAAGATCCTACTGTATGAACGGAAATTAGTATTGTCTGTACAGGAAATTCCTTCCCTTAAGTTTCCTTACCAGCTGCTTAGCAAGTAAAGGTAGACGTGGAAGGAAAATATGAAGTAAGGATTTTTTTAAAAAAGGTTGGATGATGTTTTTATTTCCCAAGTATTGCCCACCATGATATCAAGACAGATTCCACTATGCGCATTACAGCGTTATAAAAATTTGCATTTAACAAGCTTCATTTAGAATAATTAAAAACCATTCAGATCTAACAATTAAGGTTATGCCAACAAAAGGTGAAAGCAAATCACAGCAGCATCAATAGTAAAGTTAAACCATGAACAAAAAGGTTGCATCTCATCATTAACAATCTTGTATGCATATCAATCATTTATATAGTAAAATAGGATATCTAATTACACGAGGAAAGGTACAATAAAATAAATTGCAATGGTAAAATAATTTAAATACTATTTACAAGTTCTTAAGGGAAAACAGTCGGGAGACTGATCAATCAGACATTTTCTACCAATATTGAGTAATAAGAAAAGGGATATTTTCATGTATAGTTCTGGGGGTTAATTTCGATTAAGGAAACAGTTATTTTTAATCTAAATAAAAAATAATAATATGTGAATTTCAGCTAATAATTCGTGCATTTCAGAAATAATGTTAAGAAAGTGAGAATCATGCGACAGATGCCAGAGGAGGAGGATGTGGTATAAAATGGGCAACCACTTCCAGAAATATGATAGGGTACTAAAAGGCAAGGCCAATAGAACTGTATCTAGCCTTCTTATCTCGATACCTGTTGTTACACACTTTCCCAACATATTGAAGTTATGGCAATTTAAAAACTACTATGATAGCTTATATCAAAATCAAATAAGGGAAAAGGCATTGAATGGCAAATAGCGTAGTCTCCAGAAAAATATCAGGTACTAGGGTAGATCGGTTGTCATTTACAATTGACATTACTGATTATAAATCCACAGTATCTATAACTCATAACATAGTACCATGCCGTATTATAGTGGTGATATTCTACTTATTAACAGGTCCTTGAAGGTATCTATAGTACCATAGTATAATTTACCCACATGAAACATGCAACGGGCTCCTGTCTGGGCCGGGTCATGTAGCGATTATGCTGCCACCTACAGGATACACACTACATGAGTGCACCCACAGCACAACCTTTTTATTCCGTCTTCTTCCGGCGATTGATTACTGTAAACGTATTAATGTTCGCGCAGATTTATTTTCGCTATTTTAGCGCACCCTGCCTTGTGCGCGAAAATAAATCCTGCATAAAAGGTATAATTATTGCATTAACACGGTGTGAGACTGCCTTGCTGCGCTAATTTAAATCCGCGCGAAAAGGTGTCAAAGTATTTAGTGCGCGAAAATTTATCTGCGCAAAAATAAATACGTTTAGGCCTACAGTAACTAAAGAATTTTCAAAATATTGCTGGACATGGACCACCAGGTGTTGAAAAGTTTATTTTACAAGTTGGGTGCCTTTGCCTCATTAGGCCTACCTTGCCTATCTTCTGAAAGTGTAAAATAAGTTAATTTTTTTGCTGCACTGAACCATGGGGAGAAACAGAATATAACATTATTTCTTTTTTCCTCTATGTCACAGATAAGGGAGGGAAGCGAATTAACAATAATAACTTCTGAAAGTAGTTTGTGTCGGTGATTCTCGTGAAGACAAGAATGATTTATAACCGTCAAATTGTGAATTCAATGACAGAAAGCATTTTTCAATTCAATTCAATTCAAGACATTTTTTATTTGCAATTAGCGTCGGTTACAAAAAGGAGGTCCCAGTTTTGAAACCTTGGTTCCAAGTCTTCCTGTGGGTTCCTGGGTTGGTGGTTTCCGAAACAAGCTTACAATAAGATATTATGATATGAATTTCATGGCTATGTTTCTATTATCTACTTGACTAGGTTAGTTGGACATTAAATGCCACAACTGGCTAAAAGTAAGTTGTAATAACTGGCTAAGTTGTACTAACTAGAGCATACAGTAAAATCAGGGTAAGATAATAACAGTGCAATCAAACAATAGTTGGTAATCTGTATAGTCGGTCCAGACCAAGAAGAATTTTAAAGAAACAACCAAAAAGTACATATAATAAAATACAATACAATACAATACAATTTTTAATACAAACTTAGATTTTTCTCTTGTAGTCTGTCGCACGTTTGTCATCTGTGGCGTCGATTTGATTTTTATTGACTCAATTAAAGGAATAATGGGTTAATTCTTTACACTATACCTCAAGATGGCGGTATAATCGGTCTAGTCTACGAATACAGTGACTAGGCCACACAAAAATAGATGTGTTTCCCATTTATCTCCCCCCTACCGCACTACCTTAAAAAAACCTATCGCACCTATGCATTTTTTCTTTCTTTACCGAGTACCGAGAAAGCTAATTAAAGCAGCAATCAAGTCTTCCGAACACCTCAAAACATAAAAGGAAAATTTCTCTTGTTTAAAACAACTATTGTCACGAAGGAGACATTTTTTTCCAGTTCCTGGAAGGTGGTTTCCTAAAAAAAACCCCAAAACAGAAGATAACCATCACCCCCTCCCCAGTTTTCAGCGATATAAATCGGAAACGCACCTATTTTTTTTGTCCTATTACATAGTGTGGTACATCTGACACTAGGTGGCTCGCTGGGCATCGACAACGCACATATAAATGTAGTCTATATATTGACCCATGTCCGAATAGGGCCTATCACAGTCTGTACCATGTGATCATTGACTCCACCTTCCTATTGGCAAACTATTTTTGACGTCAGTCAGTAATAGTGGAAAGACTGCTTTTTTCGTTGTAGGCTGTGACAGACCTACCTACGCTCATGTAGGGCTTATAGACTACGATAAATGCAGAAGGCTTCATTTTACAAGTACCAGGGAGCTGTATGTCAGACTATGTATATATCCTTCCCTGCTTGTATGTACCATTAGGATACTATAGAATGATATACCAATGCAATTCCAACTTAATTATGGGCTCTATCGATCAAGTGTAAGAGACAAACTAGTTTTCATTACGAAAATAATAGAACTCAACCGTAATTAATAATAATTGGAATATTCATTTTGTCTGGTCTACGAGATGCTCTCGATGTTAGTTCATATCAAATCCGCCCAAGCGCTAACAAAAGACAAATTATTCCGACAGTCAAAAGTATGAAGCAGATGACAAAGACTATGATGATGGGAATATGAGAAGTATTCAAAATACACACAGAGTCACATTGTGCTCCAGATCCTTTGGTTGTGAGTACATTCCCTTTACTTATGATAGCCGATTTATCCACTGTGATGGGCCTCGCTTTTGCCATTCTCTTCTTTCTGGTTCACTTGTCCTATTGCATCATGTCTAATGGGGTAATCCTATAGATGTCAAATAAACAAGATAAGTAAGAAAACATTTTTACATTGTGCCTGTCCCTGAAGCCACTGGTTATACTAGTGTTGTTTATAGTTGGGTGCAATAATTAGCATGTATTTTTTCAACGGAATTGAGAATCAATCACATTATAATTTAAAGATCATATAGAAAGAAGTTCAGCACTGATTCACTTTCCGCATCCTCGATACACTTTCGGTTTCCCAATAGGAACGTTCTATATTGTTAAGGTGAGACTGTTACATGGGCAGATCAACTTCATCTATTTGTACACATATTTTGATAAATGGAATAAAAACTTACCTTCGGTTCAAATGATGTGTTAACATTCTGTGGGTCGTCTCAATATTATGGAATCTTACGAATGTAAACTGCTAGGCACCTTTAAAGCCTATCACACAAGTAATGAGTGCTACAGTCTTTGCGATTTCCAGTTTTTTAGCTTTGTCGAAGACTGGAGATCTCAGTGACTGTCACACCTGGTTATGAATGTAGTTTTATTATTCATACGATCATCAGGGTGGTGTCATTCACTTCCGAAAATCAAAGGTTGTTTTCTCATACAGTCATATATGATATGCATGTATACATTACAGTATTGAGTTTCATATGATATAAGCGTTCAAGAATGGATCTCACATGTTGCTAGATAGGTATATTATTGTAAAGTAATTGTAGAGGATTTGGACGACCATGGGTGGGAACCCCTTTGCAATTAAGCAAGATACGCAAGAACATATTTCTGTGGTTAGTTTAATCTATTTTGAGGGAAGAAGAATTTAGTAGGAGGATGTTAATAACTGGAGATGATATGAGAATCTTTTCTTTTCCTTTCATTCAATGTACGACGTGATGATCTATGCCACTTTTCTTCTTGTCCTTACATTTTCTTGGGGTAGGTATTGGGGGTATTTATTTCTGTTTCAATATAAATGGTTAAATGCCGATTCATGATTTATATTATTTCAATCTTATCAATGGATTATTTGGAGAAATTGATTGAGCGGTTGATCAACAGATCTGTAATCAATGCCCCAGACTTCACCATAGAGCTTTATCTTCAGAAAAAAACAGCTGACAACAGCTACCTTTGAGATACGGATCCATCATCCACAAATCAACCGTGAGCACACGAATCCTAATCTCTCCCTTATCTATAGATAGTTATAACCATAAGTAAATATGAGGGAGGTGGACAACTACTGTATCTTTCATATAACTTGATACCAGCCATCAACTCTATTCCGACGAAACCATGGATGCTACTGTAAGATAAATGGGAATATTGTGCTTTTCAATATGTTGGTTCTTATTATCCTCCCATTATCAATAACAATAATTGTTATTGATAATGGGAGGGTAATTATTGTAATAAAATGCTTATCTCATATTGGTTCCTTACATTTGCTTCGATATCCTTAAATCTTCCCATACAAATGCAGTCTTGGCTCCGACTCCCTCCAAACTGAGGGAAAGCCTTTCGCTCCTGACCACAACATCCCATTAGAATCCCATTAGGTGGCATAATCCAGGGCAGTGAAAGCCATTAGCTCATCACTGACATACCAATCTTATATGATCTTATGGGCTCTGAGCCTAGACTGAACACCAACATTGAATACTAAAATGGGGGTTGTTTTAATATGTAGAGCTATATGGGAAGCATCGGCATGGGGATAGTATCAAATTGCAGTGAAATGTGTTTATTTCATATTTCTTTCTAGCGAAAAATACATTTTTTATTCAAAAATTCATTTAAAAATATAAACGATTTCTATTTGGAAACGAAGCGATAATATTTCTGACATTTATTTTCTCACAAAACTTATGATCAATAACAATGGAAGGCACCGTTCCAAGGCCTTCATGACTATCACATTTATCTCGCAATTTGAGGGCAGACTTTGACATAAGTACCTAAAGCATCGGTGAAATATAAGCCTCCATTTGTTTATACATCATGGATGATCGTAATTTACATTTATTCCATTCTCCCAAAGTACAGACATTGGCAAAGGCCATGGACTAGATGGGAGATTTTCCTTCATCATTTGTTTGCGATTAATATAAAACATAAACGTATTAAACTATCAATAATCGACGATTTAGAAAGAAATCCCTGGTACATTTGTTGTGACTTGAATAAATCCCCTAGTAGGAGAGTATACTATATATGTGACATGCACTATTTGCCAAGGCAGTCGTTGAGGTAGAAGTCAGTCATTGATATGAAGAGATGTCTGTTTTGCAAGAAGTCTCTGATGCCATGATTCTGATCCACGTACACCTGGTAAAATGAGAGTGGAACGGGGTTAAAGTGAACGTAAAATAAACTGTCGAATGTCTGTGGGGCGCCAAGTGTCAACTATGTTGTTGGACACGAAATTAAGAATTCTGATACAGGGTAAGACGTTTGGACTCAAAAATAAAATAAATCTGACAAGGAAATAAACATTCTGTGTCAGAATGAACAATTCCGACGAGCTAAAACTGCAAAATAAGGTATTCTGACTCTTGGCACCCCATAAATCTCAGGGCGGTATATTATAACTTTAGTTACACCTGACTTAGTTATATCATATATATATATATAGAGGGATTCATTGGAATATTTTCAATGAATGTTTTTTTTAAACATTTTGAGTTTAGGCCTACGCAATTCTCCAGTTATATACATGGTTACAGTCAATCCTTATTCATTATATCAGATACGTGTTTAGCTGCTAAGACAAATAACCATATTTAATTTATTTTATCTTGAAGGTTCATTAAAATTAAAATTGAGAAGGAAATGCTTTAAAATTGATTTCCTTTACCTGGGACTTGAATTGTATTTGAGCATTCGTCATGGCCTTGATCATTTCCATCGCCATTTGAAAGTGCACATTGTCTAAAAAACAATTATGATAATATCAAATTCTGTCCAAACCAGAAACATGAGAGATGTAGAGGATTCATTTTCGATTGATTCATTTCGATTGATTTGATTTTCTAAATAAATGAACCTACCATCTAGTGTGCCATGAGCAATCATATATTTCTTGTTCCTGAAATTCTCCACCTTTCTAGTAGCATCAGTTAACTGAAACAAACATTGAGAAAATAGTTATTATCCATTGATAAGATAAGACTTAATTAAAACAAAATCCAAGAAAATCTATTATACTAGAATCACAACTTCTTAGAGTCACTACTGCATCAACTGAATGAATGGGGAGCACAATATCTGCACTAGGGGCCTAGCAGTCTTGGGGACGAGAACTAGTCTATTGATGATATTGTCCTGTATCCACTTGTGCAATAAAGATCACTAGCATGCTTTATGTATTATATTGATACCTGAATTATTCTTTTACATATCACAACATGCTCCTGCTATTATTTTCTATTAAATGGACACAAGGGAGAAGAATACATTAATCACCTGATTGTCATGCTGTGCTAATTTATGCCATTATCATATTCTTGTGAAAAACCTCAACCGAGGACCATGTGAATAAAATCTAAAATAATTTGATTACGTGTGCTATCATAACAGAGTGCCCTGTGGGTAGAGACCTTTACAGGATGATAAACACAAACATACATTATATCCACCTGCATTGTCATCTGCTGTATCGAGATCCATATACTTCTCTGTGTAGGCAGCATCTAGAAATGTTATCAACAAATGTCATAGCATTCACTAAAGGTAGCGCCTAACAATTGAGATATTGGTGAATATAGAATGCAAAATACGGAATGATGCTTTTGAACAAAGTGGCTCATGGGATTTGAACCCAGTATCTTTGGATCTCTGGAACAGGCAGACACAAAAAGGATTAGTAACCTCTATTTCTACTAGGTTGCTGTACTGCTGGTACATAGTCCCTCGGGTTTGCTTTGGGATTATATAGCAAACAGTGTACCATCAGCCCCTCAATGTTGGTCATTTATCCTATATTAAGTTGTACTTACAATAATGCCTGTAGTTAATGACTGGAGCAACAGCTATGGCACACTTGAATACATCAGATGGGTGTCCAAGAGCATGCGATGATGTGTAACCTCCGTAGGACTAGCAAGAAGAAAATGTAAGCATAATCATGGAATCTCTTACTTACCTTTATATCGTTCATTTAACGTGGCTTTGAATACATTTTCTTAATATCCTGCAGTTCCTGGGATTCGGGTTGAAATTATATCAATGTATCACTTCATGATTAACAATAAACATACGTATAATTAAAGCCATAGCAATTACATCATATCCAATACATACAACTGTAGAGAGATTGTTTTCATATAGACTTGAGCAAGTATTTTATTTTGTTTTGTTCAAAAAGCGAAATCAGAAAAAAAAAGAAATACAATGTTATGGTCACTACCATGTTATGCTCACTCCCCCTTGACTGTCCCCCTGGAACAGTCCATGAATGGGGAGTACTAGCCTTGCACTAAGGTTCTACAAACCACAACAGTCTTAGGGACGAGGGCTAGTCCAGGAGAGTATGTGGCACCAGAGTATCGTCACAATTTGATGGGAATGAATGGAAGTCTTGGGCTATTTACTTTCATAAATATGGATCGTTTTTGTACGTTGACATTGCCCACCATCCCGCCCACCATCCTCCAACCTCCAAAATCGTTTAATATTATTGTTATATCTACGTGCAAAACCATCGCCAATGGTTTGCACATCATACGGTGGTGCTACCTGGTGAGAGGGTGAGAAACCATTTCCGAGTTGACCCGAACTTTGTTACCGAGTATGGCCGAGTGTGACGGGCAGAATGTCAGCATCGAAAAGTAACATAGAGCCCTAGAGGCATTAGCGCGTGAGGTCTGTTATGCAGTAATTATACTAGTAAGAGCTTAAAATCTTTGTTGAAATCTCTCTTATAATGTCTAATCTGCACACTGGGACAGTTGAGAAGTGTGGCCACATAGGATATAGGGGGTTATTTGGAAATTATAGCGTGATCTGCCTATATAGTTTTCGGCCTACGGCGGTTGTGTCGAATTTACTAGCTACAGTGTTTATGCATGCATAATTTGATTATGCCACTGTCAACCTCTCGTCCAGAAGTGTATAACCGCTGGATATTTATTTTGATGTTAAGTCTGGGGAAGTCTTAGGCTATTTACTTGTATGAGTATGGATTCATTTTCTCATTATCAATGACACTACCCTCCATCCGCTCTCCTCTCCCTCCCTCCTACCTAGTGTCTAATACCAAACTCTCCACTGCATAGCCAGGCCTATGGCTATGCATTGGGTGCCAATGCAGTGGCTCTAGCAGCAGTATCAGGAGAAACTAAGCAGTCTACTGGTGTTATGGGCATGAACTATATATTGGTGTATGCAGACGATCGTGGTGGTGACGTCAAACATGCCTAGTGAAAAGTAGCCGATGGATCTATAGACATTGTTTTGCAGGTGAGAAAAGTTTGTTAAATCACCCTTAACTAAAGTGTAGTTAAGTGCCCAGAAGGAGTATTTTAGGAAATTAAAAAGTTTTTCACTGGGAAAAATGTTGAGAAAGTGTTGAGAGTAGATGGTGGTGTAAGGTTAGAAAGCAAAGAACACTGAGTGGCATTGCAATGGTTTTGATTGAGAATAGAAGTCATTTTTGACTTTTTCCATGGGAAAAAGCAGATGGTTGTGAAGAGTTTAGTTTTCATGTTACCTCATCACATCTTGTGTTACGCTATTATACACTCATTACAATGATCACAATCATAGAAAGCGAAAGCGATGGTGTTAAAAGATTTTGAAAGTCAATGAGACATGGACTATGAATAAAAGAGCGTGCATTGACATAATTATATCTTAACTAGAAGGGTTCAGTTCAGAGATGGCTATGTACCAATTATGCTACTGCACTATCATTGAAAACACATCATGTGCACAACACAAACTAAATAAATCTAAATATTTTAATGATGCCATTGCTGGAACAAAAAACTTACCCATCCCCACACGGCCATTCTATCACCATCAACAAATGGGAATTTTTCTCGGATACTCCTTAGAAATAGAAATAAAATGTTAAAACCAGTGCCATAAACCACACCGATTGGTGGGCGTGGTGAACTCACTTATCCATGACAACAGTGCATTAGAGATACATGTATTGAACTATTTCGGCTTCTGTCCCTATGAATTATGCAGAGAATTTTAGCGATATTTTCATCAAGGCCACGCACAATGACAATATGTTTGTAACCTTCTTATTTTCCGGCCTAATCTGTTCAAGAAACTAGCTTTGAGTTCGTATATAGAATATATCTAGAGTTAACAGCATCATACATCAAATAATTAAAATTGGCAATAGAGAATCCACTCTCCACTCATACATGGACAATTAAATACTCACACTTAACGAGAATCTTTACATATTTTACTTGGGCTATGTTATTTCTGTGTCTGTGACATGCATGAACTATTTCAGAACTTTCCACCAAATTGATAAAGTAACAATAATTGACAAAATAATGCCACAAAATAGCCCACCTAGCTCCATCAATCTGGTCAGTGACTTCATAAGTGCCAAGCTTACGGTAGATCTGGAAGAGGTAGTCATCTCCCCTCATGCCACTGCCTCGCCCATTCAGCCTCACCACTATAATATTCTCAGAACTGGCCAGAAAATAATCCCACAGTCCTCCTGGTGCAGATCTAGCCTTGTAATTGTAATTACCTTGTGTGTGTCCGTGTGGTCCAGCATATCTGAAAAAATGATTTATAACATAGGGTAATGTTTATCTGAGAATGTGTCATTATATGACACTAGATAAACTCTACACAGAGTTGTACCTGAATTTCGCTGATATCAGACATTTTGCTACCCATTGGCACCACTCCTGGGCCAATTGAAAAACCCTAACAAGGGAATTGTGAACCCATGTTGAATAAAAGCTTTAAAAAAATCATCATAAGATCCAGGAGATCCCCAGAGAATGGTGCTATGTATTTGTATAGTAAATTTGATAGGTAACGTTTAGACAGGTAGATATTAACACTTTATGTTACATGATCAAAATTTGTTCAAAGAGTTGTGCACTGAACATAACATTTTAATGAAGATGAACTCACGGGTAGAACATAACGGGGTATTTCACAGATCCATCCCTCACCATTCCTGGAGGCAAAATGAACTCAGCCCAGCCAGCTTTGTGACCATAGTTGTTTGGTTAAAAGGAAAAGGAAATGTCTCAGTTTAGTAACTATTACAGTAGTACGTATAGTCATATTAAAAGTTCCCCCAAATTTGGGAACGATTATAAAAAACAGTGACTATTATACAAATCTGTGATAGAATGAGAGCTTCGCGTTTGCATTCTCTGATTAATGATTGGTGATAATAATGCATTCCACTACATCTCAGACCTGCGAATGCGAATCCGCAGATGGAAATTGTTTGTATCTTATAATAAGTTATAGAATGATTGTCCCTTTTCTAGAGATGATGTAAAATGAATCTGGAAATAAAACTATTACAACAACAACATCTGTTTTGCTAACTTGCTGTCAGATTAGCTGCATTAATTGGGCTAAGTTATATATGTATTAATAAGTATATAGCAGCGTCTGTCATTGTGTATCTTTTAACTATATGTACCGTACATATTTTAAGTAATAAAGTATTAGTAGCTCTAAAGATGATAAGCACACTCACTGTAGCCATCACCAACATTGACTTCATGGAATTCTCTGGTGGGTAGATTCCTGGTAGCCAAATTTGCTTTCACTTCTGCGTTATCCATTATGGTGAAACCTAGATAAAAAAGCTAAATGAATTACCATTCACATAATTTATATCCATGCATCCACATTACGTTTAACCTTTTGTCTTTTTTTTTTTCATAAATTTGTATTTGCACCAATAACATACGAGGATAGTTTACATATCAGAAACAACTCGTGTCTATCAATTATATTAATTGAATGAATATACAGGCACAGCATAACTATTTATTTCAAAGGTTATCAATTACAATCCAATTGAAGAATATATCATTTATCAAGGGACACAAAAGGTTATCTAAAAGTAAGTTCTATAGCCAAATTCAATGCAAATGTGTGGCAAGGGAGTGTTCCACCAGTGTTTTTCTTCTGGGCGATTTTTCAATATTTCGAGAAAAATGATTGGATTTTGACGTTTGGGACTGAATGTTCAGTTTAATGTACATCCATCTGCCGATTTTTATTCATCGTTTATTCCCATCAGTCTTTTAATTCTGTTTTGTTTTTAATAAAATCCGATCAAAACCGATTCAGTCTAGGCTCTAAAAACATAAGATCAGATAAGAATGGTACGTCAGTGATTGGACGTTTACAGTGCTAATGACTTTCCTTATCCTAGAGTAGGGGTCCTTATATGATGTTAATGGCATTTTGCGGTTTGGAGCAATAGGCTTTCCCACAGTTTGGAGGAACTTTCTCAACTCTGAGCCTAGACGAAAAGTCGCCAAGTGGCAATGCCATGCATAAAAACCTCAGCTCAGCAATTCGACCCAAGCTCATTGGCCAACACCTATTGCGCAAATCTGCAAATAATTTCCAAAAATCCCTACGTTCCCATATGTACACACACTTTAAACCTGTCCCAGTCTCAAGCTTATTGATTTTAAGAGACATTTCAGCAAAAAATTTAAGGTCTTACTCGTATAATTATGCAGTTCCAGCATTACTTGCTTATGCCTATGTATCTCTGTTTCTCCTCGTTGCCGACATTACTCGGCTCACGCTCGGCCACATTCGGTGAGCTTCGTGTAATGACGTCATAGGCGCGGGGATTCCCCACCGGAACCCTACCCAGAACGAGGCCCATGTAATGACGTCATAGCAGTGGGGAATCGCCGTATCATGTGCATTCATGATCGGCGATGATTAAAGCTAAGAAACGAAACGATTTGGAAGGCGTCGGGAGATGCCATAGGAGGGAGGTGGGCGGGATGGTGGGCAATGTCAATGTACAAATAATTCAATGTTTAGTAAAGTAAATAGCCAAGACTTCTCCTGTTGTGACGATATCCTTCCGATTCCTGGTGCCACACATACTCTGGACTGGACGAACGGCAACAATTCCGCTTTTCCTAGGAAAAGAGGCAAAAATGCCTCCTATCGACCCCCAAACCCGTTGCAACCTCTGTAATCGTTCTGCGCTTAGCGTCTGATGGTGATTCTATCATTATTGCCTTGTTCTCCTTATTTTTCCCAGTGAAAAAACTTTTCATTTACTAAAATCGTCATAGGTACCATTTCTGTACACTTTTGTTCAGGCGGATTTCTTCAATTGTTTTCACTCGATAAACAGTGTCCGTAAATACAGGAGCTAATATTCCAATCGGCATCGAGATTCGGCCATTCTGACCGTCGTGTTCACATATTTTAGTTCCGAGACAAGCCGCTCCGGCGCTACCGTCGGCAACACTTCCGTAGTTACATCAACTGACACCAGGGGCGCTGTTCACTGACTGAGTGAACAGCGCCAAGGTCCGGGTGGGTCGGGGGGAGAATGGGGCGGCTGGGTGGAGGGTAGTTCATCGGCAACTGTTTTTCTTTCCTAACGTAACCATAGCCAACCATACAAATCCTACAAATCTATCTCGCAGCGGTTATATATCTGGCTTGGTGGACTTCTCCCCCACCCCACCCCTTTACTTACTTTTGGTGAGATCTGTGGTCCACCTGAGATGGTAGTAAGGTACATTAGGCCCGAGGCAGCTAAGGATGTAGTAGTCTGTAGTGGAGCTGAAAGAAGCTCCAGATGTGGCGCAGCTCTCTCCCTCATCACACGTCAGACATACGGGGGTTCTCAGCTCTGGGGAAGCGTCCTCTGTACCAACACTTCATGCAATACAATTGGGAAGTTGTTGCTATTAATTGTGCCCTTATACTATTATTTATATTTATATTATTTCCCATGTTGATATTTTCTCTTGATCCTGCTATTGTTTTAGGGAGGGAGGTACTGTATGTATATAAAGTTGTATGTACATGTACAAAGTAATTGTATAAAAATGGAAATAAAACTATTACATTATACAGATTCCTTTTTTAGCCACCACAATCTATCCCAACTTATATACATCGTTATATCTATGTTGGAGGTAGACTAATAACCTTCTGAAAAAAATACAAAGTTCTATGCCATCGACCGGATAATTTCAATCTTAAACCTGCATTTTCAGCAAAGAATTAATTTTCTGAATTGTTTCCTTAATTGGACCTTATCACTTTTTTCTCTCTCCCCCCAATTTTCCCTCACCCCATCCCTATCAGGACAAAACTTAGTCATTTTGAAACTTTGACTCACCGGAAGATATGCTGCTGCAGTTGATTTTTGTTGTTTCCTGTGAAGTATCTGTAAAAATACTCCTTTGTTTAAGCAAAAGCAATCAAGGAAAAAATCTCCTTCAAAATGCAAATTTATAAGTAACAAATCTATATAACTAGAGAAGAGACATTCGGGGGGAGATGGTGTATAGGGAAAGGAAAACGTCGTCTCAACCGCACAAAACTGATTATAGTGAAACAAAGAGATGAAATTTTCTTTTTGAAATATTTTAAAAAATGATTATGATAAGATGCCAATCATTACATTTAATTAAAGGGATAAACATACTTAAATTGATCTCTAATCATTCAGTGTTATCTCTTGATACATAGCGAAAAGATTTCAAATCAATAGCCTAAATTAATTTCAACCTACATTAGGTGTTTCTTGCTGTCATAGGCATTTATACCGATAACTTCGTTGTCACTGTCTGTAATGTATGTCACCTTTCCATCCTGTAAATTGAATGTGGGATCTTGAAAAAAGTTAGATCTGATGGAACCCAACATAAAACATTAAGCCTCAGATTATATTTCGTATGAATTTACACTTCAAATTGGATCAACCATGACAGTGTACAAAGAAGCTATAACAGCTTTCAGCCTTGGCCTGATATCTTTGTAATGTTTGGTTCACTTGCATATATAGTTAACTTTAACAGATCCCCTTTGCATCAGATTTGCAAGGAATTGCTATGAACTCTGCCAAACCTCTTTTCACATATTAATGGACACATCTTATGCGTGATTTTATTTATGTGGAAATCGACAGAAAATGTACACTGCCTTAATCAATCCTCTGAAATAGCCATAATTTAAAACGAAAAAATGAGATTCAAAATACAGTTCAACATAACCAGAGAGATTCTAAGAATTTACTAAATTTGTACAGCTGATGATTGTACATATTATTCTGCCACATGTATCGAAGTAAACCACCGGCATTGATCACATAGCAATACCCCTAATTTACCTCCCTGAATAAAAAAAACATAGTCACATAAGTAGCAACACCCGTCGTTATTTACCTCTGAAGATATTGTGGCCACCTGGCGGATCCTACCCTTACCAGTGATTTCCTTAGCTAATACCGAGACAAAACTGGCACCACTGTCGATGAACATCACCATGTGAGGCTAAAAGATAATGTTATCTCCATTAATGGTAAAACTTTAACTGTAAAGGTCATTTGATATTTGATCTATGTCACTAAAAGTCGTACCACTTTAATATTGAATACATTTTTTGATATGTTTATCGACTTTTATGAAAATATCCATTACACTTGTATTCTACATTCTTGACATAATTATTTTCTTAATGTCCTGATACTATACGGATTCACCAATTTAACAATGGGAAAGTTAACTTACACCACGGAACCAACCATTTTGAACTGTCATATCGTGGTTCTGCAAATAATCAAGGAAAAAAACTAATTGACACCAGAAAAATTATATTGCAAGTCTGTACAGTGAGGTCTGATATCTGTCGTCAGTATGCTAAATTAAAATAGTGGAGAAATAATACAAAGTATATATTGCAATGGATGACTATTGATCAATTACTCAAGGATTACATTGACTGTGACGAACCAACGAGAATAATAAAGGCATGGTCTATCCCAAACCACCCATCCATTCGACCAATATGAAGGAACTAATAGTCCATACTAATTCTCTCCTCACATCATTCATCCCATCTCAAATTCATGAATTTCATGTTGCAGTGATTATGGCAGGCATCATGAAGATGTCACTGCGACGATGCTGTGAATTCTGTGCCTGCAATAAAAGCAAACAGACAGAAAACACATTACAATGTTGACTTACCCGCTTACAGTCAAGAGAGGAGGTATCACAAAACTCCACTATGCTTCTCTTCTGCCTACGGTCAGTCCAACCAGCAGCAAACTCCTTATTGTTCCTCCATAACACATTGTAGAAATAGTGGTCTCTGAAATATACAGAAGCCATGAATAGTTTTCTGTTGACAAATACTAAATTCAAAATCTCTTACTGAATGATGCTAAATTGAATACTTGACATTGTAAGTATCCTTTCAATGTTCCTATAAGATTAATAACCGAGATTGAGGACAGGGGGAGAGGGCTCTGTTTGTTGTTAGTCATTGCCTTGAACAGTCCAGGGGCGACAACAACTTAAGGTAGGCAGGGACAGGGCTCTGTTTGTTGATAATGCCCGAAGGTATAATCAACAACAGGGCCTGATTTCTGTCCTAGATGGGGGTCATTAATCTGTTTAGTCTATTTTGGAGCGATTTCAAACCTCTGTTACCAGTGAACAACGTGTATTGATACAAGATGTTATAGATCAATAATGCCTGGTTCCAATGGGCAACTATAACCTAAAATTGCTGCAACCAAGGACTAAATATAGACAGCTAGGACAGGACAAGGACAAGATGTATGAGCTAGGTCTGCAGTGACAGACATATAAGACAGTGAATAATAATACAAAAGTACTGAAATAATGGCAATGTCCTTAATAATGGCAATGTCAAATAATGGCAATGTCCTTACTTGTCCTTAAACTCAGCTGGTGGGGTGATGACCCGCCGTGTTCTCTCCTTGCTGGTCATATCAATAATGTACATTTTAGACCTCGAGAAATGCTCTGGATCTCCTGCCTGGAATTGAAGTATGACATTATGTTGATTGCTTTGACAGACTAAAGGTAGGCTATTTTCCAATGCTTCAGAAACGAAACATTTAAATTTCAAATCTTCATTTAGTATATGATCAAATTATGTCGAAAGCTTTAGAATATCAGGGCCGGACAAGGTTTAATAGATTGATAATGGTAATTTACTGAAATATTTAACAAAAATCATTATTCTAAATCGACGGTACAGTACACCAACGAAAAGCTACTACAAGTATTGCTACAACTAAGTTCTACGACTAAAATAATGATAATAATAATAATAATAAATGTGTCATTCCTAAGAAATGTAGTGGTCAGCTTCGCCTCCAAAATAGTCCACCTTTAAAGGCTAAAGGATACCAACCAGTCTGAGGTTGAGGTCCGGCTTCAGAGCCTATCATAATTTTTTGCTGATCTTTCTATTAAGTGTGGTAACTACGAACAGTGCCAATAATAATGTTATAAAGACTTAGTTATTACTGCTCTTACTTTGAGATAAACATGTCTAAACATGGCAGGGTAGACTCTGTTGGCATATACAGGGTGCTCAGACATGACAACATCAGTAGAATCAAACTCTCCATAGATGAGGTATGTCATGTCAGCAGACCACCACATGGATGAGGATGCTTGCAACACTCCTGGAATAAAATAAGCACAAGAGATATATTTTAGGCTATTTTAAGCAGAAGCTTATGCTATATCTCGATCGAGAAGAAATGTATGATATAAGAAAGATTTTAGGCAAGCATTCCTATAGCAACAGAAATCATATTGTATAACAATAAAGAAGAGTTAAAAGCCAGGACAGATAGTCATCCCTGAGAATAACTACCGAATAGACTTTACCAGACTGAGAACAGGTAGCACAAAGCAGAGGAGAAAGAGAGGGAAAGTGAGTGGAGGGGGTGGGTGGGTGGGTGGGATGAGTATGAGGAGGAAGAAGAAGAAGAAGGAAGAAGGAAGAAGGAAGAAGGAAGAGCTATAGAAAGTTTTGGCTGCAATTCATTACCACTGGTAAAAGGTGCTCACCCCTGTAGTTCCAGAACGAGTGTCCATTCCTGATCTTGTGAGTAGCTCCAGATGTGGTGAGTCGCTCGGGCACTGCATAGGGATCGCCCTGGTGATACATATCATCGTCATACACAAATGTCTGAAATAAAGGATGTTCACATAATAATTAATCAAACACAAATTAATTCAATTGTGAAGTATCTATTGATTATATCCCAACTTAGCTGAACCATCCACTCTATATCTTGCTACTGCATATGCAAATGTACAGCTAATCACAACTTACCTTGTTATCATATCGGCAACATGTAGATCCACACATTGCATTTTATTAAGAGAAAACATGTTTTCTGCTGAGGCACTCACGATGATATGCACATTTTCACTCCTTGTGTGTCAGATATATGCTCTTTCAAACCAACTTATCATAGTATTCCATATAATTATTGAACACTATTATATATATGTATATCATATCAATTCTATTTTAATTTATCGTATATATAAGCAATCATATAGTTTAAAGCAGAAGCTCATGCTTTATCTAATCGAGAAGAAATGCATGATATTATACACCAGACATGAATAGACTGAATGACATGAAATAACTTCCAATCATCTGGATATAATTGATGCTGTTTATTTGATGTCCAGAGGTTTTGATAGCAGAGGTAATATTATTATTTATTGATATTCATTGAAATATATCAACAATTGATTGGTTCTATCTAAATGTGTGCCTAGATACCCTGATGAAAAATACATCGAATATAGCCGAGAAATGCATTGAACTGAATCGTTATAAAATATTCATTGGATACTCACGAGGCCACTATTCTTTGGCGTCCATGTAATCTGCATAAGAATTTTGTCTCTCATGCCATCCTGGTTTGGGAACCCAAGCAATGTTCTGTTGAATAGTAAATACTTACTGAGTAAAGTGTTTGTTGCTTATTAATTCATATTAATTGGATATGATTCAAACGGGGGAAATATGCTTCCATATGAGTGAGGTTACCATTACAATAGAATATTTACTTACTTCTTTTCAAGATCGTAGACTTTGTGTTTGGCGAAAGAGGACGCATCCTGTACTTCCTAAAATGTGGGAATTAAAAAATGTTGTTTGAAGGCTGTCAGAATTTTAACAGATTTTCTTAATATCTTGACAATCACCTACTCAGTATCCTATGTAGTTATTTCGATCTTGGGAAAGAACGATATAATCTTAATAGGTCAAATTTCCACAAATCTGTAGCAAAATTATTTTTTAAGTCCAATATCATATTGTTCATATCTTTGGCAAATAACATTGATACTAATTCAAAGTGACTTGCACTTACAGTGACAGCTTCATAGGTGATGAGAACATACTTTCTGTCAGGGGACAGTTGATATCTGCTCGGTCTGTACTCTATCTGCAACCAAAAATATAATTATGTCCTTTACTTGCCAGATACCGGAATTCACCAATTAAGTATTCGTAATACACAATGAAATGTACATGTATAAATATCATACTCAAGTAAATTCAAGTGGTTGCTATACGGACAGCCAACGACTATGCATATTGCCAAGATATCTTTCATTGTTTACAAATGAACGCTATCATTTATAGGCGCTACACATACATAGAAAAGACTAGGTAATAGTAATAGGTAATGTATTTGACTGTATAACATTTAGATATATAACGTATTTCTCAACATTGATACTGTATCTATTGATATCAGGATAAATGAGGGGTAAATATTTCATTATAATTATGTTAATGAATTGTTAAAAAAGGAGTTTATTGCTGAGAGATATTGTTATGTCATGGAGCAGTGATCCATACAGAGGGGCTGAACCACCAGATCTCTCAGTCAATAGGGATTAGGAGGCCTCAGTCAGGATCAGTCTACTCTAACTTCCAGTACCGCGTGGATGTGTTACACTATTTTCCATAATATTTCTCATATTAGTGTAATTATTAAGATTCATTGAATCTACTAGATGTAGTCCCATAAACCCACATCGTAATGTATCAATATGTGTAACATTTTCATTCATGTGCTGTTCCGGAGGTGATGAGTTGAAGGTTTAATGATTGATACATCTGTCATGATGGGAAAATTGCCCACTCCCAGCTTTCCCATATATAATGTTATAATATTCTACTCTAGCTCTATGTTGCTTATTTTATAATTGTAATCATAAGTATACAATCAATAATATTTGTACAATATACAACATTGTCCAGACGTTCATAGTCAGTCCACTTTGCCTGTCGGCAGGTACGGGGTTATCAAGATAATGAAACATAGATAATGATAGTGCAAATAATGTCAATAATGTGAAGATTACATTTCTTGGAGTTTTTGCAATTATTGAACTTACAAAGATTTCACTTGTCATGAGGACTTCTTCTTTATCCGTATCCACATTGTGAAGAATCAGTTCCAATTGTGAATTTAGGTAAGTGAGCTCATTGTCTGAAATTAAAATGTTTTAAAAATGTACAGGTCTGCGTTACTAGCAGAAAAAGGCTTTCCAAATCAAATCAATGCTGTATCACATACTGTATGAACTAGAAACAGTGATCTAATAATACTCACTTCCAACCCACTGGACTTGCGGAGTTTTTGGCACAAGGGAACTGTTATACATATCGTCAAAGCTCAATGGTGTCTTCCCATTACCATCAGCAGCTGAAATTGCATTTCATCTTGTAATTAGAAATTACATTATGAATCATAGCTTCCATCAGTTATATTATATAGGCAATCTATTTCAACATTTACATTGGGTAAGCTGCCAGTTGCTTGACTGGTCCGTTTAGTCTACTTTTGGATTAAAATTTGCTAGTTAAATTTTATATATTTACTAGCAAATGCAAAAGTTCTGTTTGGCCACATACTGCCTTGTGAACTACAACTGCTTAGCCCATCACAACTTTCTAAATCAGGTAATTGCATCTAATTCAACACAATTTAACACCGCTACATCAACCTATTTTGATGTACATAATGTCTATAATGAAATGGCATGATCTTATGAATGGGATAATAAGCAACTAAAATGACGCAACTAAAACGATTTTAGTCATTACCTTCAATAGCCCGGAGGCTATAGCCACCTAGAGCAGACACAAAATGATTAATAGCCTTCATTTCGGGCCTGCTGGTGCACTGGTTGTATATCGCCTCGGGATTATAACCAAATAGTGCAGCAGCAGCCCCTCAATATGAGTCATTAATCTCTGTATTTATCGTTCTTATACTAAGTTCTTACCCTTTTGATTAATCCAGGAGTCATATCTTTGTTTGTAAACGACACCACTGCTTGGCGTAGCGTCCGCACTAAAGGGCACAAGCCTGGTTGTACCATTGAGTCCACTCACCTCTCTACACAATCTGGGTGAAGAGGGAGACATGGAGAAGAGGACGATAAACCCAAACCCGAGAGAGATGAGGAGGATACCCAGGAGGATGAGGCTCACGTTGAGGCAGGACTGTTTGTTCTTCCTGGGTGTTGTTGGAGGAGTTGGCTGGTGATAGGATGGATCTGGTATCTCTGTGAGGAACATACCATCCGGGCTTCCCATCGTGAAGCCATGTGGTGACTTCTGGCTTCCAATCACTGCTATAGTAGGACTTGGCATTGCTAGAAAAAGGTTTTATTTACCCAAGTTTACATACATGTATGTATATTTAAAAATAATCTATTAATCCAATATTTGAATTGAAATAGAATTGCCAGTTGGGCAATTCTAACTGGGGATGATCAAAACATACATATATATATAGAGAAGATAGCATTTCAATAGCTTGTAAACACATACAATTAATATCATATAGCCAATTATTTGTTATTCTAGACTTGAGAATAGAAACTTTAGAATCCATGCAATAGATATAATATTATAAGCCAGCAATTTTGGTATATGGTAATCCCCCTGAAAACCCCCCACCCAAAACCCAATTCTATTTTCAGGAATATTTAATTGCATACTTAATAACAATTAATGCTTGACTTGAATCCTCCCAAGTATGATACTATATTACAGTGCTATATACCTAATAGAAACAAAGGATCATTTAGGGAAATAGGTCATGTGCCATTGTAGAACTGTCAATTTAACAAATAATACAAATGTAATATTGAACCTAGCTGGTATACAATATTAATGAAATGGGGGAGTGGAAAGCATTAAACGCATTAAAAGCATCAGTCATTCCATTATGGTAGCCAATCATACAGCTATATGACATAAAAGATATGATCTACAAGCGTAATATGTATTATGAATTATAAATTATATTATCAGATCCTCTGATGAAGCCCAAGAAAGGCAAAACGCGTCAGGAACGCCAATAAACCTGCAAAAATTCCAACCTGTTTCGTTCCCATGATTGTTTTAGATGAGTTATAAATTATAATTATGTGCGACAAAATAGGTAGGTAGGTAGGTGCTAGGTACGTATATATATCTTTATGTAGATCAATTACAAGAATAGCAATAGGAAAAACATTCATGTACCTACCGGCTGTATAACCAGTCCTATGTATTTATTTGCGGGGTCTCATCATATCTTATTCTAACTGAAAAGCCTGATAAGGGAAACGAATAGTCCAATCCAATGTGTGTCCATCAATAGAACACTTTCATTGGCCTCCCAGCTGGTAGGAATAGCCTTTACACACACGGGTGGGTAGCTATTGTTTTTTCTACCCACCGAAGGAAGGGGGAAAAGTGTAGGGATTTCCACACACAGTTTTCCTTTCCTTAGCTTCCGGCTGGATGTCTGAAGTGATGGGTTGTGGAATCGCGGCGTATGGTGCGGTTTATTTATTATACGCAGATATCAGAAGCGTTGAAAAAAATAAAGAAAAATACATGGATTGTTTTATCCTCTTTTTATTCAAAGCATATACTATGATAACTAATACAAATAACAATGGCAGGTTTCATTAACTAATGGATAACTCTGGCATGCAGGTAATTTGGGAATTATTCCCAGGATAAGTACAAGAAACCAAGTTACCAGGAGTTATAGCAGAGGATGACTGGAAACGTTCCTAATGCAAGTCCACTACTGTTTTGATGAACCTTCTCATCATATGACCTCACCAAGCCCTTATCTCCGCATCTCCGCTGAGAGATAAGATGAAATCGGGTTCACAATCGGGTTCTGATAAAACAGGGTCCATTGTATAACTTAGCACATATTCATATGCAAGGGAATGGATAGTGTTTAGTGGTATGCATACATGTATACATGTATGTTTATCGTTGTCATTGACAGATTTAGAGCAAATAGAGTCAGTATTCGGGACATGTCTTTGAAACAGGGAAGCAGTTTGATAACTAGATTAATATCTGTTTGTTCTTCTGTTTATGTGGTTCTATTATGTGGTTTGATAGTTATTGTCATATATCAATTATCATAAAGAACCTATGTTGCTGCACAACCTACCAAGACTCTCATCTGACCAGCTCAATTTCTTATCATATTCGGATTGAGAATGCACTGCAGATTGAAAACGCAATGGCCAAAGGAAAGAACCTCAAGTCTGGTTCACCAACTGATTGACGAGGTTCGCAACATTCATTCGTGAAGTCATTTGGACGTAATCCTTTATTGGTCTATTGCTTTGTATTACTTGCAGACGCCTTAACATAATTATCGCTAATAATGTTACAATGACCATACACACCTGGATAGTAATTAACCTTTATTCAAATATAACAAAACAATACTTGTATACATAAGTATTACTAAATACCATAATCCTTTCAATCTACAGAAGCATAGAATTAGATAGCTCAGCCTAAGTTACTTTATGTACTAATCGTAATAAAAAATATATACTCACTAGACGTTCTCCATGATGGAGTTTCTCCCGTTTGGGTGAGGGAAAATGTCATAAAAGAGGAGCCTGATAGCATCATTCGCTCGAGCTCGTAGCAATAACCAGGCGCAAGATCGGCACATGCGTAGTTGAGAAGTGCTTCAAATAAGTGTTGCACGTAAAAAACCCAACATTGTGGATTATGGTTTGATGTAAATCGCCGAATAGTTGCGCTGCAAGCTCTGAATCAACAGCTCAACCATAATAAATAAAGCATTTGTTTAGGAAAATAACATTACACAAATCGGAAGAAATCTTACGACAGATACATTTTAAGACTTTATATAACGATTACGGTACAGATGTTAGCACTTTCTATTTGTTATGATATATAGGATGCTGAATCTTTTAATCTTGTGTTTAAGCTGCATTCTCAGTGAGGTTTTCTTTCGTAATAGCTGAGAATGCCGCTTTAAAATTTAAAAAAAATCCAATCCTTAGTAGCAACTAAGATCAGGGTATGAGGAAAACCGTTGTTATCAACGAGATTGTTTTGGTGGATATGTAATTTTATACCGTCTGAATAAAAAATTTGTCGAAAAAAAAAATGCTTTACGTCAGCACAATCGACCGCTGCAGTGACCTCAAAAGCGTGATACAAAATATGGATCTGGTTTTTGGTGCAAGTGATGCCCAAGCAATGCAAGGGCTAACACCAACCTCAAGGCAGTCCTCTCAAGTAATTCCAAAGTGATCCCGATTGGCATAACTGCAGCATGGCTTTATCCTAAAACATCCTATTAACATATATGTATTGCAAAAAGAATATCTTTAATATCATACCGACTATGTTTGGATAAATCCCAAAGGCTTTCCTGTTATTATGAAGGTATTTTCCTGCAGCACCCATTGCAGATCTAGTCAAACCTCCTTCCAAGTCAAAGAGTGGACTCCCATGTAGAATATCGTACCTTGGTGTTGTTAGCCCACTGCCCTCTCTTACAGCAATATTATTTCCACCACTATTCAAAGCATGACTTCCAATCACATAGCCAGGTGTTACATGAATGTTGAGATCACTGACATCGAAGGTAACATACTGTCCTGGGAGTGACAAGTGACAAAGAACATAGAATCAATGAAATCCAATAATTATAATTATTGAAACTTTATTTCCATTTGTTTATACATAATGTCTATGTGGAAAATAGGTCTCTCTCGGCAGTATTTTATACTTTGGACAGTTCTTCCGATAGGACCTTCTACCTCCAATAACAGTAATAAATCTTACATCTGCAATATGAAAGACGGATTAAATTGTGTATTCATTCCTTCCACATCCTAATCTAAATTAGATAATGAAGGAGCTTGGATTTGGAAAAGAGGATGGAATGAATGAAATAGATTTTGTGCTCTTTCAATGTTTCAACCTTTTATGGTAAGAACATAAACAGTCGTATGGTCATGAATTGGGTATATCCTGCGTGCGAGCCCCTCATTGGTATGAATTAACGTTTATACATAGGCTTCCCAAGCAAAAAGTCATTCATAAGAACCCCAAATTCTGCCAATCCTTTTTTTATCTTTGTTGTTTTATTTGACTTCTACTATGTTTTAAAACAGATTTTATTTGGGTAAGTCATACAGCAACACTCTCACATTCCAGTGTTTTTCGTCTTGTCCTGATACCAGGTTAATCAATCATTATACATTAAAGATGATATTCCAGACTTTAGTGTTGTCATGGGTCCATAATACAACACGTTTTGTTTGTACCAATGAGGATCGATTGGTGATGGTACCTTTCTATAGTTATTTTCAACTTTCTAGTATGGGAGTTATTTCAGTGGGACGTGATTATCTTATTTCTATGCTTTCTGATACTATATCGTGCTATATCTGTTTGTAATCGATACTATCTTAAATGACCCAATAGTATTATGTTGATCTCATATACGCTTCTCCAAGAAGCTAATTAATAGTTGTAGTTAGTATACATTCATCGACATACCCGAGACAGCAGTTGGTGTTTCAATAGAATGGACGAGCAGAAAGTCGTTATTTGGTAAAGGCTTCCAGATATCAACCCAACCAGTGCCTGAACGGTAGGACTTGATTCTAATGGACTCAATCATACCATAGCATTGGATCTTACGGCCCATATCAAGATTTAACGCCCAGCCAGAATATGTATTGAAGGTCACTGTTGCTTGTTCATAACAATCTGGATAAAAGATATGGCACGTACATTAATATATGACTCACTTTAGCTAACTATAGCTTTCAATTTATAGGAAACCTGGCTAGTCCTCTGCGTTGCAGGTCTTTCTGGGAAGCCATGAAATTCTAATAGTAACATATATGTTACTATTAGAATTTTATTTAAAAAACTTGTATATATACAAGTTTTTAAATCAATGGATGGGTTCTTTTGGGTTCTTTTAATTCACTTTATTATCACAGATCGAGATCTCAGCATCATGACTTTGGGTGCAGTTGGCTGATAATATAAAAATAGTGGTAGTGTATTGTTCCAGAAGAGTCTTGCTACAGTGACCTATGGTCCTATGCTTGTGTTTTCGGGGATGATTACATACTTTTCCTTCTCTCATGTCTTGTGTTGCTATCAAACAACCAGGATAACTAGCATAGATTGTTAGACCTACCTGTACAGCTGCTGAAGGTATCTCCATTACTGCACTGTTCTCCCTGGCTCAACTATTAGACAAATGTTTTCATGTGAGTCAGGCACCAGAAAATGTGCAATTGGTAGCTCTACACATTTAATAAGTTCGGCTTAATTCAGCTGACAAATTATCTAAACTAGGTATAATCCAATTGTCGGATATGTTGAACTGAATTTTGAACCTCATATTCGTCTTAACATTTGGGCTATTTTAGGAGAAAGTGAAGTTTATATTTTCTAGTGTACATTTTCTAACGTCCTGGCCCATATATGACATAAAAACATCTAATTGTAAAGCAATTACCTCGACAACAGAACATATATGCAATCAAATATGTTATATAATTTATCTTCATAATATCATAGTCGATGTGGAGTTGGGTAATATGACTTTCCCCCAAACATCTAGATTTTTGGATGATTTGCATAGTTTACCCACAACCTGTGTACTGTTACATTTCTTTGAAGTACAAAATTCTCTCTGTTTTCCTTCCAACTGTCAGTTGTTTACACGTCTGTCAAAGGTTTTGGTCGGAACTACAAAGACTAATCATTGTCCTAGCGTTTTAGGTGCTCACTCCCTTGTTATCAAAGGCGTGCTATTCTATATCTAGATAATATAAGAGTTATTTAAGTAAAATGAAAAACCCGGTAAAGTCGAAATGATTTTTTTGAATCCCATTTTCATTTTTAGAGGTCATTAGAGTAATTTGGCTTTTAGGATTTAGGATTCGAAATGAAAACAAGAATGACTTTAAACTATCAGATAGATCACAAAATGGATAAGATAACTTTTGAACATCAAGAAATGTAAGTACCAGGAACAAAGTCATCACACATCTTACACAATGCATAAAGAAATATTCAGCATATTAAATAAAGGAGATACGAACCTTACTTATCCACATTTGAAGAAAACAATAGAAAAAGGTTCCCCCACTCATACGCCGCATATTGCAGTATATCTATCTTTCCATTGAATGTTTATCACCAAGCTGTTACTCAATGAGCCCTAGTCACTCGGACACGCTTGTGTTAATGTAGTTCAAATATGCATGAGATCATATAAGTGAATAGATATACATCCTATTGGTTGAATGAACATGAATGGATATTTATGTCTCTCGAAGGGGAAGTTCATTCTCCAGCATATTTGACTGATTTGTATTAGCCTGAGTGACCTTAGTATGTAAGACATCTGTATCTCTCTGTTTTGATAAAAAGTCCACAGTTATTTAGTACCTGGCAACTTTACACTCGAGTGAGTATTATTCTCCTTTATGTAGGGACTCGAGTACGACATGCAATATTAAATATGATTATTATACTTGTTTTGTCCCCGATCGGTAAGGATATGTGAAATAGGACAAATCCAAAATATCCAAGACTTTTCTTTTTGGAATATTCTTTTCCTTTTTGCAAATTTTCTTTTCCTTTTTGCCAATATCATTTTCTTTTTTGGAATATCCTTTTCCTTTTTGGAATATCCTTTTCCTTTTTGGAATATCTTTTTCTTTTCCAAATATCCATTCCTTTTCACTCAAATGTACTATGATGTATTCTTACGCCAACATAGATATACATATTCATTGAAACAATCTTCTCATCATCTCCTATAGCCTCCTATTGTACCAGAACTTAGAAGACCTCTGTGAGGAAAACTCATGCACACACACGTTGCACAGACATTTTTCAACCTTTCCGAGTTGTGTTGATAAATATAGTACATGCTACCTGTGACTGATACAAGTTTTTGATCCCGTCCCTTTTTTTCTTGTATATGCATACATCTTTAGGTCCTTAGCCGATTCATTTGGAGGTAATGACTTAGAATATAATGTTGAAGGAGAATTTGAACTGAGTCTTGAATATGTGAATGATATGTGATTTTGAATGACGGAGCTCTTATAATTTGTGCTTATGATAGACTAGTCTGATAGTATTATTAGCTGGCCTACTGTTTATTATCATTGGAACCGGCTTGATCGTATCCTTTCAGATATGATGATGCAATTCATAGATAATCTTTTCACTGTTTCACTTCTTGGCCGCTTTAACTTTAGGCGTCAACCACTTTAACTTTTGGCAACAGCCGCAGAAGGTAAGTGGCTATATACATGTATAGCGAAATCAGTCATGCATGCATGAGGCCGGCATGGTGGGTCTGTGGCAATGATAACTAGTGGGTCCACACACATGGCTACTATAGCATGTTATGTAACACTGAGCAACTATATGTTTATGTTGTAGCCTGGGAGCGAGGCATCACATGTTTAAATGGGAAGTTGGGATCTCAAAGTTTCCTTTCGTAAGCCTTTATTCGATTGTTTCTAGACTATTATTTTTAGAAATAAGCATTAGTTGTCGATTCACTTTTTGGAAATTCGATCTGTATTGCAATAAAATAGGTACTTAATTAAGGAACTATTTTTCTGGTGGATTGATATGAAGTTGTGGGTTGAGCTGTGTTGGAATATTAACCAAAAGAAGATCCCAATAGACTAGCTCCAAGTCCTTCAGGTCTATTTCAAAAAGATTAATTAGCCAACATAATTACTCATACATTTCATTTCTTCTAAAAGAATATTTATTCTAAGAAGTGATATGAATGAATGCTCCCAAATTTGCAGCTGGGTGTTGGTAAATTACATTTTATTAGATGTATTCATATATTCTGAATTTACAAAAACAAACATGCTGTACAAGTCTACTAATGTCTCCTTTTATATGGGTAGAAAAGGACTGTACCAGGGATGACATCGATGGAAAAGATGACCAAATTTTGACATAGGTGTCAGAGCAGCCAGACATGGCTTTTCATGTAGAGCAAATAGAACATACCATAGGAGAAATAGGAAAAAGGTGCAGGGACATACTTTTCTGTGGTGCATATCTAAAGGAAATAGTAGAAAAGGACGCTGACATGGAAAAATCACCACTGACATGAAACTTTTTGTTCTGGAAATAGTAAAATCTGCTCGGAAATAGGAAGTTAGCAGTTGGAAAAGAATTTGTAATATGAGAAATAGCTTGTATCACAGAGGAAACGTCTGTATGGATGTCATCATTGGTACATGTCTACTTTGGGACGCAACAATCCTACTCTGTCATTACTACTTACTTACTGGCAGGAGAAGTTTGGAGACAACACTATGCCGCATTGCCCTGTGCCTTGGAACTGCCAGAAAACACTATCGATCTTTTTTACCGTTAGGTTGAGCATTTTTATATTGAAACTATAGAATTGCAATTTTTAGTTGCACAATTAAAAAATATTTCCTCGAGATGTAATTGCTCTAAATGTATAGACATGCTTTAATATAAGAGTGATGTTATGGTGTTCAGATTGTGGGTTGCTGCTGCCTCCACTATTGATATTGATATGTGGTATATATGGTACATATGTATATATATGAACAGACACTAGGGGGCACCACCCTCGCCTCGGTTGGCTGCTGAGCCCCATCGGCTCCTCAGTGTCGCACAGGACTTTCAACCGTCAACACCTGTTTCACCTGACTGGTTATTTTTATTTAGCATTGGGAATATATAGGTATTAATATTACTGATTTTGCCTCTGCAAAACGATTGCTTGTCATATTATCTCTTCTTTATATGGATGATTGGAATTTTCCTAAAGAGTATTGAACCCTTGTATTGTTGTATCACTGAATTATCCATTGTATGTTGCCGTTGATATCGTAGAATTAAATGTACGGAATAATGAATCACAAAATCCAATATATTTAATGACTCTCACTTAATAGCTGTAAATTATAACTAATAGACAGGTATCTTCATCCTTCATCATCATTTACTTTTTTAAATCTTTTCTTTTTTCTTAATATTTAAATAATTGGCTGAATTGTTACCTAGTATCTCCTCTGCTCTGAAAGAATTGTCAACTAAGTCAAAGCATGACGAAAACCACAAATATATTAACATTTTTGTGAGAGTGTAACTGTCTCTTAAAACCTGAATAAAATTTTGAAAGAGACAAGAATGAGACACATGCTACCAATTCCAACTAGCACTGATACCCGAAGACGGCGAGATGTGAAAACACGCCAAGCATCGAAATTGACGCCTTGTGGAGTTTGGACATAAGGGCCTTGAGTTCCTGCATTCAACCGTCAACACATACCCTTGGGGTGGGGTCAGACATATGTCCATTCCTCAGATACATTAAGGTCTATTCCCACTTTTGGGCCACCATAGAGAACTACAAGCCACTTCGAGCTTGACCTTAGTCATCAACCAATGAAAATACACTGGCCAAGCGCCAATGGTCATCCTCCAGCACTTTGTTAAAAATAACTATATCTAATCTTAGAAATGTGGAGTGCATGTGTGCATATAAACAACTGTCAATAAACTGGCAGTACATACTGCACACTTACGTCAGAAGCCAGCCAGTGCATGGACTAAGAGACAATAAAATTTGGTAAGAACATATTGGTAGTTACTCTAGTTGCCATCCGGGCTCTGGCATATGGTGAAACAGTAGTGACACCTGAATTCAGGATGAGTAACAGATAGACATGACACCTGAATTCAGGATGAGTAACAGATAGTCAATAAGAACATTTTCTTAAGGGTCAAATCCACTACAAATAGATTATGACAATATGAAAATTATACCAATAACAATGAGTTATACCAATGAAGGACAACTCTTGACAGATATTACCAAGATGACATGATGTAGATGTTAATATTTAAACTTATATATATTTTTTGAAATATATATCTTTTTCACATTGACCACACTACTGTTCCATTTTTGTAATCTAGGCGACATTCCTGCATCGCGGGTGTTTGAAGCATGATGATAGTGTACGTTAGTAGGGTACCTCCAGCCTGTTTAAAGAGATAAAGTAATGTGTTACTTGATTAAGTTTAGTCTTGAAACCTGTGTTACATTTGATTAGATTCATTCATACCAGCACCTAAAAGTCATCAACACTTAAATGGCTAATGACTGCCACTACCATTTTTTTCTTTGTGAAACGTTTTTATTCCCGAGAATTTCTCAACATATGTGATACGTTTCATCAAGAGATGAACTGCGTGACTTTAAAGGGGGTGTATAAAGAGGTTTCAAAGGCTTGGTTGATGCAAAGTTCACAAAATAAGTCTGCCTTGCTCCCTAAGTTCCTTTCTTAATTGTCTCCCAACGAATTAAACAAGTCCATTAGGTTTATTTAGGTTAATGAGCAATTAGGTAGAACATCAAACTTGACAGAAAGTCTCTATGGAAATCACTGAACAATGGCTTTTTCTCAAACACTTGTACGTATGTTGTATTCTTAGACTAAAACTTTAAATTAGTGATTTAAGTGAACTAAGCTTACCACAGATATAGTAGAATAGTCAAGCCTGAACATTTTGGCTGCTGTTAGGCTTGGTGGATTTACACTCACCCAATGCATGAAGATAGCCAGCTAACACATAGTGGTATAAAAGGAATCAATTATTATAATTTAAAACATTTCTTTGAGTTCTTGTATTTGTCTTAAAGTGAGACAAAAATGTGTCGCACATCTGAGACTAAATCAGTCCCTAGTTATGCCTGTTTTGTCCAACATTAGTATACCTGTCGTATTCATATTATTAGGAAGTAAATATCAAGATATCAAGAATATCAAGATCATATTGATAAAATATACTACAATCTACACCACATACAGTACTGGGGTGATATATTATGCAAAATGCATACATTCTGTTCACTCATGAATCTTATTGCATAGATTGTATACCTAGAGGCAATATTAGCAAAGCTTTAAAGCCATTGTATGTAATTTATGCACTGAAACATAAAACAACTCACATATTGTACTCCTCTTTGGCTCATTTTCTCTAATTTCACTTTCTGCAAGATGGCGCCTACTTCTTCGCCCTGTAGTACAGAAACAGGTCATGTAAATTTATATATATGCTTATAAATTGAGTCCCTCATCTTCTACTCTTTTTGTTCGCCATGTATCCAATTATTGTATATTGTATAAATTGCCAATTATTAAACATAGCATGCTGTTGCACTCCACGATTTTAAGATTGATATCCTCTTCAGTAATCAGTCCTTATTGATAACAGAGGAGGCATAAAATGCGATTTGGTATTTGTTACATATTTATTTAGACTGTTGTCAATATTAATATAGTTCTTAACCCAGGTCTAATGTTTTGATAATATCTTCATGATTAATTTTGGAAGACTGGGACAAGGAGAGAAACTATTTAGCTAACCTGATCATTTACATAACACAACTGTGGTCAGGTGCTCCAGTACATGATTACATGTATACATATGTAATCCATTGTGAAAATTGTTAGGAAATGACCTTTAACCATCCAAAATGCAGGGTTTTATTCACTATAAATATGAATACATGTAATCACAATAAGTAAAAAGAAAATCAGGTAGGTGCAGCTCAGGCCAGTGGGCGTTAGAGAATGGAGTGTTTAGGTTGTGTGGAAGGCGTAGGCATTTTGACGTTGGAGGAATATGAATGGGGCGTCTTAATGGGAGTTGAGGTGGGGCGCGGTTCCCAGGTAGTGTTGCTTAGATCCTGTTGCCAATATACACGTTGGGAATTCACCTGCACATACATTTGCTATTATTTATTATAAATATTTGTCAATGAGCCATAAAGCAGACTTACTTTTTGCCTCAGTAAGCCTCCTAGAATACACAGTGAACCAAGTTTAATGATGCTTGGAATTGGCTGCAGAACAGCCAAAGGCACTGAGAAATTCCTCTCGCATTCAAGGAAATAGGCAGAATTTATTAACACATAGATGAACACACCAGTTTCAACCAATGCTGTTATGCAGAATACAGTAATCGGCACACATGTAACACCATCCAGTATGGCAATAATATCAACCAGTTCCTCATACAGACGTCTGTAAGTTTGTACTGTGGCTGAAGTTGGTTCACCGAGAACCAAATCTTTTTTCATGTTAGAAACCAAAATGGAGAAGAGGTCATGCATGTTGAGGGCAGGGAGGCAGAAACATAGATAGATAAGTATCAGAGTGGCCAACTCAAAGGCATGACCAAAAATATCCCAGGCCAAACGCAACATTTCATCTGTATAGAAATCATGATAACCAGTGTAAAAAAGTGATGTGACCAGTATGTATGTTGTTGATATGATAAGAGCACAGAACAAGCACTTGTATAGATTACCCCTTCCGGAATTTGATCTTGTCCTTGCTGAGTTTCCATGGTCATTCAAAGCTAGAATGACTCTATGAATATTAAAAGAAATCCAAATGAGATAAGTCATATTTAGGAGACCGGTTATCTTCCTGTATTTCCAAATGCTGTCTGAAACGTCTCTAATATTAAAACCCTTCTTGGCTACGTCAATCAAGAATGTCGTAAAATTTATGAGGCAATGCCAGATAAAGAAACCTTTTGGAACCAGCATCAAAAGACACCAGCAAATATGGAGAAGTCTCTTGGTGAGAGTCTCAACAATGCCTCTGACTTAGTAACCCTGCATAGTGAGTAACACCAACAGTGGCTCTATAAAGACCCCCAACTTGAGCTTAGAACTTATCTCCATGTTTCTAATCATGGAGCAGATTTGACTATTACCTGCCAACTTGCTTCCTTGTTTTTGTATCCCTAGCAATCTTTTCCTTGCTCCCTGGTATAGTGATATGTTATTTTGGTCTGTAGCTTGCTTGGCGTATAGCAGTTCACCCAATACGCAATATGCACCTCAAGTAATGTACTATAATACTCCACAATGTTTCTGGGTTAGATTTATCTTAGTTGTGTCAATATTGGTTCCTGAACATGAGAGGGATACTTAGATGATGAAATTTAGAGAAGCATGGTCCTCTACATAGCTTTGGCCTTATAAACATCAATACTGTAAACATTGTCCGGTAGGGCTTGAAAACCTTCCGAAACACTAGGGAGTTAGACCCACTGATGTAATCCTCTCATTAATAAAAGTGAAACAAACAAACAATAAATTCTTGGTCAACAACCTGCTCAGTCAAGATATATGATTCAAATTACTTACCTTATCCGAGCCACCATATATAATACATGTACAGTTCTCAAGCCTTTAGTAGAAGTTATTCAAAGAAATATTCTTGCACAAAATTTGCCATCATATCTGCTTTGAAGTTTTGATTTTGGATGGTTGATTTTGCTATTGATAACAACTAGAAATTAATATGTCTAATGAAGACGATCAAATGTTCTCAAAGTATAAGATGAAGAGTGAGTTTGATGCCTATATAATTATGCTGTATCATATGAATGTGAATGAGCCAATCAATGAAATGAATAACATTCAAGTCTATTGTTTGAGGCTCAAACAGCTAACCTGAGGTAATGGGTTTCATACAGACATCTGATACTAAACAAACATGGAGATTAAATATCAGGCCAGTAAACATAACACTTGTACACAACTGCATGGCCCATTAGTCAATAACTCAAGACAGGTAAAGAGAGAAAGGTTTAGTTCAATGGGCTTAAACCTCATCCATGTGAAAAGATGTTCCGATATTTATGAAGTCATTGCTTATAAATAGCCTGTAGGCCTCCAGTTGCAACACAAACATTAATTAATAATTCCATTGTTTATACTCATTACACTCATTACATCTGTCCATTAAAAATATCAGCCCAGTAACATGGCTAACGTAAACGGGGTAAATCAGCAATTTATATTGGAGAAGGCAGTTGGCTGATATATAAAATGTTTCAATTCTGCCAATGTGAAATTATTAAACTCACCCCCTGTATGGTTATTTATTGTGCAACAAAACACGTTATGTTTACATTTATTTATATTACTGACTGCACCTATTTATCCATCATAAATGTTTACCCAATGTGCAAAAATACATCTCTCATGTATATATGAAAATGTCAGTCTATTATCATGTTTGAACGTACAGATCTAAGCCAAGAAATAACAATTAATGTAAAATTGAATTTGTATAAAATAAATAAGACATTCATCATTTGGTTTATTGGTCATAAAACTACAAGATGATGTACATACATCTTTCCTTTTGTTATCCTAAATGAATTCCAAATGCTAGGAATTTGGTGCTTATCTACATAGTTGTTGTGTACCCTAGTCAATCTTGGTGCATGCAAAACCAATGTAAATGGGGATAGACATTGTTCATAGGAAATAGCCACTGATGATATTGATATGGCCAATAAAAATATTATAAAAAAAATATCTATGGGTATAACATAAGTTATATACACAGTTCACTTGTTATACTGAGTACAGTATTCAGGATAAGTGTCATTCATTGTGACATAGAAATGTGTTGAGGTTGATAAATAGGAAGCCCTGTTACTCACACCATTCGTAAACACTCGATTGCATGCCCGAATGCCTATAACATTAATACAATACTAGTCAATGAGGTATTTCCAAGGCTGAGGACATTGTGTGGGTTTATGTTATAGCAACTTATTCTATAGCATTGTGTACAACCTCTCATCATGATAATGGAAAATATGTCCAGATTACAACTTATACCAATGTACAACGACCAAGAATAAGAACAATGTATATCTGCATGCTTTTTATAGCTGAATAAATATATTTATCACTTGGTCTGGTATTTCATTCTTATTATTGGAGCTTCAGGCTAGCATATCAAGTCTAGCAAAATATTAAATCACTGATGACCACACCATAGAAACTGAAGGAGAGGAGTTCAGTTGATGAAATGGATGCACTGAAGATATGCATTCCTGAACAGCATTATTTGTTTTTCTGTTTTCATTTAGTCTGACAAGAATCTTCCCAGAGATGTGCTACCGTTGGGACAAAAGCAATATATTACCCAACATTGGGAACCAATTTTATAATAACTAATTTAATCAAGATGCATTTTATATTCAAGATTTATCGACCATTATTTCTAATGAGTTTTCATAATTTTAGGCGTTGTTTAGCAAAAGAAGCTCTAATTGCAAAGGTTGTAAAGTAGGTATGGGAAACTACCCAAAATTCTGATTGTACTTTTCATCTTTCTAATCAACAGAGGCAAAGTTGAAGCACTTCTAGTACAAGATATTTGGTATATGAATAATTTCATCCATGGATATATGGTAGCACTGAATCTGAGTTTTGTGTAATATGGAAAGTTGGAACAGACAGTCCTGATATCACAGATGTTAAGAACACACAACGTGCTGGTGAGGGCATGAGTTTAACCTAAACTCACAAGATCACTTTTCCATTACAATTTACTACAAATTTTTTCCCTATTTTGAGATTTCTTTACATATTCTGACACGGTAACCCCTACGTCATATCAAATATAAAAATCCTTTGGTGATTTCTTATCACTGAGAATGCAGTAGTAAATTGAAAGTATATGTTGTAGGCTTGCCATTAGCAGGCCTACTCGTTCTCATTTTCGGAATCTTCATCATCAGAGCCAAAGGCAATATCCACTAATCTGTCTATAAATACTTTACTGAGGATCTTTGGATCCCTTGTGTAATATAAGTCATTTGCCTCCTCAGCATCCAACCCTGAATTAGCTGCAATTCTCATAAGCCCCTTATTCTTTGATCTATCAAAATCTAACTCATTCAGGTTAATTTTACTCCTTTCCCTTCTTATAATCACCTCTGTCTCAATGACAGGTGGCTTGATGTCGAATTTTGCTTTCAGTCTCTGTTTTAATGAAGAATCTTTGCCCTTTTCATGACCATCACTGGTGCCGTTGTTGTCCTTCAGGCCCTGTTTATGATCCTCTGATGTTTGGCGACTACTCTTGATTTGTAAACATATATCTGGGTCAGTTTTAAAACATGACGCCATTTGCATATTTCCTTCTTCCTCTTCCCCGGTGTGCTCTTTAGTGTTACATGACTGACTGTAACCATCATTATCTGTAACAATGACTTTGGGTATTTTGACATTGTCGTCCCCCAAGTGACCTCTAGCTAGAATACCACCTGTTCCCATTACATCTGTTCCTGAAGGATCTGTTGAGGAACTCTGCATTATATCTGCTTCCTGTTCTGGAACTTCTAAAAACTTCACTGTAGTTTTATCTTCAACTTGTGAACCAAGCCTAGATCCAGCACTCCTGCTTTTACTAGTTCCCTGCCTTGACATCTTATCCATTTTGTCTTCTCTTTTTAGAGCTTCAGAATCTTCTGGATTACGATCAAACAGGCTGTTGCTTCCACTAAAAGCCTTTTCATGGTTTAATCCTTCTGTAATGTCAGGAGAATCTTCTGCAGTCAGCAGCTGATTATTTACAGGGGTGTCAGCATCACCATTAGGATCTGGAGTAAACTTCATAACACTACCTGGCCAGGCTCTGTCAGTTCTTGTACCAGTAGTCCTTGTCCCATCCTCCGTCCATGCCTCAGAAGGAGCTCTCTCAGGCATTGCTTCACCACCCCTATCCTTGCTTTTCGATTCATGAACAAAGGGGCAGTTCTCCCTACACTGTTTTCTCTCATTTACAAAGCTTCCTTCTGCAACTAGAAGGCTTGTATTCTCTCTCTGCAGCCTAATTACAGCTGCATCTTGGTGACTTCCCTCTTTGTACACATTCTGGTGTTCTTCTTCTTCTATGTTATTCCTGGAGCGGACACAAGAGGCAGAGGCACCTCTTTGGCTAAAGTTATTCACAGATTTCTCCTCTCCTATATCACTGTTCACCACAGTACTTTCTTCACTGGAATCTGCTATAGTCTCTCGAGGAATATTCACATCAAGTGTCCTGCTCTTACGGCCAGAGTTGTTCACCCTAGTTACTTTAGGAAGGGGGAAACTTTGTACTATTAATGATTTATCATTTTCAAGAGAAGTTTTCTGAGTGAATGAAGAATCCTTTGGTTTCAGCATCAGGAACCGAGGTTTAGTTTGAGATTGGTGGTTTCTGGACGGCTGTCCAGGGCCAACCGTTTTTAAAGGTTGTAACTCGGATTCTTTATTTTTCATTTCTGTGTTATACCTCATGTTGAATGCATTTTCTTCTGTATTTTGCTTCAGTTTCGTGCTCAGAATATTCTTGAGAAATGCTTTTCCTTCTTTATCATTATCAATTCTTCTTGTATGGCCAAGGGCCCGTGGAAGGGGAGGCTGAGGAGGTGGGGGAAGGAGGGACTGGTGTTCATAGGTACCATTTCTGACTAATTTCAGAAGCTGAGTGCTTGGTTTTGTCATCCCTTTCACCCTCAATGATATCTTAGGCTTATGTCTTGGAGTTGGGGAAGGTGGAAAAGGGAGAGATGTGATATCATCACACAAAATGTCCTCATCCTTCTCACTGTTTATTGTCCTGGAGGAACCTAAGGCCCCTAGCTTCAGTCTTGCACTCTTCAGCTTCTCCAGAGTGGGTGAATCTGCTCTGTAACCAGAGTTATTGGAAGGGAAAGCTTTGGGTAGTTTACCAGAATTGGTAGGCACCCGCTCTCCCCCAAAGTTAAGGGATCTAGGCTTAAGAAGTATTGTGGTCCCCTTGGATGATTTTGGGCGAAAAGATTCTAATGATTTTATTCTTGGGGTCAGTGAAGTGGCTTTCTTCCTGATGACCATTGGACTTTCAAGTCTCAACAAAGACTCTGGTACCTGATCTGCTGGGATGAATGTTTCCAGCTCAAAATCGATGTCAATGTTTTCAGAAGAGCCTGATTCTAAGGGACTCAGTTTACCACCTTCACTTGAACAAGCCTCAAATGTTGGTTCAGCCATAGCGCCAACACTGGCTGCCCTGTCACCACGCATAGGTGATGAGAACCTGGTGGAGTTGTAGGATGCTCTTGAAACGCCAACATTGAATCTGACAGAAGGGTGGGTTTTGGTGGACACAGGCCTACTGACACTATATTCTGCAGTGTCATTGATGTACCTCGTTTCACAATTCTTATCACAGATAACGTCAGTGTTCCTGGAATAAAACCCAGCCCTGGAATTATAGGGCTGAGTAGATGAATGAACTGGTACTGAAGTCCGAGGAGGTCTTGCTCTTCCATCTAAATCCGGAGCTGACTGGGCTGTTCTAACAGGTCGACGGGACCCCATTTTACCTCTTTCTTCTTTTAGTTGTTTTGCAATGGCATGACCTTTGGAAGCATCATGAGTAATGTCTGATACAGTCATAAAGCGGCGCAGTCGGCCTTGAGGATCCTTTCTGTGATGAGTGTCGGTGTGAGGGAGGTACTCTTGGTAAGGTATGGGAGGTTTGGGGCCAGCTATAGGACCTAGGTTCTGGCTGCGCTGATCTGAACCAGTTAGTTTCACTGGTCTCTTCACAATATGGCTGCAGCTTATTCTGGAAAAAGATATAAAATTGAATAATCTGTATTTCTGCGTACGTTTTGGGCCCATTTTAGAAATAAATTAAGTTGAAACCAAAGGTATAGTTTGTGAATGTTATTATCTAAAATTTCAATGTGCATGACATTGTTATTTTCCATACTATACAAATGAAATGAAATGAGAGGGGACAGAAAAAGAAATATATTCATTATCAATTAATTTATTTGATGAAATGGATGCCACATTTTTGTTCAATTAAATATGATCAATAATGGGAAAGGTAATAGTCATTAATTGATAAATGACATTCTATGGAAACCATTTTACAAACGAAATAATATGAGGGGAACTCTCGTAAGTTGTCTATGGAAATTATAAAATGGTTGGAAATGTACTTATTTGACATCTTGCACATTTCTGTAAATATGTAGGCCCATTTAAAATCTCAGGGATAACAGCATAGTGTTGGGTGTACAATGTAAAGCTGGTAGTTTTTGAGGGTCAAAAAGAGAAAAACAGCGAAATCTCAATCGTCTACACATTTATAATTAGGATTTAGGTCTGGTCCTAAACGAAAATAAATTTCTATTAACACATCCTCTTTACTATATGTTTCCTTTTTTATGGGGATTTTTTTTAACATCTCCACCATTCATTATGATATCTTATTTTTGATTAATGAACAGCCAGAAGGCTCCATGAATAACCATAGTTAAACAAAGGAAAAAAGTGAAGCCTTACCCTTGACCAAGCCTCTCTGCGATGAAGAGCAGGGCTTCTCGTCTGGTGGGACTGAGATTTGGCACCGCCTGGGTGGGCTTATTGAAGACGCACTGGCACGCGTCAGAATACATTGTCCTATCTTCTGCCATCACCCTTTCCTTGCCACCTCCCCCTCCTCCCCCACTCAGTCCTCCCTCCCTCAGCCCTCCCCCACTCAGCAGTCTTCGTGTATCCTTGAGTACAGTGGAAGTGCAGTCTGGTGTGCCTCGATCCTTATTATTTATGTTTTCCATTTTCTTTTGATGATGATTGGTTCAAAGCATTTCCTGATGATGTGCGAGCCGGTGGGAATATCATTTATTTGATGTGTTGTAATTTTAAAGGCAGAAGTTCTCCTTTGTAGGTATGAAGTCATTAAATCTAATTTTAACCTGCCTATATATTTAGTGAATGGCTTGATTTTCAAGTTCAGAATTTTGTCAGATTAATCTTTGAACATGAGTAACCTATTGTGATTATTCACGTGATCAAGACTGTTTTTCCTTGGTTATTATTTTTTCCCCAAAGGCCTAGTTCCTGCCTGGTAGTAACATAACTGATATTTGTGGCTGATTTCTTTTTATTCCACTTTACCATTTCTTTTTGCATCAAGGGTAATGTTGAATGTGTTATGATAATGAAAGTTATTAGTAATATCGTATTTATTCGCTGTCCAAAGCAATCATGTCCATGTTGTCTTAGCTGAGGTTCAGAAATGTTAGAATATTTAAATATAAATATTGCCGGTCTATTTACGCATCTGGTTCTCCCTGGTTCCAATTCATGCTTGCATCGAATTCATTTAACGTCAATGGAGCTATTTCTAAATGGGCTTACTCCTCAAGGTTGGAACGATCCCTCGTGAGAGAATAGGCAGAACCTCCATACTAGCCTTACTATATTCTCCTTTTACTTTAGTGCATATTTTCCGCATAATCATTATCAAAATCGTTGAATTCTTTTAATCGTATTCCAGTTTAAATTCACTGTGAAACCTGAATTAGATTTCGGGTTTTTATTAAGCAAATGGTCCGTTCAATGTCAACCGTGTTATATACCCGAGATAGATGAAATGTTTATGGCTATTTGAATTGATATCTTACATAGTAATCCATTCAACATTAAAATGTTCTCCAGTATCCACCATCAGAACATGTTTAATACCAATCTTGGTCCAGGTCTGTCCAGGTTTCACATAATTAAATCATAGATACCTGTTGTATATCTACCTGCTCTATATATTCCAGTGCCGCATATGGTATATAATAGGGGATGTCTCTTGGGATGAAGGTAATCTATATTGCGACCAGTTTAGAAATACTTGACGCTGATCCAAAGACACATTCTGTTCGGCATTTTTATCTGTCACCATATTGGACAAACAGTAGAAGATGTCCATCGGAGTAAAGTAAATCCATATTAATTCAGATCTATTCCAAACCAGTCCACCTTACCTCACTAATAACACCACATACTAATTTGCTCTAGTGCCTGAAATAATCACGTCATGTGAAACCTTTCCCTGCTCTTGTTAAATTGAACTCAAATTCTCACGCTGCAAGTTCTATAGGCTGTGAAAAATAACAGTATAACCAACCACAGTACATTTATTTTCTATTCAAAATCAATAGCCAACAATTTTGTATGGCCCACTCGAAGATTGAGGAGTTCCTGCTATGGGTGAATGTGAATGACTTGAGTGCCATATGGAGCCTGGTAACAATGGAATGTAGGGTCAGTTACCCGTACCGCACCTTGTTAGTGAGAAGGGCTATATTTCTAGTGATATGTAACAGAAATGTACTTTGGTTTTAAATGAGTCAGCGCCAACACATATGCATCATTTGTGTTTATTAAATTCTATTGATGTTAATTTTACATTCATGATGAAATTCGTTTCACAGCAAAGTTTCACAGTTAAAGTAAAAGTACACATACTTCAGTTATTAATTTATCAATTGATATTTAAATGAATGTAATACTTGAGGTTTGCAAAAATATTTAATAAAATGTATATATGATTATTATTTTATTTCTATTCATTCAGAAACGGAAATATTCTTAAGTTAATTCTCTTAATTGAACCGCCGCCAGTCATGTAAAGATATATTATCTTTCGACTTAGCACATTTAATTTAACAATCTGTGTCACATATCTCTGTATAAATGTACGTGTATAACGTTAGAATTATATTTATTGACACAAAATGCAATTGCCTGGGTATGACTATTATAGCCGCGCCTTGAAGGGGTTTCTACTATGGAAGGAAGTGAGTAGGTGACGTCTTGCGCGATTGTTAGTGGGGAAGAGTGTTATATGTAAGTATTTTTTATTTCTATTTTATAGCAGTTACATTAGTCTTAGAAGAATAGAATCATTAGAAGGGTAGAATCAATCAACATATCGTTGTTCTTCCTAGATTTTCTATCGCATATTGCTTAAAACTAACAATGTTTTTTGAGTTTGAAAATGAGATAGAGATAACAATGTACAATAAAGGAGATAGTTTTGTTGATATTATGATCAACTCTGTGGCGGCCTTTCGGTTCTGTCACTGAAGGGTCTTTTAACAATTTCTTAATCTAGCAGTTACTTTTAACATTTGTGTTCACCTATAGATTTAGATATCAAGGAATTCATTTCAATACAAATACAAACTGAAACTTTTATAAGTTGTTCTACTTTTCTATTATAGATATTCTAGATATTTTTACCCTTAACTTTGTACAAATCCGAACATGAAGGATCTTTTATTTTTTCTGACGTGGTCTGATTGTTAGTAATCTCTTCCCCCGAGCCAGGTTTCTCAGATTTATTTCCTATTGTCTAAGTCTTCTTCCAATTGAGCTGATTTGAATTTTGTCTGTTTTCTAGTCTATTCAATCCCAGTTCAATTTGACCTTGGTCTGAATTTGTCCTCTTCTCTAATCTTTTTATAATTCTTACTACAGTATTTTGCAGAACCTCGAGTTTTTCTTAGGTCTGAAAGGTTACCTCCATTGTATAGAAAGTCAGCAAATTCCATTAAAGGTCTAATAGCGACTTTATAAATCAGCAATAATACTTCATCTCCAGCTGAGTGTCTTAGCTGAGCAAGCCTATAAATTTCACTGGTGGGATATGCAACAGAAGCATACTTGGCTTGAAAAGTGTCAGGCCATTGATTTATATGTATTTTGTTTGATAGCAAATATTAGTTTATAACTGTAAAAACCTTTCATCTGAGAAAACCACCCTGCATGTTTTAAATTCAATTGTACTTCATGTACAGTTGCAATGCGTTTGCGAAATGTGCATGCAATATGCATACATATGCTTATGAATGCATTAGTTGTAGAAGTTGTTTTATTTTGCCTGAGTGTGATGATGTCTGATGATGATTTAAATGAATAATTATTAGAGTCAATTCCTTGCTGGCGCACGAGTCATGTGTACCCTTGGTTTTAAAGTTGTTTGAAGAGTTTAGGGAGGGACGAGGGTGGGCAGAGAAATTACTGACCCTCTAGCCAACCTCTAGTCACGAACTGGCTGGAAAGGGTAGTTCCTAGATGAAATGAGTGACGTTAAATATATAAACAGAGGCGACATTTGGGCGACAACATTTTTATTTTTGTTGTCAAAATTTATGTAAAAGTTTTTGATAATTAATGAGAAATAAAAGTAAGATTTATATTGTGAATTTTTAGAGAAAAGTAATAAATATGGCGGGGTAGTTATATAATGAAAGAGGGGAAGTTTATAATAATATTTATAGGCTACAATAATATATTGTGAATAGAAAGGAACTACTATATTAGAGTTATTTGCCGAGGTAGAGAGAGGCATTATGAGGTGGAATGGGTGGGGTGGGGGGAAGTTTGAAATGATATATTAATGTAAGAGTTTGTTTTGAGAATAGTAGGAGAAGAAGTAAGAGGAGGGATTTGTGGGTAGAGTAGCTACCTGGCGAGATGGTAGGCGGAGACACCAATGCCTAGGAATTATTTAACCCATTTGAACTGAAGGTTGCAAAAATTATTTAATCATCTTAAAACTTTAATAGCATGATAAGAAAGGTGCTGTGAGCACATGGAAGAAATTTGATAAAATTTGCTTAAATAACTTCTGAGATATAGGGTGGGTCGAAAACGACCCCTCTGGGCAAATATGGGGTAAAATATGGGGCAAATATGGGGGCAAATATGGAAACACTATGGAAGCTGTATGTGATATAATAACGGATACATTGCTGTAGTTAATCTTGGCCCCCAATAGACTAATTTTGTGACAATTCCACAAGATTTGGTACTAAGGTAAATTTGTTCATCCTCTATCATTTAAGATGGGGCACATTCTGAAATATGAAAGTGGTTTCCATGGCAACCTATCACTTGTATCAGGTATTACAACTGGTTTAGGCTTATCTAGTTTAATGTTGATACAGTAGGATATGAAGAGTGGAATCCTTGTTAAATATTGATATCCATTTGAAATGTAGTTAAAAGATGGAATTCATTTGTTTGATATTTTCATATATAGTATCTGGTTACCATGGCAACCAAAAAGGCAGCCCAAAAAGGCAGAAAAATGGCACTTTATTGTCCCATTTCTACACTTGTTGCAGGAATGGCACAAAACCTAGGAATATTGATAGCATATAAGGGATATATATATGCAGCCCCCACCCCAGTTACCCCAGATACCAATGACCTTGGCTAAGGTCAAGGTCACCAGTGTCACGGTCAAATGTTGAAGTTTTGGATATAAGACTGTGTGTTTGGTGGGGGCTGGGGAGGGGGGCGGGGGGCGGAGGGAGCGGTTGACAGAAGAAAGGGGCAATACAAGGAATGTAAGGTGGAGAACATCTTTAGTCCATTGTTTTAATAAGACAAATATGGGGTCAAATATATTTTCTGTTTGCCTGGTTGCAACCACCATAGCAACCAGATTTTACTCAAAATTAATTATTTAATTTTAAACATTCAAAGTTCCCTCGAAAGATCATATCCTCGCAAAAATCCCTCTCAACTGCCAAAAATGGAGGATGATTTGAAGCTATTCCACTGAGCGTTTTCATGTAAATCCCATTTTCTTAAACTCAGTCATTCCTTTCCCTTAAACTGTAATATATTGACCCTTTCCTCTCTCAACCACTCCCCACGTTCCCCCACCCCTTCCGCCCCCCCACATTTTTCACCTTCAAATCAGTTGTGATGGCAACCAATTTCATATTTTAGAATGTGGAGCCTTCCATATGATATGAATTTCTACCTCTATAACAATTTGATGCTTTTGTACATAAATACACATTTCTTTACTTGGTCAATGCCATGAATGTATGGATTTATGACATATATAAGATTATATAGTACTAATTAATTAAGTTCCGCATCCAACAACAATGTATAAATTGATTCTAAGGTGGTTACCATGCCAAAATTCTATGCAATCATGTAAAAGAACATATTTCATAGGTTTGGTCTCCAAAATAAGAGAACATTACTGATTTTGAGTGATTTCCACATTGAATGGTTTATGCTCATACGGTTTTAATGGCTAAACTCCAACATTTACGGCAATTCTGATGATAATGTGGTTGCTATGGCAACTAAAACATGCAAAACCATGGGAATCATACATCATGTGATTCCGCATCAAAAGACCTTTCATATGAGGCCCTGTTTACTGATGTATGTTCAAAAGAACAAATTTTCATATGAATATCTACTCATCGATCTATGTTGATTAGTTCAAATTATATGGCTCTTTTCCCTAAAAAATACCATTTTCACCTTTAAATCGGTTGCCATGGCCACCATTTTCACAGTTAAGAATGCAGACCCTTCCAAAATGAGAGAGAATCCAAAAATCTACCTCTGTGCCAAATTTGGTGATTCTGTCACAAAATTTGCATCTTTTGCCATTAACTAACCCTACTATTAGCTGCTGGACTATGGTCAGTAATAATGATTAGGGAATTGTTCTCTTGAATAATTCACAGTCATTATGGCGGGAGAATCAGAGTTAATTAAACGTCTCGTCACGCCATCACGTCACACAGACTGTCACGTTCATACAGACGTCCTCTCACGCCTCCATATTCCCCTCGTCAACAGGGAAAAAGCCTGTTCCTATCGCTAGTGTTTCTAGCAATTTATCTGATATTTACAATAAAGTTAAAAGAAGTGGTGTTCCAAACTGGAGAGGGGCCAGGCTCCCTCTCCCTTCTAACTTGAACATAAAGGCGTGGACAAGCCTTGCGACAGGTCACCCTGACGATGACATGGTGCTCAGTGGGGTAGTGTTTGGGTTCCCTATGCAATATACCGGGGGACCCATGCTTGGAACTGAGACCCAAACAAATCATCCGTCAGGAACTGCTTATAAGGATAGTGTTAACTCTTATATTCAGGTAGAAGCAAGCCTGGGGGCCCTCGCTGGCCTATATCATACGCCACCTTTTGTTCCCTGGACAAAGGTGAGCCCTCTCATGACTAGACCTAAATCAGACGGTTCTCGTAGAATTATAGTTGATTTGTCCTACCCTGACGGGGGCGTGAATAGATATATTCGAAAGAACTCATACAATGGTGTCATAACTCATCACAACTTACCAACCATAACAATGGCTCTTGATATTATACAGGGAATTAATTCACCACAGTGCTCAATGGCTGTCATCGACCTCAAGAGGGCCTATAGACACTTCATGGTTTGTCCACTTGACTGGCCACTGCAGGGCATACAACATGAAGGTTTGTTCTATTTTGACAAGGCTATGCCATTTGGAGCCAGGATATCCTCCCTCATAATGCAACGAGCAGCCATGTTCATCGTCAGAGCCCTCCGTCAGAAGGGAGCCTCTCCACTTATGTATTTGGATGACCTCCTCCTCATCGCCAAGGATAAAGATACTGTCCGTCAGCATTATGAGCTGGCCGTAGGTATTATTAATTCCCTTGGACTGATGGTGGCTGACAAGAAACTCCAGCCCCCATCACAGAGAATAACATGGTTGGGCGTGGATTTCGACACAAACCAAAATATCATCTCAATAACAAAGATCAAGCTTGACGAGATTTACAAGTGTTTGGCTGACGCCAAGCTAAAATCTTTCTTATCAACGAAGCAAATGCAGCAGGTAGTCGGGCGTCTGGCCCATCTTGCCAAAGTCGTTCACCCAGCCAGACTTTTTATGCATAGGCTTCTAGCTGCTTTACGAGCAGCTAAAGGAGGGAGGATTTATGTCAATGACCCCGTCAGGCTGGACCTATCATGGTTCACCTTGTTCCTTCCAGAATATAATGGTAGAACTATAATTCTAAAAGCAGAGGTCGCCTGTCAGCTCTGGGCTGACGCATGCCTGGTTGGCTCAGGTGCAACTGACGGCGATTACTGTTATTCTTAAGGCCTAAATCCACTGTCGCCCAAAAACGTTGAGCAACTTTACACAATTCTAGCAATTGTTTAATATCATTTTAATTGGGCGACAGTCATTAATATACGGCTACTTTGCCCATTATTTTAGGATTCAGAATGAGCGACAACATGCAAGTCGCCCGTCCAAATTGGTGTCCACTAGCGATTTCTGAACGGCTACTTTGGAGTGTCGCCAATCTTTCTAAATATATTCCTGTCTCCCAAACATTTCCAACTACTTGGGGATTGAGCGACAACAAGTCGCTCAAAGGTGTTTCACTGGCCGGAATCCACACACAGTGTGCACCTTATCAAACCTACTTGGGCGACCTCCTGACGGGCGACTTCAGGTTTATGACCCCCAAGTCGCTCACTGTTTGAGCGACTGGAATGAAAATGTTTAATCTAGTCGCTCATGTTGTGTCGCCCATGCAAGTCGCCGAGGTAATTAGTGGTGTCGCCAGAAGACGTTCTTAGTTTGGGAATCCACACAGCAGCCAACATGAGCGACACAACGGGCGACAGAGAGCGACTGAAAACTTGAGCGACTTGGGAGGAAAATATGAGCGACTTGGCCCTGAAGTCGCCGTGTGGATTCCCCGCTTTATATCTTCACTGATGCGGATAAACAAGCCAGAAGCATAAACCACCTCGAGGCCCTTAATTGTGTTGCTGCGGTCAGGAGATTTGTACAGAAATCTGACGCAGGCAAGATAGTTGTTGTCCACTGTGATAATACGGCCACAATCGATACATTCAAAGGTGGGAGAGCCAGAGATCCTACCCTGGCGGTGTGTGCCCATGCATTATGGTACGCTGCAGCACACGCCCAAATAAGTGTAGGTGACCGTCACCGCCCATATTGGCAACGGCAGCTATTGTTACGTCACTTGGGAACCTTGCCCCCCCGCGACACCTGTTCCCATTATCCAATCACCTCACGCCACGTCACGCCCTCCTACCTTCCATCAGGTAAACACGCCATTCGCCACCTCCCATTCAAATCAGTTAATTTTCATTGCAACTCATTGGTACGTAGTTTTTCTTACAATAACATTGACGATGCCACCGACATGGTGTCTAGAGGTTCCTTTATGAGCGTGGTTGATATTAAAGCGGCGTATAGGGCTGTAGCAATTAACCCTGAGCATAGAACCTTATGTGGGTTCAGATGGAACATTGACGGAAGAGATGAATACTTGACGGACAATAGACTATGCTTTGGCCTGCGAATTGGCCCCTGTGTGTTTGATAGTATCTCTAATTTGATCGCTGAATCAATGCTTAACCCAATAAATACTAATAATGCCTTCAGGCATTCCCTGGGAAAAAACGGATAATGCCTTCAGGCATTACCTGCAATACATGGGAAAAAACGGATAATGCCTTCAGGCATTACCTGCAATACATGGGAAAAAACGGATAATGCCTCCAGGCATTATGAGCATGTTATATTCTAAAAACAGTTATATTTTTTTTACTATTTTACATATTCAAAATCTGCTTTCAGGATTATCTTCTATGTTGACTACATTTTTCATAAAAGATATTGTTTTAAAATAATACCATTGCCATGGCAACACAAAATAGCATGTATTCATTAGATTACACATGGTGGGAAAACATTACGTCACAATGCAGACGACTTCAGTTCATAATGGTAACCCATTCAGGTCTCATAATTAAAGATATTGCGTTGATATTCACAAAATAAGCTGTCAAAGTTAGATATCCAATGCCTCTTAGTATCCTGTGGTATCACATCAATGTAATCATTGTATTTTAAATTGAATAAATAGGATTTTCCTTCTGATACCCATGTGCGTGCTGTCACCCATTTATGACGATGTCTGATATTGTTTCCCTGCAGCGAGATGCAGCAAGATTTGCCATTTATTTCTGGCTATATATAATCGTTTGAAATGATTTTTCCAGGGCCTGCCTTCAGTCCTATATGTCCTCTAAGCAAGCCTGTAGTTTGAACACTATATACGCATTAATAAATCCAGGAGATGAGAAACAAAAATTAATGTTATTTTTATGTGAGGCCTATGTCACCACCTCCCGTTTTTATAGGACGTGACGTCGTCCTATGACGTCGTCCTATGACGTCAATCATAGCGATGCAATAACGTTTTTTAGACACACACACTTTGTGACGTTCAGCTGTGAATGGGTTAATATTTACAATGTGCGTGTGGTGAATTATTTGGATGATTTTTTCCTCTGTTCCCCTGATCAATCCTCTTGTGCCCTTGCCCGTGATACCCTTGTTGCCCTCCTAAGGTTCCTAGGTTTCTACGTTGCCTGGCATAAAGTCACCACGCCCAGCAGGACTTGCACTTATCTAGGCTTCAACATCGACTCGGATAACATGACCCTCTGCTTACCGCTAGAGAAGGTAGAGAAGTTACGTCTACTTCTAAATGATGTCAAGGATGCTCAATATGTTAGTAAGAAGAATTTGGAGCGCCTATGTGGCTATCTTGCCCACTGCTCGTCTGTGTTTAAAGGTGGGCGTACTTTTTGTCGGAGACTCTTCGATTTATACAAAGTAATGTTGTGTAAACGTCTAAGCAGGTCCAGTATCTCGGATGCCTTCAGAGAAGATATTTACTGGTGGCACGCTTTCTGTAAGGTGTTTAACGGTATAGGTCTTATTTCAAAACCCGAGTTCCACCTACCTATGGTCTCCGACGCTTCCAGTAAAGGATTCGGTATTTTCCTTGGTGCCGACTGGATAGCGGGGGCATGGGACAATAATATTATTCCTTGGACTGATACTTCATGTGCCCATATTGCTGAAGGTCCAACTGAAAATGTGAAATATAATAACATCAACGTACAGGAGCTATACCCGGTGCTTCTGGGGGTAATAAGATGGAAGGATTGTCTCAGAGGCACTCGTGTACATTGCTATATTGACAACACTCAGGTGGTTGCAATGCTGACCAATGGAATCAGCTGTAATAAAACCTGCATGCAGTGGTTGTACGAACTATTCTGGACCACATTCATTGGTGCCACACTATATTAACACTAAAAACAATGTTGTTGCAGATTATTTGTCTCGTCTGCCTTACCAAAAAATTCCATGTGACTTTTCAACTTTAATTGAGGCAGGCTTATGCTGTTTTTCTTGTCACAATACCAGGTATGAATCGTTGGATGAAGAGGGTCCGGGAATTGCAAGCCAATTCGGTGGCGCCGTCGACGCTGCAGCAGAGACAACGCCAATGGCGAGTATTTAGTGAATTTCTCGCAGACAACCATCTTCCCTCTACTTCTATAAACCTGGACATTATGTGTATGTATGCTGCTTATTTGTCGTCTATTATGAAGGTTTCGTCAGTTACCACATACCTATGTGGCGTCACGTTTGGCGCTAGGCTACGCTTCATAGACTGTCCTCCATTATCTCACCCGGCTATCAAGTCAGTACTGAAGGGCATTGGCCGCCTACCTGGATCTGCACCAACGCCTTCTGATCCGCTTCTTCCATGCCACCTGCTACTAATGGCTAGGCATGTTAATCATTCTTCGAAATCTGAGCCCCTGATGTGGTCGATGATACTTTTCCTCTTTAGATCCTTATTACGGGTCGGGCACGTTGTACCTTCCCCACATGTACTTCGACGAAAGGATGTCAAAATTACGCCATGGGGTATGCTTATCAAGGTAGCATCGTCCAAGACGTCATCCACTCCGTTTCAAGTTCCTGTCGTCAGGCTGGAGGACCACACCTTATGTGCTGTCTACTGGTTGGAAGAGTCTACATTATCTTCATTCATGCCGGCATCATCTCTGCTATTTAATTCTTCTAAGCATGTGAACCCATCTTATGACAATTTTAAAAAATTTATTCAAATCCTCTTACGTCGTGCTGGGATTAGTGGTATTTTTTCACCACAATCTTTGAGACGAGGAGGGGCTACTCACATGGCATCCCTGGGCATGCACTTATCAGACATTAAAGCTAGAGGTAATTGGAAATCGTCGTGTGTAGAGTCATACATAACGCCTGCCCTGGAGATGAAACTGAAGGTGGATACACTGATTGCAGATAGCTTGTCTCATCATGACTGACTCTGGTTTGGCCTTGGTTTGGTGAAATAAACCTCCTTTATTGGTGGTTCAAGGCCATCCCTTCTTATGTCTCCTTCTTCCACATCTCTTCCAGCGAACTAGCCACATATGTGTAGGTGACCGTCACCGCCCATATTGGCAACGGCAGCTATTGTTACGTCACTTGGGAACCTTGCCCCCCCGCGACACCTGTTCCCATTATCCAATCACCTCACGCCACGTCACGCCCTCCTACCTTCCATCAGGTAAACACGCCATTCGCCACCTCCCATTCAATTCAGCCACACGTGTATTGGAAATTTTTTCTTTTACTGCATATTTATGTATGTTACTATGGTGAAATAAACCTCCTTTATTGGTGGTTCAAGGCCATCCCTTCTTATGTCTCCTTCTTCCACATCTCTTCCAGCGAACTAGCCACATATCAATCAGATATATACACATCCCGGGCGTGTATATGGAGATCCCAGACGCTCTATCACCTGCTGCCTTGTCAGAGAAGCATAGAGTTCAGGCCCACAACATTGTCGTCAAAAACCATCTTAGAAGTGTCGACATTAATCCTGAATATTTCTCTTTGTCTAATTTCTACTAGGTAAATCAATGGCAGCCAGGCTGGCTAGAGCAGCTCAACAGAGGCGGCGATCTGCTCTTCGTCCAGGTACGGTTAAGAATAGGGACTCGGCGGCCACACTATTCCTGGCGTTCTGTTCCCACCTTCATATCAACTACAAAAGACCGTCACCACGCCACATATGCTGGTTTGCTGAATACCTGCGACTTAACGGATCTGCTCCTCCCACGATTGCCAACTCTCTGAGCCTCCTCCGCTCATTCTATAAAGCTTCCAACCTCGACGTCAAACCATTTAACGACAACAGAGTTGCCAACGCCCTCAGAGGAATACAGCTCACTGTACGACATATTCCTTCTCCTAAGCTGCCAGTGACGCCAGCCATCGTTGGGGCGTGCTTATCGGCCGTGGCCTCTCGTCCTTACCCAACTCACACCACTCTAGCCATAATCCTGATGTTTGAGGCTTTCTTGCGTCAGTCGAACCTGGCTCCCAGATCCGTCAGCCAGTTTGATTCATCAAGACATCTCACATTTGGTGACCTAAGAGTCACTCATGATAGGCTCCTTATCGATGTCAAGTGGTCCAAGACCATGCAAGTCTCAGCAACTCCCACAGTAATCTCTCTCCTCAGACTCAACAATGTCTTCTGCCCAGTCCTTGCATTCCATGCCCACTTCCTGGCATCAAAAAGGAGGAGGATGGAGGATCCCCTCTTTACCTTTTCCGATGGCAATACGATGACCACCACATTCTTTGCTAGGCAGTGGCGTGACCTGCTAATCATCGTGGGTGCTGACCCGTCAGCAAATTCTCTACATTCACGCCGCCGAGGTGGGGCGTATTTCGCCTTCCATACCCAAGGGGCGTCCATTCAAGATGTAAAATCGCACGGAACCTGGCGAAATGACGCAGTCTCTTCTTATCTTATGCCCACACCCTCACAAACTACCTCCGTCCATAGAGCTTTCCTCCAACTCTGACGCAGGTTTGGGACTTGTTCAGACGTGCACGACAATCTCAACAGACATTGACTATTACAGAAAGTGATCTACATATATTTTAAAATGAAATCCTTTCCCCACTACGAAATAAAACATCTAAATAAAATCTCTGTCTTCCGTTTTATAATGATTAGGGACTTGTTCTCTTGAATAATTCACAGTCATTATGGCGGGAGAATCAGAGTTAATTAAACGTCACGTCACGCCATCACGTCACACAGACTGTCAACTAAATTAAACATGTGAAAGTTTGAATAATGCCAGAGATTTCATCAACAACACACATATATATGATATAATTATTATATACATTACATATACATTTAAGTTCACAGAATAAATAACTAGGACAGCGTTATTGTTTTGTCACCTCACGATTATTTAGGCTATCATAAACTGTAATTATTTAGGGTAACGATTATTTAGGGTAACTGTTGCAAGATATACGCTGAATTGTTGATTCGGCGCAAAAGTATGTCGACCCATTTGTCTGTCACTCCATTGTAATTGTATTGCCATTATTCGACAAATAAAGGATTTTCTATTTTATTTTATTTTATTTTATTTTATTTTATTTTATTTTATTTTATTTCATTTTATTTTATTTCATTTTATTTTATTTTATTTTATTTTATTTTATTTTATTTTATTTTATTTTATTTTATTTTATTTTGTTTTATTTTATTCTATTCTATTCTATATATTTATGGAAGTACATGGGTGTGTGAGCGTACATACATACATACACACACGAATTTACTAGTCATAATCTATGCATGCACTATGTTGGCCCTTTTTCATAAATTTATGAAAAAGGGCCAAAATAGTTTATGCTTTACGAAAGATGATGGAGGTGATTTACATGTTCATGCATCTTACTGGGCCATCGTCCGTTGTGAACATAGTATGGAGACATACACAGGCGGTTAGAAGTAGAGTTTGTCTTCCGCGCAAACGTTTTTAACTGAAAATGACTATGTTAAACTTTGATGCAACACCAAATATATAATGCAATTTCTCCATTATTATGTTTACAACAGCACGTCTTGTTGACTTAATTAGCTCATACAACGCAGGGGGGCCTTTCCATACCAGAGTACATACTGATTCCTCGGTATTTAATTTTAAAAAGTTTATATATATATTAAAATATTAACCCATAGTTTGTACATTTGTTAGGGTGCGGATTTTAGCCTGTTTATTGAGCATGGCAATAGAGTACAGATCACTTTAAGTAGTAAAATTAGTAGTCATGATCATGGATATGAGGACTCGTGAGTTACTTTTTAATTTTGTGTTGGCTACCCTGTAGACCCATATAGGGTATTCTCCTTCAGAATCACGTGTCTTACTTTTATATTGTTTTTATTTGATTAGAAATGACATATGTGCGGTCCAAAACAGTTTTCCGGCTCCTTGATTGTTTTGTACAGATATATGATTTAAATTTAGTAAATTGATTTCTTGTAATTGATGCATGAGAATATCTGCTAGGAGATAAAAAAAGAACAAGTAACACTCTAACATTTTAACCATATAATCGGCGATGATATTTGCTTTGATCTGTTATACATTTTACACTTAATTCCTCTGGAAACCTGAATCAATAGAGGGGAAGTCCAGGGGCAAAAGTTCTTAGGAGCGGATCCTAGAGGGAAAGCTGTGTGTGGTGTTAATGTGTGGGTGTTGGTGTGGGATTCCAAGGGGGGAGGTCCGGAGGGGTAGAAAAGTCAGAAAGTAAAAAGAATGGCGTGTTTGTATGTGAATGGGTGGGTGGGTGGGTGGGGGACTAACAGGGGAAAGGACTCGAAAGCTCGAAAGGACTTGGGATATACTTCGTGATGCAATGTATGTGACACGCAGAGTCCCCTATTGCAATATTATTGTTCTTGCTTAATGTTCTTGCCTGACTAATGTTTATGTTTATGTTTTTATTGGTTGCATTTTATCAATGTGAGATATTCTCAGCATTCCAAATTATGAGTTAGAAGAAAATATACATCTAGATACTAATTTTAAATTTAAATCGAAGAAGAGAGAGTGAGTTAGTTTTTTCATGTCATTAACAAAAGTATAACCAAACTCTTGGGGATTTTAAATTCAAAATCGTGAATACTTTAGTAGATCAAGAAACTCCCCACAAATTATCATAATAAACTACCACATATAACGACAAATAGCAGTTTTCACATAGCAACTGACAAGCCTTTGCTTGGCATCTCAGCATTCAATATTTTTGTTTGTGTTTTCCATAGTTAAAAACACAAGATAAAACAGAGGCAAAATAGATAGAAATTGACAGAACAATAAAGATAGAATACGAAAACTCTTCACCTTCCACTTCCATCAAAATGCATATCTCTTATGAATATATACTCAAGGCTGTTTAATAGGAGGCTAAACTACCACTTATATTTGATCAAGGATTATGTTGAATTAAGGTTTAATTAGCTGGCCTATCACGGTTGACATGGATCACAGTAACTGCCATATTCAGTGGCTTTTGAAACCCCCCTATCACACATCTTTTGGTGATATTACACAGACTATAATCAAAGGGTACATAGCACGTGATAAAGGGATATGCAGGGACACTGTTTATTGCAGGTCCGTTCCACCCTACTTATCAACAATAAAGAAAGGAACCTCTGGCTAGGAAGGACCCATGGGGACATGGGCAGTGTAAAGGGGGTACTCGCTGTATGGGACGTTTGATCTATGGCTACATTTTACCTAGAATCTGTTTATGGGAACTGAAGTGTAAATAGGGAAGAAAGGGGAGAGAGTGGAAAGCCAGGGAACATGTCCAAGGGAGTAAGAGAGGGGGAACTTAAGAGTGAGAGCGGGAAGAGGGGTAGAAGAAAGAGAGCTAAAGCGAGAGAGAGAGAGAGAGAGTTACATGAATAAATAAATCAAGAATCAGAAGTGCACAACCAATTTTGTAATTCCTTTTAAAAGCAAACTAATGTATTTCATTGGGATTGAGATACAACGGAGAGAGAGGAAGGTATAAGGAAAAAGTAAGCTTCGGCGGGAGAGTATAGAATGACTGGATAATTATGTTGGACCTGTATTGTTTACTAATCTCTGGAGATAACATGTGAGAAACTCTGTAATAAAATGTGTAAGTACGCCCCCTCCAGCCCCAACCCCTAATGCGTCCCTCGGTGAGATCATCCTGACTTGAAATGTCCCCCTGCCTGCCTTTCCACAAACCCACATGACAGTCTGTGCCCCTGAAAAGTGCACGCATACACACACTCAGACTTTTCCTACATGCCGACAAACATGGATACATCACATATACAGGTATGGATTTATTCTTTATTATATCTAACACATTGTTCATACATTCGTTATACGATATATTGTTTATATATCACGCAGTACTCTTGTTATTATCGACTCATTGTCTACAAGCTGTATTGATGCCCTTTCGTATCGCAGTTTAACAAATTTCGAAAGATACAGAATGTGGAAAATTGATTTTTTAATGAAGCGGTTGATATGCATATTGAATAGTTAACAAAATACGTGATTTAAATTCTAACAAGCCACAATTCCAATACAGCGTTCTTAAGCAGGTTTAAAAGAAACTCTTTAATTGCGACAGTGTGACATAAGACCTGTCAAAACAAACACTTCCAGGTGTGTCATTTCTAATTGCAGTCAAAGTCGTTAACAAACCCATTAGGTTCCAGTAGTGAGGCCAAGACAAACTCTTTTTCTAAACCCTAGTTTATGTGGTTACATGGTAATGTTTAGGAAGTTGATTCATTTTCCTCATATTCTTCCTATATTTAGAAATATTATTTGGTTTCAGCATAAAAATAACACAAATATATTATGTAATACGGTAGTGTATTACCACACTATTCTCGAATTATAATTGCAACGTCAATCTGGGAATGAACTATAAAAGAAGAGATAACGTGACAAAGCAATAACGTTGTCATAGTCTTTTATTCTGTGAACTTAATTGAGAACAACAGCTATGATATTCATGTATTGTTTACTCTAGACAAATGCTTAGATGTGTAAAAGAAACTCTTGTAAAAGATGCACCTCGGATCTCCCAGGAAAACCCGAATTAACAATATTTATATCAACAATTAAAGCGTGCCGCATGATAATGATGAGCTTAACAAGTTTAACGGATTCATATTAACACTCTAATTGCGATTTTAAGGACGATTAAAAGACGCTATTTTGTTTTACTTATTGATCAGTTAGAAGGGAGGTACAGGATGGTACATTTATATTATATGAATAAATATTATATTCATGATATAGCCTCATACATTGTATGATATGAGCAACACCTGTACTTAATATGTTCAGGCGGCCAGGTGTGTAGTTAATGCAGCATAACCCGTCTATTCCTTATATGGTTTTTACCGGGAATTACCTGACATTGACCTATGAATTAGTATAAGAGGACATAGATGTGGTCTGGTATGAAGTTCTCTAGTACGATCATTCGATATATTTATTTTCCCATTATTAGAATTAAACATCTTAATCCTCACGGTTACAGATACAACACTGGAAGAGATAAAGAATTGAATAATTTGTTTATCTGGCTAAGAATGCAGTTTCAAAGGCTAGATTTATATTTTGGCGTTCTAACCCATATCATGAATATACAACCAGACCCTACACCACAGCTCCAGACCTTCCCACCATGCAACAGTAACCATGCGTGACCCTATGTCTGTTGTCATATTTGTATACTATACATTTAGATGATCATCTCCACTCCCACTTAAATCGGTCAAATTACTTCTTTTGAAACCACTTTTTATAAAGAATTTAAAAAGAAGTGAAATATCATATATACTATAATGTCATCAGGGCAGAACTAATAATTATAAAGCTTTAAGTCCTAGAAGAAGGGAAAAGATTATAATAGTGCCAGTAATATAATGAATATAGTACTACACGAGCAGGAAATAAAAGGATTTATGAGATCTATCTATAGCCAAGATCTTTAAGACCTTCCAGAATAGCAAGAGAAAAAGGACCCCATATGGTCGCCTGTCAAAACAACCAACTGATAATCAAGTAGCGAGGCGTTCTAGTGGGAATTTATCATAAATCGTTTTCTTCAGCATTATTTTTGTATATCACCTCCATTCCCATGACCCAGAGTTTACTTTTTCCCGTTAATAGCTTATGATATGATCACATTTTTGGCAATGACTGTAAACTTTAACTGTATGTTTACTACTTTGTAATCCGTTCTCAGGACGCTTCCAAGCTAATTAGCCTTTTTAATATACCTTCAGGGCAAACGGATATATGACAATGAATGTTTCTAGTATACATACAGCTTTTTGCTGCTATACCTTCAGGGTCACACCAGTTGGCATGGGACTAATAGACCATTTACAAAGTAATGCGAATGATATATTACCTAGATTAAGTCACAGGAAGAATAGTTGTGGGTAGATCAAGGAAATTGCACAATAGAAATACGATTGAAAAGCTTTCAGCTGAAAATGAGGTGTGTGAAAGTAGAGTTTCTCTGAAAACAAAAGTAATACGAAATGAAAAAGTATAACTATGAGCAAAATCTTTAGAGTTTCCAAAACTGGAAGGGGGGCGGGGTCATAACAAAAAAGATTAAATCGTATGATGTAAGATAACCATACGATGTAAGATGTATCTTAATTTAATATTATGATAGTGTCTGAAATGTTACTACTCTTTTTCCAAGAAGGAGTATATAGGAGACTCTTGAAAAAAAGAACATTACTTGTTTTGTACACTCTTATAGTAATCAATAATATTCTTTTACTAGATATGCTCTTTTGCCACAAATAAATCATGAAATATTTAATTGTCCTAAAGTATAAGATAACATTTTATGTAAGAAGAATTTGTATGAATAAGAGATGAAAGGAATGAATCAACTCAATTAAAAAACACCTCACAGAAAATTCATTGTAGCATATTATTTGTTTTGGCTACTTTTAGGCGTTTCGCCGAGGGGTGTGGCTTCATCAGAGAGTGATCTATGAATATGTTTATGATATAAAATACTTTCAAATGTCCCTACTCCTCGAATAGTAACATTTAGCTTATGTTTACGAGGGAATTTACAACAACTTGGGACCAGCTATATCCTCGTAAATTTGTGAACTCATAGTATTTTTGTATTGTACATTCGTATGGAGTTGTTTTACCGAAATAGCATATATTATATTAATTATAACAGCTAATAATAAAGACATCAACTATTTTTGAGTAGATGATCAATCACAACTCAATCGCAAAAACTTTGATTGACCCAATGCTCGTAGTACAATGTCTCAAGATATGTACATACAATTTTCTATGTACGAGGTATCTTAGGAATGAGAATATGTCTTTAAATTACGGCTGAATGTAAGATACATCGTCAAAAGGCTCGCACATATAGGATATGTCCTTGAATAGTGTGCCTCCTTAATTAAGTGCCAAAACAACCACTATTATTTTACTATCATCTTTAATTAAAGAGGTGAAGCCTTCTCAGAAGAGAGAATGACCTTTTTAGATCCCAAACAATCCCATAATTCTACATAGAAGTTGTGTGTCTAGTCAGTAGCATCCAGGAAAATTTCTATTTCTATTTCTATGAGTAAATTGTTAATTAAACTAAGATGTCTTTATGGCTAATATTTCAGACAATCTTCATCTTTCTACTGCTGACAATCCTCGTCAGAAAAAGTGAAACTTTCACCACAAAATCACCTAGCCCCGACTGGTGTGAACCTAATGCAGCACCACCGGAGGTCAGCACCTCCTGCCACACTTGCCAGGGTAGATGTGGACAGGTAAAGGACTTCCTCTCTGACATCTACTGCTCCTGTGATGCCAGATGCCTCATCTATCAGGACTGCTGCCCTGACTTTGAATCTGTGTGCCCCACAGAGGCCACCAAGGAAACAGCACTCATGGAAAGCTTCACTCACACTGGAACTTCCTGTCATCCGTTACCAAGTAGTCAGTGTGTACAGAGGCAGCTCAGTTTTGTGTCAGTATGTGGTAGGACTGGGCTCCCATGTGACACTGGACAGTATCGCAATCTTACAGCTCCTAACCTAGGAATACCAGTCTATGATTATGAAACTAAACTCTTCTTTATTAACATGGAATGTGCACAGTGTAACGGTGCAACAAACTTGACTTGGTTTACATCAAGTGTTAGCTGCATTGGTGATGATTTTGACCTGTTCTGGCAAGGTCCAACTCCGACAATAGAAGAGTTTGACTCTCTCAAAATCTGGTTGCAGAAACCTTACTGTTTTGGTGATATCAGTGATGATTTCTACCCTCCAATAGCCCCCAGATTATGTACTGATGTTGTTGATACTTGTAGCACATACTGCGACAATGAGAAGCTGAAAGAAAATTGTGAAGAACTTAACAAAAACTACATAAATTATGTAAGTAAATCGGAGTATGGATATATGGTGTATTCAAACCCATATTGTGCACTGTGTAACAACTTAGAACCAGATGAGATTCAATGTGTATCTAGCTTCCTACGCTGTCTTCCAGGAGTCCTTGAGGGATTTTCTATTTCTGTCATATTTGAACTGGACCCTTCAGCAGGACTTATTCTTGGCCCACCTCCCTGTCCTCAATATCATAAGAGAATTGAAGGTTCCTTGGAATGCCAGCTCATGACTTGCCCGGAGTACTTACGGTTTGTTGAAGGAATTTGCCTCCCATTGGATATAACCTTTGATCTTGTCTCAGTTAAACTTGCATTTAATAACAAGCAGTTATTGCAAAGATTCTATTATCTACTCAGAGATGATTTACTGTTGGAGAAAGTGGAGGAAATAGTCAATAAACAGTTCAGTGATAGTAGATATGGGGATCACATGTCTGAGGTCAGGATCATGGTGAAGCAAATGATGGAGAATGCATCCATGACTGACATTGAACTGATATACAAGTTGCAAGTGAAGCTGGATCATAACTCTACTCTAAATATAGAGGAGGACCTTATTCAGGTTTTCAATCTGAGTGAATCAATCAACAATGAGCTTCTCTTCCTCCTGGCTAGCCATGGAGCAGATATTGACTCAGTGAAGATATTTATAAATAAACAACTCACATTCACTCACCCTCAATTGCACAACTGCACTTGGTTGATCTTTACAATGAATCAAGTGGAACTCCAAAGTAATTCCCTTGAACTTAATGGCAGGGTTTATACTAAAGGTGAGTACGAACTAGTAGGAGATCAAGGGATTATTGTGTGTGTGAGGAAGGATATAATTATTGATGATAAAAAGAGTCCATCTGGTGTTGATATCAATGTTTCAACCCCCATGGCTATCATCTCCCTTGTACTCATCTCAATCTCAATCATTTATGATTAATATGATTACTCTAATATGAATCTGATTGATATGATTGCTCTAAGATTCAAGTTGTTATTCTTTATGTTGACTGCATGATGTCTTGTAGTATGTTCTAGTTTCGAAGACTCACTACTTCACAGTTATAGGATCTCCCATTGTGAGAAGAATTGCAATTCTTCAACAGCAATTCTCCAGTTGTCCCGTGCATGTACCTGTCTTTCTATGTTATCCTGGACACAGTAGGTTCCCATCTTACCTGTGATATGAGATGGAATTATGTAAATAAAACAAATGTATAATACACAGGTTGACTGTATTTGTTATTCTTTGTCCTGGATGTTTTGTTATTGTTCAAATTTCTCAGTATCATAAATAAGCATTGACTAATATGGATAACTGAAAATATCAAGGAAGATAAGTTAAAGTTTTTTTTAATAAATCTGATTAAAAATACTCTTGGGCAAAACAGAAATGGAGGGATTTAAAGAAAATGATAAATTAACTTTACAGGTGGATGTGATACAAACACCATTTCACAGTGCCCCAAAACTACAAATGAGTGAAATTACAATCACTTATTTATCACACTGAATTTACATAGATAGGTTCTATTGGCCTATCTTATCTCTAAGACGAGCAAATACGATTATTGACGATTATCTTGAAGGGGATCGAGGTGCCTGTGAAGGTATCATTGTTTCTCCTATTAACGTGAGAAAATGTTTTTAAATGAAATACACGAAACTATTTATTAAGTTGAATGTTGCAATAATGCAATTTATAAGGACGATAACTGAGGGTCTAAATGAAGATAACGTAGTTTTTAATTAAATCTGATGGAACATATCACTGACAATATTAAGCATAGGCATTGCAACTCCTGTCTTTAATGACATGGGTAATGGTGAAGCAAAGATGGTGAAGATAGGAAGTTGTTATATAAAATACAGTAACAATATTATAAAACCAACAATAATACAACATTAATACCCTAATCTGTTCATACAGTACCAGTGATGTAGCTAAAGGAAATGCAGTGCAATTTATTTCACGATTGTAGATTTGAAACTTGGATTTGTTACTTAGAGGGTTTCATATTTTACTGATGTAATTCAATGTGAAACAGAAATAGACGTTGTTTGGCCCTCTTGTCTAAAATAGTTCATTAGAGAATATATGTATGTCAAGTTGAAGAAAGGAGAAATCCATATGAGACCCCCCACCCTCCAAAGAAAAAGTTTTGATTGTCAGAACAGATAAGAACTGCTTTGGAGTGGAGCGAGACTTGGAAGACTACTTTATCTCTATTATCACGTTTAGATGAATTAGACTAGACACAATAGATACAGAGTATGTGGAACACATTGTGAGTATATTGTGTACGCTTTATTTGTGTTTTTAAATGACTTATATTTTTTATTAAAACAATACAAACAAAATCAATTCAAGAGTCGTCAATTCAGACTGACTACCTTTAAATTTCGTCATATATTTGTTTAGCCACTACTACAATGAATGGTAGATGGAGACTAAAGTGATTAATAATCTCCATTTCTGGCCTGCCGGTGCACATGAGGTCATTAATCCCTACATGTTAAATTCATGTCAACTCCCCAAGTATCATTTAAAAATTTACATGTCATAATATTCTACAGGTCCTGACAACAGATAATTATGGAGGTGGACTGCTCAGCCCCTGCTAAGAAACCTGTAGTCCCCACATATTGCTGGATGATCCTGGCTGTGCTGGTGTCCGCCACAATAGCCTCAGCACTCACCCTAGGCTTAGTTATAGCATGTAGGTATTGCTATTTATACTCTAGGAGAATACCAAATGTAAATCTATAACATTACACTAATAATATAATATGATTAGTTTATGACCCGAAACAAAAGCCAGAAACATATTCTTCTTTGAATAATTAATGATCTACTTGCTCCACCCGTTTAGGATAATACTTTTGCCAAAGTCAATACGGGAGTAGGGACATTCATTATTACCAGCATTTAGGAAATAACAGAGGTATATATTTATTGTATGTATTTAGATTTAGAACATTGTTATGAATATTTTGCCTTTTAAGAGATAAAATGCATTATATTCCCAGAGTCGACGTCTCGATGCCCATATTTCGGACATATATTTGTATCTGTGTCATTGGTGTTTAAGAAACCTAGCTTTGCTTAGTTTCTGGCCAATGATACATCGATATTATTCTATCATATTCTCTTCCCTCTCAAGACCCAAATATAATAAAATCGGAATAATTATGCCCAGTAATATATACTATTATGAAGGACTGTGAATGGTTGATCGCAGACAATTAAGTTATAGCTGCATTTATTTACATGATGGCGTATGTGCGACTAAAATGGACCTACCTGGCAAAGGTAAAGTCTTAAAACAATATAATATGTTTTGAATACAACACTTTGTAGTTGACCTGGAAGCACAATTTGCGGCGTGATTTTACAAGGGTCTCTTATCATGTCCAAGATAATGTTTTGTTTTCTCTCATAACCATGCTAGGGCGCGTGGGTCAATGTACACCTGAACTCTCCCCTGCCTCCATGCAAGGTAAGTTAAATATCTGGTTCATATCTTCCAGTAGATGTACAATTAATCTTCACCAACCTCTGAAATAACCTATGTATGACAAAAATTCAGTTCAACAGGACCGAACATATATTTGTATTCACAGCAACAAAAAATAATAATCATATTATATACCTAGTATTTATAATGTCAAATAAATATATGTGAACTATGATACTGCACAATTTAAATTAATTGGTATTCTCAAAATGTTTAGATATAAAAACTAGAACTAAAAATGCTCTTACCTTTCAGCTGCAGCGGGTCTCTCTCATCCGCCCATGTTTGGAGGTGGGCAAGGTAATCTATAATTTTGCGTTTATATTAAAATAGGTCCTATGATAGATTATTGGTATAACTGTCTAAAGCTTGATGCATCCGTCAGCCAGCATCGTAAGCCACCACGCCCAATGTGCCAAGCTGCAAAACCGCACCCCTAACCCGCATCAACCGACGACCACAAACTATGTCACATTTAATTCCATCCCCAACTGCCTGCTTTAAGAAATTTTAAAAACCCAGCACCCAACGCTAAAACCTTTACTCTAGACTTTTAGCTTCATTAATTCCCAGCCATTCAAAACAAAGAGTATTACTTTGTCAATCCGTTTACTACCCATAAGTCAATTATTGTAGTGTGGAAAAGCAAACCACTGAACCTGTTTATTTCTAAAATATTACCCTCTTATATACGTTATACATGCAGTATACATTATTAAAGGATTCGATCCATATCTTGTGCGTGAAAAAGCAAACGATCGTTCAGATATTGTCAATATCCATCATAATAATGGTTTAACTTACTATCGGTACTTTTGTCCGATTGCTCGATCAATCAGTGAATTTGCAAAGAAACATTGAATTTTGATATACTTATATGCCTTTACGTCCAACCCTAAATTTAGGTAGCAAGTAAGAAAATTCCTAAGAAAAGGTTCTATTGGGTGAAATCGACAAAGCAAACATTTGCTCATAATTAGTGTATCTGAAATATCAATAATTATATTGTAGATGTAGAAAAGAACAAATCAGATAGATTGCCAAATGTACCCATTACGATAGGGTCCGGGCCAAAAGCCAGCATGGCCACCAGACCCGGTACTTACATCAAACGTTTACACCCCTCAGCCAAAAAGAGCTCTGAGGATCCCCCACCTCCTACAAAATGTAAGTAATGATTAATACAACACAAACATATTTGCTTTTGTTTGAATTAAATCCTGATTCTCGCGCTCATGGATCATGATAAATGCTATTTAAAATAAGATGCACTAAGTTGACCAGACAGAGAAGTGCGTTTTGGGGTTTAATGCCTTTTGCTGTACAAACATAATCATTTTTGTCTGAATAACCAATAATAGTATAAGTACATGGTCTCCATGAAGAGGTGGTCTTTTTAAAAGGTTCCACTGTAGAATGAACTCCTATCAGTTACAGTTACCTGGTCTACATACTTAAGGCAAGAGCCCATCAAAGGTAAAAATCAATAGTTTTTAAAACATACAATATTAGCTAATATTGTCTTCCAGTGGACTTTGTGTCGGAGTGTGAAGTGAGTGGAGGAGGCAGTGTGACACATGCCTGCTGGTACAACTACCGCACCCTCATCCTCGCCTCAGCCGGACGTCTTCACATCATGTCTGTCGACTACGATGCCCTCTCGTGTAGAACACTCAACACTATCCCTCTGAAAGATTCCCAGGTGATGCTACCTTGTGTAGCTTACTCACAACTATTTAATCGTTCTATACATTTCCCTAAGCGGATTTCTATTGTGGAGAGATGTGGTAGCTTTGTTAATGAATTCAATTGTTCATTCTTTCATTTATTCATTCATATTGTTATCCATCTTTTTATTTGGACTTATTTGGTCGCTGAGGTGCTTCAATTCAGGCAGTTTATAATTAACAGTTACCATACTAACTAATCACACTGCCCATTTTGATTTCCCCTATTGCTTCTATTTGTATGATTTAATAACTGACTTCGTAATGTTTCAAAGGGAAATGAATAGCCTCCTAACATAGGTTCATGTTGGAAGCTGAAGATCAACCTCAACTTTTTTTATCTTTGACTATCTAGGTGGCACACATGTCCTGCACTGAGCTTGCAGAAGTATACACAAACGCCCCTGGAAGTAGTACTACCAGGATTTACAACCTGATCACTGGGAATTCAATCAGCTGGAACCTGGCAAACCCTATCTCTGGAATGTACCTCAACTATTACTACATCTTTATAGGCAAAGTTAACATCATTGATGTCTACGCTAGGACTTTGCTATTCGAGTATACCCTAGATCTAACCGAACCTGGTAAATTATACACACTTATAGGTGTGAGTGATGACGATTTGGCAGTGTTCAGTGTATTTGACATGATACATAACATGCATACACTGGCTGTGTATGATACTGTCAAAAAGGTCATGTCAGTGAACCCTAATTGGGGCCATCGCTATGACTTGAAGGCCCAGTTTACACATAGGGACTATGTGCTAGCAAGTCATCCTCAAAACAAAGGTGGAATAGATTTATACAGTTCAAAGGCAGAATATTTGCACCGTGTGGCTATAGATATAGAGGGGCAGGCAGATATTGAGTACTTTGTAACTAATATGAGATTCGATGCCAGGGTGCCTGTTATCGTTAAGACAGAGCTTACACAGAGTGCCGTCAGGGTTTACTTGTTGGAGGAAGGTGGCTGATGATATGCACACATGTGATCTCCTATCTATATAATATGCACATACCCGGTCATAATCGTATTTTGGTTAGTTGGGCTAGAGTAGGGAAATTTCGAATGGGTATATCATTTAGATAGATAAGGAGATGTTGTTAGGTTACATGAATAGTAGTAGTGTGCATAGTATTAATACAGGAGTTTATTATGGCAAACGTTATAATTTATCTTTTATCCAAAATCCACATATATATCTTTGAATATAACTAGTGCATGCACTCCACTATTATGCAATACCAAAGGTATTAGAACATTCCAAATTCCCAGTATATATCCCAACATGTCTTAATGCTGCCACCTAATTCAAGTTTTGGACTCACAATGAAAGATTCCAAACTGGTTACTTATACACTCAGTTCGGCGCCAATGCCATATGGACGGAGGAGATCAAAATAGAACTCTAAGATCATACGTTTTTAGAAACCCATGAAGACAAAAAAAGCCCGAGGTATATATAGTTTCGCAACTGAGCATAATATCATATTAGGATAGTCATATCTATCTTCCATATAATATATATATCGTTGTAAAATAGCTTTATTGTCCTGTTGTAAAACACATTGTAAATCCAGTTTAAATAAAACCTACAAAAACGAAGGAACATAACTCTCCTCAAAATCCCAGAAAGGTAATAACAGAAAATATCATAAGGTGTAAAATGAGTTGTGTGTGTACATACACTCTGACACCTGTCAGTTTGCCACAGAAATCTGTACCTGGAAATGAAACTAATTATTGAAACACTTTCACAAAGACCCAAATTAAGGCAGGGAAAAATATATCGTCATATCAAAGCTTTCATGACAGATCCTTTCATGTCTATTCAGATGAATATGTTACCTCCTTTAAGGATGTTTTGTCTTCCGATCCATCTTGAGACTAAGCAGGGAGGTTAGAATTAGAAACATCTCCGTCTTGTAATATTTTGGTAATACCCTGTCTTACCAGATCTTCCCTTAAAGAAGACGAAATAATTTTAATCCCAAAGCTTCGAAAACATTTTCAGATTAATTTAGAACAATTAACTGAATGTGAAAAGGTTAATTGTACATTTCTAGGCAATCTGACCTACTCTGCGTTTATAGATATTTTTTCAATTATTTCCATGACACATGGAATGTTTGATTCCGTATTTGAAATAAATGTTTATCCCATATCATCTTATTCGCTATTCATTTTTTCACAAGTAAGGTAGGCTGTAAGGGCTACAGACGAGAATATGAACACATTTTTCCTTTACAAATAAGACAATTTAATCCATTCATTCTCTCAACATACATGGATTATATCTTGCTCTACAAAGCACACTCTCAATAAGAATTGTGTCCTGGAGTCATATTAAACGCAGGATTTTCAGTCACTCATTTTCCTAGACACACATGAGTCATAGTATAAATAAAATTTGTTCACAGATGTACACTTCATTTGAAACAAAACATCACATATATATACTCATGACCTGAGCTAAGTACGGGTCTCAGCTGTGAGCAGTATCTCTGTACACACTCTGGCAGACAGAGCAACTCCCTACTGGTCGTGCTCTATGACTTTCTTATGTAGACACAGACTCTAGCCTTAGTCGAGGTTCGTGTTGTATGGATGGGGACACATATATATATATGGGTGAAGTCGCCAGAAAATGTACAATTTACCTTCACCAATCCTTTCAAATAACCCAAATTTCAGACGAAAATAAAGTTCAAAATGCTGTTTAACCTTACCAAACAGATTGCTAGAATCAATGCAATGCCAAACATACTCGAATTTACCTAGTATTGACTAATTTAGCAGAGTTTACTAAATGTGTACAGCTCTAATTGTGCATTTTCTAAAAATCTGACCCATATATTGATTAGCTTAAAGCTGCAATCTCAGTTTACATCAGTCAGAAACTAAAGATTTTTTACTTTTGTTCCGTTCTTCTATAAGTAATTTGCCCAAAATTTTGAAGGATGTTGCCTTGGTGTTTTCGCTCAAGTCCACATTTGTGGTGCCATGCAATAGGCTCAATTTTCCTATACTACTACTTCTCTAGTTTTGTCCTATACCCACAGTCGACAGCTCGACGCCTATATTTGGTGGGAGCAGACACGTGGCCGTTGGGACCACGCCCCTTCCCCATCGTCCAATCAGATCAGCGCGCCAGTCATTATGACGCGCCCATCACGTGATACAACAATAGCACGTTCTATTGTTTACTTCTCATCTGTTCGCTGCATCGCTCGGACGTGTATAGACTCAAAAAAATTTTTCTTTTCTGGTATTGTATATGTTTGCTGAATAATAAACCATGCATTGCTTGGTTTCCAGCCAATCCTTGTGTCATCGTTCATTCATCATATTATTATCCATAGCATCGTACGACCAAATATGCTAGTCATACCACATGCACGCTGCAGATGAGTGAATACCTGCTATCGCATCTTGCCGCAGGGATTCACGCGGGGAAATATGACATTTCTTTTGGCCTAAGTAAAAGAAGGCTGCCTATTGGCTGAGTACTGTCAATAGACTGTAGTAGTTTTTAGACATTTTATTTAATGGATAATGGATGGGTTGGTCAGGGAGCCATGCTTTGCTGCTAATAAAGACCGCAGACGGCTTTAGCCGTTGAGGTCCTTTATAAGCGGCAAAGCAGGGATCACGCAACACAACATATTCATTAACCATTTTAGCACACGTCCCAAAGGGAGTAATTAATTAATTAATCAATGAAATCACATACCAGATCACAGAATACCCCTCAAAGGTCTAATCAAGGCAGCATGTGCTGTTGCTGGGAGATAAGGTTGAAAGAGGATGGGTATAGGAGACCAGGGTGATTTTCAAATTGGCTAAAGTTGATGATAATCATTTTATTCGAGTTCCTTGGCAAAAATGAGGCTGTGGGAACATACTTTCAAAGTTCTTATTTCAGAATCTCCACTGCTACTGTAAAAGTGCTTTTTCAGGCAAGGAAATAAGTAATAATTATGGAATTTGAATACAATACACAGGCGCATTTAGAAAATATATTCTTTCTGCTGAAGAAAATGATTTCTACACATGCACACATGATCAGTATTATAAAAAAACACAATATTTATGTAATATCTAATTTAAACTGATCTACACATGGAAAATATCATTTTGGAATATTTGTGTCACGTTACATCATGTATTAGTTTCAAAAGAATGAAGTACCCAAAGACAAAACATTAATATCATATTGCATTTAGTATGTGTGGCCACACATACTTAATACTAAACCAATATTTTTTTTAAAAAAACCATTTTCATGAAATTTCGTCTTTCCTAATAATTGTTTATGCCAGCTGGAAAATGGTCGAAAAGATAAATATGAATAAATGGTCGATTCCAGAAATTTTAGTGCGATTTTGATGTTTTTCACCTTTTATTTAATAACGTTGACAGTTTTGGTTGTATAAACTTACAAATAGTATCTATAGATTCCTTAGAATATACCGCATAATAATAGATACTGCTTTATTTTTTCAACAATGTTTTTATTTTATTTATTGCCCATTTTCGTTTTGACCATTCCATACGAATACACACAAAAGTGAGAAAAAATGAAATAACCAATTACTTCTGTATGTACTTTGATATTCCACATTATAGACTATATTTGCCCCTATCAATGCAATTCTTTTATTTTTCAGATTGCCTTATATTTTTGTCCTTATGATGGGAAATGTTATTTTGGCTAAAATAAAACGTTCCAACGAATACATCTTCTAACTACTGTAAAAAGAACACTTTTCATATTTGATCAACTCTTTTTTGCAATCACATTTAAGATCGTTAGCTTAATATCCAGTACAAATCTCATGATTCCACCATCATTTCTTGTTCAGTAAATTATAATTTTATGAAAAGAATCCATACGAATACACGATTCCGACGAATACACATTAAAAAACTGGCTGAAAAATACAAATTTTGTATTCTTATTGTCAAACATTGTTTCCTAACGAAAGGATTTACCAGTTATTTCATTTATATTCCAGTATTGTATTCAGAAATGAGGTATCAACAAATACACAATTCCATACGAATGCATCACTGAACTGATGTATTCGTATGGAATGGTGTATTCGTTGGAAACACTTATGGGGTTTTATATAAAGGTGGTTATGCTTTGAACATATATTTGCAAGAAAAGGAGTATTAAAACTCCATATCATTATATCTTGAGTATTAATAAATTGGTTTTTAAAGAAAAAAACGATCCATACATATACATGTATTCGTATGGAATCTTTGATCAGGCTCCAATGATTTGGAGGCTTGTATCTAGAAAAATAATTGACCCAGGTTGTGGCAAAGTATTTTTTATTTTTTACAAAAAATCTCAGAATCGCACTAAAATTTCTGGAATCGACCAAATACAGATGCTCTTGAATTGCAGTGAACATATATTGGGATGTCGCCATTATGCCATAGCGTCGCCGTTATGCCATAATTAATAGAAATATAGAGATCCTATTATATTAGCAGTTACTGTATAGAAATAAAACGGATATTTTGACAAAAAGTTATTAAAACTTTCGTTACAACCAGGTCCTATGTTGGTGGCCATCATCGATTTCCTAGCTGTTAATTTGTCATTGGATATTGCTGACATAATTACTGGGTATCTCATCTCAAATTTACACAATATTATTTGATAAATCTGGCTTAATATAGGCGAAATAAGGTAAAAAATAGGCAAAAATGGGGGTTTCTGAATCATAGGTGTATATACCGATTGGCATGATGTGCAATGTTGTGTGCAACATATCAGCAATATAACCGCAATGGACTGCAATGCAAAATATTTTGCACATGTATTGCTGATCCATTGCAGACATGAGAAAAAATGACTGCAAAGTTATCTGCAAAAACTTTTGCACTTGTTTTATTTCTTGAAAAAGAAATAACTGAAAGATAGATATATGATGCATACACTTTTGTTCCTTTTGGTAGATATAAAAATCAATATTTGGCCTGCTTGTATCAGTGCCTCACACACAATACTGCAAAATATCTGTATGTTTTGAGCGCAAGATTTGCGCATTGATCTTTGCTGATCCATTGCCCCATATGATAGACACCATTACTTCAAAATGAGAAGTAAATAATGCAAAATAATTTGCGAATCTTTTGCACCTATAGACATAGCTTTTACACACTGTCCTGTTTTTTCTGAAGGGAAAATTACTGCAAAATATCTGCATAATTGGAGTGCAACCTTTGCGGTTTGATCTTTGCTGTTTCATTGACAATATTAGTTAAGTACTAATCAAACACATTGGTCCTTTTTACGAACTTCAGCCTGCTATTTTTCACCTAAAGCTACCTATGGCAGAAAGTGTTAGGGGAACAATTATTTCGAAATGGTTCTAAAAATGACTGTACTTATTGAAATAATTTACTTACACTTACAATTTACTTACTCTTCTAATTCTATGGTTCCAATTCACTAGTGATAACTTTTTTATATAAAAGCTCTACATGCTTAGATTATGAATATGTATTGTGTGATATGCCCCTATTACATCTTGGTGGTCTCACACAAGCTGCTGGAGAAAAGCATAGCTTGAAGATGGAGTCATATTTAGGGTTCCCGCCTATTCCCATGACTGCACAGCGTCCCTTAGCCTCCCTTGGGACTGTGACTTCCTGCTTTCCCACCATTCGTTCTCCTCCCAATTAATAACATCAGTTATCCAACTTGGTAAGTCCTCCCTACCCCTTAAGCCCCTGAATAAGCAACAGCCATCCACAAGGCCTAGAAACAAAGGATTCATGGCTTTTGGCGGGAATTATTGGCGTGGATACATCAGATGCCATCTTGCAGTCACAGAGGGTAGGTGTCTATATTATGCTGCATGTATCGTATATATATAGAAGCATACTTGTAAGTTGTTCATTTTTGTAAGGTCTGTGCCATTGAGATTCATTTGATAAATTGTGAACATCATATTTTCTTGATACATGCATTTATTCCCTTACGAATTTAGGTTTTTATATTGTATTTTCTTATTTCAGGTACCACTCTAGGTGATTATGATATATATATGTGCCTGCATCACTGCCCAATCACACAGGTAAATAAAATAACTTTCTTCTCATTGTTGAGTGACAAGAGCAATATTCAAAGAGATAGAAAATGACCATGTATAATCCACTTGAACCCCCAGCTTGAAACTGATATACTATTGTGTATACTGGTATATACTAAATTAAGGATATAAATGATAAGTAATAAGTCAACGACGTTTAAATATTAACGTTTTCAGTGTGGATTTGTATTATATGTTGTATTTTCTTATTTCAGGTACCACTATAGATGCATACAATATGTTCTTCCATCCCATGCGACCAAGAAAAAAAGGAAAAACGATGAATGAAAAAGATGAATGCAATGAAAATAAATGAATATTCAATAAAGATGAATTAATGAATAATGCACCAATATATTACCCCATGCCAAACCAGATAATATATGCAATTTATAGGCGCAAAAAGGGCGCACATATATGCCACAGAATTGCGCTCAAAATTCGCAATAATTCTGCATTATATGTATCATAAAATGCACCCAATAATTGCGCATTATATATGCAAAAAGTATACTCAATTTATGCGTTTTTCACTGCAATTAAAATTGCGCAAAAAATGTAAACTCTCATCTCAGAATTATTGCGCATTCAGTTGCACCCGTTTTTTTGCGCATATATTGCGCATAATTGCCCATCGGGATAGGAATCGAAATATTTGGCACAGCCTTCCCAAACAATCTTCTGTATAATGCTGATATTCCCTTCTATATGTATTTTTTTTTCTAAAAATATGGCCTCCTGAAATCAAATGCTGCCCGTTTGGGAGAATTACTCATATATACTCAATTTTACCTAGTATTGACCAAATTTCAGATTAATTTAGCAGAATTTATTAAATGTGCCAATTGTACATTTTCTGAAAATCTAAGCCATATATCTATAGTTTGGATTTCCCACTAGGTTTTCCATGAATATTACGGGAAAAAGAGGTTTTGGGTATGGCAAACAATAATTTAAGTAGGGGGTGGGGGTAAATCGGAAACACACCTATTTTTTTTGGCCTAAAATCCCTAAAGATTTTGCCTCTTATTACTTAAAAGAACAGGAACAATTGATACAAGTATTCAAATCAACTTAAAGAAGTAAACCAGGGTAGGTAATGAATGTTATATATTCTAGATATAATGGGTTATGTAATGTGTATTTATACATATATGGGCAGAGGGTCAATGACCTGTCACACTTGCCGCTCCCATTATGATTACCATTACTGATTGGTTATTTGGCTCTAACTTTTCTTCTAGTTAGAATATTCTCACAAAATAAAAAGTGTTATGATCCTTATATCCTTATATCAGACCTATCAAGTACAAAATAGTTCAATACCTTATATGCATATTTGTTTTATTTATTCCCAATTTAAATCCTCATTCATGTAGAAATATGTACCATTATTCGTCATGCTATTTTTTCATATTTGAAGAAATAAATGTAAAAAAATTACTTATCATCAGAATAGTTCCAAACTTGGCAGTTTAATGCGCATATATATAAGGTTGATGAAAAATAACAAATCAACTGATAAATGTAAAAAATATTTTTTGGTATTCAGGGGGTGTCTAGGGACCCAAAAAGTTGTCAAATTGGTGGAAATGGCCTTAAATATAGGGCCCTTCAGGCTTGTCGACATTTCATGAGAAGTGCCCATATAAATAACAGTAACAGCTTATTTTCTAACTTTGGATCTATATTATGGTAGGAATATGGATCAAAAAGGATTATTATCCTACAAACTAGTAGAATTTATTTATTCCACAACAAAGCTTCAGTAACTATTATTTCTTTTTAAAAAAATGTCAAGACATGCACATGTGGTCACAATTATGTCCACTACTGTTGGAGGGCTTTGGGGTGACGGGGGTCCCCTAATACAGAGGTGAGATAAGAGATAAGAGAGGAGGGGAGAGAAATTAATTAAGTAAGAGGAGGCTCAGATTATTTCATTTTGAGGAGGGTGAACGATGTCCAAGACAATAATGTTTCCGCGTACAGATGAGAGTAGCTCCAGGGTCATAATGACTTGTCATACAACTCAGCCAACGCAATAATGTTTCCGCGTACAGATGAGAGTAGCTCCACTGTCATAATGACTCGTCATACAACTCAGCCAACGCGATAATGTTTCAGCTTACAGATCAGAGTACCTCCAGGGTGATAATGACTCGCCATACAACTCAACCAACCCAGTCAATCCCAATTATCACCAATTATCCAATTAAGTATAAATGCACAGGGTGGTCATTATTATCCTACTAGAATCCTATAATGACGAGCTGTAATTATTGGTACCAGATTTCCCGTGAATTTGTTCAGAATAAAGACGTGTAATAATGCCGTAAAACCCCCTAAAAGTGTGTTAAATAAACATAACATAAGCAGGTTATTGATATATTCAGTCCTATAAGAGATAATAAAATAAAATTTATACATTTGGTAAGATTTGTTATCGTAATTTAACTGAGAATGCAGCTTTAATATTAAACTTTTGTTAAATGTATTGGTCAATAAAAATATTTAAAAAAAAACCCAACCTACTATCTTTTAGAGAAACCTATCGAGGATGCATTCTCCACAAGCCGTTTGATAGTATAGAAAAATATTGGCTAGCAACAAGGTGACTTAACATGAGAATATACCTTTGTTAGAAACTGTATCTGTGCAATAAGGAACAGACAGCCCAGATGAAAAAATCGGTCATAATTATAATGTAAAGAATTGAATTCTTTTGGGTTGGTTTTACCAGCTAAATGGCCGTCCCTGCCCCCTCCCTCTCCCCCCCCCCTCCCCTCTGCCTGGGCCTTGGCCGCCACGTGGGACCTGGGTGGAGAGGGGGAGGGAGGAATGCTGGACACCTGTTGTTGTGTGTATACATGCTTGATTGTCTAGCAACCAGAAATCGAATTATCTTGTGTTCCCTGTGCGAAACTCATTAGTGGGTGGGGGGAAGGGACTGGGGGAGGGAGGGGACGCTTCATGCTTGGGTCAAGGGTAATTGGAGGGGAGGGGGGGTTGAGAGTAAGGGATCAACTATCATGTGAACAGCACATGACCTTGGCGTGGGAGAGCGCTGGGAGGTCATGTTCATGGGGTAGAAAGATCCCTCTCAGCCAATCATAGGGGTAGAACGCCAGGAGCGCATTTGCTAAGACCCAATTGATGCTAATGAATAATTAACTTGTGACTATAAATAAAGGCCAAGCCAAAGCCACACTCTCATGAGCCATATCGTGTAAATACAATGGGGCATCGGACATCGTTCCTTCATGAGCGTAGATTCTGCCCCTCGTAGTATAGAGGGCCAGCGTAAGCCACACAGCAAGCTAATCGTAATTGTCCCCGCCCTCGGCGCCGCCAGACAAGCCCAGCGCGGTCATGTGGGGTGGGGGAGGGGGTTTGTCATGCTGTGGTGATTATGAAAGGGGTGGAGGAGTGGGTTCATTGCATGGCCTGTACTGACCCACGAAAATACTGCTTAAATATATATTCGTTTATTCATTCATTGATTTTGAAGAGGGTGAATTTATTCTTCCCTTCAAACTCATCATTTCATTATTTTGGTGCATCATTTCTCTCTGATTCATTTCTTCCTTATGCCAGCTTCTGTAAAGAGAAAAGTACAGGTATATACATCAAATGAAACGCATCAATGTTTTCTGTATTTCAAAACAATTAACTTAGTAATTCAATATTACAATGGGGTTGGTGTATCAGGGGCGGATCCAGGATTTTCAAAAGGAGTAGGCGCGGTTTTATGTTTTATTTTAAAGGACATATTTGGTTACATGGTTAAGGTTACATGAAATAGTTTGTGTTCTAGGTATACATTTTGATTCCTGAGGGTGCATTTAGGTCATTAACTATAATCGAACTATTTCATAACCTATTTACACTCCCTCTCACACATCCCTCTGTAAGAAACTGGGAATCTCCAAACATTCCAAGGCTATTTAAATCATTCCAACATTTCAAACATTCTGTCAAGATAATAAATATATGACTAAATCTCGGTACAGTTTTAGCCCCTTGATAACGTGCTTGCAAGCAAAATCGCAGGGCCAAAGGCTACATCTACCAAATTTGCAATGTTTCTTGATGGGTAATCTACGATTTACCCACAGTACCTAACGCTCTACAACTCACCTTAGAATATGTACATTTCTCAGGCGCTTAATGATTCAATGAATGTCACAAAACTGAAACAAAATTGAACATGGATTATTCATAAGAAATGATACTAAAGATCATGGTTAATGAATTGGAGTAAAATAAAAGAGATGCATGCATTATACTTACCTGGGATACATACTAATATAGCTAGAACTTTTGTGTGTGTTGCCCAGTGGTTGGAGGTACTGGGAGTGTGAGTGGTGGGTCCCCTCTCTGCCACCTCCGCCGCTGCCACCACCACCGCCTTGGCCTTACAGCTGTGAGTGTCATTAGTAGGCATGAAGGCATGAAGGCCAGTGAGCCGTCGCGGTCCACCGCGCACACCAAGCTTATCGTAACTTAGGCTTGCAGCGCTCCCGCGGAGCTCGTAGTGCCCTAAGCTGATCGTAACATACACTACTACTTAAGGAATAATTTCCGAGGTTTTTTCTGCTCGAGGTGTCTATAGCGTCAGGGAAGTTCGAGGGCGAAGCCCGAGAACTTCACTGACGCTATAGACACCTCGAGCAGAAAAATCCGAGGAAATTATTGCTTTTAGAAGAGAATTGATGAGATTCCCTTAATGTTAGAGCAAAAAAGATAGACAAACCTTCTTTATTCCGTCCAAAAACATCCAAAAACATCCAAAATATCATGCAAAGACATGCGAGTCGTCAGCCTTTCTATGAGACCGGAAGTGATTGCACTGCTTTAATCGGAACCTATATAATACCGCGACGGCTGACCGAATGAAGCTTCAGCCACAACAGCCAATCAGAGGAGCGTATTTGCTAATGTTTATGTACAGCCAGCCGGCCTGTTTTTACAAGGTTCCGCTGCTTGCTATCCAAAGCATCGGACACCGCTTTAATCAAAACCTATATGATACCGTGACGGCTGGCCGAATGAAGCTTCAGCTACAACAGCCAATCAGAGGTGCGTATTCGCTAATGTTTATGTTCAGCCAGCCGGCCTGTTTTCGCAAGGTTCCGCTGCTTGCTATCCAAAGCATCGGACACTTCCGGTTCTCGAATGCCGTGTTGCGTGTGTCTAGGGACTTAAAATAGAAATAAATAAACGATTTGAATCGGTAGAAATGTTTTAAATAGTGTTTGAGCCCGATAGCGAAGATTTAGTCGACGGGAATCGAGTAATAAATGAATGGCCAGTTCAGAAGCTATACGTGCTTACGTTTCGTAGACCGGAAGAGATGTGGAGACCCTTCGGCATACCCACTCATGTGCACGTTCACTTGGCGTTGCATTGTGTATGGTAGTCTATATAGCGCACGGAGGATTTCATTCGAAAGTGACCCGCACGTCAACAAACGAAGCATCAGACATCCGAGTTACGAATGCCGTGTCCGTGTGTCTAGGGACTTAAAAAAGAAATAAATAAAAGATTTGAATCGGTAGATATGTTTTAAATATGGTTTGAGCACGATACCGAAGTTTTCCTCAATGGAAATCAAGTAATAAGTAAATGACGATTTCAGAAGCCATACGTGTGCTTACGTTACGTAGACCGGAAGAGATCTGAAGCAAAATTCAGCCGCGGTATCTCCACCAGCTACATAGGGTAGTGGTTAGACTGCTCGACTTCTGCGGAGAACGTTGAGAGTTCGAGCCTCGTCAGGTCCTTTAGCTTTTTTTTTTTCATTCTATACTTTACAGGGTTGGGTTGATCTATGGAGACGGAAGTCTTGATCTATGGAGACAGAAGTCTTGATCTATGGAGACGGAAGTCTTGATCTATGGAGACGGAACTCTTGAGACTTGATCTATGGAGACGGAAGTCTTGATCTATGGAGACGGAAGTCTTGATCTATGGAGACGGAAGTCTTGATACTGATCTATAGGCTTGATACTGATCTATAGGGAGTCTTGAGACTGAACTATAGGCTTGATACTGATCTATAGGGACGGATCTATGGGGACGGAAGTGGTTTAGAGGGAATCTATAGAGAAAAAAAACCTCCCAGAATCTCATCAGATCGATTCTAAGATGAAATAGTAATATTTATACTATGGCAAACTGCTTATAAACGATCATTTATTAGAGTGCATGGATATCTTGACACACCTTGCTGCCTGGCCAAAGACTACTATCATCCGACTTCTCTGACTTCATCGTTTCATACATAGAACACTGAATCTCTGGGCAAATTGCCATTGGATTCTCACAATAAAGTAGGATAATTAAAGAAATGTCCACAAAAGAAACACATGAATATATATAGCGAGATTTAGGGAGATTGAATTTATGATATCAAACCATACACTCCAAAACATCTATGCACACAATACTGAAAGACTAAAGGAAATTTTAGCTCATTAAGTTGTGAATGGCTATTGTTTTAAAGATAATGGGACTCATTTTATTTGATTGTGATGTTATGGACCTTTTTTCTCAAAGTAGGCTGTTAAAACTGCCAGGAATGTCATGGACCGTGAGTTTTGGAAGCCGAAAGCACTTCTGATCGTTTTTTACAAATCCTTACCATTACATTCCCAAAATTGTTCACGCTCTGTCTTGAATGCTCATAAAGCTTGCTCTGGCTTTATAGTATTTTACCGTGATGTCTTTCGTTCCTTGGTGGCACAATGAATAATTAAACTTTGATCAAATTAATGACATTTTAAATGAACAATTACATTTAAAGCTGCATTCTTAGCCACTGCAATAACAAAACCTTATCAAATATACTCATATTGTGAATAATGTTAATACATAAACTTGAAGTCGAATCAGTCTGGAAAAAGAAACCAAGTGAGTGGTAAATAGAGAAGCCATCTCAAGAAAGAATTTTCGCGGGTCTCCAAAATATTAATGTGGACTTTATGAAACCTTGTGACAAAATCAACCGGACTACATTCCAAAAACCTTAGTCCTTTAGATGTGTTGGAAAAGAACGGTAGCATAAAATAAACAACTCTTTCTGACCAATGTTAACTGAGATTAAAAAACCATAAAGGAATAAATACATCAGCTATCCCATGTATACATGCCGTATATATATTGTTTAGATAAGATAGCATTTAACCAGTTGTACTACTATACACTATACGAGTTGGAGAAGCTAAGCTGAAGCCAGTTAAATCTCTTTTCCCCTCTGTCACTTAGTCTATTTCTGGTCAATGAATAGGAGTCGCTTTTTGATATGTGACAGTTTAGGGAGTAATCTATGTATAGCAGATAACCTATAAAAACGCTGAATGTTTGCGGCGGTTATTTCTGCTAAATTTTCCTGTTTTTTTCTGTCTGAAAATAAACACGTCCCCCCAAAAAATCTCTGGACTCCATCCCCAGGCAAGAATTCAACTTATCTAGGGATTTTACGATTTATGTATTCAGGCAATGAAGACATCCAGAGCATTTCTGATTCCCCCTAGGATTTCTGTTTAATATTAAGAGATTTACTTAATGTCTGCATGTAACAGAAAAGAACGTATAGATTGAGGTATATTTCATTTATGAGATCATTGCAGAGCAAGTAGTTAATTGCATTCGTTTAGATTATATTCATCGTATCATATGAGATTTGGTAGAATTTGATTAAGATATAGAATCTGGCTAACTTGGCAACACATGAAAATAATCACCATGTAGTTATGCGTATTTGGTAAAGAATTTAAATGTACAAGGCCAATACAAATAAATGTACAAATAGTTCACCTATAAATGTATCCATATATGATAATTACGAGATACTTTCATCATTAATCAGTTTTAGTGCTGAGGGTGGTACTATTTCTGGATGAGGCATAGTATGCATTTTGTCTGATAAATTGCGGAAGGGAAGAGAGGGAGAAGATGCTACGAACATGTTCAGATATAGGTGTATCCTTGGTGAACCACAGGTTTAAAGTAACGTTGCAGGGATAATTAGTTATGGTGACTATGATAGGATGTAATGAGGTTGGTATCTGACTTACCGCGTAGGATTGCCCACACATTTTTTTCGACCAGGGATGTCATGAGAAGCTGGAGGCTGCCAGTGATTTCCCTGGTCGAAAAAAACGTGTGGGCATCGTACACGGTAAGTAAGATACCAATCGAGTTGCATCCTATTTTGTATTTAAAGATTTTTATTCAGACAAAAGCATTGTGTACAAGTACATTATATCTCAGAATTTGCTGATTTTCTAATATTTCATTCTTTTCTAAATTCTCAAAAATTTAGTGACGATCTTGTTCACATAGATAGTAATAATACTATGACATATGATTGATATAGACAATGTAAAAACATAAGCACATACGATAGCTGTATTGAAAAAACACTAGGGCGTTGTTCAACATCATGACAATCAATGAATTTTGTATGAAGTATTTTCTAATAATTTAAACATTCCAAATAATGTATTGACACGAGCAGAGCAATTCAATGTTTTGTACTGACATACATGTTATTTAAAAGGCCATTGGGTCTGGGATTACCCAGACCCAGATACCCAGATTATTTTCATACCACGACTTCATATTTTGAAATAAAATGGATAACAAACTAAACAAGCGAATAGCTGATTGACCCGGTGGAGAGGGGTGGTGAGGTCCTCCCTACATGGTTCACTGGCCTATTGATTAAGATGTTTCTTTCAAGACACAAATTAGTATTAATGGTATTAACAGATTGTAGAACCGATCCTAGTCTATGTGACATCTTGTCAACGAATATTCTGCTGTATGCCAGCCAGGAAAGACTGTATACTCCATCTATAAAACAGAACTAGACAAAAAGTGATGCAAATGTGCATCAGTTTATCGCGTCTGCTCTGCAAGCCAGCCACACTGCGATCGCTGCCCTACGTGAGGGAATAAAAAATAGAGAGTAAAGTGTGGAGTTATTAAGGCAGAGGACGAGATTAACTCCTCCAGGCAGCGACACTGTCAGACATCATCATATTGCTCTTATAGTACCTGATAAAGTCCTGTCTTATGCAGGTCATCCTCTATCTATTGGGGAATTGTATTAGCCGTTTGCCATAGATGGATGACATTTTAAGTATTAGGTATTATATATCCGAAGTGAGGTCTATGGGACGTCTCTTTTGTTCAACCCTGGTTAAAGGACCAATGACCGACATTGAGGGTGCACCAGCAGGCCCGAAATGGAGATTATTAATATCTTTAGTCTCTGTTTTAGGTTGTTATAGACCCTGCTCTGTTCAAGGCAGTGACTAATCAAGGTTTGGAAGGACTGTAAATCCCTTGCGTCCACCATGCCTCGGTCATTAATCCTTTAATAACATTGTGTATCTTAGATTGCCGGGCACATCAGAAGTTACAATAACCAGATTAAAACAATTCCTTAGACAATGATCTTACAGTTCAAAATATCGTGCCTGCAGTTGTACTTAAAAAGTCTTCTTGTATCTAGTACTGGTATACATTATCCTAGAAATATTCAGGGAAACAGTGCCATTTTGCATTAAATCTTCACAGGCATCCTTGCATAAGCACAGCTTTTCCCAACAGATTTCAAGGGTTCAGGATAGTATGTATTTCACCTTCGACCATAATCTTTTTTTATTGTGGACATGTTTTTGCGAAATAAATACTAATTCCTTTACTTTCCTTTAATTTGACTTTTGCAAGCGATCAGAACTCAGTAAAATAAAAAGCTGGATAGTCTTGGTATGATAGTCGATTATTCATCTTCGGAAAACGATGTGGAGCTACACACTCTTGTAAATGATGCCACTTGCAAATGTCTAGAAATGATATTATTCGGGCTTACGTTTTATGAATTCTGTATTCCCTAGCTGCAGTGTCCCCAGTCTGTCTGGGTCTTGTGTGGTAACATATCTTCCTGTGGCAATCCTTGTATTTTGAAAGGAAAAAATATTGGAAAATTATCCATGTGTAAAAATTATTCATAACGTCAGTAAATCTATCAGAAATGAAAAACTATTACTTGATGTAAAGATGCAAAACAGCTATACAGCAACTGACCTATTTACCATCAACTCTCGCATTTTCATCTCGCGAGATTATTTTGCCCATTCAGCTGTACCTGATTCAAATAGCACCATACTCTAGTGCGAATGAGGTCTCATAGAGGGCAACATGATCAGGCCACGCGGCCTCCTGCGAGATTCTGCGAGGTTAGACGAGACTGATCTCCAAGGACTGATGAAGCATTGCGTGTTCCCATCACCGCTCCGTCTGGCCCAATTTAACAGTTTTAACCCCCCTCGTCCCAAATAAAGGCATTCTAAGAATTAGATGCCAGAACTGATTTCCTAGAAACTATGTCAAGCAATGTTCCTTTGCTAGTTTCTCCGTCCAGGATGGGGATACGAATGGACAGCATATTAAAATGGCTACGGTTTACAATTTCCACAATTGGAGCTAGTATGGTTTTGAGATGTTTCTATGGCTTGGAGGGAGGGAGAGAGACACACACTGAGAGACTGAGAAATGGGCGTGGTCTTGAAAGGGCTGATCACCATGCATGGTTTAAGGCTCGTTGTGGGAATGTTTCTGACCTCCTTTCTCTGAACGGTTGCGCTTCATCACAATATATGTGTAGGGCCTTTTACTTTTTTTCTCTTCTCTATCGGAGAATGATTGGCCATTCGTGCTAGCCTTTCTTCCACACTGACGATAGACCCTCTGGGGCCGAGGAATAGTTTGTCCACAAACATTACACAAATTGCAAAACTCAGTTTATATAAATATAAATGGGGATGTGGGGTGGCCAAGTGGTCTAAAGTGCTGGATCGGCCCATGCAGTGGCATAAAGATATGTTGTGGGTTCGAACCCGGGCGCGGCTAAAATGTCAACTACTCCACCCCCCACCCCCCACCCCATACTAGAGGAAGACCACCATCGCAAACAAATTATTACCATATAAATAAGTACATTTCCACTAAACATATTTAAAAGAATTACATGAAGCAGTTTCAATAAGATACGATTCTTAAGATCTAGATCTACTGTCTATGCAGTCTAATGTCTCAATTGCGCCGTTAGGCATGACGGTGAGACGTACACGCCTATTGCTTAGCTTTGCTTGGGGTGCTGTTGTATATCTCTTACCCAAAGGGGTCATTTCCATCCTTTTTTAACCACGATATTGGGTGGACTAGTTTGACATGCACACACTGGAATATTCTATATCAATTGCACTTATATTTGAGAAGTTTAAACAATTGGGACAATTCATTAAATTTAATTAAAGCCTGTCTGTGAAGCCCATGGATGTTATACCAGAATTAATGAGGAATTAAAACAAATTATTACCATATAAATAAGTACATATCCACTAAACATATTTAAAAGAATTACATGAAGCAGTTTCAATAAGATACGATTCTCAAGATCTAGATCTACTGTCTATGCAGTCTTATGTCTCAATTGTGCTGTTAGGCATGACGGTGAGACGTACATGCCTATTGCTTAGCTTTGCTTGGGGTGCTGTTGTATATCTCTTACCCAAAGGGGTCATTTCCATCCTTTTTTAACCACGATATTGGGTGGACTAGTTTGACACGCACACACTGGAATATTCTATATCAATTGCACTTATATTTGAGAAGTTTAAACAATTGGGACAATTCATTAAATTTAATTAAAGCCTGTCTGTGAAGCCCATGGATGTTATACCAGAATTAATGAGGAATTAAAATACACCATGGATCTCTTCTTTTACATTTTCATAAAAGGATAAAGGAACGTGCAAAGAATAAACTTCCTCCAACTTGTTGCATACTATGGAAAACCATTTATACACTTCAAATGAAAGAATAACATGGAAGATTGGTTTTAGTCTCTCCTACCCTTAGTTATTATTACATGAAATTATGTGAAAGTAATAGTATGCTTGAAAGCTGGGAAGAGATGGTTTATAAGGTAGTCCCGGGGGTATGTTAGTATATTCAGGAGGATCAGTCATGTGTTTATAAATGGACACTGTTAAGTGCCCACTGACAGTTTACTGTTACAATCATCACCTGTGAACACCCACTGACCAGAGCGGACGGTAGTTATAATATGGGTTCCCACTTATTAACCATAATTGAGCTGTATGACCGGCAATTGTTCCAGCCCAGTGTTTTACTTTAAGTACATGCAAATATGAAATTTCTATGATTTAGAGGGGGCAAGGCCCCTTATCCCCTCGCTGGATTTATGCCCATGCAGGACCTCTACTATACATCTTTGCACGGATTGGAAAATTGATAGATTCCTCTTCTCCACTGCTTCCTGTTATAATAAGGGAACACATGGCCAATGACCATGCACTGATTCATAATGTACCTTAATGAATGAGGGTCTTTCATGGCCCCTTCCTCCTCGCTGAAACCTGATATTGGGGTATATGGTTATAACAATGGGACATTTGCATTGATGGGTCGGGTTGCAATCACATAATAGAAGTATAGTAAAGATTTTACACCAGATAAATCTTCATTAAATGTTGAAATATTTTCTTATCAAATTGAAATAATGTTGTTCTTCACTTAGGCCTATAACCCAAACCTAAGTTATTTGCATTGCATTCATGAAGTTCGTATAAGTAAAGAAAAGGTTGGCTCCCCCCAAAATGATTCTGATCTGGAGAGGTGCATATAATATATCCAATTAAAACTTCAAAGTATCTACTTTTTTGGTTCTTTATCTATGATTAATCGCTCATATTAATCAAGGTTTTGATTAAAAGAAGACACATGGCATCTTTGTTTGTATGAGGGTGAATTAATGTTCAACTTCCATGATTGGAAAGCAGGAGACTTGACTATATCATTAATTGAACACTTGCTGCAGATGTGGGAGCTCTAGTAAATATTTCATGCCAGGAAATCTTTTTCCGATTCTGTGACACAGAACACGCATTGGAAGAATCAAAATTCAAAATGAAATTCTCTTTACATTATGTCGTCTTATTAATAGTCAATTCTATCAGATCTTTTTGAAACGTTAGTTCCAAATCGCCAAACATTTCCTAACAAGGGGTACATGTAGGAACAGTAATAACTATTTCTTCCAATCATAACCCAGAATAGTTCGTTTTTGTTTAATATTTTCATTTAGCCAGACATTATGCAATTACTACACTGTTCTCAGTACAAGCTGATTGAGTCCCAGTACTACAAAAAGAAAAATTTATAATAAAAAACATCGTACAATTATAGAGTATTATTATTAAAATAAAGCTATAGATGTTATAACAAGGTCATATGAAACAATCTGATATAATAAAAAAATAGGAAAGCAGTCATTACAAAAACAATCAAAACAATTTAAAACCACACACCTTGGAGAGTGTCCAATGCATAGCATGCCATATAAACGCTAAATTAGACAAAGATTCTCCAATATACACAAAGAATCGTAACACAAATAAATACTCAAATAATCTTTGTACTCTTCATCAGGACCAATTGAGAAAATTGATCTACAATCAAAATATTCATCGGAATATATTCAGATATGTTAATCAAAATGATTTGATTTGAACATTCTGTTAAAATAATTGCCCAAGGAGAAAAATATATAAAACAAAGGTAAAAAGATCGTTTTGTATATAACACAAATGGAAATGACCTCAGCAAGAACTCTTTCCAAATAACCCAGTTGAATGTGAATGGAGCATCCACCATTATGCTTTGATAGATGGAACACAATATTCAATTTAACTAAACTTTTAAGCCACTATATGGACCCGATACAATAGTTATATGATTTTATGATAAACTATGCTTAGAGGCCTCATAACTTCCTCATATCGTAACTTGGAATGCACTTCATACAATCTTTTTTCCCCGACTAGTCTGAGAGTCCTCTTACCCTTCTCATATACCCCAGTTTATGCACCAAGCCCTTGTAATCGTAATTTACAACCTTTAAGACACAGTCTTATTTTTAACAGGTACTTTTAATATGAATTAGCATGCACAATCTATTAGAGATTGATGTAAATTATGCCTTAGGTAGTCTGGGAAGACCAACACTTGGTTGACAGTGCTAACCTTTTCCCCAACCTTATTAATATGTTTGATGTATACTTAAGGGAAATACAGATACATGTATAATTACATTATGATAGAAATAATCAAAAGGATAGGTATATGGGGTCCTAAGCCTAGCAGGAAACACATGATAATGATAGAAAGCCTTTGAATTTTGGATCCTCAAACATCCCATCTTTATACCAAAACATACCTTACCTCAAATTTAGCCTTCATGAAATGCTTTACACATTTAATGAAATCGAGACATAGTTTCTATTCAAACCATATGGGTCACATAATGTTGTGCCTTGGTGGGGCACATAAGGTTAAAGCCTATTTGTAAGGAGGGAAAAGGTCAAGAACATATTTATCAGGAAATCAAAGACCAGGGATCATTATTGATAGACTTGCATGCAAGCCCAGTTGTAGACCTCGTCTGCCAGATTAATTACTACCGAGTAATCCAGCCTGCTTCAAAGGTTCCTAACTATTTGGCCAAGTATGTACACTGATAAGGGCTGGGAAGCCAGTCTTTAATCCTCCCCACCTGGCTTCCGTTTCTGGCTTCTCTGTCTGATGTTTGAACAGGTAGCATTAGTTGACAAGCGTTCTGCTGCAGTTATCTGAGGGAATAATCATACTAATACTATTCAAGAAAAGATTTGTATTAAAATTGAGGGAGTAATATCGATGGTATCTTGAATGTTAATAATTGGAAACTGCCATTTCGAATTGTGACTCGCAAGGAAACATGGGATTTGTATGGTAAAGTAGAACTATAGGCAATATTCCAAGTTTTATGTTGAACCTCATAAAGATTATTTCATTTCATATAGGAATAATCGTATATTATGTTTGAGTGGAATGATTATTATTTAATTATGATAACACTTAACTTAACATTATTCTATTATCCTGATTAATATGATCTCATCAAATTTCCTCTGCAATTTATTTTAAAACGTTCAAAAGTTTTAAATCATGTTATTTGGAAACCATGAAACGTTTCACAGACATAATATACCATCCAATCTGCAGTAGTGAATCATTACTTGATGGGGCCTAAATTAGCATCTGTATAGATGGTATTTAAATGATGTCGCCACAGGCACTACTGATCAAAGGGTCGGTAGGCATCCTGGGCAAATCAATGAAAGGAAAATAAATGAGGAATCTACAGATTGAGGTTCTATTTTCAATTTTCAAATGGACCACATTTATCTCAAATGGCCCTAGAATATCACCAATACCACTCCAGTGATTATTATTGTGAAATTTAGCATGGGTCATGAAAAGATTAATTAAAATTTCAGTAATTAAAAGGAAGACATTTGGAATATTTTCAATATCTCCAAATTAATCCACAAATTAATACAAGAAAGACCTCGATTATAGCTTAACTGTTGTTGTAAATATGGAAATTATGCTAAATTGTAATCATCTTTCCAAATGAGAAATTGTGATTATGTCTCCCCAAATGTCTGCACTGGCAAACTAAATTAACCTTCATATAAGGTTGGGAAAGAATGATTGAAAGACGCCATTCCGGAGGCAAATTCAATCAATTAAAATAAAATGATATTTTACAAAGTCTAAATAGAATATGACATGCCTCCTTTCATATGTCACAGTGATCACATTAATGTGTCCATAGAAAATGCCATGGCAATGGAAGGTTTACATTTGTGACTGGGTTACCAAGGTTACACTCGAGAGGCCCATGTGACTGAAGAACGAAGGGGAAAGAGATGAGGTCATGATTAACCTAATATTCAGTTGCCACGAGAAATGGTTAATGATTATTATCATTGCAAACATCAAAGGGATTTAACTATTACATATATGTAATAACAAATGTGGAATGCTCCCCATTTATTATTTAAAATATTGATTGTCATTTTCCATACTGATAAAGATTTCTTTCTACAACCTATCATGTTCTATAGCTTAAATGTAATGCATAATTCACCATGATGGTTGCTCTTCTGCAATAAGACCAAGCATGCCTTATCTATAATAGTCATAATTTGTCAACACATGTACAACTAGTTTAAAGCTACATTCTCTGCTAATCATGAATGAGAAATACAATTTACCTTTACTTAATACATTCTTTACCTTCCATATACTGAAAGTTGTGTACGAAAAAACCTACCAGTCTTATAGATTTCCTATTTTGACATATCTACGTAAATTCCCATGATGTGGTAATTTCACTTATTATCACTCAATCCAATCTAAGTTCTTCATTTCTACTGAATTCTACTGAACTTCAAATTCTTATGAAAAATTCTAGAGATAATATCTTTTTTCTTTTATTTCGCCATTTCTAATTTGTTAAATTACACACCATGAATTAGATCATGTAAAAAATCTCACTTGGGTCACAGTTTAGTTTATGCATGAATACCACCCGAAATTCGTCCATGATAAAAAATGTATTATTCCTATTTCTTATAAAATTGTCAGAATTCTTTCGAAATCAACAGTGGAGTCTATTATGGTAAATCTGTATAAGAGTTTGTCAACCCACTGATGGAGAAGGAAACAATGATTTTCATTGACGTGAACTCTATGAATATTAAACTAGCTATCAAATTAACCATTTTTGTCAAAAGTGGGATGGTGTTTCCAATGTTTGCACTTTCGTATAGCCCACCCTCTCTCCTTTCACTGAATAATTTCTTAGCAATGCAGAGACTCAATACCAGCTCACACCCTTAATGGCTACAAGCTAGGCAACCTCTCTTATTGTCTCTTATTGATATACATGTATCAATTACTCCGATATAACATCCAATCTTTTGATCCAAAACCGTGCACATTATATAGATTGTAGAAGTGGGGTCAGATCGCTTTATTCCGACTAGTCTAGAATAGCGTGCGGCACTAAGCAGTGAGATGTGGTGAACGCTTATTTCATTCAAAAGTGGGTCGGCAGTACTGGTCATCACATGGACAACGCATGGTATATGTGCATCTAGTATTGAGTCAATCTGTCCGTTTTTGTGCGTAAAGCAAAATACTGTTGAAAAGGTAATCTAAACTTTTAGTAGCGTGAGATTGTTGGCATAGTATTTCTGCAGTCAAGGAACAAGTCCACAGGAGGAATTTTCAAGTTATTTGAGATTCATGCATGTCCATATACCTGATAAAGAGCACTAGGTGAAAGTGTGGGGACCCGTTTGTTATATGGTTTGGTCCTCCGACCCTGGGGGCCACATTGGGGTCACTTAGTCTAAAAAGTATATCCGCCAAGAAAGATGAATGAATGTACTGGGCTATAGTCACTATAATGATTAGCGTGTATGTTTATTGTGGTTCTCCTCCACCACACACACACACCCACCCACCCTGCCATAGTCAGCGCATGCATTCACTGCATGAGCTGACCGCGACTAGGAGAGTATCGTGGCCCCAGATAGCTGATAGGTATATCGTCACAATTTGATGGGAATGAATAGAAGTCTTGGGCTATTTACCTTCATAAATATGGAATGTTTTTGTACATTGACATTGCCCACCATCCCGCCGAGTGTCCTGCCCTCCTCCCGTGGCTAGTGCGTTTAAAATTGTTTCGTTTTTGTGTTAAATTCGTGCGGGAATCATCACCGATATGCGATGGTTCCCACACCTATGTGCGGTGGAATCCCCGCTGCTATGACGTCATTACATGGGCCTCGTTCTGGAGAGGGTTCCTCTGGGGAATCCCCGTGACTATGACGTCATTACCCGGGCCTCGTGTTAGACGAAGCTCAACGATAGTCAAGCCACCGATGTCGGATTTCGAATCTTATGCATAGGCATAGGCGTAAGCATGTAATGCTGGAACTGCGTAATTATATGAGTAAGAGCTTAAAATCTTGGGTGAAATGTCTCTTATAATCAATAAGCTTGAGACTGGGACAGGTTTGAAGTGTGTGTACATATGGGAACATAGGGATTTTTGGAAATTATTTGCAGATTTCCCCAATAGTGTTGGCCCAATGAGCTTGGGTCGAATTGCCGAGCTGAGGTGTTTTATGCATGGCATGGCCACTTGGCGACTTCTCGTCCAGAGTTTCCCAGAAGCGCGGGTGGCGAGGATGGGAGAGCGAGGGGTCACATGACAGGGGTTGGTAGTGTTTGTATAGTGATAATTATAATTATAATTATAATGTAAGTGCCGTTTTGGCATCTTTTAAAATACAGGTGCATCCAGTAGTTCCCCCAGGAAAGTTGTTCATTGATGATATTGATGTCAAAGAGACTAACAATCATGGGGTTTTACAGGAAAGAAAGTGCAAAAAAGACAAATCCTCTTAGTGAGCGGTACTGTGTGGCATGGAACCAGATTGATGTGGCATCGTTCGAAATGTTCTATATTTATCTACGCTTTTGTATGCAAAATGCGGATGGATGCCAACTGTCGAGGTTGTTTTTCCTCATGGGCAGATAATGTATCTGTAAAGCTGTGTTTTTGTTATTAATTTTATTATAATCTGTCAGCTGCAAGAGCTGCAAGCTGTAGGAGCTGCAGGGCCACTGTAGAGCCGCAAGCTGCAAGAGCTACAGGGCCGCTATGGAGCCACAAACTGCAAGAGCTACAGGGCTGCTATAGAGCTGCAAGCTGCAAGAGCTACAGTGCTGCTATAGAGCTGCAAGCTGCAAGAGCTGCAGGGCCGCTATAGAGCTGCAAGCTGCAAGAGCTACAGGGCTGCTATAGAGCTGCAAGCTGCAAGAGCTACAGGGCTGCTATAGAGCCGCAAGCTGCAAGAGCTACAGGGCCGCTATGGAGCCACAAACTGCAAGAGCTACAGGGCTGCTATAGAGCCGCAAGCTGCAAGAGCTACAGGGCTGCTATAGAGCTGCAAGCTGCAAGAGCTACAGGGCCGCTATGGAGCCACAAACTGCAAGAGCTACAGGGCTGCTATAGAGCTGCAAGCTGCAAGAGCTACAGGGCTGCTATAGAGCTGCAAGCTGCAAGAGCTACAGGGCTGCTATAGAGCTACTAGCTGCAAGAGCTGCAGGGCTGCTGTAGAGCCGCAAGCTGCAAGAGCTGCAGGGCCGCTGTAGAGCCACTGTAGAGCCGCAAGCTGCAAGAGCTGCATGGTTTGAGCAGTATTTACCAGCGCAACATCTCACCTCCCCCGAATTTGCAAACCACGTTTGTAGTAAGTGACTATGTGATTGAAAGATTAATCCAGCCAATCCATAATGGCAGTCCCTTCTCCCTTATCATTCATCTCTCCGTACACCAAACACCTGGTTTAGTGGCAGGGAGGCCACGGGAAACATACATATCAGTCAGAATTATATCTATCTCATTTAATCCCTTACCTAACCCCCCGCAGCTGGACTTAATCCGGTTAGGGCATGAGCGTATGTGCACATGGATCTTATTCCAGACTTTTTTAGGTTTAGAAAGTTCTATTCGGAAAAAGATATTACATCCTCTTTTGCTATTTCCAAAATTTCCTAATAATAGTTTTTGCTGATGATATTCTACAAGTACATTGATTGGTATTTACGGAAATGGAGGTATGAAATGAAACGGAGGTACAAATTCCATTGATTGCCAAAGGAACATGTAAATTTTTTAAATATATAAATTGTCATTTATATTGAAAGAACAAGTTCACATTTCCCAGATTTTCTAAATATTCTAATATTAAGAAGTTTAAAAATGTTAAAAATGCCGGATGTACATTATATCTTGATGACCGTACACAACTAATGCCTTATTTATAAACCTAACTGGCCCGCCTTTCATATGGAAATGAGTGCTTGTTAGGAAGGTTAAGAAGCGAATCAATTACTTTCCGCTCATTAAGCCTGTGCATTGGCGAAGGGTTAAGCTTTTTGTTAGAGTTAGGCCTAGGAAAAGGTGTATAAATGTACAGATACAAGTGTATTGCAGTTATGACATTGATGCCGGAATCTGCCTACATTATTTAAAACAAATATAAAACACATAGCCCATATATACATGTCTACATAATATTTTCCGGTTCAGAACATTACTCTACATCTTTTACCGGTTTCTGTGAATGATTAATTTGACACCAGGGCTCTGTGCAGTGGTACAGCCATCCTGAATTATTTCATACCAGAATGCAATTTACAATAGAAGATATTTGCCCAATGAGCCATATAATGTCTTCATCGAATTCCTAGGCTAGATAAATATATATATTCAGACATCTAGAACATGATTCTAGCCCGATTAGAAGCAGATCAGTAAAATAAATGAATACAAATAATAAAAATAATAATAATAAAAATAATAAAAATAAAATAGTTGCAGATTTGCGGGGTTCGGTGGCAGTTATCTTGAATATCTTGTATTGCTCAATATTAGGAACTTACAACCACACTGCAATGTGATCAGGGACCCCCTAGCTAATAAATGAAGAGGAACAAATAACTTTTCTGGGATTTCTGGGTCAGGTTAACCAATTGCCACACTATTCCTCTTATTAGATTTTGGCGACAGCCATTTTTAAAATGGCCGCCACTGCCATAATAATAATAGTTCAAGATGATGCTATATCTGAAATTAATCTTGGAAGCATAATCTACAACTCTATTAAGTTTTATGCTTTTATGACGAAATGCACAATCCTTTGGAATATTGCTAAGATATTGCTTGTCAAAATGGCTGAGAACGCAACTTTAAGCAGATCTATTACTATTACATAAACCTATTTCCCTAGACCAGCATTTCTTATTATAATGAAACAGTACAGAATAGACCATTAATATAATGGGGGCCGACGAATATTATTATGTCTTCATTGTATGCTAATATAACTATTCTTGAACTTAATTGGATATTATTGAACTCTCTCATACTTGAGAAGGCCCAAAATGGGGATTATAATGATACTTGACATTTCTGGCTTGTATTGTAATTGGATATCCATATAGTGAAGCCTGGTCGGTGAACTCTCAAATCCTCAATTCCATGACTGAATTAGTCTGGTGTTGCTTGTTATTTTGAATAATTTAGAAGTTTTATTCTGTTGCCGCTATATCAGTTTAACCTAGGATGTGTTTCCAGTGTTTCCAGTGTATCTCTTGGACTGATACAAGTTGTCGTTCTGTTCTGTGATAGTATACTACTTTTTATTGTATTGTTGCATGGTGATTTGGCAGGCTGATGCTAGGTCAGCACATGTATATGGCATGTCTTCTGTCAGCTTACTACAATTTAGTATTGCATGTTTGCCAGACTGTTTCTATCTCAGCTCTTGTGGTTGGTCTTCCAGTACTTCTTGGGGGTAGTATATACTTCCATATAGTGTTGTCTCCGGTTATGCTCTTAGCACGCAACTGGTTTTCCATGAGCGAGCTCATGGGAGAGTATATTGCAATTAAAAACTTGTCAGATAGGCTGCATGAAATGACATAAAATGACTTGAAATAATTGAATTCCGATTTACGTTAAAACAACTCGCTTTAAGGCAGTCGTTACAGACAGAAAAAATACAGATACTTTGTAAAGATGCTGCATGTCGTTGAATGCATCATGAACACAAATAGCTAGATGGAATAAAGAAAAGCATTATAATCCTGCAGCACCGAGTTTTAAAGACGCCATCCTCCTTAAATAGACAATGCACTCATAAGCAGTCATGTACGTGTTGCCTTAAAGAAATCTCTTCAGTTTTCAATGTCTGCAAACGTTGGCTTTTTTACTCTGAAATACAATAAATCATTGTCAAAGTTACTTTCACGATGAGGAAATTGCATGACAGCATGAATTAATACCAACATAAAAAAGCCGGACAGTAAATATATGTAAATATTGTATGGTAATTGCACCATTCACACCTAGATATTACCGTTAATAGCTGGATGTTGTTACCAAAATAATAATTGATTTTTTTCATGATTGTATGACTTTTTTCTTACTGACAGCACACGTTAGTCACTTTTGGTTTGGCATTATTGGCAAGTGTTCAAACTATGACCATAACTCACACTGTAAAAAAATGTCAGCTTTATATGTGAGGATCTATTAGAATCTGCTCTTCCTATTTAAGGGGATGAGAAATGATAAAACATCGTGTCTTATTATGATTGCACAAATTAATTCTGGACGGGACATGGATGCATATTAACGTGGGTACTTTAATACCGCGATGTCTTTTCATCAGGTTATATATTCATGATGTGTTGAAATTAGAATTATTTCTCTTGAGATTTGTCAAGTAGATTTCGAAAGTGGGGAATACATTCAAACTGTATATAATCGAGAAAGTGAACGCCGTTCAATATTCAAATGCCTGATAGAAATGATGAACTCATTTATCTTTTATATTGTACTAGCAATATACCCGTCCTCCGGACGGTCCCCCTCTCTCCCCACATTTCCCCCTCTCCCTCTTTTCCCTCTGCCTCTTCTCTGTCTTTCATACATGTTTTTCTCTCCCAACCCCATCTCCGATTAACCCCCTCTTCCTTCCCTCTTCCTCATGCTCCCCCTTCTCCCTCCCCTCTTCCTCATGCTCCCCCTCCTCGCTTTCTCTCCCTCCCCTCTCTCCCTTCCCCTACATCCTCTCCTCCCCTCTTTTCCTACCCCGTTTTCTTCCCCCCTCTCCTATTCTCCCCTCCCCCTTTTCTTCACTCTCCCCCCCTACACTCTCTTCCTCCCCTCCCCCTCTCCCACTCCTCTCCATGTAGTCGGGTCCCCCTGAAAGTGACGCAGTACCTTGTGGGGAATGACATGGTATCTCACAGAGGCTTTCCCGACTATACATAGAGTGTAAAGATCCTGAATAAAAAAGGCCTCAAAATTACATTTTCACTCCAGATAACTTCACAAATCACGTATAATGTCCTCAAGATAGTAGTCCGTATTAGATAGTAGTAGTATTCAGATTCCTAATTCCATTTAACCGTACAGACAATTGCTATTATCGTAAGTTGTTTTAATGCCAATAGAAATATCAAAAAATATTTGAAAGATCTATTCATATGCGAATCATATTCAGTGATACTTTTGTATTCAGATTGCCTCTTTAGGAAAGCATTTCAAATATAAAAATAAGAAAGATTTTCAAGTTTTGACAATGACATCTAGTCGGACCTTGACATTTGACATTTCAATACAAAATACTGTACATAGGAATTGTTCAATGTAAATGTCAGAGTCCCTTTTATTACTTGCCTTTCATGGGCTTTCTACATCTGACATCGCTCAAACATCCATGATCATGTGATTTTGTGCTGGGGAAATAATAGAAAGTTTGCATCTTGTACTTCTTTCACTCCTCCTGTAAAGGATCATACATTTACCTTTTACTCACATACAACATAATGTACCCAATATGTATGCATATCCTAACTCATTTCTATTAAACTGCATCTTCATAAACCTTTATCAAATACAAACATACATTTTCCTAAATGAGATTATATTTGTCCCCAAACAAACGTAGCGTTCTTTAGTCAATAACAGACTGTACTTCTTGCAGTGTACATATGGCCCCTGCTCTTACATAGGGAGGAATTGTTCACAGAGTACTCACATACTCGCTAGTCATGCAACCAGCCTGCATCAGACTACTACCCCTCCATCTACAGTTCATTCCATATACACAGACCTTAGTTTGGATTTATGTGATTTTATTGGAATATTATCTGGAATAACGAGAGGAATCTACTAGTGTTGAAACACTGGGTGGTTCCTACGAATACTGTCTCTGATATATCATCTCTGTTTGAATGTGGAAATAAGGACCATACCATGTTATGCATACTCGTTTATCATTGAGTTGCTGTATTTCTGGGCAGGGAAGAGAAGTAACAGTTGCATTGCAAGACCTAACGTATACCTTGATGCATCAAGTCTGTGTCCCTTTTTTGTTGTACAAAGAGCATTTATCCTATAAATAAGGAGGAAACAACCGAACATTTGGGATTTGAGATAACTCTGAAAGGTGAAATTTAGACTTCTCCTCGCAACTTGATATTTACAGTAACATTCAGCTAATTGGACACCTCACTATCTATCTGGATGTCTCCGTATTGTGAGCAGTTGAAGCCGAAAATATTAATCCTTATTACAGCTATCCCCAGACAATCCATACCACTCATAATTGTGGACACTAGAGACAAGTCCTGAGGGAGGTTTTAATAGACAGGTTTTATTGTAATTCAGTATTTAATAGTAGCTGGGAGATAGCCCTCCACGATTGCGAGAGACATTCCCCTCACCAGCTTGACATAGGTTGTACAATGCTGGGTGTATGGGCCACTATCTTGTCCATTTGGAGTATTCCTGAGAGGTGTCAGCTACTAGCTAATTGTACCTCGACTCTTTCTTAATTACCTCTTATTCAGCGACAATAATATACCCCATCGAGCCTAGTCCCAGTGGAATACGTAATAGAAAGTTATTGCTGCAAGTAGGGAGAATATATATCATCGGCTATCATATCAGTGCATATCTGGATACATGATATTTGTCAAGGTATCATGGAGGCACTTACACTAATAATGAAGAATTAGTGTGTTTGACCTTTAAGATACAAAATGAACATAATACTATAACGGTGTCACCCAACACCTATTAAATCTCGTTATTTTTCGGTTGGGTGTTTGTACCAGGGTCTCAATGTTTGGTTTCTGGATTTGACGGCATTTATGTGCATCGGATATTTATTGCCTTTCACAAGCACAGGAAAATAAGAATATTCTTTATTTTGGGATTAACACCTAGAAGTGGATAAAGACACATCCACATATATACACATTTCAAGTGGATTATAATATTATTTTGTGATTGAGTGAGTGCATCTCTCGACTCTACCCACAAGGATATTACTAATACAATTAGGACTCCCCCCTGACGTTGACATAGGATATAAGTCCAGGTAAGTCTGATGTTCATTCTAACCAACTTGATACTATTGATATATTTTGAATTAGGGGATTGGGGGAACATAATTTTGAATCTTAATTGGTATTGAAACATTCTAGAACATTCCAATATTCCCAGAGACACAGGCAACTATTACAACTATACTGTTTTCTGGCATATGGACGTTTGATTTTGGCATACAATGAAACCCTAATGTGAGAGTACTCTAAATGAAAGTAGAATAAAACTGCTCTACATTGCCAAGGATGTACTTCAATGAATTGCTTGAGACGGCAAGGGTTCTTGTTATTTCCATGGGCTCTTTACTCTATAATAAAAAGCCCCATGCACTGTAACTTCTCGGTATATATAATATTCACCTCAAAGCCAGCTGATATGAAGAATCTGTTGGTGGGAAACCTATACAGTAATAAATCGATTAATAGCATGTCAAACTTTCATTTTGGACAGACAGACAGATTAATAAATGTTCGGTACAAATATTTCTTTTCGTATTGACACAAAATCATTCAGATTAGATTGGTGTTTACTATGATAGGATGTAACGAGGTTGGTTTCTGACTTACTGTACACGATGCACACAAGCTTTTTTCGACCAGGTATCTCATGAGAAGCCGCAGGCTTCGAGTGAGATGCCTGGTTGAACAAGTTATGAGTTTTTTAAGTTAATCAATCATTTAATGAACTATTTTTCTGTTTAACTTTATAATCAGTTTAAGTTAATGTATATATTGTGCGTTTCCCAAGGAAACAAATTCTACGGACAACTATTTGTGCGCAATGGCAAGTCATAGTTAGCAGTTTAGTTTTTGCTCGACTGAAAATGCTTAATATTTAATTAAAAATGCTTATGCTTAATTATATGTGTAAATTTTGTGATAATAATATTGGATAAAGAACATAACACTCTTTTGAAACCCAGAAATCGCAAAGGGTGTAGTAGGTGTAGATCACTCAGATTCAGTCATGGGTGGTCCTCTCTACAGTTGTCAATCAAACCAAGATAGCTAATAGAATACAAGACATGTAAACCAATAGGATGTCACACTGGCCTTCAGGGATTTACTGCAGAGATGGTAGAAGGTTGTCAATCAAACAGTCCTAACCAATAGGATGTAACACTGGCCTTCAGGGATTTACTGCAGAGATGGTAGAAGGTTGTCAATCAAGCAGTCTTTGCATAAGTGCCAAGTTAGTAGTGTTGGTGTGAATTACATCACACAGAGATGGGCATCCAGATATCCTCCCAGATAAGTGTCCACACTCCTCACACCAACCCTCAACCAACACCTCAAAATGTATCACATGAACTGGCTACTCAGGATGATTGACAGAATGGTATGCAATTCACTAACATTCACAAATTTTTAATTCCGTAGAATGTAAAAAAACGAGCGTGCATCGTGTACAGTAAGTCAGAAACTAACCGAGTTACATCCTATTTTTATACCACGATCTTATATTTTAAAATAAATTGAAGAAACAAACTATTTATTTACCTCACTTCTCTCGATGACCCGCCATATTGGTTTTTTGATACCAAAGCGCTAGACAAGTGTACAACTGATTGGCTAATCATGACGAAACGTATGGCATATGACGTCACGAATAGGCGTGACGTCACGAGCGAGCCTAACGTCAACCAATGAGAAGGCTTCTTAGATTTACGCCAAAAAAAGTTCATATTTTCACACGTGGATCCTTTCGACAAAACACCATGGCATGTATTCACTCATTTGCAGTGTGTACAACCCCCGATCGTGGTATAAAAACAGATAAACCCAGGCTAATTAAAGGTTGAAGTGGATAAGTAACTATCTCTTATTCCCTCATATATCATGTTCTCATGTCCTCATACGTTCTAGTATTTCTTCCTTGATGAAGGTACAACAATGATGTACAATTCCAATAGCACTTCACTTGCCTTATGCAAAATGTAGGTTGATTTTCCGGTCTACCTCTACCCCACCCTACCTAGAAAAACCTCACCCCCGCCTGAACATTTTGACCTTGCTAATCATTTGTTTATTTTATCTGAACAAATTCTAATTAAAGCAGGAACATGCAAACCTTCCTGACCAGAAAACCCTTAAGACATTCATTTCGAATAAATTTTCAGCTAAGATAAACCGGAAACACCGATTTGTATTTATTCTTTTCCCAACACCGGGTATTTATTCAGTGCCAACAAATGTCATTCAGCTGAGCGATTTACACTGACGATATGTTATTTATTATTTGATTACCTTTCATCATTGTTTTTATGATTTACACTTCAACTCAAATTCATACCTTTACGCAAGTTGTAAGCAAGTTGTAAACTTACAAGTTGTTATAACCTATATGTCTGTTTATAAATAATGTCCTGTATTCGGCGCCTGTTTACTCTGCTATAGGCAAGTGTCAAGTCCTAGACCCATTTACTGCTATTAGTATGGTTATATATGCATTGCTTGCTGTATGTCATATTGATGGTGTTTATAGTGTATCCAATACTTTTCCCATCAAGCTATGATTTGTGCTACGCGCTAGTATGTGGGACACCACTTTACATGCGAATTATGGCCATCAAAATTCTGTGGAGATTCAGTGGCGAATCTATAACAGGGGCCGTGGGGGGGGGGGGGGGGGCGGTCGGTGGCTTTGGGGTATGTTATTGGTAGGGAGGGCAGGGGGTCTAATCCCCCCATAGATGTCCGATGTCTTAAAAGAACATCCACTGAATGTGACTATAATGACGCGAGCCATTTTTCTGATATATACAGATATTTTGAGTCACAGATTATATTGAGTCCTTGATTATATAACATATATTCTTTTTATTTTAATCTCTATGCTAGTGTGCACGGACAGAGATTATCCGTCGGCCCATAATCTTTACCTCCCCTCTTCCCCTCAGTCCCTACTGTCCCAAATTCCCTGAGCCACCTGTATTATCAAATCCTTCAACCCCTTCAACAAACAAATACCCTTATAACCCTTTTGATAAATTAATCCTCGCTTGAAACTCTTCACCCCTACCCTTATCTATCCCGACCACATCAGCCTCCTCAATCCCTTCAACCCCTTTATCCCCTAACACCACCTCACTGCCTATAGATAAGGTAAAACCCATTTTTTAATCTAAAAGAGAAATTCTTCTCATGAACATCTCAATCCCTCAGTTCACTAGCAGTGGCCTCTCACTCCTCATACACCCATCAGGTGTCTCAAACCACTCTTCCCCCCAAAAACCAACAACAAGCCCCATCGCCTCATAACTTCCTCTTGGCACTGAAATGACTCAATCACCTCAGCGCTTTCCTCAGCCCCCTCATTCCCCTCAGCCCCCCCTCCCATTCACTCTGCTATACCTTCCCCTGCCAACATATTTCTAGAAATTCCTAGCATCATATCCTACCTTTACCACTGCCTTTAATCCCGTAATTGCTGTTATACTAAGGTAAAGCACATGTTGACTGAGCTATGCATATTTAGCTATTCTGACTCCATTACTTAAGGCTATACTTTAAGTGCCTCCATTCTTCTCCACTCTAGCTCATAATTGTTATTGTTATCCCTTAATCCTGGGTACTAAACTGTAATATATCAGCAGTTAAATGGATTAGGAGTTGTTCTCTTTCATATAGAACAAGGTCACCGTTTGTTGGAGTTGATCCTGGGATCATAGTAGGTTGGACTAGTAACCTGAAGTTTCAGTTCAAATACATGTTTGTATTTATGCACATGACAACATTGGTTGATTGGGATCTTTTTATTAGGCTGAGAGAAGTCTAACATTATTTGTTAAATAAATGACGGAAAAAAGGCATTTCTGATACTAGAAACCATGACCATTGCACTGTAAAAGAACATGTACATAGTCTTTGAGCCACATATATATTGAAACCACTAAATAAAAGGGGATTAAAATGTATTTTCAGGTAAAAACAATTAGAAAAAAATGGTTAGTTTTGATATACATACATTTATACAATAAATGAAAGACACCAGGATACACAAAGATATATACCTCATACCTCATAGGTTTAGTATAACTTTTGCTGGTACTTAGTTTACTTAAAAAACTTTTCTTGCACGGCCTAACCCACAAATGGGAACAAAATCAATTACCATATAGAAAGAGAGGATTGCCATTTAATGTTACTATACAAATCAACTAAACAATTCAAACAATTCAACTAAACATAATTATCAGCATAATAAAGCACAGAGTATAGCTTTCTTTGTTTTTTGGTGCCATATATACATGTATATATATTCAAAAAACAACGGAAGAATAGAGAGAAAGAAAATTTCAATTCAGCATCTACAAAACTTAAGCGCATTTAGGTTCCGTCATTTTTACTGGAGCCAATCAATTACACGTTAGATTGAGGAACATACACCATCACTCCATTATGTATACGTTAAAGTGCCTCCATTTTCTCTCTACTCTCGCTCATGACTGTCATTGTTGTCCGGACAGCCTGAGGGATTATTCGAAATGGATCAACAATTAATAGACTAAGCGGCGAGTATCAGGCAAACAAGCTAATTGGTCATTACTAGACAAGTCTACTTAATGGAATGGCCTCAGTACGCAATTATTGCAATAAAGGCAAACGCTACTATCTAGTGGAAAATGAAAATAAATGTCATTTTTCTGAAACTTTGGCATTTGATTCTTGAACTATTTCTGGTCATATAAATAAAAGAAATCAATGGATCGCCATGCTCATTTTTTAATTACAGCACTTCAAGGTAGGTATCTCGAAATAACCAATGAGGACCAAAACCAAAAGGGGACCGAAAGGAGGCTCATTTTGCAGTAACTCAACTTCATAGTTCATATTTGCTATTTATATTCACTCAATTTAAGTAAAGTTAACAGTTGTGGAGAAAGTATTATTTGGCCAATAAATCTATGCCCCCCTTTTTTTTTTATAGAATGCATGATTAGTTTTATTCTGAAAACCTCAAATCTGTGATGCGAATTTTCAATTAAAACCTCGAAAAAACCCACTTTTTTTGTAAACACAATTTTATTTTTTCCTCCATCGAAAATAAATTTTAAATAAATTTATTGTATAAATTTTTCTGATTCTTTAGTATATGATTTTTGAAATGTTTGTGTTCATAAAACTGGGTAGTACAAAGCTGCAAAGACCGATGTGGATAACAAAATGTGTACCTTGCCGTGCGTCACCGTGTGTACACGCATTCTTATGCCCAAAACAATGGTAACATTACAAGAAATGGATTCTACAGATTATAAGGATTCTGTAAAAATTTTGATTTTTCAAATCCATTAATTTTGACCAGAGTCATGATCAATTATATATGAAACTAATTTGCTGATTTCCTGTCGCTGGAATTAGCTTAAAAATGGTCCAAAGTGTGTTGCAACGGTATCTAACTGTAGCACATAGATTACTGACAGTGAGTGGGTGTGGGGCGCTGCAGTGAATAGTAGCGTATGCCTTTAAAGGAGAGGATCTGGAACTAATAACTATAAGTGGAATGCAATGGTGTATCCTAGGGATAGGTTTAAGGTACTCCAGTTTCCAGTGGATGATGTGGTGCATAGACTAGGCTTAGAGCTGCACTTTTAAGTTCACATCGGTCAAAAACCGAAGACCTTCGACTTTTTGTTTCATTCTTTACCAACCCATCTAAATGTCATGGGACCTAACTAGTTGTAACAGTGTGGAGTAAATATAGAACTGCAACTCGGAGATGATATCAAGGGTTTTTTTTCGCATTAGCATGGGAACAATTATGTCTTTTCAACAAACTCGCTATTGCTTGATTTTTCTCATACCTATGCAGAAAATGTCTAGACATCACCTCCTCATGAGGCTCATATTGCTCAGTTAAAGTTGGTAAAAAACAAAATATTTTCCACATTTTCTTCAATTCGTTAGTAATCCATCTTAAAGTTATTTGACCGAAATTTGGAGGATTCTGTCTGGTTGTTTTAGCTACAGGGCTTCTAAAACATCCTTATTTCTATTTGGAGGACCTGAATCCTTTCCTATGATGATTTGTATAAACAATTAACAGCAGTAGAATATCTATGAATTCAGTCCTATGAGTCATAATGTGAGTAAATTTGGTAAGATTGTCTTTGTTATAATAGCTGAGAATGCAGCTTTAATTAAAGTACACCGCATTCAATAGAAATGCTAAGCCACGTGAAAATACAATGTGTTTAATATCAGAACCTAATCATTATGTAAGCTTATATAATATGTACATGCATACATTTATTTCATTCATTTAATATAATATATATAGTTACATCAAAACTGAAAAATACGCCTAATTTATACCTTCAGTCTTGTGTTTAGTTTTTAGTATACCTCCGTCCTGGTATACTATCTCTATTTACAACCTCTATAAGTTATTGGGCCATCAATTGGCAGTGCATACGAAAGATCCGGAATGAGACAGATCTACGCATGCCCTCGATCATCTCACATACATATAAACATAGAGTTTACTGCTGTATAAAGGAGTCAACTAAAAATGAAATTGCTCATACCTAGGTTACCAGAGGACCCCCAAAGGACTACTGGCATATAATAAATAAACCTCATATAATGGATATAAAAGATGATAGACGGGATACCTAAATATTGTATAATTGAGTGCACCACTCCTGTAACATTTGTATAACGTAAAGTTCAGGTCCAAAATATATCGAATTCTATATGTTTTACTGGTATCATACAGGTACACAACCTTTCCTAATAGTAATACATAACAGAATGTGTAGTTTGTGTTTATACTGTGTTGCCATAAATCGTTCCCGCTTATAATCAATCATAATTAAATCTGTAATTGATATATCTGCATGTTTTTTTCTGCCTTTGTCTTTGCAGAACACACAAATTTGTTAAGCCTAAGGGCACGGACGCTATGTTTTAATGACTAACTGGTGGAGAGAGGTCGAATGGTCCATATAATAAGGCCGAATCCTATCAAAGTGGTGCATTTTTCCCTTTTTCTTCTCAATGTCATTTATTACTTTATTTTAATAGTTAAACCATTTCTATTACACTCTCCTAATACTATTGATCCAGTTCTTTAAGATGATATATATAAAATGAAATTCGAAGCATATTGGAAAGCATGGCTTGCAATTATTATTAAAGTACACTTGAATTGTATTTTACCCTGTTTCATTGAAGCTCCAGGATGTTATTTATTTGTCAGTACTATAAAAATTACGGAGATTTTGATCTTTCCCACTTTTTTCCACAATCCTTTTAAAAGTATGGGCAAAAATGGGGCTCATAATGCTACGAAACGACCTGTGATTGCTCATTGCTTATATATTAGTGAAAACTATTTTCACTGTATAAAGCCTCTAAATTGAACATCATTTCAGGATACAGGTAATAAATATTTCTCTGAAGTACAAACCGCAAGAAGACATAATCCATCTAAGAATACAATATTTTGTTAGCCCCTTGTGTAATGCTGCGAAACGGCTATTTTGAATCCCTTACATTCAATATTAATAACATTTAAATTATATTCTTACCCACCTTCATTGAAGCTCCAGCATATGTTTTGTTTTTCAACAACAAAAAACGAAGGATAGTGAGATATTTCCAAACTTGTATTCACAATCTTCTAAAAAGATATATATTGGTGAAAACTATTGGTGAAATTATTGAGTTTATATTGATAACTGAAAGATAATTTCAATTTGCTATGTGGGGGTCTGGTGAGATGGCAAGTCAACAATATTGTGAAATTTACTTTATATGTATGATAATTTAGCACTGATTATCGATATAATCCAATTAATAGATATTGCAGCAATCCATTCTGAACATTTCAAGTTCTATTATGCAGAATATAGAATGCATATAAAGACTATCGTATTGCTATTATCAAATCTACTTGGTTGATTTCAACAAACAATGTACCAAATGAAAGCATATTTCCAGACATTTATGATTAAACTATAGCGTATAAGAATCGAATCCATGTATAAAAAAGAATACAAAACAAAGATAACACATATTAAAGGTCAGAGTGAAAGTGATTCTAGATATTTCATTTGTTTTCATATATTAACAAATGGTATGAATATTAAGCTTCTTTAGATGTCATATATATAAGTAAATCACTTTTTTCAATATTAGATACAATAGAACGTTAGACAAAATATAATAAATGGCTAATTTAAGGTTCAACAGCAATAACTCGTAGCATTACGCATAATATAGTTTCTTTCAGTATAATCCTCATATCTTTGCCAGTATTAGGATTTAGTGAATATCATTTTAAACATGAAAGGTCGAGGCCTTACACTATAGACTAGATGAGAAATAAAAACAATTCTTGGCTTTCAACATTCTCCAAAAGTGCACCACTTTCGAAGGATTAGAACATAAAATAGCCACACACGACTTTAATAAATGACTAGCTAGCTCATGTAAGTTGAAAAGAATGTATAAATTTGAATATATATAAAGAACAGCTGTAATGTTGGATATTTTATCACTTTAGATCATACCATCAGTGTTCAGTTTCTTTTTTCATCTCAAACGTCTCGAACACAAAGAATGATTTTCTACATTTTATTACGTACTTTTCCTACCCATCTGAAAGTAATTTGACACAGAATTGTGGAGTGTTCCACCCTCTGGTTTTTGTGGCAGGGCATCATGAAAGCCCATATTCATATTTCGGTCAGCGGCTGAATCCCGTTGCTCCAGCGGTTCATGGGCTGATTAATGGGCTGATTCATGGGCTGATTCATGGGCTGATTCATAGGCTGATTAATGAAATGTGTTCTACCATAGCACTATTTATTTTGGGTATCTAACCAATCTTTTTGTTCCATTTTCCCAAGATGATTGGACATCTCTGATATAGACTTGCGTATTGTGGAGATTGAAGCTGCATTCTCACCTATTATGAAAAAGATTTGATCAAATTTGCTCTTATTCTCACTTATAGGACTGAACTGGACTGAACTGAACTGAACAATATTTTGCTGCAGCAATCCATTTATTATAGCAAATGGCAAGATGGAGGGTTCAAACTGATTGAGACCCATCAGAAAACGGGATTAACCCTGGAGGGGTGAGTTCTCGTTTGCTGATGGGTCAAGATCAGTTTGAACCTGAATAGAGTGCAATTTGCTATTTATTACACACTCTATTTGGATGTTAAAAAGTAAATTTAACTTGTATAGCCTATAGTTTAGCTTGAAGGGGCTTGATTCACCACAATTTGTAGGCCTAAGTTATGCAGTCAGGACGACATTGTAAAATCCTGGCCCAAAGTTATAGGATTTATTTTTATGGGTCTCATTCAGACATACATCTGCCACGCCCCCTACCAACTCAGAGGCTAGCTAACTTTCTTCCCGCCACACACTCATGGGTCACTTCCCAAAGTCCAAGGTACAGGTTGCTGTCCATGTCAAATTGTTATCTTAGGGCTGATCACGTGGGAAGGGAGGGGAGGGACTGACCGCCAGGTTAGCAAAGGCAGGGGGCATTGATTGAGAGCGGGAGGGAGAGGGGAGGGGAGATAACCACATGACCTGGTCATGACACAAGGGATTGGTCAGGTGTGAAAGTGGTCGCTCTGACCTAGTATTCATCTTAATTATGTTTATTGTTAACCTGTGGTTGATTGGATCCCTTATCTAACCTGGTAATTAATTGGTCCAGCCAGGATAAACAAATCAGCCCAGGCCTTGTGTCCATCATTGTAATCTGTCTAGTATATAAGCAATAAAATGATTACAGCGTTTCTCTTTTAACTGGTATGGTTCTCGGCTCGAAAACATACATCTCTGTGTGTTGCGTTGATTAATTTCTTGCTCAACTACTGGCCCTAAATATTCATTGGAGAACGACCCTGAATTCTTCAACGTCATTTCTAACTGCTTTGTAGGTCAGGCGTATGCTGCGCCAATGAGATTGGTCTTTGCCCAAACTGATCGCATGTGCAGTTTGGGTCAACCGAACTGCACCCCCAAACTGCACCTTTCTAACTGCTCATGTGTGTAATAATAGTTTAATCAAAACGGCTGAGAGAAAACGGACACTGTTGAGCGATGGTAAATGAACCCACGGGTGGAAAGAATTTCGACGGGATCCCCAAATATTTATGTAGATTATTGAAGCCTGGTAGCAAAAACAACCGAGCAAAACCCTCTAAAAAATTGGTCAAATGACTTTAGATACCTTGGAAAAGATTGGAACAAAACAATAGTTTTGACTATGTTAACTGCGAATGCAGCTTTAAATCACTTTTATTCCTGACGTTTCATAAGATAAGATGTTCTGTTGATAAATTCCAACTGATTATGCTTTGGCATTTGCACCATTACAGTGAATATGCCTGGCATTTGTTCCTGAGATTTATGGACACTACTATATACTTATGAATAATAGTCAGAATCTGACTGGCTCTATCCTTTGTAAAACAATATATTACATGATAGTTGACGTGGGGTCCAGAAAAATATGAAACGTAGGAAAACATTCTTTACAGATACAATAAATTGTGGTAGAACATTGTTTTGAATAATATATTGTAAAATTGATTACCTTTAGGTATACTAGTAGTTCCTTGTTGAAGTATGGCATATTATGTGTTGCAGCTTAGTACAATTTCAACAACTTATCATATCTAACAATCTCTGCTTTATATATTGTGTACCAATTCATCTCTTGGATACTTGGCGGGGGGAGTGGGGGTGGGGGGTGTCTTAAACCACTTCTGTCTAGTATAAGGGATCAGAAGCAGGAGGGGGAGTTGGAGTGGGGGTAATGCGAATGGGTGGGCGGGGGTGGAGAGTGGGGGATGGAGAGAGTGTCTAAATGTGGATTTGATGGAGATAGATGGGCGGGGAGTGTAAAGAGGGGCGTACTTGTCCGGCCCATCTTATCAATACCAGCACATTGTACACATGTCAATATTGGTGTCTTCCCTCTCTCTACTCCCCCAGGGCATTTGTTGTCATGGACACACTGTGGTGGGAAGCAATGGATAGGCTGGCAGGGGGAAGAGCTATAGATCTGTTGCATATATTTTACCTTAACTATGTAGTGACGTTTTTACATTCTACGGAATTAAAAATTCGTGAATGTTAGTGAATTGCGTACCATTCTGTCAATCATCCTGAGTAGCCAGTTCATGTGATACATTTTGAGGTGTTGGTTGAGGGTTGGTGTGAGGAGTGTGGACACTTATCTGGGAGGATATCTGGATGCCCATCTCTGTGTGATGTAATTCACACCAACACTACTAACTTGGCACTTATGCAAAGACTGCTTGATTGACAACCTTCTACCATCTCTGCAGTAAATCCCTGAAGGCCAGTGTGACATCCTATTGGTTAGGACTGTTTGATTGACAACCTTCTACCATCTCTGCAGTAAATCCCTGAAGGCCAGTGTGACATCCTATTGGTTTACATGTCTTGTATTCTATTAGCTATCTTGGTTTGATTGACAACTGTAGAGAGGACCACCCATGACTGAATCTGAGTGATCTACACCTACTACACCCTTTGCGATTTCTGGGTTTCAAAAGAGTGTTATGTTCTTTATCCAATATTATTATCACAAAATTTACACATATAATTAAGCATAAGCATTTTTAATTAAATATTAAGCATTTTCAGTCGAGCAAAAACTAAACTGCTAACTATGACTTGCCATTGCGCACAAATAGTTGTCCGTAGAATTTGTTTCCTTGGGAAACGCACAATATATACATTAAATTAAACTGATTATAAAGTTAAACAGAAAAATAGTTCATTAAATGATTGATTAACTTAAAAAACTTATAACTTGTTAATTTCATTCTATCAAGCAATTTCTTGTGTGTGTATATGTATGTATGTGTGACGTCAGATGTGTTGACATTATGTTGATAATTACAGGTGTTGAACCTAGTACATTCTCATTCTCCTGCATCTAGGCGTGAAGCTACCATCTTAGACTTAACCCCACACCTCCGACTCATTCCGTACAAGTTGAGAGAAGTGGTAATCTCTCTTCAATTCTCACAACTGTAGAGATAGACGGTATTGCGAATTTATTTTAAATGTGTATATCATTACCTATCTATAATAGTTGAGGACAGATTTACCAGCGATACATAAACAGTTCCAGAGTTAATATCTACTACATAACCTTACTTATCTTAATTTCACTGTTTCCAAACTATATTGGAGATCATTCTTTTTACGGTAATTGAACTGATTCGGCTATGGACCACTTTTATAACACGGGGTAAAAAACATAGAACACGCGTTCGTCCTGAAATATTAAATGGACTGAATTCAGATTTAATAAGAGAGAAATAATACTAATAATGCTATTAATAGTGAAGGCAAGAATAAGGTTGTAGAGCACAGACAACCTATCTATCGACGCTCTCTCTCCCTCTGGATCTCTATGTATAGAAGTAATTTATTTTATTCTTATTTTATTACATTCACAGGGCGGTCCCATCTGTCACATACTTGAATATTCGAAATGACAATGAAGTATATATTTTTTTAAAGCTTTTATTTATACTGCATGTGTGGATCAAGTCCCTAAAATCGGGTTTTCCATTCGCCCCAGGCACCGCTCTTACAAACAGAATTAACACAGTAAATACAGTTATAATACACTGCTGTGCATAAAAATCATAAATTTGAATTTTACCGGTAATCATAGTAAAAAAAAACCCTTGACAACCCCACGTAAATCACTAGTGAAATATGCACTATGCGTAAATCACTCTAGATACGTTGTTTTCAGAGCAATGCGTGTATAATAAAGTTATAATACACTGCTGTGCCACTTCGAGTAGTTTTAAGTTAATCGAGTGTTAGCAGGTGATAAAGACTGGTATGAGAACATAAGGTTAGTAGGTATTCACTTGAGTATACAGTTTGACAAGAAGATTCTTATACTTTGTTGCTTTGCCACTATTTATTATTGTAAGCAGTTAATATATAATAGAGCAAGAAGTCTGTGTAAAAGATAAAAAAACAAAGCCTGAAGAGATCAAAGCTGCATTTTAGCTATTACGGTAAATAACCTTATACCAGATGTACTCTATACCTTATTACGAAATGCACTCATTTTATGCTTATAGGACTAAAGTTATCAACCCCTTGTATTGCTGTTTTCATATGTTTATACAAGTATTTGAAGTCGAATAGGCGGAGATAAAACAAACGCCAGTGAGCAATGATAAATGAAACCATCGTAGCAAAATATTTTTGCCGGTTACAGAAATATAAAAGTCAACTTTTTAAAACCCTGCAGCAAAAACAACAGGGTGAAGTCCTCCACAACTTTGGGCAAATGATATTCAGATGGGTGGTGTAAAAGCGGAACAAAAAATAGAACAACTTAGCTTTGGGTCGATATTAACTGGGAAGGCAGTTATAGAGTATGTGGACCTATAGAACCACTTAACCCTTTCCATTGCACTCTACCTCCACCATCGCTAGAATGGAAAACAAGTATAAAGAGGGGGAGAGAAGGGAATAGGGGAATATAGATGATAGGGATAAAGAGTGGGAGAGAAGATAGGACAGGGGGGGGAATAATATAAAAGGGATGGAATAGGGAAATTAGGTAGATGATTATTCACTTAGGGAACTCAGGGAACCGTCCCTTTCATTTCCCCTTTACTCCAATGATGCATTTCAATTGCATAAATCTCGTTCTCTACCATTTCTAATAACTTGTAACTATCTTTTAGCTTCTCTTTCCAATTACTTTGATTGCCTCTACCTTCCCTCTGCCCTTGCATAGTTATTGTTACTACATTATAACCTGCATGTCATTCCTTAAATGGTCCATAAATGGGAATTAACCCTGCGTATAGTACAGGGCTTTTGATAACACTGCATGATTCACAATTGATAATAAAGTTATCAGTCCAATTGCAGTAGTTTACCGATAGTGCCACGTCAATATTGTAATAGTACATTGTGGCCACAGAACCACTGAGGAGGTTTTGTAGAAACATCACTCTGTGATAGGGTCTACATATATAATTTACATTTCGGGAGTCACTGTATTTTCTAATAACCAAATAATGGCATGTATAATTTCCTATTAATATATTATTTCCTATTATGTTCTGGCACTTTAGGAAGACCTGTATATCAGATATTGTGACCATGTTTTCCATATATTATATGTAACTGTTGAAGAAGGAAATAAAACTAACTTTATATAACCATATAACCTAACCCTCTAACCCTCTAACCCCCCCCCCCCCCACACACACACACACCACCCACCGCCGTTCTGTCCTTACCTTGCCTTCTCGTTCTGATCTAATCCCGCTCTCTGTCTCTTGCCTTATATATTTCTTTGAACTTTTTTTCTTGCCTCTCAAACTCCTGATTGTCTTTCCTCCCCTAACACTCCTCTTTAAGGGCTGGTGTTCATGATTCTGATAGACGGAACTTTCTTGCCTTGTAGCCTACAGCTAGAATAACATGGCAAATGATAGATCTAGAGATACTAAAATATAGTTAAATTATATATTATTTAGGAAAATCCAAATAAACACCACAGCTTATGTTCTGTTAATTCAAAAGTGTTTTCTTTGGCTTTAGGAGGGGGCATTCAACGCTGATGCTCCTCCTCTGAAGCCACTACTGCTTCCTCTCCTATCTTCCTCTTCTCCTCATAACTCTAATCCTGCAGACAGCAGGAGCCACTGAAACCACTCAAGTGCCAAATCAGTTCCGACTACATACATCTCTCACTACAGTCTCCTCTCACTACCAACAACAATGTGACACTGGTTCTGGACAGCATGATATGTGCAATGAAACAGTCACGTAATTCATGAAATTTCTCTCACATAATTCATGAAACTTTACATTATTTGCCATGATAATTATATAGATCCACAATGCTGGATGCTGGAGATATTGTTTGAAATGTTTGTTTGTATGTTTGAAAGTAGAGACTTGTTCCAACGTCACGTGCATCTTATCTAGAATTCCCTTTTTTATTTAGAGAGCCTTCCCTCCATGCTCCATATTTATAACAAAGGTCTTCTTTCCAACTTCAATTGAAATGAAAGATTCTTGGTATTTTTTTATACAGCAAAATGATTAAGATTTAAAGGTACAAGTTTAGGCTGCCAGACATTGGTTCACTCTACACAACTGATGCATCTGTCCCAATTATTTAATAATCTCCATAGCAACAAATGACACAGCAGTCACGTGATCAAGTTATGGTGTAAGTGCCTCCATTTCCTCCTATATGACCTTCTCCTGTGGGTAAGTGGTTTCCGCCCCAAACCGGAAGTGACGTCAGGAGTAATCATGTGGTGTATTGTTCAAGTCGATGTGGTGTTGTCCCAGTAAGACAGGGTGTGGTTATTTGGAGAGTAGAGGGAAGGGTTGGAGGGGGGAGTGGGTGGTGCTGTATGATGGCGGGTGGGGTGTGGGGGGGGGGGGGGTGGTGGATGGGCACTAGTGAAACCAGAGACTATTCAGACGTCATTCAGAACCACAATCCCTGTTCCAGACAAGGCTTCCTGGGCACATGGGATGAAAGAGGCTATTTAATGATCGTATGATTGTAGGCATGCAGCTGTTAATCATTAGATTCTCTTGTAAATCAGTTACAATCGTAGTCTATTATTATAATATCATTTTAATTGTTATCATTAACACTATTTATTGATCTCATTATAGATCCTGTAAATATTTGACTAATAATGGTAATATAACTAATTATATAATATTATATACATGTACATAATCATGATAACAAAAGTCAGCACTAAAACACTTTGAAAGCATATATTCAATTCAATTCAATTCAAATATTCTTTTATTGTCTGACTGGTACAGAAATATGTGGTAGGCCAATTCTGGCGTGCCAGGTCTTCCTATGGATGCCACTATATATGACCAATCCCCACTCATACTTTTTCACACTGTTGACCAAGATCAACTTGAAGCTCGCTTTTTTGTTCGCTTAACCACACAACTGTCGTGTGATATGCTTGATTCTAGTATTTCAATTTTGGAAGTAAATCACCCAATTTTAAAAATGAGCTTTCATAGCCATAAAACACATTATGACTTTGGGAAACTTGTTACAGGCATGTCTTTGTGGATAATCAGTCACGCCCAGGGATGGTAAATGAATATCTAAATATGTTGTTCTGTTCTTCCCCATATATTTTCACCTTGCACAACACATTATGCCCTAGAAAACACCCTGGATAGTATAGTACACATTAATGTGTCTAAGAAAAAGATCCATTCTAATAATAACTATTGTAGAAGCTAGCGGCTCATCGATTAATGTAGAACGCGTGATATCTAATTACTTATCCTGTGTTTAGGTTCATATGTGCTTGTCAAAAACAACATTCATCTCATCAGTCATACTACGTCACATGTAGACACACTCATATTTCCTATAAAGACTAGAATGATGCACGAGATGATGTACTGGATTAAACCCAAACATTTGGGGGTCAGGAGAGTGCAGTGGTGTAATTATAAGGTGATGGCTTTAGACAGCGGAGAAGGTATTAGGTTCGAACTCTGATGAGGCCTACATTTTACCTTATAGGCACTAGTGTATCCTATTTGTAAGTGTCCTTTATATATTTCAGTCCACCCTAAAATATTCATCATGCATATTGCAGAACATTGTTGAAAATAACACATTGCTGTATTTATGGAAGAATCTTTGACATTTAGGAACAGTAAAATTGAATGTAATAATTATATAGATATCGAGACACAGACACATTTTCCATCCAGGGCTACCACAAATAATTAGTCATTTACTGATTGGCTATCCAATTGTACTGTACATATCTTGTTCAAATGTTCCATCTCAGGCATTATAACAGGTAATTTTGTCTTGGCTGTGACCAAGGAAACAATGGTTTCCCCGAATTTCCTTATTTTCTTATAGGCCTAGACCTTTTTTTGACATTTGTTTATTCAGGAGGGGAAACATGATATATGCCAATGTTAAGTTTTATGTGGCTAGGGTGTAACCCTGTCTTCCGCCATATCCTGAAAGTTTGCAATAAACATTTACATTTTATAGTTTTGTTGGATGTCAATATATCGGCACATCAATTTGTATTTTATATTTGTATTAATTAATGAGTTGAGGAGATGAGATAGAGGTTTAGATTTAAATGATATGTAAATAGTGGAGATAACAGTGGGAAATGGAATACAGTTTACTGCACGGTTAGTAATACTTGTAGTCGGTGTAGGGTATTTTTTACTGCAGTTTATATAGCATACATTGGCATAATCCAAGTGACTCAATGCCATTGACTTAATTAGCAATACCCTTGTTTTTACATCCAGGGCATGTCTATTGATATATTATAAAGCCTTGCATTGGCTTTTGCAATGACATTTCCGACAATTTCATCAAATTTTAACTTATTATTAATTGACAGTCCTAGGTAGGTAAAGGTCTTCACCCAGTAAACAGGTACTCCATAGATGTTAATCTTTATCTCAGGTATTTTAGTACTTTCTCTTGGCGAGTCGGCTACATACATTGCGTTGGTTTTTGGTAAGCTAATCAATAACTTATTAGCTCTGCTCCAATCAGCTATTTTGCTGGTATCATCTTGGCACTGTGCCATAAGTGCAGGCATTGACACGTTAGACTTTATTAATACAATACAATTAATACAATTGTGGGACAAAGTTGGTCCCCCCATGTTTAAATTGCTTCCTACATCACTGCAGTAAAGTTTCCACCATATCTTCCTTATTTAATAACCAGTATTGATTAAACTACATATTTAAGGGTAGAAAATCATGCTCTTTCCTAATTTTAACAATATATTTCGAGGAGAAATAGCGTTTTTATGACTTAGGTGAAGGGTTAATTCCCGTGATGTGTGAGCGAGTGCTTCTGAAATTCAGGTGGCATGACACAGACTTTGTTTCACGTTTAAAGTCTGGGCACTGACTTTGTAATGGAGACACCATTAATGGCAACGCTCACGAAAATGGTTGAAACCTATAGAAGTGGGATAAACCTTTAAAATCCCATTAGCAAACTTAGCATATTGTAAGGACTTACATAATGCGTCGCATATCAATTACAAGTATATCAAGGATTTATGAAAGAAAATTCATCCATTTCTTAAATTTTTTTTTTACAAATTTTATTTGGTCAAATTTCCATAATATTGGTAAGTCTTGTAGTAGTTTTACATTAATGGTTACATCGAGGACGATTAATAGATAAATTCAAATTTCAACATAACACCTCAAATACTCTTCTACAATTTTACAAAAACATCTTCATATATACATAAATATCCATATCAATATATAATTCGCCGACCTCATCGACTATGGACAGAACACTTTTTTTAGTTATGGGCCATCAATTCTAAAAAAAAGTTAAACAAAGTTAAAGTGAATAATGACACATTCTTTTAAACATGACCAGCCACTCTCAGGGAAGTTAAAGCATATACATCGAACATGGGTGAAATATGTGAATGAAAAACTGTGTAGTGGTTGATTGGAGATTAGAGGTATAATGAAGTGACTAATTCACTATGTCTAGCAACAAATCATGGCTTGGTATCTGGCAAGTATTTTCAAAGTTCTTCATCCTCAATAAACGAAACAAAGGAGAAAAGAAATCCTAAGCCCAACCCGCTGCTTGGGCAACTTGGTAGTAAGTGTTTAGTTCAAATCTGTGTTTATGGACGTTGTTAGACTCCAGCTAGTTCCAGTCATGGGAGACCAGAACATCGCCTCAACAAAGTAGCATATGCCAAGCATAAAGCCTATGATAAAATATATATGAACATTTTAAAGGGTCAGTCAACGGATTCCTGGTCACTTTTAGGACAACAAACTTCATGGAGCCATAAATACAACACCCAAGTCTCAATTTTTTACTTCCATTTATGTCTAACTTATAGTCACTTACAGGCACGAATTGGGAAAGCTTAGTTGAAAAGGTCTGTTTACCTCAAGAGGGCACTGAGAGTGCTGTGTGACATCATAAAGGTGCGCCAGAAATGAACATAATATCCCTACCTTTCCCCCCAATATCCCAGCAATTGAAACAGTTCACTGTCACTGCTTTCAGCCATTGTTTTGACCAGAGAACTATATGTAACACAGTGTTGTTTTGGTCTGCACAACTGCATTGATAAAACACCTTCCTCCCACCCCACCCTCCTTCTTTCTAGCAGCAATTATGAGAGTTGTTTGTTATGTTCATTGCATGTACATTTCAAGATTCGTGCACCTTTATGACGTAGGCAAACAGTGGTGCCTTGAATGGAGTGTTAAACTGTGGAACTACGTTTTCACTGCTTTAAATGGGTAAAACTCACCAAAATAATAACTTGAATTAAGTAAAACCGGGGTGGTTACATTTCAATAATAGCAGGGAAATGGAATTGCTCATAATATTTGGGGGTTTACTGACACTTTAAAGCCGTTTTGTGGACTTTTCCTGAAAGTAATACGGCTATTGCCCTGCCTGGGGCATAATCCTGAGGCGAAGACAAGGAATTAACTTAAGAGAAATATTGCTTCAACTTCAACAAATACAAAACAATCCTTATAAATAAACACAAAATAAACACCACCACCCACTGTACTGAGCTTCGCTATGGGAGATGACTGCATGCAGGCACTAATGTGCCCTTGGTCTTTCTTGCTAATATCCAATAGCTCTCTAATATCCAATAGCTCCCTCCCTTTCAGCCAGGTACCTGATGAATATTAGATGGTATGTATGCTCATTAATAGTGACCTTTATCCAGGCTGTAACCAGTTGTTCCAGGGGTTATTTCAGTACACTGTACTGATCTTAGGGCACATTTCAAAATTGTTTTTGAATGCTTGGAGATTCATAGGAATGTTTTTTAATGCCATTAACTTAATCACAAGGGTGTGACTGTGTATGCACATGTACTATGTAGTTATAAATGTGTGCATACTCAAAGGGAATATTTACTTTTTTAATATCAGAATAAGATGAGATTGCGTTTCCTTGTTGTTAGGGTCGATATATCCTCAGGTGAACGTCCATTATTATGGGTAAGAAGGTAGAATGAATGAGGATAAACCAAGATAGCACATCAATAACACTAATACGCAATTGCCTTATTATTGCTCTACGAGTCTGTGATCTGGAAAGAGTCATTGATCAATGATATGGATTCAGATAGCTAGGAAACTAATGGGTGTATGGCCATGAGGGTTGGTTTCTTGCTACAAAGGACTATCTTATAAAAGGGAATCAGATTACTGATTAACCTTTTGTAATACATCAGAGTGGTATATCCACCCCATGATAACAAATAGTGTAACTCATTGAGGCAACCCCTCCCTTGGGTCATTATAAATAATAGTTGCTGACTTTGGGTTGTTTTGTGTTGTTCTTGTAGATGTGGCAAGTGAGACCAATCACTGTTGTGAAAATTTGTCCAATAAAATTGTTCTTAAACAAAATGTAGCCCCAAGTAATGCTCCTCTAAGAAAATTGAAATCGTTATTATAGAAGTTATATTCTATATATTTCAGATTTGACTTGAGCTTGAGCTTCGATGAATACAAACACAATACATATCAAAAGGATGGAAATAAAGACCATATATTGTCTTTGATGTGCATATTTTGCCTGAGTACTAAGAAACGACAAATCTTTATGGAATGCAGAAAGGGACACATCTCCTATGCAGATGGGTCCGTGTAGGAAAGAAAAAGTTTAAACATTTATGAGAATTACAGATATGGGTTAAAATCTAATAAAGGTTAAAATAACCACACTGTAACAACTAATTTGTCATTAAAAGTCAGGTTTAGGATAATTTTTTCATACAAGCATTACAGACATAATAATCGAATCGTCAGTCTCTCTATATGAACAATTGATGATATATATTAATGCCATGTAATCTGTAGTATTGATTGCATAAACTGCTTAAACAGTCTATCATCGTGAGATGCTTTTGATTCTCTGGTGACTATTCATTCCAGAGGGCTGAGGCTTTATGATAGTCCTTTTGAATTAAATATGAGTCAATTTACTCATGATTTCCTTTTCAAATATCACCATTAGACCCACTTTAGTGACATGCAGTGTAAGAACAGGGACAATTTTTTAATCTGGGTTGAAAATACATATTCTTATAATATCATTCCTCCACTCAATGAACTTATCTCCTGTCTTTGCAATACAACCAGCCAATATGGAGGGATAGAACATATAAATGAGGGCGGAAGTACAGAGGTTCATACTAGTATATAAGAGAGCTAAAACGCATTCGATGCAACATTTAAAGTTTACACGCAGGTTTATAACTTTGAGCCGCCCTTATTGATTTAGAGATTGAGTTAATTTGTAGAGTGGTGGTTGAGGTATCTAAGTTTCTCATGTATACCGGCGAAATCTTTTGCAAATTCTCTGCCATGTCGTCATTTCTCAGTTAATATCACTTTTAGCAAAAGTTGAAAATGTTATGTCATTCTTTTAGGGGATGAGCCTTATTTCGGAACTACATTGTGACACTTTCTCTGCTAAGTAAAAATTTTGTTTTTAAATATGTATACATAACATTATACTTTTTCTCACTGCTTAGATTAAATCTATCTTCGAATAAAATATATATAATAAGGACATCAATCAAACATCTAACATCATGTATATATAGACACCATGAAATCTTTACAAAAACAAAACGTAAGAACTCAGAATCTCAGGAAAGTCAGACGCTGACGACCAAGCTAAGCCAAAGGAACTGAAGCGCAAAGTTAAACCAGGTCCTTTTCTTGCAGCTCTCTCAAGATGCACACCGAAGAAAAAGACTCATGGCCCCAGGTGCCTATAAAACTAACTATGGGTAGCAAGGTCTGAAAGTTGGGGGATCTGGGGAGAAGTTAAAGCTAAGAAAATCCATGACCTAATGGCCTTTCCTCTGCCAGCGATCGGCACTTGTTGAGATTTAGAATGGTGGGAATTGTCTCCAGCAGACTTAGGGGGCTGGGTAGTACTCCCATTGGACTGGTGAACCGATATGTCTGGTGTGGTGGGGTAGGCGGTGGTAGGCAGTGAGAAAAAGGGAGAACCAAAAAGGGGAGAGCTGGGGGAGAAGTAAAGAGAGGAGGGGACAAGAGGGTGGATACTTTGAGGGAGAAGGATTGGGATAACTGCAAGCATAAGAGCTGAGAGGAAAGAGCTGGAGATGAACCGGGACTGAGAGAAAGCAGAGCGAAATAAATGAGTGGAAGAGGTGAGAAATGAACGCCAAGAAGAGGTGGGGATGAGTGAGAGTGAGAGAATGAAATGGGGAGAGGGGGAGGGAAGGGAACTGAGAAGAGAGACGAAAACAAAAAGAAGACGAGCAAACGGTGTGGGAGAGAGAGAGGGAGAGAATGGGGGGATGAGGTGAGGAGGAAATAAGACTGAGAAGTGTGGAATGGCCTTAGGGAGAGTGCGACAGAAGGAGACTGAAAGAAGAGAGTTCAAACTAGAGAGAGTCAGTGAGAAAAGACAGAGTGAGATATATGGGAGGATGGGGAGTGGAGAGGCAGGAGGAAAGAGAAGGAAGGTATCTTTGCTTTGATTTAGTCAGGAACGAAACTTTAATATGAGAATGTAAAGATGGCTAAGCTTCATGCTTCACGTAGCGCCTTTCGCTCTTGACACTTTCCCCCATCAATGGTTGAAGCTGCTTACATATAAACAATCTCACCAATGGCTATGTATGAAGGTATGGGAATCAGTATTATTATTGTATCTTGTGTTTATGATATCAAAGTACTATCGCAACTTTCTAATAAGAGATTATTACCAATGCTCCAAGATTAATTGAATAAATACTTGGGCTTTTAATGCTGCATTCTCACTTATTACGACACAATTATCTTGCCAAATCTACTCAATTTAAAGTTACAGGACTGGACCAATATTCTGCTACTGCTATATTATGTTTTGTACAAGATTTTGAAGTCGAATCGGCCGAGAGAAAACGGCCAGTGGAGGGTGAGCGATAATGAGTGAAGCCACCGCAGAAAATACTGGGCCTCCGAAATATAATTGTGTATTTCATTCATGGAACCCAGCGAAAAGAATCTGACAAAATTGTCGGAAAAGAGCAGAACAAAAAGTAGAAAGTCTTTAGTTGTTGATCAATATTAACTGAGAAACCAGCTTTAATTGAAAACATACATCAAATTCTCTAGGGAAACTGGGATTTAGATAGTGTTAATTTAGATAGTGTTATTGCGTATTCGAATTCGATAACTTGAAACTTACTGCTTGTGTGGAATTGTTTATCGAAATAAAAATATGTTTTAAAAAAACTACACATGGATGTATACTGTATGACAGATACTATTTCAACATATAAAGCAACATATAAAGTGCCTTTCTGTCTCTTTTCTCTGTCTTTCTCTCCCTTCTTCTCTATCTATATTTCCTGGGTAAGATCATTAACTGCCTCTCTCTCAGCTCTCCCGCCCTTGATATAACCATCTGAAATGTGTTGATAAGGGCGTAAAGCAATCTCACTCACTCACACTACTATTTCAACGGTACATCTACAAATCTGCGGTGGTTGAGAAACTAGAGTCCTTTACTAGAAGTCCCTTCCCTATTCCCCATTGTCTTCCCATCATCGTCCTTTTCACGCATAGCCCCCCTTGAATTCTACTCTTCTTATCTGATCTGAGAAGCTGTACGCCTAATCTGGATATTCCCACATCCGCTCCCTCTGCTTTCTCCTACTCCTTCCCTATTTATCCTACGTTTCGCCTTCAGCTTTTCCCTTCTCACTCACCTTTACAATTCTCCCTTTCCCCCTTTCTACCCATCGCTTTCCCTTGCCTTCTCACCCCCTTTATTTGGTAGGCAATAGACATAAAAACCTCACCAAAGCACAATGCGTCAATACTTGATAGACTGGGCGGATCTTACTTGCTGAACCCTGTTTCTTACCTAAGAGGCGCCGTGTAACCACGCCCCCTACCGACTCTGCCCAACCCTAGGCCATTATCAATTAACAACCCTCTCACTCTTGTGTCTTTTACGGAGGGATCGCGTTACGAAAGGCTTCTGCTAATTGCGGAGGTGAAGGTGCGATTCAGTACTCGCTATTACCTCCGTTATACCCTTCTGAGACACTCAGAAAAAATGGGTAAATTCCCCCAGGCAATGTACTTTCGCCAATCCTCTCGGATAACCCATATTTAACACGAAACATACGTCCAAAATACAGTTCAAGATAACCGATGACATTATCTTAATCAAGGCAATGCCAAGTATACTCAGATACACATATTTGATAATTATCATTTCTGAGCCGAATTTAGTAGAATTTACTAAATGTGTTGAGGTGCTGATTGTACATTTTCTGATGATCCGACCCAAATATGGATACACTCAATGCAGTATTGGTTATATTAAGGAAGATGGAGTCCAAGGGGGTTGATTTGATTTGATTCGAAATATTATTTTATTTGCCCAAATTGTAAGTACAAATGGGTTGTGAACATCTGACCGGAGTCAGGTCTTCCAGTTCGTGCCTGGCTTACGGTTATCTTAATAATTTTCATTGTAAAAATATGACTACAGGCTAAGATGACATAACATGACATAACATGACAACTGACAAGTGTTTTATTTGCAAGTTGACTAGTACGTATTTGTGATTTACACATATGGTATATATATCGTTTTCAAAAACATAAAAATTACTGTACAAACCTGATTGTGGTAAAACTATCAAATAAGGGTGTATACTATATTTTAATTTGAAATTGTAATTATGAAAGAAATCGTAGACATTTTCATTTCATGCAATCATATCTAATAGCGAAACTCCACTAGAGGAAAAACGGCGGCAACAATTTCTTTTGTTGTCCACTAATTTGTTGCAACAATATCCACACAGAAACAATGGTTCCCAGAGAAAGTGGCAACACATCTGACACTCCTCCATGTGTTGCCACCTTTTTTCCTCTTGTGGAGTTCCGCTATAATTTAAAATATTGATATCAATATTGGGGCAAATCAGGAGAAATAGGAGCAATATTAAGACGCGCCAGCTTGACCATGTTACTATGAATTTGATCCTTATTGTCGCTAATAATAATTATATTCCCCAAAAGACCTTAATTATATCGACATATAGAAATACACCAGTTTATCTTCTGTATATAATAATACACCATAGAACCACATTCACAGATAATATACCACAGTATTCATCATTTTACATAGGTGACTATACATTTCCTTTCACTATGAACCTGGTCCAGAAGGATGGGTTGATTGCATGCCCAAATGAATGACTCTATATGTATGGAGACTTTGATAGATCTGTACTATTAGATAGGTACTCTGTACTCTCCATATATTCTTTTCGTTCTGTAATATACATTATTTTGCCAGTTATTCATCGAGATATATATATGTTTAAAATGGCTTCTAAGCAAAATTAATTTGAGTTAGTTGTCAAGGCCGAATTTCTTTTTACAATGTTCCCCACTGATGCATTTATACTTAGTTTTGCGTCCATACTAGACATGTCCAAATGTCCTTTCATATATTCCTTATCAATCTTGGTTGAAAGAGCCAATGTAACATTTATAAATTCATTCATATGACGTTGAAGAACACTTTATAGAAAGGTCTTATAAACCATACTCATATCGAGAATGGAAAATGTCTTTTGCCCATTCATAGCAGCCTGTTTTGCCTCTTCCTTCCTCTCTGATTAGATAATGGATCAGATATTACTACTGCGCCTGAGTATAAAAGGAACAGATTATTTCCGGTGATAGGTCAGAGTGCTGCTTTCAGGCGTCACAACGGTGTTTTAGGCACAATATTTCGTCGCTCTTCTCAGGAGCTTTTTTAGTAGCCTACCTGCTGGGCCATACGCAATGAAAGACCTGAGAGGTCCTTGCGGGGGAGACCGGAAGCGTCATGCCCATTTGAGCTTATCAATATAAGACATGGATAAAATATATGAACAGAATTTATCTATCAAATGAGGAAAAATACATCAACTATACATGTACATTATATGTTATCAATGTGTGGAAAATATTGTGGTACAAATTGAGATCCCAGGTAACTATGATTTACATTAACGCTATATAAGTAAATCAATGTCATCCCACTCGTTAACGTACTGAAGTTTATTTAACTTGATTTCAGCATAACATTTCAACTTAAGTATATATTAACGTTTTCCTAAATTATTCTTTTTCTAACGTCAAATTATTAACGTTAACTTAAAAATGAATTAAGGTTAAAAAACACATTTACGATAAACCAACGTTAAACATTTATGTGGAATTGGTGGAAAATTTCACTTGAAATCAAACAGGAGAAATTGCTGACTTACGTGAAAAATAAAGATATATATTTATAAACGTCTGAAAACATCCATGATGAATTGTATGTAAACCTGTATTCTTGTAAACTTGATTATATTATATTGGCCTCAAATGAATAAAATAAAATATATTATATGCTGAAAATATATTCTTTCTGTATATTTCATGTGACTAACAACTCCTATTAGTCCATGTGAATTACCCACATCCAATACGGTGGATATACAAAACCCATATTGATTTTTATACATCCCCCATTCAAACTTTTTGGTTGCAGATATTAAAATCAGACAAAACAAATTTAGCACAAACTGCATCATTCATAAGGGATTTGAGATTTGATTTACAGAAGTCCAAAACAACTGGGAAAAGGCTACAGTTATAAACAATAATCGTACCAATACAATGGTGATTCTATCCAGGAGAATTCTGATATTAGTCCCTTCCTTCATAACATTAATATTTCTCCTATGATTCCTTGCAAATCGAATTCCCATATGGCGCATATATATACAAGATACCTTCTGTGGAATCTGTGCGAATAAGTAACTTTATTGGTCTAATCCTATGAGGACGAGTGTGCATGCATGTTTGCTCTACCGAACATTCGATATCTTCCTTGTTTTTGTGTAATATTTACATGGACCACAGCGATAAGTTAGTTTGTGAGTGCTTATCTGATGCACGAGGATTGAAAATGTGTGTATCGTTATGAGTGTCCCACAATTATTGTTTACATGCATATACTAGATCAACCAGCTCCCTCGCTTCTCTGCAAAAAACACGTGACTCAGCGGAAAAGTGTTTTCCCTTAATAAAAAGCAATGTCTTTTGGACAAACTAAGTTGTGCTATGAATAACTAATTTGCGAAACAAAGTTAAACCAACAAGTTATGCTATTCCCCCTTTGAGTAATTTTGATTACCCCTCATACTTATTATTTGCTGAGCCTATTATACTCCTACCCACGGAAACTATTGCACCTTTGACATAATTATGCTGGAAGGAATGGTGTGTTTATATTAGGCAGAAACTAAATTGCATCCAACATGAACATGTAATAAATTACAATGTCTTCCATGTGAGTCATCCCTGCTTTATGCGACAGTGTTCATTTTAGATTTAACTAAAGTTCTCGATTTTGGCCTGGTTAGTTATTTCATGTGTTCCAGGGTATTCCAAGGGACTTTCCACATTATTGTTTAGTCGTTTACATCTTTGACTGTTACATTTTAACCTGCGACTTTTCCTTAATTGGTCAATTATTTTGCTTTGTTATTTTGCAACTATTAGTTTATTCGTGTGTTCATCAGTCAGCATTTACGGCAGTAAAGGGCCTAGTCAACTAAGTCGATTCTCATGCGATTCTCACAGAATTTAGTGCAAAAGAGTCCCCTGCGGGGCGAAATCGCATGGGTATAGGCTTAGTGGACTAGACCCTTTACGGTCAAAGCTTCATTCTGAATTAATATTGATCACATATATGTTACTTTCTCTTCCGTTGTCTCTCCCCCCTCCCCCTCCCCCCTCCCCCACCCCCATGTGAAAGTCACTTGACCAACATTTTCTCAGATTTTACTCTATTATTTTTGCTACAGGGCTTCATACAAGTCCATCATGCATGATTATATTAGTGGCCTGCCGCAATCCTTTGCTTCAGTGGTTTCACTTATTATCGCACTGATTCGCCACCAAATTCTTGTATAAACATTTAACAGCAGCACATTTTGATAACGTTGTAGAAAACCCATGTTAGTATATTTGGCAAGCCATATTTGTCGTATTAGCTGAGAATACATTTTTCATGCATATCACATTTCCACCAGTACAGTACAAGCAGCACATGTGTGTCAACTAACACCTATGGCAAATAAAGAATATTTTGATATTCAAATCATACTACAGCTACTTTTAATTGGAGATAACATAAAACAGGAGGGGCTCATACGATGAATCTTTACAATAGAAAACAGTCGTCTGCCAAAGGATTTTTAAAAGCTGCACTGGGGCCCGTTGCTCCGTTTCTCGCTAACTATTTCCCCATTGAAAGTGTATGGGAAAATAGTTAGCGAGAAACGGAGCAACGGGCCCCAGACAGATCACCCCTTCTGATCATATCATTTGCATCATGTATTGACATATTATATATTCTATCAAATCTTACTGATTCTTGAGTAAATTGTGGGGGGACATACAATCTTTAAAGTATATAAATTAGATACTTATACAAGCCGACAAAGAGCACCATTTCTATCTATATGGTGACAAACGATACTGAACTTCTGCCTTACAAACGCATTCTAATGCTGCATCAAATAGCTGTCATTATTATAGCGTGACATTCACGTGACATTGTGTGACATTGTGATGACATGTGTTGACAGGGAAAGGTCAGCTCGTAGTGTTTGTACTGATTGATAGCCTTGGGCACTAAACACTCACACATTAGTCAAACAATGATGTATTTATCTGGTACTCTTAGGTTAATGGGTTTTTATAGGTTCCTAGTTATAGGTTCAGGGGTTCTGTATTGTGCATTGTTAGAGTGGTTGTTACAATAGTCCAAATGTAAATACACAGTATGACATGTTTCACGTAACTGGATACTGCCAATCGGATCGATTTGGGAGAAAATCCTAAACAAATCCTAATGAAAATACACCAACATACAATGAATTATATTAATAATGACAATGCACCAATATTCAATCAATTATGTCGACCCTATCTGTACTTACTCGAATAGCTGTTATTGTAGGAAAGGTGAATATATTATGCTTGATTAGCACCAAATATATTTGAGTAAGTGAAGCTGGGCGAGACATAGTTTGGAGTTAAACTTCCCCCAAAGCTAGTTTGGTTCTATCTAACTACTATCCATAGATTTTTAATAACACTAACAAATTACAGGTCCGCCTAATATTGTATACTTCAAGAAGATTGAATTGAATTGAATAACGTTTTTATTTGTTCTACATTCAGGTAGATCTTCCGGAGTTTCCAAATTTTCGGCAGCAACCTAGGTCATTACCTTTCTTTTGTAATTAGATGTTTTACAATAATATACATTTTGTTCATTCCACAGCTTATGATTATATATAATCTATACATATTTTTTCTAGAATACAAAAATAGGACATCTGACATACTTCTTGAGTAGTCCGTGTTCTGAGGTAACAGTTTGGTCAAGCCATAGGTTAAGCTTGGTCAAGTTCTGGTCAAGTAAGAGAGTGAGGCTGACCAGACCCGACCCCTAGCGTGAGTTGGTTACACGTTGTAGCATAAGGGCTGTCATAGTATATTCCCATCATGCCTCAATTCAGGTATCACGTGACTATACGAAGTCCTACAAGAAACAGTTGGAGTAGTTGGGCCTGAGCGCCACCCCTCACCCCTCTTGGACAGGGCCGCCAACTTACATATTCATTCCAAAAGAAATTCATGAATTTATTATATTTACTCTTTATTATCTAGAATATATAATGGCTGACTCTTGCTATGTGCTTGAGAAAAATGAAACATCCTTTTAAGATATAGTAATAGAGCATTCCCATCACATGACAGGCCGAATTCCTTTCTTGATCCAAAGGAGAATTCGCAAAATCTGTGGTGTCATTGTGTAGCAGAAGGCCCAAAGTTCCGACTTTAAATCCTTTCTAGTGCATGAAGGTGCAATGGCTCAGACGAATCCAATGAGCTGCTTCACGAAAATGCTCCACTCTGAAACTAGAATAAATACAATAATAATTATTGGTCGAATAGAAAAAGGGAACCAATTCCCAATCCCTATATAAGCTATTAGCATGTCCATCTGGTAGAATAAAGTTATTTAAAAAAGTCACATGATGCACTCCAAAGGGGGAAGGACAAAGCGAGTGTAGTAGAATACAGGGGGGGGGGATGTTTCCCTGTTTGAGGAGGTGAAGTACTGCTCTGCAATTTTCTTCAGGTGACCTGGGGCCTGGACTTCTAATAACAAAACAAACTTCTCATCGTAGTGGTGAAAGTTGATGAATAATCGAGTGGTATAAACACATTTATTGTATTCAGTGCGTGCTAATCCATTGATTTTTAATAACAAGCTTTCAATACAGGTGTTCTTGACTGCTTGAAGCACAATAATACTTTCCCACCGGACGCCTATATTATATTATGTAGTTTATAGGTCATTTAAAAAAACTGGGTAGTTTCAGGGAAAGACATGCACCAGCCACAAAGTTATCATCATTTATAAGCTAATAAAGTATTGAATGATTTCGGCCTGTTCTTCTAGAAGTAACACCTTATAAGGTCCAAAACATTTCCTTTTGGTGACCCACCAAATCTCAATGGTTTGAAATATGTCTAAGAATTGCCTAGATATCAAGAGACTAACAAATCGCACTGTTACTCCTATGTAACCAACTTGCCCCAACTTGCATTTCAAATTGCCCCAAGAGAATAGCAAAATAAACACAAAATTTGTATTTTTTAAATGAGAAAAAGCCATAGATACATGGAAAACAGAAGGAATTCAAGGAAATAAACAATTTCCCTCATTTGCAGTATTCATATTTGCCACAGGCAATAGACCTTTCTACCCTTTTATCACTTCCCGACACCAACCCTCCCCACTCTCAACCACTCTCACCTCTGAGTCCCCATAGGTTAAAGTGAACTTTGTTTATGAGGTTTCCCTTTCTGCGAAGCCTCCCAATTACCCGTGCATGGATATTTACAGGCGATCTCTTCTTGCTGACCTTTGCTTGCGCGCGCACACTCATGCAGGAAGTCAGTGCTTTCTTCCGGCGCAGAGTATCCGCGTCATGAAGTCTGGCCTGTGCTTGGATTTCCCGATGTCTGGCGGAAAAAGACGAGTATTATCGCGATCTTTGACATCCGGTTCTGTGCTTTGAATACCATGACATTTACCGCCTCCCAAGGGTCACGCAAGGTCAAATAGGTGTAACCGGTCATAGAAGCATGTAGCCAGCCTATAAATATACATGTATTCTTCACATATATATATGTTTACGGTGTACATATGAGATGAATAATGTTACGTTTACAAGTGTAAAGAATCAGAGGATGAATGACGACAGCACACGGAAATATCGCTTCTTTTAGAATACCACAGTGTCTCCATCTCTTTTAACAACTTATAATTATGTTAACTCACGTAAATATGACTTTCTCTTATCATGCTCATTACGATGACTTTGCAGTAAATAGTTAAACTATTCATTTAATGACTTGAGGTTTTCCGCATTGATCTTTGTGTAGTGGGTCTTGGTAATGGTTACCTTCCCTAGTTTGTATATACTACTCAATTCTGGAATTCAACGTTTAACTACTGGGGTCATAGCTTATATAAGTACAGTATAATCATTACTGAATAGTTATTCCAGTGTTGCTCAGTGTTTTTCTTCTAGTTTCGGGAAAAATCTTATATTTCCCCTTATCTTACCCTATGTATCGTATCATATAGCACTAGCAACGAAACAACACATTGTATATTATATGCTGTTTATTCTCATCTTTGTTGTCTTATGTTGTCTATTTCTATGTACAGCACTGGAACACGCCAGTACTCTCGGCCACTGTTCTTATATTTAGATGCTCCTATATAGCACGTGCTTGAAGGATTAGATGGAATCAGTAATAATATCTTTGCCTCTCTGTATAATTCTCTACTCAAGATGAAACACGGGTCAGTATTATTGTTCCTGCAGGCCACTACATATGTATTATATACTCTTATAGAGTAAGAGGCAATATTATCATTATGAAAAGGTGTTAACCATTTTGTCAGGCCATGTCATTCCAGTGTTATTTTTAGTATGTACATGTACGTATATAACCCATTCTTATTTCGCGTACAAGGAAATGGGTTCATGTTTCGGCTAGTATCCATACATATACAGTGATACAACATTTAATTGTAAGACACAGGGGTGAGGTACATATTTCTATATAAATGAGGATTTAAATCAGAAATAAATAAACAAAAACCACATAATGTCATAAAGCCTTTTAGTTTGTGAAAATATTCCAACTAGAAGAAAAGTTACAGCTAAATAATACATCGAATTTCATTACATTCAGGGGGTGACGGGAGATAGGGAACTGCCCTAGTCACTACATCGTATTGCTTGGCATAAGCCAACTATGCTTCCTGAATAAAGAAATGTGAAAAAAAAATAAAAATAACGATAATCAATGGTATTGGTAATGGCAGCGGCAGGGGTTACAGGTCATTGACTCTCTGCCCATATAACCCATTGTATTTAAAATATATACAAAAATATACAACATTCAATCCCCCTCGTTTTCCTTTTAAGTTGTCTTGAATACTTGTATTGGTTGTTCATAAAGGTAAATGTAAGTTAAGTATTTAGAGGCAACATGTTTAGGAATAAAGGTTAATTCTCTTTATGTCCCAACAACGGTAGTCCATATGGTGACATAAACACTTCCCAAATATATATTATACATGCTGTAATTCCATTCCGAAGTAAACTTAAATATTCAACTACATTCTTTACCATACCGCACAATACATTGAAAACATTCTAAAGCATCCACTTGACCCATCTTGGTGTTTAACATCCATTTTCATTCTAGGTTTATGGTGACATACAGACTTCCCGATACATTTTTGCATTGCAAATCCACCAATGGAATATTAGACATAATTATATTTTTTTTCAAATTATTTGGTACCCAGTGCCATGACATGACATTCGAATGAACATGTAACCATGATTGGATATCAATTCTTTTCCCTTTACACACTCTTTTTACCATATTAGCAAAATTTCTTTTATTTTTAGGCAATCAAACAGTGATTTTTCACTCTAGAATTTAAAATATTAATGCCAGATATGCAAAAGTATAGTAATTAAAGTATTAAACATTTTCTATAGGAAGTTGCGGACCCTCTTATTGGTCAAATAGTTTTCTTTGCTAAATCAATAGAGAAGCAACTCTTTTATTTCGTTGGCAGAGGCCTAAAAGCTCACAAGAACAGGCTTATCCTCAATAAGATACCTGACATTTTCTTTCTAACATAAAACCTAGGTCCATGAAGGAATGGAATTCCTTTCTGTATTGTCTCAAAGCGAATCGCTTTGGAATTTCTAAGGTTTCAATGTAAATAAGTAAAAGGGGGAAAAGTAAGGTAAGAAATGTTATTCTACATTAGTGCAACAGGTTGGGAAAAGACTTTAAAAGCCGTAGCATGCACTGATACTGTTGGGAAACATTCCCATAGTTTAAAGTGCTTCAAGTATTGTCTATATTAGTTATAGGAAATGTCTATGTAGGAGACTATTATCGGGTCGTTCAACTTTTAAAGTTCCGGATAGCAATATAATAGAGGGAGAAAGCCAATATGTATGTATACGCCTTTTGAACTAATAAATAGAGAGAATGGGACGAGCCGGCAATAATCGCAAATTTATAGGACGAGATTCGTCCACATAAGCACGATGCCGAAGGCAGAGTGCTTATGTGGACGAATCAAGTCCAATAAATTTTCGATTATTGCTGGCGAGTTCCATTCTATATTTATTATATGTGCATACAATTTGATCATATTTCATCAGATATCACTGAAAAAATACTAAAGAAGTCTCAGAGAGCCCCGCTGACAGCCCCGTTAGTAGGCCTACAATGTTCGGTGCCCACTGTGCGATCATGCAGTTTTTAGGCCTACTTATATTGTTGACTTAAAACATTCATATCACAGCCATTTCTTGACCTACATTAATAAATCTTATATCTTTCAATAGAGAATTTAATGCTCTATCTAATGGTGTGGGTTTTGTTATGTATTTCTATAATTAAAGTACCAGAATCACGGGTGGATTACCGATCGCGGGGGTTTGTTTACATGCTTCGCGGAGAGCCAAAGCTCCGCGAAGCATATAAACAGCTATTTTTAGAGAACTACATTTTTTTTAGACACTACATGAATATTTTTATAGCACCCCAGTTATAGCACCCTTCATATAGCATGCGCATATAATAAGAAGACATATACTTCCAGAACCATATCTTTTTAAAATAATCGAGTTTGTAACTTTTATAATATTTTTCAATTGATTACTTTTTAAATTAAAAATGTATTGGTTACACTATTATATATTTAAGATAATCTCAGGCATTCAATGAATGAACATTTTGTATATTGCTGTAATAATAGAATACCTAGTCAGTACTCAGACATTGATGATTCACAGTGCAGTTATTTAACATCAACATATAATGTATACATTTAAAGCACTCAAATAAAGCTTGCAACCGATTCTTTCTAATTCATACTCATTCATTTCCTGCCTGATAAACACAGGCTCACATGAATTATCATAATTCATTAAGAATAAGTCATAGACAAGAATGACAGAAACAATTAATTGCTGATTATAATATGACTATAAATCAATTAAAATGGTGGGTTAACCTGTAACCTTCCCTGTCGGGTTTCTATATTCCCCCCTCATGATAACTACTGTTACTCTCTGCATTTTTACAATATTTGATACAAAAAATATAGCTTTGTACTGAGATTAGTTTTAGTTCATATTTCTTTCTTCTTTGTTTTCACTGTATGTATTTCGCCCAATAAACGGCAGCCTGATGGTTCCATGAAGCGAGAAGACTCAGGTTCTCACACCCTCTGTTTTGAATATGCTGGTGCCAGACCTGACGTATATCTAAACTGAAGGGCTATGGGATTAATTTTATTCTTCGTATTATTTTTACCATTGAAATGAGTTTTGCATAATGTTATATTTTTTCAATTTGCAATTGGTAGGGCACTTATGACATTGTCAGGTCATCAAGTACATGTATGTAAAGTAATGTAGACGAGATACAGAAAGAATAATTATGACAACGTAGAATTAGCTACCAAACGCCATGTAAATCTTAACATGTCGCAAAAAAGTATATTTTTCAAATGTTTTCCCACAAGAACCCCTGCTCAGAATGTTATAGTGTTTGGAATGTGAAGCGCTCTTACGATTACAACATAAATACACATACAAAATATCAAGACTGGGTATTGAATATATATCTATGCATAATCTAGGTCATTCTAAGGAGTATATCTATTTTACTAGTGATTGCCCATCAACAAATATTGCAAACTTTTTTTTTTCAAAAATGAACATTTTACTTGAAATGAAAAAAAATGAACATACTTATTGGATGTCCTAATGTTCACCATGATTGGAATCGGCTTGATCTCATCTTTTCAAATATGATAGGACATCAAAGTACATCTTTTGCGACCTGTGACTCATTTTCCTATGAAACATCACATATATACGGGCTACAGGTCGGTTAGATATATAGGTACGGGTATTAATTCAGTGCATTTGCTCACAACCTACCATATCCCAGTTTTTAAAAAAACATGGGTTTCAAAGAAAAACGGTAATAGACTGTTCAGACGATACACTTAGTTATCCTCTTTTCATCCATTCATACTTAAATGTGTCATGGAAACAGCAACAATACGCCACCCTTCACCGATCCACTAAAGCAGCTAACTTCTCCCAATGGATGTACTTCTTCAATTTCAGTTGAGCCCCTACAACTCCTTTTATTAAAATGTTCTTTACAATAACAGTATCCAGTTTCAAAATTACTAGACATTTTCATCTGGGATGCCTGTTTGGGAGGCTACATCTAAAGGACTTACTGTCACTGTTTAAACATCGCCAATTACTCCACTATTTTTTATTATGAAAATCCTAAACGGTCAACTAAACAAGAACAAAAAGAACAAAAATCATCATCATAAAATGTTAGACCACGAGAGTTCTCAACAATTACATCATAAAATTCAAATCAAGTTTCAAACTGACTAAATATTTTCATCTACACAAATAACACAGAAACAAGAAACGTTTCTCCCCTTTTTTCACCCCCGCATGGGCATGCACCAACAACTAACAAGCTCGTTTAACTATACCTATATACACCATCAAGTGCACTTGATGGCTTCACATCTACCCATGGATAGATGTGAAGCCTGTTTGGGAGGGGTGTAATTCTTATCTGACGGATGATGGAAAAATCAAAAGGTTGATTTTGGTGTTGGTTTATTAAGGATATCTTTCAAGCACATGTTGCCCGCCGTCAGGTAGTATGACGTCAGGTAGTAACTTCCCATGTTCTAATATTCTTTTCTAAGATCAAATAGAACAATAAAATCGGTTGTTCTATGGTGGCTTATAGCAGACAGTACAGAACGATCCCCTTACAAGAGATACAATAAATACAAGCCTCGGAAACCCTTTAGAGTTCTACTGCAAAGAAGTCCAGATTGGTAGGGAGAGAATAGGGCAAATTTATGGCAAACATTTTTATTTTGAGTTAACGTAAAAGCCTAACGTAAAACGTTAATTCTAGTTGGGCTTTAAGGAAATTTAATTTAATTTAATTTAATCATATTGATGCTAAACTGTACGTAACTGAATTCTTCTTTCCCCTCGAGGAAGGTCGAGATGACTAAAACGTTGGGACTTATGTTATAAAACAACTATTAAAGGAACTCACCGTGAGCTGGATGTTGGAGTCAGTATGTAATATTCATTACAACTGAATAAATTACCTATGGATTCCTGCTCTTTGCGATTTGATAAGTTTCATGTCGAATGATAACTTATAAGTGGCGTCCTTGCAAGGCCCCTATCACCAGTTTATTCCCTCCCTCCCTCCCCCGGATCTACCCCCTATATTTAAGCTTATATGACACCTTCCCCGAGCAAACGTTATACGCCCCAGGCCGGGGCTTTATAGTATAGGATCCTATGGGAAGTATGCCTGTTATCGCTCAGTTTACACAGAGATATGTCGCACTTCTGAATGGGATGTAAGTAAAGCTCATTATAAAGTACTATACAGAGGGGAGAGAAATAGATGGGTCAGATCAGTTAGATACTCACAATAATTGGAATTCCCAATTATTTTTATTATAATATTTGCTAGTTAAATACTAAACTGAGAAGAGATACATTACCTATAGAACAGCTGATATCAACTTTAGAAATGTGGTTTACGAATGTTAATCTGAAATAACAATGTTCCATTAATATGCATGATGTTTTTGACGTCTGAGTAATGGTTCCAGTTGTACTTGACTTTGTGCTTTTGTCCACACATAGTTATTGTAGCTGCGATAAGAGGAAAGTGAAAGAAAGAAGTGTAGTAAAATACAAGGGAAATAATGACACAAAACTACCTGCACATAAATAGTAATAGAAGTAGAAGCTGAAGTGTTTTTATACTTTTGCTATTTTCGATTAGGTTTAAAATATCCATAGTCTACTAGCTTTTGCGACAACTGGCAACTCGTTTAAATAATGCCGGTTTTACGTTATGAAATGAAATATGAAAATGAAATATGTTGAATTGGAAACGATTTTAAGTGGACCCTGCATCATTTTCAAAGATTCATGGATATTGTGCCACACAAATAATAGTGAATCCATGGAATCAGTTACAAATATATCATAGAAAATAAATTGAAATTTGAAAATGACTTCCCTATAATATACATTGAAACGCGGTACAGAAATGAACCAGGGATTTTGTAACAGAAACATCTATATGAGTAGGCCTACCTAGGAGATAGTGTATACTAACTTGCCTTTATCATCAACATAAATACAATTTACATAGCCATTCTAAGAAAAAGCCATACACATTATATAAATTTACCTGTAAAGTTAAGTTTTGAACTTTATATTTGCGTGCCTTCTGACTAGTTCATCATATACTGTGTACCACATTGCTTAAATAGTTTTTATCCTATTCCTTGCAAGTATAAACTCCGGACTTGATAACATGTAGACAACCTCTTAATTCATTGGAGAATTTCTTCTAGGAGGGAGGGGAATATCTTCAGTTTAAAAATCGAGCACTAATGGAGTGGCAAGACGACAACAAGTAATCATATATGTACATATTCCGGTTATGATGATTGATTACTTCAATCAGTTTCAGTTACAAGTATACATTAATATTCACATTTCGGTTACTTTGATAAAAACCCTAATACATGCAAGTATGTGCAGGTTAACATTTCTCTAACTTTCATGAATCCAGCCTTTGAACGTTAATACATGTGAGAGAGAATCACAAAGGTGTAAAGAAGAATATAAGTAGAAAGACATTGGCGTGGCAAGGTAGAAGTAACTTAGCTTCTAATAGCGGAACTCCACTATAGGTAAAAAACGGCGCCAACAGGCAAAATTCGTCGCCGACATGACTAAAAATTCGGAATAATCTACATGACTAAAAATTCTAGTGGAAGAGGGGGTAAAATAGGTTGTCGGCAACACATTTATTTGTTGCCAACAATTGCAAATTATCTAATTTGATTAGATATTTCGTCGCAAAAAATTCGTCACAGCCGTTTTTTGCCGTTTTTCCCATAGTGGAGTTCCTGCATAAGAGATATTGAACTGATGAACTGAAAAAGACAAACCCAAAACAGTGACAAAGTATGGACCAGATATCCCATATACATATAGAGATCTACATCTGAAGGTTGATGGGTATGCCTATACATAGGTTCCATTTGAATATATTTGAATAAACCTGATGGAAAAGCTAAACTCAACGGGGATGTCTTCCACTTCGTTCGGTCCCTGCCTCATGCAGCGCGCAGCATTTGTTTGCAGAAGAAACCCTTTGATGTCGGCTTCAGTAAGATTTAAACATGCATTTCCATTTATTTACTAAAGCAAGCATATGCTTTACTTTTTATATGGGATCATACGCTAGGAAGTATGCAATTCGGGGCTATGGATTTGAATCCTTTGTACCGGTACCAACTTATTTAAAAATCTCATCTACAGATGTGTTGTAATAATCCACTAGATAATCATTACAACAGAGGGGTCCACTATATCATCTGCTCTTCCTAGTGGAGGCGTTTCCATGGATGTACCTCCTATTTGTTGAAATATCCTATTTATTCCTATCGCTTTTCATAAATCTTACATGTACTCATGAATGGAAATTGGATAGGAAAATGCTAATGTAATCCTAATGTTAATCCCAACTATTTCCTTGATATTCAGTAGATATACTACATGTATGAAAGAGCATATATTATATATAAAGGCTACTTTTTCCAAGGACACAGGCATGAAGATATTGGATACTTTAGTCGCTAAATCTGATTTAATAAGTTGTATAGACGCCTCTAGATAGAAAAGCATGTTTGAAGTGAAGTTACTGATAGTAGATATTTCTGCGGTACCAGATCTTATAGATATAACAACTTCGGTTCCCAAACTCTTTTTCCTACACTCTGAAGTTTCAGGAATTTCAGGTCGAGTGCACTGGTTTTTAATATAGACTTTTTTTCTTTTTTTTAATTCGTTTTTATTCAGGTATGAGCCAACATGCATCATTGTTACATAGGTTAAGTTATAAAGAGCCGCTCCTCAGGTCACCATTGCGGTGGTATTCTTCCAAGCCCTGAGCCGGCAAAAGGAGTTCGATTAGCTATAGTTATGTACATAAGTAAGTTGATTTATATATAAGGAAATGGGACAGAAAGTCCAAAGAATACAAACAATTTATAAATGTTAATCATTGTTATGTTATACTAAAGCACACAGTCAGATAGTATTAAGTACTAGTCTAAATCAGTCAAAAGTTATATATAGTCAGCCACACAGGCTTTACAAGACATCACAAAACACAGTTTATACAGGGTTAGACACACAGTCGCACAGTCGCGAAATAATATAAGCCAGCACATTGAGACAAAGTTTCATTAGTAATATGCAAAATAATATAGACAAGCACATTGAGACAAAGTTTCACTAGTATTTTACAGACCCTAATTAGGCAAGACAGGCATTATGGTGTTTTTAATTGTTAGTTTAAAATGATCAAAAGAATCTATCATTCTGAATTGAATATTAAGATCGTTCCACTCTGAGCAGACATTATAGTACAATGATTTTTTGAATTTGTTACTCTTGGGTCTTATAATATCAAATAAGGGAGCCTCCGCTCTCCTTGTCCCCGTGTTGCGGCGACAGGCCTCTGGTTTGAGGGTTATCTTATAGAAGCTGTTTTTAAGAACATTGAATTTCATGCGATCGGATATTGTCATTACTCGTGCTAATTGGTGCATCACCAGGACAGGAGAACGGGGCTCGGCTTTGAGCACCAGTCTAAGGAAATGGTTTTGGGCTCTTTGTATTTTCAAGATCGTTTTGTCGGAGCATGGGGTTAGGCATAGCAACTGGGTATCAATGATAGGCATTATAGTAGTTTTGTATAGTGTTAAGGCAGCTTTTTTTGTCAGGTATTTTCTGATTACTCTTAGATAGCTTAATTTTTGATAGAGAGTTGATATCACCTGGTTCGCGTTTAGCTCCATATTGAGGTCTTTATCTACAGTTGTACCCAGATAGCAGAATTTAGAGACAACGTTTAGTTTTATGAGACCAGTGTTGATTTCCTTTGGCATATCTTTACTTGGACACCCAAACAGAATTATTTCGGTTTTTTTCTCATTGATTTTCATACCATTGTATGTGGACCACTGGTGTATTTTGTTTATGTCTTTATTCAAACCGGCGATTGCGGTATCTAGACTATGGCTTTTATGATAAACTGCTATGTCATCTGCATACATTATAATGCTCGATTGTAGTTCCAGGTTTGTTAGATCGTTGATATAAAGATTGAAGAGCGTTGGCCCCTAAATGGAACCCTGCACAATCCCCCTATTTATAGGGAGTTTGCTAGAGGTATTAGCTCCTATGGTTACTAGTTGCGTTCTATCTTGTAGGTAGTCTTTTATTAGGTCGACTAGTGGCTCAGCAATATTATAATAGGGGAGTTTTATGATTAGTATCTCATGATCTATGGAATTGAAGGCTTTGGTATAGTCTATGAAGCAGCACGCCGTTATATCTTTATCATTATTGTTTATATTAACGTCCCATATAAGGTTAGATATTGCATTTGAAGTAGATTTAGCAGGTCTGAACCCATTTTGGGCGCTCGATAATAGATTATTAGTTTCTAAGTGATCCACTAGTCGGCAATAAATAACTTTCTCCAGCAGCTTCCCAGCAACGTGGGTTAAACCGATCGGTCGTATATTTGAAACTTCAGTAATGTCCCCCTTTTTGGGTATTGGTTTCATGATAATAGATTTCCAGCCCAGCGGAAAGGTAGAAGTGGTTAGACAAAGATTAATTAATTGGGTGAATTTGTCAGCTATTTTGGAAATGATTAGTTTGTAATATTTTGTCTGTAGGTCCAGACTGCCTGAGGATTTAGCAACATCCAGTTCCTCTATCAGTCGTTCAACTTCTTCTCTGTTTATATCACCATTTATGTATAGCATAGGTGTGTTAGCATTTCTTAGCGTGGAAACATTATGTGCCTCATGGTTATTGAAGTTTAAGTCACAGAAATATTTGTTAATTCTCTTCACGCTTTCTTCCTCACTGAGTAAATTACCGTCTTCGCCCTTGACTCGCCTAATTTCTTTATTGCCGCCTCCCCCTTTTGTTAATGAATGTATAGTTTCCCAGAATTTTTTTGGGTTACGACTATTAGTCTCTAGTTGATTTTGGTAGTAACCCTTTTTAAGGTTAGTAATAGTATGGTTAACCTGATTCCTTGCTCTCCTAGCTCTACGCTTTAGTTCTATGTTATCTTTGTTCATTGGTAATCTACATTTTCGGAATAGGTAATCACGATGTTTCATGAGTTCAATGACCTCAGCGTTAATCCAGGGTTCCTCAACAAGTTTAGTTTTAATCTTAACCATGGGGCATTCTTCATCAATTATTCGTATAAAATTACTGTTCATTTTATCCCAAATCATGGAGGGGTCATGGCTTGACATGATATCATCCCAGTCCAGAGCATTAAGTTTATTTGAGAGACTCTCCTGGTTTAAGCTGCGGAACTTTCTCCCCATAATATAGGTTTTCCTGTTGTCACCATGCTCTTTTTTTAACAATATATATGTTCCAAGATGATCGCTCAAGTTAATATTAATTGTACCAGACCTTTTCACAAATCGATGGTTTGAGTAAATTACATCTAAGCAAGTTTGAGTTGTTGAAGATATTCTAGTTGGGGTGTTTATATGGCTAGTTAATGTGAATTCCTTCATCAGTGAGATTAGCTTTGAAGCATCTCTATGGTTTGGTTCCAGAATGTTTAAATTAAAGTCTCCTAACACTGCGATTTCTTTCGTGTTTAGTAGCCGCTGTTTTTCAAGCGAGTTACGCAGATGGTCTATAAAGGCGTCAGGTTGTCCTGACGGGGGTCTATAAGCAAGTACCAAGGATGATTTAGCATAGCCAGGTGGGTTTAGGGTAATAGATAGTAATTCAACATCAGAATTGGAGATATTCTCTATAACATCATACGATGTACGATAACTTGTTTGTTATGAATTAATAATATGATATAATGATTTATTATACACGCATTGCTTTGAAAACAACGTATCTAGAGTGATTTAAGCATAGTGCGTATTTCACTAGTGATTTACGTGGGGTTGTCATGGCAACCAATTTGGTTCTTTTACTAAGATTACCGGTAAAATTCAAATTTATGACTCGATTATGTTTCTATTTTCATGATTGAAAGCATGTATGATAAATCTGTTAACTATCTCGTTGGTTTCAGTCGCCTAGAATATTGCACTCGTTGCTACGCAACATGTGCAATATCCACGCTCCTTCAACCAACTCGTTAGTTAACCTGTATATACTGTAATGATTTAATGATTCTCTTTTTGAGTATGCATCATTTGCAGACACGGCCCATTAGTGCTTCGGAAATCTAAAATCTAAAAGTTGAGTTGAACATTAACATGCAAGGCGCAGCTGTAGGTTTTATCCTATTGATGCTAAACTGTAAAGGGCAAAGCCTCAGAATATTCTAGACGTGAACTTTCATCTTGACATGATGGATCGCAATGTTTCCTTGTCTATTTTCTTTTCATAGATTCAGTGAATTATATTTATGTATTACTTTAGAATAAGAACATATCAGGCTACCCAAAGTCACCTGCTCCAAGCTCTCAATGATCCATTTGTTTTGTTCATATTGCTCGGCATAACTTTATACATGTTTATAATACATTGCCGATTTCCAACCCATCTAAAAGTCATTTGACCAATTTTGGTTGTTTTTGCTACATGCTTTTTCACAAAAGTTTACATTCAAAGCAACCAATCTCACTCACTCACTATTTCGAAAACCCACCGTAATCCTTTCCTGCGGTGGCCTCACCTATTATCGCTCATCGCTAATCTGCCTAATATGTGAACAGGTGGCAAGATACACGTCCTGGGTTTTCTGTCACCGATGCTATGCTGTACATACATTATTCAGGAATTTAACTCAGCATTCTACAATAGCTTTATACATGAATGTATCAGAAACCATACATTGCCACCGCAACCGTTCAGTGCATCATTTACTGGGTAAACCTACATTAATAATTGGTTTTGTTATGAGCAGATAGTCAACCAGTTGGAAAATGCTTTAACAGATTGAATGAGTTCAATGTGAATCGCAGCCTTTTATTTGCAGAGGCATTGCTTGAACCTTCGGTAGCCCGAGATCCCTGAGAACAACTTGAAACTTTTTGTAAAAAAAACTTTACTTTTTCCTCCTCCGTTTTCATTGTTCCCCGACAGCAATGAGACCAGAGAGTCAGGTAGTTGATTGCTGCAGGCAGTGAAAGCTTCTCACTCTGACTATTTATTATTCATCTCCCATCATTATTCTTCCTCATGTTGGTAAAACTATTAGGGAAGTGGGGATTTCCCACTCAACCTCACTGCATTAGTTCTGCAGTGAAAGTGTGGGTGGGGGAAACGTATCAGTATCAATATCAATATTACCATTAAACATAATCAACAGGTTATCGAATCACGTTTAGTCATTTATATAGTTTACTATTCCTAAAATACATGGACAGAGAACTTCATATATACTTTGGCAAAATACATTTTCCTCAGTTGCTAATGTCTTCACTACTGTATTGGTTTTGTACTTTCAATTTCAATCTCTGTTATTTTGTGTCCATTTAAAAAACATCTCAAAGGAATGACACCTTCCAGGTCCAACTAAGTTAAAATGGAGAAACGAACTATCCGGCACGGCATGTAAATCTCCTAAAATAAATGGAGGAGACCGGCTGACACAATCATTTGATAAATAACAGTTAAACAAACAAACTAGGGGAACCTTGAAGAGCAAGTGTCTGTGTGTGTGAGTGGGGAGAGGGAGAGGGAGAGGGAGAGGGAGAGGGAGAGGGAGAGGGAGAGGGAGGGGAAGGGGAAGGGGAAGGGGAAGGGGAAGGGGGAGGAGGGGAGAGGGGGAGGGAGGGACTGGGAACATCTCAGTCCCCTCTCCATTTACTCATCCTTAGTACAAACGCTCCGGTCCCCTCCATTTCACCTAGTATAGGGTAGTAATTAACTCTCCCTGCCGAGGGAGCATGCATTTACTGAAAACATCCATTTCACAGAAAACAACATCTGAACCATTGATCCCCCATCGGCTGTGGTGAGGACAATGGTAAAGACCTCCTTAGTGATATGGCTCCCCTGATGGAGACAAATGATCTGTCTCCGTTTAGGCCCACTATTGATTTTGAAATCTTTGCAAAATGTGTTTGAGCCGAGTTTGATGATTGGTAGTACAATAGGCTGTGCTACTTGACTATGTCGGTCGCAATTAGGCAATAACAAAGCATGGTGAAAGCAAGCGGTGGATTGTAAAACATGGCATTGTCTTGTGGGATTAGGTTCTATTTTGTTATGTTTATGAGAGATCGGTATGAATTAAGGATTCAGTTCTAATCATTGGGGTGTTTGATTGCGTCCATAGTGCTATGTGCGCTTAGGGCTTAGCATACATGTACAGTATAGTAAAGGATTATGAACAGACAGTACACCACCAGCCCCTCCCGAGGAAGAGGGAGAAAAGAGCGTCGGTGAGTTACAGTCAAAGAGGGAGGGAGAGAGGGGGAGTAGGAAGAGCACATGGGAAAGAGAAATGGGAGAAGAAGAGGGAAGATGTAAGGACTGAAGAGAATGAGGGAAAGGCAGTTAGATGGGAGTAAAAACTAAATTGACTCTCCAGCTAATGCAGGTGACATATACTTGAAACGAAACAACTCGGTAACCCAGTAAAAAGACATTAAAGAGATATGGTGAGCGTGGAAGAGAAGGAGACAGAGAAAGGCAAACAGAAGCACAGAAAGAATGAAACAAGAAAAAGGAAACACGTTTGAACGAGGTAACTCTTTAAATCTCCTTGAGCTTTGAAAAGAAAACCCAGATTTATTTCCATTGAGATACAGCTAAGAATTGATCCCTGGAAAGAGCTCAGGATGTGCTCAGTTCTGTATCAACCATCACGCAATGGCCAACATAAACCAGACTTCCGGTACGCGCACGCACAATCATAGGATCACGTGATTCAGATTTAAGACACACCTGTGATGGTATTCTTTGTAGTTGGAGTCTTCCCCCTAAATGGGTACTCTTCAGGAGGACTATGTTTCGGGTTTCTTTGTATCAGAAGTGGGTACACGTACTCAATACCATGACAGTTAGGATGTGTGGGGAAGAAGGGGTATTATTTTTAGACATAGTAAATCGCAAAATAAACGATATCTATTGATGAAGTAATTGAATTGTACACCTAGTATAATTATTAGCTGTGATTGAACAGTCTATATCTAATAAAACTATGTTTAACAAAATAACCCTGTATGGATTCTATGGGTCTGACTACCAAGATATTTAGAGTCGGATGTAATATTCCCTCTAAACTAATCGATTTAATATTATAGTTAAATGTCTTGGCCTGTAAGTGAATGAAAAAAGGAGATAAAATTGTGTAGTAATTCTGAAACTGGGTGTTGTACGTACTTGTTAAGAATATTCAATAACGGCTCCACTATAACTGATATGCATGATCGTATCAAACTCTAGAAATGTTGTTCCATTTTTCATATCAAATGAGTATGGAATGCAAACAGTACTTTGGTTCACTCATGTTTAAAACATATCCAATACAGGTGAAAACGCCAGAGTACCCACTTTTCTCATAATAAACACCATTTCCTTGAGAACCATGGACTTGCAGTAACATATATCTAGAATGAGGGGATCAAATTGATTTGCCTGTAAATATTTACACCCATTACATTGACAATAGGGGATTTGCATGTGCCACTGCGCATGTCTGTTATAGTGCATGCTGGGATAGATTCAGTTCAAGTCTGTCATACAAGTATTTTACAAGGTGCAAGATCATAGCTTGTATAAGTAATCTATAAAAACAAATTAATGATGGGAAAGATTGAGGCTTGTGTTGTACAAACATACGTGTATAACATGGATATTGACATAGGAGCAATGATAAATGTTCCATGCTGAACATAACATGTTTTCTATAGGTTTTACTCTGGCATACAACTCACAAAATTCCACGTGAATCGAGATTCAAGATGGCGGACATGCAAGCCCTCCTAAGGAGGTTTGTAATGTATCTTTATGAGGTATTCATGGTCCCACTAAAGTGTGTTGGAGTTATGGAAGATTTCATAAAATTAAATCAGATATTATCGTTCTTAGAAACAGTGATCTTTCCTCATTGCGGATGATTAGATACACATATCATAACCAACCTATGCCTTGTTTTGCAATTTCAAATCCAATAAAAAGTCATGTATGCTTTACCATCAAGCACATTATAATACATGTTCAATATTTGGTAGATTTGTAGCAATGATTGAAATTATTTTTTAATGAGTGATTGTGTTAACAAGTTACTTATATTACACAATGTGGAGATGTCCCATAACTATAGAAAAAAACTATTTACAAAAGAATTGAATTAGAAAAAAAGTATTTAACTGGGATAAGCCTCGTCAAGACCCTCAATACAACCTCAGGGAAAGTGGGAAAACACTGTAGCATCGGGTTACATAGCAGGAATCCACTGCATTCCATCCCCCACGGATCAGCATGCAGCGCAATATGATACCATCTGTTTTCAGCAGTTCAGACCAATGGTAAGAATTCTCTCTGTTGGCAAATTCATCAAAGGCTTTGAAATCCACCTCTCGAATTGTACAGTTCTTAAAGCAAATAAGATAGGGTTTCATTGGCAGAGTTCCAATTACATGTCATGAGATACGTCGCCATTTTATATTGACCCCTGACCAACTGGAGATAATGTTAGGCGTGATATTGAAAAATTGCATCGTATACAGTGTATCTATTGAAATGTTATTATCATAAACTTTATAGATATGTTTATGGGTGGTTGTGCACAGCAGTATAGAATGAAATACTACCATGATATAAAGTTATCAACATTCACGCTTAGGATTCCGAAATCCCGAATGACGTCATGCTTTGAAGTATCAGCCAATAGAAACATCGCTTACTTCATTATAGTAAAAGCCAAAGGCAAAGCAAGTGGGACATATTCACGGCAGAAGGTATATAAACGATTATAAGCAGTCTTTTTTTTTATATATATTTAGTACAAAATACTTAAAAGTCTGGGGGTTATAATAACCTAATGCACTTGTCAATTACAACCCCACCCCCACCCCCCACCCCGACGATTGACGATTCTAAAGATATTATATAAATCATATATTACATTATATCATATTACACAGTCATGACAGCTAAACGACAATCTTTAACATAAATTCCACAAGGAGTACATAAGAGCATAGACTAAGTGGCACAGGGTCGGGAATTGTCAGTAAGGGTTTATATTTCAGCCCCCGTGCGGGGGGTTGGGCATGTCCCCCCCACTTTTAGGTGGAAGCCTAAAAAGGTCCAAGACTGTAGCATTGTTTTTTAAATCTAAAAAATGTATGCTTCATCTGCATCCTTCAGAATCAGTACATTTCAAATGTGCCTAAGTTACTGGGTGGCTTAGCCCGGTTGGGGCACATATTTTCTGTGACAACCCCATACCATTTCCCCATACTCCCAGGGGTGTTGTTGCAATTGACAAGTGCATAAGGCAGATACTACAATAATTAATAGCCTCCATTTCGGGCCTGCTGGTGTGTTGTCAAAGGATTAATTACCAAGATTGAGGGGTTGGTGCACTGTTTGGTGTACAACCCCTGAATGTCAGTCTTTAAGCACATCTGTGGGTCTCAACAGCAACAAAAACGGACAAAGTCGTCCGGATTTTAGATGGATTGGAAATTAACGGAACAAAAATGAGAAAATCTTTAGTTTTTGACCCATGATAACTGAAAATGCGGTTTACAAAAAAGGGAGTTGTACAATTGATGAAATTAGTAGATGTGTTACATCTTGGTCGGGAGACGCAGAGACAGAAAACGACCGCATTTTGGAAGACCATGGACGGTGGGAGAGGGAGAGGCATGATCGCCTGACTGTGGGTGTCCAAAACAAAAGCTTTATTCAAGTTTCATAGCAGTCAATGCAGCAGTCTCTCTCAGCCTGAATAATTCATATCATGAGTGAAATTCGATAGATCTGGCAATATTAAAATGATCAAAGTTAATAGGTAAAGGGGAGGTATAATGTTACCAACTATGATTATAAGAGGATCACATGGACATATTATGTTTTTCGTTTTCTACTATAGTCTATTAATATTCTCTATATCAGAAGTAAAGAAAAGGTAGTTAGAAGAAGCTTAAAGGATTGTCAGCCATGTCTCTTCTCAGACAATTACCATCCCCCGAAAAGGCTGTTTCCTTATACTACTTATACTTGACCTTGGCTATAATTATAAGTTTTATTTTTGCTTTCTATCTAGTCTAATAATTCGGGTACTGAGGATTTAAAAGATCCACGGTAATGTGGTGTTTAACATTCAATGTACGTGATGGTTATGCAACAGCTATTTCTAGCATAGCCTTTAGGACACTTTCTCTCTCGCCAAAGGCCACAAAATTGAAAATAATTGTAACTCTAACCATAACACCAATGCAACTATTAATTTACACTGCCAACAGTTTCTGGATTTCCATTTATTTAGGCCAAGCAACGAAAATACACTTCATTTATATTCGTTGGACCAAGTCAAAGCATTCCTAATTTAGAGTACTTTTTAACCTGGTCTTTACCAGAACCAGTTCACAATACAACTGTTGGACATGAACTTTGCTTTAGGCAAAATCATTTACCTTTAACATAAACAAAAGATTTGGCCTGGGGTTTGGTTCGTTGGAGTATGACTCTGATACCCCTTTTGATAGGATCTCGATGATTGTTCCAGTGACTTGTAAACGACACACAGGTTTAGCTCTGCTATCATATTACAATATATATATATATAATAACTTTTATTCAGTTTCAGCTTACATTGAATTCATAATCAATCGATTTACCGAATAGGAAAGAAAAACTCTGCGTAGCAGATCTTCCGCTTTATCCGTAATAACTATATTATTTAAAATTGTCCAATGTTCTTTCATTATGTTTACTTGATTTTCAAGTAATAGTGTTCTGCTTGGATTTCCAAGTCAAATGTCAATGTTCTCATCCTTCACTATATGGACTTTTACTCAAAGTCAATAGAGTTAAAGTGATACGATCGAAAATACGTTACTATACGTTCACATAAATTCCTGGTCATTAAGCTGACATATCAATAAAAGTGACACAATAACAGCGCAATACAATCATTTCTTTCCCTCCCCTATCAAAATAAGTCGACCATTTGTCTAACAGAACATACATGTCTGTTTTCGTCCCCCCAATTTTCCCTGATTTTTTTTGTAGTTACACATTTTCAGCTATTAGGTAGGGGTCAAATTCCTGGGGGTATGTGTTCTTTAAATAATTTCTAAAACCCTCTCTAGTTTTTATATCTCTGGGTTCTCTGGGTAGATTATTCCAGAGGTCAGTCAGTTTGTAAAGATACAATTTTCTGAACACCTCATTATTATGGTGTGGAACCTTAAGCTTCTTTCCATCATTTAGTCTACGTAAATTTATATTTCTATCATCAATATTCTCCTGCTTTAGTGATCTTCTATACGCTAATTCTAATATATGACCATTCCTTCTGGTAAGAAGGGATGGCATTTGGACTAATCTATGTATGCCTCGTGTACTCGAATATTTGGGTAATTTCAGTGCTATCTTTATAGCCGAATTCTGCAACGATTGAATTCTATCAAGATAGTTCTGAGGAGCACTCTGATAGAAAACATCTCCGTAATCGATGATTGGTAATAAGGTAGTTTTATAGATCATCATTAGCGTCTCCGCATCACATACATGACCACACATCTATAAATGCATTAGTTTCCATTATTACAAACCACTTTTAGAACTAATACAAGTCAAAATGTTACTTAAGTACTTCAATACACATAGATTACCAGATACCGAAATGTCAGGAGTGAGGCCCTACATTTACAGTAACGATCAATGTAGGTCTTCTACTTTAACCTTTATCATCGTTGTAATTTCTGCATTATGAACACAGATACAATGCTACGGTGGTTGTGTATCATACAACATGTCTCTGTAAGACGAGTTATCACTGTACAAGAAATAGAGTTGCACCATAATAATATTCTACACTAACAGTCGAGTAAAACAATACATACTATCTAAAAATAAGGATGTGACGAAACAAACACTAGGGACAATTGAATAAATGAACATTTTTTTCCTCTGTGCAACGTTTTCATACTTTTCCTGTTTTTTGTTTTTTTTTAAAGAAATTTTATTGAGCTGGTTTCAATGTCAAATACATTAATAATCTCTTTTTTGGCATAAAGCCTTTCGCTCTTTCAGTGTTCGAAAAACTATTCCTATACAGTAAATATTCCCAGCTTAAATAGCAGAGACACAAGTTACATCCCTTTCTTATTATGTTGGCTATGCCAAGCGAAATTCTAAACAAGTTACCAATTGCAAACTCTAAAGTAATAATCAATAAACATTAAAAACACCCGTCCTCAATCAATGTACTCTTTGTATAGTATCGTTGTACCTGTCAATCAAGCCAAGTTTCAGCCTCTCTGCTTCACTAAAAACACTTACAGAAACAGGCAGCACTCTTCCCACTCCACCCAATCCATCCTTCAAATCATAGGATTCCCTGATGGTTGGTGCCAAGTACATGCTTTCTACCTTATCAGTCAATTTCAGATAAGCAGAATTTTTAAATCTTTAAATTGGAATTTCACGAAAGACTAGAAGTGTCCTTGTGTTCTGGGAGCATTTGACTATTTAGGGAAGTCAATTAAAGCCAGAGTCAAGTTTGCAAATTACATTCTAAATAAGAATACTGTTGTTTTATTTGCCTGGTCAAAATGGAGGCCGTCTACAGTTAAATTCCATATATCGTAGAATTAGTTAAGCTACAGTTCATTCCATGTAGCATGATAAGACTTATGCCAATTGAACTTCTAACTCCATAAAAACTAAAGTTCTTTATTTTTGTGTGAGACTCAGGTCTCATTACTGTAATTAGAAACATGGAGGTGCCACTTGAGGGGCAACGTAAGCCACCAACTCTCTGGCTATCTTTCCATTTTTTAAATCCAGCTTCTAACCAAGTATGTTAGGAAGAGCTCACTACCAGAGATGGAAGGGGGAACGATTATAGGTAATAGGGAAGAAACTAGTTAGATGAGCTAAAACTAGTTATTAGCCCCCATTATTACAGCATATATATTTTAATTTGATATGATATTACAATCTTGATTTGCCACTGTTTTACATGGGAAGAAATTATTGATAAAACGGTAAACAAGCTCTTGGTAAAAATCCCGTTATTCCATCTGTTACTGTTAAGTGGATCGATATGGTAATAACTACATAAGAGTAAAGAGTGCATGAATTAAGTAGGTAATAGAAACTGGATGAAGATAGCCATGCATTTATTCGTGATTATATATAAATGAGCTTCCTATTCCAAATACGTTATGGGAAAGCTTTTACTTTGGCTTACAACTTCTATAATTCAACATGGAATATTTAACAATGATCTCGTGTAAATACATTACATTATGTTACATGTCCATATATCGCATCTTGCATTTGGTTTTCTGAGATCATTTACACAAGCTATAATATTGGTGAAAAGGTCTCAGCATTCTTTTGGATAAAAATGTTTCTAACCATTTGTATGTCAGATATGAACTGATTCCATTCCAGCATGCACTTTGATAGACATGCGCAGTGAGACATGCAAATCCCCTATTCAGCTAACAGACCCACAGCCTAATACCAAGAAATTAGATATAAGCTATTTGATGTATAAACACTCACATAAATCACGTGTAAAGTATGAATACTTTATATCTACTAGACACACAAAAGCCAAATAAGTCATCGCCTAAACGTATCTCCATGAATATTTAACCTTATGTCTCCTTGTTGAATAGGCTTGCGTTAGAGCTTGTCATTACCAATGCCAAAAGTCATTGTTCCGTTTATTGTCTTGTGATGGAGATTGGATCTGTAGCTAGGTGTTTGCTGTAAAACCATTGGTTATAGGATGCTCCCCATTCCAGACACTTTACTATCATGGACATTTAGATGCAGGTCTATCATATACAGTATACTTTCAACCTTTAAGCGGTCTGGCCACTGTCAACAAAATGGTGACGATGCAAAGACAATGTAATTGCTGGCGATGCACGTTGATAAATATAAATATCGGTAGCTGCATCATCTTTGCATCAACAACTGAAATAAGTTTGGCAACTATAGAACTCATTTTCATGTTTTTATATATACAATCTCATTGACTAGGCATCGCTTAGGCATCGCTATGTTCATTACCTCCATTCACAATGCACCAATGCAAAATAACATCGATGGGAAATATCAAACATGTTTGATGTCCATCGCTACCCTTGTCGATGCAATTTTTACATCGCCCACTCATTGCCAGTCATCGCTTGTTGTGCCAATGCATCGCCAACATCTTTGTCAACAGTAGCCGGACCACTTTAGACAACTCCCTTATTTGGACTCCCCACCAGAGTGGATAATTCATACTGAATAGGTATGTGTAAAGGTGGAGTTCCACTGGACCGCATATAGAGATAGAACTATATATATATATAACCAAGGTTCTGTCTGTCTGATTATTCATCACCAAGAACGAGGTGAAGAATGATCAGACAGACAGAACTGAGGTTAGTTTGAGATTTATTTGACCTCCTAGGAGTTTGATCATATTCAAACTTGTAGTATATTTCAAACTTATAGTATAATTACTGTTCATCTTTAGATGAACAGGTAGATAGTGAAACGGGTTGAGTATGGTACTACTTTGATTACAGCATGATGTTCGCTATGACATTGCATCAATGATGGCCATCACAAAATGTGACCAATCAAAACGCAGAAAGATAACTGGGTCACCTGTTTCTTCCCGAGGGAGGAATGAAAACTGTTTCTTCCCACTCATTCACATGTAGGGAATCTATACTAAGTCTATGGAGACTCCAGAAGTGAAATAAAATGACTTTTACCCATTTAGAGTATTAACACTACATTCAGGGTGTCACTGTTAGAATACGTCATAATGTGGCTGAATCGTCAAATAAACATGCAAAGTACATAATAAACAAGTAGGGAGGGGCACTACGTATATTTGAGGTGCCACATTCTGATGTCACACAGGACCTTCAGTGCCCCCTTGTGTGAAACATCCCTTTTTACCTTATCTTTCCCAGTTGGCCCCTGTAAGTCACTATAAGTCAGTCATAAATGAAATCTTGAAATTTGAGACTTTGGTGTTGTACTCATGGATCCATGACGTTTGCTATCACAAAAGCCACCGTTAACCCATTCAGTGACCCTTTAATACGCTACAGATCGGTTAATAACAAAATTGGAACTATTTTTAAAGCGTAGTCTTAGCTGAGTTGAAGCTTTAGATGATGGGCTAATATCAAACATGTTTGATCCTAGCACAAGTCCCTATACTTCTGCTGAAACAAGTTTCTTAACCGACTTTTAACCTAAGCTAAGTGTGATTCCCTATGCCTAAGTCACCAAATAAAGCCCATAAACACTATGTTTCCAGACATCCCTCCTATTGAACCCTGATAGCTTTTAAATTTTTCATACAAGTTTTGTAAACGTATATAAATATCAAAGTTTACAATGTGGAGAAGAGTTTGGTACAACTGTCACTTCTTGGAAATTGTGTTCATTGGACATGTTGTCATGGCAACTGTTTCTGAACAAATTTGAAGTTGTGAAAAAATAAGGACTTTGTGGCAATCAAATCTCCCCCATTTCATGACAACTTGATGAGAACTAATTTTATCTCTTCAAGTTGGGGTAAATTAATTTCTATATATCACATGTGTGAAACCAACTTTGTCATGAGGAATAAAATCAGTATGAGTCAAGGGTCACATTGGTAAGAAATGGTTACATCAGTAATTTCAATTAAGAAAAACTAATCTTATCTAATTAAAGTTTTGCTCTAAAATTATAAGTATACCAAATTATAAGTTACACATTCCGGATTAATGGGTAGAATTTTATATTTTTATAAGTGTCCATATCAGGGGCCTTTTTTAGTGCAATTACCTATAGCATACCAGTGGAACCCTACCTTTAGAGCTTGTCATTAGGAATGCTGAAAGACATAGTTGTTGTTTTTGTCTTGTAATGGTATCTGCCATAAATTATATACAGTGAGACCGCAACTTATAGTCTCTTATCCAGAATCCTAGTATGTATACAATTATAATATAATTGTAATATTGTTTATTTCCAGTTCAGTACATGGACATACAGTAACGAAAACACTAATCTACTTTGGTAATGGATAGCCCCCATTATGGTACTCATGTGGGTCTTCCGGACAGTAGCAAGAAAAATAAAATAAAACATGTAAACTTTTCTTTTTAAAAGTTACACTGCTACTAAAGTGACTCCTCTCAAATCTGGACAGGTGACATTTCATCCCCCCTCATGGGTGTCCGTATTAGTGAGGTACAATGTCACCCATCATAGCGCCTCCTTTTAAAACCTGGCCCGCAGACGATACAGAATTTCATCACAAGCAATACAAAATGGTCAACTAATTGCTAACAAACCGACCTCAGCCCAGACTGTTCCTTAAAGCTTGACCCCTAGTGAGTCTCAATCACATCCAAATGTCATTAGGCCTCAAGAACATATATGTATAGAAACCTGGGAATAAATTAATTAACATGGGATATTTAACAATGATCTCATGTAAATATACATTACATTTTCATTACATTTTCTGAGATCATTTACACAAGCTATAATAATGGTGAAAAGATCTCAGCATTCCGTTGGATAAAACGAGTCAATTAATTGCTAACAAACCAACCAGACCAACCAGAGTCCCAGATTGTTCCTTAAAGCTTGACCCCTAGTAAGTCTCAATCACATCGCCGTGGCATTAGGTCTCAAGAACAGTAACCCGGCAATTAAGTTGTTATTGAAGCTATTAGCCTATTCTGGGGAGAATAAGTGTGATTATTGGAAGGAGAATCTGAATCTGATTGGAAATCTGGTATTACATGTACTTGTACTGGCATTATAGTGCCAAAATTTAATCAAAATAAATCATGCATCATTGGTCCGTATATATATGCAAAGCTCCACAAAGGTGTACTTGGGAGGGAATCAAACACGGGCTTCATGCGTCAAACACAGATGTTCTACCGCCAGACCACATGTTTTGTACAAGCCAGCCACTGAGATCACATAGTTAACTCAATACTACAGGTTCCTCTGACTATGGGCCTATTGCATAAGGTTGCGAGAACCTCGTATGTCGTTGTATGTCCGTCATAAATCTTTCGTAAGTTGAAAGCATGTGTATAAGCACCAGAAATTCGTATCCCCTCGTAAATACACCCTCGCATCTCCCCCTAGTTGTGCATAAGGACTTTTTTCTCGTAAATATTTCGCAAATATCTACGAGCATTTTAAGGGCGCGCATCTTTTCTCATCTCCTCTGATCTCCTCGTAACCTGATTTGTATTGAATTGAAGAAAGAGAGGGCGGCAGAGGGAAGGGAGGAAAGAGGGCTATATATATGTGTACATGCATGTGTATGTATACATGTATGTATGTAGAAAATGTACAATTGGCAGTTCTACACATATAAGAAATACTGCTAAATTAGACTTAGGAAATGGGAAATGATGAATACCGGGTATATCTGAGTATATTTGGGATCGCATTGATTTAAAGTATCAGTAATGTTATGTTAAACTGCATTTTGAAGCTCATTTCTGTCTTAAATGTTGGTTATTTGAGAGGATTGATGAAGGTGAATTGTATTGTATGTGTGTATGCATGCATGTATGTATGTATATACATGTATATATGTATATATTATATATATAGCTCATATATATATTATGTGTGATGTATGCATGTATGTGTGTATGTATATATAGTATGTATTGGCGTCAGACAATGAAGGTATGAATTATTAACATCTGATACTGATAATGGATTTGTCTTAGTGTGGGCGTGGTCGGAAGGTGGGGGTGATTGCCAATGATATTCCTGGCCCTGAAGTAGTCATATTTTTCTGAAACCCAAGTTCCATGCTGCTGACTGGACAGGAAGGAGTACTGGAGGATGGTACTGGAGGAGGTACTTGAGGGGGTTTTGAAGGAGGTTATTGGAGGAGGTTACTGGAGAAGCTTACTGATGGAGGTTACTGACGGAGGTTACTGGAGGAGATACGGGAAAAGGTTACTGGAGGGGGTTCTGAAGGAGGTTGCTGGAGTAGGTACTGGAGGAGGTTACTGGAAGAGGTTACTGGAGGAGTTTACTGGAGGATGTACTGGAGGAGGCTCTGGAGGAGGTTACTGGAAGAGGTTACTGGAGGAGGTACTGAAGGAGGTTACTGGAGGAGGTACTGGAGGAGGCTGTGGAGGAGGTACTGGAGGAGGTTATTGGAGGATGCACTGGAGGACGTACTGGAGGGGGTACTGGAGGAGGCACTGGAGGAGGTACTGGAGGATGCACTGGAGGAGATACTGGAGGAGGTACTGGAGGAGGCACTAGGGGAGGTACCGGAGGAGGCACTGGGGGATGTACTGGAGGAGGCACTGGAGGAGGTACTGGAGGAGGTACTGGAGGTGGTACTGGAGGGGTACTGGAGGAGGTACTGGAGGTGGCACTGGAGGAGGTACTGGAGGAGAAGCCTTCCTCCAGTACCTCCCCCTCCATCAACCGCCTCCAGTACCACATCCTCCATTTTTTTTTTTTTTTGGACGTGTTTATTTTCAAACAGAAAAAAAATGGGAAAACAAGCAGAAGTAACCGCCGCAAACAGTTAGCGTTTTTATAGGTTATCTGCTATCAATTCTATTTATATTTCATAGAGATATACAAAATGAGTGTATTATAATAAAGAGTTCTATACAATATATATGAAGGAATTATATAAACACATAATGGACATATGAGTTTAGAAATGATGAGTGATGATGTAGATAGTCTATATTAGCATTTTAATTAAAGGTGAGGAGTGAGAGTGAGAGCAAACTGGGTGATAGGCCCATTTAGCCTTTATCCAGGTAGAACTTTTTAATTTGGTTTTTAAACATGATATCGTCTTGGATATTTCTCAGCCTAATTGGAAGGTGATTCCAGGTATAAGCTACCTGATTTTGTAATGACCATTTATCTGATTCTTTTTTGGGAATGAATTGAAACAATATGGGTGCATCATATTGGCGAGTAGCTCTAGCTCTGGGTACATCTTCATTTGTTCTTAATTTAGAAACAGCAGTATAGCCCAATTTGGAGAGAAGAAAACCTATACGATGATCAAGAGTCATGGTTCTCGTTTGTCTATGTATATCAATGGTGGGAGTCATTTGTGGACATCTGAGGGCTATCTTTAAAGCTTTATTTTGCAATTTTTGGATGATTGACATTGTTTTTTTATTACATCTAGTAATATAAGGGGCACTATAGTCTATGATAGATAGGATATTGGCCTTTACTAGGAGGAGCGCACTTTTTTTGTTTAAATTTGGACATATTATTGCTAATTGATAAATCCTATAATTCAATGATTTGATTAATATGTTACTTTGTTCTTGAAAGTTGAGTTTATTGTCGATTGCTACTCCTAGATAGGTATAATGTTTAACACATTCGATATTGGTGTTATTTATCATTAGAGATAGGGGGGTATTTTTCTTTTTCTTCTCTCCAAAGAGTACTGATTTTGTTTTATTTGCATTGATCAAAATTTTATTCGAGGCTGACCATTCGAAGAACTTATTTAGATCAGAATTCATACATTTTTCAATATCTTTGGTATTTTCCCCAGTTGTGTATAAAACAGTATCATCTGCGTATAGTATAAATTAACATGAAAGATCCAGTTTTTTAATGTCATTTGAGAAAATCAAATAATTTATTGGCCCTAATATGGAACCCTGGGGGACCCCACAATTTATGCTAAGATTTTTAGAATAAGTATCACCTAGCCTTACAGTTTGAGTTCTGTCTTTCAGGTAGGATTTGAGCCAATTTAGTGCAGAGTCGATAAAGCCTATTTTTTCGCCTGAGTTTTTTGGTTATAATATTATGGTTTACACTATCAAACGCCTTACTGAAGTCAATAAATGTGGCAGCTGTTAATAAATTATTATTATTATTACTATTGATCAAAGTTATTAGTTCGTATAAGGCTTCGTGAGTCGATCTGTTTTTTCTAAATCCATATTGGTGTTGGGTTAAAATATCATTGGTATCAAGGTGGTTCCATATCTGGGTTGCAATAAATTTCTCTAATAGCTTGCCAGCTATGTGGGTTAATGCAATTGGTCTGGTATCTTCAGGTATTTTAGTATTCGTTTTTTTGGGGATAGGCTTGACAAGAGCAGTTTTCCATGCACTGGGGAAAATACCTTGGATGATAGACATATTCATTAAATATACAAGCTGTTCAGAGAGGCATAGAAACATCACGTCAAAAGTCGAGCAATTTTCTCTTAATTCTTCTTCATGTATAGTCAGTGGTAAATTTTTAATTTTGTCTTGTATTTTTTCTCCAATAGAGCAGTAATGTTGGTTAAGGTAATTTGCAGATTTCTCAGTGTTAAGTTCGGTATTATTATTGTCATAAATATTTGTTATTTCTTTTTTCTTTTTAGAGATAATTTCTTCAATTGTTCGCCATAACTTTTTACTATCTTGTGAGTTGTTATCTAATAAGTTGGTATAGTACTGGGATTTTGCTCGACGGAACAACGTGTTAACAAAGTTTCTCTGATTTTTTGCTGCCTGGTTATCATTTTGGTCCTTTGAAATATTAGCAGATTTAAATAAATCGTCCCTAGTCTTACAGGCCACAACGATTTCATTTGTATACCATTTGGGTCTACCACTATGAAAGTGTATTTTTTTCCACGGGGCTATTTCATCGGCTACATTTACCATGATATTAAATAAGAAATCCCATGCTTTATTAACATCTTGAAGCTCATAGTAAGATTCCCAATCAGTTTCGTCTAGTAAAAGTTTCATGGTTTCTCGGTTGAAGTTTTTCATTGATCTCATTTTGACTTTGGATCCCGGGATTTTGGTAGGTCTTTTGTGCTTTAATATTAAGTATATGGCTTGATGGTCTGAAATATTATAATTTATCGTGCCTGCAGTCGCAGCTTTATTACTTTTATACATGAAGTAGTCTAAAATACTATCTTTTGTAAGACCAAATCGCGTGGTAAATTTCTTATTAACCTTTAAATCATATTCTTGACTAAATTCCATGACTATCTTATATTTGGGGTCCTTACTGTCACTCATGTCAATATTAAAATCTCCAACCAAGACCAGAGACCCTGTATGCATATGTTCTTAAAAATATAGTACCGATTCCCGAAGTTGGGTAAAACATTGCTTGACATTCGATTGTGGAGGTCTATATATTAGTAACAGGGTTATAGGTTTCATATACTCTTTCTTGATGGTTACATACAGTAATTCTATACTTTCATTGCTTATAGACAAATTCCAATTGATTTCGTATTGGTACTGATCTTTAATGTAGATACACAGTCCTCCACCATGTTTGTTACTGTCTCTGTTTAAATTTATAAGATTATAGTTTTGATACGTTAATAAGTCAATACCAGCATCGTTTCTTATCCACGTCTCTGTGAAACATATTACATCAAAGTCAAGATTCAGGATATCGTTCCTAACATGTTCTATTTTGGGAATTAGGGACCTAATATTTAAATGTACAATTTTTATACCATTTTTCTGGTTCAAGCTATTCCAGTCTTTCAGGTTTTCTTCAGTCAACATTGGGATATTGCGTACGAGTAAACCAGTAAAGTATGTACAGTTTCCTATCCATATGCTTCACGCATTGGCATATAAATAGACCAGTCTAAGTTGCATGAACTACTGCAGACAATGTTAAATAAGAATGCATAGACTCACCGATTTGGGTAATCTCTTCTTTAGTTCTTGAATTCAATAATTACGGGAAGAAACCTCATGATACCAACTTTAAATGCCTTGTACATCCATGTGTCTCCATGTGCCTCAGTTTGAGTGGGAAGCCAGTCCACGTCTGATGATTATCGTCGTCACGTTTCATTACCTTCCCCTTCCAACAGAAACACACAATATTATATAGGATTGTATTTCCAAATATAACCTTGAAATAGACATAGTTTGGATAATATTTGAGTTTAGCGATTGGGTCGACGCCTGATGATTATCATCGTTGAGTCTAGCCAGTCACTTTCCTCAGTCTTGGTTCTATACATATTCTATTTTTATTAGTAACATTGGATACATTTCAGCGCTAGGACTTTCCTCTTCAGTGAGGTATAAGTGTGTGCGATTGGCAACGTTTCTTGATTGCTATTTATATTGGGATCATACATGTGTACGGTGCAAAACCATTCTACGGTGGCGCCATCTGTTTTTACTGCTTGGACCGGACTATTGATATTTGTATTACTGCTTCTAGCATATTGTTTTCTGGACGTGAAATCTTTTTTTTGGACCGTACCATTGTAGTTTAGTATAGGAAGTAAAAATCGATTGCTATTATCTAGTTTCAATCTCATCATCCAGCTTTTTTGGACCGTACAGTCTGCTTATCATAGGAAGTAGTATCAGTTATTATTATCAATTTCATTCTTATCGTACCTCAGGGGGAGTGCCATTCACGATCAGTAAAACATAATATATCTTATCAAGGAACATATATAAACAGAAAAACATTTGAGTAGTTTCAGTGTTGTTCAAATAATTGTAGAAAGTACATACGCGAGTCTTTTGCTGTAATGAAATGACATTATTCATGTACCCATCCCACTGGCTGAATCAGTGATGAGATATCGTCGTCAGGTCCAGCCAGCGGAGGGACTTTTAAGCCTGTAAGGAAGAGCAGAAGTTTTAATAGGAACATCAAATCAGAAATATAAATATTCATCGATTTAGTGAAAAGACAGCCTATATAATAGCGATTTGAATAATTATGTTTAGCTATGGTTCAACCAGTGATGAGATATCATCGTCAGGTCTAGCCAAAGGTAACCTGTACTTAAACTGTAATATTTCACAATAGTAGAGAGTCATTTTAGTTCAAATTAAATATCTAATCTAGGTGTCTGATGGTATAATTTGATTTGTTTCGCCCAGTTTTCAATGACCAGGTCATCGAAGTGGATTCCATCCAACAGTCTTGTATATGTGTGGCGCGGCTTATGTCTCTCATATTTGTGTACTTTTGTGAGTGATTAATATTTCTTGATGAGTTTAGCATACGTAGGTCTTGGTTTATTGTGAGAATGGCGTCCGAAATCATGTTTTGATGAGGGGAGAAATCTGGGAGTCTATTTGCTTTATTGAGGTGGATCCCGATGAGCCCTCCTAGAGCTATATTGCAGATTTGTTGTTCTGGATATAATATCTCAAGGGCTTGGTCGTATTTTGTCTTCATTAGGCGTACTAGATCTCCTTCATGGTAGGATGCAAGAGTGATTAATTTAGTGGTGTGGTCTTTTATACAAAGGTCGCATATTCCTCCAGCTAGAATGGCATTAGTTGGGTGGAAGTTATTGATCAGCGATTTTAGTTCCCAAGCTAGTCTTTCGAGGCCTGCTCCACTAAACGAGAATACTGTGATGTTATTGGAGTTTAGGAATGGTTGGAGCTTTCTTCCTCGTGAATCAGTCACAACGATGGTAGAATTCATTTTCGCTGTAAGATATGAGTACATAGAGACTACTTATTAACTTGCCAGTAGACCAGTGGACGAAAGTTTGCAAATATGGGTTAGCGATATTTGATTATCAATTGATATGTCTTTAAGAGAATCGGATTGGCTTGTATCGGATATTTGGTGATCATTTACCTGAGTTGTGGCTGACTTCTTGGTTTGGGATCTGCTTCTAGTGGAAGATGAATTCATAGGCTTTTCTTTCTGGCGATTTTGTGTATTATTCCTGTTTTGAGGCTGTTCACCATGGCTTGCGGACTCCGATCTGAGCCTCAGGAATGAGGGGGATAGCTTTTCTGAATACGACTGATCTTGCATTGACACTGAGCCGACGGTGGTGGTTCTGGATTGGGTCATGTCTGGTCCCGGGGAGAAAGGTGGGGGCATTTCAGATCGTACATTACCAGCTGGTCCAAGGACAATATTATCATGATTAGTCGGAGGTGTGCGTGGTAGGGGCTGACTCATAGGGTAGCTTGGGTAATCCATTTCAGATAGATCTTCTTGCCGATCTTCAGACCAGGTTGCATGAGGTGCTTGTTGTCCTCCTGTGGCTGTGTTCGCTTTGTCTTTTTCATCCCTTGTAAATCTCTTCCTACTTGTTTTTGGAGAATTACTAGTAGCGGGTTTTGGTCTTTCGCCGTCATGTCCCTTGAATTCCAGATCAAGGCGATCTTCATTTGTAGTGTAGAGATTCAGCGAGTCTCTAATATCCTCAAGAATCTGGCCCATTATATTAATACCTAGGTATTTGTCATCTCCAATATGGTCAGAATGAAGGCTACAACCGATAGCCCAGAAGCGATCATTAGTAGCTTCATAGATTGGTGTCGTGCCTGTCTGGGCGAGGTAATCAGCAAGGTCTTGGTTTTGTGAAAATTTTTCCTCCGCTACTGTTCTCATCACAGCAATTTTGACCTTGTTCCATTTCGGCGATGATTCAATCTCTGATCCGATTTTTTTTGCTTTTCTGGGGTCCTTTTCCAAGTATATTCTAGTTGCAAGTTCTCTGTCTCCTAGGAGATTTGCTCTCGCAAAATGATAGCATTGTTCGACCGAATTGAAAGTAAGGTCTTCTACTTTTATGGGTGATGGGTAGAAATTGCTGAGCGGTGAATATTGAGATTGGAAATAAATGCCTTTTTCTGTCCACTTCGTCTTGGCATTACTCAGCTTGTAACCTTCATCGAGAAGCTCCAACTGGTCATGACGGTACCAGATCCCATCGATTTGTATTTTGTCCCTGATTATCTTGCCAACTTTTTTTCCACCCTTTTCCCCAACATGATGCTGAATTGTATGAAGCTTTGCCTTCCTCTCTTGTATTTCTTCTGGCAGGTCGGGGTTGACGAACACCTTGGGAAATGCTATGCTTCCCTTGAGGTTTGAACGCTTATCGTAGATATAGTTACGGACTACTTCGTTTTTTAGTTTAATCAAGATCTGCTTAGTACCAAGCTGCATTTTCCCCAATCTTCTGGCGTGAAAAATGTCCTCTTCTTTGAAATTAGGTTTAATTTCTCGTAGTATTTGGAGTACTATATAATCAAGATTCTCATTGCGATTGAAAGGTACACCTGCAATAATCAAGTTAGATCGACGTTGATCCGTCTCGAGAGAGAGCATTTTCTCATGGCCCTGTTCATTACATTCAGTAAGCTTTCCAACCTGCGATCTCAGCGAAATAACTTCTTTTTTAAGAATATTCTCACTTTGACACATTTCATCCAATTTGTTGATCACTTGCTCATAATTCTTATGGGCACAATTCAGAGACTTTTTCAATGCTTCAATGCTGTTGTCATCTTTATCAATTGCATATTCGGTAATAGGAGAGAGGTCAAAAGTTGGTATAGGGTCTACAGGTTTCAACAATGTTTCCCTCTCTGTTAGTTGATTGGGGATTAGTGGATGTAAAAAAGCTGTGGTAACCTGCTGGCCGGTTAAAAATGCTGGTGGATTGCCTTCCATGTTAGGCGATATTGGAAGATTTTGATATTAAATAGCTCAAAAATGTTCGAAGGAATTGTTAATATTGTTCAATTTTGGGCTCACCCAGTTCCTCTCCTCTCGCTCTACTCAGAAATATCCTTTGTGAAAAGAAGTGTGAGGTATGTCCTTGTTTATAGTCGAATAGAGCGACGATAGGCGCTGCTCCGCGAAACATGTCCGTCACCTTCAAAAAACTCTCTCTACCTCCTCCAAAACCTCCTCCTCCAGTAATTCCTCCTCCAGTATCTCCTCCTCCAGTACCACCTTCTCCAGTACCACCTCCTCCACCTCCTCAAGAACCTCCTTCTCCTATACCTCCTCCTCCAGTACCTCCTCCAGTACCACCTCCTCCACCTTCTCCTCCACCTCCTCCTCCAATACCTCCTCCTCCAGTACCTCCTCCAGTATCACCTCCTCCACCTCCTCCAGAACCTCCTCCTCCAATTCCTCCTCCTCCAGTACCTCCTCCTTCATCAATCTCCTCCAGTACCACCTCTGGTAAATGATCCTGTAATTTACCCTGATCCTTCTAGCCGTCAACTCCCCCCACCCCCCTTCCTCCCCCTCACTGCCAAAAAAAATAAATATATAAATTAAAATAATATTCTCATATATAATCTCAATGGTCTTTTATCAATTCATTAATTAATTATTCCAAGTAAATACGCCAGCACATTCCTCTTACATTATTCATATTGTATGTACAGCTCTGAATTGTCTGAATACATTCAAAACCTCAGATATGAGAAGATACAAGGAGATGCGATGTGTTTCTTAATACAAATTACGAAATTGCTGCGAGGGTTGTTATGCAAGTGATGCCTCGTATGTCTGTCGTATGTCGTAAGTCTCTCATAACTCAAAAAGATGTGATAGGAGATGCGAACCACTTACGAGCGTTTTGTTATACAATGGGCCCTATATCTGCCATTGCAGTCTGCCTGAGGCATACCATACCATGAATTATGCCCCCGACCCCCTTAGCAGAAGGTCATTTTCGGGTTAACCTCCCAGTGGTTCAAATTAATAATTTCTGTAATATGAAAAGCCTTTATTCTATTGAGTATTATTGTTGATAATATCAGCATAGTTTCATTCTGAAGAACATTCTCAATGCGAATATGATAAGAAATTAAGCTGGTCAGAGGAGAGTATTGATAGGTTGTCCAATATAGGTGACCCATTCTCACAAAATGGGATCACCCCCCCTCCAAGAGGATGAATTTTTCATATTACTTCTAGAAAAATTGCCTTTAGTATATCGCAATATATGCATCATGAGACATATTGGGGGAATTTTGCCATGTGATATATGAAGTACCCTTCATGTGAGAGCCTCTCACATTTGATACCCAATTTTTTTTCCAATTGTGCTGTTTTTGTCATATTCTAGTTATTTCTGGATCTGATTTAACCATATTCTGATATAATTTGATACAAAACATATCAGGCTCGACGAAAATACTAAAAACTGTGAGGAAACCCCATATTTAATGCTATCTAATGGTTAAAGAATGAAGGCTAATTTAATGAAAAATGCGTTTTTGTCTAATTATGAAATTACATTACTTTTCAAATACACTGGTGAGTAAATGAACACTCTTGAACTCTATTCTTTTCTATGTTCTTACAGAAGAATACAGGGCTAAAACCTGGATGTATTGTAATAAGGGAAAGAAGCTTACATTGAACCAGTAAGCCTGTGAATGTAGGCTACGGAAAGACAAAATTGCCTCTCATATCATGGAAAAAACAAGATTAAGAAAAACAGGCGGAGTTGGGTTCCCCTTATAAGGGGGCAACGCGGACACCCAAAGAACAGGTGGCAAGAACTGGAACCTATAAGGTTTCCCAGTACAAGCGCCTTTGGCGCTCGTACCGCCTTTGGTGGGGGAAACCTTAAATAATATGTGAAAAATGAGAAAATGAGACTGTTTTTCATGAAAATATCTTGAGATATTAACAGAAAGTATGCAAAACTATATATGGCAAGATAGAACCTGAGCAGATCTATGCGATAGAAGTATTTTTGATAACATATAACAAAATAGTAACCACTCTAGGCATAAAGTATAAAAGAGTGGGGGGGGGGGGGGGGGGTGATCCCATTTTGTGAGAATGGGTCAGGTTCTTTATGATAACTAATATATGACAAATACTATCAAGCCAGATATCAGCCACCATAAGCATGTGGTCTTGTGGAACCCTGCCTTAACAGGCATTCTTTAATTTCACCGCATGCATAGACATTGGTCGGTGCAGTTTGATATTTCCACATGGTCCAAACGCAACATCTAAATGCAATTTTCAGCAAACAGTCACATTCTGTGTCAAGTGTGGACCAGTCTCAAGACAAAGCAGTAACATATTGTATATTTCAATTTTGGCGACCCTTCTCTAATCGACAACATCCCATTATGGAAGATTTACTGGAGATAAAGTAATATCAATGGGCTCCCAATTTCACTGTATAATGGTTAGATGGTCTGTGACCATAGTATTTATTAATTTTGATGACCATGGCCTTGCAGTACATTTTCAGACTTGCTCCTCTCAGTTCTCCTTGGTTCTTAGAGCCTTAAGCGGTCCGGCCACTGTCGACAAAATCGTTGGCGATGCCTTGATGATGAGGTAGTCGATAAGATTTTGTGAAATTTATTGCATCGTCTTTGCATCGTCTTTGCATCGACTTGCCATCGCTATGCCTTCGGCAATAGCCAGCGATGACCGGCGATGAGTGGGCGATGTAAAAATTGCATTGGTAAGGGTAGTGGTGATGAGACGTCAATGAGAAGTCAATGAGATTCCACATATAAAAGCATGAAAATTAGTTCTATAATTGTGGAGCTTTTTTTCCTTGTTGATGCCAAGACGATGCCACCAACGATAACCCTCCTCCTTGACGTGCATCGCCGGCAATTCCATCGTCTTTGCATCAAATCTGAATCAACACCATTTTGTTGACATTACATGGTGTTGGCCAGACCGCTTTAAGGAGAATGAAAAAATACTTCAGGAGAAGTAACTATATGTAATGTGTGATTGCCCTTTGGGGGCCAGTAGTGGCAGTGATAGGGTCAGTGAAGGAAGGTAGCCCTGCTTGCTTAGATAATAGATACATGTACTAAGTAATGTTGTGGGTTCCATTCCCACATGGGATGAACAAACCCTCTCTGCCATTAACAGTCTTCTTTGAAAGTCTGAATTATCCACATCAAGACGAAATTAATTTCAGTTTTGACTAAATAACTATAATTTAACTTTAAGACGATCTGGCAATATATCAGAACCATCTGTTGTCCAATAATCATACTAAAGCTCACAAGAAACAGACCATTAAACAGGATCAGTCCAAGATTTATGTGTCCTTAAAATGTAATTATATTTTAACTCTGGAGGCAGATTAGGGACTTAAATCATCGTTTGACTGAGCAATAAGCTGTCTTTTTAGCATCATTTCCTTTCCATCGTTTCTGTCCTTGCTTCACCTTCCTCGATCTCCCAATCTATTCTGCTCTCCTTCCCCTTCTCCAGATCTCTTCCTCCCTCTCTCGCAGTCATTGTTTCTCTCCCCACACAATCTCTCATTTAAAGTAGCATCCTTCTTCTCCTCTCGGCTTCTCTACTCTCTTTTTCACCCACTCTGACCCTCTCTACATAACTCCCTTTCTCCCCTCTCTCTATCTCTGTCTTCTCTTCACATAATTGACTCTCCTATTTCAACCCCTCTTTCATGATCTCCGTCCAGTTTACAGAGGATTATATACTGTGATTATTAAAGAATTAATGACCAACATTGAGGAGCTGATGGTGCACTGGTTAGTATCCCGAGGCAAAACCTATGGATTATGCACAAACAGTGCCCAAGATGGAGGTTATCAATCCTTTTAGTCTCTGCCTATATTGGTTATTGGCCCCTGGACTGTTCAAGGCAGTGACTAATTGCCTTGACCTTTCCAACTCAGACATGACATCACTGGGGGTAATTGTTGCCAAGCCCCCGTTACATAAAAGGGTGTGCTGTGTATGTGTTGTGCTGGTACTGTGGTGAAAGTTGCATTGTATAATAGGCGTTCTGTGTTGAGACTGTGTTGGGACTGTGTTGGGACTGTGTTGGGACTGTGTTGGCGCTGTAATCATTTCGAAAATAAATGTGGGGAAAATATCTTGAGACACTTTAACAATGTCTCTAAAATAATATTCCTTGTGAATATTCCTTAAAAGTAAGAAAACTCCATACATAGTTCATGCAAATTGCTATGCATGTTTTACATAATGGGATTTATTTTCATGGCTATCTTTTTTACTTGAAAAATGAAAAACAGTTTGAACACACCTCCAACACACTTTGGACACGCTGTGAGATCCATGTCGTGTTGGAGGTGTTTTGGAGGTGTGCTGAAGTCTCAAACACCAATCAAAACACTGGTCAACACAGAATGATATAAAGATACCTAAAAGAATATTGGCTCTAGATTTGGTACGTGGCAAGGGTGACATCATTTTTATGTTAAACAGTGCATACAATGTTGAAGGTATAGACAGCAAAGGGGTATACAATATTGTTCGGTGTGGTTATCATCTTCAGACCGTCAAGAGCAGTTTCACTGTACATTGGGATGCCCTCATTTAAATATCTTGATATTTATATATATTAAATACATGAATGTAACACAAGGATCGTGAAGTATCCAATTTGGAAACAATTGGTCCATTTTGAAAATGTCTTGTCATGTTTGCTAATTTATTTTAACGTGAGCCTGAACCCACAAAGAGTTCAGTGTACTGTTCACTGGTTTAAGCGTATCTTCCCCGTTTCCCCTCACCTCAATGGAGAATCTAAAGGTCCCCCTGCTCCCAATGTGGGACTAATACTATAGACCATAGTCCTGCTCTAATGATTCTATTTCCTACAGAGATTTATACGTCAAAATGTGTGGGAATTAGATTGATTCAGTTCTGATGGATCCCCGTGCCTACACAAGGGTAATTAGGTGCTTCAATCTATTGCTATCCTATCTTCAAGACTTCATCCCCTTCTAATCCTTGCTAGAATCTCCATCAATTAATCCAGATTATGGCTCTAATCTACCTCCTCTTCTGCCTGTGGGGGCCTGGGTTGGGTGTCTGCAATCTGTTAACGCTGGTGGATTCATGGAGACTCATGGGGCGATAGGATTGCTCAAGGAGGAGCTGAGGGGAAGGGGTTTGGTTGGGGGGGGGGGGGGGGAGGGCACAAATGGAGGACATTTGCTCTGGGGCTATTTTCTTTATGCTCACTAGTTTTCAACATCTCTCCACTATATTATAGTCTACCTTATGCCTCAGCCTTTCTTCCCGCATCAGTCCCGATTCGCTACTCTGCCCGTGTGTGACCGAGGGGAGGGAGTGGAGAGGAGGGAGGTGAATGAATGGAGGTGAGGGGCAGGGAGGGGGACGGGAGGGCCAGGGAGAGGAGAGGGAGAGAGAGGCGAGCGGGAGGAGGGTTAGGGTGCTCTTGAAGGAACTGCAGAGCTGAATAAGTCTTTCTCTCTATCTGTGTGTCTTTCCCTCTATTGTCTTTTATTCCCACTTGATTTCAGTTCCCCTTTCTCAGCTCTATGTCGGTTTTCTGTTCCTAGTCCCTTCCATCCGATTCAACCACAGTTATTCCTCGATATTTCTATATTTCTCGTTTACTATCTTCTGCTCCCCTCTCTGTTTCTATCTCGCACTTCCCACTACTTTTGACATGTTCATTGCGTCTCACCCTATATATAGAGTATTCTATGGATATTATATAGATCTTATATTAACAACCTGAAAATACAGCAAACTAGAGCTCTTAATACATCTAAAATAACAAAACAAAAATCCTCTCATCCTCTCTTTGCCCTCCTTTCATGAAGATCTGACTTCTGCTCTAACCTCTCTCCCATGTCTTTCTGGCTCACAGCTTTTCCTTTTTTATCTCTCTTTTCTGCCTCCCCTTGCACATGTCTCTTTGCTCTAGTGTCTCCTCGCCTGCCGCCTGCCTATCCGCTGGTAAGAACTGGTAACTTATAGGCAGATATTTAAGATCGTTAAGATATACTAGTAACTCAATGTACATATCTCCTGCCTCTGTCTATCAGGATATTGAGCAGAACAAGTAAATTATGTAAAGGTCTTAATGATTCACTGTCGCTGATTCAAAGTTGATAAATATCTACATGTATTTTGTCAAACGTAACGGAGAAATAGAAGTTATTTAATGTCAGTACAAACTGAGAAAGGCATCTTGTCTAATATTGCTACTGTATAACAATTTTCAAATCAAATCAAATCACCCCCCCCCCCAGCCATATACATGTTTTCTGTCCAATTCTGTCTACATCCCCATTCTATATTGAATTAAAAATCTTTTTCATTACAAAATAGGCCATACAAAATTGAATTGAATTATCCTTGAATTATCCTTGAATTATCCTTTATTGTCTGGATGTTGTGCCGAAGGGTCGTGGACATATCAGGAGTATTTATATTAACAGACACATGCATGCAATAGTACAAAGCATGCAGACGTCAAAGGAATATTTTTAAGATATAGATGTGCTTCTTTTAGCACAAACATAACACACCATTTCATTGGTATTTCTTTACTAAACATTATTTTTACTAAGGAAATTTAAACTTACCCGTTCATTATTAAAGGAGTTTTCATCCCAGAAAAAGTCGACTCTATACAATACATACAATATCCATGATTTTGGTTATGTTCCAGGCTTTGTTAAAAAGCGATTACTTAAATCATTTACATATATAGATGACATTAATTCATACATATACATACGCCCTGCATGTTTGTAGTGATAGGACAAATTGGTTGTAAACCGTTGTAAAGGTGTGTAAAAACTGCATGTGGTACTAGCGTCTACAAGTACGCGCCCATGCAAGGTTTGCACATCTGACACTAGGTAGCAGTAGTGAGGCGGTATATGAGGTGGCAAGAGAGGACTAGGAGAGGAAGTCCTGGGTCTGACCAGGAGGAGGAGGAGTGGGCTCAGTGTGTGAGGTGCCGCCGTCCTATGCGGAGGTTTAGGTAACCTAACGCTGGAGGAACAACCCTGGAGTAAGTGAGGGACACTGGAGGAGGTACTGGAGGAGAAGTACAAGATAGTGGAAGCATAGCAAGAATATAGGATAGTGTGTGTGAGAGAAGGGGAACGGTAGGAACATCCACTGAAGGAGTATACCATTCCACATCCGATTTTATATATAGTTTGGCATATATATGTACATATATGTGTCTGGATTAAGGTTCATCTTGCTACCGTACATATACCTCAAAGTGTGTCTTTAATGAGCGGAAATATATCACTTGAGTATTGATTGCAGTATATCAATAGTGGTCTGATCTCCCAAGATCTGAAGCACCTCAACACTGAAAATACTAAACTTGTTTTTGTATAAGTATCCGTTAATATTTGATGTTGTTACTGAGTCCATTACTCATATCTATTGGCTTGAACCGGTTCAGATCCCAGTGATACAGGGCAGTTGGACAGTCTGGACATCTAAGAGATATCCTGCTGAACTTTGTGGGCCTTTCATTTTTAAGAGATTTCCCTCTTTATCGCATGGGGCCTTTCTTGTTCTACTTATATTATATGAGCATATAATTATACATAAGGTCCGGAAGGATATTAGCCCAGGATATTTTTATGAGGTATTCTTCCTTATCATTGATTCAGTTATTAGATGTATTAAATCAATTAAAAGTGAATGAATGAGAATTCCAATCATAGGCAACGAACGTTACCTCCATACATATTGAAAGGTTCAGCGCTGGCTGACACCAAAGGAAAATTACCCTTAGACATACTTCTAGATCTATCCTTCATAGTTGTACAGACAATAAACTCCTACACTTACCTTCTGAGGGAAGTGAAAAAGCAATGAAAGCGAAGGGGAAAAGAGATGAATAGACAGAAAAGAACCGACAGAGTCTGAAGTAAGCAAAGCATATAAGGAGAGAACTAGTAAAAGTCCTGACCGGTTAAGTTAGAAGAAGTACCGGCGAAGGCTAAGCATTATAGGATTTTTACAGCTCTTGGTTCTCGGATAAAGACACCATTTACCATCAGTTTATCACATTTGCAAGTACAGCAGGGAGAAGCAGTCGAGTGGACAGACGAGCTGTAAAGAAGTGGGGGAGAGGGTTGTGTTTGGAAAACTACCATACCACTGTTTGTATACATTATATGAATGCCCCTTGCTTACCGGCCTGGTATATTGGGCTCCATAGTAGTGCATGGAAAGTGGTTCTTTTCTCAGGACCTCTGAAAGAACCATTTGTTATAAATACAGGACCTATCTAAGGGACCATTCCTATATATATGGTGGATAGATATCAATCCATGGAGATTAGATGATTGATTCTTCATTGAATGTTAATAAAGGTTTTTAATTATCAGGCATTATCGAGGAATTTGGTGATTGAATTCCGCGCCAGGTTTATGAGCAGTGCTATAGGTGCGAGTCCTCATGGAAGTACATCTCAGTACATGTGAGACTGTTGTGTGACACATGGGATATCGGGATCCAGTTGGAGCTAGGTGTATCAGACCTGCATAGGATATGTGCTATCGTTGATCGTTGATGTGCTATCGCCATCCTGATACGAACAGTACACCGATACGAGACTCATATCTACTGATAAATTTCCCATTGAAGAATCAGATGCTGGATGTAACATTAAGAATACATTTCTAATAATATGTTATTAATCCTTAAATCAAAATCATCTGCATTTAATTCGATCTTAAATCTTATTCATGTGCATAATACAATTTAAACAAACCGAATATAACCTTAAGAAGATTCCATCGCCAAACGAAGTGTTAAAAGGTCTCACCCAACCTCAGTCCTGGAGGTGATGAATAGAGTGACTCAATAGTGGGACGAGCAGGTTTGAGCTAGTGAAGCTATTTACTGAATGGGAATGTGTGCAAAATATCTATGCAATACGTGACACATACTCTGTATGGGTTGGATCATAGATCATCCACAAAAGGGGTTGACACTTTAATCTAAAGTAGATTCTTAAGTGAATTATTACATCAACACGTACACCATCTATATTGCCTAAGAAAAGGATGTGTAATGGTTCAAGACCAACTACTTAATGGGAAGCCTGTGGTTAATTCCTTTGGTTTTCTATCCCATCAAAGGAAGTAAGTGAATTAATTGATCGGAACACATTCCTAGCGCCCGGTAAGGAAACTATGTCTATCCCATCAAACATTAAAGGCCGACTGCTGTAAGGATAAAGCCTGGATACTGCTACAACAGGGAACTTTAAATTCGAATTTAATCTGTTTAAGAAAACGATCGATACCAAAATATCAGCAATTGGACCTTTTCTAATTCCATACAAATTAACCCTTAGTACTGTGACATTGATATCAGATCTGATCTGAGCTACAACTGTTGACAAATGTTCCTGATTCATATTTCTCTTTAAGGGAAAAAGTTTGAGAAGCCATTAACAACTGTGTTCATCATTGCATATGAGGATTATCTCCTGATGGTGTGGTTATAATTACTGGCTCTGGCTGATAGTCTCTGTTAATCTCACCCCCCTTCTTCTCCTTGTATAGGATTACCTGTTTGGATTAATACGTACTGCGGATTGAACCCTGGTTCTGGATAAAGGGATTAAAGGATAATAAGGTAAGCCTGCTTTATTATGATATGTAAATATAAGTTTCAGTGAGGTGCTCACCCCTTATGTCTTTGTATAAGAGACTTGAGGAACTGCTATGTTTCATGGAGCCTTCAGGGATGAGTGGAAAAGGACTTAAAGCTGCCAAAACCACTACTTTTTGTTCAATGACCCGCCAAACTTCCTTTGCTGCAGTGGTTTCACTTATTATCGCTCACCAGCGCTCATTTCTCTTTGGTCCATTCGATTTCAAATCATCGAACTCATGGACATATAGTCTAACAGCAGTAAAATATTGATAACTTTAATCCCATAAGTCAACCAAAAAGTCAATTCGGTAAGAATTTTCTGTCCTAACAGCTGAGACCGCAGCTTTAACGCAAGTGCTTTTTGCGTTAGTGGACTGCTTTTCTTGCTGTTTTGTATATATGATTGGTATTTTATCATGGTGAGCCCCGAGTTCGGATCGTACGCCTGGTTTCCTGCTAGCTCCTGGGATAATTTACTACCAACTATTTTTGTGCTGGGATATATTCAGCAGTTTTTAGCTCCTATCATATATGGCTTGTCTTTCATTCAGTCCTGCTACATCATGTATTTGATTAGGTTTTGGTTTAGTTCATATAGCTGAGCCTCTGACCTTGTATACTACCGGTTTTTTGGCTATTTTTGATTAATAATAATCCTTATTTTTTAATTAATAATACTCCTTTCGCCGCCCGAAACATTGGAACCCCAAATAAACTTAAGCTCAACCAAACTCCCAGCTCCACGCCTCCTTTGGGGTGGGTATGCTTCACATCACCGTTAATTGTGCAAAGCTAGGTGAGGTGCAGTGCTAGGTAGTATACTACAATTTATTTCTTACACTCAATATCGTCAATGAACGAGTGGCCAGGGTAAACGTGGCAGCACGACTGGTTTATCCAAACGTGACGCAAGAAACCATGACGTTTCAGGAGAACATTTTGGGACAGAAATTTATTCAAAGTATGCACAATAGGCACACACACGCTCTAAAGGGTTTAAAGCCTTCTGTGAGCCTTCAGTTTTGCAGTCCACATGTGGACCTCACCGTCAGTGTCACTTCTGGCTCTTATCCCTCAATATAAGATATCCGGGCTGATCTCTGTCCTGCCCTTGTCTTAATCCCAGCATGCATGCATGTACCGCCCAAGCCCCTTCTCCAATTTCCCCGTTAGCATTATCTCAGTCACATTAGGGGTATCTTCACAGGGGCAAAGCTTTCATCGTCTCTTTTTTCATTTTCAGAGGCAATTGCAGCGAGTTTATCAAAAGGTCTTTTTAACTCCCTAATTCATGATAAATACTCATCCCTGAATGCTGTAATTGTTCTACGAGAATTGTCACATTGGTACTGAAGCATTTAGAAGTTTATCACAGGAGTAGATTCTGATTAAAATGCTGTGTTATTTAAATGTCGCGCCATGCTTGTTAAATCCAGGCCAATGTTGTGTTAAAGGTTTAACACTGCTCGCTGGCTAATAGGCATTATTAAGGAGCTATTCTTTTGACACATGTTACATTTTGCTCAGTTTACATCTGCATAATTAATACTCAGAGACTTACAGCCCTTGTCCGTCCCTTCAAGTTTGCCAATCCTCCTGTTCCCAATGCATTACAGAAAGGAGGTGTACAAAAAAGGAGACACGCACCTGAAAGCAGATTTCAAGTCTTCCAGTATATTCCTGACTACTTGTACATTATAATAAGAAATTTCGATTTTAAATTTCATAGGCCAAAATGATTTTGAAGGCTATCTTTTTTTAAAGGTTTAAGCTAAGTGAGGTTGGTTATGGTTGTATGGGTATTTCGAGATGATTTTACTGCAAAAGTACTCTATTTGCACTCTATTTGCTTTTTTAATGTTATATGAAAAATGACCGATGGTAATTTTAGACACTGAATAAGGATACAAGCAACATCTCAAGATAAATAATTAGATTTTGTTTAAAGATTCTTTTTTGCAATGAATGTTTTGAATTGGGCACCTGAAAATATTCCTTCAGATACAATTTATAAAGAAATTGCTATTCTATTTTTTTAACTACGGTTCAAAGGGTGGAAATTATATTTTCCATGCAATGGGTGAATGCAGCATAGAACTAAGATACTAAATTGAGTTTACTTTACTATAGTGTATTCGTAACATAATGTTTTGTGCTGAATAAAACTATTTAAATACAATATTTCTAAGCATATCTTATAAACAAAATAAAGACTGAGGCAGATTAAGATATAGACTACGACAGCTCTGCATAGATCTAGACCAAAGGGCCTAGTCCACTATAATCCTATAGATTCTCATGCGATTTTCACGGAACAGGGTCCTCTGCGGCGCAAAATCGCATGAGAATCGACTTAGTGGACTAGGAACTTTAGACTCACTAAGACGCACTAAAACAGACTAAAGCGCGTACCCTCACTATTATTCTGACATTGCGTTGGAAATATACAAATATATTAATATACTTTAATTATATATTATTCTTATGTCGGCACTAAACATGAATGTCTGTGGTTACAGAAAGGTCAGGAATCTTATGTCTTCTTTTTAAAGAAAGTAACTTTGTACCTATTTGACAACTGAATAACACATTAGACACAATAGACACAATAGACATTATGCATGGAAAATAGTCAGAACAAGGAGGTCGAAAGAAGAACATGTATCAAACTATACACTAGCTTAATCTAGTTCGCACTGGAACAATTTGGATGTGAACCCCTTCTGACAAGGTCAGGTAAAATACCACTAGAATATGTGTAGGTGACAAAGGTTCACCGAGTATATTGGTCGGCACCAGCCAACTCCCTCTGGCCACGCCCCCCTTCGCCACGCCCGGTCAACGGTGTGACGTCACAATGGTCACCCTTCCACGACCACAACAAGATGTGTTCCATCCCTCCACTTCTCTCCTGATCCCCAACCTGATCACACGTACCTTGGAATTTTTTATTTTTCTCGGTGGTTTTGTGTAGTTTAATTGAAGTTATTTCAATATGGGAAGAGCAAAGCAGTGCGAACCATGTGGCTATGCCCACGAGCCTCCAACTGGACAGTTATGCAATAGGAAGCTCATTGCGTAGGTGAAAGCTGTAGAAGGAGAGAAACATATGTGATAATAATGATATTTGAGATAGCTATTGTACTGTGTTGTAGTATGTGTTGACATAGGTGGAGGTTTTACTTTTTTCGAGAGCATTGTGATACCATAATCTATCTCTAACTTCTTTGTCAGAATCGCTGAGAACAGTGCAGTATTATGTATTTATAAGGCGGCTGATTAGAATTTTTAAAAAATATATATACCACATATATTAGCCACTATATACCACACCCGTTCCTAACCGTCTGCCGTACCACTTCTCTTTCAGGGTGTGTCTGGTTGGTGCAGTACTCCAATGGTTTTATCAAAACAGATTGAGGGTGTGAATCCTTTTGTGTCTTGCCTAAAACATCATCTCACTTTCCTACACTTGATATGGTTGACTTCTGCTAAAAATGGGCGAAATGCAATTGTAAAACAAAACAAACAAAACGTCCTCCTTTCCCCTACTAACTCGCCTCTCTACCCCCACCCATTGTGCCCAGCATGGGGTAATATGTTTATGGCAGAGACAGCTGTTTTAGGGGAATTATGCTGGTAATGTGCGTGTATAATGTTCAGATAAAGGAGATTAATGTGCTTTGTGTGTGGTCCACACCCAACTCGTTTCATAAAGATCTATCTCTGATAAAGTCAGATAAATATCTAGATCGGACCACCAGTGCATGCACAAATTCTGCTTACAGATCCTGTTTAATACTGAATATACATTTTAATAGAAACGAACACTGAGTATAAATTATAATAAATATTAATTTACATTATAAATGTGAGTGACAACATGAGATGTAGATATGTCAGTGCAGAGTCTCACATGACAGACCAATCCAGACTGTTTCAAACGTAGACTGATCTCTGGTAACAATTTGTACTTGTGTATAACGATCATGAATAATATAGCTTGTTTTTATTGTACTGTTATTGTAAATGTACTAATGTTTTTCTATCGGAATTAGTTAAAATGTAATAACGACCTAAACTAAACTTTAGTAAGACACTAGCTTAGTTTATAAGGTGGGGATAAGGCCTAAAATTCCATGCACTTGACCATAATGATGCAATCAGGTTGGCATAGATGTGCACTCCATAACTTACAGGGGGATTACAAATGAAGTCATGTTCACCATCTTTGATGTAAACAAGCTAATTACTGAATACATATGGGTGAGTAATAACTAACAAATGACCATCTGTTAAAACTGACTTGACATGGTCAGATAACTGGACGTACCCTTTTGTGATTCATCCTTTTCTGACCTGTGTCTCGATCAGTTTGAAACCTCCATTGGTCCATTTGCTATAAGAAATAGAATGACTCAACGTCTATACTCAATAATTCAATATGACAGAGACAAACTTAGTACTGACACTAAACGATTAATTACCGACTCAATAATGAATGAGCCCTGAACTGGTACACACTGACATAGGCTCACACATACCAATACAGTCCAGTAAGGATAAGTGGTGCCATTTGCAGAATTTCTAACTTCGATATAAAAATTATAACTGGATTTCTTTAAATTATAGAAGATTACAAAGATGTTTTAGCCTGTTTTGGACTGGAAACCGTGACCAAGATTCACCTAACCGTAAAACTTGACTAATAAAAGTTGTGACTAGTAAATAGTAATAGTAGTACAAGCATATTAAAATATCTGGTCTCTGCAAGACCCTCTTGTTTTCTGATGACTCACATGACTATGTATTGGTAGTGACTGATAACTTGATTGATTGATTGACTGATTGACCCTTGAGCCTGTTACTAGTGTTAGTGGATATATGTAAAAATAGGAGTGTCCGTGATCTTTGTGTAGACATGTGTAGACATATTCACTAAGAGAACAGAGTCGAGTCCTCTAGCAAGCTTATCCTCCAACTTCAATTGTTTGTTTATAATTGAGGTGACCAAATCCACCCACCCCCTACCACCCTACACCCTACCACCCTACAACGATCACTGCCTCATCAGTGACTAGTATCCTCGAATTTTGATTGTTTGTTTATTATTGGCCATTTTAATCTCGAATTATTCACAATATGCAACACCTTACACTTCCTGCCACTGTTCCTTATTGGTCTTCACCAACACATATGTGATGTGACAATAGGACACACAATTAGGCATTTGTTCAATTCACCATTTAATAATGTATCGATGTACAGAAATCCGGGGTACAAAAGGTTTGGCCAAATTTGTTATTTTCAAAAACAGCATTTTTCTATTTTATACTATTATCTACAGATTATATGTGAGGCCCAGTGGCCCAGTGGGTAGAGCATTCAACTCTACTCGCTATAGCCTATCCTTATGTGAGTGGTCCTGGGTTCGAATCCAGGCCAATCCTAGTTCAAAATTATTTCCAACAGATGCCTGAGCGGACTCTTTGATAAAAGAGTCCACTCAGGCATCTTAGAGGAGTCTTCGGAGTGGAGTCCGCTCAGATCACTCAAAGAATGCACCTGGAATTCAGGACTGTACTCTTCGAGCATGGGAGTCCGCCCAAGCCAATGCTGGGGAATAGGAGCACCACAGCAAGTGGAGAGAATTACTGATAATATTGTAGGCCTACTTGATACGTAATGTAGTAACTAAATAAAAATATTAAATACCTTTAATAACCTTATACTTGAAAAAATGGGAAGATGAAATGCAAGTGTAATGAAAACTTGAGAACCATCTGCTTCACCGTCAAAGTGCGCATGGGCATAAGCCATTCTTGTACACTAACCATCTGTCTTTATCAAGACGACAACTTTTTATGGAGATCTTAACTTAATGATGAGGTCTGTTGCATTTCGTGAATACATGAATGTGGACTATGTACAGAAATTGTAGCGGGAGACCTGGAAATGTCGATCCCCTAGAGCACAGAGCAATCCCCATGGTAATGATGATGTATATGGAACAGCGTCTTTTTTGTCTGCTTCCAACAATGGGATAATCATTTTGCGAAGCATATAAAAAGATCGCTGTTCCACTTCTGAGACAAAGTTCCATTGACTTATTATGTCATGGTTAATCATCTGCCAATTGAACGTTTCAGTTTATAACGGCAATTTATAATACTATCATTATAATATGTTTTATTGTGTTTGTTGACTCTTGTTGACTATATTTGAGCAAACTAAGCTTGAATATATTTTATATAGAAATAGGGCCTATTGATGCTCATGAAAGCTCAGTTTTTGTGGAAGATTAAACATATTTTTATGCAATAATTGCTAATTCTTATTGCATTTTAATTAGTATTTACTTTGTAACAATTATGGAATGTCGATGCATCCCAACTATTCAGGTTAACCACTCCAAGGTTACCATATTATATGTAGATGTCAGTTTAATTAACAATTTGGGAGATCTGGGTTTGTTTACTAACTCAAATGGCATGGCCCATGTATTAAGTAGGCCTCATTTCCTTATACCTTGGAATGATATTATATTACTCCAAGCTTATACCAATCCTCCTTGTAAATTTCTAGGCAGAACCAGTTTTAATCTCATTAAATATTCATGAATATGTAGCACCAGCATAGGAGAGATTAGAGATAAAGGTGAAAAAAACTAATCAGCTCCAGAAGAGTACTTGGAACATTGATTATATATTGATGAGGAATTTAATCAAGAGTAAAGTGCTACATGGAAACTGGGTTTGCTTCTGTACAAAGTACAGGTAATAGCATGCTAAGGGGATATTTAAGTAAATTGGTGAACCAGGCTTTGGGCTTATGAAGGTTCCCACCTGTCCGGTGCAACCCAGGGTTTTGCTGCTAACTATACTGCGGTCCTCGGATTCTGATATGTTGATGTAATTGATAAGTAAGTGCCCTCTGTGGGATGGAGAATTCTCAGTATCAACCTATATTGAGGCATTTCTTGAAATTGAAAGGGTCCCTGACAAAAGGAGCTCGAATATAAAACCTTGGAGTTATTGTTGCAGTCCTATGATTAACCGCAACACCATGTACATAACATACTGTACCTCTTTATTGACGTCTTCTTTCTCTTGTCTGTACATTTGTTACAGGATGCTGTTTGCTTTAGCTGGGAGGAAGTTCAAGAAAATTGCGCACTTTGTGACAAGTTTTTGAAATTTGGTACACTGGTAGATATAGGTCTAAGGTTTTCAAAAATCACCGCATACAAACTGAGGTAGCCCCCTGGTGGCTGTATGCACCAAAACCAATATGGCCGCCATCAGGAAAGAAGATAATCATATGTCAGCTCCTAATTGCACTAGATACATGTATAATACCTCTTTGTCCATGTTTTCAGGTGTGAGGAAACAATTTCTGACCTTATACTTCAGTTTCAAGGTCATTTTCAAGGTCAAAATCCAATATGGCTGCCTCTAGCATAACAAATGTCATATCTCAGCTCCTGTTAGCACTATACCCATTTATAATGTCTATTCTCCTATGTTTTAAGGTGTGAGCAATCCATTTCAGGAGTTACTTTTCTCTTTCAAGTTCATATAAGTCATTAAAGGTCATTTTCAAGGTCAAAATCCAATATGGCCGACACTGGGATGCAAGAATGTCATGTAGCTCAGCTCCCTTTAGCACTATATCCAAGTGTAATACCTGTTAGTCCATGTTTTAAGGTATGAGGAATCCATTTCCGACCTTATATTTCAGTTTCAAGGTCATTTTCAAGGTCAAAATCCAATATGGCCTCTACAAGGATAAATAGGGTGATATCTCAGCTCCTGTGGTCACTACATCTATGTATAACACCTTTTTGTATGTTTAAAGGTGTGAGGAATCCATTTCAGAAGTTATCTCTTTACTTCAATGTTATTCAAGGTCACTTTTAAGGTCGAACCCAATATGGTCACCATTGGTCACAAGAATGTCATGTGTCTCAGCTCCTGTTAGTAGGCCTATTACATCCAAGTGTAATACCAGTTGTATGTTTTAAGTTTCTATGTTTTAAGGCATGAGAAATCCATTTCTGATGTTATTTCCTAGGTCAAAATCCAATAAGAATGGCAAATCATGGCTCCCATTACTTAGGACTTAGACTTTTGTTGGTGTTGTTGTAACGTTTTTATTGCTCTGACAGGTACATCTCAATGTTACCATTTATTTTTCGTTTGTATCCTTGTTTTGGTTATACAAATAATATTATTGTTCAGGGACGTAAGGAAAAGAACATTCCTTGATCGTCAAATGCTGTTTCTACCTCACATATCGTTGGTGGAGGTCGTGGTAAATGAATGGATACTGAAGCACTGGTTGGACAAGGAATCTAAGAGGTCTTGGATTTTATTCCCCTATAAACATACATGAATAATAATGCAGAAACATGAAACACAGGGAAGGCCCGCCTTGAATTTAGGAGTAAAGTAATTGTGTTCACAGCGACATGGAGGTGACCGCTCTGTGCGACCATTGGAACGTAGTGCTCTGGAACGTAGTGGTCGCCAAGGAGGTGGGCGTGGCAGTCGTGTGCTTGTGTGACATCACAATAGGCTCTGTGGGCGTGGCTAGGAAGAGGAGTAATTCCCGATGACGAATATTACGATAGTCTAGAACTTCACGAGTAGGTATTATTAGCAATAGCAAATGCTAATAATACCTACAAGTTGGGGTTCTATTTTTACTCCACGATGATAAAGGAAGTAAAAATGTATTATTCACATTCATAAATGCTGTACTTAGGAGCAGAAGAAGCAGTGGAAACGACGTCCAAGATTTTCCTTGAAACAAACTCGAAATACAACAAATGGCTGTTCCAAAAGCTTTGCCACCTCCCACTGGGGTGTCAGTGAGATACTATGTAACAACAAGGCAAAAGGAGGGGGAGGGAGTTTGCATGGTAGCAAACCAGATACATATACATGCTGCTGACTTGCGTGTGGTCCTACACACACGATTACACAGTAGCATTACCCTCCCACGCATAGAAGTAAATCGGTTATTGAATATTCATGCCTTTTTTCTTGCAGCCTTGATTGGTCGTTAATATTCCCTCCTCCTCTGTCAGGTTCGTCAAACTATCGAGCGGGTCAGCAAAGGCAAACTATCAGAAGTAGAATCCGACTCACTAATGTATCTATCTGGGACTTTAGGTATTTGTAGAAGTCAGGCAATCAAAGGAGTTAACCTGGAATTTGCCAACTATTACTAGTTAATTAATATCTGATTAAAGCTAAATATTCGGATGTGTTTCTGAGAAATGGGCACATCTGACTGACAGGTCACAACACCTGCCTGGTCACAACACCTGACTCCATAATCTGATAAACAGACCTTTTACGGAATTTGGAAATTGTTAAGATATCAAAATGTTTGCTATGAATCTTGTATTTAGGTGTACGGCGTTTATATCATTTACACCATTTTTAAATATCCCTTTATATTATCATACAGTATCTTATTTATATGGCTGACATCACAATAAATATCTATTTGTGGTGAATTATCTGCTATTGCTGATATTGGCTTATGTCGTATGTATTATGTATTATTGCGTAGATACTGAAAACTCATGTATATTGAAGTAGTATTGATGATAGAATATTAATTATAAATCTTATGTCTTCTTTCTGGAACTTAAGTTGAGAATATCATTGTTATGATGTGATGCTTATGGAAATAAAACATCTATCAATCAATCAATATGAATTATTTGCACTTCAGCATTCGAAGTTAACTTACCTTTCAAAGTACAGATTCTGAAGTTTAAATGCTCAATATCTAGAGATGATAACTTCAATTGAAATAATCACAGCTTTCTGAGCTTTCTGTTGAATCTGTCGAGAGGCTTTGTGAAATGTAAAAGATACAGTGACTCTGCCACATTGTACATCCCTAGGTAGCCTCCACTGAAGGCAGGTCAGATAGCCCAAGTGCGTGAAGTGCCTACAGATAATCTCAGTAAACAATCATTAGCATGGAGGGTGTGGGTGGGGGTAGAGGGGGAGAGTTGGGGTGTTGCAGTCTGGGCTGGGTGAGAGCCCAGGGGAGGCCAGCCTTGAGCCAGTTCGGAGCAACTCACTATAGTAACAGCTGCAGGGCTGTGAGGGACTCCTCACAGATCCTGGCATTGCTTTAGGCTTGAGGAAGGGAGACTGTAATAAAAAGGTTGGTCAGTGTTCACTCATGATAGTTAGTATCATGAAGGTAGGAGAGAACCTGATGTTCTGTAATTACGTATACATGTACACATATGCTGATTTGTTCTAAAATACGTTTTATCCTGAAGACTGTTCAGTGACCTAACAATTTTACTTGATTTCTGTAATTGATAGCTGGGTCGGTGTTCAAACCATAAAAGATGATATAATGGGTGAAATAAATAGATCAGTGCCTTTGATACATCCCATCCGATTACCTAGTCTGAAATACCTGCTATCCTGTAATTTGCTATCTGATCAGTCAGTTACCTGGCCTTAATTACCTGATATCCTGTAATTAACAGCTAGAATAATACTTTTCACATACATGTGTCGTATACAGTTGGACGATTTTCTTAAGTATCTATAATACTAGATTTTCATCAGTGACCTGTAAAGATCATACACGAAGTCTAGTGATTGACATTCTGAGCCAATGATGACCCAATAATAGTCAGTATGAGCAAAGCAGATACATTGCCTATCCTCTAATCTGCGTACTGATAGGTCAGTTACCTGGCTTTAATTACCGGATATTCTGTAATTAACAGATAGAGTGTCCTGCAGAGTTGGGCTTTCGATTCGTTGTTGTCCTATCAGGAAATGGTATTCTCACCGTGAAATTACTATATTCAAAATACTCATTTGTATGGGTTTCAGGGGCATTTTAAGCATCGAATGTCAGTGGTGCCTCAGACTTTGAGTTGTTCAAGCACCAAATGCAGCTGTATTGACAATTTTGTCCTTTCATATTCAAGTGTATCATACTTACAACCTTGTAGTTCTCTAATCGCACTGAAAGTACCATCTAGAATAAATATATATATCCTAATCTGAAATCGCCAAATACAGTTGGGACTTCCCCCCCCCCCCGCCCCTTGTCCCCTCTTTGCCCCCACTTTGCACACTCTGCCACCTTGCGTCTTGTGTAAGCAACTGTATGGCAGGAACAAGGCATTATGTTTGTCCTCAGTGATTAGGGCCCACCCTAACTCACTCCAGCCCATCCACACCTCTACCTCCACCCTACTCTACTTTCTACTTGCCATACAACACATGCAGTACAGCAATCAGTTGGAAACCTTTAAAGCTCCTTTATCAATACATTGATCAAAAACTAAACATACTACATTTCTTTCTACATTTTGTTCAGTTTTTTTCCTACTCTTCTGAATGTCATTTGACCAAAGTGTAGGGGGATGTTCCCTGTTGTTTTTGGAGCACTTCGTATAAATATATTCCGGTGGCCCGCCAAAATGCTTTGCTGCAATGGGTTCATATATTATCGTTCACTGAATGTTTTCATCCAGATTCCTTTATGTACATAATTTTATGATAGCAGGGGAAAAGTAATAACTTCAGTCCTGTATGGATACAGGTCAATCAATGAGAAAATTGAGTACGATTTTCTTTTTGTTATAGTTGAGTATTCAGCTTAAAGCACGGCTTCCACTTACACGTCGGTCGGTACCACGCGGTCACCGTCGAACGGTGCCATGGCACATTTTGACCGACGTGTAAGTGGATACCGAGGCGACCGTCGGACGGTCGCATGGGACGGTTTGACCGTCCATACCTCCCGTTTGACCGTCCATGCTCCCGTCAAAGATGTCATGGGGTACTTCTTTGACCGGAGGGGCAGCCGTAAAGGGACGGTCAAAAGTGACCACCTGTAATTTATTTTTTTGTTTGTTCAGTAATTATGGTTCTACCGAAGGTAGTCATTATATGGGATACGTCCGGGTGGCATGTGTGTATATTCTGCCTTTCATTTGCAGTTTGATTTTCTTTTTTTTTTTAACTTTTCCCTTGATTTTGTCTAATTTATATCGATTTTTGCCTATTTTACATCATATTTCGATTTGCGGGTGGACTTATGGTGCTGAATGCATTTCTGAGGATATTTGTGATCTCGTATATCATGACAGCCATCCGTATGAGTTAATTCCGATCATTATTGCTTAATAAATTGCCAAAATTACCACCAATTTGTCACTAAACTTGATCCCATATCTGTATGCATTGCGCGGGCGGGAAAGCCCATGCCGAAGTGTCTTGTGGCAATTTTATGGTGAGATTGGTGCACCCGCTTGTCAACAGACGGCGTGTCATACTCACCTTAAAAAGTTAAAGAGTGACGACAGCCAAATCGAAACCGCGCTAGAATCTACAACATGGCTCGAGCAACTCGTAGCAGAATCAATCCCAGAAGTCAGACAGCAAAGAAGACCACACAAAAGAAAGTGAAGACACGTAAGATCACTGAAAATGAAGTTCAGCACCAGGAAACAGTGGCTGATGGATCGCACGATGGCCGGGAGGCAGATAGCACGGCCATGGAGGATGGGGGTGATCGGCGTGGTGCCGACCAGGCTGTGGACCTGAGTCAACCGAGTTTACGTGTTGGTAAGGATTGTATTAATACCTAGTGTATACCTGTTATATCACTACTATATCACAGTGTTTAAGTGTTTCTTTTAAGCATTAATGGGTTTGTGTGTGGGGGGGGGGGTGGGGGGGGGGGACGACATCTGTGTTGAGTCTTCTATTCAGGGTAGTTACATCGGGTGGTCGTGGTCGGGGGTGGGATGGTCGGGGGTGGGATGTGGGGGGTTATTATATTGGATTAACCATTTTAAAAATTAACGAATCCATAGTAATGTCAGCAATGAATTAATTTATGCTACAACACTGAAGATAAATTATCATAAATTATTAATAATTAGATCAGAGCCCTATATGTTTGGCAATATATTAATCCAGTATAAATATTTATTCCTACTTCCTAATTCCAAATATAAAAACATAAAATGTAAGAAATAGTTGTACACTGTATTATATAGCGAACTTTTGTTAAAAAATTTATAATATTTTGAGGTTCCATTAATTATTAATTGTGTACTCTATAATATTTGCAGAGAAGGACCCTGATGAGGATAAGCCTCAAGACTTGTCGCTAACGAAGTCACCTGACATGGAACCGCCCCCCGCCAAAGTCAAGCGAGTCGATCCAGTGCTGGCTGAGGCAGAAGGAAAGCCAGAATATCCAGGACGGCGAGCTGTGGCCAAGACTTCAGAACAGGAGGACCATACCACATCCAGTGAATCGGAGGATGACGTTGAGGTGGAACCCAAATTACCACGCAAATCGCCCAGAAAACATGTAAAGCAAACAGGCTGTAGAGGCAAGTGCCCTGGTGACGAGCAGGCAACTGACAACAAAACTGTCCAGAAACCGGCCAAGCAAACGCCAAACACCTTGACGACGGACAAGCCTAACTCCAGTCAGCAGCAGCCGGCAGTGGCAAGTACAAGTGCCACTGATGATCAACCCTACATTGGTGACAATGTTGATTACCAATATGAGAGTGAGGAGGAAAGCACGCAACTGGATGAAGATGAGGAGCAGAATGAGGAGAATGAGGAGAGTGGTACTCACACTGAATCTGAACCTGCCAACTCACAAAGCCAACTCACAAAGCCTAAGAGGGTACGTCGGCGAAAGCCAAAGGAGAAAGCCCCAATTGCTTTTGACTACCACAAGAGGGAGATGTTGGTGAATCTCTGGAAGGAACATCAGTTCCTGTACGACCCGAGTCATGACGACTACCTCAATACTGGCAAACGAGAGGCGGTGATAAAACAAATCGCCGATGAACTAGAGATGACTGGTGAGCACGTAACTTTCAGCTATAAAATTAATATTATTATTTAAATATTAAATAATATCTCTCCTGTTTGCCTAGGTAGTAATAGATAATATTATAATCTATGTACTGATATATAACTGTATGGAGAACTGTGTATATATATATAGTTTTAGGTTTGATATTTACCACAAATCGGATTAATCCTAATGGCAATGCCAGATAGGGTGGCCTACGGTATAATAACATTTATTGTCAAATTAATGGGGAATAGATCTGGTGAAAGTGCCAGAAGTCCTTAACACATGAAATAAGCAGTACAGAAAACTTCATTAGGAATTGTAGTGTGATCAGAGTAGCCCTTATATTTTACTTATATCCCATTGAAACTTTGTTGCTACCTTTGCAGCTCCGGAGGTCCAGAATGAAATGGCAAATATGAGAAGTACGTATGGGAGACATAAGGACAAGTCGGGAGCTGGTGTCGACGATTTGCCCAAACGTGCAAGGGAATGTTATGACCTCTGCCAATTCCTCCATAATTATATAATACCGAAAGGCCAGACCAGAACAAACTTACGGGTAAGTGCTACTTGTATAGGTATAGTTTAGGTCCAACTTTAATCAAAAGTATTATAATATACGGTGATACTTCCTATAATGGTATGGTCAGCCTAAAAAAAAACCTACCTAGAGTGAAAGCATACCTACATTAAGTACAATTGTTGTTATTAGAAAATGTATAAGTTACTTGTACAAAATCAGAAGATTTAGAGATCATAGACCGGTTTATTTCCAAATACTAGACGTTTTCATATATGGTTGATAACCCTTTTTTCAGAGAAAAGCCAGTTTTGTTGAAAGCGAGTCAGGCTCCAGCAACGTGGTGGTAGCTAGTCCAACCGCTGCATCCACACCTTCCAGGAAGTCGCCCCGCCTCTCACAAGATAAAGGGAAAGGTCCTGCTAAAACTACCACTGGTTTGGGAAAGGGTAAAGGTGTAGGAAAGTCTACAGCAGCTCGGAGCCTCAACCTGATGAGCCCTAAAAAGGGCAACAAGAAGAAAGAGTCAAGTCAGTCAAGCACTGTGGTGGCGGTGTTAGAGGGTCTGCAAGCACAGCGCAGCGCAGACCGTGAGATGACGGAACGCCTCATCCAACCGCTCCTCGGGTCTGATGAATCAAATCCAAATGACGAAATCTCGACCTGGCTAAAGAGTTTAAGTCACAGACTGAGGAAGTTGCCACCCCGTTCATTCAGGAAGCTGCGGCACGAATTTGAAAACAGTGTTTTTGCAGCTGAGGAAGAGGACTTGGATTAGTTAGAAACGTCTGAATATCTTTTATTCCTGGTTAACTGAGATTTTACTTGCGGGAAGGGAGCTGAAGCGGACTTTGCTTAGTTAGAAACGTCTGAATATCTTTTATTCCTGGTTGACTGAGATTTGACTTGAGACTTAACGGTGTAATGTTTATGTTCTTCAAATCACTATGGTTTGATTCGTGAAAAAATTTAATTTAGAGTACATGGAACGAAGTACCATAAATAAACAGATGTTAACGAATAAATACTGGCTTTATAAACTCGGTTTCTATTTATTTTCATTTCATGTCACAGCAATTAAACTTACTAGATACTTCTTCTTGTACTTGTATGAGTACTCACAGAAAATATTACTATATTCGAATTGTAACATGAATAATACATACAAGGTACAACAGGAAAATCAAATATAACAAGTACTACGATCGTAAATGAACTCATATAATTATTTATATGGCGGTTTAATAGACAGCATAGCACCTCTATCAAAATCAAATTCTCTTTACAACTCTTCAAGTCCCGAATCTGATAAGTCAGAAAGTTACAGTAGTCTTTAGTTTGGAGGCACATCACACTCCTCACGCTCAACATGGCATAACCTGTACTGCCAAGGCAGTTGTCCATGGAATGAGCAGAAGTATGTTGCTAATTGGTGTCTAATGTTCTTAGGGCCATTGGCATTGCGACCCATAGCTGGAGCATCATTACTTACGAGGGCCTCACCATCTTGTCTCCACAAGCCTGGCACAACGTTGTGGTCATTGTCCTCTGCGTCCACTGCACTAGGATGAATATAATTTCGACCGATTCTCATGCGACAGTAGTTGTGTAATGCACAGCTAGCCATGACCAACTTGGACACATTGTCTGGACTCATCTCTATCGCCTGCCTGAAGATCCGAAATTTGGACGCCAAAATTCCGAATGCATTCTCCACAATGCGTCTGGCACGTGAAATTCTGTAATTGAATACGCGCTGCCTTGGAGACATGTGGTGCCCTGGATAGGGCTTCATCAAGTTGGTCTCCAAGGCAAATGCGTCATCCCCCACGAAGAAATAGGGGAGATGGCCATTAAATCCCACCACTGACGCAGGAGGAGGCAGATCCAGGGGATTCTCTTCATCGTGGAGCATCGCATACACATCTGACCGCCGCCACACCCCACCATCTGAGGCTCGCCCCTCACTGCAGACGCCCACATACCGGAACAAATAGTTGCCATCAACGAGCGCCATCATTATGACAGAATAAAACTTCTTGTAATTCCAATACAGCGACCCTGAAGCAAAGGGCTTCTGTATACGCACATGTTTGCCATCCAGGGCGCCCATGCAGTGTGGCAAATTCCATCTGGCACGAAACACACTCTCTACCTCAAGCCATTCTTCCTTCGATGATGGCATCTGAAAGCAAATTAATTATAATAAAATTATTCATTATTCAGGGGATTCACTGTAAACATGTTAATCAGATTAAACATAGGGCGTGTGATTAAATTAGGTACCTAAACTATTCTCTCACATTAAATAAATGGCTAATCGTTCAATGGTATATATTCGCAGTTTCCATTATAGGGCAAATAAAGTGATACAATGCTCTTATCAGTAAAGTGTATCTACCTGGAAATAATCATCTTCCAGGACCTGGTAGATGGCTTCACAAGTTGAACGTATAATCGGGCCAACAGTGCTCAGTCCAACACCAAACTGTTGGTGTAGCGTCCTAATGCTGTCACCTATAAAGTAACAAAGGAGATAACAGATTTAATATCTCAATATATAAGAATAATAATAAAAATCACGTATCTGTTAATCAAACTGCAATGTACCATTGCCTATTCTGTGTTACTCTAGATGTAACAAACTAACTCACTCAATAGCTAACGTAGTGAAACACATTTAGAGATAAAAAAAATCCTTCCTTGATGGCATACAAAGGTTAATTATTAATAAAACAAATAAAAATGTAATATTCTTACCAAGAGCCAAGTACCTCATGGTGAGGGCTAGTCGTACGTCAGCTGCGATAGCTGGCCGAAATCGAGTGGTGCGCCTGGTTATCAGTGGGGTAACCTTCTCTAACAGCTCATGGTAGAGTGCAGGCGGCATTCGTAATGTCAGCCGAAACTCCTCAGTGTCATCAACCTACATAACATTAGGACAGTATTGATTTATCAATTGTTTACTACAACACAAAATGACATACTGGTATGAGGATTGGTATCTACTGATATACTAATCCTCAGTCGTATATGGATATTATAGTAAGCATAATAAAAAAAAATATAATTAACATCCTGATTAATATATGTTTTCGTTTATAAATTATTATTAATTATTAATTTTATTACACTTAATTGATTAATTATTGGCAGAAAATGCACTTATTGGGTTCACCAGGGCCATGCACATTCGGTAGTCAATTACGCAGAGTCATGGAGGCCTATATGCCAACCACTACACATTAATTTATAATATATAGGTTGAACTGGTGTGTAAACATAAATACAAACCTGTAGCAGTTTTTCATAGAAGAGCATTAACGAGTGGGTATTACGCTGCCAGCGTAACCAAAGTTGTTCCCAGTACTGGTGCTTGCGCTTCCCTTCAGACTCACTCTCCAAGACAGCAAGGAGGCACAGATATTCATTTTCATGGGCTAATCTCTCATTTCGGAGCAGGAGATATGCAGCTACTTGTTTACGAGCAGCGGCCATGTTGATTTTTGTGCTGATGTGCATGTGATGTGCATGTGATCGTGAAAATGCAGGATGTCGCCGCCTGTTGGTACACGACCGACGTACAAGTGGATACCATGGACCGTCCGACCGTGCCTCCTAGTGGACCGTCCGACGGTTACCATTCTGGCACTTTTTGACGTGGTAGTGTATACCGCGGACGGTCAAGAGCGACGGTCAAAAATGGCCATGGGTGGTCACCGTTCGACCGTCGCCACTGGCCACTCTTGACGGTGGTCATGTTTGACGTGTAAGTGGAAGCCCTATTTTAAGGTATAACCATCAGCGACAAACTATTAGAATCATAGAATTGCTAAACGCTGAACGCTGCATCATAGAAACGCTTTATCTTAGTGCGCTCGTTGTTCTTACCTGGGAGGACGATTCTGGGTGAAGATTCTTGGGATTCTTGAACATTAATATGAAATAGTAACTTGACGATGGTTCAACGCGAAAAAACACCATGAAGGAAGCGAGTAAGTTTCGCTTTTAATATGAAATATGATGTGGGCATGTTGATGCTGTTCTGAATGAAACAGATCTTAATTTGTTTTTGTCAAAATAATCGCTCCAATCATTATCCGATACAGATGATTTGGCACCAGCAATAAATTGGGCAGTCCATATAAACATTGCACAGGTTGAATATTAATTAGCTCCAGCAGGGCATAAAAACCTTGTATAACGAATGTGCCCTGATGTTGTTATTGCAACATACAATGATATTCATATAATATTTGGCAATATCTCAAGCATCACAGAGGTTGACTGTATTACTGACAATGGGGTCGTTGCATAACAAATGTGTATCTACGATGTCGTAGACATTTTTTTCTACAACTACGATGTCGCATTGCATAATAATGAATCGTGAAATGGAGGAGTCCTCGTGGCTTCAAAAATGACATTAAACACAATTTAAAGATAGAGAGGCATTAAAACGGTGACATGGTGCATGTGAGAACATCACCCATAAGTTTAATATATTATGATTTTAAAAATCTAGCTTTTAATACTTTCATCTAAAAAAAGGCTAACAAATTACGAATCCTATTTTGAAGTACAAAAGATAAATAAATATGCAATGTATACAATTCATAAAATATCATCTAACATTGAATACTGATATATTTGGATAGATAAATTTTAGCTCTTTTCATTATTAATATATTTTAAGAATGGTAAATGTTGTATCAGTGCACCGCAGAGCATGTTTGTTATGCAAGGCAGAATATTCACACAGTGAATATAGCATTCTTTATCTTTTCACCAAAATGATGTATGTCAATATTTTTTCCATGAAATAGATAACCATAACCATAAGTATTTAGGTTTGAATTTTGGTCTCACTACGCCCATTCCTAGAGTAAGAAATAATCCCAAACATTTATCATGTCAGTATTGACGCAGCGTAGAAAATCGATTGTGGATGCCAAGAGATGTACGATGTCGTAGTAGATGTCATAGAAAGTTATGCAACACAGTCATTGCAGATGGCTGCCTACGACGTCGTAGAATCAATCCACGAGCTCGCAGATTGTTATGCAACGGGGGCCATGACTGACAATGTACATTTTACTTGCCTTACTGTAATATCTCTTGTATTGTCTGATGATTGCTGTAAAAAGATACTATATATATGTACACAAAAATCTCATGCAGGTTTGCCATCATCCTATTGTTAAATATTTGGACATGTAAAACCTCTTTGACCTTGATTTTGTTCCTTAGACCTGAGTAAAGGTTCATCGTTAGTTCTGAGCTCATTAAAACTGTATTCCCAATTATATAGCAGAAGCAGGATCTTACTAAAATGTGCTTAATGTTTGATCTATAAGACTAAACTTTGTTCCTGCAATTAGATGTTTTTCCAAAAGCTGAAAGTCGAACAATAAAAATAATAGGTTGGAATCCTCCATAATATTGGTTAAAAGACTTTCAGATGGGTACGAACAAAACAAAAAGTAGCAAACCTGGTTTTTGACCGATGTTTACAGATTAAGCTGGAGCCGTAAGAAAGGAGAAAGTGAAGGAAAAGTTAAGCTGGGCCTTTGTTCAAAATTCATCAGGTGAATCCGATGCAATTGTTAATCAGGCCTGAATAAAGAAATTGAATCATATAAATCATAGCGGTATTCAACCTAATCATTACCTAGTATAAAAGGTAAGATAACATTTGGTAACACATTTTTAAAGACAAAGACACTATGAAAAGGAAGCAGATAAAAAATCACAAGCATCCCACAAAGCTGTTGCTGCGGTACTGGCATTATCGGACAAAACCTGGTAAATGTTTCTTTCAAAGGTTTCTTTGTTTTCAAAACAAAGACAGTTTTTAAGGGATCCACTCCCCTTTAATTGTGGCAATTGGGTGCGGTCGATATCAATCTTTCTCCCTCTCAAGCTCTCTAACTCGCCGCCACCGTTTCCCCTCCCCTCCCCACCTCTCTCTGTTCCTCCGACCTCAGGTCCGATAAGGTGTTCTTCAAACAGCCCTTGCAAAGACCCAGTTTTTTCACCCTCTCACCTCGTCCCAGTGCTAATTGTCAAGCATTGGTTTTTATGCTCTCGCCGAGCCAATAGTGAATCAGCCTCGGTACTCGATAGAAAATGGTCAGTTTCTATCTCGGGTATGCAGCTATTTTAGGGCAAAGGGGATAAATGAGAGAGCTCTCTCGAAGGTGGCGGTGAATTCAATTCCTATTTATCCAATTTATCCAGGAAGAATGTCGCATGTTTTAGCAGTCCCTTTTTCTATATTTTTAGGTCTACCTCCTCCCCCACCACCACCGCTGCCCTCTCCCTCCACCTCCACAACCCCAACCCAACAGCTCCTTTTCCTCCTCCACCAACCTGTATACCTTCTCCTCCACGACCTGATTCCCCTCAATCTCCTTCTCCACACACACCCTGTTCCTTCTCCTCCTTCTCCTCCTCTTGCCCGATTCTCCCTGCTCTTCTCCTTCTCTACCTTCTCCTTCATTCTCCACCTATGTGCGCCGACCCCACCTCCGGAACCTTCCTTCACCTCCTCCTCCCTCAACAAGCCCTTCTCCTATACATTCCCCCTCTACCCACACTCCCTCCCTCCTACCCACTTCTACTCTCTATGTACCTACTATACCCCCTTCTCCCACCTCCTCCTCCTCCAGGCGTCTTCGAGCGTCAGAGACACTGGGAACAGGAACACCTGGAGTAAGCTACCAACACCAAGCATAGTATAGGGTCTGCCAACGTCTCTGTTGTCAACAAACATTGCGTCCTCCAGCATCCGACACTTAAACACTTCCAGTCAGCGTTGAAGCAAAAAACACGTTAGAAAACTCCCTACCCCCAATATACAGACCCCCATGCAAATGACTAACTATACGTTTGTCTCTATATTATTGATTTGCTGTTGCTTCTTATCTTCTTATTTCAATGAGCTTTTGTTTTATACATTCAAGAACTATTTCAGATCTAATGGAGATATTATTCCATCCAGAAGATTAACATTATATAATGTGTATGGATTGCATTCACCTATTGCAGTATTTACGCATTGTGTATGTCTGCATGTATTTAACTATGAAGCGGGGGACCTCCGGATATATTCTTTGTAATCGATTGGGAATTTTATATCCTTTAAATGACTATATGGTCATTTAAAGGATATAGTCATTTAAAGTATATAAAATTCCCAATCGATTACAATTATAGTTATAATTATCAAAAGATCCATTTCATACTAAATCAAAGGATAGTATCTCAGTTTATTACAGGAAAAAGTTTAAATAGCTATGTTCGTATGGGTTTTAGGTTATTACAGAAAAATAAACATCAATCAGTTTAAATACATATTTTGGATACTGATAGAAAGAACTATTTCATGGGGCAAAACTCATGAGAAACGATCTTTGATGCAAAATATTTTGATCATCATATTCCTCGTTTGCAAGAAAGTCTAAGTAAAATACAACTACATAATGAAAGATTTGTCATTAAATCTTTTAAGACGAATGGATATTTCCATGGCATAGGAAGACATAATAAATATTCCAATGGAGACGCGGCATTGTTTTCTCTCGTTTATTCCATGACAAACAACTCCCAAGAGTCCTTGAGAATCGAATTCAATACAAGATCCATTTGGAGCTCCCATCGAGGATGAAAAATATATCTCTCTTTCAAAGCAAGCATCAAGCAACATGATATTTTGAGATTGTTCTGCGTTTAAAAAGTACTCGTCATTTGAGACAAAAACTAATTCAAGATAGAATTCACCACAATGCTACGACATGCATCGGATGCGATACATGGTAGGAGTTGGGATTCCATTGGGGATAGATGGTTGAATGTGATGCCATCTTCGACAAAGGACTCACGAAAAGTTATAAGATTTCGTGAAGTTCAATCCAAACATGCATTGTAGCTAATAAAAGTTCCAAATCATCTGAGGTTAAGGTTATGTTTCAGTAGGCGGAGAAACCTTACCCCGCAAGCCAGGGCTGCGAATACACATGGTGAAATATCAATGCTCTTTCGATCTGGAAATCTGAATGATGATTTCATTGTATTATAAGGGTGACTATTTGGGTTTCTCTCCCTCATAATATTCGCATACAAGGCAAGTAACGGTCTCCTCATTACAATATTATGCTAATGAGGGAGCATGACGGTGTCGACAAGGACGCCCTCTCACGGGTACTTTGACAAAGAAAAAGCTCATGGCCATGATAAAAAACTATCATGACCAAATATCTAAGTGAGGTTCGACTTATTAATCCGAAATCAATTTAGATAAAAGCTACACATATTTTATGTCTCTGTCCTACGTCGTCATGTACCACAGTGGAGAAACGTTGTATCTTAATGCCTCTAGAAGGTAATACTCTCGAGAACAAGCGAATACTGCACAAATCTATGCGCTAGATATGGGATCATTGTGACACTAAAGATATTTCGGTATAAGGGCCTAGAGGTTTGGTCCTGCGTGTAAACAGCTTCCAAATGTTTTTAAACTGTTCAAGGTTACGCCACTACCACTTTTGAAAAACATAAGTTTTAGAGAAATAAAAACCCCGACATCTTAAGCCCCACCTCTAAGACTCATGAATACCAATCAATTACCATAATCGAATTAATAATATGCATGGAGTATGAAAAATACTGATCACTATTCATCCCAGAAAATTCTAACGAAGGACGCTAATGGGAAAGGAAAGATAAACTAATATATAGGAAGGAAAAGTGCTATTTATACAAGAAGTGACCGGAACGTAGAACCTTTCTATTTCGGGACTCGGGCTCCTATCAATTGAATTATAGAAACACTGCCTTACCAACATGTATAATTCGGCCATACCAAACACACCGTTACTATACATTTGAAATGTATCTTTGTTATAGGAACTCACATATATTGGAACACAGATAGTGAAGAAATTATTACTTATCTCTAGAGCTTTTGAATATATACACACAGAAATGCTACGTCGTATCCGTTGCTCAGTTTATTAGAACACTGCTAAAGGTTTAAACCAATATCCGGGCTTAAATCCTGGGTCATGTTGTCTGACAATGAAGGTGTGTGGTTAATGCATTAAGGGTTCAGTTGCTTCATCTTATAGGAGTCAACCGAAGAGCATGCATTTGTGTTGGCAATGGGAATAGGCTATCTCTATGGAGGCAGTCCGCAATTCTCAAATTCAATATATTTTCATGTACACTGTCCTGAAAAAGCGTAGAACTATGGCGGGGCACCTTCAGAATAAGTGTAATTGGCCTTGGTTTTGTTCCCCCCTCACTTTGGGTAGATATACAGTGCAGCGCCGTAGATTAGCGCCCATGTGGGAAAGCTTGTGTAGCTTTTGTCTTAACCTATGGCTATATATATCACTAGCTATAACAAAGCATGAAGGTGTGGAAATGAATACACATTTCATTGTAGCATTGATGAACGAAAGAGCAGTGTCTGGCAAACTACATGTACACCATGAAGTAAAATATTTTTAAATGACTTTATTTTGCAATAAATATATAATCTAAATGAGAACCTTAATGATTAACTAATTTAGCTGTTTCACCCTACATCTTCTTTTTCCATTATTCCCCAAATGTTATTTTAACAATAACTTTTAAAAAATAGGTTTTAAACACATCACATGTAATTATATGCTGCTATCACTTGCAGAATTAAGCCTAACATATTCAACTTGCAGCCGTGGTGTAGTGGTTAACACACAGGCCTACAGAACAAGCTCTGAGGGCTCGAATCTCCCTCTGGCCTTACAGCTTTTTTTTTCATACTCTTGTAGCGGGATCTGAGCTACGCTACCATGAATTACACTTCCAGCTTCCTATGGCGTGGCCAGCTATGGCGCAGCCAGCTATGGCGCGGCCAGCTACGGTACAAGTGTAGAATTATGGCGGGGTGAATTACACATTTGAAACATGTGTTGCCGGCGCCGCGCCATAGTTTTACTTGCCCAACGAGGACAGTGTAGTGCCATAACAACTGCTATCTTTCACTATGCTACTTATACCTCTTACTTCAGTGTTGTACTATTTTATAATATTGATTGACCTTGTTACTACTGTGCGATATCATACTTATTATCTCTATCCAGTTGGCCTCCCGGAATAAACTTGAGTAATAAATAATAGGCTATACTAGTCTATAGTATTTTGCAAATTCTTGTTATTTCGCGATTTCAGATTTTGTATTTCATTAAAGGCCAATATATTTAATGCTCATCTTTCATGGATGTTTTCAAGGGTCGCCTGTCACATAATCATTATCACCCTCACAACTTCTTTTCATAATTTCGCATGAAACATTCCACACACAATTCGTAAAGACAGTTACTTGATAATATGATAATATTCGAGTGTTGTGAGTGAGATTCGAGGATTAAAGGTTGTACGTATGATTACACTTACATACAAAAGGAAGACATTGACAATTGCAGCTTGTAAAAGTATTAGAAGGTGCCACTGGCTGATTGAGACTTTCAGAATATAACTGCTTAAAATGCCCCTGACGCCCGTAACATTTAGTATTTCGAAAAAAAAACTAATTTTATGGTGAAAAACACACTTTTTTTCAGTCAGAATCATGAAAGCTAAGATGACATTTTCATCAGTAATCTGCATTCGACCTAAGGTGGGACAATACTATATTTTTTTCTCATTTTTTTTTCTAAATTATTTTTGTCAAGGAACCAGCTTGCTTGGTGAATGCCAATCCGAAATTGTGTCAATGACACTTGCCATAGGGGAGTTGCCCGAATGTGATATTGATTTGGGATGACACTTGACTCATGGGAATCCCAGGAAATGTCCCAATTTTAGCATAGCGCATTCATCAAATGGTTCCAGTCAATATCTTCAATATACATATATATATTCCTATTTGTATATTGTGCAAGTGAGAGAATAACAGATTAATGGTTATAGTGAAGTCCCTTGGGAGCCATGTTTGCCATCAGATCGATTTGTATCTTTTCTTCTATGATGCCATATTGTATTCCAGGTGACATTTGTATTTTTGTCTTTTATTTGTGTTTAAATGATTTTATTTAGCCAAAATATTATGTGGTACACATTATTCTAAACTGAGGCTGACATTGAATCCAATGATAAGAGAATAGATGAAATTACTGTACACATTTTGATACAATACATAATCCGAATAGATATACTCAAATGAATCCAATAAGCAAGGCAAAAATATAATGAACTGATGCATTTCAGATATGTGATTATAACTAAATCCATGTATTTCTTCCTTTTCTGTTCAATCTACTCCACTACCATCTTCGCTTGTGCATTAATCCATACTTTAATACACTGTAACCTCAGGCATCCAGTGTCCAATGCTAAAGCTATAGGGAACAACACACCAAGGATGGAATAAAATATAATCCCACTACGCATATTAAATGACATGCACAGTGGCACATCCAACTTCCCTATTTCTCAGATTTACTTTGGCCGACAGATGAGCGAGAGCTGAAGTAGCAATCCAACATTAATGGTGGGGATATCATGTAACGTGTGGTCATGCATCATTCCTGCCTATGAACCCGGGGGATAATGATGTCATTACCATGTGAACATTATCATTACAAAAGCTGTGACTGCACAGAAGCAGCAAGAAGAAGGGTAATTCGATTTAATTAGGGCATTGCTAGTTTTATAATGGGGCAACTGGTACAGATCTTTGGGAATTAGTTCAAATATAACAAATGCTACAGCTAGTGGACTCGGTGTGGCAAGGAGGCCTATTCAATCTAATGTAATTATGTACTATCCTTTTATTTCTTAGACGCAAATAATAAAGTGACATCCTGTTTTGTTTTTTTTTGTTTCATTTTGCTTTCATCCAATCATGTTTTTTTATCAAGGTTGTCAAAATTTGAAAACAATGTTGTGACTCCATTGTGTATGCATTCCTTCCTTGAACGTTGGCCTACAGCAGTGCGTATGATGCTGGTTCATTGCTTTAATCAATGTTTCAACTTTGATTGGAGGATGACCGCATCTTCGTATATCGCAGCAGGGAGGGACCTGGGTTTGGTATGTTTAGTATTCGCCATTATCTATTATAACATCCCAGCTTTAATTTATGTCATGTGACCTCAACTGACCAATCAAAGTGAATTCTAAAGACTGTTTTCCACTAGAATATCATGAAGTAAGTAATCTTTTATCGAGTTGCTCTTGTGTGGAAATCTTAACTAAAGGGCCAGGTCCACTAAGCCGATTCTCATGCGATTCTCATGGAACATGGGAAAAGGTCCTCTGTGGTGCAAAATCGCATGAGAATCGGCATAGTGGACTAGGGCCTTTATACCTCAATAAATCCTGGCTAACACTGGACACATAATTTGGACAGCACACAGAAATGCTGGGACCATGAGGAAATATATATAATATTATAATATAAATATAATTATATATATATCGTTAAAGTGATTTTAAGACATAACTCACTATTTCATTTGATGTGCTCTCATTAAACAGTTGCAACCAATCTTTTCGGTTACCTATTGTGAATTGTCTCATTGGATTATTCAGTTTCTTAAGTATCCTTAAACCTTAAACCCCTTTGCTTGCTCATCCTACATAAAGCCAAGTTGGACTAAAAACACTGCAAATAATTATCAAACAATTCAATTTATAAACATAACCCTTAAACAGCTGATCCCAGCAGGCATAAAACCATAGTGCTGTCCCGGGTAGAAAATAGAATAAGAAAGAAGCTTCATTCATTGTAGGTAGTTGGTGCAGGTGGTGGATAGGACAAATAGGTGGTCGTTGCCAGCCCACCTGCGTTCAATAAAGCCTATTAGTAAGCCTGGGGAAACAGTCCTGGCCATTTAAAAACCTGCAGAAAAGAAGCATTTAAACCTACTTTAGGCAATCTATTGGTGCCCGTGTTTAGATGCCCGGGCGTCTAAGGCACGTCTGTTCGGTTGGAAAAAGGAGAAAAACGGGCAGTAAAATCTTATAGGGTGATATTATTGCTTGATGAAGTATTTTGATATATAGGCTGTGGTTGACGGATATTATCACCACCATTTCTGATTTCTATATCAGATCTGCCTATGTATGACTGCATAAAAGCTCACCATTATTATAACCTAACTATGTGGTAATCACTATACCTTATCGATCCACCAATAATTCAACAATCCCTAGATCAGCCCTAAAATAAATTCACTAGTTTAATTATAACAACGGTTTGAGGCAGGTGCCAGTATGTTGGATTGTGGTGGAAATTTTTTCTGTCAAGCATTTGTCTTTCATACACATTTGCAGGGAACAAATATCATGAACGTGAACACCCTCTTTCCAACCTTGACATCTATTACATTATGAGCCTTTTACACTATACCTGATAAGATTGGTCATAAAGGCCCCTTAGCACTATCGTAAATTTGTGATTATGAGGACTCTATGATACTAGGATTGGTGCGTAAACGCATGCATTTGAAGAAGGTAAGTGGTCTTTTAGACTAGTCTGAGAACCGTAAAGTACAATGGGATAATGGGAGCTGTAGAACTGCTATGAGGCAGTTAGGAGGCCTCTCAGAGTGGTTTGCCGTACGACCGAGTCACATTTTTAATTCGCTTAATTCGCATAATATTAAAACCGGGATGTCACTATATTTCTTTTGAGTGAAAGCATCTACATGTATATAAACAAACAGATAAACAGGAACCATAACTTCCAAACATAGATCTATTCAAATGCCATCCTCCCAAGGCAGGGCTTGCCTCATTGTTACCCCTTTCTGACCCCTTTAATTTGATGGAACTACAGGCATTGGAGGAGGGGTCGGACGCAGCCCTGGACAAGTCACTGGGCCTAAAAATAGTTACGCGCAGCTTTCGGGACACTGGCTCAGTGATTGATTGGACGAGAGGTCTGAATAATTATTCATGAATCCTCGAAAGTCACTAAGGATGTGGTAGGGCGTCTGACTGAGTGGGCAAAAGGAGGGACGGTCTATTGTTGGGAGGATGTTCAAATGCCAACTATGCAAGATATAAGGTTACTAACGAGTTGGATGAGGGGCCGTGAAAAGTACACGAGTTTGCACTGTGAAATATTTAAGGTACAATATACAATGCAAACGGCCTTCCATGTGGTGATATCAGAGTGAAGACATTCCTATAAATCCATGTTTTATCATAGTTTGATATACAAAGCCTGAGGCATTCTTACCGGGAAAATTAGTGTATTTATCAGAATTACCTATCATTGGGACATATTTTCATGCTAGTTCTTATCTTTATAATAAAGCTACCTCCCATGCTGTAAACGTATAGCTTACGGCGCTTAAGATGCACCATCAGCTTTCCAGAGCTTAAATTGTTATAGAAATTCAAAGTTCATGGAAACACTCAACAAGGAAAATCAGGACAAGGTCAACAGATGTTTGTTTGTTTAATACATTTAGTCACGTTTTATAACTACTTGTGAAAGTGACCTGAAATAAAATGAAATTGTCAAAAGTTCAAATTCAGTATTATATTTATTGACGAATTTCGAGTTTTAAGGTTTACCATATGATCAATATGTGTGTAACAATCCTAACCTAAAACTACTGAGGATTCACGCATGTGACCATATTAGTTAAATTTCATAGCGTTCCCTACAACAGTACCCAAATACCGCCACTATTTGATTATAGGTAATTAAGCGAGGACTAAAAGAATTAGACAACCTCCATTTCTGAAGGTAGAAGGGGAATATGTGTCAGTGGGAACCTTAGGCAATGCCTTCGGTTTCTGCTGCGCCCCCTTCTCTATTAGTGAGTTAGCATTAATGTGCTTATTATAGACCTATAAGTACTATCAGGGAAATGCCTCTAAAGCTAAAGAGATAAACTTCTTATTAGAAAGGTCTATCATGCTGTGAAGGGCTTTAGGCTACAGGGTTAATGATAGCCCCATAGACCTGTCAGATGGATCTATAGATAGTGGACCCAGAGGCAGACAATTAACGGTGCATTTATGTTATGTACTTCAATATATCATTATTTACCCAGGGTTGTATATCTCTGGTGTGGATGCCCTGTGGGCTATGAGCATTTAGTTATATGGGCCATTCTCAGAAAGGTCTTGCAAATGGTGTCTTTGGTCGTTATAGCTCTGTAGAGCTGAAGAAATTATTCATTTGATTCTTTGAATGAATTCTACACATCATGAGCATTTTAATTCTACCTCAATTATTTTGCCTGCCATATAAAGAAATAGGTGAAAATGTCACGATACGTCACAAAATCTTTGAGATTGATCGCCAGAAATCAGCTATATGACTTTAAAATGGTGCTCCGTTTTAGATAATTAAATATATAATAAAACGGTTAACTAAGTCGTTGGTGTCCCTTAGAGTATGGCATTAATTGCTGCGGAATAGGCTGCGTAAGTGTCATTTTCTAGTCAAATTGCCAAAATGTGCATTAATTGGGAAGGGCTTACAATACCCATAACGCTCCACCTTAACCCCTTGTCCTGCATCCATCCATATTAACTAGTTTATAACCAATCATTACTTTATTTGAAATCTTTAAAGAATCTCTAAAATTATCCTTATTGTATCAATCCCTATATATATAAGATATATATATAAGCTACATATACTTGCTACATTCTCAATCCATTACTATGTACCTATCAAAGAATCATTCATTTAACCATGTGCCAATCCCCATAATGTTCACTTGCTTGCCTTCTGTATCCTCCCAGCTAATATATTAATTAGCCTCTAATTGGACGTCAAGGGTCACGTGCACCTTTAAGATACGCCCCCAAGCGTTTATACCCGGATTTATGTCGACATTTCCCTCACGAGCCTGCTGCCAATTGTCAAGCTATCTAAGCAATTATTCAAGGCTTCCTTGTTTGCCGGCCACTAAATCTGACACCCAATCTTCCATAGGTGATCTAAGGGGGTTATATTTTAGTGGGGAACATGTGTTTATGGGACTGGCTTGATCCTCTTTATAATTGTTTATGTGTCCAGGGAAATGCCTCAATATGTGCCCTGCCCATGGTAAAGGCGTAGCATAAAGCCCTACTACATGTTCTGTGCCAGTATTTGAGAGAGTGGCTTAGGATACTGTCTTAATTGATAAAACGCCTATATTATGCAGTAGTATATAGCATGTCCATGCATGCTCAACAGGTTATCATTCGTATCTATATTTTTTTAATACCACCAGTTGTTGGGGATATAGTTAGTTTAACATCATGGTTACATTACTGGAATAGGTTAAGGGTCAGAACCAGAATAAAATCCAAGAGTAATTTTCCATGAACGATGTTTATTTAATGATGGTTGATACAAGGATGGGCCGACGTTTCGGAATTCGTCATACCTTAATCAGGGCGTGTATACATAAACAATTGTGTGGACAGCAAGCCAACACAACGCTTTTTTTCCCATTATGTTCTTATAGTCATATTCACCCTAGTTTGGTTGGAAATATATTACTATGTGGGTGCTTTCCCTCTCCACCTCGAGAATTATTCCCTAAAAGAACAATCTAACTCATTAGATATTTGATTCTAGAAGAGAGAACCGGCTTAACCATATTGTCCCAGAGGCGAGACGTGCATTTGGACTAATTGTAGGACATTCTACACATGGTCTTTTGTTCCAATAATATATTGATCAAGAAGGTAGATTATTCAGAGTCGCTAGTATCACTTTCAAGAATAGGCTTATACATACCTGAAACAAAGCATTTATCTACGTGTATCCGCTTACTTTGATATTGCTAGCCAAGAATAGATTGCTGTGCCTAGATTACTTCTGAGAAGTCTGATCAGTTATCAGTCACCAAAGCTACAGAGTGTTTTTCTGTTCTTTATGGCAGACCTATTAGTATATCTGCTTGCATTACCAACTAGAATATATATATATGTTCCTAATGAAAGGCTCCTTATGTGAAATATGACTCTGTTTTCTTTCAGGTGAGTGCTTGCCCGACTGCCTTGACCATTGACCATCCCCAGTTGCCTCTATGACGCAAGTATAAGGATGAAGTGCAATGCCTGCGCAACATTTTTGTAATCACTACATTTTGGTGACATTTCATCGAATTTTATGAACAATATCCACGGTGAATTCTTGTATATAGCCTCTAAATGTCAATTTCTGTGAATGCTAAAGCATATTTTGAATACACACATTTCCTTATAATATTGGTTTCGCACGCAATTGGCTTGGAAACAATATTGAAGTTTTCGTATTTTCGTATTATAGTTTTTAATCTACTAGTACTATTCCACTATATACTTTTAGGCAAACTCTGAAAGAGGTAAATCTAAAAACAAATTACCATAACTGAATGAATGACATAGAAAGTTATCTTTCATCTAATATTTAACCTTTTACTCATTTGAAGTACATTCTTTAGGATCTGTTCTTCATTCCTGAAGAAAAACATTAATACATGTCGGATACAGCCTAATGCGGTTCGTACTACAATGTAGTCTGCCAACTTCATTAATGTGTTGATTTCATAAACCTGTCTGAAGACAGAAAGATGTAGTGATGTACAAAGAAACATTGCTTTCTTGCCACTTGATTCCAAAGCCATGTAGAGATTGTCATTTATGCCAATAAACTTACAAGGTAGCTGAAGGTATTAGCGACTTAGGTCTGAAAGCAAGCTGCCTCCTAGAGATAGATCATCCTGGTAGATAACCTTCCCAAGCGCTATTGATATGTCTCTCCTCTTCTTACCTTTTTACATAAGTGCTTTGTATGGAAGTAGGAGCATACATGTACTCTCTCAGTCAATAAACTTTTTCATTACTTATGATCAAAGAAATGGCGTTGTCATATCTTATAGACATCGCATTATATATATGAAGTTAAAAGGCTTAGCAGGGCATTCAATATTCACAGATAGGGAATACCCCCTGCTATGTTCACAAAAGATCATAATTCTTTTATCAATTCTTGACATAGACAATTTAACCTTGAGCTTTGGATCTGTAAGTTTTAAATTAAACTGGATTACGAAGATATATTATGAAAATTATGTGGATGAATGTATGTGATGCATATATTTTTCTAATTGGAATGTGAGATAATATGGATATGAGATAATCAAATTTGAATATATTATATACTGTATACAATTGGACTCATGTATCATCTACAGCAGTACTACTTACTAAATGAAAATAGAGAATATATAATATAAAACAGGTAGAAAATATATATAATGTAATCTCATTTCATTAATCACTAAAATATTTTTTTCTATGAAAAAGTGGTACAATTTTTCTATTACAGGAGGACGACGATTTTGGTTTTCATTAACATCAGTTAACAACAATTGGTAATGCACCATCTGCCTGTCATTGGACCAAGTAGTGAGAAGTAACCACTTGTTCTCGCCTTTTATCCAAGAACAAGAACAAATAACAAAGGGAGGGACAGACTCGTCCTTGAGACAGCACAGTGGGGGATGTATGAAGCGGGATAGATCATCTCCATGACAACCTGTCATTTGTTCCTACCCAGGAGGAGGTCCCAGACTGAGGAGGGGTGGGGGTGGGAGTAGGCAGGGAGATTAGTTCTCTGGACAACATGGTCGGGTCCTGATTCCGAATATTCAGCTTAGTTTAGAGTCCGTGTTGCGTATTAAGCTGCATTCTCAGTTAACATCGGCCAAAAGCTAAAGATCTACTTTTTGATCCATTCTATCCAACTAATCTGTAAGTCATTCGACCAGAATTTTGAGGATTTCGTCTGATTGTTTTTGCTAAAGGGCTTCATAAAAGTCTACATTTAAATGACAGACCCGCCGAAATACATTTCTTTTGTGGCTTCTTTTATTATCGCCCATTTTCTCTTGCTTGAATGAACTTCAACTTCTGATATAAACTTATAACAGCAGCAGATTATTGATAAACTCAGTCCCATAAGTCATAATATGAGTAAATTAGGTAAGATATTTGTTGTCCTAATAGCTGAGAATGCAGCTTTAAATCCTTTTCTCAGTTATAGATTTCCATCAGCGGTGATATTCTCAACAACATATTATGATTCAACAGATGATACATGTGGATCAAATGTTGATAGCCATCTAAAAAATGAGATTAGATGTCGGAGTTCTGTGGTAGCATTACAATATGGATAACATTAATTTGATTTTATATCCTTGAAGAAACTTGTATTTTCAAACATGAGATGTTTTATATGAGGGCTATTCATCATTGAAAAAATTGAAGTGAACTACTTGAAATGAAAGGTTTCCTTTCTGTGGTATGTCAGATTCTCATTTTTGGTATATATACATGTATTTATTTTTCTATTATGTGTGATCCATGTATTAGTGGTTGACCTTCTAACTTCTAAAGCTTCCTTCCACCGGTAGTTAATTGTGCAAACATATATGGCATATGCAGTCTTACTTATTATGCTCCATTACTTCCATTACCTAATACACTCCATCCTTTTTGTGACCAAGTAATATAATAATCCTCATACATTGTGTGCTACGCTATAGGTAATATATATGTTGTCCATTTTGGGAAGATATTTGCAGCACTTGCTTACTATGAATTATATTTCTGAAATTTAGACTATTGCTCTTTTCTTTATTGCACAGTACCCAATGATGGAAAGACTTCAAACCATTCATCACGTACATCTTCATTTTGCCAGTATTCCTAGCAAACATTTGAGTAATTTTAGCAAATAGTCTGAATCTCCAGTAAGTCTGAGCCATCTGAATTACCAATGTTTTGCATGGATCGCATCCGAAGAGATGCTTTGTCATAGAATTCCCTGGTGTTTATCCATACAAAGCACTTATGTAGAAAGGTAAGAAGGGGAGAGACATATCAATAGCTCTTGGGAAGTTATCTATCAGGATTATCTGTCTCTGGGAGGCAGTTTGCTTTCAGACCTAAGTCGCTCATACCTTCAGCTATCTTGTATGTTTATTGGCATATATGACAATCTCTAGCTGGCGTTGGCATCAAGTGGCAAGAGAGCAGTGTTTCCTTACGTACTTGGGTAGGATTACCAAGGTATCTATAGTTGGTCAATTGCACATTTTGCACATCAAACATTTTTGCTGGTCTAAGGTATTTGAGATACAGGATTGGAAAATGCCAGCTTTACAGTAGGTGTACAACAAACGCCAGAAGAAAAGAATGGACATGCTTTATATTTCTTTTAATCAACTTCACCAATCTAAATTGTTTTGTCATTAATTGATTTTAACTTTCTAAATCAGTCTAAAATCTCTTTTGTGATTAATTGTCTCTCAATAGATTACAAAGATAAATATTGCGATTGATCTTAGTTTCGTTTATAGATGTTGCTACAATTTTGCATAGCTAAGACCCAACTGTATCAGCTTCTATACCTTGAGTCATTGTGAGCAGTTTTTAATACATCACGAAATTTGTCTTTTCATGGACAGTTAAGACACATGGTGTCTCTAAGCAGATTGCTTCTGCAGCTGTAATCAGCTTATGGACCTCATGCACTGCCTCCTCACCTATAGACCTCTGCATCCTCCTACATCCTAGCTGTATCTTTCTTATCTTACTCTTAACGCATAGACATTAGCAGTTCAAAGCGGTTTTATCGGTCCAGATCTGCTCTATCTATGTGTCTAAAACCTGGTTAATTATTCTACACTTTTCATACTAACATGTATAAATACCACCGGGAAACACAACACATCAGTTATGGCTGCTTGCCGTTGATATATAGCAGTAATGTTAAGGCTTACTCAACCCAGAGAACGTAAATGGTAAGTGTGCGCAAGGAAAATGCTCAGAGCTTTGTCAGACCTTGGATTAGAACTGTCAGAACCAAAATCTCTGGCCAAACAAAATCCATTTAGAAGGTAATAAGTGATATCTGAATAGAGTAATTTTTTTAACAACTAACTATTGGAAATTATGAAAATGTATTCTCTTTTAATTTATCACACATGTTCTATATACAAATCCTAATGCACACCCAAAAAGCGCAGACGAATGAAATATGAACTAAAGAGATAATAGTTAATAAAGCAAGGTTCAGATACAAAAATGATAGACCATGTAGGGCGAGTCCTTTTTAAATTGCCAACTAATGCCACAGATAGGGTGCTCAGTGCAGAGGTGTATAGGAGCAGTAGAGGTGCTGCTGAGCATTAGCTCAATGTACCAGGATCGTCCTAATTGTATCTTGTTAGTGCTTGTTTGGGGCACCATGGGGCAGGTGCAATCACTTGGGGCACCGATCTTGTCCAAAGTCTGACTCAGGACTACTGTCAGCTTTGTGGTCATATATGACATTCGTGTGGTAATAAAGCTAACCATTAAATAATTGGGAATCAACTGGGTCTTTTATACAAGATGTTCATTACTTTTACTTAAACTTCTTAGTTTGCTTTTTTACTAAACTAGACAGCGCTGGAATGTGATCTTGATATTTCCAATGATGTAAACGTGATACACTATTAGAGGATGAACACACATTTTAAGAACTGTACTATGTTGATTGGTCTACTGTGTATCTGGTCACATTAGAGATGTTTTATTAACATAATTCGAAGGCGTATGTTCCTCAGGTAATGACTTAGACATGTCCATGTAATTTGTTCATATATATGTACTTAAATATCAATTAGAAGTTAGAAGTCGGTGAGTCTGACTGGATCTAGCTCCTTCGCTAGAACATTTTACAATTCAATCTAAGATTTTCCAATGTAGGATCTTTCTAATAAAGTTTAGTAGAATAGTAGAAATAGTAGGAAGGTAGTGATGACAATCGATATGCTGTAGAGAGTTTCTGACTAATTATTGCAAAGCGTCATTAAACCTGGGCGAGTTTACATATACTTAACATACCCGGGGCAGACAGATACACAAGCAAGATACAGCCTGGCAAATACATCGGGATTTACTTTTGTAAACAAAATGCCTAGCAGACCAATGTGGACCATTTCATGACAATTGCAAGGAAACCAATGGAACGCGACAGTTGACAGAAAGAAGGTCCATTTGTCAGGCATGTTCTACTATCAGACACTAGTTATGTTCAGGTTGACATGAAATGAATAAAGTTCGGTTTATTTTTTACCCTTTGTAACTGATGCCTGCCTTCCATTTTCTCAGGGCACTCTCGAAGACATGACAGCAGGGTCATGAATATACATTTGATGTAGTAGAACTCATTGTCACCTTTGAGACCAACTATAACATAATATGCATCTTGATATTTACCATGGTGCGGAAAGCTCTGAACAGTTCCCATGCAAATCTTTCATTTATATTGTAAACTCCCTCCCCTGCTCCTATTTCGTCTAATATTGTGTGACTGTGCTTGTTGGTCTGTCAGTCTGGCTCCCCCTGTCTGTGTGCGTCTAGCATATATATATATATATATATTATCCAGTCTCTGTTAAGATATATATATACAAGTTTGGGGACAATCAGGGTAGCTACGAGGGCTCCTGCTGAACTAGAGTCTATAGCATGGGAAAGATGCCTTGAGGGACTCTCACGGAAATTCAATTGCCTGATTTCTGGTTGAAGCATGTAGAGCCTGTATGAGATAAGGACGGTAAGGCTGCTTGCCCGCATCCAAGCGACCCATGCTCCGGTATTACTTGCTTCTCTATAGAATAGACCCTTTGGGTCAAACCTCCTAAAGGTGGATAGGTTTTTCTTGTTGTTTCATTCTTGTAATGTCTTTTGTATTCTTACTCTCTTTTTGTTTTTCCCCATTTTTCTGATATAGATGGTACCATGATTATATGTGAAAAAAGGGAAGTTGTGATATAATTGGAACTGCAAGTACGTCAAAATAATAAGCAGCTGTAAAAACCCTAAACATTGCTGACTACTTTCTCCATAAATTAAAAATACATCCGAGTTTTTATTACATTTTTCATATATCCTAACAGATTGGTTTCTTTAAAACAAATTTGACTAGTCAGAATGTCAAACAACTAAACTTAAAATAATAAAAATATAAATAATAATAATTCATTGCTCTGAATAAAATTAAAAACCTTTTTGTACATCTGCAACTTAAATGTCATTAAGGCTAATACTCGCAAAGAGGAACCAAACAATAGTCTCCCTTTAAATGTTTACCACGTGCAGACAATGATTATAATAAAGCAATGAAAATGTAGAAAACGTCAAATGATGTTAACGTTATTGGTAACCTGGCAGAATGGCATGTGCAACAAATCAAAATGTGGTAAGACTAGTATCAGTAAAGATTAAGGATTTTGGTATTCATATTCTTTTGCCATAATTACATCAATAACACAAGAAAAATAAATCTAATGCTTGATAACAGTCCCCAAACCATGAATAAAGGGCAGAAAATTAACATTTTTAAAAGTGTCTATGCTATGACGATTATTCGATGGAACGATCAAAGCTGATACCGATTAATAGTTACAACACAAATCTGCTTGTTCATATTAATAATACATCAGACAAGGATTTGGTCGAGAGTTATCAGGAACTAGTGAACGAACCTTGCACAAAAACGATCTCTCAATCATGGCACGTGTTACAAATGATGACACAACATCAAACAGTTCCATTGAATGAAATAGATTGAAATTTATTGAAATTATTTTACATTTATGAAATAAGAATGTTGACCCCCGCTAAACAAATACAACTTAACTATTGAAGGTTGCTTTAGAAACTACAGGCCCTAGTCAACTAAGCCGATTCTCATGCGATTCTCATGCGATTCCCAGGGAACTGTTTTGTTACCAATGCCTCAGAACATATTTTTCTTTTCATTAAAACTTTCTGATTGATATACATAGTAAGAAAAACGGGAGTAGCCTTGTGAGTGACATTAGATGTGATTGACAGATGGAGTAGGATAGGATCTTTCATATGGTTTAATCAATATAATAATATTATGTTGAATATTTCATTTGTCATGATAAATATTCCATTTGTTTCATTGGATTCTTCTCCACAGAGGTAGTAAGACAAGACAGGAGTAGCCCTGTGAATGACCTTGGATGTGTTTGACAGGCATGGTAAGACAAGGCAGAAGTAGCTTTTGAAATAGGACAAGGCGTTAGTAACCCTTTGAATGACCATTGGCTGAATTGACAGATGTAGTAAGGCAAGGCTGGAGTATTTCTTGGGTGACCATGTGTTTCTCTGATGATGTTGTTGTAATAGGGAGGATGCATAATATTATGACAAACTGTAGGCAATCATAATTAAACATTTTAATCATGCAACATAATAAATGACATCCATTCAGATTTTGATATAATATTTTGATATTGTGGGAAATCTACAATCTAGAACATGAAAGATTCGTTCCAGATTTGGTGTCACACAACTATATGGATTCCCAGAGAGAGCCATACTAGTTACGTGGGATCAGCCACAATACCCTGATTATCTACAAAGAGCCAGAGGCTGTGTTACCAGTTGCAGGTCCCAGTGTTTGGTTGAGGAGGCCTTTAGAGTATTCAAGGCCCATTTACAGGTCCCAGCATTTTCTTGAGGGGACCTGGAGTGTGTTCAAGGACCATACTTACTTTCTATAATCATTATGATAAATATTTTATGAAGAATAAGTGTGTATGAGCCCGTGCACACTTTGGAAAATGTAAAGTTGATCTAGTTGCACAATAGATATATAGAGTTGCACAATGGAAGGTTTCAGTCACTGTCTTGAACGATTCTAAAACGATTAATAACCTCCATTTCGGTCTGCTGATGCATAATCCTCGGTCATAATGCATAATCCTCGGGATTATGCACCGTAAATGATATTAAAATGAATAAATGTCGGGAGATTATGAGATAAAAAGAAACGTGTGTTGTCACATGCTCACATGATGCTGATGAAAGAATAGAACGTCGAATGAATGCGCGAGTTAGTACCCATAGGTTTATAATATGTTTTATATTGAGGAGAATCAAAGGAATATCATTGTATTTCCTGTAAGTTAAGTCGAGTTAGTGGGTCATTAATATGTGCATTATTGTCTCCCCAACAATATAATAACTAGTATGAACGGGATCCCCTTCTGCCCCCGCCACCCTCTTCTTCCTCACCCACTCTATGACAGGCAGTCTAGCCAGAAGGCCTGATTATCCCCATAGAGACTTGCTTCGTCTGGAAGCACCCCAGCCACAGAGCACCAAAATACTGCTCGTAATTAGTGGCTTTTGCCCTTACGGTTCTTCCTCCGTCTGAGCTGGTGTATTTGCTCCGGAAAGGAGCATACTAGGAGCACAGGGGAGCAAGGATTTTATGTAGTTATGGAAGGGAAGGGAAATAAGGAATATTGTACATATGGGTCCGACCTTCCAAACATGTGCACATGTGAAAAAAGATCGCATATTAGAGGTTGCTTCAAAATTATCACCAACACTTCGCTTTCCTGAACTCTTTAGCCGCCGCCCAAATTAATAGCAACAGCTGGTCACAATGAGGTCCATGAAATAATTGTATTCATATCAGCCTCTTTTACAATACTCTTTTAGAATACTCTTTTAGAATGTGATTTTTAAACAAAGAATATCTTACTTTGTATTATAATCATATTATTAATTACATCATTAGTAACTCAACTGATGGTCCACAAACGGCCACACATGAACCATATTGAGAGTAATTCTGTGTGTAGACCTAGGCCTCAAGAACTGTAACCAGAAGTGTTTACAGCTGGCAGTTGACATGGCCTTTGGCCCTTAGAAATGCTGCTGTGTTGCCCTTCCTCAGATGATCAAATTTGTTTTGAAACATGCATTGGATCTTTGATGTGTGGGCTCTTAGCCAATTCTCGGAATTTTGTCCATATTGCAAAGCAGAAATGTAAGGGGAGTCAAGGCATAAAGCCGTCCCCATGGCCATCCCCCTGTTGTGGAGAGCGATTGTATGTGACTTCGCCGGTGACCTTGATCTTCAATAGCTCCACCTTGTGGCGATAATTTAAAGCTTTTAGCTGGGTCAGCCAATCAGGAGCCCTTCTGTAGAGGTTTTTCCATGACTGATTTCAAGACAGGAGAATAGGGATAGAAGATGGGGGACATGGCATGTATGATTGAGGAATAGGGATACAGAATAGGAAAATATTGATTAAGGATAGGGGAATAGGGATAAGGGATGGGGGAATTTGCATGTATGATTTAGGAATAGGGATACAGAATACGAAAATATTGATTAAGGATAGGGGAATAGGGATAAGGGATGGGGGAATTGGCATGTATGATTGAGGAATAGGAATACAGAATAGGTAAATATTGATTAAGGATAGTGGAATATTGAAAATGGATAGGGGAATAGGCATACATGATAAAGGAATAGGGATGCAATATAGGAGAATATTGATGAAGGATAGGGGAATAGGGATAAAGGATAGGGGAATAGGCATAACGGATATATGGGAAATCGGGATAAAGGATAATGGAATAGGGATTAAAGATGGGGGAATAGGAATAAAGGATATGAAATACGTGGGCAACTGCGATGAAAATAGAAGGAAAGTCAGGAATTATAAAAGAAACACCGGTGGAAAACTTTAAAAGGACTAGAACTAATAATGGTGGATAGGGTTGTTCATTATGGTCTATTTCACATAAAGTTAGGTATGACATGGATATTATTATTATCATGCTGTATCAAAATGGAGACGTTGAAAACCTAAAACGTTCCTCATTAATCTTTTGTAATAAGGATATGATGGATCATATGGAACGATGATTTCTTAAATGAGGGCTTTGTGGATTATCTAATAATTAGTAAGAAACATTAATAGTATTTGCAAAGGCAGACAAGATTAATGCCTATAAGAAATCTCTCCGTTGGTACTGAGGATCTGAACATCTCTAAGCATATAAGATGAGAGGTTTTTCTAAAGAAAGTTACTTTCCAAGGACAGTCAAACAAAAGGACTTATAATACATTAACTAGAAAGTGAACTGAATTATAATACCCGATAGTAGTATCACTAAATACAATGTGTATACAACACCAGAAAGAGCCTTTTAATTAATTATATGGATTGTAGTAAACTACAACAAGAAATAATCTCCTAAGACTGAGGATGGCTCCAAGAAAATTAGAGCTTATCTAGAAAGTGACTATAAATAATGACATATATATTATATAAATTTTATTTATATATGATACATATAGTATTTATAGATATCATCGAATATGAAACTGTCCTATAAAAAAGAAGGAAGCCTGGTACACAATAATAGCACAGAAACCCAGGCAGCCTTATTTTGTAACCATTAATGCCAACTTGGTGGTCCTCCGATGTATGAGCAGTAGATATATATGCACCTGAATTTTATGCCCCTCGAGCAAAGATTTTATGCAATTACTCAAGCGCGCAGGACTGGGATATTGGCCATAACTGAGTCGTGTCTAATGGTCTAGGTATGGCCTAATGGAACTATTAATATCTATCATAGAATAGGTACCATACAAGCAGGACGTCTTACAAGCAATTTTGTCCTATCATTGTCTGATTCCACAGCATGGTCTCAAATAAAAAATTGTTATCCCAGTTAATGACAATAGCATAAAAGTCAATGACATAATTACTCATGTACTAAAGAGGTCCGAGAGTTGAACTATCATTCAATGATATCATAAAACATGTATTAACAAACAATCAAAAGATGCATCTCTTTTTCCCCTTAAATTTTGACATGATTTTGAATATAGCCTTGTATGCATATACCGGTACATGGTCTAGTCCAATAAGCCGATTCTCATGTGGTTTCTCACAGAATTTAGTGTATAAGAGTCCTCTGTGGCGCAAAATCGCATCAGAATCGGCTTAGTGAGATAGGCCCGTAGACCTTTAGAAAGTCATAAAAAGTATATCCGTCCGTTTTATCAATAGACCATGAACCATAATTTGTATAAGTCACATCAGTCTACTTAGTTTGACTACTAAAATAGGCAAAGTAATGATGGTAGATAATAGGCCAGACATGCTTGATGCTGGACCTCGTATATCAAATGCAACCTTGGCTGGCTACTTTTATATACAGTACAACTTCTACTTGCATACCCTTCTACAATCCGAATACCTCACCACTTGGGCCAATTTGGGCCAGTTGCTTTACTGTACATTAATATTGCTCAAAGATTAAACTGGAATGATATTGAGCGGCTGCTGGTGCACTGTTTGGTGCATAATCCTGAGGCGAAGCTGAGTAGTAATGCACAAATGGTGTACCAGCAGGTTATCAATGGCGGTAATTAATCTCTTTAGCCTCTGTGTAGGGTGATTATAGTTCCATGACCGTTAAAGGTCATGGTCAAGGTCAAGGCCATGAAGGTCAGGGCCTCAGGAAATGTATAGTTCACCTTCGTAAATTCTCTCAAATAATCCAAGAGAAGACAAACATGATAGTGTCCAACATAACAGAACAGAAATGTGTAGTCAAGCAATACAGAAAATACCCAAAGTTCTATGCCTAGTATTTATCAATTTGCAGCAGAGTATAGCAGAATTTATCAAATGTGCAGAGCTGCCAACTGTACATTTTCCGACGTCCTGATCCATAAGAGGGCTGCCTGACCGTACAGTTAAACCATGCAATGTGTCCGGAGTGAAGTTGCGTCTGTCAGTACAAGAGCTACTGTACTTGCACTGTTTGCTATGGTACTGCCTTGTCTTGATGTGTACTATATTTGCACATTTGCCGGTGTATAATTCATCCCTCCATCCCCGCCATCTCATAATCTGTGTTTATGTTCTTTTGAAACACAGCAGAAAGTGTAACACTAATAGAAGAAATAATCGAATAAAAACCCAGCTCCTCTATCCGCCCATCATTCAGGCAATACAGACTCTCAAAGCGGGCAAACAAATCCCTGGGGGAAGAAAAACACATAATAGATGCAACAGACTGCTATGTTGGCTGTGGGTGTACAAGTAGCTACAAGTGGGTAAAGAGGGATGGACAAGTGGTAGAAGGGGAAGTGGAATGGAGGGAGACAGGAAAATCTAGAGGGCATTTGCCTATGCCACTGCCCACGTTCGTTGCAGTGATGCATGGGATCGATCCATGTAATTAATGTCATACATCTGGTAACATTATTCCAAAAAGAGGTATTATCTTTCCTTCTTAAACATTTCCCAATATCGTCTGGTATATTAAACAAGTAACGGGCAGTGAGGTGGGTATGGTGGTAACAATGAGGTGTATGTGGGGAGGGGGGCCGGGGTAGGGGGGGACGGAAGGATGAGGAGGGGTTGGGAGCTAAGAACGAGACCAATGTAAAGATGGATAATTTATGGGGGAGGAATTACATAAACAAAATTGGAAATAATTTATCTGTTGTTTCTTTTCTGTAATATCCGGTGAGCAATAATACGTGATGCCATGGTAACAGAGAATGTCAGTGGGCCACTGAAATAAAATGCGGAAATCAATGAAGCTAGCCCCTACAGCAAACAACAATAGGGTCAAATCTTCCACAAATATTGATCAAATGCCTTTGTGATGGTCGAGATGAACCAAAGAAACAGAAAAAAGAGCAACGGGTAGAAAATGTTTAATTTTTGCTGAGAATGTAGCTAAATGTCGATTCACCAGAGGGAAGGAATGCAGGGCTTTTGTATCTTTGTATGAGATTCTTTTTCTAAGGATGAAGGGACTTTGTAACAATCCAGGCATCGATCAAAGAGACTTTGCCCTATCAGAACGCTGATTTTAAAGTCTTTTTCTCCATCATGAACAACGTTGCAGTAAGAACAAGAATTACAAGCAAACACCAAATATGACAAATATACATTAATATGATTGCCTTTCCATCACAAAATCAGTTAAAAGAATTTTACTTCATACAGAAATCGATATCCTTACGGAGGCAAATAAAAAGCCGCTATCATAGAAGCAATAGGCAATTGGAGACGGTGGAAGAAGGGAAGAATGCAAAAATCAAGATGGACAAAAAGATGCCTAACAATATTTGCATAGGACAAGCTGGAATATGCTATTTGGGATTATTTATGGTGCATGAATGGGGCTGAAAGGGAGCTAGGGTATGCAAGGCTCCAGGCAATGGGGAGAAAGAAAACATTGTCACTGTTAAGTGGTGCTGAGCCTTATGACAATATGCTCTCTCCCCCGAGAGCTACTCCCTATAGATGTCTAAAGCAAAACATAGCCACAATATAGAAGTAAATCATTTTACTCAGTGGCCTCTATCATTTATTGCATTAAGCTCTCAAGCTAGTTCAAGTCATTGTGCTTGTTATATGTCAATTTCAAGATTTCGAGACAAGCAGACACTTGCCTCAGACGGAATAGATAATACGAAAATCACAAAGAAATAATAATAAGAACGTGAGAGACAGTGAAGAAACAATTAGAATTGAATGTATGCCCAGGTATGTGTAGGGAGCTGAATAAAATCTTTTAAAAAAGCTAGTTCAAGTCATGGATGAAGTCGCTAGAAAGGAAACCAGACGGTGATGAATCAGGTGGGATACCTAACACAATAGCTGCCATTGCACATATTACATTACTGAATGACCACCAGGAGAAACATCTGAACTAATTCCGTGAGAGTCTGGGACAGTCTGATTCCGTTGTTGCCCAAGATTTAACTGACCAGCGCGAAATTATTTACATCATCAAGACCACCAAGGCGGTTGGGTTGTATGTGTGAGTGCGAGAGAGAATGTGGGTGGTGGCACTAGGGATTGGGCCATTGTAATGATGCCATTAGCAAAAAGAATTCTGCTCATTGTTCTTCCTAGTTTAATGTCCATGTTGGATCCTTAATACATATGCGCAGGGGGGCGTGGCCGTGACGGATGGTGTATAAGGAAGTATGATGACATATATATCTAATATGAATATATAACCAGAGGCAGTAGTGCCGTTTGGGCAGCAAAGCACATTTATTCAGTACCCAATACAATACATAGAATAAAAGAAAAAATTTTCAAGGTAGGCGAAACGATGTGAACGTTTCCGCGGCTGAGTTCAAAGTGGCTAGATCGAATGGGCGTGGCAAGGTGGGCGGGGCTCGGCGATGCTGATTGGCCGATCCCGCTGTGACGTCATAGATGAGAAGTAAACACAGCCACGCACTGCGATATGGGCGTTGTCAACCCAACTGTAGATATGCGCAGGGGGGCGTGGCCGTGACGGATGGTGTATAAGGAAGTATGATGACATATATATCTAATATGAATATATAACCAGAGGCAGTAGTGCCGTTTGGGCAGCAAAGCACATTTATTCAGTACCCAATACAATACATAGAATAAAAGAAAAAATTTTCAAGGTAGGCGAAACGATGTGAACGTTTCCGCGGCTGAGTTCAAAGTGGCTAGATCGAATGGGCGTGGCAAGGTGGGCGGGGCTCGGCGATGCTGATTGGCCGATCCCGCTGTGACGTCATAGATGAGAAGTAAACACAGCCACGCACTGCGATATGGGCGTTGTCAACCCAACTGTAGATATGCGCAGGGGGGCGTGGCCGTGACGGATGGTGTATAAGGAAGTATGATGACATATATATCTAATATGAATATATAACCAGAGGCAGTAGTGCCGTTTGGGCAGCAAAGCACATTTATTCAGTACCAAAAGCCCAAACACACTACAACGATGAGGAGATAAGAGCATCAATCTTCAGCTCATGGTCCAATGAAGGAGATATATACTTTTCTACACAATCCGACCTCCAACGGCCTCTGTTCTTTATATCTGACAAGCAGATGCCTCTTGACGACATGTGAGTTGCAGACCCTCTCCTGAGAGAATGCATAGTAAATTGACCCACAAATCCAGCTCTAGCACACAAATCCGCAAGCAATGTATTCAAATAATTATAAGACATAGACTCTCCATTGGGGAGGCTGAATGCACATGAATCAGAAGGAAGAGATTTCCAGGCGAATATCTTCTTTATGTAGTATACAGGGCATAGCTCGTTTACTGGAGAACTAGCCACTGGGATGACGAATGGGTCAGAAGTAGTTTTAGAAGATTTCACAGCACAGGATAATCCCCATTTATGGAAGGAAATGTCACTCCGACGTATAGTGTGTGATGATTCAATCACATGGCCAACTCTAAGCATAGAGCGAAATAGAAATATATAAATAGTCCAGGCCAATACATGTTCATATAGTTCAAAATTCAACAGATGAAATAATCTCTTGAGATGACGAGGTAATAGTGGAGATGCTGGGATCACTGCTGAACCTGGTAGTTTAGAGATGCCCTTGAGCAGAGATTTCAGCACAGGGTGGGACATCGAAGAGCATGGAATGTTCCTGATTTTTGCTCCAAAAATCACACCAGATAAATAGGTTATAACAGACGAGTGTTTCATCAAAGTTGATAAGAAGGCTGCATACATACACAATATATCAATGGAGATATAATCCAGATGAGATTTATTTTCTGATATAAACTCAGAAAAAACACCCCATTGTCGTGTACGTTGCTTCAATGTCGACTCAGACACCGACAGGGTTTGTAGAAATGTTACTCTCCTCCTCCATTTGTCCCAGCCTAAAGAGTGAAGATAAGAATTCATCAGCACAACACAATCCAGCTTGCTTCAGACATACAAGCGAGTCAGGAGATTTAAGTAGATATGGTACCCTAGAGAGAGTATCAGCTAATAAATTGTTTTTCGTATTAATATATCTAGGAATTAATTCAATGTCGAATATAAAGGTTAACCAGTAGAGCTCATATAGCCACTGCATTGCGCGATAACTAGAACTGGAACCATTCGTAAGCATGGCAATAACTTGTGTGTTATCAATGAAACACATTATGGCTTTCCCCTTGAATATTTTTGCCCACCTTCTCACGCCTACCAAGATAGGAAATAGCTCCTGTATATTGATGTTGGATGCTATCCCTTCTTCACTCGGGCGTGAGACAATATGGCCACACTCAGAGAAATCTGGTTGCAAAATACTGTTCTCCCATGTACCAGCAACCCAATCAGTGTTCAAGTAAACGCCAAATCCCTTTGACGAAGCGTCAGATACCATTGGGTGGGCGTATATATCTTTTTCCAGCAGACGACGACCGTTAAATGAAGCAGAGAAAGATTTCCACCACATTAAATCCTGACGAAACATGGGAGAAATATTCACATGCCTCAAATGCTTAGAAATCACAAGTTTATACAGGTCGAATAAACGCCTGCAAAAAGTTTTTCCTCCTTTAAAAACAGTTGCACAGTGGCTTATGTAACCACATACACTTTCTAGCTGTTTCTTGGAAATTGACGAGGAGTTCTCTAAAGATGAAAGTATATTGTGAAGCTTGACGATTTTATCTTCTGGCATAGACACAGACATTTCCTTTGAATCTATGTCGAAGCCTAGATATCTGCAGGTAGAATTGGGAGATGTCACCTTTTGCCACGCCACATAGAAGCCTAAGAAACGTAACACACCTGTTATGCTGTCCCTTGCTGCAGTACAGCCATCGTAAGACAAATCACATGTAAAAAAATCATCCAAATAGTTCACAACTGGAATATGGAAAACATTTCGTATAGAGTCAGTCACAAAATTGGAGATATCATCAAAATAGCAAGGCCCTGTACGGAGGCCAAAACACAACCTGTTGTCATAGAATAATGTGTCTACCCCATCTAGGGACCATCTAAAACCACAATATTTTCTGTGTTCAGGGTTAATAGGAACCGCTCTGTAGGCAGATTTAATATCAATGACTGCCATGAAACAATCTTTCTCGATTAAATTAACAGCATCATCTATTGAGTTGTAAGAGAAAGTACGAACCAAACTACTACATTGGTCGTTCACACATATACCTTCAGGTCTGGAACAGTCGGTGATCGGACGGATACCCCCGTCAGGCTTATTCACAGCACCCAGGGCGTGGATACATATAGGAGAAACATCAGCGATAGAAATAAAACCTTCTTTTAGTTCGTTAGCAACTATTTTATCCATTTTTTGTTTAGCTGTGGGCTCCAAAATCGAAGCATAATTCGCACAGTCGTAACCCTGTACTGGGCCATCTACGATATCAAAACCGTCACAAATGCCATAAAATACATGAAGATATTTTTCTACCATATAAGAACCTTGGGTGAAAAGGCAAAAGGCAAAACGGCAAGGTTTAAGTTGAGTATTGACGTTAGCTAAGGAATGACTGCACGTACAAATTCCATGCCCACAACTACCGTAAACGGGGACAGTACAGCCACCCGGCGAAATCGGAGCGGTGAATATTAAATTATCTCCACTATCGGGAGAACCACCGTCAATATATTTGGAAATTTTACCGAAAATGTCGGAATACATACATTCATGAACAAATTCCGGGTAATGATGAGTAATCGAAGTCGTAGGAATTAAATCTTTAAGTGTCGAAGTGTCCGAACTGACAGATTCCAATCCGTTGTCGGCCATCTTGGACGCACCACTTCCGGTGTCGCCAAGACAACCATTCGAAGTAACAAACTTTTCTTTATCACAGATTTCCAAACTATGGTTATTACTACGAATAAAACCCCGATTACATGTTAATTCCTATTTGTTTGATTTCCCTGATGGGCAGGTTCTAGCTGAATGTTCACCTTTCAGGCAATTGGAGCACTTGTGTGGGTAGGCACACGGTGACTTTACACAGCCGGAAGAAGAGTTGAACTTGAAACAAACTTTTTGTTCGGTGTTTACCTTTTTCTTGATCGCCGACTCAGCTACAGCCTTTCTTGAATTCTCGAACGAATAAAATCGGAGAATTTCATCCTGTTTGACATTGGAAAAGGCTCCAAGACCCTCCTTATTTGCTCTGGTACGAACGCACTTGTCGTACAGGACACTAGCACGGAGATTGTACACTTGAGACTTGGACTTTTCACACATAGTTACCGTGTGATTCACCACGCCAGCCAACTCACTATACGGTCTCTCATCCACAACTAGCTTCGATATTAGGCGTAAATTCAGCAACAATAATGCTTCAAATGAGTCAATGTCCTCACCCTTATCAAGATGTGTTTCGTGGTCAAACGGCTTGGATGATCCAGCAGACCTCGAGCGACGACGAGAACGACGAGCAGCACCTTGGACATTGTATATTGAACTTTCTACACTTGAAGCCCTACTACGTGAATGATGCTGCTCGTTGAAGTGGATATCAGAATCACTGTTGACGATCTTCGGTGGAATAACGACCTCCGATGACGATTTATTGACGACTTTCTCTTCCACGGTATGTACCAACTTGTTAACCAGTCCTTCCAGCGCAGCCATACGGCTATTCATAGCCCTTGTACAGGACAATCCGACCACGCCCCCATGGGATTCATTGCACGCCTCACAATGCTTTAAAGTCCTCGGAGCCATCATGAACAAACTCAATATAGGCTCCAAAATTGAAAAATTTTCATGGTAGGCGAAACGATGTGAACGTTTCCGCGGCTGAGTTCAAAGTGGCTAGATCGAATGGGCGTGGCAAGGTGGGCGGGGCTCGGCGATGCTGATTGGCCGATCCCGCTGTGACGTCATAGATGAGAAGTAAACACAGCCACGCGCTGCGATATGGGCGTTGTCAACCCAACTGTAGTAACTCTAACAGCTGTGCTCTACATTTGATAATGCAAGAATATTATGAAATCGATTTTCTTAATAATCATTTTACTTTGAAATATGATAAGATATCTTTGAACATGGCAGGTTACAACAACGTAAAGAGAGACGTGTGCCAGTAGCCGTGTCTAATCTCCTGATAAACTAATTTCAAGGAGCCTTTAGGCTGTCGTTTATAATAGATTAGTATCAGCAAGTTGTTGTTGGGCTGGATAAGTATCAGCAACATGTCCATGTTATCGTTACAACCTGGAAGAGAACCAGATTCAATAGTATTACTATGTACTCTCTGCACATTCGATTCCAATAGGCATTGTCGAGCCCATTTAACCTTGGACAATGAATCTGTCCATTCTAGCCGTCTGGATGGTCAAGTAGTTATTGCCAAATATATAAATTCAATTCAATTCAATTTGATTTGAAATAATAATTATTTATACCTAAGGGGGACGTACAAATAGGAGCCAAACTTCGGAAAAAGACTTTTCTGTTCATCCAGTAGGTTCCTGGACTAAGTGGTTGGATCATATAGGAGAAATAGTTTATCATAAATAAACATAAGTTTCTCAACTAACTAACATATTATAAGATTTAGCTAATACATTTTATACAATTTACAGTGCTCAAAATATCTAGAAGTACAATCTTCACTAAATAGGAACACAATATGTGATGACAATCTCTAGATCTCTAGCGAGCCGCTCCCTCCCTGGGGACAAAGGTACCTGTGTCTGAACACACTGGGAGCACAGTGCTTCCTAAAAAGCACACTGATGCCTTTAGGCGGGATCAGTAACGTTACTCTAGGCCCTGTCATAACTATAACCTTGACCACATATTGAGATATACCTAGATATACAGCCAGTGTTTATAGAGAGAGTGGCTCCCTAAAGAGGACTCAGGCTATATTATAAACCTTCCTATAAGTTAGTCCATGTTTGGGATGATTTCGGGCGTTATAGAGGTTTATATGACAATTCCCAGATACATACCATTATAGGAACATCCTTATATCATTTTGCTTATTTCTTGTAATCAGGTAGACCTTTTGGTAAATTCGTTCCAACATGGGACAGATTGCTACGGGAAATGTGTCATATATATCTAATGGCACGATGGAGGTTTCAAATCGACCGAGACGACACCCTGAAATTAGATATTTATTACATACCCATTTATCGATTTATTTGTTATACTTACCTTCTTAGTACTGTTTTTCTTGACTTATTATCGGAGCAATGTCTGAAAACTTTCAAAACATGCAAGGCAGCGGTACTATGGCATTGGTATGCGATTTGACTTTTCATATGGCACCCATGTATCACGTCGTTGAAATCATGTACGCATGTAATATTAAGCCGTATTTATAAAGGCACTTACCATCGTACCTAAACTGTTGGTCTCCAGAACAGCACATTACCCTCAATTATGAGTTATAATTTGACCACAAGAATATCAATGATCAATTAAAAGGATATATGTATGATTTCTGCGATCAAGGCCACACATCCAGCAATAATTAGCTCTTGTAGCTTTGTGGAGGGGGAACCATCGCCCCATGTGCGGGTAAAGCTTCAGTTATATTGCAAAGATGATTACACAAGCCATGCATCCGTCTTATATCAGAGTCAGTTTATAAGTCTTGCATAAGGTAGACCTATATGTGATGAGCTATGAACAGCTTATAACCCACATACATATATGCTCAGAGATTGAATTGATACCATTGAATCTCCACTGGCAGGGACATAACCATAAAGGCTCCTGCAATTGGTCGCAAATGTTTCCAATGCAGCTGATGCTTTCTTTGTGCGATTGAGGCGCCTTTTTAGAACTCAGTTCCTTTACTGTATGGTATTTTCGCATTTCAACCATTCAATATTATTAATGAATTAATTTGAATTCATACTGTGGAAATGAATTTTCATACATTAGGAAGATCGGGTGTTTAGTTATGAAATTTCAAATGCATTTGCATAATATTATTTATTCATCCAACAGGACCGATGAGGACTGGTAGCGGAATGTCAAATCTATGATTACATCATAAATGTGCCAATATTATAACGTTTTGTGGCTTTATCACCATATTCATGAGATATAAGTAGGAATAGACTGTATAGAAGAAAGAATATAGCCTCGAAACTGTGTTCCAAATAGATAAATGACTATGGTTCCAAATAATTCTGTTCTGAAATACAGCGAGAAAAAGATATCTTCGTTTAAAATGCCAAGGGAAGCTCGGAGAAATTGAGCTCGTGATTGAGTTTGTATTTTCCCAATGTTGTATGAGATTGCGGGCCCAGGCTATGTGGAAAAAGGAATGGATTGATCAATTATTATGGGAAAACATGATGATGTCTTGGGAGCGGTTGATAATAACGGAAATTGCAAACAAAAAGATGTGATTACGTTTGGACCAAACCATTCACGGGTGTGTAGACGTCATCTTCAACTTGGAAAGTGAATGGTGAAAAATAAAAGGGATTAATCAAAAACATGATGGTTCCTCTCTTCCAATTCTTATAGTATCTTTTTATTTTCTTTATAATGTTGCTTTAATGCCTTTCAGTTTTTCAAATTGATATAATTATACATTTATAAACACACCAAAGTATGTATCTTCCTTTGCAATAATAATACTATAGGAAAATAGGGGACACGGACAAATATTCTGGTCAAAATGTTTAGTGGGGCTCAATGATAATGATTGCTACATTCTAAAGTGCGCATAGTAATTAGACATGATTGTTTGTGGTTGCATATAAGACAATATGGGACAAGGAAACATATTCGGTCATGAACTGTCTTCAAGAGGCTCAGTGATACATTCTAAAGTGAGCAGTGGAATAGGATCAGCACTCTCACATTTCATTTTCGAAACGAAGCTTACCAATCTAGCATCTCCCAACAACGCCCAACTCACAATTTATTTCCAACACACAATACAAGTCCACTTTAACGCCTACTACTAACTTCCATTACCTACTTTAACCCCCCACCCCCTATAATACTTACACATTATTTCCAACTCCTAACACAACTCCCCTATAATACTTACACGTTATTTCGAACACCTGACATCTGCACTATAGCACTTGCACGTTATTTCCAACACCGAACACAACTCCCTTATAATACTTACAACTTATTTCCAACACCTAACACAACTCCCATATAACACTTACAACTTATTTCCAAAACTTAAAACACCTTCCCTATACCACTTATAGCATAACTCCCCTATAATACTCACACATTATTTCCAACACCTAGTACAACTCCCTTTTAACACTTACAAGTTATTTTCAACACCTAATACAACTTCTCTATGACCACCACAAAACATTAGCAGGGGTAGCTATAATGGTCGGTCTCAATAATTCAGCCATGAGGAAGGAAAATGAGGCCTTTATGGGGGAGACTTACCTGCAGGTGTAATCTGTCATGTGTGGCTTGTGACACCCATTACTACCATGTCCTATACTACCCCTCAGTTATTCATGTCTGCTGTCAAGTCACCTCACGCCTATATACCCTGATACGTTGTACAGAGGAACATATTTAAGTGTTATTATCCATTTAATACCATTTGTTCAGCAACAAGTATTATTATAATTACTTCATTATGATATTAGCTGATAACAAGCATTGCAGGCTTGCGGTATACTATCCTGTAGTTATTCATGCCTAGGTGTTAATCTACTAACACCTCACATGTATAGACCGTACTGTTGTGGTGCAGGAAATTATCACAGGGGAAATTCACCTTACGTATGTATGTACATTCATATATTCAGAGTGACAAGAAAATTGACAAGACATTAGCACGCACATTCAGCTTCAAAGCATAATGATGATTAATATCTCCTGACAGAATTGCAAAGATTGTCAAGATCGCCATCAGAGAAACTTTCATAATAGCACAACATTAATACATATCTATACTGAATGATCTTTACTATAATTCCAGAGAGTTTAGATCTAACTGCTCCTTGCAACATAATGATGGTAAGGCCATCGATCAATATTCTTCTTGTCTGTAGGCCTTCCTGACATGACACCCAGGAAGGAATAGAAGAAATATAGAAAATGAAATACTGAAGAAATAAGTGGTTAATCCTCTACCTCACCATTATATTAAACGTGTGTGTGTCCATACATAATATAAGGACGTGTTCATCTTATTCATAATAGCTCAGGAGCTGCTTTCAAATGCACTGTGAACCTATTGCATGGTATAGCAACATTATCAAAGAGTTGACTCTTGTTCTGATGTGATGTGTAACTATTCCCTACTACTTAAACATTAAAAGCTTTGTTTCCTAGTCCCCTGACTACACTAGGAGACTGTAAACATGCAAGTCCGCCTGGTTTACTTTTTGTGGAGGTTTTATGGAGCATACTGCATTAATATATTGCCTAGAATAAAGACAGGAATATAGGATACTATCAGGCCTAGACACCTAGCTAATGGCTGATATTATGTGTTACATATAATTTTAATATATTATCATCAGAACAATTACCTTGTAATTGTAGGAATGTTTCCTTCCTAAATAATCCTTTATTACTTATTGGTTTCATTCACACCGTTTGTGTAAATCTGAACTAGTCTTGATAATTAAGCTATATAGGTTAGTCATGAATAAAATGATCGGGATGAAAAGTGGAGAATGTATTAGGATATTAGCTGCATTCCCTAATGCATGAAACTTGACACCCGAATGGAGCAAATTGTGACATAGATCTGGGAACGACCTCCACATTGTCGTATATCTGTTAGGTAAAGCACTGTGCTTGTCGTAAAATATAAAGACACATGTGCTTGTCAGTAAGAATAATAATCTATTCGTACTTTTGCTGTAATATCTGAAAAGACTGCCTTGCATCAGGCAGCAATTCGACCAACATTTGTATGTAGTTGCTGCTGCCCTCACAAATTAAACCATGAGTAATAAGACAGCTTAGTTATTCGGGAAAATGACAGTTCATCTTTCAGGCTGCATATATTTGTTATTGTCTCAAATGAGGGTTTGAGTTGTGTATTCACCATAATATCTTATGTCATAATAGTAACACGGTATGAATATCTATGGGGAGTATTAATAGTTGAGAAATATTTATACTTAATTATTTAGCCTCTGTACAGAGCTGACCGAGGGCTAGAACAACGTTAGGCAGATACTAAAAGGATCAATAAGAATAATCGAGGCTCTGCTGCACTTTCTTTGCGATTATACACTATTAATCATTGCAAGTAAAAAAACACTGATGTATTTATATAGATTAACTAACTTGTTGGTTTCTGACATCTTCTGGACTGAAACCAACGAGTTAGTTAACAGATTTATTATACATGCTTTCAGTCATGAAAATAGAAACAAATTGAGTCATAAATTTAAATTTTACCGTTGATCTTAGTTAAAAAAAGATTGGTTGCCATGACAAGCCCACGTAAATCATTAGTGAAATACGCACTATGCGTAAATCACTCTAGATACGTTGTTTTCAGCAATGCGTGTATAATAAAAAGAACTATATCATATACATTACATGGATAACATATGGTTAGTTCAGAATTATATACATACATGTACATACATGAGCATATAAAACACACAGGTCTAAACGACTGTATACATCTTCTAGAAAGAGTGCTAATGGTTAGTTGAGAACTCATTTGAAGAGACGACAAGGGGGAACATGTACCATGGCGTGAGAAGATGTTTTTGTCCACAGGTCTACACCGGAGATTAATAATCAGACTCGCTTCTCTCTTCACACCAGCAATGCGCTTTTTTCTTTGTCTCATCACAGATAACACAAAGTCTTGTTTTCTCTACCATTCCTGCCAACCAGTAAAATGAGATTCGCTGTTTTTTTTGTGTAGACTATACATGATGCATGGGATACAGTGTTAGTACTTGGTTTGATTCTGCATAAGATGTATGGATTGTGGATGTCTAGAAGATTGCATTAAAACATAGGCAGCTCTCTCACCGTGCTCAACGTTCTTACTGATAATACAGGAGTCCCGAATTTTGAAACAAATAATAGGAAAGAAATAAAAGCATGAAAAAACAACTTAAGAATAAGAAATATAAAAAATATGTGAACAAGAAGAAAGTTTATGAACTTAACTTATGAACTTAACTTATGAGACTTAAACCTGACGAAGATATATCACGAGAACTGACGCCTATGGGCGCCACCATCTTGGATTCCTTCCTCAAGGGCAACGTTTTGGTGATGAAAAACATAATGAAATGGTCCTGATATGAATATGGCATCCGAAGCAATGATAGCCACGTTTTAACCTATTCGGAATGTTTTCATAATCGAGATATGTTAAGTCGCTTAAGTTAAGGAAAGGTTGTGATATAAACAAACACGTTTCTGACTACTGTACCAACATGACTCTTTGATGAGTAGTGAGCCTTTTGTTTCAGATATTCGTGAGTTCTAATTTCTTGAATTTCCAACCGCTTCATAGAATCTATTAGATATTACGGAATGTATCCAACATTATCTGTAAGAATAAGAATAATGAATGGCCACAATAGTGGCCTTTAAGCATTGACACATACAAGGTATTGCATGAGATAATTGGTGTTTTTCCAATCTGCCTGTTTAAAATTGAATATGGTATTTGTACCTCGTTTCGATTAAACCATATAATTTAATTTTACATTAGAGGTTGGCAACATTATATAAAGAGTCTGATGTAGAAATAATTCAAGAAACACTTACTTTCTGATCTCTTTGTTAATAATCCCATCTACCACCCACAGTGATTAATGGCATTTTATCATTTTCATATCACAAACATTCGATAGGTTTTGAGAAAATAACAACTACATCATTTACCAAATGCCACTCTTTCACCAACTTCGTTTTTAATATTGAAAATGATCGGTGGGAAAGAGATATATAAATATATAAATAAATTCAGCAGATGGATACAATTGACTTCCTTCAGTCCCAATCACCCAATGTCTATCATTTTCCCCCGAAACATTAAAAAACGATCATGAGCGATTAGTAGGACAGGGGCACTTGTTCTATATAGTTGCCTTGACCTACTTGTAAAGCCCCCAGTTCATATGAAGCATTGCAATACATCGTACATCTGATAGTGAGTGGCAGAGAGAAGTGGTATATAGCTCTGCCTCTGGAATGCCAACAATTATGCAACCATTACAGTCTATCATCTCTCATTATTGTCACTAGGGGGAGCAACGTTCTGATTTCCGCTTCCGGTGTCTGGATATACTGTGGCTTCCCCACGCCCTAGCTATCTGTGCATGGTGTAGGGGCAACGTCAGTGTATATGAAGTGGGGGAGGGAGGCGGGGTCGGTTGCTTAAAGTTGCCTTCTGAACATTGGTAAAACCAACTAACGATGTTTTCCTTTCTGTTCTGTTCTTTTCCAACACATCTATAATAATATAAATCAGTAATAGAATATATATTGATGAATCCAGTACTAGAGGTCATAATTATGCGTAGATTTGGCAAGACTTTGTTTGAAGTCTTTCTGTAAGTATTTTTTAATGTTAACACGCGGTAATAGCAACACCAGACCTCACATTTTTTAGTTTAAAACACTGCTAGATATAGGTAATACTATAAGCTATATGTAATGGCCCGGGAATAGATAACGGGAACTAAAGTCTAGTGTTGTTAATCTGTTTAATTCAGATATTGCCATGAGACCTGACCCGAGTCCATATACACATCAATTGGTGTCGTAAATGAAATGTAGTAATAGAGAATTAAGAAAGAGATGTAGTAATAGAGAAGTAAGAAATAATTCAAGTGTTAAAAAATGTTTCATTCCCCTCAGTGGTATATGATTAATATTGATTACCTTTGATTTGCATTACTGTAGAAGCCAATAAGGCAGGAAGGAGAAAATAAATAATTTGCAAAAGGAAAAGAAAAAGATAGAAGTTAAGGTTGAATAAAGGCTATTGTGTATGACGTTTAACCCAATGTGTGCCACTACAAAGATAATTATGTGAAGCTAGCGGGCATAGCATGCACACGCCAGGTTTATGTAGACCTTTTAAGTGCGCGTGCACCTATAAATAGATGTGAGTAGTATAGGGAAATTAAGCAATGTGTATATCGTCATCTAAATATGCACAGTGAGTTTGACCTGAGCCAGCACCGTTATAATATCGTTTCCTTGTTCAATGAGTTAGAAAAATGTGTTTGATGGCGTCAAATTATTTGGTTGATCTTCTTAAGCTCAACAAACTACAAAAGGCATTTTTCATGTTGGTAGGCCCTGATGTATATGTATGGCCTTCCCTACTGCTGCGAATAACCGACGCCTGACAGCTCCTGCCCTTGTAGTGACATAATCAAAGGGATGAATCGTGTTATGATTACATGCACATGCATAGAAATATGATTGTCATTCAGATCTGATAGAGTCATGCCAATGTCAGCTTGTTGATGTTCCCATGAATCCATCCGTCAGAATATGCACGATGGGGCATATTACACAATATGATCAGTTTGTCACTAGTTAAAGGGACCTTAGATAAAGAAAGTGCCTTTGATGTGCTTCCCAGTATCGGGTTAAGAGGGAGTGTCCTTTGCATATATAATCAGACACTTGTATAGTAACTAGGTAAAAAAAACTTGCCAGGGTGGGAATTAGACTCTCACTAGTCCATGGGTGTCTGCTGCCAATCCAGCCATAGAGCTATATATATATATAGTCTGCCTCATTTTGGCCTAGGGTTATATAAACAGAAATAAAGTAACCAGCTTGACGTGCGACCTTCCTTGTCCAGAAGGAATAATGACCGACTTTGAGGGGCTCTTGCTGCAATGTTTAGTGTTTAACCCCTAGATGAAAGCTAATGGATTATACATAAACAGTGCATCAGCAGTCCCGATTGGAAGTTATTAATTATTTTAGTCTATGCCTTAGGCGATTATAGCCTCCGGACGGTTCAGGGCAATGACTTGAAGCTTCCTATCACACAAACCCAAATTCACATAGGGTGGCTACTTCAGATTCATTGTTGTTGGCGCTTGTGTGCTCTTGGAGATTATGTCAATTTTTCAATTTGGTTTATATTTCAATACATTCATGCCAATCCCAGTACATTTATTTCCCGCTATGTGGTTATATGAGGACATTTCTGTCCTGGTTTGGATAATGTTACCATCAACAATGATTTGGTGTCGCTAAGATTGCGATTGCAGATGCTTCTGTGCTCGTCCCCATTTAGATATGACCCAGTCCTAGCTCATAAAAATGTCCAACTATGAATATTCATGAGGCAGTGTTGTGTAGTAGAAATGGCACAGTTTTCCATATTACAAAGGGATCCAAACCAGAACCAGGATTGCAGACTCAATGATAAAGCTTACTAGATGCTTAGTGGCTATGTGTGTCCACATGCGGGACCTGTCGACTACGAGTCCGTGCTGCGTTTCATAAGTAACGCAGCGCGCGTTATAGGACCTAACGACAGTCATTACTAAATAAAGAACGACATATTTTAACATAGCGCGCGCTAAGAGCCAAAATTGATGGCAACTAACGTTGTGTTACTATAACAAACGCGCGTTAAATTAATCGCTATCTGACCTATAGTTGCACTACCATAATGAATGCGCGATGCATTACTCAGAAATGCCCTACTGGGGGGCGTTTCATAAGTTAACGCAGCGCGTGGTTGTTATGGTAGCGTAACTATGGGTTAGATAGCGATAAATTTAGCGCATTTGTTATAGTAACACAATGTTAGTTGATGTCAATTTTGGCCCTTACCACGCGCTATGTTAAAATATGTCGTTCTTTATTTGGTAACGACTGTCGTTAGATCCTATAAAGCGCGCTGTGTTAACTTATGAAACGCCCCCCTGGTGTCTCCTAAGTGGACACCGGGTCTTAGACTCTGGATCTATCTATGACGAAATTAACCATTGTGACATCAGATTCAGCCAGCATTCACATTCAGCCTTGTCACACACAGAAGCTTGGGATTCTAGAGCAGGAGTACCAAAGAACTTGGAATTTAAGGCCCTAGTCCACTAAGATGATTGTCATGTGATATTGCGCCGCAGTCCTCGGAGCCTTTTCGGAGATTTTCTGTGAAAATCGCATGACAATCGGCTTTGTGGACTAGGGCCTTAAAGGCTCACTAAACTGCTTCTCTTAGGCTGACTGAGTCCCCCGCCTCCACATCCAGTCTCCTCACTCAGTTGCCTGAAAAACGTGGGCAAAAGGCTTAAGTCATTGCGCTGATAGGCTGGGAGACTAACAAAAAAAGCCACCAATCATTACTAGAGGAATACACTTTTCTTGGAAGATATCGGCTTCCATCTACCTTCCCCCACTGTATAAATGCAGACCAAGCCCTTAATGACGGATGTATTGCTGTCCATATTCATATTTTATTCATGCAGAGAGAGACGAGTCTCTTTAAGTGAGTGTGAGTTGTGATGGTGGAAGTGATAGCCATCTGTCACTTACGTACATATAGATTTGTTGTATCATAGGATTAATGACCGATATTGAGGGGCTGCTGGTGTACTGTTTGGTGTATAATTCCGAGGCGAAGGCAATGTTTTATACACAGTTAAAGATGTTTTGGAAGTCTTGGGGCTATAATGAACAAAGGCAGTGATTAAAATAATTAATAACCTCCATTTCAGGACTGCTGAGGCACTGTTTGTGTATAAACCATTCAGAAAGAATTATTAATTACTATTTTCTAATGAATAATGCAAAGCTAGGTAAGCTCCCTCAGGTATCATATTGATATCGATTTAACCCCAGAATAAATGTCATCAACACGTCATGAACAGTGACATAATTAATTTACTACACATCAACTACAACTGGTATGTTATGGACACATCATTCACACTTACTCGACAAAGTACACATGTCCTATGCGTGTTATAATTTTATTTATAATGAGCTCTCCATGTCAAGAAAGGGTTACACCAGATGACAGCTTGTTCAATTATATATGCTGTAAATATGGTAACCGACCCATATTGTAACCAGATAATTAGCAAGAGTACTTCATAAGTATTGCCGATCCACATTATCGCTACGTGCAGTGAAATTTCCGTCTGGCTTCCAGCCTTGAACACATCCCCAATTACCTCTAATTACATCCAGGTCATTAAGTATGGATAGTTATGAACTCACAAAAAAACACAACACTTTTGATTAAGGTATTTCCCTATGTTTCATCTCATTTGGGCCCTATCTCTTCCTTCCCTTCGCAAAATTCTCAATTATCCAAGCACACACAATGGGCAATGCCTTTTCCCCGCGCAAAACACAGTTTTAATTACTTTAATTGAGTTCAATTGCTTCGCCTTGATTATTGGATTGGATTGGAGAGGATTCCGTGACTGGAAATTTCAATGTGACTAGAGTATTCAGGTCTAGAGAGAGAACAGGAGAATTAGACCTGCATCCCACAATTTATGGGGCTATGGTAACACAAATATTTTAATCGGCCTTAAACAGTTGAGTATTACAGTGCATATTGGGCCTTCTGGTTTTGAGCAAGTAACCAAATGCGATAGAACACATGCTATATCTCCTTCATATCAAAATCAAAAGAATACAAAATAATCCATGTTTGTTGCAGAACTTACGACTGTAAATAAATAGCATTCACAATTTGGTGTGGTAATACAGATTAGGAATAGGTACTATGCCTATATTGATTAAAGGTACTGTAAAGGTATCTCTACCTAAAACGTAGCATGTATATCCCCTCTAGATACAATGCAGCTGAGTTATATAGCACAAGGTAATTGGTAATTCCCTCATGCTAAAACAGTTGGAGTGTTTTTACCAATGCATTGCCTGAGATCTACTTCAGTGAGTATTAGCCAGTATGAATACAACAGAACTAGGAAAACGAGTAGAATGTTCACAAATCCTGCCAACAAAAGCTGCTAACCAATGATAGTTGATGAAGAAATCATACACTGTTGTTAGTGAAGTGCTGCATTGATGGTAGGAATAAACTATTTTCTAACATTTAATTTGGGGGTATTTACAAAATTAAGTTATGCACTGGGAGAGGGTGTATTTTCTGGTCTTGATAGAATGATTACAACCAAACAACCAAACCAAACCAAACAACCACCAAACGGATCAGCCAAACATTGGCTCTTTTTCAAAGATTACATTGCACATCTAATATGGGAACTGTGAAGGGTTCGTTGCCAGACATACCAGGCTGTCACAGGTCAAGGGAATCACGATTGACGCCGCAACCAGGATCAATGAAACAAATTAGGGACAACTGACAGGAAGTGATAAGAAGTATTCACAGCGCATGCCCCCTTTTCCGCCCTTGCTGGAGTAGATCATTGACCATGTACTTGGATATTACTATGTTACTGGAAACTGATCTAAAATGTCAAAATCAATTGATTCAAAAGGTGTCCAGGATAGCATAGAATGTAGAACTCAATGTAAAAAGCTCCTAACAGATGTAAATATTTGCTAACACCGAACTGACAAATTTTAAGTGATCATTATATGCCACAAACTGTGATGGATTCATTGCCAGAAAATGGGATAGGGCTCGCTGGACTCAGTTAAAAGGCAAACAAAAAACGGGCGCTTGTTGCATTTGGAATCCTTCCTTAAAATAATCCTTGCTAACCTGTTTTTCATAATCTGGTAATGACAATTGGAATCTTTGCATAAACTCGTACATTTGGGGAAGGTAAAAGTTTTCTCAGAAAACTCTAAACACAAATCGCATAATGCAATGCAATGCAGCAATGAGGGCATTACGAGGGCTTCTAGGAGTGGTTTACCCCACAATCGTATCTGATGTTCTGGTGCAACAGACTCACGCCTGGTTGATAGCCCCTCACAAGATAACCAATGGTGATTAGATAATGATAATAGGCACAATGTTTGACGGGGCAAGATAATACAGTATTCTAGAGTAGTTGGCTCTGCAACCAAAGGGTCGAGGTTGTACTAGCAATGTTCTGCAAACGTCTCACCTCGATACGCCAACCTTGAAGTTCTATAATACTGCACAGACCGTTCTAAGTGCATACAACAAATACAAATCTAGCCAGATCAACAGCAATGTTTCTGAAATCTACATTCCAAAGGTGCCTTCACAAAAAGCGCCTCTTCGTTCATTAATTCTAGTCCATTTCGGATTGCAAACTAAGTGAATAAAACTTGTTTTGCTACCTTAATTTCAATGAATCAGATAAAGACCATTGGTAACCTTAAAATGCACTTTTTACATTTCAGCACTTGAATTAATGGACACCCATTAGACCAATATAACTTTCCCGATTTCCTTAAAAAGCAGGCACTTTTGTACCGGTGACACTCCCACATGGATGCAATTAGACGTTCAATACAAATCGCCCTGCCCAATTTGAAACAGAGATGGCAATATTTCAGGAGGATAGATGAGGCATGAATAAAAAGTGTGAAAACATTGTCTAGCACCTAAATGAATAACATATCCAAGTTTGTTTACCAAGACAGAGAAGACAACATTGTTTAATTAAAGACAAAGAAAAATGGTCTGTTGCCTTGAAATTATTCTGAGCATTCATGTTATGCTTTGAAATGTTATCCAAGGTTGTTCTTAATAATGACTTCTTAATGATTCATTCAACCTAGAGTGAACATGACGTCTAGGGACTATTGTTTTATGGATGAAGTTGAGTCAGTATCAACTTGAGTGAAGGCTGACAAATCATTAAAAATAACGTAACTTTACTTTAACTGTTCACGACATGTACTGCTTACCTTGACACATATCGGTATACAGTTATATGTTAGCATTTGTCATTTTGTTTTAGAAATGTTCAATAAGTTGATATAGTCTGATTATGATTATATGTGATGCTTTTCTTGAAACAGTCATGATGATTCTCATAGGACTATAATGTTAAAGATATGACATCTCATAGTTGAAGATGTAAATAAAACCCAATTGTCAGCTACAGGTCTACATAATTACGAGCTTCAGAAACTACAAAATACGAGGTGCAAATACCTAACTTGGGCAAATATAAATATTCCAGTAAATCAGAATAATATAATTCTTTTTTTCACGTCGACCATACAATTGTTTGTCATACATCTTTTAATGAATATTGATAAAGAACAAGTGAAATTGGGCCCTGAGCATGAAAGCATGTATACACTACTGCCCCCTTCTATGTATGAAAGGCCTGGATGAGAAAGAGCTAAGAGGAGGAGGAGGAGGAGGAGTAGCAGCAGAGATCTGTTTACGATAGAATACAGGAGCCTACTTTTAGTGTGCTTTAATCTGAATAAGTTGAAGAATAAGGAGTTTTAGCTGGCGATGTGACAAGCCACTTCTAGCAGAGAAGAAAAATTTGCGCGACGGGATTAGGAGGAAATTGAGAACGCTATGAGATCACTCTCCACCACGTGCCTCGCTTTAATCCCACTGATATTGGAAGTCGATGCAATAGTGACAATTCCTCACCAGCTATTATAATGGCCCCTGATGAGGTTCTGTCAATCCTACAGTGGCTTCGCTGGTACTCAAAACCTCCTCTTTTTGTTATCATATTCAGATAAGAGGTTTTGTTGTTCCAAGGTTTTCATCTGTACATCAGAGTTAAAGCTATTTGGTATTAAGTAATTAGACCGGTAAGATATTGTTGTCAGATGTGTTCCAGTAAGGAGCTATCAGCTCTTAGAGATTTCCGATTTTCATTAATAACCGTCTCTGTCATTCCTTTGTTAATGAGTTTGTGAAATTACTGTTGTCAGGATTCCTATTAGTAATAAAATGGTAAAACAGGAAGGATTATCCCAGATTAGGCAGAAAGGGCCTACCAATCGCATGGCTACAGTTGCATCTTTCTGTAGGATGGGCATATTTACACTACACTTCTTATCTCGTATATCGAATCCCCTGTATGAATCTAAAACTTCTTCAAACTATACAATTGGCCATAAGATTATTGGATTAACAATTGTCAACACAGTTTAAGATTGTAAGAATATAGTAAATCATTTAAATAACTTGTGATATTAGAATATAGTATTGCCTCACTGATTAATGGGAAATTATATGTGGAGAGAGGACTGGGGTTGAAACGACCATGGGTTGACAGTTCCAGGTGGGAAAAGACCTGAGGTTCAAAGTTTTTACTACCATATCTCATACAGCACACCGAGTTCATTCAAGTAATGAATTATCGCATCTTCAAGCATTAATTGCAAATATGATCAGGTTCATGTAGGCATGTGTAGCTTATGCGGTAATTGTAACTGGTATCACATGCCCATGTGATAGGATTACAGTAGTTGAGGGGGTTAGTGCAGGAAGAGGGCTAGCAGTAGGAAAAATAAAGAAAACTGGTGTCTTTAACATGTACACATTTTCAAATGATTAAAAGCATATATATAATAGATTGATTTCATTCACACAAAATATCACCCAAGCTCCTCCTACTAACACGTTATCTAACATGTATGCATTTTTTACATTAAATAGTGTTCCCTTTAATTTTCTTATTCCCAGACGTGTTATTGACACAAGGAATGAACCGAGATGTGCACAATAACTACATAAATGATATATAAACATACAATATGGCAATGGATGAACATCTATGTTACCATTGCTAGTACTTCAAATATTTTACCAGTTGGAATCATGACCAGACTCCCCATAACCTCGAAGTCAAATACAAAACAGACCAACGCTTCTATCAAGGTACTTCGTGTGTCTGTTTTTGCAGGATCTTGTATTAATATTTGCATTTGAAAGCCTGGAGAGGGATGGTTTGTGGTTTAGTAAACACTGTAGATGGGAGACCTTCCCTCTGATGTACAGCTTTCATTGACATTTGCAGTCTTTGATGTGTTGAGCTTAGAGGGAGAATATGCAGCATGAATATGGTATCCTAGCCTTGGTTCTGATCGAAATTTGTCTATGGGTGAAACCGTCTAGATATGTACTGTTATCTATCTATATGCTCTAATATGATTCTGAACTTCACCAAGGCAAAGTCACAAGGGGGTCTTAGTTTGTAGAGTGTGTCAACCTGTGATAAAAAGGTTCCTGGTGAAAAGGTGACTTGCTTTGACATGTAAAATTAGATTTGTGTAATAAAAGTGCATGATTATACTATATTATGGTTATATCATATGATGATTACTAATGTTATTAGCTATTGAAACGACTGCCATTTCTGGTTCTCACTCAAGGCCAGTACATATATAATATAGTGTACCAACATTCATGAAGCAAAACAAAGACTACGATGTTGCACTATTTCACCACACGTGTAAATTTCACCAAATTATCTGAAGGTCACCATATTGTACACCTTCTCATGCCCCACTCATATCCGATGTTAAGACAACCCACTCTTAAGACTCCCACTCTCTAGGGAGAACAATTTTACACTTTTTATATCCATCTTACCACTCTCAAAATCTCTTTACCACTCTCCAGTGACACTACTTATGTCACTGAATTGCACCTGTGTCATGGATTCTTGTAATCTCCGATAATAGCAATATTTGAATCTGCTGTGTCATCAACATTCTTTTCACCTCTGATAAGTCAGGAACTTATATATTCGTTACAATGCATTATATATCTAACGCCCCAACCTGAATGATTGAATGACTCAAGTAATACTGGGAAAATACCGAACGATATTTCTTCTGTTAACTTTAGAACAAGTCGAGCAAATAAAAGAAAGTAGGTTTAACAATTAACGCACCTTTTAGACGAGCTTGGAACACTTGCCTTTAAAATATGGAAATATTCTCTTCTTGTGGCCATCAAGTAATGTCATATTCCTGCAAGTACATTAACCATTAGCATAATGGATCTAGGGGAACATCCCCACATTACTGACATCTACAGTTGCTATAGACGATTTTATGATCTTGTAAACATAGAAGCTACACGTTGTGTCATAAACTCTTGACCTTATCATTAATGACCTCAACCGGGGACATACATACATGTATACATGGTCTTTTATTGACATTGTTGGAAGTAGTAGTTTTGAAATGCCAACTATTCAAGAAATATTTGTCCTTTCCTAAGCATATAGAAATGTCTTTGCTTCAGAAGGTCAATAGAATAGCTTAAGATGACAAACAGCAATATTTACTCGCCTCATTAATAATAGTAGTGTATAGAAGACTCTATGAGGAGGCGAGTGGCATAACTAATTATGCATGCATAAACAAACCATGTTTCTTTCTCCGCCACCATCCCGACAGGGTAAAGCCTATTAGTCAGGATCCGCCGAGATTTCCAAATAACGCACTATTTCCCATTTCCCTGACCTTGAAACCTACCTTATTCTCCCTATTAGAGTGTATGAATGAGATTTGATCAAGGTTTTTAAGCTTTTACTAGAACAATTACTGCACAAGAGACCACATGCGGTACTGCATATCTCTCTATGTGTTCTTCCATGCCGGCATGCTCGATCACTCTCGCACATTGAAATACACTCGGCTGTACTCATGTAAGTTCAGGTGAACTCGGAGTAATGTTTTCTCACTCTCTCACCAGTAGCGCCACCAGCAGCGCCACCCATTCTGCGCCCCTGATAATTAGGGGCATTTTGATTAGAAGAATGGCAAATTCAGTGTATGGTTTGAATGTTGCTCTTGACTACGCTTGGCTAAAGATGTTCATGAATATTGTATTATGGGTTTTGGGCATTGACTTGGTTTGGGGCGGTAACATAGATTGCCTGGGGTTGTATCTAGGGGTGTTACTGACCAGCATATTCAGTTAGTGCCTGCCCTTCTTTTACATTGAGCACCCTGGTCAAATCTACCCTGATGTCACTGCTGATCTAACAATGCCTGTCTCCATAAATCTTCAAAGTTCTAAGCCCTCCACTCCAACACACTTAGTTTACATCATAGTTATTCATGTTCGAACCTTTATAACATGCATTTTAGCTCAAAATCTAGAGAACAGGTGATCATGGTACTGATGCGTACTGATGCAGGAGCTTTATTTCAAGACTAAAGGCTGGGTTCCACTGGCTGGCTTCTCTTCCCGCTACTCTTCCCGTTTCTTTGCTCCCGCTTCTAAAGAAGCGGGAGCAAGAAGCTGAAGGTATACCGGAATGGGTGCTATTGCCCCGTTACTTTTAACGCTACTCAGAAATCTAAGCAGATGACATTTTATTTTCACATAGAAATGGACGCATCAAGTAGCACGAGGGGTAACATAGAGTGGTGCCATTGTCCCGCTTCAGCTCCCGCTACTTCCCGCTACCTCCCGCTACAAAGTAGCGGCGCTTCAAATCAAACATGTTTGATCGAAGCGGGAGCACTCTACGTTTTGAAAACGCTCCAAAAGAAGCGGGAAGTAACATGGCTTTGTAGCGAGAGCCAATAGCACCCATCCCCATTACTCTCCTGCCTCTGCTCCCGCTTCTTTCATCAAGAAGCGGGCGCAGTAGCGGGAGAAGTAGCCGGCCAGTGGAACCCACCCTTAAAGGGCCTAGTCCACTAAGCCGATTCTGATGGGATATTGCGCCCCAGAGGACTCTTCTGCACTAAATTCGGTGAGAATCAATTGATAATCGGCTTAGTGGACTGGGTCCTTTCAGTTATCAATAGTTGGCTACCGTATATATATATATAATATGTGTATATGTTTATGCAAGAATTAGTGAAAGTGAAACCACTGAAATGAACCATTTTTTTGCACCCTCCCGCCCCCCCCCCCCCCACACACACACGAAATATGGATTCATGCGGAGTTTTAGAAAGCCCTTCATTTAAAGCAACAGTGTATAATTACTCAAATCTTTGGTCAAAAGACTTTCAAATCGGTATGAATAATGAACCAAAGAGTAAAAAAACTTTTAATTTTTGATCAAGACATTATCTGAGATGTCAACTTATGACACTGCTTAGTATTCTTTTGAATTAATATTAAACAACTAAAATTACAATGGATTTCTTCACTATGCAATTATTCTTAAGAGAAAAGTCCTGGTGGTGATATTTTATGGCATATATGTAAAAGTCATTTTAATTTTCACTGTACAATGTACTCACTCCATAGACATCAAAGGCTTCTATTCAAGTGAAATTTTGTTCAGCTTACTTAATTGAAAAATTGTCAACTGCCACTGTCAATGCTTTTGGGTAGTGTCTCATTCCAGGCTGAGATAAGTCCCTTAAATTAGCCACCCTAACGCTATAAGGCTTGACTCCACTTAAGCTTTCCCCTCTGTTGTTGTTGCGGTTTCATTTTGCAATGCATTTTTAATCCGAATGTAATAATAGCTGATGCAGCTAGTCAGAGGAGTGCCTTGATATATTGCACAACATTCATTATAACAATTAATATATATAAAAAGTACTATCAAACCACATATTAGCCGCAATATTAAGCATGTAGTATGGTGGAGCCTTGCCTTTACCGACATGTATGGGGTTTTCTGTTACATTTCACTTCAATGTACTTCAGGAGCCATTAATCAGTCTAGACGGAGATAAGAGAAGATAAAAAGGTGCATAGTAAGAAGATACCTTCATTTGAAATGGTTTCTTTAGAACATGCAAATTTAGAATTAGTCATCCTAAACTTGTTTGAACACTTTGTAAGGATAATGTTACGCCTTGAATTGAAAACATGAAGCTTGTCCACATGGATCTATATAATTTCATAAATGATCTTCATAAAAAAATGATTAGATATATTAATGTCCTTGCCCCATAGCTAAATGTCTTGTTGAACGAAGTATTACCATTATATATCATGGCCCAGGGAATTTGATAAATCTATAATTCGGTAATCTCCTACGAACCCTATTTTAGTTAAAATCTTAAATTAGGAAGAAATTCAGTTCAATAATCTAGTGCGAAGAATAAAATTGATTATGAACATTGTTTGGTTATGTCGAATGATTTCACAATTTGGAGGAACAATTCGTCGTCATACTTGAGAGAATGATGAAGATCCTTGCAGTCTCAAGAACACCACTTTGCTTTGTACCATGTAAAACTGCCGCTAAAAATTCCTCATAATATACAAAGTGATGTATATGACACTTCATAAAACATTTATGATGTGCGAGGACAATATAATCAGAAGTGACAACAGATCTGCCTTCAAAAAGGCTGAAATCTTCCAGGCCAGATTGTTGTATCCAGTTTTGATAGAAGTATTCTGAGCTAGGTTTTTAAAAACAACATCTCCTTCAGAAAGTCAATATGAGGAACTCGCAACTTTGTCAAAGCGGTCTCTCAAAACTGAGACGGAATAGTGTAAATTTCAAAGCCAAAATGCAGGACAGGGACCTATAGACATTAAAGCTTGCAGCAATTTCTTCACCAGTGTTGAAGTGCTCCTTTGTTGCTCGAATGAGCAGCTCAAGTCTAGACAGGCTCGAAGCTGAGCAATTCTAGGATTAGAAACCTGTCCGGTCTCGGGGGCCGTATTTACGACGTTTCTAGTGAATTCTCCTGATCTCCCATAGATCTTACTGTCAAACTGATGCAATGGTGCATTCAATGCTGTAATTACGGGATTAGATTGGCTTTTAATTAAATTGAAAATGCTTCATAATGATACATTTGAATTTCTAGCTGCTTGTCATTTTCGCACTACAGGCTTTCTTGTCTTTTGAAACGTTCATTTGCATTTTAGTAGCACTTTAATGACAGATTCATTAAGCACATTTATGTGATAAATTTCCTGTTTCATAAAAGTATTTACTGGGATTCTCACATATTAATTGCTTGACCTTGAGATGTTAATGGGAATTGTGTAGTTCCTGCATTATCCCATAATAGTGCAATATATGCCAGAAGGACAGTCTTCATTAAATGCTTCCTCGATAGATATTGAAACCTTTACTATTTGTACCGAGGAGAATTCTGAATTTTAGCCAAAAGTCTTGAACTAATGTCCAAATCTAACAACCTATGCTATAGATATCCTGATATTGTTTCTCGTTAAAACAGAAGCGGATATACTATGAGGTTATTTCGAAATTGGATTATTTTCTTTTCATGGAGCCTTCAGGCTGCTGTTTATTGCCGGAAAACACAAAACGGTTTACATAAGCTGGAAGAGCGGGGACTCTCCCAGAGGCCTGTCGACCTGTTTGTCTACACCTCCTGTATTATTTGGACAAATAAAAAATTATTCTATTCTATGCTATAATAACATGCATTACGAGTTTCTCCCCCCAGTGACGAGTACCAGAGAGCGAGTTATGGGAAATTGTTTTTATTTTCCAATGCTTATGTGGTAGAATTACCCGAGGTAATTAAGAGTTGAGTTATTTAATATACACGGCCCCCGTGTCACCTGATGAGAAGGAGTGGGAGGGTGGGTTGAAGAAGGTGACTAGGTGTTGACGGTTAGGCGTCCGGAGGAGAGTGAGGGGGAGAGGAGGAACGTGTGTTGCGAGGTAGGAGGTAGTGGAGAGAGGAGAGGATAGGGGGCAGCATGTGGTGCTTCTGGTCGCGACCCTGGTGGGAGTCGCAATGCCTAGTCATTACTAATTGCAAGTGACCAACACATTATGAGTTTCTCCCCCCAGTGACGAGTACCAGAGAACGAGTTATGGGAAATTGTTTTTATTTTCCAATGCTTATGTGGTAGTATACATGGGAAACAAAAACAATAAGTAATTAAGATGATAGGTAATTGGGTTAATTAATTAATTACCTGAGGTAATTAAGAGTTGAGTTATTTAATATACGGCCAAGAGCCATATAGAATGGGAAGAGGAGGGAGGGTTTAAAAGAATAGTAGATGTGGGAATAGGTGAGGTGTATATCAGGGGCGTGAGTTATTGATATATGAGTGTGATTGTTCATGTACGGCTGAGTAGGCGTTATAAGAGTTCTGCATTATGCCAGGAGACAGTTCGTTGAGTCATGTCATCTGCTTTGTATTATGTCAGTTTGCGAGCTCTTGACTATTGGGTTATTTAATGGATAAGTATATATTAGCCTTGCAATGTATGAGGCGGGGACAGGTCGCAGTGAAGACTTGAATGTAAGGAATGGTTGGTCAGCGTGCTTAGTGGGGGCCATTGCGATGAGCTTTCTGATCATTCTTACCACACATATATCTTTGTCGTCAGCTTTATTAAGAGTGATGGTCCTACTCTGGAAAGCGGATTGCATGGTCTTCCCCCCTTTTATTCTGATGGTGACGTAGTCCTTGTGTACGGTGACATCAGCCCTTGTGAGGTGTCTGTGGTGGTCAAACTTCTTAATGGACTGTGGTGTGACCTCAGACTGTCTCATTGCACCATAGAACATCATTAAAACGGCTGTTGCGACCATGATCGAGTCGTGATCCTGGCCCAGCCTTTTGATCATCCGTTTTATGGTTGATAGTTGTATTGGCTTCTTCGCCTTGGGGGTATAGGACTTATTTCTCATTAAGCCCTCGATGGTCCAGCCGACCCTTTGGTGTTGGAAGTTCGTTATGTCATGGTCGCTTTTCTTCATAAATGTCTTTATGTGTGAGATATGGTTTCTCACTGTTTTGGGGGATCCCAGGTGGTTGGCTAGCACCTGTATGTATACACATACGTGGGCCACCCTTGGTCGGCGATAGTCAAAGCCCATGTCATGTGCGAACGTTATGTAAGCCATTGCTGCTGACCTTCTGTTGCTGGTTGTTCCTGGCGCCCAGGCTGTCTCCTGTGTTTCTGCCGCTTGTCTCGCGAGCCCCTCAATTGGAGTCCCTGAAAGAGATAATGGATTGTTCAAGGGCATAGGTGCATGTATTTACAAGTTCAAGAGAGTAATAGTTAAGCCAATATTGACATTTATCATAATTGCGCCTGCTAAGGTGCGCTCTGCTGAGCGAATCAGCCACGTTGTTAATAGATCCTTGGATGTGGGCATATGAGAGCCTGATGTCATATTTTGCCTGCATCATCCAGGCCATTCGTGCGGCTGCTAGCATTGCCTTGTTCTTTCCCCTTCCTGTTGTTAGTACTTGTACACTTGACATGTTGTCACATAGGATGTGTATGTGTATGCCTCTGTCGTTTTCCTTGACCAGTGTGTGTAGCGCGATCGCCACATTTACTGCTTCTACTTCTGATATATTTATTGCCTGGTCTGATATGTCACATATCTGGTGCTTATAGGCAAACTGTCCATCAGTGCCACCGACGCCTGATAAGCAGGCGACTACTAACATAACCTTTGTTGCGTAGAGGTCTGGTATCACTGACATGCCGTTCCACTCCAAGCAAAAGGCGGTGAACCACCTTAGATCTTCTTTCATGTCTGAGTTGATGTTTGTATGTACCCCTTTAAAACCTCTGAGGGCCTCGAGTAGGCGAGACACAAATAGTCTCGCTGGGGGGACGCATTTGCTGACATGTATCAATGTGCCTATGAGTGACTGCAGCTCCCTCTTGCTGATGGATCGTCGGCATGTGTACTTTGTGGTCATTGCTACAGCCTGTCTGACCTTTTCTTGAGGCATGGCTAGAGCTATGGCATTGGCGACCCATGTGTGCACTTGATCCTCAGCTGCCGAATGGCATAGTTATGTCACAATACCATTCGCCTTCCCATTCGAGGCAGAGAAGGGGCCAGTCGAGGGGGTCGCTGTAAAAGTTCTTGTATGCGCGCGAGATGTCTATTACTGCCATGTGCGCGCCAGTGCCTATTCTCTTTAGGTGCGACACCAGTGACTCAACTGTGGGGAGAGAGTGATCCCTCTGTTCTCCCCATACTGAGTTTTTAATGATGTATTTGTTAACTGAATTGTCCTCGGGGAAGGTGAGATCAATTATCACATGCCAGGCGTCTGAGTCTTTCTTAGCCCTTGACATCATGGGTGACGTGTGCGACCATTCCACGAAGGGGGGCTGATCGAACGGGCCTAAGAGGCCTCTGAGGTCGATCTCCTTCTTAATAAAGTCGTCAATCTTTTCTTTGAACTTGTTAGCACTGGGGTGGTTGTTAGCTCCACAGTTTTGTGATGTTGGGCCCAGGTACCCCATAGGAAATCCATATTTCACAAACGATAGAATTTCTCTATCCTCATCTGACGATGTAAGCAGCGAGTCCCACTCTGCGATGTTTAGTTTAGAAGGTATTATCACTTGTGAACCGATTGCGTTTGGTACTCCTTGTTCACGAACCATTTCATATATTTTTGCAAACTGACCCCAGGTATTATTACTTCGAGTCTTAGGCCAGTTTTGCTGCCTGTGCTCGGCGAGGTAGATTGGGCTCGTGTCTACGTCGGCCGGGCTGGTCTTTCCCACACACTTGTATAACTGTTTCAAAATACTCTTGGTAGGACTCATGAGTGAGCAGTGGCCTACGTTTATGCCCCTGGCTGGATTTAACGCTTGGAATGAACTCTGGGGCCCGTGGATTGAGTGATTTAACATAGTAATAATCTGTGTTACCGTTCGATGTCTGTTGTGGTCCGCCATGATGGTTCTCGGCGGAAGTCTCGCCGGGAATGTGGCGTGGAGCGAGGCTCGCCACAGTGGCCCCTGGGACCGCCCCTGGATGATTAACTAGGTCGCGTATGTTTACATCCAGTGGGCGTGGCAGGTCCTCCGCGTGCGCCACACCCGCTACTCGTTTTTTGAACTTGTGGAGGACTTGGCATCGTATCCATTGTTAGGCTTGTGTCTAGGACCACTTCCACCTTGTGTTTGAATGTTATTCCTTGGTGTGTAAGATCCATCTATCTGACTTTGTTGGTGTTTTAGCCGTTTCTGACATTCTCTGATGGAGTGCTTGTTCCTTCTACCTATAGAGTCACAGTATGTACAGACATGTATCATTGAGATGGGACCCTCCTTGTGGTCGGCGGAGAATGAGCAACCATCTCTGGAGTTGTATTGCCTGCATATAGCCTCCACTTGCTTTTCTCCTTTGTTGTTATGGTTGTTGTTCTGACTCTTTGTAGATCGGTCCTTTGAGTGGGGGGCACTGTATCCCTGTCCCCCACCTGTCAGGCAAATCCTTACTCGTTCGTCTTGGATAGTGGACTTGTCTGACCAGCTGATCTTGCCACTCTCGACCATATCCCAGATGTACTGGGACCATCTTCTCACGGCACTCCACAGCCTCTCTAAACTGTCTTTCGTCACCTGTCTGAGGTGATGCATCAGGTGCGTGTAGTCGTCTGATATATATCCATCTGGGTCGTCCATTAACGCCAGATATCCGTCCAGATATTCGTTGTAAGTTAGCGATGATCGGGCATCAAGCTTTTGCTTGATGGTCTGGACGCCCTCTTTGTAGACGTACATGTAGGGTTTAGCCATAATTTTAGAGTTATGAATGTCTGATATAATATCTACCCTACCATGTAACTTGTGCGCAAATCTCTCCCGGTCCAGTTCCCTCTCCAAGAAGTCATCTGCCTGGACCTGGCGGCGAATAATCCTCGGCGCGGAGTGTGCTCTGCGCTGGGAGTCTGTGACCCACTTAATGACGCGTCCGTGTTGTGGTTTCTTGGGTGGCTTCGCCGAGCCCTCGCTGGACCCGCTGCTGCCGGTCTCTGAGGACTGCTCGCGTCCCCGCTTGGAGCTCTTACTCGACCTCGTGGTAGACCTGGAGCGTCTGGATGATTGTGACCCAGCGTCCGAGCTATCTGCCTCCGATGATTCCAAGCCAATACCTTTTGATTTTAGAATCTGTGCGAATTGTTTTGACAGACCCGCTATTTGCTCCTTCACTGCTGCTACGTCTCCGGACACCCCGATTAGACCTTCCTGTAGAGACTTATACGTAGCCTTCGGCGGGTCGGGGAATTTGAAGATGGTGTTACTGTCTATACTCTCTTGGTTGTCTTGCTGACTGCCGGTCTTTCTCGAACTAGTATTCCTAGGCATATTGAATGTTATTCCCGAAATGTTCTTATCTTAAAGTGTACTCCTGTTGGTGGTATGTATTTCCTGCCCAACTGTTTCTTAATAGATGTGAAACATTTGATTGGAGCCAAGAATTTTGAAGATTGAAGAAGGTGACTAGGTGTTGACGGTTAGGCGTCCGGAGGAGAGTGAGGGGGAGAGGAGGAGCGTGTGTTGCGAGGTAGGAGGTAGTGGAGAGAGGAGAGGATAGGGCGCAGCATGTGGTGCTTCTGGTCGCGACCCTGGTGGGAGTCGCAATGCCCAGTCATTACTAATTGCAAGTGACCACATTTACCGACTAAGGAACTTGACAAAACCTACAAATTTGATTCATTTTTGAAAATGATCTAGATGAAAATATCAGTGAAAAATCATCCAACCTATAATTGCTTCTCATCAATTCAACAGTCAGCACTGTATACCTGCGTAGAACAACACACCTAAAAACACTGAATCAATCATGTGCTTTTCGATGATAGTTTGAGGGTAACCTTGATTGTGACTGGGATATGTAAAGCACATCCAGGACTAACCATAGCCAAACAAATCGGCATGAGGGCAATGAGAACAAATCAGCCGCGGCCTGATGTATAATAAATCCACACTTTAAATGTTCCTCGCTAAGCTATAAATCCTTTCAACATTGTCTTTATAGTAGTTTCCCCACTTAAAGGTAGTCTAGGCTCTGAGCCTCCCAGATCAGATGATGGTATGTAAGTAACTAGACGCCTACTGCACTAATGGCTTTCCTGACCCTGTAAAATATTTGCCACAGTATTTTCTAAGAATTAGTATACATATTTTTGTTCATGTTTAATATATATTTTAGGCCTACGTGAATCTAACGGACTTAAAATTGTTGAGCAGTTGTTGAGCTGGTTCTGTAGGTGAAGAGGGGTGTCGAGTTCCTTCCCTCCCCCATGCTTCACTGGCTTCTCGTTAGATCTTGCACAACCTTTACATTTGCTATTTTCTGTAGACTAGACACCCTAATGGAATAATGTTTTTTTTGCTGGACTTCCATCTCGTGCATTTGTTCCGATCTGCATCTGTAATCACAAAGACATTTCCTCTGTTTTTATGGATCTTTCTTTTTAACAGTTAGTCCCACGTGTACTGATTCCCACCATTCTATACTGATTCCCGACATCGGTAAAAAAAACTAAGCGAATTTCTCATTTTTGTTCCGTTCTTTTGGAACTCATTTAAAGTCATTTGAAAACAGTTTTGGAGGATTTTACCAAGTTGTTTCTGCTACAGAGCTTCATAAACTCAGATTTTGCTTGACATAATAGATGAGAATGCAGCTTTGATACATACATCACCTCAGCTTTCAAAGATAAGAATCGTGATAATATGTGATGTGTTAGAATGAGTTATAAGTCGCAAAAATAGGATTTTGAGTCATTATTTGATAAGAAGAGATCAAGCGGATTCCAATGGAAACATAAATACTTTTATATATCTAATATGGATGAAAAAACGTTAGCTATATTGTTTATGGTCTCTTACTAGCAAAGCAGTTAGATATATATACTCCTTAGGATAACCTCATAATCACTTTCAATATACATTCCTGAAATTGTGTACATGTATTCATGCTAGAAAACATTTTGACCTGGAGTTTTTATGGGAAAAACAACGTTTGAAAAATATTCTCTTTTGCCACTTGTGACTCATTTTCCTGTAACACATCACAAATAGACAAAAGGGGTAAATATCCCATTATACAATTTATCCATTATATATGTGCAAGTACATTGACTTTTGGTCAGAGTAATTTCAGGAGCCTCTACAATTTAGATCATTTTAAGGTTTTCTAGTCGCACTGTCCCTTGCGGAAATCAAAACCGCAGTTGGCAGCTCATCAATAGATAATGTGGGAGGTAGCAAGTAAAACCTAAGTGGAATTAACACTTTGAAATTAGGTCTGTAGTCGGTAGGTAATGGAGCCAAGAGTGTGCATCTGGGGAGTTTGTTCAGAATTCCACATAAGTATGTTCACAGTAACTTCCTAAGCATCTGTTGTGTCCCAGAGTCTTCATTTGTACGATATATGTAATATTACAGACTTTTCCTCTTTTTTGCACATATTACACATAGCCAAAATACATTATTAAGACACCGTTTCCTGGAACAAATAGTTTCATATATATGATGCGTTACAGAAAGTCGCAAAAAGGGAATTCTAATATTTTAAAAAATGATGCGATCAAGCACATTTCAACGATGGTAAACTTTAGGATGTCTGTGAGTGCTTCTATATCTTTTTATGTTTGAAGAAATAGCGATATTTCTGAGCATACAATCAACAGTACTGAAATATATTCCCTTATGATGTCTTTTGAAATGCATATTATATCGATTCAGTACACAGTGACATCTTTAGACGACTGAGAGGGCCAACCACCCCAAAATGATAGCATTCCTCTTCTGAATAAAGCAATTGAGAAATTGTAAACTTTGCGACTTATGGCTCATTTTCTTGTAACACATCACATAACCGATATTGGACCGAATCCAGTTACATGGGTCCAGAAAGCTGACTGATCGATGACTTGAATTGATAGACCTTTTGGCTACTATTCAATAAACCTGGTAATATATAATTCACCATATTTACCTCACAACTATGCAAGGTCCTACACGGCCGTTAAGTGGTTGCATGTTTACAATTCATGTATCGATAACATTAGGTGCACAGCTGCCATGTAAAACTATCAACAGCTAACAAAATGTCGAATTATCAACATTGGATTGAGTTTGGAAAAGTCTTTCTTATTTTCGAAGCAAATGAGATGGGGAGTTGCTCTTAAAGGTTAACAGATATAGGTTATGGAGGTTTATGATAAATTACTCCTATTATGTGTTTTTTATTATGATAATCATAATAACACAGAAAAGAGTGGGAAGGATACTACTTGTCAGCTTCTACTTGTATGTATAGGAGATATACTATATGTATTATTTATAATGGTTTATTCATGCAATTTTTAATTCGTTTATCCTGTTGTAATCCCTTGAGATGATTCGTTTTGATCAGCAGTTCCAGAGAATATAAGCGTCCTACTGAGATAGTAATTGGAGTATAATATTTCCCAGTTCAACTAATCATGATTAATCTTGAATTGTCATCTCGACAAATAACTGAAATACGGCAATATAATCGGCAGAATGATAAAGAAAGGGAAAAAACCCTGCCTGTTCCCTCCCACGACCCAGAGCACTAGTACTCATTCAGTTACCAAGCTTTAAATGAGCATTGCTTCCTCTCACTCAACTGCGCAGGCGCATTACATCACTTCCGCTGGCGTTACACTAACCTCCCAATTGTCGGCCGCCCTCCCACTATAGACAGGTGTCCTGGCTATGATCTAACAACTGCGTTAAACAGGGGGATATTAGTGGGGGCACATGGGGATCCTGCCCTCACCCTCTACCTCCAGAAACTAGCAGGGAACAACCAGGGTTAGGTACCCTAAAATGTCAAGAGTTATGGAGGTATATCATGAATCATTATTATAATAAGTATTTGCATTATGTTAATAATCCATTATTAGGGAATAGTTGTAGCTTAGGCCTCACATATGATAAGCTAGTTAAATGAACTCGGTGTTTATTAGTTGACAGACGATATACAATTTTCTTTTGTTCAGGTTTTACCAAGTTGGAGTACATTGTTAATCATACAATTCGGTATAAGTATACAACACTAAAAAATATGTCTTGTGAGTGCACCTTCTAGTGTGCACCTTTTGGTTTTTATACCACGATCGGGGGTTGTACACGCTGCAAATGAGTGGATACCTGCTATTGTGTTTTGTTGAATGGATCCACGCGTGAAAATATTACCCTTTTTTAGCCTAAATGTAAGAAGCATCCTCATTGGTTGACGTTTCGCTCGCTCATGACGTCACGCCCATTCGTGATGCTGACCTATGCCACTGTGCCGTCGTTGATCAGCCAATCAGTTATACGCTTGTTTGACTTACAGTAAGTCAGCAACCAACCTCGTTACATCCTATCATAGTATTATGTGCATTTCTTTTTGCATTTGAAAGTTTAATAGTCCGCGTTTAATAGTATGTGAGGAAGTTCCAACTACTTGCTGTTGTGTATGCAATACTGCTACTTTTACACCTGAAAGCGACGTGGCCCTGTACACCTATTCCCTTTTGCCTATACCTATGAACTTTCGGAATCTTCCAGAGCACTATATATACATAGCAAGGTTGCATTTGAAAGATGGATAGAATTTTAATTCATGATTTAATTTCATGTGTGAATAAATCATTTATTTTCAACGAATAAACAAATCCTAATATTTGATGATACAAAGGTAATAAAAGTAAATTATTGTGAACAAAACCCCTGCATTAAAACCAAAACCACCATTAACAGATGTAAAATTACAAAAATATATCTCTATCCAATCACATGATATATTTTTTCCTACCCTAACGTTCGTCCCTTCTCCCTACCCTCACCCTCTCACCCTCTTACCCCCCTCAGCCTCACGCGTTTCCCGCCGTCGCCCACCCACTACGCTGGTGTAAATGGTCGATCAATAACCTGACATTTGGCACAGCACGTTATTGAAGGGATCGTTACAAAATATCCCCATTTGCGATCACTTCCATCCTATTCGCCCCACAAATGCACATCGCAGAGGCACTGGTAGGGCAAGTCCAACCCTTTCTTATCAGAAAATCCAATGTAGTGTGGAGCCTTGGATAATTTTCATATTGGTTTGTATTATGTGCATTACATTGTTGCCATGGTGACTGTATTTTTTATGAATGGGTTCATGCATGGGTGAATTGTGAAATATTGAAATGAAATAGAGGAGGAGATATTTGGATCATGTGTCGAAATGTATGGTGGAGTAAGTAGAAATACATCTTTTTTGCTGACTCATTTGTATACAAGTTACAGGTGGAGTGATTTTGTTTTTTAAAAAAAAGAATGTTTGCAGCATATATTTACTGGTGGCTTTGGATACCACACAGGGGGGAGAGGACCCCACATTTTATTTTACTCAAGGCCCCCATTATTTTCATCATGTAAATATGATGTGTATGTACTCACAGAATATACCCCAACTACATTCAAAGGTTAACAAGGACAGTGAGCGAAGGGATTGGAACATAGACACACAGCAGGCCTGGTAAACGAGTGATAGTAGCACTGATCAGAAAGGTCAAAATGAATTCCAGCTAATAAATTGACCAAACTGAAATACTGTTTGCAAGTGAGATAACCCTAACAGTTTATTCGGTGTGGGTTGAATCTGTTTAGTAGAAAATGTACAGATATATTATGTGGAAACAATATAGGCTTGACCGCACTGAGGTTCTTTCCCTCTGCGTCCGTTGCGGTTGCATTTTTCAGCGCATCCTAATTCTGAATATGATAACAAATGGGGTCAAATGAGATTCTTGATAGGTTGTGCAATAAAGGTTCTTTATTATAAATAATTGATTACAATAACTATAAAACCTAGTATTAGCCGCAATAAACATGCAGTCTGGTGGAGCCCTACCTTTAATGGGGGGTCTCCACTGAAACTAACAGTGATCGAAGGCGAGGGCCGATAATTGTGTTATACTCCTATTAATATTAATCATGCAAAACACTCGAAATGAATTAAGATGAGCAAGCTAATCATTATTAGGAGAATGATTTATTAAGACTCTGATGATTAGAGAGCAAGAATTAGCATGACAAGGTATTGTATAGTCTTATGACAATTATTTAAGATAATACCATAATGAAAGTAATTTGCATCGGACCATTACTAATTAATAGAGTCACACAGCGTATCTCCTGTAGATTAGCTTAGGACAGTGGACTATCACATATTACGACTTAAAGCTGCATCCTCAGTTATTAAATATGGGTTGATTGTTTGTTCCATGCATCGTTTTCCTTCCTATCTGAACATTTCTTATACAAATATTTGAGAGGTTTATTCATCTCTCTTATTTCAGGCAATTAATCCGAATCTACTTTCGATGAACAGTGAACTCTTTTAATGCGATCATTTCACTTAGTTCACTTCATATCGCTCACCATTCGTTGTTTTTTCGGCAGACTTGATGCAAAATTGGTGTAAAAACATGTAGATGATGCAAAAATATTAGAATTTCAGTCAATTGATCAAACTTGGAGAATTGGCGAGGACATTTGCGGAAGTCCTAGCTTTGAATGCAACTTTAACTGGGCATTGCAAATTGCAAAGCCAATTACCTATAATTAATGCTTTTGATATATATACACGGATAATTACATGTGAGTGTTTAACATCGGACACAGATTAGTCACCATATCATCTAGAATATTATTAAGTTCAAAAAGGAGAACTTACCCCACTGGTGGCAATAGGCAGTATAGATATGTAGATATGTTGAATAGATAAGGGGTTTATACATGCAGACAATTCTATTGTAATACAATGGTGCTATCTGTGCCATATGGTTTAGGGGAGGCATAGTAATGGATGTTACATCTATGTGTGACCTGCCACCTATATACCAGTCAGAATAAGCATAAAAGGGTAGGTTAGCTGACGATGGATTCTAAATTAAATCCATATAATACAGAGCATAAGAGTACTAGCAAAGTACCCGTCCTGTGGACGGTCCCCCTCTCTCCCCACACTTCCCCCTCTCCCTCTTTTCCCTCCCTCTCTTCTCTGACTTTCATACCTATTTTTCTCTCCCAACCCCATCTCCGATTTCCCCCTGTGTCCCTCCCCTCCCCGCTTTCTCTCCCTCCCCTCTCTCCCTTCCCCTACACCTAAGGATTTTGAAAAACAAGATGGCCGAAATGAAGAAATAAAAAGATATTGTCATATTTGGGTTACTTGCCATTGAATACATAGGTATTGACACCAAAATGAGGTTTCTGTCTTTATTATTAGCCAAGATATGATACATTGAATATTCAGGTGGTGCCATTTTGGAAAATGGTTGCCACAGCTGCCACACGCCATATCCAGTTGGGGTCTCGTTTGAAAATGAACTGTAATAGGTCAATGTACCTGTGTACCAAATCTCTTAGCTCTATCACAAAATGAACAATTCTGCTCAAAATGGGCTTTAAGCCTCCGTACTAGTAAGCCTTGCGATGGTGCTGTGATGGTGAGAAGAGGCGAGGTCCTGCCTACATGGCCAGTGAACCATGTTGGCAGGACCTGGTCTCCACCTACAGAACCATCACAAACCATCACAAGGCTTACTGCAAAGCTTACCCCAGCTAGTGGAGACCACCCTTAACACACAGGCGTAGCGATTGCAGAAAGTGAGCATAGTGAAAAATGGAAACGAAGTGTAATATGGAACTTCGAGATAGCTCGAGAATCATTTTGTATTTTCTTTTTTCCCCCGGATATATATGGTGAATAAATAGTGAAAATTCTATGGGAGTTGATATGGGATGGGAGATGGGTAGTGTAACGACTAATACAACGCTTTATTACTGTTTGTGGTATGAGCGCCAGTGATGTATCCGATGGTATTCCCTATTACCCGCTAGAAATGATTAATATTGTGCATGCATTTGTGAGTAAAACCACACAAGTGGGATTATCAACACTCAAACAGCCAGAACAGCGAAACAGTCAGAAATTCTCTTGAATAATATGAAGTTAAACATGTAATGCAAAGAAGGCGACAAATTATTGAATTTATTCTTTATCTATTAATTGTTTTATCTTATGTTTCCAACAACCTTTACTGCATTAAGATATACATCGTCGGATTTCGGTTTTACAATAACACTACTTTTTATCAATGCCATCAGGTACCTTTGAAGATAACTGTACATGTTGCTGACCTTTAAACAAGTAATTTGATCATCTTTAGAAGAAAATCGAATGACGACACAAAACTATTTAACACATTAGCTCTATGTATTTGATATTGTAAAATCCGCCATATTAGGGAAATCGAAGAGATGCGGACGGCAGGAATGCAGGGCTGGGTGATTCCATTAAAAAACAACTCAGGTATTGATGCAAGTGGTGCTGTTAGGTGTCATGGATACATGATCTTATCCAGTATTATGCATACATATGGATCTGTATCACTCTAGAATCCAGCCAGCATGAATACACCGATGGTACAATGCCAACCAGATACTCATGCACTACAGGGCATCACTCAATATAATTATTGTATCATAAATCGATTCACCAATTATAGTGTATTCAAAGATTTATTTTGTATTTCATGGAACATTCTGGCTGCCGTTTCTTTACCACCAATACAATGAAATGGTGAAGGTTTCCTTTTGTATTTAGGATCCATTTATTTAGCACCAAATGCAAAATATTTACAGTATCTGTTGTGTTTGTGTTGGACTTATATGAGTTATTTTAAAGGAAACGAAAATATAACAATATCTGCAATCACACTGCCAAAATGCATTGGTCTATAGAAGATGAACGGAACTTCACCTCTCCATACAGAGCTAATCAGAAGGAAATCTGTACAATATATATAGTAAATCCTGGCATGTCTAGATCTACTAAAGTTATCCTGATAGTGGTAGACAAACAGGCGAGGTACCAGACCGGGCGCTTATCCAGACCTCTCACTATTTTCTATTATAACTTGACAAATATCGTCCCCTTTCCCAACCTCTTCATCATAAGTAACTGGTTATAAGGATACCGAGATAGGCATACTTGTTACAAGTATGGACCTAGGCAGGTCAAACAGAGACCCACATTACTTCAGAAAGAAGGAAATCGCTGCAAAAGGTTTTTTTTATATCTAAGAAAAGAAAATCGGTTACATCCATTGGCATATTATATCCAATAAAGGGATAGAGATGGGATTGTAACACTCTAAGCATGTTCTTTGTTATTCTTCAGTTATTGTTTTATATACATGTATATTATATATTTAGTGTCTTCTGTATGCCCGACACCGTCATCATATAGCCATAATGAACACATAGAGGCAGGTTTGGGAAGATACTTATCTTTATGTGTTTGAATTTGAGTTAAGGTTTAATGCAATTTTATTTGATTTGGTGATGAAATGATATATGATAGATTTGTTTATAAGAATAAATTAAGAGCAAAACTAGTTGATCCAAAGACCTTTAATGCAGAATAGAACGATGAGATGATTTGAATTAATATTATGCCGTTTACGAGGGAAGGTGGTAAAGAGGATTATGTCAGAGAGAGAGAGAGAGATGGATTTAGATCATCTGGGACAAGATGAAATGCCAGGAAAATAGTTTCTTATCCGCTGATTTTACTTCAACTTTGTGTATAAACATATAACACCCACAGAATATTGATGTCATCGGTCCTATAAGTCATACTAGTTTTGAGCAAATTGTCTTAATAGCTGAGAATGCAACTTTAAAAGATTAGGATAGGTATAAGTATTAACTTACGATAATTGCTATTTGTATGTCGGTATTTCTATTATATATGTTTGGGAGAGTGGCAATGCATAAAAACAACTACTTTTGATAGTTATTAGTATTTTGTAATTGTAAATTACCGGCCAATAACAATAAAAGCGACTGTGACTATAGGTATGCAAAAAAAACCTTTCAGAGATAAACCACCTCTGCTTCCATATATATTTCAAATCCGGACACATTTCCATTCACATTGACCCCTTTGATTCATGTTTTTAAGGAAATATGGCACGGTATAAGCGGCTTTAACCTTAAAATTCACCACTAAGATGGTAAAACAGGTTCTATTGCTTGCATAGCTGATCTGATTCCTATGCTGGGGGGAACAATGGCGCTAGACTGAGTGACAAACTTCCTTTCAAGGTGCTTCCTTGTTCTCGCTTGTAAAAACACAATTATTGATCTGGTATTACAGGAAGGCTGTAAAAGCACAGAGGATGTGTAGCTGTTATGGAATGAAACAGAACAGTGCTTTGAAATTGATCCTTTGTGAAAGAAATGGGAGCTACATGTGAAAAAAGTAAGAATTAAAGGCACAACTAAATACATTATTTAAATATCAGCCTTACCAAAGCAACTTTCAGTTTCTAGTTGTATTTGTATAAACTTATATTAAAGAGAAAATCCTAGGTATAATAAAACTTTCTCTTTCTAAAACGCTCTTATATTCAGACTGAGATCTGTCAGCCATTTATAACGGTTTTTTTCCATTTTTATCAAAGCATTTAAGTTTGTATTTAAACTGATTAAAACGCTAAATGTTCGCATTCAATGGTTTCTAACCAATAACAAACTTTTGCAGAAATTACAAAAAATAGATACCTCTTTGCCTCCTGGTGCACTGTTTGTGCATCGTTCTTCGACTTTGCCTTGGGGTTATGCACCAAATAGCACAGCTCCTCAATATCAGTCATTAATCATTTAACTACAGGACGAGATCGTTTTCATTTGTTGTTGTATAATAGTGTCTGTCTTCTTTACACGCTAGAACAATTTCCTTATTCATATACACCATAACCATTAACCATAAACCAACCATTAAAATATTTATTACACATGCGCTCAGTTTGCAAGGTGCCGTTCGGGGATGCCATTCGGTTGACCCAAAGTGCAAATGCAATCAGTTTGGGGTTCCATGGTTACACGGGACCTAATGACACAATCTGGTTGTCGTAAAGAGGCGTGCCCACTTGCAGTTTAAAGGTCGGTCTCCACTGGCTGTGGTAAGCTCTGCGGTAAGCCTTGCGATTGTTTGTGTTGGTTCTGTAGGTGGAGAGGAATGATGAGGTCCTGCCTACATGGTTCACTGGCCATATAGGCAGCACCTCGCCACTTCTCACCATCACTGCACCATTGCAAAGCTTACTGCAGAGCTTACCGCAGCCAGTGGATACCCCCCTTAACTACTTACAAATGGCGGCAATTTGATCTTTCTCAAGCTAAAATTTAGGCTGAACAAGCTATATCTACCTTTCCTTTTGTTATTGAATTATGTTCATTCCAGTGTCTAATAAATAGCGAATGGCAATCGGTTCAAGTTAGAACTGATCTCAACACGATCAGTTTGAACCTCAACAGAGTACCATTTGCTATAAATACTTGGTATGTATTACGGCACATATAGTTCTTAGATTTATACAGGTAGTTTGTCCACAGTTCAGTCTATATAACACCCACTTTCCTCTAATATAGATCAATGTCAACACTCATTTAAACCGTAGGATACATCATACATCCAACATTTTTTGATGATCAACTGCTTTCATCTCAGGAACAATGAGGTGCCCTGATGAACCAAGATGAAAGGGTTGCCACGTATTAACAGACAGGTGTGATGAAGATGCATTCTCAGCTCGATCAAACAAATCTTTCTCAATTCCCTCTCCTTGGTGCTAAGCGCTGTAGAATAGAAGACACATTAATATTTGCTCCGTATGTCATAACTTCTTGACTTATATTCTCATGTTTCAAAGTACAATGTGTGGTAAAAAAGGTTATGATGTACTATAATGTATTAGCCACCTGATGTACCTACCTAGCCAGTGGTGTCCTAATATTGTTTCAATGTAATTGAGGTTTCCAAGCTTTACAAAAAGATGGACGAGTGGCGAATCGAAAGTAGTAGGATTGTGGTAATCACAGAAATGAATAGTTTAGGAAATTAGCTGGTCTTGCATCTAGGAGGGCAAGGCATACTCTTCCAATAGTTTGGTGGCATTTGTTTATACCAAAGATAATTGATAATGTAGGTGAAAAGTCAATAGCCTTTGTTTTCTATTCTCAATAATTATAATGATATTCCAGATTGGAAATGTGTCTGACAGATAAGCTGTTACTGCAACAAAAGGACATAGCCAGATATATGATATTGCGCCGCATGCCCTTTCCTATTCAAAGAGTTGACAAGCTCATACCGTTTACTATACTAACGAGTAATGTGTTCATTGCAATCCGCAAAAGATCTGTTAACGTTATCAACCATGTTTCTGTCTCTTGCAGGTGAGAATATAAATTTCCTGCTAAAATTGATTTGGAAAACCAACAGGTGAGAGAAATCATTTACTATAAAGACACTTATATTATATTAATGTGTATACAATGGGCAAAGGAAATGTGTGTTGAAACTAATAACAAAAAACGAGTCCATAATATATGGGAAAACACACTCTATCGCCGTTAAAGTGGTTCAAAGAGTTTTTTCTAATCAATTTAAATATCAATTAAGGGGCCCCATGTCCTTCAGGTCGATATAAAGATATGAAACATGTGAAATGAACATTTGCAAAAGTATTTAATTCATATACAATGCCTTTAATTTTTGAAACTTTTCAAAATTTCAGTTAAAGTATTTGATTTATAAGCTATATTATTAAATCTGCATTCTCAGCTATTATGACAAAGATAATCTTACCAGATTTACTTATATTATGACGTATAGGACTGGGTTTATCAATATGCTGCTGTTATATATTCAACATACAAGAATTTGAAGTAGAAACAGTCAACCGAAAACTGCCACCGTTGAGCGATAATAAGTGAAGTCATCATAAGAAGGATTCGGATGGGTCCTCCCAATACAAATGAGGACGTTTTAGAAGCCCTGTAATAAAAACAACCATGCCAAATATCGGTCAAATGACTTTTAGCTGGGTTGGAAGAGAATAGAAGAAAATATTTTGTATTTTACCGACGGCAACTCAGGGTGCAGCTGCAACTTACTGCAAGTGGGCTCTATGCATATATATATTAACTATGTCTGGGCCCGCGCACATAAAAAACTAGACTTTAGACAATGTCTAGGCGAAAATCTTCAATAAAATCCCTGGCTTCAAGGACAATCTTGAAATCTGATTTTGTTTTTGTCTCCGGTCTCTGAAAATTAGACAATGTAATTGTCTCTTCAATTTTTGTCCTTATTTGCGGTAGTTTTCTGGCGGCTGGCAGTAGTTTTACGCATAGAGATACAAGCTATTTTGTAAGATTTGCAGCAGGTGCACAGATAATGGAGAGACAATCAAAATGAGACAATTTTAAGTAGTTCTAGACAATATATATCGTGTTCATAAAGCAGTTTGTCTATTGTCTCTGGGACAATTTTGCAGTCTCTGTGACAATTAGGAGGCCAAAAGATAAAAAACTAAGGACAGCTCCAATAGCTGTCCTTAGGTGGTTTTGTCTCGAAATGTTGGAGTTTTGTCACTAAATTCTCAATTTGGAGACCATTTTGAGACAATTTTGGTTGTTTTACATTGAATGCAGTTCATCTATTGTCTCTGGGACAATGTCTCTGGGACAATGTCTCTGGGACAATGTCTCTGGTACAATGTCTCTGGGACAATTTTGAGGCTGAAAGAAAAAAGAAATAAGGACAACTCAGTCCTTGGGTGGTTTTGTCTCCAAATATTAAATTTGTCACTAAAGTCACAATTTGGAGACAATTTTGGTTGCTTTACATTTCAGGCTGACTTGACTGCCAAACCACGCCAAAAACTACCACCTGCCACCAGAAAACTACCACAAATTAGGACAAAAGCTGAAGAGGCAATATATTGTCTAATTTTCAGAGACTGGAGACAAAGACAAAATCAGGCTTCAAGGACAAGGACAATCTGACTTTATGTGCACACCTTTTGAGATTGTCCTTGAAGCCAGGGATTTTATTGAAGATTTTTGCCTAGACATTGTCTAATTTCTTGAAAGTTTAAAAAAACCTTTGTTCAACACTGATTACTTACTTGATTGCCCAGGTTAAATTCAAATCTATGGCAAAATTGTCTCCAAATCATAAATTTAGAGACAAAACTTCAACATTTCGAGACAAAACTGCCTGAGAATGGCTATAAGGACACATTTTTTATGAGCGCGGTTTTGTCTAGATTCGCTAAAAATTGTCTCGTTTTAATTGTCTCTTTTTTATGTGCGCGCCTGCTGGTGCAGAGCGACCTTCCACTTCTCAGCTAATATCGACATGTAGCCAATGATTTCCATTCGTTTCCTTCTCACCTGAAAGTCATGTCGCTAAAAGGGCAAGAGATTTACTGCAGGGATTCATAAAAGATCAAACAAAACCCTCACTCATTCACCCATTATCGCTCATGCTCCCCGTTTTTTTTGTTTAATCGATTTAAAACGACAATTTATCCTGAAAACATATGGGGGTAGCATCATTATTGCAAACTTCAGTCCTATCGGTGAAACAACAAGTGAAATTGGAATTACTTTTATTGGATTTCATAGTGGAGAATGCAGTTTGGAGGCAAAAACTCAAATGTCAAATTTCAATAATTATTCTTAATGTGTCTGTGTTTTGATGGCTGCAGAGAATTGTATTTGCTTGTACATTAGGAGACGGTTCTAGCGGCACAAAACTCATACAAAACATTCTTGAAACAAAGTCTAGACCTCTGATTTTAGTTACTCTCACTAAAACTGCTGGAAAATAATAATATAATTGTTTTGTCTTCAACATACAGAATTTTATGATCTTTTGCGTTTTTCGATAATATTTTAAAGAACAAATATTCTGTCAAGGAACTCGACTGATGAGAGAACTGTTAAAATAAAAGATAAAACAGCCATTTAAAAGATTGCTGTAGTTGAAAACAAATAACTAAGTTTAGTAATTTAGTTTTCATTAGGAAATATTCTAGTTACTGGCACATTGACTGTCAAGGTTTGATCTTATATCTTATGTGTTGTGCTGGGTGTTTGACATAATCTGATTCCACCTGCCGCTGTAGAAAACTATGGATGTTATTCGATCTTTAAAAAATGGCACCGAGATGCTTTATGACGGCGGACTTTTCAGCGCTCCAATTAGTATGTTTTATTTCATGTCAAACTCCCATACTATGTTTTATGTTATGTAAAATGGCGGGGCCAAGAGGGAAATAAGCTGCAACCTGCTTACAAAAGCGTTATTAATGAGCGAAATATAGATATCAAAACATGCTTAATTACACAGTTTCTCAGAACATTGGTATATCTAGACGCTTTGCATTCGAGTCAAGCATTTTCCATAATGAAGTAGGAACTATTTCCATTCTAACGCCTTCTTGCTGTGCTCAAACCTAGATATAATTCCAACATGGCCGGAGGAATAAAGGGAAGGGACAAGGCCTAATTACCTCATGATTTCTTCTTTTCTCAGCTCCCATATTGGATTTCTACTGTCATTATGCTGGGCGTAAGGGAAGCTGTGGCCTGAGGAGGAATATACAGGGTGTGGAAGCAACAAGGTTTTCTGATGAATGAGAAACTTTTTGATTATCTGGCTTAAAGCTGGACTCTCAGTTAACAAAGTTGTCAACAACTATTTTTGTGTGGACAGAGTATGGTTCAATTGGTATTGGTATCTATAACTATATAGACATAGGTGAGAGAATGACGTTTACTAAGAGCATTTATATAGGCTTCTGTGAACCTGGTCCTAACAGAAATATGTGTTCCATGGAAATATTCTTGGAAGAATGACTAATTATAGGGCAACATTGATACTAGATTTGTTTGAGACATGGATAACAAATGAATTCCCTTTAATAATAGGCATTATGTTGCCCGAAAAGTTGGAAGCCTAATACAAGGAGCCAACATCAAAGCCCGATGTCCTGGCATTCCATCATTCTGGATTCAATCAAAGATATTAAAGAGCACCCTATACTATCTTTGAGTTAATCTATACCTAAATCAGAATGGATATAATAATGTTTAATTCTGTTTTGAAATCAAACGTGAAAACATTAATAATAATTACAAAATGATTACATGTTATGCAAACGAAATGAATGGATATTAAATTAATTACCATGTTGGTTATAAAATGCAGGACACGAATAACAGCGATCGGGGATTACACGTTTGCTGATTTTTCAAAATCTTGAAAGATTAGATAATGGTTTATAAAGCATTTAGGGGTGTCATATTTCTACCCAAGCCCCCGGGAATAAAATGCAACAACTTGCATCTTCGCAACTTATTCATTACCATTATTATTAATCATTATCAACGTAGGCAGTTTAGATGCCGAAATCTGATAAAACCCTTCTTTATATTATATTCATCTGTCTGTATTTACCTAACTGAATTCCCCATTGTTGGGAAGGAGGGGGAATACATGGTAAGAGGCAGCAGGTAAGGAAGTAAGGAAGGGATCATTCCTTTTATAAAGAAGTAATTACAAGCAGTCCTAGAGCGAGGAGCAGCCAATATAAGGCAATATGCCAGTTATGAAACATTGGCCGCCGATCTTTAAATATCAATGATTTGTGAGGAGCATGTGGCTAGCCTTTAATATCAATGTCTCTGCTTATTGCAAGCAATATTTACTTGCATCCAATACCTCTGAGATTAAAAGCACATCTAGAGATCCGTATTCAGAGTGGTTCAGAAGGGAAAGAAATCGTCTGGATTGTGGACAAGTCTGGTCTTGTATATTGATTAACTTATTAAGTCTCTAATCTTTCATTATAACCAAATTATCATTAACAACAATAACAACACAGGTGTGGAGAGCAGTATAATCAGTATCCTTGCCACTTTTATTTGCTCGGAACCAACAGATCCTGACAAAATGGATGAGTCTCCTATGCTAATTGGTTTTTCAGTATCTTCCATTTGCTACACATTGTTACATTAGAGCTATTTGTCCGAGATAACATTCCAGTATAAGTAGGCCTACTCCTCCAATTGTATTTGAGATTGAAAATAAAGCAAGTGAGGGGAAATTAATATAATATCATTGCCATATAAATTCCAGAAATCTCATTATATACTTACGTATGGACTAGGATATTTCAATTCATGTGAAATGTACTAACAGCTGATAGGGAGCACCGCACTAATTGAGAAATACATGGAATATAGTTCAAAACCATCAACACCATCCCCATGCATGTCATCCAAAGCCTTTACCCTCCCAAAGTATACAAAAACAATCCCCTTACAAAAAAGGGCTTTTATCCAGATTTAGTTTTCACTTACTCACACATAGCGATAGCTCTATGGCTGAGCTTAGCATAGAGAAGTACTGGCGTGCCATGGGATGGCTGTTTTTATGCCTTTGTGATTGAGGGCTCCATTAGAAGCTTGAGGTATGAGTATTAGATAGGATAACAACCAGAGAAAATTGATACTAAATAAGGAGCGCTTGGCCTCCAGCCTCTCCAGTAATGGGGTGCCCACTGAATTCCTCGCTAGCTATGGGCCACTTAGGGGCTGAATCCACTATGCATTATCTCATATCATTTGCCTTGAGTGGTCCTGGGACTAGTTTCCTTTTTTAAACTTTTATTTAAACACGGTGGTTACAGGGCATGCGAAGGTCGGGACAGTGTCTTGGTCGTCCCCTTTCAACAGTTATGGTGGTTGGTGATAGAATAATCAAGTGAATGGATGGAAAAGGGTGGGGAAGATGAGGATGGTCCCCAGAACTGTAACATTTTTTTTAAAGATTTTATTTATCCAGCATCTTACGACATGATTCACAGTAAAACAGTAGAGAACAGGTAACACAAGAACATTTGTGGCCTTCTACCTGCTGCTGCATTCTACATTTTTAACAGGTTAGAAAATTAACTAGCAGAACTAACTAACACAATTTGCTTTTACCAATCATCTCAAAACATCCCCCCAGAAAGAATTGAAGAAGAATAGAAATACAGTTTGCAACAAACACATGTGTCTTCATATTTGGGAAAGCATTGGTACTTTGTGTGTTGATTTTTTGCCATTGCCCCTTTAAGGTTTTGTTATAACATGTTGCAAAAAGATATATTCCTACTTTTTTTTAAGTACTACTGTCTTTACCTTTAGATTATGAATATTTGATAAGATGTTGGTCGGTTCCACTCTAGTGACATGACTAAGTTGTTTTACTAATGCGATTTCTAGGAACATTTCTAAATGCGTATAATGTTTTAACCAATCTTGACGAAAGGCAATTTAGTGAAGTTAATTCCGATGAGGGTAAGGGAATGTGTTATGTAATCACAATTCAAAATACTCGTTGTTTTTTTACCCTAAAAAGACCTTCAATGATTTTCGGCTACACGCTGGTGGTGCAAGTGTTAAATCTATGGCAATCTCGTTGAAGTTTGAGACAACTTTAACCCTTACACCTCACTAATGGCGAGTCTAATGAGGATCTCTAAACCCGTGGAGGCAGATCATCTTGGTGAGCTTCACTGCCTAATTGAATGGTAAGACATTCAACACTTTGGATTTGGATTATTGGTTGAGGAAATCCAGCAATTTGGAAATTTGTCTTGGTTATCGTGTTATGTCCTTTAGCTGATAATTAATTGCCCGATACTAGTGCGCGTATTACAGTTAGAACCCTCAGGTTACACTGAAGTAATTTCTCCTTTTCCAACCAGATACACTGCTGTACTCTTAGTTAGAATCGCAAACTTTAGTCTCAAAATAAATATTTTCTATTTTTGTTCCGTTCTTTTCCAACCGATCTAAAAAGTATTTGACTAAAATTTAGAAGGGGTTTCTCCGGCTGATTTTAATATAGGGCCTCATGATATTCCACAAATAAACGTCCAAAACCGTCTTACCTGCTCAATTTAGACACACACTCAATGGGACCTACCTTGCAAGACTCCACTCGAATATATTATATAACTTAGTCGCAATAGTTTATACACACAGTTAGGCGACCGCCTTTGGGACTGAGAAATATTTTGTCCCATAGCTGGACCGTCGGCACCCTCCGCTTCTTCCTTGGAAGAAGTCAGAATGACTCTTATTTACAATTTCGTACGGTGCACAGACTTTCTAATGTCCAACGAATTTACTCTTACTCCACACGGTTACTTCTGTGCTTGCATTCAATAATTTCCCCGCTGAGAATGTCTATTGACGCATGGAATACTTAGTTTAGATTGTTGCCTACAGCCTAGCGTACTTAGATTGTCGATTCAGGTACTCAAGCTTCCACAATTGGTTTTCGTTTCAACCTCCACACTCAACCAACACAGCTACATCCACGCCATTATCGCGTTGACCATTCCGATCCCTTGTTCCGTTCCGTACGAGCCGGAAGTCACGTTCACTCTAATCAACGTAACCGGCAAATGGGATTCGAAATGGATAGCGCTGTTTATTGACTAAATAAACAGCGCCGAGGCCCGGGTGGGACGTGGGGTGACGCGACGGGTGGGTGGAGGGTAATTCGTCGGAAATTTAAAATAAAAACAATCTAAAAGCGTTGAAATATAACCCATTTACTTCCTACAAATAAATACCTTGTGCGGATACTTTCTGGATGGTCGCATTACCAGCATGTCTGCCCGTCTTATCCCCTTGTTCAGAATGAGCATAGTTGGTCTTAATTTGTGATGAATGGCAGAACATATAATTTTTTTAGATAACATTTGGCAAACAAACAATGTTGGCTTTAAAAAAGAACAAAATCATTTCCCCCCGATTTCACTGTTTCTACTAAAAAAAACCGCCCATCCCAGACGTTCTTAGGGTGCTTCCAGATCACCCCTTTACAGTGGCGCCCATGGAAAAAGTAAAAGTTATATATATATATAAGCTTTCCCAGTACAAGCATCGTTGTGACCTGTACCGCCTTCGGCAGGGAAAACCTTAACAAAGGCGATTATTTACAAAAGTTGTAACAATTACGAAATGAACATAGCTTTGAGGCCAAGCCCACTATGTATGCTTCGCCTTGGTCCCAGTATAATACCCGTATGTGAGACGGGGAAGCCTGGTGCGGCAGGATCCAATCACTGGATAATTGGCTTCATTAACACCGCTTGATGCTTTCAATACTTCCGCATTCCCAAATAATTAGTGAGCGAGGCTTGGCACATCCACATAGAGTGAAGTGGGAGGGGAACACAAGGAGGAGCCATGCAACCATCACTTAAAAGGCTATGGCTTATATAATTCATCAATATTACTCTCTCTCTCTCTTAGAATCAAGCGTTAATTTTCTTGAAGGTTTCATTTTTCCTCCTCCATATTCAACAAGTACACAAGCGACTGCACTACATGGTAGCATGGTATAGTAAGGCAGATTTGAAGGGGTGGTATCAGGACATCAATATAATACGGTTGGCATTGACTCATAACAACTCGAAGGGTCTTTTGACCCAAATTATTAAATGTTTATAAATATGATCTGCCAACACCCTTAATGGTTTTGATTAATGGTAAATGAAGAGCTTATGGTTTGTATATTATCACAACTTAGCATGTTACCAACCCCACTACTGTGTAGTCTGCACTATGTGTTTTGTTTAGAGAAAAAACATGTGATTTCTGAAGCTTGATGTGCTTCGTGGAGACGCGAATGTGTTTGTTAATTTTGTTTCATGTCAACATTATTGGGGGAATGATCAAACAACATTATTCAAACATAGTAGTTGTGATATAATTAATAAGGGAATACAAACTTATGGTTGTTCTGAAATAGTGTATCAAACACATAAGGAGTGTAAATTTGCATTTACACTAGTGCCCCACGTGTTTGATTCGCTAATTCAGAACAACCACTCGTTGCATTCCATCTAAATATCACATGTGATATACATGTATACATACGTATGCAAACTTTGCAACTTAGCCTATTTGTTTAACTTTGACTTATTCTGTTAAAGGATTTCCATAAGCTTACATTGCCTGAATGCTATACTTAGCTTAAGGTTGAAAACTTAAATAATTCATTAACATAATAAATGAAACAACAGCTTATTCAGATCATTACATATTACATATTCTCGGCATAAAAGAGGCATGAATAAAGGTATGAAATGTACACAGATTCCAAAGATTTGGGCCAATAAAAATGAATAGATATACGTACATGTGTGTGTACATATGTAAGTACACAGGTGTCTACATGTCTATGCAGCTTCGAGGTGCAACAAGGAAGAGGTATCAATAACTAAACACATACTCATCTTAAATAACTCTAGGTCCAGATGAACCTTTTAAATTATAATGAGTGGAATGAGAAGCCTGTGTCTACTTTGAAGAACTGGTACTTTCACTGACCAGGATTTGAGCTATCAACTCAGAAATGGTCACAGAAGGAAAGTTAGAGTAATAGAATGGAAGAAAAGTCGCTTAAGCAGAAGTATATCTGGTAGAGTTGATACTATTTGGAATAGAGTGCGTAAGTGTCATGGCGGTGGGGCGCGAATTAACGAAAATTAGTCACGCAGTTGTACCGATGTGTGGACCGGAAGTAAACAATCCCCATAGGGTTAGCATTGCGGTGATAAATAATCACTCTTTATATCGCCCCAGTAAAGGTAAAACGATTATGGGGGCTATAGTTGAAATCGTTTGCCTCTAAAGATGGATATATGTGAGTTAGAAGTCCTAAAACTATTTGATCCTTGAAAGAACAGAGATTTAATATCGCGGTAACGTTGGGGCTATGGGACTTTCGCGCGACATGTCCACATGACGTCATGAAACTGCTACAGTAGCGTGACTCAGAAAATCGCCGCGGTGGACTACTTACGCGCTCTATTAACGTCCAGAACGACTTAGAGTTGAAGATGATCCTAAAATATTCAAAACTCTAGTAACAAATCTGTACCAGGATAACTTTATTCGTACAGGTAGAATAGAACTATGAGTAAGAAAGAACAAAAAAATGGAAAAAACATAAAAATACAAATTCATAGGGGAGAATTGGTTTGAGAATTGTGGGATATAGGATGCTATTTCTGTGGAGGAAATATACCTTCTGATTGGATGACCATAGTAATGAGTACACTGAATTTGCACGATTTTTTCTTCTCTTGGACTTGTGTTTAATTAATGTGATATTTGAACCGACCCACGATGTATTAAGAATGGACAATGTGAATGTGCACGGCGTCGGTGGTGGGTATATGTTTTACCTTGCTTCCAAAATATTCTAATAATGCTATTATAGTATTTGTGAATGACTGGGTTGTGAGATTTATTTTAACCGTCTATTACATAATTGTTGTATCTGTGTAATCCAACATATTATTACCTCTCGTATCATCAAACCGAAAATTTCGTGATTTATTTCAGTATATATGCTAGATTGAACTTAAATACTCTACTATCGTCAACAATTATTTTGTAGTTCAGGCGGCTCTGAGAATATTTTTACCTGTATTGTATATTTGTATTTGTGTATGAAAATGTTCATTGTCCTGAATAAAATATTTCCAAATCAAAATCAAGATTAACGCACTAGTAGTATAAGGGTTGCTAGATCTAGGCAGAGCTAATGTCCAGTGTATAGTAAGTGGCAGCCTTGCGGGGTGTAGCAGCTGTGAATCTGGCTGCCCTGCCTGCCTCCCAGGCACCCCATTCAACCGATCTGTGCACTGAATGTGGACATTAATCACTTGTGTATACTTACTTAGCAGAATATCCAGCCACTTTATCCACTGATCTTTCGCTTTTTAGTCGATTTCTAATGGGTTTTTTTGCGTATTGTTAAACGTAGTTGATTGTTCTATTACTTGCCACTTGTAGATTAAGGATAGGCAAGGACATCATCAATCTGAGGAACTATCGCATCCCTGTTTTAACTTTTAATTTATGAATTAGTTTTGATGCAGGGTGCAATTGTATATTTCAATTGAACACTTCTAACATGTTTATGGACAATGAGAGTAACATGGCATCGACGATAAAGACATCAATAATATAAGAAGCATTCAATATAATAGATGTATAAAGATTTTTATTCCGACACAGACATTTATAATAATCTCATCAGAAATGGAAAGAGACATATGCAGTGCAGGTCTACCTGACTAACCATAAAGTTAGTCAGGTAAGCATTCAATGTTCTAGGACGTGATTGAAAACTCCTCCAAAACCAGAAATCCACGTATTCACACGAACCCCACTTATCCAAATCCAACACAACCGCCATAAACATAGTCCTTATTGAAGAGGTCACCCTTAAGGTGCGAGGATGAGAGTGTTTGCCTGAAATAGAACTGTTTTAATGCGAGACAGATTAGTAGGTGCTAGTTGTACTCAAGCCTGGAACCATATGATCATATGCCAGGACATGGAAGTCATTGTCACCCAGTCCAGGATGACAATATATAAAAGATATGAATAGTAAAGTTTGTATGTTTCAATGTTTATGTTTCAATGGTGAGCCGATACCTATACAATATGTTATTAGTATGTGTGTACGTGTACATGGTAATAGTGAGATATATGGCTTGGACGCCCGCACTACGCTGGAATAAACACAGAACGGAGGAATGGCCTTGAAACCTTCATCAGGAGGTTTTATTTTCACCATAAACAGTTACATATAAAGAAAAAATTATACGTGTGGCGTGGGCGGAGAAGCGGTTGAGAGTGGAAGGTAAGGTGGGCGTGGAAGCATTGGGACTATGACGTCATAGGTAAACACAGGGGCAACGTCATAAAACTTCTATATAGCGATTAAAAATTGCACAACCTTGACGGCTCAAAATTGCCGCAAATCTACACGGCTTCAGCTGCACGGGAATACACCCGAGAGTTTGAACACAGTCGCACGTACCATCAAAACATTCACTAAAAACCTTCACCGAACGATCGTTCAGAGAAACAGGCGTGGAAAACACCACGCCACCATAAGAAATATCAGATTCATCTTGATAAAAATCGGCAACAGCCTTGCAAATATAATGGTAATCACAATCACTATCACAAGAAGTCTCAATATCACCTGGATGGAATTAAACGGGGGGAAAATCCTCTTGCAGCGTAGTGGAAACACTACTCACAAAGTCCTTGACGGCCATCTTACCTTCTAAACTCTCCTCCAAAGCTGGAGAGTCAGAAACGGTGTCTATAGCAATAACAGAGATGGCGCCACTACCCCGACTTACCCCTGCCGCATCCTATTTAGACGCCTTGGTCGACGCATAGGTCTTCGCTCCGTGATCAGCTGATCCGCATGAAGAGCATCGGTGGCCGTAGTCACATTGGGACTTGGTACATCCACCAGAGTTAAACTTGAAACACGTACATTCCTTGTAAGGCTTGGCTTTTACAGAAGATTTCGAAGAAGCTGCTTTGCGTGAATTTTCATAGGAATAGTAGCGCAACACCTCCTCCTGGCGTGTATCGCCGAAAGCGACCAGACCTTTCTTGTTGGCTCTAGATCTGACTGCCTGATCATACGCCAATGACGCCTTGAGAGTATACATGGATGAAGCATCTTTCTCAGTCATTGTGACACAGTGAGATAAAACACTAGACAATTCCTCTACAGGGCGTGAGTCAGAAATTAACCTTTCCATGAGTTTCAAGGACAGCAGCAAAAGTTCATTAAAGTTTTCAACTGTCTCACCCTTGTCGATGACCGATTCGCGGTCGAAAGGCCCGGACCTCTTCCTAGAAGAACTGCGCCGACGATGGTGAGATGACGAGCCCGCTGTATATATGGAACTCTCTCTACTGTGCGATGGCTCTTCATCCTCCAAATCCCGACGAGATTTCCTGCCTTTATCTTCATTGATATGTATCTCACTATCCGAGGAGCCTACTGATGACTCGGGCTTCTTTTCTAGCGCCTGGACTGCCATCAGGATTCGACTGACCATGTTTTCCAGACCTTCTACACGCCCGGTGAGTTGACTTGTTTTCTCCCCTTCTAACTTCGCCACCTCTGCTATCAATTTACGATTGCAATGCAATCCCGTCGGAGCATCATGCTCAATTCCGCAGGGCGTACAATATCTACCCATTTTAAAATCGGAACTTGACTCAAAATCACGCCAAAAAATTATACGTGTGGCGTGGGCGGAGAAGCGGTTGAGAGTGGAAGGTAAGGTGGGCGTGGAAGCATTGGGACTATGACGTCATAGGTAAACACAGGGGCGACGTCATAAGCGGGACGAAGTGGGGCGTGGTTACCTAGGCGGCGTAGATAGGGGCGTGACTTCTCCAATATAATCAGTGATGTTTTCACCTTCACATTTAGTGCACCCTATAAATTCCCAATGCCAACATTATGTTTTATGGTGTCTACGCCATCACACGGTTTGCTATTCTTAGCTTACCCACCTGAGATACGAGCGTCGATTACTCTAAGAGGTGGGTCAATACGATCCCAACGTATGTCCATTTCACGCTGAAATGATGACTAGTTGTAATACTATTTTTATGTGCGAATGTTCCTAAAATGTTGTTCTTCGGGAGGGAAACAGCAGCAGACGCACCTCCATTTCATATTCGAAAATAAGAAACCTTTAAGAATTTCATACCAAAAGCTCGGAAAAGGAATTGCTTTAATTGTTACACATGCTTTTTTTGTAATTTATTTTGATACAGGTGCTTGTTTATTATTGTTTGATCTTAAGAGTATCTATGTTGCTTAAGGCCTTTCTAACCCTCCCCCACATCTCAATGGACAAACCCCGTTCATTTTTTAAAACTTGAATCAGCAGCTGACAGCTCCCTATTTCCTACGTCCTGTGTCCATGATGTCTGAGTCAAATTAGTACTTCGCATGTCTCAGCCTTAGAGGAAATGTAGTAGGAGATTGCAATTTATAGAAACGAGTGGATGCTTGAATGCCATGGAGTTTTCTCATGTTTACAGTTGAAACGATTAATAACCATAAACTGAAGACATATTATAGCCATGCTTGGTTATCCTTTATTAGAAATTTATAGGTACTTAAGTGCTTAAAAGCCCACCTGTCATAAAAACATAATTTCTCCTTTTCTTGTAACGGAAAGAGGGACGTTTGTGCAAAGTGATCGACCTCTTGTTGTGACAGGTGGACTCATTTACCTAGTTCTTGTAATAGGGGATTTGCATGTGCCACTGCGCATGTCTGTCACACTGCATGCTGGGATAGACTAAGTTCAGGTTTGACATACAGATATTTAGCAACATTTTACTCGAAAAATGCAAGATTGTCTTTACCCATAGCTGTGTAAATGATCTATAAGAACCAAATACATGATGAGAAAGATGGGCTTTTGTCTTAACGTTAGAGCCCCAATATATCTTATACTGAACAGGACACATTTTCTATAGAGTTTTACTCGGAACCATAATTCCCATAATTCAATGTGATTCAAGGTTCTAGATGGCGGACATACACATCCCTAACGGTGAACCACATTTCTGAAGTTTGACTTTGATACTAGGGAATGGATATTAAAGGATTAGTATGCACATCTATATTTCATTATGGTTTTAAATACAAACCGATGTTGTATCAACTTAAAAGACTATATTATAACATTAGACTAGAGTGTTATGTAATGAACCATGGGCTAAACAATGCCTCTTTATTGTTATACTTTATACATGTGCGTTTCTTAAATTCTACTATATATATATGTTGGTCATTGAAATGCATAGTGGCTACATGCAATACCTCTATTACAAAAGACGAAAATAGTTTCATATGAACTCGAAAAGTGCCATAATTGTAAATGAAGGCATTTAATGGGTGCCGTGAGAAATACACGATCTGAGACAAAGGCCTAAAAATTGCAAGAGAACAAGATTCTGTTTTCTCAGGAAAATCGATGAACTGTTCTGTTAAGTAAAGTCCAAAGGCGTTCCCTTTAAATAAAGATTCCTTTGGAGCTTGGCGACACAAGTTCGCAAGGTTCTTCATTAAGGGAGGACAAAAGAGGCAGAGTAGAGGCCAGCTTAATTTTCATTATTAATATTTAAAGGTAGAAAGGTTAAAAATCGGTGGAACTTTTACCTTTTGTAAAGTTTGTCCTTTGTCCTTGAAGGTCATGCACTATGCCAATTAACAGATAAAATCAAAATCATTAGGTAGCAATTCCACTCTAAGACAGATCCGACCCTGTAGATTGGAACACAAATAGAAAAAGAAAAAGCAGTATTCTATGCAATGCTTTTAAAACAATCATGAATCAATGACTCTTTGTTTTAAAATCGATTATTATCATGCACATGTCAACTATATTTAATTCAGAATTAATTTCAATAATCTGTTACAAACAATTAATTTCAGTAATTTGTTACAATCCCAGTCCAATTGGACTGGGATTAACACAACGCAACCATCCTAGTCCAAAATTGTTTACCTTAATAAGATAACTAGTGATAAGGAGAGAAACGTTAAACAACCCTGAAATATATTTTATTTCGGAATTGTTCATTCAATATTTATTTAGAATTGATATCTTGAAACTATCCAGTAGAAGCATTGGTGATTTGTGGTTTGAAGCAACCACCATAAAGCAACATCCTAATTGAAGCAATGCGCACACCCATATGCACTACTGCAACCCATCTTTCCAATCCAATTACTGCATATCTGACAATGTATATAATTATTTAGATTATCAACTGACACGTTCTCTATGTGGTCAATTACTAGTGGCAATGCTTTGAATGTGGGTAGTAAAATAGGTAGGGGACAATACTTGGGCACAATGTGTCAATGAAGGGAAGGAGAGGAAGGATCGATGCAAATGTCAACAGGATCCAGCAATAATGGGTCAGATTGCATATTGCGGTTAATGTTTGATTTTCAACAATCAGCGAGGCATTCCATGACAATAGCAGATTTGCGTTGTCCCACGGTGCGCATCTGAAGAGGCTTGATGAATGGATCTTGCTGCAGTTTGTTAAAATTGAATAAACAAAATTCAGGTGGATGGGGTGAGTTTGTTAGGCCCGGCATTCTAGAGCACTGACTTTAATTCCAAAAGCTTGAAGGACTTCTGAGTATGGATGTTCTTGCCTTTTTCCCCACAGCTTAGTTCATTTCATTGGAACAAACAATACAAAAGGAGAATTGTGTGATGTCATGGTCTTATTGCACAACAAAACTTCACTCACGTGAACAACATCATTTTCGGGAAGCTCATTACAAGACATCCTGGGAAACATTTTTTATGCAGAAAGTTGATCCAATTTCCGGTAATAGATTGTTAAAATGTAGAATTGCAAATGTATCCAGTCGAAAATGATATTATTGGTTGGCTGCATGGTGGAAATAGTCAGGAAGCATTGTTTTTGTTAGATTCTCCATGCAGGAATAAGTATAAGGGACAGCTAAATATGTGAATATTTATCTTTATTTCCAGAATAAGTACAAGGTAATTTCTAGCTACAAGTGGAAAAGCATGATAACATCTACCGAGGCAGTTCTTCCACTCACAACTATGAATAGATTTACTACAAGTATTTTCAAAACTACATGAAATAAAAAGTGCAAAGATAAAATGAAATATAAAATATAAAAAGGGTCTCTTGTTTCTTTAAAAATATTTTTGGTAAGCCCAGCATTCCAAGGCACTGACGGGAAATCCAAAAGCTTGACAGACTTCCGAGTATGAAATTTATTGCCTTTTTTCATAGCTAAAATGTATGAGTATATGCATATGAATGTTCTAAAATATAAACTATGATCTTGTTAGCTGTTCAGTTTATATTATAGTTATCAGTCCTCAAGGCTTGTGATATACCATTATACCCTAATGATTAGCATAATAATTGTCAATAATAAAATAGCTGAAGCAGTCAACTTCTCAACGTGTATGTTTTTGTCACCTTATACATGGTGACAGGTTCACGGTTCCTGGCATATGGAAAGCTGTTCTCCGGAGAGTTCACTACTTATATAGATATTTCGTAAAATATTGTTGCAAAACAGTGTAATGCCCCATAATTAGCCCGGATCACTGACGACGTAAGAGTTGTATGTTTATTTCAGTTACTCTGACAAACATTATTGATATATGAACCTTCATATGTCTGTCCAAATATTGAGTGAGAGTGGCAAATGTCTGGGTTGGTCATTCGGGACAGAAGGCATAGCATAAAACACTCGTTAAACCTCCATCTCACCGTTGTAAAATCCTCCATTCCCAGATGATAACATCTGGATTACAGCTTTCCTCTCTCTCCTGTCATTGATATACATCAGACTTATTGTTGATTCTGAGTTCTTGAAAAAATGCTAGAGAATAGCATGAGCCACTGTTGTTATTATGTTTTCGCATAATCAACCAATGAAATATGAGAAACACATATTGTCCTTGCAACCTTCATCACAATATCCAGAGCTTCTGTTTCAATTCAATTCAATTCAATTCAAGACATTTTTTATTTGCATAAATGATGACTACATGTGACTTCTGTTTATTGAATTCCATGAACATATCAAAGGTGGAATAAATACATAGATGTGAAAAATAGCCCCTATTCACCAAGACCTTCCAATTAGGCCTACACCCACTTGCAAAGACTTCAGGGATTAAAACAAGGCCCTAAGTCTATACAAAACACTATTGGATATCTGTCACAGTGTTGCACCTCTGAAGATATCTACTGGCACTTCTGATACATCATCGTTATACCCTGATCGCCTCAGCTGTCAGTGACGTGACAGTTCTTGACATCACCTGCCAGCTAGACAGGAAATTAAGCATCTCTCTGCCCACTTATTATCCATTTTGCTTACGCTTAATGGCTTGGTACCAATTAGTTCTAGCTTTAACATGTTGCTGCTGATTAAAGGGACGTTGCTTCGGATCTGTCACTTCCAATGTGTGTATTCCCACAGTTTCCCCTTACGCCTCACAGGGCTCTATATTGAAACTGCTATTGATGTCGGGTTGTGGTAGAGAAACACTCGCAATAAGGTGTGTACTATGGTTTTATGAAAACATAATATATATGTAGGCCTAAACCACTAAGATATACTAGTCAATCTGCGAAGAATCACATTCTAGCTAGGTTTAATCCTAACTTTAACTCACACTTAATGTTTACATTTCATATATCGCTTTATTATACTCTGTCACGTCATCTTAGCCTGTAGTTATAGTTTTACAACATAACCGATTAAGGAAAACATAGGCAGGGCATCGAAGGCCTGACTTGTACCGATTCATATCAATAACTTGGACAAAAAAAGGAATATTTCATTTCAATTCAATTCATTGTAAATCCTTTATTATATATATAAGTATGGCCTCGGTGTTATGTTAGAGATTGGGACGCTGATGTCAATGCTTGTGAATAATTGATCAGTCGTCAAATGCCGCCATGCAAGGATTGACAGAGTTGTAGCTTGGTATGTCCCACGGCATTAGGGCAAGAAACAAATTATCCAGTCTTGCTGACGGCTATAATTATATTATATCCAATGTTACTCCTTGATTACACACGATGGAAATCATCATGAGAGAGGGGTTTCTAATATAAAAGCAGCAGCAACCACCTTATGCCTTAGTCTTACTACTTTATAATCTTTCCATTTGACTTCCTTTAAGCTGTTCAGATATTAGAACACACTGACATCGTTATATGCCTGCTTAGCATTTATGAAGTGTGTGGTTAAATGAATGGATCTTTTCGCAAAAAAAGAACTTTTTGCAAAAAAAGATCCACCATCTGGAGATTGAGGGAAACAGGAACATAACATGACAGAAGGCATAGTTCCATAGATGAATGTGCCACACTGTTCATATCTTAGTGCCCTCACATGTGTGCAGGATGTAAAACCGTGTTGTTTGTAGTTAAAAGCACATTTAACAGTCTGTATTGTCATACTTTATACTTAGTAGACAGTAGTTGATGTATTGATGTGGCTCTGGAACTTGGTCTTCCTCAAGTTGTGAAAACAATGCCATGTAAATTTGATGGAGAAGACCATCGATTATACTCTCTATCTAATACTATACTCCCTATTATAACTTATGGGACTTCTTTCTTCACCCCTCATATTATATGGGCCAAAATTAGGAAATATATGGCTCGTCCGTGACCCAACCATTGTGCATGGTACGACCACTCCGATTTCCTCTCACAATCCTCTTCTCCGTTATTCCTTCTGTGCCCACCATACCTTATGGATTGGCTGTTACATCCCCAGCTATCCCCATGTCCATCTTCTCATCATCCACCTATCACAAAGCAACCATAATTTTGCAATCATGCTTGTCATCACTTTCAAGATGTCTTTATAATAAGAACTTAGTTTATGTAAAAGATTTGTATAGGTTTGAAATGGAATCACTTACTGCAGTACAGGAGGGCTTTTTAGCATTTTAAGTAGCAAATTGATGCATCCTGGTCTTACTATTGTTATGAATCAAAGTCTATTATGTACGTAGTGTCGTAGTGAACCCAGTTCTAGTCTATTCCTACTACTGTAAACCACAGGTTCAAACCCTATTCTAATCTGTAATGGCACTCTCTGGGAGAGCTGACATTAAGTCAGCATGTGCATTACCCATTAACTGTACGTTTTAGTTTCAATACAGAAATAACTTAATTACTCATATGATCTAATATATCATAGATATATGAGTAATTAGATGTGGCTGAGATTATGTAATCACTGCCAAAAACATCCCTTATTACAATCCCCATTGGTACACCCGAAATAGCATGCTATTCCCTCCTGACACCCCTCTACCAACCCGCATCCAGCCCAACACTTCCTGCTGATTTTCCCGACCACAGAAGTGTTAGAAAACGCTGCTTTGGGACGCTGTATAATTTGATGACGTCAGCTGCTTCTCACATCAAACGGAATGCCCTGTTGAGGCCCGCTTATCCTTCTTCCCCCGCCTCTCTGCTTCCAAGCTGTTCAACAGACTGCGAGATTAAATGACTCGTTTCCTTCTCCGCTTAAGTAGTTTTCTGAATATACATGGGACCGGCATGTAGAGCATCTGTATGTCTTGTATTATGATGTTTGATATAATGGCAAATGTTATGTATGAGTTCTTTGTGCAATAGATAGTTATGAATATATGTAGATGCAGCAGACTATTATATGATACCTTTTGGTGGATGGATGATTAGCATCCTGATAGATTTTTTCTTTGATATTATTTCTTCATACAAATTCCTTATTGGGTATATTTCCTTGATCTATCTTAACACCCGAGTCAACAGTGCACATCTAAGGAGCGTTGTCAGCTAAAGTACCGAGAATCCGTTTACCTAATTTCTTTATTCCATACTTCATAGGATTGATATTAGCTATATGTTGCTACTATAATATATTTCTTCAAGAATTCGAAGGACGTTGAAATAAGAACGAGTGAAGATGATTGATAATGAGTGCAACGACCGCATCAAAGGACTTTGTTGTATGCGAAAATCGGATATTCGACGGATCTTTGCTTTTCACCACCAACATGTTGATAGATTTATTAAATATTGTATCCGTATCACTTACATTGTGATAAAGAACCAACGGATTCAAAAGGAAAAAATAATTGATGATTTTAAGAAATAACTGCTGAATTTTTGACAGCAAGAAACAATGCCGGTGGTCTTGCGCATGCTTTCATTTTTATTTTTTTCTAAAATTCTTTTGCGATCGAGTGAATGTCTCGGTGTACAAGGTACTCTGTGGGAGTTTTATTTCCGGAAAAGACATTCTTAATAGATGTATCTACTTAAAAGGGCGGTTCCTTGGGACGTTCTTAAGAGAGTGGAGAAGAAAGTAAATATCAAGTTTCATGTGCTATTTAATGATAAAGTTTCTGTTTCTACAAAACTTCTTCTGCGTACATTTGCAGACATTTAGATAAAGTATTACATTCGAAGTAGGATGTATGTAGAAGTAGATTTATATTCCCCCGGTAGAGCTAAGCATTCAGACATTTATTCTATATTTAGACTTGACGAGAGCGCTGTCAATTTGTATTGTAGAGGAAGAATGTAGAAGTTAAATTTTATATATATATAAGAAAGGTCACGAGTTTGAGAGAACAAACACTGAGAAAATCTTAAAATGGCAAATAGATATTAGTTCATTATGATCTAGCTTTGAAATTGTAATGATCAACGGTGACATTAACAAAATACTTCCACTATATAGATAGGGTAAACTAAGACAATATAGAAAAGGTTAGTTCCTTTGACGATGACAACACTGCTATTCCGAATGCCTCAACAATATCTCAATATCTCTAGTGGCTCAATAATATGTACCATCTTTCATTTAAAGACTAGAGTTATTTCATTAATTCCCAATGCCTTATAAAGTTCAACATTTTCAACAAATAGAAAGGAACATCTGGAAAACTCTCATTATGTTGAAGAAATATTCATCATTTAATGTGTGCGGGCCTAGATTCCTGGAGAGAACATGTAATTGAACACAACAACTAAGTAATAATCTGAAGTATAACTAACAATTTATTATACAACGTTTAGGATTATTGCATGCAGATCAGTACAACATAATATATTATTTACTGCACAATTTTCAACAGCCTAGCCACCCTTCAACCCCCAACACTAATGCTTGTCTTCCACTGGTCTAAGCAAGGCTAATATTGTCAATACAGATTTCCCCAAGAGCCTCCGTGACAGGGAGGTCCATGTATCATAACATTATAGATCTACATATGTAGGCACATAAAAGAGGAATAAAAGTCAATGTGTTTCCTGCTGGCTCTGATCATGTATTTTATCATGGGGTGCTTTCACATGAGACGGACATGCTGAAGGGATGGTAGACCGCTGCATATGGGGGGGGGGGGAGGCAGTGGGAAAGGGTGGGGGGGGGGGGGGGTCAAAAGACCAAGCCCGATGATTGAAAATACTTGTTAAACTCATTTGCTGATTTTATTCTTGCCTTCTTTTTTTCGGTCGGGGGGGGGGGGGGGCGGTTAAATTGAACATTTCTTAAAATCGGACAGTAATCTCTAGAAGGATTTTCAATTAATATCCTTTAACCTCTTAACTGATCGTCTTTTTAGCCGTTAAAAATGCTTTCTCAGCTATTGCAACCCACAGAATCTTACCAAATTGTGTCATAAAAAAGTTATGACTTACATGACTGAATTCATTAATATTCTGCTGCCATAAATACACACATCTTATTTCATATCGGTCGGGATAAAACAGGCGCCAGTGAGCGATAATAAAGAAATATTGTGGACTTTTATGAAGCTGGCCATAATCCTAAGAAGGTTGTGGTCAAGTAGCTATTAGACAAGCCTCATCCAGATAAGCAAGTAGGTGTAGTAGTGTGCAGCAGAACAACAATAACCTACTGTAACAACCCATAGATACCATGTTGATTTGTTTTGATTTAACAATTCATATCACTTATCCCCTTGGCTCCCCCATCCCTCCCTCTCTATTATAAGCCAGACCTGAGTACAGCTTATGTGTGAAGGAAGCTGCCAGTGGTGGTAGCGCAGTGGTGGTAGAACGCAGGGACATGTGTGTGTGTGTGGGGGGGGGGGGGGGGGAAGTGACAGCACAAGGACGAGAAAGGGGAGGAGAGTCCGAGACAGGACAGGAGGAGAAAGGGGAAGGAGATGGAGAAGAGAAGAAAGAATAGCTTGGTAGGGGTAGGGGTAGGGGCAAGTGCAGGTGCAGTAACTGGAGCAGCTGGAGCAGCTGGAGCAGGAAGAATGGAATAATAGGTAAGCCAGAAGAGGATGAAGGGGTTAAAAAAGAAAAAGCGGTATGGTAAGCAGAAATAGAGGTCAGACCATGCAAAATAAAGAGGTTAGTTGGTGTCCGGATACTCCTTGAAGTTTAACGGTCTTTGTCAAACATCTTTTAAAAAAAGAGAAAGGATTTGCAGAATTTTTATTACTGCCTACCACTCTAAACTTGGCTTTATCAACTCACCTAGGGCATGTATACTTCCTCTCGTGTTTACACACGATAGGCATCAGATTCAGCTAGCATCACAGTAACCGGAAGTGGATAACTGAGTGAGCCCCCTGGCGGGATTTTATGACCTATAAAAAGGCAGAAGCGCCCCCTATGAACGGTTCCCCCACTGGGATGTCCCTTCTGGCAGTGCATGCTGGGATTGGCCTACAGTTGAGTGTATTCTGGGATATCCCCTGCGTCTAGTGATGTCCGTACCTCGATCTTTATATCTTAAGCTCCAAACTCGCTTAAAATAATTATAATCGAAAGGAGTTGTATACATATATTTTAAGGTAATTGTGTACTAGCGCCTACACAGTTCCTATATAGGAGCTCATGCAGTTGCAAAAGGGACAATTACATGCATATATCACATGTCTACATAATTATATTCAAAACCTTTTCTGCACAATAAGTCATACATATTGATGTTAGTACGTGGCAATAGATTGGTATCAGAAAACAGTCACAGGACCCAGCTAGCATTAGTGTCCCTTTTCTCCCCCTGCACCCCCACCCACCCCAAAAAAGACCAATAATTTTAAATACTAACAATATTTCTATATATATATGTTTGTAGTACGTTTCTGTCAAAAAGAAAAAGATACCCTTAAATGCATTCTTTCTTTAACATAATTTTCTCAGGGTCCTTCCCTTATTTTGCCCAAGAATTATGACCTTTCCTTAATTTGTTTTGTTTTATATTTCAGTTAAAGGCCAATCACATTTAATAATTGCATTCAAATGAAATAGACTAATCATTATCTTGCATTGTTGCATTGCCCCGCTACTTCTCTGGCTACTGCTCCCGCTTCTTGATTATGGAAGTGGGAGCTGTAACAGCGGTATAACAGGGATGGGTCATATTAGTTCCCACTACATAGCCACGTTAATTCCCACGTTTTTACATTCTACGGTATTTTTTAAAAAAAAAATTCGTGAATGTTAGTGAATTGGGTACCATTCTGTCAATCATCCTGAATAGCAAGTCTACAGTTTGAGGTGTTGGTGTTGAGGATTGGTGTGAGGAGTGTGGACACTTATCTGGGAGGATATCTCGATGCCCATCTCTGTTATGTAATTCACACCAACACTACTAACTTTGCACCTATGCAAGGACTGCTTGATTGACAACCTTCTACCATCTCTGCAGTAAATCCCTGAAGGCCAGTGACATCCTATTGGTTGACATTTGTTGTATTCTATTGGCTATCTTTGTTTGATTGACAAGTTGCCACTTAAGGCCACTGTATAGGTTTTGAGAGGAACCCATTTAGAGAGGACCACCCATGCCTGAATCTGAGTGATCTTTACTATTTAGTAATTGTTTCCACTGTTACTAAGTTCACAGTAATACAGATTGTTTCAACAAGGTTAACCAGTATACATGATTAAATGATTGGGAAATGAATGACCGCACATTACATTTGTACTAGAAATGATACTATGGTTAAGTAAATGTTAATAAACATTGATGAATGGCAAAACAGTGTTATGTTCTTTATCCAATATTATTATCACAAAATTTACACATATAATTAAATATAAGCACTTTTAATTAAATATTAAGCATTTTCAGTCGAGCAAAAACTAAATTGCTAACTATGACTTGCCATTGCGCACAAATAGTTGACCGTAGAATTCGTTTCCTTTGGAAACGCACAATATATACATTAACCTAAACTGATTATAAAGTTAAACAGAAAAATAGTTCATTAAATGATTGATTAACTTAATAAACTTATAACTTGTTTTCATTTTAGAAGCGTAGATTGCTCCCGCTTCTATCAAACATGTTTGATTTGAAGCGGCCGCTACTTGGTAGCTGAAGTAGCGGGAAGTGGTGGGAAGTAGCGGGAACTGAAGCAGGTCACTGGCACCACGCTACGGTGCTTCTCATGTTATTTGATGCATTCATTCTCATGAGAAAATCAAATGTTGTCTGCGCAGCACATCCTGTCAAACATAACTATTGAGAAGGAAACCCTGCTTTTTCCCCTCTGTAGGTCTCTGTATTTCCGTCTGTAACAATTGTGTTTAACAAAGCTGCTGAACACAAGAACTGTCGGACACAGCAGTCCCTAATAATGATAATGTGCATTAGGTTTTAAAGGTGCACGCTGGTAATTTTACCTATAATTGGTTATTGCGATTTTTTCTACGGTTAAGGCTCCAAACCCCATCTTACCTCGTTAATGACCTTACAAAACCAAGCCGGTTGAATGATTCAAAATTTGAGAAAGACAAGATTAAAGAAAGACAATTGACACTTAGATAAAAAGAAATTGGCCTACGATAAAAGCCAACAGAATGCATGTCAGCTACAGTACATTTCGCGAATTTGCTCCCAACTCCTAAGAAAAATAGTTCTTCTGTTGGTGACAACTTACGAATCTTTTTCAAATTTCACATACTGTAACTAACAGGTTCCAGGGCATGACACTTAATAGTACTTGGATGGATTTATTGTACTGATTGCAGCTCCATTATCTAATTAATCAGGTATACGGCCAAAATCATTGATTAAGTTAGCTATTTCTTTGTTAAGTTTTTTTAATTATTTGTATTACTAACAACACTAGGCTTGCTCCTTTTTTCAGATTATTAGTACGCAAACATCTTCAGTTTACATCTTCAGTTAAAGCTGCATTATCAGCTATCAAAATATGATAAATCAAATTGAATCACATTTAGACTTTAATAGGACTGAATTTATCAATATTATTCTGCTGTTATGTGTTTATACAAGAATTGGAAGTTGAATTGGCCGAGAGAAAACGGCCACCGGTGAGCGGTAATAAGTGAAGCCAGCAGAGGAAAAGATTTCGCCGAGTCTCCAAAATATGTATGTGGAATTTTATGACACTCTGCAGCAAAACCAACATAGCAGATTCTTCCAAAACCTTGGTCAAAATTAATAAGAAAGATTCGACAGGAGTGGAATAAATCGTAGAAAAGCTCTAGTTTTTAACCGATGTTACCTAAAAGAGCGCATCTTTAAACCTTAAAGATACTACTTATATCAGCGTTGAAACAAAATAAATAACCAAATCTGAGCAGGTGTCTTTCATTGCACAGTTCTATAGCCAGCGCCTACCAAGGCCTATGGAGCACATCACACATAATGGAGCCACCCGCACTTGCTCATCTCACTTGACCCCAATTGATCACTTTGAGACCCTGGGACTCAATCTGGCCTGGCTTCCAATGGTGGGAAATTGAAGCTCATGTTAGGCTGAGTCCCTGTGGTGTAGGTATCCATCTCCTCCGTGAAGCGAACACATGTTACTTCCATGTCATGCCTACTGGGAATCGTTGCCTTTATTATCGCACACAAAAGGGCCATGGATCATGTGCCCTGCGATTTACGGTGCATAGCGGGAGCAATTCGCTTCAATTTTGACATACCTTGATGTTTACAAACGAACCAGTGTTTATCTGCAGAAGGAAAACTGATCTGCTGGAATAAATTTCATGAATTGGGAATCAAATCATAAGGCTGAAGATTATTTGCCAGTGGATATTTTCTTCAATTGTCTGCCTTGTCCACCCTTATGATTCTGGAATCATTGCATTAAGCTTTTAGCATACTGACATTAATCATCGTTTAACCTTTTACCAAAATCGCTGTCATCCCACCTGTCATTTAGCCCATATAATCCATCAGTTGTCCATTGATCTCAAACGGTCATCAACCCCTAGATTCAACAAACCGTAATCACTCTAATAAGCGCAACTGGGTGCACGTTTTCATCGCACATTACCTTCCGTAGGATCTGACTCATATGACATGTTTAGCGGCACCGTTTAGCAACGTTTTGTCTGAAGTGACACCACAGAAAAGAGGGGTGTGCCATTATTAGAGGGAGTGCGCTTATAATGGCCATTACGGTATTGATGCCATACATGCATACCCAAAACAGATGCTTTGATTTCATGGCATCCGAGCTAGAAGCACTGAGAACAACAATGAAGGAATGGCTGTGAACAGCATGGCAATAACATGCCTTTCCCATCATTAAAAGGTCATTTTGCTTTATAAATCAAGGTAATCGGAAGGTAGTGACCTTCCTTCCTTGCTTCCTTCCTAGGCCTTTAAAACCTAGGCCCTATAGTGAAAACACCACTAATGGTTTGTAAGCCTTTTATACTTAGATTACGACGATTTACTGCCTACGGGAAAATGGTTTAACGGTCTCCATTGTCCTACAGAATGCCTAGCTTTAGATATTAATAATTTAAATTCATGCTTCATTGTGAGAACGTTTTTTTTGTAAGATAACAAAGTGCAGGCCAGCCAATGACTAGTGATCAGTTGACAGGTTATCTCTTCTGCCTATTGTCAGAGGGGTATTGACCCAACGCTCCTCCCTCCCCAATAATAGAAAGTACAGTCCCAAACCCTGTCCCACTTCATACGTCCTTTCTATAATGGCATTTGTGCATGTGCTGACCTGTTTATAATATATATTTCAAGACACATATATATGATATAGATGCCTCTGTTCTTATCTTCTGAATTCACATCATAATCATCTTGTGAATTCACATCATAATAGTCATATATATGCGCCCTTTAAGCTAGGTTAACAAAGTACTCTCATATATATATATGTAATGACCCAGAGGAATTGCAAAGATGATGAGATTAAATAACACCGACGAGTCTCATATTGGTATTCTAACTAATTTTTATATGTTGATTATAACGAAGATGCAGATTATTTGTTTGATTTGAATACGTTTTTATTTCATTTTCTAACAGAGTAGAGATGAGGAACAATTCCACCTTGTGGAGAACATTACCAAATAGACAGTTTGTGCATAAAGGCCCTATAGTTTACCCAGCCAATTCTCATGCGATTTTGCGCCGCAGAGGACCACTTTCCACTAAATTCTGTGAGAATCGCATGAGAATCGGCTTAGTGGAGAAGGGCCTTTAGACGGTGCTAATTTTACCTTGGCGCGAAGCATGCACGAAATGAGCACGATTCTAACATTAAACTGATCGTGAGTAGTATATGGAAAGTGTGCACAAGTTTGTATAATGAATGCCATCGAAGGTCTTCATAATAATAATCACATATCAGCTTGTAACAAACACACTCCCTATTGACCTTCACCTCAACGTAACATGCATCCCTCGTGCACGTAAAGCATTTCTGAGTCGAATTCTAGCTAAAATACATGAATGAGATCTTTCCCTCATATAACAACCAGGTGCATGCAAACTGCTGCACGAAAGGACTAAAACCCATTATATATATTAGGATATTATAGTTTTCTTGACATTTAGTAGCCATTTGAGAGTAATACCAAAAACATTGTAAATAAGTGATATACATTATGGATGGTAAGTCCACGCAGTCATTGAAATGTTGCTAATAATAGGGGGTTCATACATACACAAAAAGTGGGCAGAATCATAGTAATCTCATTCAGTGGAACCGATGGAAATATCCAACAGCCGGCCATCTCACCCTGAGAGAGACATCTCTTTACTCATACCCATTTCAGCATGCATAGTTCATAATCAGCCCTGGCAGATGCAGGTCATCTACGTGCCCATTGCAAACTCTATATTTAAACACCAGCTGGGAGGGGGAAGTGTAAAATAAAGGAGGTATAGAGGCAGGTGGGCGGCTATGTCAATTGAACCCTCTATTGCATTAGGATGTTTCAGAGAGGAGAGACTAAGATGATGGAAAGAATGGGACGTTTCATTTGTTACTGCATGTGAGTGTTCCTGATACTCTCAAACTATCAAATTATGTAGTATCTCCATGTACCATACATACATTAATCTCTAACCTTGAGAACTGCGTATTATTTCTTGTATTGATTTTACTTATTTCCTTTCCAGTTATGAAATAAATGTACCCACAATGACGAAACAAACAAATGTGTTATACAAACCCATGATGTCAAACATCTGTAAAAACTGAATACTGAATAACGTGATTAATGCCCACCCCCTTTACAACATAACCAGCATGCTTTCCCTCCGTAGCATACCCCCATATCTTTGAGACACCCCCCCCCCCCCCCCGCCACACACACCATCTCCCTAATTTTACCTACCCTCTGCATTGCACATTCCCATACATGATTCATGACTGCCTGACTCGACGAATGCACATCACACATACACTTTAATCAGGCTATGTGTGACTGGTGGTTTTATGCACCAGCTGTCACCGTCCCCTGCCAGTTGTCAGTCCCTCATCACATCTACACCAGATTGCATAGATGTCATTAGACAGGTGTGGGGGCGACCACACATCCTTATCTCATTTTGTTCATCCTTAGAATTGGAAGATGGTTTTAATTATTAATGCAATAAAACAGTCCACTATATTCACATATATAATGTGTAGGTGACGGGTCACTGCTTATATTAGTTACGGAGCCAATAAATCAACGCCCATTGGACCACGCCCCCTTGTCACACTCCCAATCAAATGTCGCCACGTCATAATGCTCCTTATTCCATGTCCTAAATAAACACATTCTCTAACACTCACTTGACCAGACCACATGTATGTATGTATAACGTAGGTAAATTTCCATTATCGTAATATGCTAAACCTATTGTATAGTATCTATAATGTGGTGGAAAGCAATATTAGCCAAATGTTATCATAGTGTGTATTCCCGTCGTCAGGATTTCATTTACTTTTTCTGTAACTTGTATACGGTAATGGTATGCGGTAGGCTATGTAGATAGAAAACCGAAAATTAAAAAAAGCTACATATCAGAGTTTCAAAAAAGGGCTCATTAAGAACACTTCCATTAATTCTAGGCGTTGGCGCAAGCGTTAGAAATGGTCATGCCTAGATGACAGGGCCATTGAAAAAAGATTTATATAAAAATAATTAAAAAACAACTCTCTATCAGTTCTCCTAACATATGAGACAGGGAAATGTGGGGGTTAATTAACATAGAAGTGGAAAGGTATAGATACAAAAATGAAGATGGCGAACTCATTTGCGTTTTCGGCAAAAATAATTTCCGGTTAAAAGGGAAAAAAATGCAAAAGTAGAGAATGTTACTTTCGAATACGAATTATTTGAGTATATAGTTGGCGTTACGGTTGGCAGTTAGACTTGGGAAAATAATATTTTTATACTTGACACCATTGCTATTGATTATAAATTTCATTTTGTAAATTTCAGTATCATTTTCAGAACCTAAGGATAATGTCTTAATGGGTTAAAGAATAATACGTTTAATAGGTTTTAACGTTTCCATGAATGATACATAATGGAAAAGTGATAACAACATTAACTGACCACCCAGTTCAGATGATGCTTAGACCTTGTCCAGATTCTACTAGCGACTTCCCAGGTGTTTCCATATTTTATAACTCACTGATTACATCACATTTTCTACGTTCGGCACCATTAACTGTATAGGGATGGTGTATAGAGGGTAAATATGAGGGGTGTGTGGTGGGGTGGAGTCGGGTTGCGAGGTAGATGTTAGTAAATCGTCATCGGAAGCATCAACTGTTGATACAAGAAATCGTAATTAGAATTATTATAAAAAATAAGTAGGCTGCTTACTTAGCTATGGTTAATATCGCACAGCATCTTTTGTAAATATTGTTATTTAGTTACTATTTTTAAATTAGGCATTCATCTGGAAGACATAGAGTATCACTACAAGTCCTTGCATGTTTATTGCAGGTTCAGATTTATTTTGTGGTAGTTTCCATGGCAATAATGCACAATTCTCTCCGACGGGAGAGCGAACATCAAGATAATAATGATGTACAGTGGAACCTCTCTATTGAGACCACCCTGGGGACGATGCGATTTGTGGTCTCTTAAAAGGGGCTAATCTAATAAGGGGTAAGCAATTCGGGACTGAGAGAAACTGGTCTTAATAGAGGGGTGGTCTCTATAGAGAGGTGGTCTTTATGCGAGGTTCCACTGGATACATTTTCAAATTCTTCAGTCTTTGCTCAATGTACATACACGTTAACCCATTTCCTCTAAAGAATGCCTAATTACATTCAGATATGGCTGCTCTCTCCATTGTCATGCAGGTCATTGATCACTTAAATTGAGTTTCGAGTTGATTACATTATTCATATGCCATATTCATTAAATATATAGCTAACCCACTAAATGGCTCGACTTCTACCTCCATTATAATACAGTAATCACGCCACGTTTTTTTGATAAACGATCATTAGATAATATTGGAAAGAACATTAATAATGTAGAAATCAATAATTTGAATTAAGACATGTCAGAAATGATGCATGGCGGTGTACATATGGTATCCACTATGGGGCTGTATTTTTACCTTCATCTCAGGAACACATACCTAGACCACAATTTGACAGCTATGGATTGTTGTGATGTACGTTAGTAGTAGATATGGACATGTGCCATCTACCGCAATAGCATTTACATCTAGGCGTCTCAATATAGGTATTTGGGTATACATATGGATCTCTCTTTGCCCTAATCGAGAGGTTGCCATCCACAGTAGGCCTACTCCAGAATATTTTTGGTTATTAGAATTGATCAAAATAGGTCCTTTATATATCTCAGGGCAATATATAACTCGTTTAAACACCTTGTTTGGTTGTCAACCGTGCACTCACTGACAAGCCCCAAACCCCTCTTCTGTACTCCACCCTAATGCCCTTATTCCCTGACACCCTCCACCACCACCCCAACCCACCTACACTCCCCACACGCAACATCCAATATAGGACAGGCCTCAGTATCCCCTATCCTTCCTATTCCCTCACTCTCTCCACCCCAGAGATCAGTAAAGGATAATGACCAGATCGCAGCATAGATAACTAGCATGCCAATCACCTATAAATTCCCTGCCTCACCACTGTGGGAGATGTGCTCTGATAGCTGCCACGTTTTAACTGGTCTGCGAGCAGTTAATGATTCTAAACCTGTTTTAATGTCCTGTGAACGCCACGCAGATTAAGTCCTCCATTAATCTTTTTCCTCATCCTGGTCAAAGCCGTGACTTCGCTTTTGATTGTCTGTTTAAACTTACGTTGAGTGAGTGATTTTGCTTGTATTTTCGTACCGGCCGGTTAGGAAGTATTTATTTTCGTGTAAAACTGCATAGATTATCATATGATCTAATATTTTACATTTTACATATTTTATATCTTATTTTCAAAGCAAAGATAATTGTTTGACAATCTGTCAAGTTTTCCGATTAGGTGGTTTATCTATTGTCAATACCTGATTTCGTTCTGTCACGAGCTTTTAAAGAGCAACTACGAACATATTTGTATACATTTATAGAGGTCGGTATGATATGACCACAGACTTAAGGACTGAGCCTCATATCAAAATTAGCAGGTAATACAGACTCTCTATTACCCCCAATTTCCTGTATTACCCGTTAATAAGAAAACAAGTCCCATTACTTGTTCTCTATATATCTGTTGTTTGAACTAATATTTTTGCAGAACAACATTTATTGGATATGAACGAAGGCATTTCAGGAAAAACAATTATTAGTCAATTTGCCAAATTTATTTAACTTGAAATCGAGTAGACGGCCTATATAAGCCAGCCAAAATGTGCCGACGAAGGTCTAACTGACCAAAAAAGTCAACATAGCCCTACAGTAGGCTACATCGGCCTACAGAGATCGCACAGTTAACTGGCCATAATCATATTGGGCCTAGTTCAATCAATAGCTGCATCAGTTTCCCCCATAATAAGATGTAAAAAAAATTCCAAAAACTATGATTTAAAAAGTATATATATATATAATACAAAGTGTCGATAAAAGTCGGTAGCATGTAGCCTATGCTTAGCCTGCGATTTGCCAATAAGAAAACCTTTAATGAGTTTTATCGTTAATTCTCATTCATTAGTTAAAGAACAAAAATGTAATTCCAATTCCAGGTCCGTAGTCCTACTGACATCATTTTCAAAAGTCCATCCTCAGTGGTCGTTGTCACGACTAAAATGTTTTGTACAAAACGTTCATCGCTGCTCCAAGGAAAATGCTGAAGTTCGTGTAGCACTTTCCTTCATCGTGTATTCAGGCTTGCAACGACAACTGTTGATCCAACACTTTAAGTAAATGTATACTAACTCTTTTGATAGGAGATGTGTTTGTTTATATACGTGTATCAGACCTGATATGCATGTGTTCCAAAAATGCCCCGTAAACTTGAATACACAGTGGCATATATTCAAATTTCATATACAAGTATATTATGAGCCTTGCCGGTCGCTATGTAATCTACTAATGTGCCACCAAATATATATATAAACTTTTCAAGAGCTTTGGCTTCATGGATACCTATCAGAAATATCCAGCATCTTTACTGCAAAAAACACTTGCCAAAAGAATTAAACTCATCAATTCTGCATGTATATGACTAAAATTACATCCAAACCCACCCCAGTTTAGAAGCATTATGAAGGATATGCCTGTTATTAATCCTCTTTATCATCATATCAATTTCATTTTCATTCGATATTACTTTCCGAAAGCAACTGGAGATGTTCAAAAATTGATGGCCGCTCCGGTTACTGGGCAAAGCCCTGCCTGACAGAGAAATTTGAATGGTGGTCTCTTGTGGTGCTATCGACACAGCAGTATGAGCCTAATTACGTGCAGTACCGGTCGTTAACGAAGTCCTAATATCTATATCTATCGCTATGACAGGCGCATGCATACTTTACGATGTTTTAAATGTACACCAAGTCATACATATACACTTGTATTTGAGTGTATATTTTCACGAACAGAACATTCGGTTCAGACCAAATCGCAGGCTAAGCATAGGCTTTATAACTGAATCTGAAATAAAAACATACTAAAAAGGTTGCTAAAACCCGGCTAGAGGATTCTCACGCCACAGCACAGTCGTTTTGTGCAAGCTCCAACGTCAAGACATTCATCTTAATGTTGTTTTTATCACATTATCCTGTGATTATGGCGTCACTTCGTCAGTCTATTCTGAGAAAAATACTGTAATTCGATTATGTTTTCACTGCAATAAAATTCCTAAAAAAAAAAGCAATGCCTATTATACAAAGATCTCATTCCTGAACTGTAGTATTTGATACAATGGGAATATAAATTTTGAAGGTATGTGTTGACCAGTCGAGGGCGTTAGCAAGTGGCGACAGGGATTGTTATTGTTTGGGACATGGAATAGGAGGGTCAGTGTGACGTTGCGACTGTTGCATGGCGTGTGATGAGGAGGCGTGGTTTAGTGGGTGTTGCCTAGCTCTGTCACCAATATAACCGGTGATTCTTCACCTGCACGTTTTCATGGAGACATAGATCAGTTGATGATATAATGTGCATAAATTTATACACACATCAGACGAAACACGTAATTTGTGACACTCTCTGGGATTTCCATTTGTATGTCCCTGCGGCAGAAGACAGAAGATATATCAGAATCGGTCACACATATATATTATATATATAACTCACATGTACAAGCGCATAATATAGAGATAAGCATGCATGCACATACCTGTACATTACATTGCAGCACTCATACATAATTCCACTAGATTCCCATACAGCTGCTGCTGCATACATTCACAGACTTGTCTCATCAAAGTAACACCCAATATCTGCTCCTGCCAATAGTCGCCTTTGTACACCATGCCAGGCCAATCTCCACAGCCTCCTACTCCCTTCCCTTTCTCCCACTACCCCCTCCCCCCTCCCAATAGCCTCACTCATGATTGGTATACACATATAAACCCACCCACTCAGCTCACCCGTGTTAGACCTGGCTCACCTCCTAACAAAACTGCTTTCTGCTAGGTAGTTCCCGGTAAGGAACGTGTCAAATGTTATTTGTGGGGAGTTCTTTTGACTATAATGACTCAGCAGGAATCCCTAGTATCTGGAATGTTTATACAGCAATGACGCTTCGGATAGCTTGCTTGGGCTGGGGCCCAGTCCAGTGGAAAGTGATTCGCCTACAATTAAAGTATTGCATTTATATGTTGCATTTGACTTCCCTTTTCCTTTTTCCTCCATACTCTGGATGTAAAGTTTCTGTCTTATTTCTATTGATTATTGATAACAAATATGATAAACTGTTTATTTAAATTTATCTCACTCAATTTGCTGCTTATTGGATAACTCATAATTATGTTACTCGACTCGTAAAGAACCTAGACTCAAACAACATGTATTAGGCATGATGGCCCGTCATTTACAACTATCTTCAAATGATGTTATGGGGGATTCTGGAGAATATGGATGGATTCGATCGTTTAAATAAAATTAACTTTAAATACCTTTCACATGTAAATACATTTCACATGTAGGAAGGACTTTTTCCCTGCCTACAGGGGAAGAAATTGCCATAAGAAAATTAATTTCCTTAGCTTATACAAAAGGGGCCTGGTCAAGCTTCTGGTTTTCTGCCAGTCAAGAACTCTTTATCAATCCGTCAAGCACCTAAGAAAGCTACGATTTCTACTTCAACTGTTATTTATTCAGGGTTTGTACTGCAGGCAACGTCTCTGTCCACAAAGTGTACACTAGATTCATCTGTAGGTAAAGTAGTAGCGTTATCGTAAACAATGCCATTGCATAAATGTACAATGATGGGAAATCTTTGATAACTTCCCTATAGACATGAACACCAAAGGCAAAGGCGAAAAGAAAGAAAAAAGACAAGGCGCGAGGGGAGGCTTGGCTAGGGAATGGAGAAATACCAGCAAAGGATTGCCGCAGTTAAATGAAGCTTGTCTTGAAGCAAAGAGATTGCATGAGAATCAACACATCGTGCTAGTGTCCACGTCAACTAGAGGCACGCTAGCAAGCAACATGAAGAGTTGTGAGAGATCTATAGAGTGTGCAAGCTTGGAATGTTGCATAAGAAATCCTCAATTAAAATGTTCCTTCCTTAGTCACTTTCCATTGCTATGCACCAGTAAGGAACCTTTTGGGAAGGAATTAGCTATACAGATACTGCTTACTTTTATTCTTAGAGTGTACGTCTTCCTTATGTCAGCAAGAAGTTCCTTAACATAGAACATTTTAAGACAGGATTTCTTAATCAACAGGTTTCTGGGGTCTAAGACCTAGTTCGAAAAGAGGAAAGTATCTTTCTTTAATTGAGAAGTGAACCCATAGTGAGGGAGACAACGGACAAAACGTTGGTTATAAAGAAAAACTCTTAAAAGTTGATTCTCGGCTAACATAGAGCAAATCTACATTCTGTTCCATTTGTTTCCCACCCATTTGAACGTCCCTCATCATGTTTTATTTCGAATTCCACCCTGCGTGACAAATGAGCACATTTGGAAAGTTTCGACGTGTCGTAAGAGCTGAGAACGCAGCTTTAATGAGAGGTCTTTCTGCTGGGCGTTTTCACGTCAATTCTCATCCTTTTCCCTCGCCCCAAAGCTAGGCATCAGGGTGTGTCATACAAAATCATACGACCTAATCTTAAATATGAGAGGGTCGTATATGGGTTTAAGATATCGTAAACATTGAGGAGAAATCTTAAAATTAGGACCGTCTCCAAGAAATATTTTACTATTTGCAGTTACCTGTATGAAACGGTTAATTACAGTCTAAATAAGTTATTGACTTGTGAGATGATGGAGATATATTTATTTCATCATTTGTTCTGAGATTTCGATTAACAAAATAATAATGGTAGCTGTGGCACTTAATTAATTATCGCATGAGAGTGATCTATTGGGGCACACGAGCATAACTAGTAAAAAGGTAATATGGATAATTAAGCATGCTATGATAGTGTACAAAACAAGTAAAGTTATTTCTCCAAGAGTACCCTAAATATAATTATTCTTGGAAACAGAGTAGCAACATTCTACGATATCTTATATTCTAAGATACATTGTTTGGTACAATTTATATCATTATGATTTATGGTATATCTTACGATTTCATCTGATCTTTCTGAAATACCCCCCGTATATGTGTATCATAGGACTATTGAGTACCACTAGGCCTTAATAAAGACTCATATACAAAGCTAATGAAAAGGCTTGTTGGCTCGTATGGCAGTTCATGTTGTCATGATACCAGAATCAACGTCATTCTATACATGAAAGAGAATCGCGATAACATGAGATATATTGAAATATTGGAAAGTCATGCTATCTAATTAGATCCCATCGGAAATACTGTCCCTTACAGAGACGAGAGTCCTATTATCATATAAACCTTCTTTTCAACAAAATGAAATTAAAGTTTCAATATAATATATGGATTTTCAGACATATACATGTATACACCCTTGGAGGAAGATTTGGTTTAGATTTAAATTTATCTTTTATTCAGAAAGAGCAATTTAGGTATTTATTTATAATATGACTCCTTTCATTATAGAACGTTGTGTGAAGATGTGTTAATACATTGCCAGTTAAATTGGTGTCAATTTATTGCATCACCGATCAGAAAAAGGTGCTGCAGGTAATCAATAGGGTCTGAAGGGAGTGTTCTGCGTTTTCTGCACAAACAGTTATCTGCTAATTGGTGCACAATTAATACGGTGGAATGGAACAGATTCATGCCATCAAATATTCATAAGCGTCATGTGCTTTAAACTTTCACCTCCCACATGGGTTGTTTTTTTCTTGGTGTAGAAGTTTAAAATGGTTAGTTGCTTCTCCCTAGAATTCCGAACCATGAATTTACATCTTCCCATTCAAGTATTAATTGTTAGTTATCGTTCATGAACTGAGAGGACGGACACAAGTTTTTAACAGAACCAGTGGTTTTTGTTTATTGCGTAGAGTAGGTGCAGGTATTCTATATCCTTCTTAGCTCTCAACAAAAGACACTGCTTGGATTTTTGTTTCTCTTCTAAAAATGAAAGAGATCCAAATCTCGTGAAATCGTAATGAACCGTAACCACTGATTCAGTTTGCAACATGTTTTCACTCTCCTATTCTTTGTCTCATTTTTTCTTGTCTCTGTCTCTTATATACATTCCTTATACATCACTCAGATCGGACATGAACATAATGATAAAAGCGCGCGACAGGCAGGACATATATATGACAGGGAAGGAAGGTGACATGTGGAAAATAGGAAATATCAGACAAACATACAGTGTGAGAGAGAGAGGAGAGAGAGAGGACCAAGAGAGAGGAGAGAGACAGGAATGTAAGAACTGAAAATAATATTGGCTCCTAAAACGTGAAAATGAATGATAAACAAATAACATTAAATACAGGAACGGAAGAGATATAATAAACTAGGAGCGAAATATAACTGAAGAGACGTTTAGGTTGAGAAGGTGATGTAGATAGGGAGGGGGAATCGAGAAAGAGGGAGAGGAGGAGGGAAAGAGAAATGGAGAGAAAGAGATATATAGGGGGATAAAAAGAGCGGGTAGAACAGGGAAATCGAGAGCAAAGGTGAGAGAGAAACAGAAAGTACGAGAGGGAGAAGGAGAGAGGTACAGAAAAAGAACGAGAGAGAACGGGTGGGAGAAAGGGAAAGGAGAGAAATAAAATGAAGAGAGAGAGAGAGCCAGAAAACTGAGACAGGGAGTAATAGCGAAAGAGTAAAGACAGAAAAGCGAGAGATTGGGTCTCGCTGAAGGTTGAATGGTATCTGACAGTAGGGGTGGTAATATTAATAAGACGTATGATCTAAACAGGAAGAAATGTGATAGATTATGGATGAAATGTATGCAGTGAGGGGACACAACCTCATCTATCATGTTCTAACACAGGGATATGTGATGCCACAGCATGGCGTGTTACCCGGTGGGCTGTCTGGCTTAAATTAATTCTTGGTAATTACATGTCCTAGCAGATACATCTATCAACATTTAGAGGTTTGAACTTGATGTCAGGCTGCAGTGGGAGGTTGGGCTTTTGAAGGCGACTGGTTGGTTCAGAGCAGTTTAAGGGTTTGTGGTGCAAGGCGGAGGATTGGATAGAGGTACAAATGGTGAGTGAGTGAGATTGGTTGCTTTACGCCTTTATCAACACATTTAAGATGGTTATATCAAGGGCAAGAGAGGCAGTTTATGATCATACCCAGGAAACAGAGATAAAGGGAAGGGAGAGAGAGACATGGAAAAAGAGATATAAACGGGGAATTTACATCTTCCTTTTTAGAGCTACGTTCACATTTATTTTTATAAAAGAATATTTTGATACTCAATGTGGAGAAGAGTGAATGAGTGTGATTGGTTCGGCATGGGAGAAAGCGATGAGTTGACATGTAAATAAATATAGGAAATACCTGAGTCAGGTAATCAACTGTTAACCATCCTCATGTATTTCCTACTAGTATCCCTACGCGACCCAGAAAATCAGGTTACATCAGGTTTCACTGATGACTGGCATAAATCAGAGGCATCTCATTATTCATATAGGCAGGAACCTCTTCCCTCTTCACGATGTTCTTTTAATAGGACCTAGACATTATGTATACATGCAGAAAATGACTCTCTAATTTCAACATTTTGCATCATCATATATACAATGACAAGGGTATGGATTGATGGATAAATTAAAAGGCTTTTATTTGAACAAACCGCTTTTCGACTTGAAATATCTAACACATCACTATAATTAGACCTGTGGTAAGACTTGCAAACTGGAATCGTTGTCTCCACCCCTATGCCCGCACTTCAATGGAGGAGACTTCTACATAGATCTGCTCTCCTATTTGTCCCATATATTATAATTCGATGACCTAAGGGCTTCTGAGCGTTGTAGTGAAGTGACTCCAATAATTCTGGTTGGGTGATGAGGGGACAGTTCTATTTTTAAACAGGCAATATTGTAAGAGAATCATATTATTATATATTCGCAAGACTAAAACACAGAGCTGCAATTACCCTAATGGATATAAAACACAAATATATATCGAGTGTCAAATGAATAAACTACTGTCTATGTTTCATAGCTCTCCCAAAATTGGAGCATTAATTAGTGCATCAACGGGTCTATGGTCTGCTTATTACAGACAAACATTGTCTCTCATTGTATTATCATGTCTCATGCATATATCTTATTATTTCTAGATGCGTGAGGTAGTCTCTTTGGATCAGTAGTAATGTCTAGGGCAGCTTTATATATTATGTTGTTGTTGTTTCTTTGTTTCTTTATCTTTATTCAGATATGGGCACAATCATAACACAGAACATTCAATCATTATAATAAGTTATACAACCCCCCCCCCCCAACCCCACACACGTACTACACACCACACCCCCGGCGCACAGCTTACGATAGTCTTCCACTGGCACCTGATCGATCCTGATATGACTTTTAATGGTCTGATAAACGAAAGACCCTATACGCCCAAAACACTAACCAATATTAATACAGTTATGAATTGTTGATTAAGGTGATCAGCATCATTTTGTATGTAATGCTTGGGCTAAATAAACGAAATAAGAATAAAACTAAACGGGGAAATGATTACACATGAACCTAGATCACAAACTGGGAACCAACAGAGATAGGGAACACATTTGTAGAACGAAAATGATTAAACAAGAAACATGAACAAACAAACGAATGTCAGGAACACATGATGACCAGCTTATACCCCTCCCATCAAACTGACTCCAATCACTCTAATGCCCTGGAACTTATTAGTGTTATAGTCAGCATGTCTCATTTAGCGAGGAGTGCCTTTAATGAAAGGTTTCCAATAGGAAAGCTTGGTAATAAATTATCATTGTTGAAAGATACTGGGGTCGAAGTAGCCTTGACTCCAGGTCTAGGCACTTAATCTTGGTGATATTGCGCCGACATAAACCCAGCTGGTTAAGCGGTCAGTAGGCTTAATATGGCTGGTACATCTGCTCTCCTGCCTGCTCCCCCTGCTCCCGCTTCTTCTTATTCTTCCTTTTCTTCTTCTTCCTCCCCCTTCTTCTCCCCCCCCCTTCGTCTTCTATTATGGCGATTCCTTCTTCTATTATAATATTTTCGTAATTCCATCAATATATTCATGGCGTTAATCAAAGTAAAACGATATTTTCTTCCTTTTTAAAGTGTTGGAATTTGACATTTGAACCTTGATTGACTTTTCTTGCAGACATGCCAAATACCAAGTCCCGCATAGTAACTATTTCGGTAATGCGGCCAACCCATAATTACGACCAGTTTGGCTCAGTCCCAAAAGGAAATAATATAGAAAAAGATAAAGCGACCATCCATGCAGCTATGTGACCACAACTCGTTCAGTTCTGAAGCTGGTTGCCTAAGCAGGACTCTAGTTTACCCTTATTACCCTCGTGTTGCTGCTTTTTATTAGAATTAAATTTTGTATACAGCAAACATCAAATATGTTTGCATATGACAATTGGAATGTAGGTAGACTGGTACAAAGTACACTGGCTATAAGAATCAAAGAGGTTCATTAGCATGACAAGACTAAAGGCTCACGGGAATAACCATGGTCTTCCGCCCACTGCTGTGTCTAACTCCTATAAAACATGTGTATCATAATGTCATTAAACAGTTACTCTAGAAAGTTAGCGACTCCTTATAGAGGGACATCATTCTATTCCTGTTTTTGGTGTTAGTTTGGTTTGGTAGCGAGAAGATTTTGCTTACCGTTTGAGTTTGTGTTTAGATGATGTTCTGATCTGGTTTCATAGTGATTTGATTTTTCTTGGGGAGGCTAAATATGTTCCTTGAAGAATTTGTCGAGTCAGTGCAAAACAGAGGAGTGGTATAGGTAAACCAAGCAATTTGTAGCTTGAGCTCTATGATATTGTCTCTGGTTGACATTAAAGTAGATGATCTGAGGAAAAGTATGATTAAAGATTTAGTTCTCATCATGATTAGCCCATATAGTACAGGCATTTTAGGTAGTTTTTAGGCCAAACCCGGAATAAAATAATGTAAAGCTGATTTTTGGATACATGATGCGGGACACATGGGGGATCATTCCCTGAAAAGTCCCCACCTGGGGACTGTGTGCTTTTTGAGATTTTGACGTTTTTGCGTCATTTTCCACAAAATAGCATTGGTCTCTATGGGAAAAAGCACCTGGCTCAGGCCATTATTGCCAACATTAAGAATATTTACCATTGCTTTTTGCATGGAATATAACATAATACTGTACAGGTTGGGGTACCATAGTAAACAAGTACGTATGGAGATTCCAAAAATATATATTTCAACAAAATATCTTTTTTTTTTAATTTTGTTGCCATGGCAACGGTCAGATTTTGGTGAAATAAGCATTTTTTCAGATCAGGTCATAATATTTGGGGACCTAATTGTTTACATTATGCATGTTGTGACACGTTTTTGAAATTTGGCATGGTGTTAAATAAGGCCTGATATTTTCGAAAAGCACCAGCTACAAGTTGGTAGACACCCCTGGTGGCCAGTAGCTGCAAAATACAAGATGGCCGCCCAAAACAGTAAATATGGCATATCTTGGCTTCTATTTGGTAGATCTTCAATTATAATACCATTTTATTGATGTTTTTAAGTATGAGGAATTCATTTCTGAAGGTCATTTTATGTTCCAAGGTCATTTTCAAGGTCAAAATCCAATATGGCCACTATGGAGTAACAAGAATGTTATCTCAGCACTCGTTGTAGGCCTATTATGCATTCAATTGGTGTACATATTGATGAATAAGAACAATTTTTTTAGGATCAAGGGTGTGAGGAATCTGTTTTTTATGTCACTTTTTGCTTTGTAGGTCATTTTGAAGGTCATGATTCAATCTGACTTGTCAGGAATCAGAATGTCATATTTTTTTGGCTGCCGTTACCAATAAATCAATGTATAGTACCAGTTTTTCTATGTTTTAAGCTGTGAGGGATCTATCTCCAAGTCATTTCTTAACAAAGGCTGAAATCTTACTCAGCAACAACTGATCTGGAAGCCATATTAAATTTCGACCTTGAAAAGGATCTATAATGACCTTGAAGCAGAAAATGATTCCAGAAATAGATTTATTACACCTACAAACATAGAATAACTGCTCTTATACATCGATCTAGAGCTTCATTACACCTCAAAACATAGAAAAAAAGGTAATTTACTTGGATCTAGCAATAACGGCAGTTAAGATATATGATATTCTGGTTCCTAGCACCAGCCATATTGTGTCATGACCTTCAAGATGTTCTACAAAGCAAAAAGTGACATAAAAAACAGATTCCTCACACCCTTGATCCTAAAAAAATTGTTCTTATTCATCAATATGTACACCCACGGAATGCATATAGGCCTACAACAAGTGCTGAGATAACATTCTTGTTACTCCATAGTGGCCATATTGGATTTTGACCTTGAAAATGACTTTGGAACATAAAATGACCTTCAGAAATGAATTCCTCATACTTAAAAACATCAATAAAATGGTATTATAATTGAAGATCTACCAAATAGAAGCCAAGATATGCCATATTTACTGTTTTGGGCGGCCATCTTGTATTTTGCAGCTACTGGCCACCAGGGGTGTCTACCAACTTGTAGCTGGGGCTTTTCGAAAATTTCAGGCCTTATTTAACACCATGCCAAATTTCAAAAACGTGTCACAACATGCATAATGTAAACAATTAGGTCCCCAAATATTATGACCTGATCTGAAAAAATGCTTATTTCACCAAAATCTGACCGTTGCCATGGCAACAAAATTTTAAAAAAAAGATATTTTGTTGAAATATATATTTTTGGAATCTCCATACATACTTGTTTACTATGGTACCCCAACCTGTACAGTATATTTTATATATGTTATATTCCATGCAAATAGCAATGGTAAATATTCTTAATGTTGGCAATAATGGCCTGAGCCAGGTGCTTTTTCCCATAGAGACCAATGCTATTTTGTGGAAAATGACGCAAAAACGTCAAAATCTCAAAAAGCACACAGTCCCCAGGTGGGGACTTTTCAGGGAATGATCCCCCATGTGTCCCGCATCATATATCCAAAAATCAGCTTTACATTATTTTATTCCGGGTTCCATGCTAAAATGCCTGTACTAATAATACACCTTTTTCTAGAAACCATGCGAAATAAGTGCTATAGTAAATTACAGACACATTACCTTAAGTAATCCTGTATTCTTTGAAGATTAAAATGGCTTCATGCTCATTGGACTTCAAGCTAGATCAAAGGGAATAAAAACACATTACCCAAACATGATTAAAGCTACGGGACAGGATTGGAGTGCACTAAGCATGCTACTCAGGCTTTGGTGAAAGGATAATTAATTTGTGAAAAGAAAGACTGGTTTGATTAATTAGGGGTTTAAATAAGGTGATGCCTCTATATGTTTGAGTACACTTGAGTTTTATGGGCAGTGCCATGTATGTACAATTAGGTTGTCTCCAGCAAAGTAATTAGCTCCTTTAAGAACTAGACTTTCTCGCAATTATTGGTTGTCAACACTAAGAAGAGCAATAGATGGTAACCATTAAGTGCAGCCCTTATCACTTTTTGTAACTCTTTTAACGCTTGGAATCACTGCATAATATGTTTTTCCCCAAATTTCAATTTCATTTCATTTCAATTTCAACTGCTCCATATCCCATCACCAAACAAATACAGTCAGTGGGCCTAATTACCTTTGAAGGTCCCTAAGTTAGCTACAGGTGATTCAATGAATCAAATTAATAATAAAAGTATATCTTGCATCTGTTATCTATTTCTATAATATGCCAATGCAGGAGCTCTAGTTCTGCATGCTTCCTGGATGTTGGATCGCTTATACAAAACATACAATTTCGATCTGAATGTCCTACACTCTATACAGGTCTTGTAGGCAGCGGCTGTCAATAGTGTTAACCATAGCGGGCTTTGATGTTAACTGCCTACAAGACGCGTATAGAGTGTATTATTGAATGGGAATGTGACAACAATTATATATATTGTGAGTACTGTTTGGCTATGATGACTCTTTTCATAGTTTGGGCTGACAACAAAGTCGTACTTCACCATAGGGTGATGCAATTTATACCACAATCGGGGTATAAATTAGCCAATCAGTTATACATATATATATTGGTATACAAAAATCAATATGGCGGGTCATCGGAGGAAAGCGAGGTAAATAAATAGTTTGTTTATTCATTTTATTGTACAATATGAGATCGTGGTACAAAAAAGGTTGGTTTCTGACTTACTGTACACGATGCCCATAAGTTTCTTTTCAACCAGGGATGTCACGAGAAACCGTAGTATTTATGTGGAACTAGACACTACATAATATCTATTATGTGTGTGGACCAAATAATCAGAAATGACAACCCCCTTCTTTATACCTTTGGAAAGGTTGATATCTACGAAGCCAAAGTGCAGTACCTCATCTCATGTAGCTTTAAGTCTGTGAATCAGTTTTATTCCAGATTGCCCCTCACAATTCAATAGCTGAGGCACTTAATTGCACCTTTATACTCGCTGTCTCAGGACAGTATTTAATCTGAGTTCTCAGCTATTATGTAACAAATCCGTCTATGCCATCAAGAAGACTTAGGAGATTAAATGGTGGCATTTTCTAATATCATTCAGACATTGCTGTAAAATGACTGACCATTTGTTACTTTTCAAATCAGCCACTCAATGAAATTAATCAAACCCATGTATCAGGAACATTGAAACATTAGACGAATTAGAGAATGCGGCTACATTCAACCCTGAATGTTCATTAAGGCAAAATAGAACTTGTGATGGAACAGAAATTGAACCAAATATCAAGTACCAAATGAAGACCTCTGACAAAGTGGCTAGTGTCAACATATCATTATATATCAAAAAATTAATGTAAAGAAGAATTTTGTTTAGTTCATGATCGATATTAAATGAGAATGGTTATTTAAGGGAAAAGCTGAAGCCTCCGTTTTAAATGTTGAAAAGTAACCGAGAAACATTCAAGAACAGATTGCAAGTTAAACTCAGAATATGTTGGTTTGTCATACAATTCTCAATTGATGGACTGGCGACCCCGAAGGCCAATTAATCCTTTCAAAATTATACAAACTGTATTGAGCATCATTAGTCCATTTGAGATTTTCTACAATTGACACAAACTAAACGTGTGTTTAGATTGGTAATATATTCATAAATATCATCATTAGTCAATAAAATAGAGGACCATAATTTTGAATTGTTTATTTAGGGTACAATTTTTTTAAAATTTAGAATTTGTATACAGCCAACCTTTCGTAAAAGGACAGTTCAACATAGACAGGCATATGTACAGTATACAAAGAATGTTATGATCAATGGATCTCATGCACACATGAGGATAATGGGCTCACCGGTACTAATTCAAGGCAGAATAACATAGAAATAATCTATACACATAATTGAAACTAAGTAACGTCTACATTCATATTGTACTGCTTTATTGAGTTCATAGAGAGTAGCTGAAAGTGTTTATTTCTTATTTAAAAGCTTGAATGATTAAGGTTAAAACGTACATGTTCTAGTATCATCATGCGAAACATTCAGTTTCTCTACAACGATATCAATGTTTTTTCGAAAATTTAATTGTATTGCATGAGAATATCGGGATCTCTGCTCGAAATTGTGTGCTATAATAACCTATAAAAAATTATTTTTTTTATGATATAATCCACAAGAGCTCCCTGTCTTTCATTCCCCCTTTACCTATTACACATTGTCTAATTCCTAAGAAATGAACAGAATAACAAAATGAACAGAATAACAAAACAAAAAGGACTTCCTCACACTCATATATAGACATGCGAGATGCACATTTCCTCTTCTGTAATGGTTAGTACCTACTCCTTTCGATCAAGTTAGAAAGATTAAAAGTACAAATAGTTTTTATTTTTTCATTTTCTTGTCTGTATAATTGAGATGCATTAAAATTCTACAATACTTTAATCCATGACTAAAACTAAACTCTACGGTTAACGATTAACGCAGATGTATGGTCAAAATAAAGACAAACACTACTAACCAAGTTGTTATAACTCATTGTGTCATAATATATTAGTGTACCTAGTAACAAAGTCATGCATTTGGCAGAACATCAATCCACATCCAACAAACGCTTGTGGAAACAAATGACTTCCAAAGTTAAACTTAAGTATTTTTGCCACACCAGTCTCCAACTTCTGACATTACCCCTGTGAATCTGTTTCACTTCCGTCTCATTATTCCTACAATGGCCGACCGGAAGTGAGATGAAGTGCTACGTCTCTCCCAGGGGGTGCTGGAGTAGCTTGTCACGTGATTTCAGGCCATTGAGAGCGCCTCCCCGTGTTTGAGAACTGATCGAAAGACTCCTCTGACTCCTCGCAACACAGCTATTTATTGCACCCCGCTTTCGTTTTCTCACTCTCTCAAACTCTGGAATACTTTTCAAATTGCCACCATGTCTTCGGTATCCCTGTATCCTTTGTCATAATCCATTGTTTATTCCTTTGTTTTTCCTTCTGTTTATCTGTCAACTTTCTCTTTCCTTTCCTCCTCTATCAACTCTTCCTCTTTTCTTCATCTCGCTGCCTCTGTAACTCTGTCTGTCTCTGTCTCACTCTCTCTCGCTTAGATTAAAGAATTTAATTCATTTTCCCTGAGATATCTATATGTGTCAGCTGCCTTAAGTATAAAGAGCTGAAAAGGACTCATGTTCTAATTATAGTATGCGACTATACGATCTGACACTGTTTAAACAAGAGATTTCTTTATCAAGACGCAACATGAAATCCAAAAGGGGTGAGAAAAGTTAAAGACTTTGCCTATTGCTTTAGAAGTCAGGGCAGGAAAGAATTGGAACACAACTATTATTCTTTCCTAATACAGATGAATTAACTGATTCATTTTAATGGATGATAATTAGTTCAGACATATTAACAAACGCCTCCCTGATTTCCTTTCTAAACTATGAAAATATGTAGAGTATGATTTGAAACGACTGGGATCGGACTATAACATACAACAACTTTCACTGAAACATTCAACAACATTACTGATAACCTCTGGCCTGGCAGAATGTAGAATGAAATCGGATTACCTTCAGAGTTTCATGGCAGTCTGTCTTTTGCCATGGGAAATCAAGCGAGTAATTGAAGATGGCAGATCTGTAAGGGAGGTTATGGGGGATAAGGCCCCAAACCTTCAAGAATTGTTGTACCTTGCAAACTAAACGTTAATATTTTAGACCAGTGGGGTAGCTCTCGGACATATCTCACTCAGGAGTATGACAATGCACTAGATACTAATAAGTTATATAATGTTGATTTGATCTCAATTTATATATGATTTGTTTAATATCAAAATGGTATTTAAATGGTATTTATCAAGCGACATCAGAGTCTTTTGTCAGTATCCTTACAGATATTGTATCACATAAGTATGCAACATGCTTGAATATTGTCGATTTTGATTAAAACATTTCAGATTAAATTAACTAGTTTCCCGTGTTAAAAGAATATATACAATATTGTATAAAATCATGAAAACGATTATGTGTAATAGTGTAATTTATGGTACTATATACCATAAAGGCACATTGGCGGTACTCAGAAATAGTGAAAAATAGAGGACTTTCTTTAAACAATGGATGATAGGATACTAACTGGGACCTCTGCAGAAAACCAGCTGTATGGACCGAAGTAGAAACATTATGTTAAAACATTGTAAAATATCTATTACAGGATTGTGAGAAACTGGTGTTCAGTCTGAGAAGTACCGTACAGCTCCAAAGACATTTCTAGAAATATTTAGATGGCCACACACCCGTTTCCTCCCACTTCAAGCGAATTCTGGAAATTACCGGATCCACCTTCTGATCTGGTGTGGTTAAATCACATTATCGCCAAGTAACAGAAAGATTTAGATAGTCGAGTGGCAGTAGTTAAACATAGAGCTCTTCAGGGGATACAAGCTTGGCTGAGGTAAAACCTTGTTTATTAAGCCACCAGTGTCAATGCTAAGACAGAGTCTGAATACGTAGTTAACTTGGCTTTTGGACGTCTTTTTCAAAGCCACGTCTCCTCAAAGCTAAGGCATGACATGAGCAATTTAGTTTTTTTGTTAGTTAAATGCTGCTGCGAATTGCCCATATCGCCATGAGGCATAGTTGTCGCTACTAAAACAACTGGGACGGTACTAAGTCATGCCGGCTGTTTAAAAGAATCATTCCAGTAAATTGGAATGAAAGTCCTCAAATAATAGCAAAACTTTACTTGGTTTTCGTGGGTTAAGTGCTTTAAACCATGTACGTTTCATTGTATTGTAGTATCTTTTAAATGTTGTTTTGTGATTAAGAACTGTTCCAGACGGATAGAAGGTACAATACCTAAATTGCTAGATGTGCTTTGATAGTTCATTAGCCAGTTGAGAATACCAATTAGCCAATTAGGAATACAATATCATATGGACTGACGGTGTGGGACTGAGAGAATTCATAGGTGACAGGTTCATAGGAATAAATGTGAAGAGAGATTAACATAACATGATAACATGAATAATGACGTTGAGGAGAGGTCTTGTGAAATACAATTTAAGTTAAAGAATCACTGAAGAAGCAATCATAATTATAACCTTATTCGTCTGGTGACAGTAAACAAATGGGACCGTTGTTTACATGTTCGATCGAGGTTCACCAATGCATGAGTCCGATTGGATGATAGTGTGTATATGTTGATATGGTAACTGGATTCCCCAGGAAGGTGAAGCCACGCCCCTTCATGTTCATTTATATTCCTGAATGGGATGCATGCCCATATACATAGGAAATTATGAAGGTTACTATAAAGATGTTGATGGGTCAAGCCAGCAACTTTCCTTTTCAGTTCTAGCACCTCTCAGTACTAGAATCAACTAGGTAGCACCAGACTCAATTGTATTTACGCTTATGTATAGACCCAAATTTAGTCACATCCTTTGCTCGCTAAATTTACCTAATTACTGACTCAATCATTTTCCTTTAGATACATTTTTATATGGACAGTGTATACTGTGTACATTTTCCTGAGAAATTACTATTTAAATAACAATATAAATGAACAGGCTGTATTATCCGCTGTTTGCAGTATGAGTGGCAATATCTAGCCTATGGGCATATCATACCAACCTCGACGTAGAAAGGTATAATGAATCAAATTATTATACCTTTCAATGGGTAATATGAAATGCCATAGGCGAGAGCATTGCCGCTCATACCAAATACAGCATGTGATATGGTCTGTGCATCACAGATTAACCGGAAGTGAGGATGTTCCGCCATTAATTTGCATCAGTTTTTCACTACTTTTGCGCCCGACATATCGGGAAGAGTATAATAAATACGATATTTTCCATGTTCCATATTACACTTGGGATATGCGATTTCGTTCGTTTATTACGCGCACCCACTGCAATTGTTAGACCTGCGTGTAATATGAAAGCTTGGGACCGCCATTAGGTAATCGTTTGTCAATTTATACTATTGTTTTTGACTGCCAGAAATACTCAACAGTGAATAAATTATGTGGCATCAAAGTAGTATCGGTCTACACTAGTGTTATATTACAGTGACTACTCTCACATTCCTCAAATGCCAGACTACATGTCAAAAAGTAGGGAGAAGCTAATGCAAACTCGCTATGCAGTAGAGGAACTCGACTGGAGATAAAACAAAGGAATAAACATCTCCATTACAGCTCAATGAATCGGTTCGGCAGCAATGCAGTAGGCTACAGTAATAATACCAGTTGTTGGCAGTGTACAGGGGGCCCCAAGGGGTTCCAAGGGGTCCTTAGAGTGCCTTGGCTAGCTTGTCCCTTTATGTTTCATTTTCTCTTTTACTCACATTTATCTAGGTGATGAATGGTGGGTTCCGATTGGTAATCGTCCTAATGGGGTAGATTACTCTTGCATGTTGTGCCTTGTTCAGCTTTCACCTGGTATAGGCAGGGCCTGGGCGGGAAGGGTTTACATCGAGGGTCTAAAGCTGCACCTCAAACCACTGATCCTACCCGACTAATGACTGATTCATGGAAGATCTTTTAAAACAAATGCATAACCTATACATGATATTTTGAATTAGATAAGTGTGAAATGAATCCTATTTGAATATTTGAGTTATATAGCTTCTTGTTTACCTTTCTTAATTCGCGAACCAGGCACCAGAAGATGATCTGGATAAATACATTTTTGTTATTTTTTTATTTCATTTAAAACCCTCTAATATACTTAATGGTGATATGTATCTTAATTGAATTTTGGCCTCACTTTATGAATGTAGTCTGCCTGGATAGATAAACGAATTATAAAAAAAACGTTCATGAATATTCCTGGTTCAAGATGTAATCAGTGCATCTCCTCCAAAATAATAGATTTCACACTTTTCAATAGAGCTCTCGTGACTGAATGTGTCCGCCATGCTTGTTGTGGGTTTGAACCTGACCCCCACCCCTTACCGGCCCTTACACACACACAGAGTAGGGAATCGGCTTAGTGGATGTGAGGCTTAGGTAGGTGTCCGCCCTTCCACCAGTTTCGCAATTACCTCCCAGGTTCAGATACTTGATACATCTACTTTGACAAATCATAAAGACCTTCCCCCTTCTGGTGGATCCCCCGAACTCCTATAAACAAAATCCCTGGGTTCCACACAAGCTGGTAATTCCTATTCCTGTCCAAGAAATTTGGTACATATTTTTTAAGGGGTGGACATTACTCCGGGAATCACATTAGGTAAAACGGTCGTCAAGGCAAATATGTCCCACAGTCACTGCTCTCGTCCCAGAGCCCCGTCCCAGAATGCCCCAGTGCTCTCTCTACAGTGCCATTAGGCAGCCAAAGCATGTACTAGTAGTTCGTTTTTATGGCAGCAGGAGGTGTAAAATATAGAGACCACGTGTGAGAGTGGTAAATTACTGCAAGTGACCTGTTCTACTTACAACGGCGGTGGAATGGGGGAAGCGGCGGAGTAGGAGTGGGAAGGGGGAAGAAACTCACAGAGAGAGCAGAGAGTGGGAGAGAGAGGGGGAGAGAGGGAGAGAGGGAGAGAGAGAGGGGGAGAGAGGGACAGAGAGGGACAGAGAGGAAGAGAGAGGCACGGAAAGTGAGATAGAAGAATGGATACGCGTGTAGGGTTGCTTAAAATAGAAAGGGAGAGATGTGAGAGAGGGAGGTGGAGGGGAAAAAGAGATCGATATGTATATGGATGAAATTGTGCGTTTGATAGAACATAAAGAGAAAGAAATACAGAGGTGTTGGGGATTGGGACAGTGTGTGAAGGGGAGGAGTTGGTATGTGTACAGCCTTATGATCCAATCTAACCAACCCGTGAATTGTTTCGTCAGTTGATTTGACTTGTCTCCGGGTTCCCTGGATTCCCTAACTTATAAGATTTAAATTCAATGGAGTGATAAGTCATCACTGTACAATACTGCAGGTATTTATGCAGATTGCATTTATATACAGATGTAACATACAAAGTTGAATTCATCGAGTCCAATTGCTTAAGGTAACAAGAGCAATGAAATGCTTGAGAACAGCACAAAACTGCACGCACTTATATAGATCTATAGTTTCTCCTCAGCTGTCAAATCAATTATTATTCCTCCTTTAGTGAAAATTAGATGCAGATCTATGAAACGCGTGCTCTTTCCGATTCTTGATCTGTTTTGTTCGTTTTAAATCTTTTATTCTGCATAAACATTACGGATGCTGTTCTCAGTTCCAGAGAAATTATCTGAGGAGAATACTCGTTTTTAAATCCAGATTCGCCCGAATAACGACAAAGAAATCGAACCAAATGTACTCACATGGTGACTTTTAAGACTAATTTTATCCATATTGCTGCTGTTATAGGTTTATACAAGAATTGGAAGCCGGGACTAAAATAAAACGAAAGATGGAGAGTGATAACAAATAGTTATACAAATGTATTTCAATGTTGACTTAATGAAGGCCAGGTGAAAAACAAACATAATGAAATCGCCCACAACACGTAGACAATTATTTGGTCGTGACCAATGTTAACATGGGTGCAGCTTTTTTTTCTCTCTTTTTTTTTGTAAAAAAGTTTAAATTACTCACACCCCCTTCCAGTCCCTCTCTATATTAGTATATAATTATTATTGTCTAAGGTGCGAACCATCTATAACAAGATTTATCTCATGTATAGGTGCATTATTGAATGAAACGTAGCACTAATGTTAAATTTCGTTGAATAAAAACCATTTTTTTAAAAATGTACTCATTGTAGGTATTCAAGGGGTAAAGAATGTTTATAATATATGTGCCTAAGTGCCTTGCTCAAAAACAATCAATTTAATTTCACTTGACATGAATTGAAAAGCTCCCCTAAGCTACTAAACAAACAAAAATAATGAGATGATCAGGACAAATGGCCACTTGGTAAACACAGCTTGTTTTTGTGGAGAGCAAGTGTCATGTATGACCTTCCTGTGGTTACTTATAGGCACGCAGTGGTGGCCCCCGGACCTGCCAATGACGGCCAAGACGCACCTGGTCCTCACACCTAACTATGGGCTGGGGAAATAATCATTATGGCATACTTAACATCCGTACCATCCAATGCTATTTGTTTAATGATATTTTACTAATACTAATATGGTCTTCCACTAATATATAATGTGATAGTATACTGCTATCTATATTCCCTCATCTATTCATCCATTACTGAGTTAAAATACTATAACATGTGCTAACATCTTCCCAAGTATCAGCAAGCGCTGGGTGCATGAAACAAGGGCCTAGACATGGTTTAATCCTATAACATTGTCTGTGCCAAACCCTCCCTGTACATCTGGATATCCATTAAATATATGTAACTATTGTGAGTAACTTTGCTACAGTCGGTCATATATCCTAATATTTGCGCTCTTATGTTCCAGGTATGTGATGGACTTTGCTACTTCATTGAATATCTGGTAAGTTTGAATCATTGCTGGTATTCATAGGAACTTCATGTAATAACAGTTAGAGGGCCAAATGCATTTTTTTCAGGTTCTTACCAAAATCAATGGGCCAGTGAACGATGTAGGGAGGATCTGGCCACCAAGTCCAAGGGCTTATTTCTTCTGGCCTATCCATATCAATATTGAATTTCCCTCCACCTCCTCCACACACAAACATACACAATTACGCTTACTCTATGAACAAAAAAAATACCAGGCTTTGCTACTGTAGCAAGTCTCTGGAGAAAAAATAGTCCTCAATCACAAAATAATTACACTGTGTTGTGTTGTGTTACACTAGTCCCTGGCCAAGCCTCAAGTACCGTTTTATCAAAATGCCCTTGATCAAAAAGTTAATTACTTTGAATCACAATATAATTTAGATGAATGGCTGCTAATGAGTCAAGCGCTATGCAAGTATTGTAAATTATTAATTATTTTACTTTTTGAAGATTTTATTTTCAGTTTAATTGAGTCTTGGAGGAGGCTTTCAATTGGCCCTTCTATTTTGTATGTGAAGGTGAGACGTCACCGCCTATATTAGGATGGGAGCCTGGCAACACCTGCGCCATGCCCCCCACCATGGCAACGCCCTTACGTCACAATACGCCCCCTTCCATTCTCCCGCATCTAAACACTCCAAGTCTGGTTCCCAACCGCTCCACACGCTCAAAAACTTTTTGAGAGACTTTGTTGTATTTGTGGTGGAATTTTCTGGTAATCATGGGAAAAACTCCGACTAACGAGAAATATGTAGAGTTACCTACCGGTCCTGGAGCAGATACTTCGTCGGAGGCTAGTGCGGCGGCGACCGATAACAAGGCCTTGTCTTCTCGAGTGGATGGCATCGAAGGCATGATGAAAAGTATTCTGGCTGTCGTCGAGAACTTGGATAAGAAGTCAGAGGTGGCTTCTAATTCTACATCTGAATCTGAAGTCAATTTTCGTCCTACGGCAAGGTCTCTTTTCAAGAATGGAGAACAGAAAGTTCGTGAAGAGAGTGTCGAGAGTTCGATCTATGAGTTGCCAGTTCGCCGTCGCAAGGCAAGTTCATCTCGCAAGAGGGTTGGACCTTTTGATAGAGACAGTTCTTGGACAAGGGTGAGCAAATCGAGAACTTTGATACACTACTTTTGCGTAACCTTCAGTTGTTGGAGAGGATGATTAATGATTCAAGGCCATATGATGAGTTGTCTGGTGTACTTGCCCACTGCATCACAATGACTGAAAAGAACTCTTCTGCAATGTATACCTTGAAGGCTTCAATGTTAAATGATGCTGCTGTTCGTACACGAGCCAATAAGAAGGGTTTGGCAGCCTTTGGGGATACCCGTCAGGAGGAGGTATTAAGGCACTATTCCTTTGAGAACTCTCGCCATGCAGTGTCTAACAAAACCTCAGCAAGTTCTAGCAAAGTCAGGAGTGGAAGAGAGAGGATCTGCTTCAAGTTTAACGGTGCGGGGTGCACTCGTTCTCCATGTGATTTTCCACACAAGTGTTCAACATGCGGCATGGCTGACCACGGCGCCAAATCCTGCGCAGTGTCGAAACCAAGCAAATAGGATTCGGTGGAGAGTCGGGTAGTTATAGATGGTGGCGACGACTGTTGTGTTTCTAGTGTAAATTCAGGTGTTTCTCCTTTTTTGGAGAGTTGCAACGACGCCAACATGGCGGGTGTTGTCAAGGACTATGGAACTTTTCAAGCTTCGTCGATGGACATTTCCCCCGACTCTCTCCCGGTAATGACTTTTCATTATTCATGTCCTGGTGATTGTATTTATATTGGTATTTGTAATGCTGTTGCTGAATTTTATCGTATTGGTGTGCCTAATAATGCTGATGGTGTAATATTTACTTCTCCTGTTTCTGCAAAAGGCCGTTCGGTCAAGGTATGTATATATACGATAAATGTTTTTCTGGTGAATGTAATTGTATTCATGTTTTGGGCGGCTTACCGGTCCAACTTAAACCTTGCCATTTTATTGCATCGTTATTTTATCAAGGATGTGATGTATTCAGTAAATTTCTCAATGTTTACATGTACGTTATTGATGGTATTGATGTGGTTGATACGCCAGTAGAGGCGTACGACTGTCCAAATTATTCTTCTATTTTAGAAGACTCGGCCCGTCTAAAAATGGATAAAATTGTATCTAACGAGTTGGCCGAACGTTATGTCTCTATTGTGAAGGATAGGCCTTCATGTATCCATGCCCTTGGCACAGTGTTTAAACCTGATGGGGGAATTCGCCCAATTACCGACTGCTCCCGTCCAGATGAGGAGTCGGTCAATTTTCACTGTTCTACCTTGATCCGTAATTTTTCATACAATAGTATCGATGATGCCACAGAGTTGGTGTCACCTGATGTTTTTATGTGTGTTGTGGACATTAAGTCGGCCTACAGAGCGGTCGCAATCAACCCTGACCACCGTACTTTATGTGGTTTTCGCTGGACTATTGATGGCGTCGAACATTACTTTACGGATAATAGACTGTGCTTCGGCTTACGAATAGGACCTTGTGTCTTTGATAATATCTCTAATCTCATTGCTGATTCCATGTATAACATTTATGGTGTGCGTGTGGTTAATTACTTAGACAATTTTTTCCTATCGTCTCCCTCCCTCCAGTCCTGTACCCTGGCCCGAGATGCTCTTATCTCATTCCTAAGATTTCTAGGGTTCCATGTGGCATGGCCTAAAGTGACAACGCCTTCGACCTCCTGTGTATATTTAGGATTTGAGATCAACTCCATCAATATGACACTTCGCCTTCCATCTGGCAAGATTGAGAAATTACGTCATCTCCTGGAGACAGTGAAGGAGGCTAAGCATATTTCTAAGAAGGACTTGGAAAAAGTATGCGGTTACTTAGCTCACTGTGCGTCAGTATTTAGAGGTGGGCGTACATTCTGTAGAAGGATGTTTGACTTATATAAAATTATGCTACACAAGAGGTTGACTTGTTCGCCTATTTCAGACGCCTTTCGCAATGATATAAACTGGTGGCACGCCTTTTGTAAGGTATTTAATGGCGTTGCCCTTTTATCTAAACAAGAATTCAACTTGCCAATGATCTCAGATTCATCAAGTAAAGGTTTTGGTGTGTTCCTGGGCACAGAATGGATTGCTGGTGCCTGGGGGGTGAATACCATACCTTGGACAGACACTGTGTGTTCTCATATCGCACCAGGACCAACTGAAAATGTTAAGTGGGATAACATTAATGTCCAGGAGTTATTCCCTGTGCTCCTGGGAGTTAAACGTTGGAGTCACCTCTTCAGAAATATGAAAATCCACTGCTTTATCGACAACACTCAAGTTGTTGCTATGTTAACCACAGGTGTTAGTGGCAATAGTACGTGTATGCAGTGGTTATACGAGTTACATTGGGTTTTATTCATCTATGGCATTGAATTGATGCCTCATTACATTAACACTAAAAACAATGTTGTAGCTGATTTTTTATCAAGGCTACCATATATGAAGCATCCTGTGAATTTCTCTATCTTATCAGAGGCGGGCCTGTGTTGTTTTAACCAGATTGACTATCGTTGTGACAGGAATGACGAAGTGGATGTCCAGAGTGAGGGAATTACAGGCCTTATCTGTCACGCCATCGATGCTCCATCAGAGGGAACATCAATGGAAGGTGTTCCAGTCCTTCCTTAAACAAAATGACTTGCCGTCTTCTACTATTCGTCTAGAGACTCTATGTATGTATGCAGCGTATCTGTCAGCCTTTATACAGGCGTCATCTGTATCTACCTATTTATGTGGCATGACATTTGGGGCTCGTATGAGGTTGTTGAATTGCCCAGCCTTGTCGCACCCAGCCATTAAATCTGTGTTGAAAGGGATTAATCGTCTGCCAGGTGCTTCGCCTACACCCTCGGATCCTCTCCTTCCACGCCACTTACTCAAGATGTTTAGATTCGTCAACTGCTCATCTCCACTGGACATTAAACTGTGGCCCATGATAATATTCCTATTCAGGTCTCTGTTACGAGTAGGCCATGTTGTAGTGTCCCCCCATTCTCTTCTGTGTGGAGATGTTACCATTCTCCCGTGGGGGTTACTCATCGATGTCAAGTCATCCAAGACGTCTACCTCTCCATTCCGTATTCCCATTGTGAAACTGCAGGAGGACAGTTCTTTATGTGCAGTGCACTGGCTATCAAAGGTGTGGTCGGCAAACGATATACCGGATTCTGCTATGCTCTTCGCTACTCGTTGATGCCCTAGACCCACTTATGAGTCTATCAACAATTTTTTATCTCATCTAATATCCTTGTCATCCATCAAGGGTATTTACTCGACTCAATCCCTTAGACGTGGTGGTGCGACCCATATGTCATCAATTGGCATCGCCATGTTGGATATTAAATCTAGAGGACATTGGGTTTTCTCCTGTGTGGATGCTTATATTACCCCGGACTTGGATCTGAAGTTGAAGGTTGATGCTTTCACTGCCCGGAGCTTGTGTGAATAATCTTCTTCGGTTTGGCCTTTTTGGTATAATAAACCTCCATGTTCATTGGTGGTTCAGGCCAACCTCTGTGTTACTCTCATCATTCACATTATTATTATATCTCCAGCGGACAGCCTACATATGTGAAGGTGAGATGTCACCACCTATATTAGGATGGGAGCCTGGCAACACCTGCGCCATGCCCCCCACCATGGCAACGCCCTTACGTCACAATACGCCCCCTTCCATTCTCCCGCATCTAAACACTCCAAGCCCGGTTCCCAACCGCTCCACACGCTCAAAAAAATTTTCTTATTGATTATTGTATTGTATTATGGTATAATAAACCTCCATGTTCATTGGTGGTTCAGGCCAACCTCTGTGTTACTCTCATCATTCACGTTATTATTATATCTCCAGCGGACAGCCTACATATGAACTATATACTGGGTGAGTAGGGTTGGATATTCTGGTGTATAATTCCGAGGCAAAGCCAACAATATTACTGCACAACAGGCCAGAAATTAAGGTTATTATGATCTTTAGTTTCGACCTCACGTGGCTATAGCCCCTGGACCATTCACAATTGAGGCCAAATAGTTATAATATTTCAAATTAATCATTTGAATGAGCATTCAAGCAATTATGAATGCATGATTAATAAAACTTAAATGTGTTTCATGAGACTTGTCATATGAATATTCTTAATGGCTGAACCATAGAGCTCTATTGTCTGTAAGCCTTAGAAAAATATGAAGTATTAAAAACGGAACTTATTAAAAGGTAAATGACCTCTCCAATTAGCCCACAGATTAACAGAAACACAACGTGTTCCAATCAAAATAAATTGATTAAACTTCAAAAGGTGAACATTTTCAAAGCATTAACACATTTCCCAACAGTTAAACCTTCTTCCCCTTTGATGTGAGGTGAAACAAACGAGGTGAAAGAAGTCAAGCTTTTGTCATGCCTGAATTACTTTTGTTGTGATGGGAGGCAAAATTACATGATTTTAGTTTGCAAAAAATAGTTCATAACCGATATTTTCATGGTGCCCTCTCAAATCGTCAAATTAACTATTGGGTTTGGACTGGGGAACTTAAAAATACTGTTTAAGGGATTAACTATCAGTGTGTAATAGCAGCTCTGGATGATCCTGGCTAGTGTGACAAGGGTGTTTGGCAAGGTTGCTGGCTCTTTTCATCCTTAACACTACAGTCTCTTCTTTCTTGGATCATTACAATTGGTGACTTGGAATTTTATATTGTTGATGAAATTAGACCAACAATATTATACTTTGTCAGTGTCGTTTGGTCTCCTCCTCAAGCAATATACCTGGGTTGTTACACATTGTCATATCCATAATTGAGAAACTATTTCCTTAATGAAGTCCACGGTCTCAATCAATTCCTCATAAAAACACTTATCGAGTTCTTATCATGATTTCTGTCAAGCCCCTGGCAACCTATAAAGAAATCAGAAGTTGGCAGCTTACCAAAGCAGAAAGCGTTTTATCTCGATCCAACAAGTGCATGTAGCCAACAATTCATCCATCCTTGAGCAAAACATGCTTCATGTCCTCTTGTTGGCACCCTTACAGGCTTATGGAAAACCATTGTCTTGAATTATGGCTGCAGGTCAATAGAAACAATCAAGTGGTTTACAGGGGGATGGGGGATGAAGGACTGAAAGGGCGTAGACATTTTTCAGCTGAGGGGACTAAAGAGCTAAAGGGGCTGATAGGGATAAAAGGGTGGAAGGTGCTGAAAGGCTGGAAGGCTAGAGCTGCTGAAGGGGCAGTGGGGTTTCACATTCTCTGCTTGACCTCCACCCTTCCTATAGCAATATTGCCTTGGATGTCAATAGAACAACCAAGGTGAATGAAGGGGTTCATAAGAGGAGGTGGCAAAGGGGTTTAGGATATAAGGGGCTAGAATCAACCAAGGGAGATTGAGAGTACATGTAGAGTGTTTCAATGGGGTAGTAGGCTTGTGTTGAGAGGGTTGATGAGGATAAAATGTTGAAAACAGTAGGTGTGCTGAAAGGGTTTTAAGTTGTTGCCTTGGCCCATGTCAAGAAACAGACCAGTGATGATCGCTAAGGCAGTGTCTAAGGGGTTCGTTGGAATAAGAGGCAGTGACAATAATGAAGATATTCAATGATGATTGAGGGTTTTTAAAGAATTTAGGCTCAAGGGGCCCAAGCAGCTAAATTACTCAAGGGACCTAAGGCCCTCTGCTTGGCATATACCCATCATCACCATATATGAACTTAACCAATAAACAAATTTTCACAAATATTTAAATGAAAAATTTACATTTAAATGAGTAGGAGAAGTCATGTGAGGATGAACAGACCTGTGCACATTTTGTCAAATGAAAACATTGCTTTTTAATCCTGGAATTATGTCTTTTGTTTTGGCAGAATGACAGATTCCTTGTCCTGGGTTTTATTGTTCATGTTACAAAGTCATTCATCACAGCTTGGCATTTCATCAAAGGTTGAGTATGGAATTTCGTATAAGAAATATTCAGATGAATTGGTATTCTTTGGTTTTGGCATCGTCCTTTGACATCTGCCAACATCTGTTTTTACCTGGCACCTGGCTTTTAATGTTTTAGTATGGTAACATTACCAATAACATTTCAGCAAAAAGGGTCTTTGATTTCTACCAGTCCAAAGGCATGCTGCCTATGACATCTGTTATATGATTTAATCTGGTATATGATTTAATTTTACGTTAGATGACAAAGTTGTTGTTTTAAGATTGTTTAAAAGAACGTTCCTGGTATGGTGATCTATTTGTGTTTCATGTGATTAATCCTCTTCTACTCTCTTCTATATAATTATCTTTTTTAAACTTTCCCGTATTCTTCCTGATAACTATTGGCCCTAGTCCACTAGGCTGATTCTCATGCAATCTTGCGCTGCTGAGGACCCTTTTTCACTAAGTTCCGCAAAAATCGCATGAGAATAATCAGCTTAGTGGATTAGGCCCTTAATTCTCGCACATACTTTCTCCCCTTCCCCTTTAAAAAAAATATATTTCCCTCTGTTGACTTCATCCCTGTCTGTTAAAGTAATCTTTCCTCTCTATTTCTCCCTCCGTCTTGTTTTTCCTTGTCTCATGTTCTGACCGTATTCAATTATATTCATGCCATGATCTCTGGTCACTTTTAATATAACAAAGTACGCTATAATGAACAAAACATCATACTTTAGCCAACACAACGCAGAAAGGTTAAATACGCTTGCCTCTCTGTCCACACGACCCACATTTTAAGCATGGGAGATTTATGTCCAAACCATGAAGATGCATGTACATGGGTCAGTCCAGTGAATTCACTCATATCGGAGCCTCCTCACTAAACCTAACCTTTTGTAACATGCTTCTCATTATTATTTCTTTTCTGGACCGATGAGTTGATGTTTAGGCGCCAAAGAAATGAAACTGATATCCGTTATTCAATATGATTGATTAATCGTTACACAAAATCTGCGTCTTTCCTTATTCTTTCATTGTGTGAAAAACTGATATTATGCAATGACACACATTCATGATTATTCTAGAATTATGGCCACATTAATCAATCATTTACAAATTCAACATATATGATAAAACTGGTGTTAACAACGCTTTACAATTAATAACTATTTACATAATATTATTCAGTCGATATGCCAGTCTAAATATATTGGTTTTGTGCAATATTATAGTGTCTGTGTCTGTGTCTCTCCTACAGTAGTCTCCGTCTTCTACTTCCTATCTTTCTCTCCCCTCCTCCACACACACATGTACTTATGCACTTACACTGTTTCTTCATCTCTTTCCTTGCGTTCTCCTGTGTGTCTTTGTTATCTCTCTCCCTGGCATGCCTAACTCAGTCTTCACCCTTGTCTCTTTCGCTTCTACTCCAACTCTCACTCCCCACCATGATTCCTTACCTCAATCTACTTTTTCCCCTCCACCATTTCTTCTCTCTGCCTTATCCTCCATCCTCTCTCACCTCTGAACATTCTTTTCCCACTCTATTCTCCCTCGGTCTTCATCCCTATTTTCCCCTTCGTTCCCAGGATTCTCATTTGACTCCATACTCTCTCTCATTCAACCCACTCCACCACCTCACATGACCCACATTACAACACTTCATCACAAACTTATGAAGATGAATGCTTCATGAAGTGAATAAATTCACCCAGTTCCAGTTCTCGCTCTCCATGAAAGTTTGCCAACTCAAAATGTACGGACATGTAATGTAATATATGATTGGTGCAAGCAGTATTTGATCAAGATCTATGGGCTTGTAGATGGGCAAACACAGCCCCTGTACCATGCATTTCAATGTACTTATGGATCAAGTGCGAGCTTGAAAAATCAATGCACAGTAAAACCTCTCCATTCTGGACACCTTTGTGACTGATCATAAGTGTCCACCATAGTCAGCGTTTGGCTAAACTGGGCATAGGGTCGAGGTGTACAGGTTAAAGGGAAGTGGGGGCAGTAGTCAGAATAGCCCTGACATCTGATGTACAGATGTAGTATAGAGTTCTTGCACTAGGAGAGTGGCATAACTTCCATTCTAGGTCATTCCAGGCCCCACATATATAATGAGTTTAATCGCAATAACAAAACAAACCAGAAAATCCTCAGGTAGAAAAAGGAGGTAGAGGAATGGAGAAAGGAGGAGAAGTAGGAGGAGGGAGGGATTGGGAGTGAAACAGCAAATTCAGAAGGAGGGGTATATTCATGCTCATGAGGTCTGCGACAGAGAGATTGATAATGTAAACGTGACCTTTCAGTTTAAGCGTTATTTATCTCATCTAAACATGATTCTCTAACAGTGAACAGCTTAAGTCTCCTCTGTGGTTTCTTAATGTGGGCATTAATACATCTCTGTATGGCCTTTAAGTACCTGGTTCCTTTTATGAAGTCATTGGATGTGGATTGTAGTTTAAGTTCTCATTTAGTTTCATCAAAACATCAGCCAACATATGCAAGTACACTTTACTTGGTGTACAACATCTCTCTCTCTATCCCCATCTATATCGCTTCTTCGCAACAGTATCCCTTCACTCTCGTGAAGGAGTGATACGGTTTCATGTATGCAGCAATAAGAATCCATCATCTCAAACATGAGCAGGTAGCAAACCACACGTAGACATGCGAGCACCTCCCAGGCAGCTCACAAGTATAGGATCTTTACTGCCTCTCCTCGTGCTTCACCTCTATATGTCTCATCTGGTAAATTAATAGCACAATAAAGATTTAAACCCTAGCCTTCCTCCTTTTCTATTCCCTTCTCCCCTCCCACATCCCTATTTTGATGCATGTTCTATTCATAGGTGGCACTAGGGGAGTTGTAAATGTGTGATGAAGTCTGGGAAGGTTGTGTACAAAAGTACTGCATTTACAAATTCTTTGTGCTTCTCTAGTAGTGTTGAGGCTGCCCCATCAGGTTACTTGCACTTGCAGAGTGTCTGCCTTATTTTCTCTTCATTACTCCTTACAGTGCTTCTCCACTAGGTGGCATGGTGTGATCAATGTTGTGAATTGTGCAACTGTTCTTGAGCTACACTTGTGTGAATCTGGAAAACACCTTTTGTTAAACTAACTTCACACAGATAGGATAACACTGTATTGTTTGTTTTGACATTAATTTTGTTGTTTATTTTTCCTCATATCTTCCTAAGATCATCATACATGTGGCATTGAGCGTTCCAGATAGGATCTTGGGACTGATTTAGTTCATGTTTTAGTTTGTTATATGTGCACATTAGATACACTTTTCCATAATATATATGCTAGTGACCTGGACAAGACATTTAGCAACTATATACTAGTCTATTTCGTATATGTGTGACAAGAATGAGAAGTTAAAATTAGCAAAAGAAATAAAAGTCATCAAACAAATACTAGATATAAAGTGCTGGACATCTTAAATGGAGGAAGAAGAAGCTGGGAATAAAACATGGGAACCAAGACTGAGCACAATAACTTTTTGAAGGAACAGGGAAGTAGCGGGTGCCCCTTCCTCTATTTCTTTCCCTCTCCTTTCACTCACACACGCACTCACCCACTCACACACCTTCCTCTATATGGGTCAGATTTTCAGAAAATGTACAATTCGCCTTCACCAATCCTCTCCAATAACCCAAATTTAAGACAAAAATGAGCTACAAAATGCAGTTTAACATAACCAAACTGATACTTTAAATCAATACGATCCCAAATATACTCAGATATACCCGCTATTCATCATTTTTCAGCCAAATTGAGCAGAATTTCGTAAATGTGTAGTGCTGCCAATTGTACATCTTCTGAAAATCTGACCCATATGATGTTTGTGTTCAGCTTTCATAGAGGGGTATAGCAGATTGATAGGAGACCCTCTCTGCAGGAATGTCAGATTTTCTTTCGAATCTTACTCAAATGATAATTTTGTCTAACAACCACGATGGATTTACAATCACGGATTACTTTAATGTAATTGTGAATCAGTTGTAAGAATTAAAATTCTATCCAGATGAATAAGAAGACTGGGAGAGTTTTGTGTTTCATTCAGCTCGAGATGATTCAATGCAATAATCCACTTTCTAACACAGTATCAATATCTATGTTTAGATAACCATATGGAATTTGTGATGAGGACAATATCTTTTTTTGTATTTATCTGAGCCTTTCCCAGGAAGCCTTGAAGGCCATTGCACGTGGGAAAATATATTTATGAAATATGATACACAGAGACATCTCCTTGGCCATAGCTTAACGTATTTAGATGTCCAGCAAGCACTCAGTGAGATTGGCACATGGCTGCAGTAAAGCTATAAGCAGTTTATGCATGTTCTAATAACAGGGTAAGGCGGGCTCTACATTTGTTAACACACCCACTGCGGATTATACCATGAACCTACTGGGAGCAGGTAAAGAATGGGGGTATAGGGGTATGGGGGTATGTGGGTCAGGGAGGGATGTTAAAATATAATAGGGGAAAATTAGATATAAATCAAAACCAAAATAGATTGATAAACTACATGTTTGATTTTATGTAGGAGTTTCTTCTCACTTACTAAATAGATACTTGTAGGAAGCACACATCGTATACAATATCTAAAGCCCGGTGTACCCATTTAAATTCATTTCTTTGGTAATTTGCTTGTTAGTTCCTTTATAATATTATAATAAGTATTATTTACTTTCAAATGCTATAACTACAGGAGTTACCACATTGATTATTATATTTATAACCATTTTTATTATAGACGTATGTGTATGAATGAAGGCCAGATCTATAGGCTATGCAGCTCCGATCGTCAAAACTGCCCTCTAAAAATATAGATTCCTGGTAGTATTTTGGCTGGGACAAATTCAAAGACTTCCACCAACACCTTCATCTCAAGCCTTTACCTGTCTAGACTACCTGGGCCGTTTTCTATGTCCAAGTGTGTATAGATAAAGTTTAGCTTCCCTTCCGAATGTAATTTTCAATTTCAAGAAAGGCTGACAAATAATGACAGTAATATAAATTTCCAGCTAATAATTGCATGTTAAATCTCAAATAACTCTTCTCTCAGCTCCCATCCCCTACCCACCCGATGCCCCCTTACACCCCACACCTCTTCCCTTTTCACAACCTTTCCCTATCCGGGTCGATCGTGCAATCATTCAGCCCTAGGGAACCATCCCCACCAAAACCCAAGCCCTTATACACGTGAGTGAGTAGGGATTGATTGCTGCATGTGCAAGCATGCTGCCATGTTGCTGTAACCTATTGAACCAGGTACATTTCATCCCCGCTGCTATAACCTTGATAGGTTCTGTTGGTGCCCTGTTCACAAAGGGAATATAATGGTACAATCACATCAGAGAGAAAAGTAATTTTTAAGGATACGGGATTTACAGCTTCCCCTTCCTCCGTGCTCCTTCAGACCCACTCAGAGTCTTGTATCAGTACATTAGCATAATTAAAATTATGGGAATATCAGTATTTAAGGGAATACCTGATTAAGCAGCATCGCTACACCTGCATTACCTTAATGGAGATAAAGAGTAAGCAAAGTATATCACAATTCATTATAATAAGGGCATAGTTCTCCTGTTGCCATCACTAACGAATTAACGGCGGATAAATAATTCATAGATATCCTTTTTTAGAAAAAATACATTGACTATATGACAAGTCAGAGACTATAATGACTTACTAGTGATTATACTTCTGATCATGGAATACTTGATAGATAATCATAAGAGTTCGTACATTTTGGGAGTGTTGTGATAAAAGGTTTAAACGCCGATTGAGCCATTCTAAGAGTTTTTAAGTTTATTTCTAACTTAATTTCATGGTGTCTACGAGACACTAGATACTATATATTGTAATACTTGATGTATAACGATGATACATTTATGTTCGATGTACAGCTACAACTTAAAACAGTATGCATAACTTTTACCCGGAATACACATCTTTAAGTACAAGATATATAGCTGTGTTTTGATTTGGAACATCAAAGAGTGTTGAGTGCAGAAGATAGTAAAAACTCAATGTCGAGCTTGTTTAGAGAACAGCTACTACTCATGAATAGGGTCACCACGTTTGCGAAGTCACACACCCAATACAAGAAAGAAAGAAAGAAAGTAGGAAAGAAAGTAAAAGAGAGAGAGGAACTGACACTAAAATGTTAAAATGCCATCTATGAGGGCAGAGATGAGATTCGGAAACTGCTCCACGTTCTAAACATGATACATCAGACTTGTTAAAAGAATTGGAATGATTTAAAATGTGATTCTGACAGTTCATTACGAACTGCATTAAATAATTATTGCGGGTTGTTTAATCATGTTGTTTCTCGACAACCCATCAGGGGGAGCGCTAATCAGTCTCTCTGATGAGATTAACACTGTACTGCAGGTTTGGGGGGAAATACCGCTCTTATTCTGTCGTCAGCAGCTTATTTTGAATGTGTGGGAAGCTGCGAGAGGATTGGGTAGGAGGGGGTGGGGAGAGGGAAAGGGGAAGAGGGAAGGGATTTGTGAGGGGAGAGACAATTGATATAATCACTTGAAAGGTGTTGGGAAATTAGAGATGAAAGGTATGAAAATGACTGGGTAAGAAAGGTTAAAGGCTTGACTCCACTGAGATGTTTTCCTCCTGCAGTCGTTGCAGTTTCGTTCTGCAGTGCATTTCCAATCCTAATATAATGACAAATGGAGCTGGTCAGAGGAGAGGTCTTATACAATAGGTTGTGCAACATAGGTTCTTTATATTAATTAATATATCATAATAACTATTAAACCGCATATCGGCCGCAATAAGCACGCGCTCTGGTAGAGCCCTGACGTGACATTAATGCTTAACATTAAAATGCTTATTAGTCACTGCCATGACCCTTGATTCATGGTTTTGGCCTTAACAAAAATCATATCTTCAATTTTGGGTCTGCTGGGTGCACCTAAATGGCGGCCATTAATTTAACAGTGGAAACACCATTGGCAATATAACTGTTTAGGATTTTCATAAATGTGTTCCTCCTCAAGTTCCCTTTGCATGCGTTGATTTATTTCCTGTCTGATATTGATAAGGACAAACGATGCAAGCACATCAAAATCACCCATGTTTGCTCTGATTGACGTACACGTATGTATGCTTAATTTAAATGTTTCCAATAAGGATAAGAGCCCCCCACCCCCCACCCTCATCGCCCCATCTGCGAGGTACCATAACCGCACACTAAAATGGGAAATTGATAGAGATGAAAAATTGGTGTTTCTAGATATCAGTTATCTGAGAAGCAATTTAAACGAGAAGGCCTGAGAGATTTTATAAAGCAGAGGGGAAGATTGATGGGGGGATCGGAGGAGAGCAGTTACTAGATAATTCTTGATATTAATATTGAATTCAGTGTCGGGAAATGTGGCGATTTAAAATGTCTCAAGATTATTGGGGTTCAGAATTGGAATTGATACCATGAACTTGCGTGAATGGGAATTTGCAGATATTAAAGTATTGAACGATATTAAAGTATTGATCTTCAAAAGGAAGATTTAAGGTAGTTCAGTATCTTGCGGTGATGCTTTGTTTCACTTTTGGATGATTATAATGTGGGTTAGGAATTTGCGAATCATTGAGCTTGGTCATTCTGGTCAAATCAACCCTAATCGACCTTACACACCCATATCAAAGTATTTCTGAAAGTCTTATCATTTAATCTCAAACGTCATGCTTAAGTTTGCATCGTACATCTTCAGCAGCCTGGCTGACATACACAAATTTCCCTGAGCCAAAATCTCTAAATGTGTAAATACCAGTATGAAGGTATAGCCGATCCATCAACCCTATAGCTTGCTACTATGTACGCCTTGCTAGAAGGTCTACATACATACCTGTAAATATGTTGAATTTACAGCTATATCAATCTACTATGGTTGGTCATATAATGCATACACATCAAGACATTTCTTGCATTGAAATCTTTTGAAATTGTGTTATTGATATCTGTAGGAATTCTACAAATACAAGTCAGTGTCATGTCTGTCTCGTGACATGCAAACATCATCTCATGTACATTTCATCTCATTTCATTCCATCCTACTGTTATCCTAAACCGATGTTTCTTCTCAGAAAAGAAGATTAGCCAGGAACAGGGTAAAAGGCCGGTAGCCATATACCTGATCCTTGTAATGTGTTGGTGTGGTGCAAAGGCCATGCAACACTATTTATTATCTTCTACTTTCCTGTGTTATAATGTTAGGATTCTCGGGCTCCTCCTTCTGGGCGTGTCCAGAGTGCATGAGAGCCAATGAGTATGAGTCAGTGAGTGAGTATGAGTGGGCTGCTCCCTGTATACATTATACAACTGGTCATAATAAACAGTCTCGATTTCGCAATCCTTTGAGTCACTTCTGTCCTCATGTCCGTTCTCATACTTCTCTCCAAGACCCTCTCGCCCCAGAAACGATTCTATAAGACCTGGATAAGTAAAATAATAATAAAAACAATAAAGAAAAACAAACATAAGTTTGACTGGGCCTAAATAATGAATAACCGCTCAAAGCAGAACTAAGTAAAGTTTTTAAGTTGGATGCCCAGAGGGAGATGTGATGTATATGAAACAATGACTGGAACATTCATCCATTATAGGGCCAGCAGGATTGAGTGATTGTACCCTCAGGATGCTCTGCATATATGACAACAAATCCATCAGTAACTCACCGCTCAGACTTAAAATCACTGCCACTCGAGGGCGGACAACTTGGGGTCATTTTATGATGTTTTCCTGCTTGCTGTTGTCGGTGGACGTATTGATATTTTGTGGTGTATTGCATCAACATCGATGAGTTTTAAGTTTGACCAGGCTGTTTTTCAGATCCGATCTTACTGTTGGTTCTATATTGCTTCCTTGTGTGCTTCACTATCAGCTATTGCTGGTATGATAGCTGACTAGGGAGTTTAGAGTTCAGTACGTGGTCCGTGTGTCTGTAGTTGTAGTTATACTTATAGGTCTAACCTATTTAACCATTCATTGTTATAATTTTGAACTAGGCTGTACGTTGAACTAAGCTTTGTTAAGTTTTCCCTAACAAGTTCTGCAGTATACATGACTATCTATTGTTATATGTGATAAGTACATAAGACTGTTTCTACCTCTGCTATCATTACTGGACCTGCAGCAACTCCCTTTTTTGTTATACTACTATCTATAGTTAATAGGAGTGAGTGAGATTGGTTGCTTTACGCCCTTATCAACAAATTTAATATGGTTATATCAAGGGCGGGAGAGCTGAGAGGGAGGCAGTTTATGATCATACGCAGGAAATAGAGATAGATACGAAGGGAGAGAGACAGAGAAAAGACACAGAAAGGCACTTTATGGTCATACCCAGGACCATATAGTTAACAGGTACATATATATAATTATTCATACATAAAGATCTGGTATCCTTAATTCTTCTTACATGGACCTATAATGCAGTTTATTCTACAATAAGATATTGTGTTTTCGGTTCATACCAGTTGAGGGTTATAATGTATCTATCTATAGGCGTGCCTCCGGGTATTCGTAAACGCATTCAGGTTTTCCCGGTGTTGTTGTTGCTCGCCCTAGGCATAAGGCTGTAAACTGCTAATTTGAGGTATTTGAGTAATGTTTTGTTAGCAATGCTATTGTCGGTTTTAGTTCATACCAGTAGTACCAGAACACATGCCACCTTGGCTATTGATAATAATAATATCGTAACAATAACCATATATTATATGGTTTTTGTTACGATATCATGGCAGGCTGAACAAAGATCTAGGTCTGGCACTAATCAACCAATGGCAACCTGTGATTCAATATCCCATGTAAATGTACTTTGAAAAAAGTAAATATTAGTTTTCGGTTCTTAAAGAAAAGAATACTTATAAAGAGACGAAAGACTTGTGAACCCATACACTTTCTTTAATTTCAAAAAGACATAACACGCCCACTGAATCACTCAAAGAAACATATATGAAGTCAGCCTATAGGATAACTCTTAGCAGTCTATATCCTAGTTGAATCCTACTTGGCTTGATACCGCGAACAGGGCCATTTTAGGAACCATAATAAGTATACATAATACTTATCTAAAGTAAGATATAAACCTACATAATTCAATACCTCCATACATTATCTAATTGATTCTTGCATTGCCTGATAGTATTAGCGCAGCTCCAATCAGGGTAACCATGGAATATTAAACAACCTATCAACCGTGTTAATGAAAACAGGGCCCCAGAGAGGGATTTGTTCATATAATGCCGGCCATTTCTATTCTACCCATCAATATATATATATATATATATCAACAGGTGTTCCCTGCCAGAATTGATCCTATCAATCGTTTTAGTATGTTATAATGGTTATAACTATTTATGGACATTTTAGAAACAGATCAATTTACTAGGAGCAGGCAATGTAATTATATGTTTGCGGCATAGATATTTGCTATAGAAACTGATCTTACTTTAAACGTACAGATTCAAACGACTTTGTTTCATTCTGTATTTCCAGTATTGTAGATATTTAGATATTTCATACAGTTTCCCTGTTGTGTAAGGAATGTTATGCTGCTCAAATCTGATCTTTGACAACTCATAACACTCATTGACCCTGAAAGAGTCCTACCTATCAGGAGTCAGTTAACAAAGGCTTGAGGAGGACTGCACAACTGCCAGCTGCTAAATTTTAAGATATAATTTGTAGTAATTGGAGACAACTCAACTGAAAACAAATTGCTTCAATTTGACTTTAGCATTTTATTTAGCGACCCTACGCCTTCCACCAGTAGGTTGTGGCTTCATCAAAACTGCCAGCTGCTAAATTCTAACATAAATAATTGAAAATACCCTTGGAGGAAGTTCACACACCAGATGTTATGACACAAAATAATGTATAGAGCATAATATAACTTATTCTACACATCTTGGCTGTCTGTCCTTCCCACTAATGTGTTTGGCAGCTCTTGCTCTGATTGCTGATAGCCATGCATTATAGTGATGGTACTGTTGGTATGTATCAATGTGTTATGAATGTGGTACAGATGAGGAGACTTGGTACTGGTATCGATATAGATCTGTATTGCAAGCTACATTCGTTCCATCAACCTTCAGAGTTAACTTAAGACACCAATCATTATGATCAATCTCCCTGTATTATGATCGCTGCGATTTGTTCTTTTGCCTCTGCATCAATTGTATATACAATGTACAACATACTTGAGCCTCTCCCTATCTCCACGCCCTCAAGGTAATTTTAATATTTCTGATAATGATGCTTTAACTTGTACTCATGTTAGAATATAATACAAAATGGCGATTAATTATAATAACAACATACTGAATGTTGCCTGGTAGTAATTAAAGTGATCAATTAAAATAATTTCATTAAGACTCCATCAAATGAATGATGATAATCTTAATGGCAGTATTGGCCCGTATAACTAATGGCAATCGCAAACTCAGAACCTTGGAGCTGCCACTATAGTGTATACGATATTAGAAGATATAGATACAACCTTCCACCTCTGGGCACCAAGCCCTCCAACTCTCACCTCCTTCATACCAGCTTCTGCTCATAAATACAGGCTGTGAGCCGGTGGTAAAGCCATCACATCCGGGGAATTAAAGAGTGGAGCAGTTCAGCTGGTCCTGCTGCCTCCATGCATAAACCCATGCTACTCATGCGCGTAGGAACCCACAACACATATGCTAGCTGACATGTTGTATAGATCGATACATGATAATGTGTCCGGGGATTAGCTTTCTTGCACATTTTGCTTGACTTAATAATAATGATAAGCAGAAATTGTTCATTGTATGCTGTGTTACATGTGTGTTTAATATTCAATTCTGCCTTAATATGTTTGTGCAATGACTTAATAGCTATCCAATACAAAAATCAATAATCCAATTCAATTTAACCAACATATAGGTGAGCTTCATACATGACCATACCAACATAGCCTACATATCCTCGACTTTATGAATACAAATGACAATCCAATACAGAAGCAATTTTAAAAAAGATTAAAGATGATCAATAACAACCACCGATACCACGATTTAAGCTTCAATGTGCTAATGGTGCAGTCATTATTAAATGACACTTTATTATTATAAGACACTAGGGTCTAGAAGCTGCACCTTTTCAGTTAACTATGAAGCCTGGAGGGCCCGTTGCTCCGCATTCTCGCTAACTATATCTCCATACACTTTCAATGGGAAATAGTTAGCGAGAATGCGGAGCAACGGGTCCAGGGCCTTCAGACCTATAACCAAGCTTTATACGAGCATTACCAACTTGGCCGGTGTGTGGCTACCTTGTCATTGCACACACCTCTCTTGATCACCTTGAAATTAGTAGCCTGCACAGTGATGCCTAGATTTTTCAGTTCGTGCCTGGAATGCAATGGGCAAAGTTGATGGCAAAAATTCCAACCTTCATCTCTAAAATGTGTTAGCCCGTCAGTCGACTAGTCGACATACATTAGTCTCTACTTGCTTGCTTGTCCTTATTGGGAAATATTCATTCTTAAGTGCTAGGTTTAAAATGATCGATGACCTAGGGATATGGGTGTTAAAGGGATATGATTGATACCAATGTGGTTTTCTGATTGCAAGGTGTGAATAAAAATGGATTTCCCGCGGTGGAAATATTCATAAGAAGACTCAAGCTAAATGTTGAACTAGCCCTCGGAATTTCGCTCAGACATTTCGTATAAAAAAGGCATTGTGTCTGGCTCTCCACAAATTCACACAAAAATCACTCTTATCATTTAAGATTCAATGAATTATTCTACGAATTGCCTAGTGTATATATTGTATGAAATAAGGTTGATACATTTCTATATAAATAGTGCCGTTGTATAAGCTTAATTTCCCTATACTACTCACGGATTTTTGTATGGGTGCAAGCGCACTCACCAACTCAATATGTACATAATGTGCACACGTTGCACGTGCAAGTTGTACTAATTATGTTTATTATTCGCGAATATTGTTTCAAACCTGTTTTATATCCCCAAGGTGGAGATTTTATTTTTATTTTTATCCCTAAAATTGGGATATGGTTTGGCACGTTCCAAAGGGAAGTCAGAATGTAACAATCACAATGGTAGACTTGTGCCATTGTTGTCTACTCTCCTCATAATGCGATAACTGGGTCATTACATATAATATATATCATATGACTCCCCTGAAGAAGGCCACCTTGGTCAAACCGTAGGGTAGGCCTAAATTTCAGTAGTAAACGTCAAGATACAGAAAGCAGCTTAAGTCCTAAATGTTAGGAGAACTTCGCTTACATTTCTTATCTATATAACACACTTAAGATAGATATCTACAATAATGGGGTGCACCCATACCGATGATTATTCACAGGGCTTATCAACAGTATTATATTAGTATTCTCTTTAGACAGAAGGTTATCTAACCCTTCGTCCCAACGATGATTAAGCGTAACATACATAAGGTAGATTGTAATTGGAGTTGATACAGGGAATAATTTATAGGATAACGCCTTGCTTCTGCTGCCCCTGATAGAAAATGAAAACCATTAACCTTTCATTTTCATCTCTGATGTGTGGCCAGAAATACAATAAATTCTAAAACCAATCCAATGAACTAGCTTCCCAGACGGTTTCCATGCACATGTATCTTTGTATTTTATTATATGCATTGCTCTGAGAATAACCTACCTAAAGTGAGTTATGCACAGTGCGTATGCCACTAGTGAGTTATGTATGGTAGTCGTTGTAACCAATCCGTATTTACCAGGTTTACCGCAAAAATCAATCTTATAACTCAAAATGTTATAAATCTATTTATATCGATATTATTAAAAGCATTATGTTAACTAACTACGCAACTTGTGTGATATTAACGCTCCTACATCCAACCCGTTAGTTGCCCTGTATATATTCCATTACAACAAGAGGCAATACGCGCTTTATTAGGTTTGGATCTGAAGGTCAAATATCAACAGGTGATTGGTTGCAGTGTGGGAGACCCAGTGATATATGGGTCAGGTTGCGTATATAGGTCAGGAACAGGACATTGTTGTTTAAATTTGATGAAAATGATTTAAGTAATAGTATCATTTTACTCGGAAACAGTGGAGAGAGCAGCCAGAAAACCTTTTATCAACTGGCTTATAATGGCGGCGAAGAGTTATATATACAGGCAACGAATATTTCATAAAAATGGCATTTTTATCCGCGCCTTTATTAACAAAACGAAACTGATTATGAGAATAATAGAATAATATTATACTTATATGATCCAAGGAAATGGAAAGAAGAGAACAGATTTTTGGTCTAGATTGTTGAAAGAAATTGATTTCGATGTCGAAGAACAGTGATACAAAAAAAATCAAAAAGAAATACAAAATACACGGAACCCGATTTAATAATCATTAGAATTGTAAGAGCCTCGATGGCAGGTTAAGTCGAATGAAACCTTGAAAAAACACTCACAACAGTTGATTAGTTATATTTCTAGCAAATAGATTATTATTATCTTACCATTATAAGTAACGGTTGCCCTGTCTGTTGACATTGCAAGACATTTCACTCTAGGTATCCCGATCTTGCAGTCAACTCAGCACGTCCAAACCCATGTGGATAGGCTATCCATCATTTCTCTTTCTGTGTCACTTAACTTCTCTTCCATTCAGCTTCTCCAAATATTGTCCATGTGTCCATAGAATATCGTACATCGAATATGTTTCTGGTGTTGTCCGTTAACTTTGTACACTTGCTATCGATTTAAGACCTGTTTGCCTTGTAAATTGTCCCCGGATTTACCATTTATTGCATCCTTTAAATAGGCTATATTTCTATATTTCGGCAGCTATACTTCTTTAGAGTGCGAACCAATCCCTTCGTAGGACAAAAGGCCTAGACATAAAGATATTTCTATTTTAGCTTTGAATAATTAAAAATGATCGAACGGGGGATCATCAGAAAAGATGAGTGAAGGACAAGTTAATATTTCACCAGGTTTTAATTAAAATGAAAAGGGTGATTGCAATATCCATCAGGGTTAATTATAATATCAATCATCCCAAGAGTCCCTTATTAAAATTTGATGGTGATGGTTGAAGTTATCCATTAGTTTCCCTAGCACATGCTAGTTTAGACGGGACTTTTTTTGCTAAAGATGACTTTCCATGGAACTAAATTGACAACTATACCTTATTATTACTGTATCTTATTATTCAGAGAAGGAAACAACATTCATTGACTGATTAATCAATATCTAAAATTATATTTAATACGCACGTGATGCTTTGAAGCAACAATGCTTAATCAAAAGAACTGCTGTTGGTGTTGATAGCTATATGATAAGACGATTTAACACTAAAAGCGATTTGTACATTACATTGTTTCATTTACATGGTAAACCTACCATCGAGACGATTTGGCATGCAAATTGACATGCCTATTAACCTGTATTAATTAATTATTGGTACTTGTGTCATTGACATCTACAACTCACCTGTTTGATATGTACCTTGATTTGCCCCTCAAACATAGGCGAAGATTACACGTGTTGCAGCTAAGCCACCGTCTGGCACGAGACCCCAGAATTATTGACCTAATGCAAATTAATACCAGGAATTTTGCAGAAGGCAGAAAAACCCTTAAACAAATAATACCCAAAACTGAGAAAATACGTACAAAATCTGTATTAAATAGGGTAACTTATTCCTGGAACCGACTCCAGACGGTGGCACACAAAATCATAGACCCAAACGCATTTAAATACCATGTAAGAAACAACGCAATATGGATTGATGATAACTTTATTGATTGATAAGAAATTGTATCAGCTGAAATTAATAATATAGAACAACAATGTAAGATTACAACATCTTGTATAATGTAATAATACTAATGAGATGATAGCAGCGAGCCATCCTTCAGTCAGCGATAAAGGTGGTATTGTCCGCTTGCTTACAGACTGTAAAGTGTGTGACGGGGGGCGTGCAAACCTGCTGTATTAAGGAGAATTGCCCCCCCCCCCCGACTCAATAAAATGTTTATCTATCTATCTACCTAAAGCTATAGGTCCTTTTACAAGGAGTCATTGTAGGTACATAACTTAATTCGTTACTGCTGTTGATTTAAAGCTGCACTCTTAATTAACATCAATCACAAACTAAAAGGTTTCTACTTTTTGTTCAGTTCTTTCCCAACCCATCTAAACGTCATTTGACCAAAAGTTTGTAGGATTCTTTCGAGTTGTTTTTGCTGAACGTCCACCTTTATACTTTCGGAGACTCACACAAATCGTTCCTGTGGCAATCTATTATCGCCCACCGGCGGCCGTTTTCTCTAGGTCGATTATACTTTAAATTCTTGAATAAACATATGATAGCAGCAGTACCACAACGTCAGATTAAGTCAGCCCTATAAGTCATAATATGCGTATTGATAATATTAATAATATGGGAAATTGTCGTTATAGCTGAGAATCTAGCTTTAAGTTCCAGTTCGATGCAAGAGAGTTTGTATTCGACGTCTGATGGGCAAGCTATACATGTGTCTGACCAGTATTGTCGAGACTGATCATGCAAGGACGAAATGTATATGAGAACAGTAGAGTAAATTGCAGTCCTGCTTCGTTTAATACAAGCCTTTTTAATTGCTGGAGCTAATCTGACTTTCTATTTATCTCATGCTTGTCAGTGATTATTTTGTTTTTAAAGTTTTTAAAGTATTGCCAGTGATTATTAATTACTGTGGGACCATGTAGCCCATAGTAATTAATAATCACTTGCCAGTGATTATTAATTACTATGGGCTACATGGTCCAGCTGCAACTCATCTGTCACCTCTTAGAGCATCTCTGTGAGTGGGGATATCCCCCTAATGACCTTACACAAATGGAATGGCAACCTCAAGAATAGTATCTATTCGTTCATGGCGTCAAAAACGCCAGTCTTTTATGTGTGAATTTAGCCTAAAGCTGTTGCAATCCCTCTATCCATCTAGCCTTTATCTTAAAGCAGCAGTCTCAGATAAGATCGAGCAAAAGCTAAATACTTTCTGTGTTTTGTTCCATTATTTTCCAAACCATGTAAAGGTCATTTGGCCACATTTTTGGAGTATTCATAAAGGTCCATATTCATATTTCGAAGACCCGCAGAAATCGTTTCCAGCGGCGGCCGTAGGAGCAGAATATTGATAATATTCATACTCATAATACCAGTCAATTTGGTAAGATTCTGTTGTTGTGATGACCAGAAAGCAATTCTAATGTTTTTTTCAATTCCTCTGTTGCAGGTGAGCCTCACAATATACAACACTTTAGTGGTAAGTGGAGAAAGCCCACACTAGATTTGATTATTTGGGACATAAATTTGCATAACCCATAATAATACGTGAAACGTTGTTGTTTTTGATACTTTTATTTGCCTATAAATAAGTGACAATGTCGGGGGGTACTAAACTCCCTTCTTAGGGAGGATTTTAAGCCCTACCGTTAAATTATATATTAATACTGCGAGGATAACAACACACCCAAGGGTCGACGACATTTGGGTGGCCCTTGCTACGAATGGTTCAATAGCTCTAAAATTCGGTGCAAGCATCATCACGTGCAAAGGTAAAAATATAACAAAATAAAGAAAACTGCTCATACCTATCACAATAAAGATATACATGTATATGGTCCTTAACAATACCTATATTATATGATGTTCTCTTATTTGTCAGAGAAATTTCCTCCAACCAGATAAAAGTGTGTCTTCGAGGAAAGTCTTTGATGGTTATGCTAGCAACTAGCTAGTTTTTAAGCAACTGAAAAAAAAATCAATTCAAATTATGTTGTATGGGTAGATGTTTCTCCAAAGTTGCTGGATGCATACTGATATCATATATCAACCGGAGAAGCTGAACCATCAATGCAATGAAACACACTTTGGAAATCCTAGACATCAGAACTACGCCCCTCGCCCGTAAACTCAAATAGCTACTGTTTACAGTGTTGGTGGGACCTGTTACACTACAGCGGCCATCACACAATCCAACAGCTAATTTAGAATGGATGAAATTCAAGCTCACCGCTCTTAAAACCCATCCCTTTCTCCAGGCCTTTAAGCACACATACATTACAATGGTAGGTGGGGGCCCGTTCCATTGTCACGCAACACTTAAATAAACCATCTTCCTATCTAGCCTTATTTAATATAAATACCAGCGCGTTTTAGTGACAAATTTAATTTAAAATCAAAGCGCTTCTGACAGATTTTCTGATGTTAAAATCGATATTTCCCCCCCTCGACCATCTCGCCGAGAGCGGGAAGCAATAAATAACAAAATAGTATGATTGCTTTTTACGTTCTGTGGGGGATCTAGCACAGGGCAACTGGAAAAACAAATATTGACATGCCTGGTCAACGAATGGAGCCCTCTTTCATCACATTTCCAATCACAAACGCTGCAGATTTCCCGGCGTGATTGCACCATCAACATCCCCGAATATCGCCCAGGACAGGACCGCATAAAATGGCGTCAGAAATCATGACCAATCATCGATTGATCAAAAGGCTTTTTAACACCACAACGTCTGCGTAGATGAATGCTTCATCTCGCTCCTAAATTGTTTGGATTTCCGTCTTTCCTTCCACCCTGCCTAAAGCAAGTTTGACTCAGAGGTTTGTCATCGGAGGGGAATTAGTTTGAATGATTATTAGGAATGTGATTCTGTAAAAATGTTTTATTTTCATAAGCAAACGACTTTTGGGAGAGACAGCGTAGCAGCGGCAAGAGTTCATTTTTAGAGGTCGCTGTATCATAGTAGGGCTGGAATAGTAATGACTAAAGAGATAAACCACTGTTCAATGGGGGAAAAAAGCTAAAAATAACATTTTGTTCCAAAAAGACAATAAAAACAAAAGTCACCAGGTTAGTTTTCATTTCAGGGAGCCCTGAAATTTATGCCTGTTCACTATAGAAATCTATGGGAAAGGGACTCTTTTTTCCGTTTTTTTCAGTAGGCCTATAGAAAAGAAATGGAAAATAACTTTTTCCTAAAAATCTCTATATGCATAATTTCACAATCGTTGTACGTTTCTCTTGCCAGGTGAAAGTTAATCATTAAATACTTGAATATGGTTCTAACACAATCAATAGGCCAGTGAAGCATGCGAGGAGGACCTCGCCACACCTCTCCACCTACAGAACCAGCACAACAACATATATATACTTGAAAAATTAATTCTTATACATTTAGCTCACACATTAATAAATTACTATTCAAACTGTTTATTTGTTTTACACACTTCGTCCTCTTATGTTCCAGACAATTGACTAGAGTATATCTACATAATTTTATTTTTGTATGTTTTAATGTTTTATGGGAGAAGACATGTGCTTGCAGAAATGAAATTGCCAAATTATAACTATAATCACAGAAGCTGAAGAAATGTATGTCCGAAAATAAATGAATCATTTGCTTTCACTTTTGAAATTGTCTTCTTGGTGCACATGTTTAAGTGTCATTGCATCAACGTTTGTATAGTAAGCAGTCATTCTTTTAACCGATGCCTTTCATTCTTTATATAGCTTTTCTAATGATATAATAATGAAATAGAAAAAGACTTTTAGCTTCCCATCACTTTGAAAGTTCTGCTCGACATCTGTAGAAATACTACAGAAGGCATTAAAACTTTGTCTTCAAATTATGTCCCAAGGACATAAAGTATCTTTGTTCCATTAATCACATTTGTAATATTATCTACTGTGTGTTCTCTTTATATTATGTTCATTGAAAATCTAAGGAACAAAGAGACAATCTCTGTATTTAAGCTTACGTTTCCCTTTCTACTATAGTTGTATTTGTCCCTTTATACCGTCTCTATACTACAATACTTACATTCAACAATAATTTGTTGATATTTTTCTCTCTAGGACTAGGAAAGCACTCAGGGCTGGTTTTCCCCTAGGGCCTGGGGGAAGGTGGAGGAGAACGTGTAATAGAAGCTCCATCAGTATTGCAATCCAAGATAAGATTATGGTCTGGAGTTGCCATTCTATGAAAGGTGAAATTCAAAATGTTCTGCCATAATATCGAGATCCAGGATCATTTAAAAAATGGTGCAAAATTTCACTAGTCTGGCTGCACACAACCTATTGGTCTGAATCACATAGCTTCACCTAAAAAGGATCTAGACCAGAGTTTTTACTTTCTAGCTATAAATCACCTGTATTATACTCATTTTCCTTCTCCCACACTCCTGGACCATGTTCTCTAGTATTTACACGCCCACATTTAGTCCCCTCCACCACAGGGCAATCATGCCAAGACAAGAGACCAACCTCTCGAAGCCCATTCTAAATGTTTTCTCTCCTTTTCTCTGTTTTTGTCTTCTTGGGGGAAAAGGTCAAGGGCATGGAGTAATCACAGTATTTTCCTGTTCACATGTTCCCAGTTACTTAAGTGAATAGAAAGGGACCGTGAGTCTCCCTTGAGCAAAGTTTCTTATACTTTTCTGTGTTTATTGATTCTATGCTAGCGAATACAGTATAGCGAATAAGACGACTCTCTTTTCTTAAGTTCATCATGTGGTCTCAGAAAGCATACCAGTTGTTGTCCATGACATTCATTAGTATCCTATAACTTCTACTATTAACTTTAAAAACATATAATAGATGGAGTTCAAAGCAAGCTCCCTCCTTAGAACGTGGCCTTAGATTGTGGTTTGCATTCTAGTGTCTATTCATCACGCCTGTGGTGTGATGTGATGGTTTTGGTAGAACCTATTTATAATCCATTAACTCCAAGTACTTAAATACATAGAAAGGGACCCTACTTCTCAGGTAGTGAAGATTTCTTCTGCTTTTCGGAATATAATGATTGTGTGGTAGTGAATGGTTAAATGACATACTTTCGTTTTCATCTTTTGAGTTAGGAAAACAAAGCTTTCAATATTTTTCCTGGTAAAGATATAATACAGAGGATGCTGCAATGATCCCTTCTTTGCTTATAATATGATTTCACCTGACTCGTTATAACTAAAAGCATCTGAGGAGAATGTCTGAGTCATCTAAGTATTTTGTGAGATATCATATAACTGAATTGGAACATTCGTTTAAATAGTTTATTCATATAAGCCTGGGAGGATGTGTACAACTATCACTATACAAACCTGAGTTTGCTAAATTGTCCATTTTAGTTCAGAAATTTAAAGGAATATCTTCATCCAGCTATCTATTGACTTTTACTCCCTGCCTCTCCCAATTTACATTCCAACCTAATTAAAAAATAAAAGAACAATTGTCAAAAAAATGAGATCAACTCTGGTGAGGAAAAAAAATGTGTTTGGTTATCGCACGAGTGCAGTGATTACCATGCAATAACTCATGGATCCTCAAAGTACTTGATGAATGCATTAATTGTTCAATTAATCATCCCGTGTTTTCTGACAAGAAAAACCTCAATTGATAAAATGAGGACACGGAGAAAAGATGGCTTTACTCTCAATGGATGACATGTGTTGCTCTGCATCAGCTGGAAATGTCTTTCTTCCATAATCCTCTGTCTTCCCTTTCTTGCTTTTTTGATATTGTCCCTTGCCTGCATGTCCTTTTCTACTTTTGATACCTTTGAATTGAAGTTTGGATACTTTATTACTGTATTATCCATGAATTTAGAAAATATTATCATCTTTGACATGACATGTAATCTGCAAACCTCATTGAGCAAGCCTGGAAGCAAACTTGAAGCAAAGAATGTCATTTCTAAATGATGTTATATTCAAATGGAAGTTATGTATCAAAAACATCAAGTATTTTATTAGTCACATTAATGTCAGGAATATGTATGTAAATGCTAATGATGCGAAAAAAACACCAAGGAATCTTGGTGGCGTCAGTAAAGTTTTACAGCTTACTGTAAATAGGGTATTATAAGTTAGTCACAGCGCAGGTGGTCGCTAAATCTAAGGTCGCATGATAAAAGTAGGTGGTTAGTGAAATATCCCTAAAGGTATGGAAGGTATGGATAATATGATATTACCCTAAGTCTCTCAGCCTGAAACATATCTGGATTTGCCACTGTTCAATGGCAGCTAGAAGTTGGGTATGCACATGTGGAAGACCACCAGTGCAGTGCCCTCTTCGTTGGTTGTGACTTTGTTGCCAATGCTAGAAAAAGTATAAGTGTTGTTTTGACGGATGAATCACTCATAAGGTCTCAGGTGGGATTCACTAGTACAAATAATACTCATAACTATTTTCCCATGTTCTACTGAGTTAAATAAATCTATATCATTCAAACATGATAGATGTATACATTGGAATAGTAATTCCCACACTAACAAAGGTGCAGGTCAAAGGCTGACCTCACATTTGCAGTTCCTTCAGGCTATTGAGAAAGGGTTGTCCTCCAACGATGGTTCAGACCGCTGAGAGAGAATCTTTTCATATGTGTACTGTACCGTTCAGCAGTTATATTGAGGCCAAGTATATTCTTGATGTAACCAATGAAGCCTTTTCAGATCAAACCATCTGTCAATCATATTAACTTCATTTAATAAGTCTATAATAAACTCTGTATTTGCTTCCTTATTAAGCAAAGGCCCTATGACCACATGTGTATTGTTGAAATCAGTGTATAAGTTGAGTTTCACAACAATCTGCATGTATCTACAGTTCATGCCATCAGATTTAGGTCCGCCCCCCCCCAACCTGTCCCACCTGGTCCGGGATAGAAGGGTAGTGGCTTACAACAGGTGTACCCCCTGATCAATGAATGGTGGTGATCACCTCATGTTTCACCTATTATTCATAAGTACTAAACAATCTCAACACCCTGCTAACAGTGCTCTGGTGCTCAGACTGACACACTTCAATTCAAGGAGGACTCCGAGAATAGAAATTAACAACTCTGGCATATGCTTAACTATGCAGGTTAAAAGCTGGTGTCTGCAAAGAGAATACCTCGTTTAGTCCTCTAATCAACTTTCTATTATTATAGATACCAATTATAATTGTAGAATGTTAAAATATGTTTACACCAAAGCCCGAATCCATTCTTTCCTCATGTACATGACTGAGGCTACAACGTGTATGTCAGAAAATAGGGGACGTTAATAAAGATGTCTAAAATGTAGACACTCTGTCAAGGTGGTACTGGCTTAATTAAAGTAGACACTATTAGGGCGTACACATTCATTACAGGATTGCCTTCAATGCTGAGTGGCATTCATTTAACCTAATTATTCAGAGCTGCATTCCATTTTAAGGATTGAATTTTCTGCATCAAACATATAGGCTCTCTATATAGGCTCTCTCTCACTTTTGAAATAATTGTTGATATTTGATTAATTATATTTTTGTCTACACAATATGCACAGATGATGAAGCTAAACACCCAAGAAGAAAGACATCTAGCGACACAGATTGTATTTTTATTTCATTATTTTCATTTCTTCAGAAAACTAATTTCATAAACAATAATGTTTTGATCTGTCAGTCATAGCCCACAAGATGATACAAGGCAGCCATGTACTTCGGGAGCTCTGTCTAAATACTTTTCTATTATAAAAAGGAATCTTTAAATCAGCAACACAGTAATTTAAAAGGCTCTCCTCTCTAGGCTAGGCTTCGAAACTATGAACATTCCTTAATGTAAAAAAAACCTGGGGTAAATGAAGAGAGGCATGCATGGCCTCCAGTAGAAATTCCCTTATCTATACGGTTGCCTGACTCTTCAAATGGGAATCTTGCCTTTCTGATATAGGATCTTACAGTGCAGAAAATATAGAAAAAGTCACTTTGGTCATTTTATATTCAAGAAGACTCGGCTCTTTTGTAGGTCTGCGTGTTCATTTCTGCCACCTTGCATCGATTTAAATAATAATCGCTGAGGGGTCATCGAAGCTATTCTGTATTCTGCCTCAGTTCTACTACTTAATATACGAAATAGTCCTAAATAATAGAATCCTTTTAGGGGATCATTTGCCCAGGTACTTGTCTTAATGAACGGTTAGGATTTCATTAGTGGGCCAACTGATTTGTATAAAGGCTTATACTGAAATAGTTAATTACGTAGTGAGGACAAGAAAAACTTCTTATGTATTGAAGATACAAATTTCAATTATAGATGAATTGAAAATAACTACCTCAAATGTTATTCGCAATTTATGATTCATCAACAAGGCTAGTACATTTGTACTTTTGTTAAATTGTCACTAGGCATTTTCACTAGGCATCCAACCAACAAGAACTGATTCAGAAATCTTACAATAGAACATACATGCCTAAAACAGTCCTCCCCCTTCCCAGAACCATCCCGCCAAGATAGCTATAAGAGGGGCTTTCTTATAGAAAAGAGGCCTCTTCTTTCCTCTCCCATCTCAGTGAAGCGGGAGCAATACAAAGGAGCATGAAATAATAAGCAGATCCCTGGCAGCCTGCTATAGCGATACAATTGAATATGAGAGCGGCTCAGGACCAGGTTTATGAGCACATTCAGAGAGCACTATATGTGCCTTTATTGTGCTTTAACTGCCCACTATAGGTAATGCTACCAGAACCTATAGCACACTTGTCCTGGCAGCCTTTCTACCAAGGTAATCCTCCAGTCCTGTAGTCGCGGACATAATATAGTTAGTGTATAAGTTAAAGCTGCTCTTCCCTCAGTTAACATAAAAAATCAGTCACGAAAATCAAAGTTTTCTACTTTTTGTACGCTTCTTGTCCAACCCACGAGCTTTATACCTGATCCCTATAATGTCTAATGTGGTTTTAACCAAAGGTCAACACCAATTTGTATTACTCTCCAAGATGTATAAAATCATATTTAAAAAAAAGAAATTTAAACCTATCTGAAAGTCTTTGATCAACATTTTGGAGGATTTCGTCCCGTTGTTTTTGCTAATAGGTTTTAATAAAAGTCAACATATATATTTTGTTTGTGAGACCCAAAATCCTTTCCAGCAGTGGCTTCCTTTATTATCGCTATCGATTTTACTTATTGTATAAGCATAAGAGCAGCCGAATATTGACAAATTCAATCTATACCTAATGAAATTTGTGAACGAATATTCCATTTCATGATGACAAAATGTTTCATATCGCTCACGAAATACACCCAGGGGTAGCAAAAGAGTATTTTGTTGGTACATGAAGTGAGGAAATTGTAACTTGCATGGTGATAACTTTACACGTGAAGGGGTTGGGTTGCTCCCTACAGTGTACATTAACTACATTCAATTAGAACATATCTAACTTTTACAGGGTTTTCGTGAGTAGAAGCAAAACCTGTTATTTTGATATAATCGAGATGTAGTAAAAATATCCCAACCAATGAGGACAGAAAAGGAGATTCGTTGTAGGGTTGTATAATTGGGGGGTCCGACGTTTTGGGCTACAAGTGCCCTTTATCAAAGAGTTTTGTTGATTATTTTAATACAATAACTATTAGAATACAAATTCAAGCACAAATTTTCCTTAACAGAGTAATCAATCAAATGAGAAGATAATCGTTGATGTAATGTTCCAACGTATACAGCCGCCGATTTGGCAGCTTTAACGTGCAGATTTTATGAAACACTTTCTTAGGATGCACCAAATTTATTTCCTGTCCCATTGGGACAAAATGTAATGCACGCTAGGAACACATAGCTTTTATTACCCAACAATACTAAGCAAAACCCCTTATCATGTCAGACACAGATGTGGAAAAATTAAAACATTAATGATTAAAATATAAGAGAGGCCGCAGTATTGCCAGAATCTGTCAAGCAATGTACCTTCAGGGTATTGAAGAAAAGTGCCCTACGAGAGAAGGATAATAGAGTACTTGTCTATTGGTGTTGAGCTTGCTCTAGGCCTGATCCTATGCCTCCCAGAGGAACAACTGCGTGACCCATTGAGAGGTCCCCATATATAGCTCGCCAACATTTAATACAGAGAATAGATAGATAGCAGTCCCCTGGGAGGCATTGTGTGAACCCCGTAGAGTCAAGGCGAGTGCCCTTTTACCCCACTATAGCTGGTTATTGAGACCTTATTCACTTTGCGGTAGACCCGAGCTCAAGGTTTGTAATAATTCCTCCATATTTAATTCAAGCCAGAGGAGTTGTTATTGAGTTGGTATTGCGAATGTATTTGCAAATATTGCCCCAATATGATGGGGATTGAAGAGGTGGTAAATGCTATATTTCTGGTATAGGTTGTTACTCGGTATCGGACTGTAAGTAGATTGCTTCTAGCTACTGTATGGTTGGTTTTAATATATCTCTACGGGTTAATTCAAGTTAATCCCTGGTCGCTAGGATGCCTTTAGCTCCAGAGGGTGTATAATACCCTCTATTCTCATCCCATGCTTTACCTACCGAATTCTGCTTTCGTGAAAAATTCATAGTTCTATTTGATGTATTTTCTATAATTCCCCAGCACTGTATATAATAATTAACATATCAATACAAATAAATTATTATTTAATCTAATTATATCAGATTTATTAACAGCTCCTCTTTTCAGACTGTAGTAATAACTACAGTCTAAGAACGGGGAATATAAGATAATAAGCTGACTCTATAGGTCCCTATATATTTATAGATGAACACAGCAGTTGGTTGGTGGTAGAACATGAAACAGATGAAATGAATGAGAGGTGTTTTGTCCACAATCGGTAAGGAAATCAGTATGATATAGTAAATATCCAACACATACAATGCTTTTCTTTTTCAAATATCACTTTCCTTTTCTAAAATATTCCAACACCTAATCAACATGATTTATGGATATCTTAATATCCAAAGAGATACTATGTTGGATATGGGATATATTCTTTTTGACAGAAACATATCTCAAATATGCCTGAGGGACTCCCTCATTTGTATAAACTACTATGTGGTATTTGACTTTGAGCTAGTAGACTAGCACTAAGTCCCTTAGGCTATTCTCATAGCCCAGAAATCAGACCAAAGTGAAGTTGGTTATTATATGATACATCTCATTTCTGTTAAGGAATAATTAGTTTAACAATAATTATTTGTAGATAATGCCAAAGAAATAGTGCTTGTGTGTGTATAAGTTGAATTTCGTTGTATATATTGATAGTTTCTAAATTATGAAAATAAACTAGGTGTGTAAGTCGATTTGAAATGAGGTGAAAAATGAGTCAATCCTAATTTTGAAAAAGAGCAGCTTATATCTGTCATTACAGCTGATGACAGAGAACATAGGTATAATAGGGGGTGGTAATAGTAAAACCTCCTTGTAATCGCTTTGTGGTGGTTGGTAATGGGGAAAATATTTGTTCCAGAAATAGGAATATCTGGTTGGTAATAGGAACAGGTGTCTTAGTATTGTATTTATGGTATGTGTAATATGTGCAAAAAAAGAGTAAATATTACATATATCGTAGAGATTACGACTATAGGACGCAACAACAGGTGCAGTGTTAAGAAGTACAGTATTATTATAGATTGCCCATCGGATGATATTGTGCCAATAGATGCGAAGATCTTTTATAATGGTTGAAAATACTCCAATATATAATAAATCCTCAAATATATTCCTTTGTAAACTGTTCATGGATGGTTTTAGGTGGCCCCTAAAGACTATACTGCTATACAAATTCTTTTTCCAAAGATAACTAGTCTAGAGGGACAGCGGTGATGCTGTTCCATATAATAGTTCTAGTTCAGCTTATAAAAATGGCCTCTACTTGATATCTGAGCAACTGCCTTTTCCTATTCAGTACTTACACGTATTACTATAGACGCATATCTTAGTCAGTGTATAATCTATACAACATATAATCATAATTGTACACCTGGTGAAGCTATCTTACAATATTTAAATAAAAAAGGACTTTCAACCGTTATGGTAGCTAAATGTAACTAGGTTCTTGCATGAAAGTGAGTATATATTTCATTATACACACAAGGCTAATTCCTATATAATAAAGGAATTATTCTCATGTGCATAATTAACGAAGTAGTATCAGGTGACAAATCTGTAATCCATTAAGTCTATAAGCACAGACCTGCGGGTAGATAAGGCCACAGATAAAGACTGAGAGCCAGCCCATACTAGACTCAGAATGGCTCATCCCCTTCACCAGTTCCTAATCAGGCTATGCTTAATATAGAGCAACTCAAATCTATAAAGAAGTCAATGTGAAGTCTCTCAGCTATTCCTCCTCCTCCTCACTTCTCACCTATAGATGGTTTCTGTATAACTGGGACTTTCATACTAAGAAGATTAGCCTGTGGTTGAGCCATATTCTATTACGTATATACTGCCAGCTGGTCCCAACCAAGTTCCCCTCCAGAAAGCTTTCTCAGAGCTCTCAAACTCTAATAACTCCTATGCAATCCTGTAACCAGTGTGTTCAGTTTAATCATCAATGGATATCATTCCCTGAGAATATCTGTAATTATCTAGAATACAATGAATGAAAGATTGGTTTTATTAGTTTTGCTGTCACACAAAGAGATTGTGTCAATTATCGTGAGTGGCAAAACAACGAGCAATGATGCACACAACGAGTTGTATGACAAGAAAACGTGTATGTCATTTATATTATATGTCCTTTTTTAATGATGAGTTACCTTGTTAATGTTACAACACCATTATAACCATTTTCCGAATACCATATGACGGATTCAATCTCATTAGATATCATATCAGTTTTTGATAGTGCATCAACCAATCAGATGCGAGGTCAAATTGCTTTTAGACTTTTAAAGAAAAAACAACTTTCAAATCTTTGTGTTTTTTACATGATGGCAAGCTATAGTTAATAATTATGATTAGATTATAACATATGACGTGATGTTACATAGTCGCTCCATTTTGAATCGTAAATCTGTCCCATATTAAGATCATTTATATATACAAGTACAATTCTTTTACAACTGACACCTTAAGGTATAGGGACCTATAGGTGAGATGATTCAGGTCGCACCTTATTGAATTATTGGCTGACTGATACCATTGGCGGATATGGTGGGATGACCTTACCATTGCCATAGATACAAATCATACCTCCCAGCCTTCCAAACTAACTATCCCCTGATGCTTTACTCTCTCCATGGAGATCCTGGTTCACCGTCACAAACATTCACTGAGACCTTTCTGATTATTTGGCTACAATGATTTTTGAGTTTAAAAATATAACACAGATACGTAAAGCCAGAATTAGATTCTTACATTATGGATCGAACAGCTGGGGATTCTCAAGGTGATAAACTGGACCTATAGGGAACAGTATGGGGAATGGTTCATAGAGTTATTAGATATGTCGTATAAATGTCCTGTATCTGAGGAGGAAAATATTATGCTAGTATGGGAGGTGTATCGAGTATAGGGATGGCATTTATATCACATTTATTAGCTAATGAAATAGGTTTTTATTAGACTGACAAATATCTGGCAAATCTAAAGTCAAAATAGAGAGGATGTCAGGGATGATTAGTGGGACACCATACCTTCACAGTTATTTAAAATTTAAAAACAAATAAACCAGGTATTAGTATATATGCGCATTCTACAACCGGGAGTTCCATATCTGTGATGTGATGTAGAACTAGTCCTACATCGACGGGACATTTTTATGACGTCATGCCATGGACACGCTAAAAAAACAACAACGTTTTATCGACGATCTATTCTTGTGATTCCTCTGGTAATAATCCATACAAATGAACAATGAAAATATGTACAGAAAGGGGAAAGTGAGATCTACGAATGCATCATGTTAAATCAATGTAGATTAAAAAATTCCCGCATATTCTCTCAACTGTTTAAATGCTAATTTGTCTGGCCTACTCGACTGTACTCCTTGCCTACAGAGCTACGAGTAGGCCCTGCGCCTGTGTTGATTGTTGATGTTCCCCTAGAAAGAATCAACACAAATGAACACAGAAAACGTCTAAAGGAAGAAGAGGGCACATATACTCATAAACTTATGGTACTCGTTCTACGAGAGCAAGGGAAATGTAGAACTCGTTTTCCGGCAGACTGATACAACACTCAGCCTATGGCTTTGTGTTTTATTTCACCCTCGATATGCTGAGGCCATAGAGATAACATAGGGTCTGGATATTGTTTAGCTGGTCAGTAACTGATTTGATATTGCTTACGGGCAATACACGCTCGACCTAGTTTTTGTAACACTGTGCGCATGCGCGCCTTCTGATCTTTGCCAGTTCCGGTCCTTCTTCGGAGCTATGTTTTCAAAGCGAATCTATCTAAAGAACTAATTATTTAACAATTTATTTCTCAAAATCACTGTAGATCAGGCTAATTTAACATTAGTTTAGTGTTCAGGGTGCAATAAACACAGAACAACCCTTGAATTCTCGACGTCGTGAATATGACGGTTGAGGGGCTACCGCCCCTTGACCGTCATCAGTGAATATTCACTCCCGCCTCAAATTCCGGGTAGTTCTGTCTATGTATCAGTCTGCCGGAAAACGAGTTCTACATTTCCAGCCCACTCCGAACTCGGTTCCATAAGTGGTTAATAGTGAGCTCAGAACTCTTTGATTCAAATACAGCATTTCTGAGTAAAAAGTAAATCTTTCATACATATCCTCAATACATAGCTCCTTATATTCTGTACGTTTTCTATAGTGTCCTCTCCTCATTCTGAACATGTATATCTTCTTGATACGTTTGTATAAATTTGTTTTTAATATGTGTGTATACTCTAGAAGTACGCAGGTTATGAAAAGACCATTGATTCAACATTTCTTCATCCCCATATTCCCATCTATTCCTGTCTCAAGGGAGGATCCCCTACAATCAATTGCACTCTAAGCCAAGTCTTTTGTCAATACCAATAGATAGCTGCTGCTACTACTTCTGAGCAAGGAAGAACTTTCTTTTTACACTTTTATTTCAGCGGACTTTACCTCTTTCGGCCTTGCAGCTGGTCTATCACTTGTCCCCAAATAGTGTCCACTCTGGCAAAGGGAATTGTTAGGGATTGTCTGCAACTGTGTATAATAATATACTGCGTATATCCTTTACATTTATCCTTTGCATATTCTACATATATATTTGTTAGTCTTGAGTCCATTATTTGAAGGTAGTATGATTGATCTTCTTGGGGCATACTCCTGTCATTTATCGAATGATCCATCTGATAGCTTTTCCTATTGTTTTACTATACAGAAAATATGTACGTTACTCATATTAATTGGTAAATGTGAACTATATCAAGTATACTAACCCAGATGTCATTTTTTTTACAATTAAGTTAAGAACAATATTGTAACAATGTAATGCTTATGAAAAATGAAAATAAAAACAAAATCTACTAGACTGTTCCCAGGTTTGCTGCAGTCTTGTAGCTCTTTGGGTCAATGTACTTACTGCCACTTACTGACTCTACTGCACCTAATACAAATGTCCTAACTTGCAACTATTCTTTTCATGATGCCTGTATAATAGCAATTAGGATTCCAAATTGGTGTGCTAAATATATAGACTTGGGAGGTATTGAATTAAATGAAGAGATAAGAAGGAATTAAAAGATGTTAGCCCATATAATAATACAAATTATTGTATGTAAATATCTAGATGTGACTAAATTCAAAATCTGTAGATATATTGTTTATATTTAATTGGCAAATGAGACATATCCCACTTGTGAAATGTTGACCAAAATGATGTGTCACGGGAATAGGTCTGCCCAAGCCTTTGTAAGTGGTTTATGCCTGGTGCTTGGTCTAACTTTTCACAATCCATCTAAATCTTCACACCAGACTGTGTTGGTTCAACTGCATATTTTGTGGAAAGGTATTCATGAATCCTTAAAGATTGAAATCAATACAAAGATTATGAATAATGTAGGGATACTTGTTGAAGACCTGCATAATCAGACATCTTGATTTCCACATTTGTATAGACTGGTTTTAAATTAAGGAAGTAACAATATAAACAAACTGGATAATACATTCTCCGCACTAGTATGTAGTCATCATAAGCCTAGCTCCTCTTTATAGTATGGGACGCAATGTGGGATCATACCTGACAAATTATTGCTTCAACATCTTAGTTCAAGCATTACAGTATTCTATCTTGATGGCTTCCGTTTTAGCAAATTAAATCCCATTTTCATTAACACAGGCAAGCTTCATCCCTGCTATCAACAACATATAGACCAATACATGTCCTTTTATTTCTTCAACTCATTACACTGCATTATATTGGACAATAAATCCCAATTACTCCCAGAAATTCAAGAATTTAGAAGGGAACACATCTCATCATTACAAGCATGCCACCTTCCCTAACCCAACCGAATCATAGCTACTCTATATGGCAGGGGAAGGCATTTAAGATGATTATGAAAGCCTAGACAAAGGCAGCCTTAGCTTCCACTAGCTGATGGGAGGGAATTATAGGCTAAGAGTCAATAGAAGAGGATGCGAGCAGCTCTCACACCCCCTTCCCTTATAATGCACATTGATTACAGCTACATCTCCGCCATATTATCGTCGGCCCCTCACCCTTATTTCACAGCAAATTACAACCCTTGACTTCATTATGCAAATGTTTAGTTATCAGGCGCTATTTAAACTTGACACCAGCTTACCTACAGATCTCAAGCCTGCAATATAGGCCTTCTATATATGGTTCTTCTTTTGCTGTGTCAGGATTTTATGGTAGTTGAATGTAACGAATGTAACGAGTGGTCTGTATGCCAATGTTTATTCAATGGCCAGGAGTTCTTCCTCACATAAGAAGCCCCCAGGGGGCTGCAGGCTTCGAGTGAGACCCTTTAGATGGTAATTTTAACTGGGTGAATCTGACAACTTTAGCCATTTTTACAATAGCTGCTCAATTGCAGCCGTTTATTTCAATGAAATTATAGACATCATATGTTTTGGATGAGTAAGTGAAGAATATATATAGTGGTCATTACCCATTAAAACGCCACCTACCTACAGGTGACGATACCCCAACTCAAGATACGCTGAGAGAGTTCTTAAAGAGTGTGTGTATATTATTAATATGTAGTGAGTGAGGTTAGGTAAGTACTAAATTGAGCCTATTGCATGGTATCACATATAAACCAATCTACCCTATAAGAATTATTATATATGCAACGCAGATATTGTAAAGTTAAACATGAGTAGCAGTGCAGGGCAGACCCTACAGCTACCCCCTCTCAACATCCTCCTCCACCCACTTATTGTTGGCTTTGGATTTATAACCCCATTATTTGGCAATCATGACGCCCTGACTTTGAGATTCCATACTAAGCCCCCTCAGAGCCGGGGGAGATCTCTAGTGTCATTTACTCTGATATGAGATGAATATTTCAAGTGTGAGATAAAGCAGGGTTTTTATACTAGAATGAGCTTTAGATTTGCATGTTGAAGAGCTCCGAAGCTCAAATGTAAATGATAAGCACAGGCTAGGAACTCAACATCAATTAGATCTTGTGCACTGCCTCATTTAATGGGGATTCTCGCTGCATGCAGCAAGTACTATCATCTGAAATGATGAATATTTAATGGTGCATTCTTATCTATGCATGTGTAAAGAAGCCTTATTCTAGGATTGTTGCATCATCATCAGCTAAATAACATAGCAACATATATCTATTTGTTTCTACCCTTTGACCTCTGACTGACCCTGAATAATTATACTTCCTGCCTATATGCAATTTGATCTCTCGAATAGGCCTAGGATGTAAATCTAAAATCTTTTCAATATCACACTTCCCTAGTACAATGTTTGGCCAAAGGAAGTTATTGTACAAAAAAACCCTTGGCCCTAGTCGGCCTAGGGTTTTTCTTTATGCAATAACTTCCATTGGCCAAACACTGTCGCAAGATTAATACTTCATCAGCCTCCTTAACACATCAGACTCACTTTCCCTAGTATTTATACTGCACTTCACTATGGAACTTTCGAAAGTTTCACAAAGTTTCACGGGTCTGATATCATAATTTATATACCTGATAAAAGCCTTTAAATTCCATTTTTATGAATACCATTCTGTAGCAGAACAAGTGAAAACATCGATCATCCTACAATAACGATCGCAGAATTAATCACATAAATATAAAACTTAGTATTGGTTCATTGTCATCAATGCTCAACCCTCATATAAATGTAAAAAGATTATCCTGTGTTTGATTGAAACCATAACACCACACAAGCAGCATTTTATATGCAACAGTGAAGTGCTGATGATTGGACTTGGACGAGGAAATGTTAATCAGGCTCAAATTGTGGTTTTAATGAATTCAATTCTGTCCAATAAAAGTTCGGAGATTAGTCATTTTTGGCAATAAGTCTTAGGCAAAAGGGAGATCTCAAAGGATGGCCCTTAAGAAGTAACAGCTGTTGTTGTCAATGTTGTAAAAATCAATTTTGGGAAACTGCAGGGAAGAGAAAATGGGGAAGGAGATGATGATGATTGATAACGAGGAAAATTCATGAGCGTGTGAGAACTTTTGCCCTGTTCTGATTAATACTAAACTATTTTTTCTTCTGGCTGATCCTAGCCTAGTTTTGATAGAACGTTAGAAGTTGGGAAAATGTGACAATACAAATCGCCTGTATGCAGTATATCTTTTCCAAGGGTATGGACTATAAATTTAAACAGGTTTTATTGAACATAGCCGGGTTGGTATTGGAACCCTCTGCATATGAACCCCTGTAAAGGTAGAATTTTGGTATTGGAACCCCTGGATATTAAGTGTAGGATAGAGGACAAGGTGCTGTACTCATAGTGTATAGGAAATGTCTGAGGCAAAGCCGAGGAGATTTCCTATTTACTAAGAGTACAGCATTGAGTCCCCTAGCATTCTAATCCGCCAATTTCAATTGTTTGATTTTATTGAAACTTCTGTTGTTATTGAAACTTCAATTGTTAGTTATTATTGAGTAGACCCAATCTCCCTACCTCTCTACCCCCTTACCATCCAACAACAACTGCCTGATTAGTGAGTGGGATTGCTTGGAGATACATGGTCCTGTATATTGGACAATTCCTCACTCTCACTGACACATTGCTAACGGTCGCATGTTCATGGGAGAACAATGAATTAAGAATAATTTGCTGAATATCTGTTATCTGAATATCTGTTTTCAGAGCCTGTTGGTTATGACAATGTCGTTAAAGTAATATAATAAATATACCTGTAACATATCACACATTTCTTGACTTCTCACCACCAAGATGGGTTCGATATAATTGGTAACATTGATATGTATTCTCTAAAGTCCAAATATCTATAACATGAGGGTGATAACATTCATTATGTTGAAAGAAAGTTTAATATTTCTCTCATTGGGGTCAAGAAAAAAGAATATATTCAATGTACTATAGCAGATTTCATTGTTAATATTTATTTAACTCATGATTTAATAATGTATCAATGTGCAGAAAATGGAGGTACAAATGGTTTGGCCAAATTTGTTATTTCTAAAAACTGATTTTTTCAGTTTCAGGAATCATACTATGCTATAACCTACATATCTTATCTGACCTCTCTGGCCGAGTGAGTAGAGCTCTCAACTCACCTGCTAGCCTATCCTTATGTGAGTGGATCTGGGTTCGAATCCAGGCTAATCCTAGTTCAAAATTATTTCCAACTAATGCCTGTCTCTTTAATGAAAGAGTCTGCTCAGGCATCTGAGAGGACTCTTCTGAGCGAACTCTTTCATGAAAGAGTCCGCTCAGAAGACTCAAAGAATGCACTTGGAATTCAGGACTGTAGGCCTACTCTTCGAGCATGGGAGTCCGCCAAGCCTATGCTGGGGAGTTGGGGCACCACAGCAAGTGGAGGATAACTGGTGTAGGTAGACGTTTCCACCTCATCATTATTCAGAACTTTGCTAGATGTTGTTCGACCTAGATGTCCCATAATGCCCTTTGAATGAAAGTTCCAAAACGGTGCTTACAAAAGTCAGCTATTGTGCGCATGGGCTCACCAATGCTTTGTCACACCAGCCACCCAGCCACAAAGCCTGGAGGAGTCAGTGTTTCTAAAGGCGGCTTGGTGAAAGGAATTATTCTTCTTTCTTGCGTCCTCTTTGCGTTAGCAATAAAAGTCATCCATCTTCACATTATGCTCTTCTTCTCTTTCAGGAGACTTTCTGATGAATAGCTTTGAGCAATTCACCAATTCTTTCGCAGCCTCCTTCTCGGCTGTATCTTCTCCCCGACCCACCCACACGCACACACACCTCCAGTGTTAGTCAAACCAGTGGTATAAGTATATTTTATATTGTAATGGGATTTATTGTACTTAAAATAACCCACATCTGTGTGTGAATTTGATTTATCCTAATCGGTATCCCCAAGGGTGGCACAACAGTGAATTCCTTAGTATGTTCAATCACATTAAAGCGAAACATCAAATCAAGACCTTTTTAGTTCTTTAGATGTTTTCTCATGGACAGGATTTGTGCTAAGAAGAATTTATGTACATCAAGCACCTTTTTTTATATAATGCTGAAGATAACAATTAAAGCTTGCTATAGAAATTTATCAAACAAGCTGAAATAGTTAATACCGTTTGATTACAGTACAAAGTTGTTTGTTTGTTTGTTTTCTTTATTGATAGCATTTTATCAGTTACATGATAATAGTTCTCAGCATATCAGAAATCTTAGAGAAAAAGTACTAATCAAATATTTAAACAATTTAAGAATTACTAGACATCATAAAGCAATCGAAACCTCTATGGCTCAGCCGGCCTTACATACAACAGAGGCTCATCCTACCGTTAGATAACAACAGCAACTTTCCTTTACATGTGCTATGTCGCCACCTGGTGATAATAGTCAACTACTCTTTACTACAATCAGATACTTAGCTATCCTAGTGGTGTAGTAGAACATATCGATAAAAACAAAAGAACAATTTTTATGTGTTTTCTCATGAGATAAAATGATTAAAACTGGTTCGGGTCTGGGTCCACAAAATAATCCTAGTATCCTTTCTAAACTTCCCCACTCTCTCTAAACTCAAGTCACAATTTTTCTTTTATTCTATTTTTGAAATTGCCAAGGTCCACTATGTTTCTAAACTCCACAGGTAAGTCATTCCACACAGCGCCAGCTTTTGATAAGCAGGACCGAGAGGTAGCATCTTTCTTCCAATTATAAACTTCCACTCTCCTCCCCATATTCCCCCTGATATTCATGTTAATCCTTCTCTCAACAAAGGTGCCCACTCTGAGTGTCAGAGCTAATATCCTACTCATTCGTCTAAGTCGTATCGGGAGTAATCCACATCTCAGATGGAGGTCAAAATTTGAGATATGTCCTCTCACATTCATGAGTGTCCTAAGCCCCCTGTTTTGTGTTTTCTGGAGTCGTTGGTGGACATTTTGTGGACCCAGATCCGTACAGACTATGCAGCTCTCTATGATCGGCAATACAAAAGTAACATCTATAGGTATGATTGATTGGTAACAATTGTAATCTCAAGACAAGAACATCCATGTTCCGAACGTTAGATTGAAATTATAGTCAATTTCAGTAGATTACATTAGACTAGAGTATGTTAGGTAGGTCTTTTTGGACCCGATATGTACGGTTTAATATATATCATATTTCATAGTACATGTAAATAGAAACTAGGTTGACAATATCTGCATACTGGAGGTCTTCCAATTGAACCTATTGATACGACTATGATTTCATATGTGGACAGGAAAGCATTACAGCTAATTACATCAACACATCAGAAATCATGAATATATAGTGGAATAATCCAACTCCTCCCAACCTTTTCCATTCTAGTTAGGGTATTTCCAGAAACAATTATCATGGCGGTATGCTTTATATGTGATTGGTTGGAGGTCCATAAGCAATAGTGTCCAGAAGTAAATGGCCCCAGAATCTACATTTTACTGTGATAAATTAGCTGCTTGTGAGAAATAGTTAGCCTCTCTCTAGAGTCTATTGGACTGTCTAGCCTCCCCCCCCCCCCCCCCCCCCGGCACAAAGCTGTTGATTGTTCTGTTGACAAGCGTTGGTCATGCTCTGCTGAGCCTGACCAACTGCACAGGTAGGGTGGAGGTTTATCAGTCGTTATTCGGTACTCTTCGGAATACACCATGAGACGGTACGGGTAAACACCTTTTTAGTTCTTTTTTAAATAAGGCCGTATGAAACATTTCCTTCGGTCCAAGTTGTAGAGCGATATCGTTTATGTAGATAGACAGTGAAAATAGTGGAGTTTTACGGGAAAGATACATTGAAAAACATAGATCCCCTCGATGGGCCCTTGTATTATGCAAGAGACCCGATTTACGGGCATCATTTGAAATGTCCTATGTTCAAGCTACACTATGTAAACATAGGCGAATGGATGCCAGCCGTCTAGTTTGCTGAAACAAGTAAACTAGGGATTTTGTGAGTGACAATATGACGTGACCACTTCAATCATGCTAAATCAATGTCAATGGAAAAGCTTCATTTCCATGCATGAAGTAAAACATTATTGGGGAGTACTGCTCTCATTGTAGAACTCATCTATCTGGGTAAGTCTCAACCAATCATAAAGTCAATTGGCTACGTATTGCCCATATATGTATGTCAATACACCATGTGTCAAGGAGGGGCAAGGAGATTAAGATGGCGGACACTTACACCAGATTGAATTTTTCAATGACCAATTTAAGTACCTTATGAAATGAATACCCACAAAAAGGCAAGAATAGTTGGATGTTATAGTTGACTGCAATGACCTTGGCCTTCAGCTACGCTCAAAGAAAACAAGCAATGCATACCGGCGGGGCTCGATTATGTGTATTAACCCTTATTTAGATCACGTATAGTAGTTTCTTAGTTAGCATGTCAGAGCATGTCTAATACTCTCAATGACAATTTAAAACCGCCATGCATAAAGTGCAGAGTCATATCATACAGTACATTATAGTTCTACTTACAAATAATCTCCTTTCAAACTCCCACTTCTACTTTTTGAAAAGAGAATAAAAATAACTTGAGAGCACAGCTGAGGCATTGCGAGTGTCCTGTCAGGGAGGATTTGTAACAAATAGAATGTATTATCCTCTACTAGCCATATTTCTTAGCCACTTCTAACAATAGGCCTCACAATTTCAGACTTCTCTTGCTTTATAGCTTTTACCATTGTGAATCATGGGGGGGGGGGGGGTCCTGTAAATCCACCCCTTTAATTCTCAATGCCACACATACAACTACTCTTCTCTCATACACACACTCTCCACACATATGTATACTCCTCCCTCACAGCCATGCTGTCCATTCTTGTATCATTTTAATTCAGTGACTTAAATCAAATGAATGTTAAAATTGGAGATCATATCAATAGACGTGTGTGATTACACTATTGCTGCAAAATATCAAATATTCAGAATTGATATTGTTTAGAATCCAAAAACTAAATATATTATTTGCAACAAAATCCCAAAGGATGTGATACAGTTAGAGGGGATCTTTCCTTCGTCTTTGACATTATACAAAAATCATGTCACTCCTATAATATTTTGGCATTGCTATTAATCAAAAAGAAGATCACATACAAATATAGCATAATTCCTCTCTCGCCCTCCAAATATATACGAAAGTATAGTGTTAAAAGGTGGGTAAAGGAACCAACCACGCCCCCACCACCTCTTTCTTTCCATGCTGATTCGCCCCGTCACCCACTACAAACTGAAGGGTATTCAAGAACCAGGATATCTATTGAAAGCCATTATTCAGAGGCATTGTCATATGGACCAGCCAGGGCGCAACACCAATGATGGCCCTATTTTCTTAACTCATCCCATAAAGGCACATCTCCCTAGGCCGCTCCATTTCTTCTTGAAAATGATTGCAAAAGAAGCTCAGCCTTCAGGCACCATTAGTTTGACCGTTCGTCTTGAGTCATGACATTTAACGGCATCCTCAAAGAGTTTATAGCTCTGACACTGGCATGGGTTCATGGTGGGGTTTTACAGGGTGTTAGAGTCTACCTTTTTACACTAAAGGGCATAATTTCTTTCTATCAATAATTGTTAATCAAATGAGTTAACTTCAATGATAATACCAAATGTTAAAATAATTATATGGTAGAGGGTCGAAATATGTTTACATATATCCCTCCCCATGCATATCCTTGAAAGGAAGTTATAAAAAAGAATTATATTGAATCGAAATTCAAAAGTCCATTTTATATGTCATGACACATTCTGTGCTAAATCAAATGTGCTCAATATCTTACTTTGTTATACATTGTATGTCTGTAGATTATGTCATTATGAAATAGTTACTAACGTAAACATTAACAATCTCAATTGTATGTGTGTGTACAACAATGAATAGTGAAACATTCAATGTGGCTGTGTCTACAGGGAAAGAGAGATTAAAAAACCGACTGTTTCTACATCTGTGATTTTACCCTTGTCTCCTTGTTGAAGATTAATTACTCGGAGGAGGGAGGGTGGGTGCTGTATAGAATAGACACAGATGATAGATGTGGATGTTCTTCGTAACTACTTCCCTCCCTCCGCTTCCGGAACCGTAACAGTCCTTACATATATCCAAGCTTAACTTCAATCAAGCTAACTGGATTTGAGAGTCTCTCCTGCTTTGAATTCCCTCAGAAATCTTAATACTTCATTAAATTTCCCGAAAAAAATAAGGTTGACAATAAACATTGTAGGTAGAATAGAGAATCAATTTAAAAGGGCGATTTTAATTACAGTGTTGGTACAAGTCCTACATGTTTCAGTCCACAGTGGGACCTTGTCCAGAGGATAATACAAATAATTATACACGACGTAATATCATTTCCATACATTTTCCTATTTAGGAACGGACGTTCATTCTGTTACATAATACATTTCCAGGAGGACCTGCTATTACTAATCTGAATTATTATCCAACTGTATACCTGTTTGTTACATTTTTGTTTACAATCGAATCAAATTCCCAACACCCCCATTCTGACTTGAGATTGTTGTTAGGTTTATTATAATTGTTTTAAGGAGCAAGTTAGGAGATAAGTGTATTGCAAGAGACATTAGGAGTATATTTGGAATTAAAGGTTTCAATCTGGCTCTGGCTCTTTTTGAGGGTTGAATATAGAGTTATTATTTAGACTCCAACTTAGATCGGATACCCCAGGGCCTGTTTTATACGCTAAGGAAAGGAAAACTGTCTGAGGTAATACATACACTTTCTTCCCTTCCTTCAGTGTGTAGGAATACTCATTGCAACACACCATGTCCCTCCTACGGGTGAAGAGATTCCCACAAAAATAGCCTTTCCTTAGCTTATACAACATACCCATAGTTCACTCTCAAAATCATGATGTGCAATGAGAAATACACTTCAATTGGAACCAATCTCATATATCAAGTCTCAATATGTTTCAAGTATGAAAGACTTAGACTTAAATGACAGGTTACTACTCTATGGCAACCATTACCATCTCCTTGTGGAAAAATGTACTATCCCTCACTGTTTCAGCACCCTATAACATAGGGTGCTGTATCAATGTGTATTTCCGCACCCTATAATATAGGGTGCTGAAATAGTGAGGGATAGTATACTGTTGTTGAGAGGATACTATCTTTCCCTAAGCCATCTTTGTCTCCTTCATTGTAGATAATCAACGCAAAGAGCCAGACTGCTTATTTTTTCAATTGCGGTATGTCTTGGAAGAATACAAAAAGGGAAAAAGAATGAAAAGGGAATGAAGTGGTAAATGTCTGTATCTTTAATCATAGACGTCTCCAAGGATCCATTGGAATATCAGAAGCGATAGGTTTTCTTTGATCAGTATATAAAACAGAAGGTATTTTTACAAGTGAAGTGTAGAACTAATGAGTAAAGCGCTGCAAATTAATTCTGTGACTCTTTGATTAACGTTAAGATGTGAGAATTACGAAAATACTGAGGCTATGTTGAATTCATTCTGTATCTATAGATTCTAGATTAAATTTGTCACAGGAATTGAGTTTGGAATGAATGAATGAAATAAGGATAGATCCTTTGCATTCTCAGCTAATTTCCGTAAAAAATGAAATTGTCTATTTAGTGGTCTATTCATCCCAGACCCTTCCAGAGGCCACCCAGATAGAGTACTAAAGGATGTTGACCTGTTCTTCTTGGTATAAAATAATTAATTTAGACAAACCAGCCTTCATAGCTCAGTTGGTAGAGTGTGGGACTCCAGGTCAGTTTCGAATCCCATAGTTGGCAAGGATTTATACCATGGCCGCCCCCAACCCAGGGAAAGCGCTGGCCATAGGCTCAATTGGGTAGACTGTCCACCAGGTCAAGGGTCACTTACTATACAAGTGCGACGGAGGAAGTGAAATACGAGAAGATAGAGGGAGATATGAGACAAGATAACAAAGATGGAGAGAAGACAGTGTGTGGAGAATAGAAGACCTTAGAACAGACACGAGAAGGAAGAGAAAAAAAGAAACGTGTGAAGGAAGAACTTGGATAAAAGAGGGAGAAGAAAGGGAGAAAATAAAGGAATATAATAACATCTATGACCATAGCCGCTAAGGAAGACCTGCTTCTGGTGCTGACCAAAATTGAGCTGAATAGCATTGCCTTAAACCCCGCACACACAGGGCCAATTTGAAGCCCAAGGTGCCAAGAAAGCTAGGATGGTGTGACCTCTGAATGTGACACCAAACCCCAGACTGTGATACACATCCTGGGATGGCCCCCGCTCGAGTGCTGAGCTGAGGACCTGGTGGGGCATTTAACTTGTGTGCAAACACAAGAAGAACATACCAATTATCTAATAAAACCTCTCGATAGATTTACACCACAACTTATATAGGGTATGCTGAATATATTGCACAATAAACTTAAGTTAGTTAATAAAAGTTAATTGATTATAAAAGGACTGTCTACGCACATTTTCCAGGCCAATCCTAACGAGTCCAAACCATCCCTAACAAAATGCGATATCTTTCTTGTAATAGCAATATTCAATGGTTTTAATACCAGTCAGAGTACAATATTAAATTTTAATGGTAATTATTTCAAATTTCGAAATGTGTTATCAATACTGTCCTGGGCCTGCCGTTGCAATACAAGAGAGTCCTGGATCCCCACACCCAGCTCATACAGTTAGTCTCCCGTTCTACTGATGTACAACTATCTGTAAGGTAAATGGATGAGGATTGGGTGGATATAATGTTAAATGCTTTCAGGACACAGTGAAGGATATCTGCTGTAGAGATTTGTAGAACGTTACACACTTCATTTAGCAAAGCTTTCAACCTAATTCTATGCTAATTTGTTATCAATGAGAAGCAATTTCTTCTTTTAACTCTTTTGAATCAAATTGCAACATTTTGGGAAATGCAACATTTTGGAAAATACCAATAATTAAATAACAGTTATGAACGTTATTAAATTTTCGTCCTGATACATAACTATTCATCTAACTTGTACAGTCCTTTTCATATATGACTTATAAATACACTTACAAATATCATATCCGCAGCAGATTGTGTAGAACAGTGGGCTCATGTTTCAGTTGGCTCTTGGCCTGACTGTTCTCAAGGTAAAAGGAGTGGGCTCTAGAAGTCTAACATGGAATGCAAACATATTCCATATCACGTCTTTAATCAGAAGCAGGAACTAAAGCACTGTGAAATCATAAAAATAACTTATATATTCATTTGCCCTGACAATGCAGAATTTTAGTGAATATCCCTGATGGTTTTTGTCACGGGGTGGGCTATAGAAGTAAATAGATGATCATTCTAGGGATGGTAAATTCGGGCATTTGATGAGTCCTTAAAGCTGCACTTTCATTTAACACTCTCAAAAACTGCTGAATGTTCTGCCTTTCATGTTTTTGTTCCGTTCATTTCCAACAAATCTAACTGTAATTTTGGAAGATTTTGTCCGTTTTTTTGCTACAGGGCTTTATAAAGTCCACATTCATATTTATTTCGGAGACAAACCGAAAGCCTTTCCTGCAGTAGCATCACTGGTTATTGCTCAATGGTGGCAGTTTTCCCTCCTCCGATTCAACCTCTAATTAAGTCCCAATATGAGTTAATTTAGTAGGATCTTTTTTTATCATAATTAATTAATAGCTAAGCATGCAGCTTTAAGATGAATATTGTGATATGAGTATTCACCTTCTATCATCTTTGTAGTAATTAGAGAATACATGTACGTACAGAGTGATCTGTATTGTTTGCACACAAACCAACCTATCTCTGTACCTTCTCCAGGGGAAGGGAATCTATGTAGTCTATTTCAGACCTGACTGGAGACAGCAAATCAGATAGTATATTGCCTCTCGCTTTGGGAGGGGAAACTGAAGAATGTCCATTTTCTGACCCCTAAACGAGTTTATGAAAGAATGCAAAAATATTTGCGGAGTATATATGACTAGCAATGTTGAAAACGTTCTGACCCAAATGATCAGATTTTGCCTTCCCCTTAGAAGTGTATGCTTGAAGTAATGATAGATATATCCCAAAGGGTTAACCTATGGGAAGCCAGGTACTAGCCTATATTAGACATGATTGCCCGAGGTCATGAGAAACTGTAGTGGCTGAAGGGGTGGGGGACTGAAGGGTTATAGGACCCTTTATTGCTCCTTTAACTCAGCCTTATCCAATAAAGTTGATAATCCTGTTTAGGCGTATAATTAGCTTCATAATTAAAACAAGGCCAGACAGAAGAGCAAGGTATACCCCATGAGCAATGCATGGTCTTGACAAATAGCTATGTTGTGCTGTATAATGTTGAATAAACAAATGTATATGTTACTTAAAAATATGTTTTCGTATTCAAGTGTTAATTATTCAATCCTTCTTTCGGGCCTCATACATGTCGATGCCAAGTCGATGGGTGTGTTCACTGTAACCGAGTAATCTACACCCATCCCATCAAAGCATTTAGGTGGGCCGCCGTTATATATAGCGTGCAATCGTTAAAAATGTTGTTCAAATGACATTCGAATGAGGAGTAGATGAATGGAACAATGAGTAGAAAATAATTTGTTCTATCGATCTGAAGTGTGAACGAAACTTTGATAATTACTTAGATGTTTCTGGTATTTATTATTGTAATATTCATCCAATATTATTGGATTTCATATCACCAGATCCAATCCACATGATATAAATCCAAGCATGTGAATTGGTATTGACGAGTATTCATATAGATACATTAGAATTGCTATTTTCTGAATTTCAATGTCGATGAGAATACCTAGAAACAGTATTAAACGTGTTGCCCCATGACACAATTACATCTGACAGAAATAATATCTGATAGAATAACATCGATGGAGACGTCAGGGCAAACTTATTAAAACAAATCCCTGGAACCACTTTTGCCACGAACTGGAAGTTAGCCAAAGGAGCAGTTACCCATGGGAGGAGGCCTGGCTGGTCTGTGACGAAGGGGTTCTACATTTAATTAGATGTTGACTAAAGGAGAACTTCAATTATTTACCACACCTGGCTCTGTGTCAGTTTCTTAAACAATGCCTCAGAGGAAACTGCGGCCGAGAAAGGGTTAGGCAATTTCAGAGTGGTTGAGGTTAAAGTTGCATTCCAATCAAATTTTTACCCATATTTTAATTTATTGATACGCTTTAATATTTTATGTAACGGTGTGAATACCCTATAGGAGAATGTGGCAATGTGTTATTGATGCAAAAAAAAGTTGCTTTCAAGGGTTTTTCTTTTTGTGTGCACCAAAGGGAATGTATCCCAACCTTTCTATTCGCTTTAAAATCCCTTTGAGGGGATTTGTGGTGTATGAGAAGGGAAGGGTGTGTAAGTCAGAGAAGGTTTCAAGGTCGTAGCTATATCGAAATGTTTTCATGTAAAGGTGGAAGCAATGCGAAAAATGAATGACTTACAGAGAAATTATAGTCTTGTTATTCCATGATTGATAATGATTTCTGCACAGCGTCTGCTCCCGACCCCTATGTACCGTTTTTGTCAATCTGTAGCTTATCACCCCCATGTGCTTCTTCTTACTTTAATACCCTTCTCTTTCGTTCCATCCTCGACCCCCGTCCTTACCCCCGCCATCTCCTGTATCTCTACTCCTACCGCAGTCAAGACGTCCCCATCTATCATCTCAAAACATTCAAATTCAAACCAGGGCTTGTTATTTCCGTCTCCCCAAAGAACAAACCTTCTAATTAGTTCTCTTTTGTCTTCCAGACCCTCCAACATTCCTCCCATCTAAGGGGCTCCGTCTTCTTTAATGGAGGCTGTCTGTACCGGAAGACGCCCCCACGTCACTTCCGGCAGACACGCCTGGAGTGAAATTGAACAAAGGTCAAGGTCAGGGTCATGACGACTGTACAGAACCTGCTGCGCCACCTGTTGTCATTGATGACAATCATTCTCACCAGCTGTGTCGCCATAGTAACAGGTAAGCAATTTATCTTTCATGGCTCAGTTCATATCGAGGGTTGTGCACATTGGACTGATTCTATGTCTTTTTTAACCAGAAATCGTTCTGTTTTGAGGTCAAAATGTTGTTTCCAATTGTTGGTGGCCTAACTCGGAAGAACTGAGCATGTGTTCCAAAAAAAATGAATCAGAATTAGAAAACGAGTAGATTGCTTCTTCTACATCGTCATCTTCTATTTGTATTATTCTGGTCACTGGATTTATTATGCATATGTATACATTGTTTAAATTGCATCAGGAGTTGACCTCCATTGAAGGACTTCTGATGTACTCTTCGGCTCATAATCCTGAAGTAAAGCCAGTGACTATGCACCGAAAACGGCGAAAGTGAATAATTTGATTTATAACTAAAATCCAAATATATAGGCCTATATACACAAACTCCTCTCGTTTCTATATAGACAATGCGCAATAACTACCTCTATGGTTTGGATAGTCTGGCAATGACGTGGTGATATGCAGACAATGGAAGGGAGGTAGCATGGGCCCTTAACAGTAGTTACTGTCTGAATGCTAGGCTTCTGTAGCTGGCAGTGGTATTACTTACATCCAAGAGAACATATTTAGGTGAAAGTGAATGTCAGTTGCAGGTCATTTTCAGGGGGGCTGGGTGGGGCAGATAAGGTTCCAGCGGTCCATGCCAATTTTGTCAATTATGTCAGCCACTGTTTCCCAAGTCACAAACGCCCATTTCTTTTATGTACTGAATCTGATGTTATTTAGAACCAGGTCATATGGGGTGATATGGGGTGTCATTTCTTAAACAACAACAACAACAACAAAGGGAACAGGATTTTGTAATGTAGCTTGAACTCCAATTTCCACATTCCCAAAGTAATGAATATGAATAATTATATAATTTATTATTATTAAACATCTAGAAGTTCCCTAACACTGGACTGTAGATATTGTATACACAATGAAGTTGAAGCACTTTCTTGTAGAGAGGGGGTTATGTTGCATACATATTCAATTGAGTGGTATACACAACCCGAACCACAGGTAGTACTCTTGGCCAAGGTCCGGAAAACGCCTTTCAAACATTCCATTTTACAGTCTAGGCTCCTAGTTGAGAGAGTTCCTCCTAACTGAGGGAAAGCCGCTCACTCCAAACCACAAAATGCCAATAAAATCCATCAAGGACGCCTAAAAAAGGACGCTTCCTCCAGGGCCAGAAAAGCCATTAACGCAGTAGGCGTCTAATAACTGATACCATTCTTATCTGATGTCAGAGGCTCGGAGCCCAGGCTGTTTAGATTATTAAAAGCATATTTTAAAACAGGTAATCAAGTCGTTGGTTTCAGTCGCTTAGAATGTTGCACTGGTTGCTGTACATTGTATGTCGCTAGTCAGAACATGGGACGAGTGAAGGACCATATACACACAGAGGTTGGGTCTGATGCTAGAGATGCATGACATCACTCATTATGGAGGAGCTGCTCAGTGAGTTGCACAGTGATGTATGGTAATGGCAGGCTCTGAGATGGGTTAGGTAGATGCACCAAGCTCCGCGGGCTGCCGTATATATACCTACATCTCAATATCATATCATAACCAGGCTCTGCCATCTCCTAAACCCTACATAGGCTGCTCCTGTGATAGCCTGGTGCCCATCTCATACCATAGGCTTGATAATGCTCATGATGGGTGGAATATGGGTCTAACCTACAAGGTGTATACTTCTGACCTTTGGGAAAGGTAAACGTAGAATAAATTTAGATTAAATATATTAATAGCGAGACGAGGGATTAGACACCTAACCTCTACACAATATAGATCTGCCCTTGGTGATATATACCAAATAAGAAACAATAATATATGGTAATACATTTCGATTCAACCAATTTTAAGGCCACAATGTCTGGAGATCTTCTCCAAAATTGGTCCACTTATAGTTCAAAGTGAGTTCAAGAATACCATTTATTCAGTAGGTTTCCAGGCTTTGTTTCCCCAGTGTAGGTTTGATCTCCTGCAGGAAGCTTTTCAAAGGCCCCTATGGAAAATGATGTATTCCACAGATGTTTTCGCATTTTCATCGGAAAAAGTAATTGTTTCCGACCTCCTTAGGTTACTGTTTTGAAGTTATTTTGACTTTGATTGGTTGAATAGCCTACCCGATTCAGACACAATCCAATCATTCAGACTTAATCATTTAATAACCGGATATGGACAGTAGGACATCGGCCACATTAAGTTTGAATTACCGATCGCTGATCGCTGATGGAATTTGTGACAGAAACTGGTCTGTGGCTTGAATCTTCTCAAACCCTCTCCGAAATGGATAGATTTGGAACTAAGCTAATCGGAAAAAAACTAACTAAAATCGCCACAATAAGAAAGTAGAGGGACTGGGCTTCAATATCAGAAGTTGTGGTCTGTCTGCAAGAGATGGCTCAATACAAAAGGGATATTTGTGGTGTATACTGCTTATGAAACATCACCAATGTTGATACAGAATTTGTTTCACCTCCAGCTATATCTTTATCAAATATGCAGGGCATGGTCAACAAGATTTGTTTCATTGTAGCTTTCTATCAAACTCCAGGTAGTGACATGTAAAAAGATACTTCGAAACATGTCAGGACAATCACTAATTTCAATAAAGCCCAACTGGAACTGGTAATTTATTATTGAGAAATAATGCATTCCTCTAAAATAAAATATATAAAAGTATTTACAATATAACATCTTTCTGTTTAGATGTCTAACCATATGGCCACATGCAACATTGTAGTCTGAACCATACTCAAATTGGTATCTCAAGGAAGAACATGTCTGTTTTGTTCCAAATAGGTCCAGATATCTATATGTAATAGGAAATATCCACGTCACATATTATTTTTTGAATATCTATTTCTTTTTACAAGATATTTCTACACATTCTCAATGGAACTAATGGATATTTTATTATCAAGACACAAACTATCTTGGATTTTGGGTGTTCTGTTTGACAAAGATATCTCAAATGTTCTTGTAATTGGTGCCTCAGTCACTTGCTCATTTTCATATACTACTAAGTAGTGTCTGAGTAGTAGCCAGTAGGCTAGCACTAAGTCCCTTAGGCTATACCCATAGACCAGAAATCCGACCAAAGTGAAGTTGGTTATTATATGATAAATTTCATTTCTTTTAAAGAATAATTAGTTTAATAATTGTATTGTAGGTAATGCCCAAGAAATAGTTGTTGTGTGTGCATGAATTGAATTTCTTTATATATTGATAGGTTTTAGATTATAAAAATAATCAAGGTGTGCAAGTCTATCCATGATGATTAGGAATGAAACAAAAAAGGAAGCAATCCTAACACTAATATGTGAAAAGAAGCAACTGTGATGTGTCATAACAGCTGATGACACAGGTCATAAGTAATAGGGGAGTGGTAATAGTAAAAATACCTCTTTTAATGCGAGAATAGATCTCAGTAATGAAGAAATAGTCGGTGCCATGAAACTATTTGTTCCAGGAATAGGAATATCTTAAAGGTGTCTTAGTAATGTATTTTGGTTATGGATAATATGTGCAAAAAAGAGGATAAGTTTGTAATATTACATATAATGTACAGATTACGACTCAGGGACACAACACATGTCCATTCTACCCCTCAATAATTCTCATTTTCGTTTCAAAACGTCCAATATATACCTACAACAGTGGTTTGATCCACACCAAACTGCTGGCCAGCACAGCACCCTGTGTACCACATTAACCTCTCATCTGGCTCACTCAGCAGACAGCAAAAAGAGCTACTGCTCCTCCTCTTCCTATATTTACGTCACCCCGCGTTCCTCCTTCCTTCCCAGGATGCTCGTCACCGGAAGAGAGAGCAGACAGCTGTCTAGGTGGCGCTAGTGTTGCTGTTCTAATTCTGGATCACCTTGGCTACATCGCATCCTCATCACCTCCCATTTATACTTCAAAGGCCTGCTGTCTCGCTCAGATATACAGTCTTACCAATGGGTGGGCCAGCTGTTGCAGGCAACCGTCAATTAAGGAATTATTCAGTATCTAATAAAGGGAAAATCTTTATTAAAGTGCGATAATTTGCTAGACATATTTCAGCCTAAGGAGGCGACTTCTTTCAATTTTGGTGTGAAACTCTAAGATTTTGAGGTCATAGTTCCCATGCCGGGTTCAATTAATGATATTATGGGGCACCTGATATTGTTTTGATGTTTATATTATCTTCTTTTATAAATGAAATACCTAAACTCTTATCGGTATTATATTAAATTAAACATTATAATATTATGGCATAATATATGGTAAACTACGCAGACGTTGCAATATTCTGTTTCTCTAGTTCAAAAGTAATGTTCAATGCCATTATATATAATGTATGTAAACACTTAGTAAATATGTTAAGCAATTTGCGGGATACAGTTACATTACATGTTTAAGTTATCTCAACCTATTTACGTACTTTGTACAGCCATTCAATTGTCGCAAACACATTGTAATAAATCCCATTTTTCAATTGACTTTTAATCGGTTTTGGAAAATACATAAATTTACCCTTCTTGGTGTGGACGTTGAATTTACTGGATCGATACATCCAGGCCAAAATCTTAGAAAGAGATATCTAATGCTAAAATGAAGTAATGAAGCCCAGAAGGATAAGATGAGAGATGGTCGGAGGCCACACTCATTAGGGGTATCACATATCACTCGGTACCCAGGGGACAGTGAGAGAGGTTCTGTGTGGGTGTAGTGCTTTCTGGGTTGTCCCTTCCCATAGTCATTGAGTCCAACCTAAAAACATGCTCCTTTTGTTTTTGAACTAAGGAAGCCCAAAGATACCTTGTTGTGTAACCGGTAACTTGCGGAGTTCCTCAAGGGACAGCATTAGGCCCGTTGCTCTTCTGTATATATATTAACGACCTACCTAAAGTCGTCAATCACAGCAATATACAATTATTTGCAGACGATACGGTATTGTATTATGAAAGGTCTCTGCAAGACCCAAGCATTTGTACACTGCAAGATGATTTAACTAGCATAGTGCGGTGGTGTGACCAAAACAAAATTTCACTTAATATTAACAAATGTAAAAGCCTTACTATTAGATCGAGAGATGATGTCAAAAACTCAACTCGATATCTAATCAAAGGGCAAGAGCTGGAAAATGTTGAATCTTATAAATATCTGGGTATCGAAATCGATAAGAAGTTGAACTTTAATAAATTCCTCACGAAAAAAGTGAACCTAGTTCGAACCAAAGTGAGGGCCCTATCTAAATTGTATCAAGTATGTGATGAATCTGTACTACTGTTAATATATAAGACTATGATTAGACCAATTATAGACTATGGAGATATCTTTTATAATTCCGCTCCACAAAAAAATCTCATGAAACTGCAAACACTGCAGAATTCTGCATTAAAAATAATACTTCATCTTCCAAAACTCTATAACACAAAGGACATCCATTCCAGATTAAATATTACATCCCTTCAAACAAGAAGGGAAACACATATTTTGGACAGGGCCTTCGTTATGAGTAAGGATGAAGAGAAGGTTGACAAAAGGAAAGTCCAACTGCGGGGACTCTCTGAGGGGAAAAAACTTATTTACCCCCATCCTAGAAATGAATTATTTAAAAGATCATATTTATATACTATACCAACTCTGTGGAACAGGCTTGAGCCGAAAGTACAATTAATTCAGGCGAGAAAAGATTTCAAAGTGTATCTTAAACAAAGTTATCACCTGAAATTCGATCTCTTTCTGAAAACCAATGATAATTCCGAACCGTCCAAGTAAAATTCATTGCAAGGGAAAAACATGTATGGGGGGAAAAATCTGTGAATTGTAAAAAGCACAGGCAAAGTGAATATCGATACATCGAGGGTGGGGGAAGGGGGGCCCTTATTGACTTTTCAGTCAATCCAGTTGAACTTACTTACCAGACGTCATGTCTGATGATATTTTACAATTTCGAATCCTACAGTAATTAAGGTAGGAACTGTTAACTTGTTACTAATAACAAAACGAGACTTAACTCTCGGATACCGAACCTAATTTTAATGTTTAATGAATGTATTGTTCTTAGCATAATGAAGACAACCGCTGTAAAAGTGAAACCATGTCTAGAAGTAATCTTAATACATTGAACAAGCAGATTGGTAATAATAATCCGATAGCTAATGTAGCTTGGATATAGTTATGTAATATGCAGAGAAAACATGTAAATGTAATACAAATAAAAATTATCGACTCGATATAATGTGTAATAACTCTGTAAGTAAACGTAATTAACTGGTTTAATCTTGACAAAAGGAAGGACAATTGAAACAGTTATATTGTAGGGAAATTCATCAAAGAAAACAAGTCGACAAATCAAGACAACAAAAGTGAACACAGTTTGATTCTCAAACAAGAACTTTATAAATGGACTATAAATCACAAAACTTCGAACAATCACATATTTAATCATCACAAACTTTTACCTTATTTCATTATGTTGGGCTATCTGGAAGACCTGTTTTCAGAGGATAAATTTAAAGCCCGGTTCCGAAATGTTGTTATGAAATGTATGATGAAATGTCAAATGTATGTAACGGAATTTTGGAATAAAAATCTTTATATATATGTATATATATACAGTGGTTGATTATGTCGTTTTTAATTTGTTGTAGAGATTTCCACATCATGCGCGCAAATGCATATTAAGTTAATGGCCCTAAATAATGTACTGATTTTGGTAAAATAAAATACTGGCTTGCTCCAAGTGGAAATTCAAACCACGGCCTAAAGATCTATGTGGGAGATGCCAAGAGACGTGCCACTCCCCTTCCCCAGTCCTCTCCAATTACAAGAATTTAAAACACAATTTGGTTCAAAATGAAGTTCAACATAGCTAAACATACTTTTTAAATCAACGCAATACCAAATATAATCAGGTTTATTATACACGCATTGCTTTGAAAACAACGTATCTAGAGTGATTTATCTGGGTTTTGTTATTAGATTAACGGTAAAATTCAAATTTATGACTCGATATTTTTCTATTTTCATGATTGAAAGCATGTATACTAAATATGTTAACTAACTTGTTGGTCTCAGGAGCTTAGAATATTGCACTCGTTGCAACGCGTTGCAACAAGCATACGCAACACGTGCAATATTCACTCTCCTTCAACCAACTCGTCAGTTAACCTGTATTATATATATATAATATTTCTGAACCCAATCTAACAGATCTTATTAAATGGGAAGAGCTGCCGAGTGTTCATTTTCTAGCCCTACCTAACTTTCTATATGAACATTTGTTACCATCTAATACACAATTTCAATCACTCCAAGCCCACTTTCCCCAAGAGGGATACAGCAACAGCAACACTAGTAATAATTTAGAAGAACATTTTTTCTTAAATTTTGTTTCAGGCCAATACAAATATCTAAAGCAAGTATTTTGAGGCGTCGCCTTCACAGGAAATTATAAATCTAGTAAGAACAAACAATATAAGCTGATAAATACCACAATATCGATTAAATACAAGAGACAAATGAAGTTCCCGTCGATTGTTACTATACGCAAAAACAGAAAAAATAAAATAAACAAGGTGTAACCAATTGATACCTAATTCTTCTATCATGAAACTCATCTATCAGATTATTTATAGATGAGATCGCGGAGAGCGATGCGATCGTTTTCAAGAGGTTCATTTTACTTTCATCTCTCAAAGACTAGTTTTAGAGCTGTTATTTCTACCCTCTTTTCTAGCTCGGGAGAATACCAGAGATAATCCTTAGCTCTTCATTAGTCATGTATTTTCGTTTCCTTCTTAGCTCAGCAATTTTTCATTTAGCCGTTGACATGGCTTTTTGTCTATGTGTCTAGACTTTTGCAAGACATATCTTCCGTTACGGTTGTACCAAAGTATTTGAAAGAATTCACTCGAAGGATCCTAGTACCCATACAGTACAGCTCATCCAAATCATTAGTACTATTTCTATTGCTAACAATTTGGCGTTTTTAGCGTTGACAGTTAACCCGTTTGATCTACACCAAGTAATGTATTTCTCTATAGAACTATTGGCATTTTTGTGCGTATAATCTAAGAAAACAGTCTGTTCAGATGAAAATACAAACAAATCATCAAATCATCGCAGCCTGTACTATAAATCACATGCGCAGTATATTATACCACAAGTCTCCGTAATGCGTCCTTCTAGTATAGTGTAGCTACAAGACTAAACACTTACAAACAAAACATCCATGCATTAATTTAGTGTCTCGCACTAACCCTCGCATTAAATCTCAATCTCAAATAAAAAGCATAGCAATTAAATTGATATAAACCCCACTTAATGCGTCCTCACCTTTATCTTCTCATAGTAAAATACTGGAAAAACTAATGATTAAAAAGCTATTGTCGGCCATATAGTTCTACACCCTGCATTAGACCAAACGAAAAAGTAAGTGTTTAGTATCTCTTGGGTAAGATGGGCTGTGCATCTTTCTGCTTAGAAGTTGTAGCAGCAGAACCCACCCTCCGACAGACACTCTAAATTATTACTATTAATGATAATAACAATGGAGTACAGTTCCTAGTTATTGTCGACATATACACTGTCCTGCGCAACGTATCCGCGCGATACGAAAATGAATACGAATTTCTTGTACCCACTTTTGATACGATTTTTTTCGTCTCAGCGTATTCGGCGAGCTAAATCTCTTAATCCCCGGTGTGCGGTGGTGCGTTAAGAGTTGGCGCATCTGGCGCATCTGGAGTGCGGCAGTGCGTGAAGGAGTGTGCACTCACCCATTACAATGTGACAAAGCAGAGAAAAAAAACTTGCCCATGCTTGGGTTCGATCTAGCAACCTTGTGATTTACAGTCAAGTGCTTTAACCATTATACTATACTGAATCACCTATCAACATGGCCTCAACTAATCAATCTGAATGTTAATAGTGTGTGTGAGAGAGAGAAAGAGGGGGAGAGGCAGACAGGGAGATTGCAATTGAAATTAAGTAAGAAAGAGATGGACTGGAAAGGAGAGGAAGAGCAGGGAATGTTTTTTTTCATGAATATATATTGAATATATCCAGGTATATGTGTGATGAGTTACAAGAAAATGTGCCAGAATATAAAAAAAACTCAACAATATTTCTTTCTGCTTTAGATAGCTCATAACTCCCTCAAAATGCGTCCGATCTGAATATAAAAATTATCCCCGAACCCCATGAATGTCAGGAAGACAGCCATGTTTTCAGATTTATAATCAGGCTATTACTTTCTTCGTAAATAATTATTTTCGTCAGCCGCATCAAGTCGTTCGAATTGATAGAAATATAGAGATCCTTCTATATTAGCACCAGTTATTGTATAGAAATAAAAGGCACATTGTCAAGATTGTTATTTGTTTGTGTTAGGTAGAAGGCAGCTTCTGACATGTGTTTGTGTTCTGTTTTTCACACCCCCATGAGTATGGGTGAGCGAAGTGTTAAAACTTAAATGTGTGACATTGCCGCTATATTATGATAGTGTATTCACAGAAGCCAATGTTGGCACACAGAAATAGTACATTTCTGCACCTATGTACTTCTCAAAACTCATACGAAAAACGGAGTGCGAATACGGAGCATATCATATTTCGTCTCCATGATTCAAATGACCGTTTTTCGTATCAGAAGTTCAGGCAATTTCGTCACCACTGTTCACCAGTAGCTTTCGCGGTGCTCAGTAGACAAAAATCGTCTCACTGAAGACGAAAAAGCTTGCCGCTCCGTATCGCGCGGGTACGGCGCGCGGGAGAGTGTATGATGCTTTTAGATTATATTTATCTGAAATAATTGACAATTCCAATTCATTCATGTGCATATATTTGCTTAAGATATGATAATATTTAACACTCTATAATTGCAAAAGTAATTAGTTCAAAACAACTTCACAAATCGTATCAGTTATATATGCTCATCGAATGCAAACTAATGTTAGCAGAAAATAATGGTCACAACGAGAATTATTTTGTCAAAGCTATATCTGAGAGAGATACTCATGTGAACTTGAAAGGAGGTGAATTTTGATAATGACAATTAAAGACTTTGTTTGATTCATTTGAGGCCTATAATATATTGTTACATTGAAAAAACGCAGTGTTTTCCAAGAATGTTCTTATGCGTTTTCCTTGATAATTTAAGCATATCAAACGAATCAAATAAGAACAACAAAAATAGTTACACAAATCTGTAAGATCGGAAACCTCTTACCCGCCTTTTTCAGGGTGCCCCAAAGCAGAATCAAATCAATATCAATTAATGTTGCATTCAGGTTCCCTGTAGATGGGATGCAAGTACTTCAGGGATTATTGGGGATGTATGACCACTGTGGGATTGTAAATTACACACAGGAGTCCCAGGCAGGGAAGTGTATGTAAAAGTGGCAGAGACAGCTGATGAGCTTTGCCTCACTATTTTTGTATAACTATTTTGTCCTCAAACGGTAAAGAACATGGTCAAATATTTACCTGAATGAATTCGATATGAATGTTCTATGTACTAATGTTCAGAATGATGTTTTGAAGGAAGGAATATTTAATTAACATTTCACCATGATGACTGTTACCTCGGTTAGCCAAAGCACACACAGTGTTTTATTTGGACTTTGCGAGACCAACCTTGTAATATTATATGTTATGCCTGATGCCAGTTCCATACATCTATGACCCAGGTCTCTGTAACAAGTAGACCAGGCTAATATGGATACTCAAGACGACCTCATGTGGGATTTGTGGCAACTAAATAAATGATCCCATCGCACATTAACGGTAGCCTGGAGCATTAGTTGCTATGTAGCCGTAATAACTCATTGCATGCATAGAATCAGTCCACTATAAAAAACCCTCCTAGTATGGGAAATTCTTCTTGAAAATGCCTTATTTCTAAATGACCCAATGTATCAAGATGCATATTACATTATGTGTAATTGAGAGTGATATACAAAGCGAGTTTAATACATTTGTAATAATATCTTGTCTCTTTATACCTAAAATCCTCCAGGTTTTTTCAGAAAGGTACTATGTTTATCTTGATTTGAAAATTTGTGAGAAACATTATCGTCAACTGTTTTTGTAATTACCTATGGCAACCGAGAAAAGCACAATTTTATGGTGATGCGTCTTTTCTTTAAATTATTGAAATGTTAAATGAGATAGGCCAATACAAGTATTTAAAAAAAACAACAGACCTGAGTCATACTGGCAAGCATCACCGAAGGCTAAAGGAAGAAAAATATAAGGACTCAGTCTCTGTTGGGGAGGATTTTAGCTATAATTACCCACTGAAGTAAGACATGTTCCCCGTCAGTATAGTTGAGTTTCGAAATCATCTCCAAACAGTCTAAACAGATTAATTACTTCGATTTCAAACAGGAATAGGGCCTTGCTGTTGATGATAACCTTTGACTTTGCCTCAGACATTGTCAAGAAACTGTGCCCTTTCCTTGTCCTGAATGTCAGTCATTAACTCTAAATTACACTTGTTGATGGGTAATACAGATATCAGATGAAGGTCAGAAGTATCTGGCCATTATATATCTGTATCCACAGAGGTTTTCACTCTAAGATATCATTATTCTTACCTAAATAATGACCAATATCAATACTTTTGACCTGATCAAGGTGGACTACTTCCTAGTATGATTTACTGATTTAAGTGATTTACTCGTCACGATTAATCTCAGGCATCAGTTTTGTATCGTAACTGCATATAAGCTTTAATATAAACACTTGATAATACTCTTCTTGGATAAAGGGTTTATATGAAATATGAATGATGTATAACTTTTTCCAGGTTCAGTTGAGGTTCAACAACATGTATATGTTTTGCTTTGTTTTTCCAGTACATGTTATCTGAATACAACCAAAGTAGCTTATCATCTACCGATGCTAAAGGTAATACTTTGGTCCCTTTATACACCTCACCAGCCATACTGTGGATGGTTAGTTCATAGAGGAGAGATGGGAGGATGTTAGAGGGCCGAGGCCATTATATGTTTGATATACAGACTGCAGAGACATTATTCTCTGGACAAGTAATAGCGCAGATAAACCATTCCCTGGTCCGTCATAAAACACTCTACTCTAGATGTCTACTGGTAAGAAATCCTTTATAAATAGCACCAGTTAGACTATAGTTGTAGGGGGTGTGAGTGGTAGGAGACTCCAGAAACTCTGATTTCTTTTCTTAAAGATTATTCAGAATCTTCTTTGAAACAGAACAAATTACGCATGCAAGGTCATCGTTTGAGGTGTGATTTTTGTATCAATACAGAAATGAGAAAGTCTAAAGCATGGAGAACGATACTGTCATGTTAATAACTAATTCGTCATTGTTGGAGTCATTGAGTTGGTTGTAGTTTGATGTCATCAAACAGATTGTTAGGGCTATTCAAACATGTACATATGTTCATCAATAGTCCACTTCTGGGCCTTTTCTCTATATATTTTGATGTAATGATAGAACAATTAACAACAAAAAAAAGGCTCTTAATTGTTTCAGCAAAATTTGACACCAGATAAATATGTGTTTCACCGTTCTCCCATATCTATGGGCAAAGGCTGTTGAGATGAAAACTTCTCAAAATATCCCAATCTGCCTACATTTGATGACGATAACTGAATGCCAATAAGGACGAAATCTAAAACCTAATAACCCTGTGTTTAGTAATCAAGATTGATTCAATTATACTTACCATCCATATAGGTCTATTTTCAAACCACTGAGTAACGTAAATAATAAAACAAATGCTATTAGGACCACATAATTAAAAATACCAGTGAGACCCTATCATTACAGAGGGGAGGAAAAGCAGTGGTCGCGATATGGATATAGCATTCGTATAATATTGAAAGCTACCGAAAAAGAACTGACCAAGACTATATATAACAAATTGGAAGTGTAATACTGCAAAGACATCTACAAGACTGCAAATATAACGATAACTTTGCAAATCTATCTATCTGCAAAACAGAGGTACTGTCTGTGGCATGATAGAGACAGCGAATAGCTATATAGATTACAAGTGATCCATGTCCTGGTAATAGTGATAGTATCCATTGTGTTCCCTTTGCCTCTGTTCTAACAGTGGCTACCTTTTTTCGGCACTGCCATGCCTGTCATTTAGTATCGATTTCCCTCTGGCAGACCCAATATAGCATTTTGTCATTTTCCTCTGCTGCAATCTATTGCAGCCATTGATTTTATCATCAGCATGCCTAGCCTTTGGACGGTATTCTGATTACTTTGCGTTTGTGGTTTTTATAGAAACAGAAAAGGGGGGCTTCATGGACACCCTGGTCCCCTCAACCAAAATCTGTAATTTACAGAAAGAGTTTGTATTTGTCAAAACAAACTTTTGGTTTGTCAAGAAGAGTTAAAAAGATGATTTATGCAGGATAATGCTGGTCACTATGACAAACATTAACAGTAAAGGTACTGACCATAACTTTGGTATTTAAAGAGGGATATGCAGGTTGTTAAAACTGCCTTCACAACTATTACGAAACAAAAATCATAACATAATTATGAGTGTAAATCGGTTGTCCAATTGTTATTTACTCTTCATGTTACTTATTGTAAGTTGTGGCAGGTTGAGAACTACCATTAATCAAATACTTTTGCTGGTTTTCTAGCTTTGTTGTTACTGTCCCATAATTACATGGAATACTATAAACGACGTGGGTAGTGAGGTAGTTGCCAACAAAGCAGTTTCAATTGCTCTGAAAGTTAGAGTGTGAATTTGTGTAGCAGTAGGGTTTGCAGGTTCAAAACCACCTTGGCAAAATCTAGTCTTTCCTAAGAGGATTGGATCACTAATATCATCCATTCGATATTTTTAATTACAGTACACAAGATGTATTATTTGGGAAGTGTCTAGCATATCTGTTACTCTCATATTTCTTAATCTGATAGTATGATTTTTGTAAATAAGGGATATGTTTTCCTACTAGGATGTTTGATGACATCTTTGTCGGCCCAACAGAGATCTAAGCATAATGTTGTGCTGAATACAATGTAAAATTGACAAGCCCAAATTGTCTAATTTTAAGTTAAAGTTGTCTCATTCAGCCAGACATTCGTCGCGCCCCTACCGGCCAGAAGGCTACCCACACTTTCTTACCGCCACAACGCTCGCGGATTTCTTATCATCCCAAAGTTATGGTTCTAGGTCGGGGGTTCCGGTTCGGCAGAACTCGTTCAGCCAAGGGGGTCGCCGCTCGGTGATACTCGGGGTTGCTCGGGGGTTGTCGGCCGGAAACTAAAATGAGGGTTGCGTCGATGTGTTGTCTGCTCCTAGAGTGGTTCGGAGAACTATGTTGTACACAGTTCTCCGAACCAAATGAGATTGGGACGTATGTAAAATTGACAAGCCCAAATTGTCTAATTTTAAGTTAAAGTTGTCTCATTCAGCCAGACATTCGTCGCGCCCCTACCGGCCAGAAGGCTACCCACACTTTCTTACCGCCACAACGCTCGCGGATTTCTTATCATCCCAAAGTCCAAAGGTACAGGTGAGGTCCAGGTCTGACCGTTATCTCAAAGTCAATCACGTAGGAAAGGAGGGGAGGGGCTGACCGCCAGGTCAAGGGAGGGGAGGGAATACTGATTAAAGAGTGGGAGGGAGAGGGGAGGGGAGATGACCCCGTGACCTGGTCACCACCCAAAGAGATTGGTCAGAGTGGCAGTGGTCACTCTGAGCCTCGTTTTAATAAGTGTCTGTCATTGTTATCCTGTGGCTGATTGGATCTCTAATCTAACCTGTCAATTAATTGGACCAACGAGACCAAAGCCAATCAGCGCAGGACCAGTGTATTTCGTCCTAATCTGTCTAGTATAAAAATAAAGGAAAGATGGAAATCGGTCTCTTCCGAGGCTGGTACTGATTTGAAGCATACATCTCTGTGTGTTGCGTTGATTAATTTCTCGCCCAACTACTGACCCTGAATTATTACGAAGAATGACCCGCATTTCTTCAACAAGTTTAATAATAATGTTTCCCTTGTATAGACAGACTGATCTTGATACCCCTTCATTCTTTGCCCCCCTTCCCTGCATGAAAGGTCCCCCCTCCTCATGCCTACAATGATAGGCAGGAGGAACTATGAGGATAACATCACCAACAATTACTGCTCAATTTTAACCTCTCCCATCAAACAGATTCATTCACGTCTGACATCCGCAAACGTCAATACACAATGGTATAGTGCATCTCTATAGTTACTGAGACAAGGAAAGCATTACAACTGCCTTAATTAATGTTTTGTGTATAAAGTGAACAAATATTTACAAATTAGTGGGTCGGTGGGGGAGGGAAAGGCCTGAACTAAACATGTGAACTTCTGAGGTGCTTCATAATCAGTGGATATATATTTGTTATTGTAAAGTTTACTTGTACAAAAGGTAATATATTTCTGAATTCATATTAGATCTATTGATGTGTGCCAATGTGTCAGTGGAACCCCAATAACTCCTTTTATTTAAATGACAATTGAAATTATCAATCCTGATATCAGGCTTGTATGTAATTACAATCGTCACTGACTCATCTAGGATGCACAGTGCCCACCTCAATACATATACAAAAATGGAGAATAGAAGTATTAACGAGGAGTACATGTAGGGAAAAGAACAGGTCTACTCCAATTCATAGTAGAAGGGTCAGTTAATGGGTTTAGTTGCTCAATCTGAAAACCTTACCCTAATGTAAAATAATGCTCCTTTATCAAAGCTTATATTACTCAAGTGAAGGTCACTTTCATTTCGGAACTTATTATCAAAGGGGTACAGTTTGTCTATAACATTTCTGTTTACCTATACTCCGCTCATATCAAATGTCAAAGTATATATATAGATTCTACCCTCTCATTACTGTAACAAATTATAAGGTAGTGGGTCTACTAATCTATATAACGTAAACCACCAATCTTGCATGAATATACTTTTCCCCACTTTTCCAGTACCTAGTGAAACATACTATAAGTTACATCTAAACTATCAAACCTGGACATCAAAGAACATTCTCCAGTATCAATGGTTCGTGCGACTGACTATATCACCTATCAACCATCAATCCTAGAGGCCCCTGAGGAGCCTAGTAAACTTAATACCATCTAAGTAGAATTTGCCTCCTTTTCCAGCTCATCCTTTGCCAGCTAGAGGGAAATTCCTGTGGAACCAAAGCTGATAAATCAATGTTTAATGTCAGATTTGTATTTTTAAACATTCTTTTGATGTGAGTTGATATTGCCCAGCGAGTCAAAGGCAATCAGAAATGAGACACCCTCTTATACAAATGCTTATTTTCCCATCGCACACTCTAAGAAGTATTTCAATACGAGGTTCCTGGTAAAGTCTGGTCGTATTGCCAAGATTCCACAGGCTGATAAGGACTGGTAATTTAAAAACATTATAAAAAGAGAGCCTTCCTGATCGGTATATTTCCTTCCTGAAAAGTATATATATTATTGGTGTTTTACATTATACAGATTAGTAGGTTCTAATAAACACTGTATAAAGGATCATCATATGAAATAAATGTCCAACTTCACGATCGAGTTTACATATATGAATTCAAAGGAATTCTTTGACAGCACTTGAAGATATATTTTCACATTTTCATGGTACACCCAATTGGGAGAAGTACCGCGATTCATGAGTGTATGGTTCAATACCACCATCGAAGATCAAACATGGTCAAAAATCAAATTAAAAACTGAATATGATGCATTGATTCTGACGATATTACTACCTACACTTTACTACCCTCTCTCCAGTGGAAATAGCATTGCTTAAAATCTCAACATGCGCGTATAAACGACAGTATATTACTCCAGCAACCAGCGGAAGATACTTAGTTGGAGATTAATTTAAATCAAATAGTTAATTATGATATGTTTATAGATAGTAGGCACCACAGGCCATGGTGGCAGACCATATGTGGAAATAGAACAAGAAACAGCTATCCGGACATCAATCAAATCAAATCATTAAACAGTACTACCCAAGGCCCTCGTATTGGTAAATGCAACTAAACAGATCCAGCCCCATAAAACACATTAGAACCAAGCCATCTCTCCTTGGAGTGTAGCACTCCTTCCATTACAGCAAAGCTTTGTTTTTGTCCTAACAGTAAAAGATTAATGATCAGTGAAAGAGCAAAAATACTAAATGGATTCCTGATTCCAAGGACGTCCAATTGCATAAAGGTTATATTCGTCAGTCGGCATAATGTCTGCCTTGGAATTATTACACTGTTAATGCTCTTTACTATGATAGATGGACCAAACGAGTTTTTCATTGTTTCTAAATCATTTTCGATTGTCACTTCTAAGTAGTGTTTTGCAATCAAGCGCAGTGATCTTGTGGGTAAAGAGTGTGGTTCTTCACCCAACCATTTGATGTATCAGCTTTAACGATTCAGGGCATCATACTCCATTTCTCCAGCAATTCATATATCTGTGATCGGATAGAAGGAGGAGGGGAGAGGAAGGGAGAGTATCAAAGCACTTTTGACATTTTTGTTTTTGACTCTGTCAAAATATATGATCATTTGTTTGAGGTATGGTGAGTTACATTATGGGTTAAACACGCTAAGGATTCCAGTACAAAATCAGTTTTAGTAATTTCTCAGTATATTCAAGGTTGTAACCAAATTTGTTAAACTGTGATACTTTCTAGATAATATTTCACAGTAGTGAAATCAAGCATATTGTTTGTACACAAATGCGACATGAGCAGCAACATAACATAACAAATCAGTGCAACATTAATGAGCTCCTACCAATAATTTAAAAGAGAGTATTGCTACATTAATGTAGTGTAATTCCTGCACTAGAAGACTCATCTCCCCATTGTGAAGATTCAGGTCCCTTTCGTACAGCCAGTTACTCATGACAAAAGCGGTCTGGCTACTGTCGACAAAACATAGTCGATGTAAAGACGATGCAAAGACGATGTAATTGCCGGCGATGTACATTGATGATGAGGTTATCAGTGGCTGCATCGTCTTGGCATCGACAATAGAAAATAGTTCGGCAATTATGTAATTCATTTTCACGCTTTTACATATGGAATCTCAATGATTAGACATCGGCAACGCATCGGCAATGCATTGCCACAGCCGTTACCTCCATTGACAATGCACTGATGCAATATCACACTGGCGGGAAATATCAAACATGTTTGATGTTCATCAGTACCCTTACCGATGCAATTTTTACATCGCCCACTCATCGCCAGTCATCGCTGGCAATTGCCAAAGGCATAGCGATGACAAGTCAATGTAAAGATGATGCAATAGATTTCACAAAAATCTTATCAACTAGCTCATCACCAATGCATCGCCAACAATTTTGTCAACAGTGGCCAGACCGCTTAAGTCAGTGACTAAGTCAAGTTTTGACACAGGAGTCTATGAATGAACTTATAGGGCGAAAAGGGCATTTCCCATATTATTGTTAGGTCATCTTGGAAAAAACACAAGAACTGGTAAGAGCATAAATGTCTGTTTTTCCCATTTTTTGTATGGTGCTTGTGGTATTTATTGGTTATGCATACCTTAAAGGGTTGGTAGAACTTCAAATATGAGAAGCTCATCTTTATCATTGAAGTACTACGTCCCCGGTAACTTTCTGCACTAGCCAATATGAAAGAGCTTCACCCATTTAATACACAAGGGAGAAAGCAGAATTCTATTCCTATGTATTGGACAGTTCATTCAGTGAATTTCTCCATCATTTCTATATGTAGACGTTGATTAATACAGGAACCCATAGGGTGTCTAATACTGGCTCTTAATGTGGCTAACACAACCCCCTTATAAGAACACATCTCTAGTCATCTCAGTGAGAGTAACCTGCTTGCAATAGGAGCCCTGCCCTTGAAACATGAGCAAGAAAGCTTTACTGTCGAGTACTTGACCTAGGTCATCAGGAGCCAACAACCAATTAGAGCCTCTTTAACATCCTTACAGCAGCCAATCACAGGCAAGGTTCCTTATATAGTGCATCAGGACAAACGGACCCAAGGCTGAAGGGTGCTTAATGAATATGTATGAGATCTAGAGACTGGATATAATAGTAACTTTGTTTTTTATTATGCTCTTGAATATGTCTGGTAGATCTGGTAGATAAGCATCTGGTAGATTGGGTTGATTTTATATTTTATACAGGGTATTTGAACTCCACCAGGTTGACTATGAGGTGTATCTGACATGATATATGATATTTATATATATGTTCTTTTTAATTAGACCCATTTCTACTCTTGAAAAATGTTGTATTTGATCTAAGCTGTCCTTAAATTATTGCTTTCACAGAATATCAAATAATTTAATATGTAACAAACCTAGGTTTCAGTGGAACGATTAGTATGAACAGAATATTTAACTCAAATGAGAGAGCAATGTTAAAATCAGGTTTTGTAAATCCCAAACACAAGTTTGTGTTACCGTGTTACACATGATTAGTGTTGTATACATGGCTAGTATACAACATAGTCTTCACGCATATTGCAGCCAAACTGAAGTAAGCAAGGAAAGTCTTATCTTGCCTGGAGTGGTTTTGTATATCCACCTGCCGTCCGTAGACTGGTGTCCTCAACTCAGGGGTTGACGATAGATGGTTGGTGCCACCTACTGGAACTTGCTGGTAATGGTGTTTTGTCCTCCTGGCTCTAGTAATGATGCTCTTGGTTGATGTGAGCTGTGAGTCTGGGAATTACTGGATCTCTACAAATAATATACTTTGTTTAGTCAAGTTTCGCAGGAATGACCCAAACTCGCTTTAACCAGGTAATCAATAATAACGGGTATTTGAGAGTTTAATGAAAAAATAGACATTAACAGATCGCCTTGTCCTCATATGTACATTTATTGTAGCTATACGGTACTATATATTTTGATGTTTTTAACATCCTCTAATATATATAAAGATTTTGTATTCAAGTTGATCAGTACAGTTACATGAAATGGACAGGAGCCTCTGCGAACAGATCTTCCTGGTCCGCCTATCATAGATTAAACTAAGATGGCTAAAATAAGTTGAAATAGATATGGCCAGCTATTAGGAGGTAGACCACAAGTTGAACCTTTGTTAACTACATAATTCTGTTACTAATGTATTTACTATTTTCTTCTATACATCAACAAATATTTCTCAATCAGACTGATTTAAATTTCTCCCTACCCATATATTATACTGTTTACTCTCTGTCTCCACCAACTCCTCCTCATGTGGCATCCATAGGAAGAGCTGGCACGCCAGAATTGGCCTACCACATATTTCTGTACCAATCAGACAATAAAAGAATATTTGAATTGAATTGAATATCACGTCGTCCTCCACCTTCTGCTGCTGCTGCTCCCCATCCCCTTCCTCCTCCCCTATCGGTTCCCATAAAGTGGCCTTCCTTATATTACAAGAAATACATTGGGAACAGCAAACTAAACACTTATATTACCCGTCCATTATGTAAGGTTCAATGACCTTAGGTATGGCCTGCTGATGCACTGACTGATTATTAATCCTTTTAGTCTTGGCCGCAGGTGGTTATACATCTAGAGCATTCAAGGAAACGTAATGTATCATATAATCAATACCAAGAGAAAGCCCCAAACCGAGGCAAACGTTCACTTATAACAAACTCTCCTTGCAGTCCTCTAATGACTATCGTATTATTTATCAGCAAATCGGAGCCCATATCTCGCAGGCTTATTTATCAGCAAATCAGAGCCCAAGTCCCCCAGGATTCCTGTCTGCGTTTCCTTTACAAAGAGCTTTTTACTAGAGAGTGAAGCAACAGGACTGTCAGCTAGGTCAGGTAGGACTTTAGCGTATGCAAGCAGGTGGCTGGTCTGCTAGCCCAAGGGGACCTTGACAAACGTTAGTCACTAAAAGAGGACTGTGTAACCACACAAATTCAGTTACAACTCTCAAGGCCAGAGCGAATATTAACCAATAAAACCGTACATATCCTCTTACACAGCCATGACACTTCTCACCCATGTAACAAGTCGAAAAACACCGAGGGGATGATAGAGCCACCCAATTAGCCAGTGGTTGTAAATAATAAACTCCACTTTCCGGCGATAGAGATGGTAAAGAGATTACTGTGACTTTAGCGCTTCCGGTTTGAGTGCTTGACACTCATAAAAGGGGGATTTGCGCAAACGTCATTTTAGATTTCTTTCAGGAAGGTATCATGGGGTTGACGTGTTGATCTATTCATCAGGTTCTTTCAGCAAATGTCCCTTTCAAATAATATGACCTATTGGTCAGTCGTTCAATGCTTGAATCATTGGATTGCATCAGCTAGAAGTGTAGACGTGTTATAGTTTGTCCAAGTATTTGTTCAATATTAATCAACATAATTTAACACAAAAACATCCAAAGAATTATCCTTTGTTTGTACATCCCATTCCAATACATTGTCTCACGGTCTGACCCACATATATGCAAATCCCTTATTAGGCCACTACTTGTAAATAACATGCGCCACTCTCTGAGGTTAGAGATGGAAAAGAGATGTAGGTGTGGACTTGTGTATTTCCGGTTCTGGTGTTCTACACAATTAGGCAGCTCGGCGGCTATCTATCCTTATCAAGGCTACCAGTCAGCATATCCTGGTATTCTGGTGTCCCAAGCCACAATCTGATAAGAGGGGGAGGAAATGATAAGGAATGATGATGGATCTTGCTCTATTGTGATCCCAGCTTTCCGAAATGGCAGAGTGTCCGTGACCATGTAAAACTCTGAACTACAGGCAATTGTTTTTCTTTCTTTTGCACTGGTTCTGTTGTTACTTCTTTTCGCATGTTAATATTAATAGAATGTCCCAATTCCCACTTCCTGGTGACAAAGCGATAATTTATATCCAAAATTCTCATTACTTAAGGCCATGTTTTGGTTTTAGTCCCTTTCATGATAGGCAATGCCTTTAAATAAACGAAAGAGTAGAATTAGCTCGGGGGAAATAAAGAAATGCATGCATTGCATTGCATCAGTATTATATATGATAATATACAGCCGTGTATAGTATCAGAAGTATGTTGATAAATAAATGATCATGGCTGTTTGTTTAACAGACATCTAATGGGATAAAATGTACGGCATGTAATGTTTCAAAGGAAAGAGGCATATGTTATACATTATTCTGCTTCATCAGAAGTGCTCAGATATGGACATATATCATAATAGTAGGGATGATTTATCCTATCGTGGGGTACTGTAATGTGTATACCACTATTCTTTATGATGAAGAAAAAAGACTTATGTAAAATACCTCATTCAATATCTACCCAATATTAGCTACCACCATTTTAAAATGTTGGTGCATGAAAGCAGAAATTAATGTAGCCCGTATAGTTTAAACCTACTTTCCTATTAAGGAATAGAGATACTATACCATAATACTTGAAGACGTAGCTTAAAGAACATAATCTGAATGTTTATCTATCGATTGGCTTTATATCAAAGGTCCTAGTCCTGTTGGCATTATGAAGTAGAGTGCATTATGTACGCCTCAGGGCATGGAATGTTGGGGCTTATGTAGACACGGGAATGGACTTAATCAAGTGGTCTCTGACTGCCCAACCCAGCATGGAAGGCAACAACTCATTCACAGCAGAGTCAAATTGGTGTGAGGACAGTTCCTGGTGTGGTCTATAAATTAACCTCAGCAACCGTACCCTGGATCGGTCATGTTTTAACCTTGCGCTGCCCTGAGGGATAAAATTATAACTCCCTACAGATAACATATATCTTGGATGAATATATCAATTGTGCTACTCGTACTCTTATGAATTGTTGATAATAGCACAGTTATATCAAATAGAATGTGTTGGGGATGTAATTGATCCAGACTGCACAGTGAAGCAAAGGGAGGCTAAATGTAAGAGTCAGGCATGGTACTTTGTGAGTGGCAACAGTTTTGAGCGACAGATACAGTGGCCAAGGATGGCCATGGCCCTGTGAGAGGACAAAGACCTGTGTGACAACTGCTGTAACACAGGCCAGCGGCAAACCTGTAGTGCCCCAACATGCAGTGAATGTTGATGTGAAGCACACTTGTATTAGCCTTGTGAATTACAAGTATTCTGACAGAGGTAGTTGAATCTGGCAATATTAGCAATATGAGTGACTGGCTTGGTCCCTGAAACCTATACTAGTTAACCCATTCAAGGCGGGGGCAGTAATACATTTTTTGCCTAAAACGTTATATATATATTATGTGCATGCTATATGAGAGGTGCTATGAGTGGGGTGCTATAAAAATATTCATATAGGACGCGTCCTATAAAAATGTAGTTGTCTAAGAATAGCTCTGTTGATATGCTTCGCGGAGCTTTGGCTCTCCGCGAAGCATTGTTAACAAATCCCCGCGATCAGTAATCCACCGGGCCCGTGATTCTGGTACTATGATTATAGAAGTACATAATAAAAACCATATCATTAGGCAAAAAAAAAATAGGTGTGTTTCCGATTTACCCCCTCCCCTACCTAGAAAAACCTTACCCTACCTAAAAGTTTTTTTACCTTACCTGATCATATCTTACTTTTTTTAAAAAATTTTGACAAAAAAGCTTATAAAAGCAGGAAAACGGGTTTTCCTAACCCAAAACTGTCAAAAAGCACATTGCCCATGTTCAAAACAACTATTGTTATGAAAAAGACATTTTTTTCAGTTCCTGGGAGGTGGTTTCCAACAAAAAAAATAGTTAACCCCCTACCTAGTTTTCAGCCAGATAAATCGGAAACACACCTATTTTTGTTGGCCTTAGAGCATTAAATTCTCTATCCAATAAGTTTTATTAATGTACCTCAAGAAATGGCCACAATATGAACGTTTTAATTTAACAATATAAATAGGCCTATACTAACAAGGCTGTCAGCAGGGATGTCAGTGGGGCTGTCAGCAGGGCTGCGGGGCCTCTGTGCTTCTTTAATATTTTTTCAGTGATATCTGATGACATATGATCAAGTTTTATGCACATATAATAAATATAGATTGGAACTCGCCTGCAATAATCGGAAATTTATTGGACTTGATTCGTCCACATGTATATAAGCACGATGCCGTATTGCGGGCTGGTCCCATTCTCTCTATATATAGCACAAATTTATATTTATTTCTAAATAAACCAATGTTTAAACGCAGACTATTCATTGAATAATGTTAATTAATGACTGATCATTATGCAGACAGATTATTATGTACCGTATATCAACCCATGTATTGACATTAAAGGATATAGTCTAAACAGGACATCATTAGATCTAGGTTATACCACTAGCCTAGACTTTTTTTCGATATACCAATACACTCTATTGCTGCTCACCCTACCTCGGAGATATCCAACCATATGACACGTACAAAATATATGATAACTGTTTGTACTTGAAGTAAATACATGGGTGTGCTGTAACGGTGTTCTCCCCAAACAACAACTCACAGTGTTTATAGTAAAAGATCTATATAGATTAGCAGTCTTTAGATACAACATATTACACCAAACAACGTCTACCAAACTCAGGAAATCTAGTAATTATTATTTGACTAACATCTTTATTAATAGGAATCCCCTCTGAAGTCAAAACATTGGACAGTACCATTTTATGAAATACAAAATAAACAAGAATCGCTGACAGTTAATAGTTTACAGTTTACATGATTTTTTTTATAATTTGTACAATAATAATATTCATGGTTTTCCGGTTATTTCCGTTTCCAAAAGGAAACGATGACAGGGTCCAGTAATGTCTAAATTCTGGACAAGATAAACCTTAGCCATTCTTCCTGTGTTGTACAGACGTGGCAATCCTACCCCACTCTCTCCGTCTCCTTCTCCCCTTTAATGCGAATTATACTATACTGCCTCACTCACACAGGCACTCTCTGTCTCTTTCTCTCTGCCCCCCTCCCTTTCTCTCCTCTCTTGTATTCCTCCACCCAGTGCACTCCTCCCTGCTCTTCCTCTTGTCCAGTGTACATGTGTTACATAAGACAGCTACCTTGTATCCCACTCACTCGCTCCCCCACTCCCAGTGTGATGGGCAGTATGGCACAAGACACTTGCTTGCCCCACAGATCAGATGGAGCTCACACTGACGATGAGAAAGAAGATGGTATCAGTTTGAAGAGTATTTGACAGCATTCTCTATGAACCAGAAAATGACAGGGTCACAACCATGTCATAAAAAAACAACAGTTCCGTTCACTGAAATTCAGAAATCAACACAACCACCTGGTTATGATCAGTTCATAGTCTAACTCCCACAACTTTATTGATATCAACAAATCTGTAATAAACTCAAAGTCAACTCAATAAGTAAAGGCGAAACAGAAGTGAAGTGGCATCTCTCTCGTGGGAGCATTAATCTTTATTCCTTCCCCAACAAAAAACATTTTTTTTCCAACAAAAAAAACACAAAAGAAAAAATATTCCGTTTGACCAAGTCTCTTTTTCAACTAGCTTGTTGCCGGTCTATAAGCCTCTGACTGTTTGATTCGAATTTCGCGCTGCTGAGCGATGTCACAAGCCGATCATGTGACCAAAGGAGTCCACCAAGATCAAGGTGAGAAGCAAAGGGGCGTGGTCGATTTCCATGAGTTTATACCGCTATTCAAGCGAATATATATGCCAATAAAAAAAGCAGCAGAAATTATTGCCCAAATTATTCTGGTAAAGCAAGATATATAGCACAGCATGAACCCACTTTACTGGTGCTTCTAATCTCAGATTCCAAGTCATCTGAACCATATTTTATTTTTCAAAGGATTTCTTCAGATAATAAAATGTTAAATAATGGTTCGATGGGTGAAGATTTTGCTGTGGGTTGGATATGGATGGTGATAGGGGAAAAAACCTGTATTCAAGGCGTCTGGTGTAGTGAATGTGATTCCCGAGATCTTTTATTCTGGCTTTCCTTCACATTACTAGATGTCACACTTTTGGTATTTAAAGTATTCCCAAGCCAATTCTCATGCAACAGCTCCTAGAAAATTGAACGTATTTTAACATTCCCATTTTACTCAGCTCTGGATAAATCTGAAAACCTAGGGCTAGAAATGGAGTAACCAAGCTCTAAGCCAATTGAAATTTAAAAAAAACAGATCCACTTGAAAATCATTAAACGTGAATACAGCCTTTAGGAAGCTTTTCCTTCCCCTCCTGTGAACTGAAATTGACAAATGACTTTACCGGGAGGCGGGACACAATGACTCGGGTGGGTAATTGATTTCTTAGACTTGTTTTAATCCAATCATGCGCTTCATTTAATTTATGGAATCTCCTTCTTGCAAGCTTCTGTTAGATCTCCTAGACAGCTCAGTATAGGGGGGGGGGCAGCACATCGTAAAAGGTATATATATTCACTCCTCTTTTTTCCTTTAAAAATGTTACACAACTCAAGGAAAGTATAATATATAGACATATATAGTTCTCTCACCCTTAGAATGTTTAGGAACAGCCCCTCAAAAATCTCAATATACTTGTCTCACCTCTGAACTGTGTGTTTGACCTAGAATGTCCTGAATAATTGACTTATTTTACTCAGGCAAATGAGGACCATATATTATTTATAATGTACCCTTCCAATAATATTGATTGCCTATTTTACTTATTTTCCTTTTTGCCAGCTTGAATCAACAATTTTGAAGCTCTAAGTATTCGGACCCCCACCAATGTTATACAAACACACACTCACTGCTTAGGCAAAATTGATTCAGCCATTGAGGAATTTGAATTTGTGTTGCTTATTCTTGACTTATTTGAGCTTTGATTTATGAGTGTTCATGTTAGAACCTGCTGAGGGAGTGTAAATGAGGTGGAAAAGGTAATTATCTAAAACAGGCCAGATTTAAACATGAGGATGACTGATGGCAATTGAGAGACACCAGCTTTGTTCCTAAGGATAGGCCTTACAATTCATTTTCTCTATCTGAAAAAGAAGCTAATTGATGTTCTCGAGATAAAAAGAACTCTCTGTTTTTGATTCTTTTCTTCTCAGCATGGAATTTAAATTCTGGTTTGGATTTGATTGATAACTGGATCTGTATTTGAATAAATTAATTGGTTGTTAAAGTATATTGATAACGTTTAATATACAATCAGCACGATCTCAATTCTCTTCTTCAGTTTTAAGTTTTCTCAGAAAACAAGGCTAATTAATCAAAGTTTAAAAGCAACATTAAAAGTGTGTACAGTTCTAAAGTCTACACATTTTCCTTATTTCAACCGATATCTATTACTATACAAATTATTTCAATTTCTTTCATTAATTTCCTCAAATGGTGTCTAGAAATTTTCATCGATTGACACACAAAAATGAAGAAATGAGAAACTACTTTCTTCGCTTCTTGGTTGTTCAAATGCCGATTTATATCAATTTTCACATTCAAAATGTGTTGACTCTGCAACACAAACACTGACACAAGATAATTTGGTGTTTTGGTTCAAAACCACAATAGATACACCAGGCGTAACACACTCCTTCTGATAACATACTAAAATAAATGTTTTTTCCATATCAATGTTGACTTTGTATAGGACTATAGAATTGGGATTCTTATTTATTTTTTGTTTCTTTTATTTAGAATTTGTATACAGCTAATCTTCCGCAAAATGACAATTGAATCGTAGACAGGCATGCATAGTGTACAATGTATGCTACAATTAATTTAATTCTCAGTACCTTTGTTCATTTCTAAAACTGATTGAAAAATAATCACACATTCAATAACATGTATATGCTGGTATGTAGATTCATTTGTATGAAGTAATGGAGAACATGCAATCCGTTTGTGAGTCTCTAAACCTGTCATTTACAGCATACTGTACACCCGTGAGTGGTGGGCGACTCTATGGAACTGTTCACTTCTCTCCTTAAATGGGTTCCTTCATGTGAGCACAGAATGAGAAACATAAAATAGATTGCTTGTGGGTACTTAGAGCAGCGGTGGAGGCTGCGCTGCAGAAATAGTAGAGAACGTGATAGGTAGGTCCAAGAGCAAAGAAGTATAAAACCTTGTAGAAATGACGGTTTTCGTTTGTATCAATATAGAAAATCATTCCATTCAAATGAATGAAAAGTTTTCTAGTCCGCATAATAATCATCTCTGATTCAAAGAAAGTAATGCAGATAATTCTTAACAGTTTCCTTGTAGATCAATGTCCCAATGATAAAGATTCATTAACAAACATGCATACATATTATATATATATATGTTCTAAAAGCAACTATACTATAACTTGTGCTCCCTGGCTACTAGTATATTTAACATGTTTAACAGAGCTTAACGTTAAAAAAAGGCATTTTTTTAGAATAAATTGTATTCAGGATGTTTTAGCTACAAAAGCACTCTGGCTTAACGGAACAGATTTATGTGAATGGTTTAAAAGCTTAAAAAAGGGGAAGCCTTGTTGTACATGTTTAATTTGAAAAACCCCTCCATCACCCGACCTTTCCCCCAAGCAAATAATACACACATAAAAGTTCCCCACCCCACCCCCCTCAAGGTTTAATAACAAAAGCCAGTGCAGATGGCAGCCCATTTACTGCCAGTATCAGGGGCTTGGGGAGAATGAGTGAAAAAGCCCCATTACCCTGATTCAGACTGGGTTTGGGGTGATTCGCATTATTTATAACTCCTGTATCAGGCCTCTCCCAGCCTTGCGCTTTACCAGCACAATCACGAAGAAATGACTTACCGCTTTCATTTACCTTCCTCTGTGTGAGCCATTCTATATGAATTCATTTTGTTTTTGCCCTCAAGGGTAATCGTGTTTACTCAACCAGTTTAATAATGAGATGCACGCTTTTTGTTGGTATGAGTTCTATCGCTATGATAGACGCAATTATGTGGGATAGATCCGTAATCACATGTCCGTATAAAAGCTGCTGAACTCCATTGCTATGCCTCTACTGAACATAGCTAGTATCATGAACGATATATGTTTTTTTCTTCCAAATATTTCACGCATCTAAGAGTGACAAGATGGTATCATCGAACACAGAATTCTTTTTAAAGTGACCCAAACTAATTAGAGTATGATCAATCAAATGTATTGCATAGTGCTTGTATATGAACAAAGGTTTCAGGACATTAAACATTCATTGAATAATTACAAATAACCAAGTACACATTAACGCAGATGGTGTTTTCGCCTGTCAAACAAGTTGCTTAGCTATTACTAACTTCCCACAATGTGCATGTGTTGTTAAGGCGTAACATAAGTGGGGTAATTCCAGCAGGTAATGAGTGACACATTTGCATGATGTCTGCGCCATTAGCCCCTCCACAAACGAGCTTCTCTTCAGATGTAAATTTCCTTGGTTTCATATATAGCATTAGCGCCTAGGAGTGATACATTATGCTAAAAAAATGTAGATTCCACTCTCTTAAAACTTCTCTTCGAGTTAACATCGTACAAAACGTTAGATTTTCTAATTTCGGTTTCATTATTCTTCATTCTAAAAGTCATTAAATTTTGACCAATTCTATGTGGTATTTCCTGGTTGCGTTTGGGTATATGGCTCTGGAAACATCCCCATGAATTTATAACTTTGGAGACCTGCAATAATTGTTTCCTGCGGTGGCGTCACTTTTTATTGCTCTACGGCAGCCAGTTTTTTTTGGTGACAGATTTGACTTCAAATTTCTCTATGAACATAAAACATCAGCAGAATATTCAATAATTCAATCTTATACGTACTGTAAACGTATTAATGTTCGCACAGTATTTATTTTCGCTATTTTCGCGCACCCACCTTTCTGCGCGAAAATAAATCCTGCGCAAAAGGTATGATTATTGCATAAACAAGGTGTGAGACAACCTTGCTGTACGAATTTAAATCTGCGCGAAAAGATGTCAAAGCGATTAGTGAGCGATTTATCTGCGCGGAAATAAATACATTTACAGTAACTATTGTAATAACTGATAACGCAGCTTTAAAACGTACCATTGTTAAAGGTCAACTTACGCAAAAAACTATCCTTTTTAATATGTAGCCTGCTACCGCATTATATGAATGGGTCGGTCCCTGGGCGCATTTTCACTCCCGCCTTCATCCCTCAGATTGCCATAAGATTTCATACTCAGTCCGTCAAGGACGCAAATGCAACGCACGGCATTTGGTGAGTTGATAGACGGCCGAATTCAGATTGTTATGCTGCAATCCTGAAATGTACTACTCACAGATTATCAAGGGTAAATATAGCTTGTAAGCTTATCATAGCCCTAGTTTTGATCTCGTTAGTCATAGGTAGTGATTGCTGCTGTGTTTTGCAGCTGAAGTGTTGTTTTTGTGTTCAATTGCATGCTAGTTTATCCTACTTTATCTCCTTCTCCTCCTCCTAGAATCCTTCTTTAGTCCTTCTATAGACTATGTAAGTAAAGGCCTAGGTTGCTAAGTGGTACCTCCTCCTCGTTCTCTTTGTGTGATAAGACACCTATTGCGTTATCATTGTTGTTTATTGCGTTATTGCGTGATAGGACCCCTACTTAACTTTTTTTACTTCCACCTCCTCCTCCACCTCCACCTCCTTCTCTGCTTGCTCCTCCTCCTATAGTATAGCCTAATGGCTTTCCCGGCCCTGGAATATCCCTCTGCCTCTGCCTCTGCCTCTGCCTCTGCCTCTCAGCTCCAAGTCATATAATACATTTCATAAAACATTAAATTTTAATAAATTAATAGTGATACAAGTCTGAAGAATCACTAGGAAAGTGTTAATATATAAGGTAAATGGATACCGTATAACAAAAATATGATATTACTCGTGCTCTTACACATATCCCATTTCGTATTCCAATTTAATTTATTAATCTTAGAGAAAATAAATAATCTCAAGACTTTGCTTAGTGTCTGTCACACTAACAGGCCAAATATTACGCACAATTGTAACTGTATCACAAGAACATTATAAAAAGATAATAATCTCACATAGTTGAACTCACATAAGATTCAGATCGACCCCAAACAGGTACCTCAAAATGTCTTGATCAACCTAAGTGCAATATTTCTGAGTGTACATATTTGTAAAGATGTCTTATGCCTTAGCCATGCCTCCAGTAACTATGGCTGTGGGATTGCGAGTGGTCTTTTGGCCTTCAGAATTATATTACACATATACATATTCTGACCATTATGAGAAAAGAGCAGAAGTCGTCATATGTAGCATAATCATGTGGAATCCTCATAGCAATAACCAACTCGTAGCTAATTACCTTGTCACTAACGCAGCTAAAACTATACATGATTTACAGGGGCGGATCCAGGGGGGGGGGTTCGGGGGGTTCGAACCCCCCCCCTTGGGCCCCATGATGCCCTTTTTGCCCTACCCAAAAGTGCCCTTTTTCCAGCCCAAAAGTACCCTTTTTTCAGCCTCATAATGCCCTTTTTCCAGCCCCAAAGTGCCCTTTTTTCCCACCCCAAATTGCCTTTTCTCCCACCCTAAATTGCCATTTTTTCCGCCCCAAAGTGCCCTTTTTTCCCACCCCAAATTGTCTTTTTTCTGCCACAAATGGCCTTTTTCCTGTCCCAAAACGATTAATTTGTCTCAAAATTAGCCTTTTGAGGGCTACAGCAATGTAACAATGTGACCATTCACTGTGTAACTTACCTATTTGCCCCCATATTTGCCTAAAGGGGTAGTTTTTGACCCACCCTATATCTTAGAACTTATTTAAGGAAATTTCACTTTTAAGATGATTAAACAATTTTTGCAACCTTCAGTTTAAATTGGTTAAAAAGGGCCTCATTATGACAAATGATAATTTTTCAACTGGTTTTCTGACTGAAATCTATTAATTGTTTGAAAAAGTAAACTGGTTTTCTGACTGGAATCTATTAATTGTTTGAAAAAGTAAAAGGGGAAATGAGGCTTTAATTTATCTAACAATTATTGCTTTCTTTCATGTGATGTAAGTATAGCCCTTTGTGCAGGCTATAGAATCTGTCCCTTTTGTCATGTGTAAATTATTGAAATAATGCTTTCAACTCTATATGGGATAGTGAATGGTATACATAGGGGCATATAAAGTCTAATAAGGCTATTCAATTCTTAAGATTATTATTTTCACCTCATGTGAAATAATCCTTTTCGTTTGTGATGTGATGCCCTTACTGGTCATGAAATCTGGCCATTTTGACATACATAAATAGTTGAGATAATGTTTTCAAGTGGATACAAGATATTGAATTCTAATGGTGATTAGAGTGTGGCCCATATTGGTTTTATTTGGAAATAGATCAATTGTGATGTGTTTCAGGAAAATGAGTCAAAGGTCGCAAAATTGATATTTTTCAAAGTGTTTTTTTCACAAGATCCCTTTATTGAAATATTCTGATTGTTAGAGGGTCTAGCACTTGTAGCCATATAAATTTGTGTCACAAATTTCAAGACATTGTATTAAATAGATCCCTGAATTTTGAAGGCCTTTGTATAGAGTATATGTGGTTACTTTACTGGTAATTGCCCATCCAGAAACATTTTTTTCAAAAATAAAAATATAAAAATAAAAATATAGAAATACTTAATATATTAAGAAATACTTATTATGTGTCCCAGTGTTTAGTATCATTGGAATCACCTTGTTCTCCTTTCTCAATATGATGATATCTCAAAATCCATATTTTTCAACTTATGACTCATTTTCCTGAAACACATCTCAATTATTTGTGTGATTTGTATTTAATAGTTTGAATTTTGCCCAAATTTTGATGAATTGTCAGGTTGAATAGGGCCTCATTGTGACCCAAATTTATTTTTCAACTGGCCTTTTATCTTGATATGTTGCTTTCATTGTTGGGAATTTGTTTCTAATTTTACAAAAATATCATTAGTCATTTCAATCCCATGAATTTTGTCCAACTAATAGAATAGAATAGAAAAACTTTTTATTTCAGTCATTGGACTGCTGTGAAGGGAGAATCTCCAGCGGATGGGAGGTACCCTTAACCCTTATGCTGCATTACAATGTTTGTAGCAAAGAACAATACCGCAGCGTTCGATGAAGGCTGTCGGCTCTCTGCTATGCTATGGTTATTTTCAATATTCGATAATACAGTTGCTTTGGATATGGTTTTTACTTTTTACAGATGTCTTTTAACTCAAAATTACAATATGTGTATAAGGTAGATACTGTGTTAGTGGTGAATAAAATATACATCGTTTCATATGAGGGTGGACCTGGCCAAATTTTTAAATCTCTGCTTATCGAGGGTCAGATGGGCCATAGTTGGGAGTTTATTCCATGAATAGGGAATTGTATTAAGTATGGATTTCCTGACTTGTTCGTTTTTCGGGGGGGGGGGGTGTTTCAGAATCTTTCTACCATTTACAAAATTTCTCGTGTTAATTAAACGCAAGTCAATGTTTCTTGGATTTGGTGCCATTCTATGGCCCATCTGTAGGAGGTAGAATTGCCTACGGTACATTAGGGGGAGGAGCCTCTTCTCCACATGCAAGTCTTTAACACTTTGACAAGCAGGGACTTGGTAGATGATTTTTAATATTCTGTTTTGCAATATTTGAAGTCTGTGGAGGTCTGTTACTGAGTGAGATTCAAGGAATATATCGGAAAACATTATCTATAATGTGTTATAGTTTTTGTCATTATGGTGACATTAGTATATCACATTTGAAGCTATTTTACAAAGCCCTCAGGCAAATTCCACCTGTTTCTGGCCTAAATTGTAAATATCGATTTTGTAAAAAATTATGTCAAGAAACTATGAGGAGAAAGACTAAAATAATCAGCCGTTTACTGAAAGAGGGGGATGAATTGGAAAGAGAATTACTTTTAATATCAGAAAATAACCCCCAAACCATTGTAAGTATTGATCATCAGGTATTGAGACTACTGCTCTATTATTTTTTTCTACATCATCTGTAATATAATGAGCAGCAAATATTGTTAAAATACAAATTATAAAATTAAAATACAAATCATATTTATCCACTCAAAATGCACCAGGAGGTGTATATTTTCCCGGAAGAACCCTCCTGGACCTTCCTCTGAGCGCTTCGCGCCTTCGGCGCTCACAGACTCCCCAACATGTGCCCTTTTCTAAGACCTGAACCCCCCCCTTCAAGAAATCCTGGATCCGCCCCTGATTTATCACCGTTTAGTTTGATTAATATGGAACTGCATGACAATTATTATGATATAGGAAGGCAGAATAATAATAGGTTACACGAGACCCTTTTCACCATTCAAACTTCTGCGAGACTGAAGTACTACATCTTATCCCTTTGAATAGAAGTACCTGAAACAGTTTCCATCAACTGAATATCACCCACAAGTCAAGATATGAGGCACAGGCAACAATAAAGCTGAGGTCCCAGGTGTCACAAACAGTGCATGCAAGGCAAATGCAAAGTGTGTTCGTGTGATACGGTGCAGGTATCAAATTGTAAGCCATTAACCTTCTCCTTATGGATGGCTGCAATGTAAGACAAGCCTCAATGTAGGCCAGACTGTGCATGATGTCATAGCTCTAGAAGGCATTCATGTACGTGTTGTATTCACAACTTTTTGCTCTTTTGCTCTCTGCTACTTACACTTGACAGAGCTAAAACTTTGTCGTGAGTTTGTTTTTCTCAGTGACCTATGTTCAGAAATGGCAGGAAAGGGGGAGGAGTGTGTGGGGGGGGGGGGGGAGGGAGAGAGAGAGAATATGGACTCCTTGACAATACTATAGTGAGTGCTTAGTATTAGGTTTCATGTAAATACTATCTATAGGTATGACCTGGGAAAGCGTGTCAGTATACTAATAATAATTTGTCACATACAAATGTTTATTGTTTCATATAAGCCTTACCTTTGGGACGTTGGTCCTGGGTATGAACTTAAAGTGCCTTTTTGTGTCTTTCTCTGTCTCTCTCTCCCTACTTCTCTATCTCTATTTCCTGGGTATGATCATAAACTGCCTCCCTCTCAGCTTCCCCGCCCATGATATAACCATATTAAATGTGTTGATAAGGGCGTAAAGCAACCAATCTCACTCACTCACTCACCTTTGGGACGAAATAAAATATATGCATTTTTAGTCTGCATAAGAAAGGGACATTCTTATTCTCACCAGAATAAAGGATTACTTGTGGGCTAAGTGACATCAGGTATGACTTTGCAGACCTATAAATTTACTGCCCAAGTACAAAATGTTTACTTGTTAAATGTTTACATGAAATTTAACATAGTTATTTCATTTATATGGCCATTATTTTCAGTTCAATATAGTGGAAGTAAACCATGACAGTGAAATGCTCAATTAGTTATAGAGGTTTTTTCTGCTCGCGGGTATTGTAGCCTGGGGGAAAGTTTAAGGGCTTGCCCGAGAACTTCGCCCAGGCTACAATACCCGCAAGCAGAAAAAACCAAGAGAATTATTGCTTTTAGATGAGATTTGATGAGATTAACTTCATGGGAGTTCGCTTCTAGTTTCTAATGATAAAATGTTAAAATAACGATGGAAACAAATTATTAAATGTCCTGCAGGAAGTGCTTGTATACGAACACAACCAGCCGCTGAGTCACGCTCAGCCACTTTCCACTGCCATGCATGCGTCTGCCTTTCTCATATAAATAGCCAAGTTCTGTCTTCCTCCACAAAGTAAGATGCATAGCTCAGTGGCAGAGCCTTTGCCTTCAGTGCCAAGGGTTAGAAGTTTGAGTCTCGCCCGGGCAGCTTTTTTTTCATCCTTGTGACGTTCCTACTAACATTTCTCTATGAAGGAATCATGGGAAGACAACAAGATTTCAGATATCATAAGAAATCATATTGATTAAGATGTCCTGAAGACTTCGTCTTTATACAAGGTCCCGTTTTTTTATATCAACGTTCGAATACGGTCACCGCTTGGCTGGCCGATGGAAGTGACAGGGAGCTATAGATCCCGGCCGACCAGTGATCCCTGGAGACGGTAGTTGTAGGCGGGGTTCTATCAAAGAGTTTATATACTAATTAGTATTAAACCTCTTTGGTTCTATAGAGAAATACAACCTCCCAGAATCTCATCAAATCGATTCTAAAAACACCCAATTCCCTGAGGCGGAGATTTACGGATGTGCACCGCTTGGGTGCTGGATTCAAAGTAGAGAACAAACGTGGGCGTGGCACCGTTGATGAGGATAGGCGACTGTGATTGGTTGAGCCGGAAGGGATATCACATGACGTCATAGTTGTGATGCAAACAAAACCACGCGGGTTCGATATATATATGCGTTGTGATGACAACTTCCCATAGTTATGAGGATTCATAGATGGTCTCACTTGATATGGAGATGACTGGCCAAAACACTGACTTGCATGAACTAACTTTTGTTGAATACTATTTAGTTAGAAGGACATTTCACCACAAAGAATCACTTCATCAAAATTTCTGGATAAGGGTCTGTCTAGAAATGCAAAATTGCCGCTACATGTGTGTCAATGTGCACAGTCTGTTCACATGTGTCCTGGGTGATGGTGTTGGGGCCTACATAGAGCAAAAGTGTAGAATTTCTAATAATATAAAATACAGAGGAAGTCATAGTTTTTCATAGTTTTGGAGTTTTTCACTGACTTTGAGGACATGCACCTGTATGCAGAACCTGAGGGTTCAATTAATAATATGTTTAGCCGTAAATCACAAAATATTTTATGTTGGCTTGTTGTCATGATAAAACACTATGCAAAAGAAAACCTTATACCAGAATAACTCATAGTTATTCAAAAGCAATACTATCCAGAGCTGAGGGAAATATTCCATTTGGGTAGTTACAACGTTGTTAGTTTTTCTATGGATGGCAGTGTTCCAGGATGTTTTGCGGATGGTTTTGGCGTAATCATCCTTGCTGATCCCAGTAGTTTATCTTAATCTGACATACGGAAAGAAATACAATGGAGCGATTGCTCATAAGGCCGTTTGCTACACCAAGTACCATAAGAATGCTGTATAAAGTAGCTATCAGCCCTATCATCGAGTATGGGGACACACTGTATGATGCTGCCCCAAAGTACATTTTAAACCAATTACAAACATTACAGAACACAGCTTTAAGGATATCAGAAGGTCTAAATAAAAGGACAAATGTAAATCAGCTCCATAGAGAGTTAGAAATACCTCTACTTGCCAAGAAGAGAGAATCACATTTATTAGAATATGCCTACAATATGAGCAACAATGAAGAAAATTTAGACCGGAGAAAAATTAATCTTCGGAATTTAACTTCAGGGAAAAACCTAAAAGTGCCTAATCCCAAAAATGATAAAATAAAAAGATCTCTGATATACAGAGGACCAATACTTTGGAACAGCATCGCAAATGAGGTTAAATCATATAGTATGAAGGAATTCAGAACCTTCCTAAGAGGATATGTGTTAGAGGATTAAGATTAAGAAAGCCTGGGTCACCCTCCTTCATCCTCCTCTGGCGTTTCCTGTACTCTTTATTTCCTTTTTATTTATGTATATTTTGTCTTTACTGTACTACACATTTATTTGCGTATAGGTGGGCAAGAGGCTATAAGCCTCAAAACCAAAAGCAGGTGTGTAAGTCCTGGTCCAAAAACTGTAAAAACTGCAAGGGCACTTAGCCCTCCAAAAGTGGAGTGAAATTTTGTACACTGTACAAGAGTCGTAATATTTTGTTTTATTTTTTCTATAAACGTGTAGTTAGAAATGTAGTTACAGAAGATTTGTTCAGAAGAGCTGTCTGGGACAGAGAACAAAAACCGATTTCCATGTAGAAAACTTTTATCACTGTCTGTATAACAAAATGGAAATAAAGTTTCTTATATATATTGCCAGGGTCTCAAGCACAGAAGATATAGTCAGGTGAATGACTCGAAGGAAACGTCTTTCTTGATCTCCTTACTAAGAATAAGTTCTAGCTAATATATTTGACAGTGGGGCAACAGTAACCCTTTCAGTATGAACTGCTTGTATTGGCGTCACAATACAAACGATGAATACTTCATATGCAGTCATGAAAAGTCTTCTATTACATTCCTGTTTGTTAGATAGGACCAAAGAAGAATGGAAGCTCATAATACGTGCATATCCTGACAGGAAGGAGTAATATGTATACAATATGTAGAGAAAGGCACAACCAAGGCCTATTATTTCTGAGAGGTTATATTTCCTATTCGATTCCATTTATGCTCAATACAATCTCTTTGCCTCTATAATGTCTAACATCCCAGGGTCATATCCTACAAACTCCACGATATAAATCGTGCATGATATTAGGTCATAAACCTGTACTAACATTATTGCTACGTAAATCGTGGCTTTCTATGAAAACGCCCTGAGAACGGTTGTCATACTCCAGAACAAACCCCTTTAAACTATCCCTGAAAGATATTTTCCACAATTGAAACCAAGTCCAGGAAGCGTGCAGACCTAGAAGTCCTGCATTCGTATATCATAGAAAAATATTTATATATTATAGATCTATATTTTTATGATTAATTTGAATCATTAAATCACCAGCAGCGAACACAGGGACCTTCAAAGATAATTTATTTCCCCCATTCTCCTCAATCATCATGAGGACAATGCGGGACTAATGGTAGATTTGCCCTACTTATTCCCCTATAACCAAGCATTAGACTTTCAAACTGGTCATTGTGAGGTCGAGTGCCAGGGAGGGCAGCCTGCCTTTTTACATTGGTCTCAGTTTTGAGTCATTTTATTGTTTCATTTCACTAATATCTTCATATCTGGGTTTCTTTTAAACTCACACATGTAGTTATTGATGGAATTCCCTTTTGAGTCAAAGAATTAGAGAGGCCAATTAAGATAGAATTAAGCTAGAAAAGTGAGTTAGATGGAGTTTGGGAATACATAGGGTCTTTGTAATAGAGGCATGGGTGGCGGTTGTAAGCTTGTGTTTATTTTCGGTGAAAATAGTTTTCGCACGGGGCCACGATTGCCCAGAAATAAAATTCCTGTAAATCAGTTATAAGAAACTAGAATCTGTTAATGGTAAAAACTTATGGATTGGTAGGAAAAGAGAGAAATGCTTATTTTGTTCTTTTGTGAGAGACCAAAATACATTGCTCTTGCTTACACCTCGACACCTGTAAAGGTTTCATCCTTATTAACAAAGAAAAAGAAAGAAAGTAGAAGCTGTGTGATAAGTAGCAAAAGTTGAACCCTTAGAGCACCGCCCCCACCCCACGTACACTCCCTTATCCTTATACCAATGTAAAGGCCAGGCACTGTATTCATTTTAAAACATTGGTTCAGAAGCGCTTTGGACCCTTTTCTCTGGCAAGATTAGAGGATCACATTTGTAGATCATACCGCTGGGATACTCAGAAAAAGCTTAGAGAGTCCCCAGGCTCCAGAAAGGAGACTGAATTTCTTCTGTGTCGTAGCCACTGACCCTTTTCCCTCGTCGATTTCCCACTTGGCCGAGCCCAAGGCCCTTTTGAGGCAAACCAGCAAAGCTTCGGAGACCTGGCAAGGGAATTCTGAGCAAAAACTACTCCCATTTCTTATTCAAGTCGAGGAGAAAGATGTCAGGATCTTCCAGTATATTTGAAGTGATGAATAGTTCTGAGGAGACCAAGAGAAACCGTTTCTGCTTGAGAGCATAATTGTTATGTGTTGTTGAGATTACTGAGCATTTAGTGATGGCAATTCGATATGGTTGAGGTCAGGGACAAATCCTCAGCGGGAATTTAATGGTAAAAGAAAGGCTAAAGCTGAATACAAAATTCGATTTAGGAAATGATAGTAGGTAGACGAAACATGCTCTTAGTCTTCATACAGCACCAACGAGAACTAAATTATGCAACTATTTCTGATAATTTCTGACCGAGTTGTGAGGATGTAGAAAAGAAGATTGAAGATTGAAGGAGGGGTCCTCCGGACTAGTCTGAGAAAAACGGATTGTACATAGTACACTACAAGTAAAAGCTATGAGGGAGTTACCAGGCCTCCAAGAGTGGTTTCCCATACAATCGTATATAGTTTTTTGTGGAATGGTCCGATATCATGATACATTAATTCACTATAAAGTAGAAACGCGAGTAGGTCCAAGGCTTGGAGGAGCATACATACATGCAATATGAGCAAGTCAAGTGGGCTTCGCCTTCGGAGTATACACCTACAGTGTACCGGCAGCCCCTCAATATTGGCCATTAATACTTTGGTAATTTCTGTGGTGGTAATGAAATAATCCAAAGTACGAAAAGCAATACCTGCTACTCACTCATTCATCTATTTCTAATAAATCCTCGCACTATTGTACTCATGTGTTAGGAAATGACAGAATGGAAGAACCAGTGTATTCGGCGCTTTTCTGTCACAGCAGGCCAAGCTATTTTGCACAGCATTATTGAAGGATACATTGTAAGGCAAGGAAATTATGATGTCACTGTATGACGTTTTCGCCTCCCAATATCAACCAAACCAATTGTTACTCATATGATCCCACGCTGTTTTAACGATGCATTATTAGTTATTATGACAGAAGGAATCGTACCAACTTTAGTCATGGTATGACTGGATTATGAATTTAGCAAGATTATGTCAATGTTGTATGTTTAAATACAATAATTTGAAGTCGAATTGACTGAGAGAAAAGTGTCTCCAGCGAGCGATAATAAGTGAATTAGTCACCACGGGATACTATTTCGTCAAATGAAATGTTGAGTATTATGAAGCCTTGTTCAAATCAAATCAAATACTCTTTTATTTCCTGATATTATTCCTGATATTATATCAATGTAATCACATCTATGAGAGTACAGGTCCTCCCGTATATGCCCTAAAACATCTACAAAACCAACTGGCCCAAATTGGAACAAAATTGTGAGCGTTTGTGATCTGAGAGTGTAGCTATATTGAACTGCAATTTAGGCTGTGCAACCGCCCCAACCCCCTACACACATAACATACCACAAATTGAACCAGAATCAAGCTAGCTTGAAGGTTACATTGTAGGACAAACACTTATTATGTGTGTGCCTGTCTGTGGCGGGAGTATTTCACGACTTCCTTCCAGGAAGACTTTACAGCCAGACTGGAGCAGGTGCTGCCAACCATTAACTATACTCTGGTCTCACTGAGCAACTCCCTCAACTTATTTACACTTTTCTTGTTTTGAGTATTGCATGCTTCAATCAGAAGTCTGACCCTGAACTGATAAACTAATAATGTCACTCTTTGTATGACACTTAGTTGCAGCAAATTAGGAAAGATATTGGTGCTATTTAATATGTATCTGTTTAAAGATGGTTACCATCTGTCATATGAGCAATTCCACCAATTGGTCGACATATGACTATAAAATAGATTTTTGCATTTTCAACGAGAAATCTTGGTCTGGAGGTATTTTAATGAATTCTGTCCATTTCCCCGATGGAAAATACATCAGAAATACCCCACTTTTACATATCTGGCACCAATATTTATGATTCTAGAGGAAAAAAACTCTGTTTTATTGCCTAAAAATTAAAGAAAATCTTACTAATTATGAGAAAAAGTGTGAAATAATAAAAAAAATGATGTCAAATCAGTGTTACACGTTTATTCAAACTTCATATCATGACCCTGGCTACCGAATAATGAGAACAAAATGTATTTCTAACAATCCAGTGGTTGATTTGCAATGAAAAAATGTCTGGGGAAGTCTGGGGAAGTCACCATAACGTGCCTGTTTAAACCTAGAATAAAAATTGATTTATACACCAAGATGAATCAAGTGGCTATGTTTTAGATAGTTTTCAATATATTCTCCCATATAATAATGAATGTATTTGAATTTTTTAGTTTTCTTCGGAATTTGAGCATATAATATATATTTCGGAAGTTCCTATGTCACCATAACGTGCCTGACATTTTATTTAATAAAAAAATAAATATTTAGAGTTGAAAAAAATAAAGTATGGCTGAAGGTAAGTCATCATATAGCTCAAACATAAACAGCTACATTATCCCCCTGCTCTGCATTATTGCACCTCAAGAGGGCTAAAACATGATGTCACCGTAACGTGCCGGCACGTTACGGTGACATAAAGTATGTGACATTAAGATTATGTGACATAATTGACATGACTGTATTGTGTAAACATACAGAGAACCTTTTCCCTTATAATTTTGCCTCTAAATTCTTAAACAGAATGTATATTTACCTTCATAAACAACCAATACAAGTATTCAAGTCATCTTAACAGGAAAACGAGAGAATAATATGATATATTTGTGTATAAATTCTAAATTTAATGGATTATATGTCAATTGTAGCAGAGGGTCAATGACCTGTGACCTGTGCCGCTGCCATTACCATTACCATTACTGAATCGTTTTTTGGCTGTAACTTTTCTTCTAATTGGAATATTTTCACAAACTAAAAAGCATTATGACCCGTATGTAAAGACCTATGAAGTACACAATAATTAAAAACATTACGTCCATATATCATTTTATTTATTCCTAATTTATGTAGAAATATGTGCAGTTCTCCTGTGCCCTTATGAGCTAGTTCCCTTGACGAGACTCCACAAAGCTGCCCTGACTACAAAATTCATTATTAACCTTCCCAATTTCGTCTATATTGTCAGCAATATGTGTAGTTTATGTATGAAAAATAATAAATCAATAGAAGCAATTTAAAAAAATTAGGAATTTTCAGCCATATGTCGACCAATTGGTGGAATTACTCATATATGTTTATTTCACTATTATTTACGGTCAGTCTGGAAGACCTTCTTTGCAAAAGTTATTCACCATTTCCTGTATTTTTATATGGAATAAAAATGTTTAATATATCTTAAATGAATAAATCTGATATTTATATTTATGTGCCAAAGGACTCGTATCCTCTATTATTATAGATAATGGGAGTCAGCTGGTACCACTAGTACAATTAACCCAGGTCGTGGTAGGGAATGACAACTAACAAGAATATTCACTATGATAATGATGAGTATGATAATGGTAATGTATTCCATGTCTAAATTGATGATCCAATGTGATTTAACAAGTAATCTGACGTTGGATCAACCAGCTGGGACAAATTTATAATTCATATTTCACATCCAAATCAAAATAAATTATTATATTTCCAAAGGTCAGATAACAAAGCAGTATTATTGATCATTCCATATAGGAATATTACTCAAATATCCGTCCTTCGCGATCCTGAGCCATCCTTTCTTTTTGGTTTATACACTCACTAGGGATCAAAAAGCAGAAAAACTACATTCACCAGCGGGAAATAGAAAGAGGAAAAGATCTATTCAGAAAAGTTCCAGCTTATCTCAAAGGACAGATTTGTTGAGAGGTGGATGAGAAAAAAAATGGTGGTGGAGGAAGTGGAGAGAAAGCGGAGGAGTAGAGAGAAGAGAGAAGATGGAGGCCATGTTGGGAGAAAGAGCAATGCCTAGACGGAGGACATGTTCCATTGAAAAGGTCTATTTTGCCTTTTCCATTTAGAAGATTGAACAGGGATTACTGGGCCTAGTCAAGGGACTGAGGACCACAAGGAATGTGAAATGGTATGTCCAATCACACTGTCAAGCAGTTCCCTCCTAACAGCCTCTGCTTCAACACTGGCTAATGGTGCTAGAGGCAAAGGGGGGCTGGAGGGGTCCTCTAGTCTTGACGAGTTGTGGCCCTCGGTGAAAACCATTTTCGCCGAAAATAAACACAAGCTTAGTACTGCCGCCCATGTCTCTGGTCGGGAGAACCATTATATCCCAGAACCCCATTTAACTCACTTTTGTCTCTTAAATCGATCTTAGCCACTCCAATTATTTCATCAATCGAAAGGGAATGACATCAATGACTAAATGTCTGTGTTTAAAAGAAAACCGAGCCCCAGATATTATTGAAATTAAAAAATAAAATCACTTGAAAATGAAACAATTGTATAAAGGCTTTCTGCTCTGGGGCTCGACCTCACAATGTCCTGTTTGGAAGTCTAAGGCTTTAACCACTTGACTACGGGGGAATATAGAAGGGCATATGCATATACACATTTATATTAATTCATTACATTTTAGATTTACTTTAATCCCCCATTCTCTTCAGGGTGATTGAGGAGAATCGGGATCTTTGGAGGTCACATGTGTTTGCAGCAGGCGATTCAATTATTCAAATTAATCATAAAAATATATCTGGCATCTGCAATCTATTTCTATAATATGAGAAAGCAGGACCTCTAAGTCTGCACGCTTCCTGGACAAAGTCGGTATAGATTCAAGGGTTTTTAAAAATGTTCAAAGCATGGCCAAACAATGTAAATGAATGTCAATTAGTACGGATAATAACAATTCATTTGTCCAATATATAAATTTCTTCTATCAAATTTCTGAAATCAGGGACCCATTGCAAAAGAAATGTTTACTTAACATAGTCCTTGTTATGATATTTATGATTTTCCTTGGTTAGATTGGGAGTTCGTTACTAGCTGCTCAGCAAGCCAAGGAAGCCAAGGAAGTAAAATCTTAAGTAGGAACTTTTAATGCAATGTTGGCCTCAGATGTCAATGACTCAGCTGGTTTGAATTTCTACAAAATACTAAATTGAAAATAAATGAACAATGGTAATAATTAAATGAATGAATGTATGGATGTGGACCCTGTGGTTTGGCTTTAAGTGCTACATTCTGTGATTCCGTGCCCCCTAAATTCAACCATCCTCCCTCCTCCGCTTTGGGACCTGGCCGCCTGTGTCGCCACCGTCGTCACTGCGGAGCTATTAGTGTTCAATTTCCGGTTGCGCAGAAGCTGTGCGCAGAAGTAATAACGCATCTGAGTATGGCTGTATTGGTACCTTCTCATTATAAGAATAGTTGCGCATGGGGAGGGTGGAGAGAGACAAAATGGTTGCTGCCTTTGACGGTTTTGACATGTTTGGTTCTACTAATCAATATATTGTTGTCAGACTAGCTCTATTTTACTAATAGTTACTGCGACAGGAGTGTGGGAAGGGAGGAATACATTATGAAAGTCATGGAGTAAGAGAGGAGAGAGGGACAAAATGAGGAGGAGAGAGAGGAGAACAGAGAGGAAGAAGAGAGAGGGGAGAGAGGGCAAGCGACAGAAAACAAAGAGAAATAGGGGAAATACTGTGATGGAGAGACAAAGACATGAATGACAAAGAGAAGCTGTATATATCCATGTGATATAACTTTGCTAACCCTTGGGCAGCGGGTAAGGAACTTTAAGGGAAGGAATTTGCAATACATGTATATCGTTTAATGTTCCGGTACACCTCAAATTGAACTCTAATCCTCACCTGTAATGCTAGTGAATTGCTTAGCCTTTGGGCAAAAGGAATGTGGGAAAGTGCCATAACGAGGCCGTATAAACGTTGCAGATATACAACTGTCTTTCGGCTTGAGGACAATTTTACTATAGAACTATCAATAGTCAAATTTCAATGTCAATGTTTTCAATGTCAATGTTTTCCTTCATAATAGATATATAGCACGTATAAAATATATAATAATATTATGTATAAGACCAAAGTTGCTACTCTTTACTATATTATGTCAAGCGTCAAAAGTAACATAGGCCTGCCCCCACAGGGAGCATCTAGTTACACAAGTAGCACGGCCTCCAGTCACCTTAAGGGACCATTCCATTAAAAATGAATACATTTATGGGAAATACTCACCGGAATTGATCATTGTATTGTTGCCTGTATGACAGAAGTTATTTTTAGGCATGGAGTATTCCTTATTTTTAGGCATTCGAGGACAGAGTACCAGAACATGAGAACCTGAATACAATAATTATGACCAACTTCCTTTTGTTTCCCTTTGATATTTCCTTTCCATACATTCCACCAAGCATACGAATTGTCAAAGGGACATTCATTAGTAGGTTTATAACAAGAATATAAACTCTTCGCGCTTCTCTCAAAATAGACTAAGAGTCAAATTGACGACATCATATGTATACAAGGTTAGCCTGCCAACACCACCATTTTCCACACTACTAATCCTCTCCTCAGGACAGCCCCACGACACCCCTCTCCCCTCTCCTACCTACCCCCCCCCCCCCTTCCCCTCACCTTCCTCCCACACCACTCTCCTCTCTCCTACCATCCACACCCATCGCCCCTCTCCCAATACCTCCCCCCCCCCAACACACACACTGCATTCTCCCCTACCACACCCAAACCCCTCTGTCTCTTCTTTCTCTCCCACATTCTATTGGCCTTCCCCCTTCTACCCATCCACCGCCTCCCTCACCACATCTACCCCAATAACCAGGGTTGCCCAAGAGGGGGTACATCTACCCCTGCTCTACGTATGGCGGAAAGTCAGCAGACCGGGCAAGCTTGGCTGCTAGTGATAACTACCTATAGGATGTGCAAGCCAAACAGGAATGATCAATTGGTGCTGAATATTCTGGTCCAGCTGAATTAGCTGGCTTAGATTTTCTTTCCCCGAATACTAGTGAGTGGTATTTATCATCTAGTTTCCATGGAAACCAGTACATCTATGAAGAAGTGTTTTCGAATGATGTGCTTGGTAGGTTGCGATATATGTGTCTCTTGTGCAGGCTCAGAATATTCCCACTCCTATAAAAAGGCTCGGTTGAAAGAGGACAAATGTATTGAAGATATTGGAAAAGCGATTTTACAAAGACAACATAGGAGGTGGAACGACCTTGACTGTGTTTTAGCTTACTTGAGGGAATGAGGTTCTTCTCCACCTGAAAGGATCCCATTAGTTCTGCCAAGTTCTGCTATATACAGTCAAACCTATAGATACAGACGCCCTAGCATCCGGCAAACCCCACATTTGTGGACAGCCAAGCTGACATAATGGATACCCATACGACCCCATACGCCATATATACCTATGACTGTATTGTAACTAAACTATCACCATCTATCATCATTACTTTTAAATCTTTTATTTAACTGAATATGTTTGAAGGCAGGCAACACGAAGACCGTCATGGTGACGATGTTGTGATTTCGTATTCTGAATAATAAAATAGAAAAGAATAGGAAAGAAATACAACACACTTGGGTGCGAGTCCGATCTGTGTAGGTATTCCCCCAACTTCCCAGATCTCCTCATGTAAAGTTTGTGGCGTAGAAACTAATTAGAGATCTGTGTACTCGTGACATTGTGGGGGTAGTAGTATTGGCAGCAGTCGTGCACGTCAGCTCATTGTGCCTTCCGTGGCTTTTGCATGCAGTGACCTCAGGTTCAAACCCACATCATGCAACCTATGCCTATAAGGAGACCTTGCGCGGCTTTAGACGGTTTTGAGTTTTAATCATGTACCCCTCCCCCCCACACACACACACCCACACCTATTGCTAGATAAGTGTATTGTTTCTAACTGTTCATGCATATTTAATTTTGTATTTTCAGGTGAGTGACATCTCTGGTAATGATGAGAGATCAGCAGGTATGTAGTACATCGATAAAGCAGTGTCCCCGCCAGAGATATGGTATATTCTTGCAGAAAGCCGCTGTTAGTAGTCTCATTATCTGCAGGGTCCTTCGCAGTGTAAGCCATCAGGAAGGATATCATAATATATTGATATTGTGGACCGGGCTAGTCCCCCACTGGCTTCTGGCAGACAATGTTGTACCATGTTTTACCAGGCTGTTTCTGGTTCACCTCCTATACCAGCCCCTTCAATAACTTCTGGGGAAATATACTACAATTTCTTATTGTATGTTGCTTTTTAGGTCGTTCTGTGTACTGTGTTCACAGCTCATAGCTTATCTTTAACAAATGCCTGGGGATAGTTTACTATCATCTATTGTTGTGTGGAAACTCCCCAATGGGTGCTACACGGTGGCAATCTTTTACTTTTTATTTCTTTTAAAGAATTCATTTAAGTCCAATAAGATATTAAACATTTACATGAAAAAAACGCACCAGACCAATTTCAAGTTCAATAACAAAATTGATTCGATAGTATTAATGTTTTCACCTCGTTCCAAATTTCAAGTTCAATAACAAAATTGATTCGATAGTATTAATGTTTTCACCTCGTTCCAAATTTCTCTTCTGGTTGAAGGGGCGTGTCCTGCTCCTAAAGGTAGACCTTGTCCTCGATGTGGCTCGATGTCCACGATACGCAGCATTACCCACATCGTAGATAGAATCCTCACGATTTGGAGCTCTTGCCTCTGCCGAAAATACAAGTTCGTCCGTACTTGCCATGCTGTCTGACGATTTTACTTCCCTTTGATCAGTATATTTCTTGGTGTCTAACGATGATACCAGATTCTTGATTAATGCCTCCAAACCATCCATACGAGCTGTTAACGCTGCAGAATCGTCACCAAAATCAGCTTTTTCTTTCGTACAATTCTCCCCCACAGGAGGTTCATGTACCGTAGAGGACTTACTGCAATTCTTCGTCTTAGGCATCTTGAATTAATAATAATGTGAGAAAGAATAAATACTCGTGGATGAGCACCTCTATGTGTGTCGAGGGATGGAGGTGTGTGTGTGGCGGGGGTGGGGGTGGGGGAGGACGTGGGTTGCTTGGCTCCCAGGACGCAGGTACGCAAATATATGCGTCATAATAGTGAGTGTTGCGTCACCAAAAATATAATCACCGAGGTGTCGATTCTGCGTAGTTTAGACAACCCCATGCCATATCTATAGCTCTTGTATACATGTATGTATGCACTATTTGTATTTCCGTTAATACAGATACCTTCCACCGGAAAAAGGAACAAAGCTATACAATACGGAGTATAAACATTTTCTGTAATGCTATTATATTAATTATGTTATTGCAATATTACTGCTATTCCAGTATTTTAAGATTCTAATTTTATTCCATTTGAACTCTCATTTCATATGTTTAAAATTCAAGGCCACATTACAGTTTGAACATCTATCTTTATCCTGCTTATATATTGTACATTATGACATTGATAAGCCGACGCTTGGGATGATGGAGCATAAAAGAGGATCTCTAATGGCATGGCCTGATGCATATATAAGCATAGGATCCTTATATGAGCCACTCCATAGAAATATGAGTAACTCTCAGTCTGAGAGATAGACACAAGGACATAGGAGGGTATAGCTAACATACCTGATGCAGCTAATAACGTATAGCCAGGTATCATCTATAGCAGCACTGACTCAGGCTGATATAGGAGCTTTAACTGTTAGTTTATGATTGCCCACTATAGGAACTTCGGGGGCTTGTTGCATAAGAAATTCTTACTTAAAATGTTCTATGCTGAGCTATTTTTCCTAGCTTATTTAGGAGTCCTACATCAAGAATACAATTTAACATTGTCTGTATTCGTAATTTCCTCCCCAGGCGTTCTTTATCAGCTGCATAAATGAGCATGGGAAAGTAGCTAGGGAAGGAAAATATTAAGGATTAATGTCTCAGGCTACGGGCCCCAGTAATATATTTCATCATAGAAACATGAGGAAGGGATTCCGTATGTATTTTAAGTATTAAATTAGAAATTGAATATTATAAACTTTATTTGAATATGTATTATTTGCAAAATATAACCCTTTTCCTAAGTATTTATTAACAAATTAGTTTTTAGAAATGTAATATGAGTCTCCCCAAGCTTCCTAAAATGTCCATTTTAAGCATTACATATGGTCACGCACGATAGACACATTGCATTTGCCCACATCAGAAATAAAAACTAATAAAATGGGCACTGGTTGAAAATAGTTGAAACTCCATCATCTGAAAACATTAAGCATGAATTCAAATAATATGTTTTTGTTGCCCCATTGGCCAAAAACTGAAAATCGACCGTATACTTTGCAAACTGAGACATCTCAATAGCTCTGCGATAAGAGTGTTGAGTCATCACGTTGGGTTATCTCTACTAGTTGACAGGCATATCCCCTCATGGCATTGTAGCCAGGGCTACTGTCACATTGCTGTCAGTCTATGCTCATTCAACCAATATAATCTGATATGGTTTGACTAAAAAGGGTGTCACAGAGGAAAATGGTTACTTAGAAAAAGAGGAGCACATATATTTTATGACAGAATGTGCCTGGATCTACCCATTAAACAAAGACTTAGCTTAAATGCCTATATATATATTATATATGCAGTAACATTTCTTGATGGGAACTGAATTGTCCCACCTGTCCATAACAGCGAGGTATCTGCATTGGTAATCTGGCCTTAGAGTTTACTGTATGTCCACTGAATTTGTAATGCGTTATGAAATCAAACTTAACTGTTAAAACAGTAATATTAATAATGATATATTTTATTTGTTCCATAATTTTGACAATAAGGGGATGTCCTTCCCGAATTTAATCCAGGACTTCCAGGATAATGTAAAAAGGCCCCAATCATATCAATATTGAGGCATTGAAAGGAAATTGGCAGAGTTCGAAAGCCTTCATTTATGTTTGTGTTCATGGACCAAACCCTAAATCAGGGTTCCATAAGTATAACCACGAAGAACCTCATGCAATGGATCCCAGCTGGTCAGGTCCCTGCCACATACATAAGATTATGTATGATGATTGATAAAAATAGATCAAATTTGAACTAAAACATCGCCAGATTCATTCACCTTTTTAATGCTAAAAATAGTTACATCCGTAGTGAGATAAGAGAAATATGTGTAATGACCCTAGGTTGCGTTCAGGAGAATACAAATAAATAAAAGTCCATGTTATAATGACTCTGTTCACTCAACATGCATGGAGAGAGCTGATAAATTCGTGTATACACATCAATTGATCTAGTAAAGGAGTATCACAGGAGTAAAGGAAAAGGAAACAAATAAAGTAGTAAAGTAGTAGCCTTTACTATGTATGTTCCACCTTGTGGATAATATTTAACTTCTTATACAAAGGGCGGTCAGTAGTATAGGAAATATATAACTCTCTATACATGTATAATTGTAATAATACGTGGTGCCATAGATGTGCCATTGGATATGTTATATCCAATATGGGAATACACAACTTGAAACCTCAAATTATGGGAAATATAGCACGAGTGTTCCATTCAGTTTGGTCTGCCAGACAAAATGTATGTATCCATGTATACATTAAAAGTACCATTCATAGTACTATTCAGTCAAAGATCACATGTTTTAAAGTTTTCGTTTGGACACAAATATCTAGAACACACGTTAAACAATACTAATGTACCAAATACACACCAACATTTCCAAACCAATGCTTACTTCTGGTAATAATACATCGACCGAACACCCACCCCATGCCCACTAATCTGGTTCCCCAGCTCATGAGCACTACTTGAAAGGCTAATATGTTTTACTTTCAGGCCAGACCGGGGTAAAAGAGGGCTACAGTTCCTGCCCTCTTTGACTTTAAGGACCTAATCTTCCCCTGAGATTTGATCTTTACCTTCTCCAGATGGTACAAGAAGCCAGTTTAAGTAGCGGCCAAACGATAACTGGATTTCCCCCACTCTCTCTGTATTTCTTTCTGTTTGACTTCTCTAAGCTAGCCTTATTCACAGACTAGACTGACTCATTCAGGGTAACTAGATATATGTATGCTATGAATGGTAAACGTCTAGTTGAACTGGCAGACACAAATCTCGCCATTACAGGAAAGACTTAATGGAGAATGGATTAAATAATGCTCGGCTTTATTATTGTTCACATGCTACATATATTGTGTATTCTAAGTTGTATATATTTTTTAATAGAATCCCAGACTGTTACCCTGTGACTGTATAGTCTGGATCGGTCTATTTGGTATGGCGTTATTTACTCCCTGATATTTGAGTATCTGAAGAGTGGCAGACCCTAACTTATAATACCAATTGCTGTAGAATATTATGATGAAGCTGTCTCTTTCTAAACAATGGCAGTTGCTTTAAGCCAGTGTCAGAAATATGAATTAGGAACCCCCAAGACATGCGATTCACACATATTAGAATGGATTCCCTGAATACTGCATGTGGCTATTAAAGGATTAATTACCAACTTTACTCTTGGATTGTTATAGCCCCTAATCCCGTTTATGGCTGTGACTGAACCTGTGCACGTAATAATTCTGTATGTGACGATAAAACAACCTTCTCCATAGGTCTTCAAAGATCTCACGTGTATAAAAGTGTTGTTTAAATATTTCATTTCAAATTGTAGGTGATTTTAAACTAACTCTTGTGTGCAATTATCAAGGTGCATGTCCCCTTGTCCCTGATGAAATATTCACTGCAGTGTGGGCTGTAAAAGCACTTGATGACAAGACAGTCTGTTTTAATGAGAGGTTAACCTGTACTTGTGGGGGTCCTATCAAATCCTTGCCACTAGCTATGTGTCCTTCGTCCAAGGACAGTCAAACTTATAGATGGTAGCAACATAGAGAACACATGTTCTTGTTTCTTTTCAATTAGGAAATAACCCCCAGTTAATCCACTCTATCACAGTTCTTGTTAGGTCTTTAGGTAATTTCAATTACAACTAGTAATGTGGTGAATAAATCATATATATGTGGCTTTAGTTTCTGTATATATTGCATTTATATAATGAACCTCTTGTATTATGTGATGCGACCAGCAAAAGTTCTTAAAGCATTGTTTCATAATTATGACACCCCAGAACATGTATTCACTGGGGAACTTCCGAGCAAAAACCTGCAGTGTATGTGAAACCCTTTTCTTTTTGTTAGGTACAATTTATTTCAATTCTTTTCTCAATGAAGCATTCCATAAGCTACAGACTCATACACGTTTAAGGAAATTGTATCCTTGATAGACAGTGTGCACCAATTGACACTTGACAGAGAGCCGCTCTTTGAGTGCACCCCTTACGCAGAGGGCACCTTGACATCACTATCAAATTAAACTAGGGGATAGGCCACTGTCGGTCCAAACCTGGACTGCTCATTTAATTACTAGGTTGACTCACCATAACATGTTATGCTGCGAATCTCAGAGCAGATAGTACTTGAAGCATGAACTTGAGCAATTAGAAACACCTAAATAGTTCAGTGGGGAATCGTTGGCAGATCAAAGGCCTTGAGGGGCATACAATTCTCTTGGTTTTTTTACAATTAGAAGAATGATAACAGCAAAGGGATTCTGATAAGCAGATATATCATTACATCACATATACATGTACATAGATGAAAACGTGATACCATGTATAAAATCGACGCGGTCCACTAATGGGAAGGCTGTACAGATCTCAATACTAGTTAAGTTTAGTTATCTTGACCTGGGGGAAGGACATTTATCCCTGGCATGCCACCGTAATGGATCTAATTCGTATTGAAATTAGCCCTTCACAGAACAGTATCCAATAACTCAATTTCTTTTAATTTGAGTAATGTTTCTTCTAGGCTAAATGGGCCACTAATCAAAGCATGATGGTGCAGTACCACCGCAATTTGAACGCACTCTGGGAAGTTGTTCACAGAACCTAATGGTCTCCAACAGACTCCAAATGGACATGAATTGAGCAGAAAATAACAGAAGCCTGTGAACAAACTGATAGGATTAGATCTGGTGATTTGGACACATTATTGGATTTATAGGTATTGACATGAACGAGGGTCCAAATGTCCGTCAAAATCATAACCAGTCTTTTTGTGATTTGTAGGTGTGATAAATATATGGAACATGCCAACGGGGAGGGCAGGAATGGTGTTATCCACCGAGGATTTAGGTGGGGGGACCGAGGGCCGAAGCGCAGCGTAGGCCCGAGGTCCCTCCACCTAAATCGAGGTGGGTAACACCATTCCTGCCCTCCCCGTTGGCATGTTCTGTATTTATTACACCCCTGAAATAAATACAACAGAAACTAACAGAAATTTGTATTCTATAATTCTAATAGATCATGTTGTTTTCACCATTTGATTGTGTTTATCACAACATGAAAGAAAATAGTTCCTGACAATTTGTACACAGGAATACAAAGAAATAGCTAGAAATATTCTATTCTATTGTGTTTCCCATTAAAAAAACTAGTAGCCTAAGTAAACTTAATTTAACATCTGCCATACCTTTTAAGAACTTGAATTGCATAAATAATTAAATTACAGTGGTAGACTAGGCTAGGGACGACATCTACGACGATATCTACTTATCTGACCCTCGGCCTCGCAGAGCAGCTGTTGTTTACATGTGGGCGAGCCATTTTTACATCACCATATCTCCGTGAATATTATATATCTGAACAAATCCTTCTGGAATCCTCAAGATCTATTTACTGACATCATCTGTGTGAATCAGGATAATTCTAAATCAAGTAGATTTTGAATGAATTGTGTTTGAATTTGCGTCGTCGGAGCGCAAGATGCCGGCCATGACGCAAAAACATACATGTATCATAACGTCTTCTATAACGTTAGTAACGCGCATTGTACTTGACAACCCATTTTTCCTGTGCAGTTATCAGGCCTATGTACCTGACCTATTTTTGTTATTAGCTAAGGGCGATGTAATTAACATGTTATCAACCTCCCTTTGTAAGTGGGTGGTACAATGTTGAAGGTATAGGCAACTACATTGCAGGGGTGTAATAATCCCTTACCCCTTAGATACAGAGTTTTGGTTGAAGAGACAATGCCTTAATCTCTGGTTGAGAGGAAGTTGTCAGTCCTGTTGGTAATTTGACTTTAACTTGATCCGGACCATTTGTCCCAGAAATAGAATGATTAATTTATATAGTAACCCATGAGTTAACACTGGCAACAAGTACAATTATGAATGATGGCTGACTCTACGGTAGATCAAAATAGCATTTACAGTAAGTGAAACATATATATTTGTTCTGTATATCTGACTGGGATTAATTATTTTCCTAATCTGATGTATGATAATATCTGATTCTATTTACTTAAGGAGGTAAGGAAAACTTACCTTCCTTTCATATGACGATCCTTTATATAGATAGAATCTTAGTTACTGCGGCTATGAGGAAAGTTCTCTCAGAATGGCGGCTATATTAAGCATCCCCTTCTACCAGTTCCACAGTGGCTATTGTTCCTGGCAAAGAATGATGAACGATGATAACTTCCACCCAGGAACACTGGCAACAAGCGTCATAAGTGATGGCTGACTCTTCAGTATGTTTCCAACATTTGTCACGGTTCCAGTGGAACTTTGCTATAGGGGAGCTGACCAAACCTGAATTTGATTCATATGATAGACAAACCAGGCTTACACTGTAGACTAGTAGGTTTTTTCATTTTAATGTAGAATATATTTTTTTAAATAATACCTTTGCAATGTTTTAGGTGATTTTCGTTATAACAGGTACTTTTTCAAATGATTTTGTATTGAGCCCACTTCCATGATTTCAATATTCTCAGGTGTTAAAATATTTAAATGAACATGTACATTTAACGGTGCAAATCAAGGTAAAAAAAAGTGTAGTGGCACACTTTAGTGGGCACTATTGATTTGCTGGTGTTAAAACAATTATTTAATTGAAATCCAAATTAATTAGCCCCTGCAAAAGAGCACCAGACACATGAAGAAGTGGAATCAAACGTATTATCCTTCATGGCAAGCTTTCTTAACTGCTATGACCTTTTATTGTCTAATAGTTGGGCTAAAGCCCTTAATACTAGGAGGAACAGATACGCTGTGTGCAGCAGGAATGCAACAAATCTATGTGCATGCATTAGAGCTGGTATAAATAGCAGAAAACAAGGACTTGTTTAGATCTTTCCAGTTTCTCTTATGGAAATCGAAATCCTCACATATCATGTGAAAATGTCTTTTGAACACCATATCCATTTCAGTAACGTTTAGTTTTATACGAGGATAACTATTGAAGCAATATAAGTTTAATGTATTTTACCTCCATAATTTCATGAATGTTCTTGTTAGGTTTAATATTGTGTGAAGTCTCAGACAAGTGCAAAACCGGTTGTGGCGGCGATTGATCAGAGCTATCAAGTTTCCCCCATAATATTTCCATCCTGCTGAAGGTGCTTTTTATGCTTACTGCCTTGACTCTGCCTTCATTGCCTGTGACACCTCCGCATAAGTGACACCAGCCAGCCCATCGAACATTCTCTACAAAAGCTTTATAAGCTTGAACATGAACTAATACACACAACACCCCCTCCTAGAAGCTTCTATAACATTCTAGAAGCTGCTTCTATGCATGCCAGGTTAGAGCTTTGGTAGGAGATCAAGTGGTGGTTGGGTGGATGGGAGGAGATGTGGGACTTGTATTGTCCAGGGGCCTAGGTGTTGTATAAGCTAAGGAAAGGATTTCTCTGGCAGGAATTCCTTCCCATGTAGGAAGGAATAATACACACATTGTCGAGTAGTAATTTGTCTTCCTGCCCATCGAAGGAAGGGAATAAAGTGTAGGAATTCTCAAGCCCGATGTCCATTTCCTTAGCTTATACAACAGGGCCCTGACCCCCCGTCTACAAAACGGTTATATTGAATGAGGTGTGAACATCTACTAGGATATAAATCAGTTGTAGAATGAATTACGTTACAAACAATTTAACATACTTCGAAATGTCGATACCATATTAAATAATATAAACAATATCCTTCCTCTGCCCGTACCATGACACATGTCATGACTATGCACAAAGGAATCATGTAAGTTGTTGTCATGACCTTTTCATACTGTTGGGATATTATATGACAGACCTGTTAGCATATTGGGTGTTCGGGTACAGACTCCAGAACAGCCATGTAAACATGGTTACATGGTTAATGGTCCTAAACTGCAAAAATTGCCAGGATCAGTCCCTAAGCCATCTCCCTCTATTGCTTGTTCTCCTTTCACTATTACTTTCTCTCTAGCACCCCCTTCCTCTCTCCCGCTCACTTCTTCCCCCACCCTATATCCTCTCCCCTCCCACTGTCTCCGCTCTCAACTCTGAATCCCTCCATCGAGTAAAAAAGTATCCTCAACTGCTTCCACAAAACTGGCAAGCTACTGAAATACTTTACGACATGGCCAGGTCAAGGCAGGATTCCTTGCCTGGCGCTGAAATTGACCAAAAATGTTATAAACTTGGCAGGAGTGAAAAGGCAGAGTTGATGGCTACTACTTTATTAATATTCATTGCCAGCGGGTATGTGCCATATCTTGCCTATACTGAAGGCAGGGCTGTTGGAGGTATAATTATGGCCAGTCTATGGGGAATAGAATGGAGGATCAGGCCAATCAGGACGTCACTTTCGTTCCTGGGTCAAAGGTCGAATTGGCCAGTATTGAATGTATGGAGAGTCTATGGATATGATTAATGCAGTAAATATGCCAAAGTTTCCTACTAACCTTGGAAGATTCTGGATAGACTGATTATGCATTGATGATATGTATAGTAAACCGAATAATGCGGATTAATTGACATGCCTCTTTTTATCTTTTTCTTTTATAGGAATAATTATTTCCTAGCAATCTTATTTTCTCATTGTGCTTTAAACGATGCTATGAGTCTCTGCATACTGTTCTTTGTTAATGTATTATTGTCTGTCTGATTATTACTAGTTTATTCTCAAGTATGTTGCAAAATGTAATATTTTATCACATTGGAATTTATTCATTCATTTCGTGAGGACGGACGGATTGTTGGTTCATCTAGCTCTTGATATCTATCGTTCTCATCATTCTTTGTGATACTCGAGATCGTCTGGTCAAGAACATTAGATTAAGCATTATAATCGCGATTTAAAACCCCCCTACTTAAAATAGAAATTAATTAATGATATAATATTCAAATAATAGAATTGTAACATGCATCAGGATCTACGTTTTATGTAGCTGGCTTACTGAACATTTCCTTTTGAGAACCTCTTAAAATGGCTAATAATATGTCCGGTGTGCTTTACCATTACCTTCAAGCTATGATGTCCGTGCTTATAAGATACAAATCAGTGGCCCGCCAGTTTAAATGCTGGGGCTGCAATATGGACTAAAGATAGTGATGCAAAAGGCTGCTTCTGACAGAGATTCCTATGCAGGACGGCCGCTCTATGGGCGCTTAAGTGGGATTTCCCCACTCTACTGGAGGGTACATAAAGCTGCAAGTAGTCAGACTCCAGTGTCAGGTCGGGGAAACGGTTGAGGGGGTCGGGGGAGGGTGCTAGAGGTTTTCTGCATGCCCTTCACATCATTTTATTCTGGCTTCATTAAATATTTAATTTAGAAAATACACATATCCACATTTATAAAGCAATTTTTCCCCTCGGGGTTTCCCTTCTTTTCCTATTCACGATATTTTTGTGGACTTTTGTATATATCATACTCCTATAACATGAGATACTATGCAGTATAACAGATGTCATTGAACGAGAAAAGAAAGAGATTTTGTCCACGAGACCAAATTTATAATTAGTGATACAAAGTGCACTAACGAAGTTAAAAGAAAGGGTTCCCCTTAGTATTTTGAATCAATACATGTGTGCAGTCAATGTTCCAGAAATCTAAGAAGTGTATTGCACTAATAATCTTAAGAACGATTAATACTTTGGACTTTGTTCAGTAGAGTTAGGTCTAGATAGACACAGCAGTGGGCAAGTCCATGGTTATTCTGTATCGAATTATCATCTGTGAGCCCATATCTCAATATTAATGTCCTCAATTAATTATTAGAACTTCATTGTACAATGAAATTGTTTGTTGATAACTTAACTGTCGTTATTTCAGAAGATGTGCTGTATAAAAATACTGAATAAAGAAAATAAAAAATATGTTGATTAAAAAGTTAAATATATGAGAAAATAATCAAAGATAATTCACACTTAATAGGCTCGCCCAATAGACTAATATTTGCTCATTATAGAAAGTCCAAATGCAGTTGACCTTCAATCAATGTACACTTGGCCTAGTTTAAAGGATTTTAATTGGATACACAATAAAGCTTGACCTACCTTCGAGTATATATTCGTTGGCGTCCAGACCCAAGCGCCTTCTCACCTTGAGCAACAATCGGTGGGGACTGCCAAATGACCAGAGCATTGTATTGCTTGAATGTATACATTTGTGTTTAATTGAATTTTTCAATGTTGAGACCATTATTATATCTTTACTCTGAATGCATTTACAAACATTAAAGAATCAGTTATAGTAAATAGAAATCTCAAAATAGTGATTCAGTGAAAGACAATGCTTGGTTAAAGAGAGTAACCAACCCTCAGCTCCCCCCTCTTGAAGGATATCTGGATTCCCGCTTAACCACATCAATGGTAGCAGTTTGAGTACAGAGAAAATGGGCTAAACTCAAGCTTAACATACGCAACCATCAGAAGTGGTCAATGAGTGTTTGCCCAACCAAGTTAGATGTCTTGCAAACTTGTATTCAAGCCTAATCCTGTATGAACTGGTTAATAGTTTACCAGTATAGGATTGTTTGACTACTGAATGTGAAATCCAAATGGCACAGAGGATGTCCAAGACTGATTTCCTTTTATTCTGACGAGGTAATTTGATAATTCTGGGTAAAACAAATTGAGACAAAAAGTCACAAAATAGATTCCTTACACTTGGCGCCCAATATTGAAGCAGCAAGCCATGGCAACCGATTTCATATTTTCAAGTGTTACGTAATCATCGGTAACACATGGACCTAGTGGATGTCCACGGAACTAATGTTGTATCGAATAACACCGCCTATTGTATTATTTGAATAAAGAACAGTACCGGTGTAGCTAGTATAAAACACACGCTCACACGAATATATATCTCTAGTTATAGTTGGTATTAATCGACTAGCATTAATCTATCATCTATCATCGTAGCAAAGTCTTCAAGAGATAGTCAACGCTTTTCAATGTCAACCCTTCCAAAATGATACAGACTTAAAAAATGTACCTCCATTTTCTATCGTCCTTTTGTACCTAAACTTGGACTTTTTGACCTTAACTAACCTGACTATAAAAGCAAGCAGGTGGCCTAGCAACCCTTTGAACTTTACGTCAACCAGAGAAACACATGTATACAGCATAGGTTTGATATGAGGTTCGATTGTGTTTACTCTTGATCATGGCGCCAATGATATAGGTGACTTCTGTGATGTCACTCAACTAATTGTATTCCTAGTGGCCTGGTTATTGATAATGGGCTGATATTTAAAGGAATGAGTTCATTGAATAATATTATGCTATAACTAGTATAATACAATCTTGTCAATGCCTTTATATCAACGTATACATCTGAGGATATCTGAGAACATCTCGAGAAAATATGGATTCTCTTCCCGTTTGTTCACCACTTTTCATTTCATTTCATTTCATTTCATTTCAAGAATTCTTTTATTTGTATTGATGGTGAGATACATTAGGTAGTTCGGTCAATAATGATACAATGATACCATTTTTTCCGACGAATGCCTAGTTGTGAATTCCGAATTAACAGTTGTTCAGTGTTTCAAAAATTACAAAAGTTACAGAGTAGCAAAGTTGAAAGTTATAAGAGAAATGGACATACACAATAAGAACAATATCAGTACGGTACTGATAATTAAAGGCGAAGTAACGCTCAGCCTCAGAACAAGAGAGGTTAACAATGAAGTATTTATCGAAGTGATATGATATCAATTCGTGATAATATTATTGTACTTTGAGAGAGTAACTACAGCATTGGCATCTAGTAGATATACAGCAATGCATAGGTAAATTTATAAAGCAGGAATATAGTATTAAGGTTCCTTGCAGTAATATGATAATAATTATATACAGTTATACGGGTGTAAGTAAAGGTTACAGTAAATATGAGATGGTACATGATATGCTTAAATGGTGGAAGAATGAGGGTTGATGAAAGCGAATAGTTCCACAGTCAAGAGTTTCATAGTAAGACACTTTCATTTACTCTTTATACCCGGATGCTGTCAAGAACGATACATATTCAGGTAAAGAGGGTGAGGAGACCCAAAAAGACAAGAGGGTTGGTGGCGAACTTACATGGAGGTAAACATAAGAGTCAACTGATTTTTTTGACAAATGAACAGCTATAGCTCTAGCCTGTTTACCAACCGTCGGTCAGGCAGGGATTGATTCAACCGACCAAATCGTATGCAGCAGGTAAACAGGGTTGGTGCCAAGGCGACTCCCGCCACCAAATATTAGGTACAGCCACACCGATTTATATTTGTATTGAAATAAATACTGCACATATATTTTGTTTGTATATGGGTCAGGCTCATGAAAATGACTCCACTGTATTTGTATGTGTCTAAAGCTTCTAACGTGCAAGATGAAAATGATTCATAACTGATTCTAGCATCACCATAAAAAGCTTGGGCAGAGATACACATACATCACAGATATAATATCATATATACTTTTATACGTCTGTGCCAATTGCTACGGTCCATATTTTAGCCATGTCCGTAAGGCAGATGTACATGGCTAATATTGGATTTAAGCTCTAAGGGACATGTTGTTCTTATTTTTGTTAAAATTGCATCTTATATTGATACATACATGCATACAACATCAAACGACTGTCACTATGATGAAAACATTTTGTTTAACATATGTCTATAAGTAATAGCTCGATCTATTTTGGGCAGCATCTACGAACCACTACCGTGCCTGCTCGGCAAGCAAGGAGAAAATCTTGCCTCAGGCGTGAAACTAATGTCTCTGGGTTTATGCTCTCCACCATCATTTGCTTGTTCTTATAGTTTTTACGATGCTCTTGTATACTCCCTCATAGAGCAGACCTTTCTACGGGTAAATTTAGACCTGTTAGGGTGTCTTTGCAATGTGGGGAAAATTGCCAGAGAATGTACAATTCACCTTCAACAATCCTCTCTAATGTTCAGCATTAAAAACCTAAAATTTGACCAGGTATTTGGAACATTGACACTAACACCCACTAATTGGAAATCTTCTATAATATCTCCAATTCAAGACGAAAATAAGGTTCCATGCATGGATAACGATCCATGCATGTAACACTTCAAAAGAATGGGGGTGTTCAGTCTGATTTGATCCTATTTGGTGGATGTGCAGTCTCTTATTATTTGTACTTTTGACGTATCCTTGAATGACGGAGAATAAGTTGTTTATATGTGTCTACGGTCTATTTTTATTTTTTAATTTGAATATAATTCCTTTGAAAGTAATGAAGCACCATCTAGATGTTATTCTTTGCTTAGAAATTAGTATTGAGTCAGCTGTGCTGGGAATAATGTACTTGCATAATACAGTCGCTGAATACGAAATATTAAAACATACAAAACAGCAATAATTCAAAGGCAATGGATAACATGGGGAAGAAATGACAGTGTGAAATATCGAGTGGAGGGAGTGTTTTATTTGGAGACTAACAAAATCTGAACATTCCAGTTGTTAGTTAGAACAATTGCACTGCACTCGCTCACCTGCTTTGAAGTAATCGCACGTGCTGACACCCACGCAAAAATAACTATTAACCTTCTCCCGCCGTCACATTTAGTCTCGTCTCATTAAAGCTGTATTCACGTTTCTAGATTCTACTTTTTATCATGTATTAATACCCATCTATCATGAAGCAATGGATCAAGAGGGAAATGGTCACATGCAAATATATCAGACATATTTATGTAACCCCGCCACCTAAACTACGGGAAGATCGTTTTGAAAGTCCTCAAAACGACTTTAAACTGTCCTTTTTAAGATTATAGAAGGCATATAATATATTGGTTAATAGACTTGCTTGTTTCAGGGAGGTGCTTAATTTTTCATGTAAATTTAATGTAATATGGAAACCTATGAGTGAAAAAATAATTATGTCGGTTAAAGGTATACGCGGGTGTTCAATGGAAAAAAGATTGGTCGGTGACTTTTTCATGAAACGTTCAGGGATCATTCCTGACTACATAAGAAAGCAAGAAATGAAAAAGAAAGTATATCTCAACGACTTTATTTTTTTTCTACAGCTGCCTGAAAATAACAGTGCTTTAGCATTAAAGTCTATGGAAAAATGTGTTTTTTTTCACGTTTCACTATATAAAAAAAAATTGATCGGTGACTTTTCATCAAAACTTTCTACACATATATTTGGTGTATCATGCTACTGATTTACAAAAAAAACACTATACGTTGACGGGGTTAAAAAAAAGTTATGGTCATTTGAAGTATAAAATAACCAATGAACATAAGCATAACCAATACAAATGAATCTTAAAAACATGACTCAAAAGTGCTGTAATGAAAATAAACCCTGTAGATATTGGAAATCGTGCACAAATACATCTCAACTTATCATGATAACGAAATATTTCAAAGAAAAATAGGAGCCGCTAGGTGGCGTGGGCGTGGACACCCGCGTATACCTTTAAGATAAACATCTTTTGCACAAATTAACTGTGTAGGAAACTTTAATGCAAACTATTACCGAACCTCTCTTCCCCCTCTCCTAGATCACCTGGGGTTATCCATTAAGTTTCCCGATAATTGGCTAGCTGATGGTGACCTTGGCGACCTGTTGTTGAGCTTGAGACCCCATACTATGGGATCAATGGGAGATATAACTGAATAGAAAAGTGTATAAATCAGCCTGAGGCATAAGGAGGAGGTATTTCCTGGGTAACCTGTCTCATTTAGGAATCCCCACCACAGGGAAAGTAGAATCGAAGATAAGATGCTCGTCCAGATGGGACTTAGGAATCCCAAGGGGAAATGAATGTGTAGTGATCACAATGAAGCACCTAATATGGGCCCCTTAAAGCGGCACACTCAGTTACTATTGGTCAAAATTAAATATTTGCTAGGTTTTGTTCCGTTCCTTTCCAACCCATTACACATCCTTTAATCAAAATCTTTTAGTATTTTAGTATTTTGTCCAGTTGCTGTTGCTATTGGGCTTATAAATATCCATGTTTATATTTCCTCTATGAACATTGAAGCAGAATATTGATGAATTCAGTTCTATGGGCCAAACAATTATAAGTAGATTTGGTAATATTCTCACAGCCGATGGTCCATATAATATTATTATGAAGCAAAGGTCATTATGACACAAATAGGTTAAGAGATTAATACCAGACATTAAAGAGTTGCTGAGGTTGATAATCCAGAGGAAAAGCAAAGCTAATATGCACCAATCAGTGCAACAGCACACCCGAGAGAGCAGCAGGTCATGATGTAAATTGCAAACATTTATTTCTTCCATGTCTCGCTGTTCATTCATCTTGAGGTGGCATCTGAGATGGGAAAGTCAGGGCTCATCCAATGTTTGACTCAACAGTTAATGACCACTCTGATGTAATGAGCTGGACGGCCCTGCCACTAATATGCAGCAGCCCTGTGAGTGACTACATGCCGGGTTGACAGAAAGAGTAAGGCAGGAATAGGTCTGTGAGTGTCCTTGGTATGGAGTGATTTGTGCAACTAGACAAGGCAGTACTGGTAGCTAGGCTGGCAAGAACTAGGCATTCAATGTAGTTTGTCAGTTTGGGTCGTCCTGGCTATGGCAGCCTTTCACTCTACGTAAGTCGATACAATGGAATATATGACCAGGCGGTCAGATGGGGCACAATCAGGCATAGTGGGACACACCGGTTTCAGTTCACTCACGAGCAGGTGTATCAATTGGGCAAAGGTGGTTACAATTATACATAACCTCCAAGTCTCACCTGCTGGTGTGCTACCAGTGCATTGTTAGAAATCATGCACCATTGTGCACCAGCAAACCACAAATTGAGATCAATAATCGCTTTAGTGTCTGTACTATAAGGTAGTTATAGCCCCTGACAGTTCAAAATAGAAGCTGAAAATTAATATGACACTTTTTAAATCAGGAGATTAATCAGATGAATTGTGATATGTAAACGACAACACTTTCTATTTTAAACAAGAGTACATAGTATTCTCTTCGAATTGATACGGGGGCTAGCAATTTCTGAACCAATCCTCCCCTTCTCAACTCTTATACCGTGTCTAGATGTAGCTTTACACTACTTAATGGTTTCTTTCACTTTTATAATGTTCATTTCCCCTTTTGTACATCCCTGACATTTTTTTTTTTTTTTTTTTTTTTTACATGTGATGTGTCACAGGAAAATGATTCCATAAAATCGTAATTCCTTAAGAAAAGTGCTGAGACAATTCGTAAGACAATTCAGGAATGTGTGGGCCATGTGTGGGCCACGAAAAACTAACACAAATTATTCGTCCACGAGTTGTCATGAGACCCAAATTCGTACGAATTCTGAGTTCTTGAATGTGTGGGCATAAGATGAGAGTTAGAAAATGTTTCCAACTAGTGGTCAACCATTTGAGTATTAACTCAGTGATATCATAAGTAGTTCTAAAGGTGATGGATGATGGAAGGGAAGGATGTTCAATACAGATTCAGTAATAAACGGGCAAGGAAAAAACTTTCCCTAAACCGCAAAATGACATGGACCAGTATATCATCTGACAGCTCATACATCCTTATTTCATCTGCATAGTAGATACACAAACACGATCTGATTACATGATATTTCTCCTATGATAATGGTAATATATATGCCATCCATTTTCAATAATGACTGGGTGTGACAATGATTGCTATCATTCCAGAAGATGTTTGCCTTCAGTGATGAATGTAAAACGACCCTTTATGTAAATTACACTAGATAAATATCATGTATGTATCAGATTATTATTCATATCATGGCTATATCGGATGTTCAATCAGAATTCTGGCCTATACATAGAACTGCAAGTTAATTTGCATAAATCAGAAATCAAACATAAATGTGTTTAATAAAGGAAAGAATTGATCTGCATTGCATTATCACCAATTTAAATAGTACTTGCTGTAGATATATTCATGACGAGCTATCGATTGCAATACACACAAACATTCGGCATTTTGACTATAGTCTATGAACTGGATCTTATGCCCACCAGAATAATGAAACCGTGTATGAAGGCACTTAGTGCTCAATTCTCTTATTTGTATAATCTTTCATTGTCAAATGCTGAAATACCAAGGGACTTCAAGACGGCTAAAGTCACTCCTCTTTTTAAAGAAGGTGATAAACATGATCCAGGAAACTATAGACCTATATCATGTATCAACCTTGCAGCAAAAGTTCTAGAAAGCTGCATGCAAATGCAACTAGCACATTATTTAGAGGTGAATTCGATGATAACGGAGGAACAGTTTGGTTTCAGGAGAGGAAAATCCATAGTAGAAGCTCACGATAAATTACTAGAAAATGTTTATAACAATCTTAATAATAAATTAGCAACTGACTTAATTTTTTTAGATTTTAAAAAAGCTTTTGATACCGTTAACCACAAATTATTATTACAAAAATTAACTAACTATGGAATAGAAGGAAATTCATTAAATTGGTTTCAAAATTATTTATCCGAACGATTTCAAAAGGTAGCAATAAACGGTGGAGTTTCCTCTCTGAAACCTGTAACCTGTGGCGTGCCTCAAGGCACCTCACTAGGACCTCTTATGTTCCTAGTATATATTAACAATCTACCTAGAGTTATTAGTAACAGTAAAGTCCAATTATTTGCGGACGATACCGTAATATATCAAAATAGACCATTGGGCAGCCCAGGAGTACAGGGACTCCAAGAAGACTTGGACAATCTGGTACAATGGTGCTCATTAAATAAAATATCTTTAAATATTAACAAATGTAAGAGTCTAACGAGTAGAGCAAGGGAAGATAATAGGAATGTTGTAAAATATATAATTGATGAACAGAAGTTGGATAATGCGCCTCACCATAAGTACTTTGGTATTGAAGTCGATAAGCAGTTAACTTTTAAGAGATTTATGGTAAAGAAAGAGAACACTGTACGAACTAGGGTTAAAGCTATGTCCAGACTGTATAGAGCTTGTGATAAAGATACGTTATTATTAATTTACAAAGTTATGATAAGACCGATAATAGACTATGGAGATGTATTTTACTCTGCAACAACGCAGGGTCACTTACAAAAACTCCAAGTACTACAAAATTCGGCATTAAAAAATAATATTACATCTTCCAAAGATTACAAGTACAGAAGAAATACATAGAAAATTTAAAATCACCACCCTTCAAACGAGAAGGGACTCCCACATGCTGGACATAGCGTTCCAACGTTCAAGGAAAGATATAAATCTGGATAAAAAAGATGTGAATTTAAGAAGGATGAAAAAGGGGAAGAAACTGAGAGTCCCATACCCTCGGAATGAAACATTCAAGAAATCATACCTCTACCAAATGACTAAAATTTGGAATGACCTTCCAGAGGAAGCACAAATTATTAGTGATAGAAAAGGATTCAGGCATTTTCTAAAACAGCAATATGTACAATTAAACGATAAATATCTTAATGAAATATGAATAGTATGATGAAAATAGTCCTAGTTTTATTGAGGGAACTTTATACAATTTACTGGAGTACAGGTGCTCGGTCGAACCCAGTACACTAAGTAAGCAATGTAGAAATTTTCAACCTAAATTGCAATTTGATGTTTGTAATAACAATGGAACTATGTAACTATGATTCTGCTATATGTTATAATCAGTAATGTTGACGGAAGTACAAAATATCGCAAAATGAATGTAAGGTGTCACTATAGTATTATAATCATTTCTCAACTGCTCTGCAAATTATCGCAAACAGAAGGTATGGGAGCACGGTACGCCGCTGTACAACGTTCTCATTATGAACTCATTATGAACTCATTATGAACTCAATATTGTAGTGCTAACTTTTCTCAATTATCGCAATTTGAATGTAACAAGTTAGTTTGGTTTAATGCCTACAGAATCAATGTACCTAATGCACCGACAAATGACTGAATATTGTCAAGATAAATACAATAATATGATATAATCTCCAATGGGACTGTAACCCATATGAAAAGTGAAGATCGATATAGCGATAGGGGGGATAGGGGAAAGGGGGCAAAGGGTGTTATGAATTTATAGGCTGGGAGGGGGGAGGGGGGGAACGAGAGGAGTATTACTTATATTATTCTTGTTGAATGGGTGTTGAAAAGAACCATCGACATTATCTCAATATACCCAATGAAATGTTAGTATAAAAGTTTAATATGAAACTGAACTGTAACAGTATCAGCACCAAATGTAAAAATGACATGATATATCATGAAGTACATCATGGTAAAAACGTCATAAAAATACAAACGCTATATCTAACGCAAAGTAAGAATGTTAAATATTCCAGCCGCGAGACGGTCTATGTGACAAACTTAATAATAGTTGTTAGATCATAAGCAGGAAATGAAAAATTGATTTATTATATATTATTTACGTGAGGTCGTTGGAAGAACTGCATATATATATATATATGCAGATGTCCTAACCCACTTCCTGAATTTTATTGTAACAGATCTGTATACTGAACATAGTATTGCAAATGTAAATGTATTCTGAATAAAAGTATTATATACATATATATAAGACAAAAGCATCTAACTTCACGATTATTGTTGGTTCCACCATTTGAATCCTAAATAAAGTGACCTATGGAATGTACATATTGTAGGCCTACGATATTTATCAGAGTATGATCAATTTTATATACAACAAGGAAAAGAGGCAGACCCCGTTTGTCTGTGTTGCCTCAGCCTGAGGTTATCTTATTATGCCAATATATGAGGTGAAACTATCAATTGTATGTAGAACTAGTCACCACTATTTTATAGCAAATTATGTATCCTCTATTGTTTGCACTTTTTAAGAAATACATGTTTGTATCAAGCTGAGTTGGGAATAATGGTCCATTTTGGTAAAATGGTGTTGACTGAATCTACAATGCAATATACAACTTATTCGTAAATTAGAATTTAGTGGAAAGAAGTGATGATGCATGAATGAAAAAGGGCATGATAGATACACATATTGCCATAAGACTTCATATAATGAGTAAGAGTACAAATAGGATCAAATGCCCGGTGTATCTTTCTATGTATCTTGTGTTATTGAATACACTCTCATGAGGTATGAAATTTATTCTGTGCAAACAAATATCTACATAAGATACATCAATAGACTTAGATAGAAGCAAGACACATTACTGGGGAACTTCTATGTCTTTGGTCATTGAAAGCAACACACAGTACATAGAAGAAGTTGAGTATAAGACAAGGATTTGTTCACTCGGAAAGAGCAACTCACTGTTAGTGAATGTTAGTGAGAATGTTTGAACATATAGAGCAGTGGGGAGCACGTCTCAGCAGTTCCCATCAATTCTATTCATACATAGATGAACTGCAGAGCGAAGGGTGGAGCTAGTATAGAGTTACAAAGAAGCATTGGTGCTCTGGATGTGCTCTTACTATGGACAATACTGAAGGCAGGTACAATATCAATACCTGAATACATCATTAGAACACATGAACCCTCAGTTAACATCGAGCAAAAACTAGAGATTTACTGTTTTTTGTTTTGTGTTCTAAAAGTCATTTGGCTAAAGCATTGGTGGGGGTTATCCTTTTGTTTTTCCTACAGGGCTTCATCAAACTCCACTTTTATATTTCGGAGACCCACTGAAATTCTTTCCTGAGGTGGTTTCTCTCATTATCGGCCATCGGCGGATGTATTCTCCCGGCTGTTTTGGCTTCAAATTCGTCTATAAACATATAACAGCAAGATAATAGTGATAAATTCAGTCTATAAGTCATAATATGAGTAACTGTGGTAGGACTCTGTTGGTTGTGATAGCTAAGAACTCTTCATTTGTCACCCCTTGTGTGCTCAACCTTATTTGGCAGCCCTACATTTACCCTAATCTGTTATCTACCACACCAACACATTTGGCCAACCATTACACTTATCCCTTAAAGGCCTGGATAGGACGCTTTGTTTCAACGACTGTGGAGAAACTGCAACCCATTTCCTAACAACCTCCACTCCATATCATGACTGTTCCTATTTCAGCATTACTGTCCGTCAATTGTCTGCTTGTGTGTGTCCTGTGTGGTCCATACTTTTTATACTCGCCCCCTCTCCCTCCCCTCCACGCCGCCCACCATTCACACACACATCTCACCACCACAACCTCCTCGTGCAGCACCAGTTGTGGCTGTCATCATGTTTTACTATCAATATGTACACATTTATTACTGTCAGTAACATGGTATCAGACAGGAGAAATGCCTCTCTGAATATAGGTCTGGGGATTGTCTTGTAGTGCCTCTCTAAAAATATCCTCACAGGTAGAACTACTCTTTGCGTTGTTCCAGTTTATCTCCCACCATTCCATGTAATCATTTCATTCACCCACTTCCATTATGTTTTCATCTCAAACCCCCTCCACTCCTACTTTTCCCCATTGAAGTCCTTTTACACCTTATCTCAGTTTACACCCACCACCACCTATATACAGCTACCACCACCACAGTTTCCATCGCCACCCTGACTACCCCAACCCCCACCTATCCCCATTCACCACCACCACCACTTGGAGCTGCCCCAGCTGTAGTTGGTTGTCAACATGTTTTACTATCAATATTGATCATCTTATTTATATACTAGCAGTAAATCCGCCTTCAATAAAGAACCATATAGACACACAAATATTCTCCCTGTGCTCCACACTAAAGGCGCTGGACACAACTAAACGGGTAAGCACCAAGTATAATTGTAGTGCTAAAACACCTTTGCCCCAACACAACAAAAGTACAATTTCGACTTTAACATATTAAAACAATTGAAACATGATCTAGAGCTATTATCTTAGATAATATCTTAACATCGAAAACATCTTACAAACATGTTATCTTATATAATATCAATATATTACACATTGCAGAGCCTTTTTCAATTGTGCCACATATCTACATTAATACCAAATAACATCCTAATGCCAAGATATACTAGTTACACATAATATGCAAAGTTGGTAATAGAAGTACTTTGAAAACCTAGCAAACCTACAGAAAGCCTATAAGAGAAGAGATGCTTCTATATAGAAATGTAAGCAAACACATCTAATGGGTGCCGTAATTATAAGCTGTAGGTGGAGCCACCAGTCTCTCTCGAGATATATTAGTGGGCGATAATGAGAGAAGTTCGTGTTAGCATGTCTATTGACATAACCTAGCTTGTACTTCCCATCCGGCCTCTCTATATTTCTTTAATGAATGGCTTCCTCATTTATCCTCCTGTGGTAAGAGAAATGAGGCGAGGGAGAGAGAAATGGTAGAGGCCTTAGAAGGACAGGACAAGTGTGTTCTTTGGTGGAGGCATAATTCCTCTCAGTATTCCATAAATGAAGAGCTTTTTGATTCATTTGAGAGTGAGGAAGTGCTGAGAAGAGCGATAAAAGGTCAAGTAGTGAAGAGGACGGGGAGATGTCTACTAGATAATTGTTATTCAAATATAATATTATATAGGTATAATATAATATTAATCTATATAGTATAATAGATTTGTTACTTTTCATACTGTAAGAGTAAAGAAGAGCAGAGCAAGAAGTAAGGGGGTGAAAAAGAGGAAGGGTAAGCTATAGAGAGACACAGTGGGAGGAAGGGAGGGAGGGAGGGGGATACCATGGAGTTACGTGAGCAAGGGAGTGATTCAAGTTAAGCAGAATTATATAGTATATATAAAGGGTGTCCAGAATACTAAACCCGAAGGATTACCGAGCTGCCTAATGCTTTAGTACACCTTTTAGTCAGAAAACAGCCCTGAGTTGTATCAAGTAACTACAAAATAAAGTGTGATAATCTGGAGAGTGGGGAAGAGCAGAGAGGGCAAATGACACACATTTAAGAAAGATGGAGAACAACCATTAATCCCAAATAATAGTCCTTGCTCAACATTAATTTCCTCATTGAACTGGGGTGGCATACTTTAGATGTTTTCTCATTATAGCATTCACCTTTCAGTCAATGCCAGCTCAAGACATGTATAGAAACCTCATGTAACAATATTGTTAATCAATAGGGGAGTTGCATTGAACTATGTTGGATTTAAATTTTTGAAGTTTTCAGCTTCCCACCATACAAAACATTGTAAATGAATCATTTGGTGTTTTAATGCGCATATTCAGATGTTGCTGTGTACTTGGTTCACACCTGATTCTGATCCATAATGATGTATCCGACATACCTGCGCTATATGGCAAGGACATCTCCTATTGCAAGCACACATCCAGGTACATGCACCTTCGCTTACGTCCAGTCAGAAATTCGAGTCTTAAGCCTTATATCCAATACAACGTCAAACATCACGTTTATTTTGAGAGGTTATGGTAGTAGTAGTAAGATCAGATGGCTCAAGTTGTTAATATTAAAAATTACACGAAGAAGGAATGTGTGGAAATAAGCTCCCCGGAGAAAATGCGTATTGTTCTGCACAGAATGATATCTTTACTCCACCTCAACCCGGGCAGCATGCACACGCTAACTATAGACAAATATAGAGTAGGCCTACTCATTTACTAGGGTAAGATAGGTGAGTAGTATAGGAAAAGGTATCATTTCCCAAGGCTCTACAAATATACACGTGTACGTGTATACTCAGTATGAAGGGCATAGAATATCACAAGCGAGGTAACCTCCTTGTCCATGCTTATTTTCTAAATTCAATTCACCATATTAATTGAGATCAAAATGGATTTGTGAAAACGACATTTTTGCAGATTTGACGTTAGTTTTGATGATTTCTGTTCACATCCGATAAAACTGTTGATCCAATGCATTCCTGAGTCTATGAAGATATTTTTATGTTGTTTTCCACCTTTTATGTTCTATATAAAATTCTCTGATGACATTGTGCTTTATCTATAAGACTGCTTTGTATGGCCCTGGCTCCCATCCTTCTAAGCATCCAACATCACAAATTAAAAGTTCCTGTTAAAATTCTGTGCTGCCTTGTATGTTTAATATATCAGCTGGGGACAAACCATACTGTCATGGGAATTAAAGAGCTGAAATGTACACGAAGGATCCATGAATGAATACATGAAATCTGATCCTGAGTTTCATTCATGAACCCTGTTATTACACAGAGTATGTAAATTCGTGCTGCACATTGCTGACGCCATAGCCCATATTGGCTACATCTGCTACAGGGAACAAAACCTACGTGGGAAACTCACAGGTGAAGTGTACATAAAAAGTAATCACATGTGCACATGTACATGAACAACATTCCCAGGTCTGTAAAACACCATAAAACATTATGGCTCCTAGCCCAATCTTGTTCCTAAGTATCATAAAATGTGTATCTGTATGTGTCCCAAGATGTGTTTTAGTGTTTGTCATGTTCTTTTCGGCACCCTCGGAAACATGATGAAGCGCTAAGAGTTATCTAACCATGGTTCTTGTTCAGAACTTGTTCATTAACCATTTAGACATTACAGTAGTAACTGTCATTTTCCTAATTGTAATCACGAACTATGCCTATCCATAAGAAATTATTGTAATTAACGTTGTCAGTAACAGGGCACAACGAATGCTACATGGTTAATTAATTGTTCCATCAGCGAATTCAATTGATACATATGTCTTAGTATGTGGAAGCCAAGAAGGCAGGATACAGTAAATAAAAGCTTTTACAAGAAAAAACAATCATCTCAATGTAGAGTGTATCTGTTAATATTTACCTGAATAAAAAAGTGTTAAAAAATAATTTAGAATGATAGTCATGAACATGCCAACGATTCTAAATTGTGCCTTCAGAAAGATCCACTGACTGTAACTTCATATCCAACCTCATTTTTAATATGTATGAGATGTATTACTGAATAGTATCGTATTTACAAAAGAATGATATCACAGACGAGTGCGTGATCTCACGTCTACAATTTCGTCTCCACTGGTTTAAGACTTTTATATTAGGGTGCACAACGCGGGGATGATATCTAGACAGTAGATACATGCCGGAACTCAGGTTACTGTAGGAAAAGTAGCTAGCATGAAGACGAAATGAACCGTAGGCATTCTCAGCCATTACGACAAGAAAATCTTACCTGATTTAGTGATTATTATGACTTATAGTACTGAATTTTTCAATATTCTTTGGTTGGTATATCTTTTTATACAAGAATTTTAAGTTGAATCAGCCAAGTGAAAACGGCCCCCGGAGGGCGATAATAAGTGAAGCTACCACTTGAAAGGGTTTTGCCGGGTCCCCGAGTTAAGAATTTGGACTTCTATAATACCCTGTAGCAAAAACATCCTCCAAAATGTTAGTCAAATAACCTTAGAATAGGTTGGAAAAGAATGTAAACAAAAGTATAAAATATTTAGTATTTGAGCGATGATAACTGAGAGTACAGCTTAAAGGGAATATGAAACTTATATGGCACTCTGTGTTAGACATAGACGTGTATTTGAGACTTTACTTAAGCCCTTGGGCGGATAATTATTATGTGTAGAATTAAAAGGATCATTCGAGAGAAAGGGTCACTGGGATTTCAACATAACAATGTTTTCCATTAACGTTAGCAAAAGCTTGAATACTATGTTTGCCACAACAACCGAGCAAGGAGAGGCACATGAAAGCTACTTTCCCATTGTATAGAAAAGAAGATAGTTTTAGTAAAAACAAGGATTACTCCCAGTTAGCAACAGTCAAGGACTACGGACTTTTCACTTTTTGCTGAAATTCTTTTTCAATCCATCTTAAACCAATGTAACCAAACTGTTGGAAGGTTTTGTACTGTAGGTTCGTAGATTTTGTAAATCTTGTACTTCTATTTCAGAGACCCGCTGATATCCTTTCCTGTGGTGGTTTCACTTATTATTACTCACCTGCGACCCTTTGCTCTTAGTTGATTCGACTTCAAAACTTGTATAAACATATTAACAACAGCTGAATATCAATGTATTCAATCTTTGAATTCATAATATGATACGTCAAACAATGAATTAAGACACAAGTAACAAATTACCGTAAACCGAGTAAGTAGGGTGATACCTGCTATTCACATTTCTCCCTGTACCGGAGCAGGTCAGATTTTACTTAATGTAATCTTGCAGGTCTCTTCACGACAGTCTAGCATTACTACAATGGAATTATGTTAAGTATGGTAATGCAATATGCTACATGATAGGCTGAAACATTCAGGGCATTGACTTGTAAGTAAACATCAAATGAAGTAAATGAAAAATATGGACTCAGCATTTACTAGTTTTATTATATAGGCAATTTATATGAAACAATGTATCTAGAGTGGGATACGTTGCATTCATATACCACTCAACGGTATTCATGTGACCCCGCCACTTGGACTGCCGGAATTGCTTTCAGGAAAAGGCCACACAATAGCTTTAAAATGTCCCTTAATCAGTATTACAGGTATATGATAAATCATACTAACAATGTATCATATGCGCATCAAATATGAAACAACATCTCTAAAGTGTGATACACCACACGGATATACTCATGTGTTAGTCCCCCATCTGAACTAAGTTCTATGTAGTCTTCCCGCTGGCCTTTATTGGTTGAAAGCACAAAATAAGCCATGTATCTCATGGTGAGAATTGAAGTAGTTGTGGTGTGAAATTTAATTATATTGAAGTTATAGAATAAAATTAATTACAATCATTAACATGATAGCACCTGATACGTTAGCACCAGATTCCTCCTATACACATATATTAGCGTTTTGGTTTGTACAATCATTCACTTCAAGCTCCAGTAAGAATGACTCCTTATGTTTATTAATGTATGTAAAGTAAAGGTATGGTGTAAAACAGGGGTCGAGGTAGAAGGGGGGGGGGGTGTAGAAAAAGAAAGAGAGGGGAACGAATATAGTTAATAAGAAAGACCCTATCTAGATAATCTAAATCACCAGAATTGTGTGAGAGGTTAGTGCACACAAATAAATACAACTTGTTCATTGTTTTAAAGATGTTATTCAGCTATGACAATATGTTACTTTACATTTTTCTCAGCACAAGTTGATAAAGAGATTTAGAGAAATATATAGAGATTTATACAAAAACTCGTTATATAGTTATTATACTGTATATACATGCATAAAAAAAACTCCATCCGGGTGGTGTCGAAATCAAGACATACATCTGAGAGTCTCTTTAGTATCGTCATAACAGATACACAATACAAGAACTGGCATTTGGAAATAGATTCCAACTACTACCAGTGAAAATTCAAGAAAAGAAAAGAAAAATGATACACAATAATCATATCATATCAATCGCGTGACGCTCTTTTAACCAAGTAGTAATTTACACTTTAAGGCTATTTTACACTTTTAAGTTATATTATTTGTTCTTATCATACGTTTTTAATTTTCATGTGAAGGCAGACATTGGAATCAAAGCAAATACTAGAAGCTTCCACTTTACCATTTTCCGTCTTGTTCTTGCTTCCACTCTTTTGTCTTGGCCTTTCTTCTTCATTTTTTTCCTCTCGAGATCATCCACTCCACTCTCATTACAATTACTAGCTTGTGATGAATGGCACAAGCCTTGATTAAATAAGAAAAGATTACTTCCCGACCAAAATCAAATTAAGCTTTGTATAACTTTTGATCCGAAAGAAACATCTCCAATGCTTCACTTGCGAACCAAATGACCTTAATGCAATAACTTAACATCGCTACATTTCTGCATGCGACAAGGGACTAACCCGCGGCAAATGTGCTGACCGGTGCTTTGTTTGCAGGCGAGAAAAAATGTCTTTGGTAGGTTTGATGAAGTACAGGAGGTGTGTTTGTGGCTGTTTGTTTTGTTTGTAATGAATGGAACTGGGGAGACAGTAATGGCTTGCTTGGGCTTCCTCCAGACTTGATGAATATCTTTGGTGTACAATGAATTGGTGATCCTTGGACTCTGACTTTGTCTTCTCCAGGTTATATCATCCTACAGGAGTACAGGGTGTGCATAATATCCCCTGCTAGTGATCAGGATAACGGCTTGACGTGACTCAGGGTGAAAGACGTATATTAATGAGCGGGAATGGATTCACCGGCCTAATTCGTTTAACTTCTGCTAATGGGGTTTCTTCTAGGTGCATTTAGGGTTCCTGTATACCACATTAATGAATTAATGATGGGTAAATCAATACTTTGAGTGAAACGTATCCTGTATCCATCTATCTATCAATCTGTCTATCTATATATCTATCTATCTATCTATACAAATACTATGTAACTCAGTTTGCTTTTTTTAGAAGCTTCTGACTGTTATTGAGGTAAACTATTTCCAAGTTGTTGTGAAACATATTGTCATGTCCTATATATATACCTTTAATCTTCTATCACTTAACTATTATGTTTATTCTTCTTTATTCCAGGTGAGTGATGCGTGGTGTTGACTGGGTAAATGGCCATCGACATTAAACTTGGTAGACGACACGGTTTGGTATATATAATAACCACAGGAAGGTGGGAGTAAAAGGAACTTGTCTTAGATTCTATTTGTTTTTTTATTACATACGTGTGCGATTTCACGGGTGCTATTCGGGGGTGCTATTCGAAATGTCAAATAGCACACGTGTGCTATTCGAACAGACCTACTTTTGTGGGTCACATGACTAGATTGACCAATGAGAAGCCTAGAAATTGTTCGTCTGGGGGGGGGGGGGGTCTACCACGACGATCTGCGAAATTTTGTATTAGGCCTATCCAAAGTTGCAAAGAATACAATTCGTCAAAATGAAGAATCAATATAACTCGAACTGGACATTAAAGGTATATATTTGGTTTGATATCTTATGGATCTCGATACATCGCTTGAAATTCTTCATGACTACTTTTTCTCTCCCTGGTTATCAAGTCATGAGACCGTTCACAAACAATGTCAACAAACCGTAACTTTCGTCTTTATTTAGACAATTAATAAGCAATACATATCATATTACTCAAATTACATCTCAACATGGAAAATAAAACTTCCGCCACTAATATTGGAACCAACAAACATGCCATACATAGGCCTAATTAAGTTTGTTGCTGTGTTAGGACTCTGAGCTAGTGAACGCACGGCCCTGCCGGCATTGGCATTGCTATCACACTGTCATGGCGCTCTGTCATCGGTACGTCCACAAGAATCGCTGGAAACCAAGGTAAAATGTCATTAAAATCGTCTTCTCTTGTTGATTATGTATGAAATGAATATTAAATAGCCCTCTGTCGATGTCAAATCGATCTGGACGTCGGGTCAAATCGCAAAAAAAAACACTTTTCTTTTCCGAACATTTCCCAAATGTGATACAGTCAATTAATTCCGGAAAAAAATCAATACAACTAGAGTGTAACAATTTAAGTACTTCACGCTTATTTACAGTATCAACTACAACATGTTACGTACTACAAGCCAACTATATCTCGATTATACCACTAGAATGTTTGAGTCAGCATTCTACACGCCGAAATAGTCATTTGTGATATATTCAAGTGATCAAGTGCAATATATACCAAACACTTAGCGAAAAATTAAGTTAATGTTTGTGCCAACGAGAACTGCTATTTAGGAAGCTTTTAAGACCTTTCCAAGTTATTGTTCTAACTGCTGGAAGCAAACGATTCCATTACCTGGGCCCTTCAATCACATCAGACTTCCTATATTTTCCCATCGTGGATACAGGAATGACCATAATAAGAATGACACTATTGAGTCTTGATTCGTAAATACTACGTGAAAAAGTATCTTACTAAATCTATTAATTGTTGCACTCATAAGAAGACTGAAATTGCCAATATTGTACTGCTCTTTATAAAACAATAACTTGAATGTCAATCGTCCGAATGAAAACGAGCGCCTGTGAGTGATGATAAGGTAAACCACTGCAACGAAAGCCTTGTAGTAAAAACACCTCAGTGAAGTCTACCATAATTCTGGTGGAATTACTTTCTGATGGATAGGTAAATAATGGCAGAAAGTGCATCTTTATTTTTGGTCGTTATTTGAGAATGCAGTTATAACCAGCATCAATTATAGAGCATGCTTAGTAAAGAAATACATGTTGATTGCAGAAACCGGTTCTTCCACCGACATTGAATATAAGTATTTATCTTATACTCATTTGACATGAAACAGCGTATCTGTAATAAGATAAGTCACAGGACTATACCACCGAGTGATAAACATCCCAGCCACTTGAACCAGATGGAGTAATTCCTGGGAAATTCCACAAAATGGCTTTAGATGTACTTTTTAGACCATTAAAGACAAATATGAAATAAATCAATTAATTAACTCGCTTCTGTGAATGTAATAGAACAATCGTTAAGAAAGGCTATAATTCCATATAAACCTTTCGCCAAAATAGATAACAAACATTGATTCAGATAATGTTGTCCTTTTGTCGCCTTAACATATTTGATATCACCATTATCACTATAATGATAGGAATATCACAGTATCTGAGGAACTATACATAATAGCCTTTATAGTTACAAACATCCAAAAACGACAATGATAAATAAACCTAGGAAAGAATTTTGTGATAAAGGTTAAAGCTTTATCATATATCAGGCCCCTTGGGTGTATCTCTTTTACATCTTGATAAATGTTCCTGTAATATTAGGTGTAAAGGCAAAATGTTTTTATTCAACTTCTACAATTTATCAGTCTATCAGGGCCGGGCCACCTGGGAAAGAAAGCGTTAGGCAGCCCATCACTCTATATAATGCATTTAGACACGTATAACAATATATTGTCTTTTTAATTTCTTTTATTTAATGGAGAATTAATTAATTGGTCAGGGTAGTCGATACTAATGCTAGATACGATCTTCATAGAGTCCTTACTGCTGATATGAATTCAAAGGAATTGACTTTTAGATCTTCGCCATTTCTGTTTGAACTATAATGTGAAATGTTGAGTCTGAAGACCTTCTAAATTGTCATAGAGTTCAACGCAAACCCCCAGTCACCTCCAATCTACGTATTATACAGTAATACTTTTAGTAATACTTTTGGATAAATTAATTTTGAAACTAGAATCATTCAATAAATTTAATGAATGTCATTTACTTAAACATAAACGTAAGACAATTAAAGTGTAGCCTGGAAATCAAATACTTAATGACACATTACTCACTGTCCTGAACGGTATTAGGACGATAATCATGGTAGGCACAGACTAAAAGGACTAACAACCTCCATTTTGGCCTTCTCATGCATCATGCATTATTTCTTGTTTTCCCTCTGTATTATGCACCCGGTGTCAATCATTGGTTCTTTAACATTAGGTAGAAACATACATGTCTATTTGTGGTCATGATACATTCTCATTTTCCTTCTTGCATGCATTAACATTTCCTATTTGTATTATTCAACATGTTTATATAGAAAATGTTGCGTAGTTCAGTCCTCATGGGGTAAAGCAATGAAAGCTTGCTATTACGTCTGGCGATGTGTCTAGCTAATCTAGTCTAATTTATTAATAAAGTGATCTAACTGAGACGGAGATGTTAACATCGAGATATTGAGTAACTATCTACAAATGAATTATTCAATAAGGTTTACCAGAACATCGCTTTAGTATAAACAAGTGATAACATAAAGATATTGGTCATTCGATAGTTTTTTTATTGTAACATTTCCTCCAACATCGACATAAAATATAAACAAAACAACATTTTTCCTCTTTTGATCAAATGATGGTCTCTCTTCATTGGTTATCACAAGTAAAACAAGATATATTTTTGATAACATAATAGTCTCTATTCATTGGTTAAAACCATGTCAATGCCCAGCCTACCATCACCGATTTATTACTTCCCTCTAACACAGATTTACACTCTAGTCAGGTCTTTCCTTAGCACCCTCAGCCCGACCCTATAATGTTACCTCTAATATGGCTCTCATCGCAAAAAGCAAGCTGCATGTATGGGTTGATGAAAACATCCATAAATTATCTGCTGCTTCTGAATATAACCGCAAAAAGTAACAGTAGTGCTGCGATAATAAGGATCAGGAGAAGGATTTCACTCCCCAGGTTTAGAGTATATTATAGGGGTTGCATAATTCAACTGAATTGCAATGAAGTAGGCCTATTCCTTACATTAAAAGTGTCAAATAAATAGAAATGGATCGTGGACAACGGGATTTATTCAGGGTTTCGTTCGACATGATAGCCGTTCTATAAACTTGAAATATTTGTTCAGTAATAGTTGGCTATAGTAGACTGCTAATCATATGACACCTATCTTCATAATTATTCCAATCACTTATTAGCGTTTGTTGTTTCGGGGATAGTCTTCATGAGATGAATTCTTTAGTTATCTTCCTGATTCTGGTAGAGCTTGTAATATTTTACAATCTTACTAATTCCCCTGCTGAAAGACACTTACGTTTGATGTTGCGATATCATTTAGAAATCATAGGAGAAAGGAAGAATATCTCTATCGTAAAGGAAGAAGATTTGCTTTAAATTAAAAGGAGATATGAGGTACGAATCAATAAACATTTCCAGATTTCCAAATAATTTTAAATTTGTTGTTGGGACATGACTCAAGGACACGAATAATGACTCACATACAATGATAATATACAATAACAAAAAGCTATACAAAAACTGTTTTGTTATTGTAACTGCTTCACCGGTTCATACTCTTCGTCTCGGCAACCATTTTTAGAAACAGTTAAACCTTTTACTCTCTAGTAAATCAATAGGGCGGTCCCCTTCTCAATGTTGTCGATCTAGATTGTGCCTTCTGCTCGTCCTACAAACACTAGTTGTTCTAGTGTACCATCAGTTCACGACATGTATCAACACGTGTTTCCTTTGAATAACGTGTTTTTTATATTTCTATTAATTAAATGGCCAATTTCAATATTTAAATACATCATACAAACACCCATCATCGACCATGGATGTTTTAGAGCGATGTTCTGTACATACAAAGAATATATACGTTTTCTGATAATCACACATTATATCATAATTATGTCACGCTATAACTTCAAAATGATATATTATATGCTACTTTACACCTAAATACCTCTACGCCACTATCATTACATCAATTCAGATTTACGGTTATCGAGGCATTCAACATCTCAGCCTGTAAGCTACCTATCCTATAGTTGTCTTGTCTGTAGTATGTATAAAGGCATCATGATATATATTCGAGAATCAGTGACAATAAACAGGACATCTTCTATATATTGGTTTTGTACATTTCTACATCATCCCATGAAGATAGACAGTTTGGTTTAATCACAGTTAACTTACTTTCCTTTATTTTGTTCGCTAGTGCAGGAACATACTAGAAGACCTGAAAATCATTTCTCAGATACATCTCTCCTTTTTGCACAGTGCGTTTATGTACAAATAAATAATATGTTGAATTGAATTAAATATAGAATGGTTTTTAGTTTCGACTAATGCATAGGAATATCTATGAAATAAAACAAACCCCTAAAGGTTGTACGGTAAAGGCAAGTTACTTTTATAGTCTAAACGTAGGAGCAAAATGGAAAAATATGTGTAGTAGCACTGGCATGATTCATACAGTGGGGCACCTCACTGGGGTTGGGACTGGAGGAGAGGTTGAGGGGAGGGGGTATGATACCTGACCTCTAGTGAGCTTTATATAAAGCTGTATGTGCTGTGTCCATGCTGCTCACGCCACCTTGCGGCGGCAAGTGTGGTGTATCAATAGCGGGCATAACGCTTCCCGTCTGCAGTTTGCCTCTTACTAACTGCGTGCTTAGGGGTGTGTGTAAAAAAGGGGATTGCAGGGTAGAGAGGGTGGTGAGGGGATGAGGATATGGCAGGAAGGTGCAGGAGGAGAGGGGAGGGTCGCAGGGGAATGGGTACAGAAAGACAGAACCAGGATGATTGGGCAGCAGGGTGCAGGGGGACAGGCAGACATGGAGACAGAGGAAAGGGAGGAAGACGGATAGGGAGACGGGAGGATAGGGGAGGCAGGGGGTAAGGGGAACCGAGATAAGGATAGGACACTTGGAGGTAATATGTGACTACACATATAAGGACAACAACAGGCGGGAAAATATACAGAGTGGGCATTAGGATTGAGATAAGGCTTATGGGGAAGGAGACAAAGGCAGAAAGCAACAGAGGCACGAGGAATGATTGGACATAGACGTAAAAATGAAATTACTCTGTAAAATACATATCAGGCCTTGAATTCTCCAATCCAGAGAGCTTGCCACTGTTGACATCTTGCTTCTGCGCCGAGGATGTCCGTCACAGAGGGTATGACTTCATATGGCATATCTTCTATGACGGTAAATGGCATATCCTCGGAAAGTGGCAATATCCGCGGTGAATGGCATATCCCCCATACAAATTATTGAAAAAGAACTATTAGTCCAAACTGAAAACCAATCAAAGATATGAAATAATTATAAGGAATCATGCGAGATTAGATTTAAAAAACAGCATCTTTACAAATTCTGAATAATGAAACAAATTTGTCCCTCTTGGCGCCCCCTTTAAAGCAGGACCTTCCTCAAACAGCCTATCAGTGCACTGCAGTACAGGCCAGACGGTCTCCCATGACACCAGCTGTCAACACACATAACACTAAGCAGAACATGGCTCCCGCTGATCACATGACGGTCGCGTGACGTACCACGTGGTCTGGTCACGTGTTCAGGACACCGGATGCTACACACGAAGGCTGTGTTGTACCACCGAGAGCTAACATCAGCTCTTTCGTTTTTGTTTTCGCCTTCTTTCTAGCTTCTTGATATTTCCTTAGCTAGAGGACATGAAAAGCATTGGCCATTTGATTCACACAGCCTAATTTCTTCTTTTACTCAGTGTATCTGGTTTCCTTGGCCTTATTTGATTTGATTTCATTTGAAAAATGTTCATTAAGCTGAAGAGATTTAACATTGATAGTTAAATAAATATTATACAAATTTATAACGAATTTCTGGCAAAACAGACATTTTCATGCGTAGCCTCGTGGTACAAAATACACTACTCAATTGACAGGGTAAATAGAGACAAAATACGTTGACAAAACAATAAATCTTGTACTGATACTACAATCAGAAATATCTTTTAATTTTCATATTCACCGCAATCAATGCATAAGAACACCTTCCATTACAGATAGGAAGTTATTTATCATATTGTGTCTTTAAATATATAGAGAATTCTTTCAGATCTTGGAGTTTTCTATGCCTGGATGGAATCGTAGATCATAATTTTGGACGAGTGGTTTCACTTTTCGGCCTAAACTATTAATATGACTGGGCCATCATTGATTCTTGTTTGAATATTCACCTCAGGTACATGAAAACCTATTAGAATCACTCTTTTGTTTAAATATGAGTTTTAGAAGCCCCTTTTCTCTACGTACCTTTAGTGAATGTATCTCACAATGTTTCAGTAGCTTAATATTGGATATTCTCTGATGGTTGTCAGTGGCAATCCTAAATACCCGATTCATAATTTTCTGTTGTTTGTTAAAAAATTCTGCGTTACAAAAATAGTCCATGATTTTACCACCCTCTAGTAATGGTAGAATAAACGTTTTGATTAACATAATACAGGTGTTTTGATTCATATAGTACCGTCTTCTACTGATCTTATTTATTTTCCTTATAGATTTTGACATGTTCTTTTTCATATTGACATCAAAGTAAAAGTAAGAGTCCAAGGAAAGCCCCAAATAACTTGCATAATGTCACACATTTTACGCCGGTGCTCTTCAGATGACTTCAAGACGGAGGCAAAGGGTCCTTTAGGACAAAACGATGCTTATCTCGGTGCTCATCTACGTCAGGTGCATTCATATGTGCAGGATATATGTACAAGCCATTCTTTTATAAAAGAATATTATCTTCATTCAGATCTGGTCTGGAAATTGACTTCCTGCTAACATTATTATTTGTTCCCAGAGTTGGCATGTATGATGCCTAACATAGACGTTACATCAAGTATGATTTGTTATTCCTCAACATTGAGTGAACTCTTATGATATGATGGTGTCTGGTTTGAGAATCTAACTTTTTCAAATATCTTGCACGTTTGAGGGTTCAGTTCTTCATGTATATTGCGCTTGTTGGATCAATTAAACCTTTTGACTATGAAAACTGGTGTTTTCAAAAGTATTCATAGTATAGAGTGTCCCATGTAATATCATCGACAACTAGTTTCCTTATTAAAATAGATTCTAACATCTATTGTATCCAAATGTCACATTACTTGCTATTCACCAAATATACCATTGACTCACATTCATAACATTGGTAGCGGATTTGCTAAGCTAAAACACAGAACAACTCTTTTTTGGCTCGTTCAATCCAGGCAAGAACTGAAGATCCCAATGACCTATAAACAACAATCATATTTTCACCACCATAGGTCGCTCCGAGCCTTATCAGGTTTCTATCATGACCTTGAGCGTCCCTCGCGAGTAGTAAAAATATGACTTTGGGCGTCCTGAGAGATGACCTTGGTCTCCCAAGGGGTGGATATGGAGACACTGGTTAGTGGCATCTGGGGAGAGCTGATGCCCTCAGGGAGTGATTCCTTTACTGGACAGGAAGTAGTAAGAACGCATGCGTGAGTGTTTTCAGGAGGCAGCTCAGAGAATTGACATATTTTCTCTCGTGTTTCTTCTGTGTACTTGTCCCGTATGATAATCCCCTTCGACCTCTCCGATGGGCAGAGGGGGTGGCGATTTGGAGTTCAAAGGGAAACGGAATGGCTGTTTGAAAAGGCAGGACGAGGAAGAGATGAGGTCGGGGGATTCATATTACTCACTGTTCTGTGTTATGTGATTGTTAACGGTTTTTACCAATGTATCTCAGTTATTTTGCAGGAATTGATTTGTCATACTATTTTATCTGTTAACTAAACTATTGTACTGTTTATGATTACCATAATGAGGATGGAAACATTTAAGTCTGAATACCTTATGATTTTATTATACCCTTGATAAGTCTTGTAAACTAACTGTAGTACACTGTAACACTTGTGTAGGCTTGACTATTCAATACATCTACTTCTATATAATGGTAGGTCAAATTCCTCCTTATATTAGAATCTTACACGTGAATAACGGCTAATAGTAGAGTCAATCTAAGCTAAAAAATAGCCCTACCCTGAACAAATTGCAACAAAACGTTTTATGATTGATTATTGTACTATCAGGTGTCCTGAACAACATATCAAAAGTAGGACAAAATCGGATCACGGGAAAGTCCCCCAAAACGCAAAAACAAAATGGCCGCCACTTCTAATTTTAGTTACCATAATTTAGGGTAAAATCAACATGAGTGTCATATCTCAGCTCCTAATCATACTATAACCATGTATAATACCTCTTTTATTATGTTTTAGGGTATGAGGAATCCATTTCTGCAATAGTTATTCAGTTAGAAGGTCATTTTCAAGGTCAAAATCCAATATGGCTACCAAAAGGAGACACAATTTTCTCAACAGCTATTAGCAAATATTATATCTCAGCAGCTATACCACCATCTATATAATATCAGTTTTCCTAGTTCTTTATATATGAGAATAACCTTTCTGAATCATGTTTCTGTTTCCAGGTCATTTTCAGGTCAAAATCCAATATGGCCACCACCTCAAAATGAAAATATCATATCTCAGCTCAAATTAGCACTAGATAGATGTGTAATACTATTTTATTTAGGTTTAAAGGTATAGGGAATCCATTTCTGAAGCCATTTTCAAGATCAAAACATATTTTAAAAATTTAGGCCTTTCATTTAAATGAAAATGAGACCATTCAAACCTAAAATCATATAATTTCTTAACTATATTCACCTGACATTGTGCACAAACAAGTTTGTGTTTCTTTTTTTTTAATTCTTTGGATCTCACACTTAATCTAACTACATACAAAGCCAGAAATTATTAAGAGGTATGATGCTTTATAGGTTTCTATGAAAAAAATATGCAGTCTTTCAAAAATAACCTCAGAAATTAACAAAAATGTATGAAAAAACACTTAAACCTAGCTGAAATAATGGACTTACTCTTGTCTGTGCGCTATGTATTTCCCACTATCTACCCATAAATGATCTTATCAGGAAGACAATGATGAGGCTCAGAAACAAACAATTTTACAAACTGCAGCAAAACTCATCAAAAGTGATGTCAAAATTACAGTCTCACCCCTATGCGATACATATCCAACTCTGCCAGAACTAAAACTTGCAGCTGCTTTGGAATATGTCCCAGCTAGTTTGTGATTCTTCCTGCAGCACCTGTTTGTTGGGGAGGATACTTTCAGAAAGGTTGCTGGTATTGGGCAAGCAGTTATCCAAGCAGTCCGCCCAAGGGCTGTAATCGCACCATTACAGTTGGGTCTTGCGGGGCAAATGCACCATTTGTAAAGGTCACGATTCTTGATTGACAGTCTGTCATCCATGGGTTTTTCATCATCTTACCCAGAAATCCAAAGGTTTCCAGATCTGTTGGGTGGTCATATGGACATGGAAACCTGCCTATTGTTTGCTGGAAACAATGTTGACCAGAACATTGTAACTTTGGATGGAAAGGGCACATTCCATGGGATAGGCATGATAGCTGCCATCATACCTGGGGAACAACTCAGTCGGATCATTCTCAGAAAGAAACTGGCTGACTTGAAACTTTCTGAACTAACAAAGATGGATATAATAGATTACCACTTTGCAAGGCACATCAACCGTTATCTCGAATTTCAGCCCCTCCCATTATCATCTGCATGTGATCACCCAATTGATGTGTTCCGGGGAAATGTCATTTCACTTCCACCTGAGTTCACCTAGTTGGCAAGGAATGATGCATCTACTGTATAAAGATTGTAGGCATCCAGGTAAATCTTCAATACAGTTCCTCCCAATGATCGACATGAATCCAGGGGATAAAAGCTGCATTATGTCCACCCTAGATTACCTAAGCAAAAGTGCATTAAAACACAACATGCCGGCTATTATTACTTTTGACCAACCACTATTTTGGAAGGCTTCTAACATAGCAAATACTGTTCCAGATGATAGTCCTATCAGAAATGTAGTGTTATTACTTGATAGCTTCCATACTTTAATGAATCTATAGGGTGCTATTGGAACTTTGATTGGAAGTGGACTGAAGTCGATTTTGGAAACAGTGTATGGTGGAAATGCTGGAATGGGGTCATGGAAATGCTGTTATACACATGATGAGTGGAAAGGCTGGTGGATCAGTGCCTTAAACATCAGATTGTTTCTATAATCATGGAAGATGACCCTGAATTTCTAGACCAAGTGCTTGAACTTGAGAGAATCTACACACTGATAGAAACTGGTGTAAGTAACTTAGAATCTTCATTGAAATCAGATTGTATCCCCAGCATTGACAAAACTGTTACCCTCAAAAAGAATGAACTGGCTGAAACCTCCAAAACCAGCAAGCTGTGGGTGAACTACATGCGCATGGTGGGAATTGCTCGTGCACTTGTTGCTGCTGATCGAATGGGGTCATGGGAATTGTATTTCAGTGCCATCTCAGCTTGCTTGCCAATATCTGCTGCCTCTGGCCATCCAAATTATCTTAAGTCAGCTTGTCTGTATCTCCAGAAGATGCATGCATTGGAGAGTGACAACCCTGAGGTGTATCAGATGTTCCGGTCTGGCTTCCATGTGGTAAGACGCAGCAGCCAATACTGGGCTGGCCTAGGCTCTGATCTTGTGATAGAGCAGACATTAATGCACTCACTAAAAAGCCAATGAGCTAACATGAGGAAGTGGAATGATGGAGCACCAAAGAGCAGTTTGGACTATGTCTTCCACTGTGTCATCCTCTTACAACATAGCAATGCAAGATCTGACCACAATAAGCTACACAGCATGTGAACAACATAAGGAGCTATCCACCTCTAGAGTGAGTAGAGATGAGGCTGACCTGGAAAAACTTGCAGAACAGATAAATAGTTTCACACCATTCGGGGATGATAAATCATTATGTAATATTATGTAATATCATTCCAGTGATGACAGACAAAAGCCCTGCTCCTGATGTACTAATCCAAATGGTTCACTGTAACTGCACAAGAGGTTGTCATACTCTAAGGTGTACCTGCAAAAAGCATGGGCTGGAACACACCAGTGCATGTGGCCATTGTCAAGTTGACAGCTGTGATAAAATGACCAATCAAGCTGTGAATGAAGATGATGATGATGAGCAAGACATAAATTTAGCCAATATTTAGGTTTACAATGACCACCATCTAAATTACTAATGAAATTCTCCTTCAATTTTGACCTTTAATTCCACATTTGTGTGTGTAATACACAAACTAAATTATCTAAGACACATTTTAGGTTGAAGTAGGGTCATCATCACCATTGAAGTAAAGTTCAGAAATAGCTTTTGATCTAAATAATGACATGGAATTATATAAGTGTAGTGTTCTTTACTACAACCCAGTTCACTTAGCATAGAATAAAGACCAAAGAGTGTTTTCTCAACCATTCTCCGCTTTATTCAATCTCAAGCGGCAAGTATTATCCGAATACTGTAGATCCTGTCCGAAGTTGGTTCTCAGACAACTACACCAATCCAGGTACACAGTACCACATGGTGTCATAAAGTATGTACATAGAAAGACGAATGTCAAAAAGATTTGGTATAATACACAATAACACCGGCACTAAGGCCACAGTTCCTTTTACAATATGGTTAAACTGATAATACTGTATATGGCTGCTAGAGAATATAAGAGGTAGAAGTATGCATGACTTCTAAACCCAGTAAATATAGAGAACTCAGCCCAGAGTGGTAGCTCTACCTGGTGCTTCGGAGAAGAAGCAACCATTACCACTACAAATAATAGTGCTAATTGGAGTTTAGGTATGATATTTGCATTTCCTGGCAGCAGGCATAGAGAATTTAGACCTTGAAAATGACCTTCAAACAGAAAAATGACTTCAGAAATGGAATCCTCATACCTGAAAACCTAGTAAAAGAGGTATTATACATGCATCTAGTCCTAATAGGAGATGAGATGTAGAATTCTTGTCTCTCGGTGGCGGCCATATTGGATTTTGACCTTGAAAATGACCTTGAAATAGAAAATATATTCCAGAAATGGATTCCTTGTGCATTAAAACCTAGAAAAAGGACCATCATACATGGATGTAGTGATAACAGGAGCTGAGATATGACTCTACATGTAGATTTAACCCTGAGTTATGATGCCTAAAATCACCTGTGGCAGCCATTTTTATTTTTGCGTTTTTTTGTACTTTCCCGTGATCCGATTTTGTCCTACTTTTAATATGTTGTTCAGGGCACCTGATAGTACACTAATCAACCATAAAACGTTTTGTTGCAATTTGTTCAGGGTAAAATCCTATATTGACTCTACTATAAGGGATGAAAGTGTATGAATTAAGGAATGAATACAGTAGGTGTATTCCAAAACATCAAATCATATTAATAAGTACATGTATAAAGGAGACATCCCTAATCCTTACTTATGTAAGGATTAGGTATACACATGTTTATAGGTTAAACCCCTCTAAGCTGTTGTTTGCAACTTCATCTAGGGTACTTTAACCATTAATTTAGGAAATGAATTTTGAAGAACCTTTACTCCTAATGAACGAATCGAAATTCAGCCTTTGTACTTGCTACAGTATCATACTGAGGACGAAAAGTATTTTTGTCATGATTTGCTTTCAAATCAAGGTTGCAAGTGATGGAAGGAAAATCAATGATAGAGAATGAGGCCTGCTATTCCCACTAATGAAGCCAATAGAAAACAGAAACACTGTAATAGGGGTTTTGCATGGGCGCCATTTTGAGTCGTTCTTGGTGCACAAGTGGCAACTTCCCCCAAACCTTAAACCCCAAACCTTAAACCCCAAACCAGGACTCTGACTATTGAAATTGGTTTTGAAATGGCTAAAGAGCATGGCAATTTCTTTTGATATTTATTGGTATGGGTGTTTCATTTCTTGGACAGGTAGGGTGGCTGCAGTTCTCCCATCAGGCCCCAGATTCATAACAAATCTTTACTTAATATAACTTGTCTTCCTTAGCTATGGGTCCTTGTTAAGCAGCTGGGAGAGGAATTGCCATACAGACAATGGTAGTCCATTCCTACAGTAGGGATGTTGTAATTAAACAAGGTAATATAGCTTATTAAGGAACATTTTAAGTAAGTTACGCTCATGCAATAGGCCCTTCTGAGCCAACTCTGTGAGCCATATTTTTTTCAAAGATTGTATTTATACTTGGCATGCAGGATCCCCAAACTGGGGTTTTTCATCTGCCCCAAGTCACATTTAATAAAACATTGTATATCAAAATGCCGATCATATTTTCATATAAACTTGATACCTCTTGATATAATTCTACTGAATGATCTCGAAATTATTGGATCAAATCACTTGCCACTCAGGTCATTATAGCCGAGTATTGGGGTCGTCCAAAGCAATAGAAGAAAAAAAAAGCCACAGCCACTTAAAGATTCTGTCACTAGAATGTATCTATAGTTATGCACCGTATATTGTGACAGACCTGTATAAGCTATATAAGGACAGGAAAACTGGGAATTCCTACAGTTTTCCCTTTCCTTCGGTGGCTACCAGCTGTGAATTTCATGTAGGAAGGATATAATATTTCCTTCCTACGGGAGAAGGAATTCACACAAAAATGTACATTCCTTAGCTTAGACAAAAGGAACCTGTAGTTTCTCACACTGTGAAAGAACTGGTTAGCTAAACATCTAATCCACTGTTGCAGACTCGTGAGTACCGTATGTTCTATCTGAGTTTGAAACCGCTCTTCAACCCTGAACCACGTCACGTGATCTAGCTTTGAGACGCTATCTGTCCTCGGGAAATATTCTCCCGTCTCCCTCTGATCTGTTTCCGATTACAACGAACACTCAAGGCACTCCAAAAGGATTTTGATTATCGCCCGAAGATAAAAAACGAACGAATGAAAAACCTTGAAAGGAAAGGTAAGATAGTGTCAGGGAAGAATTCATAAGATGTTGTCATCCCAGTCCGATTGATTTGTCCCGACGTAGGAAAAATGGAGTGGTAGAAAATATCCTCGAGGCAAGTTGTGTTCATTGAACGTTTTGGGAAAATTTAGGGAATACATCAAAGGAATTAAATGTAGTATTGCATTAGAGTCCCTGTAACAGAATAAATTAGTACACCAATGAATATAATAATGAAGCTCTAAATACACTAACTGGAAGAACTGCTGGCATCATGGATTCAAGAAAGGTATTAAACTGTTTCAGCACCATCTGTAAACAGTTTCTTTTGGATTGAACAATTCATTAGCTTCCGGGGAATGCCCATTCAAACAGACCAAACATATACCCAACAAACAATCCATCATAACTAACGATAAAAAGGAAATAGCATGCAAGGTTGGATAATCACCCTATTTACCTCTTCAAAGAAGTTCCAACAACCATTACATGTCCAAATATAGAAATCGAGAAAAAGAAAGCAGGATACGATGATACAGGAATTGCCAATAGTGATGGGAACATATGCCATGCAAAGCCAAGCCTGTTTAACTATAGCCTCACCACCTAAGATCAGCAGCATTACAAAAGTCTTGTACGTCATAAACCTGGGAAAAGCACGTACAGACGATTCTAATTTGCTTATGTTTTTCTTGCTGCTTGTGCGCTTGAAAAATGTAAACAAAGATAAAGAAACTTTGAAAATGATTGGAGTTTATATTTATAAGGCTTGACTCCACTGACGCATTTACCCTCTGCGGTTGTTTTGGTTGCATTCTGCAGTCGATTCTCAATCCGAATATAATAACAAAATGAGCTGGTCAGAGGGCAGGCTTAATAGGTAGTGCGATATACTTTCTTTAAAATACTTAATAAATAAAAACAACTATAAAAACTGCATGTTAGGCACGACAAGCATGCTGTCTGGTGGAGCCCTGCCTTTTTTAACTGGCTTTTGCATATGCCAAAATAAATGTTTGGCACAAGCCCTAAGAGTCAGCACTATATTGATCTGGATAATGTGTGTCAATGGAGGGAGAGAGTGAGAGAGCAGGTCGACATGCAGGGGTGGCCATTCAGCAGGGCTCTGGAGGTGTTCTTATCCAATCCAATCAACCTATCAGCAGCCCGAGCAAACACTGAATGCAAACTTACATTTTACACTGTCCCACTCATCAATTGTTAAATCTTTGACCTCTTGGTTTGTTCAATGTTGCTGCCATGTTGTTGTACATGGTTCTTTGTTCTTGAAATATAAACACACATATCTGTATGATAAAGCTGTTTATCTAGGGCCAATAGGTATATCACATGTGAATGCTATTAGTGACAAAACCCCTTCAGAGTTAATATTTACCACTTGCTTAAGACATAATGTTGTAAAGGTATGTTGTCTAGTCCCCCCCTTGGATCCCTAACAAATGCATGTCTAATATCAAAGGATATTCAATAGAAATATTTTTAAAGTCAAAATGCAAGGACATGCTACTGAATCAATGGTCATCTAGGTTCTTAACACTTCGTTTGCCGATAATTACTGATCCAAAAGTGTTAAATATCACTGCCGAATATGATATATATCAAGAGCTCCAAGAGATATTTTTGTAGCTATAAATCGTACACAGAAATGTAGTGTACCTCTGGAGTAGTAATATATTAATGATGATTAGATGTGTCAAATAAGTCCTTGTCAATTTACTTTCCGTGCCATTAAATCGTTGAAGAAATGGTTCCAAGACAATATGAATATTCAAAAAAAGAAACCGTCGGTCATTTGTTACTTCTAGGGATGAGTAAAATGTCTGAATTAACTCGCAAACAATTGGGACGAGTGTCAAAGAGGCACTGCCATTAATCACTGTCTAGAAACTGTTTGATATAATTATGGCAATAGTCAACGAATGAGCCATAAATATAGACCCACAACAAGCTGAAACTACGTTTCGTAGCTTTTCCAACCCAATCCGACCCTTCTACCATCCTACACTGCCTGTAAGTAACATACATGACCTTCCTCTTCCGGTGTTGTAGTTCAAAACATTGAAATATAAGCCTTCAACAAACTGATTCCCTCTATTTTTTTAAGAGACCGGGCAATTTTGAAAAGTTATTTCGACAGAAATTGAACACTTGCATCGGGAACCTGATAAGGTTGCGGCTGCGGAAAACATTTGAGTTGCATGAAAACTAAAAGCAATTCTACAAATGTCAACGAGGAATCTTCCAAAGCAGAAACATTGACTAATAATTTGTTTCTCTCGCCTGTCTTATACAAAGGTCACCATATTGTTATAGATAATACAATGAGACCTTGATATCCCTCGGGTAAAGTAAACCAGTTGTATGTATGGTGTGGTGGGGTGTGTACCACACCCCTTCCCCCTCTCCACACACAACCCTTATGTAGGGAGGCATGCATGACCACATACATCCCCCAATGGGAGCCCAGTAATACAGTGTTGGTATGCAGCCTAGGCTTTCTATTAGTCAAGTGCTAATCAGCAGCAGCTTCCTTTGGTTCTTGTGGAATTGTATATCCAATTCCCAAGGTGGACTGTAAAGGGTTGTTTTCAAAAAGCACGATGTAAACTGTTAAAGTACAAATTCAAAATAGGTTAAGAACTACTGGTCCAATTCTAACATAGGCTCGATTAAACCCTAAACACCCTAAACTATCCACTGAACAAACCACATAATCGTAATCAAAATAAGCAAAATCGTCATAGAATTAAATATTAGAAGGTATGTTTTGTTTAACTTCTGCCATCATTAGCCAGATATAAATATGGAAAAGAACCTTCATTTTTCATTATTCCCCATTCTTATCATTTGCTATTATAGGTAATTGCTTATCTATCTATAGTATAATAAGTAACATCAACCCTCATATTTAAACTATTAGCAATGAATTAATCATATCAGTGTCCTCACAGAATACAACGCAAGACAGTGTACCAAGTGAGCGTGTAACTTTTGAATTATTAACCTGAATCAAAATTTATTTCAAAAGAAGGTAAGATGGGGGTGAGGTATATTGGTGCTTACAACGATAGTGAGACGAAGAATTGGAATGAAGTATGTCTAAAATGAAGTATGAGAAGTAAGTCTAATGTAAATATAGGACAAACTGAGACAGACTGTGCCGGACAGAGCCAGGCTATGGCAGACTAAGACAATCTGAGAAGACATGAAATAGGCTGAATGAAACTGAGGTAGATTGAGGCAGACCACGAAAGGCTAAAGAAGACGAATCTGTTTGCGCGTTCTGACTGGTTGTATTATTAGTTGGCATGTGAAATGTAGCACTTCCAACCGCCGCACAGGGTCCATTTTCATGCAGTGAGGAAGAGAAGTTGCATGCTCACACTCTATTCAATTATACGCTAGATCCATAATGCTAATTGCACTACCTGTACTTCTTCTATTATACACTTGAGGGGAGCTTAACACACAGCAGAACGTTAGTCACAGTTTTGGTCTTTGAAATTGCGAACCTGTATTTAGTTACTTCACTACATTGTGGACTAGCGAGAGTTATGCATGATCGGTGTCGCTTGAATGATTGACAGTCATTTTAATGCTTTGATTGACCAATTCTGACCGTAATGTTCAACATCCAATACCACGTCAATCCTCATGTCAAAACTGCTATGGCGAGGCTTTTGCAGTCATACTTTAGCTCATGTTCGTCAAGATGTGTATGATCTAGATAATATTCGTCAGTAAAAATGAGCTGGAGATTGAATGCAAAAGCAACGTCACCCTCCAGGGAGTGTTGCGGGAAGGTGTGAAGTAGGATTTGACGTAAGGTTTGATGTGGTAATGGATATCAGCCTTTACACTAGTGTGCAAAGAGATTCAGGTGGGATTTGGATATTCATTCAGATTTAAAACGACGACAACTGTCAAAGTAAAGTAAATTTGCATGGCAGATTATTAGAGTTTTCCCATATGCCGGCCTGAAATACATGGTTTCTTAACCTTTGAATACGGAATATTTTGGAGTTGATTTCCATGTTGACTGATATGAAGAGCAAGGCCATGACATAGTTTAGAATCTTCAGAATAATACTCAGGTCGGATGCAAACTAAAATATGGGCCTATCACATACCGCTGCCGGACCACCAGCAAGATTACTGATTGACCCTCCTCCTCCCTCTACTAGAAGAGAGATTAGAAGTTAGGCCCATAAATAACCATTAGTGTACGGGAGCGATGTGCTATCATAATTATAAGGTTAGGGTCCGCGAGATTAATTATAAAATATATAGGGGTTTTATCATTATTTAAATAAATTGAGGGACTTGACTGGAGGGGACTGAGTTTGATTCATCTGTCACTTGATATTATTTGAAGCGGATCGCGATTGGCTCTGGTAGCAATTACTACCCAGAATGAATTCTATTAATTTTATTGACACAAAATACAATTTGCCTGGGTATGACTATTATAGCCGTGCCTTGAAGGGCTTTCTACTATGGAAGGAAGTGAGTAGGTGACGTCTTATGAGATTGATAGTGGGAAAGAGTGTTATATAGAGAGAATGGAACGAGGTGCTATAGTTGGTAACTTGATACCCGTACTGTGGTGACATTTCTTTGATTGGGAAGGGTGGAAGACGGAATTCCATTAAACATCTCGAAATCTGTCACCTCCTCATTAAAACAACAGCTGGGTTAGGATAGAGGAACTCAGATTTGGGGGACAGCTCCCCTTGTCTTATCATCACCCCCTTGTTCACAGCCTAGAATGGCGGTGAAGCTGAACACCAGACAGTAACAGAGGCGACGAAGTGTAACAGTATGTATCAGGATGGCGGGCCTCATTACCTAAAGGAGTGGTCCTAGCTGGTCCTCCCTCACCTCACCTCCACCCGTGTCCAGTTAAGAACTATAGTAATTGAATATTTATTGGACGAGATTATTAATAATATTCAATTACTATAGTACCGAGTTCCATTCACTATTTATTATGTGCCCCTAGCATAGAAAAATATTGATAAATAAACCTTTACTTTTGGTTTTGAATCGTTATAAAATATCTTAAAGCTAAAAGAAAACCAAATTCAATTATTATTGTAAACATACCATGAACATATTTTTATTGCACTCCACTTATTGAACCTCTCAAATGGAATGCGCATATATAATACAAGTCAGTATGTCAGTACATGTATATAATCAATATACACATGAAGATATTTCATGAATGGCTATTTCTATATGATTTGTAATATAGCATGACCATGCCCATTGGTAAAGCCTGCACAAAGTCAGCAATAAATGAACTCGGGCTAAATACATTTCTATTTAGCCGAAGGTGCAATTTTGGATGTTGTCCAGTGCCTCTTCACGCTCCATTTTTGATCCACTACTGGATCAAGAGTGAGATATCGAGAGGTATTACCCTTTGCAGTGTCAGGAGTGTTGGACGTGCATGATGGTTGACAGGGCTTAGGGCTGCACTAATGAGGGCTGCTGAAAACAGGTGTTATTGTCCTCAACCCAGATATTCACTCATGGTCTATGTCCTACATATTAATTTCGTTGGGTATAATATGGCTTGATACGGTTTACTACTTGAATTTTCCCATAACATTATCCTCTAGTTTTTAATTTCACCATTGGTCTTTGGAACACATATTATGCGAGGGTATCTCTTGCATGAAGAGTACCAGCATGTTGGTTATCAATCTGCTATCGTCACGAATCAACCACTAAAGATGAAACTGACTTTTCTGCACCTACATGACATTGTTCTAATGCTCTGAAAGCATTCATTAGGGTTGCTGACGTCAATTGTGAAATATAAACTTGAATTCATTTCAACCCAATCCCAGATCCAATCATTGACTAAACACATACCCCATCGATTATAAAAATGTATGATAAAAACGTTCCAAACAACCCCAAGACTGCATCTACCGATGAACAATATAAGCCATGATGACTCTTTGCTAAAATCATTCACATATAGTCTCATGCATTATTTTACTTCACATCATTTGTATGGTATATGCCTTCGATCATATGTAGTGGTTTATGTACTGAAAACCCTCATAACCGGTTTGCCATAGAGCACTTAACGATAAATGGGCATGGTAAATGGTGCATCGCAAAATGATCCTGATCATGCTTGAGATAGAGTATCAAATAAATACGGTATTTCCTTGTATAGAGACGCCACCATTATTTTCAATAACCTGCCAATAGAACTGGCTTATATTTCATTAACAACTATTTTAGGTCTTTGCCTTTTAGAAGGTAGCTGGAAAAACAATTTCAGCATTTTGGAAAATATCGATGATTTGACCCTTTTAAGACCTTGTATCACGTGTTATTAAATTTAAATACATATAATGTAATTGTATGAACTTTCAGAAAGAAATGATTCCACATAGAATTACAGAATTACAAAACCAGGAGTTCACTATCTTATGGTACCTTCCCATCATTAGGTGTCCCCAATGAGGACCTGATCAGTATGACCAATCTCCCCAAAGGCCTCGAACAAATCATCGTAATTCCTATCCACATCTTGAAAATCAAAAATAAAATGATGATGATTACATGCAGTGTTATTCCCACCGGTGAAGCACCCCCTAAACCTCTTTTACCTGTTTCATCCCTATATTACTTGCGTAGTTGAAAATATTTAGTCAGTTTGAAACTTGACTTCAAATTTTAATGTTATTGTTGAGAACTCTGGTTTAACATTTTATGGTAATGATTTCTGTTCTTGTAGTTCTTGTTTAGTTTACCGTTTATACTTTTCATAATCAAAATTAGTGGGGAATTTAGTTATTTTTAAACAGTGATTCGTAGTCATTTAAATGTAGCCTCCCAAACAGGCTTCCCAGATGAAAATGTTTAGTAAAATTTGAAACTGTATGCTGTAATTGTAAATAACATTTGATAAAAGGAGTTGTTGGGGCTCCACTGAAACTGAAACACCGCCTAAACACTGTCACCCCACACTAGCTTACACGGGCCAGGCTTTTATAGAAACCCCAGCATGTATTACTGATAATACGGTATGTATAAATGAAGGTATAAGTGGTGGGGAACTATGCGTATAGATGGTAGCGATTAAACTTGATGTTTATTGTGATCGCCTCATGCTGTCCATATCAATGGGTGGCGCAATGAAAATATACATAATAACAATAAATCTTTATTTCCCATTAGGGGGCCCTCAGGATGATCTATGGTTTCATAGAGGAGACCCAATCCCTTTTTCGGTGTCAAAATTTGATATGTTATTGAAAGTGTACGCTTCCGGAAATAAAAACCTATATACGTATACGTACAAAGTACAATTATATAACATTTCAATATGCGGGAAAAGGGAGTCACGCTCTGCATAAGATGCAGGGCCTTCCGGGATAGTGCCCTGACGGGTTATGAGATGATAAGGTGTTGTGCATACATAGTTTCTACTTACAATAATATAGGCTACAATAGGGATATATGGAGGAAAGCCCAAACTCTGGATTCATAATTGCATCCATGTCAGATTGTAGGTAATACATTTGAATGTCCTTAGAAATTTACATTTAATTGACTAGTTAGGCATTAATATATATTCATATACATTGAGGCATTTCTTTTATTTTTGTGTTCAATAATAATTTTAATCATTTGTTTGACTGATATTGCAATTGCATGGTTGAAATGTCTCTGGACGTTTAGTCTCTAATCTGTATCCCAGATAGAAATGATGTCAGAAGTTTGTGTGAGAATAGAGAAAAAGATCATTGCTTACTTGTGATTCCATGCCACCCCCTCCAATACACCCTGCCATGCACTGTTCCAATACACCCAATGCACCCTTGCCCTAACCTCCCCCCCCCCCAGCCCACGCACAACACTGCTCACATCCAGTAAAGCAGCAGCAGTCTATTATCAGATCATCCCCCGTACAGTAGATATGAGCCTGCAGATAAGGCAGTGCAGGATTACCAGTGCTAATGATATCGTATCGTGTACACAAGATTGCCCCGTCTGTAACTCACTGCCAGATCTAGGCCCCTTTCTCTGGGGTCATCTCTCTGCAAAGGGTCACATCGCTTAAGGGCCTAGTCCACTAAGCCGATTCTCATGCGATTGTGCGCCGCAGAGGACTCTTTTGCACTAAATTATGTAAGAATCGTATAAGAATCGGTTTAGCGGACTAGGCCCTTTAGACGGATCTTCCATGCAGCATCCAGACACTTTTTTAAAGCTGCACACTCCGTAAACATTGAAAAAACTAAATGTATTCTTATTTTTGTTCTGTTTCTTTCCCGACCCATCCAAAAGTTATTTCTCCAACATTTCTCCAACATTTCTCCAACATTTCTCCAACATTTCTCCAACACGGCCGTTTTTGTCTCGGCCAATTCGATTTCGGGAGCAATTGGTCAGATTCTTTTTGTTATAATAGCTCAGCTGAGAATGCAGCTTTAAAGGAAAGGCTCTAATGGGCTCATAAAAGTGTCATGGAATATTAATGTTTCCGATTAAAAAAGTCATTTGATTTTATTTGATGGGTAAATTGTATAATTAGTGACCGAGATTTTAGTATAGCCCAGGATTAGGCTACTCATTATTAACCTTGGAATACACATCATGGCCCGTGACCGGAAATTTACATGTATGTAGGTCTTGACCGGAAGTAGTCTTTTTCTACCTCTTTTACTGTTGAGGATAGCAATCCAAAACGCCCGTACAGACACACTAGCCACATAAATGTAATTTCCATTGGGAAAATGCATTCAGTACTCTGGTCGAAGGATTTTCAATTTTATCCGTACATTGATTGTGCCATAATAAGATCCATTAGGTATTCGACATTTGCAGTAAACGAAGCCCAGAGTTGTAAAACGACTCCTACCCATGCAATGGAGAAAAAAGAGATGTAGGAGAGATGGTCGTTGCATAATATAAAAGGTTAGCCAATTTATGGAAGGCCGATACCAGAGGGGCTAAGAATAGGGTGCTTCCGGAGGACATGAAGATATACATCCGGGTCAAATCATTTGTAGAGGGAGACGCTTGGTAAACTGCAGTGATCAGGTTACAACCTGGATGGGAGAATCTGCTGAGATGTATACATTTAGTGGACAAGACATTCGGAGGACTACTTTTTTAAACCTTTTTACAGCTTCATTCTCTGTTAACATTGAACTAAAATAAGAATTTTCTGATTTTTGTTCCGTTTGTTTGCTACCAATGTGAAAATCGTTTGACCAAATTTGGGAAGGACTTCACTGTATTGGCTTTGCTGTAGGACTTCATTTAAGTCTACATGTATAGTTTGGTGAACCACCAAAATCCTTTGTTGCAGTGATTCCACAGTGATTAGCGATTAGCATTCCCCAGTTTTCATATCCACTCCGCTGATTAGACTTCAGATTCTTGTGCAACAACAGATGCCAATGGCAAAAATACTGATAACTTCAGTGCTATAGGTCAGACAATGATTACATTTTCAGGCTGTTTGTGTTGTTGCTGTGACTGCAGCTTTGTATTGATACTACTAAAGTTGTGACATTCTCCTTTCTGAAACTCGTTCTCATGTAAAATACTCTTTGCTTGATTTCAAATGTACTTGCCGTCAAAACATTATTCAAACTATTATAACATTATTTCCAATTACATGATTATGAATTTATGTTCATTTAAAAGACGGATGATAATTGTATAACTCTGGATAACTAAAAACTAACATTTGACTAGTAAGTACCCAACTATTCTGTAAGCAATTTATATTCAGAAACGAAATAAAAGCCGAGGCAACCTTTTCATAATGGAAGTTGAATGTTTTCTATATGTTTCGGGATCATCAACTCCACTTGTGCAACGATTGGTGATCGGACCTATCATATATGCAGAAAGTGCAGGGTCATAGTGGGCGCTAATAACAGGGTTTGTCACATCTATTTATGAAATAAATACCCCAGAAGCAGCTTGATTTGCAACCCAGTGCCCCATGGAAATTATCAATATAGGTTTGCTCAATTCGAAGCTAGCGAGTACAGACTAGCTAGCTAGTGTAGGAGGTCCAATGGGGGATCGAAAGGGTACAGAGATAAGGGGGCTACCACTGGCTTAGCTATACGTAGCCTACTAAAGTGATTCATATATAAGAAGATTCATATATAATGTAAATATTTTTTGTATGATTTTATTTATTCTGGGTAAACAGGTCCCTTATCAGGGTTTTTCATCTGTCCCAGCCAAAAATCAGGTATTTAGATATGTTTTCAGTTGTATGTTTTTTCAGTGAATGGTGATTCAACAGAGTTAACAAAGATAAGAACACTAATGTGGAAAGAGGTAGTAAAAGACATTTGTTTCCTGTAAATATACACTTTGCCACTCGGATCCTGTAGATGGAGTGTTTACATGTATTCCAAAAATTTGTGCAAACTTAGACCTAGACCGTGGTACCTTAAATACCGGAGCATCATAATTTCTTGTTTTATGATTAGTATGATCTGTTAATTTTGGATTTCTAGCACGTTTAAAAGCAAGTAATCCTAAATGTTCCGATGAATTAATAGTGGAGTTTTAGCTCTACTGTGTATAATAGCTCTTGGGGATTCCGGGGGAAGATTTAGACTAATTTCAAGTGCACGATTTTTGAGTATATACCGAAATAAAAGTCATGTCACGTCATGTGCTATGTATGGTAAACATAATATAACACTATGGAGACATGTGCTGAATAACCATTCCCTCATGCTGTACTTTACTGCATCTTTGTCCATTTTCTGGGGTGTGTGGGGATAGGGGATGGGTCTTTTTGTGAAACCCAACCCGTGCAGGTGAGTTTTTCCTGCTGATTTCGTGAGCGTCTTGTATTTCTATAGGGTACGTGTTTTTTTTCAAATAGGTTCCTTCTAATACTAAACTTTGCGGTAAGTGTATACTTTGATTATAACCCCAATATACCATTCATTGAACAGGCAAATCAGCAATAGGTCCAATGGTAAATTGTCCGTGGTAACTAAGGCAGTATACAACCCAGATCCGTTTACTCTTACAGATACTTTGCACCAAATACCCCGGTCGTTTGACGCAGCGTTGTTGCATTTGAACAGGATCGATTCCACCGTATATAGAATATTAGCCCATATTGACAACAAATACCGAGCACTGATGATTGGAGGACCCTGAAACCCCCTTTTGACTTCCCCCTTTCCTCCTACAAGTAGCACAGGAAGGTATTGATTGGGAGTCATTTCAGAAGATGAAATGTAGAAGCCACAAGTAGGTTTGAGTGACAAATTCCCTCCTTTTCTCATTACAGCAGGCTTCCTATTTCAGTAATGTAAGATGATCCAGTGCTAGGTAACAAGCTCAGGATTTATAGGCATGGAAAATGGTTATTTGTTGTTGAAGGGCGACCACCAAAACAGATTACAGGCGGTGCATGAGGTCTTCTGGTGGGTCCAGACTGATGGATTTGTATGGGGAGGACCTGGTGGTATTCTAAAAAATGTGTTGATTTCATTGTCAAAATGTTACGGTTTTAATAATATTTGTCGGGTTAAAAACTGCATTGATAATTGAATTGGGAAATCCTAAAAATGAATTGAATCGGCATACACTGACCTGTTGGAAGTTTATGTGTTGGAACCAAGATGTCTGTAGGCTGTTTCATGAAAATAATAGGGAATTGTATAACAGAAGCCACATTGTACGATATTTATAAGATGTGTTGTGAGATGTATCTTAGAGAATATGATAAGTTATTAAATTTTGTGCTTGATCATTTAATTTCGATAACAACCAACATTAGTTTGATAGTGAAAATCTATGGGAATCTATAAATAAATGTATATATCTTTATGATTGCATAAATTCAATATCCTTTCAAGACTTTGATTAAGAGATGTATGAAAATAGTGAAATACTTCTCAAAAAGATTTCTCGTACATGTTCCTGAGATGATATTTATGAAACCCTACACTACTAAAGGAATTTAACTCGTATTATTGTATCGCTCAACTACTGTAACATTGGAATGATAGCATGTGTCAAGTGCCGCATCAAATAACACAAATATATGTGACCTGACAATGGCTTATACAAATAACAGTAATTAGTCTCCATTTTTCTTGATTTACCATTAATTGACAATGAAAAACTGAAATCTGAGAAGGGATTTCATGCATCTTTAATTGATGCAAAATTGAAACCCATATTACTTTCTTATTTCCAAACCCCCTCTCAAACTCAGCAACCAAGACCAGAAGCCATAACTCATTCTTCTTCCCACCCGAAACCCCTATCGCAAGAGTGCCATAAAGGCAATGGCGCAGAAAAGCGGACGGCACAATCAGATTGATGACATTTATTTGGGTCAACGACGCCCAATATGCTGAACAGTCTCTAGTAAAAAATAAAATACATGTTATCCGATCTTTCCAAGCATTCAGTGCGTATTCAGTGTAGCTTTTTTAAAATTAATTGGCTTAAACAAAATTTGTCAACGTATGTTGCATTTTTTCCACCATATCTGAAGGTCATTTGGATTGAATTTTAAACACAATATTTGCTGAAGGTCATTTAGATTGAATATGAAACGCAATCTGTGCTGATGCACCTTCATTTTGCAACAAAGGAACAGTGGTGTGTTTAAAGCGGTGGTTCTCAGCGTACACTGAACGGACAAACCTTCAACATTATTTCCTTAAAAAATTGGCATGTTTTAAAATTCTGACCAAGTGTTGAGAGGGAATGGTGGAAAAAGTGAAAGATGTTATTTTAGGGTAAAAATTAGCTGGTAATGTGGCTTCCAGAATATGAGGCGGCTTCAAAAGGGCTTCCAGACGGTGACTGGGCTCCGTTAGGCTCATTGCTAATTCAATAGGAGGGGTCGCATCGCCCTGCCCAACTCGCATTCACAAACGTCTTTATTCCGCATGGGGAATCAAGTACTTGTGGTACTACTGTGAGCTTATTAGAGAGGAAATGGAGGTGGAAGAGGGGAGGTTTGATGCCCAGGAACAATGATTAAGGGCCCGCCCCTCTACGGCGAAAATTCAATCTGGAATTGTGTTTAAAGGCCTATATTTTAATGGGTTGTGGGATGAATCTTCATGAACATACCTAAATATTGATGTCGATTTTTAACTAAATAACAGTTACTATATATATTATCTCCTTCATACCGATTTCGCCTAAAACTGACCACAAGGCTAACATCAATCACAAAGTAAAGATCTTTTATTATTTAGTAATATCATTTTAGTCGCAAGAGCTGAAAAACGCAGCTTCAATTCTTTTTGAAAATAGTTAGAAATGTAAATTTTCATTTTTATTGAAGGACAAAATACCCCATTGAATATGACTTGTAATACTACGCGTGGCATTCTGTATCTTTCTGTGACAACTTTGTGAAAGTGGGTGACACATGTGATTGCACACATAGACTTGTAGCTATGGCATTTTGACTAAACTCTGTCGAGCTTTAAGACCCACTCTTTGTTATGTTGACATCAACATAACAACCAGCCTATTCAGAGTCAGTATCCATATACTCTGTTATTTGTTTACGATTGAGACCTGACATAGCTCTAAGTTCTTCACATTTGCACATGGGACTTTAGATACGTGTACAAGAGGAACGGGAAATGAATAAAAATGAGTACTTTGCACCTTCTTTAACGATAAAACCAGATGCTTAGTTATAACATACCATACATGAAATGTATGATATAAATAGTGTACAAGAATATAATCTGGCTGTTCTAATGTGCTTGGGTATATTTTGTTCAGAATAAATACTTTTACCAATTAGATATAAGGTTAATACACTTCATTACATTGTGGCAATCCAACTAGAGAAAAACTCTTCAGAAAAGAGTACCATCGTCTCCAGCTTCAAGTTTCCTATGAGAATGCGGTCACAAATCGTACTCCATCTCTCCCACACTTACTATTCCCATGGGATAACACTGTAGAGGTTGGAATATGACACGATAATGACGTAATGTGAAGGGTTGTATGAGGTATTTCATGTAATGCACATGATGGCCGAAGTACCTTTTATTATACTTTTACTGTCTTGTCAGCCAGAAACAAGTGCTATATAGTGCAGTTGGTGTTTCTTCCCCAAGTGCAGTTTCCCCTAGAATAATCATGTACCATGCAATTGGTCTGAATAAAATGTAAAAAAATTGTTTAGAGAAGTAACCCAGCCAACAGAAAGAACCATGTCTAGAATTGCACATGCGATGTCAAACCAGGAGGATGTACCAGATGTACAAAGCTATCATGGCCACTCTTGGGGTATATTTTGTGAACTCAGAATTTAATTTTGAAAGAACCAAGTATCAATTATTACTGTTCATATCAAAGGAGCTAAACTGAAATGAATCTTGAACCAACCTAAGTGATGGCTTTCTCCCATTCCGACATTCTTTCCAACAGAGGTAATCACTTGGGCTATGCTTTGCAAAGGCCGCTATAGAACCCTGGCCATCATGGTGTGAGTAGTCTCTCCACCTCAGTCTGTTCTATATGTGTGTTCATCAGAAATTAAGAAGACCGCTTACTATATATTCTTATTGGGAGTATGTCTCATGGCATTTACTGCAATTAATAGAAATGGATAAAGTGACGGTTAGTAAATGTATCATAGTTTCCTAAACGAATTGATTAAATGTAGCCCTTCGGCTTCGTGTTGTATCACTCCGCCTCCAAACTTGTTCTACATCTCCCGCCCGCTCTGAATTCGGTTCCATAAGTGGTTATTATATCACTGACAGTCTATAGGGAGAGACCGAGGTTAGCAATAATTCCCATGTGGATTCATCATGTCTCTGGATGTCCAAACATGGGATGGGGAGATCGGAGTACACAGGGACATGAGAATGGTTTTATCACTTGATATTAATGTGATTCGAAAAGTCAACCTCTACATTTACAAACGTGGCTTATGTCAGTCTCCAATTATTTCAAATGTTATATTCATGTCAGTCTATGGAGATTAACTATGGGAAGTTATTCCCTTGTGGATTTGTTCTATTATTACTTAATCATTAGCTATTATTTAAAATGTCTATACTACATGAACTATTAGGTCTTGCTCGATTACTCACTCTGAATTTCGTATACTTGATGTCGGGCGGGAGCTATACTGCATTGCAGTATAATTACATCAATTAATGTATTTCCAATATTCGAAAACTATATAAGTATGTATATAATGTTTCAGTTTCAGTGGAGCCCAACAATTTCCTTTATTAAAGTACCCAGTTTTAAAATTACTAAACATTTTCATCTTGGAAGCCTGTTTGGGAGGCTACATCTAAATGACGTAGGAGACACTGATTAAAACTGCTAATTACCCCTCTTTTGTACTATGAAAGGTATAAACAGCAAACTAAACAGTAACTAAGAGAATATAGTTTTTAGATAAAACCGATGAAAGGTCTCAGGAAATCCTTTAATTATCTTTGGACGATGCATCTGTGTCCACAACATTCCATTTTAATGTTGCATTGTTCCAATGTGCTTGCTAATCCCCAGGGATAATGTGTATCGTGTGACAACATTTCAATATCAACTTGATGAATCCTTTAATGGCAATGTACGAACAACTAACATTGTTGTTAGATAAATAGAAAATATTTTACATCTGCGAGAATATATAATAGCACTATCCATTGTCTGACTAATGATATATGACCACATCTGTACACATATCTAGCCTGTAAAGCTAATGCACCAGAAACAGACAGCGATGACCAAGTTTACCTCTGATTCTTACTTTCACTTTATTTTTATTCACTTTATTTTTACCTTGCTTTTACTTTACTTTGTAATTACATTTTACTGTGTGTAGCAGGCAGGTCCAATATTAGACACTGTCTATATTTGGCTAGAAATAGATGTACAAATGATAGGAATAGCAAAGTAAAACAAAATGTAAGGGATATTTGGAAGAGCTGTGACTGTCACAGAGATTATTCCTCTTTCCATAGGTTTCTCTCTTTTAATTCTACTTTGTATGACAATTGTTATAAATGGGATATGGAAATAAAAATGTATTATTATTATTAATAATGTAACTATTATATATGATTAATCAAGAACAATACTTCATATATACTATTTGTCTCATGGTCTGAACTGTCTTAAAGCTGTCTTCTAACCCATCTAAAACTCATCTGACCAAACTTTCAGAGGACCCTGTCTGGTTGTTATTGCCATAAGGTTTCTAAAACGTCGTCATTTGTATTTTGAGGACCCGACCGGATCCTTTATGACGATGGCTTTCCATATTGTCGCTCACCGGCAGTTTTCTGTCGGTAATTAGTCTTACAATTCTTGTATACACATATATATACGCAAGGACAGTATATTGATTTCTTCACTAGGCAAAGCAAAACACTCAAGAAGGAACTTCCCCCGGGGTGTTCAAAATTTCATTTGTGTTTGCTTTTATACACCGATGGATGTGTTACACATATCGACAAATGTGTCAATATATGCGATGCAGATATCAATAAGATCACCTTGCTATGAACGGGTTTAAGTTTTGAAATCATATATTCTCAATTTCTTTTTCCAACATATTATATCCGGAACTATTCGGTATTACGATATGATTATCTTATAACCTCCGATGTGGCATGTTACTCGGTATCTTCTGTTCCTAGTGGAGCTGAAGATAAGATAAGCTAATTCCTTATTTTTCATAAAGATGTCGGTGTTGATATACGGGCAGCTCAAAAGGAGTTAACAGCAGCAGAATACTGATGAATTTAGTCCTATAAGTCATAATATGAATACATCTGGACGTATTTTGTTGTATTAACTGAGAATTAATGCATCTTTAGGAGGTCACCCAGTATCAACTGTTCTTAGGAGGAGTTGTAAACTAATAGTGCAGAGTTGACATTCCTTCAGAAAATTATATGAGATATGAGAGTTGAAGATTTACCTTTAGAGACCTCATTTTACAGATATTTTAATATACAAGGAAATCCTATTAGCTTTGAGGTAAGTATCAAGGCAGGTATTACGTGATTCGTGTTACTGACGGGAAGGAAAGTTTATTTCAATCTACCTTATATGTCCTAGTTTGGAACACCTTGTTTTTTACCAAATCGCATGCGCGATAGATGATAAGAGAAAATGCTCTTACATATTAATGCGGGGATGCATTCCTTTGAAGTGTGTACACCAAGGCATTGTTTGATTAATTCTATCTCTTTTTTATCTGTCAGATGTATCGAACTGTTGGCTATTTCAAATAGGAAATTACCAATGAGTAAAAAGGTATAGCAAAGTATAATTCCATACTTCTCTTAGAAACGAGGTGCGTTTAGCTGTAGAGTTTGATTACACAAGACAGTAATATATCGGCTGGGAAGGAATTATTTCCATAGCTGTTTATCATCTTTTGAATATAAAATAATTGCTTAGCGAGAAACATCAGTTGGTAATGTACCATTAACGGGACACGTATGGGAAAATGGATTCAACAACTAATGGTTCTGAGGAGCTCTCCGTCCTGAGTATCTTAGTGAAGTTCATTTCCAACTCATCTCACCTCATTAACTAAAATAAATAAATCATTTCGTATTACCTCCAAATGAACTCCAAGAAAGAAATCCTCTCTTTGTAGAAACAAGGTTGAGGGTTTGGTAATACATAATTGGAGGCCCTTTATTGGAGGCCGGCATGCGATAATGCCATGAGGACAGCGCCTAATGATGTAAACCTGATGCTTAGCGTCACGGAAACGCCTCTACTCGTTTACATGGCCCTACTTTACTTTTTACATGCTTATTCCCGACGCCAGGTGATGTTCTGGAAAGCCACAAAGGCCAATTCAGACTTGGTCTGCCCACACGTCTGTATCGTAACTCCCAGTCTGCCTTTACGCAGGGTGAACTCAGGTATTGTACGATCTTTACCAATCGTAACAAATGTTGAGAAGAATGCCAGCTAGAATAAACTATTACTAAACCTTTATAGCGGGTAACATAATATGTTACCCGCTATGGCCGCCAATTTTGTAATATTATTACAAAATTGGCGGCCATAGCACACGCAGCAGGTTATAAGGGCAGTATATCACCTGCTATAGACTTGTCATTGATCTCCATCGAATTTTCACTATTTTTTCGCCATGAGTATTGGGACAAGGATAATGAATACAATATTACCCATGGGCGATATCCAGGTTCCATATACACTCGGGCTAATCTTGTCTGTATTGTACAGGAATTTGATAATTATAATCTTCCTGTACACTTCTTATGTTTGCTTATGTTGTGTCGAGTCCATAACATGATCCTGAGGCACTAAAGGGCACAATGTTACTTTGTAGAAAATATCATCCTGACTATATATGTTGTATGAGTTGTTCTTACGAGGGTGAAATTCTGGATATCTGTGATGTTTTTATTATTACCATATTAAGACAATGAAGTATAACATGCCACATACTCATGCAGCTTTCTAATTCAGTGCGAATCCTCGTTACCACATCTTATACTATTTTCGACAAGCTTCTCCACTGTTTAGACGTAAGTAGTATGTTGAAATGGGTATTTCCCACGGGTTTCCATCGTGAGTAGTATATGGAGTAAATATTTTGATACGTTAGATGTTTTCATTATAACGTGGAACATAAGGGAAATAAAGTTGCATGTATAATATAGATACATAAACATATATTATATGTGACTGGGTTTCATCTATATGGATCTAATAGTGTATGGTCTTACTGTGGGGCGCGAAATTGGATTTGACTTCCTTTGTCATCGATTGAAAGGGAAACGACAGTACCATATTACAACTTTTAGAAACGCAACAGTGGCCATCTATTTGATCCTACATGTTCATTTGACAATTTCTGTTATTGCATATTGAAAGATCACTGTAATGAATACGTATCAAAGTGTCTTAGAAATAAAATATGTATATTCGGGTTAGATAATACATGATTAATTCTGTATTTGATTGTTTTTATTCCAGCCAAATATTATGTTATATACACTGTTCTTAGTTATAGGTGTACAGATGACGATAGTAAATAATGTCAAGTAATCTAAACTAAGATATATATCAGTTTAACCTGTCGTCATACATTATAAGTATCAATTATTATCAGAAATAAAATATAGTTTAGTTTAGTTTTTCAGCTATATTTGTGCAGTCAATGGTTTTCACCCTGTAGACACAATTCCCAAGGAAGTATGATTATGTTTAATGATATTACTGAATAAATATATTGCAAACTGATCTAATCAGAAACTGTTTTGAGCACACTTGAAGACTTGATACAGAACATATCAGCTGTATGCCTGCTTTTTGTTGCTCATCTATCGGATGCTTATATCATGCAATGTTCAATTACATTGAATTGAAACTGTTATAATGCCATAATTATGTTCCTTCTGTGGTAACTTGGTAGTTACAAATGTTGATACCTACAGAAGGATTTATCTTTGTTGGAGTTCTAAATAAGATGTCATTTGGGACTTCCTTATGAATCTGCACCATTATCATTCAAAGATCTGAATAACCTCATGAAAGTTTCAAGACAATAATTCAAGAATTCTAAAAAAATCTAAAGAACTCTAACCAATCTATAACGAAATTCTGTATCCATTCATATAAATCACACCTATTAATCGTTGAATCATATAAATCACACCTATTAATCGTAAAATTGATAAAGAGCCAGAAGCAACACATCTATTTAGAACGTTTTCCTGAAACTAGTGATCTATGGAGGAATAGAAATAAATTTTAGGCAGAGATGATTCTTTACAATCAACTGCCCCTCTGATGCATTGTGTAATCTGTCGTCGGGGAATTCCCAATACAATCATTCAAACTGGGGAAGTAAATCATCATAAATTCATTGCATTTCTCCCTAAGCTGTGAAAGTGGCGGAGGTTATTTATGTCGGTATAAATGACTTGAACATTGTTGTTTGATGCTGCAATAAATCTCCACCACAGGGTGATGAAGTATTTTCACACCAGTTTGTTTAATTCATGGGAAATTGAATGTGGGGAATGCGGACAGGGGCGGTGGGTAGGGGGAATTAAATTTGCATTCTCAGCTATTACGACAAAACAAATTTTACTGAATGAATTCATATTACAAGAAATGCGACTAGATTTATCAATATTCTGCTGCTGATGTAGCGAAGTGTATGTGATCTTTAGGTGTAAACACTACCGCCGGGAGCGATAATAAGTGACGTCACCGCCTGAAAGGAATAGAGCAGTTTCTCCAAACACAACTGAGGATGTTTTAGAAGTCCTTTAGAAAAAAGAACTACGCAAAATCCTCCAAAATGTTAGACCAATGATTTTAGGTGGATTGGAAATGAATGGAAAAGTACAAAGTACAAAATGTTCAGTTTTTACCTACGTTAAGTCAGAGTGCAGCTTTGATTCCCGAAGGAAGAAGAGCAAGAGAACGGGCGTGCACTAAAGCTACACTTATAATGTATACCTTTAATATTTATTCATCTCCGATTCCAGTCCATTCGCGAGTTCTTCAGGCAAATATCCCAATTCCTTAAAGGTAGTCTTGCATATATAATAACTATATGCTAAAAACATTAATTCATCTAGCAAGCTATAGCTATAGCAATGTTTATTCGAGAGTTAGTCTTGCTAGAACTATTGGGTAAAGGATTCGAGTTTTAGCAACTTAGCAGTTTTAGAAGGTTTATCTACTTTCGGGATACGGAAATGTCGATCCATATATATTTCATCGTTTTTTATCTGGTCGGCAGTCAAATTTGGCCTGTAGAGTGTGGAGCCATTGTACGATGTATGATAATATCGTATCTTAAACGCTTCTTAGCACCATCGTAAAAATACGATTATGAGTTCTTTACGAGGGTTGGTGCATCAACTCGTGCATTTGAGAGCGTAAAAAGTACCGTACATAGTGCAATGCAAGTTGCGATAAGAGGGATTTATGAGGCCTCTAAGAGCAGTCTACATCACAATCGTATAGTGCAATGCACCATATATTTATGTAGCATATTGCTAGGCATTACTATTGTCGACCAATGGGAAGCCAAGTAGCACGGTAGAAGCAAATGCCATATTGCCTCCAATTCCATTTCCATGCTTAGAGCATCTCATAAATTAAACAAACAAGAAGGCTTTCTCCTCGCCCCATCTCTCAGCTCCGAGATATTATGATATTGCTCATCTACTCCCCATCTCTACCCCCAGCAAACTACCTCTGGATCAGTGTGTTGATGGATCGAGACATATCTTTAGAGGGGAAGGAGAAGGTGGGATGTTTACGAGAAGCTAAAGTTTATTGAGTACTTCTATATGATACTTAAATACTAAAGCGCTTGGATATTTTATAGGACTTAACATTCTCGTTAAATTGCTTATTCTAATGGCTTATATGATCATTTCTCTATTAGAAGAGTGTGTATCCGTATACACGTAACAAAACCACAAGTGGACTAAACATTGGATTGAACAAAGATGATGTGTCAATGGTATCAATACTATAGTGCTAACCAAATACCATATGTAGAAAACTGATGTTATGTAAAGACAAGACATAAGAGAGCGAAGTATACACGACCCCCTCCGTCCACTTGGAAGTATCCCCCTAAAAACAAATTTCCTACATAGTCCCATCGTATAGCAGATCGTCCAATGTAATCTAGACATGCCCTGGGACCAGGGAAGACCTTTAGAAAGGCAAATTTACATAGGAGCAGTAGCAAGCAGCTCCTCCTTGTGATATCAAGTATGGGAGATAGTGCTCACAATCTGCTCCTATTGACTCAGTGGTTGTTATATACACCCTGGAAGCATAAGCTATTACACCACCAGGGAATGCTTCTTCATGTCTGTGAATTTGTTAATTGCATTTTGCCAGGAAGTGAATTTGCAAGGCTTAATTGGTTTGCAGAGCTGCACTTGACTCGGGCCTGTTTTAATCTTCGTTGCTGGGAGGTTAGAGCTACTGTAAGAGAGGGAGAGGGGGTAGGTGCTCAGGGGGGCAATTGGAGATGGGGGTAGGGGGTAGGGAAGAGAAGGTCGGATGTTAGAGCGGGTAGAAAGAAGGAGAATTAGAAAGACAAGTAGGAGACGGGAGAAGAGAGAGGATATTGAGGGGGAGCGGGAAAATGCAGTCGAATACAAAACCAAGGAGGCAGAGACAGCAACGAGAATAGGAATTGGATGAGTGAGGAAAGAAGAACTAGGTGGAATAGGAGAAGTATAGAAATGGTATAGGAGTTAATCAGGTTCTATGAGTGGCATAGGTTTACATGATTCAAATTAAAGTAAAATACCCTCAGGACTCCACTATAGGAGACTAGTATGAGGTAGAGTACGGGGATTCAAGTCTAGGTCTACACACATTAGACCTGTACATCATTAATAATCTATTTAATGGAATGCATTTCATTAAACTTTAACCAAACGAATGAAATGGTCAATTGAATTAGAACATAAAGTAAAATTGTGGTATCTCAGGAATGGTTGTACACCAATACGCAAATACAGCTATTGTTTTCCCTATTTAGAGTATTTATGGATATTACGTCGTTAATTGTTGTTTAACAATACAAAAGTGTCCTTTATTCTGCAAATATAAACACAACATTGCATACCAAAACGTCATCCGGCGTCCAAAGGGTCGAATTCCAACATTTGAAGATAAACCAAGCATAGCTGAATGTTTTATGTAATCTGGTCTTGGAGATGAAATTGCAGCTGAGCAAGGATTCAAAGCGTGCATAAAAACTGCACTGATTACAAGGGAAAAACATTAGAAGCGGAAAATGGCGGACATTGGGCAGAGGCGGAAAAACACATCAAAAACAAGTTATTAGTAGTTCGCTGGAGCAAGCTTGGATGGCAGAGTAACTGAATCTCCCGGTGCTTTTGGTCTTATTTTCGAAGTTTCTAATGGTAGGTTATTGGAGGGAGAGAAAAAGGCTACTGGGCGATTGGATCACGCTTCTTATTAGCCATAGATTTATATGGCTAAAGCCGACAGAATATGTACAAGTCACTATCAGCTTTCCCTAATAAACCACATTTAAGACAGCAATGATGTTAAAAATATAGATCAAGCTAACCAAACAGCTATTTTGAATCTTTCGAATACCAATTATATAATCAAATAAATATACCTAGTTTTTTTTATCGTGTTGCTGTCTAATTTAGCAGAATTTACTGAATGTGTAGACCCATATATCAAATACTGCAATTACATCTCGAAACATGTACTGGGAGATATATATCCCATGCAGATACACCACGTTTTATACAATAAAATAAGTTACGCATTAATATTATTATGTTTTTTTTACCCGACTATATAGCCCTTGAATATAAGGCTGGATTGATTAAAAGATAGATTTTGGGGCATCGGGAATCTGCTATACATCTATATAATCTTGGGTTACGCGTGAGGTTAGAAATGCAGTAAACCCTCTGATATAAGCTACCTTGCTATTATCAACAGCTAACGCTATAAGATTCTGCCAGAGAGGGTGGTCTCCACTGGCTGCGGTAAGCTCTGCGGTAAGCCTTGCGATGGTGCAGTGTAGGTGAGGAGTGGCGAGGACCTGCTTACATGGCCAGTGAACCAAGTAGGCAAGGACCTCGTCATCTCTCTCCACCTACAGAACCAGCACAAACCAACGCAAGGCTTAACGCAGAGCTTACCGCAGCCAGTGGAGACCATCTTTTAGTCTGGGAGTATCTCCATTAACGTTACCCCTGTTTAATCTGCACTCCCCAGTATTGTGTATCCCTGGGTCCGGACCTAAGGGTGGCTGTGATGTTTTACTGTTAGTCGACTGCCCCCTGCCAAGTTACCACGGGTGGTGTGTTGTAAATTGGGGTTAATTAGAAGCCATAAACACCCTTGGAACACTGTGAGGTGTCTCTCTACAGCCCCATCAACACTCATAGGACACATGGAACTAATACACTTTGGTCAGGATTATTTGAAAGGATTGGTGAAGGCAAATTGTACATTTTTGGACGACTCGAGGCAAAGGCATAGGTACAGGTATAGCAAGTAAACTTGAAAAAAGAAACATAATCACAGGAAGAATATAGTCTGGAATCGTCCCAAACTAATCAGTGCTATCAGTGCTAGACAATACTCCAGGGAATGGAGATGGGGATCTTCACTGAATTAAATTTAATTGAAATGAAAGAATTCTATATAGCTATTTGAGACTCTGCTTAAAATACCTTACAAGTTCCTGAGAAACGTTTTATCCGGGTCTTCCAACATGTACCGAAAAGAATAAAGCCGAGGACGAAGAAAGTAGAACAGCTCAGAATGTTGACGACGATACAAGTAATTTAAATTAAATAAGAATTGATATTAGGAAATTACTTCAATCCCAAACGCATTCTGGCGGTGAGAAGCTGACAGAACTATCTTACGAATCAGGCATTTTATTATATTACTAACATATTCGTGATACATATGGTGTATGTGCCTCAGTGTCTGAGCCATTCCAGTGTCATTGAATCAAATATTGCAAACAAATGAATTGCAAATTTACTAGAATTTGATATATTCTATTGTGAAGAACAATACCACAACCTCTAACTTAGGTTTTTGCTAGTTTATGAAGGCATATGTTGTTACGTATATTTTACGAGCTTTCGACCTGGTTTAGTGGTCTTCCCCAGTTGATATATTTTGCTCTGGGGGCACATCAGATGGAAATGTGAGACTTCGGAAGCCATAGAAGAAATAACCACATTATTTTTACATCTGCGGAGAAAAAGTATCCCTTAACCTATTTTATTGTTCTATTATTTGCTTCAGTCTCTACCATTCCAGTGGGTTTAAATTTGCAGGCAAATCTATTTGCGACGTTAGATTATTTTGATACATTTTGGTCTGTTGAGACGACAAAAGCAACCTACCTTTTCAAATCTAATGGGCAATTTCTAAAATTTAGTTCTTTACTTTGGACATTCCGAGCATCAAAATATTCTGTCGGGATTTGAGACTTGAAAGCTTAAAGGATAGAAACTTTTGTCCTAAACAATCTTATTAACTTTCCATTGTTAACATTAGAATTCTATACATGTCTTGGACAAGAAGATTTAAAGAAAGTTTTCGGACATCTATCTACCAAGAGCGGTTTATATAAATTGTGTTTTATAGGTCTATTTACGTACACCTTTTATAAGGGGTCACACAGTGTAAAGTAACTCATAGTCAGTAAAGGATGACACGAGATAGCGGTTTTATGTGAAATGCTGAGATACTAGGACTACTAATACCAGTAAACTGGTCTGTTCTACATATTCTTGTTTTGGTATAGCCAGATCTGATTGCTAGTGGGAACAACAGCCGTGTCCTGAAGTGTATATCAATATAAGCCTGCGTCATGAATACAGGTTAACTAACAGGTTTTTGTTTGAAGGAGTGTGGAGAATGACCATTAAATGCATGAGCTGTGCAGCAGAAAGTGTGACCTTCTAAAGGAATGAAAGCTACAACTTAGTTGAATTATGATAAATAATTCCAATCATGCTCTAAAGAGGATAAATTTAAAGAAATTACGTTGAGTAGTATCAAAAGGTTTAAGGAGTTCCGGCGGTTCTGATGGCGGGGTTGCGAAAATAATGTCAATTTTTTAACACAGAAGATAATTTCCTTATTCAAACGTGGTACTTTCCTATGATTTCCTCGAGCTTATCTGTCGTTACAGTTACTTGAAGTGAAAATGTATAGGGCCTGCATCATTACTTGTGGATTCTCGTGGTGATACACATATTTCCCCTCCTTGTGAGTCAGATAAACTTTCTCGAACAAACTGCCCATTGTATTGTAAAAGTTTTCTTTCTGAGTATACATTTACATTTCGTATTTCAATGGAAGAAGGACAATCCGTTGACCTTCTGTGAAGCCACAGACATTGGAATCAGTCATACACAGACTCATTTCCATCAGTAGCATGTTGTGGGTTCGAACCAAGGTGCGGCTAAAACGTCACCTCCTCCCGTCCCCCCCTCCCCCCCCCACACACACACTACTAGAAGAAGACCACCATTGTGGTGAGCTAATCCTGGTATAAAGAATGTAAAAAGAAAAGTTATCGTCGTATTCCATATAAACGCTACAACCTCGAAATATAAAGGTAATGTCCATTATCTTAGTATAATACCAGCAGAAACTGCTTGCAACGCCCATCACGTTCTGAGCTTGCACCGCTGGAGTATGCTGATTTTAAATCAACTCTGTAGTGTCAGACCCTTCCACCCACACACACCTCCCCCACCTCGTGTTTAAGTCTTTACCCCACCTCACTCCGCACCTTCCAGGCCACCAGTGGCAGCAGTAGTAGCAGCTAAATCCCAGAGAGCTGGTCAAGGTTGTACTAATAACAATCTAACATCATTGCTACCCCATTAACGCCATACACAATTGCTGCCTAAAGAGAGAAGCCTCATTTCCCTAGTGCCCCAACTGTGCATCACTTCCCCTGTAATGAGATATCCCTATAGGACACTTATCTAATGGAAGACTGTGGAATAAATTGATCTTTATTCTGCTGAGTTATGTCAATACCCTGCTTTACTGGAGGAAATTCAGTTGTAAGGGAGGTTTATTGGCCATACTGGGGATGGCTGATATGGAAGCCAGCGGATCATAAGTTACTGACACTTTCACTGGCTGACGTGTGTGTATGTTTATGGGGGTGGGGTATTTATGGTGAGGTGCTAATGATATTATCCAAGCCTGCTATTGGGAGAGGGAGGGGGAGGGTTCATTGTTTCCTTGTGTTCTGATAAACATCAGTGTGTGCATTGCTAATAGAATCTGCAGATGATGGAATTGTCTCTGCTTTCGGTATTTCCTCCTGGTGTACTTCTTCGGATATTGTTCGGATAACGTAGCTTTAATGGAAATACTCTCTTTATAAGCGATTGAAGTCAAAGACAATTTCGTATAAATCAGTACACATGCTTGGAAGAATATATACAATATGTCTTGAATATACCAAATATCCAAATATGTCTAGGTTTTCACAATGTCTTCCATCGTTCCCCTGAGGCATTCGGTTGTTATGGATCATGTATATATCATGCTATGATATTGGTGAAAACATTCTTGCAATTTTTGGTTATAATATTGCTAATTATTTGTATCTTAAGGGCCTAATCCACATAGCCGATTCTCATGCGATTCTCACAGAATTTAGTGCAAAGGGGTCCTCTGCGGCACAAAATCACATGAGAATCGGTTTAGTGGAGTAGGCCCTTCAGACCTGAACTGAATCTATCCCATCATGCGCTGTGGCATCCACGCACAGGCACTGTAACAGACATGCACAGTACCACATGCAAATTCCCTATTACTATTGCTCTTGTATGTATCCGAGGAGGCATTATTCGAATGAAACAAATCACATTATCTCATATTTCGGTCATTCTAATTAACTGACATGTCCTTTTCATTTCTAGGTGAGTGACCTCGGAGATAAAGCTGAAAGTTAGTGGAAAGGTATAGATGTTTAGTGGTCGTGCATACGCGAATTCTGATATCAGGTACCCTCAATTTTAGCTGTGCATTTCTGTTTGATTGGCATCCTTGCATATAAAAACAAACATAATTATATGGAAACAATTAGCACATCTAAATCTCTAAGCGATTTAGATTATGACTCGTTTTATCGCTGTACCAACCATGGATGGAAAAGCATGCATGCAAATCCCATTGCATGTTTATATCCTGCATATGACCATCTGTACGTTCGGCTCATTATATGTACCTTTAGGACTTATTTTCTGACATCAGAATATTGTTTGAGATACAGTTTAGGCTTTAGATAAATATTCTCTATCTATAGAAACAAGGAATTGCTTTAATGGCAACGCATGAAAACAATCACGTCAGCTGGTTATGCGTATTTTCTAATTATCCTGTTAAATGTCTGGCCGATAAAATATTTTAAAAAAAAGAAACAATTCAAAATGTGTGACCAATTTGGAAAGTAGCTTTATGAATATGTTGATGAATTGGTCCTAATATATTGTAAATAGAAGGTTTCAAGAATCGGCTCGTTAAAAAGATCTATCAGTTGCTACTATGTTGCTCTATAAAGGAGAGAGACTCACAGAACACTTCATATGTCATTTTCTACACAGCCATGCCACAGTAACAGAATTTTCAAAATAAAAATAAAAGTGCATCTCAATTATACTCGACTCCTTCCTGATCCAACCACTTCAGGTAACGCCTTTATCTAATAGAAATCATTTCGGCCGTGCTATGGTATTGCAGAGATGATTTCCATTACACAGCGTACACAGCGGTTTTACTGCCTTGAAATGTACCGGTATAACAATTATGCTACAGCGGATAAGACACTTCTGCCAACAACTACTTACCTCCCTCATATTATTATTACCTTTTAATATATGGATGGGCAGGCGTTATCTCCAGTGGTAAAACACCATGTAATACACCACCTCTACCATACCATCTCCCCTTCTCCTGCCTAGATTACCCACCGCCTGTGAGCATGTATGAGCGTAATATTCATAAGGTAAAATACTCATCATTAGATCTTTGCTTATCTGGAGGCATTAACACAGCTAGAGCTGCATTAGAAATGAAGGAAGTAGGGACCGTCTGTCTCGTAATCCATAAACTTCCGTCTATTATTCCAGCCCAAAGTCCCAGGGTGAAATAAGATACGTGTGTGTGGATGCTCTGCTGTATAGGGGGTTTGTATACACATCCATGACAATGGGGGACTTGTTGTTATGGTATGTTTGTCATGGTTTAAGTGAGTAGTTTAAACAGGAATGAGTAGTTTCAACGGGAATGATCATTAATCAATTATGTACTGTCTTCTGTCTGGGGCAGACTAAAGCTAGCTGATAAGGATATCTACAGCGCAGGATAATATATCTACAGCAGGGTTGAGTGTATAATTACATGCTGTGTTATACGAGCATCAAGGGAGTCAAGGTTGGTGGACCTCGTACAACAGGAGATCTACTTTTATTGGCAATTATTAATTAAATAAAATGTATTCAGCTAAAGCCTGATTACACAGGTACCATCAGAACGCAAGTCCCTCCTCGAAAAATATCAGTTTTTGAGCTCATTTGATACATGTACACATACGTACATGTCCTCGTTGCTGTAAACTTGGATGTCAACTGGGCCAACTGAGAAAACCCCTCCCAGCGAATTTGCAAACCTTAATTGTATAAGTGCAATATCTTTTTAAAAAACGAGCCCGTTTCATATCATTTTACACTAATGCTAACACTCACAATGAAAGCATATTATAGAAATACCCTAAATGCTAATGGGTATTGCTAGCACCATTATTTCTGCTTTTGAAAAGTACATGTATGAACTCCCAAAGAAAAAAAACAAATGTATGTAGATGAGTATGTAGAATATTGAAGGGTATTGGATTATTGCTGGCGCATAAGGTGTAACCTGGATGAAAGGACTTGCTACTTTGCTCCCTGACCACATCACAAGTCAGTCTCTAAACAAGATGGCATTATTTATTACTCTAGTTCTAAAGTAAAATCTCTGGGTGAGGAGCAACGCTCTCTGATAGTACGCCCCCTATACAATGGGGGCTTTGTGATGTATTTCTTTCATTGTTTTACATCTTTTTTTTCAACAACGAGTATGCTGATTTCCGGAAACAGTGCATATTATATAAGTTATAATGAACTGGTAAAAGTATGTCGGACTAATATGTGGTTTTCTGGATGTTTTACGCCATTTATTAGCAACCAGATAAAACGCAACAGGGAATTAGGTCTTTACTAACCAAAATAGATCCCTCACTCCTCACACCCCTCAGCTGTTTTGTGATATAATGTGCCCTCCACCTCCAGCATCGGACACATTATATCACACAACAGGCTCGGGCTTAGTGTCACTCATGATCTATATAATTCTTTAATAATCTATAGATATTCAATTCAATTAAAAAGAATTATTTTATTTGCTGATGGTTTTACGTAAAGTTTTATAATACTTGAGAATAATTGAGACGATCTTTTTGAAGCTAGCTTATTGTCCAAATGTTTCCCCATATTCATCCTGAGATTATGACTTCTGGGAGTTGTAGTCCTTGGCCAATCCCATGGGTGCCCCTCTTACTATTGATGTCACTCGACGGTCTCATCGGGTTTCAGAAAGACGAATTTTCTTTTCCCATAACGCATTTGGATTCAGGATTATAAGTTCCTAAGCAATGGTAGAAAAACAATATACACTACAAAATATGACAATAATAAACCAGTTACCAACAGAATTTCCTTCCTTGTACATCTTTACCTTCAACAACTAGTGATATCAACCCTAGTCTAGCTAGCCTTATAGGAATATTATACAACAGACCTTCTGATACATCAATCCAACCCACTGTGACCAAGATGTACAGTGGCATATATTACATATGCTAGTCCCCTATTGTATACATATATGCTTCTGGCCATTTCCTTTGCAATAACAAGACAATAAGGAGGGAATGTCTTCACTACCAACTTTCACTACACTCATAAATATGCACATCTCCTATCCTTATGACCGTTTGACTGCTGGTAGACATAGGACAGCAGTCCCCCATGTGAGAAGCATCACAAAGATACTGTAGAAAACAGACACATTTCTCATATTTTTATTAGATCTGGAATATGTGATTAGCAAAATAAACTAATTGTATAGCTCGTTATTATCCCTTTCAGCATCCTTTGTATGCATGCATATTACTGAATATTTATATTGTCCCCAGTTTACATCTAGCTTATTATTGGCAAGTTAAATATGTACATTTTCGCTTTAAAAATGTTCCAAAATAACAAAGAAAGATCCATTTTATTATGAAATGCCAACAAAATGCCATTATCTTAATGGCATATTCTAGAAGCTAGACTTTGGTTGTTTAATAACGTAACATGTCCATTCCAGTGCATTCTGTAACATGAAAACACATGAAAACATTCTCGTAGATATGGAATGTTTAAAATTTAAAATTCTGAGTTAAATCCTCAGGGTTAATTATACTAAAAAACGAAATTCACAAAGCCTTACATATCACTAGCTCCCATACATTTATAAGTGTTGCCTTTCAGTGGTATCATCTTCATTTAGCAATTAAGGACTCAGAGCCTCAGACTGTATGCCCTCAGTCTAATACCGATACCTGCCACCAGGGGAATTGCAGTATTTAATTATGGAGCGCTAAATGGGTAAAGCAGCACTAGGTGGCGCTACGATGTCCAATAACTGCGGTTGCTTCATTCAAAATTACAGTATGTTTTTCTAAGGAGATAGGTAAACCGCTCTTAGACGCCTAGTAACCTCCTCTTATCATAACTTCTAGTCTAGTCTGAGAGACCTCTTACCTTTCTCAGATGGATGAATTTATGCACCAACACTCATATCATAAAGCCGTTGCAGTTGTACATTTACGATGGTGCTCAGAGGCCTTCAAAGCCTTTATTCCATATAGTGTAAATGGGCCCTATGACTGGGTATCGTATATGAAGGGATTTCCTAGTTATATAGCCAGTATAGTTGTACACTATATCAATTTTGATTTAAACCTTCTGTCGTCCCCAATTCAAAAGATCCAATATATTGTATCCTATACAAATTGTTACAAAAAATCGTTTGCATTAGAGTGGCAAACTTAATTATATAAAGAACTACACAGATTTTATCAATTATTGTGATGTTTTAATATCAACATACTGTTCTCATTGATTTGATAAACTAATGATTAGTGTTATTAATCATGCTGCATTTATTATATATCTAGTATGGGATCATCATCATATGGAAATGCTTATCTGCAAACATTGAAGTCCCATCCCATAAACCCATTGAATGTAGTACCTGTAGAAAAGCTAAGTGATTAGGGGAATTTATTATAGGTGCTTCTTGCTGAGACTAACGCTTCTTTGAAAACCATTTCATTAGTTTCTAATCAAGGTAATTCTATTTGACATAAACAAAGGAAAAAGTACATTTATGTCCAACTTTAACTTGATACATGGACTAACTAGAGAAATAGCCACAATGTTGCTGGCTATATTTCCGTTTATTGCCGTTATACGTTGCACCGTCCTATAATAGGAGAGCTTTGGACTCCTGGTGGGATAATTTAAAATCCAGGCGTCAGTCATTCAACCCGGCGTTAACCAAACAGGTTAAAAGATGTAGGGATCAGCATGAGACCAATAAATCCATAACAAGTAATCTGCTGGAGGTTCTTTCTTGTATGGATACAATACTGTATTTTCTTAACATTAAACATAGCACAGCTATGTACGTTGAAGGAGGTATTCTGCGTAGTTCTGTTAACAAAAACAAGTATGACATTGATGCATCCAAAAGAACACAATAAAAAACATGTGCAGAGCTACATGCGAAGCCCCTATTCGTAGTCTGGCAATAAATAGATCACCTGTCACTAATCAGTAGATTAGTACAGATCATCCTATCCAGGCACGTACTCGTATAAACTATCCTTAATCACACTCATAATCTATAGCGTGGAGGAATATTATCCTCTGATACTATATATAGTCCAAATCTATCCTTAGACTAATGCCCATCAAGTATAGAGAAGAATGGCTCTATGATACTATAGTGTGTTCAATCATTGGTAGAAGAACATATGAAAATCACGTCAAAATCATGTGTAACAAACCTAAGTCTCAGTAGAAAGATTAGTGCGAATAGAACATAAACCTCAAACGAGAGAGCTGCGTTTGAATCAAAATTTATTTGTCCCAAACACTAATGTTACAGTGTTACACATGGTCGATGTGGCTAGTATACAACATACCCTCATGCGTATTGCAGCGTGAACCAAAGTAAGTAACCAAGTCTTGGCTTCTTTGTGGTGATATTGTATATCCGCCTGCTGTCCACAGGCTGGTGTCTTCAATTGTAATGTTGATGCTTGATGGTTGGTGCCACCTACTGGAACTGACTGGTGATGGTGTTTCGTCTTCCCAACTCTAGCATTGATGCCGTGATTGCCACGCAGTGGTGTTAGCATGGCCGGGGATTTATCTGACCTCTACACATGTTAATTCTTCTTGATTATTTTATGCAGCATTTTCAACTAAGATCTTAGGTTTTGATGTTTGTTACCTAAGAATACGGCTTCAATTTCATTCAGTTGATTCCTAATCAGTGGGTCCATATTGTTTGTGCTAATTTGAGCGGTAGCAAACGAGAAATGTCATTGGGGAGTGCTACTCTCATGACAATCAATTTATTGCCCATGTGTATGCCAGTACACCATGTGTGAAGGGGTAAGCAAGGCAATTTTTATGGCAGCCACTTCCACGCTTCAATTAAATTGTACCAAAGGATTTTAAAAAAATTCTGGATACAATATGATAATGGTGGGAGAAGTTTAATCAATGTGTATTTGTGTTTTAGACATACCCTAAAAGGCCCAAACATATCCTAAACGGGTTAGAAATTGATTTGTATTATGGCCTTGGTCATTGTTGTTTTTGACCAACTATGACCATACAAACAAGCCTCGGCTAATCGTCAGTCTCATCAGCAATCAAAATGTACTTTAGAAGGAATAATAGTACCATTTTCCCAGGCTCAATAACAACCGACACAGACTATAGTGCATTAACTTGTAACAGAATGGAAAGCACTTCCTCAAGTGAATGGCAATTAGAGGTGGGACATATTTAACCATTGTCATCCACATTGGCACAATAGGCCAGACAGATAGCCCCCATCCCAGCCTGTTGATAAGGTGATTGTATAAGGCCTGACACGGGATTGCTTTTAGCGTTAAGCTAGAGGGGTTATCAGTGGTAGCTAGTCAGTAATTGGTCTTTTATCATCTCCCCAATGAGAGTCATATATATAAACATAGATTAGGTTTGTACATGAAGAAGTGGAGGGATTTCTCCATAGGGCGGTAGAGGATTCGGAATCCTGTGCTCATACTATGGTATGTTGAGGGGGCTGAGAGGAAAGAGAGTTTAGTTTACTAGACTTGTAACTTCAAGGCTCTTGATGCTACTATGATTTTTTAATCTCAATTTCTACCTTTCTAGCTCTTGTAGTCGTCAACTTACAATGGTGTTAAGAGGCCTTTAAGGCACGGTCTTATCGTGTATAGTGCAATGGGCACTAAGCGCCCACTTTAGGGCCAGGAAAGCCATTAGTTCCGAAGGCGTCCAATCACTGATATTCATATCTGTGTTAGAGGCCGTAAGCCTAGACTGTTTATACATTCCGACTCTACACATTCCAACGCCCAGAGTAACTCATGAATCTATATCAAACGTAAAGTAACATTGATCAAAAAAAGGATTCAATCCACTGAGCCACCATTAATGCGGAATTTTGCTCTCTTGGACCACCATACAGAAACAAATGTGGAGGAAGAAGAGGAGGAGGAGGAGGTCGGTAAAAACTACCTGAGCAGACTGGCCGAGGGATTACTCGAACCAGGCAAACCTTGGGAAAGCCTACATTGACATTTCCCTGAAAAAGAGCTAAGAAGAATCTCTAGATCTACCGGTCATTGGCATGGGCTTTAGTAAAGGCCAATTCATCATAAGATGGGTTCTGCACCAGTATTTTCCTTCAAGGAATATTATATGATGGTTATACTTGCTTCTACAATGATTTAAATATCTTAGTGTGTACTCTATTAATTCTATGATGTAGTCATGCATGCAGGAATAGAAACGAGCCAGTATTAATGAATTGGTTGAAGTGATAGAGTAAGTGTGACAGGACAAAGGGAGGCAATAAGGCGGCCATGCACTGGTGTGGCAGAGGTAGCGAACGGAAAGTAAGTAGTTTACCAGACCAATCCGACAAATAATCCTATCTAATGCAATGGAAGAAATGCTATCAGGATGTTACGAGGCCTCTAAGAGTGGTTTATCATACAATTGTATTATCCCTGTATGTAGCTATTGGCTATTAATGGACCGATGTAGTGAGAGGAACAGAATAGTTGGCGCTGTGACAGAACAGGGTTTCGCATATTTATATATAATTCTTTTTTTTTCTTTGTTACAAAATTTCAAAATGATTATACAAATACTTAAGATTGAAACATTGAAATATTCAACATTGATTTTGTCAAAATAATGGAGAATTAATTATGGACAATTTCATTTACTCTCATTTCTTTAATTCTTTTTACGCCCCCCCCCCACCCTACCAGGACTTCAGCTCATTCAGATGGTCATCCCCTTTCTCTTATCTAGTCCCTCTTAATCTAGTATTTGAAAATGTGTTTTTGTATCTGTGACCATGGGTGATCTAGAGGGACCGTTGCACTATATGCAATAAGAGCGTGCCTCTTTTTACGAAGTTGAGGGCTTTATGATACGAGAGTTGATGCATTTGTACATATGAGAAAGGTAAAAGGTCTCTCACCGTATGTAATAATGCAATGAAACTTACAATAACAGGGAGTCTATAAATAGTTTACCATACAATTGTGTATACATACAGCGCAATGCACCCAGAGTACCTAATCTAGTCCAGCATGGCTATAACAACTTCAATTCAGATAGCAGTGAATTAATTAATTTATAGTGCTTAAGAGCACCACTTTATAACCAATACTAAAAGCATTGTTCAGGGTGCTGGGATGGTTCCTTACATAATAATGAAGGGCTATCTAGAGGATTATGAGGGCTGTTTGGTTTACTGAGCATGAAGATTGCACCATAAAACGCCACCATCATTCACTTACAGGCTACAAATGAGTCTATTAAGATTAGGTGCATCCGTGAAACTATTTCTTATGGGGCATTCTTTCATCATTTTACATCATGTAATATTCAAAGAGGATGATGGACACTGGATTATTGTCATCATATTGCTATTTCTTTATTTGATTAGTGTAGAGAATGTGCAATTTTCGTTTCTGATATCAGCCAGTCTGCCTATAAGTCTACCACGTAGGAATTCCAATGTGATTGTTAATATAATATAATATTGCTTTTTATAACACTCTTATATCCTATGGAAAGTACAAATTCGCAATTTGCATTTTAGCATGTAAAGTTACCATGCATGATCTTACAACAAATTCTAAGGTTGAAATGGAAAAAAGTAATATACAGTAATAACAATAGATACCTCAAAACTGCGAAGTATTACTGAAAACTAGGAAAATGTTCCCGGGTTTTAGTACTCAAACGGCCAATCTTGGCGACCAGTATTACATCAGAGCTTGCTATAAGATTTACTTATCATTAGGGAGATCAGTAACTGCAAAACCTCATGTTTCTGGGACCCGTTGCCCAAGAAATCCTCAGTTAGAATTATTTCACTTAGAACTTAGGTAGGACCTTTATACTGCAGGAATAACAAAAATACATTGGGTGTATAGCAAATTCTTTCCCTATCAGTTTCCTCGTCAGCTGTCTATACAGTGACAAAGGAAAGACAGTATCAAGACATTTTCAGCTAATACGACAACCAAAATCTTACCAAATTTACTCATAGGACTTCATTTATCAATCTTATGCTGCTGTCATTATATGTTTATACAGGAATTTGAAGTTAAAGGCAAACGCTACTATCTAGTGGAAAATGAAAATAAATGTCATTTTTCTGAAACTTTGGTATTTGATTCTTGAAGTGTTTCTGGTCATAAAGATGAAAAAAAATCAATGGGTCGCCGTGCTCATTTTTGAAATACAGGGCTTCAAAAGTTGGTATCTCAAAAGAACCAATGAGAACCAAAATGGGGGCTCATTTTGCAGTACTTCGAACTCATAGTTCATATTTGCTATTTATATTCACTCAATTTAAGTAAAATTAATAGATGTGGAGAGATTATTATTTGGCCAATAATTCTATGCCTCTTTTTTATAGATTGCATTGATATTTTTATTCTGAAAACAACAAATACCTGATGCGAATTTTAAATTAAAAACTCGAAAAAACCCACTATTTTTCACTATTTTTATAAAAACAACTTTATTTTTCTCCCCATCGAAAATAAATGTCATTTTTCTGATATTTTAATATATGATTCTTGAAGTGTGTGTGTTCTGCGTCAATCTGCTGCTTTCAACGTGTTCTATATTTCCTAAACATGTCTATTTCAGACCCCTACAATTATTTTTTGAATGCGATGACATACACTTTTATCCCTATACATATTTAGAATATTACCTGCACTATATGTGTAGAAAAATTTGGTACATTAGGAGTTTTCGTTTTTGTTTTATTCCCAAAACCATGAATGAAAAATGCAGCATTTCCCAATAGTCTTGTATACTAAATGGGTACAACTGAGAGTACCTACAGCTACTTCTGTTCCCAAACATGTCTACTTTAGACAGCTACAATTATTTTTTCAACGCGATGACATATATGTTTTATATAAAACATATGTAGTATATAACCTGTACTATATGTGTAGAAAATTTTGGAACAGTAGGAGTAGCCATTAATGGTTTATTTTATGCTATAAAATGTGAAAAAATGCGCTGTTTCTCCATAGACTGCAATGCTAAAGGCATAGTGCGTAAAATGCCCGTATATTTGGTATATGAAAAAGGGCGGCGTGGCAGTGAATAATAGGGTTTGCCTTTAAATCGGCCAAGAGAAAACTGCCGCCAGTGAGCGATAATAAGTGTAATCATCGCAGAAAATGATTTCAGAGGGTCCTCCAAATACAAATGAAGACGTTTTAGAAGCCCTGTAGCCACGACAACTGAACATGATCTTCCAAGGTTGTGCTCAAATGACTTTTAGATGGGTTGGAAACAAAAAGCATTAATTCTTTACTATTTTATGAACGGTAGCTGTGAGTGTACCTTTAAGTAAGGAGTTGTTATGAAACAGGCCCCTGATGCCTTATATTATTGCCATGATGTAGAAAATGCCTTATAGAAAGAGTGTTATTCAGATGCAGGGAACGGCATCAGAAAATGAAACAAAAGAGGCAATAAATATCAATTGTTGCGGGAGAGGACAAGAGATCCTCCTCTTCCCTCCCCCTATCCAATTATTATTGATCAATTTATCATCAATAAAACAAGCGATCTCTGGATTTAGTATGGATGTGCTTAAGGAAAGCATGTCTCACTCTCTTCACACGCTGTTTAGTTTACTAGTCAAAGGCTGTCTGTATGAGTAAAAACTAAGGTTTTCTTCACCCTTCTCTCATGGGATGGTCCATATGTATCATGTATACACAATGCCCAGATGTGTTGAGAAGTGAGTCACAATTATTTAAATCCCCTTATTGCGATGTTTCTGGATTAAAGAGATTTACTCGTGCAAAGGAAAAACTGAATATAACTTTCTCCCCCAAGCGAACAACATGGCGACTATAGTGCCTTGACATGACATGTTATTGTTATTGTCATTATCATTATTTATTTCTTTGAAGACAATCTTTTAGTGCCTCCCGATTTGTTACAACTTTATATTATCGTTAATTCCAAAGGATTGATATGGTCGGTTAGTTTTATAAATATATTTTGATATATTAATCTAAATCCCATGGAACATGATCACCCATTCGTCCTTCCGCTCTGTAATGAAAATCATGAATCCCTCTTCCTGTACCTCTCTATCCAATTATGCCTAATCACCTTAGCAGGCAAAACTCCAGGGCTGCCTCTATCAGAAGGCTGCTTTATCTAATGAATGGTATCAAAGCTCAATCTAATCTTCTTCAGCAGAAATTGATATTTATAGGAGAGAGGGATGCGCTTTAATAATGCATTTATAGCGATGCTATGGTGTACGTGTTGTCTAACGGGAAAGCAACAAGGAGAACTAGAGGATAGTTCAGCCATCGAAACTAAGGCTGATCCTATAATAGGTTGTGAAGTCAGTCCCCTGGCCATATACATTACATTGCTTCCTTTTCCGTCAACGAGCGAGTATCCACTAACATTTGCTTTACCTATTATCATTGACATCTAACCTTGAGTGATTTTAAAATCATGAAATTGTTCTAAAATTAAATTTCCACTCGACATGTTTTTACAAGTGTAGGAAGTGTGATTTTGATATCCTCACGTGTATACATATTTCATGTTTGATATTGGTGATTACATTGCTATGCATGAGACTAATGGTCTTTTCCCTATATATATGCCTATTGTCTATTTTGAACATTATGTGTACCTATAACTCTTTGCCATTGTTAAATTGCCTAAAACCTCACTCAAATCAAAGAAAGGAGGGAATTGATATGATATGAAATCGTCATTAGTTCCCTGCTTAGCCCATTTAAACCGAAGGTTGCAAAAATTATTTAATCATTCTTAAACTTTAATAGAATGATTAGGAACGTACTGTGAGTACATGGGAGAAATTTGGTGAAATCGTCTTAAATAAGTTCTGAGATATAGGGTCGGTCGTAAAGGACCCCTTTAGGCAAATATGGGGGCAAATATTGGGGCAAATATGGGGGGCAAATAGGTTAGTTACACAGTGAATGATATAATAATAGGTCACATTGCTGTAGCCCCCAAAAGGCTAATTTTGAGACAAATTCATCGGAATTTGGTACAGAAGTAAATTTGTTCATCCTCTATCATTTTAGATGGAGACACATTCTGAAATATGAAAGTGGTCTCCATGGCAACTGATCATTTCTATCAGGTATTAAAACTGCTTTAGGCTTATCTAACTAGTTTAATGTAGATACAACAGGAAACAAAGAGTGGAATTTTTGTCAAATATTCATATCCATTTCAAAAGTAGTAAAATCACAGAATTATTTTATTTAATATTTTCATATATTATAGCATCTGGTTACCATAGCAACTAAAAAGGCAGACCAAAAAGTCAGAAAAATGGCTCAATTCTGCTGTTTTTGTGTTTCAAGGTCATATTTGGTGACATCCACTATGGTCAAGGTCATTGACTTTGAGACTTCAGATAGTCCTCATGTGCCCCATCAATAATACCAAGTTTGGTCACATTCCTAATAAAAGTGTAGTAATGGAACCCTAAAAACCAATTTTTTTGCTAAAATAGAAAAAAATACCTTATAGCTACCATAGAAACGGCCTATTTGGAAAATAATTCCAATCAGCCTTTTCATCTGTTTTCTCTTCAGATTCAGAAAGCTCAAGATATTCTACCTAGAATACCTAAAATTTAGCTTATTTTATAGTGGGTAGTATTGTATAGTGGGTAGGGGTTCTCTCTATACCCTAATGATAAGGGTTTATTTTACCCCATATTGTCCTAATGGGGTCGTTTTCGATCCAACCTCAAAGAACCTCCATTCTTTCCTTACCAATTTTTTATAATTCTAGTTTAAGTATGAAAATGGATGCCTGAGATATTGGTTAGTTCATTCTATGCATTTTCTTTCTAAAATTACTTATTATATTGTCATTTTGAATGGCCTTTTCTGTTTAGATATCTTGCTTCTGTAGCAAGCAAACAGCAGTGATGGTCACATGACCTAAAATAGTGCGTTGTCATGGTGTTGTCATGGTAACGCTTGGTACGCAATGTGGAGAATCTATACTTCCAATACATATCATTTTCATTGCTTATTTAATTTAATATAATATATATAATGCTGTTGAAAAAAACATCTCACATGGGTCGAAAACGACCCCTTTAGGGACAAATGGGTTAGACAAGGTCCTAACAGAAAATCCCGAAAATAATTTCCGATGCACATTATCATGATACATACCCGGTTCTCATAGCCCTCCTGAAGTATATCATAACTTTCCCTATTATATATGCATTTCATATGAAAGGACTTATCTTGAGTGAACTATTGTGCCTATTGAGTCTAACACATAAGCTAGGAATGTAGGAATAAAGCTGAAACCTTGAAAGGCACCCAAAATTAATTTCAAGGCATACCAAAATCCTTATTCAGTGGGGATTTTTACCCACTCAGCCACCTACCCCCTCTGACAGCAGGGTATGACACCGCCTATAGACTCGCTTGTTTTGTTCAACTCCAGTTTGACAACACTGTGAAAGAGTGACAGTCACATTGCCTGATTGCTTGTGTCATGTCTGTGACACCCTCATAGTGTAAGTGACACTTGGACCACTCTCGCTGATAGCCACTTTACAGTGCATAGGGCCTATATACTGTATGATTTCACACTGAAATCACTTTTGGACTTTTTGTACGATAGACCTGAGAAATATGTATGTGGGACACATGTTTTGTTTGAGGTTATTTTATCAAATTGATAATTATTTGTTTTCAGGATGCCAATAACTAATTTTTCAGAAGAATTAGAATCTGTTTTAAAAAATAATAAAGATAAGCAAGTGTGAAATATAAATTATGTAACTATGCCATAAGTTATAGTAGTTATCTAATAATAGTAGTTATTTAATTTCAATAATGCAAGCAAAATGAGCTAAACTGAAGGGTTCTCAGAGTACTTGATATAAATCACATGGGGAATATGCCAAAACATTATTTCCCCTGCAACCCAGAACAGACAGACTGCGTTATTATAGACCTGTCACATGTAGCAGTTCATGGCTATAAAATATAAAAAGTAATCGAAAGAAGAGTTTGGTATCACATCCTTTTATCATGTCTCTTCTCTCGCCCTTATGTGACAAAATATACACGAGTACGGTATAAAACAGATAATTAGCGTTAACATAAACAGAATAATTAGAACGAGAGTAATGAGAGAAATGTATGGGGAAATATGAGACAATTGGAGCTAAAGGCATTTTGTTGAATATTAAGAAATTCCCGTGTTATACTTACACATGCTATATAAGGTATGTAACTTGTAAATGAATAAATAAATGATGATTATGTCTCTGCCTACCATCGGAATCCCTTTACCTAATAGCACAACTATATCATCTGAGCCACCATTGCCTCTATAACTCCCCTAAGATCTGAACCATGTTTCATTCCCAAACTCATATGTCAATGAAGGGCAGTACTTTTGCTTCCTGACCCAATTCTGTCATGTTTCTTTATTATTTGTCAAAACCCCTAAAGGGAAAGCAAAAGTATTGCACTGGCACCAATCAGTACTAGCCTTTTAAACTACCTTTTACCATCATACTAGACTCACAGCTCTCTCAATATAGCTGCTGGCGAAAAGATATATCCCCTGTCCGTTTATTCATCTAGTCATAACTATACGTGTAAGGATGTAAACATGTGAATTGTATAACAACTACAATTCAGTTGCTTTTGCTCCTTTATGAAGTTTCAAATAGTTGACTCAACTATTAAAGAGCTAAACTATAGTTCATCAAACTGGGACCTGTCTGAGCTGAGATCATAGACAGATCTCTCCAGTGGATGCCATATTGGCTCTAATATGATACACTTTAATTAATTCCTTAAGTCTTTGCTCTAAAAAAATTCAAAATCTGAAACTTGGAGCCTTCAGAAATGCTTTTATATGAATCCGATGCAGTGTACGTGCATACATTTCGAAAATCACAGTTCACTAAAAGAAACATTGAGCTCTTCTCATGGTTCAGTTTTTGTAATTATTACATACGTGATATGAGCAGTTAGAAAGGTGCAGTTTGGGGCTGCAGTTTGGTTAACTTTGAACCCTCCATTGATCCATTTGCTATAAGAGTTTTTCGACGTTGGGTGGTGCAGATCTATTCAGAAATAGTCACCTATTGGGAGGGAAGAAAACGAAAATAAGGCGTAAAGAGAGAGGATAGACAGATCATGCTTCCAGGGGCCAGTTTCTTACTTAATCTTACTTAATATTTTCTTTCCTTAGCTAATTTACCTTGGTAAGCAGCTAGTAAGGGGCTTCAGGTAGGAACATCACAATACCCACAAGGTGATTTATTATTCCTGCATGAGAAATGTCATACCTCAGCAAGGAAAAACAAACTTAACAACGAACATATATAAGTGAGGAACCGTTCTGCAACAGGCCCCTGGGGGTTCTGTTTTGTGAATTAAAGGGTTGGCCCATGTTAACTGGAAAATGTTATTTCCCATCAAAGAATGTGGAAAGCAAGATATTCACACTCGATATCTGTTTGAATATGTTATGTTTAACTTTCCCCAGGGTTTGATTAATGTAAGACGACTAAACTATATATATCTTCTGGATATGAAGTGAGAAATGATGTCTCACAGTAACAGCTGACCCTTGCTAACAGTGAGATACACCCACTTTATGCCAGTTGATATTTGTGTCTGTCACCTCCACAACATAGCTTCCTAATGACCTCAGCGATAGAACATTGACCCTACTATGTGTATCTGTCACACCATCCTTCCTCCAGGCTCTCTTATATATTATACATAAAGATGCAGGCAGTCGCAGTTAGAGCATTGCACGTTAAATGATACGTGTATGGTGAAATACGATTATGTCAGATGGTAAGATGTTCTTAGGATATTGAAGGATGTTATAATAGTCCAGTAGATCTAGGGTAAAAAATGGCCTAACCTAGAACAAATTGCAATAGAAGGTTTTTCAACAGTTTTGGGTACTTAAGATCCCCCTTGGTCACATACTAAAAGTCTACAAAAATCAAGATGGCGGAACATGCCAACATTGAAGGTCAAAGGTCAAGGTCACCAAAAAATGAAGCATAAAAAATATTTTGCCTTTTGGTCCATATATTTTGATTTATTGAAAATAGAATTTTCATTTTTTGCATACATACCACCTATGATGGGCCCTTACTCTTGAAACAGTTATTTGACCTCTGACCCCAAGGTCAAGGTCATTGAAGGTCACCAAACCATTAAAAATGAAGCCTTTGAGGGAATATGACTTATGAAAGTTTCCCCCATTGAAAGGATTTTACTTAAATTCATTCAAAATATAATGTACACATGAAAGCCAGTGAAATTCTGAACCCAAAAGCCAATTTACAGAGGCCTACTTGAAAAACTAACATTACAACAGCCTAACAAAATGTGGTATCTAAGAAAATATAGAGTAGGATTTTGGCCTCATTGGGTATTTTATTAACTCAAAAGCATATGATAGTGCAGAACTGTCTGGCAACCTTTTTTGATCTCAACATTTATTTAAATTTCTTAATTCTTATGGGTGTTCTGAAGGATGCTGAAAAAATGTGGTAGGCTGCCATTTTCTATTTTCACCTATTATTGCCATTTTCCCCCTATTTATGCAAATAAGGTGAAATCTGATTGGCTGACAGGAAATCAGCCTATATATCCATAGGTCTTATAGATACATTTGATTTGATAACCCCTACCCCCCCTAAATCGACCCCAAGGAATCCAATGAGTTCATTGAAAATATTCTATCTGCCTTGGTTGCTTAGCAACGAGATATTCCCATGGATATTACCATTGCAATTTTAAAGAGCATCATCCCTTATGTCAATCCGATTCCCTTTCATCCAATCAGATTTCACATAATTTGCGTAGATAGGGCGAAATAGGCTGAAAATAGTCAAAATAAAAACTATAATCCCATTCTGAAAATAAATAAATATGATATTTAATTTGTTGCCATAAACCCCTGATTGTAAGTACTGGACAAGGTGTATGGACATTTGCGCCCAACAACGGTAGGGCCAAACAACAATAGGGCCCACTTTCACTTATTTTCAGATTTCCAACCCACCTTCACATGTTATGGCCCAAACCTTGGATGCTAGGGCCCACTTTCGCATGTTTTCCGTAATTATTTCAGATGTTTGGGCCCACCTGTCCTCAGACGTTAGGGTCCAGATGGAGATACTTCAGCAAGTGAGAGGGTATGATGGGGATACTTCAGCAAGACAGGAGGGTATAACGGTGATACTTCAGGAAGACAGAGGGTATAATGGGGATACTTCAGCAAGACAAGAGGGTATGATGGGGATACTTCAGCAAGTCAGAGGATATAACGGTGATACTTCAGCAAGACAGGAGGGTATAATGGGGATACTTCAGCAAGACAGGAGGGTATAATGGGGATACTTCAGCAAGACAAGAGGGTATAATGGGGATACTTCAGCAAGACAAGAGGGTATAACGGTGATACTTCAGAAAGTCAGAGGGTATAATTGTGATACCTCAGCAAGACAGAGGGTATAATGGTGATACTTCAGCAAGTCAGAGGGTATAGGGTTGCTGAAGTACCTCTCTTGCTGAAGTATCTGTATTATACCCTCTGTCTTGCTGAAGTATCTGTATTATACCCTCTGTCTTGCTGAATTATCTCTGTTATACCCTCTGTCTTGCTGAAGTATCTCTGTTATGCCCTCTGTCTTGCTGATGTATCTCCATTCTACCCTCTGACTTGCTGAAGTATCTCTGTTATACCCTCTATCTTGCTGAAGTATCTCTGTTATACCCCTGACTTGCTGAAGTATCTGTATTATACCCTCTGTCTTGCTGAAGTATCTGTATTATACCCTCTGTCTTGCTGAAGTATCACCATTATACCCTCTGACTTGCTGATGTATCTCTGTTATGCCCTCTGTCTTGCTGATGTATCACCTTTATACCCTGCATCTTACTGAGGCACCCTATTCTACCCTCCCTTTGTCATTGTCTCAGCCCCAAGTCCCATACAGGTTCCATCTAATATCAGATAAATAATGCAGGTATGATAGTCACTCCCCATTATACCCCCATGTTGTTGCATGACCCCCATCATTTCTTCTATTACACCAGCTATATTACTCCATGGCCCACATTATGTCACCTATGTTACCCTCTGTGTTACTCCATGACCCACATCATGCATTTTATGATTGTGAATGACCCTTCCCATTACACCCTTTATTAAACTCCATAACCCATATTATACCCTGGTTACACCCTCTATGTAGCTGCATGTCATCCATTATGCCACATCATTGCTGCATTACCACACCATGATCTCTATGTTGCTTTATTACATACGTGTGCGATTTCAAGGGTGCTATTCGGGGGTGCTATTCGAAATGTCAAATAGCACTTATTTGCTATTTGAGCGGGACATACACGTGACCCATAAGACGCAATTTCATTGGTTTGCCAACGTTGTGCACTTGGTGACGTTGCGCTCTGCTGTGTAGCGCTGCCTTGCACGTTTCGGAAGTTTTCAAGCAAAGTTGCGATAATTTGGCAGCACTAATCGGAACATTTATAACAGATAAATATACAAATCAGTATGTAATAAATATCTAATAGCCTTTCTGTTCGATGTCAAATCGATCTTGACGGCGGGTCAAATCGCACGAAACCCTGAAGGGGTTAAGTGCAATTTGACTCGACGATTTGACATCTCCATCGGCCTATTAGATATATGAATGACCCACATTACCCACTCTATATTACTCCATGACCCATATTACCCACTCTATATTACTCCATGACCCACATTACACCCTCTATGTTGATGAATGACCCCTAATTACACCTGCTGTGTTACTCCATGACTGACATTAAAGACCATCCATATATTATGTAAAGCCTTTTTGCCTCAGAATTTAGAATGCACCCCCCCTCCCCTGAGCTGCGTAACATTAAGTTATACCCCTTACACACTCTATATTATTCCATGAACCACATTATACCCTCTGTGTCACTCCATGACCCACATTATTCCCTCAATGTTGCTGAATGACCCCCATTACACCCTCTCTGCTATTCCATGACCTACATCATTCCCTCTATTTTGCTGAATAAGCCCCCATTATACTCTCTATGTTAGTCCATGACCCACATTATTCTCTCAATTTTGCTGAATAGCCCCCCATTATACCCTCTTTGGTACACCATGACCCACATTATTCCCTCTATTTTGCTGAATGGCCCCCATTACACCCTCTCTGGTACTCCATGACCCACATTATACCCTCTATGTTGCTGAATGACCCCCATTATTCCGTCTATGTTGCGTTGCTGAATGACCCCCATTATAACCTCTATGTTGCTGAATGACCTCCATTATACCCTTTATGTTGCTGAATGAACCCCATTATACCCTCTATGTTGCTGAATGACCCCCATTACACCCTCTCTGGTACTCCATGACCCACATTATACCCTCTATGTTGCTAAATGACCCCCATTATACCCTCTATGTTGCTGAATGACCCGATTATTCCCTCTATGTTGCTGAATGACCCCCATTATACCCTCTATGTTGCTGAATGACCCGATTATTCCCTCTATGTTGCTGAATGACCCCCATTATACCCTCTATGTTGCTGAATGACCCCCATTACAGCCTCTTTGGTACCCCATGACCTACATCATTCCCTCTATTTTGCTGAATGGCCCCCCATTACACCATTATACCCTCTATGTTGCTGAATGACCCCCATTATACCCTCTATGTTGCTGAATGACCCCCATTACAGCCTCTTTGGTACCCCATGACCTACATCATTCCCTCTATTTTGCTGAATGGCCCCCCATTACACCCTCTCTGGTACTCTATGACACCCATTATACCCTCTATGTTGCTGAATGACCCCCATTACACCCTCTTTGGTACTCCATGACAAGCATGGCATACAACAATACGATGTGATCTTGATTAATAAAATGATGTCTGATAAATGTTTGGTTACCATGGTAACCTTATCTCTATGGCAACTGGTCTCAGACTATTGGAAATAGCTTCATTGGATTCCTTGACCCCTCAAACCATAAAAAATTGGTACAACATCAAAGATTTGAATAAGCAAAAGTCAAGTTTTGAATATCAATTGGTTATGGCAGCTATCTTGGCAGCCATCTTGAATTTCTCAAAATACACACTTGTGGCAATGCCCCATGTACCTATAAATCGCAAACAGCTTCATACTATACCAATCATACAAGAACAACTGTATTGACTACAGAGGAAACTTTCATAAGATATACTCCTTAAAAAAGCCTCATTTTTCATAATTTGGTGACCTTGGATGACCTTGACCTTTGGCTCAGAGGTTGAATGACTATTTTAAAATGAAGCTCCTATCATAGGTCTTATTTGTGCCAAAAATGGAAATAGTATTCATAATAAATCCAGAGATATGGATCAAAACATACAAAATAGTGTGGTGCTCATCTGGAGCTCAATGCCTAATAAGGTCAAAATCCCAACTATTGTTGTTTTATTGTTACCACATTCGTTAGGCTGTTGTTAGGTCAATACTTGGAGCAGGGCACTTAAAATTGACTGCAGGGCTCATAATTTCACTGGCTTTCCTATACATTATGTTGTGAATGAGTTTGAGTCATATCCTGTCAAAAGTGGAAACTTTCATGAGTCCAATTCCCTGAAAAAGCCCAATTTTTCATCTTTTGATGACCTTAAATGACCTTGGTCAAGGTCATTTAAGGTCATCAAAAGATGAAAAATTGGGCTTTTTCAGGGAATTGATACCTGTGTCTACTTGTGTTCAGAGTCGCCTCAATCACTTTGAATGAACAAATCTTTGACTCAAGTTCAGAAGACGTTTGTACTTATGCAGGCATAGGTAATCATCATATATCTGTATGTCATATGTTGCCTATGTGTACTTGGGGGGTTCTGTTTTGTGAATTAAAGGGTTGGCCCATGTTAGGAACCTTGAAGAATAATATTTATTTACCACATTGGAAAGAAAGTAAAGAAAAATATCCGTCTATCAATGAAGTTGTCATACAAGGCAATCAAAAGAAATACCCAAACCCTGATTGTTATAAATTCACCCCCTCGAAAGGATATGCAATTTATAAAAACAGAATTGCCTATTATAATCTGAACGTACAGAATCTATAATACCATCTAGAATCGACCCTGAAGAACCACACAATACCAGACCATACATCATATCATTAGTCTGCTATCCAGACCCTATTCGCACAAACACTTCACATATTCACATGGCAGCATTTATAAACGTTATGTATCCAAGGCGTGACCTTGACCGTTGACCCTGGCCCTTAAGCAAGGTCACTTTCCTGGGTGACAGCTGTATTGACTTCACGCCGGGGAAGTATTGACCACGGAGAACAAACACGTTCCATTATGGTTTTAGTAAAGCTGGAGAGGTATTATAGTTTCCTAACATAGATCAATCCTATGGGGGGAAATGGTACTATCTGGCTGGGTCAATGTGATATATTGACTGATCTATATCAAGATCCAGTCCCCAAGGGAGGGATATTTTATCACTGCCCTGTTAGCAGGGATGCAGTCCATGCATGAGGCAAATTTGGGTTGTTTATGCCATTATTGGGTTGTTTATGCCACGTGTATAAGTTATTTGTTCAAGTGTCCAGTTTCCAGGGCCATTTTTCAGTATTGTTTCTGGCAATTTGGTGTGGTTTATATGCCCGGACAATCGACAGACACACTACATCAGCAATCGAGGTCTGATTTGGGAATAGACGCTAGAATGTTTAGTAAACATATGTAGAATATTGTCTTTACCATCATTTTCTTACAAACAGCATGCAGGTTTCAATGATATTTGTGACGCTTTTGCCATTTACTTGCAATTTGCCAAATGTACTTATGTGACCAGATGGACACGATATTGTATTCGGCTTTATACATGTATGGTTTCGGGGAAGTTTTTATCATTGGTCACAACGTTTTTTGTGCTTATCTGGTAATCCCGGTATAGCTATCTGTGAGATATAATATTATGTTAAAGCTTCACTTGGAGTTAACATCGGTCAAAAACTAAGGACTTTCTACTTTTTGTTCCGTTCTTTTGCTGCCCATCTAAAAGTTCTGGATGTTTTTGCTACAGGGTTTCATTAACGTCCACATATATTTCAGAGACCAGCCAAAACCCTTTCCTGCAGTGGCTTCACTTTTTATCGCTCGCTGCCATTCATATTCAAGTTATTATACCACGACAGATAGTTTTGAAAAGTTTGAAAGTTTCAGAAATGTTGAATTAGATTAATACCCGTATTTACTAAATAATGTGATGATGTCATGTACTTTCATAGTTAGGAAGGTATTTTTAATTGTTTTAACGCAAACTTTTATAACTGATAAAGAAAGATAATAAGATAACCAATACTTGTTACTTGATAGTGATCTTGAAAATCCAAGATGGCGGCCATAATAATTATATTTTGATGAAATGGCTTCTATCAGAAATCGAAAGCAAAGACAACTATTAGTGGATGAAATTTGGTGCTTGTGTCTGGAACCTCCAAAATCATTTGCTAAACTGCCTAACTATAATTTCAAATTGTTTTATTTTTAAGGGCATTTCAGCCATAGAGGTTATTTTCATCAGCATGGCACATATTATTACTTTGTTCCTGAATAGAGTCAAATGATTCTCTATCATAACCTAACGTATGATTATATTTCCATGCTATCTACTTCCAGCCAAAATAGGAATCAATGTGACTCAATAGAAAGCCCATTTATCAGGGCCAGCCTATCCAGCATTGCGACTCGCAATGATGAAAATCCCTGGCAACGTTCCAGTAATTCTTCCCAATGGGAAATAGAAAAACTGATAAATTGAGGCCATTCAGTATATATATTCTCAGGAGGATAGATCTATTATGGATAAACTCTCTCTCAATCCATCAAATACTGAGGAATTATCTTATATGAATGGACACAAGGAGGTCTGAGAAAAACATGTTTTTAATAACCCCACATGTGCAATAATACAAGATCTGAAGTATCTCATAAATGCATGTAGAACCTCTCGGATTTATCTTCATAGTGGTATTTATATTTTGCACATGGATGACATTGTGTTATTTGAGTCCATTGAGGAAACAGGGTTTTTTAATTCATATATTGAGCACACGGAGATGGTTTCTGAGGCAAGCAAGAAAGTGGTTTCATGAATGCTACATCTCATTTATTGAGATTCATTGGAAGAAATCATTCAGAGGATACTGTCTAAATCTCTACCTTCTAGACATATTTGTTTATCTTTTCGGTTTTCTCATGTCAAATGCTAGCATAATGTTTCCGGGTTTTCTTTCCCCTTTTTCTCAGACTCCCCCCCCCCCCATGGACCTTTTACACTGTATAGCCCAATTTTCTCTCAATAATGTGGGAGCGTGCCCACCCACCCCCTCCATTCATCCCTCCCCAGCCTTCCTCTCCCTCCTGTACCATCCCTACTGTCAGCCCACAAGGCACTTATCAGGGACCCCGTTTGGCAAAGTCCACCTTTTATTAGCTTCGGTATTTTTATATTTGCTTGATTTGGAGTCAATAGAAAAGGCAGTAGGACATTTGTTCCGTAATCTCCCGCTCCCAGATGTTCATTTCTCTGATTTTATGATCAATTTTGCCAGGAAATAAAGTTCTCTGAAAGCAGTAGGTTTTACCCTGAACATGAATAAAATCATAATTTTATTTAAGTAGCCCTATGGGGTTTTGAATGGGCTTCGTTTTTGATTGGAGTCATTGTACTTCTCACTCCAATGAAATATGAGATCTTTTTATTATTCCTTTTTGGGATGAGCAACACAAATAAGGTCGTCATTATGAATATTTTTTTCGTTAGAATTGGGATTGTATGTCCCAATGCATGTAAACCCTGGATTATGTTTCTTATGCAGTGAATCATGTTTATTAAGTCTCCCTATAAAAAAGAAGATACTATTTTAGCGGTCAATGTATGGATCAATTGATATATTTGTGGATCAGGTATGATCATCATGGAATGTTTAAAAAGTAAATCCAAAAGAACAATAATTATTGACCTTGAAGTCAATACGATGGCTTCGACGAAACATCCGATGTTAATTAATGCCCTATTCTTGTTAGTACTTCCTTTATGCAGGAAATGATAAAGATTTCCAAAATGAAGTCCTTAGTAAGAATGCTGACAAAATTTCTCTATACAATATCTGATGAATGAACTGAAAATGAGAGTGTCAGTAGTGCTGCACACGCATAGAGTTAGTAACGTAAACGAGGAGGAGAATAAGCTTTGGAGAAAATGAAAGACGACATTATCGAGTTCATCGACCGACTTAAATCCTAAAGAGTTGTTTATAATTTAAAGTATAGACTCCCCTGGCGCTGTTGGCGAATATAAAGCCTGACGCACACATGTCCGATTTGGCTCCCGATTGCCCCACGATTTTGGTGTCCTGATGAATCCTACAATTTAATTTCAAACCATGGTTCATGTTATTTCAAAAACAAAAACCAGGATTTGAAATGAAATCCTACGATTCATCAGGAGACCCAAAACGTGGGGCAATCTGGGGCCAAATCGGCTGTAAGGGATATTACGCTAACACAAATATGGGAACCTCCATCGTTGAATTTATACTGAACTAATTTGTGTCATTATTGCCTTGATGTTTTTATTCCCGTCATACCAAATGTTGTAGCATGTTTGGAGCCGAGTTGGCAGGAATCGTGAATAAAAGGTTTTTGCAAAAACAAAAAAAGGCTGACAAATCTCATACATGCACACTCTTAAGTTAATGTCCTCAATTGATTATTAGAACTTCACTGTACAATGTACTTGTTTGTCAATAACTCAACTGTCGTTATTACAGAAGATGTGCTGTATAAAAATACTAAATGAAAAAAAAATATGCATGAAACCATTGTCCCTTCCCTATATAATAATATATAACTCTTCTACGCTGTATTTACACACTCTGCTGCAAATCCCCAATCATATTAAAACCTGCCTGTGATCCGTCCAAATGTCATCTGACCAGGCCTGTCAATCGACGTGGAAGAAACTGTTATTTTTTTCTGTTGTCTTTCATCATTAGCCGTTATTGCCACAATCCCTTCCGAACTGGCCAGAGTGCGTTTTGTTATCTCTTTAGAAGTGGTCACATGAAGGACAGTTATTACCGACGTTCACAAAATATCATGGATTTCTACAGACTGTTTCTACTATTGCGACTGTCAAGGGACCTTTTCAAAATAGTTGTGTTAGCATCTAGAACCTGGTCACTATAGTATTGATGGGACACCACAACTGAGCTCGCAATCTAATTGTCAATAGGATTCGCAAAGTTGCCACCTTATGCGATATCTTAAACAAAAGTTTCATAATTCTATAGATATGGTTGCCTTTATTCGCATAAATCACACGGTTTTCCGGAAAAAAATTGCTTCTTTTGCTAGCCAGTGATTTGTTGATGGATTGAGTGATAAACGTTGTATCTATAAATGCTCATAAAAATCCTATCTTTTTCAGTTTTCATCCCTCACATTGTACATTTGTTAACAAATCGATCTCATCCTGTAATAACTAGCTACAGATAATATATGGCTTTTGTATGATAACATGTCCTATTCAAAACCGAATCAAAGACTTAAATCTATTATGCCACCTTAAAAGCTTTAACATCACATGTATGTGCCTCTTTGTTAGTACTACCTGCATCACTCCTCTATCTGGGATAATCCCTAAAACCAGTGGTACTGCTCTGCACCCTGAACGTCCACAAAACCAGCCATTAACCGGAAATTTCCCTGGATTAAAACCATTGTCCGCTCTTGGGCAAATATTTCAATTATTGTCACTTAAAATCGGAAATTTCATAATCCAATAGAGGCAGGGGACTCAAGATGTGGGGATGGAATTATTTGTTGGGATGAAATTGGCCATTTCATTTGGCGCAGAAATCAATGGTTGCCCACAAGCCTTCCAGATGCAAATCAGCCGGCAACATTGCGGATTAAACACATAGTTTTAGCTTTAACTCATTTTAGCTGAAAATCAATCATTTTCAAACGTTTAAAGTGTGGTTTGTTGACATTGCTCGTTCTAGTATCAAAGATCTTGATATAAAAGACTTCCAAGACCTGTCTTTACAAATAGGTGGAATATGATTTTGTATCAGTAACTATTTAAGAATCAGCTACATTGTTACTGAAAATTGATTATTTTAGATATTTGGTGGTATTGTTGTTTTGATTTTCGAAGACTTAAGGAAAGACATATTCATGTTCAGCTGCATTAATTTACAGAATATGGAACATGGTTAGTTCATCTGTCATCTGTCCAGCCTGCTATAGAACTTATACACAGATCGATACAATTTCGTCATAGCGGTGGGTTACACAAGGTTATCAAATCAAATTATAATAGGTTCATACTAAAAACGATCATGCCCGCCAGCATGGACCTTAATAAGACAGCTATAGCACCAGGGGGAATACATTAGCACACATGAAAGAACTATTGATAACTCCAGGCTGCTTGAGGTTAGAATAGTACATTTACAGTAAAAGAGATCGTTATAATACAAATGGAAGTGCTAAGTTCTATCGCTAGAAAAAACAACCAAAACTCATAACTCTTGGACTTCATACATTTGTAATGACCCAGGGTGAGTTTCGAAGATGTGAAGTCTATAAACAATCAGAACAAATTCAGTTTGTGTCCACTCTGCTTTTTATTACTGACATCATGGCATGATGGTAATTTCTATGCAGGTACAATAGTGTTGATATTATTGATATTGAAGATCTTAACAGAATGATAGAAAGAAGCTCTACATGGAGAATAACCCCACTTAGTGTGAGATGAATATGCACATAATATTGTACAGATGATATGATATTGTAAAATTCAGACATATACTTAGTGTTTGAATGTTTATTGAAAGTCTTATTCAGAAATGCATCTGCCACACCCCCTACCGACTCAGAGGCCTAGACACCTTTTTTCCCGTATCCATCTCTTTTTAGTTTATTGTTAACCTGTGGTTGATTGGATCCTTTATCCATCAAGGTAATTAATTGGTCCAGTCAGGATAAGCCAACCAGCCCAGGCCCTGTGTAATCGCTGTAATCTGTCTAGTATATAAGCATTAAAATGATTATAGCCGTTCTCATGACACTTGGTTACGAACTAAATAAAATGGCAGTATTACAATGGCTGTTTCTATACTTATAATATATTTCCAATGCTAGTTCTCCTCTTGCTGTAAAATCACATGTACAAAGGAAATACTGATGGATTAAGACCTATATATGTACATACAAGTCGATGTATATACATACAGTCCTGTGGAGAGTTCCACTGTAGATGCATTGCTTTTCTACTACTTCCCTTGCCAATACTTTGTCATTATCTGGCTTCTCCAACCTCCTAAACCCCTAGTCTGGCTACACCAGGGTCGGGTGGTGGTGGAGGTATCCCTTAAGGTCCTTCCTTCCTGCTTGTGCAGTCTCATTTCCCCAAGGTTCACAGCCTACAATCACGACAAGAAAAACTGGAGATGAAGCGCCTAATCAGGCTGGCCGTGCTGGCTTTATTAGGCGCTTGTAGCCTTTGGTCAGCAGGGGCAGGCAGGTATGCTTGTCACGGGGGTGGGGCAGCTAAGCTAGGGCTTGCTTGCTTGCTGGAACCCAGGGTAGGGATGGTGAGTGTGGAGTGAGGAAGGGAGGGAGACTAGGGAGGGAGGGGATTGGTGTTAGGAATAGGGGGTATCAGGAGAGACAGGTGGGCGAAAGGGATACAGATAGAGAGGGGGAGAGGGACCCTGGGAGAGACAGATAATGAAGAGAGGAATAGAGAGTGGCATAGGAGACATAGAATGGTATACAGACAGGCCCAGAAAGAAAGTTAGAAGATCGGAGGGACATGAAAGAGAGACAGAGAAGTTAAAGAAAGGCAATTATGCAGAGTAAACTAAAAGGGAGCAAATATGGAAATGAAGGAAGAAGGGAAGGAGGGATGGGATATAGACACATAGAGATATATAGGAGGAGAAAGTAATGAGAGAATTGAAATACAAGGGAGGGAGAAAGGTATAAAATCAAGGCATAGAGACTGGAACGAGTGACACTGAGAGGGCAAATAAGGGCAAGGTGGGAGGGAGAAGCAGGAATGTGGTGTTTATGTGAAAGAGAATGGTACACAATGAATGTGAACAAAATGGATAAACATCCTTAAATCTCCCCAGTATCCTCATTTGAGGATACTGGGGAGATTTAAGGATGTTGAACTTTAAGGAGTTTGAACTCCATCAATAAGAAACCACACCCAAGGTACAGACCTCTGCACATTTGCGGGCTTTTCATACTCTAATAAATTTGACTAAATCATTGCCTTTCAAGAACGTCTTGGGGCTATAGCCAACTTAAAAGTGACTAAAAGGATTAATGTCCGCCATTTTGGGTCTGTTGGTACACTGCTGGGACATGATCCCCCTGGTTTGCCTCGGGTTTAAACATCGAACAGTGCCCAAGCATCCCTCTGTATCGGTCATTACCCTTTATACCTTCCCACCCACCCCGCACACCATACACACCACACATGGATGGAGTCGCCAGAAAATGTACAATTCGCCTTCACCAATCCTCACAAATAACCCAAATTTATTGGTAACCGAGGTTCAAAATGCAGTTTGATATAATTAAACAGATATGAGTTAAAATGAACGCTGTAGCAAATATTTATATATAGTAGGTACCATTTTGCAGCCTAATCTATCAGAATTTACTTATTGTATAGATCTGCCGATTGAGATTTTTCTGACGACCTGACTCACATACCCTCACTTGCCCAAACTACCCCCATTCCCACCCAGAATTTCCTACCCACCCACCTACATGACCCACAACAGCCCACTCACACACCCCCAACCATCCATTCACCCCACCCCACACTGTATTATAGAAGGCCTAGGGACGAGATAACTACATTAGGCGGCCAATAACTACCTATTGATTTCCACTGGTTTAGCTCGAGGTAAAGATTCCCCAGTGTTGACCAGCCAGGAGCCCAGGGGATGAGGAAGGCAATATGGACATCATTAGCTATGGGATATTCTGTATAATGTTATATGAGCAACTCAACACCTCCTCCAGTAACTCACATATAGGCCTTCTGATCTGCTCCAGCACAAATGAGTAGTTATAGCCCCTGACCACTTTCTGTTAGTTGCCTATGCAAGATGGGAGACGATGCATGAGCGAGAAAATTCAGGAAGCGTACTCAGTCAGGTTGGGTTTTACAATATAGCTATGATCATAGAGGTTAGTCATGATATCTGTTCTGTATTAGGAAATCTCTGTTATCGATTATAAAGTAGTATCAGAGTAGGAGTTTGATATTTCTTCAGTCACCCTCACTTCCCAGCTTCTACTCCGCCCCACACACAGTGACGACAATTTTCTAGTTATCTTCGCAAAATCACTCCATCTATAAGATCTGAAGATGTGTCAGCCTTGTGAAAACAATCGGAATCTATTTCTACAATCATGAACAGTCTATGCGGCAGCCTGAAAGGCTCCGCTCTCAGCTAGCACAAGTCAAAAACGTAATATTTTCTGTGCGTTTTTCTGTTCTTTTACAACCTAAAACCTAACCTAATATCATTTGAACAAAATTCCAGATGACTTTGTCTGGTTGTTTTGCTACAGAGTTTCATGAAAGCCCACATTTTATTTCCTGCCGAATTCCGTTCCTGCGCTGGCCTCACTGTTTTCGTTCACCAGCGGCGTTTTTTCTCAGCCGATTTCACAAGTAATTAGTAATTATTACTTTATTGTTCTGTCTGTAGCTGATTCTAAGACTAGTATTTTTTTTCGAAATAGAATGGAGACGGAGTGAAGTCTTCGAGTCATGATATAAATAGATTGATAGATAGATTCCTGAGGGATAGTGCGGTTTTTTTCGTATCAATTGTTTAAATTTATTTATTGGCCCGAAATGAAAATAATAAAAACAAACAATCTTGTATGAATTCAGTCCTTTTAAAACGATTTTTTCATCGTAATATCTGAGAATGCAGCTTTAACAGAAGCCAACAAGTATATAACTGAATATGGTCAAATACACATGATACCAATTGCCATGTATATTGAAATGGAAAGACACTTCTTTTAAGACCAGCCTATGTTTCATTAGGCTTGTGCTAGTCTCAAACATAATACTTAGGATACAACGGATGAGCCCGGTTGCCTGAAAAGAGGTATTGTAGGATATTATTACATTTTTCAATTCCATTAACTTTACACTAGGGTTGTCTAATTAAAATGAACTGTGAAGCACATAGTCCTCCACTTCTGAGCTATATACAACCAAAACAATGTTGCAAAACAGTTTTCTCATATTAGGGCTTATAGGACTGAACTGAATCAATAGTATACAGCTTTTAGAGTTGAATCGGCCGCGTGAGAAAGGCCGCCGGTGAGCGATAATAAGGGGCAGCACTGCAGCGGTCTCCAAAATATGAATGTGAGCTAACATGAAGCACTGTAGCAAAAACAACCAGAGAGCATCCTACAAAGTTTTGCTCAAATGACTTTAAAATCGGTTAAAAAAGAGCAATATCAAAAGTAAATAACCTTAGATAGATTTGAACGCATGTGCTGCTTTAAAACCTTGCAATGGGAGACCCTCGACTCCTTAGACCATGCATAAGAAGGCATAATGGTAAGCCTGATTACATGTAAGCAGATATACATACATCTGAGCATGAGAATAACCAGCTGTGTCTTTGATGTCCGCATTAGGTGTCCTGGCATCCCTCCTCTCTTCTATGTTCACTTTCTTCGATACCAGGAAGAGTTGACACAGAGATTCTATAGGATAAGCCTAACACACTCTATTATGTTTCTGCAACACCATTCATGTTTTATAATGATTACTTCTCCCAAGGCCTACAACAAGATTAAAGGAAAATCATGCATTGGATTCAGTTCATTTATTGTAACGAGAAATGTGTTATCCCGAGAGTTCTGAATAACCACCTGGGGCCCGTTGCATAAGGATGTTTTACTCATGATGGTCCATGCTATGCTATTAATTGTGCCCATGCTTAGGTAGGGAATTCCTATTGTAGGAGTAGAAATTAGCATTGTCTGAATAGCATAATTATTCTTGTCCAGACAGTTCCTTGCCTGTTGCTTAACAAGGAAAAGTAGCTATGGAAGGGACATCTTAAGTATGGGATTTGCTATGCAACCGGCCCCGGAGGTACACATCTAGCAGCTTAAAGCTACATTTCTTATCGTGGGGACCATTAACAAACATTCCAAACCGTTAAGAACGTTAGAACCGGTGAAACAATTAGAACCATTAGAAGAATTACGTGGGCGGGGACAAAGAAAGAGCTCAAATACGTGAGCCTCTGCCCTAAGTTTTTACGCCATGTCTGCTTAAATTATCCTTTTGTTTAGCTCATGTAGCGGTACGACTGCATTTATTTGTCTTATGAGTCATATGTTAGGTCATTGTGCCTCTATCATATCAGCTGGTTGTCTGCCAGTTAGGGTACATTCAACTGAATTTGAATGCTAGCGTTATCAACAGAGGCAGCATGAAATATCCTTGAATGTATTAGAGGGCAGGCATATTGGTTGTTTTATTTCCATGTTCTTTAAATGTTTTGTATTGGCCATCCTAGGACCGGTTTGTGTTTTATCCATTTATGTAAAGTCAATTCTCTATTCTTGCAGAATTCTTCTTTTAATGTCTGATTTGAATGAATTTAGATAAAGATTCTGAAGGTTTGGCGCAAGGGTATTCCATCAAGATGATATTTGGTAACTTAGGATTTTTTCAGTTTTCGGACGGAGTTTAATTCAAGTTTCAATTGAAGGACAACTAAGCATCTAGACCTAAGCACCATTCATTTATGTTATATCATTACCCTATTTTGATATATATTTATTCTGAACACGCTATAGACGGATATAACAGTTTCATTTTAATTTGCCACAACTAACACTATTCAAATTAAACACTTTCAACAGAAGTCTAGAGGTTTTATCCGACAGACCATTAGTTCGAGTGATCTCTCCTCTAGCCCCCTTTACCTAACTGATAAGCATAGGCTCATGTTTGGTGTGTCTGGGCGATAAAAGGACATTTGCCAGTTGTTTCAGCCTAATGAGTGCAGATCTATACTGTCTGAGACAATATGGCAATGTGTCAGTTTGTATTGATTATCCTTGGTGGGAAGTACACACTCTCAACACAGGGAAGGCTTAATACCCCATTCCATTGGAGCGATATATGGGCCAGTCAGCAAAACATGTACAATCGGCAGGAAAATGATAAATACTAGGTATTTCTGAGTATATTTGGTATTGTTTTGTTTTAAAATATGTGTTCGGTTATGTTGAATTGTATTCCGAACCTTATTTTTGTCTCAAATTTGGGTTATTTGACTGAATTGGTGAAAGTGAATTGTACATTTTCTGGCGATTTCATAAATATGACACATTTTCCAGACTCATGTTAATAATAAGGTTTATTAACAAAATGTATTCATAGTGATGACATATTTATAATCCTTTCACCGAGATGATAATTATTATTCAGCTATACCTCGGAAATTTATTACAATATAATGAGACTTTTTCCACAAGGTGTTCTAATGCAAACCTAAATTTGGTTCTTTCCGACAAGCATAGCGAATTTCGGATGTGTTCCTCCACACTTTAAAACCAGGCAAATGCACACATATTGAAAGCCCGATTCAAAAGCAAACTCAACATGCGAAGTCACCGATGTCTTTTCTTTCTGAAATGTACACCAGAATATCCCATCATTCAAAACCATCTGTCAGACGAGCTACCACACAAGATGTCTGCTTCTGTAACAATCCAGTCTGGGTGTCGTGGTGCTGGGGGGGGGGGGGAGGGGGGGGAGGGGGGAGGGGGGAGGAGATAGGGTGTGTATAGTCACCTTCTATGATAGGGGGTTTTCTTAGCTTCCATTTCGGAATCATGGGAATGTCTCAGACAAATACCTCAGAAGACCTTCTCAGATACATCTAGAATATATCAGTTTATCGTTTGTACATCAGTGGCCCCAGTCAATTTATGGTTATAGTGTTTATTCACCAGCTTTCGGGCTTATTCTTGCCCTTCATCAGCTGCCATCGAGTACATCTAGAATAATTAATTTCTGAATTGGTTTATTATCCATGATATGATAGAATAAGAGATTTTAAGGCAACATAGGATCGTGATGGGCAACATAGGAACCGAAAAGCTAAAATACAACGTTGACTTTAGAGTGAGAGGAAGATCTGTACCAAATTACTCGATAACATCAAGAAATGGACAGGCTAGATGTCAAAGACATGTAGAGACATAGAGACAGAGAGGGAGACAGTGACAGAGAGGGAGACAACGAGATGTAAAGACAGAGAGAGTACATACCGTACTGTATCTTTGTAAAGGCAGTAGTATTGGGGAAGGTAACCCATCATGCATTGCAAACACTCTTGCCAAACAGAATCAATTGTGGCGGATCAAACAGTATTCTGCTCATAACCACATGCTCACTACCACATCCAAGTGTGGCATTCATGTTTAAATCCAATGGAGATATTGCCACAAAACATATAAATGATATGATTCATAAACTACTGTCAGTGTTTTGTCATGTCTTGTCATTTTATGAACGCATGTGGGAAAGCAGTACGTGTCATTGAGTTCAGCTTGACATGGTCAACCCATGGGCACATACACCCTGTCTTTCACTAGTCCACCATATCTAAAAATTGTTTCTATCAACTCATGGGAACACAGTCCACGTCAGCATGGACTTCTATTCAACTGGAAGGCCAACTGGAAGGCTTACATGATAGGACAGTCGGTATTAAACCGTCTCAGCCCTGAGAAGTAATATCTGGAAGCTTAGAGTTAAACCCTTTCAGCCCCCTGAAACGATTTCCAGAACCTTCTTGCCTCTATTGAAAAATATACACATAAAACTAGAGACAGGCATATCGCATGATGCGACTCCACGCTTTGCCCTTGCTTCCCTAGTCACTTTGTCAGGTCTATGTGACAGCACCATGCTGATTTTCCTCTTCGCCTGCTTCACAAAATCATTTCTATCCATGTCATTTCCCACATATCAACATCTGGCACCCTAAATCTTGCGTTCTCACGTAATCGCTCTCGTGCTAAATCTCTCGCGAGTGAAAATTGTCCAATGAAAGGCGAGCTTTGAATCAGCCAATAGGAAACGGCCTATTTCCGGCAGGCTTATCAGTGCTCATTACAACGTGTGGCTGGGGAGGCGGTGCGCATGCGTGCTGACACCGGAAGTCACCTTGGATACGACCTGTGGCGCCCCCTGGGAGTGCCCAAAATGCCCTATTCAATCAGTCATGGTAAGCGGGAGGCAAGGAAGTCAAAATCTATGCCCAAATACATGGACAAATAGGAAGCAGACGACTTTGATGTTAGAATACCCCACACACTTGAGTCAAGCTTCTATCCAATGTACAATTGATAGGCTACATCAAAACGTTGTGAAAGAAGGAAGTTGTGAAAGAAGAGAAACTGATGCACTGAGGAATTATATAGGATATTTGATGCTACTGGGATAACAAAATACGGCTTTACTGTGACTTTTATTGGAACATACTGCTTAAAGCCCCATAATTAAAGCAAAACTGAAGTCTTAAATAGGAAATATCACTGCTAATATTTGAGAACGGTATCAGTTTTCATTATAATAAAAATTTATCATTCATTCACAATGTTGCAGATTATTGCGAATCTTTATTAATTGTGGATCATAGAAGAAAAGTATAGACATGGTCTAGGATGTATGATACTATTTGGAATTAAATTTCTAGGTCCTTCGGAGGAATTAGTCCAATAATCTTTCATTCAAGAGATGTGTGTGGGAGTATACTGGAAAGCAGACAATACACATAGTCTATCATAATGTAATGGAATATATAATAATCCTTATCTGAATTTGGTTCATGACACCAATGCGGTCTTTAACATCTCGATTCATCCAATGTAACATGGACTTTGGCCCACAATTTTACGAAATATTTGCTAAGGCCCTGCATTTTCCGAGAAAAGAAATCAAATTTCAACAAGATTTTCATGATTAAACGGCCGCGGGAGGCAAACAACTTGCTCGATATTAAAATATTTAGCATCACATTATTAGGAACTGGATTTGATTGTGCTTAAGGAAAGGAGAGAGGGTGGAACGAGGTTGAAAGTGGAAAAGATGAAATGATCCAAATTATGCGAATCATATGAACCTTAGTTAACTATAGCCAGGGCCTGATACCAACTGATCTGCCAATTGAAGCTCCTTGAAATCCAGAATAGAAAGGGTCGAGTGTTGTTTTTATGTTGGAAACAAATTTTAGTAATAATTTTAACATTTTAGATCTACTTGCAACCCTTTATACCCCCACCCTCTTCTTTCCCCCTTCCCCCTTAGAACCCATTCCTAGAAAAAGGATGCCTCACTCAAACGGACCATTTAATTACAAGCGACAGGATCGCCTTTCATCTAGGTCCTGTATCTCGCCATCCCTATCTGATAGCAGGGAAATTATGGTTGGCAGACTGGGAGCTAAAGCCAGTATTATTGTCTCTTCACTTTCTCATTGCTGGCGCCCCAGCCCTGTGATATAAGGTTTCAATTGCTTGCTGGCCAACATTACCAGCAGACCGGCAAGCAGAGAGGCGCCAGCGGCAGGCGCCAGAAATTTGAGAGCAAACTCTTTACCATATCATCTTAGATTGAGGTATACCACTGTAGTGGTTCCAGTGTTGAGAGTGAAGGAGTGAAGAGGCTCCAAGTGGGAAGTATTTGGTGTCAGAATTATTGCGTATTTTCAATGCGTAAGAACACATTCTTCTCAGGCAAGAGGATATTTGATGATACTTGTGAGGCATAGTCTTTAGCATATATGTATAGTCCAGTGGCTGTTGTGGTGTTGAGGATAGAGTGAGAAGGTGTTGAATGAGAGGTATTTGGTGTCAGAATATCTATGCATTAGCAGTATCTATATATGAACAATAACATACAGAAAGAATTGTGAGAAAACTCTGTTCCATATCATCTCCGAAAGAGTGGTTTCTATTTGCATTTGTATTGTTTTGTTTCTTTATGTAAACGTATCAGGTGAATTATAATTCATAATATAGACAACATGGACCGATGTTAATGCCCTTTTCATTATACATTATCCTATATTTATAGCAAAATATAGTGAGAATTCGTTGGAAATTTATGGTGAGTGCTGTTGATGGTATACATACCACCGGTGTAGCCTCTGGCATTCCATATTACCGTCTGGAAAGGTTTATCAAATTATATGGTATAAGGGGAAATAAATAGTATTCCTTGGGATTAATGCTTGTAGCAAAGTAAGCTTAGGATAAGATCTACTGGATGTAATGCTTGACTGAATAAAGATGACTTGAAATCAAGTAAGTTTCTCTTATTTAGAGACTAAACGTTACATTTTCAGGACCCCCAGGGGTATTGAAAATAGAAACACAGATCCTTCAGCAATAGGTATTATTAGAAGCGATACCTTTAAAACATCTCATTTCAAATGCCAATTTCTAAATCATCTTGGGCACACAATCCTTACAATAATGAGTGCTTCACTAATTTTTAATTGACAGCTATAGCGAAGATTGTTCCCTCATTAAATTGCAGGTGGGTTTGAATATCCATATATATCCATATAATATAAAGCTAGAGCGATTTCTACAAAAAGAGGTAGAAAAGAAAAGGTAGAAAGAAGGGTTTCTTTGTCCCGAATGTTCTCGGAATTTGTTGTATTACAAACCACTTTACTGATCTGTAGAAGATTCTGGATGGACTCTGGACTCTGGATGTCGTTGTATGTGGTTTGTGATGGTATTTGGGGTGGAAATATGATTTTGAAGCCTTTTTTAAATCGGGATATCCACACTCTATTTATAGCCTGGGAAAGCCCCTGTGAGATACTACGTCATTTCCCACAATCTATGTCCAGGGAAACCTAACTACAGGAAGACACTAGCATCCTATTCTGTGTATCAACTGAAGACGCCACCCTAATTACATTGTTTAGAGTGCAGCCTATGAGGTGTGGGGTTTCCTTGCTCTGTAATGCATTTTAAGCACTTTTGGGGGGTTAAATGTTATTTCAAGGTAATTTCTCAGCTCCTTTTTTGTGGTTGATTCATGAGCAACAGGGGGAGGGGGAGGGAAAGAAGAGGGGGGGGAAGAGAGGAGGGAGAGGATGTAGGGGAAGGGAGAGAGGGGAGGGAGAGAAAGCGGGGAGAGGGAGAAAGAGGGAGAGGGGGAAGTATGGGGAGAGAGGGTCCCCGTAGTCTCTCATGAAAGGAATATTAGTAAACTTGCTTGTATCAATATGATGACAAATAAAAGTTTCACTAAAACAACTAATAAAGTGAGGCAGTCTAGGCTCAGAGCTGATAGCATCTCTCCAAACTGAGGGAAAGCCTCTCACTCCTGACCGCCACTAGAATCCCACTAGGAATGCCTACTGCTGGGCCTGGAAATCCATTAGCGTAGTTGGCGCCCAATCACTGATATACTAAGAAAGAATCAACAAGTCAGGCACAAACCGGACGACAAGAATCAATTTCAGATGTTCGTGACCCATTTGTATACTTTTCTATTGGCACATAATGGTGCTAAAATAGAAAGGGAAAGGTGCTATGTGAGAGGTATTTCTGTACTCAAGTTGACATGTCCTATATGTACATAGATGGATCCATACTCGCAGAGCAAGATGATCTCCGACCACTAAATTGAAACAATTCGACCTACAGAGCTATTATTGAAACTTATTTTTTGCCTTAATATTTGCCAGACTCTTATAAGTCAATTTCATCAGAGTGTGTTGCTTCTAATATTGCCATTGTTATAACCAATTCAAAAGCCTCCCATTAAATTGACTATGCAGTCCAGTGATCATGAATTCTGTACTTACCAATGAAATTATTCTCAAAATTTCGGAAGTTACATATATATAGAACGAATATTTCCCCTCTGTAATTAAATCATTTTTAGAGGCCATATTTATTTTAACTTGATGCGAAAGAAAAACTACTCGAGTTCCTAATGATTATCAAAAGAAAGTTACAAAATGATAAGAAACTGGGGCCTGACCTTCCTGAACTATTCAGTTATTCAGCCCTATAAACAACCAGTAATAACTTGTAATAAAAACCGGTGGTACTACAAATTAAAAACGCAAATATAATCTTTAATTGGTAATGAATGAGTTCTCAAGTAACAGCCAATGTGCATGGAAATGGAAATGTTTACTTGAAACGTCGATTTCTAAATCATCTTGGGCACACAATCCATAGAAATGCTGACCTGTATTTGCCAGTAAAAAGCATGCTTGAAAGGCAATTATTATTGAGAGTTTAAATGGGGCTTACCATGACCCCGGTACATTAGGATAATAACTACCCTCAGCTCAGACTGAATGAGGATGAGGAGGAGCCAGGGGATGTGGGAAGGGGGACGTGGGGGGAGGGACAGGGGAGGGGCAGGGGGAGGGCAGGGGTACTTCTCCTGCTTGGTAGGAAGAGAGATGTTGTTAGTTGGTGGGAGATGATCGGCATGGAACAGTATTTCCACAAGAAACTATTGATCCACTGACCTTTATTTTGTATGGGGATATATGCATATGGCTAGTGTATTGCCTTCAGTGTAAGCCTTGAACCGTAGAGCTAACTGGTGTGTATCTAGACCGACCTGAACCGGAATTTGGAACGAAATGAAACAAAAACTTATTTATAATGTAGTAGTATTAATGGAAGAATATAAGTTATATGTTCTGAAATCTTTTTTTCTGGAACTTAAGCTGGGAATAACATTGTAACGAGGTGACGCGAAATAAAAGAATCAACCAGTCAATCAAAGCTGCATGCACAACTACAACGATTAAAACTAACCAATCATTCCAAATACATGTACTCATTGTTTGTCCTATAGAACTGAACTTATGAAAATATTGCGCATGTTTCATGTGTATACAACTATTCAAAAACGAATTGGTCGAGCAATAGAGAGCCATAATAAGTGCAACCACTTCAGCATGTGTTTCGGCGGGCCACCAAAATATAAATGTGAACTGTCATGAAGCCTTGCAGCAAAATGCACAGAGTGAAATCCTCCACACTCTTTGCCAAATGACTTTCCGATGGTTAAGAAAGCAATAGAGTAAACAAAATAGATTTGTGAGGTTTTTGGTCGATCTTAAGTGAGAGTGCAGCTTTTAATCCTTTTTGTTTTGCTAATGAATATTAAATAATCTTTTGGATCTTCGAAATGAAATACATTTTCTCTTATAATGCAGACTTGTGTAAATGGAGAAAAATCAGGATCATATTCATCTCGATTCCCTTGAAAAAGTATTGTTTCCCGATCCAGGGAAACAGCTACATAATGTCAATAATTATGGGGCTAGCATGTTCAAAATTCACGATTTTTCTATATTGTGTTTACAAGTATTTGAACCCCCAGTAGATAGTTGCTCACTTAGCAAAGTATTGGCCTTTAACGACATTGAGAAAGAAAATCCTATAGTAATGGCTGTAGAGTATTACCTATACTCAAATATAAAATTATAGGTAAATGGGATACCAAAACCAAACTAATAACATTGAGAGGTGTAGTTGAGTACTGGGTGTTTATTCAGATGTGTTAGCAACGTCTCTACACTTGTTGTATCTTCATCAGGGTATAAAATTAACTCCGAAAAACTACTCATTCAATTTCTCCATCTGGGCATTATCATATGACCATATCATATCCACCATATGACTCCATGACTAAAGAATATCTAAACAAAAAACCATCAATTGATTAAACTTAATTTAATAAGTTAATTTGATTTAATTTAAATTGTAAATATAATTCATAAGTGTAGCTCATGCGACTCCCCTATAGAATGTAAAGCAAGAAATAGGAGAGCAGGAGAGCAGGAGAGCAAAACTACCTGAGCCATTCAAGCAGCCCAGTCAATAGAAATGACTTCAACAAAATGCCCTTCTCCAAATTGTATTGATAGAAAATGTAAAGTGAAGAATTACTGCAGAGAAACACGCGATCTTCTCTTCCCCTTTTGTAGTAACTGAGTCAGGAGGAAAGATGGCTGTGAGGGCTCATCATTTCCAGGCAGTCTGGTCTTTTTTTCTTCAGATACAATTTTTTCCGTTCCGTCCTGATCTATGATTTCATTCTGAAAATTTAACCAAGTTGACTTAAACCGAGCAGAACATCAATGTTTTCCTGATATTAACCTTCCTGGCATTGGACAACTGTTTATAAATTGATTCTATTATTCTTCAGGAAACCTTTAGGAGTCCATGTTAGTTGTGCGAATACTTGCCCTTTAAGATAGGAACATAAGCCAAAGAAATTTGTTTTGAAAGATACTATTGTAGGATGAGTGATACTTTGTTACGTTATCTATTTTAGCTCCATTGTCAGCTCCATTGTCGCAATTATGAATAAGGATCAACTTAAACCATGATAAAGATGTGAACACTACATAAGCCAAATATTTTGTAACCTACCACAAGTACGAAGTAGATAAGAGATACTTATATTAGTTTATAAAATTATTCTCATACAAGATAGCAACATTAGTATCGTGTTATGTAGTGTAAATCCTAAAAACAGCTGAACATTTCGTCGGTTTCTAGACATTTTTATTTTCTAAATATTAGACCAATAGTGTCTCTAGGAAGCTCCAATATACATATCGAGTTTTACTAATTTTATAAGCCAAATATCGATAGATCAACTTAAAGGTATTCTCCACTTTTAAATGAAACCTTATTCTGCACTAGATAATAACAAACTAAGCTATGTATTAAATCTGTACGACCAATGTGTGTAAAAAGAGCGATGGATTGCATCTTATTTCAACCTTTATGGCTTGGTTTGGAAGTCCCAGGTGTGAGAAACTGCCTTATAATCCATCGCCATGGCGAAAAACAAGCTTATGGCTGTCTTGGTAAGCTTTCGATGGAAATGGATGTTTATGTCTCTGTAATTTACTAAATATTCAAATTCTAAATTACCTCTTAACTTACATTGATAAAGTCATAAACACTTATAGGTCTGACGTTCTAGTTGCGCCCCAGAGTCAAAATATGTAGCAGTGTGAACAATATTTGTTTAAAGCTTTCATTTATTCAGGGACAGTCACATGTCATCTATGCCGTCATGGTTTTATGTCGGGATTTCTCCCTCGTCTTGCCCCTGTGCCAGATTTATTTCCACTTAATGCTATACATATCTGCACACCAGTATAATTGATAATGGTGAGATGGTGAAGATGGTGAACGGATGGTGATAATATATACAACTGTATACTAACTTTGTCAGTTAACCTCTAAGCACCGACTGCTGTCCTCTTCGGAAAACAACATAAAACTGACCAGATCACCAGAAATTGGAGGATATTGAATATTGGATCTCAATAACGTAACAGGATCCGTATCGTTTTGTGAATTACGTCTCATTTGTATGTATTAAAAATAAATTGTGGGATGAAACATTTTGCTTGATATTTAACGCTACGTTTCTTTCTGTCATGTATTGCTGAGCCTCTTTCCTCCCTTTGACGTAATTTTGAATATCAGAGATACGGATACGTTTACGTAGGCGTATAGGTTAAACTTGCTGGACCTCCCTATATATGTTACTACCCTCACTCTAGGGGGGAGGGGAGAGGTGTAACGGTTAAGAATTTGACACCTGGGCGTAAGTTTCTTAGAATTCCCTATTCAAATCCAAGGAGCAACTCGTATGAGCACCATTTCACCTGTAACCCAGTACACACTTCCTGGGTTACCAAGGGCTGACCTATGCTTATAATTAGCATACAAATGAACCATTGTTAATGATCGACAATAGTAGGACATTGCCACGCCTCACCATCTTCTTTTTATGTTAAAGCTGCATTATTATGACTTGTAGGACATAATTCATCAATATAATTCTGCTGTTATTGTCTATACACTCATTTGAAATAGAATCGATAGAGAAAACAGCCGCCAGTGAGTGACAAGAAGTGACACATAACATCACCCTCAGGAGTGAATTTCGACAGGCCTCCGAAATATAAATGTGGACGATTATAAATCCCTGCCGCAAAAGGAACCGGAAGAAAATGGTCCAAAAACTTTGGTCAAATGACTTTTGGATTGGTTGGAAAAGAAAAGGCCATGGGCAATATTTGGTTTATGAACAATGTTAACTGATAGTGTAGTGCATCCAGCTTTAAAGGGTTGAAATATTGATGCTCACAAGCACACCCGTATCATTTGTAGGAGTCGGCGATCATAAATACATATATAAATATATATATAAATATATATATATCATACCATACCTCTTGTATGGATGATAACATTCTTATTCTGATCCAAATAACAAACGCTTAGTTGTCTACCTCCTTCTCAGCGCTGCACATGCCTTCCTGAATTCAAACTAGCCGTGTAATGGAACTTGATAATGGAACATAAAAGAGACGCCTGCCTCCTAAATACCGCTGCACAAATCTGTAATTAAAATGAACCTCATGCAAATTCCAGATTTATTTAGGGAGAAAAGCACTCTCTATTTATCCTCGAATGACTTTAATGATGCCATTAAATTCGCAGTGTGTTTTCCCAGGGTGTAAAAAATGTTCTATTAACTTGGTAGTTTATTTTATATTGCCTGATCGTACTTAGCATGCCTTCTATATATTTGTTCAGCGTTGGATGTGCATGACTATTTTACCAGTCTTAAATTTAGCATGAACTGATTTTACTGTCCTTATTTATCAACGTTCACTTGATTTAAATCATCATATTAATTCTCTGTGCAATGAATACTAATAATTGGTTATTTAGTCTTTAGAGAACATGAACAATGTTGAGTCTTTAGAGAATATGAACAGTCATTTTTCGGGACTTAACGCCGTTCTGTTCCGTTCTGTTCCAGAATTATGACCTTATTATGACAAATATCAAACAGCATTTATATATATATATATATATATATATAATATGGACAAAGTTTATATTTATTTTGTCCCCACTTGTTTCTGTAGTTCCTGATTTTCCTGATATTTCGGGTAAGTTTTTTCCCCGATAGTATCCAGTTCATTGTATTGTTCACAGGAGATCACAATTCTTAAAATTTGTCTTTTTTTAATTCAAAGCTTGATATTCCGCTGCAAATCATTATTTAACACATACACTATTTAACTGTAGTAAACTGAGGTCACTGCCATAGGAAGGTAGGCCTACAGTATAGGGACTGCGCATCATGTTTCAACTGTTTCTAGTGTTATGTAAACACGCCTTTTTGCCTATTCATTAATTCATATCTCTTACGTAACATTGCATAAGATGACATAACCATATCTAATAGCCATATTAATATTCACAATTCTTATGAATATATCAAAGGTACCAATAGTTATTATAATAGACCACCCCAGCAGTCAGGTCAGGATATTACATCATACAAATATCACTAGTCGGATATAGTTGCCAGTCTGGAAAAATGAACATATATAATGTGGGAATTAAGCGCATGCATCTTTAACAGCGAAGGTAATATTATAAATGAAAAGACATGGGATCAAAGGCCTACACTTAATCGGTGCAATAATATGCTGAGATAAGATGTCAAGGGTCTTGTTAAACGAGGTCTTTTCATACAGTTTCCCTAGAAGAACTAGTAAAAATTGGCGTTTCCAAGAATGAATGTTTATAAATGTTTTATAGGGTAGCCGTACTTGGGCAATTCTACATATATCCGGTGGGATGTTTTCCACTTGCAAAATTGTCCTTTTTTTTGCTTTCCTTTTAGCTTTCTTTTTTTTTCTTTTTTTCGTTTTAGAAAGATGTGCATTTTCCTGACTAGAACTAAACTGTAGTTTCACCTATTTATAGTTCTTGTACTGTAGGAAAGTTAATTGAAACCTTCATCCCTTTGTAAGTGACATGATGAACGGCGAATACAACCCGTTTCCCCCTAATCTCTGGGTTGTACACCATGTCCCATGGCACATATCTCCTCTTCCATCCCGTATAACACCTCCCACCCCCACCGCCTCCTATCAGCAAGGCCACACTGCTCCAACACCCGAGACGCTCTCGTGTGTACCCTGATGACGTCACAAGCACAGAGTGATGTCACACCTCGCACACGCGATACACATATTCACAGGTCACATGATCCCCACCAACCAATCGCAAGAGTTTGTTTTTGTATCGGATGTCCGGGCCCTGCCGTGTTTATTCCTATTGGCCGATATACCATTTGGAGGCTGTGACGTCAGAAACAGGGCGTCCGACGACGACGCGATGGTTGCTTTGGTAAACAAGACGCTTGCAAGTGACAAGGAAGACATTCTCCTTGGCATGCAGTGAGAACAAAATCTACAGCGAGGACGCGGCCATGTTTGGTCTCCTTGTGCAGGCAATGTGAATAGTTTATTCTGTCATTGTCTTCATCTCAGAACAGACGGCATTTTTCTTTACAGTATGGCGCTTATGGAAAATCTGTTTTTTATGTGGGCAGTAGTGCAGTTTATGCACCAATATACGCCTACTTTAACTAATCTCACGAGGTATATGCATTAAAGCCACTTGTCTTGAAATTTAAGGGACTTTGAGGGGATGGTTTAACCAATTGTAGTGTAATATGTTTCGTTAGTCACCACAAAGTGGGTGTTCATGTGGGTTTACAGCAAACCCTACTGTTACTACGTGCACATATGGATAGGAGATATGAACGTACATACATGTATTTCAATGTTTGAGATAATCTGGAAATTGGACCATATTCCAATGTCGATAAGAAGTGATACAACCTGATTACCTCAGTTTTTATACATGACAGGTGTGATGCATCTACACAATCCAATAGGACATGTGACTGAAGGGGCAGCAAGAACTACGTCCCGCTGGCTAAGTTTATATTTTAGTGCAGTTTCAAACGACAGGTCAATGAACCATGTACATAGAGAGAAGCACGCCACCCATCTGCGACTATTAAAGCGCCTCAGCAACAACAAGAAAAGTCAGCCCAGCACAGGCTAATGTATTTGTTAGACTAAAATGCTATTGTAATTGAATATTAATAATAATAATAATGCAAATGCAAAGCATCGCATGGCAAGGATGCAAGGTGATGTGCAACGACAGGTGGCCCTGTTATCCTTAAAATTCCAGCAAGTTATGCTGGAATGGGACCCATATTCATTATCATTGAGAATCTTTACAAGCCTTGTATAGGTGATGTGTGCTAACGGCTCATGTTTGTCAGTTATTTATTCATGTAATGGAGATGTACGAGTGTTTGAATTCCCTCTTGAGTACTCCCCCCGCCCCCTTATTTTCCCCTCCCTCCCACTCTCTGTTTCACCCTCCCCTCTCCCCTCCACCCCCCCCCCCCCCTTCCCTTTCTCTTACCTTTTATTCCATCTCTCCTCCTCAACCACCCTCCCCCACACCTCAGCTACCAAGCCCGTCCTATTCCCTCTCTGTCAATTGAATATTTCACCTTATGAATGCTGATGGTGACGAATTTGAGTTTGAGATAAACTGTTTGTTCTTACTACAGCCGTTTTTCGTTGAGGAAAAAGTGTTTGAATAAGGAATGAATTAATGTATAATTCATGAGTGCACCCATAATGACATGCTGAGAAAGTACCTTGTGAACTTATAATCATTGATAATCATTATTATTCATCTAATAATAAAGGCCAGGGAGCAGCCTCGGTTATTACGACAAACAAAACCTTTCCTAATTTACTCATAACAAGATGTTTCCCAACATCCTATGGAAATATGTAGCCTATAGAAAGGCTATTTTATATCTTAATTCAATTTCTGGCACTGGCATACAACTCTTTGAAATGTTGCTCTTCCTATAGGTGGTGGAAATATTTCATTCTTTTCTGCAATTCTTATTTTGTAATTCATAGAGATTCGCTGTTGTTAACCGAGAACGCATTAATGAATAGTAGCATTTTACTTCTAATAATACATTTAATACATTTAATACATTTAAGTATTTGTATTTATTGCTAACAGATACAAACTACAAAAACTCATGTTATGTGTACTCTTTTTCTTGCTACTTAAATTAACATTTTACCCGATTTACACTGACCATTTGCTGATGTTCTTTATTTTCTTTTTTCTCATAGGTATGTGTAAAACCCTCAGATCTACTATACAAGCTTTGCCGCTGACAAAGGTAGGAAAGCTAATTCAGAGAACTGTTTAGAAGACAAATGGGATTCGATTCGCTTTATAAACGTGACTGCTGCACTGCTGAATTTTTAGGTTGGCTGATATTGCCTAGTCCTTTTGGTTGCTAACAGCAGGGGCGTCAACCTAGGATAAGTTTCAATAATCTTGAGTCAAATCATAGAATAACGATATAACAAATATACATATTTAGGATTGTCCTACCGTAGTGGTTAGTTAAGGGTGGTCTCCACTGCCTGCGGTGAGCTCTGTGGTAAGCTCTGCGGTAAGCTCTGCGGTAAGCCTTGCGATGGTGCTGTGATGGTGAGAAATGGCGAGGTCCGACAGAACCTAACTACAGAACCAGCAAAAACCATCGCAAGGCTTACTGCAGAGCATACCGCAGCCAGTGGAGACCCCCTTTATTGAGGGAGACAAGGCTGTCAAAAGCGGTGGGTCAACAGATTTCATTTGCCTAGTAAATTTTGCAAAGGTTAAGTTTTGAGCAAGGAGCAACACATTCTTTAAGTTGGATTCCGCTAGGATACTCCAAACGAGAAAACCAATGCTCACTATCACCCCAGCTTTATGTTTGAATTCATGAATGATTAATAGATGCAAAGGAAGGAAATGACAATGAAATCATGTTCTATCTTCTATCTTGGGATGACAGATGAAATCGCTATCCTAGATCTCCCCATGAATATTTTAACCTATCTTATTTCAGAATGTATCACTTTATGGATTATTGCCCCATTCTGGAAAATCAGAAGAGTAATTTTAGAATCCACATTAATCTTTTAAAGAACTAATGTAGAGTATCATTTGTCTTCATGCTTATTAGAGCATTGGAATTGAAACCTCTGGACTGAGATCATATTTTAGTGATTCCAGATTCCAGATAACTCTCAACAATAGACTAATATTTTAACAAATAATTCGAGAGAAAATACAACTCTATACAAACCTATTATATCAAATACAGCAACAAGGACCAGAGGAAATGACGCATATTTGTATATATATATAATATATATATTTCAAGTATATTCATGAAAATAAAAAGATAGAAATGTTACATGCTATCAACATTCTTCAACATTAAATAATTAAGAACCAAATCGACAAAATTTTGATTTAATATCATTGAAAGGAACAATACAGAAATATATCATTATCAATCAAATCAATGCAGAGATAAACATCCAAAACACTCACCCAATCAACGCCTCCTCGACTACATAAAATTCAATTATATATATTTCTAACAACAAATATCATCCTTATATATAAACATTAATACGTTTCCTCATTTTAATCTAGTTTATAAGGCAGCCAGTGGCAAGACCGGCAATGCGACAAAGCTGTTTGTAATTTCCTTGACAAAAACAACTTGAAAAAACAAAATTATTCTGCAGGCGTGACTCTTATGATCCCTTCTACCTGTCTGACGCCAAGCCATCCGAACCATGGTGACAACCTGGTCTAATGATGTCTATTCCTATATCCTTATATGTATATGGTGTACATATGCATGGTTTCCATAGTAATAGGTTATGTTGTATCTGTTAGTGTGGAAATTCCTATTTCATCTATCTCATTGTAGATTAAGGTTATTTCTATATAGTAGTGAAACATAGGAAGTATAAGAAGTGTTATTTCAGTACTGGTAAATTCCATCCGGGTTCAGGACAATTGTCGCTATTTGGATATAATAAACCCATATTAACCAGCCACCTTCTCCAGGGTGACTCACTTGTGGACATAGCAGCGAGGTCATTGCGTTAACGCATGCTGACGTCAGTTTCTGCCACGTGGTAGAACCAGCATCTATGACGTAGCGTTTTGGATTGGGAGAAAATACACAAACTATCGGGGAAGTGGGGGTTCTCTCGCTGGACACATACGAATAAGGTGTAATATGGCTTTTGGGCAGGGTGGAGAGCTACAAGACCTGTGAACTGGACTTAGTGGGTTTTTGAGTATAGAGACTTCTCTCAACACCCAATGGACAAAAGGACTTGCTCTCCCCCAGTGAAGGCCTGTGTGAAACTCCCCTAAAGGTAGGCAATGCCTAAAGCTATAATTGAGAGATCCTAAGTGCAGGTAATTACCAGATGGAAGCCAGGTGTATTGTGTGAACTGAAGATATATATTTTACCTTATGTGTATTGTAACTGCACCATTTCATCCAAGGATTCTTTCCATTAATAAATATACTTGCACCGCATAGAAAGCCACTAATGATTTTGAGTACCTTGATTTATGCATTATAGTGATTATGACTGATTACAACCATAATTAGCTATATTGACATATCCCTCTTTAGTGATTCGTCTGTATCTATTCGTTATGTATTCTGATGACCGAAATTTGGTCACATTTAATGTGTAACCAGGCTCAGGTTTGATATTTGATGCTAGCTGTATATTACCTGGTGAATTGTATATGGGTGAATTCACCGAATGTTGTACAATTGCCAATTCTCTCAAATAATCCAGATTTAAGACAAAATATAGCTCAACGAAAACAGACATGTAAAGCAAATATGGGCTCTAGTGTTTCTCATTTGTTTAGTGTAATAAACGAGTATTTCCGAAATATGTTCAGCCGATTGTAGGTTTTCTGACGGTTTGACTCATATAATCTTTTGTTCTATGATTGATTTGTCTTGGACGTTGGGTGTGAAGCCCTGCTTAAGGCAGAAGCAAAAGTCCCTCTTTTCTGTGGAAAATATAATATTATATCATATCCAAATCAAAAACAAGACGATCCTAGCAGGTGGTGGTATTAAACTCATACATTTACATACACCAATCAATAATTCAATGTTATCGTCTTATAACAATACACCTTCCTCTTTATCTACAATTGAATTAAAATTCTATGAAGAAAAACTGCATTGGAAAGGGGATTTTATTATTCCCTTCTGGGTAATCACTCATGGCTACGACAATATCAGATTAAAGTTCATAGAAGTATGATGTGCATGTTTATGTATATTTGATGGATATGTATGTGGTGCGGCATGCTGCGTATGTTAACTATACTGAATTTATGTTATCATGGGGTTTAACATGATGTAGTGGGATGAGTGGGTGTTCATCTGGCAATATGGCTCTTGCCTTCGCGTTGGTTCGACTCAGTTCTTCTTTTAGCACAGGTACCGTTCTACCTCAGTTCTTACAGCTGGCGTTCCACAAGGTTTAAGATTGAAAATATGCAAGTAATGTCATCTAGAAAAATGTGGACGCTCCTTTCTAAATTCTCCGTGTCAGTTTCACTTAAAACTAAAATCTGTATGATTCTTTGCATTTGAAAGAGAACAGAGATGGATAACACTCAGACTCGGAAGAACACAGTGGTCATAAACATATGATTTAACACCTAGCACAATAAGGAACTATCATTGTTTTAGATCAGTATGGAAATTACATCTAAGTATGTTCCATACTACTTGATGCTGTCCATCACATGATGATCTAGATGTAGATAGAAGCCAAAGGTATACGAAGGGTACTATAATGTCCCTACATTCTGTCCTTATCTTGATGGGTTCCGTAAACTCCACAACGGATCAATGATTGTGAAAAGGGATACATGGTGCTGGATCAGTCTAAAGAAAAGGCCATGAATACAGAGGCATAGAAATGTTGCATGTCAATTTAAATTGTGGCGTGGCTGCAATTTGAACTCCTCCCTCAGGCACTAGGGGAAGACCAGCTGACATCAAGTAAAACAATTGCTAATCAACTCACTCCAGTTGGGGGTGGGGGGATGAAGAGTCAATATTATTCACACAGACTACCTGGAAGACCTGCATGCAGAAGGATGAATCCCACTTCGGGGATTTTTATTATAGCGGAATACAAATTAAATATATCTACATTAATATAAAGTAAACATATCTGTGGGGACCTCTTTTTATCTCCTTCGCGGGGACTGTAAAATGATACCGAAAGTGAAATAAAGGCATTAAGTAACTTTATATCCCTAGATTTGATAGTGCTTTAACTCTGAAAACATCTGATTGACTAATCATGTAAGCATTCTTATCAGCGTCATCTAACTTGTTAAGGAAACATTATAGATATGTGTTCTGACATGTTTCAGCAGCCAGTCTAGCAGCCAGCTACACGTTCTCTCTCGTCCACTCCCATCTATCCACACATGCCAATACCCTGCTGTGATAAGTGGAAGATAGAACAAGCTAAACCAGGCAGAAGGCTGAAATTGAAGCTTTCGCTGGAGAAGATGGGAGATGGATAAGAAAGCACGTGAAGGGTAAAAGGGGAAATGTATGGTCTTTTGTTTTGTTGGAGTGGACTGGGCAGTGGCAAATGAAAGGATAGCAAAGTGATCTGGTTTGTAAACAGAATCGTCTTATCACCAGTATTATTGTACTATTTCTAGTTCAGGTCATCTGGCTGTTCGCCAACTAGTACCTGTTTGGGGGGATGAGAAGGCATTTGTTGATCCGGGTGGCGTTTGGCCGAGTGGCATTTGTCTGGATGGCGTTTGTCCGGATGGCGTTTGTCCAGGTAGCAGTTGTCCTGAGAATATTAAGGATGGCAGGTGAGGCAAGCTCATTACAACTAGTTCGGGGATCTTCCATACTGTGAAATAAACCTCGCAGTATGATTTGTATTGAGTTACATTTACCTCCAAAATGAGAAGAATAGATATTGATATCTATTTTGTCTATAGTGGAACATATCGATATTATGTATCATATAGATATTTGAAAGTACAGTTTTATTAACTTACCCTCTCACACATTATAACTGGCGTGCGAGGCAAGAGTCAGTAGAATGTGAAATTGTAAACTTGTCCAAAGTATTTTATATCTAAATATATAAATTATGCTGTAGTATAATGTGTTGCTCTAATGAATTATTTTCTGGAAAAATAACCTTAAGCTGAGAATAGCATTCATGGAACATTTATAAGCCCATGGACATAACAACTCAATAAATCAAAACATTTAAATCATAGAGGGCACACAAGGACTAAGCTAAACCGACTACTTTTTGGAATATCTGGATTCAAAGCCATTATTTAAGGCCTTTCCTCCCACCCTTCACCCTACCTCAATTACAGGTGCACTCTCAGATAACATCGGTCCAAGGCTAATGGTTTTCTTCTTGTTGGTCTGTTCTTTTCCAACACATCTAAAGGTCGTTTCACCAATATTTTATAGGATTTTGTCTGGTTGTCTTTGCTATAGGGATCCATACATGTCAACATTTGCATTTGGGAGACCTAACGAAATCCTTTTCAGCGGTTTCATCTATCATTGCTCACGGGCTACCATTTTCTCTCGTCCATTTCTACTTCAAAATCGTGTACAAACATATAACATCGGCAGAATATTGGTACATTTAGACCTATGAACCATAATATGAGTAAAATTGATAAGATTAGCTTTTAAAGGTTTTCCTAGCCCACCCTAGAACACTAAAATGTGGGACTCCAACATGCAAGTAGGAGGGCTAGCTTGCTTACATCAACAATCATGTCCATGTCGGTGGATGTATGCTCTATCCGTGTGCACAGGAAGGGAGCAGGGTGGACTGATTGAAGGCTAATTCTGGCCTTATGTCTTAGCCCTGGCCTTTTGCCTCTTAACATGGCTTTAATCTAGGCAAGAGATCTACACAAGGCATAAAGGTCATTGGAGTGAATTGTTGAATTTCATTTCTGAGTAATCTGTTAGTATAATTGAATAAAGCCATCAGGGAATTTAGGCTGTGTTTCTTTCCTTTTTTCCATTTCCTTCATCTATTTCTCTACCTAATTTACATTTTATGTGCATACATGTGCATCTGTACTTGTATTTGCCTCCTTCCCTCTTTTTTCTTGGGTGCCTGATGATAGAGGTGGGGCCATTGGGAGAAAGAGATAGAGAGAATAACAGTGTCAGTGAGTGAGGCAGTACAGATTTAGTAAGTGAAACTGTTGAGGATTACAAATAAGTGCAATAACTGAAAATTCAGAGTCATTCATTAATCAATTTATAATAATAATTTATGACGACCTATGCTGGGTTCTACATTAATGCTATCATGCTCTGCAACTTAGTGGAGGGTATACACAGCCTCTGTATGATGAATGTGTGCCAATTCAAAGTCATTCATTAATTAAAATTGTTGTGTCTAAGCTGAGTTTTATGAACACTTCTATACTTAATTTGAGGCAGTTGGCAATAAATTAAAATGCCCCTACTACATTGCCCGGGGGAAACGGCCATGTAACTGTAACCCGGATACTTGTTACATCCTACTCAATCCACCTGTATTCCACCTGCTCCACCTACTCATCTCCCCTTTCTGTACCCTGCCCCTTCCCTTCTTATCTTATTCCTCTTCCCTACAATAATCCAGCCACCACATACCCTAGTTTCCCTTTATAGGCGGGGAGGTACCGCAGTGGGTGACAGTTAGTCCTGACCCGACACAGTGACAGGCACATGTCAGTTGAGCTGCTCAGGCCCCATCCCCTCCCCCAAGGATGCTCGCTATCTCCCTGCTCCAGCCGCCTCCTCCTGCTCCTCTCACACTCTCCACACAGCCACCAATTACCTCTTTCCTCCAGGGCCGGTCAGTAGTCGCTGATACAGGTGGGGGAGAGCTCCTGTACACTTACTCTTACATTTTGTCATAGGTTTCCAGAGGGTCATATGAAATGCCTAGCATTGGGGCCCATACATCATACAATGTATAGGATGTGTCGTGTGATGTATCTTGAATATATGAATACACACAGTAAGAAACTATTTTAATTATTGTGTTTAATTATTTAAGTCCCACAACAACCAATAATATTTTTTAATAAAAAGCTCTGAGTAAATGTTGAATATATACATATATCATTTGACTAATTCAATAACCTGTTCGGACTGTAATTAACAGTTTCACAAAAGCTATAGTAAATAATGATCTACTTTTTAAGGTTTTAAAGTCAAGAACTCTCATGAATGTTTCTCAATAACTTAAAACTATATATGCAAATGACACCCTCATGTATAAGATTAGGATTACATCTTTTTAGGAAACACCCCCCCCCCCCCCAGTTCATATCTCATGAGTGGGTTCTCCCAAATACTGCATTCACCTTGGAAGGGGAGAAAGCAATAACTGGAGAAAATAGACCAACCCCTACCACACCTAAACATCTGAACTGGATTTGTGTGAACATAAAATACAACCCTAATTAGATGCAATTGGCACGACCTTTCCCTACCGCGTTTGTCATGTTCAGTGTTCTAACGGTAAATATCTCCCTTTGGGTTACTATAGTAATTGAAACAGCTCCCTCGATGATGCACTGAACCATAGGAATCTGGTATGATCACCCAAAGTAGCATCTGATCTGATATCACTGATTATCAGCAGGCCTTTCCAATCATATCTGCTTCCCTTCATTTGAAATCATATTTGAAACAAGATGTACACAATCTCTTTTTTTTCTATTTCAATTTTCCCTGGTAATGGATATGCTTTGGCCTCAGGAACCTTTCTCATATTTTGCCTGAAATAAGGGTAATTAATAATATGATCTTGTGTGACGTTATGTATCTCGAGTGAGTTGTCTGAAGGAAGAATTTGAAACCACATGTGATAACTAAAGATCATGCAAAAAACCCTTTGATTATTTCTTTAATTCCCATCAAAACAAATACATATTTTGACGCATGGATGTAGTGTAAGTGACAGCATTTCCAAATATTATCTGCTGAATATTTGTGTATTTGAAGTTCTTCTGTCAATAGGAGCATGGGGTGACTAAATACACTGTTATGTAGTAAACCGAGTAACAAATATACATCAAGCTGCAAAATTCAAGGCTTGAACTCCACCCATCTGATGTACCAGGGCCTGTTGTATAAGCTAAGGAAAAGAAAAATGTGTGAGGGAAATCCTACACTTGTTTCCCTTTCTTTGATGGTTAAGACTAAAAACTCCTACCCACCAGTGTGTGTAAAGGTTAATCCTATACCAGCTGGAAATTTCACTTAGTTAGGGTTGTGTCCCTTCCGGAAGATGATGGAATTCACACAAAGAAATCCTTTCCTGAGCTCATGCAACATACCCCTGTTTTGTTTATCTAAGTCACTTCCCCCTTTGGCAAGTCAAATGACCACTAACATTATCACTTACATAGCTCTACATATATTCTTAAATAAATGCATTCTCCATCGGAAGTTGTACTTTACTCGTCAATGGTACCCATACTGATTTCCTAACCCATCCTTTATCAATTCACTTGATAATACGAATGATCACTGCAGGGTCAATTCTATATAGATTTACAATTTGTTTGATCATAAACATGTCAGGATCCAAGTAAATAATCATTATTTATTGGTATATGTATACATCGTTATCGATGACATGTCGAGATAAGATCGATGATATGTATTTGTTAAAAGTAGCATTTGCAGCAGCCGAATTGGTTATAAATTCATGAAATGTTGAAAGGTTGATCAGGATTGATATGAATCACTATGGAAATTATACATAATTTGTCGATTGTCAAAGAAAAAAGATGATTATCAATGATAGTTTAGCTGGAAACTAAATAAATGGCTGATTTGATACATATTACCTATTGATTTACAACCTAATGAATGGCTGTCTAAAATGTATGGTTGCTTTGTTTTCGACTTTTAATATCATGTAGATAACACATATCATATTGAAGAACTTGAATTTAAAAAAAGATATAATAATATAATGATTGAATGAAAATAGTAGCGAATACATTATCATTAAATGATTTTCTACTCAAATCGATATATAGGACACGTGAAAACTGAATATTAATCAAACAACTTAAACTGTTCTGTCAAATTTTAGGCACCTTGATTCCTCCATTTCTACCGCCAAGGTCTAAAATAACTGAGCTCAGTTAACATCCGTCAAAAATTAAAAATTTCCTACTTTTTGTTCTGTTCTTTTCCAACCCATTTAAAAGTCATTTAATCAAAATTCGGGGGATTTTTCCAGTTTTTTCTGCTATACAGAGCATGTGATGTAAGGAACACTGAAACACGTTTGTTCTTCGCGAGAAGTGATAACCAATTGACTTTAATGATCTAGTCAAAGTACAGATCTCCACTAGGATGTGGGCATGGAATAGGGGGCCGATCCCGTTATTTAGCGATTTTAGTAATAAGACATTATAATACATGGGTGATAATTAATATAAATATAATGAGGTTATACAATGTTACGTAATGTTACATAACACATGCCCCCCTTTATATTTACCACGTCAAAACCCTTTCCTGTGGTGGCTTCCCTTATTATCGCTAGGCAGTGATTCAACTTCAAATTGACCGATTCGACTTCAAATTCTGGTATCAACATACGTAATGATATACAGTCCGAATGGTCACAATTAATAGGAGTATTTTGTGTACGATTTGTTTCCTAAAAGCTGAGCACCCAGCTTCAATTGCTAAGACTGAGATTGTGCTCCTTCCCCTCTCACACCCTGGAGGTACAGCTCCAGGAGGTCTTAGTTTACGTGGATATTTGACTCAGTGGAAGAATCCCATTTAACACCAGAAAGGACCACTTCTCAGCTTTTCCAACTTTCTCTATCTCCACAGCTCTCATATTCTCACAAAGGGCCCTGGGAGTCAAGAGGGATCTGAAAGCCGGATGAAAAACAAACTGGTGAAAGGAAATAACTGAGAAAACGGATCCAATTATTTTGTGGGCACTTTTCCATTGCAAAATGAAAGGATTAGTTTCTTAGAGGGGGGATTTTAAGAACTGAATTGCTCACTTGCTGTGTTGGATCACTCTCCCGGGTAATAGGATTTACCTGTGGTTTTAGTAGCAATTATTTTAATGAATTTCTGCAAAGATAGAAGATTATATTCATAATGGTTGTGGTTTGAAAGCTTATTCCTCGTGTATCCTTCATGATTTTGATTTTTTGATTGATTGATTGTTTTTATTTTCATAAGCTTACATTACAAGAATGATATCCTTAGCTTAAGGTTGAACACAGAACATAATTCATTAGGACCATACATGACACAGCAGCATACATTTATAGAAAATACTTTGGAAGTATGGTACATTTTACTCACTTTCGCCTCCCATACCAATAACAAAATATAGATAGTTTTACCCTTATATATATAGTTTGTTCTTCTCATCATGAAGGTGAAGGTGAGTAACGTTATTAGGTCATAAGACTAATAATTCATACTGTGAGCTTATCTTTGGTGTATGGAAGATCGAAAAATGATTGCTACTTTGGTTGATCATACCAGCTAACTGTTGTTCTCAGTTGATCATCAGGGTATCTGTTTCAATGGAATATTGAGTAAACCCAATTCATGATCATGATCATGATCATGTTACTCACCTTCAAATTATGCTTCACATTCCTTATTACATTAATCACCAAAGTCCGATTGATCTCTGAATATTTCTAGCATCTAACATTAAACCGCCAAATCTAAAAGTGAAGATAACTAACAAACATAAACTATTCCCTATATATGGAATATGGGTCATCGAATAGGCCTCAAATCAATGGAACGGATGATGCAAAAATATTGTAAATCTGATTGGTCCAAAGAGGTTATTTCATTGAAGTATCTAAACCTTGATCAGACCTCACACAACAGTATGTCCACATTAAGGACGTCCATTTTCTTCACAAAATATAGGCAAAGACAGTATGTAAACTAAGTCCATATTGATAAAGGATAAATTATGCAAAATGCATTACAAAGAACTCAAAATATCTATCCAGGAGTTCCTTCATCTTCAATTCAGAACTAAGGACCTAATGTTAGAACCGACTTTTAAATAAAATAAAACGTGCCACACTCGCTCTCCCCAGCTAGTAATACTAGTGCACTTGTGATGCTACATGCACTTTTATGGTGAGGGTTTAGAGAGAAGAGTCACAAGAGGGGGAGTAGACACAGGAGGAGTACACAGGAGGAGGATGGGACAGGCAGATAGTCAGGGTAATCCCTAACCACCCCCTCATCTGTCACCGTGTGCCACCTTCAGCCACCCTTAACCAACTAACACCCTCTCTCTGTGCAATACGTACACACGTCTATAGCCTGTGTTCTCAACCATAGTCTTTAGAGGCATTCCATACATAAATGTATGATTCAATATATTTTGATCTTTTAAGCGATTTAGTGATAAGTCAGGGTTAATTCAAGACGATTTGGTTATGTTATTATCATTAACACATGAAATATTATTTTTACCGACTAGAAATTAACATTCCGTGACAAGCCTTTTCTTCTGAGGAGGTCACTACTCATTACAAAAGTGTAGCAATAAGATAGTTCGTAAGAAATAGTGGCTTGGAAGAGAAATATTAGGATGTGATACAAACTCTGACTCAGGAACAGGAGTATAAAGTGGAAGAGGGAGAATAATATGTAAAGTGGGACGAAATGCATGGGGAAGGAGAATAAGACAGAGGACAGGGGAACGGAGGAGGAGGAGGGGAGTGTCGGTGGAGCGTCTTAGGAGAGGAGTTAGGTTATATACACTTGGTCGTCAAAAGATTAAATTAAACATTTGGATATGTATATCAATTGCATTAAAGTACAGTAGTATTTCAACTATGGCACCAACTGTTGCATCAAAAAGCGTGTAAACCTGTTATGTAACGCCTATAGATTGCAAAAGTCTCCTTATTGCCAATAACAAGAGAGAAGGTGGGGTGGGTGGACTGAGTGCTACCAATGCAGGTGAGCTGACCAAAACAAACAAACCTGAAAGCAGTGCCAGTGAAGGGAACATAACTATTTTTCCTTTATAGTGTCTTGAAATACCTGTATTGAATGATTCTTACAACTTCTGGAGAGTGGGTTGAAGATAGGTTTGAAATGTACATTTCAGGCGCAAAAGGTGACCTTGAACCTTTTTTAGTGACACTTTAAACAGCTGATGGAAGTAGACGTTCCAGAATCGGCTGAACACGAGGAGAAGGGCACACAAAGATAAGATGACAAGATAACAGCAGCATGGCATGTTCCATGCTGAGGATGACAAATGACCATGAACAACAATGGCCTGGGTACTAGACCTCTCTTCTCCCTAACATTCATCCTATGGATTATATATGGGCCAACCTCCGAAGACTTGTATATCTGGCTCCCCAGTTACCCAAACTGTAAACAGAAATCTTGAATAAATTACGGCCCATTAACCATTAAAAGTATTCCCTGAGAACATTCTATACAAATATACATATGTCCATATTTTATTGAAGTTAAATCAATTTGTCACTATAAAATGCTTTTATAGTGAATCAGATGGAATCACATCCGAGTATCTCATGCTTTTAATGTGAATTAGAAGGTTTGCTATCAATTCATACAATTCCTTAAGGAGGCAACATTTTACGAAAAGTGACTAATTCTTGCACTTGTACATCTTCCTATGTGTAGATCCATTACTCTGCTTACCCTGAAACCACTCATCTCCTGGATTATATACATTAGTACCCACAGAGCAGGGACAGCACCCAGAAAGCTTGGAGGGCTTGGTCAGGGGCGGGCTGGGCAGACTGAGGTGACTTGGTGCCAGTAGCTTCTACCATAGTGAGCTAGATTATTTAGTATTAGGTTCTTAATTACAAGATGTCCACACAGAGAGCTACTCTCGGAAGACATGTCAACATTTTGCACTTTTCATTTGGAATAATATAATAGTGTAAACCACGCTTTATAAGGTTTGAAGCATTATGCCATGATTTCAAATGAGAAAATGATTTGTTTTCGTTTATGGATTCTATACTTTGTTGCCAAATAGCGCTTACATTAATCAAAAGCAATATTTTTCTGAACGTTATCCGCACACATATCCTTCTCCTCTAGTCCCTGTCCACTCCCTGTAGGTAGGGAAGACTTCAGTGCTGGTAATCATAGGGCTCTAGTCAGGAATTACCAAGAGTAACAGAGGATAACAATGGGCCATGTGGAAGGCAGCACACTAAAGGATATTATTTAGTAGCATCTTCTTCATAACTCAACACTAGCCTAACTTTATATCTATCCACAGGTATATTTGAATTACCACAACAACCACTGACCCCAGAATAACTATGTCTGAGACAGTGCCTTGTAAATCTTTCTCTTAGAAACACACATCATTGGTGTGATTACAAATGAATATTAATAATACAATCACAGCTGAAATACTGGGACTATTTGAACATTCATGATATCTCTTGAGTATTGGAATCTTTTTTAAAAACGTTTTAAAAAGGCGTAGTACAAAGCCCATCAGCCATACATATGTACAAATGTTAACCATACCCCAATACTAGCCCTCACCCAAACCCTAGTCAACCCTAAAGTCAACCACTAGTCAACCCATAGTAGCAGGGATGCGCAGGAAGATCAGATCCAGATTTGATGTGTACAACCTATTTTTGTATTCAATAGTCATGACAAATACATTTTTTGTATTATTATTACTATCAGTTAAACCGTTCTAAGATCTTCCCTTAGCCCCTTCAAAATCGGTTTTGCACAACATTCCTCAAAGCTGAAAAAATGGTTGTCAACCTTGGACGCAGAAAAGTGATGTGCATAACTAACGTTGAACAAATTACATTACTTTTTTCGTCGGCGAGCCGGCCCGGCAATCCCATCCATCTTGCATTGATCATGATGTTCAATTAAATGCACTCAAATGAATAGTTAAACCCATCGTAGAGAAACAATCCTTACATGCTTTTAGAGTTCTTTTTCTTAGTATTCCGACTTTCTACCGTATGCTGATGTATTTCATTGGGAAATTACACAGAACTGTACGCGAGGTTAGAACTACGTATCCAACAAGCGGCTGCAGGTCACGCGTTGGATGCAAAATAAAGTTTTAACAAGAGCCATTGAATCAGACAAGTAGTTCTTAACCTCGAGTACAGTTCTTTCTTATATATATATACTACGACTTGGAAATAATAGAAAATTTTCATTCTTACGCTTGTAATAGGCTGGCAGAAGCAGTTCACAATGGCCATGTTTTTCTTAATATGCCTTGCTGCCTCGCAAGCTCATCTCTGATTGGTCTGACGTCATCAATGATGGGGATATGGACAAATCACAGATGCGCTTACATTGCCGTAACTCTATGTCTTTATACAACGTGTACAGAAATTAAAAAAATATTAAACATGCGTATTCTTCCTGCTCAAAGTGAATAACCCATTCAGGCATAGTATAATTGCAATTTCTGAGCTTTCTCAGATTCTGGTTATAATATTGTATTGTATAGCTACCTACAGTTCATATAAAGCCCAAATACTAGGCCTTCATATCGCTATTATATTATTATGTGACGGTCATTCAATTAATTGCTTGACAAGCCTTGCTGCACTCTGTACCATAGGCTACCCAGCCAGCCAGAAATGCCCAAACACTGCCACTTGACAAACATATCAATTTTTAAGGCCAGGATTCCGGGACTCGATTTATAGGGAGTTAACCCTAGGTTGGCTTAGGCTATATTATATACCAACCTCCTCTCTCTCCAAGGAATTCTTCCAAATAGTTTCCATGGTAATCTTGGTGTCAGGGAGGGAGGAGGTGTACTGGAGCTATTTACCAGAAAAAGCCCCTAGGATATTGCTGTATAATGTATGTTATCGACGGTGTTGTATTTAGAGATTTTGGTGCATAGACGCACTACAGCTTTTAAAGCCTTGTATGATATGATTGAGGGGGCGGCAAGTTCCATGTCCTAGTAAATATTATTGTACAAGGTGTGTATTTGTCAAATAAGGATAGACGATACCACTCGATGTCCAGAGCTATGAAGGTTTATTAATTCTAAAGTGGCTTCTCTGCTATAGTATAGTAAAATAAAAGGTATTTGATCAGAAGAAACAAACTCTCATCATGTACATTACTTACACCAATGATGCTAATCCACCTTGCATAATATGATTGGTGGGGTTCGATATCCTTGTAAATTGTACTAAAAGGATTGGTATACTTGTTAAAAGGGATATATATATGCCTAGGGAGGCGATGTCTAATAAAGGATTTGACTAACAGCTCTGTTTAAATTGTGTCTTATACATAGGCAACGTAATTATGCGCAACCTAAATGTTACTTGGAGCTTGTCTTTTTACCTGAAGGAATACATTTCAATTGGTTTTAATACGTGGGTCAAGTTCTATCAACAGTAGGAAGTGGTTGCAGTGGTTTCTCAGGATTATTGGGTCAGCCCTACCCAGTTTGAATTACAGTTAAAGATGCATTCTAAGCTATTGCGAGAAAAAGATTAACCTAACTTTAGTCAAATGACATTTAGATGGGCTGGAAAGGAACAGAAGAATGTATTGGCAGTACCACCAAGACTCTCCCCATCATCCAATAGGCGTCAGTACATTAGCCTGAGGCTAGTTGAAGTAGACATGGAAGGTGGAGAACTAAATGCGAACCATGCAGTTGTTTTTAACCGTACCAATTATTTAAACCCAGAAGGTCTATATAGTTGTATACAAATGCTGATGATAGGCAAGCACCCCATGATAATATAATTAAAGCTACATTCTCAGGTTTTACAACAAAACAACTTACCAATATCCCTCATAGTATGACTTATAGGACTTATAGGACTGGATTTATCAATATTGTGTTGCTGGTATGTATTTATACAAGAACTTTAAGTCTAATCCCCGAGAGAAAAAAGCATCTGGTGATAATAAGTGATGATTTTGACAAGCTGTCACAATATTAGGTTTTAATTGAGTAGAGAATATAATGTTCCATACCTCTTAATTAAACATTGCAATGTCTATGGCAAAGTCTCCTTTGTATTTTCATTGATAAGTGTTTATCATGTATACATGTTTTGGATGTAGGCCTACCAAATCGTGAATAAGTTCACCTCGTATAGTTAAATTCGTCTCTGACGTCAACAGCAGTGTCAATGTTCTTACGTCATATACCATGCTCTTTCTATTCAACATATATATGGTGAGGGAAGCAACGTATTTAATCGTTTTCACTCTCCCTCACAGGGAATAAACATTCGGTTTATAGTAGGCCTATAACATAATGGACCACAATCTATAAAGCGATGTACTTTATACCATGAAGTATATTCTCTTTACGTTGAGAAATGATATAATATAACATTTTATTCCAATGTAATAGACAAATAGACAAATTATTTGGAGGATATTTGGAGGCAGTTATTAGTTACAGATCTGGCTGTTAACCGGCCAGTGGAAAGGGTTACATTCCCAGCTTTAGTTCTATGCTGGTATGACATATGAGTAGCAAGAACATTGTAAATTACACTGGATAGCAATACAAACACACAATACTCATCTACCTTTAGCCAAATTTCCACTATAGCTTCAACGATGTCAATTTGGGACCATTGCACTATATCCGGTCGTATAGTAAACCACTCCTAGAAGACTCCTACCTCCCTCATATTGTAACAGCATTGCACTATATATAATATATGCTAGTTATTTTTAATGTGGACTAAAAGACACCTTACCTTCTTCAAATGCATGTTTTTTTGTACTTTATAATAATGGCTCCACGGGTTAAAAGGATTAAGCATGGAACAAAATCCAAAACTTTTTTGTGACTTTTTTAATCCGGGATTTTAGGGTACAACAGAATTGGTAAGGTCCTGAAATACATACTATTCATTATCTAAAATATGAGAATTGAAAAAGCTTTGAAGTCTTTCATTGGATGTTTATCCTGAAGTCCTAAGTTACCTGATACCCATAACATCAAACTGTAAGAATATCAAAAAACTCAGCTTTCAATGGGATTAACTACGAGACAAAGCTCCAGCGTTAAACTCCTTAATCCGCGATTGCAGGGTGCAATGGTAGTGAGTGAGGTCCTCTGGTGGCCCGGTGGAGTTGGGCACCTTGCCAAAAAATGTACCTTGGGGGCTTCCCCTGCTCGACATTGATTGTTCACGTTTGGAGGGGCTCTAAGCGCAAAGTCTTGTCTGAATGAAATGCTCCCAGCTTAGGGCTTCCATTTAAGTGCAGGAGGCGGGGAATGAGCAGAAGAGAGCAGTTAGGGAGCAGCTCAGCTGTGAGTCCTATCTCCCACTGAGGTATAGTCCTGAGTCAGTGTAGACTGGGTCAGATTGGCAGACAATGTACAATCGCTAGCTCTACACATTCAGCATATTCTGCTAATTTAAGCCGAAAAGGGATACATGCTAGGTATACCTGAGTGTATCTGTTATTGTATTGATAGACGATGTCTCTTTGCCTATGTTGAGGTGTATTTTCAACGTCATTTATGTCTTAAATTTGGGTTATTTGAGAGGACTGGAAAAGGCGAATTGTACTTCTTCTGGTGGCTTGACCCGTGTGGGTGTCACTTATTTGTAGTTCTCATTGATGGCAAGAGAGGCGACAGGAGAAAGGGCTAATGTGTTAAAGAGATTGGAAATAATCATTCTGTGTCTTTGTTCTTTTGTTTTATTGGATTGTGATTCTTGCACGGAAAGGAAGAGAAAGTTACCTATAGAAGAAACAATCAATAATTATGCTATGTAGTTGAAATTTGATTATGCTACACGACCCATAAGTTATGATAAGAATGAGTGTAATTTGTTAGTGTCTGTAGTTTTTGCAGTGGTATAGTCACTGGTAATTTAATGAATACAACTAACTATTTAAATCACTATAAACTGTAATAAAGTGCACTGCATTTGATAAAGTTGACGCATTGTGATTAAATAGTCTATGTAAGGCAAATAGAGGGTGAACCTCAAACGAAACTACGAAATATATATGATACCCTCAATTTAAAATTGTGTGAATCCCCCCCCCCCCCCAAAAAAAAAGTATCGCAAGTATAGCCTACATACAAATATATCGAGTTGAACAAACATTAAGTCCTCCAAAAATAGCTTAATAATACCTAACTTCTAAATATTATACTTTTTCGATTTATTCACAAAGAACTGAAAAACATTCCTTACTCTACGATGAAAGGTGGATCACCCACAGCTTCTATGCCTGGGAGTGTAATCCTTCTGTATAATCGTGTGTGTAGGATTGCACGCAAGTCAGCAGCATGTATCCGGTTTGCTACCATGTAAACTCCCTCTCCTTCCTTTTCCATGCTGTTACTTATACCCCTTTCACACTACACCCAGAAAGCGCTTCGAGGTGTAGTGTGAATAGAACCGATTTGTAGAAAGCGCTTCCAAACCGACTCAGAAGCGAATTCAGTAATTCACCTCAGATAGGTGAATTGTATAAACCGCTTCGCTTCTCAGTCCTAATTCTGGTAGTGTGAATGGAACCGAAGTGAAGCGAAGTGGTTTCTGACGTCATCGATCAGCTGTGTTGCTTATAAACACATGGAAGATACTATGGCGACCTGCCCTGCAGTCTGAATAGAACCGACTTACTGAAAGCGCTACGAAGCGCTTCACTGTTGCAGTATGAATGGTGTGCATTATAGAAACCAGTTCGCAACGATTCGCTTTGGTTGTGTAGTGTGAAAGGGGTAATACTCACTGACACCCTGGTGGCGAGCTTTTAGGAGCAGCCATTTGTTCTACTTCCGGTGAAACAAAGTTTTGTTTCACGGGAAACCTTGGCCGTCGTTTCGACTGCTTATTCAGCTCCTACGTACAGCATTTGTTATCACATTCATTTATTTTGTCTACTGTCGCGTCCCTTTGATATTTCCCAAATATATCTCGTTACACTAATGGATATAAAGCAAAGTTTAGGAAAGGCCCTTCAATTTGGCATTTCTAAAGAAAGTTGGCATTTGTGAAATTCTCCAACGAGATGGCGCCATTTGAATGCAGCATTTATTTTATCTGTTTTGAACGTTACTTGGTTCCTTAAATGAATGGCGAATTCGCTTTAAGGAAAGTACATCATCCCCTTAGAGTTGCATCAAAGTTGCTTCAGTCAAGCCTTTTGTCCGATTGTTACATTTTACCACTTGATGCTTAAATGCTCTTCCCTTACATTATCAAATTCTTAAAATCAACATTTGAAATACCTTCACCCATAACAGCATTAAACATCTAGTGGGAGATACTAGGGACATAATTGTTCATTTTGTGATAAAAGAAACACACTTTGCACAAATGTACCTGGAGGGGGGGGGGTGCTGATTAAAAAAAGTCTGTTAGCCACTCAAATTTGCATAATGGCCACCGCCAAGGTGCGCTTTAATCCACCATTTTTTACGTTTCTGAGCCTGACGTCCAATATATTCATAATTAGTGCGTATTAAACCGATTAAAGGTAATAAAAAAGACTTCAAATGATGTATCATATGATGCAATACGCCAATATGATCATTTTCTATGACTTTTCAAAAATTAGAAATATTTGCCCAAATCCTCTTTTTCTCAAATAACCTCACAAGCAACTTCTGTAACTCAGAAATTGTAACCCAGACATCAAAGTGATCATTAAAAGGTTTGTAGCACAGAAGATAAACTTTCATTTGATATGCTGATATTAATATTTTATGCAATATTTCTCTGTATCTGTATCTCTGTAAATATAGAAGATCATAAGCTCTTTAGTTTAACTCTAAAACGATACCTTATGTTAGGCTGATCTGGTCCACACGAGCAGATCCTACCCACTCAGATACAGATGGTCTGTTTCTGCCCCCAATCCCCCCCTCTCTCTCTCCTACACCCCCCTCTCCTCCCCCTCCCTTAATCCCTGCTGATTTACTGACCTAAGATTACATAATTAGCTAAGCACTTGCATTGACACTTGTAAATTGTATATATGCACACTGAGGTACTTAGACAATATTTATTGTATTCTTATAATTGTACTGTCATATGACGACTGAATCAGTCAATTCTTTGAGTCGACTTTCCAGATCTATTTTCCTGGTACAGTCCGACCGTATGAGCCAACATGTATACAGAATAATAGATTATATATATGTTCAGGCAAATATGCCTCGTCAGTTAATTTATTTGAATTATTTTGAATGCTGAAATGTTGTATGTATATAAAACGAAGGTGAGTCACTAAACAGGTGACCCACCACACTAGCCTACATCTCTGGGCTTCTCCGAATGTCACAAACATTGAACGAATGTATAAATATTAGACACTTATTGTATAAAAACCCCAATATTGAATGATGAAGATTGTAAATAGAAATAGTTTTTCTTCCTGTATCACAGGATCCATGATATATCAAGATCACTCGCTTTACTAGACTATACTCATGTTAATAGCGGTAACCATCACTCCATGTCTCATTATTTTTCTAAAAAAAAATCTATACATTTTCAATAATAACTATGTTAGGATTAAAAATTAAATTAAAAAGAAAGGATAATAAAAACTTCCATGCTTATATAAGAGTCAGTGTAGGTCAGGTCATGATGAAAATCACAATTATGAAACATTTTTGTGAAGATTGTAACTGCCTGTTTACCTGAATAAAATATGTCCCAAAAAAAAAATCTTTGACAAATTGTCAAGATAGCCACATTTGTGCAAAGCGTGTTACTTTTATCACAAAATGAACAATTCAACCCTATATTGGACTTAGTATCTCCCAATAATCGGATGACCATTATTGGTGAAAATTCCTGTATTGTGCCAGAAAGCACCTGATCCATAGGGAAAATAGCTTTCAAATGCATTTATTATATAATAAACTATAACGTTGTAAATGTATATATAAATGAAATAAGTTTGTCAAACTTTGACTTGAGAAAGGACACTGTTGGTTAAAAACTACATACCGTAATGTAATACTTGATTGATAGATTAGTATTTATTTTCTTATTGATAATTGATCATGTTATTTCCTGTGTTATTTTTCTGATTGTCTTTGATCCAACTCTATGTTACGGACAATGTGATAAAAGATAATAAAGGCAATGCCATTTTTTTTATTCTATTTACTTTTTTAAACCGGACCCTGTTCCCATCAACAGACCCATAGCTTATACTGACTGGTTTATATTTGGGTTGGCTCAGTTGGTAGGGAATCTTATGTGTTCGAAACCTGGTATGGCAACAATTTTAAAGTGAATTCGCCTGAAAATCTACAATTAGCCTTCAGCAATCTTTTCAAATAACCCAGGTTTAAAAGAAAAAGTGAGATTTACAGTTCAACGTAATCAAGCAGATTTATTTAATCAAGGCAATACCAAGTATAGTCTGATATATCTAGCATTTACCATTTTCGGCCTTATTTAGCAAAATTTACTAAATGTGTAGATCTGCCGATTGTACATATTCTGATGACCTGATCCTTTATATCCTCCGAACAAGCCATGACACTAGTGGAGGAACAGCTCTATAAGATGAACTAGTCCTGATAAAATCCATTAAAACCAACATTCTAAATTCATTTCCAAAAGTGACCATATTCACACAGACAGCTAGTCAGAATTAAGATCATGCAAAAAGGCGTATTTCCCGCTCTCATCAGTGTAGTATCTGCCAATGGAGCAGAAGCTGTTATCTCGTTGTCATGGTAATCTATAATAGATCAGGTTCCTCCAGTGGTTTGGTAAAACTTTCACCTAGGTGGATCTGACACCATCCATCATGTGTGAGTGACACATATCTAGATAGGTCAATATTATGCTTAAAGAACTTGGTACGTGAACAAGATACTGCTGTTGCTAGAGATTAAAATAGATATTGGCTTAAATTGGACAAATTGGAGAATCTCTTGTTTTGTCAGCTTGTTAGATTTTCGAAGTGATTATAGTTTTCAATGACTAGTCAGAATGGTCAAAACGTTACTGGCCCACACGCAAATATCCATTCATTTACACAAATAGCTTTTTTCAATTACTGACAAAAATGTTACCGATCCAGTATTTCTATTGAATTGGCGGTAACTATAGAAGAGAGTATCAGTAAATAGATATAATATTATGTACCATCATGTCCTGCAAACTTTGACAATTAAGTACATACATGTCTGACGAATATTAAGTGCATATAATTAGAAGTGATACGTCGAGTGATTTTATACAACTGTTGTATTAGAGATTGCTAAAAAAAGGCACTACTATGGTTCTATTATTATTGTCCTGCCCCTGGACTACTAGGGGAAATGGGTATTAACTCTCCATGATCCAATACATTAATTCCTTTTCAATTCACGCCATAGTACCGTTAAATATTGGATTGGCCTCTAATGAATACTAATAAAACGAAATAACAAGTCACATGAATTGGGTCACATGAGTGAGCCAGGTTCTCAGAAAATGTACAATTCACCTCCATAAATAGGGCCTACTCTAAATTACCCCACCTAGATCAAGGACACAGGTGAAGTTCAAATTATAGTTCACCATAACCGATCTCATTCATCAACGCGTATAATCAATATTCTCTGATACACCTAGAATTTGTCATTTTCGATCCAATTAGCTGGTTTTACTAAATGTTTACCGAATGTACATTTTGCTGACAATCTGACCCAAATGCACTCTGAATACTCTGGCAATAGATAGACAGTGGAGTTGAAACCATACAATTTTAATAGATCACCATATTCATATTTTATCTATTTTGTTTAATATATCAAACTATTCAGTTCCAAATTTAGGACAATTTACCAGATGGATATTCTCACTCATTCCAGGCTCTCAAATGATATGGGCGAATAATATTTTTTGCCCCTGCCCTATCTGTAATTATAATAACCCATCTGCAATCCCTCCACTTCAGCCATTGCTAGTGTCTGCGGTGAGTGATTGGGAGTGAGTTTTTGGCAATATTGGGATGTCCATCATTTATAGTTTTATAGAGAATAAAACATCACCACTGCACCACCACCAGTCAGCGCAGCCCATCAACATGATGAAAGAGAAAAGCAATCTGGGTATTATTGGCTATGCCCGATTCTTATCTGAATACGGCCAATAGATCTGTTACATTAGGGGACTTTCATAGATGGTGCAGTCTTGAGCAGGGGCCCGATGTGTAAGGAATCTTTACTTACGGTTTTCCTTCATTAATTAGACAGAACTGTACAAGAGGTTAGAACTACAAGTGTGATTCAATGGCTCGAGTTTACACTTAATTTTGTATCTAACAAGCGGCCGCAGCTCGCGTGTTGGATGCAAAATTAAGTTTAAACAAGAGCCATTGAATTACATGAGTATTTCTTTACATTGAGTACAGTTCTTTCTTTATACTACTACTTGGAAAAATAGAAAATCGTCATTCTTATGCTTGTATTAGGCTGACAGAAGCAGTTTATGATGGCCATGGTTTATTCTGAATGTGCGGGATCCCGAGTCACAGCTATAAAAATGCTCGTCTGTGGTTGGTCGATATTGCCGTCATTAATGACGTCACGCTCCTGTATTACATGTGTATAGAAATGAACAAACTATTAGATATATTATAGCATATTCTTCCCGCTCGAAGTGAATGACCCATCCAGTCGTAGTATAATTACCTTACCTTGCTTAGCAGCTGGTACGTATTCTTTTGGGAAGGAACGTGACATACAGACAATGCTACTGTTGTATTCCCACATAGAAAGTTCCTAACTAAGCAAGGGAAAATAGCTTTACAAGGATTATGTTAAGAAGGATTTCTGATGCAACGGGTCCCCAAGGCCTTTCATTATGATTCTGGCAGTATATATAAGAAGTACAAGAGAAAGTATTACAACATGAATATTAAGACTTCTATATACAGCATAGTCCAAACCGAAAAATTACCTATGTGTGTTGCTTAGATCATGCAGAAATATCAAAAGCTTTTAAAGCTGCATTCTTGATCACTTATTGCGGCAAAACAAATGTGACCAAATGTACTCCTATTATGACTTTAAATGACTGGATTCTTCAATATTCTGCTGCTGTTATATGTTTATACAAGAATTTGAAGTAGAATCGGCCGAGGTAAAAGAGCCGCCGGTGAGCGATAATAAGGGATGTCATCATAGGAAAGCATTTGAGCGGGTCCTCCAAAGACATATGGAGACGTTATAGAAGCCATGTAGCAAAAACCACTAAAGTAAGTCCTCATAAATGTTGGTCAAATTACTGTTTCAGAAAAGAATGCTTGGAAAAGAGTGGAAGAAAAAGTAGAAAATTAGCTGAGAGTACATTACGCGAGCGGGGACATTTATGGACACCTGTTGGGAACATACTGTTGCTGAACACTGCTATAACATGTACATGGCAATGTCTCTATGCACAGTCAAATTATACCTCCTGTCTGGGCCATACTAGACATTTCAGAGTGGGATGTCTATCTGTCACTACAATATATATGTCTCAGTATAATTACATTGGTTAATTATATAACAATTTACCAGAATTGAAACCAGGTCTATTTGTCCATAGAACCTACTGGGAACACTAGAGCTGTCAGGGATGCATTGAACATTAGACATCTGCGTGTGACCAAATGGAGGAATACTATAAATGTGGCAAATAATTTAGCCGACCTTAATTTAGCATGGAATATTTCCAAAACTGCCTTGTCAATTGGCCAGTGTTGGACATCAATATGAAAAATGATTTGATGTAGTGATTCGCTATTACCATTTGAGATAGTGATAAAGAAAACAGATGAAAGCAAAACATATCCCTCATTCTTCCCTGTACTTCTATGGGAGTGGAATACAAAAATTATTAAATAGATTGATCACATTTGATAGCACAGGTCGACATATTTTCCAACACACAATCTGATCGAAAATAACTAATATCAATTTTCCCGAATATTTACACATGAAGTGTGCAATAAACATCATCAGACAAGAAACCAGAAATTGTATAAAGGGATGGAAAATAGAAAATATAATTCATTGAATGAGGACAACCATCTTTCATGAATGAGAACAATCATTTTTCAATTATTCACTTATCTATTTTAGATTTTGCTCTCCTGATTCTTACAAAGGATCTTCATATATGTACTTAAAAGCAGAGATAATTCATGTAATATTTCTTTACAATAGTATACATTCGTTTGTACAAACCTCTATATGCTTATAGATACATCTTCCCACTAACCTTGCTGTGACCTTGACCTTACGGGCATAAAATGAGCCACAAAAGAGTTAAAGCCGTCCATGTCCAATAAACTACAAGTGGTCACAACAAACGAGAGAGAATTGGAGAGGATTTAAAGCTTTTTCAATTGTACTGAGGATGCTCTGCCGAAATGTAATCTCTGTACTCATAAAGACCGGAAGGGAAAGTCCATTTCAAGAGTCACAGCAATAAATTCCTGCCAATTTTAAGTTCTGGTATAGAAGAATGATAGACAGCCAAGGGACATTCTTCCCCAAGGGCCACCAGACGATGCCCTTTCCTAGGGCCCTCAGGGGCTTTTCTAGCTATTCTTATGGTTGACTATACACCGTTCGCACAATGGCCTTCAGACAGACCAAAGGTCATAGTGGTGTCAAATCATCCACCCAGGTGGCACCATCGCATCAGTCATCCGGTCCCCATTCTTTCCACTGTGGGAAGTACATGGTTCGCTCATAATAGGTCCTGGTACCCGGTCCTCAGGGAATTGTATTGCGCCGTTTCAAGAGTACTCCACTTTATTACTGCTGTGGAAAGAATTGGTCTGAGTGTAAGGCCAGTAGGAGCTTGACTATATTATTTTGTAGGAATCTGTTGGCGTTATGGAACAACTGAATGTCCGACCAACATCTGTTGCCCCCCTTTAAGAGATGTCTGAGTTATAACTGTCTACACTTGATAGGCCCATCTTCTTACGGAACCGAAAGCAGGAGATGAGGAAGAAATAAGGAAAGAAAATGTATGTTGATATTACTGAATATATAGACTCGTTGAAAGCTCAGGTAGATTAAGTTGAGAAAGTTTTTTACTGCTATTTTTAACAACATACTTATGTATTATTATACCTTAAGTCGGTTTAATCGATCTATGTAAATACATGTACCGTAAGAAATAAATCAACTGTCCAAAAAGATAGAAAACTAAATAAGGGCCACAACACCGTAAATAGTTATTGTGGTTACTGTTTGAACTCTTCTGTTTCCGGACGTATTTTGAAATGTGGTCATGCCGCAAAGCTAAAGGCAACACAGCTCCCATCCAAATAGTTATTATTTTTTACAGTTAAAAAGATCGTCTAAACATCTGATTCCATATCAAACCAGTCTGAATAGAATATACATAGCAATATATATATCTCGCAGTATTCTCTATCATCAACTTCCCTATTTACACACTGTTAGTGTTTCGACCCAGTACTTTGCACCAAAAAACATGTTCCAGCCTTTTTCGAAAAGAAACAAAACCATAGGGAGAAAATAATGCTGTGCAATATAAAAAACACAACTATGTTTCCAGTCGGAACATCTTGACTACTGGACCCTCTATTGGTAGTAATGTGAAGTTGTGCTAAGTGTATTTCGGAGCGCAGAAGCCAATAAGGTTTGCTGAGGTGTTTAATAGATCAAGTTGGGTTTGTGTGGTGACTGTATAAAGTGGAACAGGCCTTAAATTCAAATACTTGTTTGATACCTAATCTCCAGTGGGTGGAATGGGAACAAGAGAAGGTAGCTTAGCGATTTACTTCAACATTAAAATGTCTAGCCACACGGACGGGGTATTAGGGCATTTTAGGAGATTGAATGAAGTGAGGGTTGACTTTTTAAACAGGCAAACTTATACCGTCTAAGCTCACAGCCTTTCAGATCATGCATCAATAATATGTCAATGGTTGGACGCCTACTGCGCTAATGGCTTTTCCGGCCCTTGAGTTGGCTTTCTAATGGGATTCTTATGGAATTTCAAAGCAGTTTAGAGCATTAGGCTTTCACTCAGTTTGAGAGTCTCTCAACTCTGAGTCTAGACTATATAGGAAAACTCAAATACTGAGGAAGTTTTAGGTTAATTATGCAGGGTTAAAACCAAGACAGAATATTAATCGAAGAAATGAATAAAACCCATGAAATATAATATAGAAATAGTTTTGGGCTTCCAATCATCTAAATTCATCATGATGGACCCTCATAATTATATCTGATATGTTCTTATATCGGGATTGATTAGCTTATTTCTAGTTTGATAACAAATAATTACTGCTTTGATAAAACAAATAACAAACAATTTTGTTTAAAAATATCCATATATCTTAAGTCGACACTGTATATAATACATACAATTTACACATTTTAAGAAACTCTTGTGATCATCGATATTGCTATTTCACTGCACGAAATCAGGTGCCGGAATGAAGGGAATTGTGGTTGCATGCAGTGGATTGCTTTAACTCAAGCTATACCTGGATCTAATTAAGAAAGCTTGCCCTGGACAGAAACTCCAAAATGTACATCCATTTACGCACGCTTGGTACACAAGGGGAAGGTCTGGCTCTGACTGTCAAATGTGAGAGCACGGAAGGAAGGACTGCTTTCAAACATTTACTTCTGATAAGAGGCAGTGAAAGGCAACAAATGGGTTTCATTCTGACGCAGCTTGTAGGAGAGGCCAAGCTGGTTTCTATACTAAAGTAGTCTGTTGTTTGGGGGAGCCAATGGTTGTGAATTTTGACGAGGCAGGAGCAGGGAGAGGGAACAGATGCACTATGGAGTAGAGAGAGACACCGGGAAATGAGGAATTATTCCACAGGAGATGGATTTAGCCGACCAGAATTGAGCATTTGGAGGGCCAAATATATATGTTTTAACATTCGTATTGGCCGAAGCTTTAACGTATCAGTTACAAAAGACGCATAACGTGTTCCTGCGCTGCCATTTAACTACAGTATCAAGAAAGCCTACATGTATAAGGTTAGCCAGAAATAATCTAGCTTTCCACCAAATTAACTGTACTGTATTTTTTAACCAAAGATAAGCTCAGTTCGAAACACATTTCATTATTAATTTGTAAGGATACGCTATCACATAACACATGATGTTTTCAGGCATACTTAGAAAAAGAGAAATCCCGCTATATTAAGACAACCTCTAATAATCTGACAAATTTGTTGTTTGTTTTATATCGTTCATTCTGCTTAAACATTACATCCAATAAAAGCTATTTTCAGTCTCACAGATTTTGGTATTCAAAAGAATAATCAGATATAAGTATTACAAGATAATATAATATAATATTAAATATGGTTCAACCGACTACACAGTACTACTATTTTCATTCTCGCTTTAGTTAAGTCATTGTGAACTAGAAATTCTCAATCACAACATCAGCGATCTATCAAAAAACAATGTTTCACATAGTAAAAACGTAAAAACAATAATGATATCAATTATAACCCTCGTTTCGGTACAGAATTAGGTAAACAGCCTTAACGTGAACATACACATTTTCCTTTTTTTAACCAATAGTTATTTTGACAAATACAAATCTCCTCTAATAAGCTTTGACTAATAGTCACTGATTGATAGCAGGTCATACAAGGTCAGAAATCAAGGCGACATATGAATATCACTAACAATTGTCTCGGCTGTATATATCACAAAAAAGCAATCAATACAAATCGAAAGAAGCATCCCCAATGTTCACATGAGAGAGGAAGTTGGGAAAGTCAGTATATCAGGCCCTCAAAGTTAAATTTATCTATGTATGATTTCTTTATAATATCCATATTTTCTCTTAATTCGAAATGTAGTTCATTCCAGATCTTAGAAACCCTACCCAGCCCTGATCTTACCAGCTGGCTTATCTTCCAGAAAACTTTTAAACATTTCCTTCTGCCGTGCCTCCTAAGGTTAAACACATTTTCCAAATCAGTAATATCTCAAGCCTTGTACTGAAGCACCAATAAACGTATTTCTCTCCGCATGCTCTAGGGGAGAATTTGATGCAGGTAAGTTAATTCTACATGATCTCACTTATTGGCATAGGTCAACTTCAAGGCCCTGTTTCGAATTTTTTGGATTCTCTTTAATTTAAAGCATTTAGCCAAGCTAAAGCATTTAATAAACAAAATTACAATTAATGATTCGGCCGAGTTAATTAGGAATGTTGCTTTAAAGAACTGGCTTCTTGCTTTAGATATTCCATTCCAGAACCATGTATGCCCCCCATCCCTTCCCCATCCTCTACTACCAATAACCTGATGTGCAATGCGTTTGCCAGTCCCTTAGCTGTGCCAGTTTCCTTCCTGTACTGGGGTAACTACTAAATGAGGGGTTGTCCAGGAAAATAGCCGACGCTGTCTCGCCAGCGACGCAAAAGCGTGACTGCACGGAAACAAGGCACTCACCCCCCAATGTTGGCAACATTCCGGATTCAAGGATGAAGGCATACCCGTATTTCTGCAGGAGGTAAAAGAGATATGCTAAGAAGTAATTTCTTGAAATTGACCTTCATCGTTCTATACCAATACAGAAATAAATTGACCATGAAAATCATTTCTATTACTTTCCATACACAATTATCCAGACATTCAGCTTTTAGTGTTTGGTTTTGTCGGATAGTTATGGCAAATGCTGCCAGAGTGATATGTCACTGTCTAAAACTCCTCGTTGCCTCCTTCTCCTCTTTATCTACTAACTGTCTGTACCGGTTTCAGGTTAACAAAGATGTAAAGTACAGGCCTGTTACTTGTCCCATCGTGTATAGGACAAGTATTAATACATCTGACAGCTCTCACAATGTGTAATTATGTAGACGTATTTGTGGGTGACGATTGGTACAGGTGGATATTTGGTATGTATGAGTATTCCCCGCCTGAACCCCTTGCTCTTGTCATGTAGTTGTAGTTAGATACCTGTGTGTCCCATGTTCCTTCATTTCAAATAAGAGGGGCTCCTGAATCTGAGATTCTAAATTATTTGTCATCGGCTATTTGTATTATTATTATATTATTTTATTCACTCAGCCTGTTTTGGTGAAGCCTTTTCATTCCGCCGTACATATCCGGATAGAGCCCTATATTCTGTCTGTCCCAGATCTCCAATTATCAAATGCTTCACATATCAAAAGCGTTGGATGAAGCAGTTACAAAGATATATATGTAACTGAAGACTATTCATATAGGTGTACTGATTGATATTTCATATAAAAGATGCAAGGTCATTATAATTATAGAATATAATAGAATGATATAATAGAACTCTTAGTAATAGAATTCTTAGTAGCATGTGTTGGTAGTTTGCCACATGGACTGCTGACACGATTACTTGGCAATAAATGTAAACAAACTAGAATCAATTCAAATTCCATGTTAAGCATAATTTGAAGTGACAGTCCAACACCTACACAGCATATTATGTAAGAGCTCCTAACTCACACCCCTGCATCATCTATAGTCTGGTATAATACAATATACACCACAATACAATTCGATTAGTAGCATATTGTATAGCTCGCATACATTGTCTGCATAAGAATCTGTGAGAGAAAATCTATCAAGATTCAATCGAATTTGCTCTGTATTTTTTCGTGTTTTTAATGGAGATATTTCTTTCTGAGAAAGTACCTGGGTATATTTTGGTTTGACAGATTTGATTTGATGACAGCTTTTATTTCCAAACTGTGTAGGGTACATCTATTTGTGCTTAAGTTGCATTTGTAACCATACCTATTTTCTATTACATTGCTATTTATGCTCTTTAGTTTTTTAATGCGTAGAAATCATATTACGTGATCAGAAATGAAATTTTAAACAATTCAGGATGCCAGTCACACAGATTGTTATGGATTGAATGACAATGTATAAAACGAAAGTTTATAGAAATACGAGTCTGTTACGAATATCCCTCTACTCAACCCATAACTCGAAATTAGAATTACCAAGTTTACACAGGTTCTACACCTCTCTGATATCCGAGCCATACCCAGTTAGATGGTACAAATGTTCGAACCATTCACCAAGTACTTTTTGCCTGCATCGCTTGCCTGTCACGGCTGCCCCTACAACCACCGCTAAAACTATTTCACTTAGTCGGAATTTCCCAGGACACGGTCACTATTTGAGGACTACAATAACTAAATTCAAAGACATTTCACTGGGTACAGGTGCAGTTGACATAGTCACGAGATCGTATAAGATAAGAGGCAGAAGTAGGGACAGTTATAGGGAAGGAGGAAAATAGGGTTTTTTGTGTATTGTATGGTGAACTCTAAGTACTGAAACTGAAAGGTTTGATGATCGAGTTATAAACGAACACATTAGGTAAAGGAAATGCATTGTTTGGATTATTGTCTTAATTAAAAAGCAACAGAATTGTTTCCATCACAGAAGTGTGACTTCCAACACCTAAAATATATTGGTGTGGTTCACAGTGTTGTAATTAGCTTAGCAGGTTATATATAGACCAACATCAGGTAAATGCATACCAAGTCAGACAAGAAGGCAGAGAAAGGGAGAACCTGCTAAACCGACAGGCAATAGTTTAGAATAAACGGCATAATAGAGAAATCATGGGAGGGGGTCGGTGGTGTTTGCCAGGAAAGGCAATTAAAACTTAGGAACAACCAAAAGCTATAAGCCCAAACCATTAAATATGTAACAACACAAGTAAACTTGTCGGTGGTGATGTAAATATAGATGTAAGAAAGACAAATATGGCTGCCAAAAGACTTAATGGCATCTTGGAAGATAAAGGTTTGGTACAATACATAGATAAACCTACTCGTATAACTCCACATTCTGAGTCACTTCTGGATATTATTGCGACCAACTGTAAATCTATTATGAAACATGGTGTGATATATGAAAACATAAGTGATCACATGCCTGTTTATGTCATTATCAAGAAAGATAGGAGAGTTACCAACGGACCTGGTCTTAAATATTGGGCACGACCAACCGGTAGGATGAATTATAATGATATTAGTGATAAAATCCAGAAAATAGACAAAGGTATATGGAATGAAGGCAACGTAGATAATGTATGTGACGCGATGCTAGATGAATTCAGACATATACAGAATGAGTTATATCCAGTCCAGTCTATTACTATTAAGAAAGGACAAGTACTTCGCAATCATGACTTGAATCTTCTCATAAGAAAGAAAAACAAATCTTATAAAAAGGCGATTAAGTCCAGAAACACTGTTGACTGGAACAACGCACGTGAATATAAAAATAGAATAAAACAGATGGTATATCGGATAAGGAGAGATGCACTAACAGATATATGCAATAGATATGCAAGGAACGATAGGCGTTTCTGGAAGTATATGGCTAACCTATTTGGGAGTGGCAAGTCCTTAGACTCTTCTGTTGATTTTATTATTACAAGTGAAGGAGTGAAGTTATGTGGAAAAATGGCTGCAAACTACGCCAATGAATACTTCTGTAATATTACTGCTAAGTCTTCACCAGATGAAGTTGTATTGGATAACGATATAGGCATTGTCCCGCTTATGGAGTGGGAGGATAATATTACGAGAGCTGAGGTATTAAAATTAATACAGGATATTGATGTAAATAAATCCTGTGGGTATACTGATATAAACACAAAATTCATAAAGTTGGCACTGACTGCGAGTATTGACGGTTTTGTTTCAGTATTAAACTCAGTGAGACAAAAGGGCTTATTTCCTCGATCCTGGAAAAGAGCAATATGTACACTGTTACCTAAAAAAAAGAATTCTAGAAGGATTGATGACCTGAGAGCCATTTCTATTTCGCCCATAACGGGGAAAATATTTGAAAGATTGTTGGTAAAAAAGTTAAATCAACACCTTGAAAATGTAGAATACCTAAATGAGCGACAACACGGTTTTAGAAGTGGAAAGAGTATTGACACGGCCATGTTTTCTTTCATGAATATTGTTTTGGATAACAAAGAGAAAGGGACTGACACTATAGCAACATATTTCGACCTATCTAAGGCGTTTAATTCCATCAATATTAATATTCTTCTGAAAAAATTGCGGTATTTGGGAGTTGGTGATGATGTATATAAGATAATAGAATCATATTCAGTTGGGAGGGAACAGATGGTAAGGATAAAAGATGATGTATCAGAATGTCTAACCCTCAAAGCTGGTGTGGCTCAAGGAAGTGTCCTTGGGCCACTTCTTTTTATTATATATATCAACGATCTGACGTCTATGAATTTTAATGGAGATATATTAATGTATGCCGACGATTGTGTACTACTAAATCAAATAAATGAAAATAATGATCTAGTAGCTGCCCAGGACGATATCAATATGTTTACAAACTGGACAGAGGTGAATGGATTGACTATTAACTCTCAGAAAACGAAAATGCAGATATTATATGGGAGTAATAATAAGAAAAAACGAGACTATTTACTCTACACTACTGGAGAAAGAATAGAGGTTGTGAATACGTTCAAATATCTTGGATTCTTATTAGACAGTGATCTTAATATGTCCCAGCACATAAATAACATCTGTGTAAAAGCTAGAATATTATTTAGGAGATTGTGCAAGATCAGACACTATGTCAACAAGCAAATTGCATTATTGATATATAAAACATATATATTACCTGTGATTGAGATTGGTAGTATTTTAACCGATTTAGCCATACAGAATGATATACGAAGGTTACAACTAATACAGAATAGTTGTCTACGTGTCATCTATGGGCCAAAAAAACGAATAAGAGATCAGAGAATAACTACAGTGTCTTTGCATAAAAGCTATTGTATTCTACCTTTGTGTGTAAGACGCATGCAACGATTTCTCTCATTATTTAGAAATGTATTTAAATTTGATGACGAGATTGTTGTACCGTATAATATGAGGGGTGGGGGTAGACTTGAGATTGTAATTTGGAGAAAAGAGAGAATACGTAGGAGTCTGTTTGGCAAAATCAGACTGCTTTGGAATACTCTGCCTGCAAATATAAGAAACCGAGTTGATGACCCTAAAATATTTAAACGAAATGTGAATAGGTTATGTTGGAATAAGTTCAACGCAAATGGCGATGTATGGGAGATACCTAACTCTCTGAGCTAGGAAATGCTGTAATCATATTAGAATAGATATGCAGATATATAGTTGTCCCGTTTTTGATATGATTTATGAATTAAGTTGATTTGCTACAGATACAACAGGTCGTCGTCATTAGTCGATTGATGAGTCGAGATAATAATTGGAATAATATAAATATGTATTAGGTAAAAATTATTGTGATGATATGACTGTCTTGCATATTTGTGACACGGCGCAGGTGGTGGTGCTACTATCTGTTTTTATCACTCAGGTATTTTGTATAATTAATTGTTTTGATATATCATTTAATATTATTAATAGAACATCATCATGTACTGAGATATAGTGTATATATTGCATAATGTCATTGATGAATAAAACATTTAAAAACAAAACAAATAAGGCCCATAAACATTATGTTTCCAGACATCCCTCCAATTGAACCCTAATAGCTTTTTATTTTTTTATACAAGTTCTGAACAAGTATATTATCAGAGCTTACAATGTGGGGAACGGTTTGGTATAACTGTCACCTTTTAGAAATTATGTTTGATGGTCAAGTTGCCATGGCAACTGTTTCTGAAAAATTTTGAAATTGTAAAAACATAAGGACCTTGTGGCAATCAAATTTCTCTCATTTCATGAAAAATTGATGAAAACTAATTTTATCTCAGCAAATTGTGATAAACAAATTTCCGCATCTGATGATATATCACATGTGTGATTCCAGTATTGTCCCAAGGAATAAAAACAGTAAGAGTCGAGCGTTGAAATGGTAAAAAATGACCAATTTTGGCATAGTTTGGGGAGACATCCAAGATAAGGAAACATCTTGTCTTTACTCAGAATGGTAGACCTCTCAGATTATTTCATAAGGCAGATGTCCAAATTCCATTGATGATATGATGCATTGTAGATATTGAATTCTCAAATAATTGGCTCTAAGAAGATATGAAATGAAATTAAAGTAATGTAAATTCAATTGGAATACTAGTTAAAAGGCAAATAGAGCCAAAAATATGGCCAGAGTGATGACATTACCAAATAACGGAGCATAGTTTTGCTTAGTTGGTTGCCATAGTTACATCAGTGATTTCAATTAACAAATGCAATTCCAATCTCAAGTATGGCTCTAGAATTATGAGTATACCAAACTATAAGTTACACATTACAGATTAAATGGTTGAATTTTATATTTCTAAAAGTGTCCATGTCATGGGCCTTATTTAGTGCAATTACCTATAGTAATAGTTGTTTAGGTATTAACTTTACTTGTAATTTGGTGGGTCTATCAACTGATTTTGAGACAGTTTTGGTTTTTACATGTCCATTATGGAACAATGGACGGCAATTCTCCTCCAGTGTTGAGTCTTTTTTCTTTTTGTTCTTATATATTTTACCACGACTAGATCGCCGCAATTATGGTCTTCCTCTAGTAGTATGGATATTAATTAATTATTGATATCTATGTAGTGAATCTACTAATTGTTCGTATCTCACGGATGTCAATAAAGTCAGTCAACAAAGGATTGTCTCACAACCAATACTACTTTATTACCCGTTAGCACAAGTGTCCGTAGCGGCCCAGAAGCATTGGCTTTCTTCAAGGGACACCAAAGTCTGGTACATACAATAAGGGTGGGAATATGAAAGAGCCGGACAACACATGTCCATAAAACCATTGACAAATGCAGTTTGAAGGGTAAAAGGGAACACAAGTGTTCACAAGCAGTACATAAATGGCATAAGGCCTGAAATGGTTATATATTGTAGTAAAACGGTGGCAAACACCAGCTGCTGATATAATAGACTGGAAGAATAGAGCAGCACACCTAGTGGTAAGTAAACGGGTCAAATGCACTGGACTTAGAGATATACTAAAGTCACACCAGGGCGTAGCACTTCCACTACATCTATATAATAAAAGAATAATAATAAAGAATAATAATCAAAGAATAATCGGCAGTTCTAAATCTAAGGTATAGAGACAATGCTTAAGGTGCGATTCCACTGGATCGCTTGTATATGTGCTCATGGCTCGTTCTTGCTGTGCTTGTTTATAGTGCGCTTGTCATTCGCTCTTCATCCGCTAATAATTTTAGCGCAATACAACAGCAGAGCAATTCTACTGGTGTGCTTGTTTCCTATATGAACTCAATAGCAAATGCGTTTGTGCGCTCTCACTGCGCTCTCACTGCGCTCTTGGTCCGCTTCTGAAAGACGTGGAATGTATGGGCCATCATTGCGCTCATATCAAACACATCAAATATTAGCGCAGTGTCAAAAAGAAGCGCCAAAGTCAGTTTTTAAGAGTGTATAGAAAGCGCAGTAACCGATTCTATTGCACCGCTCTGGCTGCGCTCTATCTGTGCTTGTTAGGCGCTCATGGAAATAAAAAGAGTGGGCCATGAGCGGATGAAAAGAGCGAGCCAGTGGAATCGCAGCCTTAAGCTTAGAAATCCCATTTCAAAGTGGTTTATTAGGGTAGCATCCATTAAAGGATTAACAACTGCCATAGAGGGGCCGCTGTGTCACTGTTTGGGGTATAATCCTGAGGTGAAGCCACAGTCTAGCACATACCTTTGGATTTGAATTTGTATTTCAGATGGTCACAACCAAATCAAATTCAATCTTACATATGCAGATTGAATTGACATTCATCAACTCTAAAAAATCAGAAAGATCAGATAAGGTGAGTTGATGTCCCACTGAAGGGACTTTTGCGTCAGCCCATGTCTCCGGCCAGTCAACCAAGCATGAGAATTCACAAAAATAACATTTGTCCCTTTACAATTAAGAAAACCTGACTTTGTCTTTGACAACACATCCTGATCGTAAAATTGTCTGAAAAGAAGATTATTTAAAAGCTGCATTTTAAAAAGTTCAGTCATCTGACTAAAACTTTGTCTTTTTTTTAGGATATCAGGGAATTTTAAGTATCTGGCTTTTCCTCATGGAGTATCTTCTGTGTATGGGAACATGTCTTACTGCGAATCCTCCATTTTTATTTTGTTTTGATAAATTTTATTGACAAAGTTTCACAAAGTGATAGTTCTCATTCGTTGAAAAGATGATAGATAATACAAAGTAATCGATTTAAATAGAACTTTAAAACTTCCTCTTACCTAGTGTACTTTAATCTTTATACGAGTGTACTCTCTTACAGTCCTACTACTGTTACATAGTTAATACCAAGATCTTTACAAATACAACTCCACTTTCACACATTTTTTCCATACGCATCTCAATTGATGCTTCCTTGCTTTGCAGAGGCGGATTTGTGACCATGGAAGCAGGACGTTTGTGTTTGAGTATGAGAGTAAACCATTGTGTATCACTGGATATACTTGAATGATGTCCTAATTGAAAGCCATGTCTCAAAACGTTGAGTTATCAGCGATCCTATAGCTTCACGGCAATTGTGACAATTGTACGTATGCGATTCTATAAATCTCATATCAGACTGAACCGCCATTTAGTGCCACTTGATGTAATGGTTCACTGAAAAACATAATTTAAACTAAACCAAACAATATGGACTGTTAGAACGACTCCCTTTTCTGCATTCCTATAACCCCCTCAAATCTAGATTCTCTATTAAGAACAATTTGGACCATTTTGCTGTTTTATGTTTTCGATAGAAGTGACTTCTCCTTTATCAGAATATCAATTGTTTTGATGGAAAACAAGGTTTTCATGTGGAAAACAGTGCTTATGAAAGGATAAATAGGGTGTTATCTCGGTGTCTATTGGATTATTACCCAAAGGACCTGTCATGCTCTTGTAGATAATTGCATCTGTAAAAGTCTAGAGAGTATTCGTTACAGTGCTATAACACTATATGCCATAATATGTGGGTGGATTACTTACTCCTTAATTGTTTTTAACACGTCCCTGCATTGTTACTATAATTATAATCCCCTCCCCCTCTCCAACGCCCACCAACGTGTTTTGCAACTGCTCTGTGTTCATAACGTCCTTGACATTTAGTGTTCAGAACATTGTATTTCCTACCGTCAGCAGGTAATATGACATGACTGAAGACACAACCAGGTCTAGGTGTAAAACCGTGTGTTTATTGAAGTCTTTTGCCTTTTTCATTGGACATAATAATGTTTTTGTCTTTAAGTGATGCAGACCCACGGGAAACAATCAATATTATTGTAGAGCAGGTCTGCTATAACTCCCTTTTTTGGTTCTTGACATTGTCAGAAACCTCGTTTTACAAGTATTTAAGGGTGTTGTTCCTCCACGAGAGATGCAGATAGGAAGAATTGGTATTTAATATCGCTTGTTTACACAGTTCCCATGTCTTTATTTGATTTATTGGAGTCGTTCTTATAATATCCACTTCTAATTCCGTAACTCATATCTTTTTAAAGAATCAATGCAAATAATCAATTACATATTTGATTCAAATTGTGCTTTTTAAAGATTTGATTGATGCAGCTCCCGGGATGGTAATCAATTCTTGAGCGGGTCTGTTTTCATATCACATACCTTTTTGTATTTATCTTCAGAAAGAACTCTTAAAGGTATTCAATGATGTTCATCTCACCCTCGCCCTTTCCTCACCTTTTATATCTAACTTTTCAACAAAATCAAACTTCACACTCATTTTACCTCTATTCTCATTCAAATTTTCCTATTGTCAACTTTACATTTATCTAAATTTGTATGTAAAATTTGTATAGAATGTTAATTTCTCACACTGGCCGCCCATCACTTTCTCTCAACGAGGTAGGAGTCAGGTCGGTATAACTTTTAACTTTTAATTGTGTAACATCTAGTAGCCAGGGGGAAAACTGAATACAATACCTAAAATACCATTTTGACTACACACATACACACATTCGGTTTGAATAATTCGCCATGGAACGTTAATATTTTTGCTAGATTGATGAACAGTATTCTCATGAAAGGATGGCATGTTATGATGTACAGCCTGACTGGGTTACTTCAATCACTTCATAAAAGACAGGGGTTGGAGTTACGTATACATTTGGAAATTTCCAGTCTAACCTGGTCATGCGAATTGTTCCCAGCATACATAGTTCCCATAGCAACAACTTTGTATTTGTGATATATTCAATATCTCATTTTTTCTATACTATTTCTTGCCATTTGCCAAAACGTATAGTCATCAATATAACATGTTCATAGAGTATTTACAATCACGTTTAATCATCTCGTTTCTATTCAGATTATTTTAAAAGAATTCTTGTGTGGCTCTTCTAACAGATTTAATTGTGTCACCTGCTTATCTTTCATCTCCCCTAACTTATAGCAATTTTGATATTGACGAGTTTCTTTGATTTCTTTTTATTCAGATCAAGCCATTGTAGGCAATATACTGTAGCAGGAGGGGATGAGTCTCTCTGGTTGGAATGACCCCTGCGACCTGGGTTCTTGGGGTCACTCAGTCCACACGTCCCCATACATAAATCTATCCACACCTCTGTATCTAACTCGTCCGGGGGACGTATGGGATGACTTAACCTGTCAACACCCTTTTTCACTTTATGTCTTTTTTATTGCTTCTGTTGTATATGAGGCCCAGTGTGGGCCATGTGAGTTTGTCACTCCCGGTTGACCATTCCTTGGATGATGATGTGAGCCTGTGTCTGGAGAATAAAGCCTTGCTGAAAACCATATTCCTCTTCTCTGATGTCTGACTAGATCGAGCGCGGGCCAAACCGTCTGAACCCCAAGGTCATGAGTACCTTTCCTACTTAAAGTTACTTATATCGCTAAGTCCCTCTTCTGTGCTAAGCTGCCGCGCTACCCCTGATAGCTGACCATTGGAATGGACTATGTAATTGAGCCTAACTTAGAACAACTTTGGGACGAATCGGCCCCCAGTAACCAATCATCTCTCCCTCTTCCTCCTAGCGGTCAAATAACGAATACCATTAATTCCCACTCCAACAATTCATCTCATTCATCTAGTTAATATAACTGAAGTGGGTTGTATTCTAAGAAGCCAATAAATGAAATCAAAAGTTTTCAAAAACAGTTTTTGTTTAACTTCATAGTCACCATGGTATGTTATCCTGCCCCGTGGTCACCTCACTGAAGGTAATTCCATCATAAACGGGTTCTTGATCTCCTCTTCTCATCCCATATTAAGAGCACCTCTGTCCCTCATATACCATCTACTTTTGGGTGAAGTCGACAGAAGGTACACTTCCACTTGACCAATCCTCAGACGTACGATTCTAAAAACAGTTCACCGAACATATACTTATTTTAAAACACAAAGCCAAATATATTCAGATATACTTAATATTTCTCATTGATTAGCTTAGTATAGCATAATGTTCTCAATGTGTAGAACTGCCAATTATGACCCTTTTAAAACATCTTACGTTCACATCAATTTAAACTACAGGGGGTGTCTCGGCATAGTGATGTGATTTGATTGGAGAGCATATATATGGAATCTACATGGGGTATAACTTTGCAGTGCTGAGGGATTTTCATTCCATGAACCCGTTAAGTTAAAACAAACGTTTTTATCTTTGGTGTAGACAATGATACATTGTTTGAACACGCAAAACTAGCTCTCCATTAAATCCTCAAACAAGATAATACATATCATAAGATTATTGACCAACATTGAGGGGCTGCTGATATCTAGGCTAACATATTGGCCAGTTTCCCTCAACTTCAGCTCTGTTACATGAGGAATATTATAGTATGAAGCCCTGGGGGTGCTATGCTGCTTATCATTACCTTTCTCTAACAACTCCTACATAATTCTTGCATTCGAAATAGACACCTCGCCTTCCAAGCCTGTTTGTCATTTCACTCCCTTCCCGTAATTCTAGCTCTAACTGAGCCATCAGTGTGTATATTGACCACGCCCACCTCGCTAGGGGAATCCTTATCACTTGGGGTTTGATATAAATTCAATTGACACGACTTTGTCTGTACCCATAGAAAGGTTCAGAAACTAGGTATTCTCACTAGTAATTTAATGTCCAAAGAATTCATCACAAAAAAAAAGAACTAGAGAAGGCTTGTGGATATGTAAGCCATTGTGCTACTATGTATGTAGGTGGACGTACTTTCGGTCGAAATTCTTTCGACTTATGCAAAGTGATGATAGCCAAACATGTGAATAGAATAACATTTTTTACAGGTTTTCGTAGAGATTTGAGTTGGTGGGCTTCTTTCACCAGTTCATTTAATGCAAAAGACTATTGAGAAAATGCATTTTTGAATTACCAATGGTTTCAGACTCCTCAAGCAAAGGTTTTGGCATTTTCCTTGGAAGTGATTGGTTAGCGGGAACATGGGGAAACAATGAACTACTCTTCAAAGATACTTCATGTGTCCATGTAGTGCCAGGCTCCTCTGATGGTGTCGACGCCAGTAACATCAACATTCAAGGTTATATGTATGAATGATTGTGTTTCGGATAGGCTTGGATTACTAGCCGGTGTCGCTCAAGGATCAATACTGGGGCCACTCCTGTTTATTATTTATATAAATGATGTATCATCTGTTAATTTTACTGGTAAAATAATATTATATGCTGACGATTGTGTCTTACTGCATACTGTTGAGGATGACAATGATATAATAGATATCCAAAGTGATGTAAATAAGTTTAGAGATTGGACCAACAAGAATGGACTTTTGATTAATCATACAAAAACGAAATTACAAATTTTTCCTGGTAACAAGCGGAGAAATAAAAGAGAATATTTAATATATAACGATGGATTACAAATTGATATTGTGGCAACTTTTAGATATTTGGGCTTTCTGTTAGACAGCAGCTTAAATATTCTTCCACATATCGGTAATGCCTGCTCGCGAGTCCAGATTCTATATAAGAGATTAGCTAGGATACGACATTTCATCACAGAGGATATTTCTATTTTGATTTATAAAACCTATATTTTACCAATTATTGAATTTGGGTCGCTTTTGATTGATCTAGCTAGTGAAAAAGACATTGCAAGGTTACAGATTCAACAAAATCAATGTCTTCGTTTCTGTTAAGGGGTGAAGAATAGGAGGAATATTGTTAGAGTCTCTAACATAGAATTACATCAGAGGTATACCATTCTTCCTCTTTGTTTTAGACGTTTACAGAGATTTCTGACAATTTTTTACTCTTGTAACAATTTTGATTATAATTTACCCCAGCATAGATACAATATGAGAGATATTAGACTCCCCGTTATACCCTGGAGAAAAGAAAAAATCCGGAAGAGCCTTTTTGGAAGAGCTGAATCTTATTGGAACTCTCTACCGATTTTTGTAAAAACTCTAGATGATATTTTACATTTTAAGGGGGAGATAAAGAAAATCTGTATTAAATCCTATAGTACCACCTTACATATCTGGAAAATTCCAGATCCTGATAACTTGATCTAGCTATACTTAGTTGTCGTTTGTCTTGTATATTGATCTGAATTCTTTCAGAAATTGTTTGCCTGCTTTCCTTGGTATATCGAGTCCCTTTTGGCTATAGCTGATGCTCTTTTGTCTGTAGTAAATTGATGTTATACCCGGGTGACGGTTTTTTATACCTTGTATCGTATTATTTATATATTATCTATTTTTATTTTTACTTAAAAATGTCTGTACGATCTGACCTGATATTATCAGTTAAATTGGATATTGTCGTATTTTTCTATTTTTTCTATTTAATATTTAATCACGATTATTTTGTCTTTTCATATATCTTGATGTAAAGCTAATTTTTCCACCAGCTATTACTGAGAACAGTGTGTAACAGCATAATGCCTCTGGCTGAATAAAAACTTTAAAAACAAACAAGAATTATATCCTTTATTAGCTGGTGTGAGGAGAACGATATTTTGAAAGGTTTCAACGTGAAATGTTTCATCGATAATATTCAAGTTATTTGTATACTGAAAAATGGTGCTAGCAGCAGTCCTGAAGCTATGGAATGGCTATATGAAATTTTACATTCATATATATTGAATTCGAGCCTATTTATATAGATAATAAAAGAACTTTATTGCTGACACCCTTTCGAGATTACCTTATTTATCTCTTGAGGCTCCAGAAATGCATGATTTGTATGTAGCAGGACTAGGTTGCAGTGAGAATTGTTTTCTGTGTTTATATATAGTGTAGATATTATATGCCTTTATTCTGCATTCCTCTCGTCTACAATGAAATATTCATGTGTGATTACCTATTATCTCATCCAGAGATTAAATGTACCATTAATGTTTCCGTACCATCTGCTAAGAATGAAACGGTTTGTCATCTGGTCTTCGGGAACTGAAAGACTGGCTTGGACGATTTTTATTTCTTTATTCAGAACTCTCTTAAGAGTGGGACACGCTACAAACTCTCCTCTTGCCATTCATAGGAAGGACATTGTGTTTACCTCATGAGGTATGGAAGTCTCAGTGAATTCCTCAAAGACATCTTCCTCTCCTTTCATTATTCCTGTTTCAAAAAGCAAATCCAAGGAGTTATGTGCTGCCAGGTTTCAGGCTCTACCTTATCTTATGCATACATTAACAATTTCTTAAAGTTTTTAATGGCTAGTGCTGGATTCCCAGGCCATTTTTCTTCTCATTCGCTACGTTGTGGAGCATCATTTATGGCTTCTCTAGGCATCTCTCTGTCAGATATTCGTCAGAGAGGCAACTGGAGATATATGTGTGTGAATCATTACATAACTCCTTCATTGGATCATCAACTCAAGGTCGACCCTATGATGTGTGAATATATCTAATATTATTAGTAGTGGTGACTTGTCCTGTGGTTTGGCCAGTTTGGTATGAATAAACAGCTTATGGCTATTTTGGCCAAACCTTACTCCTTGTTACTCCTTATTACTCCTCTAGCGTCATGGACACATCTATTACTGTGGATGTTCAATTTGCAGAAACTGCTAAATCAAACTGATCCTATTTGGTACTTCATTCAGTTGAGAAACCAATGTTTTCTGATTCAGAGGTCTAGACTTCAGTGGAAAACAACCTTCCAAGAGGAATGTGAAAGCTTAGCTTGTACGTTTTAAAGACCCACTATCCCCACATCCCTCTCATCCCATATTAGTCTGTGCTACTTATGCATTACATAACACGTGTTATATAAACAACAGTCATTCTATTGTATATAGGGGAATTTCTCCTAAAAGTTCTTTGATTAGTAATGTAAACATGAGATACCACCTCACTCTACCTAACCAGAAAGCTATAGATTCCTGCCTTTACTAGTCTAGCCTCTAGTCTAGAAATATAAGGGTTATAGTCAGTCAGAAAATGTACAATCTACAGCTCACACCTTTAGTAAATTCTGCAAAACTTTTCTAAAAAATGACAAACACTAGGTATGCCTGTGGATATATTCAGTACTGCACCTTTCCGGTTATGTTTAAAATAAACTGTAAATTAAAGCACTTGTCTGGGATTCTGTTTTAGATTTGGGTTATTTTGGAGCAGTGCTGAAGGCGAATTGTACATTTTCTGACGACCTGAGCCATAAACGACCTATATATCACAGGTTCTAATTTGAAGGAAGAAAGGATTCCCACAATGCCCATAATACTAAGACTACAGAAGGTATCAGGGTTGACAGCTTATTTAGAGGAAATGTATCCCTACACTGATACCCTAACGCCTCAGGGAAATCAATTTACCTTCTACAGCCTTCTCCGCTACGGTTTGACCCTCTCTGTAGGATTAGTCTTAAATTGGCAAATAGTATGTTACACAGTAGCATGATATAAACTATATTTTATGTATGATAGTGGCAAATGGTGCAGTGGTAATATAAAAGCTCTAGTGGGACGTGTTTACATGGCCGATGTGGCTCCCGATTGCCCCACGATTTCGGTCTCCTGATGAATCCTAAGATTTTATTTCAAACCATGGTTGATGTTATTTCAAAAACATAAACCAGGATTTGAAATGGATAGAATACCCGATAACACTTGTTTATTAGAACTGGATAGAAAGTGAGAATACCTTTTACAATATGGCTTAACATACTTTTCATATGTATCACTCTTCAGAACATTTATTACCTGGCTAAACGGATACATTTGTACTTCAGGATAATATCTGGGTGGAGGTTGCATAAACCTTATTTGATAAAAATACTAGTAATTCTGTGAATAGTCTTATAAATTCAATGCTATTTTACGAAAAAAGATTACTAGTCATTACTGAATTATGTTATGCCCACAACATTTCTTTTGATAAAAAGCCGAATTAAACACAAAGCTGAAAACTTTAAGAATATATTGCAACTGATTACACACTGACCGATCAAGTTCAACGAACCTTTAGCATCCTTTGCTTATGAAAGTTTCGTATTTGCTTATCAAACTTCCTTTAAGGCTTTGTAGTGTATATGGGTCCACTTTCCATATGAAGATTGGTTGTGAAATGAGTGAGAAACATTTAGCCACAGACAGGGCAAATTCACCTTACCAACAAATTAAAATTGATTTTGAAGCAAAATAAACCAGTGAAAAGCCAAATATTTGCACTGTGCTCGTCCTAACATATATTGTATTGTATTATCGTTGAAAAGAGTAAGTGACCGAGTTCTGAGTGAGTGCAGAGGCAAGTGAAAGGAAACGTCAGTAAAAATGTAGAGAGGGATGAAAACGGTAGAGAGGGGATATATTGTAGAGAGAGAACGCAACGGTAGGAAAGGAACAAATGGTAGACGGCAAAGAATAGCAGGTAGTGGATGGCAAGGAGAAAAATGAGGGGAAGGCTATATAAACAGAACCAAGGCAGATTGGACATATGCGAAAGTGTGGGGAAATGATGATAGAATGTTGACAGAGTCAAACGAAAGGGGGAGAGTAAGCAACAGAGAAGAGGGAGGAAAGAAAGTGGAGAACCTTTAGGCAGCGAAAGGCATGCCAGAATACAAAGGAAAATGAGGAGGTATGGCCCATTTAAGCAAAACATAGTTGCAGTGATCGAGACAGCAAAAAGGCAGGTAAGAGAAGGACAGAATGGACAGAGAAGGAAACATAGTTTGGGAGACAATGCACAGACGTACAGAAAAGGACCAGAGAGAGAGAGGGAGAGAAATAAGCTGGGAAAGGACAGGGATACTATTACAGAGAGCTCTCTAGTAATGAGGGCTGATGCATTCATCTTGTGTCTATTCAGGAGTCTAGCAATTATAGGCGGTCACATCTGGGGCGGTGTACAGCCTTCCTCTCATATTTGGACCTCTATCTATTCTCAGTCTCTCTAATAGCAAGACACACTGAGTCCGGACAACTGAATACGTACCACCAGCCACTCAACAGATTTACAGACTTCAACAGATTATTAGTGCCTTTAAAACTACATGCTCAGCTATTATAACAAACACAATCTCACCTAAATTACTCATACTCATAGGACCGAATTTATCAATATTCTCCTACTGTTACATGTTTATTCAATAATTTATAAGCCGGGGGGGGGGGGGACAGCCGCTGGTGAGCGATAATAAGTCAAGTTAGCGCATGAAAGGATTTAAATGGGTCCTCGAAATGTAAATGTGAGCATTTATGAAGCCCTATTGCAAATCCACTGGACGAATCGTGGTCCTACGGCGAAAACCATTTACGCCGAAGATAAACACAAGCTTTGTGCTAATTCTTTCACCAATCGAAAGGGAATTGCACCAATAACTACATGTGTGAGTTTAAAAGTAATCCGAGTCCCAGATGTGAAGATATCAGTGAAATTAGAAAGTAAATGACTCGAAAATGAGACAAATATAAAAAGGCTGCCTACACTGGGATTCGAGTTCACAATGTCCAGTTGGGCAGGCTTAGATGCCAACCACTTGACCATAGGGGTCTGTAGAGAAAGTGCATATAAACACTGGGCACCATTGATGCATCACCATTCATGCATCATCATTTCATGCATCATCATTTCATGCATCACATGCCTGTCACCTGTCAAGGTGGCGGAATAGCAGCTAGTGACCAGCGGAGCACTGTTCGCCACTGGCCACTACTGAACCTCCACTAGGTGAAAGCACTGCCTCCTAAATTATACTCCTATTTACCCAGGTGGTGTGCAAATAGAACATACATGCAGCACAATCTTGATATTTTATTTTTTACTGGTCCTGTGTTATATAGCGATCTATTTCTCCTGTACTCTAGTAACGTTGTCCTTTTGTCAGTTCGGTCTGGTAATATTATATTTATTATATTTCGTTTAGTTAAATACAAATTCTAAAACTAGAACTAAAATTTATATGTTCATTCGAAGGTCATCCTTGATTAGGAAGGATTGGCCAAGAAATTTATGTTTGTATTAGTAAGGGTGTATGTTCTTCGCTGGTTACCTTGACTACCAGAGGAGAGGGGACAGAGCTTAGATAGCAATAGGACAATATTATGCATAATAATGAAGGTAGAAATATATCTACATTCCCATCATTGCTAAGAGGTCTTCTGTCATATCTAGATAGAATTACGAGATGCATAACAAAGGACTTTGTTGGTTGCTCTAGCGGTGGATGCAGCAACTGTGGTGTATACAATTCAGTGGCTAGACTGACATTTGGGTTAATGCAAGATCTTCATCAGCGCATCTGATACAGATGCAACGCATTGGATATCACTGAGAAGATATTGTGCATTGATATAGTGGATATGGTTATGTGTTATATTACCAACTGTCCTAGTCATGCCAACTGAGGATCCCACACTACCTATGAATCCTCTTTCTCTTTGTTCATCCCTTCCTTTCCTGTCTCGCCTCTTTCCTAGCTCATATTCTTTACCATTTCCCATTCCCCATGCACCCTATCCACTTCATGCTGTCCTTATTTGGATTCTTTAGACCTGTCCCCTGTTCTCACTTCCTTCTCATCCTCCATACGTATCAGCTCTTCAGCCTCCTCTGCTGAATTCGGCTCCTTTTCTAATTTGTCAAACTTCTTTTTCCTCTCCTCTCTTCTCTTTCCTTTCCCCTTTCTACTATCCCAACTCTCCCATCTATTCCCTACCTATCCACCACTGTGCTGTCTTCTCTCTACACTTTTCCTTCCACCATACCTTTCTCTACTCTCTCCACCTCTCCTTGCTGTATCTTTCCTGCTCTTCCCCTCTCTCCTTACTCCTCTCTCTCCTCTGTTCTCTCCTGTTTTCTCCTCTCGTTTCACACCCCTCTCCTCACTCCCTATCCTCTCCTACCTCCCCAACTCCTCCTGCTGCCTCCCAAACTTTTCACCTCCCACACACCTATCCTCTGCTCCCCCTTTCCACCATCTAGTCCACCCTCTCCCTGCTCTCTCCCTCCCCTCCTCCATCCTCTCCTCATTCCTCCCCCTACCAATGTGTCATCCATACTGGTCACAGAGACACAAGATGATGGATGACGAAGCAGCCATGAAAGGCCACATTCACAACTTTAATGTCTTCAAGAACATTCCAGAAACTTTCTCTCGGCTGCCCCTCTACGCCCGAGGGCGTTTCTCGATGATTGAGGGCACTTCATGTCAACTTACAACATATTTTGATACAGGCTTAATGTACTACCTGTTTCACTCCACGCACCTTTTTTTTTTTTTTTTTTTTTTTTACAAAAGTACCACAATTTGACAGCAAGTAGGAATCAGCACTTTCATTTTGGAAGGGGGCTCATTCTTAAATGTGCATGCGATTGGGAGGGTACGCATTTAAATGGGAAACGTTGCTATTTTTTATGGAATATATAGCTGCTGAACAATAATAATTGTTCGTACGTCATTCTGATAAGATTCTTTACCGACTTTCAGAAATGATAAAGCCCTTAGATGCAATTCATTTGAAATATACCCATGGATTTTATACTATGGTACATTATCTCAGCCTCCAGAACATTGGCACTGGTCAGTGGCAGTCTTTAGTTTCTATTGGGGAAATCATTAGCACTTTCAATTTCCATTAGGTGCCCACACTAACGCGGTGACAGTGGTGAGGTGTCAATTGTTGCCATAATTAATATGTAGTACGGCCTAAATAGTCCATGTTTGCACAGTGTTTAGAACATGTATTGTATAGATTGTTTAGTATATGTCGTCTGAATTTCACTCACGTCTCTCATCTTGGACTGTATTCATTGCAATTTACAAAATAGTTCATCTGATCATAAATGGTTTAAATAACAATATAAATACTACATATCTTTAAGGTCTGACCCAAGATTTCTGTCCAAAAAAGGAGAGGATATCCTGCTGTCAATAGTTTATCATTAGCCTTAGTGCCCGGGTCGATGTAAGCAAGGCCAGGCAGACAATCCCTTCCTCTTTCTCTGCTCGCTGAGATTGAACAATAAATGAGAATGGAAATGATCAATAGAATGTTCTCACTGTCTCGCTAGCTGCTCCCTAGATGGCCTCAATGTATTAATTAAATTTTATGTTAGGGATTGTGACTCAAAATATCCTCCGAAATATGTGTTTGCAATTTCGTGAAACAAGATGGCTTTGAACGTTCGTTAAACAAAATATGAAAAAATACTTTTATACTTATTTGTACTGACGTCTAGTACTATGAAACTGGATCTGATACATGCGTCAACAAGTGTAGAGCTATTTTGTCCAACAAATAGTAAAATACATTGACCAATATCCAGGATAGGACTGTTTCTTCTGCTGAAGGCAAAACAGAAATAACTGAAGGCATTTATGTTCTGGTCAAGTATGAGGCCGGAGAGGAGGCAGCAACAAAAGGTATCTGGTCACAGTGAACACAATCGTCTTGATTCAAACTGATTCTAGTCACGATGTGTACGGATTCAATATTGCAAAGCGGTCAAACCTCATACAATTCTCTAAGGATTTACACACATCCCCTTCGTATGCTGGTTCCTGAGGGTGATGGCAAAATCTGGGACTAATCAAGTTGGGCAATGAGCATCTGCATGCCAACGGTTCAAGCTGTGGAAACACATTACATTGAAGTCACTACATTCTGTACAATTAACTTTTACCAATGCTCTCAAATAATCAAAATTTAAGACAAGAATAAGGCTCCGAATACAATTATACAAAACCGAACAGGTGCTTTGAAACAACCAAATAGAAATATAATCAGAGATACCCAGTATGCATCCTTTTCCGGTTTAATTTTACTAAATATGTAGACCTGACAAATGTACATTTACTAAGATCGTGACCCTGACATGGTGATGTGTTCGGATATCCCAGGAAGCGTTAGATCCACTATGCAGGAGTACCAGGGGCCCTTTGTATAAACTAAGCAAATGGATTTTATTGTGGGAATTCCTTCACCTGTAGGGAGAAAAAAATGGCTTCGTACGTGACATTTTTTCAACTGGTAGAACTAGCCTATACATCCAATGGTGGGTAGAAACTTCTATTCCTACCCAACGAAGGAAGGGAAACAATCGTAGGAATTCAAACATAATTTTCCTTTCCTCAGCTTATACAACAGACCCCTGCGGTTCAGGGGTTGTGGCATGCAGTGTTCGGGTTAGGCGGAGTATCAGTGGATACATGTGGGGTTTGAGATGTGTTGACAGTCCGCTGCTTATACTGTGTATAATACCTCCTCCAGGGTAATCTACAGCCACTCCTGCCTCATTGGCTCTGACCAAACATTTATCTGTTTTGATACTGCTGTATTCATTGTGTCTCCTGTGTACACCTCCTAACCTCCAGTGCTTGGGTTGATATGACATGTCTCATCAACCATTTACCAATGTGGAAATGGAGAGGCGGAAAACTTGCTCCAGGGAAGCCACATACAATGTAATAATATAATTATGACATTGTGGTACTTCGCCTTGTCCTACACGCCTCTTGTCACTTTCAAGGCAGTATGAATTCATCTTTAATCTTACAGACATCGATCTTTAGTTTCTTTAATGTTAACAATATAAACATTTTCCAGTAAATTGTTCAACTGAATACCTACTAGAATTGCACAGGGAAACCCTAGAAGTGAGTGCCAATAAACTCGGCGCCTTATAATGTAAGGTTTGGCAGTATCACAAACACGTTTACCCCCAGCCAGAAGTGTCAAACCTCTTACACATATTATTCATCAACAAATTATTATTATTGTGTTTTTATTCATCAAATATGAATCAATGGAAGGTTCTGAACAAAATTCCATTTCAGTTCAATAAGGAGCTAGATGTGATAAGTCAGGTTTTAATAGTGCTGAGGTAATATCTCTAGTTGGTAGTCAGACAGGCGCGGTGCAGGGACTCAGGTGGGCATGCCAGATAGCTGGATTTGCTGATTTTACACTGCTCCATTACATGGCTTTTATACACCTATTACATGCGCAGCGCTGCCTGGATATTTCTCAAATGGGGTCCGTTGCATAAGAAGTCCGAAATGGACTGCTACACACATGCTGGTTAGTAGTAAACCCCCCTGCCCAAACTAGGAAATACCAAATAAGAATGAAGGGAAATCCCCGCCACACCCCAACACCCTACTTTCATTAGTAGCTTTTCCCAGGGTCCCAGTAGCGAGCCCTTTCCTTGTTAAGACATTTTGCCTTGCTTGGGAAGAAAATCCCTACCCTAGCAATACAATTTGAAGAAAACGGAATATCAAAGTCCTTCTATTAAAGTTCCTTACCAGTTGCTTAGCAAGAAAGATGAGCTAAGGAAGTATATATTAAGTAAAGATTTGTTATTATGCAATGAACCCCAGGCAGCCTAACTGATAGATATACAGTTTATACTAATATTATCATATATATCTTCTGGTAGGAATTGTAATTCATGCAGTGTTAGATGTCCACTACACTGATTATTTCTCCACTTTAATGGTTCTCAGTGTTACTTTTCGCCTTTGCCTCTCCATTATTAGTTTCTGGAACAGCTGGGTATATGGTATGTATTAAGTATGTATCCTAGGGGTTAGACTGAGAGTCATAATGTGATTAAATTTAGTGGTGATTCCCTCGCTGACATACATCTATAGCAACATTATATTAAATTGATACATTGATTAAGTCGGTAGAATTCTTCAACGAACATGAAACTTGATGATACCTTAATGAACCCAATCATCATTTCGTTCCAATACGACGTCACACATCATAATAATAAATGGTCCGGTCCTATATTTAGTCCCATATAACTTTAACCATCCCAGTTTAGAACCTAGGCCTTTCAGAAAAGATAAGAATTGTATGTCAGCTTATGGACGCCTACTGCGCTAGTGGTTTTCTTGGCGCTGGATTAGACGTCCTAATTGGATTAACTTGATATTCTACGGTTTGGAGCGAGAGACTTTCCGTCAGTTCGGAGGGACTCTCTTAACTCTAACTTTAACTTAACATAACTTAACTCTAACCTAGACTGAGTCTGCAATAAGTAATTTGGAACATTTTATTTAGTAAAAATTACAGTTCCCTTATTCTCAATTGCACCTGATAAAATGCAGTTAATAGTTTAGTGGCAAGTTGCCCGTTAATAAATGTTGATTACCTACTCCGTCAAATTCTCTTCAGAAATTAATACAATATTAGCCTGCCGTTTTAGAATAAGTGCATTATTATAATGTATGCACCACTTACTGGTTTGGTATCATTTATATGGCCCTGCTTTTCATCCCACTCCTTTACACCACATAAAAAGGATTTCACAAAGTTCGGTGACCAGTAATGGCTAAATTGATGTCCACAGAAAAGCCCGGGAATGGTCCAACAGTAACCATATTTTATTCCACCCTATTCTACTATTCTATTCACCCTATGATACTATTCCCGTTCACCTAAAGTCCTACTATCTCCATTATATCCTAAACACCTTCTGATACCTATTGATCCCAGCCCAGCTTTAAATCCTGCCACATAAATGACAGACCAACTTTAAGAGGCAGAACATTGCCCCTAGCATTGCAGATAGCTTGGTGTTTTGTAGCCCAGCCCTTTCCAACCTCGAGGTCGCCTATTTGGATAAATCTTGGCATTCCAGGCTAAAGTCCAGTTCATTGTAGAGAGTATATGGCCATGGATTTTCCAGCTCTAGCCTTTGGCCTCTGTCATGGCCCCTTGGCCACTTTCATCAGTAGCTTTTGCCAGGGCCCCAGTAGCGAGTCCATTATGACACATTGCGTTCAATATCATTTTTCTGATAAGAGGGTCTTGGGCTGGGTAGGGTAGAGTGCAGCCTGTGGTTTACATTGGAAAGAGATGATGGGGGCACCAGTATTAAATCTTTATCAAATTGTTAAATAAACTTGCCTACCTAATGACTAATGAATATATATAATGTTTAATATTATTTACTTTCTAAGCGATTCAGTGTTTTGTATCTCAAGTGAGGAAGTTGTGCATATTGGACATGTGGTATGTATTAGTATGTGTTAATTTTGAATCGATGCTAATTGAGAGTAAGATCTTATAGGCAATGGCACTTCGATAAAGGCAAAAAACAGCTGAAACATGTGAGGGTAAGGAAATGCACAACAAGACCAACTAAAAATTGAACTGGTGTCTGGGTCTATTGAGGAATTCTACCTACTCCCAGAATTTCGTTAATAAATCGCAAGGGAATGGATTGACCCGAAACGAAAAGAACATGGGCTGGGATGTGTAACTTGTAGGTTTGGTTTATTGGGGATCCAATAAGTACTTACTTACTTGCAGCAACTTTAGATCCTCTGTCGTCAATGCATTAATCATATTCGCCATAAATTTGCATTAGGAGGAAAACGACCTTCAACCATTCTAACCCTTTCACTGCCCCTGTGCTCTTCAAACCCGTTTAGCCCCTGCAGTCCTTCTTGCCCCTTCTGCCCCTTTAGTCCCCTCAGCCCCCTCAACCTCCTGTTGCCCTCATTCTCCTCCCAACCCCCATCACCCGATGGATAATTGCCACACCCTCCCTTGCATGCCTCTGGTCAGACCTTCTCGCCCTAGAACCACTGCTAGCAGCGAATTCGAAGGTAGTAGACGCTGAGTCTCTATTGAGGGCCCTAGAACCGTAGGGGATATGGAGTGGAGTGGTCACTGGAGGGCTTACAATGAGGGGTTGGTCGGTGTAAGGGCTTCTCCATGGTGAAGGAGTGGGTGGGAGATGTACCATATGGTCATGCCTTTTAGGGTCACTCATCGAATCTGTGTACATGACATAGATCTGTTAGTTAGCTAGTTAGTTAGTTATTGGACTAGTTATAAGATATTCTGGGATTCCTATGTTAAGTGAAAATTTTGTGTATAATTGGACCTGTACATATATTTTACTTTTTAATCTATCCTATTACATGGTGGCATTAAGATATCAAACTCCATGGCCAATCCAACGTATTCGATTACTTGTGTCTCTAGTTTTAAATTGTACAGGTTAATACGTTCATGTATCCATTATATGCTAATTCTGGCAAAATTATAGCACAGTTATTTTTGACCTATGATAATGGTCATTAAAGTAAAACTTGCCATGTAAAATAAGGAGTACTATATAACATATGGGGCTCGGTTCTTTCACCAACCTGTGCAAAACTCGTGATATTATTTTGATGTCACACCCAATCTTGCACATTTTCATGTTAAAGTCGTGATCATACAGCGGGAGGTTGAATAGAATGGTATAGAAGCATCTCGGTTTCTCGGATGACTAGCCATTGACAGATCTAGAGTAATATTCATCTTACTGTACACACTCAGTGACCAGTTGAGTAATTGTCCCTTGGGAATAGACCCACCCAAGGGAGATAACCATAGAGTCTTTGTATTTTTGTTGTTCTTGTTCTCCCCTACGTTTCCACTATCTTTCGGCGATGTTCATTCCGGCCCAGCTTATCAGGTCATATTCTGGGATGTACATGTGGATTTGGTAAAGTCAGGGGTGGGGGTTAATGTGGATATATGGGATGGGGAACTGGTGGAGCGAGGAAGCTGCTGATTCTAGCTTTGTTAGGAGAAGGGATGGGAGTGGTGAATGGGGTGGGGAAGTGGGCTAGGGTAGAATGTCATTATTAACAAGAGTGAGACATGGAATCTAGCATAATGGGACAAGGCGTTAGAAGATGTACAATTTGTCTTCAATAATCCTCTCAAATAACCCGAATTTAAGACAGGATTGAGACTTCGATCAATCCAATACCTAATATATTCATACACCTAGTATTTATCTTTTTCTCAGCCGAATTTAACAGAATTTACTAATTGTGTAAAGGTGCGGATCGTACAGTTTCTGACGGTTTAACCCATGGATATGCCTAAAGAATGTCATTATGTACGTTCAATAGGCCTAACAGCCCTTTGCCCTCTTGATAATAATGGTTTTGAGATGTACCGGGGGCGATTGCCTAGGCCCTATTCAGATTGCAGTATACTACACCAGAATTGACTGAATTTGAACAAAAAAGCATCATGAAATGATACAATGTTAGGGTATTACCACACAAGGTCTGGTAACAAATCGCGACATAATAAAACAACCACAACTAAAAGTATATCATGATACCCATATAATCTGGTCATTTTCAGTTTACAGCCATATTCATGAAACAACTCTTGGGTTGTAAAATTGTAAGACCTAAATGAGAGCCATACTCATACATATACATTTACATACAAAAAGACCACTTGAGTTCATTCATTCGAAATATGAGATAATGATGGGTTTTAGAGGCAGCTGTTAGCATAATAAGGACGGAAAATACCCTCATTATCTGCTCACTCAAACCCTTTCTTTAACCCCATAGTAATGTATACTTGCCATCTTCAATCATCGCCGGTACAAAGCATGGCATCTGTGACATTTGCATTTTACAAGCATAAAGCCTTAAATATGATGGCCTCCTTGCAAACGATGAACAGCCTAACTCAATGTATTCTTAAGGTTTGAGGAAACATTACTCAATATGAATCATACTTTGGCCAATTCAGACAACTAACTATAACGTTCAGGCCTGGCAAATACCCTTTTACGGAACACATTTTTCCCAGCGATTCTCGTTAGTGCTGCCATTTCATTAGAATGGAGGATTGAGCCCTCCATAACAAAGAGATATTATTGTAAGAACTAGGAAGTAATAACTAGCTAACGAAAACAGAGAATCAAATACAATACGTTTCATTTCCTATATGAACGGTCACCCCTTTACATTTCCATTCTCTCCTCCATCCCTAAAAGAAATCCTCCATGTTATGTTGGTTTATCATTAAATGTTTTTTCCCTGGTACCTTGTTTGGGGGTAGGTTGTTGCTCTTCGCTCTATATTTTTCCTGTCCCAAATCTCGAGTTACAAAATACATCATATCTCAAAACATTTGGGCAAGCAGTTACAGCAATTTATGAAAATAAAACAAAGCACGATAAGTGAGCTTAATTCAATTTGGAGTTATTTGAAACCCGTTTATTTTGAGGTCTGGTTTTTGAGGTCTAGTGGCCCCGCCCCTCTCTACGGAGCACTGCTGGATGACATAACACAACACAAGTAATCAGGAAATCAACACAGTGGAGAGAAATATAATGAATACAATGTCCAATCCTAATAATTATAAGTGTTACATATATATACTCTATACATATATGCACCAACTAACATTATATATGTCATTGTATACTCGTGGGTACAGTTCGTTAAATACATGTGACATAAATATAATACTTCAGTTTGGCCGATTTTATAGTTGGACCTCATTGGAAGTTATCACTCCTTAATATGTTATTTACAATTTTCTTGTTTCTGATTCATATATTCCAGACGCAAGTAACATCTATCTATAAACATTTTATGTATCACATTTCCAAGAAATAACATGACAAGTAGTGGGAATATCATACGAAATCAGCAGCTTCATTTAAACCTTAAATGTATTGGTCCATATAAAGATAATTGTTATCCAAGAATTATATTATCATTTTGAACATTGTGTAATATGGTTTGCTTCCCTTAAAAATATGTTCTTATGTATAGAAAGCAGCCATACCACCCCGTCCTCCTCTTACCAATCCTCCCCAGGATCCCATCATGTCACACCAATGACACAGAACACACACAATTACAAACACGCTAGCTCGGGCCTGACTGCTCAGTCAACATCCCCCACTTCTCCCCCTTCCTTCAAGGAAATCAGCCTGCATCCCTCATCAAAATCCTACACTCTAAAGGGAAATCAAAATATTTTCCCCAAATCCTGCTGGGTGAGGTGCAATTTCTAAGCTCTGAAACCAATGCTAGAAAGTCCCTGTTGTGGAGCATCCCTGATATAAAGCGGCATAGACATGGCTTGCTCGCTGTAATGTCCCCCAGCTGGGACTTTGTCATGTGTGTTATTTGAGCTGCTCATATGAGGAACAAATGTAGGAGTGTAATTTGTTCCACTTTAAGGAAACATGAAATGATTATATTCAGTAACCATGGTTGACCTTTAGTCACTGCCTTAATTGAAAGTTTAGCTGCCTAAGCCAATGATTAAAGAGATTAATAAAAACTCTTGGGCCTGCTGGTGCCCTGTTGTTGTATATTCCTCAGCTTCAACTCAAGGTTATACACCAAACAGTGCACCAGCTGCCCCTCAATATTTGTCATTAATCCCTTAACATAGTTGGGTAGGGCCACGCCAGTAACTCAGGCAGCAAGGGCAGCCAACATGTAATACAATGTTATGGCTCTGGGTTCGAATCCTGTCAGGGCAAGCCAATAATTCTATACAAGAGGCAATTCTATAAATATGCACAACCAAGTGGACTACATGAATATAGAAATGACTAGCTGATACTTTAACTCACGATCTCTAATACTCTTAACGACTGATTTCCCTCCAAGTGTAAATGTATCAAGACATACATGTCTATGAAAAATTTCATATTAATTTTAACTTGTGTCTACAAAGATCGTTTAAGTTAAAGGGATATGTTTCCTCTAAAACGCATATAAACCAACTATATAAACTTTGTTGTACTATCACCACCCCTGAAAACACTGATAACAATCACTCATCGATGCCATGCGTATTGCCAAGATGAAAATATGAGGCTATTTCTTTAATTAATCTGCTGGTTTAAAACGAGAAGATCCAGATCTTAATATTATCATAGTCTTGTTCTAAATAAAAGGAGAAAGAAAAAATAGAGCCTAAAATGTGCTTTAAACTCCACATTTAAACCAAAGACAGTGCATTGAGGCGGCACCCAAGCAGTGTCTATACCGTTTGCCCTTAGTAAATAGAGGATAGTGTGCCTGCCTATGAGTACAGCTCTGAAGGAACAGTTAGTAAGCACCAAGGGACGAGGACAATAGGAAGTAATCAGGCTTCTATGCCCGGGTCTGTTTATTTAGTAATATGTACGCATGAACTGAAGGCTTAGGCTCAACAGACCTTTGCACTGTGCCATTAGCATTGTTAAAAACCTGCTTTTTGTTATAGATTTAACAATACAATGGTTGACTAGCTCTGCCAAAGTAGTTTTCTGTCACCTCAATGTTTGAAGGGAATGCTAATATGTGTTCACATGTGATAGTTTTTCTTGAAAAGATGCTAAGGACAGCTCTGACCCTTCCCTGCTCTCCGATGTATGCTATGAGTGAAATGATTATCTAATTCACAGGATAACTAATTAACTTTGGAATTAGTGAAGACCATTTGCAGGAAGCCACAAGAGCTATGAACTGTTTCAACATGTTGTGTGCATTACTTACTGATTGTAAATGTCCTCAATCTTCTTCAGGATTTTACCAATATTTTACAAGTGCAATGTTCTCTGAACAATTAAGTGTGCATTTTAAGCAGAGCTAGCAAGTTAGTATCACAATTGTAAAATTTGTCGAAATAAATTAGCAAATCTGTTTTTAAAAAGTATGCCATCCAATCAGAATGTATCATTTATGCCATGTGACTACACTCGAATTTGTGTACCAGTTGGCTTTTCACAGCACCTTAAACAGGACAACAGATCCATACTAAACCATATTTATGAAGTAAAATTCGGACTCAGCAGCAGTGACCTCAGAGCACTGGGTAAATATGACAGAGTACTCCTCCAAGCAGAACATCCTGCTACTGCACTTGATATTTACGTCCCCTATCTTTCACAATAGGAGTTTCTCATCTGTGGCATCAGGGTAGCTCTATATATATATATGGCATCAAGGGTATACAAGACGAGCACACACAGTCGGGATAAGGAGAGATACCCATAAATGTGTCACTGGACAGATCTTAGTCTGCTTTCTGACTGGTCATGTCTGGCTATAGGGGAAAAAAGGGATAGCCTGATATGTCAGAAATGATCAAACCTTTTACTCAACTTTCAAACTTACACAAGTTGTTGAATGATCTACTACTATTCGGACATCCTGGCAGATTCTAGATACATATGAAATGTACAGTCGAGCTGTTGGTCTAATATGAGATGAAACATTTGACAGTTTCTGATTTGATGAATATGATACTGATAGTGGGGCCCTATGCTGTGTAGTCTCACTGGTATATGAAATAATAATTAAGAATCGGCTTTGTTGGATGTAATCACGGAGCTCTACAATAAGACAGCTTGAGTCTAGAACTATGTGTAACGAAGTGACCTTTAGCTCCCCTTACAATGTATAGGAGAGCTAAAGCATGACATAACATAATCCATCATGTATTTCGCGAAGGACAAGACAATAAAATAATTATATTTAGTCCGCATACATGGTGGTCAAAGAGTCAGTAAACCCCAAAATATTATGAGAAAATTAACTTCTTTGCTATTATTCTAATGTATCGACCCCAGTGTAACATAATATTTAGTGAATTTTACCCATTTACATGAGGGAAAAACTAGGTCCACAGTTTAACACTCCATTCAGGACGCCACTGTTAGCCTATGTCACAAGGTAGCAAAATCTTGAAATGAACATGCAATGTTCATATAACACATAAGTCGGGAGAGATATTGTGTACATTTCAGGTGATACCTTTTGACGTCACACAACACACTCAATGCCCTCTTGTGCTAAACAGACCTCAATATGTGCCTGTGAGTGACATTAGACATAAATGGAGGTAAAACATTGGGACTTGGGTGTTTAAGTACTTATGGCTTCATAACGTTTGTTGACCTTAAAGTGACAATGAACAATGAATCTACAACAAGTCAGACATCAAGCCCCATCCATGTCCACTGAAGGGACTACCTCACTGGGTTTGGGGGGGAGGGCTGGAGTCAACTGGTCACTGACAGGTAGAAAGAGAGCCGATTGGATTCAATTGTAGTTGATGGGAAGCTGAAGACGACAAACAATCAGCTATCTTCATCTTCCCTGCATCTTAACTGGTCTGACAGCATTTTCAATCGACTCGGTGGACATAGGAAGTGCTTTTTCTCAATACAATTAAAAATAAGAATTATAAGGCAAACAAATATGTGTAATGGAGATTTAACACTGTGTTTCAAAATCTACAGTACACTAAATAAACTGTAGAACTTTATGAGTGTATTTTGTTCTTTCACATTCACATCACATTGTACCACTTTCATTATTGTAAACCATAATTTTAAATTGTTATTGTTATCGTTGCAACAAAATATTCAAGATGTCAAGATTCCAGGCACTCTTTGGAAGAACTGGTCTCAGGGGCCTGTCCCTGTGACCAGACATTGAACTACCTGTTTTTGTACTACAATCAGCCAATAAAAGAATCTCTGAATTGAATTGAATTGAATATATACATCAATATTTGCTATTGTTGAACATTGTTTTCAGTTAAACAAGACTTTCAAAAAAGACAAATTATATTCAACCAAAGTTCAATAATCTAGGTATTTCCAAGATTGTAATACTCAAGTGTGCCCACAATCACGATAAAAGAATCAACAACAATTAGATGTAATATAGTCTCTTTCCCCCACAACCAGGAAATAACCCTTAATAAATTCCTGAGCCTGTCCCAGACCTTTCCCTCTTGCACATTCCATCAAATATGATTGCAATATCTCCCACGACAATAAGCATTTCGCCTGTATTACGCGTCCAATGGAAGATGAACTAAAAATAGGACCCCTGGCAATGTTCTTCTTAGGAGAAGCCCGTGAATCATTCGAATGAGGAAGAGATGATGCTTGAATATTGGTTTGGACAGAGAGGGGAAGATTTGGGATGTAACAGCACTGGGGGAGCATCAGGAGATGGGGCGAAGGGGTGGGTGGGGGACGAAACAAGGTCCAAAAGGGGGAAACATTTAGCTTTGTTGTGTACGTAAGATTACCTCAATACTAGATAATGTATGGACAATTTAGGATTGATATAAAGAGGAATTATCGAGATGTACTTTAGGGAACATGAGAGATGTTTTCACCCATGGGAGCTTGAATAGATATCTATATAATAACCTCCATTTCGGGCCTGCCGTGTATGTATAATTCCTAAGCAAGGAGTTGAAGAACAGCTTAGGACCTGAACTAAACGGCCTCCTCCCCATTCACACAGACTTTTCAACTTATATTTCTGTAACTTTCCCTGTGGTTTGGAGAATTCTAATAAGACATTATTCAGATCTCCCTCTCTCCCAACGAGCCCCAAACTGTCTGTCGTTTGGTCACAATGTCGAGCCAATCTGCGAATTCAAACAATCATTTTGAGCCGCCATTTTGAATATTCCTGGTTATCAAACTTTGAGACAGTCCATCCTCCCCTGGGGCCTAATTGAATCTTAAATATTCTATCAAATACTAGCTAAGTTTCTGGAGGGTTCATTTGGATTCAGTTTGTTCGTAGTTATGGATGATTAAAAGTTCAATACATTTTCTTGGTCTTGGAGTTTGCCTTGGGGCTTGACATTTGTGTGAATGAATTACGGTACAATCAACATTTTCATCTTCATTTCTAAATCCAAGTTAATGAAGCGAAAGTCTATTTCACATGAATTTATAAAGAAGTTCTTTGGAAGCACTAGTTCGTCATTTAATACATGAATACATCATACGCTATGAGGCACATCTTCCCGAAACGTCTTAATATATATCATATACTCATTATGTTAGAGAATAGAATGATTGTCAAAGTTGATGCCTTTATAAAACTAATACACATCCACCCATCCGTCCACACACACATGTATACATTCAAAAAATGTTTGTATTGTCCCTGTACATCTAACTTTATGACAAAAAACCCACAATCAACAATGGTGGTTATTTTCATGCACTGCCAAAGTGCTTAAACATACATACATGTATATATGTTTACACATATATTCACTCCATCATCTTTAGAGACGGATGCTGATGATGATGACATTCACTTTAAAGGTGAACTAGCCTTTGGATACAGAAGAAACTCATGTATTATGTTAGTTTCTAGTAAACTAATGAACTAATTAGCGGGCTGTCACAGAACATACAGAACCGATGGCATCTACACGCCACTTGATTTTCAACATTCATAATGCATACTGCATGAAGTTAGGCGCTTTTCGTTAGGGAATTCCTTCACGCTATATAGAATAATGCCTACTGCATGATGTTAGGCGCTTTTCGTGAGGGAATTCTTTCACGCTATATAGAATAATGCCTACTGCATGAAACTAGGCTCATTTCGTTAGGGAATTGCTTCACGCTATATAGAATAAGGCCTACTGCACGAAACTAGGCTCATTTCGTTAGGGGATTGCTTATCGCTATATAGAATAATGCCTAATGCATGAAACTAGACTCATTTCGTTAGGGAATTAGTTAACGCTATATAGAATAATGTCTACTGCATGAAACTAGGCTCATTTCTTTAGGGAATTGCTTCACGCTATTATTACCAGGAATCCAGGTCATAAAACTCACTTTGAAGAGTCGGGGAGACTAATCTTAGAAACTTTAACTATTTAATTTCAACATTCCCGGGGAAAGTTACTGTTGAAAACCTATTGCCAGTGCAAAAGTAAATTAGAATTGATAAAAAATAAAAATATATGGAGAGAGGATAATGTTAGAGAGATCGATATATGAGGAATACATTTACCAAGTCAAATACGATGAGCTCTGCAATAAATTGCAATCAATTCAGTTGTCTTTTGTGTGAGGGCTTATTAATTATGGATTTACTTTCCAAGCGCATAATAAGGAAAGTGTTTTGTATGACGGACGTGACCTGACTATACCACAATGCACTGCCACATGAGGCACTTGCACCTCATTACCTATTCAAAGTATATTATATCACAAGTAAGGTTATCACACTCGACAGAGTGGGATCTACATGATATATTGTTTGATCATATCAACACGTTGATACGCATATTATTATGTATGTTCACTTGTGCTATAAATACATGATGTTAACTCGAAGTTGACACGCTTGAGTTTATTTTGATGCATTTTGTGCCTCACCGCAATTTTATGAAAATACATGTGAACCACCTTGTGCATTAATGCTCTGCCATTATCAACTTCTTGTTATGCTTTGTTAGGTTATCCTTAGATAGGTAATTTAGCATAATATCCACTATAAATAATCCATGTAATATTACTTGGCAAATATTAAGGAATTCTCCCTAAATAAGCATATTCAGTACATTCAGATACCTAACAGGAGCGCAAATAGTGCAACTAGTTTTATCACATCATGCTTGAAAAAGTGCCTTATTATGTAGAAACACTATTTATTTGATTATGAATTGCAACGTATTCGTTCATACAACTTGCTTCAGTCCGTCCTTATCAAGATTCAAGATATGGTGTATTTGCAAATCCACTATCTCTTTCGTTTAAAAAATGAACACGTTTTAACAGTTAAACTCACTCACAAATCAAGAAGGCAGCCCCAATGATCAAATCCAAATCCGCAACGTTAAAACTAGCCGCCAGCCCTGGGAACTCGATTATGTTTTTCTAACCCCAGTTTCGCGCCGTTATAAAAATGTTTCATTAAACATTTCATCACTGGGATGGGAGGTGTTAAATATGATATCGATCCGAGTTACCCTTAAAATGTGACATTCATCAAGTCCCTGTCTGGCCTGTCAGCTTTTTGATCGAGATAAAACTCGGTTCATCTTTTGGATTTCATTTAAGATTCAAGCTAAATCACTGACAACTTGATTAATAAATGAAACAGTTATTAAGCTGGGAGAGTCCCAGAGAGAGCTGGTTTGAGGTATTTATGTGGTGCTTGTATGGGTCTTGGTTGATGTACAACCAGCACTGGCACAACTATTGAAGCGGAATTTGCATGGGTCTTCTGACAGTGGTAGGGCGAACAGTGTTAACTGTTGTAGACAATTCTTTTAAATGTTGTCCTCAAAATCTAGATATTCAGTGAGTCCTCGAGAGTCTATTATATCATCGTCTATATATATATCTCTTTTCCATTACGCTCAGTATTTTATATCTTTTAAACTGTACCTCCATGTGCGGGCAACTTAACGTTCAAACATGAAGCATCAAAATGTATTTTTTAAACAAAACGCACCAAGACCCCATTATACAACAAGGAAACGAACCTCCCAATTTACGAGTCTTTAAAGGTGGCTATATCCAATTGCATATTTAACAGTCTAGACTCAGAGTTGAGAGAGTCCCTCTAAACTGAGGGAAATCCTCTCACTCCAAATAGCAAAATCCTATTAGAATGCAATAAGAAAGTCTACTCCAGAGTCAGGAAAGCAGACTGTGTGGTGAAATATAACTGACCATTCAGTACTGTATTGGTACCCTTGTTTGTATCAATAGATAAATAGATAACAAAATATCAAATGAATGGCCAGAAACATAATCTTCTGATAATTAACTATGACAAGGATCTATTGCAGCCTGTTTCATTAACATTTTTGTTAGAAACGCTATAATCGCGTCGTATTAGAGAACATGATGTTGTTAAAAAAATAACTCACCGGAGGCCCAATGTTTTTTTCACATTTTGTCTTCGCACTAATATTAGTGCAGCTTCCCCCCAAGAGATGGTACTCCCCGGTCAAACATCAATCAGTATTTTTATCTTTCACCTCTCAGTCTCTGATTGATTCTACCATTAAGTATATCAGCTCCACTGCTCCATATATATGGTTCTGTAACCAACAACTTATGGATCTCCAGCTAACAGTTTGACCTTTTTCTTTAAAACCGATCAAATGTTTTTCGTAACACCATTTACTACAGTCAATTCCTCCCATCAAATGCTAAGAAATAAGGATAACTCGTCGGTAACTTCTGTATTTCTAAAATGTTCACAAGCATAATTTCCCTGCCATTCCAGGTATTATATGTATTACTTGTGTTATGTCCATGTTCTATTATATTGATTCATTGTTATATTCCATTTTTTGGATGGCAACATTTATGATGTTTGGTAAAGAGTGGTCTCCACTGGCTGCGGTAAGCTCTGCGGTAAGCCTTGCGATGGTTTGTGCTGGTTCTGTAGGTGGTGAGGAATGACGAGGTCCTTGCCTACATGGTCAGTGAACGATGTAGGCAGGACCTCGCCACTCCACAACAACACAGCACCATCGCAAGGCTTACCGCAGAGCTTACCGCAGCCAGTGGAGACCACCCTTTAAGCTATTGTACTGTTTTATTATCGCATTGTCAGCAACGAACAGACAGGAGTAGGCTATGACTGTTTTCCATTTGCTTGGGAATTGGTAGAATAGCCGGCGAACCCGATATCTATCTAGTTGTATGTAACATTATTTATGGAACATGATGAAGCCATTCGGACGCAGGCATGTATTTAGCCATTCATGACCCTTTGTTCATAAACACCTTAAGGGAGATAAAGGCTTCTTTAATTCAATCCAATTTGAGATAAATATGTCAAGAACAAATGTCACATTGTCAACAGTTCGTCCTAAAATATGTCAGATATATTATTCACGCTTCTATTGTCTGTGAATACGACGGTTGTTTGTTGATAACAACAAATGTAGGTGTGATGTCAAAACATTGCTGCAGGGGCAAATAAGTCCAAAAATTGGAGACATTTTTTGTAAGGCAAAAAGTCATTCTAGTTTCCGACAAGCAGCAAGAGAAGCACCCTCAGGTGTGGCCAGTGATTTGCTTCTGAGTAAATCTTAAATCGAAACATGAATTAGTCTGGACAGAACGTATACCAAATAACCTTATTTGCTCTTTTTACCATGGAACAAAAACACAAATAAACCATATCACTCTATTATGCCCACATTTGCATTTGGAGCATGTAGCATAAATATGCAAAAGTAAGTAAATGTAATTAATTAATCAATTAATTAATTCAGTTGTTCGTCTTACAACATTCGTATATATCTAAGGGATTTTGGTCATTGGTGCTAAGTGACAGACATCGACCTATAGCTCACTCCATCCATAGCTTGACCACGAGTGACTACAGGCAGGAGACTGACCAATATGAAGCCCTGGCAGGCTGGGAACCCTGGAGGAATGACCTCTAGGTAGTAGGGGTCACATGGTGGACACAAGTCAGGTACAGTATCTGTGAGTTTGGCAGGGCAGGGATTGACCACTCGCTGCCCGGGGCATATTAATCATCCCTTGTATTTCCATCTTTATTACTGCCGTATTCACGCACCAGTCTGATATTTTCTGGTGCTTTTTTATTTGCTATTTTTCCCTAATTTAGTAGGGATGGTGAATGTGGGGTAGATTGTATTTTCAGGATTGTGTTATTTTTCAGTTAAGTCCGTAAAAATAGTATTTGAACTTTGACATGAGAGAGAGAGAAAGAGATAGAAAAGTTTGTCTTAATTAACTTTTGGTAAATGTTTACAATTGCCGTTGGACACAAAAGAACAAATGAATAATTTGTCATGGATTGTTATATCTAGATGACATTTTGTAACAAACTGTTTGAATTTGAATAGTGAAATACGGAACAGAAGGACGTATATAATCGTCATTTCCGTTAGAGATCATGCTCCTATGCACTTGTCTCGTTCTGTCTGATTTACAATTATTATAGTGTAATTTTTAGAGGATCGAAATCAAAAGAAATTGGGTCCTACCCCGGCTACGCTATAGGAGCTGTAGATTAAGTTCTACTGTCTAATGACTGGCAAAAACAATGGAAAACAAACCCCAACCCTAGCCCCAACCCCGCAAAGTGCTGCCTACGTGCAGTGCACTATGACTAAATAAGACATTCATATTGTATTCAAAATGTATTATATAGTGAATTTGTCACCTATAGGTATTCTGAACCCTAATTGTGTCTATAAACGCAAGCACAGTGCCAATATTGCCACAAACTACCACAAACCTGTGTAGTCTTATTCAATAACGACCATTCCAATTCATTAACCTGCCTTGTAGGTGTCGACTATGTATAACCGCGTCTCCTAGAATTATGATGGGTCAAGATGTGATGCCAAGAGTTTTGCGTTGCTAAGAAAATGTTACCTGAGTTATGACATGAATATATAATTTAATCTCTTCTCTCTTGTTTCAGACATGCGCACATCAAACGTTCATATGTCCAGTCCAAAACCAGTCAAAATCACAACCGTCTTGGTAAGTACATTTTCACTCTACTTTATTTCTTTGAAAACTTTGTTGGAGGCAGTTTCATCTAATGCATACTAGAAATTCATTGGTTAATATACGATCTTTCCTTGATAATACCCTCAACGTAATTGTATGATGCTAACTACCCCTAAATCACAGTAACTATAACTTGAAATTGAACACAAGTATTTGACCCTGAGAAAACGTTTCCCTTGGAAACGCCAGACCTGTAGCTACATCAAGTTCACACTAATTGTAAAGTTAAATCGATCAATAGTTAAATAGATCGTTAACTTAATACTTGTTTATAAGGGAAGACAAATTGGTCGACATACCATTATTAGACTGCCAAGAGTTCATTTCTTCCAGCAGTTACCATAAATTTAGAATATATATATATTATAACTATAAGAAAGTACTACGATTTTAGCATAATCACTACATAAAAAATAAAATGAAAAGTGACTACTTAGAAATGTAATATAATACGTAATAGACCGGTCATCCAGTCATACAGTACATCATGATGTTTACAAAGGTTAATAATGAATAAAAGATCATCCATAATGTACAATATGAAAGAATATAGTGCGTACCCACACGGAACATAGTCAGTTGACCTTGAAATATACAGGTATGTATTATTCCAAGTTTGTGATAGGTGAATGATAATAAGGGAAACTACCACTTAAAAAAGGATTTTGGCGGGTCATAGAAATAATTGTATGAAACCTTGCAGCAAAAATGACAGAGTAAAGCCTCCCATTCTTTTTGTCAAATGACAAAATTTACAGGACAAAATATGGGAGTTCATTAATGTGGCTGGATAATGCAGCTTTAAGCGTATTTTTGGTCTATTCCACACCCAGGGTCATGCGCAAAAATATTCTTTAAAAGACGTGACTAAGTTCCATTATGCATCGTTAATACCATCTTTGACCTCTCAAATGCTTAGCAAATTAGAATACCAGGCGAAATTGGAGAAGCATCAAAGAGCTTCGTGAATATGTTCATCCCTTGATGTCTGATAAAACCACCTCTGTGTAATACATTAAAAACCAAAGGTTTATAACCAAAGGAACTTGTATAAGTAATCTTTTTTATGTGCCCAGCTCATTGTCACTAAACGTGTCTCTGTCATGAACACAACTCATAATGGGCCGTTTCAATTTCTTAATCTAAACCGCATCACACGTGTAACTTGGATTACCGACCTTTAGAGTTATGTTTGGGGTTTCCTATTATAGTATTAGTGACTGCGACATTGTCGGGTCAAAGTTAGTTGTGTGAAATTAGTCTTACGAGATGCTTGGACAAATTAGGGAGTGTAATAATTTCACATAATCATAATTGTGAGGTGGGTCAGATCGTCTGAAAATGTACAATCAGTAGTTGTTCACATTAAGTGAAATCTGTTATATATATTTGTCTTGTGAATGATTTTCGAAAATGTTGGGTACTCTAGGGCTGGGAAAGCCATTTGAACAACATAGGCTATGCACTATTCCCCATATGCCCATATGCTACTAATAAGTAGTGCTGTGGCTAATAACACTGGTCTTAATTGAGCGGAGGATTCAATCCTAAACAAACAAAAAATTGTGATGTGAGATACAAAATATAGACATATTAGACAGCACGTAACCGTGTACATCTGCACTTAACAGACTTCTCTCTCCATAGCCCTGGCTTATAATAAATTTGGTTGAGTTTATAATTTGATGCTATTGATAATTTATCATTTGAAGCATTCAGCAGCTTTCCACACTCCAACAGATGATAGATGTATACATGAATATACCCTGATTTATAAATTATGTTTCTTTAAGTATCTAACTTGATGCAAATCATAGTTTATCATTCTAAATTTTGAGTAGTTATCTACAGATTCTTATGATAATTAGTGTTAAATACCCGGCTCTACACATTTTACAGATCGTGATAGATGTATGTACATGTATAATGATTACCTCCTACCGATAGTAGATGGTTATGATCATAGTAAAAGACAGGGACCAGACGGAGAAATTGTATTATCTCAGCATCTATATAAAGAAACAAGAGAGCCAGCAGTGGGAGTATATCTCGCCTTGTACATTACCATCACAGGGCAGGCGTAGCGTGAGAACAGACTGTTATATCAAAGGTGGCAAGGGTAAAGAAACAGGAACAAGGCTTTATGTAATAGTATGAGTGTGAGGGGTCAGACAAGGCCAACACAGCTTCAGAGATTTCATGCTGAATATTCAAAAGCTTAAATCAGGGGAAATCGCTCCTTTCATTTCGAAATGTCTTTGCTCCTTTTCCTGTGATTTCTTCTGAAATGACAGCAGTCTGAATGAGCGTGATTTTTAATGATTGGTTTAATATAGATCTAAGGATTTGGGTTTGTTTTCATCTCCAGGTTTACTGATTAATTCTGAAATAATGCCATATCGTATTGGTTCAATTCATTTATCGATAGATAATAGATAGATAGAGAAGTAGAAGTACTATTGAGTGACTGATAAAAGAAACAATCCTATTTCAATGAGACACTTTGTTGATTTAAGAACAGTAGTGTCAAATTGTAATATCGTTCCGAAATAGAATGAATGAATACATTGAGTTTGCTGATCTAATCAGTTTATACCTTCGGGTCAGTCTGATTGTAGAATCATATCCAGTATTAAGGAAGATTGGATATTCTGGCCTACATTATCTCTCGTACAGGAAATAACATTACAAGTTTAGAAAGGATTTTTACATTGTGAACAACAGTTTTAAGTTGAGGTGAATCACCTTAGCCCAACTTATTACTGTAATTTCAAATTTGATATTTACAAGATAATTTGGATTCTTGATTGAGACTTCCCTTAATATATCACTCCATACCAATATCCAATGATGGAGGGAGCTAGGCCCTCTTGTCCCACCCTATGACTCACTCAGTCATTGTACAACAAAACTAAAGTAGATGAAAGAGGGCGAGTAACAGGGTCTGATGTCTGATTGATGCAGTCCCATATATCTCCATTTACTGGAGTTAATAGCAGAGCAACAGGTGCACCTCCATACCATCACCTCCTTTATATGTACGTTAATACTGTAATCATAGGCTCTGTGAGATAGGTCAGAGGTATATGTTCATGTGCTGTAGGAGCTGCCTTTTCCGTTAGTTTTGATGGAAAATATTTTTAGAATGATGTTCAGAAAAAATGATGAACAACATACCATCACTACCCAGCTGGAGGTAGATAAGTTAGAATGAAAATAGCTTTTTCTTGTTGAAAAGACATATGATATATGAGCAATTCCAACATTAAATTTTGGTCGTCATTTGACCCTAAAATCGTTTGTTGCTTATTTGAATGGAAAAGAATGATTGGAGACATTTTTCAATATTTTGTCGTATCCGCCAGCCCGAAATACATCAGAAATACCCCCTATTTACATAGTTTCCCCTAGATGTTTAGCTATGGGGTAACAAAAATTTTAGAGCCTTAAAAAAGAGCAAAAATTAAGGAGGCCCAATAAAGTTCTGGAAATAAATAAAATGAACAATATTATGTTTTTAATTCTATATGGACTTGAAATATTAAGAATAAATCTGTTCAGATATCTTTTCATACTTTGGAATACTAGGTACCAACATAGGAGTTGGCAGCTTTGTTGTCAGCGTCGCATGTGTATTGTTACTGTACCACATTTAATAACTATTAGGAATTAATAATTAATAATATCCATATGCGTGAGATGATGCACATAATTTATTTCAAATACCATGAATCCACCCAGATTCTCCTTCATAGGAAGGTAGGGAGGGAAATGTGTCAGCGTCATGTGTGTATTCCACACGTGACGCTGACACTGATGCTGACGCTGACGCTGACACTGACACTGACATGTGTTGTTGGGATATACAAAGAACTTATAATATGTGTATATAAATCCCTAAATGTTGTGCCTCTAAATACTTAATCAGAACTCACATTTACCTTCATGAACAACCAATACAAGTTTTCAAGTCAACTTAAAAAGAAAACTACGGGGAATGAATATCATATTTGTGTATATATTCCAAACATAATGTATATGTGTATATGGGCAGAGGGTGTGTATATGGGCACCGTTGCCGCTGCCATTATCATTACCATTACTGAATGGTTATTTGGCTATAACGTTTCTTCTAGTTGGAATGTTTTCACAAACTAAAAAGTGTTATGACCCTTATTTCGGGACCTATAAAGTATATAATAATCCAAAACATTATACATGTGCACATATTTTTTATTCATTTCACATCTAAATCCAAATTTCTGTAGAAATATGTACCATTCTCCAGTGCCCTTATTAGCATAGTTCCAGTCACCGTTTCTACCAAGCTGCCCTGACTAAAATATCAATATTAGCAGCAATATGTCTACTTTATGTACCAAAAAGAATAAATCAAAAGAAGCAATTTAAAAATAATTACCAATGTTCAGCCCTGGATGGTCAAATGACGACCAATCGGTGGAATTGCCATGAATTCGTAGGTTTGCATGCAGGACTTGAATTGTTAATAACTTCCCTCTACTTAAACGTGAGAGCTAAAACAATTTTGACAGGAGGATTTTTTCCAATTGGGTGCATCCTTCCACAAATCAGGTGCGTTTCAAACATAGATCAACAACTAGACATTTTCTACGTTTTGTTTCATTCATTTCCCACTCATCTAAAAGTCATTTGACCAAAGTTTTGGAGATGATTTCATAAAAGTCCATATCTATATTTCAGGGTTCTGCCGAAATCCTTTGCTGCAGTAGTTTCCTTTATTATCGCTCACTAGTGGTCGTTTTCCTTCGGCTAATTAGACTTGTACAGACCATTGTCTAACCATATAACATCAGCATTTAAAAATAATTCTATTTGGACTCCATTGAGCGGTACACTATATTCACAAAAGATCCAATGTAAATATTATAAAGAGGCAAAATTACAATGCATTAATCCATTTAACAATATTCTTATATAATGAAGAAAAAGAATGTGATAAATAATGACGATAATGATTAATATCGAAGCATCAAGTAACCAAAGTAGCATGTATTTAGATGCTTTTTGTTAATAGCTGAGAATGCAGACTTAAGCCTTCAACTCGAATTGAATGCAGATGAACACACTTTGCCCAAGCGGAGCGTATGAATATAAAATAGCAAAAGTGAATACAGCTATCTGTATGTGACCTGCTATCTCTTTTAAATGTTATTTGAAAGCCATAGTAAGCCGACAATAAATTCAATAAAATCTGCATAGAAAATCTCCCAAACTGTAAAAGTGATGATGTGAGGCGAAAAAACATCCCTTTCAGAATAGTTGCAACTTGAACCAGAATTTAACAGTGAAAGCACAGCAGCTAGTATAACACAGGCAGTCGAAGTTGGAGAAGACTTATTATTCTATGATTCTCCCTATAATTGCCCCATTCTCCCTGGCTTAGAATTCAATTCAGACTGGATATCATTCCCTCTACATATCACCTTCTCTATAGGAGAGAGTAAATGAGCAAGATCAGGTTGTTCTTTATGTACGATCATATGTACATCTGTGCTCTATTTCAAATGTATCATTTTGACTGCTGTAGATATCTCATGTTGAGTCGGGATTTCTAAGTATGGACTATTGCCCACTGTTCAATAATAGTCATTTTAAATAAAAAACACTGTGCAAGGCCAATCAAGATCCGGAGAAGCGTGCAAACCTAGACAGTCCTGCATTCGCATATTATAGAAATAGATTGCAGATGCAAAATATACGTTTATGAAATTTTGAATCATCAAATTGCCTGCGGCTTACACAAAGCACTTCATAGATAATTTAGTTTGCCCATCTCCTCATTTACCATAAGGAGAATGGGGGATTAAAGTAAAGCAAATATGTGATGCATGAATGGGTATGCCTAGTGTTTATTTCATTTTTTTTATTGAGTATGTTTATACAGCAATCATCAGATAATACAAGAGATATTAAAGTAAGTAAGTATTAAAGTATACATTGTACATTGTCAGTTATAATACAGTTGAGGTCATTGAGATATCGGCTCACGGTTGTATATTCGGTGAAAAAAATCCATGGTCTTCTGCCCACCGCTGTGTCTAACTAATACTAGGGCATAGAATAGGCAACATGTATGATACTTCTACTACTACAGATATATAAATTGTACGGGGACGGGTGCAAAGTGTATGCATCATAACAGGGCGAGCATTACCATGCATGTATGCATACCTTGCATGGGGAGACTGGATGCAGGGTATGGGTTATTGGTGGGTGGATGAGATGATTATAATTTAGTTATAAGGTAGGGTGATTTTAGATGAGTCAGCTTAGGGTTTGTGCATGGGTTTTGTGTGAGTGTTGTTTCCTTTGTGACTGTTGATAATTTGCATAGCGGCAGTCTAGGCTCAGAGCCTATTAGATTAGATAGAATGGTATGTCAATGAGTGGACGCCTACTGTGCAAATGGCTTTCCCGGCCCTGGAGTAGGTTTCCTAATGAGATTATAATGGCATTTTATGGTGTGCAACTATGTGCAACTATTCCGCTCTTAGATATAGTTCATTATGTGATGTCATCTTTTCAAACATGTTGGTACTTCAAAATCCTTTTTTTTTTCGACTTAAAGGACCCAATTCACTAAGCCAACTCTTATGCGATTTTGTGCCGCAGAGCACTCTTTTCCACTAAATTATGTGAGAATCACATGAGAATCGGCTTAGTGGACTAGGCCCTTTAAACTAGTTTTTCTATGACACATCACATGCTCCATATAATGCAAATTCAGCTATATGTTTTGCATTGTCCACAGTTTCTGCCAAAGGAACACAATGAGTTGTAACTCTATACTCAATCTCCTATGGCCAAGTCAGCGGTATCCTTTGATGTTCCTATACTATGCCATACACTTTTCCTGACCCGCTATTAGGGGACTGAGTATAGGTGAGGTCATTGACCCACATAATTTAACTGTAAATCAAAGTTAGGTTTAAACTTAGTGAACACACTTTGCCCAATTATCAGAAGAATGTGATCCTGTTTACAGGAAGGATAGTTCAAGATAGACCTTCCCTAAATATATTGCTTGTTTTTTTATCAATGATTTCAGGAAGCAACATTACAAAATAATTAACTATTTCTAGCTCGAATAAAAGCAAGGGCCTTGAAGAACCACCCACGCCATCCCCTTGTAACTAGATAAATACCTGAGTCCTCTCCCACTCACCCCCTCATGGACAGGTTGGCTGGGGGTAGGGCTTTATGAGACTATTAGTGCTTGTTTCCCTTTCTCCTATATATGTCCAGCCTCGCCACCTTCTGTTCCTCTGCCCCATTCAGTCTCACTTTTCTCCTTGTATTTCTTCCGAATGGACGTCACTCTTCATGGATAACGTTTTTTTCTTGGCTGCGAAAATGTGCAGTAATGTCCGAAAGTAGTTTTGGAGGTCAGAATATAGACCAGTAGGCAATCTGGTAAACATTTTATACACAACTCTATCATAGTCTAGTAATTTTTTGGCTGTAAAAATCCAAATCACATTCTAAAATGAGGTGTTGTATAAACGGTAATTATGTATTACCCTAGCTGGTGTGACGCACAGGAAAAACTTAAAGAAACTTAAAGCTGTATTACCAGCTATCACCACAACAAAATGAATCCGTCTGAATTTACTCATTACAGCTTATAGGACGGAATTTAACAACTTATTAAACAATAATTGGAAAGTTTAATCAGCCAAGCAAAAATTGCCGCGGTGACCGATAATAAGTGAAGCCACCACGGGTAGGGATTTTGGCAGGTCTCCAAAATATAAATGTCATCTTTTATGATGCACTGCAGCAAAAACATCCGGAAAGTTTCCTCCACAATTTTGGTAAAGTGACTTTTAAATGGGTTTAAAATGAACCAGACAAAAAGTAGAACATCTTTAACTGATGTTAACAGCTTTAGCATAATGTTCTAGTGCACCTGTCAATTGGAGGTATGAGTCGGAATCAGGACCGAGAGCATCCTTGAGATGTTTGGGAGATTGTTGGTGATGAATTGCTTGTTCAATTCAACATCACATTTTACTATGTGTTTTTGCTGATATCAATTGTTGTATTCCGGATAATCAGCTGTTTATAAACAATGAAATTCTAGAATATTCCGATAGTAATTCTAATGATGAGTTCTTCTGCAGGGAAATGTTACAAATATCAACTGATCGATACTCAGTATTTTGTCTAACCACCTAGCTGGGTCACCCCATGTCATAATTAATCAACCGTTGCATCCATCAGTTTTCATTTCACATTAATCATGTTTCACTTATGTCCATTACTATTTTATATTCAGAATTTTAAGATAATTGGACAACTATTTTCATCTGATAAATACCACAAGACCGTGCATATTGGGCCTTGTGGGATTTTGAAGGTTGAGATATTATTATGAAATAAGGTTAACCTCTTTAACCTACCAAATCCTCCATCCCCCATACCCCTACCACCACCCCGGGGAATCATAACTCCAACTCCTATCTTCCCCACCACCACCCTGCTCCCTGCCCTCTTGTCTCTTAAGCTAACATTCCCTACCATTGCCTTGCCATGCTTATTGCATTATATCCCCCCTCTGTGGCATTTAAATTTCATATCCCATCATCGCTAAATAATAAAGAGACCTCCCTCCAGAGACTGGTGAGATATGTTTTCCCACTTCCTTGAGACTAAGTGTTGGTTGTTCGTTACTTGAGGTGTCTGGGATTTTGCATCTTTCCTCTCGTGCTATCTATCAAGCTTACTCAATGATTAGATGTTAAGTATGGTGCTTGGGGAGATGTAAATCTTGATTCATTGGGGTTGTGCATTTGACGCCTCTTTGGACACATGAGCCCCCATTAAATTAGGTCTTGATTTGTAGAGAGCTGGGAAACTATTTTTTGAAGATTTCACTTTGGATGAGAAAAACAACTTGTTATTGTCTTTCTTATAAGCTAAAAAAGAGAATTTGATTCATAGGGCAGTTGGAAATATCTCAGATTGAGCTTAAATCGACTGAATTGGGGTACTTAGATAGCCTTTGGAGTGGTTTGTTCAGTTTTGAAAACATTTATATGTCGTATGACATACTAAACCGGTTAGTTGGTTAGATCGATAAAGCCAACACATTAAAGTGCATTGCAATTCACAGAAAGAAATTGAATAAGCAAACAGTTCATCCTAAGCATTATTACATATACAACCATTGGTACACACATTTATAAATTGATTTAAACGTTTGACATCAAATCGCATTTTTATAAGTCCCTCTTCATGTATTCCAAGTGAGTCATCGCCTCAAGTGTCCTTAATGGCTCAGAGTGATGTAAGCTTTGGTAGAAATGAGGCAGGAGACCTTGGAGGTGGTCCAATCCCAAGATCCATTCAGAATGATCATTGTTTTCATAGAGGACTTTGCATTCACTCCTTTTAAATTCCGTAAGCAATAAAGGGAGGTTAGTTTGTTGTTGTTTCATATGGTGTTTTTTTACTAAGCATAACGTTAATTCATCCCAACAAACCATAACAATTAAACAATTCAAATATTAAACAGCCCTGTCTTTTTTATGTGCTAGGCCCAACGCTGTTCCTCCTTACCCGTGTATTATCACATGTATGGTCGATAAACGACTAGGGTCACTAAGTATGTGGTGGACCCTTAATCAATATGGGCAATTCAGAAATATACGAAACTTTACATTTGTATTAGAGCACCACTTTTTGATACAGTAACCCTTTACTTCTTTATTCCTCTTCTATTTGGAACTCATTTTGGTATCCCTCTGCTGAACATTTCTCTCACAGTCAATTTCTGTTTGGCTGGGCACCTAAATCAGTCCAGCTATGAAGCACATAACTTCATTTGTTTATAAAAAGCATGCCAATTGGTATATATATATACATATAGTTAATTATGTATGAATCAATACAAGAGGCAGACCCCACTCATCGTTTGGTCCATAAATCCCAAATGACCACCATTTTTGTATTATGTTTTTCCGTTGCTGGGTCATAATCCAGTTGGAGATAAAATAGGTTTCTTTTTGTATTGATACAATTTCTCTACTCAAATTATTAAACTTGTTATGTATTGATTCCAAAGATTAAAATAAAAATAAGGTTTATATTATTATTACCAGTGTGGTCACTTGATCTCAATCCAAAGCATGCATGTCAATGATTCGAGAGATTCAGTAAACATTACACCCAAAGAATACCCATGACCTCTCCTTGGAACCACTAGTTTCAAGAGTGGGGCAATAAAGCTTAATGGCGATGTTTATATCCAAGTATAAAATTAAATGTGTCAGTTGTATTTGTTTGATTGCCGTCTTCATCTTCATTCAGGTCGGTGCGAGAGGGATAACGCCTGAACCTCCTTTATTATAGCCAACTGTGTTTTATCCTCAAACATTGTCACACAGACGTGAACTTTAAATCCTCCCTGATCCCAGGGAATTCATCAGGACAATATAATGCTTCCATTTCTTAATCATGAGATGTGTACTGGTTCGGCACCATCAGAGGGTGTGTCTGTGCAAAGGGGGTTCCTAAAATTGAAAAATGTGACGGCAGGGGGGAGGGGGGTTGGAGGTGAGAGGAGGAAAAGGGAGATTAGGGAAATTGACTACTGACAGCCGAAAATGTTTTGAACTTTGGTAGACAAGACTTTATCAAGATTGATGTCAGACCCCACCAATGATGGTTAAGCTAAACATCTTAGCAGTCTGAGCATGGACCATGGAAATGAATTCCTAAGCCCAGCGTCCACTGATTCGACTATTTCATTGGGGATGGGAGGCACTGGCCTGACAGATGGAAGGATGGGCTTGACGATTGGTTTTTATCCAATATTCATCCCACTGACAGTCAGCAGCTATACCTTCATCTTTCATGCATCTTCCTAGGTCTGACTTAACCATATTTCTGATTTGACTTCCCCCCGTCAACATAATCGGCTCAGTGGACTTGGTTCCTCAATTTGAATAGATCAAAATTGAACTAACCCTGCAATAAGTACATTTTATTTAATAAGAAATTTTAATACCAAATGACACGGTGGAGGTTTATAATCGGTTGGAGACAAGCTTGAAGAACAGAATGAGTCCCATTGTGAGTTGTTCAATTTTCAGCTCATCAAGACCCAATTACAAACCATACAGAGTGCCATTTGGTATTTATTTATTACATACTGATTTGGCGATGTATTTAATATTTGCATAACGGCACATGTGTGCAATTACAAAAAGCTAAAGGCACCCCAACGGGCACTGTAGTACTTAATTGATCATGTATCTAATAAAGTGTTAAATTTTGACTCACACACTTATAACAAAACTTAACATATTATAAGATTGCAGAATGTCCACCGCTGATATTCCCCTTTAATATTTTATTCCTTTGATATATCATATTATTGTGAGATAGACGCACCCCTCCCCCAATCCCCTCTTGTTTCCCTCCCCACAAGCATACATCCCCCTGTCTGCACCCCCTCCCCGGACCCAACACATGCACACACCAATCCCCATTAAACACAAGACAGCTCTGTGTACCAGTGATAGGTCACAGTAAATGCTACTCCTTACAAATTGTAATTGACTTGACTCTCCTGTGTATCATTCGCCTTGCAATAGGGGCATTGTATGTGCCACAGTGCATGTTGTATAGGGAAATATCTACCCTAGTGAACCGGATAAGAAAGAAAGGAGCCTGAAACTAAGGGGCAATTGCTGAGTGATTTAAGCTGCAGTTTCTGTGACCATTGATCAAAAATGTGTGGAAACAAAACTTACAATGGGTAATACAAATTCTGACTTAATGTCAGGTCGTCTTCTAGTGGGGGTATGCATAGTGATGCATTAGGGGGAAATAATATCATTGAATACGATACAACATGGCCGTTATAATAGTTATAATGTATAGCAATTAGTACGTCTGTCAGACATCTTAACATAGCAATGTTCATAATCTAAATGTTTTGGTATGGATGATGATGTACCTTCAACTCTGCGTTTGGGAATAATATTGCGCATAGGAGAAGAGGATGATCGAGAATAAATTGAATTATTAAAATTGTATAGTGAAATAAGCGCAGCTTGGGGAGACACTGTTTATTTGTGAACAATGAATTAAACAACGTTTGATCTTGTTTGAGTGTTCGTAGTTGGAGGATTGCTGTACATTGATAAGTATTATTGAATTTATCGTTATACAATAATGTAAATATGATAGTTATGTAATATTTATGGTTGAATTAAAGCGTCCGGGGTGATCTCGTGGTAATTTTATATTTTTTTTATATTTTTTTTGAACGGGTGGGTAGGTTCAAGTCTTGCCTAAATATGGCTGAAGAAGGAGGAAGTTACATGAGATAGGCCGCAGGTGTCACACTAATGACTAGGAATTGAACATATTGCCGCACCATGTCAGAGAAGACATATATATACTATTTCATTCAATCTTCTTTGATAAAGAAGATGGCATGTTGAGTCAGATATATGCCCACTTATCTTAGATTATCCGTTTAATTATTAATTTCATACCTGTACGTTTGGAAAGGTTTTAGAAAATTCATTTTCATATTAATTAACCAGGGATGCTGCTTTAAAGCCAGAACAGATTAAACCTTGCGACGAATTGACAGTAAATCGCTTGCTCTGTCTCTTCTTGTCCCTTCATAAATAATCTTTCCCGTCCTTCCAATTTGAATACTCCATGATTGATCGAATTTCGCCCAAAGTTCCCAAATTGCAATATAAGCCTAAAAGCGAACCTGATATAAAATCGGACACCTTTCAGGGACCATTGTCAAAGTTATCTGCAAGGGAAATCTGGGGTTTTGCTGTTGAAGTTCGCTCCAGAGTTCCTGCGGCCCAATGTATTTAATAGTCCAGCAAGGGGACAGGTCTTAAAGATTTGATGTTGTGTGTTTTACTGATTAATTTGTGCATTTTTAGATTTGGGAAGAAACAGATTTTTGCCCATTTTTTAAAGACATGTTCGTGAAATAGAGATACATTTAATAGCAGAAATACATAATCCTTCTGCAAGGTTTTGGCTGTAGACATAGTCATTTTCTAACCATATTTGTTCATGCACGGTAAGACAAGAAATAAGTTATGGTGAAGAGTATTACAAAGACTCTGATAGCAATTTAGAAGAATATGTTAATGTCCGTAGAGCAGGGACACTACAATAAGGGATTACTTCTATTAGTCTTAGGGAGTTACTCTTATCTTCAGGAGCTCGCATACTAACTCACAGGGAGGAGCTGCTCTTAGCAATACCTAAGGTGTATTTCATCATACTGGTCATTGCATCAGATAGAGCTCTCTGAGTTAGGCCCAATGAATAACCTATAGATCGTACTACCATGTTCATACAATACATACAAATAGAACAGATACATAGACTTAAATATTATTAAAAATAAATTGGGACATTGACAAATACAAGAATAGAGCTGCCATGTTCCAGTACGTTATATGTGACCTGCTCTGCGATTATGGGTCTTATAGGTTTTTACTTGGATAGCCCTAGGGGCATTATTTAACAGGAAAACTGTTAAAAACACAAAGTTTACTAAAAAAAACCCATTGAAAATGAAATTTTTCACACATTATAGCATGGCGGAAAACTTTGGAGAAAATTTTGTTAGTGTTGCCATGGTAACCATGAATTCAATGGAACGTCCAAATCATCAATAATGACGTTTAACAGGATTCTGGTTTCCATGGAAACCTATATGTCATCAAATTGTTTCAAATTTAAATGAAGTCAAAAGAGAATTTTCTGATGATTAAGATACTGAAAACAGATTTGAATTACTTAAATTTTCAGAAAAATGGCAATATATTATTTAATTGATTAATTTTAATTATAACTGACTGTCGACTGGAGGCGTGCAATGAAGAACATGAGTATAACAAGTGGGCTTCAGTGGGATGAGTAATTCCTCCCCTTTATTCCAACAACAAAAAGAAAAAATTTCCAACATGTGCTCTCAACTGGTGCTGAAGGTAGAATGACGCAGGTGCCCCGTGCTGTGGGGTTCACCCGCCTACCTGAACGAGTAATTAAGGTGAAGTAGGTGAAATGAACTAGCCCCTTCGGCCCCAGTTATAATCTCCTACTAGTTCCTTGTAGGAGGATAATTAAATGATGCACATTTTGAAATCATATAAGGGTTTAACTAAAGTTCGGCAAGTAAAAACCGTACAGCAGTTTTGGCTATTTACCCCATTTCAACACATCATATTTCAGAACTTCATATCTCGGCTTCTGTTTTTCGTATCAACATAATTTTTGCAGCATATTATGTCCTAAAACACATTTTACATTTCATATCCAAGCACATAAGACCCGTTTTCGCAGAGCAGGTCACATATGATATACGGCATGTTATATATATATATGAGATTAGATGCGGAGATTGATCTTTAGATCAGAAACAGAGCTATATTTAAAGTTCTTTTTTTTTTGCCTATGAGAAGAAAATTATACACACAATGGGAATCAGTTTTGTCACTACCTTCCCTTAAAGGTAAATGCCAGCGTCGTCAGCAATGCTGCAGACATAGTTCAAGGAACTAATGCATGAAAAAAGGAATAACAATATTGTTGTCAAACTTCGTCCTGAGAAAGAACATGCTTAGGTGAATACAAAACGAAAAAAAACCCTAGGATGTTATCATAATTATTATTCTATATTTTAGGGACGACTGAAGTTTACTACCATTCACTATCGATGTCAATGTGGGAAAAGCATATATTTTCAGTGATTACTGAATAACTTTTTTTCCCCACTTTTTTTTATTGGGAGTATAAAATAATATGTCAGCTATATATAAGCATATTTTCAAGGAAATTGCATGATTCAATCATCTGAAATTCTAAAAAAAAGTCGGGGGAAAAGCCTCTTTTTCATTGACTCCTATAGTGAATGGTAGTAAATTTCAATGGCCCCTGAAATAAAAACTAATTCTATGACATATGGTTTTTATTGGCTTTTTGGGTTCCTCCGACCATGTTCTTTCTAAATCCAAAGTTTAGAATCCAAAAAAAATATCTGTGATTCCTTCTTTTTGGATTGAACACTGGCATTTACCTTTAACGAACAGCTGGAAAGAATCATAGTCTGCAGCATGATTTTTCACTACAAGCACAGATATAATCAAAGATATAGGCATACATTCCATTACAGAGAATACTCATTGTATTTCGCAACAGTTTTAATGCATTGCATTGTAACTTATATCACAAGTTCAGGTGTATCATATAGTATTGAACGATATCTGCTTATGGCCAGTGTTTAGTCGTATTTCACATATATGCTGATAATGGTAAATGCCCACCACCGATGGCGCTTGCTTTGGCGAATTTCGATTAACGGAGAGAGCATCATGTCATAAGATACTAGCCAGTACAGATTATGTTTAGGAGCTTTGGTTGATGAATACAATATGGCGACGGGCAGACAGCTGTCGAGTGAAAATAAAGGTATTTATTGTGATCTTTGTGATCCAAATTTTGTCATTGATACACTAGAGGTTTCTATGCGCACTCAGTGGTTGAAATGGACATTAAAACATGAAATACATTATATACTTGTATCCCTAGATAGATTGTAGTGTATTCTCTTTGGTTTTACTATTTGTGTAAATCATATGACATTGCCACGCTCACTTCAACATACTCATATTTGAAACTTAAAACAATCATTCGTGGCGAGGAGAGATTAGATCGAGCTAACATAGAGTTTCATTCATTCCAGTCACACAAATATTATGAATATTTTTCTATAGAAGCGACAACGAAAGCTTTTAGAACCATGAGTCTATTACAAATATCCCTCTACCCAACCCATAACTCAAGGAGTGAGTGGGATTGGTTGCTTTACGCCCTTATCAACACATTTAATATGGTTGTATCAAGGGCGGGAGAGCTGAGAGGGAGGCAGTTTATGATCATACCAAGAAAATAGAGATAGAGAAGAAGGGAGAGAGAGACAGAGAAAAGAGACGTACAGAAAGGCACTTAATGGTCATACCCAGGACCATCATACCTCAAGGACACCAATTCTATTTACGTTGTGCACTTGCATAACAAATAACAATTCCCCCTATTCCCTCTCAGGTTGCATCACTGCATAAAAAGTACATCTCAAAGGCGTTTTAATGTTTTATTCTATTATTTTAATACTTTCCTCGCTCCCCTGGCCCTGTACGGATATGGCAGTGAAGCCCGAGGATTAATTTACTGGCCTGCACAGCCCTGCATATTAAAATCATTAAATCCTCCCTCCCCATTTATTCACGACTGTAACCGCTGGCCGGCCAATCATTGGGTGCATTTAGAGAAAGCGTCATATTTCTTATCACTGGAGGGATGTTTAGCGGTAGGGGAATTTCATGTGCGTCGGTTTGTGAGGATGTGCAATAGGGGTTTGCATTCTTGCAAAAAAAGTGCACAAATATTGGTAACTAATTGTAATGTTGGTAATATATATTGCATCACCGAGTGATGATGTAGCGCTCATAAAGCATACTCTAGCGTTAGTGTTGGACATTTTGGGGGTTGCGCAAAATCTCCCTTAAAGAACACTAAGAAATATAATGGTATACAATATTAACATGAGATTCGTCTTTTAGAGTGCGTAATATTATGTTACCAACTAAGGAGGGCAGAGGGTCATATTAGGTATAAGTGTTCCAATGTCTTGTCGAAATTATTAAAATCGCACTTAGATTGCAAATGCATCGCATGACCCATTGCAAAGATGTTGCTCCCCTTTATACGATGGATGTTCTTCCATTGCCAAACGCCTGTATGCATACCCAATTTTGAAAATCACGAACAACCGATATCTAAATGTTGGTGCTATTGTAGAATATTTCAGTAAACATGTATTTTAATTTAGAAGCTTCAGTAGCGCGCCGAGCGGGTGAAGATCAAGGTCTTCATCTGGCTACTGTTATGTGAAAGTTAAAGAGACGACCTGGAACGGCTAGGAGATGCAAAATGTCTATTCCGGAACACAATGGGGAATGGCATGTGCTTAGTAATTATGTAAGTATATGCCGAATAAAGATTTGTTCTAAATAATACCAAACCTATCACAAAGCCCCATTGTGGTAGAAGGGTGAGGGCTGCAAATTATCACTCAGAGCATCTTTGCAATATGTTTTCTTCAGGATAAGTTTTTTGTAATTATATCAATTATTGGCCTATTTGCAATATGATAATTTTCACATATATCTTATCACTGTTGGGAATAATTCGTCCCAACGATCGGATTCATGAAACTGAAATAAGTTTCTGGGCATTGATCGAGTCTGTTACTTTATAAATACCAACTAAAAGTCCAATGAACATCTGTCGAACTCAAAATATGATAATTTCGATTTTCCACATAGCTGACTGTCAAATCAAAGAAAGTTAGAGATTTGTTTGACTGTAGATGTCTTGCTTACCAGTAACTTTTTGTATGGAAGGTCGATTTTGTATAATGCAGAATAGAATAAAATGTATGAAATACGATCTTGAATCTATACTGCTAGAGCATTCAAGGTGCAATGTTGATGCTGTACTTTCTCTAAACATCTATGAAGCTATATACATGTACTAGGGATATCCAAACAACAATATCCAAATGGTATTATTTCATAGAACACAATGTTGAGGTACAGACTTATCAAAGGCTGCCACTCATCATGTCAGTACACTCCTCGCCTAGTTATAAAATGTTTTGATATTATTGTTAAAAATATATCAAAGATATTCTTTTAGCTCATGTTGGAAGACCCGCTCAGTAATGTAGCACCACTTCTGTCAATTGCATTGAACAAAAAGTAGTAATACACCTATAACCGAAGTATTTGTGGACGTTGCAGAAAAATAACCACCTTCTCACAAACATTTCTCGTTAATACATCAGCATACAAAAGCTATATGTGAATGGAAATCCTATAGAGCTCTAACTGTGAAAATAGGCACTATACATTTGAATAGGCACCTCTCTCAAATTCAATAAACGGACAACTAAAGCCACATCTCTAAGCTCAGCCTTTTCATACCGAAAATAGGATCAGGCCTAAGCGTAAATACTTGAATGGAAGGTTCTTTCCCATTCACCCATTCTCTAAATGTATTTCTCCTCTCGCATAGAGCGTTGTATTCAGATATTCAGCAAGTTTTGATCCCGATACGAAACTCCATCAGGTCTCAGCTTCCTCAAACATGGCTCCTATTTTGTGAGAATTCAATAGGACTGCCATATCAGGCGCACTCAGGCTCACGGTGTTTAGGTGAGGTGTAGGGTGGGCGAATCAAGGGGGCGGGGGAGAAGAGGAAGGGGGGGGGAGATCGGGGGGGGGGGGGGGAGGGGAAAAGGAAAGGGAGGGAAGTGGGCTCTGGGAAGGAAAGGGGATGAGGCGGAGGAAAATGGGGAGAAGGGGGAATGAGTGGATAAGGCAGATACGTGAAGAGTACACCAATGTATGAGTGGAGTAAGATTCTTTTGAGAGAGGGGAGGGGCAGCAAATGGAATAGGGATAATGTGTTGACAATTGATTGATGGAGATAGTGGGATAGAGAGAGACATCGGGGCTGATGAGGGGTAACAGGAACTGGGAAAGAGGGCTGGGAAAAAAGGGGTGCAGGAGCATAAAATGGCAGTGTAAACAGATAGGGCATTTGACAATTGGAAACTGAGGGGGACGAGGGGACCAGGGTGCTGTTGGCTGAGGGGCAGAACGAAACTGAAAAGGTCTAAAAGGGTGCATAGGAGTGTAGAGGGATGAATAAGTTTGAAGGGAATTGAGGAGAGGGCCATATGTGCATTCAGAGGGAGCTGAGGCATTTTGAGATGACAGAAAGATATTGGGGGGTCTATGCTTGTCGATATTTAAAGTGGTGTCCACTAGAATCCACTAGAACGTAAACCGTGTGCATAAAAGGGTGTGTAAAACATTCTTCCATGAAACATACAACTGAGTTCGATTTTTACGGGGTCATAGAAGATTTACATGTATGTTTACTGGAATATCGGTATCGACTTGTGCCAAAACGGGAGTAGAGGGCCTTCCATTCATGCTCTATACATTTATGTGCCAGTTTGACGGCCTAATGGATACCAACCGGCCTTAATGGCTTAATGGACAAAGAGGCCTGAGGTGTATCATTGAAATCTTAAGGGAATGATTGCTGCCGCTGAGGTGGATAAGAACCCTATGCTCCCTTTCTTCATGGCCATGTCTTTGCATATATATATACAAGTACATATTGTAGACAATGCAAACTTACGGAAATGTTTGCATCGCTTGCTTGTATCTTGCTGGACCATTTTAACATTACATGTCCACACAGGTATACAAAATTAAGTTAGTAGTCATATAATTCATAACATTTGTTTTACAGCTCATAATAATGTATAGCAGAAAAACTGATTCATGTGCCTCATATATAGGCCTATCTTTCGCATAATCCATTTCGATGAAGCAGTCAGAATTTGAATTTGATTGAGCTACTTCTGCGAAGCTCCGACACATCATATCAATTTAGATAAATTTAGATATTCATCATATCAGTTCAGATATGCATTGACAACAGCACCGCAATAGAAATTAATCCAGTTAAACTCATGAAAATCTTTCTGAACTAAAGTCACAGTCTAGTTCGACCTATGATGTGAAAGGTCTTTGGTCAGTTAAACAGATCACACATTAATTTTGTGCACAGCAGTATGTATAGAGGGATATTCCAAAGATTATGGAACCGGAGATTCAGCAAATGAGGAACATGGAAGGAAATACGGAGGTAAAACAAACAAAAAATAGTTTCATAGTTCTTCATATCTAAATCCATAATGAAGTTTAGTGTTTGTGTAGCTATGTGGTGTTTGCTTAAACCACATGCTATATTAAACATCCATACATAGCAATATAGCAAGGTATAGCTAAGATTAATGAGGCTGGACAGATAGGGGAGGGAGTATCTGAAGTTGGGGGTGTAGGCAGGGGTGAGAGCAATCACCCTGATCAGATTACATTGATGGGGCTGGCTGGCTGCCATGCTAGCATGCACTCCCTGTCTGTATGCCTCCAAGTGTCAGCCAGTGCATCTTCATATATAAGGTCCTGCCAACTATGATATGCCTCAATTATATGTGTTGTAACTTCATAAGGCTTTTGTATAAATAGGGGTTCCTATTATAACCAACTTTTGAGAGTTGTATGTCGCAGGAAAACTAGGGAAACAAGTATGCCTTCAACGTTAGCTAGGTTTTATTTTTAAAGCTGCACTGGGACTAAACAGATTTCCCTAATTTTTGTTCCGTTCTACCCAATCTATCTAAAAGTCATTTGACCCAAATTTGTGAGGGGTTAGTTCCATTGTCTTTACTAAAGGGCGTGGCCAATTCGACTTTAAATTCCTGTATATGTTTGTTTTAAGATTTTTATTCAGCTACGACATTTTGTACTGATATATACAATAATTCTCAGTGCGTGCTGAGTTTAAAGAAATGTTAAGAAAAGAAATAACATAATAATATATATAGTAACCGTATAATAATGACACAATTAATTAAAATCTCACACCTTGGGCAGTGTCCATTTTCATGACATTCATTGAAATAATCGTAAAGAAAGCCTATGAGTCATATAGCCAAAATAATCACAGGCAATAGAGACCTGCACCGCTGCGAGCGATACATAATACAACCTCAAAAAACAACAAGAATGAAAGCTGTAAAATAGCAACACCCAGTACATAATCTAGGCGAGAGGGATGTTACCTGATAGCAACACTTGGTACATTATTATGCTCAAGGCCGCTGACAGATAGTATAGACGAACAAGCTGCTGTAAAATAGCAACACTCAGTACATGAGTGCGACTAAGTTCCAGAATTCGTTTCTCAGCATGAAACTCCTTGCCAGAACCTTCTTAATTTCGTTTTTAAATATTTTTTTTGTCCTCTATTATTTTTAAACCGTGAGGAAGATCATTCCAAAAGTTGTAGATCCTGACAAAGAGACTTCTTCTGATTGTTTCCTTTTTCCAGTCCTCAATTTGTACCCGATATGGGTCTCTCAGATTATAATTATATAAAGGGCGATTTATTACAGAATAGGTCCAGAAAACAGTGAAAAAGCGTTGTAGGCGTCTATAACAGAGTGGTAATAACTTACATTTATTGTGAATATCAATGTTTTTTATTCTATTTTCGGCTCGCCTTCGTCTAAGACCCTGACATAACCTTAAACAATTGTTCTGAATTAACTGCAGCCTTCTTGTTTCATTCTTTGGTGCCAGGTCGAATACCAGTCCACCATACTCTAGAACAGGCAGAATATAAACATAAACATATAACATATATAAACATTTAACTGCAAAGTCATAATATGAGTCGATTTGGTAAGATTTTTGTTTTTGTAATAGCTGAGAATCAAGCTTTAAGCAAAGCAAAGATTTTAAAAAGGTATATCAATGTGTTAGAAGTGCTTTTCATGCAGGACATATTTTATTGCATATGTTATATGCTTTGACGTGGTGATAAATAATCAAATTTGAGATATATATTGAAATTGATTCAAGTGAAATAAATGGCTTAACTTGGGAACAAGTTTTTCACAGTTACATTGTAGCCTGGCCTATATGAAACTGTCACAATGTTTTGAGAAGCCCGGGCCTTTGACAGCCTCTCAATATAGCATACTCCAGGGACATGGAGACTACAATTATCAAGTATGAACTTTAATATAATTGACAGCTTTAAACAGCGTATACTATTGTGAGAATGTAGTGATAACACCTTTCTCTGTTCGGAACTGTTCTCATCTTTAACTTCGTTTACTAGAAATGAATACAAAACCAAAGAGGCATGCTCTTCAGCTATGACCCAACTGTACAGTTGTAGGTCTATTTCACTAATTCGCCTTCCTCTCTCTCCTCTCTCCGCTCTCTTCCTCCTTCGTCCTCCTCCTTCGTGTTCCCCACTTTGCCCCTGCTCTATCCCCTCCACAAAACCCCTTCCACAAAACCCCAGTATGACAGATGACAGTGTCACATAAAGCTGCATTTCTGACACCGACTTTATGAAGGCTATTCAAGTAACCGGCAATGCCCCTCCCTATCAAAGTCACCTGTTAGCGCCCCTTTCCATCCACTCCCGCCGATTTATGCCCTCTCTAATTCATCCCCGAGGACGCATTAAAAAAGCATTGGTGCCTCTGTATTAAGTTTTTGCCACACTCTCTTCCCATTGCTAACAAGAGTTGATAGATATGCACTGATGTATGTGGCGGGTGGGAATAAGGCCCATCCGCATCATACAAAGGATCGGTGTGACCGCGCAGCACGCGTCGGTTTATTCCATCAACTATCATCAGCCAGCAATCCTATCCCAGTGTACATCCCTCTCGCTCTCACATTGCTACAGATCCAGGCGTTAAACGTGACTTGGGGCTGTTGCAAATATGAATGATATGAATATGTTTTATTAAATACATTTTATTGAGGCCAAATTATACATAATAATGCACTGTTCTGAGCGATCTTGACACCACTTTTGTAGGTAGATTATGATACCATTTGTATTTTTGTGCCTGCCTAGTTTGTGTATTGTAAAGTTATCCCAATTAAAATATACATGCCCCTATGTTTCTTTTGAGAATTTAAAAATAGATATTCAAGGAAAGTGAGCCAGGAAAAGAGGAAAATAAATATTCCATCACTAATCGTCCAAAGGTAGTTCTGTCTCATTCTATATACGCGTACATATATATCCTAGCTGTAAACAGTGATTAAGAATGTTAAGTTAAATAAGGATACTGTTTTAACTTGTCTTGGGAATCGGTGTTGATGTCAAAGTGTTTGATCTTCTGATATTTATATTTCACATTATTCCCTCAGATGTATTATGCAGCATCGCCATGTGTGCATGTTAGTATTTACCTTCAATTTAGGGTTGACTGTCCCTAGTTCCACAAGGGACTCCCTCCCTCCCTGCCCAATAAACAATGGCCGTTCCTCAGGGAATCTCTCTACAATAGGGATCTTTAAGTTGAGGACCTCAATTCTAAAGCTGGATGAGGTGAGGGGATGTTAGAGAATGCCAAGCAGAGCGTGTATTTGGTAGGATTTGAGTGAGTCGCTCAATCTGTATTCTGAGCATATCCCAGCCACTCCTCATCATTGAAACAATGGATATGTCCCTTGAACAATAAAACCCGGCAAATGGATCTGCACTTGGAATACACAATTTATCCACCAGTACTCAGGCTTTCTAAGGGGGCGGATAAAGACGTTGCTATGGAAATACAGAGGAGGCTGATGGGTCTAACTGGTTTAGCTGACCTAGCTTTAGACATTATTTATAATCTAGAAAGCAAGGTGATTAAATGAATAATATGAATACCTTGCACTGGCAAGATAATGTACGATCCCGGTTATATTACGTAAACAACCTGAGACCTGCTATCATATATGTGATGCTGAAATATGTGTGCAACAAGGTTGACACCAAAATATATAGGAATATTTTCCAGTCGGAATGTCTACATTATGTTTTGGTGGGTTGCCCCTAGATTTATGATGTGGTTGGTTTAGTGGATGGATGACTACTGGGGAGTTACTGGGTATGTGGGATTTCCAATCAGACAGATTTTAAAGCTTTCAAGAGGAAATATGCAATGCATATTTGCAAGGAATATAAGGAACATACAAGTGTGATGATTGAAAGGGGACGGTTAAAACGATTAAGAAGGATACTAATTAATACATTCAAACACTGACTTGACAATGGAAAAGGGGCATATTATGTTAGGTTGCAGGGCTGGGCTATGGAGCACTGACTGCATAGAGTTTGGCAGAGAATTAGAGAGGTATAGAGGTCCACGATTTCAACATGGATAGATATTGAGTAGATTTGGAAGTGATGAGGGAGGAACTAAGAACAAAGGGGATTAGGGAGGGGGGTTTGGGTGAGATGAGGGATAAACAGAACTGATGGCCCAATCGCAATGTAATGATGAGTCTATTGTGGGTACGGATTTATTTAGATGAGAGAGAGAGATGCGAAAGTGAGGGAAGGATATAAGGGGGGGGGGGTAGAAAGAGGAAATGAGTGGAAGACTAGAAGAGAGAAGGGATGTAGAAAGGGACAGAGGTAGGTGGGGGGAGAGATAACGAAGGGAGAAAGAGGGAGGAATGGGGGTGGGATCTTGGATAGTTATAAGGGGATGGAAGAGAGGAAGGAAGAAGAGAGGGGAGAGGAAGAATGAGAGACATTCAGAGGACCAGGGGAAACTGGTGGACAAAGAGGTGACGTGTATAGAGGAGATGATACAGATGTTAGAGTGTCATTTTGTAACTATTCTATTTTGTATGCATTGTCCCAAATACCTACGATTCCTTCTTGTCTATCCACTTTTCCGATGATTCACAACATTATAAAAATGGTGAATTTCAGCAAAACGGATTCTTGTTCACCGGTGGCCGTTTCTCCCGGGCGATTCGACATTAAATTATTGCATGAACATATAGCAAAAGCGGAATTGTGATACATTGATAATATGATGAAAGTTGGTAAGATTATTTTGGTCGTAAGCACTGTGAATGCAGCTTTAATAACGGTGCACATTATATATTAGTCCCCGAATAAGGTTTCTTCACATTAATGGGAAATTATAAAACGTGATGATAAAAGCCTGATTCAACGTCCAATTTTTGCCCTAATAAAGCTGTGCTTTATGTGCGTTTGCAAATGGATAAAAGACTTCATGATATTAATTAGGTTCCCATCTATCCTTAATAGGCAGCAGCTAAGATTTCAATATTATTCTGCAGTGTGGCTTCATAATTATTTACCCAAAGAATTACTATTAAAAATAATCAAACGTGTCTTGTCCATGAAATCGACTTAAAACTTCCGATAAAGCCATAAAAACGTTTGATTTAAGAAATGAAATATTTGGCATTCAACTGTGAAAACATTTTAAACTGAGAAAAAAACTTGGGGTTTTATCTAATGAAGGAAATTGTGATCACATTTAGTTTTGTTTTCATGGATTGGTCGTGTTCAAGGCCGGGTTAAATAACCTTGAAAAACCAAATTGAATGGACACCATACTATCCATTAGTATACATGCAATATGATATCTTTTGGGGCCATTGTTTTGGATACACAGACGTCAGGAAAATCTATTGATAAGGTTTGCCTACAAAGGTCCAAATATAAGTATTTGATATTAAAAAATACCCCATCATTCGTTTACACTCTAGGGTGGTTCCGAGGACCAAGATAACATCTCAAATGCCCCCTGCGATTTTGCTCGGCGATTTCGCTGTAACAGCTATTAGGGTCTACTATAGGGTCTACCACATTTGGATAGCGTTTCAGTGAATGGGGCTCTTGAAGTTTCACTCTACTTACTGGGTTAATAAATTGGTAAGAGAAACTGCATCAATGTGAACAGATGTTCTTGACATTGACATTCATAATGATTCATAATAATTCATGAATCCTATTTGAAGTTTTACATCAATACCAACAAATTCTTAGGCAGGATTTATTCAAATTCAATGTTGCCTGTCTAGTCCCTCATAGAGAGCCCCACGCTCCACACATCTTTTTGTGGTTTAGACCGGGCAACGGGACCGGTCCCCTGTTACCACAGACTCATCTACCAACAAAATTTTGTCGTCGAAAATCGGAACCACCCTAGAGTGTTTAACATTTATTAAAAAAACTGTGTATATACTATATGTTATTTGGAGTTACTGGACATTTATAGTATGACTATAATTATAGAAGTCTATCAAGATTCTTTCAATATAATTATCTCTTTATCGAAAGTAAGCAGATAACGAACTCGTCTACTCTGCAGCCACTTTTCTTATTAAAATCTTCGAATAACCCTGCCATTTTTTAACCAATTTTTGTTAACGTTTAATGGAAAAAGCAAAAAAAAAGTTGCCTCTGTCGTCAGCCTCTAATCGAAAGACATCTGCAAGGGCGAAAAAACTATTTGCCTTATGGAAGCTGTCTCATCTCCTCCGACGAGCAAACTCAGTTTGATAGCGACTTGGCTACGGTCCCAGAAAGAGGGGACGGTTGTGAGTCTTTAAAGAGGGAGGAACTTTAATGTTACTATCCATTTCACACATCTCGATAAGCTGTAGAGAAGATACACGTGGATGTGAAGGGGGAGGGGGGGGGGCTGATATGGGTTGTATTGTCACGTCCCAAACAAAACGTTAGTGGACAGGATTTGTGATCAACCAAAAATCGATCAACCTATTATATTTCCTTGGATCTGCGTGCACTGTGGATATTCAATCCGAGCTGGCTTTCTGTTGCTTTATGCTTTGAATCAGACCAAGGATGGCAGGTGGAATGGAGCGTTTTGAAAGCTACTATAGGATGCAAGCCTCGTACTTGCAGTTCTATCTCTTAAGACTTATGTGACCCCCCCCCCCCCCACACACACACACAAGACCAATGCGAACGTCACAATCTCACCACAAAGTTCTACTGTTTAAACCAATGTGAAATATGTAATTGTATGATTAATAATTATTCATGAATGCATCCCCTCCACTATGAACTTTCGCAAACAAACATGTGTAATGCCAAAACATCTTACATTTCTCACCTATTATGACAAACATCTTACAAGACATCTTTACCCCTGGTTTGATTCATAGGACTTAATTTATTCAATATTCAGCTACTGAAAATAAAAGATATTCTGCTACTGTCATTAATTACCTACTGTCATTAATCCTAATTTATACTAGGATATGAAGTATATTTAGCCTAGGGAAAATGGCCACCGGTGAGCGATAATTAGTACAACCAGCGCAGCAAAGTATTTCGGCGGGTCACCGTAATATGGATGACTCATTGACTAACATTTATGAAGCCCTGCAGCAAAATCTAAAATGTTGGTCCCAATTAATCTGAGTTGGGTAGGAAAAGAACGGAACAAAAAGTAAACTGGAAATGCAGTTTTAAGACGTTTAAGGTTTTTAGATATAAATGTGACACAATGAATATTGAACCCTTTGGCCCCCAACCCACCACACCACACACTCTCTAAAATGTCTAGATGGCGACACTGGAAGGGAAAGCAGGTGGGACTGAATGGCCTGCCTATCAGAAGACTGGTTTTATGTTTGCCATCATCAATCACTTGCGTTTTTATTTGATTTTCTTGATGAATTATGTAAAAAGGCTACTCGCTGCCTCAGAGACAGAATCCATTATTGTGACAGAATAGACTGGGATATGGACACTATAGATCAGGTTCACACACTGGGAGTGATTTAAGTCATCTAATTAGAAATAGTGGTTTTTCTATTTGAGGCTGTCATAAAATATCATTACATGAGTTTGTTTAACATGATTTGGTCACATACCATCCACATCAGTACAGCAGGGCTTTCATTGTACATTAATATTGTAAATTAATACCATGTGCCATTTTTACTTCTCCTCCCCATGTTAGGGTATACATTGAAAGACCTAACATTAAGTCAGAATATTTACTTGTTTCAAGCAATAATGAATTCGTCTATTATCTATCAATATTGCATAGGTACTAATATACGATATTGAGGTGATTGCGGACGTTATATGGCCCATAAACAACAATCATGGAATCATTATAGCATTAGCTCCAAGCATTCGACCACTTGACAATATCTTATTTGGGATGTCAAGCAATGTTAATACTGCTATTGCAGAATACTGAACTGAATTTTTGTTGCGGTTCAATTGTTCAAAATACTTTTTTCAGGGATAAATACACAGCTCATTCTTACAAATGTTTTTCGCTTGTGCCCTGCATCGTGCTTAGTCTATATTATATACATAAGGGTCATGGTAGTATACATGTCTTTTTTGATACAGATAATACGATATTATCTCTTATTTGTTAAGAAATGAATGTCACAAACGGTTTCATGTCAAGTATAAAACCGGCATGCTATGAGAAAATAGAGAATGTGCATGTATATTTCCCCTGTCTTACCAGCTGGGATTTCAAGTAAAGGACCTTCATAGAAGATATAGACCTATAATCTGACAGCTGGTTTTGTATTTAACCATTGTAATGGAACTTCTCCCTTTCCAGTTTCTGTTTTGTCTCCGACTCAGTGGCTGCAGTGAGACATTTTGTACAAAACACACTACTTATACACCCAGGGAAGGGTGGTGGAGAGGGATGTGAGGGTATTAGTTTGCATCTAACAGAGGAGTTGAGGTGAATGAATAAACTTTGAACTATTAACAACGGAACCAGAAGTAACTGTATGCCTATATATATATATGTAATATATACCAGAGCCGATATAGTGATATATCTGACTCTTTAATTATAGAACATGATGAATACATTTTCCTTGTGAGTGATAGTTTGTATCTACAGGTATGATATTATGCATTCAATGTGAGATGTCACTCTTTTCTTAATCTTGTAAACTTTCGCTGTGTCATTTACGGCAAAATTGATTTTTTTTTTTTTTTGACTTCCATCGTCAAATAATGAATAATAATTCCCCGATGAAGAGCTAACGAAAGTTGCAAATATTGGAAATGAATGAATACATATCAGCAACTTTAATCAACAAATCCTTCCAGTTTGGTTCTTGCCTCCCTAATTTTGTGAATATAATAATAACTAAGGGATGTAATCCTTCCCGCCCAATTAATATAAGCCAAATTCATTTCATGGCTGTATTATTTATACTAGGATACAACTTATTAATCTTTGATGTGTGGACATTACAAGAACTTATAGTGGATGACCTGGAAACAGAGCTGCCTCTTGTCTTGGGGGCAATAAAGAATCCAATCAATCCATTTGGATACATGTATATGTTCATCAAGGATTCGTCATGAGAAATACACGTTATTAGTAGCTGCCATGAAGGTTCTTGAGCTATAACCACCTTAGGCAGAAACTAAAAATATTAGTAACCTCTATTTCAGGCCTGCTGGTGCACCACTTGTCCATAATCCCCTGGCTTTCCCCCTGGATTATACACCAAACAGTGCACCAGCAGGCCCTCAATGTGTGTCATTAATCCTTTATTAACGCATCGGCCAACTTTGTTACGTTATTCCCATGAGCTACTCACTGCGAGTAGATTAACAAATACATACTAGACACTGGAGTTATTGGATATTTGATACTCCCAATTGAAGGTTCCAATGCAGGAAGCTATTGATTAAAGGGACAATGTATATAATATAATAATGTAATAAGGGGGAGCAATAACATAAGGTAATACAAAATTAATGTACTCAATATGACTGAACCTGTATGAAGCCAGCAGTTTATCATATAAGTTTCTAAAAGTTCTAGAACTAGGGACAAAGGACTTTTCAATGAATACAAATTGACAAGTCCTTTTTTCATGAAACCTTCAGGGAATATTCCTTGCGACATACTACATACTATGTAAATAAGGTCATCCCATTAGTTCTTATTTTAGAGTCGCTTGGGAAAAGAAACTGGGGCTTATTATAGGAGTCTGTAGGGAAATGTGGTTTGTGTTCACATTTTACTGAATACATAATTGGACAGTCCTAGTTTTGCTACACATTTATTAGAGGTCATATGCTGCAGATTTATAGAGTAAAACATATGACACCAGTCAAAAAAAGTTCAGTTCATGTGAAATTGCTTTTCGGTTTCCATTACTCCTGATATTAAACCACCATCCAGTTTATCTATATGTCAGATTATAGGTGTAACATAATTGTTAAATAAGGGAATAAAACATCGAAAACCATGAAAGGAGTAATCATGGATAATTGTTGCTTCAATATAATCATTTATTAACTAATTAACAACGTTTCGATGCGATTGCACCTTCACCAGTGGATGATACTTATACATATCTATATATCATACTGATTGTTATTTGCTTACTCCGTTGGCTACGCGCTAATCGGTAGCTAGAATTGTTATATGGAAAACAGATGTATTGGTTCAATCATATTACTCCTAATATATTGGAGTCCAGTTGTTGATATAGTGTAACACTACCTGTGTACACTTTATATACAGTAATCCATTCAATCAGTCCACTCAGCTAACTAGTCATACATCAGATATTGCGCTGAGAGCTTTCCATATTATTTGCCACCAATTGCTGCGTATTTATTGATAAATTATTTATTATATTATTTAATCAGGTACAAAGTGTAATATGCATCTGGACTCGCAGCACCGGGTCCTCCTCTGTGTTGTCGGCAAAACAATGAAGACATGCTCTTTGAATATTTTGAAATTATCAAGTCTACTAACTCGACTAATTTCCCTGAACAAATCATTTCCAATTAAGAATATGAATACATTGTTCAAGCATTCAGCGAATACTGCAAATAGAAATCAAGCAGAAAACGTCTAGCTTTTAGAATTGTATGTAAAACTTGGCAACCGATGATTTTAGGAGACTTGACCATGTCTGTTTTCAGCTTTAGTTGACTTACTTACAGATTAATGATGAATATGATTTTATTATTCATTTCAGGCCAACATAATAATTCGGATATATTTATATGAAATTGTTGGTGATACAAAATACTTTTAATACTACTTTCTCAACTCAAAAGTTACGTTGGGTTTTGCCTAATTTTGCATTATGTAATGACTACAAGTGGATTTTTTAAAATTAAATCACGCAATGCCAGGTGGGGATATTTTAGAAATTGCTATATGAAAGTATATATATGCTTGTATTTTAGCAACAATCCTCAAACCTCTAAAATAATGATAATGTAGTTGCTGTAAGTTGTATTATCTCTTCAAGCTATCATGTCATTGTAACCGCTGCTCTTCATTATTATTATTCAATATTTTATGAAATGCCTCAGGCTGTAACCTGAATGAAATACTGTTCAAATCAAAATCAAATATATAAGATGTTGGTTCATGATTTCACTTGAGATTGGGTTGACTGTACCCTGTATAAACTAGATGTAAGTTCCACAGATTGTAGGTAAACATTGTTTAGCTATTTATGTGAATATCAGTCGATTACCCAAGTTGAGTTACATTCAGTATTCATTATTATACCCTTAACAACGATGATTTCATATTAAACTATACACCTTTTTCTAAATCTGCATCACTATTTAGGTTATTATATATCCTTTAGCGAGGAGGAATATTGTAATGTATATTATTTCTATAAATACAAATTGGAACTGATAAGATATGTTTCCAATACGAATTGAACTCCCAACATTGCACCTTTTATATATAGTATGGAATACATAATATGATGAATTACCTTGGAGATAGTAAGCCTTTTCATTTAGAAATAAAAGCTAAATGATGATGAATTGAATGGACTTTAAGACAAGTTAGAGCCAACTTTGGAAGGATTTCTCTCAGGTTTCTCACAAAGGTGTTGAAGCATCTGGCGTTCGAAGACCATCATTTGTAAGTGTAGCGGTCATCATTCAGTGGTAGTGGAATGCGCTCGGTTAAATATATAATCTTTTACTCGTGATTGTATTGAGAGAGAGGAGGAGCGGAAGAGTATCCATATAAGAAAAGATGAAGTAATGAGGAGTTTGCTTGGAAGTGGGTAAGAGGAGGTGGTTTATTTTGGAAGTGAGAAAAGTGGAATTAGGAGGAAAATAAGAGAGAAGGGAGAGATATAGAGACAAAGAAGAGAGCGGAAGTGAGAGATATGTCAGGGGAATAACGTGTACATCATGTATATAAAGAATACCAAGTGGAAGAGAAAGAAGCTATAACAGAAATGGCTACATGTGGCTTGAGGAAAATGACCAAAAGAGGGGTTCTCGTCACACTGGACAGGACAGTAAGAATGATAGGGAATGAAAGGTAGCTCCCAACGGGCTGAGGTTGGAAGGGAGGGGGAGGGGGAGGAGGAGGGGGAGGTGGGCTGGGAGACTAATATTATTATTAGTAAGAACAGGACCTAAATAAAATAGTAGCAGAGTTTCCAGATAAAGAAGCTATACTGAAGTGACTGTACTACTTTATTGCTATATCAAGTAGTACGGTCATTGAATGACTGTAATTAGGAAACATAAGATGTTTAGTTTCAAACGCATGTTAATACTTTAAGAATGTTGCTACACTGTCCCGCGCAACGTATCCGCGCGATACGAAAATGAATACGAATTTCTTGTACCCACTTTTGATACGATTTTTTTCGTCTCAGCGTATTCGCGCGGCGTTTTTCGTATCGGCGATTCGCGCAGCGTTTTTCGTATCGGCGATTCGCGCAGCGTTTTTCGTACCTGCTCTGCCCTCGAAATGGTCGAAAATTAGAGGGGGCGGGGAAGGTGAATATTTAAATGTCTTTCCTTAATGCCTGATTTTACCCTGCCTGCAATTACTGTACGGTACTGTACTGTACTATGTGCTGCATATGTAATAGGCGATTTAGTGTCAGTGGAATTGAAGCAAGAGAAGACAAAACAATGGTTACATTATATATAGTTTACTCCTTTATTATTCATTTCATATCTAGTCACATATCATAGATTTGTAACTATACATTTATTGACTTCCAATGAGCTTACATGATCATATTCATAAACGACCAACAATATTTACTTAAAAATGACATGCCACTTAGTGGTGCAAATTATGTTAGGGCTCGCAGATTTCCTGTATTTGGAACAAATTTGGCACATAATTGACAACTAACATCAGAAACACGTTCACTTGCTATAATGGGTCTATTTATATGCACGCAGATACCGAAGGAATATCACCAATAAGTTAAAATATATTATTCTAATACAGACCAATCAGCATCACCAAACCAGGTGGCGTATCTGGGTCAGATTTTCAGAAAATGTACAATTGTCAGCTGTACACATTTAGGAAATTCTTCTAAATTAGACTGAGAAATGAAGAATACCGGGTATATCTGAGTATATTTGTTATCGCATTGATTTAAAGTATCAGTTCTGTTATGTTAAACTGCATTTTGAAGCTATTTTCTGTCTTAAATGTGTGTTATTTGAGAAGATTAGCGAAGTTGAATTGTACATTTTCTGAAAATCTGACCCATCTATACCGCGACATAGAGATACCCATGTCACATAGAAGAGATTAAAGGAGAATAACAGAACAGGTTGAAATCCTAAATAAGTAGCATTCGGGTCTGGATTTATAGGTAGATGAGATATATTGTAATTGTTACCGATTACTTCAAGCACACTAATGTTTTATCACATTTTAGGGATTTTCACATTTTGAAAATTGAATGAAACCTTTTCGGTCTGAAGAAACCTTGGAGCAGGGAATTGATAGCCCAAATTAAAGCAGCAAATAGCCCTTGGTCAAGCGAGCCAATCGTACTCGTACTTCCAAGTATGTCTGTGTGTATGCTAATAACAATATAAACTACAACCTTTTGTAATGACATGAAAATCACTGTGGAAATAGTCCACATTAAAATGTTACTCTTACTAATATGCAAGTCTGCTTTTCTCATGATCAGTGTCTCAAATAAAATTTACTTTATCCTAGAAATTGTAATAATATTAGATGCACATGCATTAATTTCTACAAAACGAATCTACACTGTAGGCAAATGATGGACTCAGTCTGAAGGTTCAACAGATATATTTACAAGCAGTCTACTGTACACAACAATGCTGGACAACTAGGACTAGTACACGCCCGGATCTTACTTCTGGACGAGTTCCTTTTTTTAATAGAGCACTTATCAGGAGCCTCATGTTTTTATAACTGAGTAGGACTTTGTTATGCTGGGGTGAGAGGTATTTTTGAGCACCTCATAACCTGATAAGGGATTGGACTCGTGTGTATGTTCTCTTGTTGGCTAAATTCATATTTTTTGCTGAGCAGGACAGTTATACAATTTATCGTCTCACTGACAATACATCTACCTCGGACTACTCCTCATATTTGCCCATTTCATCAGCAAAGACAACCACCACGTTGGAAACATTCAAATATTCCATTCAAGTATCTTTCAGACAGCATATTTTTTCACATATATTATCACATGTATATTTCGTCAATCTCTGATAGGGCGGTAATGAGTTCTCACGTACAAAAATAAAGGCTGGATCATGGAGATGACGACAGCCATGTCTCTAACACTCCTTAGATTTTGACTTTATTATGCATATATGATGTCGTATTAATTAACAATTGTTTTTCACCAAATAAGTGAAATAACACATCGCGCTTTTTGTCGATTCCATTAAAGCTCTAACTGATAACTGAAATCATTATCACCCATTGTACACATATCATAGATTTAATAATTTCGTTTGCATTAAACATCAGTATGGATAAATGGTCATTCCCCTCTGCTGGGCAGATCGTCCAGGGACACCTTTAAATAGTAAAAATACACACAAAACAATGCTCTAACGACTGGAATAAAAGAGTATTCATCTAACCCATATGTTTAAACTATACATACTAGTTATAAATACATGCATACAGCCATGAATATAAAAAATGAACACATACATGTATATATTTTTTCAATAGGGGATTAATCACCAGAACACTTATAAATGCCCTCTCAGCTGTAAATACTGCTATGGGGAATGGCCCCACACTCTCGCTGAGACCAGTCCAAGAAGTTAGGCCTATGATCACGAGTACAATTTCCACCCGACTCTGACAGTGACAATGAACCAGGCCCTAGTAACCGCCCACCCCCCATGACCACACAACTGTTTTTTGCTTATCAATAAAAAAGTAAAGGGGCATACAGTATAGTCAACTATATGATTATATAAAATAATGTATTGTAACATGTAATATTTATTCTTTTCAGAACTGCACATAGTGCGTACAAAAGCCTGTACTAAGTTTAATATCAACAAAACCTATCTACAATAAATCAAACATTTGAAATAGGGTGACCTGGAAGATCTGTTTACAGATGGTTTTGTAAGATAATATAATTTATCCTCTTTGATCCTTTTTCCATGATGTATTAGAATAAGATATGGAAATAAAACTATTACAATACAATAGGAGTGTGAAGGAGTAATATAAGAAAGAGTAGGAAAGAAGCGTCAACAATTGAAGAATGACGTCTGGGAGGGGAAAAGGAACTTTTTTTAAAGTGAACATTTCTTGTATAGATCTATGTATGTTGTTTATTTCCGGAGACAGTACATGACAATACGTATAAGATATAACATTTATTAGATACAAAGTATCTGTGACAAAAAGTATTCATATAAGAAAATCTGGAATAATTACAGTGAGTGGCAATAGAAAAAGGACAACATGAGGTGATGAACAGGCACAATTTAAAAAATGAGGAGTCAGAATTAACTAATACGAACGAACCAAACTAGAGTAGAAAACAAAGGAATTCAAAGAGAGAAGAGGAGAAGAATATCGAAGAGGAGGAGGGGACCAACTACTTGATAGTATCGATTGTGTTTAAATCATATCCCACAGAGCAGATCCATCTTCCTATTATCCTGTCTTTTAAACCGCCCCCATACCGCCAGGTGGCCGTACCATCGATCCGATGTGTTACGCCCCCTAGTGAATGCCCTAGTAACTAATCAATAAGTGGGCGTGCTCTTTCCCCACCGGAAATTCACTGCGCGTGTCCCGCGGACAGGGATTGTGGGTTTGGATCTTGGTTTAGATCTTGATCTAACCTTGAGAAAAAAGTACAATGTCCTTCGTGGATTGTTGATCACCAGTTGAATTTCTTAGTCCAGCTGGTAAGCGCATATTAGTACATTTTATAATAAATGCATGCCAATGTGCATAGAGGTTGTTAATTATGTATGAATCAATATCAGGGGCAGACCCAACTCATTCGGTCCCATAAATCCAAGAGGGCCGCCATTTTTGTGTTATTTGTTCCAGTTTTGGGTTGATAACTATAGACTAAACTAAAGTATAATGTTTTCTGTTCATTCAATTTCTTTAAAAAGTCTCTAAAATATGTTGCATACAGGTCTATTTAATTGTGTTTTATAATTGTACATGCTGTTGATTGGAAGTTCTCCAAAATAAATGGCAGAGGCTAGAATAAGCGTATTCACAAATATTACACTATCTGTACAATGTTGATATCTAGTCAACATTTCCTCAAAACTGTTGCATAATTTCCACTGATTGGGAGAAGAATTCCATTCACTCTACCCGATATCCTCTGCCCTATACCTTAAGTTTCTGCTCATACATGTCCATCCTCATGCATTTAATCCTCCTGTTTTAACCCCTTCTTTTTCCATTCCCAATTTGTGTTTCCAAGGGAAACGACAACTGATTTCAGTTACATGGAAAGGATGGCTAAGTTGCAGTTATTGTCAGATACTGCACATAAATTAAATCATGTTATTTAGTACTTTTTTAATTGAAAATTTCGAATAATGAACTCGAGTAATTTTCCAGCAATTATTACTCATCATAATTAACCCACAAGCAGACATGTCTAAGGCTTACCTTTAAAAAAGTTAGCTCTGGAGATCATATTTTCCACTGAGTACTCTCCCTCGGCCAATACAATATGTATGTAGCCACTTGTGCCACCCTCTCCCCAACCCCAAGCCCTCCCAGCCATAGGCACCATGTCACTGATTCATATCATAAACAATTATCATTATTATGAAACTTTTATTTAATACAAATTTACATTTCTGCTTAATGCGATACCGAAAAGGAATGGTCCTTCTCATTGTACTTTACGCTGTGATCTTCCAGGTATCCCTTTTAAATCATAGTATAATATGGGAAAAGATATAATACAATGACAGTGTAGATACATATTCAAAATCAGTTAGTAATTGTTACGGCTCGTTCTAAATTGGAAATTGACGGCGATGGCAAAGTCTTGAAGGAGGCATATGACCCATCCCATTCTTTTACTTCCTATGACCTAGCCTAATGTTCACTTCCCTCCACTGCAATGTCTCTTCCACATTTTCTTCTTCTCCCTAATTCACTCACTGTGCCTAACCGCCCTCACCCCTACCACCACCACCACCTGTCGACCCTCTCCTTATCCGATCTTCATTCCCCTATTGCCACTATGCCCCATTTCTCTATACTCCTTACAATAAACCTAACACCTGCCTACCCCTATATCTCCTCTATGTATATGTACTATACACGTTATGCCCCTTGCAAGCAGCCAACAAAATGCTGTGTTGATTGTTTGACGCCTGCCCTAAGTGAGCTAAGTCTGGCCTGATTAGGGCGGGGACCGAGGGGCTTGTGGCAAGCTAGGGCTTCCTGCGGCAGGCTGCGGCCCAGTGAAAGGCGGCCCTATCATGGCGCTATGACAGATGCTTATTGCAATAACCATAGATCAAACTTTCTCATTTAGTCCGGCTGACACTCTTGTGAGGCAAATCAATGGTAAGAAAAGGCAGGAATGATCGCTTGGAGATTATCCAACTCAATATGCAATGACGGGAGGTTGAGCGTAGCAACAATGGTGCAGTGGCGAGTGGGGGAAGTTAACTTAGAGGGGGAAGGCTTATAGGAACGTGAAAAGAGCAGGAAGTGGAAACAGAGAGAACAGAGGGAGGAGGAGGGAACAAAATGCTTATACAGGAGGACTTAAGGAAATTGGGGAAATTTGTTGGTAGCAGGTCGGGATCTTGATAATATATATTTCTATATATATTTCTTGTTTTTTGGATACTCTTAGTTACTCGGACTTCCGTATCCAACCACATGTACCACACCTATATCGCTCAGGGTTACTGGGATTTCAACAGACCAAACATTCTAGTGTGTCTACTTATTTACATAATTATGGGATGTTAATTTATAATATTTCGAGTGAACAAGGCATATGAAAAGAGTGGAACATTAAACAAAAAGGGTACTGCTGGAGCATAGTTTAGATATTTCAAAATTGTTGGAAATATAACAGTCACTGTGGAGGCTGGTGTAGCAGTGAAAGGGTAGTCTGCATACAAGCATCTTTTTAGAATTTTGTTAGCATGTCATGACGACATAAACATCACAGTTGTACCATGGGAAAGGTTTCTAACTGGAACTTCTTCAGGTACTCGTCATTTGTGCTCATTCCTGAATGAATGGGACTAAGTAAATGCGCCAGTATAGCCCAGTATGCGTATAACCACTGGGTTCCTATACATATTCACAAATATACTGCACCTTCATACATATATAGGCACTGAAAGATCAGAACAAGCCAAACATATACGTCATGAGATATTTTTTTTATCTCAGGTACCATTGAAATTTATTACCATTCTCTATTATATAGAGAAGCCAATGAGAAAATAGCTTTTCCCCCCATTTTTTCAGAATTCCAGATGATTGAATCGTGCGATTTCCTTAAGATATGCATATACATAGGTGTCATATTATTTGTCATTACCAATTTTTAAAAAAACAAAAAACAGGGGGTCATAGAACTAAAAAATAAGTTCAGTCATCCCTAAAATATAAAATAATAGGATAACATCCTGTTTTTTTTGCTTTTTGTATTCACCTAACCAAGTTTGAAAATCATATTGTTACTCCTATTTGTTCATGCATTAGTTCATTGAACTCCCGCCTGCAGTGCTGACGACACTGGCATTTACCTTTAAGTAAAACATTATACATAGAATCACGTTTACAATCCCCCCAAATGTAATGTTAAGCTGGTTCTTCTGTCTTTTCTTTTCTTATTAAATAAAAGACCAATGATAATATTTAAATGCTGATTTTATTCTATAAAGTATAGGCCAATTCCTCACGAGCCTATATCTATATCTTTATTAAAATACGAACAGTGAACACATTAAGTCTTAACACAACTGGGCGTGAGACAATCAACAAATTGGAGATGAAAACCAAGACTTCTAAGTATTCTGTTCGATCAATGTAAGGAGTTGAATAACTCCATGGTCTCGTTTATCACATTTTAGACCTAGCACTGAAATGGAAATAGAATAATAAGAGCATAATAGACCTAGTCTGTAATATCAATTTGTATGCTGTTGAATTAATCCAATGGTAACTGATGCGACATCATTAATATGTTAACTAATGGTTGCTGATACATCATTTATCTAAGTGATACTGCAATTTAATTATTAACTGCCTGTCGCTAAACCATACAATAATCTCTGTTATATTCAGGAACCCACGGGAAGACTTGGAACCGAGGTTTCAAAACTGGGACCTCCTTTTTGTAACAGACGCTAATTGCAAATAAAAAATGTCTTAAATTGAATTGAATATTACTCAAATATGGATAACCTGTTAATTCCCTGACATTGTTACACCCTGGTACATCTCTAGAATATATCATAGCTCTATATCGCTATCACATTTTGTTCTTTCACATTCACATCACATTATACAACTTCCATGATTGTAAATCATAATTTTATATTGTTATTGTTATCGTTGCATCATAATATTCAAGATGTCAGGATTCCAGGCACTCTTTGGAAGAACTGGTCTCAGGGGCCTGTCCCTGTGACCAGACATTGAACTACCTGTCTTTGTATTACCATCAGCAAATAAAGGAATCTCTGAATTGAATTGAACTTCAAACAGAACATTGGAATTACTACACAGACCTCATAAAATATCGAACGGACTTTAAATAATGTTATTGCTATGAAATAAGCAAAGAAATATGGATACTCTATTCCGTATAGTGAGGCGCTACTAATGAACAAAATAATGACATCATAACGGACATTCAATATTATTTCAGAATATTTCATGATTTATGAAAGATTGATTTATTAGTATAGGGCTATTCTGGACGACTTGTTTTCAGAAGTTTAGCTTCCTATTCATGTATTACTAATATGTCAGCATGTAAATAAAAGTCTATATTATATATAAATACATTCTCATATAAAAACGCAATATTATACACGAACTTTCATGCGTTGCCTCAGGTGAGCTGGCAAGCTCCTATCGTTGGTTAGAGCCTGGATTTAATCAAAAGTAAAATTAGACTATTATTTCAAGCGTTTTCCAGTTTACATGACCCGTGCATGCAGCTGCTTTTTTGACCGACAGCACGACCCACATCAGCAAAAACTCACAATAAAAGTCATACCCCTGACTTTGGCTTTCTAAAGTACTTTGTCATTGGAACTGTATTACAAAGTGAGACTTCTATTCGTTTTAGGTAGTTGAACACCTTTATGTATCCTGATCGACAAGTATTATTTTCCCCATTAACCTCCTTTTTATTTCACACTAAGAGTATCGTGTCGCCTGCCCTAAGGTTTTATGTTACATGAACGTGATATGCCCGGAACTATACTTCTTGTTTTTAATACTGCCATACATTCTTTTTAAAAACCCCACTAAAACTCTTTTTGGAGAATGAGGCATTTTGCATAGAACAGACTCGTTATTATAAAAACTGCCTTCTCGTAGGAAACGTTCTTGAAGCTTTTTTAATTTTGATAGAGAATGGATACTGTCCTTGAGAACTTCATATGGAAATTTGATATACTTGGGCATTGTTTATTATTCCCAAAAGGGAAAAAACCATTGCATGATGAACCCTTTCCTCAAATGTTCCTCTCTAAGTCATGTTTTCCTTGCTTACATAAGACATTTCTACTATACTGTACACGCTCAGAATTTCCCCTAGATGCAGGACAAAATTGTGTCAAAAATCATACACATCTCGTATTAATGATCATACGAGCAATGGTAATTACGAAATGTGTGGATTAGGAAATCACTCAAGTGTGTTAAACCTGCCGCAACATTGGAAAAGCTTCCACGCTCTATGATACCTTTCTTGTAGCTATATATAACATGCTTTAAGTCAGCATCAAGGTGTGAAAAAACGAATCCATATTCTATTGTAGCATTGTTGAACAAAAAAGTGGGGTCTGGTCAATCACATGAAAACCACAATGTTTTTTAAATCATACAGATTTCGTACATTTTTAATTATTCAGTACTAAATAGTTTTGTGTTGTATGAGAAACGCCCCAGCAGCATTATTATAATGTTTTAAAGTTTGATCTAAAGATAAAATCATTAATCACTGAATTAATATAGGATTACACCATAGAGATCTGAAGTATCTGAAGTAATTTAGGACTATTCTCCTACAATATTGGGAAATAATCTATATACATTCTTCCCGATCTTGTTGGGCTTCTACCAGTATTGGGGACACTTTAATTTCATCGCATATCTCTCAATATTAATGCCCTTTAATACAGATTAATGTGTTTGATATTATCATTATTACAACCTTGCTCAAATTATCATATTATTCTTATGTATTTTTTCATTATTCGAGGTTTTATCATTTACCTTTATACCTCCCCTATGCACAACGGAACCTGCTATTCAAAATCCTTGATATAGTTCTCTCTCATTTAACTCATACATTTCTCATTTCTAAACAAGCAATATTATTTTGATATTGATATTATTTAAATTTAAAAGTATCATTTTTTACCAAGGCATCTTTCTATCTGCATTTAGGCTCATAATTTGAAAATATATCACCAATGAATCTGGTAGTATAGTGGTTAGGAAGCACAAGGTGGAATGTTTGAGCCCATGCAGGGGCAAGTTTTTTCTCTCTGCTTTGCCTACACTGGTCATGCAGTGACCGTCATGCACTAATTGTCACGCCGGCTTGTCTGACACTGGTGGCCCGTCTAAGGGATTAAGAGATTTCTTCCTAATCCTTTAGCTTTTTCAGGATATCTTATACAATGTTAGAAACTACGATTTGAAGGAAAATTTCCAGCATTTTGTCGTGATATGAAGAGATTAGGGCCCTGTTTCAAAATCGGGGACATAGGAATTAAGTAGAAAAACATCCCATTTGGGACAAATTCTGTTTCATAATCAAAGTTGAGAACCTTATCAGAGTTGCTAAGATTCACAGAGACATTGAGAACATTCATAGTGACTTTGAGAACATTCGTAGCGACTTTGAGTACATTCGCAGCAAATCCTGGCAATGTACACTCTCTATCCCTCTCAGCCCATGGCGCTTCTCTGTCTGCCCTGTCTGGTCATGCTTGAATGCACCATGCTTGAGTGGGTGTTATTACGTAATAAGACAACACATGCGGCCAGTCCCATCACCGAATATTCCCACAATGTTCCTGCGAATGTCCTACATTATGAAACGCCAGATTCTTTGTAACATTTGAACACCCTTCACAAATTTTCAAAATAAATCTTGCTATGTCTCATTCATTATGAAACAGTACCCTGGGCTGAGCGTGTAGGAATGAAAATTAAAGCATTGTCTGTATACACACAGTAGATTCGTTCCCTGAATTAGCTAAGGATGGGAAATATTAAGTAATGATTTGTTGTGCAACGGGCCCAAGGACCATCGCCCCCTGTCACCCTGACCCATCCCCAATACCCCTTTTCGATGTGGTATTTACATAAAACGAGATTGGGAGACAGATTGGCATAAACCCTGGAGTTATAAATGGTCTGAGTAGTATTGCATAAAGTAGAGAGGGGTATGCTTTTATTTATCTTTTCCATGCATGGCCACCTTTAGCAAAGTAATACAAGGAACATCAAGTCGTCGTGAATGGTACATTTGATCTGCTTTGACACATCTTTATTAAACAGAGATGAGACTTCCCACTTTCCCCTTCTCATCGTCGTGAATCTTTCACCCCATCGCATCCTCTGTAACACCTCTCCCATTTTCCTCATGACCCCATGTCTTCCTTTCATACCTTTCCCATCTGAATACGTCCCAATTTTATAGGGGATATTCACGCATGCCATCTTGAATCATAATCTGCATGGAATTATGAGAGGATGCAATGTAAATATGAGTAAAAGTAAACATTTAATCAGGAATATTTATCCGCATGCAAGGGTCATACATGATATGACATCGAATATGTTTTCCCATCAAGCATCATCTATAGACCATTTAGATTTTATACAAACTACTGCTATGCGCGCCGACAAAAGTAATCGACAAAAGTACCTATTTTTGCATAATTATTATTATATAGAAATGCTGGTCAATGTTAAATTGATAGGCCATATATAAAGGTAATAGAGCTATCCTATTTTGCACATGCGTTGTGGGGGCACGCAAATCTCCTACCCTACTTCCCTTTCCCACTCTTTCCTATCGCCCATTCCTCTCTCACTTCCCCGATCTCCTTCCCTCACCCCAAGAAGCAATCTAGGACCTCTATACCAGATGAAGCAAAGCTGATAGCTTATAGAATATCCGCCAATATATCTGCGTAACGAGCAAGAGGCTGCCAATATTACCAGTATTTGTATTGCTATATTGGTAGTCAGAGGGTGGAAGCTATATACCGCCAATATCCATAGGAAACCATTGGGGGATAGATGCATCTAGGAGGCCTAGGAATAACATAGCTCTAGCACTGTAGGATATTGACATATTTATCCAATTCGTTCAAGGACAAATTCTGTATACTGAATTATTAGGGTCCTACCGTTTTCCTTAGCATGCGAGTCCATAGGGCTTTTTTCAGGTGAGGTAAACACCGACTGTTGACCCAGCCAGATGTTCTGTCATCGATAGATAGATAAATCCATGGATTGATATTCTGTCCATGTAATATATATTATTTTGTTCTTCTATTACTTTGTGAAAAATAGTTGTTGAAGCCTTAAAAGCTATTAGTGATATTTAGAGAACAAAATATTAACATACAAATCAGGTAATTAACAACTGGGTCAGTATTTCAGTTCATCAAGAAGTTTGCAAAATATGTATTACATAACTCTTCACCGTCAATGTGGGTAACGCATACAAATGTATCTATATATAGGCCTAGTAAAGAAGTATGACTCAATTTTGTTCTCTTTGTATCTACCTTTTTCTTTGTTACCTAACAAATAATAATTGTATTATTCATATCTGTTTATATAAATACATATTCTTAAAGCATACGAAAAGTCACTATGAATAGATGGCGAGTATGTTTTATCCTAATCCTAATGATAATAAAATATAATCAGAAAGAATCAATAACATAGAAGCTGTTGCCATACAAAACTATTTTTCAGATACAGAGTCTGACACATAGTGAGAAGGAACACTAATTCACAATAATATATTCTCAATAATATATAATCTGCATGAACGAATAACATAAATGGGCGCATATTAACTTTGAAATAAGCCAAAGGGTAAAAAGTGCCTTAATAAGCTCATATACCTTAATCATATAATGCCCTGTTATACAAGTTAAAAGCAATTTTCTCCTTGGATAGCCGCCAATTGTTCCCATATTGCTATAAATATAACTAATAACTGACAAAAGAACTAAGAATGAGCCTTATAATGAAGAGCTTCCTTTTAATAAGCAAATGTGCACATTTTCCCCTGGACTTAATACGTGCGTGTCGCCATCTATGGCGGACCTGAGTAAGCTCTGTACTGATCCTCTAGGGGCCTAATGAAGCAGGAAATGCACTGCAGGCAATTTGTGTTTACGCAAAGCTACTCAGCGTAAAAAACAAAAATGTCGAGAAGAACTGGGATAAGAAGGCCTTCAACAAAAGGAGGAAACCCCACAGACCTTAAGATAAATCTTAGAAGTACATGCCACAAGACTAAACCACTTCTTCTGCTTGACGACTCAAAGCTGCAAGCTCATTGGCTCTTTTCTCCCCCACGTGATCCTTTTGCAAAGGGAGATGGTCACGTGAAGCATGGTGGGGTATTATAACAGGCTGGGGTGGCAGTCATATCTGTGGTATCTTCCTTTGTTCTTTCTTAAAAGGGTGTTGGATTTATCTCACATTGTGTGATTAATAACATTAGTGCGAGAACGATGTCAGAGGATGGACCGGGAAGAAATTAACACAAGATGTTGATGAAAAGAGTGCAAGCTTTGTGTTGAAAATAATTATTCCTCGAGCCAAATTTTGTAATGTAGTTTTTGAGCAGCAGTTAAAATCTGGCTGGGATTGTTTTGAGGGTATTTACGTTTTAAGGTTTTATGACTTTGAAGAATATTTAGTGCAGTGCTTCAGCTGGCCTTACTGTGGAGGTTCTGAATAGAAGCTTTTTATGTAAAGAGCATCATGCCATGACTCAGTGGAGGGCCATTGGGTCGGAGCAGAGGTCTTTGATATGAAAGATCAAGTATGGGTCTGGGTCATTCAGGTCCCCTTTAGTCGCGATGAACATTGTTGGGAAAGCTTTTAAGGCATTTATTTTTCATATAATCACCAGATATGGATCAGCTTTGAAGGAGAGAGGGCTGTATTTTGTTATATACCAGCCCCGGGATGTTTTTTATGGAGACTTGGCTAGGACAGAAAAGGAAATGAGGATAACTGTTAGTACAGGGGTTATTCAGAAATTGCAAACAGGATGATGAATTGGTGATTGACTGCGCAGAAACAAACCTTCTATATTTCACACATATATAACGCTGAGATAAATAGAAATAGGTTTGACTGAACGAATAACTCATATTATTATTAGAAAAATAGAATAAGATAGAACTATAATCAAGAGCTGCATATGCGGCGACGCATTAAAAAATCGTAAGTGTCTGTCGGTGCATGTCTTTCACAAGTGCCGATGTAGAGTATACCAAATATATGGTATTGTATGTATACATGTTAGTATTGGTTATTCTTGCAAGTGTGCACTGAAGATTTATCCTATTCACAAGCTTTGTAGCACCCTTTCTCCTTAACAATCCTTTGTTCCCATGAATGAAAATACATATTTCCTATTTAAAGGATTTGTTATATCCTCTCTCATTCAACACTGCTTATTAGAGCCAAGAACATGTGTCAAATCCTTTTGGATTTTGGCGTGTAGAACCAATTCCCCGACGTCACATTTTTTTTGCATTAACTGAAGCACGTTGTCACTGTAACAATGAGAACATGGGTGTCCACCAAAAGTAAACAAATTACTCCTCAAAACTGCATGGATGACCCAAAATAACGATTCCTTTGTATCGCTTGAGGAGAATGCCCCACACATGTTGCACTTTCAAAAACATTTTTAAAGAGATCTTGTGAAAATCAAAACACAAAAATCCCAACTTTCTGTTGTCCCTTCCCTGGACGAATGAAAACAAAAAGTTATTTTTTCCGATCATTACACGCTTTATTTCATGGGTCAGATGCTCAATGTGAATCCAGGCACCTGGCTTGACTGATTGGTAGACCACCTTCAAATGGAACTCAACCAAGCAAGAAATCTTTGATTTTAACAAAAATGTTTCCCCTGTCTAGTTATTAGGTTCCCAAAGAATCCTGATCATCTTTTTCTTTTTCTTTTATATAAATTATGGATATCAAATCAATGGCTTCTTTCTTATATGGGCATTGTCAGTATAAGAAACATTGTCAATAAGACAGACAGATAAGACATTGTCAATGATTATGAGCATTTTTATTCATTCATCAGCCGAATCAATTTAAAGCACAATCAATTTAAAGTACAATTCCAGAAAATAACGCTTTATCTCCCATAGTTGTTTTCTAGTGTTGCCACAATATAGTTAGAAAACACAAGTTAGATTTATTCATATTATACACTCAACTTCAGGTAAAAGTCTTATCATACATGACATAATGCCCTACAGTCCCATTCAGCACATTATTTGCTACTGTAGTGGCATCACACACATCTTTCTTACACTTATCAACTATGTAATATTCAAACCACTTGACGATTTGATTTCATATTCATATTAAACCTCTGTCTGCGTCATGACCTCTGCCAATTTCGTAATCACAATACTGTTGGTAAAACTTTACATGAAATTCACAACCGAAAACGCCACGATATGTAGCCCAATCACAAGAGGGACAAAACGAAAGCTATACTATATAATCCCAATTAACCTTCCATTTTAAGAACAGTTTCTGCCAAGTACATGTCCTACGAATTTCGCTGGTAGAGAAGGACCAACGTATTCAGGCAGCTGTTAATGAGAGAAAAAACAAATAGAATCATAAAACATAGATAGAAAGCGACAATAATAAATTCACATGCTTAGTCTTTATATTTCAATCTATAATCGTGGCATTGTAATTCTCCCATGCTCGGGTTTTGATCGGATTTACAAATCTGTTTCTATCATTTTCTTCCCTAATATGAGTAGGAAGTAAACTCAAAGCATGTTTCTCTTTGTAGAAAACGCTTTCCCTGGTCCTCTCCTTCCTCACATGTCCGACTTCAGCATTCTGTTCTGCCTATTTCTCAGATTGATGCCTTCATTAACTAATGGTTCATAAATCTCTTTTCTGACGACAATTATTTTCAGGACTGATATCTCGGCATCTGATTCCAGGGGGAGGCGACAAGACAATCTCAATAAGTTCTAATAACCAGTAGAATAAAAATCGACATCCACCTTTATTTGTTTGATCAATTGGGGCAAGTTCTGAGCTATCCATTCATTCAAAATATTTAGAACGTCTGTTTATGTCAGTAGTGTTTTGGGTTGATAAATCTCACTGGACATAATTGTGCCTTCACCTCAAAATTAGGTTGTGGCGGCCGCAACGGCCACGTCCATGGTCGCGTCTAGCTGAGTTCCAAGTACATATATGTGGCAACCAAGTCACATACGTCCAGGATGTGTGCAGGTCGCAGCCAGAGTAGCTGAATGTTGTAGCAACTTTCCAGTGTGACAACTTCGCACCAACACCTAGCAAAGCAGTCAACACTAACGGATGCTTCTGTATAGCTTGTATGGAGTCACAATGCACCCATAACTGGCGTCACATTTCATGCAGTGGTCAATGCGGAGGTGGAAATTTGTTTCCCATCAGTATGGGACTACAGACTTAACCAGTAACCTGTGTTCAAAGGTTCATTATTGAGACAAACGTAAACTATTCAGGCAAAGGCTCCGGAACATTGAATATCAAGAAACCTTTCACAACGAAAATAATACAATATATAATAGATCATTTGGGACGTTGTATTCCTTTCTATAGGCCTACTATTTGATGTGCATTTGTCCTGTACCGACTACATTAATCTCCCACAATTATTGGGACTCTATGTACATTGGTGATCCTGTTCTTATTGATATGTTACTGCTTAATTAGTGTAATCGTATGTTTAGAACTGGTCATCATCCATGAACCTATAATACATTTTGCCTACACTTTTTCAAATTTTTGTCGCAATAAATTGAGTGAAACTGATGGTAGTGAGAAAATTAGAAGTAAATTGCCTTATCTACATCTGGGAGAAATAATACCAATACTACCAAATAATCACATTTTCTTGGCCACGTATCGACCCCTCCAATGGTTAGAATAGAAATCTCGGTCTTCCATGGGACTGCTTTAATTTGCAGTGAACACATATACAGGCTGAGCACCCCCTAGAATTGATAATAAAAAGAGACCAAAAAAGACAAACAATACAGTCCACCTTCAGCAGTATTCAGAGGACGGATTGCATTCCAAGTACCATACTAACAAACACAGACCTTGCATCTGTAGTCCCCTAGGGCCTGGCCCTTCTCACTGGTATGTGAACCCTAGCAGGAGTGTTAAATAAATGATCAGAACAAATAGCTGGTGTCTACAAACATCTACATGAAATATTCACTTGATGTTTACTCCCGCCTCCCTTGTGTGACATTCTATCAGTAGAGGGCGACACTATCACGCCACGCAGCGCCCTCACTAGAGTAAAATAGGTATCAATTCCACACCACTTAGCACTGGGAATAGGTCCCTTTTTATTAACTGGTAAATCAAGAGAGTGTCTAGGAATAGTTTAGAAAAAATGTATATGCTAAGCGACAACTGTTTCTTTCATATTGGTTTTGACTTGTGTCGAGTAAAATTGAAATGGTCAAATCAAATGCAATGTATTGCCTCCTCTGCGCAATCGTCCGTGCCGAGGGTCGCAGTTTCAAGCCCCCAGAAAGACCCACCACTGGGAACCTCTTCCTGTCCATCTAGCAGTGAATTAATAGGCATGCGAATCATGCAACGGTGGGCTATAAATATTAAGGGAAACCATTTCAAAAAAGGATTTGGAAATATTGCTTACACCTCTTGCACCTCTGGGGTACGTTGACCTACAGGCAATGATCACACCATGAATCTCAGAAGTATTGACGCGTTAAAGCATGTTAAAGTAACACAGATCGTGAGACAAGGCAGAGGAAACTGACGTGAATGACCTCGAGTAGATAAAGGATTAATGACCGACATTGAGAGCTGCTGTTGCACTGATTAGTGTATCAACAGGACCGAAATGGAGTGTATTAATCCTTTTAATCACTGCCTAAGGTGGTTATTGCTCCAAGACCATTTAAGGCAGTGATTAAAGTGTACGACGTAGTGAGACAGGACAGTAGTATCCTTGGCGGTGATCATACTATGGTGGAGGTAGTGAAACAGAGCACAGTGGTCCTTTAGCAATAGGGCATGCTATGTCTAACTTGTAAGTTCTCAATCTAAAGCAAACTGTGATCTTGCACATGCAAATCCCCAGTTACAATAATACAATATCTGGACTAGGGAAAGGACTTTAGAAACGTATCAAGGCTCTCTGATATATTGATGCCCTTAGCCAGAACAGAAGAGGTCTAATTGTAACCAAATTCAGTGGGAGAATTGCTAGTAGTCTCACTCATTGGACGGAAGCCCCACCTGTCCATTCTCTGCCCAGGAGGACAAGCACGTGACCCCATCTCTCTCTCTCTCTCTCTCTCGAGCCCAGATCAATTGTCAGTACGGACGTATACAATTGTTCTCCCAATCCTCCACTGCATGTTATCATTTCTTTCAAACGGCTCTATTTATAAACATATTTTCTACGGTTTTATCTATATTATTACAATCGTAACTCATGTAAATCCTGGTTCATATCATGATTAGTTAGATGTTAACAGAATTTTGTTTATATTTCGTGTCAAATGCAAGAATGTCTAAAATAGAAATATCGATCACATATCAATTCCGCCTGCCTGATATATACAGGTCTATATACCTGAGAAACAACGTTGATAGGCTCCATGCTACGTATATATATGAAAACAGTTGTAGTTGTAAGTTGTAGAAGTGGGTTGTGCCTCTTTGTCTATTGAAAAATGAGCAATTATTGGCACAATCTGAACCCAAATCTGCACCAAACCTCCAGTATTGCTCCATTTCCCATCAGAGCCCTCTTACCCTAATTCCGCGTCAGCCTCAATTTCTTTTCCTTCTTCACGGAAGACCTCGGTTAAAATGCTGTTGACATTTCTACAGCTTCGTGGTTTCCAAGGCAACCCTAGCCGCTTCATTGCATTATTGCTCAGGAGTTTTTGTAAGAGATTAATGGGTATTCTGAGGAAGTATTTTGCAACCAAGGTCAGTGCTTGTCCCAAGTGTAAAACCTATCTGCACTGACCTTACCGAACTGGTCCTGTAAATAAATGAAAAGTCAGAGATTTGTTGTATACAGAATCCTTACCTAATCTCTTCCTTGCTAAACTCTTTTTTAGAAATGAAAAAAATAACAGCATTGTGCGTATATCAAATTATTTCCCTGACAGTTCCGTACCAGCTGCTTAGCAATGAGAATTAGCTATGGAAAGAACGTCTTAAGTAAGGCTTCTGTCCTGTAGGAAACAACTGCAATACCGATTGTGCAAGTTATATTTGGTATACTTACAATCTTTTAACCAAACATGAGATTTAATTTGGATTTTTAATCGAAATTACTGATGTAACCATGCAACCAACTAAGCATACCTATGTTCCATTCTTTGGTAATGCCATCACTCCAGCTGGCTCTATTTTGGGCTATATTCGCCATTTCACTATAGTATTCCAATTGAGTTTACATTGGTCTAACTTGTTTTCACATCTTAGAGCCAGAAATCTGATAATTCAATATTCCCAATACCATCAATTGAATTTGGATATAAACCTTAAAATATAATCTGGTTGGTTTTTCATTCTGATTATAGACATCCTCATGGTTTCCTAATTGAATACCGAAATTGGTGCTTATTTTTTTTACCATTTTGACACTTGACTCAAACTGTTTTATTCCCTGTGGCAAAGTTGGAATCAAACATGGTATTTATTATACGCGCATGCTATATGAGAGGTGCTATAAGTGGGGTGCTATAAAAATAGTCATATAGGACGCGTTGTCTAAAAATAGCTCTGACTCAGCACTTCCGCTGTCTCCGCGGAGATCCCCGCGGAGATCCCCGCGATCGGTAATCCACCTGTGATTATAGAAATACATAATAAACACCACACCATTAAATAGAGAATTAAATTCTCTATCAAATGATGTAAGGTTTGTTATTGTAGCTCAAGAAATGGCTACGATATGAACGTTTTAGTTCAACCAAGTCAGTAAGTAAACAGTGCATGATCACACAGTCCTGACAGCTCACTCACACAGTCCTGACAGCTACAACAAGCCTACTGAAGGTGCTCTCAGTGGGGCAGCTGGGGCTCTCTGAGAGTTCTTTAATACTTTTTCAGTGATATCTGATGATGATCAAATTTTATGCACATATAATAAATATAGAATGGAACTCGCCAGCAATAATCGAAAATTTATAGGACTTGATTCGTCCACATAAGCACTCTGCCTACGGCATCGTGCTTATGTGGACGAATCTCGTCCTATAAATTTTCGATTATTGCCGGCTCGTCCCATTCTCTCTATATATATCACCAGATGCGGGAATTTTTTTACCTCAACTTGAAGAGATCAAATTAGTTTTCATAAACTGGGAGAGATTTGATTGACTTATTCCATCACCATTTCAAAGTTTTTCAGAAACAATTGTCATGGCAACTTGACCAACAAACATAATTTCTAAGAAGTGACAATTGTACCAAACTATTTCCCACATTGTACGCTCTGATATTATTATATATATTTACAGAACTCGTATAAAAAATAAATAGCTGTCAGGGTACACTTTGGGAGATGTCTGGAAACGATTCCAAATAATTAATTTGCGTTTCAGTTTGTACAAGCATTCAACCCCAGGCCTAGTCAAAAGGACTCCTTTTGTGTAAAATGCATGAAGTGAAAAAGGGTATTGCCGTGAAATGAGTTTTAGAAAATTTACCTTCTTTTTTAGTTTCTGATCGATTTAGTTGATTGTGCAGCTTTGATAAAGAAATGATGAAATGGAATTCAAGTTCTTTTGTTTTGTTTGGAGTCAGTCACATTTAAGATTATTCTTTCATTCAGATCATTTCACAAATTTTAGGCTATAGTATAAGACACTGCATGTAAGGAGGCGTGTAGGAATAGAAAATATGTGAACAGGAGAGCGTGGGGCAGAGTGTAAGTTAGTTGGAGAACAGAAGGAGTGCATTTCTCCTTCTCCTCTTGTAAGAGCAAAGAAAAAGTCTTTTAGATGATGAGAATGTATTTCTTGTATACTTGCAGATAGAGCCATATGTAATGGCGCACTACCCGCACGGTAATAGGAGTAGTGAAGTCACCTACTATGGCTACATCCCGGACCTGTTGCACAGACTGTCTCAAGTAGTAGGCTTTGAGTTTGAGCTCAGGTTGGCCAGGGACGGCAAGTATGGGCACCGCCGCTCCGACAACACATGGGATGGTATGATAGGAGAGCTATTGCAATCGGTAAGTCGGACTGTTTTTTTTAAAAAATGAATTATAGGAATATAGGTCATGGTGGTTTTCTTTCTGTTCACTATATTTGGCTGGCGCACAGTTTGGTTGATAATCCCAAGGTAACCTGAGGGATTATACACAAATGCACCAGCAGGCCCGAAATGGAGATTATTAGTCTATTTAGTATCTGCCTTAGGTTGCTATAGCACCTGAACTGTTCAAGGCAGAGGGTGTATGTCTCTTACTCGATCCCTCCCCCCCCCCTCTCTCTCTCTCTCTCTCTCTGTCTGTCTGTCTGTCTGTCCCTCTCTTCAACTGTTCCATGTTATATGCCCTCTTTCTTAAAGGGGTAATGACCGTCAATTAGGGTATGCTGATGCACTGTATGGTGCATACTCCCAAGGTGACGACGGGGGATTATAAACCGAACTGTGCACCAGAAGGTCAAAACTCACAAGTCTCTACCTTATGTTTAGGTCCCAAGACAGTGACCAAATCACGATGTAGCCCTGTTCTATATCTAGATGAACATTGTTTTCCTGTCCAATTTGACACATCCAGATAAAGGGCCCTGATATGTTATTGGATGGTCGTGTCCCAATTATGTGACAATATGTGCTGTAGAATTACTCCATAATAATCTGAATTGTCCCTTATTTCCCATTATGATTATTACTCGCGGAGATAATTACTGTGAGATTGCTGATAGAGGGATTGTATTGGCAGTGAATCTCGATACGATGCCAAAACCAACTTGAACCCTGTGGGGCCTTGTCTGCTTTTTTCAACAGTAGGGCCATACCGTAGATATTGCATACTGACTTGTTGTGCAAATTCTAAGATCGACAGGGTAAAGTTGTATTTACACATATAAAACAAGCGATAAATGTCAATGGTATAGCATGATTCATACTGCATAGTTATGCCATATATGTATGACCACAGTCTAGGTGCACTTTGATAATATGGAAAAGTGATTATTATATAACACATTTTATAGACATGCACGGTGGCACATGCAAGTCCCCTAATTAACCAGCGAATCTTCCTTATCAATGTCCCTTCCTAATTATGATTAATCTAAGGCAGGTAATGAATAATGGGATGAACAACCACTGATTCATTCGAGGAGTGGGGAGTTCATGGATTATGAGCCCCCTTAAGCCACTATTAAAAAAGGCAACAGTAGCTATGGAGCTCAAAAGGCTAGGCCATTAATAAGGCTTACATTTTAGACTCTTTGTTTCAGAGCTATTTGTTTCGTTAAATCCTTTTTATGATATTATTGTTTTGTTTGTTTTTTTATTATATTTTTCTGAGACACAGCCCATCCTTTAAGAAATAATGTGTTTATCTTATACATATTGAGCTATAGAAATTCAACTAACCTTCAAATTAGACTAGAAATATTAATTGCTTTTTTGTTGCTGGTTAATGTTTAGGGCACTGGTAAAATCAACCATTGCTCAGAGCTGCTACAGATATGCACATGATGGGATGGACCTCAGAGCAATTCACCCCATCCCCCCTCTTCCTTCTATAGTTGAGGAATCTTTCCCTAAGATAACCCAATGCTGTCATTATTTCAGCTACTTCAATGATCATGCTTCAATACACCTTCCTCACAAAAGCAGCCCTCTTATTGTTCAATTTCCTTTTGTGCTTATGAGACGACCTATTGGATTAAACTTCAATAAGGGCCTATGAGAGATAATCTATTTCAATTTGTTAGCCCATTAAGGGACGTTCTTCTAGGAATTACAAGATTATCTCCATCATTAACCCCATTCTCAAATAATGTCCATTAATCACCATTAAGGTGGGATTAAAACGAAAGAGAATTCTGAGACGTCCTTCCTCCTTGCTTATTCCCTGCGGTAATAGGTAATAATTATTGTTATTTTAGTTTCATATTCAAAGAATGTAATAGTTGCAAAAGAATTTATCCTATCGGAATGCACTACACTGTATTGGGTAGAAAGAGATTCATGGTTCCTCGAATCAATTGTGAGTAACAGTTTTTAAATGAATGTGAGAATGGTAAAGAAAGGTTAGTTGTTTTTGGCTAGAGTACCTGCTAAGCGTTTTATTAAAGAATACACTAGTAGTATTCAATATACATTTTCCAAAATATGCAAAAAGGAATGTGAAATGAATTGGTAATAGGAATAAAAACTGTTTTCAATGTGATTCTAACCGCTTACCATACTGGCTGCAATAGCAAATATAAGTAGATGTGTCTACCGTATATATTACCAAGGTTGTACCCATAAATATGTGAAAATTGAATGAATTTAGATCAGCTCAATTCTGTGTTTGCTGATACACACCCATTTTCTTTAGGCAGAGTTCGATGAAGCCAAGACTGGAATTAGGTATTCGTGTGACTGAAGTATTTAAAACTAGACTCAAAGCCTTCCTTCCCACATGAAGTATTCTAATCAATTATCTGCTACATCAGCAGGTCAGGGAACCCAATTTACCACTACACTAGGTGAGAACAAAGGTTCTCCCTCTGTCTTTCTCTTGCAATGATAGAACCCCAACATTGTTGGAATTAAAGCAACACGTCGATCTTAGATCTCCCATCGTGTTTCGTCAACTTGCATTCAACTTCCTCATCTACATTCCAAACCCATGCTTAAGAAGCAGGTTTTATGTGAGCGTAGGTCCCATGTACCTTAATGTGATTGACATTTATGACAATGTATGACTTTTAGTTGACATTGGTAAAAAACGAAACGTTTTCTCATTTTTGCAATATTTTTTTCATCCATCTTAATGTTATTTGACCCAAATTTTGGAGAGTTTTTGCTACAGGGCTTCATAAAAGCCCACATCGGCGGACCATGAAGATCTGTTCGCAGGGGCTTCTGTCCATTTCGTGTAACTGTCCTGATTAACTTGAATACAATATATATTGGAGACCTGCCTAAATCTTTTCCTGTGATGGCTTCATCTATTATCACTCAACGGCGGCCGTTTTGTCTGAGTCGATTCAACATCAAATTCTTGTATATATGCATAAGTATATAACAGCAGCATACTATTGACCAATTTAGTTCTATAAGTTATACTATGAATGAATTTGATGACCTATTTTTGCCGCAATCGCTGAAAATGCACCTTTAAGTGAGAAGGGGCAGCTAGGGGGCAAGGCTTATGTATCTGAAGAGAAATATCTTGGTATATATTTGCTGAAGATCAGAACCGAACTATTGGCTTTGAAAAAGAGCAGAGCTCCTGTTGTTGGTACAAATAATATATAACAACCAAATATACAGGAATATTAGTGAATGTTTCTATAATTACTGTATAGAGCCTTCCCCTAGACACTGCACGACCACCGCTTTTTTTTTTAAAAAGCCGCTATCGGCTATTCTTTACCCCCTAACCAGTCGTACCCGTTATCACGGTTGGGCGCAACACTACAAGAATCAACATTTATTGCTGTCTCTGCCCCTGAAATAGATGCGCGTTCAGCTTTTTCTCAGGTGTGAGAACTACCGTATATTAGTAAGCAACGTTATTAGGTAGTGATTACTGGAACAATATTGTCTAGAAAAGAAGATATAAGCCCATTTACCACCAGCGAGGCCTGTGATAAGATTCGAATCAACGGCCATTGCCGCTAAATATAAACAAAGCGCTGAAATATGGTGTCTCCCAATACCGCCGCTAGCGCACCTGCATACACATGCCTCACTGAGGCATGTGTATTATTAGACACCAAAACAAAAGCGTAGGAGGGGAGGCCGAGGGCCAGCCGGGGGGTGGGGTGGTGGGAAGCATTGAAAATGAGAAAAAGATTCCAAGACAATACAAGTACATAGCCTAAGACACCACAACCAAATTAACCTCGCGGTAATACTCTGGACATATATCTGTAGAAAGCAACAAGGCAATGACAAGGCATGAATTATCAATGACAGTACCTCCCACTTTCGGTACTAGACTAAATGAAACTCTTGATGATGATGGAAAGTCTGAAGTAGAGATTACGACCGAGTGTTTTATAATTAATAAACAGCCCATACACTATCATGCCAGCTTGAAAAAAAGTGACTATCAGAATACAGTATTATCAAATTGACGCTTGTAGTGCCAAGCATACACTTACTCGATACTTTCATCCAAAGCTTAAGGCTTAGTTGCATTTTAAAGCTTTTCGCGTCGATTTAAATCCAAATAAAGCTTAATTTAAGAATGCAATTCAGTATTTCTTCTTTTCCTCTTCTTCTGCTGCGGCTGTAAATGAAAAGTCAAATTAAAATTTTTAATTAATTATCGTGTCCGTGGAAAAGGTTTAAAATGATTATCTTGTCTTTAGTATGCAAGGCTTGTCATATCTGCTAAATCAAATTTATATCGTCTAAGTAACCCTATATTCAGCCATGAAATAAATCAATCAATTTATGATCAATGTGTATCTTACTGCATTCCTCAATACAGTTAGCTATAGAAGACATAAGTGCATATCATAGCGGACATATCGGTTATATCATTTCCCATTTACTCACATCTCGCCTCACATTTTCAAGGGAAGACCCGAGGCCTCTTTGAGATCGGTGATGGGTGGGGGCATTCTGTTCAGGAGGCCCTTTATCGACAGCCTTGAGATTATATTGTTTGAATCAAAATTGAACGAATATAATATTATATGCTTCAGGTAGAGGATAAAAGTACATGATGTAAAATAAGAACGATACATAAGAACTCAATTAAGATCTGATGTATTTGAGGGGTCTGGAACTCACTCACCCCAAAAGCCCATCTGACACTCAGACTACCGCCCTTCCTGAACCTTCAATCTAACACAGGTCAAATGCAAGAATCAAAGGTCACCACCAGCCAATCATCTGCCGAGAAAAGGTCACGTGTGTGAATTGGATCGAACGCTTCATGGTGTTTGCGTCAGATCCCAACAGAGGGGGCGATTAGCCTCGAAATGTAACTTTCCACCCGAGGAGGGAAGGAATCTATGTTCGTCAGGCGGTACTTCCGGTGTTGATTGATCAGGAGGAAGTACAAATTGGAACAAATTAACTCGTCCTTTCCCCGATAGGGGATGCCTTGTTCACGGCAATTCAAACGCACAGCCCTCAGGGGACCAATCAGAAAAGGTTTTAGAAAAGGCCATGGTGTTGATGATAATCGCTGCGTGGTGCATCGGGAATCAATTTTATTTGCAGGGATGTGAAAGTGAGGTGTATGTATAGGCTGTTCCCTTTATCTCCCTCCGAGCTTGCCGTTCTCTAGAAATTTGCCCCCGAGCAATCGCTTTACAGTCAAGAGGAAAGATTGAGTACGGGTATTATCCAAGGTATCTTTTGGTAAGTGGAGACTGAGAAAATGTTGAGTAAACATGCCTGGAGTCATATCATTTACAGCACTGATCTGTTAACATTCATAAAGACGTGCAAATTGTATATATAGTTTCCTGGGGCCCCAACACTTTGCCAAATGATCGTTATTCAATTATTTAAATGCTTAAATATTGGTGGATAACACTGCTTTTCCATAGTTTGAGTATTAGTAAAATATTTCTTAAAATAAGAAAATATTTTGTGTACCCAAGTGGTTCAGTTTATTCTAAAGAAGAAAATGCACTCAATCTTATCATGATACAGTGCATGGACAAGGGAGACGAAGATCTACACCTCAGTTAACAGGGCAGATATTTTAAGTCGAACTACCATTTACACAGTATTGAAAACATGGTCACGTACAGACCTTTATACTTTAACAAATCCATTTGAGAAAACGAATTGAAATAGCCTGAAGTTGCTCCTTTGTATTCCATATAGAATACGCCGCTCTTGACATTTTAAACACAAAGCAATGTATGAGTCCCTGAAGCATTTTCTTTACGAGAGGAAAAAACCTGTACTTGAGAAGAAGGCGTTGTAATTAGGGTCTGTAAAGTGCACTGCTCTCTGCTCAAAGAATGGAAGAAGTTCAATTATTCCATACATTAATCCGAAGTGTCATATCATATTTTATTTTGTTTCACTCTTTGTACTTAGTTAAAAATTGGGAAAGCTCCAAAAGTTGTTTTGGATCGATTAAGGTTACTGTGGTAGGAGTTCTGCAATGCAATTGACGTATCTTTTAAAGACTAAGTATCAGTATAGTTCGCAGATTAAATGGTAGGTATGAAACATAGATAACCTGGTTGCTCCCCTTTTGCTCGTTCTCCCCTTTCCTGTGCGAAAGGTGAGAAACGTCGTTGGTTCAAGATTTATTTCACTTCTGCCCACTAGATGTATTATATATGTTTCCTACCATTGATATGATCGAAAAATTATAGAACGTAAATTTTGAATGACTCGATCCTGTCCAGTTAGGAACTACTTTGTTTTGAATCAAGGTGCGTGTTGTTACATAACCATCAATCGGCGAACCTTTATTTAATCAAAATCAGCTTTGATGACGCGAGAAGAGATAATCAGACTCACCGATGCATGGAGAACGAACTGTCTATGTTAATTCGGTAGACATTCTGTTCTCCACGCTTTCAGAGGTGAAATAAATGTAGTTATTCTATTTAGGTGCAGTGTGGGTATTGAACTATCATAATTGAGACAGAACATGACGGTGACAGGTACATATTGACATTGGCTGACACAAGCAAATACATACTGATACAAACAGATACATGCTAATACATATTGATACAAGCTAGCGCTGATATAAATATACAGTATGACACAGACTAATATCATATTGATACAGTTTTAAACAGAATGCTACAATCATAGTAAACCAGACTAATCGACACAAATAAACAGTATGTGTCTGGTGACAACTTTGAAATGGAAACGGTATAATAGAGGATGTAGTTAAATATGCTCAGTATCTTAAGCTTGTACAACTATTTGAAACGTGATATACATGCTTCAACAGGCTGATAGATATTCGAGTACTTTCTTTGCAACAAAGATATCCCTCTGGAATCAATCTTATGATTTTAAGAATTGTTGGAAAAGCTAGAAAAGCCACCAAAACAACAGACATTTCAAGGGCTTTCAAAGCATAGTGTTTTTCTTGAGATTGAAAGGATGAACTGATCCCCATCTTCCTGCAATCCTAGTCAGTCTAAACAAAAGCTGGAGTTTCTCGGCCGTGCAATTGAGTCGCATCTGCCTCATGAAGGAATAAAGGATAAAACTAATCCACACCTATATAAAACTATCCTGGACAAGATTAATGAAGTGTCTGCTCTTCTCTATAGTCTCCCCTTACCTTTCAAAATCCTTATCCTCCAGCCTCTAGTTACGGCCAAAGACCCTATATCCCTTGATATAGTGTGTTTGTTATGGTTAACTGTTGAAGGATTAGTAACTGATATCGGGGGGACTGCTGGTGCTCTGCATCGTGTATGATCCTGAGGTTAATGATTATACTATTGATCGTGTAGATAGTTTGATGAGCAGACTTATGTATATGTATGATGTCCTTGACATTTGTTTTTACACATGCATTCTTTTTATAGCAAACTTCGCCACTGAGATGGAGTGGCCCCTCTCTGTATAAAACACATGTTTGGGTTTTTTCTGGGATTATTTTTTTTATTCTTGTGTGTTTTGTATAGATACCATATTATGTTATTTATAATCTGGAGACACATTATTTTCCTGTGATGGCTTCGCTTATTATCGTTCACCAGCGACTCTCAGCTGATCCAAATAATAATTCTATAATCATTATGTATATTGGACATTGACGAATATAGTTATAAATGAAAACGCCAGGCGGTATTGGTACATTGGTCGGGTGTCAAGTCAAGCTACCTAAACGTCGGTCAACTGAGTATGAGGCATTGCTTACGCAAGTGGCTCTGTTCAAAGCATATAGATATCATTTATAAATATAAATACATGTATATAAACATATGACAGCGACAGTATATTTATGAATTCAATCCTATTTATATAACTGTTACATTATCTAAGTGATAATGTGGTTAAAGTGGTATAATATTTCATAAGATTCGTAGTTGTTGTAGCTGAGAATACAGCTTTAACGAGTATCTTGCACTTCTTGACGGCTTCTCGCTAGGGATTAGGATGAATGAATAAATGAATGAATGGATGGCATCTCAGTAAGCCTCAAGTCTTTCCGCCATTTATACACATTATGCCGATGCAGCCATGTTTCCTTCCCCATAGTTAGCATCTCACTTGGACTGCTTCTTACAGCATACACTAGGTATATGATTATGTAAACTTGCCACTTCTGGAATTCACTACCATTGAGCAGTTGTCATGATTCACATTATATCCCTAATAAAAATATATAAAGCTAGGGCACATGACACTAATAGCAGCTAAGTTTCTTGTGATTTTCTCCTTTGTCAGGATTCTCTACGAAATTACTTCATTTTGCGACATCAGAGAAGCTGCATCCATGGCCAACAGAATATTGATCCCATTATATTAAGTTAACTCATACTAGACTATTGTACAGCATCTAAAATTGAGATTTAATAATTCCCCCAGAAAGTGATGTGTCCTCAGGTGTTATTGGGGAGCCATTCTAAATAAATCTTCTCTCTATGACGGTTTTCCAAACGGGTGTTCTCCACTATAGTGAGAGTTGTTTTCACAGGGAAATTACAAATAGCTAGCAAATGAACAGCAACAATTAAAGTAGTTTCCGATGATGTGTGCCTAGAGGGGCGCGAGGGGGGGGGGGGGGGGGGGAGGGCGGTATAGGTGCGGATGGACTCCATGATTGATAAATTCTTTATTTTACCTCCAATTTGCTACAAAGGGTTAAACGCATCTGAAATTAGTATTGGGTCTGCCTCTGTGGGCCAGGAAATATTACATGAATAGGTCCAGGTCAAAAACAGGTTGGTTATAGCAATAAGGGATGGGGGCACGGCTCTCTAGTACCCCTGCCCCCCTACTACTAGCGCCCTTTATCCCTTTACTCACACACCTTCAAGTCTTCAATTACATTGCCTACACAAGACGGCTCCATCTCACAGCGTTTACTTTTATTTATCACCAGGACAGGCCATCAAACAGGCACAACCCAGCCATAACTGACAAAATAACGACCAAAATACAGATCCCTTTTTACTTTATATCCCCCAGATGGAGCCACCGAATGGCAATATCAAACTACCAGCATACAAAGGAAACTGTCCCTACTTTCCATACACTTCTCCTGGTGGGAGAAAGGGGAAATGTAGACAGACTTATCACACCTTTAACTATCCCGTCATCTCCTTCGCGTGTCTCATTGCGAGGCTGGGTTGCGCGGTGTCATGTGACCCGGTGTTGACCAATCACATTCGTCTTTGAGCTCGGGCTTCGTAACCGGTATTGATGAATGAGTTTTCAGGGGAATTACCTGCTGAAATTGGTCGCCATCTTGCTTGGTGAAAGGCAAGCTTTAAAGATATTTATTAGAACCTAGGTACGGGGCATTGAAAGGAGGCACTTTCAAGTCTAAGATTTTTTATGAGTTTCATACAACCCTGTAACACCGGCTGCCATATTGTTCGACTTTCCTAATCATGATTGATTATTTTACTCAATATCATTTTTGTGATTTGGCACCACACAACTGACTTTGACAGTTGGAATTCTAGGGTCCCTAAGGTCTGAATACCTTAGCTTACAGCTATAAAAAGAGTTGGATTTGCTAGCAGCCATAATTATGAGTGCTAAAATCGTAAATCCATGATAAACGCCTTGATGTTTAGAAGTGTACATGCATGCAACTCCCTTTACTACAAAGTGGAAACCCTTACTTGATAATATTTGCCAGCCACGTATAGGGCCATAATTAATTTCATAACTCTCAAAAAAATAATTGCTACATCGACGTGTTACTCATTACATCGGTGGGGATGGGGATGGGGGAGCTGTATATAAAATTGCTCAGACCCTTACTTCCAAATATCTTGTATTAGACCCCTCATTCATGAGCAATTAAGCAGATCACACAATATTGGGATTTTATTTAACAAATATTCATAAAGTCCTGTTAGCTTCGTACAAACACACACAAGATCCATTGCCAGGCTCCACTCTGCACTATCCCTTCCCACATAAATAAAAAGTATATGACCCAGGTATGGTAACGAAGTGTAAGCTCGAGGTAGATAAACTGATTTTTTCCTGTCCTATCTGAACCAGTCAGTATCTTATAGATTTGATCAAAAGTGTTGATTAGAAAAAGGTTCTTGTCATTATATCTATTTTGGCCTCATAACCTTACAGCTCACTCCTAAGGAATAATGCTCTTTACTTTTAAATAAAGGACTCAGGTTTCATTGTGGTCAACCAAAAGTGATTTGTCCACTAAAATAGCCGTAGTCCACTGGATATAGTGATGCTCTATTTTGCTGAATGATAATGAAACGTACTATTTATGACAGAGTGATTAATAATCTCTTTTATATGTCAATCGATCTTTTAGTAAGTGACACAAACCGATGGCCAGAGGAGATGGATTGGTGGTCGAAAGCGGAAAGCCACCTTTTGTTTAGTGAGAGCAAAAAACCCACCAAAGGTTTCAATGCTTGAATGGGTAGCGTACACAGCAATAGTCTAGTTTGAAATGATTAGGTGACTTGTGAACGGGGCGACGTCATTAGGTCATTGAACCGGAACATGTCGACATACCCTGTTGGCTACATTTAGACATAGTAGGGTTAGTTACGGGTAAAAATGCGAATTTTGTGATAAAAGCACCAAATTAGGTACAGGGGTAGATTTTTTGTATTCTCTATCATTTTGGAAGGGTCCACATTCTGAAATGTGAAATCGGTTGCCATGGCCATTTTTAAAGACGAAAAATGGCATAAGATAGTGGTTTTATGTGGCATTATGACTCAAATTGATATCCTTGAAGCTATGGGAAGAAATGTTTGGAAATTGACATAAAACGCTCTCTAGTTGCAGGAAAGAGTCACAGACTCATTTCGATTCAGCGTTTCCTAATTATTAACCAGAACGCCTTTAGAAATAAGTTTGCCCATTGCATAGCAATATGTGCTATTTTGTGGCTCCAGTCTTCTAATATTATCCCTCAATGAATGAATATAGTGTACATTCCTTTACACAGTCAAGGATTGAAGGAGTTATCAAAACAATGAAAACAGTTCTCAAATACATTATAGTCAGACCAAGCTAAAAGTGGTATCTGTATTAGGGGGGAATGTTATCATAATTGTATCAATCTATTAATAACACTATTCCTAAATACTGTACAAAGTGATCATAATATTATATAAGACTAATAATGTATTTTGATTATCCCAAGATCCTTTGAAGCTAAGAACGTGGTCTAACATTATTGTTATACAATGCAGTTATGTTATACAAATACTAACTATTTGGAAAAGCTCAAAACATGCTTTAATTATTATCAGTGATTATCCTAATAATTTTTAACGTCATTTACCATTATAAGATTTATTAATTAAATTGGTCACAACCGCCGTAAAAGGCATGTCTAGGCAGAAATGGACAGTAACTCTCATAGATACCAATCTAATTATTAATACATAACCGAACATTGTGATGTGCTTTGAACCTTATAGTTTACTGATTGATTACTTGGTTATTTTCCAGAGTTTCTAAACTCCGTATATACATGAGCAGGCTGACTATTCTATTTCACCGGTTCAAGTCGTAGTCTGTATTCTTCACACTAGAGGGCCAAGGGTGGTCTAGATTCTACACCCGGGCTTGTTTATGGGCAAGCTTGGACATGGTACACTGCGCTGTGATTGGCTAAGGGCATGATCACGTGTACCTAGACTAGCTCACTATATCCTGTGTCCGGTAGTTATAGATCTCAACAGTGGATGAAACTGAATTCTCATTTTCGTATAGCCAGACATTTGTTTTTCTAATTCTCTCAATTATAGATTGGTACTGGCAAGAGTTGGTAGAGTTTAGAACTGAGAAATACGTGATGCTCAAATTATAGTTATGGTCGATTTTTGTCTTCTTTTAGTAATATAATTTTTACTAATTCTGATGTCGAGCTTAATCTAATGTCATATGACTGACGTTTTAGGTTTTGTAAATAGGACAGAATAATATTATGCATTGTCCTAATATACTCGCCAGCTCTCTCTCTCTCTCTCTCTCTCTCTCTCTCTCTCCCCCCGTCATTTTCTCTGTTTCTCTCCCTACCCCGTTCTCTCTCTGCCCCTATCCATCTCTCTCATAGGCCTATGTCCTTTATATACTTATAGGCCTACATCGTTCTCTTACAATCCGTTCTCTCATCTCATCCCTCGATCGCCTCCACACACCTCATTCCCCCTCCCCCACTTCTTTTCTCTCTCTGTAGCCTATCACCTCTCCCACTTAGGCATTCCATGATATATTACCCTTTAAATGAATGAAGCCGCGATGAACACTGAGAGCAGAGCACTAAATATGATGTATGTATAACTACTTGCATGCGACAATTCGCGCACCGGTGATCTTTACACATGGATTGACATAATCTACCATCCGTAATTAAAATACTTGGGTATAAATACATTTATGTAGGTTGATGTAGGTTAGGAGGTCAGATACATATAGACCATTAATTCCAACAACACCTGAAGTAGGTGAGTAGATCTATTCATGGCATTAATTCATATTCCCATGGGTCCTAGTCCTGGGGATATGTACACAAACAACTAGGCCTATATTTTTCAAACTTTTGATATGGAAATAGTACTTTTTAAGGATCAAAGATGGAGAAAATAGGCAAAGCTTCGCAAATCAAACGGTAAATAAACCATACTGTAAAATTGTCAATTTGTTTTGGATGTATAAAATAGGTACTCTCAGTGGTCAAAGTCAGCAGCATCGGTGGTTCAGTGGTAGAATGCTCGCCTGCCACGCGGGCGGCCCGGGTTCGATTCCCGGCCGATGCAAGTTTTGTAGGGTCAGTTCATGTCATGACATACGACTTGAAACTTCAAACAGGAGATAGGATTTAAGCAGTAGGCGTAGGTGCCGTGTTGATCGTCATATAATAATTCCACTATGATGCACTTAACCCGAATGTTTGGGGAAATCAGAAAAGGTTCACGTTAAACTAAAACTCAGAGATCTAGAGACAAGTACTATAGGCTATTAAGTAGCAAATATGCAGGGAGCACGTTCAGTTTGACTGAAAAGTCAGGTAAACCTTAGAATAAAAGGTATTTTACTGTAAGGGTAAATCGAGTTTAGGATTCAATGCATTTTGTATTCATACAAGTAAGGTGTACAAAATGAGACTCACATCTGAAAGTGAATTCCAGGACTTCCAGTGGGTTCCTCACTAGCCTACTTGGTAGGCTGCTGATAAAATTCTTACAAAATATCTCTAGTGGCATCTTTTGAAACTATGCTGTAAAGAATTGGCATCTTTGGATCCCAGACCCGACCTATTTAGCCCTGATCATGGTCAGGGCACGCACGCCACACGTGGCCTGGCCAGGAGGGAGGGGGAGATGAGCCACTCAGGGCTCACCCCACCTCCCCCAGCCCGACCTAATTACTTATACACTGCTCTGGGGTATCAAGAGGGGGGAAGGGCCAAGAGGGAGGGGGGCCGGCACGAGCCATGGGATCTATGAGTAAGGGGTGGGAGGGGGAAGGCCGAGGAGAGGGATCCGACCTGCATGCACTCCTTTTATGGTCTCTGCCTGGGGAGCAGAGGTCGGCGTGTGGGCAAGGAAGATTCTCTCTCCCTCAACCAATTAGAGGGAAGGGGAAGAGCTAGTGGAATATTTCCTGGGTTTGATTGTATGAATAATTCATGATTGTGGAGTATAAAATAAAGTGACCATTCGGACCTAGGGACACACACTCCGTTACTCGCTGAGTCACCTCCGCCTAGGCCGAATCCAGACGAACTACAACCTCGGACTTCTTGTCTCACTTCTTCATCTTACTGAACCTATGGGCTAAAAACCCTTAGTCTTCTTTACACTGGCGAACCACTTCTGGGACTTGTTGCTAAGTTGAGCAACAACCCAATCTTCTGACTGGAAGTGAGACATAGCCTAGGAGAGGCAGGATGAGCTGGAAGAGTAGGTGAGTGGAACTCTAAAAACTCTGATTGAGCTTATAAATTGTATTTATGGGATGTATGGAGGGTGGATCTGGGCCACTGTATAGGGTTGGGAGAATGATCACACTCAAACACTCATAATACAAGGAGAGTGGGTGAGCAATGTTCGGGGTAAAAACTTTGCTAGGTTCTGGGTTCTGTTGGTTATAACTCTGTACCTTGTGCCATCTAGTTTTCTTTTTTTTTCTTTACTCTCACTCTCTCAACAAAGTGTAAAACATGGCGGACATCAATTGGGATCTCAATGCCGCGGACTTGGCCATGCTTGACGAGGGTCAAAGGAGGGCCAGGTTTGCAGCTATTAAGGAGGTCAGAAGGCGCATGGAACGCCATGGCGCCATGCTAGGAGTAAATGATGGGTCCAATAAGGACACTTTGAGAGAGTGGTTAGATGGAATAAGCAGGGCAAAGGCCTACTGTGTAGCGAATGATACGCTCACTCTAGAGCTTTTGGGAACTCTTGCCAGCGGGCCTCTAGCGAGGTGCGTGGCAGGATTCCTACAGGTACCGGCCAATAGGACATGGGATCTGGCGAGGGCTGAGATTTTCCGCCTCTTCATGAATGAAGAGGAGGAACAGCAGCTGCGAGCAAGGCTCACCGATCTCTATCAGCTCCCATATGAGGATGCAAAACAATACGGACGCAAGTTCCAACTAGCGTCTCAGAGGGCTTACAGCGTGGATAACCTGGACCACGAGATAGTCCAAGAGACGTTGGTCAGGAATTTTGTGTTGGGACTCAGGGATGAGCAAATACGTCATGACGTATTTGCTGCTCGCCCTGATACCCTGGCTGAGGCAATAAGACAAGCCTCAGCTGCGGCTCACACATTCGCTCTGGCAGGACAACCTACCAGAGGGGATAGGAAGGATGAACCAATGGAAATTGGGGCTATCCTCCCTAAGAAAATGGCCCCCTCTGGGCCAAATCCCACAGATGCTTCAGATTGGAAGCTGATAGCTGATTTGGAGTCTAAGGTGAATTACCTTACGAAATTAGTAGAGAGGATGGAGACGGGGAAACCATCCAACCCCACAGTGATCGTTCCCCAATCAGGTGCAGCACCCCAGTACCCCTTTCAGACACCCATGTTGCCTATGTATCCCCCATATTTCAACACGTCCTATCCCCCACCCCCGATCGCCAGTTCTCAGGTAGTAAATCACCCAGGGAAAGGGAAGGGGAAGGGAAATGATAATCCAGGACCGGAAAAAAATAAGCAGGGAGGAGGGAAGAGGTTTAGGGGTAAAAATGTCTGTTATGAGTGTGGGGAGGAGGGACACTTCGCAAGAGAATGTTCCCACCGCTATGCACATGTACAGGCTGCAGTGGTGGCAGCCATGCAGATGGCCTCTACCACTCAAAAGCCAGCCAAATATGTTAACCAGGGGGAATAGAAACGCCAGATGAGAGGTTCTGCCTCTCCATCTCAGTGGCGGGGATGGAGATGCGTGCCCTCATTGATACCGGCGCATCAAGGAGTCTAATGCGGGAGGATGTATGGAGAGCCTTTTGCAAAACCCATCATCGGCCTCTCGTATTGACAAAGGGGGAATCTCTTAAATCACTCTCTGGTCATGATCTTAAAACTGAAGGGCAGGCGATAGTTAACTTGGGGGGTAGCTCATTTCCAGTTTATATTGTAAGAAAACTTCACCATGAACTGCTTCTGGGGGATGATGCCTTATTTATATTAGATGCCCAAATTAGCTTCAGAAAAAGAAAGGTAATTTTGGAAGGAAAAAGTTACAGAAGGCAACAAGTGGGTAGTGCAGATCAAGAATTCGCCTCTATCCACACAGAGGCAGAAGCATGGGAAGAAAAATACCCCGCTGTTTTTGGCATAGGAAAGCAGGGAAAATTAGGTACCTTTAAAGATGTGAAAATGCACATAGATACTGGAAATGCGCGCCCAATTAATCAACGCCCCTATCGTTTGCCCCTGGCCAAGAGAAAACTTGTAGATAAAGAATTAGATGAAATGCTGGAGCTGGGAGTAATAGAACCCAGCAGCTCAGCATGGGGAAGCCCGATATTGTTGGTCCCAAAGAAAGATGGGAGCAATAGACCTTGTGTCGATTTCAGAAAACTAAACTCTGTAAGCAAAAAGGATGCTCATCCACTTCCAAATATTCAAGATATTTTTGACAGTTTAGCAGGATCAACTGTCTTTTCCACCATCGACCTAAAAAGCGGCTACTGGCAAGTGGAGATGGACCCGGATAGCATGGAAAAGACAGCGTTTGTGTGTCATAGGGGCCTATTCCAATTCCGTAGGATGCCTTTTGGACTCACTAACGCACCAGCCGTCTTTCAACGGGCCATGAACAAAATGTTTTCGGAATTTATTGGCAAATTTTGCATGACTTTCATAGATGATATTGTAATCTATTCCAAATCTGAAGAGGAGCATGATCACCATTTGGCTCTGGTGTTTGATAAATTAGAAGAATACGGAATTACAGTCAAAAAGAGTAAATGTATTTTCAAACAAGAGAAGGTAGATCTCCTCGGCTACCAAGTTTCAAAAGATGGAATTAATTCCCACCCAGATAAATGTAGTGCTATCAGGGATATGCTACCTCCAGAGGATGTGAGCGGAATTCGCTCCTTCCTAGGAATGACTGGGTATTACCGTCAATGTATCCCAGATTATGCTAAGGTAGCTCATCCCTTGGTCAAACTTACCAAAAAGTATGCCAGGTTCGAATGGTTGGAAGAGCAGCAAAGCTCATTTGAAACTCTGAAGGAATTACTAACTTCAGATAGAGTAATGGCGCACCCCCAGTTGGATAAGCCTTATCGTCTCTATAGCGATGCGTGTGATTACGCAATAGGGGCCATATTGGTCCAGTCTGATAGTGAAGGCATAGAGAGGCCAGTTCAGTATATCTCTAAACAACTCTCTGGGCCACAACTCAATTGGGCTACGATTGAAAAGGAAGCTTATGCAATCGTGTATGCCTTAAACAAGCTCAGACCTTATCTACAGGGTAGCGAATTCAAAATTTACACTGACCACAAGCCTTTAAAGTCTCTGTTTGTGGGAGAAGTTAAAAACACCAAAATTCAAAGATGGGCGGTATTAATAGCAGAGTTTGGGGCTCCCATTGAATATAGGAAAGGGGCAAACAATATCCGGGCAGACATGCTTTCTCGAATAAAAACAAATCCCAAGAAGGAAGGGCCGACTCTCAGTTCTCTTGAAGTCTGTGCCTTGGAGGAGATAGATGAAATTCCTTGGGAATTTGATAAACTCGAGAAAGACAAAATACGTTTAGAACAGAGGGAGTTGGAACAATTTCAACAGGGGATGGAGGATGAGGGGGATTACACCATAATTGATGGCATGCTGTTTACTCTCACCCCTCCCCCAGGCAAGCCAGCCTACCCCCGCCTGGTCCTGCCACCCTCAGCTAGGCATAGAGTAGTGAGGCGCGCCCACACTGAAGTAGGCCACCAGGGCATGAGGAAGACCCTAGATAGGATCCAAGAGGCTTATAAATGGCCCACCATGAGAAGAGATACCTATAATGTCTTAATCCGATGCGCTAGGTGTGCTGTAAACAGAGTGGGTAGGGCGCGTGTACCTCCTACTGCGATGCCAATAGCAAAATATCCTGGTCAGATACTGGGAATGGATCTCTGTGGTCCCTTCCCAGTCTCTGATAAAGGTAATAGATACATCTTGACTGTAATAGATCACGCAACTGGCTGGGTAGAAGTCAAACCCATACCCTCCAAAGCAGCTAAAAACATTGCTGATTATCTGGCTAATGAATATGTCCCTAGGTATGGCCCCCCAGAGGTGCTCATCACCGACCGGGGACTTGAATTTATGAACCAGCAAGTGGAAGGGTACCTTAAATCCATAGGCACTGAAGTAAGGCATTCTACAGCTTTTCACCCCCAGACAAATGGTAAAATTGAAAGATTTAACAAAACTTTTAAAAATATACTAAGAAAATTCATCAATGCAAGACCAGCAGAGTGGGAGAGCCATTTAGGTCCAACCCTCTGGGCACATAGAGTCTCCACTTCTTGTGTAACTGGTTTTACACCATATTTTTTAACTTTTGGCACCAATCCAAGATACCCCTTTTCTAAAATATTCCCCACTCCAGAGGGAACAGAAGATGCCGTACTCAGTGAGCGCCTACAGGCCTTAACAGATGCGTTCAGAGAAGCTGCTGAGCGCACTGAGGCCAGTAGAGTGGCTAATTATGAGAGATTAAGGGCCAGAGCAAATGCAAAGGATCTAAAAATAGGGGATCATGTGGTGGTGCTATCAGGCACCAGCGCTCCATTAGATCCCAAGTGGGATCATGGTTATGTAATAACGGGGATAAGGGGTACCACCCTAACTATGAGGGGACCCCAGGGTGAACGCAGGCGTATAAATAGGGATAGGGTAAAAATGGTATCTGGGGAAATAGAATGGGATATACTGAGAACTAGGCAACCGAGGGCGGGTCAAGGAAAGAGAAATAAGGCCCGGAGACAAGCCCAAAAAGCTCAACAAGTTCATGTTCCACCACCTCCCCCACTCCAGCCTAGGGCAGTGCCCGACACTGTTTATTTACCCATACCAAACATGCCTCCTCCAATTCAGATAGAACAGGAAGACCAAGCAAGAGCAGAGCAACCAGAGGACGAGCACATGCATGTGGAGGACGAGGACCAAGTGCCACGCCCACCTCAACCACAACAAGTGCCACGCCCACCCCAGCAGCGACCGCCGAGGGAGAAGGTGCTAGTACTAGCTTCACCTAAGCCAGTTACATTGCGCCGACCCCTGCCACCAGCCGTTGCTGTGGAGACTGCTCCCCCGCGCACACCACCACCAGGTCCTGTTACAAGGTCAAGGGCAAAAAGAGGGAGGATAGAGACCCCAACCAAGTGCCCTAAACCCAAGGCTTTGACCACCACCTCTGAATGCACTGAAAAGAGGATCAAAGTGTTCCACCCTCTAGGCTCTACTAAGAGGGAAAGGCCTGACTCCTCACCAAACCCAGCCACGCCCACTTCACCCGTGCAGAGGCCGAGGAAGCTGCCCTGTATACCCCCACCATCGCCACCACCATCGCCACCACCATCACCACCACCTACACCCCCACCCCCACCGTCACCCCCACCACAGCCCCAACCATGGGAGTTCGACCCAGGGGCACCACCAGTGACGGACTTCTCTCAACCTACACCTTCCGGTCCCTCCTCATAATCACCCTGGCTATGATGGCTAATGGCGATTTGTTTGAGGAGGAAGGGGTGTTGGTGTATGAGGAAGGGGAGGTCAGAGCCCTGACCGCGACTTGGACAACAGTGATCGTTCTACACCCCCCCACGCCCCCTCCTGTCAGTGCTTGGGTCTCCGTCCTAAGAAGGCGAATTGGAGAACTCAGACAGGCGGAGGTTGTGGGAGACGGAGATGTCAGTGCCTGGGAGGAGCACATGGGTTTCCTCCAGGCAGAGATTCCAACACCAGTCCAACAAGACACCCGAAGGAAGAGAGGCCTATTCAATTTTGTGGGCTCGCTAAGCCGTGCCTTGTTTGGCACCGCTACTGTAGGACAGGTGAACGAATTAAGGTCTGCAGTACAAGAAGCTCAGGCTAGCGAGAGCGCATTGGCCCATTGTCAGGAAGAAATGGTGTCGGTGTTGAATCAGACAAGGCTCTACATGACAGAGAACCGCTTGGACATCGCGCAGCTCCAAGCTGCAGCAAGTAACATCTCCCGCCAAGTGACAGACATTCTAACACAGTTAAATGGTTTCAGTAAAGATATTCATAGAATTCATATGAAAAGGGAAGTGGATATTCTATTGCAGCGAGTGAGTAGGGCGGTGGAAAATTACCACCGTCAAAACGAATTATTTTATCGCCAGTGCATTCAGCTGGAAAGGGGATTCTTAACAGACCAGATTTTACCACTGGCCTACTTATCAGAAATATTGTCTAAATTACAAGAAGGGAAACATTACACCCCACAAGATAACCGCTGGTATTATAGACACCTGAACGTTCGACTATTATTAGACGGCGAACAGGAGCTAATATACCAGACAGTAATTCCGGCAGTTTCAGGCACTCAATTTTTACACTATAGATTAAAGTATTTTCCGGTCCCATATGGTGCTGACCACCTGAGAAAGTTGGTAGGAGAAGAGGAGGTGGCCCTAGATAGCATATCCAGCGCGTCATTTCTTCCTCAGCATTGTATCGGGTTTGAACCCCAGATTTGCTCAGCTGCAATAGAGCATCTAACCCCGACCTGCGAAACAAATATTATTTTAGGTAAAAAGCCAGACCTTTGTAAGGCGCAGATTGTAAAAAGAAATAACTTAACAAACCAAGTGTTTAGAGAGGGAGAGTCCATTTCTTCTGTAATTCTGGCTATTTATGAACCTCTGGAAACAATCTTGAGGTGCCCTGGGCAAAAACCAGTGATACAAACGTATCATCGGCATGCCAGGGTGATTTTAGAAGGCGGTTGTCTCCTGGTCGGAAAGGATTGGCGTGTGAGTAGCATCCAACGCCATGAGTCCCATATAACCCTCCCCATCCCCAAGATTATGCCCCTCCCCGGGTTTAATCTGACTTATGGCAAATTATCCCTTTACCCCCATTTAGATCAGCAATTGACTTTCCTGCCAAGAGCTGAAATACCCTTACTAGCCCTGACAGATTTTCCTAAACCCATTTCCCCCCTGATTTCCTCCACCCCTTGGTCCGAAAGTTCTATCTGGGGTATAGCCACTCTCATCCCCACTCTCCTAGGAGTCATGACCCTGGGAATAATCTACCTCCGCCGAAAGGGGCTCGCCCCAAGAGGCAAAGTCAACCTTTTGTGTTGTCTGAGAAACCTTAAGCCCCGAGAGAATATCCCAATAGGACCCCCAACCCACCACCCTGTAGCCCTAGCCCTCCAAGACCTAGATCGAGAGGAGGGAGAGGCCACTCCAGGCGCTAGGACTGGCTCTCGTTCCCTCGAGCATATCCCTGCCCCCTCCCCCGCCTCACCATATTACGCTGCCAATTTCGGACTGACCAGGATGAAATAATTAGTCTACCAATGTTTATTGGGTTTCTCTGGGGTAACAAACACTTTTTGAACTTGTCTGCAACTTACTCTTGTTTTAATATTTACTATTAATTTTTGTTCTGTCCTCTTCTCGGGTGCGAGGGAGATCACAGAACACAGAGTAGTATACCTGGGTGAAATCCATTTTCTCTCTCAGGAGGAAATGGTGGAATCCGTGAACAAGGATCCAGCCCAAATAGGTATTTTTATTTCAACTCTCATTGTGAGAAGTTGTTTTTACACAAACAGAATCGGTCGAGACAGAGGAGCCGAGAGGAAGCACCATGGAATCGAAGCCCTCACCTTGTCTCCGACCATTCTGCTTTGAAGAGGTATTTTTCCAAATAATAAGAGTTTATACGTGATGCTACAGTAAAGTCGACATGTGTTCTGTAGTATTTGAGGTTAAAAATGGAAATATTGTAGTGTTGACTACCCAACCGCTCTCACTCTCCATGGCCAAAGGAGGAGAGAGAAAGAGACGGGCGTCCTGTCGGTCAGCGACGAGGTCCAGCGGGGGCCTCGGCTGACCGGCCGGGCAGAGGAGACGGCGGTGACGACCGTATTGGAGAACTTTGTGAGTACTAGCTCAGTACAAAGGAAGACATTTAACAGTGTTCAGGAGCACACTTAAAAACACAGAGACTTCTCTTGCATAATATTCGACTAAAAGACTTTTTAGTGCAGGGTGATGGCCTCTGATATAAATGAACACTCCTTTTAATAGAGCCACTCCCTTTGGAAACTTTCTATCTTGACCCGTTAGGTCTACAGATATAATAATTTATAATACTTTTACTTTACCCCTTTTCTATGATTTTGTGTGTGTAAATTATGTAACCTTATTTCTATTTCTCTTGTCTGGTTGGACTGGGTTGATCAGTGGCTAAATATTTTGTTCGAAAGAAAGCTTTCAACAAAAATAAAATATGGGACGAATGTAAAGAATTGGCATCTTTGGATCCCAGACCCGACCTATTTAGCCCTGATCATGGTCAGGGCACGCACGCCACACGTGGCCTGGCCAGGAGGGAGGGGGAGATGAGCCACTCAGGGCTCACCCCACCTCCCCCAGCCCGACCTAATTACTTATACACTGCTCTGGGGTATCAAGAGGGGGGAAGGGCCAAGAGGGAGGGGGGCCGGCACGAGCCATGGGATCTATGAGTAAGGGGTGGGAGGGGGAAGGCCGAGGAGAGGGATCCGACCTGCATGCACTCCTTTTATGGTCTCTGCCTGGGGAGCAGAGGTCGGCGTGTGGGCAAGGAAGATTCTCTCTCCCTCAACCAATTAGAGGGAAGGGGAAGAGCTAGTGGAATATTTCCTGGGTTTGATTGTATGAATAATTCATGATTGTGGAGTATAAAATAAAGTGACCATTCGGACCTAGGGACACACACTCCGTTACTCGCTGAGTCACCTCCGCCTAGGCCGAATCCAGACGAACTACAACCTCGGACTTCTTGTCTCACTTCTTCATCTTACTGAACCTATGGGCTAAAAACCCTTAGTCTTCTTTACAATGCATTGGCCAACATCGTTTGTGCTAATTTAGACATCTTTGTTTCCAATGTAACGTTAGTAGGACTAGGCCTACTGTTTGTTTCTTTTCATAACTACTATCCATTGTCACCCATTTCCATATCATTCAATGACCATTAATTATCTATGTATAATCCGTTATGTCACTGCTATGTAGGCCTAGTATAGCTTAGTATATACGTAAAGTTGAACCAAGCATACATGTCAGGATTGGGCGGAAGACTGGGAAAAAGCCTATAACATAAGCGAATGCTTTCATAAAAAGGTATTTTTCACGTAGATTAATGATAGCCCCTCTGATGATTCTTACAAACTGTCATAATTGCAATAAATTATATTATTGTATTGTGTTATTGTATTATTGTAATTGTATCTATAGGCCTAATTTTAATAACTAACACGCGAGTAGCCTATGTCCTGCATGAACTCGTTAAAACGTACTTAATAATATCTTTGATGTAGGATATGTTCTAATTCTAATTACCGCATTAAACCTCAACTCATCTTTCTGCACCATCATCCCTCAGATTTGGGGCAGCTTTTGTGCAGTAAAACCTCACAATCTCCTTATATTTGTCCCTGAAATTGCCTGGCTTCCTATTCGTGATGTAAACTTGGGCTGCCAGGATTAGTAATCCGTTCTGGCACATCCTCTCTCTTCCCTCCCCTGACACCACTTGCCCCAACTTCCTTCTCAACCACCAATCACACTGAGACCCATATTTTGTTCGGGCAAACCACTCAAGCTTTTCGAACAAACTTGCCATATGGGCATGCCACCAGAAGGGTACCATTAGGTGCGGTATCTATTTTTTAAATTAAGCAAGATATGGCCTGAAGGCCTGCTGGCCGAATACATCATCATTGAATAATTATTGTTGGTAACTTTTATTTCCATAATTATACAAAATTGAAATAAGAAATTGGTACGCTCCTTCTTGCAGCTAGGATGGCCAATAAAATACTGAATAAACCTTAATAAGAAATTTTAAAAAACCTTGAAAATTAAGTACACAGAGTACATTTAAGCTACAGTGTATTTTTCTCTTCCTTACTCAGTTATCATCGCTAGGAATTCGATTGTTTAAATATTGATTTGTAACTCTACCAACGGGACAATACAACTAGTAGTTATGAACGTATTTATGTCTAGAATACATCGCGTAGGATATCGAACGATCTGGATCTAATAATTTAACCGTGGCAACAAGTATCCCTTTCCTTTATTCTGTGTAGGTCTATAGCAGCCTATATCATTCAGTACAGAATGAAAAGTATAATCAGACAATATCCTTAATACCTATATCTATAATTATGATCAATCATTGTATTATTCAACTAACTAGTGTTGAATTTTTATGCATTAATATATCAAAAACAAAATCTCACTGATTTCAGCTAACTAATACAGTACTATTACATCATTCCTACACATCGCATATGAGAAATACCGGACGCCATTAAGTATGACTTTACTTCAATGAGGAAGCTTTTAGATAAAACAAACTTTGAACAAATATCATAGAATAGTTTGTTAACATTTGAGATTTGGGAGGCCCACTCGTACTAGCTTTCTGGCCTGCGTCAGAGGCTCGGAACCCTTTATCAGGTGACCTGTGTGGGCGCAACCACTGATCTGCCAATATGACAGCCGATCAGTGGTAATTGTTGTCACACGCTTCAGCTTCTTCCTGTCAACTTTATGGCCTCCAGTTGTTCCGAGGTTAAAAGGAGCAGTTCAAAGTGAGGCTGATAAAATATGCAGACAGAGGGCATGATTTTCATGAATTTCTACAAATTCTCTGGTAAATTAATGAATCTCAATCGATAGGAATGACGCTGGAAATTAAGATATACTATAATCAAAACTGTCATTGTAGATGTCTGACATCTAATGTGTATTAGGGCGGTAGGGTTAGTAAACATGGTAAAAGAAAAAGTGTCTGATAGTGAGAGGGCTGACTCAGGCATGCTTTAAGCTACAAAGTCTCAACTCTATAGCAGCAATCTATTTGCTGAGCTACTGTTGGCGTTTTGATATCCAAATCAACTATAGGGGTGGTATAGGGCCAACACAATGTACCCCTCCCCTAGCTAGACAAACCTTACCCCACCGAAAAATAGGCGTGACCTTGCCTAATTTGCCTGAATTATAAACAAAAATTGTTACAAAGTTGATTGTTTTTCTATGCTTTATTATACCTTTCTATCACACAATATAGAATGGCAGAGGCTACAGCATTGGTATTATTGAATATCACATACTGCGGGTAATCAGGCCTGCAGGCCTGATTACTCGCTGTATTAATGCATAGTGAATGTAGAGGGGCCACGTGAGTATATTACCCTCTACATTCACTATGCATTAATTTCTATTAAATGTCACGACTTTTTCTCCGTAAATATCTGGACAAGTGTAAGAACTGCGATCTCCAAGTTCCATGATATTACACTCAGAACGTCGGGACCGTTGTTGGATAATTTTGTCTATGACTAAATAACAATGAAAATAACATGGGAAACTCCAAAAGCATCAACAGTAATTTACAGTCTGATCACACTTCTGCTTCCCCTTAAAGAGAAAGAACAGTTCGTGTGTGTTGTCCCTTCAGAATAAAATCTTGAACAAAATAATTAATCTCAGATACAGACAATGAATGTTTTATATTAAATGGAATTGGAGGAAATGGGAGACGCGAAAAATGAGATGCCACCATTGGAAATAATTTCAGGATAATATATCAGATTTAAAGATTGGGTATAGATACACTCTATTGTGGCTTGGAGGTCTTGGACACATGACTCCCTCTTTATAAACAACATAATTTATGTATGGGTCCGTCTGTTATTGCTATAAGACATGACCTGTTCAAGAAAAGGCCAATAGTTATATAACATTGCAACCCTTATTGAAATTGATAAGGGTTTATTTTGGAGACATTTACACCTAAAATCGTCAAGTGAAAAGTATGTATATTGACTACTTCAACAACAAAATTAATAGAAAATGTTTCTATGTGTTAGTACATACGGGGTGCAAAGTGAATGAATGAATGCTTTTACAGTCCAGGCCTTGGTTAAGCCACAGTTGTCATGCATGGAAATTGATGTACGGAAACCTCTTCTGTAAGAAAGGTAGCCTACAATTGCATGGGCTAACAACATACTATATCTGCGATTGATAACACTACTATGAATACTGAGGACAAATTGAAAAAAAAGCATCTGACCTGCCATATCTGCCTCTCCTTTTGTATATATGTCTGAGGTTAAATGGGTTAGCCAGATCGGACTTATATGCGCTGCGAATAGAGATAGGCTCATAAACATGGTCATTGTAGAGAGATCGAGGAGGGATATGCGAGATATGATAGCTGGGCAATGTTAGGGCTATTGTCAGGCGATGGAATCAAGGTTATACCCGATACTCTCCTAGATTTATGCCCTGCTGAATATTCCTCTATGTATGGGCTTATATCGTACTACCTCCAACTGTTACAGCCCCATTGGATACATAGAGAAAAAAGCCTGCCGGAGTATTTTCAGATATTACTTCGGTTTGGGGCTTTAAATCCCTTCCTAAATGAATATTATTCATCAAAAGCATTATAGAAAATATTGCTAATTCATGGAATCAAACGGTATAACAAAATACATCAAGATTATCAGGGGTTTAATGCCTAAACTGTTAGATTTACACAGTGGCAACAATGAGTTATATCTATTAGACACACATAAACAAATACCAAGTATACTTTGAGGTAAAGGGTGTAATGTCCTTAACCCCATCTTCCGGATCACAAATAATCTTTCTTCCTCCAGGAGAAAGGCAGGCCAAACTGACTGTAAACAGCCCATGATGGAAGGATAAATGGGCTATATTAAGGGTAGTGCATAGCTGCAATAATAGGCCCCTATTGGCTACCAACAAATAAGGAGAAGCCACATGCCCAAATGGATTGACCTTTCCTCACTCACTGGCCTCCTATTTATATTGAGTGGCCGAATGCTTCCAATGCCTATGTGGCGGACCGGCGAAGGGATTGGTCCGAAATTATCCAACTGTTTAGCCCTCTGGTGCAGCAATATAATATATGTATCCTTCTTTGTTTTCACTGTAAGTTTCTCGGTCAATGAACAGCAGCGTTAAGGCTCCATGAAACGAATAATTATACTACATATATATATATGGGTAGAGTCTTGAGTCGAGATTAATATAATGTTGGTGGGCTTTACATATGAAGCAACGTCAATGATGTTTTTATGGAAAATTACGATATTTTCAGAGTGACACGTGGGGCTTAACTCCATTGACTTTTTATCCCCTCAGCGGTCATGGTGCTTTCATTCTCCAGTGTATTTTCAATGCCAATACAACCTATCAAACCGCATATTAGCCGCAATAGCATGCAGTCCTGCGGCGTCCTGCCTTTAAGAATGCGTATAATCGGTGAGAGATGTGAGAGATTCATGACACTTCTCAGACATGCTTTGCTATGAATACATATTGCACATAATTAAATACATAATTGAGTGTTAATTCTTATGAGTAAACAGAGGACTGGTAAACATCTAACTGAAACTAAATACTTCTTCTCATTTACTACTGCACCACATGCACTCTCTTGTTTCGTAGATCCATATAATATATATTTGTCACCGGGTCTGGTTCTAAAGCAGGGCAGGCTATCAGGAAAACAAAGCAAATGTCTGAGACCTGAATTATAGAAGAGGTCTAGTCATGCAAACTTCCACAGAATGTTTTGTGTTAAAGTCATAGTGTTTTTTAGATAAGTGTTTGTTTCTCCTTCATATATCTACTCGGGATCATACTGCAGATCATCTCTTGTCCTGACTTAGGTATTATTAATTTTGTTTTTCTGGGAGACATAATCTGAATACCTTGTATCGTTTCATATAAACAAGTAAAATGATATATGTTTCTTTGCTGTCCTCATAAAATAAAAGACAATATTTCTAATGATGTTCACGCAGATTCGAAGGTTGATTAAAGTTGAGGTCTAGGCTAGAACAGGTAAAAACCTATTACATGCTTTGGGTAGGGCTATATTCAACCAGACAACATGCATATCCATGAGTTTGAAATTAACTTTTGTATTGAACAAAATGTGTTTAATTGAAAAAAAAGGAAAGATATTACTGCACAAAATGCATCCCATCACTGCTGAAAAAAATAAAGACCGTACATATACAAGGTGTGAATAGAATAACATGATTTCAAAATTACACAATTTACTTAATTAAAACTGGATTCTCAACTAAGTTTCTTCAAAAAGTATTTAGGCCCCTCCTTTGTAGTGTACAACATTATCATCTCCCAAATGTGACAGTTAGGTGACTCGCCAAAATCACATTTTTACAATCAATCTCACTAGCACTTTCTTACCTTTGAGAATCCTCAATCAAATCGGAAATGTTAGGATAGCACTGGATAGATAGAGAATGGAAAGACAATAATTGCACTATTGATCCTTTCAGCGCTAGTTTACCACTTAGAATCATCAAAAAAACAAATTCGTGAAAGTTTTGAGTAAAAGCCATGAATTCATGATACCAATCTTTCTTCATGTTTGTAATTCAAATCTTCCATTCTACAGCTCTCTGGATCGGCGGGAAAGAATAAATGAGAAAAGTAATGTTTTCTCGATTTCGCCGGGAATGCATCTTTAACAGCTGCGTTAGAATAACTTTATGATTAAAGGGGTTGGGAGTCCAGCATACAACTACTCTTTCTCTTCTCGTTCAAGTTCCGCCCTTCTTAAACCCCAGAATAAATTCCTCCCGGGCTGGGTAGGTGCCCTTGGACCTGGGGTAGGTGCCTCACACTAGTTAGGTATGTATGGGGATGTGCGCATAACATTACATCCTCAGCCAGTATATATGCATAGTGGATATGATCTACAACCCTGGCCATGCTAAATCTGTCATCTGCCAATATAGGCAAGCTACATACCTCTGCCTCGCAACCTGTTAGCATGCTAACCATGTTAGTGGCTGGGCCTATGCATATTGAACTATATGGACATATTTATTAGGCCTTCAATGCATCCCACAGCCTTGTGCTCTCCTATGTCACTCTATTTTATGTTTACCAATAGTAGATCCGATAGGGGGCATAGGATTGGGGGGTTAGAAAGTTCCAGATACAATAGAACAGCCTTAGCAATGTGTGATCAAGTGTCTAAACTCTTAGAGTTCCAGATTAAAGATTGTTCGTTCATTGGGATGAAAATGTACTGTACATCGGCTAGTTCTGATTATAGGTTATGTTGAGGTATCCAGATAGAAGAGAGGACACTATATCAATCTCAAGACACTGGCCCTGAGAATTCATAATAGTTTGCAGAGATGCTTACAAGTAGCAATGTACTTTAGCCCTATATAATTTATCTAAAGAATTTTAATGTTACCTGGAGTGAACCATACCTGCAATATAATGGAGGCTAAAGCAAAATTGTCTATTATTTCTTAAGACTAGTCACGAAAATTATCCCTTTGTTAAAATAAAAACTTTACTTTAGCGTCTAAGGAGATTTGGGTATCTGCCCAAATCTTCAAACCACCGCCTTTTCCTCCCTGTCAACCCTACCAACAGTTGTCTTTGTATATATGGTATAGCCTTACCCACAGAGCAACACCTAGGGACTGATAAGGCAGTACGTTACACATAAAATATTACTGATGATCATTATTACCAACCAGTGCTTTAAAGTCTAGTCATGTGCCTGTATATTGGATGATGTATTGGTGGGGAGACAGTTATTAAAGGATTAGTAACCGATGCTTCCACCGAGACAAGAAGAATTGGCGCATAGAGTCGAAAGCATTATTTTAAGACTCTTTGTAGAAATATCATATTAAGCCGTATTACTCTTCCAATTGGTGTTCTCGAGGTTTCAGGTTGTTTATTCACATAATATATAATATATATATATTATTCTATTGTTTAGTTAAATATCATGTTCGGTCCTATACTTTTTTTTTTTTTAATTATTTTATTTTTCCAGGATCCAAACACAATACAAGGATTTGCGTCCGAAATGCTTTCAGCTGTGAGGCCAAATCCATCGCAATGACTGCACTGGAGTGCCATTTAGAAAATTTGTTAAATCAGGACACATTTCATATAATGGAGTAGAATGTCACTGAAAGGCACATAATGACTCTTTAGTTTTTAAGTTTAAATTCGTTTATTCAATCTAAGGATGAAATCGAAAGTGTTGCGATCGAAATAGGCAAACAACAAGTACTAAGTTAAGAAATTATCAAGTTAAATTTGGTTTATCTAATTAATATTACAATTAGTGTCAACTTAATTTATATACCTGGCGTTTCCAATGGAAACGATTTCTCAGCCTCAATTACTTATGTCCGATGTCAGGCAGAAGACCTACCCTAGACACCTGTCTATTTAGAATGCTGGACCACCTCATTGTAAACAACATCTATTGCAATAAAGAATTCTTGAATTGAATTTATGACCAGTCACTGAGGACCATTGAAATCATGAACTCTGAAACATGTAGAGAAAGGGAGAAAAATGATAAACTCAGGGAAATACCTACGTAGAAATAAGGTCCACTAGTCCTCCTGAGTTTCCACTAGTCCTCACAGACCAGAAGGTAAAATCTAATATGGCACGAAAGACATACAAATGTCAACTAGACTAGGGTTTATATACACTGTCAGGCTGTCAATCAGCCTTCAATAACATCTAGGTGTGAAATCTATGACTGATTGAAAGGATTAGACATGGCATCCTCGCCTGATGTCACATCTAAGCTTAAACACCTCACTGACAGTTAACCAAGTTATCAAGATGTAGATGCAGTATCAGTGATTGGCACATTTCATAGTGACTCATTTGTTTTCTCAGCTATAAATAGCTGAGAAAACAAAAAAGAAAGAGGAGCAAAACTGAGAAAATACGAAAGGAATTAGATGTACGCGTGCTCAATGTAGACATAATTTTTCTAGTATTAAAGGCATAACATTAAATCCGCGGGCGCAGCTTGGTATGAAATATAATGGTATGAAAGGGAATACACCTTGATGTGTGAATAGATTATACATATCAGAGTAATGGTATATTATATATACAGGTCCAACGACACATAATAAATAAACTTCATCTTGTAATGATACATAATACAGCAGAAACCGTAGGAGGTAATGGTCAAAAGAAAACATACAATCTCACGGAAAGGGTCGTGCTGCATGCATGGTGGCAAAGAGGAAGTCATTCTTATCATGGATTTGAATGGTATTTGAATTTGTATATCCAGCGGTATTATTGGTACATATACGTGGCATAAGTTTATCTGACGAACACGTTTACAACTATCAGTACATCAAATGGAACATGTATCTTAATTCCCCGCCCGACATCTACCCATCCAACATCTACCCTCTCGACACCTCCCCAACCCATCTAAACAGATATATTCGCATATGGTACATGTATGCATATCAGCTATTGACGGCTGCATAATGCAGCTAGATAGCTGTGTTTGATAGATAGATACTGTACCAAAGACTTCTGGTATATTGATATATATATATTATATATATGATATATAATAGGCTAGGCCTCATTATAGTATGAGTATATTGCTGCAGTAATTAGTTCCCAACTCTAGTCTTAATATAGATAATGATGATGTATCGTGACTGTTACGAATGATATTATGTTTTATTATTTCTTTTCCGTTGCCATGGAGGTGGATTTGAGCTAATTACCATCTAATTACAAAACATAAACTGCCCGCCTTTCTACTTTGTCGAAGTTGAGCATTGATCTGGAAAGTGTGTATTTGTTAAAGCTGCAATCCAAGCTATTTCAACAACAACAGTCTACCCAGTTTTACGCATAATGAGATAGAGGACTGGATGTATCAATATTCTTCTTTTCTTGTATTATTACGTATGCAATAACGTCATGGCGAGCCCGCCTAGAGAAAAGGTTCGCCAGTGAGCAATAATAATTAAAGAAGTAACCAGAGGAAAGTAGTCTCCGAAATAAATGTGGACTTTTCGGAAGTTCTGTTTCAAAACAACCGCAAAAAATCCCTCAAGGTTTGGTCAAATAACCTTTAGGTGCGTTGGAAATGAACGGAACAAGCAGTAGAACAACTTTAGTTTTTTTTACCAATGTTAACTGAGATGGCAGCTTTAATTGTATTTAGTTTAATTCTAAACCACAAACCTGCATGAATTGCATGCTACAAGAGACCAATTCATATAGTTAGAAATAATGAACTGACTGTATGAAAGCCCGTTCTGTACTATGCCATTTACAGAATCAATGAGATATTTGCATTGCCTCTTTCACCTCTATCGGTTATGGCAGCTTTGGCATACCACATGGCTCGATGGTTTAATAGTTGGCCATCTATGGTTACGGTTGCATTCAAAGAAACATTTTCACATCACTTTGAATTGTTCTCTTCATTTCATTTCTTCCTTCAAATTTAAGTATAGTCCGCGTAAACGTTGACATCCATGAGATTAAGATGTGGAAATAATATTCTGATGGATGTTGATGAGTGGAACAATTGAACACCAATTGTTATGCTTTGATTGTGATACCATAATGTTAGTACCATATTTATATAGAGAGAGAATGTAACGAGCTGGCAATAATACAAAAATTATTGGACGATATTTGTCCTCATAAGCATGATGCCGTAGGCAGAGTGCTTATGCGGACGAATCAAGTCCAATTACATTTTCGATTATTGCAGGCAAGTTCCATTCTATATTTATTATATGTGCATAAAACTTATGAGTAATCACAAATGTATCATGTGTAAATCTGAAAAAAGTAGCCAACTTGGTGATGAAGTAGTTCATATAGTATGCATACTATATAAATATTTTTATAGCACCCCACTTATAGCACCTCTCATATGGAATGCACATATAATAAAATACAATATCACATTCTACCGGTGATATTTAACAACACGAGCATTGTTGACTCCTGTAGAAATCACTGTTGACAATGCATCTATATTTTGGTTAAATTAGGTATAAGATTTTTTTAACTACAGAGTATATTTCGAAGTAATTTCAATTTCTTGATAGGTTTGATACATCGAACCAATGACTGAAGTAAAAAAACATATAACCTTTACGATTTCTCCTCCATAGTATCGTGTATTTGCATTAGGCTACTTCTAAAACCTATAAGATTTCTCGTTCATAGTATTGTGTATTTGCATTGGTCGTTTTCTAAATTCAATTCTGGATGATTTGCTTGATTCTATAAAACATGGATCCATGTTGGGAGTTTTCGGTGGTGATATATTCATAACCTGTTGCCATTTTAGGCATGTTGCTTCTTTTTGTCGCAAGTCACCTTACTCAGCAAGTATGACACTCAAACAGGTAATAAAAGTAGCATCCCTGAGACATAAACCTCATGGCACTATATCTGTGTTTCTGGCACTGCCATGTCCACTACTCCCAGACTTACAAGGTCGGATATATAGGGGGGAGGGGGGTAGGGGAGGAGGGCTGAGGAGATTGTGCTTACCTTTCGAAATCATGAATTTGTTTCAGTATTTCTCTTGGATTAATTTGAGTATGAAAAATGAATTTCATATACTGCCCATTAGGCTATTGAATTCTAAGAGGGAAATCCAGACTAAATGTTGTTATAATCCTAATGTCATATTGTTTATTTGTATGTATTTCAATTTCAGATTCAGTAGAGAAGTGAAATATTAATCTGTGCTTATGTATGGTGATGTATGGTTAAAAATATTTGGTAAAATATATGAACCAATTAAATGTTACACGTAGATTTCCATTGTATCAAAGATTTAAGGATTGACTAAATATATTTTCGTAGGTCCTTGGGAATATTATGCTGTGAAATGAAGACTGAATAATACCTTTATTTAAACAAAGACGGCTGGTTTTAGATCAACAGACTCGTATCTCTAAAAGATAAAGTACACATAATGAAAAACAATTACCCCCTCAAAGCATGTACTAGATAGAACCATATACATGTACACGGGTATGCCATGGATTGTCCTTTTTGTCCTTTTTCTTTGTCAAACATGCAGTTACCATTTCCCTTGCGATTCAGGATTACATTATGGCATACGTACATTTCCCCCATTACCCTGCCACCTGCTGGACGTTAGGCTACCAGAAATAATTAAAATAATACAAATGTAAAATGACTTGAACATTATAGCCACATTTAGTCTGCATTTCAGATAAAGCCTCTAACCCTCGTTACTAATCCCAACCCTGGGTTTTAACCCCAGGTTTTGTCAGTACATTGGCCAGCCATGGTCAGCTGCCCCCCTCAAAGACGCATTAGATCTGTACTTGTTGTTCAGGACAAGCTTGTTGAGGCTGGGGGCATTAAACCACAAGCTGAGGGCCATCGGCTGCACCAAAGGTCATCCAGATGGGTCATGCATTAGATAAGGCCCTCCAGGGTAGCCCTTCATATGCCCTTCACTCGTGCTTTATCTGTACCACCTTTTGATACCAATACCTAGGGAACTATTTTCTTCATTTCATCTGATTTGTTTGAGGGCTCTCTGTGCAGATGTATTAGTATGCCGGGAGTACTGCGTCTTGCTGTGGCATCGTGACCGTATCAGACAGCATGGTAGTCAGGACCCAACCCATGACAAACATCTAATAAATGTACTTTCCTGGTGGACATAGAATTTAATATTGTATCTGAGGAAGGCCTGGTGGTTTGTGAGCGGATAAGAGAGGGGGAGATGGGAGGATGGACAAAATGAGTGCAAATAGGTCCCTAGATCATTGGGACATATTGGTATAGGGGGCATAATGGATATGGTGCAATCCCTATAGTCCTGTGGAGCTCTTCCCCGATTCCTGTTCTGTCGCGGTGTTTAAACACATGTGCAGTATCTATGCAATGATTTACGGTTAAAAAACCCACCTGGGAACATTGATCAAACCTTTTCATGAAATATTTCCAGATTATTATAATTAAATAGAAGAGAAAAATATAGTGTTAAAAACCACTTTAAACATACATGTATTCAGTTGGTAGTTGGCCCAACATCTATTAGGAAAGTCATATATGGCAATATATTATGAAGTGTTGGACATGGCGTAGACGAGACAGCAGATGAGTGCCCTGTTTGGTTGTATAGCAGAATTTGTAAACGGATAACGAATATGTGTCTTAATTGCAAGTTAGATTCAATTAATTTTACAAAAAGGTAAGTTAAGTAATAATGTTTATATTCACTTATTTCTTTTTTTTTAATGTTATTCTAAATGTGTTTACACCTCATTATGCGTATACATACATATGATATGGGGTGGTCGGATGAAAACACCAGCCCCCTATCCTTCCTATACATACCATATACAGCAAATACATTATGATCAGAGACGTCTGGGCATTAGGGAGAATTGACATAGAGACTGTGGGGAGAACGACCTTTATATACATAATAAATTCCATATAGCCCACTTATAGGCCTCACTGTGGTCATTGTCCTATACTCTGGCTTTTTCTGCTCCCTCAGTGGCTGTATACATAGAGATTAGCCTTTTATTTATGGATCAAACATATGATCTACCGGGGAGACGTGTAGTACAGGATGATGTGTGCATTTGGAATTTGATAGATTATTTGGAAAAAGATTCATGTCTCCAGATATATGCTTATTCATAGCAATGTGAATAATCCTGTATCAATATGAACCCATGAACAGCCCGGTTTGGCAGGGAGAGAAGCCTATGAATCTCTTCCAGTTCGTGAATTTTGCTACTCCATTGCTCGGAGTTAGCTTCAAATATACATGTCTGGATGTACATAGGAATTTATTTGACAACCCAACATAAATCTTGACTTTGTATAGAATGTGTTTAAAATATAAATAAATGAAGTTCCTTTCATTAATAGTGTCAAAGTTCAGGTCAAAATACTACTTACAACTCATGTCGATACATTTGCATGAAAAGAGTTTATAATAATAAAATATGTGCACATAATAAGACGACCATTATTATAGCATTGTACTGAAGGTAAGCTATACGGTCTACAAACGAAAATATCAACAATGGTGTTCGAACATCTACCACCCTTTATTTGAATAAAAGAAAATCCAAACCAAACCAAATAAAAAAAAACATCTAAAGATTCTAATAGGTAGACGAAGCATGAGACAACTAATAACCTAAAAACTGTTTACTTATACACTGTGCCAGGGAGAAAAACAGAATACAACATATTTTATTTTTGTTCTCTTCTATGCCACGGAGAGGAAAGAGAATTAAAACAAAAATATTCTTAGGTTGTAATACATTTTATAATCATAATTGCTGACAAGTGATCTTACTTCAATGTTTTATCTTAATTCTCTTTCTATTTGCAGCAAGCAGACATGGCAGTATCACCCATGTTCATCACAGAATACCGTGCACGCGTTATCGCATTCACTAGGCCTTACATGGGAGTCTCCGCCACCATGCTGCTACGCAAGCCTCCCAACGGTCACGACTCCCATATCAAGTCAATTACTGACATCCTGAATCAGTCTGAGATCAAATATGGAACTCTGGATACAGGCCTAATCCTTTGGTCCTTCAAAAACACCAATGACTCTATGTGCAAGATAATGTGGAGAAACATGCAGCGTTTTAAGCCTTCGGTGCTCACCGGAACCAACGACGAAGGGATCCGAAGAGTACGAAGGGAAAAATATGCCTTTATCATCCCAAGTACAATTGGGGAGTATATAGCAAGGCAAAGTCCTTGTGATTTAATGACAGTTGACAGGTTCCTGATGAACAGGGGATATGGAATTGCCCTGCCCAAAGGGTCACCATTTATACCACAAATCAACCGTGCCATCAGCAGACTTAAACATAGTGGATATTTAGATCGCTTATATCATAAGTGGTGGGTAGAGAAAAACGATTGTGGAGGAGTCCAGAGTAGCAAGATTTATAGTGTTAATACAGCAAGGAGGTCGTCCCATGGATTGTTACCTTTAATTACATTTCTTATATTTGTGCGGACATAATACAGTGACATTTTGGTTATGAATTATATGTACGTTGATTATAGTATGAGGATTATGATGAAGAGAGTTATTAAGATGTTATTATCGTTATGATACGATGTTATCATTTTGTTTAATGATATTGATATGTGAATGATGTTTATATAAGAATAAATACAATATACAAGTGTGATTATATGTATTACGATTATTACCAGATCTATTGGTATGGTGGGTAAGGGCATTTAAAATAAAGCATAGCGTTCTTAGCGCATGTTTAAATGTTTCAGAAACACTGAATATACATCCCTTATTGTGGCTTAAAAGTTTTTTCTAGTCAGACCCATTTTTATAAGTATGAAGTATGCAATTCGATGCGGTAGCTACATTTTGTCTAAACTCATTGCCAGAATTAAGATTGAAATTGTGCTACTCCAGTTAATATTCAATAATGTAACATGAAGCAAATTTTGTCAGGTGGGCCATCTGTGGGGAAAAAAATGAAAGGTTTTCCTTTCAAGGCCCTTGTCTACCTAGCCGATTCTCATACGATCCTCACGGATTGTGGTGGAAAAGTGTCCTCTGCGGCGCAAACTCGCATGAGAATTGGCTAAGTATACCAGGGCCTTTGATAACTTTATAGATTTTAAACTTCCAGATATCAATTTATATCTACCCTATCAATTATATTCTTCCAATAGGGGATTTGCATATCCACTATCTTGGATCCTGATTCGCATGGAAATATTGGAGTTGTATGTCGTGTAATATTTATAGAAAACGTGTTATGTTCAGCATTGAGTATTTTACATGTTCCCATAAAACAGGACGTTATTTTCCCCATCATGCATTTCGTTTTCATGAATTATTTACACAAGCTATGCTATTGATAAAAAGATCCTTGCATCTTTCGATAATAATGTTGCTAAATATGTGTATGTCAAATTTGAACTGAATTCATCCCAGCATGCACTGTAATAGCCATGCGCAATGAGACATGCAAATCCCCAATTGGAACCCAGCTAAGGGACACAGATGTAAGTATACAACAGTGAACTAAAATTAGCGATAAATACACTTCAGTGAATTGTTCCTAAACAGTGCCTACCAATAGATCTGTGCAATAGCATGATTGTGAACATTCCTACTGAAAGTGTTTATACATAATATTAACATGCATATTTACTGAGCTTTTTGTGTGATCGGAATTGGAGAAACAATGTAATGTACCAACACATCATCCCAAATGCCTTTAACCATTTTTTATACCGAGTTGTGTGCATAAAATGTGCTTATTATTGGCTCCCATGAACAATTTGTTATACATCAAAATGAAATACTTTTAAATGGGTCAGGCCACATATCGCTAGTGAATTTACAGGGTGAATTTTTCTTTTTCGTATGCTGCCTAATTTGCTTTTCATTTGTTTATGGCCCCAACTAAGATGCTTCACAGGCAAATGGATCTGTCTAGCATATCAGGATGCTAAACACCACGTCTTGGGGGAAAAATAATGTTGAGGGTCTTTGCTAAAATCGGCATCATTTTGTTTTGCATATCTCCTTTGTAGTGTCAAGTTACCAACAACAGTTATACAACTTGTCATTTATGTTTTCCTTCACTGATTTGATTTACAGGAAATGTCATTCATGTAGATTAATTTATTTATGTGTGAAATAGTTCCAATAAGCCCTAGTGTTAATGATGAATGGGCGAAGTTGGGAATAGGCCTGAGGCTAGTTGAAAACTAACTCGAGAATCTTCACATCTTCAATGGAACATGGTACTTGCAACCCATTGGGAGTTACATCTATTCACTTCTGGCATACAGGAAAAACACCTCTACTCTACTCTTCGTCAATCCGGAGACCTCAAGCTTTCTTAACCTCGATTTTTTAAAAATCATAATGAACCCCTCTTCATCCATGGAACATCACTATTTTAAAGACAAATGTTCAAAACATTTGATATCATACATACATGAATTAGACTCTACTCATGGACACCAGGGGCACACGAGACACCCTAGCCATTCCACACACTTCGGACTATTCTGTTTAATGTAGGTTTCTGTCTCAGTGACCACAGACCTGTCTGGACCCTTCACCAGAATGGACACTGCATCCCTAGCTCAAGGGTGTCCATACTAAATGTATATTTTACACTTTGAGTTTGATGAATTCACAGCACATAATGTTGTGGTCTGGCCCATGAGCACTATTTACAGTTAGGGGTATCAATATACCTGTAAATCATTCATTTTCATCATATAATACACAGCAGAACAGATAACGCAAACGTTTTTCATTCTTTGTAAACTAAATTGAATGCCTTCCTTTACTGTGTTTTAATACAACAAGGGTTCAGATGTTAGAGTAACATTGTTAAGTAATCTTGGAAACATGATATGGGAGGTAATCAGTACTCATGGAATACAAGGAGGGCTAAAGTGTGTTTTAGACCCTATACTATTGATCAATCACTTCATAGAGTCGTATCTAAAAGGAGGAGGAAAGAGTCTCTTGCACAAATGAAGTGTGAAAATAGAGATGGGTATATCCTTTAAGGTTAAACTGCACTAATGTAAATCATTCTATAGTTTACTAATAAACTATTAAATGAATCAGAAGGTATTTAGTGATTAATTTACAATACTCTAGCCCACCATTGATGATATCACCCCTATTCATATAATGTCAAGATTGAACACAGACTTTTGAACCACAGTATATTGAATTCACAACTTCAAATTTCCTCCTGTGAAATATATTATAACGAATCCTTCATGAATCCTCTGATAACGAAAACAACGTGTGTCCAAATCTGTATTCAAACAATTTGTGTCATTGTCCTATATTTATAAATTGAGGAGATACAGTCAGCTTTTAAGGTTCCCATAGTTTTGAATTGGTAAAATGAAACACGAAGTTCCAGGCTTTATGTGATTAAAGTGCGTTGACAATATGAGCAAGGCAACTACAGTCCCAGTACACTGATCCAGGTCCAAAATGTTTTAATTAATAAAATGTCCCCATTGCTTTAAAGCGATGAATTGAAACATTGGGGCGTATAGGATGTCTTTGGTTCCATATCAAAGCAATGACTAACACACACCACAGACAAACATAGTTCCAAGCTCAATTTAATTAAAATGCTTTGACAATATGAGTTAGGAAAATACAATTGCAGTGTACAACTCCAGTTGCAACATGTTCAATTTGATAATGTTTGAGAATGTTGCATCACATTTTGGTGGCTCATTAATTTGCAAGTTCGCTAATCCAGTGAATAAGCCCAACGCATTAATCTCTAGTGTAAATGTGCAAGTTTATACGAGTCTACCCATCAGCAATTTCTCAAAAGCATTGGAAAAAATGGTTCCAAGTTTGCAATGAATCCTACAGAATTGAGTGGAGAATATTTCATATAAATGTTGATGTGGTTGAGCTAACCTTGAGTGTCTCCTTTCTAATTTTGCTGTTATGAAGAATCACTCATATGACATGAATAACTGATAGGTGTAAATAAAATACAAACTAAAAATAGGCGAGTTGTCTTATTCTTCATGTTGTCTCTTATTATCTTGTATGCTCTTTCACTGCTATTATAATTATATTCAACGGTTCCCTTTCTTCCTCTCGACTTACCTGGAATATTGACGGAATTTGCGGGCAATTTCTGACAGAATGAATTTGCTTTGGTCATTTTGTTTTCATTAGAGTAGAATCCCCTTTGCTGAACAAATGCAATAGCAACAGTAATGTATCATGTAACATAAAATAGGTTGTTCAACTAGTTTGAAGCAATATAGATCTATTCAATCCATTGTAACTATTCATTGCAAGTCATGTGCGGGCTTACAATGAGAATAGTTTAATCAAATAATGAGAATGAGACAGGAATCAGAACCTTGCACAACAAACTCGTATTTATAATCTAAATGAAGGACGGTGTAAGCTAACAACATAGAAAATATGTGTATATAATACATATTCTTAGCCTTCTGGTGTAACTATGAAACAAAGTTAAGGACATCGACACCACAATACAACTAAATGAGGTCAGTGGACGAGCACTATATTCTATACTATGTGATATACATTACATGTACTATATATATACATATAGGTGTACTACATATATGTACACAAGAAATCAGTCAGCAAATATTGTCATTCGGTGATATATTACCGAGTAAAAACTACAATCAGATGATGCAATTTATCGTTCATACTACCTGCTAGCAGGAAGCTATAGACACCGAAATAATAAGGTTACTTCAGACGAATAAGGATGATGAATGTCATGCCAAAGTCAATAAAATCATAATATCAATGAATTATTATCTCATCATTCTGAAGCCTATTTTGCTAATGCACTTATCCAATCCTCGGGCTCTAATTACTCAGTCATTGACCCTCGCCCGCCCCCAACCCACACCCAGGAAAATGCCTTCACACAACCAGAAATGCCTGATTGATGCCATCGACCTTTCCGCCTTGAAAAGCTTGTTACAGGCCAGCTTATTGGTTGATTATCTCACCAATCAACCAATAGACGCAGACCTATTAACCAGGAAGGGCCACAAACTGGCTTGCAGCTGCTGGGGATGAAAAGCATTACTTTCAATGAAAGTCAATGTGTGGCATTTTGTGAGCGATAATAGGGGTTTAAAGTTAGTGGTGGATGTAAGTAAGCTTCTGCCTTTGTTGTTCTTAGCTTTAATCGATAGTTGTTTTTTTGTTTTTTTAAAGAAATTTTATTGGATCTTTTTTTCATAACATGATAATCTCATAGATTCCAAATAAACGTGATTGTACAGAGTTTTCATTACCTCTTTACTAATTTAATACATTTAATCAGCAAGTTGAACTTGATATTAAGTTTGTTCATTTTGTTTCTTTGATCACAATATCCGTATATACACAAATAAACGCTTCAATTTTTTTTGGATTTTTTCCTCAGAACATCAAACATTGTGCTACTCGATCAATAAAATACACAAAGCTCACTTTAGAAATAATATACAATTTTTCTTTTCGACAACCATACTAGTGGTGTATCATATTCCATAAATACCAGTCATTATTTAACTTCAGGTGTTTTTTTATGTCTGACCACGTTTTTTTACGAATTTCTGAAGGTAGCTTATTCCACAACACTGCACCAATATAGTGGGGTGATCTCTTCACCTTCTCTAATTTGGAAGTGATAACCTTTAGTACAGGCCCTTCATTCAATCATGTGGCGACTGGTACACCTTTCAGATTCTCCAGAATTAACTGTTTCCGATACATGATACTTAGGATAGCAATCTTATACCTTTTTTCAAGGGATGCAATACCACAATCAGCACATAATTCCTCTTTATTTCTCACATCGTTGTGATAGATAATCTTTACTGCTCGGTACAATACCCTTTGCAGTTTGGCTCTTAGATCAATTGACACAAATGTTGAGAATAAACTTCCATATTCAAATAATGAGAGGATATATGGCTTTTTACTATGGTTTTGGCCATAGGAATGGACAGATACTGTCTTATATGCTGGAACTGGAATAATTTTGAGATAGCAGCTGCTTTCATCTTTACGAAGTGCTCCCTGAGCGACAAGTTACTATCAATTTTCAATCCTAGATATTTTACGGATTTAGAGTTTTTTATTTCGTGCCCTTTTAAGTATACTTTACCTAAGGTTCTAAAACGAATTTTCTTAATCCTGTTGTTCGTACCTAATATTTGCATTTGACATTTCTTTTCGTTCAGGCTTAGCTTATTATCAGACATCCATTTGTTTATATAATTCATTGCTAGCTGTGTCTAAGTAATACATAGATCTAGGTCGCGACCAGTAATACTGAGAGCTGTGTCATCAGCATATAAAGTCAAATTGATTTTTAAGCCTTCTTCATTTAAATTATCAAAACATCTAGATATATCGTTAATATATATTAAAAACAGGATGACTTAAAAACATGACTTCCTTGCGGAACGCCTCTATTAATACTAACCGAGTTTGATAAATGTCCACTCAATTCAGTGCGTTGGGATCGATTTTTTAAATAATTCATTATTAACCTGACGACTGAGGGATTAAAATTATAATATTCAAGCTTTCGTTTCAAGATGGAATGATTAATACAGTTAAAAGCCTTAGAAATATCATAGTATGATGCCACTGTCAAAAAAACATTATTTAAACCTTCAACAATAGGTGATAGAAAATCAAAGAGACTTAAATTAGTCGATCTATTTTTCCTAAATTCTCCTTGAGAGGGACAGAAATAATTGTTAAGTTCCATATGGTCGACAATGGCTGTACACATGATCTTTTCAAGTAGCTTGGACATAGTCGGTACAATAGCGATCGGTCTTAGGTTATTGAACAATCTTAGGTTTCCATCTTTGGGAATGGGCTTAATAATATATTCTTTCCATTCTGAGGGCATTAGGCCAGTAGATACACATCGTTTCATAAGTAATGTGACATGAGGTACAAAAAGTTTTAAAAACATTTTCAGGGTTTTTGTATTCACCCAATTGAATCCACAACTTTTCGACAGATCAATTTCATTAATAAGCTGGTAAATTTTTTCTTCTGTGACTAACATCATTGTAACAACCTCTATATCAAGTGAGTCATTTATATAATCCATGAAGGAGTGGGAAAAGTTCCCATCATCACTTCCAAATTTACTATAAAATAAGTTCAATTGGTTTGAGGCTGCTAACCCTTCAATTTCATTATTCTCATGAATAAAGGAAGAGGGCAACTTACTAGAACCATGACCAAATAGATCTGAGATGTTCCTCCAGAACTTTTTACTATTTTTTGAGCAATTATTTTGTTTTCTAATCCTTATTTAATATATATTATAGAAACCTATAGTAATTGTGTGCACCATTATGACAATTAAAAAAGGCATTTCTAACATATTCTTCAAATAGTCGTGGTTTACAATGAATGCAAATAATTATGTTTTCCTTGCTACAAAGTCGAAATGAATCGCTACAAAGTTAAAGTGAAAGGGTGGATGTTAAGACATCCGACTGTACAAGAATAGTATGCACATGTTAATTAACTTGGCATAAGGGTCGGAAAGCATATTCATTGATCAGGAATATAATTTACTTGGGCACTATTCAGAGGTCTTCTAAACAGTACTTGTATGTTCCTGATAAGGTGTCTCTTCTTGGTTATGAGCACCATGCGTAGTAGGCACTAGAACATGTCTTTATCTAATTGATTATCAGTCTATTTTGTAGACTTGTGTGCGTCTTTGATCTTTGTCATTTGTTTAAATTGGAAATTTCATATCAGAATCACTACGACCTTGACTGAGGTATAATATTACAGCATAGTGATAACCTCAATTTAAGTAATGAGTCAATCTGATAATATTATTTATTACGTAATATTTTTTTAGCTAAGAATGCAGCTTTAGTATTCTTATTACCAAGGATCGATTATTCCACTCCAAGAGACAGTAGCAGCTTCTTTCATTTCAAATATACACACCAGAGAACGAAATTGATTATAGTCAGAATCCCTAATCACAATTGAGCAGAGAGAGGGCAAGATAAGGTCTGTGCTGAGCCCTACATCAATCTACATTTCATTTCTTCCTGCCCTAACCTTTAATACTCCCACAGGCCTACGGGAGTCAGCCCTAACCATGGTTTGACCAACCAGATCCGCGCTCAGGTCAACCAATATAACATAGGTCTTCCAGCAGGGGCAGATCCAGCAATTTTTTAGGTTCAGACAAAGAGCTGAAGGGACTAAAAGAAACTAAAGGGAATGACTATGATTATTCTAGCCATATCTATCAATCTAAATATATGAGCGTCAGTAGATGTATGTATAACTCGAGCTGACATACCCCGAATGCTGGCAGCAATTGTCAATTAAACCAGATCATATTTTGCACCAGGAAGACAAAATCGGTCTTGGGGTGGAAATAAAAACATCCATGTCTTCAGTTAAGGGACAGCAAGTACTGAACATTCTCATATTTGATAAGATGAGATCAAGCCGACTCCAATGATAGTAAACACTGGGACACTTATTAATATGTATTTCTATATTTCATGTTTGATTTTTTTTTTTGAAAAATAAATTTTGCAATGTTTCTAGGTGGGTAAATACCAGTAAAGTAACTAAATATACTCCATACAAAGGACTTCAAAAGGCATATAAATATATTTAATACAATATCCTGAAATTTGATACATAGATTTATATGACTATAAGTGCTAAACCCTCTAAGAATCAGAACTTTCCAGTACAGAGATCTTGTGAAAAAACACTTTGAAAAATATTAATTTTGCGACTCATTTTCCTGGAACGCATCACAATTGATACACATGAGTCATATAATAAGTGGGTTGATTGGTGATTGTGTCACGACTATAAATAACACATTTATATTACGGATTAGCCTACATAATATTGTGCAACATCACCCAATCTCATTAATAATTCATTTTCCTTATTAAACAAGATTACGTATCTATAGACATAATGTTTTAGGAAAATTAGTCATAAGTCGGAATATGGATTTTGAGGTATTATCATATTTGAAAAGAGGAGATCAAGACAATTCTAAAGATAGTAAACAGTAGGATACCTTATTAGTATTTCTATGTTCTAAGTTTGAAATTTTTATTTTGAAATATAAGCTTTGCAATGTTTCTGAATGGGTAATTACTAGTAAAGTAACTAAATATACTCCATATGAAGGCCTACAAAATGCAAAGATATCTTTATTACAATGTCCTGAAATTTGTTACATAGATTTATAAGACTACAAGTGCTAGACCCTCTAAAAATCAGAACATTTCAATAAAGAGATCATGTGAAAAAACTCTTTGAAAAATATCAATTTTGCGACTAGTAACTCATTTCCATGGAACACATCACACATGTTATACCTCACCTACTCACATTATTAATGTTGCAATACCTGATGACGTCCCAATGGGCCTACCTATGACGTGGCATGGGAAGGGGGATCCTTGTGAATATTGTCATCGATGGATCGATTAAATATATGTTGACGGTGGATCTATATATATATATATATAATGATGGACGAGAAGACTGGGTGGCCAGAAACGTAGCAAGGTGCAAGGTTTATTCACCAAACAGGCCAAACAGACAAAGAGAATAAGAATATATCACATGTTTTTTAAGGCATCAACCACCAACTTCTCCGATCTATCCTATAGGGACTATATAAGAATCTACAATATCAGACTTCCAGATTCATCTGACTTTTATTTGGTTTACTGGGATGCCAATAGATGACATGAAACTAGCACCTCCACATCGAAATCAATGTGATGACAGAGGAAATTTTAGGGAAGATCTCTGTACAAGGTCTGTTAGATGTGCTGATAAATGATCATAACTAAATCTTGGGTGCGTTGGGCATGAGAACAACTGGGCGTGGCTAGGCAGATGCGTCGACAACAGTTTCTTAATCCAATATACAACACATAAGGGCTTGGATGAGGCTGGATACAGATTAATGTAGAAGGGTGAAGTAGACGCCTTTGAAGAACGTATCTTGACACAAAGACCACACTGTAACGATGTGGCCGGTGGTGATCCGCACAATACCGGAACAGTACCGGACGCATATATGCCTGCACAGTTCCGTCCTATTGTTCCGGTATGTGTGTTCAGGTAATACACAGGCTTGTGCCGTTGCCGTGTGCAGGTAGCGGGCGGCACTGTGTCGGTGCTACAGTAGCTTTGGGCGGCTGCCTGGTGCAGGTAGATGACGTCACTGTGCCGGTTTATGAAGGCTTTATGTGGGGGCGGGTGGCATGCGGTTGGGGGGGGGGGGGCGGGGGGGGGCGGGGGGGGGGGGGTTAAAACAGCTAAGATTGTTGTAGCATACCAGGAAATACTTTTAATGACACTGCGAATTTAGTAACTTAGGGCTTCATGGGTAGAGTCAACACTGAGATATCCAAGGTCAAAGTAAGGGGACTTATGTTTGGCGTTCATTACATTACATCTTCATAATTATCTGATCTTAGTGGAAATTGACACACATATTATAATTTACTAGGGCTATAACATATTAACGGACCAGTTAATTTCTGTTGTAAACTTTTATTTTATCACCCTAAGAACATCTTCAAGAAAATGTACATCAAATAAAACTATAATAATTAAAGACCCATTCATAATTGGTTTAAATTCTCAAACAGTCCCATCCACATTTATTCACTAGTTATTGTTATACTATAAGGCACGCAGCCCTATTGTTTATCTGCATGTAATAATAAACACTTTCTCAACAGTGCCTACTCAACTGGGTATAGCTATTTGACCCTCCCAAAATGAAAATGAAATATAATCAGAGGTTTCGCGCAAATATACCAATTAATCTAGCTCTAAATAGCACATACATGTATACACACTTAATCACACATTTATAAATTTATAAATGCCATAACAGAGTGTCAGTGCAATATCTTACAGCTTTGTCATCAGTGATATGCATATGAAAGAACAAGTATAGATGTACACAAAATAAATCTAAAATAAAACAGGTAACATGATATAGTAACACTGAAAAGTTCCACTTTATATACTAATCACCTGTGCTGTGAATACATAATGGGTGACTCGACTCCTGGTTTCTTAATTGAATGATTGCATCAAATGATTGATGAGTTTTTGTGATCAGAAACAAACAGTACATTAGGTATCGATGCTATTCACTATTAACTACTTAACAGGGGTACATGTACATGAGGAGGTACAGGGGGACGTACAGGATATTGTACACTAGAGGGGCACATACAGGAGGAGGCACAGGAGAAGTTCCAGGAAGGGCTACAGGGGGATGTACATGAGAAGGTACAGGGGCACATATAGGAGGAGCTACAGGGGGACATAGAGGAGGATGTAAGGAGGGGGGGATAGGAGGACATACAGGAGGAGGTACAAAAGGATGTACAGGAGTGCGTGCAGGAGGGGGTACGGGGGACATAAAGGAGGAAGTACAGGGGGTACAGGGAGGTACAGGAGGAGGCACAGGAGGAGGCACAGGGAGAGGTACAGGAGAAGGTACAAGGGACGTACAGGTGAAGGTATGGGAGGGCATACAAGAGGAGGTGCAGGAGGGCATACAGGTGGTACAGAGAGATCCTCCCATAACTCCTTCAGTTACCTCCTATGCCCCTCTCCAGTAGGTCCTCCAGTAAACAGAGAGAGGTGGAGAGGGAGCGGGAATAGATGAGAAATATATTCTGAACAAATGATTAGACCTGAAATCCTGGCATACACATCATGCTAATCTCATTAATCTCGCTCAATTTAGAACTGTAATTCTCAGTATAATGAACTAACCTAGATTCTTAATATTGCACGCAATATATAAAGTGTTTAAATTAAACTTCAGTATGGCAGGTGGGCTGAGGAATGATGTAATGTCTTGGCTTATCGTGACCCCATCCTCTGTCATCTTCAATCTTCAATCTTAGTATTGTTTGCGCTGAAGACTCTGAAATAATACCAAATTTTTTAATCACATGACATGTACATATTCACAAGTGGAACTACCATGTACGTTCACTGACTGCAGTCGGTGAACATACTCTTCCCAGTATAAATATACTCGTATTCCTTATACAAGTACTTATTAGATGTCATAATGTTAACCATTGAAATGTTATTAATGTTATCATTGAAATCCGCTTCATCATCACCTCAAGCAAGACAGTGAATAAGATAGAAGAACATTAAGTAATTGTTGCCTCGCTGACAGAGATATAATGCGTCATTCCATACATAATATTCATCACAATTATTGTACATACAGAAATTATTGATGAAAGAATCCAACATTTAGATGACGACTTAATCAACATTTTCAAGTTTTCACTAAATACTCAACTATTTCTATCCAACATTCATGATGTTGTACGGCTGGTAGCTTTGTCCGCTGGATATTATTATACAGCTATCTGGCGATCATATTTGGCCACCTCACAGCCCGGCTAATCGTATCATTATATGAAGTGTGAGCTTCTTTGCGGCTGGGAATGCGCCTGAACCTGAAGTTACAAATGATAACATACATGATTAAGATTCTTCTATTAAGGATGTACATCAGCTTCATTACTACTAGTTATTCTACTGGGGATAGCTCAGCAAAACCAGACTACATATGCAATCTATTCGGTGAAATTATTGAACTAATAATAGGTAAATATCTATATTAAATAATAATGCTACAATTCTTGAAAATGTAACTACCCACTTATATTCCTTAGACCTATAGGAAAACCAAAGTATTTCAAAACGTCTCCACGTGAAAACGGACCCGTCAAAAGGGTTTCTATAGCTTTTCTATATGACTAGTGACTGATTTCACTCTGCCAGCTACGGTCAACATGTAGGTATTGAGTCGGGCTATTACACCTTTCCACCCGAGGCCGAGGTGTTGGTTACAAGCAGAATACTGGCCCATTTTCATATATAGGAGGGTAAAAATCATGGGCTATTACACCTTTCATTATATTACACCTATACAAAGAGGACATAATCACATACTATATCAGTTGGTAATCTATCGAGCTATGAGCTGCATGCATAATCAAGTAACTCCCCTATTTTGACCAATTATACATTGTCAAGGGAGAATCATGTGACTGATATAAATCGATAGGAAATAATGTGTCCTAAACAGTTTTATTTGACCTAAGATGTTAGTGCATTTAATGTATAAAGTAAATATGAAAGAAACGGAAATGAAGCCTAGAGAGAGAGAAAGACAGACATTTGGGGAGGCTTGCCAACCTATGTCCAATTTTATTCAGTTTCCATAAACACATAATACTGCATTTGTAAGATATTTGATTTTGGCTTGCATTGATGGCTTCGTATCTCTATTTAATACGATCAGGATAAAGAAATATTTCCCAATGCTTTTGACTGAATAAAAATCTTAAAATACAAATACAAAGCCTGAAAATATCGCGCGAAATGATGCAAGAATAAAAGCTGGGAGGTGTTGGGCCTGTGTGCGACAGTATTTATCAAACTAAGAAATATCAAAGTAATAAGAATTGCACGAAAAGATTAAAGGATAACAGCTGGGAGGTGTTATTTTAACTTAACTCTAAGACTAAGTTCTGTTCTGTTAAGAAATCTCATAATTATTGAAATACTGAAAATGACAGGTCGAGCATGGATGGAAATAGAGTATCATTTAGTATTAGTACAGAAGTAGGCATAATGGGTTACACAGACTTAAGTATTTAGTATGTTATGATCACAGTGTAATAATGATAATATATACTAGCTTTATCCGCAACCACAGCTATATTTTGACTATGAAACCTTTATTCATAACCCTAAGTTAGAATAGAATAGAATAATATAGAATAATCTTTGATTTGTCCAAATTATACAATGAGTTAGACAAACAGGTCTACAGGCCTGGGAAGGTCCCAGCTCTTCCAGCCGTTACCTTTTCTAAAGAACAGTTATCTACATTGGTATCTAAGTAAAATGGCAAGAGAATAAAATGACAATGTTATTTAGACTAGGACTATTCATAATCGTGTGGTTCAGTTAAAGATCATTTAGATCAATGTGGCCGACATATAGGGGGCAGACATTGGCCGGGGTGTGTAGCCTCACTATTAACCATAATGACACTTTACATGGTAGCCGGGTCGTTTTGACGGGTCCGTTTTCGCATGGGGACGTTTTGACTGGCATTCGACTAGAGACAGAAATGCACAAATTAAAGTGCAAGACAATAAAATAGGATTACTTACCTATAAGCTTTTGATTTGGAAAGCATCAGCATAAATATTGAATGCACATGTACACAGGTGTTCCCTTTGGGGTGTGCGTTGTGTTGTCATTACTCCTGCCATTAGGTATTACTCTCTCAGGTAAGAAGATGTTCCGATGGGGAAGCGCCCTAATTCTGGTATTGGGTATTATTAGGAGGTATCTGTCAGCCATATTGTCCACTTCTGTTAGAGAATCCCACAACATTTCCATCCTTCAAGTTACAGCATATTGGCTTGGAAATAGAGGCATAGGAATTCGGAATTTCCGCTGCCTGCAGCATGTACTTCTCCATTGCAGTTCTTTTAAAAACCTACCTGGCCAACTGCCCAGCTGACCAGAGTGAGGCTAATGTCGCATTGACCTAGAGAGTTACTGGTGCATACTCAGAGCTATTACATAATAGCTATGGCATAAACAATAGCTACTACACATGTCGCCTTAATAGCGGAACTCCACTAGACACGGGTGGGACGGTGATCCTCATCACATATGGCCCATGCAATTAAAAGTGGTCATTGTTTACATTTGAGTTTAGGTATTTATAAAGTTCGGATATGATTGTGAATCATCAGTCAAGATGGTGTTCGATATTTGATCATGAAAATTGTTTTATTATGGTCATTACAACAGTAGTTTTTCTATAATATGTGTGAACAATTCTGGTGGTGATGAGGTAACACAAACCAGTATTGATTGTATGAATATGGTTATATCAAGGGCGGGAGAGCTGAGAGGGAGGCAGTACCCAGGAAATAGAGATAGAGAAGAAGGGAGAGAGAGACAGAGAAAAGAGACAGACATGCACTTTATGGTCCTACCCAGGACCGCATTGGAAAAGAACATTTGATCACATAAATGATGTGAGAAAATGTACATCACATGTATGTAAGTTCCAAATGCTGTAATTCTCCCAATAGGGGATCATTTAGTTTTCAAGCCTTGGGTGTTGACAACCTGTATTTGGGATGATCCCTCATAATTATAACCATTTTATCATTTTAATTCCTTGACCAAAATTAGGCTGTGGGAACCCCGGTTTTAAGTTCTTATGCCAAGATCTTGGCCGCTATGGCCCAAAAAGTGCATAAAGTTTTCAGGCTAGAAAATAAGTAATAATTATGGAATTTGAATATAATATACAGGCGTATTTAGAAAATATATTACTTGTGTCAAAAACAACGGTTTCTACACATGCACACATGTTCATTTTTATGAAAAACCACAATATTCATGTAATCATTAATTTAAACTAAGCTGGGCATAGAAAATATCATTTTGGAATATGCGCATCGCCGTTATGACATATATTAGCATCAAATCAATTGAATGCCCACAGAGTAACCAATATTATTAAATGGCATTTAGTTTTCATGGAGGGAAGATGCATTATGTATACATATTTCTATAAAAATAAAAGTTATTAGCCCAGGACATTTATAAACCCTTTTATTCACTCAAATAAAATTAATTGAATGGATGTGGCTATGTTTCATGTTGCGTTACAACATCTAACATAAATGCCATATTTAAAATAAAATATATTTTTATGCAATTCCCCTTTTCTAATAATTGTTTAGGCCTGCCTGAATTTGGTAAAAAGTATAGTTATGGATAAATACAATTGATGTTGAATTGCACTGAGCATTTGTTGAAATGTCGCCATTACGCCATAGTATATAATTGATATAGTATTCACCAGCAGTCATAATAATCAAGGGTTAAATATTCAGGGAGATCTTTCATTTCTCTCTCTTCCCTCCCCCTCTCTCTTTCTTCCTTGCGTTCCCACAAAGAGAGAGAGACAGAGAGACAGAGAAAGAGAGAGAGAGGAAGGGGGAAGATAGTAGTCACTGTCAGAGGGTGAAATAGGTGAAACAAAAAAATGATGTTAATTGGATTGGTAATGATCTGTATTGATCAACTAACCAAGATCTCAAAGCACATTGAGATTCTAGTATTTTCCTACTAATTTTATATTGCTTGTACCAGCACGCCATTTCTTGAAGTGAATAATTAAATACTCACTCATTGTAACGCATAGTAATGTACCTTACTATACGAGCCATATACCCTAGTCATATTTACTCTGTTATATATATAAATCCTAACCTATTCGAGCCAGGGTAACAGCAGGAAGAAATGTGTTGATAACTATCAACACATAAGCATGTCGACCCATTTGTCATTTTCACTGTAATTACCTATTGACAAATAAAGGATTTTCTATTCTATTCTATTCTATTCTAACCTGCCTGTACTCAATGATCATGTCTTGTACGACCAGGGGTTTTAATTAGGTAGTGAAATACATCAGCATAATCAACACATAATCATTCCTGTGTATTGTTTGTCCATACACTCAGTGGTAATGTGTATGGACAGAGCCAATTGTCAATAATTTTTGCCGATATCTTGACCCAGCTACAGTGTTCAGCTCTTCTTGATGGTCACAAGACATTTTCTTTCTTCAAAAATCAAAGTTGACTTTAAACAGAGGCAAGAACACTTCCGAAAATCTGCGCGTTGACGCCCCCGCCCACATTGCACAGTGCATAACAAGCCTAACAACACCTTTGTATTCACCTATGTGGGAGTTGCTACATGACCATGACCACGATATAAATGATATATATTCCTAACCTCTATGCAAATTTTCTTTGTGAAGAATTGGAATGAATGGCTCAAAATGCCACAGTAAAAAATCCCTTAAATAAACCAACAGAACTAACTCCTTTTTTTATTCTTCGAAAATACCCGCAACTCCATATATTTTCTATAGGCCATTAAATTTTTGTTTTTTTGTTTTTAAAAAGGCCATTAAATTATTAATTCCTTTAGTACATTGACAAAGGGTATCAAACTGAGCCCACACTGCCATTATATGGGTGAGCGAACTTAGATGTGAAAGCAAAGTGTCAGGGTAGGTGTGTGCGACATTGGGGCTGTACTGGCTTCTGAAGTCAGAGAGGCCTGATTTTTCGCACTTAGAACGGCTACTATATGTTCTGATTAAGTAATCAAAGGTTAGCCACTTTTATATAGGAGTAATTCTCCCAATAGGGCATCATTTGGTTTTTCAGCCAAGGGTATCCACAACCTGTATTCAGGATGACCAGACATAGTTATAATCATTATATTTGGGTTCGTTGACAAAAATAAAGCTGTGGGAACTCCACTTTCCAAATTATTATACAAGTGTAATGTCCGATCGACAGCCTTAAGCGACTATGGGAACTTAATCTATCTAATCAAGAACAACGACAACGACAGGATCTAATGGACCTCGCCAGCACTCAACGTTTATATTCTTCTATCCACACCCGGGTTGCCAAATATCACAGCTTGTGACGACAACAACCGACATACATAAAGGAAGCAGTACATGACAATGACATGTAAATACAAAAGGGTGTATAATATGTAAGTGTGAGACATACATAAGATAAGTACAACATACAGCAATAAAAAGTTTGAAAATACAGATACATTACACAGCACGACCTCTGTTGGTGACTAAAACCATAACCACGACCCGCGCGGCCAGCACCAATACACATCTTACAAAACCAAGGGTCTCCAAGCGACAGCCGCTTGAGACGCGCGCGGGCGCGGCTCTGGTTCAGCAAAGCTAATCCATAGCCGCGCACCACAATGCCCCTCCCCCTTTTTTGAAAGGAGGGCACAACCGCTTTAGGCTTTCATCAAGAAAAGACTAAACCATAAGGTTAATACAAAAGTAAGAAGGTAAAATAAGTAAGAATCAACAATACATCCGCCATCAAACATTATAAAAATCACAGAATAAATATAAAACATAGGAATCCATACCGGGTTTGCAGGAATCACACGAACAATGGAGAGAACAAACACACAAATACATTGAAGTCTGTTGATCAAGTAACTCTGTCCATTTTGAAACGTTTAGTCCGTGTATAAAGAATCCGAGTGTCCTGGTTATTTTAGAAACACACACAAATGTCCGGTAACATCCTAATTCTGGAAACTGTCCGTTTGAGGCACACATATAGTAGGTCGATGTATAGCTGTGGTAAAAATTGTTCGTATCCGATATAGCTGTATCCTGAGAGTTGAGTTGGCCAGCGTTAGAGACTATCAAGGGACATCTATCCAATATCGCTCATCTCGTCTCGTCACCGCTGGGCTCATCACAGCTGGGCTAACCACTGCTGCATCCGGCTCGACTCCATTCCATGTTCATATCCAAAGTCTAAACAATTACTATCCAAAAAGACCAAAGTCATACAAAGACTACAGACGCATCAAACTAGATCGTATCATAAGTGCGTCTAACATCACTTTCTTCATCTTTTAACAGTTCCTCCTCGTCAATGTCCATATTTTTATCTTCCTCAGTCAAGCTCCTCTCGCCAGAAACATGAGATGAACCAGACACATCCAATCCATCTTCCTGCGCTGAACGGTCTGGGTCCGACTGAGGGACATAATCAGAAGTATCGAAAGCCGCTGGCTGCTCCTCGCCGACAGAGGTATTCATCAGTCTATTGAACAACCCGCTCATCTTCCTCACGGGAGAAGAGAAGAGCGGAGGCACCATAGACAGAGACACAGCGCTACCACCAGGCACCGGTGTAACACCTACAAAACCTGGAGGAGCGATAGGAGCATTACCCGCAGCTCGACCAAGCACTCCAGGAGAGCCCTGTGCCGCAGCTGGGTTTTCCCCTAACAAGGCCGAAGCTCGTTGCTGAGCCTCAGACTCCCTGCTTGTTGACAGTGGCGTAAACCCTGTCATCGCATATGGACTGTACATAGGCAGAGGCCCCGCTCGACTGGACTGCTGCTGCTGCAAAGCTTGCTGCTGCAACTTCAGTGAACGCTGCAACTGCCGCTGTTGCTCCAAGGACTGTTGCAACTGTTGTTGTTCCTGCAACTGTTGCTGTTGCAACTGTTGTTGCTGCAACAATTGTTGTTGTTCCAATTGCTCATCCAACTGCTGCTGGTGTAACTGCTGAGCGGGCAACTGGGACAGAGTCTGTAGCATCATAGGGTTGAATCGCCTAGGCGAAACAACGTTCATTTGTACATTAGGATTCATTACTGAATCCCAATTATCAAAGCCAGGAGTTGGCTGTACACACTCCTTTACCGCTACCGCTTTAAGTGGAGTAGCTTCCTTGACTGCAGCAGCTGCTGGCGCAGTTGAAATAATCTGCGGCAACGTCCGCGGCAACTGCTGCTGTGGCAACTGCTGTTGCGGCAACTGCTGTTGCAACTGCTGTTGCGACAACTTCTTAGGGGACGACTGAACCAAAGCCACAATAACCTCCTCCTTCGTAGGTTCTTCCTGTACAGCCTGAGTGGTCACGGCTTGCGACCTCACAAGAGAAGCAGTATGCTGTTGGAGCAGATCAGACATTATCTTCGCCAAGTCTGATTTCCGCACAACATCAGACTCAACGTCCTCCTTCACTTTCTCAGCTTTCTTTCGTTTCTTCTCAGGCTCTCCGTCACCGCTTTCATAAGCGGTCAAGCGACACCTTAGATCAAGGATTGTCTCCCTTGATATCTTATCCTCCCTCTTATAGTAATCCAGCTGCCTGGTAAGATCCTCAATGCGGGCACGCATAGCGGGGATCTCTGCAGCCGCGGCTCTGATTTCCACAATGTCAGCCACAGGCGCCAAAGCAGTTATCACAGCCAACCTAACCGCTTCTACCGAAATATTAACGGCCTGACTAATAGAATCGGAGACATTCTTCAAGCTCCTATCTACATCCATAGCGGCTGTCGCTAAATTTTCATCTGTTGGCAGATAAGGCAAAACAGGCGCAGGAACATTGTCCATCACACCCGCTCCATCCAACATACACCGATCAGTGGCTATTTCACCAGGGGCTCCCGCAGCAGCAGCTGGCTGATTTAGCGCCGCTACAGTAGAGTTGTCCTTCGGCCGTGCACCAGTCAAGACAGCCGCAATGGTAGCTTGAGAGGGTCCAGGCTTTGACCAAGCATTTCTAGAAGGAGCAGGGGCATCGATTACCTTCCTAGCAGAAGCCCTCCTTGCTTCAGAGGCACTGGCTCTCATCTCCAGTTGCGCGCGATGTCGACCAATGGTCATCACACGATCCAAGTCATATCTCCCCATCCGCGCAAAACGTACACAACCTAAGTTTGCAGTCTCCTGCTCCAAGACTCTAAAACTCCCTGCCATATCCTTTGCCCACTCTAGCCCATTCCTATGGCCAGTGTTGCGGTTGACCAAGTGGCGCACAAGATCAGAACGCCTGTCCAATCTCACACTGCAGGAGTGAGCGTGTGGACACGTGTAAAGTTGCACCGCCGGGCAATGCTCCTCACACAAGTGGCGATAGAACCTCTCCCGGGTGCGGTAGACCTTAATCCCATTAGGATTAATTTCCTTACCCAGGTATCTACACCAAGTAAATGGGCACCTATAGCCAGGTTTCCACAGCAAAGGGGCTCCATTCAACTTGTCCATAATAAGATCTATAATTTCTTGATGGCCATCTGCTTTCCCGGTACGGGACTTGAGGTAGTGGAACTTATCCTCATAGCGGGGCATTATTGGAGGATTTTTCCAATAATTACCCAGAACCTCATCCTCATCATCCGATTCAGGGTTCACAAGGACTCCATCACCCTGCTTCGGAACAACGTTCGCCATGTTAGTAGGGCTTAACTCCACCTCCAACTTATCCTTCAATCGCCAGCGCGCCTGATGGCGAACTGGGTTCGCACTATCTGAAGTCTTCTTGGGGGTGTTTTTCCAAGCCGGCTTAGCCAAAGCCCGTCTCACATCCTCCACAGAGTTAAGTCCAGGGCCGCCTGAGTGGGAAGCGCGTGACTGGTCACTATACTCAGTAGAAGAGCCGCGAGAGCTAGTACTCCCGTCCCTACTGCCACTCTCCTTGACCACAGTCTTGCTCTTCTCCCGCCCTCTCTTAACTTCCAACTTTGGTTTTCCCTTGGGGGAATTAAATTCTTTTTTCGACCTCGTCTTACCGCCATCAGGTTTTGCTTTGTCATCTTGTTTTCCTGACTTGACATTACCCGACGCAGACGTAGTCTTAGCCTTTCCAACATCCGAACTCTCGTCCTTCTTTACAGTCTGTTTGTCTGATTTCTCAGACTCAGAGGCAACTACTGGTTCAGGACCAGCTTTCTTCGAAGTCTTCCTCTTAGGCCTGGAAGCAGCAGCGCCTTTGGAAGGCAACTGCTCTTCCCCCTCACTCTCGTCCGACTCCACGATCTTGGCAGACTTGACAGGCTTAGACTTCCTTCGCCTAGTCTTTTGAAGCTGCCATTCTGCTGCATCTTGACGATCTTGCGCCTTCTGCAGCTCCATCCTCTTTTTCTCAACTCTCTCATAGTCAGCCTCAATCTCTGCGGTCATCTCCTGATACCAGTCTTCCTTCAGGGAATGTTCCTCAGTGCGGGTCTCAGCGCGGGTCTCAGAAGTCACAGCCGCCGCGTCCGCGGCTGTGGACTCCTGTTCACCACCTGTGCAAGGTCTATCTTCGGGTACCTTCTCCACGCCAGCCGTTGACGAGTCAACTTCCATGGCCGTCGCCTCCTCCCTATCAGACATCCTGACTTGATCACTCAAACCAGAGTATCCAAGCCAGGTTACAAGTTCTCTTGAAACACCTAGTCAACCAACCGAACAACAATCTGGGAATACAATGCTTTATCGGGGGGATAAACCAAGCAATCTAGATCACATACAACTGGCAGTGAAAACACGTCTGGCGTGTCCACTAACCGAGCGTACTCTGCAGACCTACGCTCTCGCCAGCTCCCGTGACCTAGTCCCGCGACGCCCCATCCAATCAGAGGTCTTTCTTCCGTCTAAATATAGCATCGCCACCCTGTCGCCGAGTGGTACACACTAGAGTGCACGTGCCACGAGTAGTGTTGTCCCTGCCTGCCCCGCTACCTAGCAGGCATACACACACACCATCCAGGCACCTGGGCTCCCGAGCAGAACCCAATACACTACCAATAATAGCATCAAATATCATCAGAAAACACAACTAAGCAGTTTCTCCCTACTTTCCGTGGGGTGTATTGCTTCGGCCCAGTCACATATCCCAGTAGGTGTAAGGACAATGAGAGGCTACATGCCCTACCAGTCAGTCAATTTTCCAAGTCAATTTCAATGCCAAAACCACGTATAGTAAGCTTGAAACTGTTGTTATTATTTCACACAAAAATCACACCAGAGAGGAATAAATCCCCTCACCATGTTTGATGTGAGATATCATTCTACCAGTACTTCTCGTTGTGTCATTTTTTGTTTTCCTCTGCACCTCATACAACTGATTCACTCACTCGTAGCCAAGTCGATCAGGGGCTTGCCTATGACGCTTAGGCCTGTCTTCCAAATACCCTGATCTTAACAGATTACCCATAGTCTTAGCTAATGGTGAGCCCTCTTCCTCTTCCTCGTCACCTGAATCACTAGAACTCTCAGATTCCACAGCCGCTTCGCCCTCACCCACTCCCGCGGCCACACCCGACGGTGGGTCTGCCACAGCAGATGGTTTCTTAGGTGGGCGGCCGCGCTTCTTCACGTGTCTCACAATCTTATCTGCAGGAAGCACTGTCGGAGCATGCCGGCCGGGTATGACACGTCCCTGAGGATTAATCCTCAAGTAGTCTTTCCCCGCTACCTGCTGCTTTTGATATTCAGGAGCTCTATGCAAGTTTACCGCCTGGACGGGAGTACCGTCTGCATCAAAAGCCAATTTGAGTAAATCTCCATTCCATCTGAGAATCCCTTCTTCAGTTCTGAGTTCATAGGTAGAGCCTTGCACGCGCCTTACAACTTCAAAAGGACCATCCCATTTGGGACCATATTTCTTTTGAGCCATAGGCGTCGCATATCTCCAAACTACATCTCCAGTTCTAAATACTTTTGGTCGGGCCCGTCTATCGAAATACCTCTTCTGGTATACAGCCGAATGCCCCAAGCGTTCTCTGACAAACTTATGCCCTCTTAACAACAAGGACCTGATCTCCTCCACAAACACACTGCGGCAGGGAAAATCAACATCTCCTGTCAGAGTACCATAAATAATGTCAGCTGGAACGGTTAATTCGGTGCCAAATACTACCAGATTAGGAGTACACATAGTGCTTTTATGCACAGCGCCCCTATATGCGTGCGCAATACAAGGCACCAACAAATCCCAATTCAGATCTTCAAACTGTGTCATGCAGGAGAGCTGCTCTACAAGGACTCGATTCCAACGCTCTACCTGTCCATTTGCCTGAGGTCTATAGGGTAGAGACATCAATTGCTCGATATCCAACAGAAGCAACAATTCCTTCAACAGTGCTGAACGAAATTCAGGCGCCCCATCTGTCTGGAGAGAGACTGGTGGACCATATCTCAATATCCATTCAGTAAACAAAGCCATCGCACAGGTAGCGGCTGTGTGATCAGGAAGCGGATAAGCTTCAGCCCACTTAGAAAAATAGTCTGTGACAACCATCACACAGCTATTTCCTCTAGGGGTTCTCCTAAATGGACCAATAATATCCAAAGCAATGCGGCTCCAGCGCACACCATGGATTTCTTTCTTCAACGGGGTTATACCTTTACCACCTCTGCTCTTACAAGAAGCGCAAACTTCACAGCCGCGCACCCAGTCGGCGATATCTCTCTTCATCCGGGGCCAAACAAACTTTTGTCTCGCCGCCTGATAAGTTTTAAACTCGCCAAAGTGAGCTGCAAGCTTACTCCCATGCAAAGTACGGAATAACTCTCTTCTCAGAGACAAAGGTACCAATACGCGTGTATATACAACTCCGTTGTCGCTTTCCCAATCTAAGCAAAGCAATTCTTTATCCACCTTTAGAAATTCTATTCTATTCATATAGTAACAGAGCTCTCCCCCCTCAGCCAACAAAGCTTTATTGTCTGGCTTCGGAGTCAAACCCTGTACTATAGACTTAATCCTTGCCAAAACATCATCTTCCTCCTGCGCTACCTTCAATCTATCACCCGCCAATGACGAGAAGATATGATAATTGACAGTCATTGTGGCCACCACTGCATCATGCGCGCCACAGTCTAAGCAATCGTCACGAGGACATCTTCTTACTGGCAGTCTTGAAAGCGCATCCGCATTTATGTGTTTGCGGCCTGGCCGATGAACAATTTGATCCTCACGCAACCCATAATGCTGCAAGGTGGTTAACCATCTTGCAAGCATACCCGACGGATCACGGAAATTCATCAGCCACCGAAGTGAAGCATGGTCAGTTCTCAGTTTAAAATCTTGCTGGCCAATGATATAGTGTTGAAACTTAGATAAATAAGTTAAAACAGCTAACAGTTCTCTTTTCGTGGCACAATAATTCTGCTGTGCTTTGGACAATGAATTACTGGCGTAACTCAAAACCACTTCCCTAGCATTCTGAATCTGAGATAGGACGCCAGACATTCCATACCCACTAGCGTCTGTATCCAAGATGATAGTTCCAGTCGGCTGTGGGTAACCTAGCACAGGCGGTGATGTTAACAAGTCTTTCAAATCCGAAAAAGCCTTATGACAGTTCTCATCGAACGTCACCCGCCGATTATTTTTCAATTCTGCTCCGGACACCAATGCTTGAATAGGAGCCGCAACTTCAGAAAAGTTAGGCATGAATTCTCTATAATAAGAGGCAAACCCCAGAAACTGTCGGACTTGCTTAATAGTAGTCGGCACTGGCCACGAATGAACCTTTTCCAACTTACCCGGATCAGCGCGAACCCCCTCCTGAGAGACTATTCTACCCAGATACTTGACATTAAGTTTGAAGAATTCGCATTTCTTTGGTTTCAATTTCAAGCCATAATCAGCTAGTCGTTGCAAGACTTTTTCTGCATTAGACAATGCTTCATCAAAGCTGGAGCCAAAGATGATTACATCATCCAAATATACTAAACAGCATTTCCATCTTAAACCAGCCAACATTTGTTCCATCATTCGTTCAAATGTGGCCGGCGCATTACATAGACCAAAGCTCATCACCTTGAATTGGAACAGCCCCATAGTCGAGACGAAAGCAGTTTTTTCTTTACTTGCTTCATCCATGGCAATTTGCCAATAGCCGCTCTCCAAATCCAATGTAATGAACCATAGGTTACCACCCAATGCTTCAATACTTTCATCTATCCTTGGTAGCGGGAAAGAATCTTTCTTAGTCACCGCATTCACTGGACGATAGTCGACACAAAAACGGTCAGTACCGTCACTCTTTTTAACAATCACCACTGCAGATCCCCATGGGCTATTACTAGGTTCTATAACACCTTTATCAAGCATATCCTGAATTTGCTTTTCAGCAGCCTCACGACGTGCTCGAGGCAGGCGCCTATACACACTTTTAATCGGTACAGCATCCCCTGTATCGACCACATGACGCACTTTATTAGTGTGTCCCAGCGTTTCACCTGGCAACCTGAAGCAATGCTTATATTGTGTCAACAGGTGTCTAAGTCTGACTATATCTTCCGTCTTAGACAAATCAGACCCTTTCACCAACTTTTCCAGTGGACATTCTGCAGCCGGAGGCATTGGAACCTCAGGCTCCAGTAATTCCACATCAACAATAGGGGAGTCACCATTCATGAGATCTCCCCCTCCAGCAGTCTGAAGTTCCATCAGTACAGGAGAGCTGGTAGGATTGTATACAGACAGCGTGCAATTATATCGGTCGCCAGCAACCAATAAACTCCCTGCAACATAGCATCCCAACCCTGCTCCATCTGGTTCAAAAAGCATGTCTTCATTGGGGGACATTGGACCAAAGCCGCTGCAAATGGCAGAAAAAGCATCTATAAAAACACTCTCACAGCCGCTCCGCGTCACCGGTCCACTTTGCAATGCCCGACACATGATCGACTGTTCACCTGCCTCGAGGGTGAATAAACCAGACCAATCAGAGTTACATTTATGGAGATAGATAAAATCCATCCCTATGATTCCAGCCTCCGCACCAACCAAACCACTTACCACCAGGCAATTGAGAGCATACCACGCGCCTCCCAACCCCAGCGCCAGACGCACACACCCATGTGTCTTTAGATCATGTCCAGTTCCTGCATAGCACGTCACCCCACATGGCATGAGAGAAGGCCTGACTGAGAGTTCATCATACACGCGCTTCTTTATTAGCGTGCATTGGGCTCCCCAGTCAATCAAGAATTGTCCAGTTACATTCACCAAAGTCACATCCGCATACATGCGCTCAGCCACAAGCGGGCGATTGCGGTCTGAGACACAAATCTCAAAATCGCACAAGTCACACACCATAACCTTACTCACCACCCTAGCATCTTCTCCCCATGATACTTTTAGAATCTGCCCGGGTGAGCATACATACTCAGGATTTCCTTCATTCACCACCATCACTGAGCATGTGGCGCGCCCAATTGCGCCACTGCCGCTGCTCTCGTGCACTTCACCTCCAAGATCACCTTCTCCACGGGCGTCCCCAGGTTGATCTAGGGGCACAAGAACATCGGATCCAATTGGTTTACAAGTCCGATTTATCGACAATGCGGTGTGTATGCTGTTTGTCACGATCTCCTGTTCACCGCCTAAGAAGATCCGACCTTGTTTAACAGCAGAGCCAACTGTTCTTTAATTGCCGCAGCCTGAGCTGTAAAGTCATCAAAAGACTTAACATGTGTTTTTTGTTTAGCACAATCTGCCCACATGTGTCCTACTTGCTGACAATAGTAGCATTTTCGAGGCATACCAGGTCTTCTCCTATAATTTCCTTCAGAAGAAACCTTTCTACCCCCCTCACCCGACTCGGGCGGTGGTGGTGGTGGTAAAGCCTCTAGTTGCGGTTTTGGCCTTTTCTGCCACGCCCGAAAAGCTTGAAACTCTGCCATTTCGTTATCATCCCACTCCCGTTCTGATTTGGTCACAGTAGTTACCGTTGACACACCCGCCCCGCTTTTAATCGAGTGTAAATGCGAAGACGTGTGTGAAACTCCACTGGTTCCAAATACATCCCTATATCTAGTAGCGGCTGCCGCAGCCGAAACTATATCGGTCGGCTCCTGCATTGCAACATATTGCGACATGCCTTTATCCACCAGCCCATCAAGAAATGTTTTTACTGCCATATCATGCAACGTGCCATCCCATTCACCGAAAGCATGTACTGCCTTCAAACTTAAGTTCTGGCTGAAAGCAGCCGGACTCTGCCCAGGATCTTGCCTGCATTCGAAAAATTCCCGCTTTCGCGTCTTATCAGACTTTTCAGCCTGATAGTCATATTCGAGCATCTGTAGCAGCTGATCGACTGAAAAATCATCCGGCTCCAGCATCATAGCTTGCGGCAGCTGTTTACCTACTCCGGTTAGCAGTTGTATTTTATAAGTCTCGTCATCCCAATTATTTGAACGTGCTATCATTACTGTGCGTCTTTGATAGTCACGCCAATCCTCTCGACCATCCCATTCAGGGAAGTTCACAGTTCTAGGGTTGCGAATTGGCTTAGTTGGTTTAAACTTAGGCATGCCAAATGCAGGTCCCTTGCCTTCAGGCAAGTAACCCGCGGCTGGATCTATTGACCGCCTAACTCCACTCATATTGGCCGGCAATGATCGCCTAACCGCGCCCATAATCCCATAACCGACTGGACTAGGACTAGAAGTGCGCAAACCACGCGCAGCTTCTAAAGCACTCCTCCTGTCACCTTTAAACGCCCGCCCGCCAGTTGGTGCGTCCGGCATGACTGACGTATAATGTGGTGGAAATGGTGCTACATTATCTGGACTTCCTCTCTTTTGATCAAAGTCAGGTAAATCATTCATGATTCGGGTGTATGATTCATTAGTTATACCACCCGGATTTTCATGAATAGGAGTGCTAACCTTCTCCACTTCGTCAGCAAAAGCAATACCCCTAGGTCTGTGCTGTGGGACTTGAAAGTCAAAGCGGCTATTCAATTCTTCCAAATTCATTCTCATACGCTCATTATTCTTACGTTCCCAAGCGCGCTTAGCCTCTAGTGAAGTCAATTTCTCACTTTGATCTTTCACTACAGATCTTAAACGAGCTTCTTCTTTCTTAGCTAAAGTCAACTCCGATTCAGTATAAGCCGCTTTCTCCAGGGCCTCCTTCCCCTTCCTTGCAGACTCCAATACTGAATCATTCATCAAATTCAAAGTACTCATTTGCGTAGAGATGAGTTTATCCATTCTATCATAGGTCATGCGCCTATTCCTAGTACGGTCCTGAGTCCATTCGGATTGTAACTGACCAATATCCGCATGAATCACTGGAGTCATGGGAGGCAGTTTACCATGCAAAAACTCATCCTCGTCCGAGCCAATATCTACAATCTCTGGTGCCTTCTTCAAAGCACTACGAGGAAGCTTTGACAACTTCCTCCTCATGGTCACTTTCAAGTCGGGCGGTGGTACATGTTCATCGCCGCTACTCGAATTAGCTTCTATGCTCGCTTTCACCCGCACGTTAGCATTAACATGAGGTTCCAGCGAGCGATTCAAATTCAGTTTAGACTGGGCCAACTGATTTTCCAAGTCCTGAATAGTCTGATTTGTTTGCTGCAGAAATTCATCCACAGCCATCAGGTCATCCGGCGCTCCAGTGGAGAGCCGGACATCTCTCCCCTTGTCACCCATCGGCACTCCCCGTTAGAGGCTACCGACAGCTGACACAGGTCTCACCCTAGCGAGCAAAAATCCAAAAATGGTCACGGCACCAAATTGTAATGTCCGATCGACAGCCTTAAGCGACTATGGGAACTTAATCTATCTAATCAAGAACAACGACAACGACAGGATCTAATGGACCTCGCCAGCACTCAACGTTTATATTCTTCTATCCACACCCGGGTTGCCAAATATCACAGCTTGTGACGACAACAACCGACATACATAAAGGAAGCAGTACATGACAATGACATGTAAATACAAAAGGGTGTAAAGGGTGTAAGGGTTCAGCAAAGCTAATCCATAGCCGCGCACCACACAAGAGTCTTTGGCATTATTGAAATAACGGAGCTTTTTCAGGCTAGAAAGTGTGGTGAAGATGCATATATATGTATGTATGCATATATATGTATGTTTCAATAAAAGATAAAAGTTATTAGCCCATGACGTTTATGAACCCTTTTATTTCCTGAAATAAAATGCATTGGAAAGTCTGCAAAATTTACACATCACCACTCTATGTTATAGAGTGGAATGGAGTGGTTACTATATGTTACAAATCAAAGAAGTGAATGTTTCAATATCCTTACTATCGCTCACAGCCATAGGTAGATCATTCCATTGCCGTTTTCCTTAATACAAAACCTTTCTTATGTTGGTCTTTCAATATTGTAGTTCCATTTGTCTTTCTCCTCTAAGGAGATATTGCCATGACTTTAAATAGCACATTTGCATATTAATAATTATTTCGTAACATCACATAATACTACAAGTTGTCATAATACAATTCATTTTCTTAGCAGCAAACATGGGATAATTCACAATTGTCAAATTAAACACATATGGACGAAAAGATTTTAAAAATATTTCAATATTTAGTGTTTTTAGAGTTGTCATTATGGATTTAAATGCAAAGTTTATGGAGGGCAAACATTTAGACAAAAATGGCCATCAATTGTGATGCAGAGACACCTAGTGGCGTCTGAGGGTAATGCATGCTTGAATGTGCCTCTTAGCTCCACAAAGCTTCATCACGCTTGAGTGGTCACTGTTCCGTAATTCATCGGTGGGGTGAAGGTGGTGGGGGAAATGAGAGGAGGGGTAGATTGTGCCGTTAATTAACTGCACATAAGCTTTTTGTGCAGGTGCACAATCAGTTTGTTCCGGTAAAATACACTTAGTTTTAACAGTGCAGCATCAATCTACACATGCCTAATAATGCAATCTCATTGGTGCAGCATAGGCCTAACCTACAAACCTGAAACAAATGACGTTGTCCCCAACCGCATAACTTAGGCCTACAAGTTGCAGTGAATCGAGCTTCCTCAAACAAAAATGTAGGCAAAACAAGTTAAATTTACTTTTTACCATCCATATAAAGTGTGTAATAAATAGCAAATGTCACTCTGTTGGAGTTCAAACTGATCTCAACATATCAGAGAACGGGATGAACCCCAAGAATAAAGATATCAAATTTATAATATAGAAACACTATCTATATATTCCAATATATTATGATATCTCAAAACCCATTTTTTGCGATTTGTGACTCATTTTCCTGTTACAAATCAAAAATGGTTCTAAGATCATATATGGGTAAGATTTTCAGAAAATGTACAATTGGCAGCCCTACACATTTACTAAATTCTGCTGAATCAGGCTGCAATTTGGCCAATAGTAGGTAAATTTGAGTATATTCGGCATTGCATTGATTCTAGCAATCAGTTTGGCTAGGTTGAGCTGTATTTTGAACTTTATTTTTGTCTGAAATGAATATGAATTGTACATTTTCTGAAAACCAGACCCATATGCGCTATTACATTATGTTAGTATGTTGCTATTCAGGGGAGACACTTCAGGGACGACCCGGTTTATGCAATACGTCATTAGAGCTATGTCAGATGACGTACTGTCAAACAAGGATCCTATGTTCTCAGTATCTGAGACTGTTAAACCTATCTTCCAAGAATTCCTTAAAGATGTCTCTGAGAATAGGTACAAGGAGAAGATTGAGGTTGTATACAAGAACAAGGAGTGTTTGATGCAAGGTGACTGTCACCCCCATGCAATCTTTGTGAAACAGGATCAGGTCAAGGTATTTCTATGAGTAACAATATTATACCTCAGTTGTAGATTAGTAGATTTTAATGTTTAGAAGTGCAGAGTCTCACATGCAATGTACCATAGGCCCAAGATCTCTATGGTTTAACATCTGAAAATGGGTGTAAAGTGTGATAATTGAATGATAAAAAGAATGACTGTAGATGTTGTTATAATGTGCATACAAATAGATAGTTCCAGTACTGATTCTCAATCAGAGATGTCACTGAACCTGAAAGGACTATGTCCATAGAGCTGCTTAATAAAAATAAGCGATATAATATGCAGAATGAAATGAATTGCAAGCAAGTTACACTATGTCAAATATATTTTTTTTCCAATTTTTTTTCCAATTTCTTTTTTCCAATTTCTTTTTAATTAATTTTATTTCTTTTTCATCAAATACATTTTTAATTCAGTTTGTTGACTTTGAACTGGTGGGACTGAGTGATCCTGCTCTGAACCTTGGCAGCATCATTGGATTTTATTTGGTGTTTGCATATGAGACGGCAGGAAAACCAGGAATGTGTAATGCCCTCACCCAAGCTAGGCTGGCAGCCAAGCACCTATGTAAGTTCATACGGGTCAGATTTTCAGAAAATGCACAATTTACCTTAACCAATCCTTACAAATAACCCAAATTTAAGTGAGAAGTGACATTCAAAATGCAGTTTAACACAATGAAAGAAATATTTCTAATCAACACAATGCCAAAGATACTCTAGTTGATATACCAATTATTTATAATTTTTCTGTCTAATTTAACAAAAGTCACCAAATTTGTAGAGCTGTTAATTGTGCATTTTCTGAAAATCTGACCCATTAACTCTTCAAGAATTATGTTACTACTTGTGACATGTACAATGTTGGCTCACCCAGAGTTTGTACCATCTTCCTAAATTGTTTGTAAGCTAGACAAATTGTGGCCCTGTGTGATAACCATTTTCGCCGAAAATAAACACAAGCTTATGACTGTCACCCCTGCCTCTATAACATCCAACAGACTTTTCTACCTTAATTCGATCTTAGACTCTTTAATTCTTTCACCAATCGAAAGGGAATTGCATCAATAACTACATGTGTGAGTTTAAAAGAAATTTGAGTCCCAGATGTGAAGATATTATTGAAATTTAAACTCAAAAATGCGACAAATATAAAAAGGCTGCCTGGACTGGGATTCAATCTCACAATGGTTTTGTTGCACTAGCCACTGTGTGGTGGGCCTGTTAGGCTTCTAAAGCTATAATAGGCATACAACAAAGCATGAATTATGTACTGTATTTGAATTGCCCAGTAATTCAAATAAATAATTTCTGTCATATATTGTGTTTTATCGTTAAAAGGCTTGAAGAGATAAACCACAGTTCAACTGGGAAAAAAACTGAAAATAGCATTTTGTTTAAACTTTGCCTCGTGAAAGAACAAGGTTATATGAATTCAAAAGCCAATAAAAACAATATGTCACCGGGTTAGTTTTCATTTCAGGGAGCCCTGAAATGTATGGTTCATTACTATAGAAGTCTGAGAAAAGGACAATTTTTTTCGTTTTTTCAGTATAAAAAAAAATTGAAAATAACTTTTTCCTAAAAATCTCCATAGACATAGCTAACATATTGCTTTACTTTTTCAAGCAATAAAAAATTGGGGTCACCTACTTTTTAAAAAACTTATTCAACTGAACCTGCATCCCGATGAGTTAAAAACAGGAATATTGAAGATTTTCAATGCTAAATAATATCTTTCAAAATATGTTGATACCCTGTTCTTTCATGCATGAGCGTAAACCTGTATAGTGGCTATGTTTAGAAGACATTGCAACTGAAAAATGTTATTTGTCTGTCTGTAATCTTGGAAAAACTGAGAAAATATCCATATTCCTTGAACTCCCGCCTGCAGCAATGCATATGACACTGGTTTATCTCTTTAATATTGACACAATGTCTTGAATATTGCAACAATCTAGTACCATACACTATCTGAATTCATTATTAACAGTCTGCCATCTTCTTAAAAATTGGATTAATTATTCTTCCAACCATATCAATAAAACATATTTATAAATCAGACTGTATTTCAAGTTGTTTGAATGTTCACCTAAATTTGGGCAAATTCTGCCCAACTGTTGGATTGAGCATGTATGTAGCCATGTATCAATAATGGATGATTAATTGTGTATTGTTAACAGTGGAGGCCTACCTAGAAGAGCAGGAAGATTATAAGGATGTGGAGAAACGGCAGAAGTTGATGCAGCAAATCGCTCTTATATGTGGGGCTTTCGGAAATTTCAGGTGAATAATTTATTTCATTATCAGTTGCTGTTGTTTATGGACCTTATGTTTTTAAAAATAAACATCTTTTTAACAGTGAAAACCTCGTTTTTAAATTGCAGTGCAACTCTTGCAAACATTGAAGGAATGTTGAGACTAACAGATATGGACAGGATTGCAGTCATTAATAGCAATATGAAGCTCATGAAGAACCACATGAATATCTCAACTGTAGAAGACTTGTTTGCAGCCCTATGAAGTCTAGATTCCATCACAGGGGACCTGTATGCTGCTAATAGAAGCCAATACATCTAACAATGTTACATTAAAGGGTTGACTAGAACAGTTTTACAACATTATGTAGTACTGTGGGTATCACGGTACTGCTACATTGGGTTTGAGTTACAGTCTATTCCACCGGGGGTTTGCAACAGTGCTTCATGTATACTCCTATATTGACCAATAGATGTCCTTCTTATGCACTGCAGCTTATATTTGTGATTACTACTGTATTGTCTTATGTTATATGTACTCGGTGTTAACCTATAGGCTTTACTTGTGACACCCCAATGTGTATTGTGTATGTTTCATGTACTGGCCCCCTGTTGCAAGGGGTAAGCAGGCTTCAGAACTGCCTCTGCAGTACTGGCCTCCTGAGTTGTGTTTGGTGTTTGATAATAAAGGATGATTGCTGGCAAGGACCAAAAACCTGAGTTAGTGATATGTTCATTAGTTAGTGTGGTACTAATTAGCAGGTTCCATAATTATCTGGTAATTACTGCAAGTGATTGCGGGGCATTGTGATCACCCCTAGTGGCCAGCGGGAGAGGGACAGTCCCCCTGCTGCCCTCTATACTATCACCTCACTCCACTCTCCCGCGCTGACCACTCCAGCGCGTCCCTCCATCACTCTTCCTCCAGCTTCCCCTCCATCTACACCCCTCGTCCTCCATTTCCTCGAGTCATCTCACAATTCTTCACATACATAACCCTTTTTTGGCTACACAAGTTAGGCACCACTACATACACAAGCTGCCTACCTTTGTTCTGAACATTTCCAACAAACTCTGTGACCACACAAAGGACATTAATAGACTAATCATGCCCAGGAATACCAGACGCACGAGGGCCCAAACAATGGAGGAGGGAAGCGAGGTAAGCAATGCCTCTACGACGGTCACATTTAAGGAGCCACCAAAAGCCACAGTCAAGTCATTGCAACTGGAGCTAACCGGGGTAACGAGTGAGGTGACACTCGTAAAACAATAGCTAGCCAAGTTAACAGAATAGCTAGGGAGAGTATTCAGACCAGACTCGTCAGAAGGCTCCATCAAATCGAGGTCTTTGAGGCGGTCAAGATCATCCGGCCAGTCCTCCAAGGGGTCCAGGCGGGGACGCAACTCCTCGCCACAAAGTAGGTCAGGCTCACGCACATCAGAAGCCCCAGAGCCCGAGCAACCACGTCGCCTCCACCCTCGCAGGTCCCGCACGGGCAAGTGGGTCACGGAATCCCAGAGGCGGGCCATGTCTGCCCCCAGAGTTATACGTCGACAGGTACAAGCAGACGATTACATAGAGAGAGAGATCGACAGACAGAGATTCACCCATTCACTCCACGGTAGGGTTGATATAGTAACCGACATACATAATTCAAAGATTCTGGCAAAGCCATATATATGTACATATGGCCAATTCCACCAATTTGACAACATTTGGCCCCCAACCGTGGAAAGGGGTAAAATGGGCTTAAATCAAGTTAATTATCATTAATTTGATTATTTTTTTTGATTGGATGGTTCTACCAACCTGTGGAACAACATTTTTGGCATTTTTAGCCCAATTTTTTTTTTTTTTTATTTCAAAATCCCATTTTGGAGGCAAAAATCGGTTTTTTTAACAGCCAATAGTCCGTGGAATTGCTAAATTTCTAAATAATCTTCAAAATTGAACATTTTTTTTTATATGTTGTGATAGTAGGTTACGTGAATATGATCTGTGTGAAAAGAAAATGCAAAAAAAATATTTTTTGGCCAAAAGTCATCAAAAATCAACAAAAAAAATTGTGGGTACCCCCCATGTTGTCTTCGTCACGCAGTGTGCCTAAGGTGGAATAAATAAATAAAAAAAAAAAAAAATGTCATATTTTGATGAATAATGATAGAGTGCATCGGATTATATAGGTATAGAACATCAAATGTATTGATTTTAGTTTTTCTTGAATCAAAGCAGAGAAATAACATGGCAGCAAAAGGGGGTGGGTACCCTAGCTCATGTCGTCTTCGTCACACCTATTTTAGGGGTTTTTAGAGCCTTTCAAGGCATAAATTTAATAATAAACTTTAAATTTGACATTTATTATTAACTTTGCTTAATACCAATCTATGTAGACTGAACTTAAGAATTTCCGAGTCATTTTTAAATGATTTTCATGGGAAAATGCTTAAAAAATCTTCGTCACGCTTTTGTCGTCTTCGTCACGTCATCTACGTCACGTCTGCCGTCACAAAATGTCAGAAATGGTATCCCTCACATCTATATAATATCAGAATCTTTATGTTTAAAATCTTTGCCTCTAAATACTTAAACAGGACAGGGACAATCAATTCAAGTATTCAAGTCAACTTAAAAAAGTAAACAAGGGTAATAAATGTTATATATATTCTAAATATAATGAGTTATATAATGTGTATACATGCATAATAATGTGGGCAGAGGGTCAATGACCTGTCACCCTTGCCGCTGCCATTATCATTACCATTACTGAATGGTTATTTGGCTGTAACTTTTCTTCTAGTTTGAATATTTTCACCAAATAAAAGGTGTTATGATCCTTATGTCGAGACCTATCAAGTACAAAATAGTGCAATACATTGTGCATATTTGTTTTATCTATTTTTAATTTAAATCCTCATTTATGTAGAAATATGTACCATTATTCGGAATGCTATTTTTACCATTTTTACATATTTGGGATCTATTTTTGACCCCCCCTGTAAAAAAATTACTAATAATCAGAATGGTTCCAAACGTGACAGTTTAATGTGCATATATATGAGGTTGATAGAAAATAACAAATCAACTGATGAAAGTAAAAATTATTTTTTGGTATTCTGGGGGTGTCTAGGAGCCCAAATGTTGTCAAATTGGTGGAAATGGCCATATACAAAGAGGGGGCCCAAACGATTAAACAAAAGTTAGACGCCAGGGCGGGACTTACGTATAACGAGTACTTAAATGGTTTCTTAGCTTTACTCGATGACCCTGAGGCACTCTCAGACCCCGATGATTACCCTCATCTAATGCATCACTTGAGGCAAGTCACCAAGGATAGCCTCGAGCGGCCGTGGCCCGCTGTACGCAGATGGACCCAGTACATCTGGGACATGATTGAAGCGTCTAAAATATCATGGTCCGACAGGCCTGCAATCCAGGATGAACGAGTTAGGATATGCCTGACGGGAGGGGGCACGAGCTACACCGCCCCCTCGTCAGCTGACAACCATAAGAACAACTTAGCAAGTAAGAGGGAAATCACACCTAAAGGTCTAGAGGCGATATGCCTCACAACTCTAGAGATGGGTGCTCACACTCAGGAGATCATAAGGAAGCAAATATCACCATGCTACATGCATGTTCATACTGTGACTCTGTTGGCAGACGTACACACCACTCCATCAGGGACTGCCAAAAACGGCAAGCAGCAAGCAGATGGATTATATGTGCCAAGAAATAACAACTCATCATCACAGAATACACACAGGCCGAAAGGAAACAGTTTATCTGACAACAAGGCCAGCTTCTCGTCAAAAAACGAGTAGCAGGCGCATTGTGCACTTCCGATGCGCCACGCCCCCTCCGCGGAAGTAAACATGACCCACTTACTCATCCAGGGGCGCGCCCAGGCACGCCTGACCCAGGTCACCAACGAGACCTCGCCCGGAGCGAGACTTCCCATGATAACCAAGATGGCCACCATAACAAGGACACTTGGTGTATTACAGGATACTACATCACTCCTGATGTCCATCACGGCCTTAATCCTAACGCGACAGAGTTTCTACCGGGCCAAAACATACACAGCTCCCAGGTGAGTCATCCCCCAAGCTCCGATGACATAAACAATAGCTATTTTGAGTCAGTTATCCATGTGTGCGCCGGGCAAACAGACCCGTCAATGGTAAACACTGACCCGAACGTTCTAGCCACACATCGATCAGCACACTGGCCCAATACTAGTGACAACCCCTTGTGGTCTGTGTACGGTGATATATATGCAAGAGTTAAAGCAACAGGACTACCCAACTCCCGAGGGGCCAGAGTACCTATACCAAGTAAACTTGACACTCAGGCTTGGGCCGATCTATTGTCCGACTCCATTGAGGACAGGGAGGTACTGGACATCGTCCGCTTCAGCTTCCCAATGGGGTACTTAGGGCCTGTGTCAGACAATTCAGGGATCAAGAACCACAGCAGTGCAACCAAGTACCACGACAAGATACAGTCATTCATCAAAAAGGAGCTTGAACTAAGCGGCGTTATAGGCCCTTTCGAGCACCCCCCTTTTAAACAGTGGTCTCACACATCGCCTATGATGTCACGTGCTAAAAAGGATAGTGACTCTAGACGTGTCATCATTGATCTAACATTCCCAGATGAGTCATCTGTAAATAAGTATATTATCAAGAACTCTGTATGGCGCGTCCAGCGGGCTCACTCACTCCCAACGGTAGATGACCTTGTTACACATCTCAAGGCCACTGGTACGTCAGCATACTTGTCGGTGATTGATATAGCACAAGCCTACAAAAATTTCTACAGCGATCCTCTGGATTGGCCCCTGCTATGCCTGCAATGGGAGGAAGCATGGTATTGTGACATCACCATGCCATTTGGGAGCAGGGGCTCCAGTGCCCACATGCAGAGGGTCGCCAACTCGATAGTCAAGATGCTGCAACGTCAAGGGCATCGTGCGTTCATGTACTTGGACGACCTAGCCCTAATAAGTGATTCCGAGGAGGATGCAATTGAAGCTTACCACTGCGCCAGGACAACACTGCGCAAGCTGGGGCTAGTTGAGGCAGTGGACAAGCTGCAGCTCCCAAGCCAGGAGGTGTCATAAACGAGAATACTAGTGACCACATGCCAATATATGTGGTTAAGAAAAAATTGCGAAACACGTATGCTAGAGCCACTTTTAAAGCTAGGTCTATGAAAAACCTAAACCTAAAAATACTTAATGAAATCCTGGTTAATCTGGACTGGCGTGATTATTATGTGATTCAAGATGTCGATGAATGTTGGGAAATCCTGTTAGATAAAATTGTAATGTATCTGGATAGGATGTGCCCTCTTAAAGAGTTTCGTCAAGTAAAGGTTAAGCCGCCTTGGTATGAAAAGGAGCTGACAAACCTGGTTAGACAAAGAGACAAACTCTTTCGTAAGGCAAAACTGTCAAATAAGCAAGAACACTGGGATTCTGCGAAAGTGTTGAGAAACCAAGTAAACTCAAAACTAAGAAAGTTAAAAAATGAATATATCAGAAATCAGCTTGCGGAAAACAAGGGTGACACTAAGAAATTATGGGACACATTGCGCCCAATTATCTCACCGGGGAAGGTAAAAGACAACTCTCTTATACGACTCTCCACGGTCTCTGGGGCCGCTATCCCAGATAACAAGGAAGCCGTTGCATTTAATGAATTCTACATAAATGTAGGGCCTACCCTAGCAGATAAAATTTTGCCTGCACCAAATTCGTGTGAATCTGATACTGTGGGTGACACCGCTGACCCCCAGGAAGGCCCAGTCTTTACCTTTAATGAAGTTACTACCTTGAAGGTTCTAAATACTATCAGATCGATAGGCACCTCAAAAGCCTCCGGAGTACCGTATCTGCCCTCAAAAATCTTAAAGCCCTGCCTTATTGCACTGGTTGAACAGATGACATATCTGTGCAACCTATCTTTACGCACAGGGAAGGTCCCTAAGGACTTCAAGGCAGCAGTGGTAACTCCTATTTATAAGAATGACGGACCTCGTAGTCAAACAACTAATTACAGACCTATTAGCTCAGTAAAACTTCAGGCCAAAGTACTGGAAAAAGTGGTGTATGTACAACTTGCGGATTATCTTACAGAATGATAAGTTTTTCAAATGGCAGTTTGGCTTTAGGGGGGGACATCTATCCAGGATGCACATCATTCGAGCTTCCCAAATATATTAAAAATTGAGATGTGAATATATGAAACAGAGGCAACACTTGGGCGACAACATTTTTATTTTTGTTGTTAAAATTTTTATAAGTATAAAATGTTTTAAGAGGTAATGATAATAAAGTTTTGATTTTTGGTTTTGAGATTTGAGAGTTATAATTAATGATAAGTATGAATAAATGTGGAGGGGAATTACACATAAATATAGGTAGAATTATTGTTATATAATGTGTGTGAGGTAATATAAAAGTAGATATATATATAGTGTACCGAGGTAGTGCGAGGTAATGTTGGGTGGGGTGGGTGGGAAATTAAATTTTTAACTATGTAGTGGAGTGTATATAGGTAGATGAAGCTTGTAACACCTAACCTGCACGACCGCTGAATGACAATCTGGTGTACCTGGGCTCTTTTTATACCCTGGTTTTGGGTTTGAAATTCCCGCCAGATCCCTGATCCCTGGGTCATGTGACCTCGATCCAGTCCATATATGTGTAGTGTTTAGACTTGCACTAGATTTGTGCTAGGCTCTAGTCTTGTTGAGTAGAGTTGGCAACGGGGATAGAGAGAGGGAGAGGGAGGGGGGTAGAAGGGGTGGGGTAATGTTTGGTGTTTAGGGGGGGAAGGGTTGTGTGTCTAGTGTTTTCTTACACATTTTATTATTTTTATAATTTGTTTTTGAAATATAAGATGGCTGGTTTTTTAGAGCGGTTTCGGCTAAGGGCCTCATCAGGTGCTTTGTTAGTGTTTTAGTTCTCTTCCCTTCTTACACTGTCTTGAGTAGACTAATTGAGGGGCGGTCCAATGAATTATTTTCATTGTTTTATTATTTTATTTATTTTCCATAATGTTTTTCAAGGGATTTTTTCGATGGGAAAGTGAGGTAACATTGAGTAGTTATTCACTCATGTCATTCAAAAGAGTACAGGTATTGGTGTGAGCCTAACCTCATTAGGGATACTTTTTGTAAATCTTTTACCTTCTTTGGATACTGGATGAGAGCTATTACATAATGTGCAAGTCTGGTCCAGGTCCTTGGAAGTGGCAAAAAAAATTTTGACGTGGCTTTTTGGTTTGAGGTTTTTGGCTCATTTGAATTCGGAATCCTTTACATTCATACCATGTGGTTGGTATGTCTGTAAACTATGGATCCAATTATGTTCAATCAGAATCCTCAGGTCTTTTGCTCTCTTGCTCTCAGGGTGTTGGTATATAAAGTCTATTATCTGTATTTCAAAGTCGTGTATACCTTTGTGGTTTGGTAGGTTGAAGTGTTTCCCCACCTCTGACTTGGTTCTATTGTGTTTTATGTCTGCCATGTGTTCGCTTGCTCTCTTCCATAGGGTTCTTTTTGTCTGTCCTATGTACTGATGATTGCATTTTTTGCATGAGATACAGTATATTATATTGGAGCTGCCGCAGTTCACGTTGGTTTTTACTTCTGCCTTTCTTTTGTTTGTTCCCTTTATGGGATTTTCTCTGTTTATCTTTGGGCATACTTTACACTTCTTGTGCTCGCATTTGTTAGTGGTTTTTTCTTTTTCCACCTTTTCTTTTTCTGGGTGGTAATCTAGTTTCGCTCTTATTAGGTGTTCTCTTAGGTTTTTGGGTCTTTTGTACCCGCATATTAGGTTCTTTTCGTGTAGGCTTTTTGTCTGCTTTGACTTGCCTAAGAGGTGCCAGTTGTTCTTAAGTATTTTGCTGGCCTTGTTGTAGTTGGGTCTGAACATTCCTATGTGGTGTATGTTATTTTTCTCTTCTTTTTTGGGGTCTTCTTTCTGTTTTTCTTCCTTTTCCTTTTCCTTTCTGTCTTTTAGTGCTTTATTTAGTGCCTTTTGGATCACATTTTCTGGGTAGCCCCTTCTTTTGAAGTGTTTGCTTTTGTCTTTGCTGTGCAAATGGAAGTCTTCTTCTTTTGTGCAGATCTTGTTAATGCGTGTGAATTGGCTATAGGGTAAGCTTTTCTTGCATTGTGGAGGGTGGGCTGAGCTGTAATGCAGATAGTAATTTTTATCTGTTGGTTTAGTGTACAGGGTTGTGTACAGGTCGCCGTTTGTGTCTTTTCTGACTTTTGTGTCTAGGAAATTGATCTCCTTCGTGGAGTATTCGGAGGTGAACTTTATGGAATGGTGGAAATTATTTAGTTCGTTTATGAATCCCTGGAGTTTTTCTTCTCCGTGGGTCCATATGAAAAAGATATCGTCTATGTATCTCTTCCATACGGTAGGTTTGTGCGTTGCTTGTTTTAGCATTCGTTCTTCCAGGTCCCTCATAAATATATTGGCATATGAAGGTGCCAGTGCCGTACCCATGGCTGTACCTCCTATTTGGAGGTAGTTTTGCCCATTGTATTGGAAGTTATTGCACATTAGTACCTTTTTCAGCAGTTCACTCAGAGTTTCGTTAGTTGGGAGTTCGGTTTTGTTCCTTTTTGCGTTAAGCATTTTTTCTACTACTTCGATTCCTTCCTTATTGGGGATATTAGTGTAGAGTGCACTTACATCTAGTGTGCCTAGGATGTCTGTGTCTTTCAGTTTATCTGCGCTTTTTATCATTTCTATAAATTCTCCTGTGTCTTTTATATAAGACTGCCCTTCTTTCACTAAGGGTTGTAGGAAGATGTCTACAAAGTTTGATATCTTTTCTGTGGGGCCACTGTTTGAGGAGACTATCGGTCTCCCTGGTGGTGGTATTATTCCTTTGTGTATTTTGGGTAAGAAATATACCTGTGGGGTTTTGCATTTCTCGGTTTTGAGGATATTCATTATCCCCTTATTTATTTCGCCTCTTTTTTCCAGGGTTTCTATGTATTGATTTATTTCCTGGCTGTACGTTTGGGTTTGATCAGTTTCCACCTTTTCATAGTATTTGGTGTTATTTAAGTCTTTTTGACTTTGTTCTATGTATTTCTGGGTGTCTTGTATGACTAGGGCCCCTCCTTTATCCGCCTTTTGAATATAGACTTCTTTGTCTTTTGAGAGTGTTTTTAGGGCTTGTTTTTCTCCCTGTTTAAGATTATGTTTCTTCACCTTTTTGATGTTTGTTTTTGAGATTTGGGAGTCACATGTTTCTATGAAAAATTCTAGGTTAGGGGGACCTTGGGGGGCACTTTTTGTGCTCTTTTCTTTGAACTTTCTTCTTAGTTTTTCTAAGGCTATGTTCGTTTGTTCTTGAGGGAAATTTTCGAGTTTCTTTTTATTATCAGTTTTTTTTGATTCGTTTTGTTTTTCGAAATGACAATGGAAGCGCATTTTCCTATATAGATCTTCGGTTTCTCTAACTACTTGGGCCACATCCGTATTGTTGGTAGTGGGACAGAATTTAAGATGTAGTGGAGTGTATAAGGTTTTTGGAGAATAAGGAAGTAGGTGGGATTGTGGGTGAGCAGCTACCTGGTACAGGGGGTAGGGGGCGCCACCAATGCTTTGGAATTATATTATTATTAAATTCCTACCACATTCGAGCTTCCCAAATATATTAAGAATTGAGATGTGAATATATGAAACAGAGGCAACACTTGGGCGACAACATTTTTATTTTTGTTGTTAACATTTTTGTAAGTATAAAATGTTTTAAGAGGTAATGATAATAAAGTTTTGATTTTTGGTTTTGAGATTTGAGAGTTATAATTAATGATAAGTATGAATAAATGTCGCCAAACCCAAAGAGTGCCAGCCGTTTTAAAAGAAATGGATGCTGTGATGCAGCATTTAAAATGGATGGTAAGATAGGTAAAGTATGTTTGAGTGAGGGCGAGGCCCTAGATTAAAATGAGTTTTAAATATGAAGGGCGAGGCCCTGTTTTAAAATAAGTTATTAGATTCATGGTTTTTTTGGGCGGGGCCCATTAAGAAGAGAGGCATGGTTGATAACCAAGTCCTTTTGAATGTATAGGTCGATGACCGAGTATTAAATGTAATTGCAAGGTCGATAACCAGGTCTTTAGGGTAGTTGCAGGGTCAATAACCTAGTCTCTCAGTTTAGTATAGCAAGGTCGATAACCAAGTCTCTGATTTTTAAAAGCAAGGTCAATAACCAAGTCTGTTATTCAGCGTTTCGCTGCGTTGTTGTTTCCTCGTGACACGTTATTAAGCAGTGCAGTAGTGACCTTTGATGCGGCCTTAACTGTGATGTATTGTTTATATGCGGAGCTTGTCCAGGCGCCGAAATCTTGTATTTCGGCCTCTGTCATGTTCATCTCAAATGCATGTGATGCCGCTGTGCGTCTTATCGAATGCAAAGAATACATCTGTGGCTGCAGGCCCATGTTCTGAATGGACCAGGTGAAGTGCTTGGAGATATCGTTTGCTGTGATAGGCTTCATGGTTCGTGGGTAGACTAGCAAGGGCTGTGCATTATACGTGGTGGGCGCTTCTTTGATGGCGTCCTGATAGGCCCGGAGTGGGCATACCTGTTGGTCATCAGATGCTGGTAATGTTATGGTCCTTCGTTGGTCGAACTTTTGTAAGTTCTTGGCCCATTTCTGGGTGAAAGAGGTGGTATGTCTTGTTGGGTCATATTCTTTAATTGTGTGCGGGGCGATCTCAGACTGTCTGAGTCCTAAACAGTAGAGAATTATAATCGCCAGTTTATACTGCGCTGGGGCTGGGTAGAACTTCGCGTCACTCAGTATTCTTCTCACCTGCTCAAGTGGGCGTCTCTGTGTTATTACGTGAGTCTTGTCCCTCATGGCAGCATCGATTGCCAGCTTCAATCTATGTGAGTGTAGTGCTGGGATGGCTATATCTCGTCGCCTGAAGTGTTCACGTAGAGCCGCTAAATAGTTAGCGACCGATTTCGGGGATTTCAAGTATGAGCGCAAGTACTCAATGTACGCACACACCTGTGGTGTTGTAATGTCCGTAGGATTTATGCTATATCTGTGGCTGAAGGCGTAGAAGGCTTTAAGGGCCGTCTTATGGTTAGCATTAGTCCCTGGTGCTCGTGCCTGCGTCTGTGATCTGTCTGCCGCGATCAGGAGCTGTAGGAACTCTGGGTCTGTAAAATATGAACATTAGTTGTTAGATGTCATATGTGGGGGCCGTCTGGACAGGTATATATGCTTTACTTTCATAAAACTTTTCCCTAATATCTGTAGTTTCGTCAACTCTGAATACAACCCTTATGTGTCTCATAGCTTGTATAAACCAGAGTCTTCTAGGGCCATACATGTTGCTTTCTTTTCTAGATCCTTGTGATAGGAGAGAGGCGGTGCTGGGTGAATCTGTTACCAGTTGTATTGTGTGGGCGTGGTCCTTTTTGCTAATGAGTGTATTGACCAGATCTGGTGCGACAGCAGCTAGTATGTCATCTGTGTTCGCATGCTCCGTCAGGTCATTTTGCCTCGTGTGGTGGTGGCCATCTGTTGCATGTGGCTTGTCTTGGATGTTGAGTATGTATATTACTCTGGACACTGTGCGACTCGGGATCATACTGACTCCATTCCAACCAGTTACGCATGCTTGTACCCACGCCAGATCTCTCTTCATTGACGCGGTGATCTTCATGCTTCTTTCTTTGTTTTCTCTCAGCGCTTCCAGGAGTCGTCTGACAAAAATTCTAGCCGGGCTGTCGCACTTTGCTAGGTATAGTATCTTGCCAATAATCGACTGGAGCTGTTTCTTCGTGATGGTGGACTTTTTCTTGAAACACTTCGCTTCCTTCATCACCTCTTTTAGCTTCTCCTTGGGAATTTTAAGAGTCATTTGTGCAGTGTTCACTATTATTCCCAACCATTTAACCTCTGTGCCTGGGGCTTGGGTCTTTTCTTCAACAGTAGGAAGGCCAAGTGTCTTCAGTAGGTCGATGGCGTCTGTGTAACTGGCATTTGCTGCTCCCATGCTGTCTCCCCAACCTACCATATCGTCCAGATACATTAGGCCTCGATGTCCTTTGGTCTCCATGATAGCCATAATGGCTTGTGCTATACATTGCATATGAAGACTCGACTGGCGTTCCCACATGAACGCAAGTAATGGCCAGTCACCGGGGCACGCCCTGAAGTTCTTATAAGCTCGCTGTATATCCAATGTGTACAGGTATTGTGTGTTTGCCTGTGATGTTAATTGTGTGACCAGCATGTCAACTGTGGGCAGTCTGTGATCGCGCGTGACCCCTAGCACCAGGTTCTGTTTAATATAGGCGTTTATGGAGCATTCAGGGGGGAAGGAAAGGTCTAGGATTATTCTCCGCTTACCTTCACTTCCTTTGGGTCTCGACATGATAGGGTTAATGTGTACCCACTGTTGAAAGGGCCAGTCATTGTATGGACCATACACGGCGTCCTTGTTAATCTCAGTGTCTATATATTGGCTAACTTGGGTCGGGTAGTCTAATGCCGATGAATGGTTGCTTATGTCCGTGGTGTCACTCACCAGGCCTACATATCCCAGTGGGAAACCATATTTCACTGCTTGTAACAACTCGTGACGTTCAATGGTGTTTGTTAGGTGGTACTCCCACGCTTGCAGATTGAGGTTTGATGGTATACTAACTCGTGCTGATAACATATTCGGTAGTCCTGACTTACGTGTTTCGTCGTATGGATGCAGTAACACTGGTTCGAAAATTCTGTAGTTGGGCCACGGCCATGTTTGGGCTCTGTAGAATCTCAAGTCCCATGGGTTTGGTACGTCGCTATCCGGTATTCTGCCGGGTTTGGATGCACAGACAGCTAACAACAGGTCAAAATCTTGCTTTGCTAAGTTGTGGTAATCCATTTGTGTGGTTTTGATGCTATACAGGTCCGTTGTATGGCCATATTTTCATGAAATCGCATTGTCGTTAGTCCGTTTAGTATCAACATGTGGCTGTGTGACGGGGGCCGCCATTTTGTTTGCTCTTATGCTGGCCGTGATTGGCTGACTGCCTGTTTGCTTTGTTAGCGAGTCTCCTATTGGCTTATGGCTATTCCGGTTTGGCAGCGGTCTTCCACTTCCGGTTCCGGGTGTATCACAACAATCATAACAAGAACAGAATGTGTCATCGTGAACATTTAGGTGATCAAAACATATGTACATGTCATCAACGGGTAAATGAAAGTCTCTTGTGGGTCTCGGGTACTGACTCACGTTTAGTGTAGTCCGTCCTTGTTCCCGCGAGTCACCGCCCGCGGGGCCTACAGGTTTTTTGAGGCCTGTGCGTAATATCCATGCTGGTGATGTGGGCGTGGCACATAAGGAAAGGCTGTCTGTGTCTGTGGTGTTGGTATCGGCGGAGGTGGGTATGGAAAGTGCTGTCCATGTGGGCTTTGGGACCTCTGTCTCTTCATACAGTCATTTGCTGCGTGGTTGTGTCTGCTGGCTGTGTTTGTGGCGTTGCAGAAGGAGCAAATGTGGTTGAATGTGACTGCATCCGCGTTATGCCCATCCTTCTCCTTGCACGCGCCGCGTGCGTTAAAGATGGGGCATGGTACACTGGTTGTTTCTTTTGCTTTTATGGATGCTGGTGCCAGTGATATACGCATTCTCTCGTATTGGACTTGTTCAGCGTTCAGCGTTAGCCGGTCTTTTGCATCCTGGGCGACCTGCTGCAAGTGCATAAGTAGTGGCTGGCGACTTTCAAGTTTTACCATGTTCTCATCCAGGAGCATCATGGTATACGCCTGAACGAATTCATGAAATGACATACTCTCCTTAGCCTTTACTGTTTATCCTTTACTGTCAGCACCCCCTCTCTCTCGAGGTACATATACGGTTTAGCAATATGGCGTCTGATGTGTGGATCAACAAACTCATTACCTTTTTGGTCTGACATGTTGAACATGGAGCTATTCATATCCATTTGGTGTTCGAAGAAGGCGCGTGCGTACCTGTCTTTCATAATCTCGGATGGTCGTGGGTAGCTTCCCGACATGGTGTGATTGTGTTGGCCGTTGTGCGCGGCCGGGTACTGGGGGAGCGGGTTGCCGTGCCTCGCCTCTGTGTTCGCTTTCTCAGTTTTGTCCTCCGGTGTTTCCCCTATTTTCATATCCTGATACAGGGGGTAGGGGGCGCCACCAATGCTTTGGAATTATATTATTATAAAATTCCTACCACATAAGTTCTTCAGTCATATTTGGTCAAATGTCAATAAAAAACAGGGAACAGCGGTGGCCTTCCTGGATTTCAGGAAGGCCTTCGACACGGTCAACCATGACATATTGATTGAGAAGCTTCAGGGATTGGGAATAGGGGCCACATCTCTAGTCTGGTTCAAAAACTATTTACATGATCGTAGCCAAACTGTTATGGCTAATGGTGTTGTATCTTCGCCAAGGAATATCGTATGTGGGGTACCGCAGGGAAGAACTCTCGGACCCCTAATGTTTCTAGCTTACATCAATGACATCCATACTGATATTGTCGGATCGGAAATACAACTCTTTGCAGACGATACTGCTCTATATAACAGTATAAGCACTAATAGCGATGACGGCTTACAGACCTTGCAAAGAAACCTTGATAACATAGACCTGTGGTGTCGGAGGAATAAAATCTCTCTAAATATAAAGAAAAGTAAGATAATGATTATACCCCCTGGGAGGAAAAAAACATTTTCTAACACTTTAAAGAGATAAACCACTGTCATATGCACTGCTGCAGGCGGGAGTTCAAGGAACCACAGAACTAGCCCCCATGGAAGAACCACTGGCCTCTCCTCTCCTCGATGTTCCAATCCTCCCCTGCCCCTCTTAGTAGCTGACACTTGACTTCCGGCTACAGTGTGTATGATAGTGTATGCATACTCGGCCGTCATCACCGTCCACTTTTAGGACTTCTAGACAAAACTTAGGACTTATAGACAAAAACTTGAATCGAGGGAAAGATTGCTGGACCCTTTTTCTATAACATGAGAACTTATGGGCATTGTATTTAAAGAAATGGCTGTGTTTGGAGCCCCCTGAGTAATTCATCTACCTATGTGTGCAACAACCCAGTAAACCAACCAAAACAAAGGAGGACACTTAAGTTTGGATGCCTATATTTGTGATATTAAAGGCATGTACATAAGAGTTGATACCATATACAATTGGAGATAACTTATAGTTTTACTTTAAGATATTAGATACAAAGAGAGCTTATTCAACTCAAGATATGCCAACACATGGGTGTAACATACATGTGTGTACATGCCTGGAGTGGGTAGTGTGTGTATGTGCTTGGACGGCAGGCAGACCTGGTGTCAGTGAGGGCACAGTGTTGTGAGGGGCACTGAGATGGGGTGGGTAGTGCCTGCCATGACTAGGGGTGCCCCTTGGCTGTACACACAGTTGCATCCTTGTGCTCCTGAAACATGTATCATGCACTATAAGTCTACTCGGGACATATTTAGGCATTTGGTGAGAAGTAAAACCTTAGTCAAGACCCTGACATGTATGAAATAACTAAACAGATAATTATGTTATAATCACCCATGCTCAAAATACAATGGGCCTATGCAGCATAAAAACAAACTTTCAGTAAGATTAAAGCCAAAGCGGAAGTAGCCTGTCAGCTAGTAGGGGCAGGGGTGGTGCTTCATAACATACTCACATAGGCCCAAGCATTAGCGGCCCAGAGTGAGCTTTCCATGGGGGCTAGTTCTGTGAAGGAACTAATGCATGAAATATAAGGAATGACAATAATTTTTTCAAACTTTGTCTTGAGAAAGAACATGGTTGGGGGATAACAAAAAGCAAAAAAAATGGATCTCAGCATATATTTTTTTCATTCTAGAGACCATCAAAGTTTAGTACTTAAGTATGTGGGGAAAACGGATATTTTCTCAGTTTTTCAAAGATTTCAGACAGACAAATAACATTTTTCAGTTGAAATGACTTCTAAACATAGCCACTATACAGGTTTACCCTCATGCATGAAAGAACAGGGTATCAACATATTTTGAAAGATATTATTCAGCATTGAAAATCTTCAATATTCCTGTTTTTAACCCATCTGGATGCAGATTCAGTTGAATAACTTTTTTAAAAAGTCGGTGACCCCCATTTTTTTATTGCTTGAGAGGGTAAAGCAATATGTTAGCTCTGCCTATAGAGATTTTTAGGAAAAAGTTATTTTCAATTTTTTTTTTCATACTGAAAAAACGAAAAAAATTGTCCTTTTCTCATAGACTTCTATAGTGAACAACCATAAATTTCAGGGCTCCCTGAAATGAAAACTAACCCAGTGACATATTGTTTTTATTGGCTTTTTGAATTCACCTAACCTTGTTCTTTCACAAGGCAAAGTTTAAACAAAATGCTATTTTCAGTTTTTTTCCCAGTTGAACTGTGGTTTATCTCTTTAAAAATAGGGAATGAACCCTTAGACATAACAAGTGACTATACATATTTAGGGTTGCGAATTGATGACAAGTTATCTTTTAAACCGCATCTAAATTCGAAACTCAATCTTGCAAGGTCCAAGCTGAACGCGCTCTCTAAACTTAGATTAGTCGCTTCCAAAGAGACTCTAATAATGCTTTATAAGGTTGCCCTCCGTCCCATTCTAGAATTCGGCGACACCATTTACAATGTTGTGCCTGAGGCCCTTTTACGTAAGCTTCAAGTCATCCAAAACTCCTCGGTCCGTATAGCCCTCAACTTACCTAAACTAACCAATGTTGATGCCATACAAAGGGAGCTAAAACTAGCGCCATTAGCAAAGAGGCGAGAAGTACATATCTTAGATCTAGCTTACCCATATAGTAGGGTTGAGATTAATATTGAACAGAAAGCAAGGACCCTAAGGGGGACCTGTAATAAAAAGCTCCTTAAAACTATTACCCCCCGGACCGTGAAGGTAAAGAAATCCCTTTTATATTTGATCCCTTTTTACTGGATGTAAGAGTAGAAAAGATTTTAGGGTGTTTCTTAGAACTGTTTATATGCAGGGGACCTGGGATGGGGAGGAGGCAACAAATTAACATACAAAATAGGTGTCTGACCGGAGCTGTGATGATCATATTGGGATTGTTGTTGAATAACTGTATTACTGTCGATTATACACAGGTGGTATGCCTAGTGCGACATAATGTAAACCATCAATTTATACGCAGGTATTTTACCTAGTGTGACAAAATGTAACTTTCAGTGGTTTTCTGATCTCACCGCATATAAAGCGGATATCCATTAACTATATTATCAATCGATACCCCAGTGACATGGAATAGCTGGGATGAGTTGGATTTTTCCACTAATATGAATCTGTATAATGCGTTCTTGTTATATATTCCTAACTAATCACAATGCATTGTAAAAGTCCAGTAGGAAGACCTGCAGGTTGCAGAGGCTGTAGAAACTTTGTTTTCAATGTACTTGTACAAAAGGAAATAAAATCTATTTATATATAATATATATAAACTGCCTCCCTCTCAGCTCTCCCACACTTGATATAACCATATTAAATGTGTTGATGAGGGCATAAAGCAACCAATCTCACTTGCTTACTCCTTTACTAGTGTATACTCTGGTATACCCCCAAATTTATCTTCATGAATGTTGATACCTGTTGTCACTGTGTTGACCCGGACACTACCCATGCTGTGGTAATCAGACTTGGGGCCGTTGAACGGAGAAAGAATAAACAGACTAAGCAGGGAGTTTGTTTTTGTTGACTTGTTTATTGGGTTGAGATTGTGAATCACTACAATGTTATGGAATATTAACCACCCTAGGCCTTTGATACAGAGATTAGTTATTTACCCCACTATCCTTAATACATATATATTCATAATATATTTTTGGAAAAGTAACCTAGATGATCACAATCATATTATCATTAAATATTGATAGTGTTTAAGCCTGGAGATTTCCGGAGATGGAACATGGCTCATCTCTCAATGAAAAGAACAATATTCCCAACACTTCCATTAGGCAGATAACACATGTCATTAATAACAGTCAAAACAAAACATTGATTCTGATTATAAAACTATTGATGTGAGTTAGTTAATTCATTGATTTGAATTATTCCACGGTGAAGTGGGTATCACATAACATTTGTATGTAGAGGCGTGTTGTATGTATACTGTGTGGTACATTGTTTTGTACTCTTACTAGCATTACTAAAGTTGCGATGTTCTGTTGTACACTATTGCGGTGTCGCTGCCATCAGTGAGAGAAGTATGGCCAAAACTTTGTAAGTAAATAAAAGACTTTGTTGTAATTATTAATTAACTTATTACCACCGTGGAGTAAAAATAGTACCACTTCTCATAGCTGGTATGGCGTAAAGGATCGCATGGACCCTCGACGATTAGTTTCAATAATAACCCACTCGCCTATCTGCTCATGGGCCATGTGAACAGAATCGTCTTGGGTCCATGCAATCCTTTACACCAGACAAGCTACTTGTGCATTACAATCATAATATATTTATTAATTTATTTAGCCTTGGTGGCAAACAGTGCTGCTGCAATGCACATGTTTATATTCAATTCATACCTCCAAAAGTCTCATGGGAAAAATTGAATGAATACAATACCTCTGCAAAAACAGACTAACAAGCTCTTGCCTATTTTTATTTCTTGATCCTATAATATATACACATAGATGGGTTTTTTTCTTCGCATATTCTCGGAATCTGTCATGTTACCAACCATTTTTCTGCTCAGTACAGCTCTGTCTACCCTCTCCAGGAGACGCAATGCTAAAGGAATAGTATGTAAAATAGTTGGTATATCGAAAAGGGGGCGTGGCAGTGAATGGTAGCGTTTGTCTTTAATGGGAATCTTTCGATTTTTTGTTTTGCTCAAGTCAGTTTTAATGACTTCCCTATTAAATTAAATAAGTGTTTACATTATATGAGGCTGTTACCATAGCAATCAAATGAAAACACATGAATTCCAAAATTAAAGAAATTTTCTATTTTTTATTGCCATGGTAGCAAAACTACTCCAATGGAAATTAATCATTTCAATTTATGAATAATATTGAATTGAAAATTGATGTATTTCATGAAAATCTGTTTCCATGGAAACGGTTTTTCAGGTAGAACTATATTCAAGGTATCAAGGACCTTGAAATCTAATGTTTTGATGAAGTCAAATTCCTTAAAAGAGCTTTTAAATACAGACAGGAAAAGTGAAAAAAATAAGCCCTAAATTGTTACATTGTATCCACGGTTATCATTCTATCCCCACTTAAGTTGCCATAGAAAAGAATACTAAAAAATGAATTTCCATATGCTTTATAGATTAGAATAGAATAGAAAAACATTTTATACAGTCAATGACTGCATTTAAGGGAAGGTCTCCAGCGAACGGGAGGTATTCTTGTCCCTCATCCTATCTTACAGTCTTGGCAGTAGAGAACAATACTGCAGCGTTCGATGAAGGCTGTCAGCTCTCTACTTCTTGGTCATTTTCTTGGATGGTTTAAATTTTTACAATAGTATTTTTACTCTGAGTTTACAATCGATGTAATGGTAACATGGGTGTTCAAATAAAGTATTCATCATTCCATATTAGGGTGGACCTGGCTTGGTTTTTAAATCTACTCTTATCTAGGGTCAGATGGGCCATAGTTGGTAGTTTATTCCAGGAGTATGGGATCCTATTGAGGATTGATTTTCTGATCTGCTTATTTTTAGGCGGTATATGCTTTATAATTTTCCTACCCTCAACAAAATTGTGGGTGTTTATTAGTCTTAAATCAATATTTCCTGGGTTTTGTGCCACTCTATGACCCATCTGTAACTAATGTAGCCTTCTACTGTGTTTGAGTGGGTGGAGCCTTTTTTCTATGTGGAGGTTTCTAACACTTTCACTCGTTGGAATTTGATAAATGATTTTTAATATTCTGTTCTGCAGTATTTGCAGTCGATGGAGGTCTGGTATTGAATGAGATTCTAATAGTATGTCCGCTTGGTCCAATACTGGGAGCACCATAACTTTATATATCATAAGTAGGGTTGTTTTGGGGAGTTTATCTCTGAGTTGGAAATTGCCAACATTTATAGTTCATAGTTCTAGTTAATTTTGCTATCTGATCTTTGAATTTTAATGCTGAGTCTATTATTGTTCCTAAGTATTTGTATGTTTCAACGTCCTCCAAGTCTGTCCCTCCAATTCTGATAACATGCTGTGGCAGGGATGAGAGGTTATGGCCTTTCCATCTTGAGCTAAGGATTGGCCTCGGGAATATTGTTTGGATTTTTGATTTGGTATAGTTTAATGATATTTCATACTTTTGGCACCACTGACTCAATGAGTTCAGGTCTTCTTGCAGCTTCAGTGTTGATTCTAACAGGGTTTGGCTATAACTATAAATTATAGTGTCGTCGGCAAACATTTGGATTTTGCTTGTTTTAATATGGTTTGGTAGATCATTTATATATAAGTTGAATAAGACCGGCCCTAGAGTTGTTCCCTGGGGAACTCCACATATAATAGGTAATTTCCCTGATACTAATTTGTTTACGCCTACTTCCCCAGTAGCACACTTTGATTGCTAGAACGTTCCCTCAATGTTTGGTTGTTTGTTAGCTTAATGTTTGAAAGTGAAAATTTGTTGGATGTTCCTGGAACATGTGTTAGAGGAACGTTCCTACCTAACATTAATACAACGTTTCTCATTTATGTTTTGTTTATGTTGTTCTCCAAACGTTCCTCCACTGTTTTTCGATAACACTACTAAAACATACTTTAGTCACATTATCCTAATAGTTGAAAATAATGTTAGGAGAATGTTCCCATCTAACATAGAATTAACGTTTTTAACTAAAATTCCCCCAAAGTTTGCCTCTTCCCATTAGCCTTCTTTTCATTTTAATGTTTGAAAAACAAACAATTACCCTAAAACAGTTTCTTTATTTACTCAAAGAATCATAATTTCATCATGTTGGTTCATCATTTTCTTCACATCCTTCTCTGTGTGTATGCACTATCTTGTAAATCGACAGTTAGAGCTTTGCTGGGCCTAGTTGGCCTGTAATCCTGTGAATGTTTATTTAAGGGATTACTGAGCACTACCAACGGCCACTGCTGGGCTGTAGGCTTACAGACTCAGTGCCACTACCATCAGATAGCTTGGCCCTGTGCCTCACATGTAATCAATATCTTCCTGTATTTCCCGCCTGTAGTATCCTCATCCATAACCGTTTTCTGTACTAAGGAAATAAAACAAAGGGGTTAGGGTTAAGGTTAAGGAATGACAAAATATACTTGAACAGTAAAAGAAAAGAATACTTCACAATTCCGTATTCTGAATAATAATCAGGTCTTTGTCCTGACTTATACTACATCCAATTTACTTGGTAGCTCTGCAAAAATACCCACTCCTACAACCAAGGAAATCAAAGATCATTGATCTTTTGGCTCCAACTCTTTGCAACAACATCGTCCCATGGCTACAGTGATGTAGATCCTGTAAATAAAAGGAAATTTATTGATTATATAGCATCTGGTACATTCATCTAGTAGAGAAAATTATACCAAGATATAAATGCCAGTCTGTTGCCTATAATTCGAATATTATCTTATCAATGCAACTGGTGCTATTTAGAGAGCTTAGTGAGAGACTGGAATTCTACAGTTGGATCGTCAACGCCCATATCGCAGCACGTGGCCGTGTTTACTTCTCAACTATGATGTCACGGCGGGCTCGGCCAATCAGCATCGCCGCGCCCCGCCCTCCTTGCCACGCCTATTCGATCTAGCCACTTTGAACTCAGCCGCGGTAACGCACACATCGTGTCATCGATTGTGAAATTTTTTTTCACATTTTGGGCCTGTATTGAGTTTGTTCAGGATGGCTCCAAGGACTTTAAAGCACTGTGAGGCGTGTAATGAGTCCCATGGGGGCGTAGTCGGATTGTCGTGTACAAGAGCTATGAATAGCCGTATGGCTACGCTGGAAGGACTAGTTAACAAGTTAGTAAATACCGTGGAAGAGAAAGTCAACAAACCTGCATCGGAGGGTGTCATTCCTCCAAAGATTGGCAACAGTGACTCTGACATTCATTTCAACGAACGTCATTGTTCACATAGTAGGGCATCAAGTGTTGAAAGTTCAATATACAATGTTCAAGGCTCTAGTCGTCGTTCTCGTCGTCGCTCGAGGTCTGCTGGATCTTCCAAGCCTTTTGACCACGAAACACATCTTGATAAGGGTGAGGACATTGACTCTTTTAAAGCATTGTTATTGCTGAATTTACGCCTCATATCAAAATTAGTGGTGGACGAGAGGCCGTATAGTGAGTTGGCTGGTGTGGTGAATCATACGGTAACGATGTGTGAGAAATCCAAATCACAAGTGTATAATCTCCGAGCTAGTGTCATGTACGACAAGTGTGTTCGTACCAGGGCAAATAAGGAAGGTCTTGGTGCTTTTTCGAATGTTAAGCAAGATGAAATTCTCCGATTCTACTCGTTTGAGAATTCTAAGAAGGCTGTAGCGGAATCATCGACCAAGAAAAAGGTAAACAACGACCAAAAAGTTTGTTTCAAGTTCAACTCTTCTTCCGGTTGTGTCAAGTCACCTTGCTCGTATCCTCACACGTGCTCCAACTGCCTAAAAGGGGAACATTCGGCGAGAACCTGCCCTTCAGGAAAGTCAAATAAATAGGAATTAACATGTAATCGAGGTTTGATTCGTAGTAATAACCATAGTTTGGAAATCTGTGATCAAGAAAAGTTTGTTACTTCGAATGGTTGTCTTGGCGATACCGGAAGTGGTGCGTCCAAGATGGCCGACATTGGTTTGGAATCTGTCAGTTCAGACATTTCGACAACTAGAGATTTAATTCCTACGACTTTGATTACTCATCATTACCCAGAATTTGTTCACGAATGTATGTATTCCGACATTTTCTGTAATATTTCCAAATATATTGACGGTGGCTCTCCCGATAGTGGAGATAATTTAATATTCACCGCTCCGATTTTGCCGGGTGGCTGTACTGTCCCCGTTTACGGTAGTTGTGTTCATGGAGTTTGTACTTGCAGTCACTCCTTAGCTAATGTTGATACCCAACTTAAACCTTGTCGTTTTGCCTTTTCCCTATTCACCCAAGGTTCTCATATGGTGGAAAAATATCTTCATGTATTTTATGGCATTTGTGATGGTTTTGATATTGTAGATGGCCCAGTACAGGGTTACGATTGTGCGAATTACACTTCCATCTTGGAGCCTGCATCTAAACAGAAAATGGATAAAATAATTTCTAACGAATTAAAAGAAGGTTTTATCTCTATCGCTGATGTTTCTCCTATATGTATCCACGCCCTGGGTGCTGTGAATAAGCCTGACGGGGGTATCCGTCCGATTACCGACTGTTCCAGACCTGAAGGTATTTGTGTAAACGACCATTGTAGTAATCTGGTTCGTACTTTCTCTTACAACTCGGTAGATGATGCTGTAAATTTAATCGAGAAAGATTGTTTCATGGCAGTTATTGATATTAAATCTGCTTATAGAGCTGTGCCGATTAACCCTGAGCACAGAAAATACGCATAAAGGGATTTAAACCTGTTACGCCTACGGCAATAACGGAAACTACATTCTAATACGTTTGAGTGTATGGAAACATATCCTGAAATGACCAATGCAAATGACTGTAACCTTTTTGTGTCTTAAAGTCACATCACATAATTGTGCAGTATTTATTTTCAATACAAATATAAATTGGTGTAGCTGCACCTGTATGTATGGTGGCGGGAATCGCCCTGGTTACGACATAGTTTACCTGCTACATGAGACCCCTCGGGACTGGTCACTCTCAACTGACCACTCGGACGGAGCACTTGATATGACTTGATCAAGGCTACAGGTTTCTAAAAAATCTCGTGGGAGATTACTTGGCTACATGCTAAAGAACTGCACGGGGTGCAGACGCAGACACCTTTATCCGTTTGGTGGTTCGTGTAAGGGCAAAATGACCTCTGTTTTGCCGGGAGTGGATAGAGCTGATGAATCTTACCTTCAGAAGCTTGAGGACGCATACACAAATTCGGTGAAAGAGCAGGACGATCTTGAGAGGAAGGTACAGTCTCTCCGTGATTCTGGTGTCAAGAAAGAGCCTGGTTCACATTCCGATGGGCTGGCTACTGGTACTAAAGATCCTGTTTTGTCCATGTTGGATAGTATTTCCAAGCGCCTGGAGAAACTGGAAACTGGCGGTGGTTCCTCAGGCAGTGGCGGCGGCGGCGCCTCGTCCCTGTCAGGTGCCGGTGGTGGGCCTACCTCGGCGGCGGATCTTATGAATGGCCAGCTTACTACGGCTTTGTCCAAGCTTGCTGGCACGGACAACATCAAAGGTAACAAATTGCGTCCAGAATTGTATTCTATTGCTGATTTGAAGAAGCCGGACCACTCGAAACTGGATTTTGTTAGCCTTGTTGACGGTATGACGAAGGTCTTGGTACATTTGGGCGACACTAATGATGACCGTAGAGACTCTTACATTGCTCACCTTTCTTTCACTACTGAGATGCATAATACTCGTAAATTTGCTGAGAGGGGTGCTATTATGTATGATAAATATGTTGTGGACCGGGTGGTTGACGGTAAATGCACTGATTTCGATCCTCTCAGCCACAGCTTGGGTGTATCCATTTGTTTTGCTTCGAACGTGGGCTCGCTTCAGGAAGAAGACAAGGGAGGTCTCAATAAGAAGAATAAGAATAAGGCTCGCAAGGATTCTCAAGTTCCAAATGACTTTCCCGAAGAGTTTTGTTACTATTACAATTATCGTTCATGTACCAATGCAAAATGCCCTAAACCTCATGTTTGTAGGAAATGTAACGGTAAACATCGTGCTCAGGGTTGTTCTGAGTCTGTTATTAAAAACAAATGATCCCTTGCGGCTCAGGTCTCGCGTAAGTCCACGTTGTGTGGCGAGAGTTTATGCAAAAATGGCGGACCTGAGCTTCCTGTTTGTAGTTCTGTGCCTAACGATTGTGAGATTTATCCCGGTTGTGTCGACCATGATGGTCAAATTGCTATTTTGGAGGTATGTAATGATTCTAAATGTGATTCTGCTACTTCTGATGTATCGTTTGACTATGTTTTGTCCCCCGACAGCACGCCTCAAGAAGAATTTGGCGTGTCTACTTGCTCCCCAACTACTACCCTGCTTACCGATGGTGACCTGTCTGATTCTAGCATGTATATCTATGATATTAGTAACGCTTTCGATCGATATGGTAACTATAAATCTATCGTTGTACACTATGATTTGCCTATACATTTTGAGCGTGGTAGCCATTTCATTGGCGGCGTTAGATCTAGTTGGAACCTTGCGGCTTGGACTCACGAACTGTCTTTTGAAAACAACTTAGCCTTGCGTGAATATCTATACGATGGCGTCTTGAACGGCTTCACTATTGTAGATGATAATGCTAATATAGATCCGTATGAATGTGATAATTATCGTTCGGTTTTAGTAGGCTCTGCTCATGAATTTATTGACGACTTATTGCGTGGCGAACTGAGTGAAGGTAAATATGTCAGGGCTGATTACAAACCCCACTGCGTGCATGCACTGGGTGCAGTACCGAAAGGAGACGGCAGATGGCGACCCATAACGGATTGTAGGCAACCCATTGGATTCTCAATCAATAATTTCATGGCAACTACCTTCAATAAGTTCTGTTATAAAACTGTGGATGATGTTGTGGAAATCCTGACTCCGGGGGCTTACATGGCCTCTATAGATGTGTCGAGTGCTTACAGGACGGTAGCAGTCAGACCTGACCAGTGGACTTTTCAAGGAATTAAATGGGCCCTGGATGGTGAGCTCTGCTATTTGGTCGATACGAGACTCTGCTTCGGTTTGAAATGTGCTCCCTATATTTACACTCAATTATCAAACTTTACTGTTCGCTGCTTGAATAGAAGGGGGTTCCTCAAATGCATAAATTACCTGGATGACTATCTGCTAGTGGGAGAGTCTTATGATGAATGCTTTTTGGCCCAACAAACTCTAATAGCTATTTTGGGGTCGCTTGGATTTCACATTGCCTGGAAGAAGTCTTCCAGTCCCTCTCAAGTATTGGTATACCTTGGCATCGAGTTTAATACGATTTCTATGCAAGTATCGTTGCCTAAAGTGAAGCTGACTGCCTTCCTGAATGAATTAAATTTCTTCGCTGACAGGACTCGTGCTTCCAAGCGCCAGATTCAACGTTTATGTGGCCTCATGGCTCATGCGGCTAAGGTAATTTGTGGGGCTCGTGTCTTCTCCAGACGTGTTATTGACTTGCTAGTGGGCTTCCCTTCAGATAAACCTAGGATTCGACTGAACTCTGAGTTTAAGTTGGACCTTCAGTGGTGGAGTCAGCATGCCCCTACCTTCAATGGCTCCTGCAAGATGATAAATTACAATTATGGCTCGGGCCCTGTGTTTTACACAGACTCGTGTTCATTTGGCTATGGCCTCTATGCGCTTAACAGTGACTGGCAAGCTGGCGTTTTCTTGACCTCCGCCCCTGGCGTCTCACATGAATGGGACCTGCATGACCATATTTCGAATGTAGACTTAGACCCAGATCTTTATCATATTAACTATCTGGAGATGATTCCTGTCAAGCTAGCCCTCCAGCGCTTCGGTTCACTGTGGAGTGACATGCATGCAGTCCTTTATTCTGACAATTCTACCGTCATTGCTTGCATTAATAAAGGCACCACTTCCAGCAAACCCATCATGGCCCTAATTCGGGAGATCTTCTGGCTTTGTGTTTTACATAATATATATCTGACTGCTAGGTTCATCCCGGGTGTGGAGAATGTTATAGCTGATTGCCTATCTCGCTTGGGTAATTCACCGGATGTTTCCTCTCTCACCAGCTTTTCCCTATGTTGCAGTTCCTCACCTCAGTACTGATCTGCATAAACTGGATGAAGAAGTTTCCAACGTCCTAGCCTCTGCCTGGTCTCTGAACACCCTTAAGACCAGGAATTCGCAGTGGAATCGGTATCTGGGTTTCTGCAACGCCAACGATTTGCTATCCATGCCTGCTTCACCTAGAACTGTGTCTAGGTTCCTCACGTTTCAAGCCAGGATGTCATGCTATTCGACTTGCAACAATTACTTGTCAGCTATCAACGGTTTGCATAAGTATATGGGTTATAATACTGACTTTCGTGAAGTTTATTCCATCAAGTTGACCATGCAAGGCCTTGCTAATTGTCTGGGGAAGGAAGTTTGCCCTAAAATGTGCTTCAGTGTGGCGGATCTCACACGTATGCATGCTATAGTTTCCACTGATGACGCCTTGGAACAGGCTTGCTGGCTTGCGGTTATATTTGCCTTCAGAACTTTGCTCAGGAAATCTAATTTTCTGCCTACTACTATTACTGAGAAGAGTCATGTTCTGATGCGCCAAGATCTTCAGTTCCATAGCAATGGATTCTCTGTTACCATCAGGTCGTCCAAGACTCTGAAATATCGTCGGGACAAGTTTGTTATTCCTATATTGTCTTGTCCCAAGCAGATGTTCGATATTGCCTCATCCCTATCCTGTCATCTCAGGGAGTTCCCTGCTAGACCTGAGGATCCATTGTTCTTCAAGGTTCTCAAGAATGGCTCCTTATCTCCTCTGCTTTATGGAGATGTCCTTCACTTCCTCAAGTCGAAGTCTGCTGCTTTGGGGTTTGATCCTGCTAATGTGGGCCTGCATTCCTTGAGGAGGAGTGGAGCTGCCTTCCTGCATAGTCTTGGAGTATCCCTTATCGATATCAAGTCTATAGGGGAGTGGAGTTCTTTGTCTGTGCTCGATTACTTGAACACCCCTGCACAGAGGAAGTTAGACATTGAAACGCTTCTTGTAACTGCCTTGGATGACTTATGAACCTCACTCGGTCCGTCGTGCGTTTGTTCGTCTTTAAGTTTGTGTGTTGGGTAGTTGGGTGGCTTACATGGCCACAGATACTCATCCGCAGCCATGTGTTTATTGTTTATTGTTCAGAGTTCATCGCAACTTATTTATATGAGATCTATGAATTTAGTAAATGGAATCCAGAAGACGAACAGTAGGAATTTTGGATGAAGCAGATGTGTGAACTCGATATTAGACAATTCATTGGTTCTGTACAATCCAAGCACACCTTTACATTCACTGGTTTGCCTATTCCTTTTAACCCAACAGTAACTTCTCATTTTCATCAGACTCGGCCCCCTTTTCTTCTTCTCTTCCTCCTCCTCGTCCAACCACTTTCCTACCATTCCCCTCCATCCATCCCCTCCCACTGGGGACTTCGCCTACCCATGGAATCCCTTTCCTCTCAATAAAATCCAAGGAAATAAAAGCTTTTGTTTGTGGCTCATTGCACATTCCTTCTGCGCAGAACTGGATACACTGGACTACTTCCGTGCAGGGAGATCTAAGCCTCCCAGGACTTAGGAAGGACTCAATTGAGAGTTGGACAATGTCACTATAATCGGTTGTCTGCGCTGAGTGATGGAATGACTTCTTTTAGAGCTGTTTTTCATAGCCTAAATAGGAATACCTACTTAATACATAATGGGTTTACTGATCTGAAATCGACCCCTGTCATTTATTTGATCTTTAATTATGTATATATGTGGCTCACAGATAAAGGGATAAAATAATGAAATCATTTATCATTATTCATTCTCATACGTTTTAATAAGGATTCAATTCAATTGCATTTATGTATTCCTTCGCATATTCCAATGTTTATAATTTCAGTTAACAAATACAGAAACAACAAAAGAAACAAATCAGCTACTTTGCGCTTCTACTCTTGTATACCTGTTGATATGATGCTTTTTCAGATGTAACGTAAGAGACGGCGCATTGTCGCAGACAAGAAAAAAAGCTAGCCTGATGTACGTGCTTATACACACTATTGAGGTCTACACCTTCAGGTGACATCTATCTTTAGGACAACCTTATGAAAGTACACATATGTTTTGAAGTCATGGCTACTTAGATACATAGAAACAAATGTACATTTCTTGTCATGAAAGGAAGAGTTATTACAGAAAGCAAGTTATGGAATATCCCTCCAGGCGTCCGACCACTACAGACCATGATTTTCCTTTTAAAAAGAGGAATTATATTGTATCCCTGACCTTCTCCTGTTTTCCTGCACTGCAAGGAGGAAATGTTCTTTTCTTACAAAGGTTTAAAAAATCCATAACATTTATAGATCTCTATCAGGGATAACATATAGAACAACATAATTACATAAGTACCTGTACGAATGGACTGTGACACCTCTGTCTACCCAGCCAAGAGTCAAGCATTCCTGTCATACTCTCTGATCATAGGGCAGAACTGCATGTCTTGTTGTTGGTATAGAAACCACGGCCATGGTCGGTTGGAAAAGAGAGCTCTCTATGGTGGCCCAAAAGATTTGTGGAAGAATTAGAGATAAATACAAGTAAATTGGTGTGGAAATAAAGAAATAAAGGAAAAAAGATAGAGAATCTTCTCTTATGTGATGTCCCAATGCAAATTCCTTTACAAAGCAATACACACTACCACTACTGAATACCTTGCCAGCACTGAAGAAAATGAAATATATCCGTTTGGAGCTAACGTTTTTATGACATACATATTATATAATATAGATATGTTTCTTCCACTTGGGTCGGGCTTCCAAGGTTTCTACAGCCCTAATTTGAAAAGAAAATATAATAATTGCTATGATGAATAGACCAAACCTTGTACTTGGTAGCACAGGAACTAAATCTAAGCATTGCATTCATCATGAAAAATGTGATTTATATTTTCACCTTATTGTATACATATAATTATGATTAATGATATCATAATCAGTAGGGTCCAGAAGGAAGATTTTGCTCACTGAAACTTAGGTAGCAGCTGCATCCAATTAATCTTGGTCGCGCCTCGTGGTCCAGGCGCTCGGCCTCCAGTGATGACCAGTGAGGCTCCCTTTGAATGGGTTATGAAGTCAGCACTAGTGTTTTAAATAATAGTGTTCGAATTTGGTTCTTGAAACACTGTGTATATGTGAAGCACACAGACTATGGGAACATCCCTACTATAAGTTTATGCAGGAAACTACATTTGAAAAGAAATCCTTTGTTGCGACTTTTGTATGGGCTTTAATGTTCCATATTAAAGAACTTATCTGCCCCTATCAATGCATTTTTCTGAATTCTCAGATTGGCTTATATTTTCGTTCTTATGATGAGAAATGTTATTTTGGCCAAAATAAAAGGTTCCAACGAATACATCTTCTAAAGAAAACTTTTCATATTTGATCAACTCTTTTTTGCATTTACATATAAAATCGTTAGCTTAATAATACCCAGAACAAATTGCATGAGTCCAACATCAATCCTCGATCAATAAATTATAATGGTTGGAAAATACAAAGTTTGTATTCTTATTGTCAACCATTGTCCCTGATGAAAGGATCTACTATTTAGTTCATTTATATTTGAATATTTTATTCAGAAAGGATATATCAACAAATACACAATTCCATACGAATACATCATTGAATTGATGTATTCGTATGGAAGGGTGTATTTATATCTGGATTATTAATAAATGGGGTTATAAAGAATAAAAGCTCCATACACATATAATGTGTCTAGAAGAGAGGTTGACTGGACCCTTAGTAATGTTTTTTACTACTAAGCTGGACCTTAGCTTTCCTTGAGTCACCTCGCACCCCATCCTCCCTAGGCAGGCCCTCTATTCCGCACTGAGTTACTCCATACTAGGCCCTGCCACAGTAGTCCCACTATTGGTGGGAGTGGATTAACACTTGGTCAGGGACCCAAAGCAGGGTGAGATTGTACTAATCACCCCCTACTGTGTGTCTGACCATATGGTCTGGCCTCTTTAACTTGATGAGATAGGGGACTTGCATGCCCGCCTACTTGAATCTTGACTCAAATGGAATTATGGTACTTATGGTACAGTGTAAATTCCATATAAAAAATATCTCAAGTTTACCATGTGATATTTATCGGTGGTCTAACGATAATATCCATGGGTTTTACATGTTTCCAAAACACAAACCTCCATCTTTCCCAGACTTGTGCAGTGGTACATGCAACTCCCCTATTGAAGGAGGGTCTGACAGGACTAGTCTCTTGCACAGACCCACTATCCACAGGACCGAGGGTCCAGGTTCATGGACTATGACAGGACCTGAACAAGTGACCACAGCTAAAAATAGGCCCCTCTCAAAATCGAAGGGGGAACTCGCTGATAGGCTAGTTTAATACTAAGACTAATGACTCAGTTTATACTTAGAGAAAGAGGAATTGTATATTACTTCTAAGCTTGTAGGGAGAAACAAAGATCATGAAATATATGGAGGGTGCTGTAGGGCAGAATCCATCTATGATAATCCTGAGTCACTCAACCACCTCAACGCGCACTTGTATGTCTGCATACAACATATATAAGGTATACCAGGAACTGTACTGAGTTGGTCAGTGCCAGGGAAAACTAGGTTAGTGAACCAGTGCAGGGGAAAACTGGCTGTCCACACCCTCGGACTCTTGCTCCTACCCTCACCCGAGTACCCCTCCCTTGAGTTGCAAGCCTCACCAGGAGGAGGAGGGCAGGAGGGTGTTGTGGTTAGGGGACTCCGTCCACGCACAGCAGGGGGACAAAGTTAGAAAGTGGACATGTGGATAGCACTGTAATTATGATACTACATACGTTTCTAGCAAATCAAACAAGTTCCCTAAACCCACCTCAGCCACTCTTATACTTGTCTCATGTATACAATTATAGACTAGGGGGCCGTTTCACTACGCCGCATAAATAGTTATTTTTACTTGCATACGCAGTTGGATGTGCGGGCATTTGCGGTCACTTTCAGTTTGGTTTCAATAGCAACCGCATAAGTGTTTGTCAATATCATTAGTTGATATTATATATGACCGCATAAGTATACTTGTGTCTTGAATCCGCCTAGTGAGTATTAGTGGTATAAATAATTAAAAGTAGTTTCCTATAGTGGTGACCTGTTGAACTATGCTAATATTTGCTTGTCCGCATATTTTATAGCCATTTATAAGCAATCTATATGCAATTTTATTGATGTGTTTCGTAATATATTGTTATCTCAATGTCGCACATAATTATATAGTACATGAGTGAAATAAGGTGTTATAACAATTGAAATAATAACAACCCATTTCGCTAATCCATATCAGTGGGGTTGTAGCATCATTTTAGCACTTTAGCTAATGGGAAACCCAAAACAGAGGTTAATGGATTGAGAATACACTGGGACCGTTACAAGATCTAATTACGAAAAATAGACCTACTGTTTTATTATATTTACTTAGGGAATTGTTATTTGACACCTCAGTGTAATGTAATGTAAACATTTCATTACACTGAGGTGTAATGAAATGTGAATTATGTTTTCGCATAATCGGTTGATTGTTTATATGTTAATGAGCCCAGCCTACTCGCCCCCGGTGCTAGCCTACAGAGCTCCGAGCAGGACCTACGCTTGTGTTGAGTGTTGTTCTTGGAAGCAATGTATTTCAGAATCAAAACATAAAAAAGAAGGGAAATATTTACTTTTTACAACATATTAGGCATACTAATAACCTTATGGTACTCGTACTACGTGCGGAATTAAGAACTCGTTTTCCGAATAAGAATAGATTATACTGCCATAGAAAGACCTCACCTAAACATTCCAATGGGTACCTGTTACATCCCAGTAGGTATCTGTGGGAAGATATATATTCCCTGTGATGTGGTCTCAAGGGATGAAGTCAAGATGATGTTCTAACAGAATTGTCTTAGTGTCTTATGCATAGTTGAACACTAGTGATATATATGTGTAAAATAAAGTGACATACTTCTACGAGATAAAAGTATCAGGATATATGACTCTGTCGCTATAAACAATAAACTACTTCTTTCAGTTTCTATTATTATTCTGTTACTACAAGGGTATTTCTGTCATTGAATTGGGTCCAATATCTTTCTCCGAGAGAAAATGGTGGAACTGCAGGACTTCCATTTGGTAAAACCCAATTGTTACATAGCCTTGTATCAATATGAAAAGTTATACATACTCACTATGGTATTATTAGATACAACGGGCACGTAACACATGACAGTCTTAATCCATTCAATAGATTTATGATATATGATAATAAATACACTTTAGATTTGTTTTGCCATTGCAGTTATACGCCATAATCATACCCGCTGTTCACTTGTTCTAATTTGGTTGTTGACTTACATTAAAAATGGCGTTCTGAAGACTTAGAAAACACAGTATAGATAACCAAATCTTGCTGTAAGCTATTTTCCTTCGTTAAAACCCCAAACATGATAAGTACATGACGGGCAGAGTTGCATTGATTTTTCCTAACTTTTTTCCATACTAAGACTCCGCATGGCTTCTTCCCAACCCTTTCATCAATGTCTTTCACCCACAGCTTCTATAGGTCGCTATATTCTAACTTGTCCTTTACAGAAAATGATTGAAGACTATATTGTGTGTGTTTGATTATGGAAACGCTGGGTCATATCAAAATATGTGTTGGGCAGTATTCAAGTTTTAATACTGCTTTGATTGGACGTGATATTATTGTTTCATGTCATATGTTTGATTCCTTGGTTTTATTATATTATATATCTATGATGGTGAACCTTAATTACAGGAGTATAGCTGTAAATCGTTGATGCATTTCACTATCAGGAAGATAGCAGTGTTCATTATACAGTCTGAATGGTACGGTCCTGATGGGATATCACTATTATACGACCCTAAATCAAGGTTAGGTCTGGAGCATGGTTTTCCAATCATGGGAATGGTTTGTGTACCTTTCTATAACCTGTATATAGTTTATGGTGATATGTTATACATTTCTTTTATCCTTTTATATGCATGTGTCTTGTATATATATATCAGATACCTATATCACAAATATAAATCAAGGTCCTTCACATTTACTTAATGTAATACAAGGTCAAGTTAATGATTGAAATATTATCTTTTGATGTCATCACCCAGGGGAGAGATCTATATAAGGACATACCATCATGGCCAGGATAATTATAACCCAAACACATCCAATGAAAGGGTCTTGTAAAAGCATTGCAACCCTATGCCCCCTTCCTTAAGCTTCTCTGAGCTTTTTGAATTGCTCAATTTGCGCCCAATCACTTTCCTAGCAGGGTGCTTGGGGCGCATCCAAAATTTTAAAGTAAGGGAAAAGAAAGGGGGGCACCGAGGGTTCATCGTCACTCTCCCTGCCTGTATCCCATAGTTTGTGTTCTCCTAAGCTTAATCTCATTTGTTATGAGGCGTACCTTCTCAATGGAATTATTGGTATTGATCATGCTTGAGAATCCGTTATATTTTGATTTTCAATTGGATAACAAAGTTTGATCCAAAGATTGGCAGTGTGTTAAGTAGTTATTTGTAAATGTTGGAATAAGAGATTCATATATAAATTGAATGCTCCATGAATAGCATCGTAGGGCGTTTGTTAGTAATCTTGCCTATTAAGTCTGACAAAGTTGATTCAGTGCAATACAATGTTATCTGATTAATGTCAGGTTTCGGTATCAAAGCCAACCGCTATTGAATTGCTATATTAATTGTAAGGTATGAAGAGTTTTGTTGAACTGATACAATTAAAATTAATGTTTTCAGTAGTGGATTGTTAAACATGGCAAATCCAAAAACTATTTTTATTTTTGAATTGCGAAAATAGAACAATTCAAAATTAAGGACATTATGAATTAATTTGTAATTTCATAAATGCGCATGATGTTTTATATGGATGAAGTCGCATCGAAATGTATGTGTCGCCTTTCCCATCATCTCAAATGACCCAACAAATATTTGTTTTAACCTGAGGTTCGACACAATAACAAATATACTCAGACAAACCTAGTATTTCCAATGTTTCAGCCTAATTTAGCAGCATCTGATCCAATAATATGTGTAACAATATTCTGCATACAATATTTAAAAGATTAATTGATTAATACAAGAATATTTTAATCTAAAATTGAGTATTCGCACTCTGTCTTATCTAAAGACTATGGTAATCAAGCATAACAATTTGGTGCTTAATTGGGGTCTAATTTCCCTTCTGGCCCACTTTTACTGAGTCACTCACCGACTCTGAACTGCTCTTTTACCGCCATGAGTCCTTGTGAATATTCAATCTGCTTCCCTGAGGCTAATCCTCAAGCCTTTTGTTTCCCGTTCTCTTGCTCTGGCCTTTGTTGTTTCTCCTCCTTTGTTGTGAATTAATCTAAGAATGAATTAACAAGGAAAGTTGTATCGGCCTAGGGCTATATCGGAGTTAAGGGATTTTCTACTTGCTCTGTTGTCTAAGCAAAGAGGTGCTGGGGTTGTGTGGGGATCTTTTTAATAGAGGAGTTGGCCATGCTTACATGCAAAGTCAGGCACGCATCACAAACAAACCATTACTTTGAACATATGCCTCAAAGAAAAAGAAATGTATCTGCTTCATTGCTCGTCAGTCACCTTGGTCTTTGTTGTCGCCACTGGTTGAATAAATTGGAGGATGACACAAGTGATATAAACACAAAGCCGCAGGCTGACTGCTGTATCCCAGGGAGGTTACAGACTTCTTTGTTTTGGTTCATGCCTGTGTAGAACGATTATTGCAAGCTGACTATAATTATATGGGTTCTTTCAAGTGAATAAATACGGGATGAATTAAGTCTATAACTATCAGTGAATTAGTAGAAAGTCGCACCTATATTTTCTGTAATATTACCAACACTATTTCTAACATGCATACGATCATGCTAAATCGCTACTTTTCTATGTAGATTTCTATGTTACATGGCCCTCAGCATACCCAGCAATGTAGGGTTATGTACCATGGCATACAATAGAAGACCAGATTATTATCTGAAGTTTTGTAGCATGCATTTAGTTTTTGCAAAATAAAGAATTCAATGTTATCATACTACGGGTGCAGTCGCACGGAAATGTACTATTGACCTTTACCAATCCTCTCGAACAACCTAAATTTGCGACAAAGCTAAGGTTCAGAATGCAGCCTGACGACCTGACCTATCACATGTATACATACATGTACTAGTTTAGATGTTGTATCTTATAACAATAAAGCTCCATAGATAGGAAATTACAGTTGCAAAGTAAGTCAATATGTTCAGCCCATTTCATTTCCAACCCATGATATCTAATCAATAAAACCACTGCAGATCCAATATTGCCATGTGCATCGAAATTTACAATCGTCGTTTACGTCTGGGCTCTAGCAATCCTTGTCTAACGGTTACTAGGTGTATACATTCTCTGAAACATTCATTCAAACCTTGCCAATTTGTGTATTCGAATCACCTTGCATAGGAACAGCTTTCTCGATAGATTTCAAGTATTTGTTTAGTTCAATCTACTCAATAATACATACTCCACCTACATAGAACAATCTTTTTCTGTAGACATACTATTTTGTTAAAATACATAATTATGAAACTCAACTAATCAAAATATTTCATTGTATATTATTGTAATATTTTATTCTCCTGGTTCAACGTAGCAGGACCTTTTGTGAATTATTTACCACCTATATAATTATGATTTTGATCAAGCTAGGTGCGTTGAATAAAGCTGTGATTAAGAAATAACAGAATAGTCAGACTGGTATTTATACTTAGCGATCTTGTAGTACGCTTTGCCTCATCATTGCATAGTGGCAAATACATACCCAATCTAAGAAAATGTTCTAAAAAGAAGACCACACGAAACCAAGTGACAGTGAGTATTGTACCAAAAGTGTCAATGCAATCTGTCTTTTCCCAAACATCAGAGATTTGGCAACTTCCCTGTGTCGCTTGTATAAAGGAAGGAAAGATTCAATAGTGTACCCAATAGAGCCCTTCTCTAGTTGGCCGTCATTCCTATTTGCAAAGGCAAGCTAATCCATGTACTGCTGCATCAAAGTGCTTCCTCTCAGATCACTCACCTACCAAAAGTTGTTCTGTCTTCTGAAGTGTTAAACCTTTATAATTGTGCAGGAAACCTTCATAAGTTTGAAGCGGTATTCTCATCTATTACAATAAAAGCAATTTTATCCAATGTACCAATTGTTTAATCTAAAGGAAATTAGCAATATGTTCTTACTTTTAAATCTTTGTACAAGGAAGTGAACACAAAACTATCACAGAAAAAAATATTTGGTAGGCCGCTGGAATGTAAATATGGATATGTACGAGCGGCGAAAACGCGATGTATACACATTCTTATATTATATATATATGTATGTCAAAGAAGGGAATATAACATAAAAACTGGAATGTACCTTAGACCTTCATCAGGGTTAAATGTATCACCAAGTCTTGTCATACTGGGTGTCCAGCCTTTATAAAAAATAAAAAAATTCCAGTAAGTTCTGTCCTTGCTCAAGCGGACAAGCTGGATAAAACCTAGCTTACCGCGGATTGACACAATGCCCTGGGGTATGTGGGAGTGTTTTTGTGCAGTGGACCTTTGCAGTAACGCTTGTACACTGCACCTTATAGGGGTATCAACAGGGTCTATAGGGAAGGCACGGCAGAGTTCATAGACCCTCCATCTCAGACTCTCATCTCTATATATGTGAGGGTTCATGTCAAAATGACTTTTGCAAGAAAGACTTGCGATGAAATTCACCAGTGGGCAACAACTCCCACTGCTAATGCCAAACCTGAGATGATCCACATCCTGTTTTCTTGGCCCTATTATTCATCCTTTCTAGTCTGCGTGTCATTGAACTTCTGCTTTGAACAACAATGTGTTTGGTCTTGTTTTCTTAAGAACATTTTATTTGGACGAAGTTTCACAATGGTGATAATTCTCATTTGCCAAGTTGTAAAACACATTCGATAGATGATTTAAACATTTATAATACATCTAGATCACTTTATCATTATAACTGATACCAGTTATAATGTCACCTAACGACTTTCACTTTACTGTTTATACATAAAAGAACAACAACATACACTAATTATGATATCTGGACGTAATTGTGCTTGATTTGGCTACATTATAATCGTGTTATAGTAGCAAACAGTAGCTAAAGTAGCATTTTTTATATATATTTTTGGGCGATATTAAAAATGTCATTCAACATTATTGGTACCAATTGTTCGAAAAAATATAAACTCAATTTCCGCTTGATAAACAGACATGCAGTCGACAAGTGTACAACTGTCTTTAACTATTTTCAATAACTAACAACCCTCAATACCTAGTCAGTTCTATTGACAAACGTGGGAATACTACTGCTACATGCCGCCTTTATCTCCTTCTTTCCCCTTCATTCAGTTTTCCCTTTCCTTATTCATATTTACTACGATTTCTTTTTTAAATAATTGTATTTGTACTCTGTTTAGCGGTACACTATATTCTCAAGAGATCATATGTAAATATTTTTAAAAAGCAGGATTACAATACATTAGGCCTAATCAATTTATCAATATCCATCCATCCATATAATCCATATAATATAAAGCTAGAGCGATTTCTAGGAAAGGAGGTAGAAAAAAAATGGTAGAAAGAAGGTTTTCTTTGTCCAGAATGTTCTCGGAATTTGTTGTTTTACAAACCACATTACTCATCTTTAGAGGTCTCTCCCCCCTCTCTGGATGTCGTCGTATGTGGTTTGTGAAGGTATTTGGGGTGGAAATGTGATTTTGAAGCCTTTTTTAAATTGGGATACCCACACTCTATTTATAGCCTGGGAAAGCCCCTGTGAGATACTACGTCATTAGCAAATGTGATCCAAAAAATATCAGGAAATCTTGGAAGATCAACACACCTCAGAGTAGTGCAGACAGATCATATGCTATCCCATTTTTCTCCTTTACATAACTGTATGCTTAATGAGAAATAAAAGTTCTATAATAAGCTACGTCTAGTGGGACTTAACTACATGCAGAGGAGTGGAAGAGTGAAGAAGAGGGTGTATAGGAATAGGAGAAGGGGAGGGAGAGGATGTAGGGGAAGGGAGAGAGGGGAGGGAGAGAAAGCGGGGAGGGGGAGCATGAGTAAGAGGAGAGGGAGAGTGTGTGGGGGAATCGGAGAGGAGCAGGGGAGCATCATTTTCTAATCAAACTTGAATATATATTCAAAAAGTTTCTACCACTCTACATAATGTAAAACAAATGTAAAATATGGAAAAGATTCTTATTTATCATAAAAAATAAAGGAAAATGTAGTCCAAAATATATCAGGAAATCTGGGAAGATAAACACACTTCAGAGAAGTACCGACAGATCATATGTAACTGTATGCTTAATGAGAAATAATAGTTCTATATAATGATAATAGTGAGGAAGACGGGGGGGGGGGGGAGTTGGGGGAGGCAGAGGGGGGGGGGGGGCATCGGAGATGGGGTTGGGACAGAAATTCAGGTATGAAAGACAGAGAAGAGGGGGAGGGAAAAGAGGGAGTGGGGAAAGTGGGGGGAGAGAGAGTGACCGGGTACTTTGCTAGTTCTATTATAATGAAGAAGAAGAATTAGATAAATAATGACGAGTACGATTAATAACGAAGCATCAAGTATTACAAACATTATGTTTTTACAAGTTTGAATGATGAAGCAAATCAAATCAAATAGTTATAGTTAAGTCTACCGATTCCCAGACCAACCAAATAGTAATTCCCTGATAACTCTCAATTTAAATATTTTGTTGACGAATTAAAGATGATTATAATTTTATACAAATTAGGCAACTGGGCACGGGTATTTCGAGAAGGTCACAAAGCAACAAGTTCAAGCAGACAAGAGACATGAGTCAGCTAACTGATGTATATACAGGAGTGTTCAATGGAAAGCCATCTATTCATAAAATTTCAGAGGTTATTCCCTACTACATAATAAACAAATTAATAAAACATATATGTCATTGTGGAAAAGCTGGTATTTTCTCACGTTTAGCTGAATGCAACAAAAATGACCACTTCGTTTCAGTCTAAATTATTTACACCTATAGATAATACAGGTCATATGCTACAATACTTTGCGAGGAAAATCAAAAGTAACACTTATCTGGAATTGACCATGACTTCCCCTTTCAGTAGCAACTCAGGCAGGTTGCATATCATATTACACTTCCCTATACACCCTCCCCCACCCCGGCCACTACCACTTGCCCCCAACCAAACACCCCTTAAAGCGAGGGTTTACAGCACACACTAAGGCTACATATGTCCTCCAATCACCACTAAGGCGGTCAAGCGTGAGGCATGAGGAGGTTCTGTCCACTCTGGCTAGCCCTACAGAATGGTTTACTGTCAGGGTTACTGGGTTTAAGGGTCCATAGTGTTAGTGATATCAGTGAACCGTGCGCGTGTAACATGCCACTCGACAGGTAAAATTACACTCATCAGTGGCATAAAATGTTCACGCTTCATGGGCAGAATGGCTGTGCACCTCCTACTAGAATTCGTTATTTCTGATCGATCAGGGAGATAGATAAGAGAGATTGGCCAGGTTAGTCACTATAAAATTGACTGAATGAGCTCACATAATCTACCTCTCTGCTTACATAAACCTTTGACTAATTACCCTGTGCTTATTATCACTGATTAAAACAGATGAATGGCATTATCCTAATCGTTCTAGCATTCCCTCACTACTTACGCGATGGAATAAATAGCCTTATGTCAAGCCCTCTGATTGATCCAATTCCCTGGTTAAGGGAGCGCCAAACGGATGGTTTGATATAACATCTTCATGTCTATATCCTTTGATACTATATGGATTCTAGTGAATGATCTAATCCTGTTCCTGTTCATGGCAGCGATCAAACATTTATAACGCTAACTGAAGTACTTGATTTCAAGTACCGTCTGAAGTACTTCCATCCTCATAACTAACAGTGAGTGAATGGCCTAAATTTTAATGTTTCTAACCTGATTCCCTGCTATAATTATATATACTTTTTTGAAACAATTTTTATTTGCTTGGATACGGAAAACAGGATCGAACGCATCGCTCTTTCGAGTGTTTTTCATGCTTACAATAATAAATAGTGTTTAACATGATTTGCAATACATCTTTGAATATAAAGTCAGAACTCTAATTGACGAATACATCGGTGAGTTGATATTACTTTTTTTTTTAAAGAAATTTTATTGAGCTGGTTTTAATGACAGATACATTAATAATCTCACAGACTCAACTGTGAGATTATTATTCTATTATATTCTATTTTACAGGACTTGAACAATGTTTTCATGATAGGAGTTGATGAAAATAGAACTGTTTATGATAATTCAATGCACATCTATATAAGTAATAACAATTATACTGAGAGGATTTCCAAAGAATCAATTGATTCCTAATAATATTTTACAGGACAGGCCTGTATTCATTTATTCTTTCATAACACAAAGGCCTACAAAAACCCAACTCCCAGTCCACCCTTATTTCAATCACAGAAAAACCTCATCCGAGCACTCAGCATGAGATAAAATATGATGTGTTCACGGTCACACTCTGGCCTGAGAAAGGAAAATGTGTTTTTCCGTGAGAGCATGGGGGTCTGCATCTCCCTCAGGCCTCCAAGTCACGTTCTGTAATCCTACAAATAACATCTCTACATCAAATCATTCTTAATTATTTCATGACGGGGAAACCAGGGTCCGGAATGGCCAGTATTTCCAGAAACGAATGTGAAATATGTTTCTATTCGGTCAAAGTTATTTGATTGCCTTGTTACTGAATGGTGACCAGCATGTATGCATGTTTTTGAGCCACCTAGTTTCGATCCCAATTAATCCATCATTGAATTGTTACAGTACGAATATCGACTGTAGGGAATAGGAAGCATTATGCTCTATTTGTTAGACGTCTTTATACTCAATTTGTGTGTATGCATGCCGACATTCCAAACGTGTCCATATATATATGTGCCGATACCCTTTCCCCAAGTGAATAACCTGTTTATCCCCTGCTTACAACCGTAAGGAAAAGTGCATTATGATTCCCTCTACTGTACCACCCAGTAAGATACTAATCTCTTTTATAGAATAGATGGAATGGCCGGTTACTTTCCCCTTTAACAACATTGAGGGAAAGGTTTGGTACTATTCCCTTTAATATTATTGATGGAATGTCCTGATACCACTGCCTCTAATCTACCTCCCAGGTTATAACATTAATATAATGGTCTGATACTACTCCCTTTAATAAAAATTGAGCGAATACCATTCCCTTTAATAATATTGAAGGAATGGCCTGAACCACTGCCTCCAATCTACCTCCCAAATTATAACATTAATATAATGGTCTAATCTACGCTCTTCGATAACATTGAAGGAATGGCCTGATACCACTTCCTCTAATATACCTTCCAGTTTATAACATTGAGGGAATGGCCTGATACGTCATTGATAGAATGGTTTGATACGACTCCCTTTAATAACAATTGGGGGGGGGGGGGAATACCACTCCCTATAATAACCTTGAGGGAATGGCCTGTTACTACTACTGCCTCCAGTCTGCTTCTATTCAGTTCCCTGCTTATAACATTGAGTGAAACGCCTAATTACCATATTATCCATTGTTATCAACATGATTGTTTCCGAACAAAGTCAAATTATACTTTGTGAACTCTCACATACAAACAGAAATAGGTGACAGACAGACAATTGGCTATGAGCATAAATTAATCCGACCTTCAAAAATCTATGACTATTCTGATATCGAGTTGCTTCTTGCTACATCTCTTTGAAATGACTCTCGTATAAATGCATATCAGTAGCTCCAAAAGCTCTCCGGCCTAAAATAGTCTGGAAGAGTGAGAGTGCCTGATTTTTAGTGCCCAATTCTAGTGATCCATACTAATTCAGTGCTTCGCCTCTCTATCCTAAATTAAGAAAGGGAGATCTTATAGGAAATGATTGTAATTTTTACCCAGCGTGCCGCAGCAATCCATCATGGCGGAGCACTGATCTAACTTTTCAGGCATGATACGCATGCGTAGTTCTGCCCTTTCCTTACCAAAGTCTATCTATCTATAGGTTAATATTCTGTGATAAAGACGCTATCGTATTATTTTGATTCTTTTAGGTCACTTTGTTTTGTTAAATGATTGTGACTTATAGGCCTACCTTAAGGTCGTCATCGTTTAAACTGAATTAAAGATATGTCTAACATATTCAAACAAAATACTATACAGTTTAGAAGGTTTTAGTGAAGTAGCAGGTAGTATATCCTGAAAACTGTTTGTTAATCGGACAAGAAATTTAAAACAGAAAATATCATTATTCTGCTTTCATTACACTTCATGTCTTTTTCTCCTTTTGTCAGGTACTCTCACAGAACTCCTTTAAAATAAGTCAAAAGGAATTGATATGAGTACTGGTAACATGCAGTAGAGGTGTATAATGGGAGGTTGTCTACTGACTGGGTGGAATATGGATAGAATTCACAGCTTGACATTGACACATAAATTGTAGAGAAATGTGCTGTGTGTAGCCTCTTGCCTTGCTTCCTGGAATACTTAATGCTCCCCATCTATGCCATGTATTAGAGCAGCTTCACACCTCCCTCCCTCCTCCTTATGCTCACCGAATCAAACTCAACTTTAGAATTGGCATTGGCACCGTAAAATCCTTAGTTGGGAACAACAATTTGGAGTCATATACAGTTACGTGACTGGGTCCAGTGATGCCTAATAACCATATAAATGCACTTAAAACTGAATTCTCAGCTATTACAACCATACATCTTACCACAATTTACACATATTATGACTTTAACTGAAAGTATCTCTGTCGGAACCAGTGTATACATGAGTAAGAACTAATCAAAAGAATAACATGGATGTTTTTAGCCAACAAATGTGTGAGAAGGGTTTCCAGATTAATCAAATAAAAAAAAAGAATAATTTGATCAATGAGGCGGAGACACACAAAAGGAATCCCAAGCAATTCTAAAAGTCTAAAAAATGTTTTTACAAAAGGGTCGAGCAGTAGGATCTATTTAAACCAATTCATGAAAGGTGATACACTGCTGGAAGGTAAGGAGGCTCTTGAACATGCATATAGTTTCTTTGCGAAATTGGGGAATGATGGTAATAAAAGTGATATAATCTTGGATACCGTTGATGAAGAAATAAATAGTCTCAAAGAGTAATGGGTTAGGTATTAGTGAATATAAATAATCGAGTATTACAGACCGCATTGGGAAGGAACATCAAGTGTTTAACTGGATTATTAAATAAATGTATAGTGAGTCGGGTAATACCAGATGAATGGACGATATCCTCTATACCTCTACGGAGATGTAAGATTGCTAGATAATATATACGAGCAAGAGCAATAACTCTAGTCCCTACGACTTGCAAGATACTTGAGAGAGTGATTTATAATCGTGTATATACCTTTCTTGATGAAAGTGATTTTTTTCGAAAAATGCCAATTTGGGTTTCGCAAGGGCAAGTCAACGCTTGGAGCGTTATATGAATTCCGTGAGCACATTCAAACAACCATGAAAACAACCAAAACATGTTTTCTATCTACCTCAATGTCAGAAAGGCATTTAATACCATGTCACACTCATTAACTTTCAAAAAAATAGATTCGAGATGTTGAGATCAATCCAAAACAAGGCGAAAACAGAACATGGGGGGGGGGGGGGGGGGGGGGGGGAGGTTGGTGTGACGTTTCGGTCAACATACGACCAACATACGACCTTTATCAAGGATGCTAAACTAAAAAAACATTGGGATGGGTCCGAGACTAATAAACGAATTGTTAAATTATTTGGGCAATAGAAAACAATTCATCCAACAAATGGGCATTACTACATATCATGAACTATTTCCAAATGGAGTACCTCAGGGTAGTATTTTAGCGCCATTAATGTTTCTTATTTTTGTGACGACCTAGGCTAATTTTATATGCTGACGATGCTTTTGTGACTCTGGTTGGAGTGGATGTGCAAGAGCTAGAACGAAAAGGACAGGCTGCTATAAATATATACAATGCATGGCGTAAAAGAAATGGCCTTAGCTTGAACATACGAAAAACTAAATATCAGTTTTTCTCAAAAGGTAGAGTAATGAATCCCGATATGTTAAACTTTGTATGTAAAGGTGAGAGAATAGATCGTTCCACCATCTTTAAATATTTAGGATTAAATATAGACAATAAATTATCCATATCCCACCAAGCAAACTTCATGTACAAGATTGCGTGTGGAGCATTAGCTAATAAACGCAAATATAACCTGGTTGCTATATAAAGCTTATGTTTTACCATTATATATTGAATATGCCAGTCCAGTTATTATGAAAGCCACAAAATCAATCTTATTAAAACTACTATAGATAAATATACTACAGATAAAGGTTTAATATATTTTTATTGGAATAAATTCATAACGTTGAATGAAAACTGTAAACTCGAATTATATTTGGGATAACCAATTTTTTAGAAGTCCCGGTGATTTGTAGTTGAATGATGATGTGAACGAATAACAACCCTAATAAGGGCTAGGCGATTGTTGAAGATGTGATATGAAAAGCATGATCTATGAACTTTTTGTGGTAGGAGTAACCTATACACACAATGCATCTCTATTCCTACCCACCGAAGTAAGGGGAGGGGGGGGGGAGTGCAGGAATTCCGACACACAATACTCCCTTCCTAAGCTGATAAAAGGGGCCACTGTATTTCAACTGTCATGTATAGACCCTGTGGACACGTGACACCATATTATGAAACCGTTGCACATTCACAGGCTAAAATATTAAACCTAAATTGGCTTGAACTCTACTCCATATCCCAGATTATGCATTTTTATTGAGAACCGAAAGCAGCTATTCAATGAGAAAACCTTTAGGGTCTACATGACAATTGGAATACAGGGGCCTGCTGTATAAGCTAAAGAAAGGATTTTTCTGGGTATCCCTTCACCTGTAGGAAGAGAAAAACTCTTTCATACGTGCTATTTCCAGCTGGTAGGAGTAGCCTATACACACAAAGCACTTTTATTCCTACCCAAATGCAAAAAGTGTGTGAATTCCGACACACAATTTCCATTTCCTTAGCTCATGGAACGGGTCCCTGTATTTCCATTGTCATGTAAGAATACATTATGAAACCATGGCACATCCACATAATATCTTGTCATTCGCCTACAATAGAAAAATGCTAGGATCCATCATCTATCACGGCAAGCCAAATAATGGATCGTACCATGGGGTATTAAAGTCGCCGTGCCAGCTAAATGAGCCTAAAATTAAGTTTTTGTATATTTCATTATAAAGGTCTATTGAACACTTCAATTGGAATATCGGAGAAACGATCTATTGCGCCACACTTTGAATAAATTTGTGTTTTTCTCCCACTGCTTTCATATTCTTTTGCTATTTACTTGCAATGTCTATGAAGAAAAAGGAAATCGATTTCTTTTGTGAATATACTGTAAAGGAACTGAGGAATATGGATATGTGTGGTATTGGGCTTACCCACTAATAGTAAATTTAGTAAATGTTCCGGTCAAAGATAAAGGCGAAAGATAAACTGATGAGAATCTGTACATATTCCAGCAAGGTCTCTTGTTCAGAGTGTCCTCAAACAATGGCCCAAATTTGTTTAAGATTTTATTTCATGATAAACATTACCTTGAATCAATAGTAAGGTATGTAAATAGAATTTGACTGTGACACCTACATTCTCAATGGGGCTTTGATGCTCTATAATGAAAGATTTATTCTAGAATATATGATTGAATGCAGTAAACAATAAATGAAACTTCGACCAGGAAAATACATCACAGCTTTTGAATCGAACCTTTATGCCACAGAGATTCAGCCATGAAAAGCGTATCTCTATAGTGATTTACTGGTAGTATATGAAATACAAAATTATGTTATGCAATTGAGTTATAACAAAAATGGTATAAATATTAATATAAATATGAAGTTAATAAATAAAAGTAGGTGTATATTGTTGACATGTAGTCACTCTATTTAGAAAAATGAATGTGATTCTCCCGCCCCCTTAAACAAATCACTTTCACATAGACTATGCAATTATTGAACCTAGACTATGAAATAATTGAAATACAAGGATTTTTTACCAATATCATAGCTTGTGTCAATGAGCTATAAAAAACAAATGCATATTGGGAAAGATCTTATCATGAGATCACTATTAACATGTTTTTTATGGCCTTTGCACTGACATGCAACTCCTATAATTCCATGCTAATCAAGATTCAAAATGGCGGACATGCAAGTCCCCTATTGTATTGATGTATCTCAAACGTTCTTTTCTTGTAAGGACAATCTAAGAGACATTGAGCTAATAGGAATCCGTCATTTCTCATACTGCCAATACAACTTGGCTAAAGTTTTGATGGTTTGCACAAATTCCATACCTCAAAGGGGTCAAAACGTTATACAGAATTACTTGATGTTTTGCTAGAGCCCCCGAATGATTGATTGATCACTCTTTCCGCAGATGATCTCCCCTAGATTTAGTTTTAATAGAATTTAGATTGTGTTGGTTCTTTGTAAGACTGTCTTGAAACAGAGATGGCTTGTGGTGCTGTCAGGAAGGTTGGGGGTGGGGGTGGGGAGACTGTTGTAAAATCAATTAGTAAAGCGAAGCTTCTTTGTTCATGCATCTTACATACTACTCAGAAATGATATCCCCCTGGTACTACAGCAATGTAAACGTATCCATCTAAATGCTACTTCAGGATTATGCATTTAAACAGTAGGCCTGAAATGGAGGTTTTTAAATCCTTTAGTTTCTGCCTGATGTGGTCATAGCCTAGGACCGTCGTTCAAGGCAGTCGATTTCAATTTTAAGAGAATTTCTGGATAAACTTCCCTGGTTTGAGAAGCCTGTTTACTAAATGGTTAGCTTTAGTAACAGGGTATTTACTAATAGATAAACTGTCAGCCCAATGGTTCGTCCCTCGGTGAAAAATGATCCACTAAAGAAGGTCTTATTCCTTGCATTTCCATCCATCTGAAAAAGACCATGTCTTAGCATCAAGATCAATTTTGTAAATGTGGCATTGATTCTTGCCTCACCAGGTCAGTCGTCACGTGGGCACAAATTGGATGTCCACAGACGCTAAGAAAAGATGGATCTAGCTGTGTGAATAAGGAATGGCATCTGGCATGGGCAGATTGAATGTGGTTCAAAGGTAGGCCGCTATAAAGCTGGATGTAGGTCAGTCAGGCTATGGGAATATTCAGGAAGCCATTATAGGAAAAAATCTGGTGCATTTCCAATATATGAAGATTTTATAAATATTTGTTGAACAATCCTAATTTATACATGTACATATGATACGTCACTGGAAATTAAGGCACAAGTAGCATAAAATGATATTTTTCAAATGTTTTCCAACAGGACCCCTTGCTCAAAGTGTGTTCATTAGTTGGGTGTTTAGTGCTGCTAGTAGCATGAATACATTTTAAGACAAATTAATACAATATGATGCAACTTTCAAGATTGCATGTGTATTAAATTTATAGATCTATGCATACCTGAGGCTATCCTAAAGAATATTTTTAACTACATTACTAGTGATTGACCGTCATGCATACACAAATACAGAAGTACTTGATGTCCTAAAGTGCCACCATTGGAACCAGCTTCTGCATCTTCTGATTTCCCCAATCTTCCATGAAGCTGATTTCAGCCTACTCTTTCGATCTCTGTTCCCATAGAATTCATTCATATTCATTAAATTCCAAAGTTAATTCATTTCATTAAATCTTTACTTATAATGTTCACAAAAAGACACTTGAAGTAGCAAAATGAAGATTACAACATGAGCTATATATGAATCTAGAATACCAAAATACATGAAACAAAATAACATTCTCAGTGGGTCATAAAATAACACTTGGGTGGCCAGTTGGTTTTCTGGAGGGACAATTAATAATGGTTATTTGGCCCCCCCCCCCCTCCCCCACACACATTTCCATATCATTGATATTGCTTGGAAGTTTCGCACATACAATCCCTCAAAGTGTGATAACCGCTTATAGGTTCCATATTGTTACCTCATATAGGGTTCATAATTTAGCTTTCATTATACCTTAATCTCATTTACCACACTTTTATGGTCGTTATGTTAACAAAGTACATGCTAATAATCACACTCCTAGGTTGTGTGGTTATTGGGTTTAATTGATCATATGCAGTCCAAATTCTAACCCCAAATAAGGCCCATAATTTAACGTAATGTAAGGTCCATATAATCCATATAATAACCCCATAAGGTCCATAAGTTAAACTCACATAAGATCCATATTCTAGCCCCCTATAAGGCCATAATGTAACCTCATAAAACGACCATATTTCAATCTCATAAGTCCATATTCATGATTTATCAACGGATAAGATTCACCAAATATACATCTCTCTGTTACCTCAGCCATGAATGTATATATACATTTTGGCAGCCATATCTAGAAACTAACCAGCCCGCCCTGAGATGATGTATGTCTGACAAGATACTTGTAACTTCAGACAGGGGATATATAACTTCTCCCACATTCCCATCATAGTAAACATATTTATTTGGATGCACAATTTGCAATAAGCCTTCTCTGCTGTTATAAGATGGATTAGACGCTCATAAGCCAGAATGTCTTATACATGAGTGATCTTTTATATAGAGAATGAGTGGTAGAGGATTATCTGCACAGAGTCTTCTTGGTGTTTTGTCCCGTCGCTGATATATGATTATTTATTATTACAGTCTATTGCCCTTTGAGCATATAATTCTTACTATATCAATTGTTCCATCATATGTTTATTCATGCCAAGTGCATATATAGCAGGACCCCGTTCGTGGACGACTGCACAATAAATTATTGTCCGGTAGGTGTGCCTAGCCACACAATATGTACTGTATGGTCAGGTTTACATAGACTTTGTGGGTGAGAATGTATATTTAATTAATATCCTGGTTAATTAGATATTAGATTATTTTTCCCTTTCCCCAGCTTCTCTCCTTTTTGCCTTCCATTTCTGTCATCTTTGTTTCTTGTCTGTATACCTTAGACAATATTATATCCTTTTCCCTGACGGAAAATATTTAATGTTTGACAGTCCCATAATGCATCATCTGAGTTATGCCATTAATCTTCAGGGAAGCAGATCCTAATTAACATATTTTTCTCTAACTGTTGAAGATCTCAAATGCTAGGAGTCATTGAATGTATGTATGCCTAGATACTCCTGACCATAAATGAACGATCAAATTTGGTACCTGAGCCATCAATCACATTAAATCTGAATTAGCAGCTAGCTTTCATCAGAAAATGTTTTTTTAAAAATGTGTGTTCTATTCACTCCCATTCACTCGATCATTATCCGGCACATGAAATTTCTTGTTGTGGCTGATTGTTGTGGCTTTCTCCAGGATAAGAGTAGCTTCAAGAGGGTGAGTAATACAATTTAATGAAGCATGCTAACTTCTCATAGATATATGACCCCTTTAGTCCTAAGCCGTATCCGAGAAAAAGTGCAGTAAAACCAGTCTAATTAGGGGCACCTTAGACTCTGCTCGGTTGTTTTCAATGACAAGGTGAAGGGTGGATGGGGGTCATATTATTAGACATCTTCACTATATGGAGATGAGGTGTCCGGATTGGAAGGAGTTGAATTTAGCAGATGGTGTATAACACGTTCATGATATTGACAAGACACAACAGGCACCAATAGGGGAATTATGGGAGTTTTCATAGTTTCTCTCATGGACTATTGATAAAAAATGTACTATGAAATCATTGATACAAGCTAATAATACTGGTGAAAATAATAATGATATAATAATGCCTAGTATTGATGAAAAAATATATAAATGTTATATTTATTCTGAATCCTTCCCAGCATGCACTGTAAAATACATTCGCAGTGACAGGAGCACATCCCTCATTGCGAGGAAACTCGATCAAGTAGATGGGTGACTACATAAATAAAGAGTTTTACTGGTATATGTACGAGGAGTACGTCACATCCGCACCCAAATACCCCCATCTCTACCAACATTTGTATGTCCCAAAACCTTTATACGACGAAAGACTTCTCTCTCATCCCTTCCGAATCAACCCTAACAAACACCTCCTAATAGCAGACCGGGTGATAATGAGAGAAACGAAGATGCATCACCTGGATCAGGTGGACGGAAAAGCGCCCTCTATTGACTGAGCGCTAACACTTGGTATTACTTCCGCTGAGTTTTTTTCATTTCCGGCCCTAAACCCAATCAGGCTGAGCTTTTCAGTATGACAGTTGCATGGAGGCAAAAAGCCATCGCTCTTCTCATAGACCAGCTATGAATGACTCAGCAAAACTCAGTTCCTTCAGCTATCCGACCATTCACGCCCATTCCCGCTAGTGCCCCGCGATGGGTCCGCCCACAATTGCAACTGCCGATCTCTCAGCTTTGGGAGGAGAGGCAGGGTCTTTGAAAGGGAGGATGTTTAGAATGGGGGCTGGGTATCTGATGGTCGGGCCTGGGAAGGAGAATGGGGGGAGTCAAAGGGATTTCAGGCAGCATTTTACTCCAGGCTTATTATTTTGGAGAAAATAAATGAATGAAAAACATGACCGTGCATTCTGTAAATGAAAAAAGGGCTTGTTGCTGTAGGGAACTTTGTAATTGTTTCAGATATGTAGCGGAATATAATAGAGTTAGAGAAGTACATCAAATCTGGAAGAATATAATCTATATTGAATTGAATAATCTATTGTGATGAAGATATATATTTCTGTGTCCAGCATGAATGAAGGACCGTGATATTCTGGAATTTCTAACCTATTTTTTCTTATCATTATTTTAAAAGGAGAGAATGGGATGGGCCGACAGGAGGTGGTAGGGAAGTGGACTTTACAGTAGAGAATGTCTTGCGCCATACGATGAAACAAATCTAGTGATATTAGTGACAATAGTAACAACAATAATTGTGTATAATTATGATAAAACAATAACAGCTAAAAATACCAGAGGATATTTAGAACCTCCTCTGTCCATGCTATTGGTTAACTTATTTGCCCCCACCCCCCATCACACCTCTCCCAACACAGATATATCACTCTAACACACCCCTCTTGACATATACCCTCGCAAAGCTGTTTTGCTAGATATCTAAGAATCTGTTGCCTGTGACGTTAGGTGTTTTCCTTTGCTCCTAGAAATGCAAAGCCTACTAATCCTGAGTGGAATAAAACATCGTTATATGTCCTGTAGAGGAAGCAGAGTAAAATAGAAGGAGTGCGGTAGGGCATAAATGATACAGTGTGCAGATTTTAAGTGTCCATATATCCTGAATGTAAGCCTTGAATTATAATGAGAAATTAACCTCTTTGTTATGCTTCACTCATTTTGCATTTGATAGGCAGGAGATTTTGTGAGATCTCATCTAATTTGAGTTTCATTCCTAAACTCTTTTCTTTTTTACAAATTTATTTCATGTTCTTTATTACTTATTTACTTTTTCATATTTTTTTCTACCATTTAGAAAAAGAATATTAGGTGACAACTCTGGACTTCTGTAATGCAGAGAGTTGCAGCTAGGATCGTGCATGGAGAATCACATCCATGGGTTTCAGTGCCCTTTTGTATCAAACAAGCTTTTTACTAAAACTCCCTCATGACTGTTTGATATCTCAAAAATGGTCATTAACTCGCTTAATGACACTTTAAGAGTTTTGATGCAGAAGAACGGGCAAGAATCCTAACTGGAAACTCTCTAAATGTTATATTGTGTAAAGTGTTAATCAGAACGTTTTATTTAAATATTAGCAAAGAAATTGATTTTTCATTACAGTGCAGCGTTTACATTTAGGGCATATTGACACTTTAAGAGTTTATATGCAGAAGAACTTTGTTATTAAGGCAAATCTTCTGTTAAGCATCTGAGGCCGATGTAACGACCTTTAGCTTTAACCATAACTCAGACATGATAGACACCCATTACCGCTCATCCCCTTCAGTATTTAGATTCCTCCTATTTATAACCCAAAACATTGTATTGAACCTTCAAACATTAACCTGCCCTTACAAGTACAATGGAATAACTGAGGCGTGCTCAATAAGGAATCACACTCACATGCCTACGGTTAGCACATTTTGGTTGCAGGGAAATTATGATCTCGTTTTAAAAGAAAAGGTTTATTTTTCTGCTTCGAATGGCTGTCACATTGTGTAGTCTGTAGTCTTACTTTACTTATGTTTTTCTCTTTTTTCTCTTTGTATTAACAGGGGATCTCTTCCCCCAACCAGGTGCATGTTTGATTACCTGATGTATGCTTGAATCTTGGTAAATAAAAGTACATGTATTATCATTATTATTATTATTATTATTTTAAAGGATGATTTTTGTTACTTAAAAGGCATGTACGTTGAATCAAGGAGGATTTAACCCCGCCACCTCTGGATATGTCAATATTGAGATAGTACAAAATGTTATATTTTAGTTTCTATACAAATTTATGTTGCTACATATAAGCAAACACTGCTTTAATGCAGCAGTGACGTTGATACCGTGACGACTTCGTCGCATAACATCGATGACACCTAGACAGAACACTGCGGGAAGGACTTATCTACATGCATTCTCTCTTTATTTTTATTATACGCGCATGCTATATGAGAAGTGCTATAAGTGGGGTGCTATAAAAATAGTCATATAGGACGCGTCCTATATGAATGTAGTTGTCTAAAAATATATGCTTCGCGGAGCTTTGGCTCTCCGCGAAGCATATAAACAAATTCCCGCGATCGGTAATCCACCCGTGATTCTGGTACTATAATTATAAAAATACATAATAAAAACCACATCATTAATAGAGCATTGAATTCTCTATCTAATGATATAAATTGTGTTAGTGTAGCACATGAAATGGCTGCGGTATGAACGTTTTAATTCAACAATATTAGTACGCCTACTCCACTGACAGTCCCACAGCATTACCACATCATTGAGTGAATAAACCGCCGCAAATTTTTGCCGCACGTAACTGAGCGTCACTCATTCACGAATGCAGATATCAAAATACCATGAACACCATGAGCAAGCTGAGAAAAATAGCTTGAGAACCATATAAATATTTCTTTTGTGAAGCGATTTTAATTATCAATTTGAGTGAGTTGAATGAACATAAACGATTTGCGCAAAGTGACGGGAGTAGCGTAGGCGTGACGGGGGCTGTCAGCGGGGCTCTCTGAGACTTCTTTAATATATTTTCAGTGATATCTGATGACATTATGATCAAATTTTATGCACATATAATAAATATAGAATGGAACTCGCCTACGCCTACGGCATCGTGCTTATGTGGACGAATCTCGTCCAATAAATTTTCGATTATTGCCGGCTCGTCCCATTCTCTCTATATATAAGATTTGCGACTTTATCTGACAACATTTTATCATAAGAATGAAAAATTCCCTTCCCTTACTGAAATATTCCCTTAGGGGACCTTGATTATCTATCAGCAGCCTTCAAATCTCAAATTATATTTACATGCTAGGACAACATTCTAATTTGTGATACCTTACACAATGTCTACTTTACTTATACTACTATATCGTATAGATAGAGGTTCTGTAGGTATCTTAGATACCTCCACTGCGTATGCAGGGACTCCTCTTTACGTCCTATCCCCACTTATACATAATCATGTATCCTGACTTTATAATTATACATGACAAGTCATCAAACCACAGCTATTATACCACAACTTCTATAGCAAAGAAGCTAATGGTATGGGGAAAAAATTAAAATTAAAAATAGATATAGTCCCACTTGCCTCAAACCTCATCTATAGAGACCCTATTCACTGGCGGAGACGAAATGTATTCTTTAAAACCTAATCCACTGCTCGGCCCTACAGGGTACCCAGGACGGACACCTATTCAACCAGTAGCCAGGCAAAATGGTCGCCATTTCTCTGATGTAGACCATTCTAGAACATTCAAAACCTTAATTTCAGAAAGTGGCGCTGCGCCCACGGATTGCGTCCCCAAGCCTTAATCCCTATTTCCACTTTGTGTAGATAAATCAAGCACGGCCGGGATGTCAGTTAATCCCCAGCCTGCAGTCTATACGCAACCCAAATAACAACACCCTTTATAGGGCTCACCACTGAAAGGTAGACATTTCTCATCCTTTATGGTACTTGGAGGTGATAGAGAAAATGATGGAATATTGGGAGACGTTCATTAAAGGAGAATTAAAACTTGCCAATTCATAGACGACTTACGTTTTTCTCACAAAGTATGATGCATATTACAAATTCAAACGGATGGTTGTCTTTTAATTATCTAGAAAAAGATATAATAATTCATATAGCTAGTAAATGTTCTTAGATTTACAAATTAGACCTTTACAGTAGGCTCTGGACGCCTGATTTATTCAAGTAACCTTTTGTTCCCTGCTTTGAATACTCGAGGTCTACAGCTATTTGTGTGACTTCAAAATTCCCATAATTATCTCCTATGTATACATGTAGAGATATTGAAATGTTCAAGTTTAAAGTTTACAAACGTCCTTCTTCTTCTTTTTCTTCTTCCAGTGCAGAGATATGTTTGCCCTAACAAAGGAGTGGGTTCATAGTCTGAACCGGTTCCCCATCAGTCCCAACTACCTGCATGAGTTTCCCAGTTCATCTTTAAGACAATGTGGTAAGCATTTCAATATAATTATAGAACCAGTAAACTCTAAACTCACATGAACTGCAGGTCACTAGGTTTTGGTAGTAGCCCCCTCCCAGCAAACAACCTCCCAACCAGCCATCCCACGCTAGTTCCACGCAGTCTCTATTCTAGGTTTCTAGGTACGCATATGGAAGTAGCCATTTATAGTTGTATTTTATTAATGAACCCCAAACACCCGAAATAATGATAACTCGAATATTGTAATTAGTTTTCATTTTCAGGCTATGCATGTTATTAGTCTGTCATTGTAATCGCCATCTATCATAGTAAATGTTTCCGTTTGTGATGAAAGTAGCACTTAGGATGATTTCTATCATGAATAAAGTACTGTAAAATACTGATCTTCCCAAAAGTATAATATAGAAAATGGACAAGATTAGAAGGAGGCTACACGTAGATTCAAAGGCGACAATCCCAACCTATATCTACTGACATTGCCTCCTAGCCCTGAACAACTAGTAGACAATTATTTACTCCTTCCAGAAAATTTAAATTAACATGGAAGTACTCCAGCTTCTGGCTATTGCAGGGGGTGATGCAAACAGCTCAGTTGCTGATGATGAAATTAAGGAAGGTATGACAACTGTCTTAAACTATATCGACAAAATGACTCTTTTTGGTCCTTATTTCAGCTATCACAGTCACACCTAAAACTAATTGAAAACAATTGCATTACATTTTGGACTGCAAACATGTGTTTCCTAATGTCCTTGGTCATGAATGCCTTCAGAAACCTAAATTAGACTTTTTACGTCACAGGGTACATAAATTTGGGAGGATTTCTTTTTAGGGTTTTTTGTTCGTTTGTTCTCAGGATCAGTAGATTAATTTGCTAAATATTGCCTTATCAACCTGTTCCATATGCCAATGGATTCCCCATGCCTCAAAAATTAGAAAAAGTGTATTCACACTTGATTACATGTTTATTCTGCCCCAAGTTATGGGGTTTCAAAGTGTTAATGGTGATCATTTTTGTTTTCAGCTGTCACAGGTTTTCCTACGGGAGTTAAATTTAAATGTCTAAATGTTTAAATGTTTTGTTTTGTAGACACGTTTACCAATACATTAGTGAAGACATTCTTTGGTAACGAATTTATTCACAGATCTTTGTAATATTCCCTGACTAATATAGATGGCGAACTGCAACATTTACCTACATCAACACATTTGGCCATATAATCTGACTAAATGTATGAGTTAATTAATTCTGTTGCCATAATTTGATACCTGAAGACTTGAGTAATACAGCACAAAAGCGGAAATAGCATGAAGTTAGAGCAGGATAAAAACATGGACCTTCATATATCATACATGTACTCAATTTTTAAAGAGAAAATGACTTAAAAAAGGGTATTTTGGAGCCATCATTTCTAAAACCTTCATCGCAGATGCATATATAGGGGTGCCCATTGCTTCACTTTCACCACAGAGGCCATTTGCTATTGTTTAACTATTGTGAACGAATTGTATCAAAAGATATTGCTCATTATGTAAAATTCTCCCCTTTTATATTTTGGTGCCCCATAGACATTCCCGCTGCAGTGTTGCCAGTTATTATCGCTTACTGGAGCTTGTTTCTAAAAGCCAACTCAACTTAGCCTTGTCCTATATGTCGAACAATGAGTGAATTTTATATAAAGGAAAACACCAACACGTTTTTGTAGATACCTGCCATCGAGGCTCTTACAATTCCAATGACCATTAAGTCGTGTCCATTGTATATTGTACTTTTTTTTCATCTTCTATTTTTCTTACTCTTTTTACACATGCTCCTCGAGTTATCAAATATTTCATACATAAGTACCTTGAACAATTATTAAATTCAAATATTTGCTTTCACATACTGATATTATATTACCAAACATTAAGCTATATCTCATGTGTTCCAGGAAAATGAGTCACACGTCGCAAAAATGATATATTTTAAAGTGATCTATTCACAAGATTTCTCTGTTTGAATGTTCTGACTTTTGGAGGGTGAAGCGGTTTAGTTCATATGAATACATGTACATAATCTCGCAAAGATGGCTTTGGCATCTTAAATTGCTTATATAGAACGTTCCAGTTTCTCACTTCCGGTCCATTATGAATGTTGTTTCTGTTCTATCTCACGCAGACACTAAGTAATATAGATAGATGACTAAATGTCCAGGACATGTTAAAATCTCAAGACAGTTCATTAGATAATATCCTTGAGTTTTGAAGGTCATCATATAATGTATATTTAGTTACGTTACTCGTAATTGCCCACACAAATATATATTGGAAACCCTTTTCAAACATTAATATATTAAACATAAAATATAGAAATACTTCTTAAATGTCCTCCATGTGTACCACAATTGGAATTGGCTTGATTTCTTTCAACAATCTGGACCCGAAGTCTGTTCTCTTCTTCCCTTTTCCTTGGATCACATTATTATATTCAATTATTCTCATGTTCAGTTCCGTTTCGTTAATAAAGGCGCGGAAGACAATATCATTTTTATGAAATATATTCGTTGCCTGTTTTAATCTGTCTTGAAGTGATACATTGTAATTCAGACATTTTGTCCTGGTGGTAGTCTTCTTAAACATTTCATTTGCTTCAATTATTTAGGCATAGTTACAGTTACATCAGTTTTATAAATTATGCTTTTACATAACCCCGGATCACCTTGCGATGATATATTTGGTAAGACCTTGATGGTGCTACCAGCTGAGAATGCAGCTTTTACATGCATTCCCCATAACTTCAAGGCACTAGACAGACACCCGTCCCCTCTACCCGCCCGACCCTACCCCCCCCCCCCCCCCACACACACACACACGCGCACACACACTCCGTCTATTTCCCCCTAGATATTCCCTGTCAGATTCCTGGAAGACTTGATAAGATGGGGCTCTTTGACATATGACTGGCATCTTGAATTCCTCATACAAATTGACCATTCAAAGGGTGTGCGGCCATAGCCTCGCTTAAGTAGCTTTCGTGCCAAAGCCCATCCATCCATCACTTATAGTTTTATTAGAATCGCAAGAGTATCAGGACTCACGCCGCCTCATCATAAAGATCAATCATTGAAATCATTACACCAATGGTGTGAAGGTAGACAGGCGTTTCCTATACAATTAGCTATGCAACATGGACGTAAACAATTCGAGTTGATCATGAATGCGATATTTTCCTTTTAATTGAAATACAAATAAATATGCATGGTTTACTTGAAACTGCGTAAAATGTGGGGTTCCAACATATATGCATGTAGCCCCTACATATAGAACAACAGTTGGCCACATGTATATTGATTTTCTCAAAATGTCGGATCAGTCGATGCATGGACCTGTGAGGAATGTAATGCAACATTTGTCAAAGTGTTTTATTAGATCCCTTTGTAGGAAAACCTAGTAACCTAGTAATTGTCCATCAAGAAATATGAACTTCTTTTTGAAACATGATATATATAAATACTTCATAGACCTCCTAGATTCGACAGTAATCAGATATTTCCGAATAGGATGGTATCTCAAAATCCATTGCATCTTTCTGTGACACATCACGTATTGGGATTACTATCTAAAAATAATGTTAATTCGGTCAGATAACTGATGTCATGAATTATTATAGTAATTGTCCAGACAAAAATGTTTCAAAAATCATAAAACATTTTACCTTTTAGATTTCCTAAATTTTAATCATGGTTGGAATCTAATTAATCTCATCTTTTCAAATATGACGGTATGTCAAAATCCATTTTTCTGTGACACATGACATTGTTGTTCGCCTCCATCAGGGTTTCCAATATGAATTAAAGTAAAAGGCGAAGCCCCTAGAAACCCCTCTTCTATGGTGATCCAAAGCCTTATACCCATGTGGACTTTATTGTATGATTGAGAAGGATGTATAGAGATGTATAGAGACGTATGGAGGGATTATCAGTCTACAATAAGGTTGGAGATATTGCCTGGCACACACGCCTTCTGACAAAGTTATGGAGATATCTGTATTGCCCATTAGCTGCTAAAGATATAGTGATCTCCCATCAGGTTCGGTATAACGGTTAGGGAATCTAGAAATGTGTCCTTGTATACTACAAAATACGAAAATCTGTAAAAGAAAAAACAAGAAAACTCGAAGCAATGTCCATAATAACCCATTTGTTATCACAGTATCTATACTCTGTTTAGTTTATTACGGTTGTGACTTGATACTACTATCGACAAAATTGATGAATTGAAGTATTTCGTAAAGTTTATTCATACTCATTCCCTGATGAAGGGTCGGCTCTGACCCAAAACGTAAACATCATACTGTGCTGTATGAATGATTAAATTTTATTACTCACTATATGCCTAAGTCACTTTATCTTTATGTAGAAATCATGTTGTACTGTATGCCTGTATGACTGTATGACTGATTTATTAGTTATTATATACCTAAGTCACTTTCCATTTCATGTAGTAATTATAGTAAAATCTTAGCACTCTCTTATAGTTTATTCTAAACTCATGGTAACAGTCGGAAGTAATGAACTCTTGTCAGACTCATAATGGTATGCCGACCAATTTGTCTTCTCTCATGCATACAACTTACAATTGCTGCTGTATTTGTACCCCTTTAAGGGCAAATAAAAAAACCTCTTATCTTATCTTATTTTATTTAACGTTTGAATCGCATCAACTTTCGACATTGAATAGACTACAAATACAACACACTGCTGGGATTCTAGTTTTGGCTTAGTGCATTAGTCCTTTTAATCTCTGCCTAAGATAGTTTAGATATAAACTTATAGCCCCTGCATCTTTCAAGGTAGGCATGAACAACCGATTAAAAGAATAGTACATACAGTAGCTAGTGCAACAAAATATTATATTGCTATATTCATTTTATTGCATTGTACAGTATTGAAAATGTATGTACATGTATAGTATAATTACCTAGTTATAATTTATCTGGCCGGATAACAACGGTGTATCACCTTGACGAAAAGATGGTATGAAGCTTTTGAACTGGAATCAAACTTAATTTGCCTGTCTTCCATCTCAAATGGCAGTTTCCCGAATGACTTAGACTGACTTCATGCTATATTCTTCCAAAGGCAATTTCTAGAACGTTCTAGTAACTCACTTCCGATCCATTATGAATTTTGCAGACACTAAGTTATATAGATAGGTGAATAAATGTTCAGGACATGTTAAAACAACAAATTATAATGCAACATCATGAAAATATGTAAACAAACGGTAGCCTAAGCTTATGTTCCTTTTGTGAAGGATTTAACCAGGTTGATTCATAATCATTGTTTAAATTTGCTGAATTGTTCAAATTGCATTTCTGACGATATCTAGGTTTCACTGTTGTGTTTGTAGAGACACGTCGATCATCACTCAACACATGTATTCCAGGCAAACTCAGAACAAACATTTAAAGTCAACTTCCAGAACGGATCTATAGCTTCCCTCCAGTTGGCAAGTCATCGATATTTTTGCTCGTAATGCCTCAGACACTTTAACGAATTTTCCACCTATTTAATCTCACTATCGCGTTTAGGAACCATATCACGTTCTAGTCTCACTTATCTAAATTTTCGCACTCAAAATCCAGTTTTAACTGCGGCCCGTCTTGATTGAGGCAGCTGAGCCAGCTCGTGAACCCATATTGAATTTGCAGCTAGTCTTTTAGTCATCCATCTCTACACTAGATGGCGGCATTTGCATGAAGCGCGGGAATTAGATCTGCGCGCCCCCACTGGAGAAGTTGTGAACTACTGATCATCCATCACGCGAACTAAAGAAGATTTCTTACTGGGACTCAGGAAGGTGTATCATAAGGGATTGGTGTGTGAATTCGGACTGTGCCATAACTTGGGGAACATTGTATTTATAACTTAATCAAGATCACAGACCCATGTATGTATCACTTATGTTAACCTTGTCATACAAGTCAGTATCGAGTACGAAGTGTGTTCATATATGTATACACATGCTTAAGGGATGACTACTGAATAGAATGGGATTTGGGAAGGCACGATGAAAGCCATACAGAAGCAATAAAGCTGCATTCCCAGTCAATTCGACACCAACAGTTACACATTTTCTTCCCATTTTCTTGGATCTTTAGTGCTTGAGGATGGGAAATTTAAATATTAAAATTGCTGACAAAATTATTAATAGTTAGTACCTCAATTCATATGTGATGTGTCACAGATGAATGAGACATAAGTCGCAAAAGTGGTATTTTTCAAATGTCTGTTCCGCAAGGACTCCTTCCGAATAATGTTATCATTCTTTGGCAGTTTAGTGCATAAATAAATATAAAAGTACTTATTAGATGTCCTATTGTTTACCATTTTTGAAAAATGCTTGATCTCATCTTTTCAAATATGATACCTCGAAATTCATTTCCTGCGACTTTAATATGACTCATCTTTGATGGCACAATTTGTTAGAGTCTTGATAAATCAGTCCCAGTTCCAGTCCTATATATAATATATATATATAATATGTTCAATTTCAGCGAGGATATTCCCTTAGTTTAAAGAGATGATATATAGTCATATTGGAAAGGAGTGGTATGACCAAAATTGGATATTTGGGATTTGAAACAAACAGAAAGAAAACACAACCTATTCTTTTAACATTGGTTTTTCATTTTATTAACTATCAATATTTTGTTTCCGTTTTTAACTACCAATAAATCTATTCCATATTAATATACTGGTTTACTGAGCTCAGTATAGAAGTATCACACTAATCAAATTCGTTTTACAACTCAGAAAAAGACAGCTGTGAAAGTATTTTATTATGTTTTTTTATTTCATCAGTTGTCAAAGCACTTCATACTGACATACTTTAGTTTAGAGATCCCTTCAATCATTCAATCACTCGTCAAGAACATGTTCTTGCATACTAGAACTACAATATGTACAGCGTAAAAACAAACACAATCCAATTGTTGAGTTAGCTGGTGTCTTAATGGATGGATTAATGCATGCGATTGCATCATTTAAAGTTGAGTATTTTACTCTGTTTTGAATAATACCCCATTTTGACTAAGGGTTTTTTCAACATACATTGTTAACATATGAACCAGTATTTCAATTGGAATTCATAGTCGGTTGCTAGTATAGCTAGTACAGTGCATAAATGTTTTGCAGAGCTGTTTATAATTATTGCTAAACATGTAATCCCTAGTAATTGCCTACACAATCATTTTCTGAACCTCATGTACATTATATGTTCATGTTTGTAACACAAATAGTGGTGCAACAATATAACATACATCTCACATTATTTTATATTTTTATAGTAGACCAAATACAAAGGGAGTTTCAGGTTTGATACCCCCGTATCAATCAGGAATGTTCAGCTAACCATGTCATCAGTGTAAACCCATGGACATGGTACTACATGTATATAAGTGGTACTGAGTAATATATTACTCATAAATGGGTTAGTTCAACCAACGAATTCAGATCCTGATGCAGCTATTTCTGATACACATCAATAGAGGCACATATGTGTGGCGATGGTTGTACTGGATTAATTGCTTTTCCTATTTCCCCTTGCTCAACACATATATAAAAATGGTTACTCAATTCCCCGTTAGAGGCCTCATCCACTAGGTCGCAATATTGCTTGCGAGACAGGTTCTCAATTAAAATAAAGGTCATGAAAGGCACATGGGTAAATATATAGCATCTTATGTTTAACGATAATATTCCCCTGCCGACTAAGGTCTGTAAGAAATGCTTCCGAATGTAACGCATCAAATTTAACACATTTTACCTAATATTCCCACTATACGTATAGTATTTATTGCCACCCAAAACCCAAGGAACACCTTAGATAAAAGTATGCGATTGCTTCATGAATGAATATTGCCATATATGACCGTTATGAACTAGACTTCATATATGAACATGTATATGAGCTAGACGTGTACACATGTTACATTGGTCTATGTGCACATTATACATGCTGGAGATGGCACATGTGTCTGTTGGCAAAACACCAAGACGGTGGTGCCACCTTGTTTTATGAAACGTATTTAGAGTTAGCATTTTCCAAGGTGTGCATGGCAGATGTGATTTCAGTAACTGTCATTTCCAACTTGACATGTGTATATATTGTAAGTATTTGAGGCTTCAGTCCTCGAAACTTCATTTCATTTAATCGAATCTGCAATCTGCAATGTGCTCTCATCAATATTTTGTGACGCCCTTGAGTTTGAGAGGATTTACTATTCGGCTTTAGAAAGATAATCTAAACATGAATTGGATATAATACATCTCATAGAACTATTTATAAGATATGCCATTGGGGGGGGGGGTACACCATTTTGTTTATAATCTTGGAATTCATTGATTCCATGTAAACGTGGTTAATAATGTATTAAATCAGAATTTAGATCTTCATTTCCGATCCAATTTCTATGTCGATAATTGAGAACTTATAAGTTTGAAACACATTAGATCTACAATTGTGCATTCAGTGACAATGGAAAGACGTATTCCCTAATGTTAACGTTCTACAAATTGCTAGACATACCATTAATAATAAATCGCACATTGGAATTGTTCTTCATACTATACTATGACCAATTGCTTACATCAAAGGCCACAAGACTCCCATAGGACTTCACACTTCAAGACATAGGACATACTAATGGAATCGAGAATTTTGGGTTCTCTTTGAGACTACCCTCAGGAGGTACTGACAGTAACCGAAATATTACGTACACATGTATTCCAAGTGTTGCATGAAACACTGTGCATGCAAATATGGGAATCCCTTTTTTTCATCTTTTTAAGTAGGATGTAAATTCGATGTTCAGTGTGCAAAGTTCATATTTCGTAACAAGAATACACCTCAGATCTAGAAATATGTACTGGCATCAACATCTTGAACTATAGTTCAAAATATTGATGCCAGTACATATATTTCTAACAGAAAGAATGAAATAAATGATGATATTGTCGGCAATTCATAATGGTAATTAAAAAGCACCATTGGTTCAATACTTTGCATAAACGCTACAGACACTATGTGAAAAAGGAATAATGTAATCTCTCTGGCACTAAACGCTGTTACAAACAGGATAAATAACTATTTTATTCGTACCTTCAATTAGGTTCAGACGATCTTTCATGAGTATTCTATCAATATTATCAATATTTATTAACAATTCATTTACATCTCTGATGTCATGTCATGATATGGATATTCATAATCACATGCCGATTGTAAATCCCACTGTTTAGAACAACACATCAATTTGCTATAGCAGGAAATCAAAATACAGTAGATAGAACTATTGATTGAAAGGTATATATTTGCTAAAATAGCAATGCATAATTCGAACAACGGCAACAAATATGCAAATATATGGTAGGTCCTAAACACTAATAATGAACCAATGTCATACATCTCAAACGCAAGGCACAATACTGAAATTCTTTTCCCACACAGAAATGTACCGATTAGAGTACCACGTAGAACATTATACCTCTTGAAATCGACCAATCAGCAAAGCTTCTGCATGCATATCACACAGAGCAAGAGTAAAATGTGTGGCAGTTCCATCTAGTGATAGCTTTCCTAGTTTGTAGTTTTCCTGGCGGTAGCTTTCCTGTTTGTACTTTTCGTTCAATAGCTCTCCTGTTGACAATTCTCCAGATGCTAGACTTCTCCGTACGCAGATAACAGATAACAGATAACAGATAAGGGTGTAATATGTTCAAGAAAAACCTTGTATTTAATTTATAAACACGGTATCACTTTGATATGGGTAGAGCTCACATATAGTGCATGTATATCTTTAACAATTTCATATCAGTTATTGGTCACATTATGCTTTTATGTGAAATATAGGTTCTATATCTGTAGAGCGACGAACCCTAGACATATACATCACACTTATAATATATAGAGTAAAGATCAGTAAAAGGTGTTTCATTGTTGATAACAGTTTGTTGAAGCCCGATACAATTTGTTGTCTTGTAATCAATAATTGCTTTGCACTTTCATGAGATATCTTGGAGGCATGCTCTGACTTACATAATTAATTGATCCTGATGATCCAAGTAATTATTTTCACTTTCATATCCTCACACCTTTATCCTTAAAACTTCAAGACGTGTCCTGGGACACTACAATATATTCATCAATTCTTTCATTTGCTTGAAACCAAAGTTTGCCATGGTCATCTCCTTTCATATTTTGGATAATTAATCAGATTACGCATGATCATTACGCATGATCATTCAGACATACACCAGAGATGCATCTTGATTTTACTCCTTCAAGAAATATGCAGGCTATCTGCCAATTCATGCATTTTCCCCAATATTACATTAAGATAGGCATTATATTACATGTCCTATACTTCGCTTTGTTTTACTCGGCATAGTTTGGATAAGGGGTAATCAGGGATAATATATCTTTCTGGGATTTACACTGGAACCGGAACTCTTGCGAAATTTACGCATTAAAGGAGTATTGAGTGGCATGGAGGGACTGCTGAGGCACTGTTTAGTGCATAATCCCGAGGCACAGCTGAGGGATTATGCACAGACAGTGTACCAGCAGCCCTGAAATGTAGAGTATTAGTCCTTTCAATCTCTGCCTTGGTGGTTATAGCCCTGAGACATTCAAGGTCGTGATTAAATATATAAATCTCCTCTCTCTCAATCTCAATTGATACAGGCACTTTCAGCACATTATATATAATAATAATCAATCATTGGACTAGCTGCATAAGGCTCTTTGTTGTCTTACTTATGCAGCGGGAGCATCAATGTGACTCTTGCGACAATGATGTTGATGATCTACCGACTAAAACAATGTTCATTTTAGTGTTCTTAGATGACTGGAATCAATCAGCGATAAAGAAGGTACTTCAGTATACCCTGATTCAACCTTCTAAATCTTAAACAAAAATATGTATAAAAGGTACGAAAATATGTGCGGTGATGCGCATGACAATGGATCTTGAATTGAAAAAAAAACTACGAATAAAAATAACATCAGAATGTAAAAATCTACCATAACATTCAGGATCATCTCCTTTGCATTAAATTGCATTGATAAGACCTTTACTCTCAATGTATTCTTATTTTCTGAACAGCCAACTGATCAGGTTATTTCTTGTACCAATTTATCTGATAGTTGGACCCGAAAAATGAAAAATATTTTGGTAACAAAAGCAACCCTATCAACAGAAACATGTTATGTCAATTTTACAACATGAATATGATACCAATAAAATTCATGTTACATCCATGCTTAGGTTCATCATATTTGATTTAACTAATTACCTATCCCACATTCACCGATACTATCTCATGCATTCAAGTTATGGAAGACATTATGAGACAGGGTCGTTTACTCATGCTTTCCCGGTAACAGTTTGTGACTGTCAATTGACGCAAGTAAATCATTATTCTTTGTCAATCTCAAGGGACACTTATTGAAATAAATGATATTGCAACGATGATTTAGAAGAACTCCGACACCAATATCTGCTTGAATACATCGAAGAATCATATTCTAGAATCTTGCAAAAAAAAGAGGTTTAAAGCTGCACCCTCAGTTAACATCGGTCACGAATTGAACATTTTCTACTTTTTGTTCCATTCTTGTCCAACGCATCTAAAAGTAATTTGACCCACATTTTAGAGTACTCTGTCTGCTTGCATTTGCTACAGGGCTTCTAAAACGTCCTCATTTGTATTTGGAGGACCCTGCGATGAGAAACATTTGACAGCAGTAGTATATTGATGAAGTCATAATGGGAGCAAATGTGGTACGATTCCTTTTGTTGTAATAGCTGAGAATGCAGCTTCAGTCATATCTTGGCATTACTTTCAATATGATATTTGAACCTAAACATTTTAATGATCAAACATGCAAAGGGTTTTGTTCTCCAAGTAGGTCTTCGGTTAGAAATAGTCACCTGAGAATAAACATCAATGTTATAAAGACTTGCTCTAGCAAGGGCGATTGTTCTTGATGGTAAAGTTCGTGGGGAAGGCCCTTGTTTGACAGTTCCCCAGTTAATACAAGTTAGAGTTTGTGTATCATCTATGCAGCTGCTTCATGGAGCAGTTTGCTGTCCGCTCTGTCCGCTGCTTCTATTGTCTTCATTTCTGTCATGGGTGCATCTTCAGTCTGCCCCCAGTCTGCAGCTGGGGTTACCAGGAATTGTAGTCTCTACAAAATAAAAGAAATAGTTATAGCGTTTTGACAACTGGGGAATTACGGTATTATTGTTCTTTGAAAACAGGAAAACTAAGAGAAGAAAGAAGAAAGAAGAAGAAGAAGAAGAAGAGAAGAAAAGAAGAGAAGAAAAGAAAAGAAGAAAATTAAGGAAATAGGGTTTTGAGAACTGGAAAATTAAGGAAATATAGTACAATTCAACAACACTTATTTCTTTGATATAGTTGACTTAATACTCCTTCATTTACAAGTTATTCGTAGGTCGTCAAACATTCACAGCATATGCAAGAAGGGCATAACATACTTGTCTAAGGCCGAGGTCCCTCCTCACAGTGATGAGCTTGAAGATAGCCACAGCGGGGATAGCTCCTACTTCTAGTGCTACTATGAGCCAGCCAGCCACATCACACCACACAGGTAATGTATAACTGGCATAGGACGTCCTACTAGCTCCCACTAGTGTAGATATCAGGATGAACTAAAACAAATAATCAGGTTGATGCTTGTAAGTATTTTGTTATACCTTATATGTATTTAAGATATGTCATGTCAATGAAAACCCTCTTTGCATCCTATCTGATATGTTGTGTCCTATGTATTATTTTATATGGATCTACATATTTCTGTTGTGATTTTTCCTATACTGTCTGCTGATGTGACTCTCTAATATGAGAGCCACAGCTACATTTACCTTACCTGCTTAAATGATATATGAATACAAGTATGGTTGAAGACATCATTGACATTATTATTGTGGAAGTGTTGATTGTAGTATTGTTTAGTCGATTAGGAAATGACCATGCAGCAAATACAGAGGAGTCGTTAGCATGAAATATAATTTGATTTCTAATACTACATACACTCTCAATAATTATGATGTTCATTTAGGTTACACTAAGTTATATTACTACAATGATAAAACAAATAACACTAATGTATGTATAAACAACAAGTGATATACTCACGACAAGAATAAGAGGAGTGATGACACCCCAGCAGGCTACCCAGAAGTAACTGGGGTATGTACCCAGCATGCTCTCTATGTCAGAGAATAACCGTCTCCAACCTGTAAGCATATGTAATCAGGTTTTACAAAGTCACACCACATTATAGTAGTAAAGGATGATCAATAAAGAGTGAATCAATCAATCAATAGCTATCGATCTCTGCATATGTGTCGAAAGGAATGTTCTTACCATAGACCCAGCTGAGTACGAGACAGAGCGCAACTCCTAGACACAGTAAAGCATAGGTGGCGGTGTAGTTGTCCATCAACTGCAGCACATAGATGCCACTCTGCGGAGAAATGGGGAACTTATTTTAGTACACTTGCAGCTATTAAACAGAAGATCCCTTCAAGAGAAAGTTTCGTCAAAACGCGATTTTAAGACCAATTTCAATGTCATATTTTATCAAGATATATTATTTTTGAAAAACCCAATAGGTACTTACCCTAGTCGCAATGAAGAGTCCCAGGAGATAGAGGGTTAAACAGATGGCCACTAAGAATATAACCTTCCTTTTAGAACTCTTGAAGAACTCGGGGAAGACATCTATAATAGTCGCGTGAGTGGTCGTTACCAGCGTAAACTGAAATTAAACAATCAATAAATCAGTCAATGTTTACTGTGTTGTAAAAGAATATGCTGCATTAGTCTTATGTACAATTTCATTAACCCTGAAAAGAGCTTCAGATCGAATATTCAAAAATAAACATGAGATTCCCTATCAAACTTGTATTTGTAACTCATGTTCATGTATTTCCGCCACAAGAAACACAATGACAAAACTGTTTCCGTAAAAAATATACATGCGACTATGGTTTTTGATAATTATGTTCCTTTTGAGTTCTATGATATGTCCAACAGTATATTTAGGATGTCTTACGAAGTCCAAATGCACTCTTTCCCTACACATACTATTCTTTTTCGAAATATTATTTAAACGTTTAATACTACTTGCCATGTAAATCTCGAATATATGTATACATGTATGTATTATATCAAAAACACATCTAATCAAACATAACAAAGAATAATCAAATGCAACGAACCGTTAATATGTAATCGACCTAAGCACAATGTAATGTACAGGTAGCACGCATGTTTACTACCTGAGCTAAGGACACTTGGGTCAGAGGTGGTTCCGGTCATCCACCCTAGCATTATTGTATGGGTAATTGACATTGCTCTCTTTGCCATGTCACTTATAATGCGTGTTATAATAATAAACTCAGATACAGAATGAGAAGAAAATAAACCCAGAAAATGAATGATAATTTTGGATCTATTGAAATTGAGAATTTGGAAGGCACAATAATTTTACTCAGGTGAGACCCTTTAGAAGTCCTATGATAAACATAGATGAGGGTTATCCATTTGTGGCATATAAATACTATTATTTGTATTATATGTTATTATGTACCTGGTTGTAAATCACCAATCAATCTGGTCATGAGCCGCCCATGATATCAAATGGGTGGTAGACATAATCTTTCTAAACTACTGGAGGAAAAGTGTATCTAAGACAATATGTAACTGGGGAGCAACCCTATTCTTGACAGGACTATACTTAGGGGAGCTATACTACCCTTCCTGTCAGGCAAGATTTGTTTTCCTATGGGCTCTGTTTGGGGAGAACTCCTTGAATGGTGTTTGACAGCACGGCATTCCAATATTCATATTAAATTTCATAGAATCGCACAACAGTTCGAATGAAGTGTGTTATGATAGATATCATGAATTATGATAGATCTATGGTATTGGAATGGCTAGAAATATAGAATATGAAACTTTAGATGCATCACTCAAAGAACATCTATATGTGAAACACCTAGCCTAATAATAAGTGCACATACTATAGTCTAAGCCATGGGACTCATGCATTAAACATCATCATAGTTGGCAAGGGGATCTTTTAGGGTTCTATTTTATTGATTATATTGATCCACAATTAACAGTACATAAAATATACAAAACCTTAGAGACCCACCATGGTTGATGTTTACATTCAGAGGGAATCAACTTCTTTGTACTTGATTCGTGATATCGATCAGTTATTTGGTGCCTCAGGTATAATTGTGTAGATTTCATAAATGCCTTGCATGCATACACTCCCTCACACCATACGATTGCAATTAGTAAAAGGCATACCCTTGGAGGTAGCGAATCACCCTCAAAGTCTCCTATGCATTATGTCATATATAGGTAACACTATCCACTATACAAACACTTCAAAATTCGACAAAATCGGTAACTGAAGCTGATGTACATGGACTATGTATTCATGTGTATATTTTATTACATGAAAGCAGATAGTATGTTTAATCAAACTAAAACGTGATTATAGTTGCTTTTATAGGGTTCATTTTGCGTTTTTTGTTGGTGGGGTTGGGATTTGTATGTTCGAATTCAAGAGATTTTGGCACCAGGCTAGTATGTTGTTATCCGATCCATTACCCAACACAAGGACATGTCCATGACCTTGTTATGACATTTTAACAAAATGACAGCATAAAACATGTACTTATTACAAAGTATTATATAGGGGAACTATGCATTTACCCTTCACATTAGTTATTGTTCATTCATGGCATACTGACCTGGTACGTTCACCGTGTTTGTTTCATTTAAGGCCATAGTGGGGTTCAGATAAAGGACAACCATCTAAATCAATAGTTTACCCATGACCACTATAGCATCAACAGTGTACTTCTGTCATTTAGATGTAAGGCAACTGAGACATTATCTTGTAATGTAACAAAATATCTGTGAACCATTTCAACGTTAATTTAAAACTTGTAAAAATTGGTTTAATTAACTGCCTGGGAATCAGGGTAGGGGTGAGGGAAAAGCTCCTGTGATATCAGACAGGAAAATAGATTCCCCTGTATTGCCAGCAAAAAAACATTATTTACAAGGCTAAAAATAACATTTAAATATAATATAATATAAAATGGCATACATTTACACATCTTCTGTACTTTCAAAACAATATCAGAATATATGTATGTGATCTAATTTAATACATCATTTTTGCTGAAATTCCAACATAGTAATATACCGCTGATAAACATAGTTATCTGAATGCCCCTATGAGGATCGTTTTTATACCACAGGTCATAATTATTTGATGGTTGTGCATTTTCATGTCAGGCTGACATGATGATCCTGCCTTTTCTATCAACCATGCATATTTCGGAGAATTGGTTGTCTGTATGAGTACTCGGGGGAGCTGATAGAATGAAAATGTCAGAGAATTATGGCATTTCCGCCTGCATTTATATCAATGGCAACAAGTGCAGAATTACATTCCATCATTATATTTCCAAGTGTATCATGTATCTTTCTTGGAATATACACTGGTGTATGCATCATTACCCGTTACAAATATAAATAACTTTTAACTTGTAACTATTTGTTTGTTACCCTTGCGATTGGTTTCTTGTGCCCTTTCTCATTCATAGTTGTCTATGACTTCATGATATTCTATACAATTGGAAGATCCTTATCCTCGTTTATATTCTACCATTAGGTTCTCTCCTGGTTAATATACCAATAACCTTCTTACATATACAGCGTCCAAAACTATATAGTCTATCAAATTAATGGGACGAGGTATTGCTGAACAGAAGGGTGGGCAATCTGAAGAAGCTGTGAACTACCATCAAGGATCCTTCCAAAAATATTAAATTGATAGAGAGCACGATCATGAAAGTAGTTGATAAACTCCCTCGTGTGATATTTCCTACACACTCACCTGTGTGCCAATTCCTACATATATGATTAATGCATTCATCTATGTGCCAATTCCCACATGTATGATTAATGCACTCACCTTTGTGCCAATACCTACATAATGATTGATGCACTCACCTGTATGTCAATTCCTACATATTTGATTAATGCACTCTCATGTGTGCCAATTCCTACATATATGATTAATGTAGTCACCTGTGTACCAATTCCTACATAATAATTAATGCACTCTCATGTGTGCCAATTCCTAGATATTTGATTAATGCACTCTCATGTGTGCCAATTCCTACATATATGATTAATGTAGTCACCTGTGTGCCAATTCCTACATAATGATTAATGCACTCTCATGTGTGCCAATTCCTACATATATGATTAATGTAGTCACCTGTGTGCCAATTTCTACATATTTGATTAATGCACTCACATGTGTGCTAATACCTAGATATTTGATTAATGCACTCACATGTGTGCTAATACCTAGATATTTGATTAATGCACTCTCATGTGTGCCAATTCCTACATAATATGATTAATGTAGTCACCTGTGTGCCAATTCCTACATATATGATTAATGCACTCACCTGTGTGCCGATTCCTACGTTGAGGAGCATAAGCATGAAGAGGACGGACCAGAGAGGTGAGATGGGTAGAGTGGTCACTGCCTGTGGGTATACAATAAAGGCCAACCCAGCTCCTGTAAATCAAGATAACAATGTATGTAGTCTGATTCTTAAGGGAAAAGAACAAGTCAAACGATACAAACAAGAAAACCTTCCGGAAGTCTTGCTTTCCATTTTCCATAGTGCACAATGTTCAATCCCATCATATCACAATAATATATGAGTAAAGATGAGGGTATGAGTTTCGCTTTATAACCTATGAAGAAGGAAATAAAAAAATATTAAGCTCTCAGCTCTAGAAATCTTTATCACACCCTTTTGTTTCAGGTACTCTGTACATGCAATGAATATTTTTCTGAACAGAATCTATCAAAGAAAGTTGATGAAGAGTAGTCGGTATACATATCATTATCAAGCTCATAATCTCAGACCCACACCTATAAAGTTAGCAAATCTTTAGTAAGCAGCCATAGTTGCCTAGCCACACCTACAGCCAGGTTTGAACAAGGTCAGGTAAACAAAGATTACATAAGTCTACCCTTGATGAACCTGCTGTAGGCGCTGGCAGTGGAATATGGATCAGGGCGTTAGAAAATGTACAATCGTCAGCTGTGTGCCAATTCCTACATATATGATTAATGCACTGTTAAGTAAGACTGACAAATGAGAATTACTATCTATATCTGAGGATACTTAGGTATTGCGTTGAGTTGAAAGGTCTGTTCGTTTTTGTACAGGTCTGTATTTTGAACCAAATTGTTGTCTCAAATTTGAGTTATTTCAGAGGATTGGTGAAGGTAAATTGTACACCATCCGGTGACTTCACCCATATGCGTTGACTCTTGTCAACACTGCCGACTTATGAAATACAGTGTTGATCAGTCATTGCATAGCACTCATTGCTAAACTCCCTCATAGAGTTTCATCTAATATGTATTCATGATGTTGAGACATATGACCCCACTCTTTTGAATAAGATTGATTTCTAACAAGTCTGCTGGGGACACGTTTTCATGACCCGTGTAGTCAGCACAGCATCGAGATGTTCTAATTAAGTGAAGTACATTTACAAATCAAATCCTATAATACGATATTATACTAGAGAACAGGCTTGGGTTAACAGTAACGAGATTATCCCGTGGGTATCCTGCGGATGCACAAGCAGGCCCTCAATGGAGGTTATTAATAATTTTAGTTACTGCCTTGGTTGTTTATAGCCTCAGGACTTGTCAAAACATGCTCTGAAAAGTAAATGACTGACTGGACACAAGTCTATGGGAAAATATTATTGAAAGTGTAAATGACTATGAAGAAAAGTATTGTGCTACAAAATGTACCTTTGGTTGCGACCTTATCTATATCCATGTCCATTTCATTGGCCATGTAACCAATGAAGGCAAACACCACAACTCCTCCTAGGATTGAGGTCAGGCAATCACCGGTGGATACAGCAATGGCGTCCCTGTATTAATAATATTATTTTAACATTTTAATGTTGACAATAATACAAATTTAATTTAAGCTCGTAGATTTACCTGGGTTATGAATAATAAGGATTTTCATAGACCTTAAAATTACGAGTAGTTATGCAACAGGTCTGTATAGGGAAGATACTGTTTTATTAAGTATTACAATTTACATCGGTTGTATCTGTCTTACAAGTGGTGATAACATTTCATAAAGTTTACAAACACCCAAGCATTTTCCCCATACATATTTCTACTAAATTACTCAGCATACCAAATACCTCCACCTAAATATCAACATTGCGAAGTCTCGATGATAATTAATTGATAACTTCTTAACATACTACCAATTTCGATATAATAAAGGCAACTCTAGGAGCTGACATTGTCCTTCAAAATCTTAACCCGAGAAGGGCAAGATCTTAACTGATTTGATTTGAACCGCCAAGGATAGTATTGTCTACCTGAGGGCATTGTTGTGGAACTTGTTGTAAGAGGCGAGGGTGATGAGTCCACCCCAGCAGGCTGAGAGGGAGAAGAATACCTGCACAGCAGCATCCTTCCACACCTGCAATAATAGAGAACATAAGAAATTAATCATTATCGAATAAATTATGAAATAAAAGAAAAAGAAAATTGTGATTATACCTCAACAAACTATGGGATGTGAAATTGAAAAAAGCTGCATTCCCAGCAGCTAAACTAATACGTAAGTGGTTTATTGCATGAACTTAAACTATCTCTTGGAAATTACTGATGAGGGTCTGTATATATTAATGTGAGGCTTGGTTTAAGGATGACCGCGGGTATTTCCCAAAGTAAATAGATCAGCCTGATTTTTTCACACTTTGTACTCCAAATCATGCTGATTTCAAATATGATTTTTTTAAGGGGGGTCCCCAGACTAGATTTTTTGCTATTTCCGTTTGAAAATAAAAAGTTATTTAATTAATTTAATATGGCCGTCTATGGAGAAAAGGGCGTTTTTGAAACGTTTTATCCATTTTAAACCATAAATTGTAATTAGAGTTGGCTAATTTTTTAGTATATCATAGTTTAAGGGATATACTTTCTGAAAATAACAAGAAAACAGGTGGTCCCCAGATTACTTTAGGAGCTGGAGGCGCCCGAACTTGACAGTGCAGTGAGTGAGAGCTGGACTAGCTTTGAATTTCATGTAAACAAGGTGGCTTACGGTGTCGTAAAACAATAACAAACAAGAAAAAAAACATATACTAATCTGTTCAAAAGTCAGAAGTGTTTCTTTTTAACTACTGAACATCACTATTCAAAGAAATGATAAAAAAATATCAACATGGTCAATGTTGTAAAATCCCTGCCGTTTTTGGCAACTGAGAAATACCCGCGATCATCCTTAACTTTGTTTTTATTATTGTCCCTAAGTGTCTGCTTGTACAGCTTGAACCGTATGTTACCAACAATAATTAATGGAATTGATGCACTATTTTGTGCACATTCTAAAGTAAACCATTGTACCCTTACACTGAATTATTTTTAGTTCGTTTCAAAAAGATTCTATTTAATAACATGTGTTTCCAAGTCTCCGGTTGTTTTTCTTATATTGCCCCAGTAACAGGGTAATAGATAGTCGGCCAGTGACATAAACAAAGCTACACACTAAACACCTAGACATTCTGATAAGTATTACATAGGCATTCACCTCAAACTCTGCGAGCCGCCTGAAGTCAGGTTTTATGTAAAATAGGACACCTTCTGCAGCGCCATCAAGGGTGAGTCCTCGAACTAGTAGTATAGCCAGCACAAAGTAGGGGAAGAGAGCTGTAACGTATGTGGCCTGAAGAAGAAAAAAAATTGTCAGCTCAATATTAAAGATGGACCCCCAAAACAATACATTCAATAGGTCCATCACACAAATTCATCTGGCCTTAATATCAATAACAAGGTGAAGGCAGATCGGAAAAGGGGAAATTGTGGAAATATTTTGATTTTATAATAACTCACTGTGCTTTAATGCTTTATAAATTAAACACAACTTAATACTCGAATATAAAGAAATAAATCAGCAATACCTTTCCAGACGTCTTGATGCCCTTACTCAGACAGACAATAACTACTACGTAGACTAGGAGAAGACAGAGTGCGAGGTCCCACCTGACCTCTGACAGACCTCCCAGGTCTGGCGACATGGCTAGCATTCTATGGCTGAAACATACATCACATGAAGGTATTAATTCCAGTTAACCATAGTCAAATACTTTACAGAACGTGCCATGCATTAAAGGTACTTTAATGATATATGTATAAATTTATGAAGGATTGATTCCATGCCAAAAACGAATTCCACGTGTGAAACCGATCGAGCAAGGCTAATACAATAGTGTTCCATTCAGGAATGCAAATCATTGGCTCGATGTAATAACTTATGGGCATAGTACATGAACATCCCAATGGAAGGACATAACTCAAAAATAAGGGGAACAGGAGCTGGAACATGTGACTGGTTTTTTTTCATTGGGGATTTAGCATATAAAACTACACACTCCGCCTGGTGAAAAAATGTCTTGGTGTTCTGCTTCTGATCTACAGGCATGTGAGTCAGTCAATCAAAACATATTATATTATATCAGGTTAGCTATTATTTTGCATTTGTATATCCATCCCATTCACATTTGTAATTCTGATTATATTATTTCTCTTATTTTCTATTTCATTCTAATGGAATATATATATATATTTATCAAGTTAGGAAATATATGTCAAAATATCTTCCTCTCATTATAATGCATTGTGACCCTGTACAATTCAAACCTATGGAAATTCGATTGTTTTGATTGTAACAGTTGTCATGCTGAACCAAATTTAACTTGTTTGTTATACTCAATAATGTATTCTTCATATATATGCTTAGTGTATGGAATACTACAATGACAGAAATTTACAAATAATGTTTTGAATGCCCAGGAATGCAGCCGTCAATTATCAGAAAGTGAGAGGAATTGCCAGAAATTAAGTTTTTTTGGCCAATATATTGGGTCCTGTGCAGTGAGGGAATATAATAAGTAATATTGACTCAGGAATGGCCAGAAACCAAGCAAAGCTAAGTTTATTCATCACCAAATATAACATCAATGGAACGGTGATTGCTCCCGTACCCAAATATGGGCATCGAGGTGTCGATTATAGAAATAATGTAAAATGTTTTTAGGACATATCATGCTACATGCACTCCCACGGCCTTGAGTGACTGAAACTAATACTTAATCTTTGACATTCATGAACCATTATCCGGCCCAGAGTTTGAAAACATCATGTATGATCACATCCCAATAAATAGTTGATAAACAAATTGATGAAATTGCAGGATACAGCTATGAAATTTCTATCCCATCCCCTAATGTGCTAAAAGTCATAATTTAGCAGTTTCATGACAAGTACGACCTGACAGACCCAATATGTCATGTATGTTGATGATTTGATGACAACAACGGTCATGAGCTAGGAGTCAATTACATGACCCTAAGACCGAAGTATCATTAATTTTGATCAACAGCGTAATGCTCTCTCACACCTCTTCATTGAATGGAAGTTGATGGAAAGATTGTTGCAACCTCATTATGTCAGTGACAAACTCTTTTATTTTGATGGTTGCAGTGCATCCAATTAAGGGGCAAAGGGGGCCTCCTTCAAGCATCACCGCCATATCCAAGCTTGAAAAGTAATCAGTGCTTGATCAATTTTGTTAACTTAAATTATACACCCATCGAATATTGAAAGTTGTGGGTTGACTCTCTGATGGTAGTTGAACCAGGTCTTGACCAGGTCTTCAACAATTATTGCACTAAGCTAGTTCATTTACATATTTGACACCAATAAAAAAAGAGAGGTTTTAAAGTGTATTACATACATGTGTCCCAAATAATATAATCAAACACATCTTATGAGCATTGGAATACAGTGAAATGGAATATATGATCTTATGTTATGACTATTTCACATTGAGTACTGGAATTAAGGAAGCAAGATGCCATCAAACAGAACCAATTGTCCATTAGATGATTTGAGTATTAGAGAAACTAGGCTGGGAAAACAATGAGGTAATGAGTGGGATAATGGTGTCAATGTTTATCCACAACAATGCTAACCCTCCCTCATGTAATATATAAGTCAAGGGTCTTGTGTAACGCGGCTGACTCACAATGGTGGTAGTACATATATATGGCTCTAAGTTTGAAAGACTTTTTGCTTATTATCCTAGCTAAAAACGAATAATTGGTGCCTAAGACATGGGAACCGGTCTTAACAAAGAACTGATCTTGTATCTAGTAGCTTTGATTTTTTTTTTTAATAGGTCCCGACCAGGATTCCTGTCAAAAGCTTTAGGTGCATTGGATTCAGGATTTTCTGATTGTAATTGCAGTATTTCCTTATTGTAACAACAGTAGGTTATGGTTACATGTTGGTACATGCCATTTATGTAGTCTGATATTTAATTATTAATGGTTTCTTGTATATGGCAGGGACATTTGTATATAAAGATAACATTGCTATAACGGATCAATCAATAAATTAACAGTTTCAAGTTACGAATATAACATATGTAAGTTCCTATTATGTTGGCAGTCATATATATTTCATTACTAGCATGGCAAACACACATCAATTAGGGCCATCTAATTGACTCCTGCCAAGGGCAATTGATAATGTTGTTTGTAATGAGAATGAGATGTATGTAATATATTTTATTTGACCTCTGGCATGGAGAACATTCTCAATGCAGTGGTGAGTCTCCAGGCTATGGACTCCACTGCATGGGCTGTGCCTCGAAGAGTCCTACACCTTCAGATTTGTGGAGAACAAGCAAACGAGCAGAAACTTGGTTAGGCATATATATGCAACCCTGTTCAGCCCTACCTCTGTCTACCTTAGATGGAGATATTTACCCCAGATACAAATAAAAGCAATTTAATAATATATATTAACTTAAAGAATTATTAAATAAACGCACTGGAAGTACTCATCACTTGGGGAGACCAATTTCGGAGCCTCATTCACCATCTTGACAACATTGGTGAATTCTGCCTCTGGAGTGGTGGTGTTGAAGTAGCAGGTGTGATTATACCATACCCCTGTATGTGTGGTACAGTTGTTCTGGCTCACCAAGATGGACGGCTCCGCACAGGCTGAAAAGTACAACAATAGCATATCAAATCTGCAAACCCAGCTATACTTATGGCCAGTCACAGAATTTTTCAATGTTTTCCAATAATATTTTGTTGGTCATTTCCTTGAGCATTTCCCCAAGATTCTTCTCCATATTAATGCCTTCCCAATTTTCTTGATTATGTTCTTTATTGTTTTGAATTCCTTGATGCATATAGGTACTTTAAATAAGGGATTTGCATAGTCCAAACATGGCATATGAATGTATGCGAACACGAGAAAACGATGGGTCATTGTGCATGCCTATTGCAGTGTATAGGTGCTATGTAAATCGTATATATATTGAGCATAAATATTAAGCAACATGTCTATCAATAATAGATGGTTTATTGTTGTTGATACTATAGTTTGTCCGTCAGTTTGTCACAGATATCAAAAAGCCTGATGGCAAAGACATATACTTGTTTTAGCATACCATGCTTCACATATGGCAATATACATTACATCACTAATAAATATATTGCATACTGACTTCAACATATTTTATAAAGCTTTTACTCTGACGTACAACTGTCATTGTGCAAATTAAAATTCGGGATGTGCACATGCAATTTCCCTACTGTAGGTAGATGCAAGTATATGAGTTTATATTACTGTTCTCTAATTACAACATATTGTAGATCCTCAACTTTCAGTATTGCACCTAACCCAATAACAATGAATGTCACATTAAGACTGACATCACTAGAATGGGGGCTGACCTTGGTGACAGACTAAATACTGGACACGACAGTTCACTGATGTATGCAGACCTCATGTATGATCCATCACCAGGCTGTAGCCATGTATGCTGTCTAGACCTGACTCAGTTATGCCTAAAGCTGGCTATGGTATGTCATGTCTTAAACTAGCTTAATCTTAACAATGTTGAAAATGATTTGATATCATTTTTACCGCTTGAGCTGAAGCACTGACCCACTTCCTCGATTGTCAGTGGATTTTAATTTGTTTCCGGATTTTTAAAAAGAATCGTAGACACTAATTGCAGCTTAAATCGTGGATGTGTGTAGCCTGTAACTTAGGATCTGGATTTGACCCAAATAATCAACCAAGTCGTGAATGTGTGCGGACAAAAACCAAGGCGATTTCAGCTCAAAATATCACAATCTCAGCCCATGATTTGTCGTAGAAAACGGAAAATGTTTGTATGATTTACGAAATCGCTAATGTGTATCCACAGCATTAAGTCTGCCAAATTTTTGCCAAATTCTATCATTTTCTTAGAAATAATGAAGAAGCCGATTGATGGAACACCCCCTTAACTCGTGATTAGGTACAATGAGGCTACATGTTATGTGGATCTATAGTACTGGGCAAGTGAGTACATCTGAGGACACCTGACCCAAGGCAAACATAGGGACATAAAGCTACATTCTCAGTTAACATCAGGGGGCAAAAAGTGATGAGAATGTCCAGCTTTCTGTTCCCCTCCTTTCCATGTAGAACGTTGTCAATTGACTAGAATTGTAAAAGATTTTGTCCAAAACGTTCACGTTTATATTTTGGAGACCCGCCAAAAACCTTCCCTGTGGTGGCTTCATTTAGCAAAATATTGATAGGTTCTGTCCTATAGATCATAATAATGACTATAAGGTAATATTGCTCTTGTTGTAATAGCTAAAAATGCAGTTTTAACTTAAGGCTTTGGAAAAGGCTAGGTGGGACAAAGACTAACAAACGTTTTATCTTTATAAGAATATATATTGATTTTATCTTCGAACTCTAGGATCCGAAATCATGTAAAAGGAATAATTTGGCCTTAAGGAACTGACTCATTGAGTTCATATTTTTTAATTATATTTTCCTCTATTGTTTAGAGGAAAACAGTTTTTGAGTTCATTCCATTTTAACTCGGTCATTTCAGACTTAACTACCACATATAGCTACACATAAGGATCCAGCATGTTTCCCATGCATGTATCCCTAGCGACAAATCAGTATTCAGTTCCCATCGTTACATGCTTACACCCTGACACTAGGTACATAGATACACATAGTCTGACAGACAAGGGACAGGATGAGCTTACATCCACAATAAAGCTTTATTTGTGTTTGATGTATATATATATGTACTCCATTCTCTCCGACAATAATGATTGATCATCGTCTATTTTCCGAAAGGTTGAAAATACAGGGAAATTGTAGAGAGGAGTTATATTTAATGTCAACCTAAACTTTAATTTTCAGGTGATATGTAATGTCCTATGTATCAGAGTATTTGTATTTGATACGTGTAACATGTTCAGCAGCTGATTTTGTATCTCATACAGTAAAATTCCGATGTATAATACGTATCATGAATTTGAAATATATAGATAAAATATCTTTTTAAAAACAAAGTATGTGTACATATTGTCATCGTAAAAGACCCCTTACCGGGCGTGTTCCAGTCACTTTTGCAGTCTCTCCATGGGACATCTTTAGCAAATGATGCAGCTATGTAGAAGATGCACCATCCGTTTAGCATGTTGTAGTATACTGATGTAACGGTGGACACTAAGAACATGCCCCAGCCGATACCTAGAACACAGGAATATATACAATAGTGTTTTAGTGTGTTCAGATTGCACATCATAAATGCCAAAGACAATTTGCAATTAATTCAAATGTAAATACACTAAAGCTCTTGACAGATGATATCATTCATCACCTTGATCCCTTAACCATACCACATATGAAATTAAACGTGTTACATTCCTATGGATCCTCTACATAATTGTTCACTCTATAATTACACAAAGATAAACATTTTACAAGCATTAACATATATCTTCATATTAAGAAGTTTGTCCATTTTACCCATATAAATAAATTAAATGTTGGCACTTTAATCCAATAGTTGTTTATGACTGGAACTTGCTTTCTTACACAACGCACTACGGGGGCAATTATGAGCATGGTTAATGATGGAGGAGAACATTTATAGTTAACTGAGATGGCTTTCGTTACGAATGTTACAATATAGAATGTTTTCAGAGAAGAATTAAGACACATTATAGATATCTGTCGATGAAATACCTTTTGTAATTCCAAGTTGATAAACATGATATGGACCGCATCCATCTCATTACTATGAGAAGTTCATGTGTAGTAAAACGTGTTAACTAGTACCATTTAGTTATGTTAATACATTATGAACAGTTATTCTGACATTGGATGTTGTAATACAAAAAGAGTTAATAAAGGTAGTGGAAACTCCACTGAAACTGAAAACCCTGGTTAGAAAAAACCCTCATAAGAATCCGCTATGGTATGACAAATCATGAATAAATTTCCAAAGGTTTCTCACCCTCAAATAGTGGGCAGGCTTTCCATATGGATACAATTCCTTGTCTGCCGTATTGGCCGAAGCTAAACTCGAGGAACATCATAGGGAAACCAGCAAATATCATCATCAGTATGTATGGCACCAAGAAGGCTCCTGCAAAACAGAACAAGAGCAATAAGGTTATTGATGTTTTAGAGCTAACAATAGCAATAAACAGATTATGAATAACTTTAAAACAAGTTATCCAACTTATTGAAACCACAGAATAGATAATATACGTGACCTATAAAGAAGCAGGGGTTTAATTAAGCACTTTCAACTTAAATGGTTTATCAATGAGTGATGATAATTAGTTTAATTAGTTTATTTCTTTTATGCACCAAATATATTTAAATATATATTTTTCCTATAGGGGATGTGCATGTCTCACTCCGCATACATGTCAATAACAGTGCATGCTGGGATAGATTCGTTTAAAAATCAACAAATACTTATAGTAACATTTTTTTTATCGAACAGTGCAAGGATCTTTTCCCCAATATCATAGCTGGGGTGAAGGACTGATAAAACCAAAAACACGGTTGGAAAGATGAAGACTTGCTTATGAGATTATGTAAAATATATGACTGTTCACATGGGATCACTGTTAGAGAAGTCATGCTATACATAGCGTCCTTTTATAGCTTTGACACTAACAATACAATTCCTATAATTCTATGGGAATTAAGATTCAGGATGGCGGATATGCAAATCCCCTATTGCACGGTCATGAAACATGCTGAATTCCCAAAGATCAGTGAATAAAGATGAGGCATTGAAACTGCTAATGTTCATTGACCGTCCTCCTCTCTCAACACGATTGTGTACCAATGTTTACTTCTATCACCTGCAGCAACATCGATTATATTCCTCAATATCCATAACAAAGTATAGTCAGCGCACATACAGGACGTGTCCCCTCATACAGCATCAAGCTTTCAACTTTGAATATTATACAAAAATGCATCGGTCTGTGGATAATGCACCCTCTGCAAATCTTAAAAAAAGTTTAAAGGAATAATTCGAAATTCATGTTAGTATCCACCGTTTCCAAGTAAATATATAACCTATTCATGGTAACGCCTCTCAAAGTTTTACTGCCATAAAGACTGATCAATAGGGGGTTGAGAGGGTTATCAAGTTTTATAAGAATAAATGCATGTGATAATAGATTAACTTGAAAAATGGTCATAAAGGAGAAGTTTGGTGAAATCACAAAATACAATTTAAAGTTTTCAGAGGAAACAACAAGGTAACGTTCTCTGTCCGGTGGTTAAATAAATTATGACCTTTGTTTCCATGTTCGATCTTGGAACACAAAAGCATGATTCTGGTTGGTCGATAGATTAGCTTGCTATACCTGGTCACAGCATTGACCAGGAGAGCAAAACCATAATAACATTATGATTCCCTGTAGCATGATTATATACAAACTCATATATATATGGATTAAAATACTTTCATTTCTGCAATAACATACTATTATAATATATACAACATAATATTATAATATTCTATTTTAATGCAGAAATAGGACAATTCTGTGAGACACTTATGAAGAGACATTCTATATAGATATCAGAGGTAAAATATCACTAGAATGAACCCCATAATGCAGTTGTCTATAACTGGCATGTTTAGTGACTAATACAAGTCCCCTATTGTGCACCAAACTTTCTCACGCTTACAACAACAAGTGAATAATAGGTACCTGAGTAATGGTTCAATCTCTTTCAATCCCTTCCCCAGGCAATGAAAACAGTCTGACCTTAAACCCAGGTTGTGCCATTTTCAGACCTTTATGAATTATGCATGCGATTTATATCTCACGTTGAGAGGCGTTTGCATGCAACATTTCCCCTTGGAATGCGAATCATTAGATAGGTGAGACTATTAAGTTTATTGAAATTGAAACATTCTTTCTTTTGACAAAGGGTTAGGACCATCTGTAGAATAGGCCTTCGAGTTCTCAACCTGGTTAGAGAACTTACACGTTGTAATAAAAGTTGGTAGGACATTTGTTAAAACTTTATAACGATGAGAGGGTTATAACCCTTGTTTTGACATCAGTGTACTCAGGCTGCTTAATCTGCTGTTGACACCATGCGAGACCGTTTGAATTATGGCATCTTTCGCAGATAAAGAGCAGGGAGTAAAGGATGTTAAACACAAAGTCCATATTGGTAAGTTAAACACAGGTTTAACTTTGAGACGAATTGTCAAATGAGAAAGGAAATGCATTGGTGTGAATGCATCCCTTCAACACATTGCTCAAAACTCAACTTAAGGAGAGACAACAAATCGTACTACACGTTAAAGTAAAGACCTTTCTATGTCACAGCTATTACGACAAAATAGTCTTACCAGATTTACTCATGCAGATTATGACATATAAGACTGAATTTAGCAATATTCGGCTTCTGTTATGTTTTTACAAGAATTTGAAGTTGAATTGGCCGAGAGAAATCGCCGTTGATGAGAGATATTACAGGCAAGGATTTTGGCGGGTCTACGAAATTTAAAAGTTGCCTATTATGATGCTTTGTTGCAAAAATAACTGGGCAAAAATCCTGCAAAACTTTGGTCGAATGAATTCTAGTTAGAAAGAATGGGCCAAAAGATCGAATGAATTCTAGTTAGAAATAAATGGGTCAAAATGTAAGAAGTCTTTAGTTGTGACCGATCGATTTTAACTGGGTGTGCAGCTTTAAGGCCTTTCTAAAGGATAACAAATCGCAGTAGCCTTTGAAATGAAGACTACTCTATGTTAAGTCAGTACTTAAATCGGAATTGGGAAGATGCATGTCTGGACGACTAATCTATATGACTCACTTATTACGACTGCCAGCATAGTTCAATTATTGATGCATTCTCTTACTATAGACATATGCCATGAATAACTGACTTATGTTTAAAAGTACAATCGTGGATGCGGTATCAAGGTTTATTGCTAGTGTTACAATCGCTGCTTCTCTAGACATGCAACGCCATTGCACCTGAAGGCCTTGACCGGAGAGTTATTGGCATTGTTGCTAATTCCAATATATAATTGAAGTAAAGAGAAATGCTTGGGACATTCGAATACGATAGATTGACGGCAATTCCGTAATGCTAATAGATCAAATTATGATTTCATTCAGATAGTTAACACATCATTAGTTCCAGTACATTCGGAGGCCTTGTCTGTTACCGAGATCTGTACTTTGTCCCACATGTAGCGGCGTTATTGCATGTTTTATTGGTGTGGAATTATCAATTAAAAAAGCTTTCTCAACCCCAGTACCAAATTCACTCAATCTCATAGGGACACGAACTAAAACAATTAACCCTATAAATACTGGGTGTAAATCTTGAGGCACCGTCGATCAGCTATCCTTACATTTGCTTTAGTTGATGAAGTATCAATTCCACATTCCATGAACACTTTCTTCTCATCAGTCGCAATGAGCAGTTGTGTTACCATTGAGTCTTATTTTCTTTTATTGTATTGCTTACTAATGTTTCATGTTATTTGGAATAAAAACCAAGCTTCACTAGGTTTTCTGGCCATTCAGCTGTCCTCTCCATTCATTCAATGACTCGACCCAAGCCGACATAACTGCCATTTAAGGTGTACTACTCTGTTCTGATATACTAGAAATATGAATGAATGAATTTGGATAACATTATGGATGAGTTTTCGTGATATGACACGCCGATATCATCGATAGAATAACAATCCATACGTCTAGTCAGTCGGTCTGGTAAACAGCAAATAAAAGTTGAAGTAGAAAATAATTTAGTGGGCCCTACACTGGAATGTATACATTCTATGCTCGGAGCTTCAGAGTTGAGGGTCCCCCCCCCCAGCCCCATCCAAACTGAGGGAAAGCCATTGCTCAATACCGCAAAATGACATTCTAATCACATTAGGATGCCTACTCCAGGGCTGGAAAAGGCATTAGCGCAGTAGGCGTCCGATCTTGTCTGATCTAACAGGCTGTGAGTCTAGACCATACCTCCAAGTTAAGATGATTCTGAGGTATTCAGCAATAAAATGATAAAGGCAATCCATCCCAACTCGAAATAAATATAAGACATTTCCAGTACACATTCAACAATAGTTGTGAGCTTTCTAGCAATATCAAGGTTTTACAGACATGTTCTATTTTGTGTACGTATACATCCTTCCTATTTTCTGTAACATCCAATTGTACACACAATGTTACCCGCAGTCGACGGCCCACTGTATCCCTTTCATGTGATATTTTGTATAGTAAGGTAATGCCTATCTTTTTTTTGCATGGTATAAAGCTTCATATATAGAGGTTGCTTGAACAATCATATGTATTGATTCTTTTTCCTATTAGCGAGGGTAATTGCTGGAGGTATATCAATCATATATAGGGCTCGTGTAAGGCCTACCAGTGGTTAAAAGGTCAGGCAAACAGGATATCTGATTCTAAAATATTTCTAAACAGATTAGACTGACAAACTTTACATTTGGAAAGTGTTGAGAAAGATATCACTATAACTCAAGAACCTTTGAAATTCTGCTGCCATCGGAAATTAAAATATAGATAACATTGGGATGAGATGGAAGCAGGCAACATTTTCTGATGTTACTTCATGGATGAAAATCACCCAATGAATATATCATAAGTTCTAATATAATTATTAGGACTAGGACTTGTGCGTATCAATATGATCTTCCTTATACCAAGTATTAGGGACACGTATAGATATGTACTACTGTACAAGGACGTAATTAGGGAAGCTCCTGGTCAAGCCAAATGAAGCGTATTGATTAGCTATGCCCTATGGCGGTACCAATTCATGCCAATGGGTTGGATTCCGGGTCGAGTGTAAACAAATATTAATAAGGAGTGCAGATATCCTTGTGTTGAGGAGCATGCATTTAGGCTAAATAACTCTATATCTATTAATTTCATTTTCATCTGAAAAAACCACTGTAACTGAATGTAACTGAATGTAACTGATCATATTGAAATACCATGTTTCATTATCTTCTGTTGTAGTGGTCAGTGAGAGAAGGGTGGCGTGAGTCGACTCCCCTCCCCCCTAACCCTTCCTCAGGTTGGCGGTATTCTCCTCTCCACATCAGTATTACTTCTAAATCTATAATTAACCCTGTGTTCTGTTTCTCGGCAGGAATGTTTGGATATCGGAACCATCACAATCAAAAAGAATTAAAATTATCCTCATTGAATAGTTTTGATAGTACAACAGATTTTACTTTCAATAGATATAATTTATTCATCCTTGTACACTAAATATTTCACCCTAAATGCAAGCAAACTCTATTTGAAAAGCAATAGTAAAATAGAAAGGGAGAACGAGTGAAGATATATTGATTGACCCTTGAGGAAATTCTTAACTGAAAAATCAAAACTATTATATATAAGCAATATAAAACACTGCTCATGTGGCCAGGAACCATATGGAGCATAATCCACGTTATGACATCTGATATGGGTTGGTGCGGGCACCTGCTGAGCAATTAGCCATGATCGTATAGTGGTTAGTACTTCTCGTTGTGGCCGAGACAACCCAGAGGCAAGGCAGAGGCTGTGTGGTCTCTATCATGGCTTGCTCAAAGTTTTTGTTTCCTTATTTTATATTGGGTTCATTCCAGTACCACACTCATGCAATTCATATTGATTGTTTAATTGCCCTATTCCCTTTGACTGCTCTCCTCATTTCTACCCCAGCTTGCCAACCTCTTTCTGTCTTCTTCCTCTCCCCAATTCATTGATTCTTTGACTCGCTTTCTCTGTATGTTTTTTTTATTCTGCTTGCGTTTTCCCCTCTACTCGCCTCTCTTGTTTATTTCACTCTCATTTTCCTTTTTTCAGTGAATAATGCTTTTTCCCCACTGATAATTTACCAAATAGCTTGGGATATGAAGCATATCAGGAATTAACATTTATCTAAATAAACTTTGAAAGGCACTTCCTGTATAGCAACTTAAACGACTAAGAGGTCCTCCAGAAAAGAGGAACTCGTTAATATAAAGCGAAATGTGATATTAATAGATGCAATATGTGTGGTATAACAACATCCCATATGATTATTAAATTATGATAGTTCTTATTTGAAGATATTCTATTCTGAAACACATAATATTATTTCACCAAGCGCCGTTTTTCGCACTGGCGACATATTGAAAACAACAATAATTATATTAAGTATACATTTAGCATTGTTGAATTTAACAAAATATAGTTACTTGGTACAGCTAAACTATAAAAAATATTGTAACTAAACGTTGTAAAAAAAAGTACACCAGCGCGCAACGTGCTCTCCCAAGAGATATAAATCAAGCATATATACCTATGCTCCAAAGAAAGACAAATTGGGGAACATATCAAATCATAGATCACATATATTATTTTAGAAGATAAGATAAGATATCAAGACGATAAGAATGAATTAAATAGTTATAAACATAGTCAATGCAATGCCTACCTCCTCCATTCTTGTAGCAGAGGTAGGGGAACCTCCACATGTTGCCCATACCCACAGCAAAGCTGAGAGCCGACATGAAGAAGTCCAGCTTGCCTCCCCACTCCTCCCGGGCATCGTCAGGTACCACCACCTTTGTCTCTCCTGTATTTGGGTCCACATTGTTGTTGGGGGACAGTGCCTCTTCCTCCTGGGGAAGATAAGTACATTTAATTAACTATATTTGATTTATTGTACCGCTCTCATACATAAACAACTTTTACACAATGGTACAGACGATTTTTTTATTTTTTTTATTCCATTTAAGGCCAAGTCATTAATTTACAAGTACAATAGTTAGAAAAATACGCATTTTGTCATTCAACGACGTTTCTCATACGTTGCCTCAACCTTTCAATTTAAGGAGTGAATCCTTTTACAGAACAATAAAATTCATGTCAGACCATTCTCTGTTGCTATTAAGTAGCTTACTATTTAATACAGATTAGACTGGTAATGAACCATTATATAATCCTTCAAATACAATACTTTTATCCACTAAAAACAGGACCATCTAACTGATCTTTGTCCAAGGACCTTCCGACTCCACGTATTCCGTTAATATTGTCATTTAGGTCATTTTTACAGTTGTCACCACATGTCATTAATACATACTAAATCAACTGAAATACACAGACTATCTGTTATCTTATTACTCCATCACCACTTCGGGTGAGATTGAGACTATTACCATGACCAATACAATCTTCAGTGATTTTTATTCGATTGTTTACATACAGTCCCTATCGAGAAATCTTTTTTTCCATTCCACCTTGATTTTGGTGTTAAAAGATTCTCTACTATTCTCACTTCTCAAGTCACTCGGGAGACTGTTCCATAATCTTCTCCCCCTATCGTACACACTGTTCTTCCATCTGTTTTTATGTGCTCTACATATTTTCAGCATATTCGCCTGTCTATTTCTTAATGCTAAACCGTTGTTAGTTAGGGGTTCGTATCTGTCTTTCCTTGTGAAAAACAGTTTGAGGGTCGTGATCTCTGCTCGTTCTATCAGGGGTAATAAACCTGACTTTTCTCTTATCTGGTCGTTGGTATTATCTTGCCCAAAGGCCAGTCGCAAACATTTGTTCCATACACGCTGGAGTTTTTTCTTTAAGTTTTTCCCTACATTCAGCAGTAAGAAATTCGCAAATTCTAGAATCAGTAAGACGTATGTCTTTACCAACATTCCACAAATTTTAGAGGACATATATTTGCGCCGTCTTCTAATTTCGGCCAGTTTCCATGTGGCTGTTCGAATCTGCTTTTCTACATGGTTTTTCATGGACAAGATATTTGAAAGTTTTTACATTTTCAACTTCCGCCCCTTGTAATTTTAGGGGCTGCATATTGACGATGACCTGCCTCTTACCAAAAAGCTGATACTTGGTCTTTCTAGCATTTGCTTCTAGGCGATTATCGAAACACCATTCTGCATACTTATCTATGGAATTTTGTGCCTTCTGATGTAGGGTGGTGGCATCCTCACTCTCCAGCAGAACCACAGAGTCATCCGCGTACAAAATTAGATTTCCAGGGAAATCATGGTCAGCCATGTCATTTATGTATATGCTGAACAGCAAGGGCCCCAACAGGGAGCCCTGGGGGACCCCACTGTTGACGGGGGCCCTCGCTGTTCTGCCCTTCTCACAACTGACATACTGACCCCCATCGGCCAGAAAATTCTCTATCAACTTCAGCAAAGTGTCACCCAGCCCCATTCTTTTAAGTTTGATCAATAGGAGTTCATGGTTCACTGAGTTAAACGCTTTGGAGATGAACCATACTAAATATTGCAATGTATGATGTCATTAAACAGTTAGAACAACAACACAGTTATTTCATGAAATTTGAAGAATTGATACGTCTTAGTTGGCATTCGGAAAATTTGAATGTTTGAAGTGACGAGTCTTATGACACCCTGGCACACCTTTCATGAATATCGACTCCCTCCATGCAGTATATCTTTGTAACTGGGTCAAATTTTTTTAGAATGTACAATTGCGAAATTCCCGACCTTTGCACATTATACTGAATGGGTATTGCCCGAAAATAGATCAATCCTAATGATCTTAGTATCATTGGAGAGAAGACATTCTAAGCTTTACGAAAATGTACACTTTAATGTGTATATTTGTAGGATTTCTATGTGATAACTCACTATAAACGTTGAAATTATGACAAAAACACCCAAGAATCCACTACTTTTTCCCACTAGACCTCCCACCTGAAAAAAAGTAAACGTTTTAGATACCAAATTTCATCAGGTTCCAGTCCTTATGCATATTTCTGATAGCTTGGTAGCATTATAGCCTTTTACTACCCCTCATCTCAGTGTGCCAGTCCTATACTCAAATCACCAATTTTCAGAAGTCATATGGGTATACCCGGTATCAAACACAGATTCTAGTATACTGGCTATGGATATATCATTGGCATATGATTTAAAATATCTAGAATACACTTTAACATATCATTAATGCAATATTAGTACAATTTAGCCAGTAATGCAAACATTAGCAGGGTCATGGTTCAATGTATACCAAACCGCAGATTTTATACTATTTAATACCGGGTATGCCCTGTACCCTATTATAATGGGGACCCAGTTCCACTGATACTACAGCACTAAATTTCCGCATATGTAATCCCAGTATGCATATTCATATATGTCCCAAATGACATTCTTCTGAAACAATTTATTATGGCGATATCAATGCAAATCATATAGGTTGGTATGCCCGGTATATTGTGGAATACCCGGTATGGCTGGAAAGGAACTACTAGGACACACATTGACACTGTTGTTACATGTTCAACACTCTATGTTAACTTCTGGGAACCATGTCGACCAGCACATATAGTTATTGGGTGGGTATTCCTGAGATTTATTGGACATTATCAACCAGAATGAGAGTGATTGAGGATTATACATGCATTTCTATGGTGTGGAAATATTGTTAAGAAGTTTAGGAATCGGCCATCGGCATGGTATTCACCTGTCTAACCATTATTAATATGTTTAAAAAGTTTTTTTTAACCATTCTTATTGAAACATGTTTCTACCATAGGTTAAAGGAAGGCCTAATGTAGTCTTGCAGTTAACACGAATCCAAGAGGGGATACCCGGTACCATTATCTTGAAACTTGATTTCTATGCACATTTAATAATTATTTCTCAATAGGGGTCACGTTAAGTTAGTTTTTATTAAATAGTAATGTCATATGCATAATTCAACAAACATTTAGGGCAGTGGGGGAAAGGATTTTGAGGCAAATGTGTATTGATTTGATACCGGGCATGCCAGAAAAGTCATTTTCTGTTGATAAATGATAGCAAAATAGCATTATTATTGAAGGTAGGGCCCTCCTATTATATGGCAATGTCCCTTGCAATGTTTTATTCAAAGTACAAGTGAAAATTGGTACATAAACACAATAGACACCTTTTTTAAGTACATTAATAGAGTGGATGATACCGGGTATCCCCTGATACCGGGTATCCCCACTTCCATTCTAGTACCCATGACTAAGTGATTGTTGAACCTGAAAATCACCATAAAACTTTCCATGCTAACATATTATACCTTACTCTACATATGTATGTGGCTTTATGCCTTATTTCCATGCAATTTAATTAAAATTTAATCAAATTCACAATACCGGGTATCCCTTGGCATCCCCTGAAACTTAGAATATCTGTCATAACTTCTAACCAGGTGACTTTATCTTGATTATTTTTTTGCAGCAACATGGCCTGTTCCTTCTCATAACATGTGGGAACATTAAAAATGAGATGTGGAAAGTTTTATTTTTTTGATGTTTTCAACCCCTATATATTTTTATTTAGAAATTTTATGATCGATCATATTGAGTTTTTATCATTGATTTTAGAGCATGTGTCTATTACCACACATGTTTCTAATGTAGTTACTGAGTTTTATGTGACTGTGCCCATTTAGGTAGCCACAGTAAGATGTCAAATCAAAGGTACCCTACTGAGGGATGCCCGGTATATAGAGGGATGCCCGGTATATTTGAGAAGGGGTTGGCCTCAAGCCAAGTGAGGTGATATTTAGTCAAGGAGTGACTTGAAACTAGATTAATTGTTTACCAAATATATTTCCCTGTCAATGTAAATCATTTTCTCTTATTGATATGAAAGATTTCTGATTTATTTGTGATGTACAGAGAAAGTACTTTACTGGGGGATGCCCGGTATTATATGTAAAGGGATGCCCGGTATCAAAGATGGCTTTCTTTTACCAATTTTCTCAGGGAAACTGAATATGATAAATTGGTTATAAGTTGCTATATTAATGGAATGTGTATAGATATTGACAGGTGCTCCCACCTAGTGGTGAGTGACTGAGGCAGGCGCCCACCTAGTGGTGAGTGACTGAGACCATCTTGAATAAAACATAAGTACTCAAGTAGAGAAAGAGGACGCACGTCTTATACTTATCATTACATGGTGCCAGGAAATTACGAACTTTGTGGAGACTTAGAAAGTAACCGAGATGGAGGGAATAAGGCCACCGGATCGAATGGACTTTGTGGAAGGGAACGTGGCTGAGAGGTGGATTCTCTTCAAGGAAGACTTTGCGTGGTACGCAGACACGATGGGAGTAGATGTGCCCAGGCGTCTAACGTCCATGTTCCTCCACGTGGCGGGTCCCGAGGCTAAGCGCATCTACAGAAATTTTAGGTGGGCACCTGCGATAGCAGCTCAACCGGCTCAAGCAGGACCACCACCAGTTGATGCAGTTCTTGCAGCTGATGCAGAGAACAACACAGACTTCCAGACGGTCTTAAGAAAATTCGATGCATACTGTATGCCCAGAAGAAACAGATTCTTTGAACGATTTAAGTTCAACACCAGATGCCAGGAAGAGGGTGAGTCTATAGACGCCTACGTCACCGATCTACGCCTCAAGGCAGCCTCCTGTGAGTGGGGCGATGAGCTGGATGAATTTGTTCTCGAACGAATGGTAGTGGGCATGAGAGACTTTAACTTACGTGAGAAACTAGTAAAGAAGGAAAATCTGACACTGGAGGATGCACTAGTATACTGTAAAAGACAAGCACAAAGAGAGAGAGAACTAAGGGAGATGAACCCCGGAGCACAGGTCACTGTCAACCAGGTGACAAGACCACGTGACCGCTACACTTCTCAGCACAGACCTACAACAAAGGGGGCAGGAGCTACAGCGGCGAGTGACACACGTGCTCCTCGGGCAACAACGGTGAGTGACACACGGGCTCCTCAAGCCAGGGGGCTAAACACAAAGCAACTGATTGACTGCAAGAAGTGTGGAGCCAAGCATGTGTACAGGAATTGCCCAGCATATAGTCATCGGTGCACTAGATGTAATAAGAAGGGGCATATAGAGAGCAAATGTTGGAGCAGAATTGATGAGATCGTAACGCAGGACGACGCATCTTCTCAGGAGGGAGATGGCGAGACTCTCTTCATAGGAGCTGTGAATAAGCAAAAGGAACAAGTGTTAGCAGTGACAATAAGTAAAAGTCACAAGTGGGCAGCTAATGTGCAAGCTGGATGTGACATTATTACCTGCAAGATAGACACAGGAGCGGGAGCTGACCTAATGAACATCAGAGATTATCAAGGACTAACTAATAGACCCCCACTGAAACAGATCAAGGTGAGACTCACCGACTATAATGGACATCCCATACTGGTCAAAGGATACATCTTGAGGAATATAACAGTGAATGGGAAACAGTTCCCAGTGAGATTCATCGTCTGTGAAGGGATATCGTTGCTGGGGGGAGACACGGCAGAAAGGGTCGGTTACATCACCAGAAACACTACAGAGGAGGAACAGGTGGTAGGTGTGCATCTTATAGATAAAACCAATCAGAGGGAAACTGTGATTGAAGTTAAAGAGTGCATATTACCTGAAGTCATCAGACTATCGTCCATTCCCTATGTCCACCGTATTAAGCTAAAGTCAGGGGCAGAGCCAGTGATAATCCCACCCCGACGGGTCCCGATAGCAAAGAGGGAAAAGTTAAGGCTAGAGTTGGAAAGAATGGAGAAATTGGGAGTGATACATCAAATGACAGAACCCACTGAATGGGTCAATGCCATGGTGATGGTAAACAAACCGGACGGGTCAATCAGATTGTGTCTAGATCCGCGGGACCTGAATAAATCCATAGCTAGAGAGCATTTCCAACTCCCCACTCGTGAAGAGATTTTTTCAGAGATTAAAGATGCAAAATACTTTAGCAAGCTGGATGCTTCCCAGGCATTCTGGCAAGTGGAGTTAGATACCGACAGCAAAAGACTCACTACGTTCGCAACCCCGTTCGGCAGATATGCTTACGACAGACTGCCGTACGGCCTATGCTCAGCACCTGAGGTGTTCCACAGGTCGATGGAGCAGATATTTGAGAACATTGTGGGGGTAAGAGTGTATGTAGACGATATACTCGTCTGGGGCAGGAATAAGAAAGAACACGATGACAGATTAGAGCTAGTGAAACAAAGGATAACAAAGAATAGCTTACTGATGAACTGGAAAAAGTGCGAGATTGGTGTAGAAAAGGTAAAATTCTTGGGAGAGGAACTAACGCAAGAAGGGATTAAACCAGACAAAGAGAAAGTGGCAGCGATTGTAAATATGGAAAGACCCACAAGCAGGGAAGAGGTACAGCGAGTCATGGGTTGTGTAAATTTCATAGGCGGGTACATCCCACACCTTGCTAGTGCATGTGCAAATATTAGATCGCTGTTAAAGAAGACAACAGAGTGGATATGGGATCAGGTTCATGAGGATGAGTGGAATCATATAAAAAGGACTTTAAGCTCAGAACCAGTATTAGCATACTATGATGTGAGACGTACCACCAAGATAAGTAGTGATGCATCTCGAAGTGGGCTGGGGGCGGTGCTCCTACAGCTCCATGAGAATGTATGGAAACCTGTGGCCTATGCAGCGAGGTCACTCACAAGTAGTGAGCAAAATTATGCACAGATAGAAAGGGAACTTCTAGGAATTGTATTTGCCACAGAGAGATTTCATAATTATGTGTACGGGTTGAAGGAATTGATACTAGAGACAGATCACAAACCGCTAGTACCATTATCAAAGAAGCCGCTCCAAGACATGACGCCACGGATACAGAGGCTCATGCTCAGACTTCAGAGGTACAGTTTTGACATGCAGTGGGTGCCAGGGAAATTGCTATATATATCTGACACCTTGTCAAGGGCAAGATTGAGGGAAAGCAAGGGAACAAAGGTACAGAAAAGTCTAGAAGCAGAGGTACAAGCCCAAGTTAACCTAGTGTACGAGAGCTTGCCAGCATCAACAAGCATGTTGAGAAGGGTGGCTGAAGAAACAGCCAAAGATGAAATACTAATAGCAGTCAAAACAGCCATTATGGAGGGCTGGCACAAGGGAGAATGCCCGGCTTATGCTCCGTTTAAAGAAGAAATGTGTGTTATAAATGGGGTGGTGTTAAAAGGAAACCGAATAGTGGTCCCAACCAGTATGAGGAAGGAAATGCTGGAGAAACTGCATGAGGGACATTTGGGTATCGAAAAGCAGAGGAGGCTAGCAAGACAATCTATTTACTGGCCGAGGATGAATGCAGATATCGAGTATAGTGTCAAGAATTGCGGGATATGCCTTAAATATCTTCCTGATCAGCAGAAAGAGCCAATGATGAGGGATGGAGAGTCATGGGGTCCCTGGGAAAAAGTAGGGATGGACCTATTTTTCTGGAGAAATAATGACTACCTAATGATTGTCGATTACTATTCATCGTACCCAGAAATTGTGAAATTAAATGACAAAAGCTCTGAACAAGTCATTTTGCATACTAAAAGCGTGTTTGCTAGGTATGGTGTCCCACAACTTGTGATATCGGATAACGGAACACAATTTAACTCTCAATATTTCAGAGACTTTGCGGCGAGTTATGGCTTCAACCACCGGACCTCTAGTCCCACCTATGCGCAGTCAAACGGAAAAGCAGAACGCGCAATAGGCATCGTAAAAGGAATCCTATCCAGAACAGCAGAGAAAGGACAAGACCCGTATCTGGCGTTACTAAACTACAGATCAGCGCCTATGGAGAATGGGCTATCACCTGCTGAGGCCCTACATGGTAGGAAAATACGGGGTCCTATACCGACATGGAGAGACAACAACAACAGCATGATAAAGAGTACCAAAATAGGGGTAAAATCAAACGGTAGCGACTATTATGATCAGAGAGCAAAAACTCTCAGTCCCTTACAGCCTGAGGACACGGTGCTGATAAGGGACAGAAAGTGGGATCAGGCGGGGAAGATAATCGAACAACTAGGGGAAAGGTCATATAATGTTGAAACAGAAAAGGGTAACGTACTGCGTCGAAACCGCAGACATCTCTTAAGCGTTCCAAAAAGTGCAGTCAGTGAAAGAATGAGTGAGGAACGATATGAGGAGGAGGAAGATGATGACATAACAAAAACAATTAATGAAACACTCAGAGAACAGAACAGTAACGCAGAAAATAATAGAGACAAGGGTAACGTAACTATAAGAACTGAAGAGAGAATTGATGAAGATCGAACGAAAAACGTAAACACTAATGTTACAAGACAGTCACTAAGACCATCAGTAAAAACAAGAAGGTTAATTGAAGAATGCTAAATAATTATTCCTCTACATAAATTGAATGATCTCGATGTAAACCTCTCCTGGAATTCCTGTGGAACTGAAGGGAGGAGATGTATAGATATTGACAGGTGCTCCCACCTAGTGGTGAGTGACTGAGGCAGGCGCCCACCTAGTGGTGAGTGACTGAGACCATCTTGAATAAAACATAAGTACTCAAGTAGAGAAATGATGTATATGTTTCCTGAAAACAGGTTTTCACCCTGTTTATAGCAACATGTATACAGCATTATTGAATTTATATATGAATCATGTGTTTCTGATCAAAACACTCCCGTTTTGGGGAAATGTGATGCATTTCCTTTCATGTCTCACATAATATCCTTTGATGATACATAGTTATGGATTGGTATACTTGTAAAGGAACATTTAATCCTCATAAGGAATTATTTCTTATTTGGAAATTGAATCATTATGTCCCGAGTTATTAAGGATTTATGGAGCTGACACTTCATCTGATACCGGGCATACCCTCATATAAGACCACCTTGTTTCAACTACAATAAAAACTGAGATATTAAGAGTTGGTGAGTATAATGGGTGTTTTTAGGTGGTGAGGACATCCATCATAACAGTCAGAAGGAATATGAGTTTATACTTATTATTTTTTTTTTCAATCTTCCTAAACGTCACAAAATCGCAATTGTACATTCTAAAAAAATTTGACCCATCTATATATAAGCTCCTTATTAAAACAGGTCTTCACCATGACCTCTTTCAGTAATACAAGATTAGCAATGATATGAATATTTCCTTACACTTACATATCGATATATTACTGTCAGAATAGTATTTGTTTAAATAATTTGATTAAGGCTTCGGTTTTTTAAATGCATACATGATGTACCAATACTTAATATACACCTTTGCAAAGCTAATATTCACATGAATTGACTTTCCATATCGCATCAATATAAATGGTAATATTACCAGATGTTACATTCATAGATAGGTAGTTCGATGAAATCTTTATTACACCCAAAGATGAAAACAGAACCAATTTTAACTTAATGTCAGGTCTTAGAACTGTAGTGTATGCCCTAACATTGGGAGGAAATGAAGAGATATAGAACAGTTTTTTTAATTTTCTGTTCACACTAATTATTAGGAAGCACTGCTGCACTTCAGCAACTGAAAACCAAATACTATCAACACTATCAACACTACAAGTGTACTTTCATATATAGACATGAGACGATTAGTATCTATTTTCAAGATTTCATATTGAGTTGAAGGACTTTCCAAAGTTGAATGACTCCCCAAATAACAGTAGATTACGAGGGTCTCTATAGATAATTCCAAGAACCTTGTACCATTGGAAACAGGGAAATTATTAAATCAATTGCAAGCGAGTACAGATGATGTTATCCCTCATGAACTGATGCGTGTGACATGTTTCAAGCTGTCTGTGGATCAATAGATGCTTCTGTGATCATCAACTCAACATTCAGCGAGAGTAGCATATTATGTACCAATAATATATACAAACTCATACCACCTAGCCAACTCTTTATTTGTTTTGTATTTGTGTTCATATATTTCGATCAGGATTGGTACACCTCCCTGGTGGTCTTTTTTTCCCTGGTACCTGGAAGAAGGAGATGAAACTGCAGCTGCCATGACCTTGTTACCGTGTGTTAACTTCTGTTTTATCTGCAGAGGGATTGCCCGTGGGTACTGCACCATGAGATATATATGGTTAGATTTTGTATTAAATGTGGTAAAGTTACTTTAGTGTTTTACATGCGATGTGTGTGGCGGCCGAATATGCTGTGTATCAGAGATGATACAGGTAGAAATAGCACACATTTGAATTACAGGTAAGCAGTTGTTGGCTATTCCTGAATGTGTTGCTTATCACAGTGATACCCTTGAAAGGTTGCCAGTCTCTCTTTTGTTATTATCATGCCTCCTCATGAGGCCTACCCTTGAGGAAATGTTTTTTTCTTGAATCACAGAAAAGGTACATGGTACATCCTTGAGAACTATTGTATGGTTGGTGTATACCTTATATTGAATGAGGTAGAGAAATGGTAAAAGGAAGGCGTCTTGGCCTTTTAGCTGAATTACCCCTTCACAACTTTGCTTACAGGTAAACAACAAATCAAATAGATGATTTTAGCACTCAGTGAATCACTAAGTTTACAGTCGAAATGAAGGAACAGCTAAGCAAATGACTATTTGCAAATGGCCAAGGGATGCCAGTGGCCGAATAGATTGATTCATTGATTCATTGAATATTTATATATTGATCTATTGTGATAGATACCTATAATTATATCTGATAGCATATATATCTAAACATTGATTCAGAATATGTCATGTGAAAAAACACCACCACAGCCACTATGTGGTGCACCAAGTGATACAGAGAGGGGAACAGAGAGACAAAGAGGAGCCAATGGGTTGGGCCTATCGATATGTATGTACTTTTATACTGCATGATTGGTAATTGCCTTTTGTGCTTGTGCTAAGGGCACAGGAGACATTGCCTTTTATGTCCGACTCTAGGGGGGTTGCAAACATCAAACCTGTAGACGTGGGAGTAAAATCTGCAGCTTTCTCATTTAGTGAATGATCAGTTCTTTTTATTCTCTCTGAGCTACCTCATTCACCCCTTCTCTGATGCACTACATCACCTTGAATACCAATGGGAAATAGAAAGATAGAGAAAGGTTGTATGGAGTGGGAGGGGGTGTGGTGAGAAAGAGGGAGAAAGGAGTCAAGAGATGCAGACAACTCCCTAATGCCCTCAGTACACATGGGGTATCCTTGTATTCAAACATTCATTATTTACCCCAAACACCACTTTATGCTCTGGCAATATGTACCCCGGGGTACAGTGGATGTCTGTTGTGGGTGTAAATGGTCGGGGAGAATGGGTATATAGTCTGACCTGTCAGCTCTCAGTCAATACTAGAGTAGCAGAGTACACAGGAGGTATTACTACTAGTGGCCGATTTATAGGGTGTGAGGTGGGGAATACTGGGGGATCTAGGGTCGGGAGACTTCGACCCCACCCTACACATTTGTCGAAGTGGCATGGCTTCTCTTGGATTTGAAGGCATTTGTCTTCTCTTAACGGATCTAGAAAATGGTTTCATTTCCAAATAGGATCCATTGATTGCATTTGGCTAACATGTATGAGTGAATACTTTTACCCATCCCCCTGGGTTAGGAAATCATCCAGGAAGCGTGCAAACCTAGAAGTCCTGCATTGGCACATTATAGAAAAAGATTGCCTGGGACAGGGACCCTCAAAGATAATTCATGTCCCCATTCTCCTCAATCACCATGAGAAGAATGGGAGATTAAAGTAAACGTAAAATGTAATGAATCAATGTTTGTGAGTACGCATGTGCCCTATAGTCAAGTGGTTAAAATGTTAGACTTCCAAATGTGACATTGTGAGATTGAACCCCAGTGCAGACCGCCCGTTTACATTTGTCTCATTTTCAACAAGTGCGTTAAATGGGGTTTGGGGTTACTATGGTTCTCCAGACTTGACTGTTGGGTGCCAGAACTAAGGTTGTGTTTATTTTCGGCGAAAATGGTTTTCGAACGGGGCCATGACTGGTCAAGGACAACATGTCCATTCATGAGCTTTTACGGCTTGTGAAATGCCTTTGAGGGGATTTCAAAGCTTCATGACTCAGCAACATTGTTTTGCTTATGCAGCAAGACACATTGCTTAAGTTCTATCCTCTAGAACTTACCAAATAAGGGATAAGTGCAAATATAACGTCAGAGAATGAATTGTAGAATGACTTGCAAAGTGACTTGCAGAATTAAGGAGTTACATATACATGTAGGCCTACATCAGAAGTAAAAGAATATGAATTGGTAAAATAGATTCTATTTCTAGATATTTCAGTATAATAGAATGCATTTTCCTCTTGGTGTCTATTTACTAACAGGCAGGCTATTGGTTTTCTGGTTTAATCTTGAGGTCCATTTGAAAACAATTTTCCCATTTACTGATGCATAATACCATACACCCTTATATGGACACTTGAAGTAGGTGAATGGAATAAAAGCCCTATTGACGTACATTTAGTTGTTTCCATTTTCAAGGCTGTAGATGTCACATGAACATACTTGTGTTCCTTATAAACACATCAATATTTAATACGGTCGTCACATAATAGCTAGCTCACATCTCTAAAACATTAAAGTTGGGACTTCCATACAACCCGACTACAACCCGTCTATAGCAAGCAATATGTGATAAAGTATTCATAAAACTAGATCTGTTGCAATGGAATAAATCCCTCCTTACATTTATATCTAGGTGAAATACCCTATCGATGTGGTTGTCAGTCATTTATTGGCACTAATTTCGTTTCTTAATCTTTACGCAATATTCCAAGATAATATTATTAACCCATAAAGTATGAATTATATCTGAACACAAAATTCAGTCTAATTTCAGTTCAATAAAATGTCAGAATTATGGACAGCTAGGACCTTCAATTTATTCCAAAGTTGATCAAGCATTAATGAGACCTAGGATCTGTTGATCCAGATACCTCAGCATTATGGTAAGCCAGGACCTGTTGATTCAGATCCCTCAGCATTATGGGACCTAGGACTTGTTGATACAGTGGACTCAGCATTTTGGAGAGCTAGAAAATGTCTCTATGCTGGACGTTATTTTTTGTGACCCTGAAGATCCAAGCTCCTCCCATTGTGGACATTTTACCATACTTCCAGTTGCTCTCCGTCATGGAGAGGCTTCACTACAATTTTGAATATTTGTATTTGGTTAAAATAATTGATTGTTCATACCGTACATGTACATACGTAAGGGTTTCATATATAATGTAATATACAAGCAACTCATTATTATTAGGCTTGTTTCCATCTTTTAGCTTTCAAAGTTCACACCGATTTTTCAAATTTACGAGTTGATTTCCAATACTTCCTTTATACTTACAAATAATGTAGAATGCATGGATGTACATGTATCAGTAACTTGACCCATGCATACATGCACCCACACATGTAGCTACATTTATAGCACAATGGAGATTGGGGCTCCACATGCATGGGCTTATTTTTGTTCACCTTCCCATACAAGTACCCTTAATGCCTATAGGTTACTCCAGAATAAGCCCAGTAGAGAATAGGTGTGTTCAAATACTATAGAAAACTTTAGGCTAGAGAAAATTTGATAAAGAGTGCTCTAGTACAAGACCACCGAAAGGGTTCAGCAAGCGAGAGGGTTTAGCCAGCACTATCCAGCTGAGCTACGAATGGCTGTGTTCTACGAATGGTTGTATTTTATCAGTTAATTGGAGAACGTATTATTACTGTAATCTAACTGAATGGATTTCTGGAAACTTGTTAATCAGTAAATTGGAGAGTGTATTACTACTTAAATTTAACTAAATGGATTTTTGGAAACCTCTATCAATGATGACGTAATAACCTCATTTATGTAATTACAACGAAGATGATGTAATAATTTAATTCATATAATGTAGGGAAAGATGGAAGAGCTACTATCTTATTCTGTCGCCCCTTTCCTTGGATTTTTTTAACTTGGAATAAAAGTTATATTATATATATATATGGGGGTCGATTATAACAAGTTCTCTAGGTGGTTGTGGGAAGAAACTGTTTGATTCAATCTCATAATGCTTCATATATTATAGTGTCTAGAATAACTAAATATTCTAAATCAGAATACTTATTTAGTTCTAATTATCACACCCGAATATACCAGTTTATCAGAAGGTTGAATTAGAAGTCCAACACCAACTCTTATACTTCTTTAGTGATAAATGTAAGTAACAACAGAGAAAAAGACGGAAACACCTAATGAAGGACTACAACTTATTAAATCGTACGTTATATAATGCTGGAGCTGCTGAAGATTCCACTCTAATTCTTTCTTGAAGCAATCGGTAACAGTCCAAAACATATTATTTCTTTTCGGGACAGCAGAATATATAAACACAATATTGTAAGACCTATGATGCCAAACCCCCTAATGGGTTTAATCGCTATAGCTGCTAAGTTCTAATTTTAACCTTATATCACATTATATGAGCCACTGTTACATCTATAGGATATATGACCGATATTTATGGAAGATGTATCCATACACTATACCGAATCTGAAATGTTTATATCATGTTAAAGATATGTTGCGGGCAAAGAAATTACAGTATGAGAACAATTACAACAGCTGTGCCATAATTGATTCCTTTGCCGGCATCACTTTGGAAGCACTTTATATTCAACTGAATGGCTTCAGTGACTTATATTTAGTGTTCATTTATCTAAATGTGACTCTTGATTTAACTGGTTTACTTGTTAATTATGTATACATGATATTGTTTAACAGGTTTTTATTCAGGTAGATTATAACAAAAATCAAGCACGCTCACCCCAAGGAGATGGTTTTCATTGTGCCCTGTAATGCATATCATAATTAAAGAAGATGAAAGGTTTATACATTTCTGCTGTTCAAAATATAGAATCAATAGATTTAAATTTGTTTTTAGAATTAGCAATGACAAGCATAGAAAACGAAAACGAATGAATGTGAAAAAAATGAAATCAGGGTAATGGAACTCGTAATGATATGCAAACTACAGAACTGTCAACTAAAGTCTATGGTCTGGTGTTCCTTAATTCCAATTATATAAGACGTGCAAAAGAAGAGACCTCATCAATGTTTGACCATCTCACTTATTACCAAACAGTACCTTTGATTCCTTGCATTTTTTATGGTTCCAGAGTACAAATAATTCAGGCTATATTCCCACAGAGATTATCAGGCTATAGAAACAATAACAGGACCGATGAACGCAATCTAATTTGGCAGCAATGCCTGAATCTAACCTTTGGATCTGTAGTATTTTGCGATGCAGAAAATACAAAGGAATCTGGGTTGCTGGTGAGCGGGTAATTCTTGGGCACTTAGCCAACCGGTGCTCAGGTGCAATCAGACTATGGCTGATCAGCCTGGCAAGCTGGCTATGGAGGCTGCCTAGAGCATAGTTATTTATGGTAGGGGTGAAGGAGCTTATTATGATGTGGTGGGGATTGGGAGGGGGGGTGGGAGATGTGTTTTTTGTGATTGAATATCATCTGGCATTTGTTCATAAATTTACCGAGAGATGTTTACAGTGGATTTATACTGATGGTGACAGGATATATATATATATATATATACTCCCGGGGACAATAAACCCCGGGGGAAACCCCCTTCGACACCGCCCCCCCCCCCCCCCCCCCGCGCCACATCCCCCCACCACTGCAGCCACATACATTAGGAAACACGCATTATCTGATAGTTGGAGAAAAAAAACACAACTGACGATGCATAAAAGCTGAGTACATAATTTACAATATTTGTAATATGAATTGTTTGAAATATGAAAGTTCCTATTGTATCTATTCTTATGTCTTGATTCGTATCTACATCCATCTGCATTGGTACACGGCATGACCCCAAGGTCAGGTCACAGTTGAGTGGAGGTATTCCAACACCGATTAAGTTACACATACACCTCGCCAATACATCAATACACCACCTGTGTGTGTACACAGTCAGACAGTTCATCAGCAGAGAGGTATTGATGGGTCAGGGCTGATGGGTGGAGTTGTCGACAATGTACATTAGCTTTCACCATTTCACTCAAATAACCCAAGTTTTAGACAAAATTAAGGTTCAGCAAACCCAAACAGATATCTTGAAACAAGATAATACCAAATATACTAAGATACATCCACTATTTATACCCGTTCAACCTAGTAAAGCAGACTTTACTAAAATTTAATGTGTGGAGCTGCCAATTGTTCATTTCTAACGCTCTGACCCAGTCTATACACATGAACACTCAGATATACATGTGTCTGAAGCATATATATGCTTGATTGAGCATGTATCTTATGGTACATGTATCTATCGATAAAACTACAATAGAAGACTACCACAAATAAATCTACCATCCAGAAAGTCTGTGGCCAGGATATTCTGTCTGAGAATTATCATCTTCAGAAGTAGCATTCCTAATACTACCATCCTGAAAATTGACAGCCTGAAGAAAATTATTTAAAAAAATACTATTAAAACTGTTTGGGAAATTTCACTCCAGGGAAGTTACATACAAACAAATATTTTCTTTAGTTTAATAGTGTAATTGACTCAAAGCGAAACCCTCAAAACAAATGGTACGCCGACGCTTCAAGAGAGAAACCTATAATGTACTTAAGTTGAGATGTGTTTTGGCACAGGTAGAACACATCTGGTGTACCTGGACTAAAATACCCCTCCTAGAAATACCCACATAACTGAATGGCTGAATGAGAACTGCTAAACATTAGAGGAGGGCGGAGGTGGGGGGGGGGGGGCGCGTTCAGAGATGTTATGCACCTCATACCAGCACGATTTAACTGTGTTTTACTCCTTAATAGATAGACAACGCAGACAATTCCTATTTGAATATATAGTATCAAGATGAAATACTAAATACCGGACAGTCGGGGATGGTATAAGACCCTGATTGCATAACAATCGAGTCCAATAGACTTCCTTTTAAAGGAGAATACTTTAGTGACTCCAGCATAAACAATATTGACATACATATAAAGCTTTGTTTTTGGTGTTGGATCGTCATAAAGTGTACAAAAGCTAAAAAAAAAAAACAATTCGAAACAATTTTTTTTTAATGATTTTATTTATCCAGCTTCTCAAAACAAATACACATGATATAGTCGAGAACAGGTAACACAATACAGATTCTGTGGCGTTCCACCTGCTGCTGCAATTCATACGATACAAATTTGTTTGTTGTACCCAACTTTTCGGACCTCTCTTATATTATTATTATTACATGTACACTTATTCTATGTTTAAATTTATAAAGTCGTAAAATAAGAATTTACTATTGATAATATCATTTACCTGAAAGAAATCCCAGCACATGCCCCCCTCCTCCCGTCAGGTAATCACGAATCTGTCCCTCCTACCCCACATCCCCCCTCCTCAAGCCCCACCCGTTCATCTGTGATCTGTGGATAGGTATTGGGCCAAAATATCTCCATGCTTAGATTACCCCCTGGTCTCCGGCGTCCCAAGATAGATACCACTGAACACAGCTCAGGATAAACCCTTTTTGTGCCTGGATACAAAAGGTAAACCCCAAACAAATCAATACAGCGGATAGGAGTGCAATCATCACAGTGGGATAGTGCTCGATACAGCAAGAGACACTACACGTGTGGATGTTGGTGCCAATTGTTACTGTCATGGTGGTTTACCAGCCAGCAGGGGTGCAGTGGCTATACCGTATACCCTCTAGTCAACTTTAAATTACTATTATTATATTATAGGTTCTTTTAACCTTCACCCAACCCTACTCCACCCCAACTGTAGCTAGTCACCCTCATCAGCTTCTTAGCGTACTGTGGGAGTTCAGATTATAATCTGAAGTGTAATACTAATGTAGTTTTTCCAAATAAAGAATCCATTATTATTATACTTTTTATTCCTATAGTTTATGGCAGGGTAATTTTAGAGCGGGGATATCTATCTGATGTCGAGGTGTGGAAGAAGGCATATTCCATTAGTTTCTCTTAATCAGTTCACATCCCCATAAAAAACAGCTGGGCCTCACCCCCCTCGACCCAATTTGGGGGGAAGTTCCTCCTGTGTTAGATTTAATCCTCTCTCCTCTAAGCCAGGTCATGATAGCACATATCAAGTAGGCGACCTTTAATGGCACTTAAAATAATAAAATGACGCCTAAATGACCAATGGATATATGGCCCTCCCTCCCCTTCCATCTACCCCTTCCCACTTCCCTCTAAAGGAAAGGAGCGCTAAACTATATAATGAAGTTTTGACCTAGACCTTCCATGTCCTGTTGCCTGGCACACAGAGAAGGACTTAGGATGCTAAGTTCAGATGTCTTTAACTCGTTGTTCCAAATTGGATATACAATTTAAAAAAATCATCAGTCAATCAATCAAATTACGTTTTTCCAGTATCTGTCCAAAGGCATGCCTTCCAACTCGCCTGGATAGAAAGAAATAGGAACATAAGATGATTAAATAACAGTTTCAGAAAGTGTTACATTTACCGTAATCGGGAGCGAAGAGATATTTGAAAACGTGTATAGTGATATTTTCTATTTATATTGTATGAATATTTAGTCGTACGTATCATGATGTAAACTCATTAAAAGAGATACAAAGCCCATCTCACTCTCCTATACTGGTGATTTACACTATTTGTTGTGTGCATTTATTACAATACTATTTCTAAGGGAGTGAATTCAGGAGAACGACCTTTCCAGTCAAAATAAATGCACTACAAGTGGTGATATTAGTGGGGAACTACCAGAAATCCCCGAGATATACTAGACTGCTCACTTGGAGATATCGACTTCGTAATTACATTCAAAGGCAGCAGTTTTAAAGAATTATAATGCTATTTGTAAGCAAACAACTATAAATATTTAGACGATAATGAATGCAACTGGGAGGCATTGAGTGTATGGCAACTGCAGGTGGTATATATACCTACTACCTGTTCATCCTACTCTGTATTGATCGTACTTAGTGCACCGTTTTGGCAAAAACACCTCAGTTTGTTTTTCACTTCTATCAGTGATGATATTGATGTATTGACGATATTACCATTGAAGACATCTACTTTGGTAGTGACACTGGACAGTGATAGATCTGAATTATTGAGACGATTCATTCGAGGTCTCTTTCCCTCGCAATTCTTATAAATTCATTTATTTCATATTACTTTGGAAGTTTACTGAAGTGTCCCCAATATAAGGAGCTACACAATACATTTACCCATGTACTTCAATGTATCACTTAGTAAAAGTATGACTTTTGTTTCCCACAGGTCATTTAGAATAGGTTAGAATAACTCGGTTAATTCTCCTAATTAATTTCACAATATCCAAATCATTATATATTATTTAAGATCTTTAGAGTGTCCGTAATTCTATGGTAGTTCCCCTATGAATACATATGAGCTTCTTTGAAGAAATTCATCATATCCCCATCTACTATTACAACGGACCCTAATGCTGACTTAAACTGACTGTTAACTACTCGGTTAAAAGAGTGGTGCTAGATATATGATAATTATATGGGGCCTTAGATTAATTTTGCAATTTCAGAATATGGTGCATGAACATTGTTGAAATTCAGTAAAACTAAAGTGATACATACTCTTTCTATTCACCCTGCCATATAGCTGAACCAACAAATCTATACACTGTGGGGTTGTATGTGCAGTTAATTGTCATGTAGAGATATGGCCACAAACATACAAATATATAATTTTGTTTTTGTCTGAATAATCTGGTAGTGTTCAGCCCAAAGACAAAACCGGTTAGTGTAAAAGAATGAGAAGGTATCGTATGGTATCAGTAATTTATCCCGTATACTATAAGGATAAATACATAGTCGGTCGGGTAGAATATTGTAATGGTATGAATAATCTGGATTTACAGTGCATCGTACGGTATATCGGTAATTTCTACTGTATACTATAATGATAATTTAAACCAGATAATTAGCATAACTAGTAAACACGTGTTTAACTATGTAAATGTTAAAATTCAGTAGTATTGATCTAGATATATCATAACTGTTTCCACCTTTCCCAAACGAAACCTATCATTATTGTGAATTTTGTCAAAATTACCGACACGTTTGGAATCATTTCACTAATAGCTGGTTAGCTCTATGGAATTCATTAATGTTCCATTAAGATATACGATGAATATGAACAAAGTATGTTATGTTTACAATAATAACCGGTTGAAGGGAATTGTACATGTGTAAAGCAGATTCGAACAATTATGTAGACTGATATTGGGTCTACCTGCTTTATATAATAAATATTTATATAGCATGAAGCAAACAACAGTCATGTTTGTCAATTCAATGTAATTCAACGAATCCTTTCTTTGAGCCTCAACGCAAAAGGAGTTGGCGCATGCGTTTAAAAGATACATTCTTCTTGTAAAGTAGATTAAAGGACATTAAGCCACTGTTTAATATACTAGTGTAGTACCCACTGTATGAATATAAACATTAACAATATATATATGAATACAGGCCCATTTTCTAAATTCACTTATTAATATTCGCTAGATTAAGCTGACAATTTCGAGATGTTGCTGGTATAATAAATCTTTCAAAGATTGTGAAGCCGATTCGCTGGGTAAAACATGAGTGAGTGTGAGTAGTACACACAGAAAACATTGCATCGAGACAATTCTGGCGTTATTCGAAAAATGGAATGGTTGCCTCTTCAGGAATGAAATGAATTATCCTGAAGAGATTATCTATAATAATGTACCATAATAAGTTCATTTGTGTAAATGGAATGAATGAATCAACAAAAACTAAATACCATGTTCCATATATAGGTAGCTCAGAATATGCCTTCAAATATGTGCTAACTATTTATAAACATGGTAATAGGTACAATATGAACCGGATGTAGCACAGTTTACCACTGATTGATGTACATCTAATCAGCACTAATTACTTGTACATACGGGTAAGGTCATCGAAATATGTACATTATGTGTATATAATGCATTCAACATATTTGAGAAAGTGTATGGTTTCAGGAGGAGTTATTACTCATTCATGTATACAATACATTAATCACACAAGAAGGAGTTGGTAAGGTTTATTGACATGCAATTTACACCATGCTAGAATATCTTAACTACAGTCAGGAGAGCAGGAGACTTGACCTGGATGGGATAGCACTCTGGAGTATCCAGAAGTAAATCGCCCCAAAATATACATTTTACAGTGATAAATTAGCTGCTTGTGAGACCGTCAACCTCTCTCTATAGTCTATTGGACCGCCCCCCCCCCCCCCTCTCCCACACAAACCTGTTGATTGTTGTGTTGACAAGCGTTGGTCAGCGCTGAGCGTGACCAACGGTAGAGTGTTAATTGGTACTTATTTGGCAATGTTCGTGAGCCCTCTAGAAATGGGACGGAAATCGGTAACCATATTTTTTGTTTCTTTTTTAAATATGGCCGTATGAAACAATTCCTTTGGTCCAAGTTGTAGAGGGGTATCACTGATATCGATAGAGAGTGATAATAGCGTAGTTTTATGGGGAATATACATTGGAAAACACATATCCCCTTGACGGGCCCTAGTATTGTACGAGAGACCCGATTTACGGGCATCATTCGAAATGTTCTATGTAATAGCTACGCTATGTAAACATAGGCGATTGGATGCCGGCCGTCGAGTAAGGTTAATATTGGCAAGGAGGTCACGAACTGCATCATCTACCAAGGAAACTAATGGGAACCCAACCGTTTCAGAGCTTATATTTAATATGAAGATATATATCCTCTAATGTACGCAATAACTCTATGTATATAATAAAAGATGTTATTTTGGGGGACACAATTGTGAAATTCAACTTAAGGGCCTTGCCCACTAAGCAGATTCCGATGCGATTTAGTGGACACAAGCCTTCTGTGGTGCAAAAACGCATAGTGGAAAAGGGGTATTAAGAGTAACTTCAGACGTACTGCTAAACAGGCTCGACACATAGTTTAACCTAGATGTACCTCACAATGCACAGTATATATGAGTTTTATAAGCTTCTTTTGTCGAAAAATCCAAAAAAAGTAAGATATGGTAAAAAGAAAATCAGGGATGGTCAAAAATGCTTTAATATAGCTAGGGGCAGGTTTTTCTAGGTGTGTGTGTGTGGGGGTGGGGGTGGGGGGGTGGGGGTGGGTGTAAATCGGAAACACATATTTTTGTATATATATATTATTTGTTTTTTATTTATTTTTTTTTTTTTTTTTTGGGGGGGGGGGGGGGGGGGGGCTACATCTGATCCCACAACAAAGCCTAATGATAGAAATGAAATAAAGTTGCGTGCAGTTGCACGCTCACTTTAAAGTGTTTTTTTTATTGTGACCTGCTATCAATTATTTATATTACATAAATTCCATGCAATGTACATGAAATGCTGTTCCATACTCTTTTGAAAGACAATACATGCAGCATGAATATGCTCTCGTCCATCAACATGTAAGTAGAATAGGAATACTTTACTCATGGCAAAACCTGCATTAGAGTTACCACTTACCAAAAGAATGGAAACTTCTTTTTGAAACATGAATGCTTAAGTCATGGTTGATGTTTCTAATGTACAATATGTTTGCTACACCTGATCTGGTACTGCTGCAGGCCACCTGAACAATTAGCCGTGATCGTATAGTGGTTAGTACTTCTCGTTGTGGCCGAGACAACCCAGGTTCGAATCCTGGTCACGGCAGAGGCTGTGTTGTCTCTATCATGGCTGGTTCAGAGTTTTAGATTTTGTCTTCTGCGACGGCCAAAGCTCATTTTATTTAACCTATTTAACTTATCCTTCCTGTGTTCTATTCTATTTGATACATCATTTCAATTAACACCACCTCAAACCAAATAATGCACATATATCGTTTACTCAAACGGGTTAAATTCGACCCTTGTAATGTTAAGATTTGTTGAGGTTATTTTAACTAGCGTTTGGGCATCAATTATAAGACCTGCGAATAGCAGAAATTCTACCCTCTTATTTTTCCACGTTTAAAAAATAAAAGATATTAAGAATGGGAATGATATACGACGTTTACCTTAATGCCCTGTTATACATATGGCCGTGTCATGACGCACATTCTATCTGAATGTATCTGATTGCATTCAGACACAATAGGGTTCCAGATTCAACCGGTTTGTGCCCACTCAAGTGTGGACAACATCAATAGCAATCTTGGACAATAACAACTTAAAACTTCTCTCTAACAACAGGAGCTAGAATCAGTGAGTAGTGGCTCGTACACTTATAGGAAGATTAGGAAGATGTCCTCAGATGTCTTAGTAAGTCGTATATATATATAGAATTTGCCCTGTGTTCATACCAAATTTGAATAATTTTATATATGGTGTCCATGCGTCCCTCATAGTATACAACCAATATATTTATATATGTTTGTTTCATGCAGATTCGTCAACCAACCTTAATTTTTCTCATCATTATCCGCATTCCACTTCAGAGGTGCATTAACAAATAGTTTCTATCATACACGTACGATACAAATTCGAATGTGGGCTTTTTCTTAGTTTTTAGGTAGTTTATGTGGATTCAAAACCAACAAAAAGGTTTAAATTTCAATATTTTCTATGCTAGCGGCATACAATAAATAGTGAATGGAACTCGGTATGAGTAATTTAATATTCAATATTCTATCTATTAATCATACTTGTAATATTCAATGGAAACCCATTTCTATAGATCAAATTGATTTATAACTAACACGTTACTTCAATGTTCCCTTCTATTGAGGGAGGGGGAAGGATCTCCTTTGTAGTTTGCATCACTAACGTTAGGTATACTATTTTAAAAGGAAGTTTGCCTGTCACGAATACAAATTAATCAGAAGACGTTTAAGTAATGTTTTGGATGTACTTAAGTGCACCCAGTGGGAGCTTCCAAACGTAAGGCAATGTTCATTCGTAAACAATTTTTAAATGTGTTTTTCGCTCCATGCCAGTTTCTTAAAATCAACGTTAAATCTTGACATCGAGCAGGTTTGTAAAAAGGTGAGGTGAACACTACAAATAAACTCCAACCTCTGATCTGTATGTCCCGTATTTTCTTTTAATTTCACTCTTTAAAAAATGTTAAAGTATGTGTTTTGCTTGTAAACACTGAACCAAATAAAGTGTTTGCTGTCATGTAATGTCACTGATAGAGTATAGTAGTGCTCATATAATACAGTCCTATGTCAAGTTTGAATATATCTATCCACCTTTGGTACTATTATTGAAGTAACCCCAATATTTCCAATATTTCGGTCTATGAACTCATTTAATTGCACCATCTATTTTAACAATTTGTATCATATAGGATGAACCATGAAATGACCTGAAAACCACGAGTCATTTTAGAAATGATGCCACACTTCCTTTTGTTTATGTTCGCAGCTATCCGATCACTAAATGAAATTATTATTCCTTAGTGTACACACGTGATGAAGGCTATTAATATTCGGGGTAGTAGATTTCTGAGTGGTACTTTATGTTGTGTTTAACTCATCATTAATACAAGTTCAGCTGAATAACTTGTATTTAGTTCAATGACCCCAGTTTCTTAATTGGGAGTCTACGATAATATGTCAGCTATAGTTACACATAATGCTTTAATCGTAGTTTTTCACATTTAATCTAGCGACGTTGAATAACCACTATACAAAATATTTATGATACATTCATTAAGATGTATCACTAACACTTCAAACATATGCACCTAACATTAGTCTTCTGGTGAATACATCTATATAAAAGGCATTAAACGTGACTGCACACACTCTATGATATATTAACTCCATTAACGTGCATGAATACCACTTGACTGAACCAGGGATGGGGGAATATATTCCCTGTTGCCTTTACTAGCTAATGGACCCCTCTCAGTTTATCTTACCTTAAAAGCGACATATGGCCACTGGCTTATATCATAGGGACACTTCAAAGGGTAAAATCCAGGTACAAGTATTTGAAATGCTGATTGGGGTATAGGATTTTAGATAGTGACATTAGTGAAGAAAATAATGTTTTTATTTCAACCTATTCCCAGTGTTTTAGTACATTAACAATAAATTATAAAATTGTATAGCTCATCTTTAGATAAGTGCTTCCACCCCCTTCTTTTATTCTTCATATCAGCCCCCCCCCCCCCACACACACACGTTTTTTTTTCACCATTTCTCACTTCATATACACCATACCAAAAGAAGGAGTCCTTCTGACTAGTGCTGGGAGTGAATGATCGTACAAACTGGAACTCCAATGTATGTTTAGGAGGAACCTGGTGCTAACTGTTCAGGGCCTACTACGTACGTCCGTTATGTAACTTCTATGTAATTATGATTCACAATTTCCTGAACATTTTCTCTGTTTCTGTTGTCAGTGTACATGCTACATGTAAGTGAGCTTATGTTTTCGGTCAATAAACGTCAGTCTGAGGCCGCTATGAAATGAAACGTATGAATTTGACTTCGAATACAGAAGTTAAAGTGGATAATGGATTGTATCCTAATTATACTTTCTCCTTCACAAAAGATATGAGTATGTGCCATGGTGACTAATATTGAGTCCCGTATTCAAGACTACACGTTCCTAAATACAAATTTTGTAATCATGTTTATAGTGAGGCAGACCTCATACGGTAATTTAATGGTCGGTCCCCTTCTCCTGCCAGCAAACTGCCGGTCTGCTTCATTCAGAAACCCCCGATGCTATCCCAGAAAGCGTGTAGCATGAATGGAAATAGTGGAACAGGTCCTACTTCACGGTCTATATCCCACTGACTCTTCCCCCTTAGCGCCCCCACCCACCCTCTCCACCAATGTGCCTTTGAACCCGCAGTCACCGCCCCCCCCCCTCGCCACACACACACAACCCACTCAAACCCTGGCCTTCAAAGATGGGGATGAACCAATACTTATGATATTATTTTGTGTTGCATCTGAGAGTTATTCAAATTGGATTCAAATACAGAGGCTGAAAATAATTGAAATATCAAAAGTGGTTTATCTTTTCACTCTTTATCATATATATACATTCAAGGAACTTATTTGTGGATCTCATAGTGCTATAATAGGTGTAAGTGTATAATTACATCTCTCTTTCGATGACCTGGACATTATGACCTGGACATTATTAACCACATCACCCACCTATTTCCAATTTTGATTGATCTGGATGTATAATTTGATAACACTTAAAACTTTGATAAATTGGTATTATGTAATACCCATTATCGGTCACTTAAATACTGTATATTAGGGTACAAACGAAAATCATTCAATATTAATTAGCGTACTGTGATGTAAGTTCCTGAATAAACATATCGTCAAAAACAATGCACTGCAACCAAGTATACTATACTCTTGTAGTATCCTTACTGCAACTGAGATGTATATGGGCATGTTAATGTTCAATCATGGCAGATCATAATATATATGTAGCATTTAGAATGTATTATTACGGCATGGATAATGTACAACGCAGCACCCGCATGTTGGCTTTATACGAGGCAATTAAGTTGAGCAAGAGTCATATCTTTGTGTTCAATGATGACGATATCCATGACGATTATCCGTTAATTTGATTTGATTTCATTTATTCAGCGTCAGTGCATCATGTATACATATATTTGGACGAACTGGCCTACTAGATGAAACACAACAGATCGATATCCATTGGATTCCTGCCATTCGAATACTAGTAGTTCATTACATTTGGCATCATATATTTAGATATTGAAAACAAAGTCTGTGACAAATGCCATACAATAAAATTATGAACCTAAAAGTAAGGGGAACCTCTCATTGAGACCACCCTTGGGACTGAACGATTTGTGGACTCATGGCGAGGTGGTCCCATTAGGAGGGCTAATCTAATAAGAGGTGAGCAATTCGGGACTGTGAGAAACTGGTCTTAATGGAGGGGATCATTATCTGAAGATACAATTTAATTGATGTCTGATAGGCATATATATATATATATATATATATATATATATATATATATATATATATAAAGTGTGCATTATAATACAGTCAATTTATGGATAGAAATCATAGTTAATTATATTAAAATACATAAAGTTGTATGCGAAGATTCTGAATTCTACTTGGTACTTTAGGTTCAATACCTCGCAAAGGGATCCAGCTACCACTATTCATGTTTCTTTTATATTTCTTTAGACTTTTAGAACCTGACCTTACCTTTCAGACACAGCCATTCGTATGCAGATAATTCAAGCATTTAAGCTTAATTCAAAACTCTCAAGACTCCAGTGCACTATGCATCTAAGCACTCCATTCAATTACTCCTCTTTTCAAATTCTTCAGTGTAGGTTGAAAATAGTAAGCGCTTTATGGATCTAGTGCCACATCCATAACCCCATGTATATGTGCCCATGGTTCAGACACCGTTACATCGGAAATGGAGACAGTCTGTATACAGTGTACAGCAAGCAGGCTAGTTTACCTGGAAAAAAGTGCATTTCTAAAACCTTCTTTCTGCATATATGTTTTTAAATATTATGATTGTACAAAATGCCCCATTGTGACTATAATATTATTGTATCTTTATATTATATTCTAACATGGGGCACCCTCCCCCTAGATATAATCAAACACGTTGATCGTTCACCTTCTTTTCATGTTTATGTCCTACTTATCTATATAGTATTTGTTTTAAAAAATACTTCAAATCCGTATGAAATATATTTGGACAAACTGGCCTACTTGATGAAACACAACAGATCGATATTCATTGGATTCCTGCCATTCAAATACTAGCAGTTCATTACATTTGGCATCATATATTTAGATATTGAAAGCAAAGTCTGTGACTAATGCCATACAATAAAACTATGAACCTAAAAGTAATTGCTTAAATTTTCGCCATCGGCTCCATATAGGTGTGCATAAATCGGCTCCATATACCGGCTTATCCCCTTAAACTGCTTATACAATAGGATTTTTAAAGCACCTACAGTCAAAGTCTGGACTCATGCCTCTCACTTATTGATAGAGAAGGAGATGTAGATGGGTGGAGCTGCCAGAAAAATACAAGTTGCCTTCACCAATCTTCTCAAATAATCCAAAACTTAAGACAAAATTAAGATTCAAAACACACAGTTCAACATAACCAAACAGATATTGGGAATCAAGTCAATACCAAATATATTCATATGCATACATAGTATTTACAGTCACTGTCTAATTTAGCTGAGTTCATGGAATGTGCAGAGCTGTCGATTGTACAATTTCAGACGACCTGACCCAAAGAGGACAGCTTCAGCTGGGAAGGTTTTGGACAGTTGCCAAAACAGGGCATGCATCCCGGCATTGCATCATGCGGGAGATGGAGGGACTAGGGAGTCACCGGTCTCGATGATTCCTACTGATCACTTAAACAAAATGTAATCATATTCCTGATGGTTTGTATCATATCTATACTTTATATCGTGTATCAAAAGTCACTTATAGCACCATCGTTAACTTACGACTGCTAGGGCTTTACTGTAAAATGTCTGGTGCATATATGTATAATATAAACCCATGCATTTGAGGAAGGTAAGAGGTCTCATACGTCACAGATTAGTCTAAGAAAAACGTTGAATGATGCAACCGACCCTCAATAAAAACAGATAGTAATAACCAAAGTATACAAAATGCATGTGTGTGCATGGGGATGTCATTCCAACACTCTTCCAATGTCCTATTCAATTGCAAAAAGCTTATGAAACAAAGGTACTTGATATTTCACTACTCTCTAAATGTGTTTCTTGTGAGTCATATATCTATCATTTGTGGTTATAGAGTGGGACGTCCCGGGAAAGCAACTCTATATTCCTTGGAGATTTAAGGCTAAAAGGCGTCTTTAGTATAGCCTATATGGGCGTTGATATTTAGATATGTCCTTAACAGTAAATCACTCTTTTAATCAATTTAACAGGCATGATTAATGGTGGTCATTTTTATAGCTCCTATTTCCAGACTGTTTCATGAAATATAAACTTTGTTGCCAGTTACTATCATTAAATAACGACTTGATGTATATTTTATGTTATAAAGTATCCATTTGCCTTTCATAGCTTTGCACCAAAGTGTCGAGTTATGATTGCGTGTACCCCTAGTCACTGTTTGAATTATACATAAGCGTCATCAATAATATTATGGAAGTGCAACCTAAACAAGGTTTCCTATTTTGACTAAGTAAGTGAATGTGGTGGTACACGTTCATAATTGCTCGGTCTCAATGCAATTCTGTTGGTGCATCTAATAAATATATAATGCTTTACACAAGCCCAAACCTTGTGTCTCAAATACCCAATGTTGCTGTGGCATTGGATATATTTGTTGAATATGCATTGGTCATACTAAAATCTCTAGTAGTAGTAATCTCTAATAATTACTCTAGTCTGTATGCATATATGTTTCTGGAGAGAAGATTTTGGTCACGGTGTGGCATTGCCTCATCCTATTCATTGTATGAGCGTGAGATGATCAGTCATGTATCCATGAGTATTCCATGCAACAACAAAAACAACCCTTCCCTTGGGTTTCTTGTTCTGCATGTACATGTGAATCCATCGAGAGGTGCAATCTACCATGGCAAAACTTACCTTTGACTTCTTATTATCGCCCATTGTAGTAACTTAAGTATCCACTCAATATCCAAGTGTGTATGTGCACAGTGCTATATCACAAATGCTTTCTCTCCTCCCTCTAATGTGCTGTATGCGTGTCTCACTGAATGACTGAATGTGGTGTTGGTGGTGGTGGGTGTTGGTGGTGGTGGGAGGTGGGTGGTGGTTTTCAAGTGACACCTGGACAGGAATACAAGCACACGTGCTTTGCCTGGTAGAGAGGCAAGGGGTGTGGAGTTGAAGACGACTGGTACACCAGTGCGTTACCTGTGTGTGTAAGGTAGAAGCTTTAAGGTGTAGGTATTTGTGGAGGTATGCATGGGCTCTCCCCCCCCTCTCTCTGTGACTGATTCCCTCCCTCTCTCTCTCTCCCAGAATGGTAGCGGTGGTGTTGGGAGCTCAATTCTCTGCAGCTGCCTGTGGTTCGAGCTTGATCAAATAGCCCCTACACAGTCATACAAGCGCACAAACATGCACACATAATATACATTTGCATATGCACACTTATATATTGATACTTGAATCATGTAACTATAGTTCGAACATATATGCATAGGTTTTATACATACAGGTTAACTAACGAGTTGGTTGAAGGAGCGTGGATATTGCACGAGTTGCGTAGCAGCGAGTGCAATATTCTAAGCAACTGAAACCAGCAAGTTAGTTAACAGATTTATTATACATGCTTTCAATGAAAATAGAAAAAAAAACGAGTCATAAATTTGAATTTTACCGGTAATCTTGGTAAAAAAAAAGAAGCAGATTGGTTGCCATGACAACCCCATGTAAATCACTAGTGAAATACGCACTATGCCTAAATCACTCTAGATACGTTGTTTTCAGAGCAATGCGTGTATGATAAAGAACGTTAATATTTCATTCGAGGTTTCATACACTGCATGGTGTCTATTCAAGAATAGTTGCAAAATCCCTGAGAAACTGAGGTTAGTGCGGTGGCAGAATACAATGTCTGTGACATATCGCGTTGCAGTATGATTTAAATTTAGAACTTTAAACTATTTGACTTAGAGATTTGAAATATTTAGCTCCAGGTCCATATCTTAATACATGTACTGACCAGTCCAGTGAGCAATATGTAAGGTATTACATGCCAGCTGAAGATACTATTAAAGTAATTGTGAACACCCCGTGGATTTAATCCTTAGCTGAGAGTGATCCAAATTGTTATTACAGTATGGTTTGGGGGCCGTCCCGTTGTTATTATTATTCAGTTCCAATAAACACATTATTAATTTGTACATGAAAGCAAAGATGTACGAAAAAGCCATACATCTTATAAAGGAAATACCAGGTCTTACAGTTTGCTCCTTACTCCTTAACTACAAGAAAAGATAAGTAAAAAGACCAAAATTTAATCATCTAGATTTGTATATTATAACAGTGATATAGAAATTTAATTATGTTTCTGTTAGTGAAAATACAAAATTCATTCAGTCAAAAATAAACCAAGCAGCTGGTATATAGCCTTCTATTTAGACAAGGTTACGACCATCAACATTTTGAAGGCACATGTATAACGTCTGTCTTAATATGGGTTTCTATTCTTCAACCATGCGCACAATGTCACCGTCCTCAACCTCCAAACTGTCATGAATAGGGGTCTGAGGCTTATAGATATTAATAATCCTCTACCCTTTGTTCATACTATGAATATTTATATAACAGTTGAGAAATGAGGATGTATTGTTATTTTAGGGTTGATGTCCAACTTGAAAGAGGTGGGCCCATATGTACAGTAGATGCCGCTTCATACTAGGTTAGCTGTGCGCCAACCCAACCAAAAACCGAAAAACTCCGAAAGAGCCCTACCCTTTTGGGTCCAAGTATGTGGAACAGCCTAAAACGGTAGAAAGCAAAAGTCTTACTTGAGCTAAATTAAAATGTCAACTCAAAAGTTGGGTCGAGATATATCAGAGTATTACAAGATCTGTAAATAAGAAAAAAAAGATCCGTAAGTAAGTAAGTAAGTAAGTAGAATATAGTTGAAATCTATATGAAACGAGAGAGCATGTATCACTGGGTAATAGAGAACGTCTAAACCAAATCATTTGTCAACGATATAGTGTATTGAAAAGAACTTGTATCTTATTTTTCATGTATAATGGACTGATCTGTGCATTCTATTGTGTTTAACGTGGGAAACAAACACAAGGAAATGAATGCATTGTTGTTTAAAGCCGATTTGAGGTATTGATGTTAGAACAGCGATGAAGAGTAACTTCATTAGGTATTTAAAATGTTCTTGACTATTTCCATCCATATATCTCGTCTGGAAAATTTGAGTCATTGTATCCGACTTTAACAAATGTAAATCATCTAATGTAATATTGCTTTGTTTCCCTTGACGAATGAGACGTTTTTTTGCTAAGCATCTACCTATAAAATAAGGTACAGTAAACTATCTAAGAACCTTCTTTTTTCATCTCTAATCAGGTATAAGGGCATGTTTATACAGTGAGAATCTGTTGTTTCCCTGTTTAGATTGAACAGAGATATAATACTCAAATTACATTATTGTTTTGCTGGCAGAGATAACGTTCACTAGAAACATATTACTCGAACTAGTATTGAATGGAATTAAATGTTGTAAAAGAAATAATTAGATTCATAATAGCTTGTGAAGTGACGCGCATCAATATAGTTGCTACAACACAGGTTCTCTGCAAGTTTGTTTAGTTTCACGTGTTGAGTCTTGGCACACAATAACCGCCAGTCGTATTTTGCCATGTGAATTCATTAACTCTGATTATTATTAACGTATTGGTAAACGAGTCAATGACTACTGTCTGTATATTAAACATGTACTGAATAAAATCACGCCAAAATCAATTAAAGATGTTTAATTTATATTAATCATTATGGGTTCATAAGTACAGTACCAATGTGTTTTTGTGACTAACTTATAGCCACTTGGTGCCAAGCGAGGTAAGAAATTATGTTTAACACAAAAGGGGACAGAAACCCAGCTGTGGCACCTGAAATATACACATGCTCCTAGCTGACTTTTTATATAGGTGTACATTGCATGTTCATTTCAGGACTTCGCCACCAACAGACGTAGGTTGACAGCGGCACCCCAGGGATGTAGGAAGCAATTTAAACATGGGGGGGGGGGACAACTTTGTCCCACAAAGTGAAATTGTATATCCATATGGATACAACTAGAAGTTGATTTGGGAATAGTTTTCCTATGACACAAGGTCTAAGATTGTGTGTTATCGCAAGTGGCATGTTTGACAGCTGAGTTTGTATTTCAAATTTATATCTCTATTACCCTGTATGGCTGTTTTAGTGATGAAATTTACTTATTGGTTGTCCACTTCATTTTCAAGTCATTTTATACTTTAATTTCACTAATATCTTCATATCTTGGGCTCACTTTTCTTTTAAACTCAAACATTTAGTTATTGGTGTCATTCCTTCATTGGGGAAAGAATTAGAGATGCTAAGATCAAATTAACCAAGAAAAGTGAGTTAAACAAGGTTGTGGGCTATTAGGGTATCTAGACCAGACTGTCCAGAGGCATGGCTGGCGGTCCCAACACTCTAGGTCCAAACCCTCAGAAGGCTGTTGCACAATGCCTGTTCGTTGCAAATTTGTGGCTGTTTTTAGCCTTTCTGTTTCTCATTGATATTTGTAGAAATCCCCGCTCGTTCTTTGTGCAACAAACAAGAACCTGTTACACAACCAAATCATAGATGCTCATTCGTTGGGATAAATGATCCCATTCATTATTTGATTAATTTAATCGTTGATACTAAAATAAACAATGATTCCCTATCAAACCTAGACCTTAGTCATACATTTGTTGAAGCTGAAGTGCAAGAAGTTTTGCTTATAAACATTTAAGAATATGAGGCCTGCTTGTGGCCTATTCATTGATGCTCATTGACAGACTTAAAATATCCCCTATGTATGACATCAGTCTATAGAATACCCAATTCTTTGACTGGGTCCACACCTTCTATTATTTTAGTGGAGTACACCCACAAATGTGCAGATCTACGAGTATAGTTAGGACCAGGCAATATGCCACAGTGGGCTAATTTTGGCTATTCCTGCTCATTCTTTGACCCCTATGAGGAGTTTATCCTGTTGGTTCATTGAATTTTGTTGTGCAACAGCCCTCAGATCAGATAAGAATAGTATGTCAGCCTACTTTGTTAATCGGTATCTCGGCGTTTTAATGGGAATATAATGATATTTTGCAGTTTCAATGGATTTATAAAGGCACTTAGTGGTTTGAGGTGAGAGGCTTTCCCTTCACTGGAAGGGACTTTCTCAACTTGGGCCTACACTGCTATGCTTGTGTTTATTTTTGGCAAAATTGGTTTTCGCATGGGCCACAACTTGTCTATAGTTACAGAAGTTTACTAGCATTTTACATTACTGAGAGAGGGCATTCTTTATCTGGAGGAATTCTTTTTCAGCATTCAAAATTGTACATGAAGGTAAAATGGTGGGGGGGCCAAACCATACTCTGCCCCCCCCCCCCCCCACCCACTTTCATTGGTGGGGGGGCCATGGCACCTGTGGCCCCCCTGGTTCCGACATCACTGCACCCTAAACGAAACGTCAAACTATGGAACTACGTTTTCCCTTCTCTAAATGAGGAAAACTCCGTAAATATTTCTTTGAAGCATTACTGACATTGTATTAGAATACAAGCACATAAACTGTTTTTTTCATCATATTTAAAGATTTACTGACACTTTAGTGGCGATTATATGCTACTACATGCTCATAGTGGAGTGGTACAATTTCCAATATTTGCCCATCGAAATGAACCTTATCCATCTTATTATAATAAAATCATATCCAGCTCTACCAATTAATGTATTGGTCTGTAGTTTTCTAGTCGTAAGTTCAAGTGAAAGATTACCTCAATATCAATTGTGTCAATTGAATGAATGTTATTTAACATCAAGAGAGGAATTTAATAATCAAACATAATAGCGTTAATTCATATTCCAATTAATGGAATGCTACTAGTTTAAATCTGATTTTAATTTCAGCTTTACTATTAACATCCATAATGTATGGCTAATACTTGCAATTATATGAGATGAGCGTAATTAAGAACAGATTATTTGTATTACTGGGTGAAGTGACATGCTCATATTGGTAATCATTAAACAATTTAGGGCCATGGAGATATTTGCATTATTAGTGTACACCTCCCACTGTTGGCTCTTACCTATTAATATGCGTAATATATAGTCATGGGTCAGAGCATAAGCAATGTACATATTCCACAAATAACCCCAACTTAAGACCGAAAAATGGCTAAAAACCCACCTCAACATAACCGAACAGATCTTCTGAATGGGGGCAATTTCAAATGCCTAACACACTTGAGTCTAATTTTATTTTATGCGTAAAGCTGTCGATTGTAATATTTCGACGTCCTAATTCAAATATCCAGGCACAAGTTTGCTACATTACGACAGGTGGTAGAAATAAATATGCAAAGCTATATTACGCTCCATTAACAGGTTATGGTGATGTAATATCGGTATATGGTCTAATTCACTCTGGGTCTTACTGTAAAACATAGCATTGTGCTGAGTCATGTTTTTACTTGCAGATTGATTAAGAATAACACACACTGTAAACGGTAGCTATTGTAATCTCATAGCTCGGGCAGCAAACTATGCACCTCTTGGATGGTTCGTAAATGTTAGGGGTATTTTAAAAAGCGTCAACTCAGATCTTTATCTGTAGTTTAGTTTTCACGGAATTAAATTTAATTCAAAATTTGATTAATTTGTACCTAATGGGGAATGTACAAATAGGAGCCAAACACCAGATAAAGAATTTGCTGGTCTTACTCTGTACGACAACCTAAGACTACATGAGAAAACAACTCACATGATAAAATAAGAAACAACTCACAAGATAATATACGATACAGTAAATTATGTGCAGGTTCAAATTCACGTATTAATTAACAATGTATAAATTGTGCACATGGCAGTCAGATAACTATATTCCGTTACTTTATTGTTTTACAATCAACTCAGGCAGTCCATGATTTGGTGTCTTACCCAGAAACAGAGGCACACCGAACACATTGGAAATACTGGAAGGAAACCATGCAACTCAAAGATTAATACAGGTTAATTAGGGAAGGAACTAGGCTTAACTCAATGGGACAAAAGACTGGCTATACCTAAAGCTTTAGGTACTGTGGGTTCCAAATTACATCCCTTCTAGGAATGGAAAATTTCTTGTTCTAGCATTCTACCAGGAGCTTATCCGAATACGGACAATGCAAATGTGTGCCGTGGAGAAAACCTAAATATAAATACTGAAACTCTGATCAATACATTGCATTGTATGTATCACTCGAAGTCCATGAATAACCTTATTCTGAATTATATAAACGGGGAACACACGCACAAAGGCGGAGGACGAAAGAAATAATTAATAGGGTGGGACATACTTTTAGGTAATTATGTATGTATTAGAATTAACTCATTAGTCGTATAGAAAAGTATTTGTCTGGAAACTAATTCAATCTCATAATTCGAGTGCATGTGTATCAATAACTTATTCAGATTGATGTAAATATCACTTCTCCCGCACAACTATTATTCATCATAGAAAAAGTTAGTATTAACCATCCTTTCAACTAGTTATTTGTGAGATACATTGTTTACCTGATGGCAGACTATTAAAGAATAAACGATTATAAACGTTTCAGACTGACACGAAAAGCAGGTTTATTGCCGTGTATTGCCGCATTGCACGTTCGTGGTCTATATCTATGTGTTGTTAGCTGTTCACTGATTCGTGAAAACTCTGCCAGATGTCAGCATTTATGTGGACCTGTTGCATTTTTTCCTACATTTTCTCTTTTCAAAATGAATGTTTTCCTCAAGGAAGACGTCATGGTACATACAACGCCTGAGATCATCTGTGAAGGATAGTGCGTCTTTCTGTAATGTATTATATATCGGCCTGAATGAAATATATAATGAAATGAAATGAAAAAAATGCTGACATGGATGTGGTGATATATAAATGCTAGATGTTTCGAATTAGTACCTAAATGTAGACACTGCATATATTCGAATGGAACATATGTGATGTGTTCCAGGAAAATGAGTCACAAGTCGCAAAATTGATCATTTTGAAAGTTGTTTTTTTCCAAAGGATATCTTTATTGAAATGCTCTGATTCCTAGGGGATTTAGCACTCATAGGCATATGAGTCCATGTAAGAAACTTTGAGACATTGTATTAAATATATCTTTGCGTTTTGAAGGCCTTTTTATGGAGTATATTTAGTTAATTTACTAAACTTTCCTTTTTCAAAAATAAGAATATCAAACTTATAATATACAAATTACTTATCAGGTTTCCTAGTGTTTACTATCATTGTTCTCCTATTTTCAAATATGGCGATATATCAAAATCCATGATTTGCGACTTATGACTCATTTTCCTAAACAGATCACATATGAATAAAACATACTTCATCAGCCACAGGCTGACGTTTGAAGTGGCGCTCTCTTTTGGTTAGTCAGCAATGTGGGATGTACATGTATTGTGGCGACGTCTACAGTTGATTTCTTGGGGTGAGAGAAACGGCTTTTTGATGCTCAGCAGCAGGATCTATATATGAAAGGTATGGTTGTAAATGCAATATATACCTACAGGTAGGAATGAAACCAAACTAGCAGTTCTGTTGCTTTCGACCAAATGTAATGTAATATTATTGCATTATCATAAAGCCCTGTATGTACATGTGCACTATAGTTGAGTGTAATGGGCCTGCTGCACCCATATTTTTTGTAATACATTTTATTGGATCCATTTTCATACAATGATAATCTCATGGGAGTCCAGGAAAAGCTTTACAGATACAATTATTCATGATGATAGAGGATTTAAGTCAGTTTAACATAGTTTTTAGCATAATGTTGCTATTAATAATCGACAATTCGGGTGGTACAACAGAGTTACATCAAATATACATTATGAACGCTTCGATTTTTTCCCCTCAAACACTCACCCGCAAGATCTATATGAAAGTGTTGGTGGTAAATTGAAAATAAACCTGCGGGTAGGGATGAAACCAAACTTACATTTCTGTTGCTTTGGACCTAAACCTAAACCTGAGCTAATGAGATATAAATAAGTTTCAAATTGACCTGGAAAACTTCTAGAACATCAATTCTTCAAGATGGATTGTACACACCCAGGAAAACTGACCCATATATTATATATGCTGTGTGTATAATAATGTGTTTGTATCAAGGTCCATGCTCTTTTGGGATTGGGATTTGATGATGCAACTGATATACTTGAAATATATAGATATATTGTGTGTGCTACAAATTAGGATGTGCTATCGAATATCTGACATGTATCGTCAATAAACGACGATGTTATACTGATTCATTCCTGGGATATCATGTTCAATAATTTTGTTAGTTTCGCCTATGGCCATTTCCACCAATTTGACAACATTTGGGCCCCTATACCCCCCTCAGAACCCCGAAATAAAATCTAGCATTATTAAGATGAGTTGTTATTTTTTATGAACCTTACATATATGTGTATTGAACTCCCAAGTATGGAACCATTCTGATTATTAGTAATTTTTTTACAGGGGGGTCGGAAAATAGCTCCCAAATAGGGAAAAAGGGCCAAAAACAGCATGAAGATTAACGACATATCATGTGAATAAGAACATAAAATGCTAGTAAAGTTAATATTTTCATTTTATTTAGCACCATATCATATAATTTGTGTAGGAATAGACTGCGAAATTAATATATAAGGAACAATGACAGTTAAAGTATAAAAATCTGTCACAAATTGAACCTGGAAACAAGGATATATTTTCTGCCTCACTTCTGTGCAGAGCCCAAAAAAGTAACAAAAATATAAATATGAATAGAGTAGAAAACCATTAGATTTGAAAAGTGATAACATCTTACCAGACACTAATGTTTTATTCCAGTAAGCACTTGTGTCTTAAAACTTCATAATATATTAATTTTAAATGTTATAAATACAATATATTAATTTCAGGATAGTCTCATATACAGACATTGCTATGGGGGGCAAATGAAGATTAACGACATAAAATCATGAAAAAATAGCAATTTTAGAGCTTTTTGCTGTCTGCTCTGTAAGCTTACACATTACTTAGTTATTAATCATGGGTCATTAAAATTAACTTAAAATTCACCATAATGCTGACATTCTTGCAGTTTGATTGATGTATAATATATCTTTCTAGCTTAAATAGTTCTTTTTCCACAAACCTTGCATGGCGAGTATTATTTACAGATATTCCATCAATTATTGTGACCTATGCATATTTTTTATCATTTTTAAAAATAAAGATGCATTTATCAGAGCCATAACCTCATCAATTCTCATCCGATTTTAATAATTCAAAATTCATAGTAATGCTGACATTCTTGCGGTTTGTTTGGTGTATAACATACATTTCTACTCTGAATAGTTCCCCATCTACGAACGTTACGCGCAAGTAATTGTCACTCATTTTCCTGTGACACATCACATTTATATGTCGTTAATCTTCACATATATGTCGTTAATCTTCACATATGTCGTTAATCTTCAAAACCCTATTTTCCTGTAATAAGCATGTAAAACCTAGTCGGAAATTCTAAGTATTGATATTTATAGACTGATATTACTCATAATTAATAATAAATATCAAATTTAAAGTTCATTATTAAATTGCTTCCCCAAAAAACCATAAAATCGTTAATTTAGGGATGTCGTTAATCTTCATCACCCTGGGTTCCCACATGAGGCTGGCAGCATGCATTTTGTCTGCTAGGGTCCAAGAAAAACTTTAACCAATACTGTTAATGTTCATTACATATCAAATCCTGTTAGTTCTATCATTATTTGTGATTATTGAATAATTTTCATTTTTTTTTTTTTTCTAAATTCCACCTTATGTGACAGGGATGTCGTTAATCTTCAACAGGGGTACCCACATTTTTTTTTTTTTTATTTTGATGGCTTTTGGCCAAAAAATATTTTTTTTGCATTTTTTTTTTACACAGATCATATTCACGTAACCGCCTATCACAACATATAAAAAAAAATATTCAATTTTGAAGGTTACTTAGAAATTTAGCAATTCCACGGACTATTGGCACTTAAAAAAAACGATTTTTGCCACCAAAATGGGATTTTGAAATAAAAAAAAAAAAAAATTGGGCTAAAAATGCCAAAAATGTTGTTCCACAGGTTGGTAGAACCATCCAATCCAAAAAAAAATTCAAATTAATGATAATTAATTTGATTTAAGCCCATTTTACCCCTTTCCACGGTTGGGGGCCAAATGTTGTCAAATTGGTGGAATTGGCCCTATGCATTTTATACGTTCTGCCTCAGTTATTTAACAATTTTAATTTCAAACTTTTATTTCTCTCTTTGTCTCCCTATGTGACTGAATTAATAGGTAACGCCTCATATTCTATTGTCTCAACCCATTTACGTTACTGCATTAGTATATGTACGTTCTATACTTGCCTTAGAATATTGTGGCATACAAATAGAAAATATATGAATTCCATTAGCAAACAACTAGTAGTAGATACATATGATATAATTATGTTGGATAAAGTTAAAGTTTATAACTAAGCGCACCCATAAATGGACATGTTATGCAGAGTTGGGTGAACAAAAATGTTTTCCCATTGCGCCATTTTGACTTCAGGGGGCGTCACTAATCCAGCACGCACTAGCTACCTGTGACTAACAATATACCTTACAATTTACTTTATATCCTCTCCCCTCTCCTCAGCCTCATTCTTTCTCATGCTCTCCTCTGAGACACAAATAAGTTATTATAGCAAAGGGCACGATGAAGGGTTCAAACTGATCGAGACCCATCAGAAAACGGAACAAACCCCGTTCTCTGATGGTGTCGAGGTCAGTTTGAACATGAACAGAGTGCCATTTGCTATTTATTTATTACACAGTGTATTTGGATGTTAAAAAGTAGATTGAAGAGTGGATCAACCAAACTGCACCCCCAAACTGCACCTTTCTAACTGCTGACGTGTGTAATAAAAGCCTACTATTGGTGTACATAAATGATATGCCTACACTGTGGATCTGAGAATAAGCTAGAATATTTGCATCGGCTGGGAGAAGTACATATATCACTTACATCCATGGATGGACGTCTGCTTATTTTTTAACCCCTGGTAGCTGTATACATAACAGGTGTGAAATATACACATCCATTCATGATGCGCCTACGTGTGTAGAGCGCTTTTTGCTATTATGTAACAGGTCAAGGTTATAGGTGGCTTTCCTGCAGCTCTAGCCTACTATAGCCTATTGTTTTTTAGTCCATTTTGGGTAAGATTTCGCGTGCACTTATTATTTTTTTGTTTTTTAAAACAATTTTATTAGGAAGATTTCCAACAAAGTGGTAGGTCTCATTATACTACAGACCGCGTTGGTCTAGTGGCGCCACCACGGTGTTCCATCATGGACTAAAATCAATATACAACTCGGATTTAGCGTTCGAACTGTCTGTACTCCCATAGACGTCCCTCGGCCTTCGGCCTTGGGACGTCTATGGGAGTACAGACAGTTGTTATAGAAATAACAAATGTGTATATGATACATACCAGGGCATACCACAAAATACTTCTATTGACTTTTGGTGTCTCCTACCCAGTCGTTGTTGAAACACTGAGGTTCGGCCTTGGGACGTCTATGGGAGTACAGACAGTTCGAACACTAAAATCCTCGTTGTCTATTGCTATAATAGAAGCTGCCAGGGTTGGGGGGGGGGGCGGGGGGGGGGGGGTTGGCAGTGGCAACAGGGAGAAGCTAAGGGACCCAACGATGCAACTCAACCTCAGTGCTTCAACAACGACTGGGTAGGAGACACCAAAAGTCAATAGAAGTATTTTGTTATTTCTATTTCATTTAACATGCTCTTTAGCATTATTTCGCAGCAATAATTCATGTTCAATTTTGTTTTAGTTTGGTGTTGCACAGCTGGGAACGAAATGTAGCATTTATACATTATATATGTTCCTAACTATTTGATTAGAAACATTACAAGTAATATCTTAAAATAGTTCATTAGTGTAATTTTATTCATTGTAATAATCAAAACACCCCATATAACTGTATACCGAAATGCTATGGGTGCTATGAGAGCACTGTAGTTGTTGTACAAGTGCACACACACTAACAAATATGAATTTGGGTAGCTAAACCTGCTATCTTGGTGAATTGGAAAGAAATGACGAAAATGATGTTGAATAATTGATGTATTACCATGGAGAATTAACTATGAGTAATTCCAAATGATATTATTCTACAAAAAAAGCAATACAATAAGATGAAAATTGTGCATGAAATATCCCACCCAAATGCCATAAGAATTTGCTAATTATTGCACCAATATTGCGATATACCCTTAGCGTGATCATCACGCAATCATTGCGCAATAATTATTGCGTGAAAAGCGTCCACTCTCATCACAGAACTATGGCGAGGTGATTGCGCATTAAAAATCGCGTAGAATCGCGTTAATTTGCCCGTCGGGAACAATTGAGCCAGAATGTGTTGCTTACCAGATGGACTAATATTGCATTACGTATGTGAAATAAATAAAAGTCAAGTCATATTTAAACTCCACCGTATGATAAATGTAATCAGCTTATTGTTCCAATAAAGTTAGACACGGATTACTGGGTACCTTCATTTAGATATGTCCAAAACAACTACTCACTCCTGGTCTTTATTATATGTCTTTAAGTAATAACTGTACATTACAAGTACAACAGGACTCCATAGGGAGAAACAATTGAAACAATAAAAGGGAAAATATAGATTATCAAAACTAATAAACATTATGTTATCATTTATTTATGAAAATTGTTTCCACAACCAGGATCCAAACACAGACACTGATCTCTATTATTACATGGCTAGTAATAAACATACTGATAATATCCCAGTTGGTGCTAGGAACTGATAACGACATTGCAAATGTTAAGATATAAATAACGGCTACAATCAGAACACGCATGGGCCAGTCACAACTTAACCTGTCCCGCTGTATACTATAATGCAGTTTTAGTATTACTTACATTTGAATGGTAGGAATGGAATACAATATCGGGAAAATATAGACCATTCATCAAAAGTTGCCGTCTTAAAAGTAATCCTCTTGACATCTCTCTTGAAGAAAATGATGGATGAGATCTTGAAGATACACATATCATTTATTCTAAAGATGATCGATGGGGTATGGATTTAAATATGTCACTTCTCTCGCCATGATTCGTTTGAAATTATATAAATTCAAAGTAAATTGAAGTTTGCCTTAACCACGAAATAATAAAAACTTACTTTCTTACACCGTATATATATAGACCAGTCTTTAGCAACATAGTAATCAACTTGATCAATTGTCTAAAATAGATCAACTTTACAACATAAATGAGATCTAAACTACATTGCAATCAATATAAGGGAACCTTTTTTTAAAAAACGGATCTAATATCAATTATGTTGCGATGCACTTAGTATTGATCATTGTCCAGCCCAATTTAGCAGGATGTCCTATCATATGTGTGTGGTGCCGGCGAGAGTCAGGCTGGTTCTGACTCTGTCCGGTACCATGTTCCGGGGTTTCCGGATGCTCTCCCGTTAGGCTCCGGACGAGAGGCCAGGGGCTGCAGTTCTTATATGTTCCGACAGAGGTCGTAATTACTTATTGATATGCATTTATACCTTATTTTTATGATTTGCTCTTGTACTGTTCTGCATGTCCTTATAAACACCTTTTACTATTGAGATGCTTGTCATTCATATATCTTACTGCCACAAGTTGTAAGGGTTGGCAGAGGCTCTCCAAGCTCCAACCGCGGCAGGTGTGTTTGGTATAATAAAGGACTTGGCTGGCGAGGACCGTTAGAACCTGGTTGTGTTGTTATTTGCACTAGTTCCATAGCCACTAGGGTACGGGGAAATAACGAGACACTACATGTGTAAAGTTGCCAATTGAACTTCTTCTTGCGCCCTGTATATTGAGAATGGGTATACCATAATTTATATATAATATCAAATGCAAGTTAAACATTCTAATTTAAATTGCTCGTCCTAGTACACCTTCGGTCAAAAGGTATCAGGTATTTGAAGATAAGCTGTTTTCTAAAGTCGCTAATTGAATCGAATAACCAAATATCCAATGCAATGATAACTTACACCGTGTATCATACAAAAACATTCCACTTTGACATAAAGCAATGCATTTTATTGCTCAAAAAATGTCCTTGAGCTGAAAGCAGATAATTGAATTTTATCTTTCTGACATTATTGAATCTCCCGTGATGGAACTGTAAGTGAATTGATGATTACCAAATGATTTTCTGACGTGACTACACTCTTCATTTGACTCATCAATCAATTCTAATGAAGTTATGGTGTCCATTATAAATTGGGGATATCAGTGGTGCTTGTGTCATTTATCTAAATGTAAATCGCTTAAATGTAGTATTGGAATGTGGCTTTGCATATGCCACTAGTGCATGATACAATATGCCTGTCACACAATAACATGTGGTCAATTTATGTGTATTGCCCGGATATTCCAACTAATACTGATGTCAACATGCATCGTCGGTCCTATTGAGTCATATATCTAAAGCATTAAAAATTATAAAATGATATTGTCTACTGCTAAATGCTGTAATGCTTTCCCATATCTTGTCTACATATATGACAACAATATATGATATGACAGGAATGGATATTCAGAATGGTGTGTGTCATATATGTATGGCTAAATAATTCCTACTAGAATCTGCGTTTTGATTTACCGCATGGCGTTTGGACTAGAACAAACTTACCGTTTAATGTCATTGATTTTGGTCAGAACTCGGAAATCATATAGGTTAGAATTGAAAGCGCCAAAAATGATTGTTCGAAATTTTGAATCATTCATCAGTTTAATATACATGAAAAATCCTTACGCCAGTTACAAGACCTGCACTGTGCATGACTAATTCATTATGAAAAATAACACTAATACAAATTATTGGCGTGTATCTTCAGTCTATAAAGTTATCGGAGTGTGTTGTGGTAGCTGTGAATACAATTCTGGTCTAGCGTTGCACTATTTCGATGGTAAGAGACCTGTTAGGAATGTACTTTCATTTCGTGTAGTACAGTTCAGATATTCAATTATAATAATGATCTTTTATTTATCAAGCTTCAACCAATAACAAAACATTTTACTCCAACGATAGTGGATAGTAACGTTGCCTTTTATTTTGAGCGCGTAACCCCAAGATGGGTTTGCATGCGTATTAATTTTAGTTTTGATTTGCTTGGAATCATGCGAGATGCAGGTCAGATAAAACATGGAAGAAACTTCATGATCAGCGTTTATTGTCTATCGATGTTTCAATGTGAATAACATCTATTACGGAATATTATGTGAGTTATATATAGAAAGAATGACGCAGGCTGCTAGTAATTGAATATTTATTAACAAGATTCAGGAGCAATTGAGTCTGATAAATAGTTATATTCACTATCAATATTATTATCACATACCTTTAGCAACTTTAGGGATGTGTAGAGCTGCCGATTGTAGCCTATTGTCATTTTCCCATATACATGTATGTATTAATGCATCCCCAGTATTGCACTGCTAATAAATACAGCACAATAATATCATGATAATAATGCTATTTTCATCTATCAGTTTCGCCTTTTAGATATCAATTACGCATCAAGGTGCCTTTACCCATAGCAACGGCGTCGCAACAAATAAATGACATTGACAAACTGTTAGAAGCGGTATGGTAAAACGTTTCTCCACAGACATGAACAATGAGATGATGTTAATTTGAGTCTGGGAGATTTCCACCGGTTGATGGACTCTTACTGCTGACACCCAGGACTCCATGAGAATATTAAAGGTGCGTCAATAGTGTCGAGATAATGTGAGAGAATTGGCAACAAGATAATGCGGAAACATTAACGTTCTGCTGCTACCATTTATGGCTGAGTGAGGCACGGTAGTGGAGGAGGGGGATTATAGGGGTATCCCTCCTAACCCACTATTTATATTTATTAACTTGTATTCACTTTAAATATGTTAGTTAACTCTTCAGTTATTTGATTATGATCTAATTTGGTAATGTTTTTGTAAGATAATTTCTCAACTGTATGTATTCGTTCTCATCAATGGTTGTTCTGAATTCTTTGATGGTTGCCTAAACTGATTAAATCCAATACTAATGTGCTATTTGACGAATTGAACTGGATGTATTCTTCTTTCAAGATCGCCCTCGGGCAGTTTTTCCTGTACATCACCCACTTGTGAGATGTCATTTCATTGTAGATTTGAGGTTTTGAATTCCTTACTAGGAACTGAGCTGACTGTAAGGGTTGGTTATATAATTATGATGTATAAGTAAAAGGTTGCAGGGCAAAGGGGAATGCAATACTCTATGATAGCTCTGACGATTGTTTAGATAATTGGGAGCGAATGTTTAAAAACACTCTTCAAACTGGAACACCACGATGTTATATCAATGTCAAACCAGGATAATTTAATGTATGGGCAACGCACGAAATATAATAGCTCTGTCTGTTATGCGTATTTTGAAACGAATATTAATTAATGATTTATAATGTAATATGGCCAATTAAAATATTTAATATTATTATTAATATCCCACATTCAGGTTCTAGCCAAATCATTGGCCAGTGAATCGTGTAGGTAAGGCCTTGCCACTCCACTCCACCTACATAACCAGCAACAAGAACATAGCACACAGTGATTTAGTCATAATGCAAGATGTTGTATAATATATATATGGTTGCTACAACAACTGACCCTAACCACCTATAAGTCATGGTTCATTCCATGAACCATAACTTGCATTCCATGTTCATGCATGTCATCTATATTATGAACCATGGTATTATATTGTGAAACTGAAGGATGTCTGGACTTTTGTCTCGAATTCGTTCACAACACCTCTTTACTGTAAGGTCAAAACATTCACTACACCACTGCCAATACTACCTGATGTCTGCAGGGGTGTCTGTCTCAGATTCCACCTAAAGGAACATAATCGATGGTTGTCTGACGAACTCAGGATGGGTCCATGATCATGTTAGGTATGAAGCTCTATATTTCATTCTCTGTCCTTCTGTCGAGCCATAACATAACCACTGAAATCCCCTGGATTCATTGCTTTTATATTATTTTAACTGACTGTATGCTATGTGCATTCTGTATCTGTGGGGAAACCCCAGCTGGAGCTCTTTTCAAAAGGCAGGGGAACGCCAACTATATTGAACACTTAAAACAAATATTTCGGACTTGCACTAACCAGTCCCTGCATGCACAGCACCGATTAATGTTTCAAATAAATTTATGGTGACAGAGTTAATGCCCAGATTCTCTGACACACTCCATTATAACCTATCTAGTCGCATATATTCTCTGAATACTGTGTAAATTCAATTAATTGAAATTGTATTGACAAATAATGTGTTGCTGTATTCTAGTCTTCTATACTCCGTGCAATGTGCGTGAAACATCGTCAGCAAAGTCTGTCTGAGACCATACTATAATTATGTAATCGCCATAACGCCTGTCATTCCGGGTAATTCTTTATTCATATCATGAACATTCATTCTCAAGATTAGAAGCTTTTCACCAGCGGGGCTTCACTTGTTGTGTCAATATGGCGTGCACCTACTTAATCAATGTTTATTTCGTCACAAACCTAACCCACCTGGCGGATTAAAAGGAAAAGTGATATATATCAATCATTCATGCTTATAATATTCACATCGCTATTTATAAGGCAACATGATACATTTAGGTGCGATTAGTTGTTCTAGTAGTATCAATTCTGTGAAATTCAAGAACCTTTGGAGCATCTTTCTTTCTAAGTCCGGAAATTACCTCTACTTGTGACCATTAACACGTGACGCCTTGTCATTATGACACACTTCTAGAAGTCTCCTCTAGAACAGCAAATCCATAGAAAGGATAAAACAGTTAACTAATTCTTGGAATATTCATGGGATACGGTCATATTTTCTCAAACTAAATTAGATATATTGACAGAGTTTCATTCCCTACTTATTATACTTCCTTTGCAAAGAAGAATATTGACGACGAAAACCATTCATTGAATGAGAGTGATTTGGAACAATGTGTATAACTACCTGAATAACAAATATGTAAAAATAATATCTTTGAATTAGGTGCTGGATTGTTAAGAGCTAGCAATTGAGATTACATTTTGATATTTTATTTGGGATACAATAAGATATTCGCTTGCGGGTCAATGACTGATGCTCTTTGAGTATTGTAAGTGAATATTGTCAATAATGATTAGGATGATGTAAATAGATGACTCTGGCATCTGAAGTGGTATTAGAGAGGGAATAGGAGGTGGATCGGGGTTCAAAAGTAAGAGGAGAGGAGGTGAGAAGGATAGGAGGTGAGGAGGACAGGAGGAGAGGAGGAGTGGAGGGGTAGACTGAGGACAGAGAGATAGTCTGCAGATATTGCAATGCAAAGAAGTTTGAACATCATTATGAATGGACAGGGCCAACCTTTGGCAATGCATTGCCATCGTTGTAACGCTTATAATCCCGACACTTCCTAAAAATTACCCCTCAAGTCGGATGCCAAGAGCACTAATTGGAAACATAATTCTTGAATTTCAGGGAAAAGAAACTTCCCTAGTTATGAAGTTGAAAACGTACCCAAGCATGAACAACATTGACATCTAAACTAATTTAATGAGAAATCTTTTCTGGACCTGATGTTCCAGTGAAAATGAAAAATGATCGCATCGATAACATGGAATAAGAAGTAATTTGGCATCTGTCATAAACACTTCATGTTTCTCTCTCGTTGGCACCAGCTGTTCCAGACGTGTCTAAATCATGTCTTGGACATTTTTTCAATGTGAACTTTTTTCATAAAGAGTGTGAATGTAACTAGTTAACCCACTTATAGTGATCAGTAGCTTACTTTTCCGAAGAGAAAATATAGTTAATTCTTTATTTCGCATCTGACATAATATTCTTTTTGTGTTTGAGATGTTTTACTATTACTTTTGCTTCAAAATTGTTAATTCTGTTCCAGAATGTCAACTTTGCTTCCGAATTTTAAATTTTGCATTACAATTTGAAATTCTGATTTTAATTACTTTTTCTCAAGTTTGTTTTGAGAAGTAGTAGAATTTGATTAGCATTAACACCATTTAGTTTCTTAGCATGATTTCTATCAAATCTATAATGCTATGGATGAACTGATATAATGCTATATGGGTCTGTATGAACAGGGATTGGATGCCTAAAAGATAAGAACACATACCATAACGAAATGATGCACGAACGCAAAGTAGCCATCATGAATAGCTAACATACTATCCATTGTGTTATCTCATTATCACCTTGCTAATATATCCTTTGTTTCCCTCTCATTGCACATTTCCATTACAGGGATCCCATTGATTGCTATTGTTCATACTTACACAGCCTCTTCCCTGCCCATCAGAACCTCATACCGTTCATATATGGCTTGCTCAACGAGGATCAATACAGTTTGCATGACACATGACTGCGACCACTGAAATGTGCACATTTGGTTACATAATTATAAGATTTGTGTAGACTTTGAAATAAATATGGATACTGCTAGATTGAAAAAAAAGAGACGCTTTTAAAGTTTTACCAAATTTGACTATATTTCCCTAGGTAGAATGGCCCTCGTCTCAACGACAGCGTTATTTGTAAGACCCTAGCACAGGTACGCTGCTGCCAATTCACTGATGTCTTCTGTTCCCCAGATATGCGAAATTAACTGATTACTAACCATAATAAGTGCATATCCTCATCTTCGACCATACAAATCTAAAAGTGTCCACTATATACCGCAGAAAATTCAATAGTGGACAGTTATTTTGACAGGTACATTTTAGGTTTTACAATGACAGGCAAAGAAGCCCTGTGACATCCCAATTTTACACGAAGGCAAATAGAATTTAGGACCAATTGTTGGTGTCTTGGAAACAGGGACAACACTTGAATTATCGTCATCTGGATCTTGATCAATATATCGGTAGAGGTAGTAAAACTGTAATTCATACTTGTATATAACTCGGAAGACGTTGCATCTTTCAGAAGGAGCTGTGGACATTTATTGCTTAAGGAACAATATAAAATAGATAAGAACTAAACTTCTAAGGTAATGACTCTAAATCCTAGACATTTGTATGTCTACGTCTTTACTCTAGAGTAGCTCAACATCTACTCCCTCGATACATGATACTAAACTCATCACATTAACCTTGCCTCACGTGGGTCTTCCCCATTGGTCAAGACACATGGCTCATCCTTTATTATTCGGGGAGAGGAACGCAATCACAAGGCAAATAAAGTACACGTCAGCTTAACTAAACATAAATTATGAGAAAGAACCAAGGGTTATTACATCAGGTAGAAAGATCTAGAGCTAACTGAACTGGTGCAATGGGTGATTGGATAATCAATTACCGATGATATGAAGTTGCCTGAGGGAAGTTAAATATCATTTGGACATTAACATAATCTAGAGTCGATTACTGATAACACACCATGCAATATTGCATTTCGAATCTGAATATCTTTGTTTAATGTTCACCAACAATGTAGTTTTTAATTCAACATATTTATATAAATACAGCCCGACATAGCTAGTTGTCGAAAGCAGTGCTCACAGTATTCCCAACATGTATTCCTCTGGGTGGTAGTTTTCTGGGAGGCAGTTTTCTGAGCAGTAGTATCCTGGGCGGTAGTATCGTGTGTGGTAGTTCATCTGCACAGTATTTTTCGTCCCACCAGTTGCAACCTAATATTCTTTCCAGTAGCAAGGCCAATAGGAGCACTGTATTAAGTGCTATCATTAAATATTAACCTAGGCTCTCACCCAGCATGTCATTCACACATGTAACCTATGACAAAGCAATTCAATCTCTTTGAATTATTGAGGGATTCAGCTGCGGTGCAAGGGGTTGATGATTGTTTGTGGTAATAATAATTGGGAGAACATCGGCGAGGAAAAGGTGTGGATGTGCATGTACTTATTAATGCAGGATGGGAAATCAAGATAAGACTACGAATTAAATGCAGACTTGCAGTTTAATCAGGAAACTCTAATTAGAATTTGATTGACACCAATGCCTGTTCATAATCTGGATTATTGTTTACCCATTAGATCTGATGTTATGATATCCCATAGCTGGGATAATTCATATTATTATCATATGAGTAGATTAACAAAAAGTACTTCAGTCTTATGGAATAAATGGACGAATGGTATAGTTTGTCCGCAGTGCCTTTCTATTATGTCTTAAATTTCCAGGAGCAACTCATGGTTCTAATCACAGCGGTTATGCTCCAGGTTATTGGCGATATTGTTACTATCAATACTTTCCCGAATTAGCACCTTAATTGAGACCTATATACTGATTACTATTCTTCAGATGATCTAAACAATTATTGGTAATTTGTGATTCATAATTCTTTGTTTATTATACCATTTTGTATTTTCTCTTGCCCTGTGAGCTATAGATGCTATTTCAGTGAGCATTTTACAAGGAAGGTGATCTTCTAGTGTTATGAACAGTCAATATATCTGGCAATATGCTGACCACTATATTTATTAAGTATTTCTTCACTAGTATTATCGTATTGAGATGCCGTTTCATGTTGAGGTCATAATATTCTTAGTATTCAAATACGTTTAAAGGAAACAGTACATAATCCTACTCATAAGCATTTACCCGCGTTAAATTAAGTCTTAAATTTTCAATCCGGAATCCCCACCTTTGCTATATTTAACCAATTTTCGTTGTTTGCACAGGCCATTGTTTAACTGACGGGTCCTTGATTCCTCCATGTTGGGGTTCATAGGCCTGTTGTACAAGCTAATGAACGAAAAACTGTGTGGAAGTTCCTACACTTCCCCCTCCCCCCTTCCTTTGCTAGGAAGGATTACACATTCCTACCCAACCTTTGTCTGTGTACATAGGATATTCCCACCAGCGGCGAATTCTACATAGGAAGGGACATTTGTCCTTCCTACAAGTGAAGAAATTCCCAGAAAATAATTCCTTTCATTAGCTTATACAACAGGCGTGGTAGCAATCTCGAGGTATATGATATGAAGTAATTTGTATTAATTAATGTTCTTTTAGTATAACATACAAAATATCGCCATCGTTTAACACATCTAGATTATTATTCACCATTATTTCACCATAGTTTTTGAAATTTATTCTTTGATTATTAATTACATTATTGTGCTAAATAATGTCTATTGAATGAGTCAAGGCATTCTCCAGAATTCAGCAAAGCTCCCATTGAATGTATTCCCCATCTAGTAGAGAAACAAATGTTAATGCCTCAAGGCATCCCTTGCCCTGAATGGGTAAACTACTTATCATCAATATTTGTTATTATCATCTTTTAATTTCATAATCGCTGCCTTGATGAATATTGCATTAGAAGTAAGGTATGTCAAGAGAAGCCCGATTTCTATGACACGTTTGACCTGGATCAAATGTATTTCATAGAACCAAGCTTGGCATTAACAATATTGAATTATTAAAGCTTTGATCTTGCAGGCTGATAAAGTGTTATTTGGATGATGCTGTCACGGCAGTTCTCACATCAACAACAGGTCTGGCGCCTTACATGAGCATAGTTGGGTAGGAGATTGGGGGCGGACGGGGCGCCTCCTCACAATATGAAAAGCCTTGGTAACCTTACCTCTGATCATTTCATTCATCTTTGTTTATTTAAAACCTTTTGAAGAGGCTGGTTTGAATTGGCAGTGGAAGTGAGTCCAGACAGTTTTATAGCTCTGTCTGACATGGATAGTAGGGCATATGTATGGTTGTTGGGAGCATTTGGACTTTAATTTGTTAAAAGAGCAAGTTAAGTCATGGAATCAAAGACATTTCCACCTGGAAGGGCCAAATGGTTCATATTTCAAATCCAAATTTTATGGACTGTTCAATTCGGCAGTACATATAATGACAATTTGAACCATATACAGATAATCATGTTTAATTCTTTCCAGGAGTCCTAGATTATATAAATATAATTCAGGAGGGTTTCAGGACTACAGGACGCTGATGCCCCCACACATTAGGCAACATAACCCCATTCCCATTCCCTCATTGAATATGCCATTCACATCCGGGTCTTGACAATATCTGGCCAGTAGAGGACACCACTTGTATTTATGTCTATTCCCCGATTATCGCTCAATGTTCTCTTTGTTGCAAGGAATGGAATGTAAATAAATAATTTTCAATATCATTCCCAGGACATGGAGTGTGTCAATAAATTGAGTTTAGTAGAGCACAGGGAAATTGTTTTCACTTTTATCTGATGTTATGGAATCATCAAAGTGTTTAGTTTCTAAGGATTTCTGGCACTTCTGAGCTATGGAAATAGATGTCTCCTTATTTACTAAGAAAATAGATAAAATTGGACCACGACAGATGTAGTGTTTCAGGCTTAAGACTTCACAATGTTTAAAGTAAAATGTTAATGATTAAAGTCGCAAGTGAATATAAATATAAAACTTTTACAATATAATGTTTAACAATTTACTTTCTTCATTTGAATAAGAAACATTTTTTTAATGTTAATATGAGTCCTAAATCATCTTCAGGGACAAGGTAAATTATCTCAATAATTCTGCATTATTGTCAATTAAACTAATTCTATTTTATTTTATTAGGGTTTGGCTGGAAAATAAATACAGTTATTGTGATTGCACATCATGAGGACGTTTGATTGATTAACTGGCTGATAGTAGAGGATGTGTGCCAATCCAATTGATACAGTTTCATCGGGTTTTTGGTTCCATGATTTCAATGATTTGCAAGTGTCAAATGAGACATTGAAAAATGTTCCCCAGGGGATTATTGAAGGAAGGAAAAAATCGTGTTGGTTCGGGTTACTGTATTTTGTATATATGTTATATTTAAAGAGGAGAATGAATGGTCATAACGCTATTAGATCTGATATTCAATGATTATAATGATTATTGTCGTTTGTGTGTTAATATACATTTTTACAACAATCATTTTTAACATTACCTTTTATTTCTGGCCAGGACGATGTGGAAATGAATATCTCTGTTCTTCAGTACTATCCAGCTATTGAGCAAAGTGTCATGAGTCAGATTCTTTGCTGTAAACCTGGGGTGGTTTACAGATAATACACTATCCGGGAACAATCTCAGAATACAACAGTGGATAGGATATATTTATAATGCCACTACAAGAAGGCATGTAACAATAATACTAAATCGACAAACATGAGTGGCACATATGTCTGCAAATGTCTAGACAATTTCGTAGAAAAGAAAAGAACTTTTGACAGGGATGCAAGGCTCTCACGACAGTAGCAACAGCATTCAAGCTGAAAATAATTGTCATAGATAGCAGCAAGAATACATGACGTGCAGAGAAGGCATACACAAGGATTTATTTTAATAGCTTTGGTTTACCTCATGAACAGACTAAGGGCCCAGGGGAATTGGCAAATAGGAAGAATCAGTAGTGTCATGTATAGGGCTGTAAGTGTCATGGCGGCAAAGTGGATATTAACGTAAATTCGTCGCATAGTTGTACCAATGTGTGGACCGAAAGTAAATCATATCCATATATTATACATTGCGGCTGATTAAAACACTCGCCCTATCCAAGTTTCAAAGATTCTGGTGGCCATAATTAAACTATTTCTGCTCTAAAAAGTATATAAGTGGGTTAGAATTCATAAAAACTATATGAGTGACAAAAGAACAGAGAATAATTATGTCCTCAATGCTAAGCCTATGCGATTTTTGGGCGACACTGCCAAAGTAGCGCGACTCAAGAGATCTGCTTACGCTTGTTATTAAAGCTTCATGAAGTGTTGGGCTTCGGTGTATTTTGACAGTGTTAAACTTTATATCAATTTATTGATTGCAAATCATTCAACATTGATTCATCGTATATAGGGATGAGTTATGATCAGAAACCACCCCATTCTCAAGTTTTATTCTGGGATGGTAGACCCAGACATATACAGTAGCTGCCAAATGAAAGGAAAGATTTAAAGACCCATGGTCACCTGTAAAGTAGTGAAACACTAAGCCTCAGGGTGGACACGAATTGGGTGCTATATTATATGCAAGTCTGGTGTAAATCCTAACCTATGACACTTACATCCAGCCCCACACTTTCTTACTGACAGATGAGAGACATGGCTTCAGTATATAACCGAACATATAGTTGGTAGATTATCAATAATCCATACCATATGATATTTATTCCACCCATCTTACGCTTGCTGTATTTATGTGGCCGACTAGATGCATTGTAGATGGTCTACGAAATCAAACTGCATGAAAGGAGAGATGATGCATTGGAATAATTAATATTCCATACGTATTTTCCCAGTCACCAAAGTGAAGAGTGTTTTAGAACCCAATTTGATATTATCACATTAGGTTCTAAAATACTCTAGACTTGGCTGGGAAACGACGTACGTTGTGTATCTACATCAATCTATCATATACATGCAAACACAAATTTTTCACCTGGACTTCAGATATTTCCTTCATATATATATAGGCTTATTAAATATATAATTTTACATATAGTATCTTAGAAACGTTTGGTTCTTTTAAGGGCCAATCTAAGCTAACACAAAAACAAATATCATTTAGAGGGCTTTTTCATGGGTTCATGAAATCTTTACATCAATATTTCAAAGACCCGGCGAAATTATTTCCTGTCGTGACTTCACGTATTATCACTTACCCGCAGCCTTTCTCTCTAGGTCAACTTCTAAGTCTTGAATATAGCAGGGCAGCAGAATATTGATAAACTCAGTTCATTAAATGCTAATACATATCAGTAATTATGGTAATTTCACTTATTAATATACATGAAATAATTGTATTCATTCAAAGTTAATATACCTGTGTACATAGTTTAGTTCTTGTCTAACTGTTAGTTAGAAAATACACCTCTCATTGTACTGATTAAACTGTATGTAGCAAGTCGAAGAGACTGAACAACATATTCACATAGGACTCTCTTTTGGTAAGATCGCTGCATTTACATCAAACAGCGAGGGATATACAAGGGAGTAGCAACGAATAATATGCATGGGTGGCATATAGTTGAAAGTAATGCCACTACTACTAGTGCCAACTATTCATAAGTGTATCACTAGTATGCTCTTCTATGGTAAAGGGCAATCAAACTACCTGTGCTATATGTGGTATTATTGCTGATAACAATACTGCAGTGTCACCTGGCTTGCAGTGGCTAAATTAAGTCCCAGTTGCGGATATTTTGGTTCAGTCAATGAGTTGTTGCTACTCCCTTGTATGTATACCTCCCTGTATCAAATAAAACTCAATCAATCAAATTTGTCTCTAGTCGTAATAGCGGAGAATGAAGCTATGATGAAATGATGCACTTTGGAGGTACACCTGTAAAAGATATGATTTACTTCTTTATATATAGAGAGGAGGGGATTGAAGGATGGGGATGGTGTTTCCATGTACGGCAGGATTACATTTTCACCTCTCCCACTGCAATCTGGATACTACCCTTCTGTGACCACCACTCCATCTTGTTATCTCTTTACACATCACACTCACAGCCATATTCACCTCTTATTTAAGCTTTTTAAAAAAATTCTATATCTTCCAGGGATTATTTTTTGTTTTAATGTGTTATACACATTTTATATTTTGTAGGGAGATCAATTTGGCAAAGCGATCTATCATTGTAATATTGTTCCTTTAAAGAATATAAGTTAACAGATATATGTCAGACTACTGAAATCTCTACCTTCGGATCTACTGCAATTCTCTTTTCAATCTTTATGACATTAATCTTCTCAAAACAATATTGTAATTTGAGAACTTTACTTAAATAGCCAAATTGAGTTATTATCATTATTATCGGATAAACTGAACTATTTCTCGAGGTGCTTGTTCATAAAAGTCACATTCCATTTGAGCCATTCCATTCCATGTGATCGGGCTATCCAATAAGTGAATGAGAACTATTTCTTTTCCTGTGTCAGACGTATCAAGCTAAATAACCTGTTTGAACAAGTTTGAGTGAACGCTTTGAAGAGTGCCAACTTTTATAAATGTGTATTAGAAAAATGCAAAAATCCATTTAAATAGGAAATTAGATGCCTTCAAAGTCGATTTATTCAGATCTTGATAAGTTTAATCGTCATGAATGTCTTGCACTCTGCCAAACAGATGCAACGGTAAGGCCGTATTTGGAAAACTTCTTTAGAAGGAAACTTTGGAGAAGTTCAAAGTCTTCCCATGGGCAAGCAGGTGACAGTGGGATATCACAAAAGCGTGCATTGAATTCATTCTTCCCGCACTAAATGTTTCTATGTCTATAGGGTACAATCTCGTAGGAGCACCCTTTATGTTGGAACGAATAGACAGTGTCTCTTCGTTCAGAACACCATCTGTGCCACAATGTGATCATATCATTTTCTTCTCATGTTCTGTCGCCTATGATATAACAGACTCTCAAATATACTTTGTACGGCTAAAAAAATAATATTGCGATTTCTAATTTTCAAGTATCATTTTTAATATACATGTAATTGTTTTCACCAATAATCTGTTGCATTAGCTTCTACTTTGACTTACTTCTGCAACAGGCCCAACATAAGTGGTGTGAACGATCTATATATGATATTGTCCGACTTACTTCTGCAACAGGCCCAACATAAGTGGTGTGGACGATCTATATATGATATTGTCCATGTCATATCACTTGGAAGATGATTCTCTAATATAGCCTCTTGGTTTGAAATATTTAGTGAAATGTAAATGATTAGGTAGACATGATGTCCTTAGGTGGGTTTACTGAGGGTGCATTTGGGCCTATGCTTCCCGTATCATTCATATATAAAATACAGCTATTCATTGATTTCTCACTAATATTGAAAATGGTATAGTGTTCAATTTACGTCGTTTTGAATTTCCCTTTAGTTTCCAAAAACGCTGATAGGTCGTGAAGCTTGACGTCGGTATGTGGGGTCTTTCCGTTGTATAGTTCTAGTATATGCATCTTGGCATTGCATTAATCTCTTTCAGGGAAAGTGCTAACGATCCTAGACAGCATATTGTTCAGCTTGGGAGATGAATGGGCTGTAATATAGTAGATAGGACCTATTGTTATAGACTGAGACTAAGGCAGGAGCCATCTCCTTAGCCGCACCTTTGTTAGGGCTGATATATATATGGACATATATATGCAGGCTCGTTTGTAACCCTGACTATTGTATGGAATACTGAATAGGGCAGATTTGTAGGTCTTGTATTCAGCCATTTTTTATTTTTATACCCTGTCCTGGCGCTCTACTATGACACACTAATCATTTTGTGCATAGTTAACTCATTTAAGAACTAGGAAATGATATCATAATTAAATTAAATGAATAAGAAGTACGTTGGATTCCGGTACATTGAATTCAGCCCATTATTCAAATTTGATTAGATTTCTATTATTCGATAATATGTACATTTGTTCTGATTCAATGTTTCAATATTATGTATTTTAAAATAGTACTTCAAACATGTTATTTTTTCGGAATAATAGTACAAGTAATTCATTCTTAAAATGGTATACACATCTTCGCCAAAATGAAACATTTTAAATTAGAACGAAGAACCATGCACCTGTCGTTATAGGTCGACACTTTATGTGTTGATCTAAGTCGATTCTATTAATTTCATTTACCAACAGACGAGAAAATAGTAAGTGCTGACAATCATTGGGAACAAAGATATAATTCCACCACTATCATGATTAGCCAAACGCACAGGATCTCTATTTTGGCGACCAGGGGCTGAAATGATCTGGGGCGTAGACCAGGGCCAGGTTGTATAACTAAGGACAGGGATGTGTTTCTGCTAATGCCTTCACCCGTACGGAGGAAAGAAATTCTTCCTACTTGAAATACCCAGCTAGTAGGCCTACCAGCCTATACATACTAATACTCGCCACTACTATTCATACTCATTACTTTTACTCACCACTTATACTCACACTCGTCCTTATACTCACCAATTATACTTATACTTACCACTTTTACTCGCACTTATACTCACCACTTTGACTCACCCTCATTACTTATACTCACCACTTTTACTCATACTCATACCTTATACTCACCACTTGTATACTCATACTCATACCTTATACTCATCACTTGTATACTCAGACTCATACCTTATACTCACCACTTTTACTCAGACTCATACCTTATACTCACCACTTGTATACTCATACTCATCACTTATGTTCATACTCGCCACATACTTATTCCTGCCACTTATACTTGCACTTATACTCACTCTCGCCACTTACACTGGCCACTTCTACTCACGCTTGCCACTTATACTCATCACTTCTACTCCCATCCGTATGTGTACTCGTCACTTATACCTAAACTCATCACTTATACTCACACTAATACTCACCACTTATACTCACACTCATTACTTCTACTTCTACTTCTACCTCTACTTCTACTTCTACTCATTACTTCTACTCAAAAATCCTTTATATTAAAAAAGTGTATTCAAATATTCAAAACATTCAGATAAATACAAGAACAGGGTGAAAATGGGTCCAGTGCCAATAAGATAGAAAGGGAGACCATGCACATAATATTTACACTCTGGCACGTATTGGATGGTGTGCTGTATGTCTGATTTGGTATGCCTACTTTTATTTTTTTTAAAGACTTTATTTTGACAGCTTTTCCAATGTTGAAGATGAAATTTTTATACATGAAAACAAGCTTTTCGACTTGCTGCTGAGGTGAGGGCTACAACTATGGTGTGCAATTTTCTATGGCTATCTTTTAAGGATAAATAACGGCTTATGCTAAATGAGCTAACAAGCTAACAAGTATATAATCAAGACATAGATGAGTAATGATGACAATGATGAGACAAATAAAGAATCAATGACATATATGACGATTTTAACAGATAGACTCAAGTTGTACTCGAGCATGGCAAGAGAGGGACTTTCTTTTCAGGGACTTTCTTACTTGCATGTGTATATGAAAATGGATCTATTCCAACTCATCAAAAAGGTTATTTTGTGCAGTATAGTAATGCTGCAGCATGGCAACGAGTATGGGATACCGTTTTATACATGCATGTTGGTAGCAGTTGAAGGGGAAAGGTTGGCCTACAATAGAAAAAGGAAAAGAGGATTTTGAGGATGAGAAATCTCATGAATGTGTAGTTCATCATAGTACAATGCTGGGAAATACATAGGAGTATTGTGGACATATGAGGGTATTGTATGGTTTCCAATAGTGCGATGAAGATATAATCAATACTGAAGGGAAATTATGAGAGGACCTGTTATTACCCACAGCGTTGATGGATATTGATACTCATTTGGAGATATTAGAAAGAGATCCCAAAACCCAAATATGGTAACACCTGTCTCGCCAAAGGATCTCTTGCATCCAAGTACAATCAACCCAAGCTGTTTATTCCAAAAGAGTGGATCGATTTGATAAACATGCTATCATAGCTCCTTAATGGACACAAAACATTGGTGTGAGAGGCATTTTGACCATGAGGAAAATGACGAAAAGTGTTAACAACAAATGAGCTGACATACCAAAGCAAACCGTAAGGAAAAACTAGTTTTCATGTTGTTTAGGAATGATGGGAAGAGAGAATCATTGCATCTAGTACATTGAACATAAATGTCCAATTGTACATTTAAATGGTGATACTTCCATGTAGATACATAATCACATAATCAATAGAATTAACAATGCAATCTGTCAAAGGAAAACTTTGTCATTGCCTACAAATGTTTTGCAGAGGTAGGAGACAAACTCGTATACCTAGCAGGACCCTTGTTAGTATGGTTGTAGTAGTTATACTATTATTTATAGCACACAATCTACATCAATTGCTAAGATCAAACATTCATTTTGTCACAAAAGTAAAATTTGAACGAAGCTCTAGGCCTCCTCGGACAGAAGCATCCAGCTATCAATCTACTTTCAAAGTGTTGAGGTCATATTTAAGCCCCCGCATAGATATCACTACAAGGGATGGAGTCAAGCATGAGCTTCTTCTCAACAAAAATAGAACAAGTCAAAAACTGATATCTGATAATTATGACCCAAATTACATGACAAAACATTCTTCTAAACATTGGCAGGAAGAACCACGTTTCCTACAGGCAATATCATGTAACAGATTACTGAATAATGACATCATGTACCAAGATGAATTAGGACTATTTAACCAAACATGGTTTAAAGGACACTTCTTTAAAGTAAAATGGCCACAGAAACATCAATGCCAAAGTTTTATAAAAAGACAGCGATATATAGTGGATGGTATAAGTCAGTCTGAACTCGATTTCCCCATGGCTTATAACATTCTCATGTATAAGGATCCAGAACAAGTGGAACACCTTCTCAGGGCCATCTACCGACCACAAAACTTTTATTGTATCCACATAGACAAGAAGTCTCACCTCCCTACCAAGCAGGCAATGCATGCTCTAGCATCATGTTTTGGGAATGTATTCATTCCTGAGAACAGTACTTCTGTTGTATGGGGACATTACAGTGTGCTTGAGGCTGAACTCATATGTTTGGACGTCTTACTTGATAAAGTGAAAAACATTACAAAAAAATGGAAATATTTCATAAATTTGACAGGCCAAGAGTTTCCACTAAAAACAAACTGGGAATTGGTCCAGATATTGCGAGCATATAATGGTGCATCTGAAGTAGGTGTAACCACAAACAGGTAGTTTTCTTTTTTGAAACACTTCTTGCCAGTAGAATCTATACATGTATACATTATACATAGAGACAATGTTATATAGAGAGAGAATGGAAGAAGATACTAGTAATGACTCTTTTTTGAGATAATATCATTCTGGAAAATAACAACTATTAGCTCTAAAATTGTTAACTTATTCCGTATGGGAAAGTTGCTAAGGAAAGGTGCCATGTGCCCATTGCCATGGTAGGTAGCAATACATGACATTATCGCTAATGTTGTCTCACAAAAGACAAGACATTGTATGTTTCGCTTATGTTCTAGATTACTTATGTCCTTATTCAAGATATGTTGTCATGGTTATGACTGGTTATATCAAGAGAAAATATTATTCAAAGCGTTTGTAGAGAATGGGTTATATATATATGACCCATTCTCATGAAAATGGTGCAGTCCATCCTAAAGGTGTAAAAAATATGTTTTGCTTGATCGATCTGGGAGTCGGTAAGTTTGAAGGTGATATATAGGTGTTGATATATCTGGTTTTACCATGAAATTAGATCATTAGTTTATCAAAGATTGATGTAGAAAACGTCGCACACCCCTTTATTTATTACTGGTGATCATTTCTCTTATCTAATTTGTATATATATATAATCTTTTATTTCTATCCCCATTCTCTAACTAAATGTTTGTTGAAGTAATAGCCTAGAAAGGTTTTTTGTTTGTTGTTGTTACTTTTATTATGACAAACAGCAAGGTTTCTTTCCTGTATAAAAAAAACTGTTCAAATCAGGGACTACAAAAAGTCAGAAATTGAATTCCCACATCAATAAGATGAAACATTCTATCATTGACTATGTTTTTCTTGATACTCGTCCTATTTTTTCTATTATAATACAATCAAATAAATGCTTTTACCCCTGAGTATAATTAGTTACCCACACGTTTGTTAATTATCCACATTAAAGGCTTCAAGTCGCAAAAATGATATTATTCAAGGTTATCAAAATATCAGAATTCTTTGTTGGAATGTTCCCATTTATGGAGTGCGTAGCGCTATTGATCTTAGCAATATCTGTACCAAATGTCAGGACAGTGTATAAAATATATCCTTTGGTTTCAAAAGTCATCCTATGGAGTATACCTAGCTACTTAACTGGTAATCTACCATCTAGAAATAGTGCAAACTTGTTTTCAAGGAGGAATAGGCCTACATCAAACATAAAATATGGAAACATTTCTTAGTTGTCCTTAATGTTTTCATCGTTGGAATCCACTTGATCATGTCTTTTCAATTATGATGATAACTAAAAACCGATTTCATACAATTTGTGACTCATTCTTCCAAAACATATACATGTACTTAAACAAAGCTGAATTAAAACAGCCCAGAATTTTAATCAGTAAATATATTTTTGAGATTATTTTGTCAGGCTGAGCCATATTTAAACATTATATGAGGAAAATGAGTTTATTTAGCTAATATTTGGCTGAGGTTCTTACATAAAAACGTTGCCATAGTGTGATAAAAACACTTTTTTCCACCAATTATTATCCCCTAAGTTATGTGAGTCCCTTATAAGTTATGAGAATCATCCAATGGTGGTATATTTGTGTCTCTGAACCCATTCTCATGAAATCGGACTACTTAGACAGAATTCATTTAATTATTTAAAAAAGCACAGCCTTTTTGTCTGGTAAGGTTTTTTTCACTCCAATTTAGCCATTTGCTATAGAGTGACTTGGGAGCATAAAGTCTGCCAATGTATCTAACCCTAACATATCATTCTGATTGGTTTATACCACCCCTTTTAGGGCATGAGTTTCATTTATGTATAGCATTTCAATTAGCTTTTCTTCCAATATAACTATGAGTTGAATAGAGACCATTTGGATATTTTCCCTGATTTGATAGTATACAATTAAAAAATATACATCATAGATAGACAAAAGTATATATTTTATTGACGCTCATGATGTCAAGATGGATGTATCTGGTCGATTCATTCAACATTCAAATGGCTTTCAGATCAGAATCGTCCAAGTTATATATCAATAAATGGAAAAAAGGGGGTTGCACCACTTTCGTGAGAATGGGCCATATGCTCTTAGCATAGAGAACCTTAAAAAATAAATATGATTGTTTGAAACGTTGAAAACATTAATAAACATCATTCAGCAATACATATCCAACTTCTTCTGATTTCCGGATTTGGTGTTTCATTCCCTTTTCTCGATGCAAAAAAACAACCTTTGTTTATTATTCTGATTCCTAACAAAGTATCTGAAATATAAATTTAACACAATTCTGAATGATTTCAATGTTTATTGCATCCATCATACAGCACAGACATATGATAAACCATCTTTAATACTGCCAGAGGGTCATCCGGCGATCATTTGGGGAATATTGTGAACCTGCTCTCAACAAGTTCCTCTGTGACTTCAAGGGTTTGCTTAGGTGTGACAAAATGTTTGCAAAGTTTGAAGAAATAACTTTTGCTATCCACCAAAAATGTGAATTATATGGGGTAAAGTTCTTATTGTATCATGTATGTATACATTTCCACGTCATTTATTACTCGTGCTTCTATTTCTAATGAGTGATCTCCATTTTTTTCAGCCATTGGGAAAAACGCTGGAAATGTTATGGAAAGAAGAAAGGGAAATGTATAACATATGCTATTCCTCCCCAACATAACTACACCTTTGGTAAAGGTGATACTCATGTTGTGTTAAATTATGACTTATCTAAGTTCATCATAAGTGACCCAATATCAAAGGATCTCATCCAATGGTTACATCCATTACAGATAATAGATGAAATTTTCTTCCAAACCCTGTTCTGCAGTCCCCAGCTAAATGTACCATCTGCTTACACAGGTATGAATATAAACGTTTTTACCGTTTTTACTTTTGCAATATCTTGCACCATAACAAATTATGAAAATAGAGATTGAATATTTCTATGATACAATGCAGTAAATGTATCAAAATATGTCATATACTTCCTGTGTTTCTACATAATGTTTATTTGATGAATGAACTTATTGACTTCATTCACAGTAATGTCTCTGGATACCGATGACATAATTATATTATCATGGTGTGCAAGAAATAAAATAAAATAATCAATTGAACACAATATTGTCACAGCAAAAATGTAGAGCATATAGTATTATATATGTATACGTATATATGTCAAATAAAATACTCTGTAATGTATGAGGCTGGTAAATTGAAACCTGATTATTGTATATATCATTCTTTAATGTTTGTTTGTCTGACTAACTGGAAGACCTGCTTTGCAGATGTGCTATCTATTTGCAGAGAATACAAATCCAATGTATCATGGGACAGGTAACGCAAGATAATTGGCACAACTCCATGTTTTATCTTTCCCTATTCAATTTTCAGGACCTTTGCATCAATATTTCAGTCCATCTCCAACTATGACTCGTTACAAAAAGTGGGGTCATAAAAACTGTAGAGGAAGATTACAGAGAGGCATATGTCTTGGGTCTATATGGGAACTACCTTCCTTGGTACGATCACCACAACTCTTCTTCAACAAATTTGAGATTTTCTATCATCCAGTGGCGTACTATTGTTTAGAAGAGTGGCACAATAACAAAGTAGCTGAGGAGAGAATGGCACTTGAACAAGGCTTGACAATCCATTTCGATGTTGAGGCATACAAGGAGTTACCGTGGGTCAAGTATCATCTTTAGTCTCGTTTTGTCTGGATCTGGGGTGGGCTTAGCAAACTATAATTCCCAACTGTGCTGGAACTATACTGGTGTCCACAGTTTTACAACCCCAACCCAGATAATTCCAAAACAAGGTTAGTTGTGGGTACTGGGGCAGTCAAATCAATGGCTGCAGATATTTATTTGATTTGAATACGTTTTTTTAAGGTTTCCCCCGCCGAAGGCGGTACGAGCGCCGAAGGGAAACCTCATATAGGTTCCAGAATTTGCCTGCTGTAGCAACGTCGGCGTTCAGGGTATAAATAGAAAACACAACTCAGCATCCTCCCACCTTAATTTCAGACGCATTCGCGTACACATCGCGGGGATTTCACGCTCTCGAAAAATGATAAAAATCACTATTTCCACTCGAAATAAATTGCCAAAAACATGAAATTCAGAAAGAGCATGCTTTTCTACCCCTAAGTATGTGTTTATATTAAGGTCAGTTTTTAAATAAGGCATATATGAGCGAACATTTTCAGTAGGCCTAAGTAAACAAAAAGATCACCAAAGTAGGCCCGGGAGTAGGCCTACATTATTGAGTCAGGTTGTAAGAAAATGTACAATTGCCTGCACCATTCCTCTCAGATTTGAGAAAGAAATCAGGTTCAAAATACAGTTTAACATAACCAAGCAGATTCGTTCAATCAATGTTACACCAAATATACTCAGATATAGCTAGTATTTGTAAATTAGCAAGATTTACTAAATGTGTAGAGCTGACAATTGTTCATTTTCTGACAACCTGACCCTATTGCATGGGTTGTGACAAATTCTGAAAGAGCATGCTTTTCTACCCCTATACATTTAATTTTATCTACATTTGTATTTAAATAAGGAAGATATGAGGGAAACTGCACTGTTACCATTAAACAATAATTTTCGGCCTGCTTGACAAGTAGGCCTATACCCAATCGTCATGCACAACTGGGTTGTTTATGTTGTAATCTAAGGCATTAATATATGAAATAATTGCCTAACCCTATACACCATCGGAAGGAGAAATGTCTAAGCTTGCATTTGGTATGAATCATATATTTATGCATTACTTTAATGGATGACGTGAGAGACCAATACAAACTTTGTTTTGTTGGCGCAAAAGTCTATTTTTTCTCGGATGCCGGCGACGACGCAATAACGTGCGTCGTGACGTCTTCTTATTCATGCAACGCTAGTAACGCAACTGAGTCCGTGACAACGCTTTTTCCCGCGTGGAGTGGGGAGAGAAGAGGGGCTCGAAGTGTGTGTGTGGTGGGGGGGGGGGGGGGGTCTTTTGTATTCAGGACTTTGCCTATAATAGAATAAAGGGATTCGGGGCAAACCGTTGTTTTCTTGGTCACAGCCAAAATTTCTTGTTTATGTATTCTTTTCATAACGGTACAACCAGTATGCTTAAATGTGAAGCTGCATCCGCAGTGCTTATATTGACACGCCCCCTTTGCTAAGGGATTCCGTCTGACGTCATAGTCTCAGCTTGAGCGACCACGCCTCTCTATGTCGTCATCGCTGCGCCAGCCAATCACCATCTAGCTCAGCGCGACACACCCACCTCAATGATTCTTAACGGGCCACTCTTGCTCCACTCGCCTAGCTGGCAACACCCCGCACGATTTTCGCGGAAAATTTGAACGTCAAGATGGTAAAGTCAAAGGCTAGGATGTGTGCTAAATGCAAAACTATTCATATTGCGCCAACTGGATCCAACTGTGGTCGTCAGATGGAGACGAGATTGGATAATTTAGAATCAATGATTCAGGATTTGGTTCGTGTCGTGGCAGAACGCCCTCCGGTGGAAGTTGAGGCCGGAGCTAGTGGTGAACATGGCCGTCAACATGAGGAAGATGTTACCTTCTCATCTCGTCGTTCTCGGAGCCCGAGTGCAGACAGTTCGATATACGACGTCCGTAATTCGGATCGTAGGAGAAGGAGGAGGTCGTCTTCTCGTGAGAAATCCAAGCCATTTGACTATACGTCAGTGTTAGAAAAAGGTGAAGAAATTAATAACGATGGGAACACTCTGGAAATGCTGTATGTGATAAAGCAAACATTTATTGTTAGAAAGATATAATTAAAGAAGCGTCAGTTCTCAGTTGGCCGGCTTCAGGCATCCAAGAAATTGAAAAAGAATGCGTACAGACAGAAAAAGATAAAAACAATAACAAAAGCAGATGGAGATCAAACCTGGGCCTGGCAATTGGAAGTCTGATACCTATGCTTTAGGTCACTGGCCAAATTTCTAGGAGAACCGTGCCATGGAGGTAGATTGAGTCACTGAGGTTGGGAATTTGTTAGGAAGGAATCAAGCTCATTTTGAATGAATGGATGTCTATGGTTTTTCCCCAAACCATAAACACCTGGACATTACTTGGACTGGTAATTAATACTTAAATAATCCTAGAATAAAACTGATATTTTTTAATGTTCTTGTACACCACTTGATGCTCAGAGCATGGTGGTCCAGCATACAGATGTATCTGAAATGGCCTGAACATACAACGGTGGGCAGTAATCCATGCATGCACGCTGTACCCATGTAAACGACAGTTCCTACGGGGAACCAACAGGCAATTAAGTGGATCCCAATGAATTTTCAGCTGATTTGTGTACCCACCGAAGGAAGGCGAAACATATAGGAATTCACACACACAAGAGTCCTTTCTTTAGTTTATAAATACAACTGGGTTGAAATGACCTGGGGGTAAGAGACCGAGGTATATATGATTGTTTCTGTTAACGGCAGGGGCGGATCTAGGGGGCCAGGCCCCCTAGACCCCACCTCATAAAAATTATTTGAGGCAAAACTTTGATAGTTCCAATGCAAAACAAATCAAAAGATCCCTTATATATATATATATGGTCAATTCTCACGAAATGGGGGCAATGGGTGATTTCAGAAGTCATTTTTTCAAACTACTCAGAATTAGGAAATATTTGTGCATTGATTACTAGGGTATTTCGGGAATGTAACCTGAAAATCGCTACTGGATTGGATGAATATTTCTCTCCCAGCATCAATTCAAATTTTTAACTTATTTTTTCCTAGGTGCCTACGTCGGGGTAAGCTTTGTTGATTTATGAACTAAAACTGAGGGGAATTGCTGACAAATACGAATTTACTTTTATCATTATACTCTTTTAAACATATTTGATGACATATTTTGAGAGTTTTGGGAGGATCTGTAATGTGTAGAGGTTTGAAAAGCTCAAAACAAAATGCCCGACGTAGGCACCCCACCCCGACGTAGGCACCCCACCCCCAACGTAGGCACCCCATCCCCGACGTAGGCACCAATCTCAATCATTCACAAAACGGCTGGAAAACATTTAGGTATTTGTCTATACACTTTAAAGTCATCCCACTGAGAATCATATATATCTTATTAGGACTAATTAGAGTGTATAAAGTCTACTTGCTGTCTCCATGGGCCTACATCAGGACGGGGGCCTACATCGGGGGTGCCTACGTCGGGGGAGGGATGCCTACGTCAGGGTAAGTTGTTCTGGCCATTCAGTCAAATATTCCCCACACATATCGTTCTTTATGCTCAGAATTTGAACTCAATAACAGAACACATTGCTCAAAAGGCACTAAGAGTTTGAAAGATGAATAATAATATAATAATCAAATAAATTGTGCCCCGACGTAGGCACATGCAGATTTTAGCCAAATTGATTTCTTTTCAAAAGAATTAGCCTACCATGAAAATTTAAAGGGTATGCCACACAAGTTTGATTTTTTTCTTTCATGAATATTATTGGCTTTATATTTGTATCATAGTTACCCAAATCATGAGGTTATTTCTTATTTATTTTTACATAGTTTACTACCCCGACGTAGGCACCCTGTGATTTTAGCCATGTTTTTAAGGCAAAAAATTGTAATTTAAAAAAATATTTTCCATACTTTTGCCACTTTCGAACTAAAAACGCTTTGTACATGGTCAGATTCTTTTTATGAAGTAGAAATTCTGACATAAATTCATAATTTTGAGTGCATACGTTTTCATTTCATTTATTTCAGGTTTTAAAAAATGTCTATTTTCACCTATATTTTGTCATTTTATATACAAAATGCACATTTTCAGATTAATGAATCATATATGGCCCGAAAGCTCGAGGTCGGATCCATATGATGGGAAAGAAAAATAATAATAAAAAAAAAATGTAAGCTCAGTGAACCTTGGAATAAAAAAACGCTAACTGCCCCCATTTCGTGAGAATTGACCATATAATTATATACAAAGACCCAATACTTTCCAACTGCATGCCCATGATTTAAAATTATATGTTAAATGGGATTTCTGATTGTGTTCATGACAGAATGTATGCTAGCTGAATAGCTTTGAAGCCTGAGTCACCTCACCTCACCGAATCATGTTGTCCAAATAAATTTGGACTAAAAAGCAATGTGTCCAGTACTAGGCCTACTCTAATATCAAATAAGTATTGTAATGCTCATATCACTGGATATATCAGAGCAAGGTAAAAAGAATAACTCCAATAGATTTTATTCCAATAGTCTTTCCTAATCTTGAATTCATCAATGCATTTGAGCAATTATTCCTACACATAGTTCCTGCGGCTCAGAGCACATCAAATTTAATGACTTTTAATGGCCAATTACCCCAGTTTTTAATGACTTTTTTCTGACTAAATCAAGTCATGTTGGCTGGTCAATGAAGGCTTGATGCTGGAATAGTTAATATGGACGTAGCACGTTCTTCCCTAGTTATTTACAAAAGTGTTTTGATTAAAGAAATGTGACAGTTTCCACTATAACTTAATTGGGTAAGGCTATCAATGGAATTAAGTATTTCTGTTAATTGTATTTGTGTCAGTACAATTTATGACCATGAAATGACAAAAATGATATACGGTAGTTGAACTTATTTACACAGAACAGTGCTACCACTCAGATTAAAAATTACAGAAGCCATAAAAAAAATCACCAGACCCTTCAAAAAGTATAAGAAATGTACAATATTCAATCTCATACCACTGTTTTGAAAGGCATTTTCATTCACAAAATTCTTAGATCATGTTTTCAACATATTCATAAAAAACTTTCTCCGTACAAAGGTTTTGGTTTAGTTTGAATGTAATGGGACTTTTAGACACTGCAGTATGGGGGAACATGCAGGAGGGGGTTTTCCCCAATTTTTTTTAGTTTTATACGAAAAATGGTGGCTTCTGGTGACCATACAAATGTTAGTGTTAAAATGTCATACATTTCCTGCTTTATATATATGCAAAAAGACTCTTTTAAAAGTTTTTAATCACTCAACCAGCAGAATGCATTAAAACAGTACTCAATATATAAAAACAAAATCCTGGGGGATCTTGTCCCCTCCAGGCTCCTAGATGGTAGCTTGGACCCACTACACTCTCATATATTTCTGTGGAAAACCCTGACTGGACATTCATATTTCTCCTACTCAATTGAGGTCAGTTCAAGGCAGGGTTTCCATAATCAGTAATTTTGATTGTGGGTTTTAAGGGCCTTAAAAATCAGTAATTTTCAAAGTACATCAGTAATTTTAGATCTGAGGCTCACAGCCCTGTAGAATGTGCTCAACTTTCACTCATTTTCTAAAAGAAATTCCTGGGGAACCATGCCTCCTGACCAGGGTTTTTGTTTAACCAGTAACATTCATCTCATTGCAGGTGACTAACTATTTAAACAAGCAAAATTATAACAAGCGAAGATTTGCCAGAATTTTTCCTTTAAAATGTATGTATTTTAAAAACATTTTTTGGCATGCTAACAATTTTGTTTGTAAAAATTAAGCTAATTAGCCCCCTCCCACCACACATAAATAACCTGAATGAGGACTGGCTGTGCCCCCCCCTAGGGTCCACCTCCTGGATCCGCCCCTGAATCCGGTCCGGATTGGGGTACTGATTTATCTAGATGGAATAGACGTTCAAAACATACCGATGAATCGCAGTATTACGTTACCCAAGCATTTTAATTAAGGCACTTATTTGATCACTCTGTGTACATATCATTCAAAGCATGTTTGTTAATGTTAGAGATTATTATTTGTATTGATATGTATTATATTATTATTGAAATTTGTCTGATATTCTGACTTAATTCATATAACAAGCTAACAGATGTGCTTGCCTGCATACATGTGTAACGATCCTAAGATATAAAATATATTGCAATAATTCTACTGAGCTCAGGTTAGCGCCTCCTCCGGGTCCGTCTCTGGTTACCTCCGGATCCGGATATGTCCAAGTCTATGAAGTACCTACGGACACCACTAGGGGTCTACATTGCCAGCCATGACAATATTTGCAGTTTATAGAACTTGAGTATCATTAATTAACGCTTCAAACTATACATCCGTGAGCTCAACCATGTTACTTGTTACATATTTCACTATTTATGTTCAAGTCTACATTCTAAATATTATACTTATTTATTCCTGTTTCAGTTGGAAAAACAATGTTAACTTATGTTCTTGATTACTCTTATATCGCGATGTATTCGATTACTTGTTGGGGTGAGGAGCCTAGATGTGCAACACTGGCCACTAGCCAAGAACATAGGCAAAAGCCGGAACACATGCATTCATTTTCCTCAAATGTAAGGACCTCCCCCCCCCGCCCTTACCGGCTCACTCTTTATCCTCTTAACCCCACTCCCGACCCGACTTTTCAGTCTTTCTAGTGTCATAGTAATCGGATAGCAGGCTTATTCATGTTCATGCACTCTACCTCAGATCCTTCCAGGGTTGACAATTTCAAAGCGCGTACGCATGGAATTTCTCATCTTTCATCTTTGTTTGTCTCATCGGAATTTCAACCAAACAACTCATTCGATTTTTTTTTAGTGAATTATGGTCTCTTGGAACTCCGTATTGTATTACATTATACCCACACAAACTGAATAATTAAAGCCAAAAGTTCTTCCACTAAACACAGCTTTGGGTGCTGGATTTAATTAATGGATGTTATACAAAGACTTCAATACATTTTCACCGTATACACTTGCTTTATATTATTCCCGCATTTATGATTCATGAAGATTGGCTAAAAGATTGGGAAAAATCCTCCATGATGAGGGAGTGGGGATGGCCTTTTCGCGTGTGGAGGGTAGTATTTCTTTTAAATATCTGTATGACTCTACAGCAGTACCATAGTGACAGGTCTTGTCTCCGAAGGGAAACTTATTTAAGCTGTAACGAATAGAGCATTTATATGCAAGGCAATACTTTTTAGGGTAATTAGCTTAGCAGTATTCCAACAATGGTTTTATAGTATACCTACAACCGTATGGCTACGTTAGGCACGGGAGAAATGGATCCATTCAGAAATGTGCAATACAGTAGGCTGGTACTGGGAAAACAAACAGAGGGGAAGTAAAAGTTGCAATCAATCCATATGTTAGTTCTTTTTAGATATTGTTATTCAGGCTTGTGGTTTTATATTCTTAACGATACAACCAACTTACGAGATACACACTTCCGGGCAACCAGATGTTTTTGTATGCCTGTTTGTAATAACCAAAACATATCAATTACACAGACAAATCAGAAAAATAGTTTGTATAATAAAAGTATAATTATATCTTGATACACAATAATTACCTGTCTAGTCTTATTTTAAACCATGTATTTAACTGAGCTACGTGTTCCTTACTTGTAGAACTCTGACTTTAATGCTGATATAATTTGTTACGTTTGGATGATCGAATATGCCCTCTAGATAAATGGATCCAGTTGAGCTCCGCCGAAATTGGAAATACCAGTCTGACAAATTATCTTTTATTCCAAACATGTAACCTGAGAGCAGCATCGAAATTCTCCATTGTAACGAAGCCAATTGTCGTTTCCACCCCTGGCTGGGTGTTCTCTCTAATCGCCCTAATACATTCCCATCATTTGTACATGGTAATGTTGTTGAAGGGGAACTCCTTCATACATATATACCTGCTTCATAATGGTGAGGGTGATTTTGGATTGGATTGGATTGGAAAACTTTTGGCAATTTATGCTTCAAGATTTTCCTTCCTTCCGCAAAGTTTCTTCTGTTAATTTGTCTTAAATCCATATTCCTGGGGTTTTATGCCCTACGGTGACCCATTTGCAACAAGTGGAGGCGTCGTCGATGTTTCAGTGATAACAATTTTAAATGAGATTCATTGAAAGGATTATCATAAACTCAAATACTGGGACACCTTTCATTTTTGCATTATCTTTCGTGCTAAGTTTTTTCCTTGTGTGGGTAGAAAATGTCTAGTGCAGGAATAACGCATAGCATTGTCTCTAAAACTAATTCCTTCCATAAAACTGGAGGCCCTGTAGCTCGTCAACTCTCCAGAGTCAGGCTCAAATAGGATGAATATTGGCTATGTCTAGTCACATTTTGGTAAAGCATTGATTCAGAAATCTGTTTGATTATGTTAAACTGTATTCTATATAATTTATGTTTGAAATTTTAGTTTTTTGGGAGGATTGTTGAAGACGAATTGTATATTTGTTATCATCCAACCATGTTCTTTCTTTAGTTTGGAAAAAATATTGTGACCCATTATGTTTCATGCATTAGTTCCTTGAACTCCCGCCTGCGGCAGTGCATATGACAGTGGTTTATCTCTTCAACACTTGAACACCTGTGTACAAGTGAATCATAATGTTGTCCATGGGTCAAATGCCAAATGTGATAAACACACCCTCTTTCGAAACCGATTTACTCTGTCGAATACACATTTAAAAGCTTGTCGGTACCCAATATTAGATTCTCCCCCCCCCCCCCCACACACACACAAGCCTAGTGATACATGGAGAAGCATCCTGATCCTCTTCCATATGAGTTCATTGTTCCTATACAAGTAATAAACGTTCGTTCTCAAGCATCGTCCAATATCTGTGATCGGAACAGGCAACACAAATGATGCTAATATATCTATCATCTTGAATGAATGATTCAACTATGACAACTGAACTAGACTTCGGACGAAGATATTTCATTGCTAAAACACATCCATGATCATGGTGTATTGACAAGTATAATATCGGTGTATCTTGTAATTAGGATAATACACTTTTATGATAAGGAAACCATGAATTAATTGTTGATTACACTTAATAAACCGATCGCTACTGAATATAGCTGTGAGAAAACATCATATACAAACTTATCTTAAATTATATTCATTTCTAAATTTAGGGACATCAATATTGATATTCATTATATCAATATAAGTAGTGGGGGTATTAAAGGTATGTACATACTCCAATGCATTCTAACTGGCCATCTATGAAAATACATGTTATCCAAGATCCAATTCCAATATTCAAAAGGTAAGTGGTATACCACCCTTTAGTGTGGGTTCTCTCAGCAACAGAAGGTAGAGCATTGTATCGCAGGAAACCACCAATAAGAATTTAAGAAATATTGACGGTATATCTTGTACTACAATTCTGGTTTTCAACTTTCAGAAGAGAAACGCAATATCCGTAAAGAGAAGGGCAACAATATGTTTGTAACATTACTTTAGAAAACGCTCCCATACATACTCAGTGCAGTCTACGCAAATCATAGTAGATGGCCCCTGCACTATCTGTCTGATGGTCAGTTAGTGAACTTTGACCACAGCCTGGTCAGTACTGATCCTGTTTATTACTGGTCAGTTTCATGGCTAGCTCCCATCATTTTGAAGCTGACCCCTGGCCTACTGTCTGTAACCTCCGTGCCAGGGCAGTGTTAATCCGGGTTATTCAGGCTGAGGTCGTCAGAAGGTCCGCAACAATTCATCATATATTACGTGAGCCTCTCAGTGTCACAATGGTTATGGTCGGGGGTCACAAAGCTATACAATGACAGAAGTAATTATGAACAACATTTTGAACTGCAAATTAAATAAGTTTAACGATTTGTGTACAAGTTTGGAGTTAATCTTACTTGCTCATTTTATTTTAGTCAGACACGATCGAGGTCATCTGTGAATAAAGACCAGGTCATGTGGAGTTAATTTGAACTTACTCCATCATATTCACATACTTTGGAGTTAATTTGATCTTACTCCACCATTTAATCTTAGTCAAACACGACCAAGGTCACATGTTCATAGAAGCCGCCAGGTTATGGTGGCCTTGACTGTGTTTAATGTTGATATTATTATTATTATTATTATTATTATTATAGAAGATGCTGGCTATACTAATGAATCCCCCAAAAGAATCCCCCTTAGACTTCGGATGTAGACATCTTTGCATGTGAACAAAAGGGAAAAAGAGCATCATCAGCTTTCCTCCGGGTTTCATGTTGGTCACGTCACAAATGAATGTCTTGTTGCTAGAGTTCTGTGAAAAGGAGGAAAATGACAAATGAGAGTATCTTACTACTTTCCATAACCAACCTATAAGCCTTGTTCTTCGTCTAATAATCTGGTGCACGCATATTCATTCTATATGAGTCAAGTCCTCAGAAAATGTACAATTCGCCTTTGTCAATCATCTAAAAAAAAGCTAATTTAAGATAAATGTGAGGTATACAATTCAACATAATCGAACAGATTGTTTGAATCAAGACAATACCAAATATATTCTGATTTATTTAGTGCTATTTGTCAGTCTAATTTAGCAGAACTTAACCAAAGCTGTTGATTCTTTGACAGCCTGACCCATATAATGACCATGATAGGACAATCTACCGTGAGTTTATGCAGTGCAGCGCATGAATAACGTATAGCGTGAGGGTTATGTGATGCAGTGATACATGATCATGTAAATGATAATACCTTTTTTTTATATTTATTTACATTCACAATGATGTATTCCCTTATGAAATATGTTTAGACTGCTGAAACTGACACAGACATATGATATAGAATAACAGAATTCCTCAGGATTTCCAATGCGAAAAGGAGATACAATTAATTTATTTCATGCGGTTTATTTCTCTGTGTCATTTCTATTCAAAACCTGATGCCGATTAGGTTATTAACAATGGGACAGGGGGAGCCGGGGGATAATGGGGATGAGGAGGGGTAATGGGAGATTGCAGAGATTATTGGATGGGGAAGGGCTGCCATCTATAACTACGATAACAAAGACACTCTTTAGTTATTCAATGATGCAAAGTTTATATTTGAAGAGGAGAATATGAATGTAAATTAATATTATATGTTAATGCCGATTTAAAAAGGTCTAAAATCTTAACTCATGTTGTCTGAAAATTCTGAAAAGTTGTATTGTTGTAATTACTCAGGACTTGAACACTCTCCGGTCGTATGCCCTGTGCAGATGTTACTTTTCCGCCCTATGTTACTTTGTATTTACGTCGAAATCAATCAAGATTAAGAATCAATCAATCAAGGAGAAACTGTTAGGTGAGTAAAGTACCTCTCTATAGTTAATACCCAACAATACCCTACAGTTCTACTGACAGGTAGAACAAAGTACGTGTCCCTAGAGAAACTGATGGACAGTGAAAATTTCACTCTAGTTATCCAGCCGTCAAGTCTCTCTTTTATTATACATGTACTAGTTTTGTTACCACAGTCACGTTTAGGGAGGCCTGCAGGTTGTTATAGAACGCGCTGCTTTGGTTGTCCTGGTAACATATGAGGTTTCGTTGGTTAAAGAAGTTGTGCTACATTGACAGCATTGATATGAAATTTACTAAATAAATCAACAAATCGTTATGTAACACCGTACATTGACAGCATTGATATGAAATTTACTAAATAAATCAACAAATCATTATGTAACACCGTATGGTTTGTAAATTTGGCCTAGACACGCGGGAGTCAACCTTCTATTTCGTGATGGTTCTTCCAGTCTGTCTGCCAAATCTGAGAGAAAAAAAAAGAATTATTTGAAGTGCATATCTACCGATATTATCTGTGAATTTCAGCCATACATATATATGGAGAACCTCACCCATTTGTATATTGGGTCTAGACCTGAATCTATTTCAACAGGCTGCTGCTCACATCAGACGGCTATCCCAGGTCCGTGCTGGTGAATAAAGCAGGAGGAAAATAGGCTGGAGTGGTGTAAAGCCAGAGTAATGAATATCTATTCAGGCTCTATTGTCGTATATGTATAGACCATCCCTGTAGTGGCAGTTTCTGTGCTAGCCAAGGTTTCTGTGGAAGAGGAGGGGTGGGGATGGGGGTTAATGGGGATGGGGATGGGTAGTGGGGGATCGAAGGGGTTAGGAGTGGGGGTGGGGACGATGTTGTAGGCTCAATGAATTTAATATGGATCCAACCTAACTTGATGCCATAACTAATTGTCATTGACCAAGGTATTAAATGTAAATCTATTAGTTGGAAAGTCTTTTAAAAAGGATTTTGTAGCCACTCTAAGGCACTTCATATAAAAGGGGATGTCGTTGGGGTATTTGGACCATAGAACTTTCTCATCTCTTTCATAAGAATTTCGAAGGGCAGTTAAACGTTGACCCCCTTGACCCTAGTAATCGATAGAACTTGCATATTCAGGGGTACATAGAATATTAATGTAAATTTAAATTTTAATAGGGTTTCTTGGAATATAATGCTCGAGGCAGCATGTGGCCCTTTGTAATCGATTCGAATGGCCCATGCATAACCCTTTAGGTCGTCGTCTACAAATCCTAATTACCTATATATTAATGCAAGATTGGAAGTTTCCTGTGGGAAACCTTTGAATAAGGTTGAAACGAATTGTTTATGTTTTTTGTTTTTTGGGGAACATATTTTATTGCAGGATAGACAATCAGTGTCGTCGCAATGATGATGTTCCCACTGCCTTCCTATTAACATTTACAATGACACAAGTATAGACATGTTGGAGAATATATAGAATATATTATTCAATTGTTAGTAAATACATTCGGTTGGTCGAGGGGGAAAACCAGGTGAGCTATTGGATAAAGTACATACTGGATACAGTAAGAGAGAGAGAAAATATATGTTTTTCTACTCTTACAAAAAAGATCCTCTCAGATAACAAAAAGTAGAATCTAAATAACCATTCATTACTACATTAGATCACTATACATTCACAAATTAGTATTCTCAATAATTATGTTCTAGATTGTTTTACAATTTACTTTATTTTCAACTTGTTGGTTTATGAATGCAAATAGAGGTATACCAAGGCACCAACCTAGAAATGTATATACCAACAAGGGTCCTTCATAGAAAAAGCGAAATAATGATAGAAGATCCTCCTTAAGTTATTAGAACCAATATGCGAGGGCCTCGCCTTGCCCCGGGACTTCCATGTATATTCACAAAGCCCTGGGTGTGCCAATACACACTGCACTGCTCAACCTCACCCAGACCAGCACATGAGGCTGAATATTCTACAACAATATTAGCAAGGTTGGGAAATAGGGAATGCCCCGATGTGTGGGCAAGGTTAATGTACATTTTAGCCTGATGCATACATCGTACATAGGGTTAGAGCAGCATGTATTTAGTTTTAGTTTAGTTTTCAGATTATCTTTGAATTCAGACAAATCATTTTACACAATCTCGAGACTGCTAAGGAAGAATTAACAAGTAAGAGGTTACTAGGGTTTTCCCCTAAAAGATGTTATTATTTCAAAGAGAATAGGTAGGGGTAGACCAGTATTAAATTAACGTTTGAGGGGTGTACGGAGCTAGGGGTCTGTTTCATTTAAGCTATGGATTTAAGCTATGTAATCGAACGTTATGAGGGCATTTATAACAGCACACTCATTGAATAGAACACAATAGTTAGATGAATATCACTTTAAATATATACAGAAGCCGGACATATAGAGAAGTAATTTTAAATGAGACAATATTCTTCGAAAATGATAATAAATGACAACTACAACAATACATAACACTAATGAGTAGTCGGCATTTATTGTGTCATCCCTGAATCACTTTTTACGCGATGTGTCAAGTATTATTATTTCAGTGCATGGGTTGAATCTGTAAAATGTGTACATGTATAATAATGTGGGTGATGAATGGGTTTGAGTGGTAGAGGTAGTGAAGTGAGGTAGATGTTAGAGTGTTAGAGGTAGTTAGGTAAGGAAGCTGTAGTCCTTTGTGTGACCATGGGTTTGAGTGGTAGAGTTAGTGAGGCAAGTTAGTAGTAGTAGGATACATATAGCACTGGGGGTAACAGCTACAACTTTGTAAGTATAGAATGGACCAAGGGACTAGATTCGTATTGGGAATTAGCAGGATATGCAACGTTAAGGCAGTGATAGCTTGTTATGGACTCCATGACAATCGCAGGCATGCAATAATTACACAGGTGACAATTCCATTAGGTTCTAGTGACAGAGGAATACAGAACATAAACCCACACTGTATTACTGCAATTGGAGTGCCATGTCCAATTTACTCTGGTCTCAGCGCACACATTGAGGTTACAAGGGCAAACAAAACTAATCCTTAATGTTTATGTCAAAGTATATATTGCTTTCCTCAACTGTGTCTCAAAAAGTATTAAAAGATAAATAGTCTAAAGTTTCACTGTGGAGATTTCTAAGTAAGACGAGGGTAACATAGTAGTGGGATACGTGTGATTCGATCAAATAATAATTCCGTGAAAGAATTCACATATACCGAATGTTCATCACAGGATAAGCAGTATGATAATCAATAAATTTTGATATCAATACAACTCCATCAACAGGTGGTGGTGGACAAATCTTTTTTTATATTATTCATCTAGGGCCAATTACAATATTCATCGTTACATCAAAACGGAAAGAATAGGCCTTATCCAGCATGGGTGTTCTCAGATGTTGCCTAAGAAAGGGAACTAATTTAATGAGTTACAGTCTACATTTCATGGCAATATCCGTTCTAATATTCATTGAATCCTAATGAAGAGATTATTACATGTGACCTACATCCAGTAATGCATGGCTTGATATACTATGATATGTCATGAACATCTCCGATTACATATCGATTTAATATTGAACAGCCTCTTCCAAATCTAGGTTTATAAATAAGGGTCCATATGAAATATAGGAGCTATGTTGACATACAAAAACTCAGCCGGGGATGTGGCAGCAACCCTCAATGCATCTATATTCCCATATAGATCAACTAATTTCCCTACCTCACATTATTAATCACTGAACTGATCAGAAAGTCCGAGAGTAATACTTTTCAAAAGTGGAACAAATGTATAATTTATTTCCTAATTTCCGCATTTGGTTTCTTATAACTTCCCGCTGCTACACTAAAAAGAATCTCAGTTTTTACCACTGAGAATTTAGGTTGGAAGGGGATATTCTATTGGCCTCCTGTATGATGAGACATTCAATTACCAATTGGTAATTAACTGTCATTTCACTGCTACGGCCCATTTCCTCATAAAGTTGATTTGAATTGAAAATTCTGCATTTACGTTGCAGGCCCTTCCTTCCGAACTACAATGAACTATTAAAGATTGTTATTTCCTAACTTTACCCTTTTTTATACCATTCTTTTTTTAAAGTTAATAATCAGTTATATTTAAAACTAATCAGAAATCATGCTTATGTGCAAGATTGGATGTTTTGCCGTATTCTAAATACGGGTGAGTTCTAAATTATAATCCACAATACGTCATGCAAAAGGACTTCAAACAAACCATATGCAGTATATGTTTTACATAGAACTTAATGTTTAAAAGTACGATCTACTCTAAGTCTCATTTTACTTTTGAATTTGCTCTAGCCATACATCCTTAAAATAATGAGAATTTTTTCAATCTGAAATATTATCTCCAAAATTTTAAGAGCGTGAGTATTAAACACATTCAAATTCACAAATTGAGATTAAGTCACATTCTTCTACCGTTTTACCTCCTTTTCATCATGAGTCACTTTGTTGCAAAGTTCAACTCCTTTATAAAACCAAAATATAGAAAGTACCAAGTTGCTTTAAACCAAGCTTTAGGACTATACTATAAGCCCATGGGCTATAGACTGCCAGGTAGATACGGCTGCCTACATGTCAGGGAAATGGCAGGGGGAATTAGATTGTCTGCCTTTAGTAGGGATTAACAGGGTGCATTTCCTAATATTGGTTCAAGCCGAGTAATTGTGTTTATGTTTCCACTGAGAGCTCGTAGTATTAACTAGGTTTAGGATGTCATGTGTAAGCGAGATGTAATTCATATTCCTCACTAATTCGTCTGGTATATCAGCCCATGTGGATCTCTAAAACGAAAGGGGATGAGATAGTAGAAGTTAGTTGTTGGATATAGATAGAACCTGATAAGAATGTGGTACAAGGGACACTATTGCACTGTCCGAGATGTTTGTTTTTTCGTGGCGGGCGAGTGGGTTACGAAATAGAACAAACATCAATTTAAAAACAATTGTTATTATTCTTTCATACTGTATGTACAGTAAATCAAAACATTAAAATACCAGTGGGTGAGTATTTATGATTTTCTAAATTATTGAAATGCATTCTGGCCTAACCTGAAACGATAGAGAAACAATTCAAGTAGTAGTTGTTCTTCAATTCAATTCAAGTATTCTTTATTGTATTTCGATCTTATTACAATATGTTGTAGGTTTTTGTAGCGCTGAAGAGGATCTAGAAATAGAACATATTAAGGCTCCTGTACATGTATGATAAGATGGTTAATTGCGATCGATAGGATGCTATTAATGTAACAATTGGTCGAGAAAGAGCCTTGTAGTAAGGATGTAGTTAGATAAATATACTGCGGAAATAAATCGTTGATTGAGCTGGGGAGAAGATTCAATTCAACGTTATGAAGTGAAACTCTGAAAGGAGGCCTTCAAGAGAAATGGAGTCAATAGACCTTGTACATATTATTTATGTTCATACAGGAATTGCGGTTCATCAGCATCAGTATCAGTCCTTAACCTGTGAGGTCGTAGGGCACTGAAGAACTGGCCACAATCATCCTCCATCTTCGTTAGTGACTGCTTTTAAGCCAGTCCATTCATTTCTTTAATCTGAGAATCTTTTGTTGTGTCCAGGTTCTGTTCCATTTTTCTTGCACGATTGTCTGTGCAGGACCATGAGAACGTGACATGTCCCCACCCCACTCAAGAACTCCTTTGTCCACATTTGTTGAGAAAGGCCAGTACGGCCTGTTAAACATGGGACTGATATGAATACTGACTAAATGCATAGACCTAAGGCGATGAGACGAAGGGAGACATTTGTATTTCCTCCTATTTTCGATAAATCCACAACCTTCCATTAGTCAGAGCTGGGGATCAAGTAACACAATCTGGAAACAAAATTGAAGGGCATATCACTCGGAAAAGCAGCTTAAAATTATGAGAAAAACAAGGAGGATAGTGTCAACACCTTGTGCCCTTGAGTGGATCATTTATCATTCAGACACTCACTGACTGGGAGGCTGTACAAGCAGTACAATCAATAAGTCTTATATAGGCAATCTACACACTGAGCTACCACCTCCAGGCATGCTCACTTGAGAGCTGCATCTGATTAAGTGCCTGTGATTGGCTGCCACTGCCCTCTACCCATCTGCTAGGATTAAAGGCGTTGTGAATGTAGGGATGGGGAGGTTGATCATACTCCTAGATGCAATTTGAGTTGTCTAAACCTAATATTAATCGATTTACTCCTGGTTTCCTCCTATATGTACAATACCCAGTGCTGAACAATTCCTTTCTAAACCTACACAACAAATTAGGTTTGGTCTGTAATAATCTTGTCGTTTGGCATAATATGGAGACAGGCCTGGATCCTTTTATTGCATGTCTGCTACCTGGGATTGCAAACAAAGGACTTAATTGGCGAAGCAAAGTTATTCTGCTATATATATCGAAGCGAGACTATAAATCCATTGGATGTTTGCTCTATTTAACTTTGGGTTGATACTTAAGACTTTGGTGTTTAGACTTTGGAACTAAGCATACAGCATAATACTGCATACATGTTTTGATGGTATCATATCAACACAATCATTCATTAAAAAAAATGTTTGGAAACAACTGCACTATTAAAAACAAGAGTTACATAATCAATCTTCACCCAAAGTATATGTTGTCTTGGTTCCGAAGGTAAAGGGCTACCCCTCAGATCACCAAAGATTTCCCCTCCACCTGCCCCACCCCTTACTCCAAGCCCCACTCGACCTGCCTGCCCTCTACCTCTTGACCCGAGATTAGGTGGTATAACAGCAGGTCTAGGGGTGGGTGGATCCCTAATGTATAAGGCATATAATTGCTTGCCGCTTCTCTATGTTAGCATTGATAGCAGACTCTGCCCCTTAGAAACACACCTACATCTCTGCCATCATTCTATACATCCATCCACTAGAACCTGGCGAAAATGAGAAACTCTTGTATTTTAAGATAAAGCCCTCTCAGTAATGTACTAGTCAGTTGATCTAAAATGTTAGAAGGAAGGTAATTAAATAACAATCAAAGTAGTCGTATACTTGATATAGTATAGAAGTAGATATAGGTTACAAATATATCAGCCATGTATGTACAGATTAAACAATTATTGTCAGAATTTGTGATGGATTTCCTTGTAGTTCAACAAATTAAAACTAGAGGAAAATCCTCTAGATTGGTTGTGTAGCCTCTCTAATCCACCTATAATATCAGGGGCGGATCCAGGAGGTGGACCCTAGGGGAGCACAGCCAGTCCTCATTCAGGTCATTTATGTGTGGTGAGAGAGGGCTAATTAGCTTAATTTTTACAAACAAAATTGTTAGCATGCCAAACAATGTTTTTAAAATACACACATTTTAAAGGAATAATTCTGGCAAATTTTTGCTTGTTATAACTTTGCTTGTTAGAATAGTTAGTCACCTGCGATGAGATGAATGTTACTGGTTACACACAAAACCTAGAAAGGCTGGTTTATATGGGTTTATATGGGTCAGGAGGCATGGTTCCCCAGGAATTTCTTTTAGAAAATGAGTGAAAGTTGAGCACATTCTACAGGGCTGTGAGCCTCAGATCTAAAGTTACTGATGTAACTGATGTAACTGATGTAAAAATTACTGATTTTTAAGGCCCTTAAAAACCCACAATCAAAATTACTGATTATGGAAACCCTGCCTTGAACTGGCCTTAATTGAGTAAGAGAAATATGGATCTCCCTTAATGACTCAACCAGCAGAATGCATTAAAACAGTACTCAATATATAAAAACAGAAATATATGAGTGTAGTGGGTCCAAGCTAGGAGCCTGGAGGGAACAAGATCCCCAGGATTTTGTTTTTATATATTGAGTACTGTTTTAATGCATTCTGCTGGTTGAGTCATTAAAACCTTTTAAAAGCGTCTTTTTGCATACAGTGACCCATTCTCACGAAATGGGATCACCCCCCTCCAAGAGGATTAATTTTTCATATTAGTTCTAGAAAAATTGCCTTTAGTACATCGTAATCTATGCATCATGAGACATAATGGGGGAATTTTGCCACATGATATTTGAAATATCCTTCATGCAAGAGCCTCTCACATTTGATACCCCATTATTTTTGTCTTTTCATCGCCACCATGTCCAATTCTGCTGTGTTGTCATATTCTAGTTTGTTATGGATCTTATTTAACCATATTCTGACATAATACGATAAAAAACATATCAGGCTCCGAGAAAATACTAAAAGATGGGAGGAAACCCCATTTTTAATGCAATCTCATGGTTAAAGAATGAAGGCTAATTTAATGAAAAATCCGTTTTATCTAACTATGAAATTACATTACTTTTCAAATACGCTGGTGAGTAACTGAACACTCTTGAAATCTATTCTTTTCTATGTTCTTACAGAAGAATACAGGGCTAAAACCTAGATGTATTGTAATAAGGGGAAGAAGCATTACATTGAATCAGTAAGCCTGTGAATGTAGGCTACGGAAAGACAAAATTGCCTCTGATATTAAGGAAATTATATAATTATATATTTATAATTATATGTGTTTTTCTAGGAATTGAATAATAAATGTTTTAACCCTTTTTGTGTTGCACAAATGAAGATGACAGATGCTAGTCACTAGATTTGGTTTATTATTACACACGTGAGCAGTTAGAGAGGTGCAGTTTGGGGGTGCAGTTTGGTTTTTTCGAACGGCACACGTGAGCGGTTTGGGGGGCGGAACTACTTGCAACGTCATGTGACTGGTAGAAGCCTTTTGATTGGTCACAAAATATCGTCTGCTACAACCCCACTAAATGTAAACATGGACAGGGAGGATGATCTCCGTGATTTCGTCACCTCAAAAGTTGCTAGAAGCACAAAGAAGCAAAATGAACGTATAGGAAAACGATTCATTGCATACCTAAGAAACAAAGGGATAGAAGATGAATTACAAGAGATTGACCCCTACAGGATGAATAACATAATAGGGGGATATATCAAAACAGCTACACGAGATGATGGGACTGAATATGAACCTGAGTCTCTCACCACTATGCACAGAGCTCTTGCACGGTTTATGGAAGAACAGAAATATCCTTACAATATTGTTACCTCAGAGGAATTTAATTTAAGTCGCCTTGTTTTACATGCCAAGAAAAAGGAGCTGAAACAAAAGGGGAAGGGAAACAAGCCCAACAAGTCTGAGCCATTGTCTGAGCAAGAAGAAGAAAAGCTTGGGACCACTAATACTCTAGGTTATGATTTCCCTGGGCAACTGCTAGGAACAGTTTGGTTCAACAATACTAAGTATTTGGGGTTCAGGGGGAACGATGAGTCACGTCAACTGAGATGGGGAGATATTATGGTGAAGACTGATAGTCAACATGGTCAATTTCTCGAATGGAATGAATATATTATAATTTATCGCATGGCGGGAAAGGCGGGAAAGGCCTAACATGCTTCAAAGCGAGTAGAGAGAGAAAAGGAGGAAAAATAACTGGAAGGAAATACCAAACGATTTACAAAATAGCTGGAAACCTGCATGAATGAATATTCTTCAATTCGGTGTAATTTTCTGGGCTATAATATATCAAATATATGGTATATTTACCACATTTAGACTGTTTGCCGCCGGAGTTCAGATCACCGCTACAATGGAACCGACCGTTACAATCCACCACACGGATCCAGACACTAAAACAGGTGATGAAAGTGAAAAATATGGAGAAACCAAGGTAGGAGAAAAAATAACTCTCACAAAAAACATTAATACTGAGGAAACTGTTAATGTCACCGAATCTCATACCGAAATGCCTTCTGTAGTAAATTATATCGGCTCAGAAAATACGGATAATAGTGAGGGGCTACTCGATCAGACCCTACTAGCCTCACCGACATCTGTCAGTCAAAATTCATTGGAGGGAGAGAGGAGTCCAACTGAAATACAGGATGTCCAAAATATGATAAAACTAGCTCTTGACGACATAATACTGCAGGTTTTTGCTAGGAGTGATTTTGATAATCTCGTTAGACTAAGTCCCAGGTTCATAAACATGGCGAATACAGTTAAAGCGCTCGACGCACGGTTCGAGGTGATGACTCGAAAGCTAACAAACACCTTCGCTTGGGCCGATCATCAATATGATGCGCTAAAGAGAAAAATAAATGATTCCAGCCTAGAAATAATCAGACTTGAAGACAATCTAATAAATCATATTTTCCAAGATGAGAAAAAACTAATTCAGAGAGGGAAACAAAACAAAAAACAACAACGTGACATTGTGACTCAAACTATTGCTGACAGTGGTACTGACAGTGGAGGTAACCAAGGCTCGATGATGGGGGATAGGACGGCTGTCAGCGGGGATGGTAGAGCGGCTGTCACTGACACCGCTGACACCGCTGAAGTCGCTGTCGACCAGGCTGCTCCCACTGGCATGAGCACGATAGCAGAACTTGAGCACGAGATAAATAAATCCATATTAGATATTAGACAAACCATTACTACAACAGGCACTAACCTAAATACGTTGAAAGGAAAGTATGATGATGTAATGTCCACCTTAAAAACATGTCGCACCGACATAGACAACATGGCGAGTGACAAAACCAACCATCTCCCCTCTCTCAAAACAGACGGTACAACCCATTTGCTAATTGAGTGTATTCCTGAAATCTGGGAAGAGCCAGGAAAGACTTTTAATGATGAAGGGTCGGAAGAGACCATGAACATTGTTTTAAATCTACTAAACATGGCACTAACCACGAAAAAGGAAGATGTTCTTCAAGCGTACAGGGTTGGCATCAGAAAGAAAGGGAAAACTCGGGCAATCTATGTAGAGCTAAGTTCCCCGGAACATAAGAAGGGAGTGCTAAACAAGTCTAGGGATATAAGACGGAAATCAGGCTGCCCCCTTTGGTTTAATAAATATTTTCCCAACACCAAAGACTATGATTACATGATGATCAAAGATTGTCACAGACTACTGCGCCTCCATAAACATCAAGCCGATCTGGTGCTCGGTCATATTATACTAGGCACTAGATCGTACACGCACGTAGATCTGCATTTATTACCGAAGGGATGTACGCCTGCAGAGGTCTGCAACATACCTACCGATGACTGGGGTGTGGGTTTCCACGGACACAATAGCTGTTACTCAAACTTCTTTAATGCTCAAATAGAATTTAATCATCACAAGTTTCCATCCTCTGAACACGCCTACCAGTATCAGAAAGCGATATTTTTAGGCAAGCCAAGTTCAGCAAGACATATTGACAGTGTCGTGAGCCCGCTTGAGGCCAAGCGCATTGGCGCGAAACTAGAACAGGAAGTAGACCCGCACAGAATGGCGGAGTGGAAAAGTATCGAAGAAGAAACCCTGACTAAAGTAGCTCGGGAAAAATTCAAACAACACAAAATATTGAGAGAGAAATTATTAGAGCCTTCCATTACCAAATTTTACGAACTTACAACTTGCACCAAATGGGGAACCGGACGTAGACTGCGGGGTGTAAAAATAGCAAATGGCTGCCGCGTCCCCGCGAAAGTGAAAAGCTTTACGGGTGAAAACAAGTTTGGTAGGATTTTGGACAAACTGAGACTCGAATTCTCCGCAACAAACAACAGGAGATAACTTGAACATGGATCGACCTAGGCGGCATTTATTAATTCTTGCCGACTCCAGAGGATCGGGTCTAAAACAATACCTCCGATCGCACAGACCTGAATGTGACTTAGACGTGTTCGTGGCCCGGGGCGCGAATACAGGCCAAATCATCGAGAGAGCCAAAAGTATTATAAGAATCGACAGACCAGAAGTTATATTCGTGTTATCTGGAATCTGCAACATTACTCAAAAAAACTTTGATACCAAAGAGGTGAGCTTACAATATAACAATGACATGCTTTTCGAGACAGATGTTGAGGAATCCATGCGAAGAGGTGTAAAAAGGATAAATGAACTCTCCCCTCCAAATCTACCCAATCCTATGGTAATATATGGAACTACGATGGGAGTGGACTTGACGGCCTATAATACCTATTTAGCTAATAACTCTGAAGATCTGAGTGCTATTCTTACTCAGAGTAAGCTAATTTCCATCGCGGAAGATCAGCTCGTCCTTGATAAGCAAGTGGTAATATTCAACAGCGTGGTGAAGAAGTTTAACAAGACACAAGGTCTACCAACGCCTTATATTGGAAATCTGGTCCATATGAACAGGTCAGGAAGACGACATAGGACCACGAAAACATCTACCCATACAGCAATGTATTCAAGACTTGCATCAGATGGTTGCCATATGACTCCGGACCTCTTGGACAAAATCGCAAAATTAATATTCACCGCTTATGATAAGATCCAGTAATTTAAAAGGTGGAGGCTAAGCTTAGAGATAGTTTTATCACGACCGGCGCTTTTTGGAGCCCGACAGTGCCAAAGCTCCCTCTTGCTCTCACCTCAACCTATATTTGACTGACATTAACTATTAATAAGGAACAATGACAATTGATCATTAAGTAGGAATTCATTGAATATCAGAAATATTCAGAATCAGATTATAACCATGGTTATCTCTTGTTGTTAATACAACGTAAAGTTAATACTTGTTAATAAATAACATGAATTTTAGAATAATGTAGAAGTGTAATTATGAGACGAATGGATCTCAAATATTGTCGTAATGGTGAAGATGGGAGTTGTAATTAGGTAACCACGACCGGCGCTTTTTGGAGCCCGACAGACAGGTCCTGAAGAACGACTCAAGTTTCACCAACCTTCCAAGTTGATGTATGTAGTATTTTCCTCCTTATAGTAATACGCTCTGATTAATCCTATTCCTTCAGGCGTAAATAACACACAAGCAGAAAGTTCTCACTCTAAGCGAGTATGATATCGAGTGAGAGCAAATTGATGATGTTCCTTGGGAACCTATGTTATTATTGTTGTCGTTCTTTGTGTATAAAATTGTATGCTCATGTAATCGAGAGGGGTACTACACTTACTAATGTAAGGATAGGATCCCCCTACTTTAGCCCCAAACATTTAGGGGACATACTACGGACCTGTGATGGATGATGCCACTGAATTAAGCAAGTTCAAATCACTAAAGGGGATGAAGGTTGTGTCATGGAACATACGCAGTTATTTACCTAAAATAGACCAATTTAAAAGTTTCATACACGACACGGAACCGCAGATAATAGCATTACAAGAAACCTGGCTATGCAGGAATACCTCAAATAAACAAATTAATATAAAAGATTATAATATAACAAGACTAGACAGACAGGTGAAAAAAAGGGGGGGAGGATTAATGACTTATATACACTCCTCGTATGATATAAGAGAAAATGAATATGTGCATCTGAACGTATCGGATAAAAACATAGAACTTCAAATATTTGAAATAAACAAAAAGTTCATGAAATCTAAGTTAATTATAAATGTCTACAGACCGCCACAAAGCCAATTAAAAGAAGCCACAAACAAACTAGAATCAGTTTTGAAGAGCCTAGATCCCTCTAAAGAAATCTTAATTCTTGGTGATTTTAACTATGACGCAACTATTTTACAAGATAGCACATCCCCAAATGCTGAGAGATTCAACTCGATGTTACAAGCACACAACCTTCATCAAATGATTAAAACTAAGACTAGAATTAGTAAATCGTCTTCCTCCATAATTGATCATGTTTATACAAACTGTAATATTATCAGCAGTAGTGGTACTATCGAGGTTAATATTAGCGACCATTTGCCAGTATTTGTTCAACTTAAGAAAGAGCGAAATAGATATGAGTATGGCACATTTCAAGCCAGAAATACTAAATGCCTTGATACAAAGATACTTAAGGAAATATTAAAAGATCTGGACTGGCAGTCGTTTCGAGAAGTGTGGAGAAGGCGTGGGAAATATTGTATCAAAACATCTTGACTTATGTGGACAGGATGTGTCCAGTTAAGACGTTTAAAAATGTAAAGAAGTTACCGGTATGGTATTGGAAGAACATTATAGAGTTAAGTAAGAAAAGGGATAAAGCCTTTAGAAGGGCTAAGGTTACTGAGAAAAGCGAGGACTGGGAAGCTGCGAGAAGGGCCAGATTCTTGGTAAATAAGATGGTAAAAGGAGCCAAAAATAAATATATAAAAACCCAAATCCAGGAAAATAAAAAGGACCCTCACAAATTATGGGACATTCTTAAGCCGTTAATGTCGCCCGAGAAAGCTAAGGGTGGTGACTCAGATATTAAAATAAAAAATAGTAATGGTGCCTCTCTGCGAGGTAAAGAAGCAGCCGATGAAATAAATAAATACTTTGTAGATATTGGCCCCACATTAGCTAGTAACATATTACAATATGAAGATGACACCCCAGCGGAAAATAATATTCCGTCAATTAATGAAAACTTTACATTTAGAACTATTACCAGAGCGTCAGTTGAACTATCCCTTCACAGAGTAGGAAACTACAAAGCCTCCGGGATTAGGTTGCTTCCTACTAAAATACTGAAACCCTATGGGACATTCTTAAGCCGTTAATGTCGCCCGAGAAAGCTAAGGGTGGTGACTCAGATATTAAAATAAAAAATAGTAATGGTGCCTCTCTGCGAGGTAAAGAAGCAGCCGATGAAATAAATAAATACTTTGTAGATATTGGCCCCACATTAGCTAGTAACATATTACAATATGAAGATGACACCCCAGCGGAAAATAATATTCCGTCAATTAATGAAAACTTTACATTTAGAACTATTACCAGAGCGTCAGTTGAACTATCCCTTCACAGAGTAGGAAACTACAAAGCCTCCGGGATTAGGTTGCTTCCTACTAAAATACTGAAACCCTGCATGATGGCCCTTAGTGAGCAGTTCGCTTTTTTGTTTAACCTTTCACTTGAGTACAATGAAATACCGGTGGCATTTAAAGATGCTATAGTTACCCCGCTTTATAAAGAGGGGGACAGGGCAAACCCGGGGAATTACAGGCCAATATCCTGTATAACTTTACCGTCAAAAATATTGGAAAGATGTATTCAGAATCAATTATCGGGATATTTTGAATCTAAGAATTTACTGAGCAATGGGCAATTTGGTTTTCGGACGGGAAAATCGATAATTGATGCTCATGATAGGATGCTAGAAACGGTTTATGAGGGGCTAAATAATAAAAAAGCTACAGATTTGGTATTTTTAGACTTCCGCAAAGCCTTTGATACGGTTAATCACAAAATTCTACTACAAAAATTAAAAAAATATGGTATCAGAGATTCCCCTCATGAATGGTTTACTAATTATTTACAGAATAGGACCCAGAAGACTTCGGTCAATGGAATATTATCCTCATCGCAGACAGTCAAGTGTGGGGTCCCCCAAGGCACCTGTTTAGGGCCGATTCTCTTTATTATTTACATTAATGACCTATTAGATGTTGTAAAATATAATAAGACACAATTATTTGCTGACGATACGGTGTTGTATGGTTGTAGGCCTGTGGTTTCCCGGGGGGTCGAAAACTTACAGATAGATCTTGATGCGATTGTAGAATGGTGCAGAGTGAACAAAATCTCTCTGAATATAAATAAGTGCAAAACTGTTTCCATCTGCACAAAACCTACTTCATTAAACAAGGCAAGTTATTCCATAGGAGAAAGCAAACTTGACTCTGTAGAGTCTTATAAATATTTGGGCATTGATATAGATAGAAGATTAAACTTCAAAAAGTTCCTAATCAAGAAGACAAATACTATAAGGACAAAGATTAAATCGATGTCTAAACTCTATGGTATCTGCACCAAACAAACCCTACTACTTATCTACAAAACAACAATTTTACCCCATATTGATTATGGTGATATTTTCTATAGTTCCGCACCCCAAAATAATCTAAATAGACTCCAATGCTTACAAAACTCGGCCCTAAAAATAACATTAGGACTTCCTAAACTTACTAGCACTAAAGAAATTCACACTAAGTTGAAAATTCCATCCCTTAAAGCAAGAAGAGAAAATCACATTCTAGATAGAACTTTCCTAAAGATGAGAAAAGAAGAGTATATTGACGCAAGAAAAATAAATATTAGAAGCCTAACAGAAGGCAGAAAGATGAAAGTCCCACACCCTAAAAACGAAACATTTAGAAATTCCTACTTGTTTCGTATGCCTAAACTCTGGAATGACTTGCCAGCAAAAGTTCAGTTAATCAATACCAGGAAGGAATTTCGAAGTTATTTAAAACATAAATTCTACCTGACCAATGATCAATACCTAAAAACCATCAATAACTGAATGCAAACTGTAATTGACTGTTATGTACTTTTGCGAAGTAAAACGGTGTATTGTAATTAGATGCACAAAAGATTCTCGAGATATTCCTGAATCCTACCAACTTAAGGCCTGTAATGCCTCACTTTATGTAAGATCGAGATATCGATATTGTCAAAAATTGTCAAAATTGTTGAATTTATGCTGTATAAGGGACTGTAAATATTTCTACGAATGTAGTCGGGGTGACTTTTCTTAAAAAGTCTTACATTAATACATTATAATATCTATCCAGATAAATATAATTTATTGGATCAGTACACAAGGTGCAAATCTCTAATGTTGTAAATCATAACTATCATATCAATTAAGTGTCATGACTATGTAATATCTAACAAAAAGACACATGTACGGACAACTGGAATAGTTGTTACTCAGAAATTCCAAATGTAGTATATGAATAACAGTAAAAATGAAGTGTATATATGACGAAACGGTCGACGAATGTATAACATAAAGGTAGCCTGTACTGGTTGCCTAAAATTAGAAATACTATATAGTGAACTCTGTATGTCTGTATATCTAAATCACTAGTAGAATAGTTCAAGCTTCTTAATACTCATGATATGGAAAAGATGTAAAATGATTGTAAATGACTCTAAGACAAGTGATGTAATTGGAATTGATTCAAATCAAAATTATTTTAAGGACTAGCCGGAAGAACTACACGCAGCCGCGTATAGACGTCGAAGCCCGATTCATATTTTCTGTAACTGTATAATGATTGATTGAATAAAAGTTCTTATATATATATATATGTACTACCAAGACTCGACAGGGCAAAGGTATAAAAACAGCTAAGATCTAAATTATTAAAAAAAACGCTTCTCTTTCATAGCCTAATATTCAATCATTATATATAGTAAATTATACGATCAGTATGATATTTGTTTTTCTCCTAAGTTAGTGAAAGGCAACGAAAAGTGGAAGGGTTATTTAATAAACAATAATTTGTTTTTCAGGCACTCACCACCGGCCTTTCCTGCCAAAGATTTTCCAGAATAAAGAGAATCCTGGCCGTTGTCCTGTCATGATATATCAGAAGTATGCCTCACGACGACCTGTAGAGATGTTGGCTCCTGAGGCCCCCTTTTATCTTGTGATTAACCACACCAGAAACATGGACAGCTATGTCTGGTTCAAGAGATCTCCCCTGGGTGTGAACATGCTTAAGTGCATGATGCAGGGTATCTGTAAGTCAGCTGGGATATCAGGACATAAAACTAATCACAGTGTTCGTCGTACCATGATTAATCGCTTACTTGATCATGGAGTATCAGCCCATGCCACTGCCCAACTAGCAGGCCACAAGAACGTCGCTTCTGTGGCAGCATACGCCATGCCAAACTTGAATCAACAACATGGCATGGCATCCGTTTTAATGGGAGAACCAAGATGCATAACCCTAGGAGAGAATATTATATACCCGAGGTACATTCTATATTCATTACACCAAAAAAATAGATAAAAGAAATCGATAAAACATCCCAAAAATGAATAAAAATCAAAGAACTTATTTTGGTTTATCCTGATTTAATAGTCCCACTATTGCGGCAATCCCACTTTCACCAATCACTAGACCTATACATGTATGTCTACAGACATGCAAGTTAGTGACAACAAGTGGCAAGTCCTACTTGCTACCCAATCACCAGATCACACATGTTTCCATTCTTAACCGATAAACTTTCATGAAATAAAATATCTAAATCTTCATTATTCGGTACAACTTTTCATTTTGAAACGATAACTTTATTATTTCCAGAAGAAATAGGCTGAATTATCAGCAGTTTACCGATTGGGTGATAATATATGTTTTGCAAAATGAAAACACAGTTTGGTACATGCGCACCTTGGCACTGAGTAGGTGAACTACAGGATCTTTGTTCATGGCGAGTCTACATCGATACTTTAGCACAATCAAATTTTTAAATATTATTATTTGATAGAACCTCTCATTTTGAACAATAAGTTTAATATTTCCAGAGATATTAGAGTCATACTGGGTGAACGATTGACATTCCATCATCAGTAGTCGTGGCTCATGAACACAGAATTTGACTTCCGGTGATCAGGCTTAGCTGCCAGACCTACTTGTTGTATGTGCCAAGGGTGGCATAATTTACATATTATGCACCTGCTTGACCAGGTGTGGCATACAATGCTGAAGGTATAGGCAACCACAGCTCAGGGGTGTAATAATATGTTGTATAGTAGTCATATTGACCATTATGTAATGCTGTGATATCTGTTTTGACACTTTCCAATCTCATTGACAATAAAGGAAAAAGCCCAATAAAACTGTTGATTCTGTCCAAAACCCTTGGCCATTTATATCAGACCCAGGCATACATAATCCCAGGTGTCCAACTCAGTGGTCTGTCTACTGTCTACTGTTTGTGCATATAGGCAAATAAAGGTTATACTTGCCTCGTGACCAATTTAACACCAACAATTTAACTCAAAGAATGTTCTCTTTGAAAAACCTTGATGATGATAATCTTAGAGGGGCATTAACTTTTCTGCCAGATAAAAGTACATCAAAATCACTCAAGGTAACTTTGTGGCATTTCCAATAAGATAAAAGGAATGGGCGTGTTCCAAATTGCGAGTGCAAACTAATTGAAACCTCTTGCTTACATTTGATGATATCAAAATTCAATTTAACATTTCACATTTTGCAGTGAAAACCAAGTATCACAGTACCAGTCGACAGGGGGTAACAAGGTGTCACTTGTATTTCCTTACACTGTTTGTAAGGGTGCCATGTCAGGTGGTGATTCATATGCAATCATCGGAATCGTCAAATGGAGAATCATATGAATTTATAGTTCTTACAAAGATTGTACATTTTCATCGATCACCTATGGTATACAGTCCTGGAACCATTTCCTTGTGTTGAGGGGCTATTTGCCAACCTGATATGTTTAGAAACTATGGCAAGATGCTGCTTTGAGCAAATAAGCATGAAATGCATACATTTACACTCCAAGTGTGTCAGATATGTCATTTCAGAACAGCGACGAGTTTATATTCCATTTTCATAAATCACAAAAATCAGGTTTAAATTATGAAGTTACCTTGTGCGATCATTCCCCTGACATTGTTTACAAGAAACTCTGAAATTAACACCTGTGTGTCTCTGTGAAGCACGTCACATGTATACATGGTTTTCCAAAACAAAATACATAGTGTGGATCAGTTAGTTGCAGAGTTAATAACAAGTCATGTTGTGCTATGAATGGCCATAATATAAAAACATATGTACACACCAAAATGACGTCCAACGACCATCCATCAAGCTGGATCTCCTCCACATTCTTCCAGGGGGAATTTACGACGTTTGCAAGGATGTCAGGAGTACTGGAGGGTCATATTGCATGCATAATACGTCAATTACACCAAGATACTACTGCCCCTGGAGGACCTTAATATTTAGTAGGATAGATCTTCTGACAGGGATTGAGTAAGAGTAAATCCAGTTTAAGAGTTTCCAGTTTAATAAATATCTAGAAGTATTTCATTTGGTTCTAACCTTTCATGAGTTGCCAATGACGCCAGATTTATTGTCCGAGGTTTCTTTGTTGGCCGATTGCTGGTATGGAATTCAGATGATTTGTGTCATACCCACGATTATCATAGACTGGCTTTTTCCCATTTGTATGAGCTCCCTATGTGAAATTCGATTATGGTATCTATGAGGACCCACTGTTATGTAAACACCCTCACTCGGCAAACTGTCATATGTCATCATGCTATCAGCAATGGGTCATATCAAGAAAGATATAAAGGCCAGAGAGGTGTTAACAGGGCAATCGCCCCTTCACGGAGGCCATCTTGGTTGTTCATATGTGTGAATACAGTAAAGTCTCTCTATCATAATTCAAATACTACTAACACCCCTGGGATAGCGTGTTTACAACAGCAAGGTGTTTGATGTGAAAAGTGAAATGGTGAATTACTAATGGGCTGGTCCTAACTCTACATAGTGTACAGGAGTTCAGGTTATTCTGCAAATACCTTTCTAAATAGTTATTAATGGGCAGCTTTAACGGCAAACGACCACTCTATTCACAACAGCAACACTCCTATTGTTCAGGGTACTAAGTAACAACCTTTTGCAAAGGTTTATCATTTCTACTCCCACCTTTTTACAACTAGAAGTGATATTCAAGTTTACAAGTTTACTATCATTTGAAAGGGGACTATTCTCTTGAAGGTCCATCTGTTTGATATGACTTACATCTTTTAGTAGTGATATTTTCCACCAAGTAACTGCCTTGAAGAGAGCTGAAGTTTGATATTGATCATGGGAAAGTAGAAATCTGTATTTCCCAAGAAGGTATCCAAATATTGCAGAGATTAAATTGATTATTAACCTCCATTCTGAACCTGGTAAATTAATGATGCATATTAACTCGCTTTACCTCAGAATTGTAAACCACCAGCAGTGCACCAGCAGTGCACCAGCAGTGCACCAGCAGTGCACCAGCAGTGCACCAGCAGTGCACCAGCAGTGCACCAGCAGTGCACCAGCAGTGCACCAGCAGTGCACCAGCAGTGCACCAGCAGTGCACCAGCAGTGCACCAGCAGTGCACCAGCAGTGCACCAGCAGTGCACCAGCAGTGCACCAGCAGTGCACCAGCAGTGCACCAGCAGTGCACCAGCAGTGCACCAGCAGTGCACCAGCAGTGCACCAGCAGTGCACCAGCAGTGCACCAGCAGTGCACCAGCAGTGCACCAGCAGTGCACCAGCAGTGCACCAGCAGTGCACCAGCAGTGCACCAGCAGTGCAGGCTAAAAATGTAAGTCATTAATCATTTGTGTAGTCCATTAGTAACATCCATAGTAGTTAACAACTTAGTTACTTCCATAACATAGTTATTTCCATTACATGGCAGTCTTCACACCAATAGGGAATAATAGCATGACCAACATTGCATATCTAACACAATGCAAGCTCTGATGGATTTAGTTCTGACACACAATTATTTAGCAAAATTATCATCGAGAAAGGCAAGGATCATTTCACCGATGTCATAGCCTGGGTAAATGATCTACAAGAACCAAGTGCATGATGCCTCATGGAAACATGTAAAACACATTGCTGTTTACAGGAGATCACTGTTAAATATTCCATGCTGAACATGACATCTTTTCTATAGCTTAAATTTCGCTGGCATACAACTCCCATAATGCCATGAACATCGAGATTTGAGATGGGCAAGGTTGATACATGTTATATACATCAAAGTAATTATATTTTATACAGTGACTCCACCCATTTATATTAGTATTCTATACCTGGTGTCAGCTCCCCTGTCAAACTGTCAAAGGTGGGTGTCAATGAAAGAAAGTTGCCTAATTGCTTCCAAACTATGTATAACCATTTTAGATGTGTGTAAGGGGAGGAGTGGGCACAAAGCTTTTTAAGCCTTGATAATGCCTACGTAGACATTACAGTGTTAGGATATAGTATAGAATCAGAATTGCAAGCGGAATGTGTGCACTCCAACATTCAGCAAGGAGGTAATATTGAATAATTCAAATTGTTACTCTTAAACAATATCAGGCGTTGCTCTCTCTCTCCCTCTCTCTTAAGTAGTTTAAATGCACAATGACCAGAAGGATATTTTAAGCATTATTTCCTTAATAATTTGCTACATTTTGGGGATATCGAATTATCAATAGATATATAATCATCGCAAACAATGCGCCCTTAAATGATTGGGAAATATCTTATGCCATTCTTTGCCGATTATCTGGTTAATGTGACGATATGCACTTCCACTAACTTTGACCTGTGTGTTGTTCTAAATTAGATATCATTGCATAGGTATATCTTTTAAGGACAAATTAGATCAATGTTAACTCCATTGACACGAAGTTATCATTTATATGGATCCAACTAAAATGACTTTTACTCAGTGAACCTAGTACATCCTTTAACACATTATAGCTGCATAAATATGCTTAATGAAAAGAAAATGGATCAATGCCATTATCCGCTATGAACACGTCTTCCTCGCATACCTGTGATGAACATAATAATTGTTGAAAATGGAATAATAAACTCACAATTAAAGTGACTTTTACAAATTCATTGTTTGATAGCCAAGGCATGCCCCTTGTGGTACAGCAAAGATTACATGGAATGCCACTTTCCTTTGTCATCTTTGTCGCATCCATAGACAACTTTACGACTTTGGTTTTGGTATGAGAAGACAATAAAGTTGTTTTTTACTACTGGGGACTTTTATATGATGTCCTACATGGTGAACCATCACAGTTCTGTGATTGCTGCTTCCCGCCTCTGTATTCCCCTCTTGTCAACCACTCAGACAGGATCCACACCAGCTAATTGGAATTTGGAGATCATCATCTCAGCTGACGAGAGTGAATAGAATTGAACAATATCTTTCCATATGTGTGTCCATGCACACACTGTTCACCCAGTAGAATTGAAAAGGCTGACTCACGTATTGGCTATTAATTTAGAATCTGTAGGAGTAGATGGCATTTTCATTAGAATTAGATATAATTCTGGCCTTTGGCTCCAAACATGATAAAAGTGTAAATTAAATTCAACGCTAGTTACATTTCATGATGTGTGTGGGTAGTGTAACTAAGAGCCTAGTTAAAATTAATCAGTTTATTTATTGGAATTCAAATCAATGCATAAACTAATATTCCCTTATATTACTTGAAAAAAGCCAACTTCATAAAGTATTGTTTAATGCCTTAACTATGTGCGAATGGTCCTATCACCAAAATAAACGAAGCAGTTTAACCCTAGAATGCCTGGCAGGGGATACACATCTGCAAGAGGAAGGCTATTATAATTATGGCTTTTTTGCCTCCTTACCTTTATAACAATAACCTTTCCATTGCATTTAAATATACGTACAATCGCTCTTCAGGTAGTTCATGAACTATGCTTCGATATTGTTCCTACACTTCTTTATAAAATGGTCCTTGGAATTTATCAACATCTAGCTGATTTTAGCCTAGACCTATCAAGTTAAAAAAAGAAGATTTCAAGAACTATATGTGACTCAGGAAGGGAAACCCCATCGCCTCTAGATAGAGCAATGGGGGGCTCAGGGGAGGCTTGAATGAAAATTGATTCGTGTTTTCCACTTCCCTCCACAGCTAATTCCGGTCGCTAAATGCTTCCTCCTACCGATATCCTAATTTGGAAATGTTTCTTTTAGAAAGAGGGCTTAAACGAGATGTGTCACAAAGTCTTCTTTGATTGTCTGTCTTTGGTTTTAATGAGATCGAGAAGGCTTACATGAGCCATACTGGCGTAGAAACTCCCATAAAAAGGAAGTTTAAGACATTGAGGGGGTTCGGATATGACCCGTGCCTATTCTTTTAGATAGTTGTTTGCTATTTTTACTTGAGTTGTTGTTAAAGGGCATGGAGTTGTACTGATTTTACCTGCTTTCTTGTATAAGTGGCCATTTGTATTAATCCGCACCATTATGAGTTCTCTTGAGTCTGATATGATATTCGTCGTGACATTGCATGCAGGATGCATGACAGGATCTCTCAGAGGGCTCAGTGGGACAAAAGGGGGTTTACACGTCTCACTGGGGATGTCTATAGATTATAGTGTACCGAAGATTTACATTACGATATAGGGCACCGATAGTTATAATTAATATGAAGTGTTTATTACACACTAAATGGGAGTACTTTCCCGTAATTTGGACAAAACAACAGATATTTCAAAGAGTCCAATGGTTTTCAAAAGACACATTGTATTAAGTAACAACACAAGTTGTCCTTATCTTGGTCCGATCAACAACTCAAAGAATTCCATGCAATTAAAGCTTCAATAGTATGTGCTTCATAACTTTCACCCCATACCTGGGATCATTAGATCTAATCTAGCACCACATTGAGGACCAATGGCCTATGGTTTGAAGAAAGAAGTGTCAGGCTGTTCCTGTATACTTAGTAAAAAGATGCTAGAGACTTGTTCTCACGAAATCTATCCATTTGTATTTGCTCTAATGGAAGGTGGGCTCGTAAAACTTGTATCCTCAGGTGGCGTGTTAAGCCTGATAGAAGATAAAGCGGTTTCTGTATTAACTTAGATGGTATTTGCAAGCACGACACTTGATTTGCACTCTGAGAATGGGAATCGTTTGATATAGAAGGTGCGTATAGCCATACACATTTGATACGGTGGTCTTCCGAGGCCAGTTGTATAAGCTTAGGAAAGGAAAATTGTGTTCAGTACTATACATCCCTACCAAAAAGTCATTTCCTTAGCTTGTAACACGCCCCGAACCTTCTTTTCATAAACATATTTTCAAATACAAGTTACGACCGTCGTTGTCCAGATATTCCAGGAGGTACCATTAGAAATCCAATTATACGGTAGCGTTCAACTACCAACGTTACATTAACGCGATCTCTAACACGAAAGATATAGAGAGGTATCTAAAATTCCACCGCTAAACCATGACACACCTAGTGCTGCTTTGAAATCTTTATTTCATTAAAGTTTAAGCATCACAAATCAAGAAGATGATTGTAGTACTTACTTTATACTTCTGTAATACTTCCATACGTGATACACCTTTATGCTCATATGTGCGTATAATTTTACCTAGACCTTTTGATTATGAAATAATAAATCAGATTAGCAACCGTAGAAGTTCGTTCTCGTTGTTATCGATATCTTCCATTGACAGTAACAAAGTAATGAAGATGCTGAACAAGGAAGGGTGGTGCACAGCCATATTGTTGACACCTGTGATACATTACAATATCGAAATGAATGCAACATTGTGTAAGAGAGATGGTTGTTTACTCGGTGCAGGGCCAGGCAGAAGTGAGAGTCCCATCGTCTGAGATGTATACCTTGGCTCATTACATATCCATGAGAAATCACTCCATGAGAATTGATGCATGTTTTAAAATGGATGGACGTTAACATCGATTTCAATAAATCCTCTCTATCCCTTCTTGTTTGGCAGGGTTTATATTCTTCGGCTTTCTCCCCAATATAAATGATCGCTCCATATCATTAGGATTGAATTAAAAATTACCAGCTTCTGTATCGAAATGCCAATAAGTTAATTTATCACAACATTAAGAACAATTTGCATAAGATCAACTCAATGTTTCATCGTCAGTCCCACGTTTTCTGTGGTAGAAAATGATTAATGAACCACAAAATCCAAAAGTAAAATGGTTGTTATGAATGAGCCTAAGGTTACGAATTTCAAATGCTGTAAAATTTGTTTCTGATCTAAATTGTTTGGTATTGCCATGAGAGACCTGCTAATAGGTCTTTCAATCTCTTCCATTTGCTACATTATAGTTTCATCAATACTACAACTTTGTTAAGCACTGAAAACATGGCGGAAAGTGGACCGTCAAAGGGTGGTACGTTAGCGAAAGTTATACAAAAACGGGTCTTCCGGACAAAAGAAAAGGTACGTTCAGATGTTATAGCTTACTAGGGCAAAACTCAGGCAAGATGGCGACTAGTACGGACGCCCCGTGCAGCTAAGCGCAAAATCCCACCAGCATATGAACAGATTCTTGCCGATTGCTCCAAATAGGCTTTTACGTCGTGGCCTATGGACCAAGGATAACGTATTTTTTATCCAGACGATTCGATTCGGGCATAATAATCGAATTATCTAAAACTTTCACCTGAATAGGGCGATATTGGGAGCTTCGATCGAGTGGCGGTAAACCCAAACAAAGGCCAGTGCACTGTGTATAGTAACAACCCCATACGGATACCAGAGACAGACTACGTGTGTGTATGGACTAAACATTCGATATGTCTAGGGCAGCAAAGAAAGCCAGGAATAAGCGTAGACGGGATAACCTATCGCTAAATTCCATTAGTGGTGATCACAGTGAAGGTGAACTAGATGCACTTAAAGAGCAAGTGAGGCTACTAACAGTCGAACAGAAAGCTCTAAAAACAGCCCTGGATAATAAAGAAAAACCAACACAAAAGGTGGGTCAATTGGAGACAAATGTAGCCACGAACACTCATTTTTTGAATAACGTGATAGTTGATCTAGACTCTGAGGTCTCTAGGAGAGTCCAAGTCGAAAACCTAATCGTTGATCTGAAAAAACAAGTAAATTACCTCACCACCGACCAAAAATCGCTGAGGAACCAAGTAGAGGAAAGCTTGACAGTTGCTAAAGAAAACTATATCGAAATTGAGGGCCTGGACCAATACGAAAGAGAAAATCCGACTGACAAAGCAGTATCTATCATCCGGCTGCTAATACCCCACTTCACAGATGAGAATATCGAGAAGGCATACAGGGTAGGAAAACAGCGAGGAAAGATACCCCCGAAACTGGTGGTTAAACTGATTAGTGTCGGGGACAAGGAATTCTTACTAAAGGAGCAATCAGTATTCCAAGACAAAAGGCACTTTCCACCAGATAAATTTGGTTATTTAAAGTTCGTGAAAATAAATCAGATACTACCTCCAGCCGTGCAACAAAAGAGAAGCCTCATCCGTCAAATGGCGAAAAGAGCCAACGAAGTCACGGAACATAGGGCCCAAGCAAAAGGAGATAAGCTCATTGTAGACGACAAAATATTCTCTCAAAGCATGCTCGAATATGTGCCGGACATTATCCATCCATCCAGCACCAAGATAATCCCGGTAAAAAACGGGTATGCGTTTCAGAGCGAAAAAGCCTTCTTGTCCAATTTTTATAAGTGTAGTATTGAGTATAATGATGACGACTACTGTCACGTCGAGCAGGCTTATCAGGCCAAGAAAGCCGAATTCTTCGATAAAGACAGGGTAGCAGCAAGGATTAGAGCCACTAGAGATCCACGTGAATGCAAACGAATTGGGGAGATGATCTTGGACGTAAAACACCCAAAATACCCGAACTGGCTAAAAGAACGCGATCGAATCTTGGAAACACTGGTAAGGATAAAATTTATGGATAATCCCAGTCTAAGATGTAAGCTCATAGGAATGGGAAGATGCCAGCTGATCGAAGCTACTCATGACAAACACTTTGGAAGTGGTTGTATTCTGGGGAGCAAACGACTGAACGATGGCTCATGGGATGGGGAGAATATTCTAGGCAACATCCTAGAAATGATCAGAGAGGAATGTTTTAAGAAATATCCCCTAGACACACCGATCCCCCCACGCAATCTACACGTTGACCATCACAAATTCCTGTACCAAAGACCAAATACCACCCCTCCTCCCAACAGATGTATCAATGTTGGTAAGGACTCAGGATTAATCAGACCAGGCACCCCAATGGAGGAAGCAGAGACAACAATGATCCCCGGCCAGATAGCAATAGCAAGAGATGGAATGAACCAATACGCTCAGAATGGACCCGATTACGAACACCTCTGGATGGACCGCGACGACGAAGACAAACACATGCCCTCTCCTATCCCAAATGAAACTGCTATTGACAAGAACTTTGCCAAAGGACTAGAAAACCAACATATATCAACTCCTGCGGATAGGGTTACCAAAACCCCTAGATACAGGATGAAGACCCGAAACACACTAGAAGAATCGTATAGATCTATGAAGGACAATTCTACCAGGAGCTCTAAGCTTGACAAACTCCTTATGCCATAATACAATCATAGTCGCTCTATTCGCTAAGTACTCCAACAGGTCTCCATGCGATTGTTAGATTCACCCTACTGTTTTTAAATATATGCATCTAATGATCCCCGATCAAGTAGTCGTGCAAGAAGATATACACTGTAATTACTGGTGGTAGTCTATATCAGACCGATACATACTTAAGGTATGTCGTCCCAATGGGAAATTGTATTGAAATCATTGTTTGTACTGTATATCACCGCTGTTTTTAATCTTTGTGATAGCGAAACATATTGGAAAACGATCCCCCTGTTCTTTAGAGACTATGGCTAAGAATATGTCGAAAAAAACGGGTTGCTCAATAATCAGCTTCAATGTTAGAAGCCTCAACAATCATCTTAATGAGGTACACGTATCAATACTCGATAGGGGTGTAAATATAGTAGCTCTCAATGAAACCTGGTTATATGATTACGATCGAGACTCTTATCTGGCCCATAATGATTATAATCTTGTAAGACAAGATCGAGTCATCGAAGGAATCCCGAGAAGGGGTGGGGGCCTTGCAGTGTATCACAATAATTCCGTGGTTGTTGACAAACACCGGTTTGGTTACCTAAATTGTTGTAATAAGGATATAGAATGCCAACTACTGATGTGTAAATATCGAATGTATGGGAAATTCCTCCTCGTGAATACTTATCGACCACCGATTGGATCTCCTGATGCTTTCATGGCCCATATCAATAAAATACTAGATATGATAAGAGTAAAAAAGCTAAAGGTCATATTCTTAGGGGACATGAACATAGACATGGCCGGCAGGAGCCCACAAAAGAGGGTACTATCTGATACCATGAATAGAACCGGTTTAAGATTACAAAATAATTCGTTCACCAGGGTAACTGATAAGAGTCAGACGCAGATAGACCTCATATTTAGTAACATAGATATGGCTGCCTGCGAGAGTATGAACATTAATATATCAGACCACTTCCCAGTGAAAGGTGTTATATTTCAAAAAAAACGAGTGTCTCTTGGTGAAAGGGAATATGTATGGACTAAATGTCGAAGTCCAGCAGCGGTAACTAGGTTCAAGAACATTATATCACTAGAATCAAAAAAGATTCAATGTAAAGACAGGTCGATTAACAACATTTGGTCTGACTTTTACAGATCTATAGAAAGAGCCGACAAAAAATGTTTTATACCTATTCGCAGACGAAAAAAACCAAATGTGTCCTATCTGTCTCAAGAAACACATATTTTGATAAAAGAAAGAGACGAAGCATTTTTGCTGGCCAGATCCACAAAGGTACGTGGTGATTACCTAGACGCCAAATCTCTCAGAAAAAGGGTGAAAAAATTGATAGATCAAGAACGTCGACAATTTTTAGTCGATAAGGTAAATGAAAATAATGGTAACCCGAGGAAATTTTGGGAAAATATGGGTGCGATTTACAGCAACAAGAATTCTAAAGATAAGAACATTTTAGAAAGTTTTGAAACAGAAACAGGTACATTATCTGGTATGGCTGCGATAGACTACGCAAATAATTATTTTTCAAGAATAGGAAATAGCGAGGTGGATAAATTCATCTTTGAAGGAAAGGCCTTTGGTGATTTAGACATTACTCAACATGTACAAGAATCGGAGGTTTTGAGATTGGTGAAGGAATTAAAAGATTCTAAGTCTTCAGGTATGGAAAAGCTAAACAATTTCACAATAAAATTGGCGATTACCAGTGCTATAGGCTTTTTCACGAATCTCATAAATTTGATTCTTAAAAATGGTACATTCCCTCATGCTTGGAAAAGATCTCCAGTAGTACTTATTCCAAAAAATGGTAATACTAAACGTATTGAAAACATCAGAGCCATTACTCTTGTAGCATCGACCAGCAAAATACTCGAAAGAATTGTATATACAAGACTATATGACTACGTGGAAACACATAATATTCTGTATAAACATCAATACGGTTTTCGTAGTAAGAAATCAACAAACGATGCAATATACATGTTGTTGTCAGAGTTATATAATGCCACAAATTTGGGTCAAGTGGCCAGTGTAGTATATTTCGACGTGTGCAAAGCGTTTAATTCCGTCAATCACTGCCTACTGCTAGAGAAACTTCATAGCCTAGGTTTGAACAGGTCATCAATAGGATTGCTGTCTAGTTTTTTAGATGACAGGAAACAATATATTAGATCAAATTGTGGCCTAAGTAAAGATTGTACAGTTGCTGCAGGCGTCCCACAAGGCAGTATTCTAGGCCCTTTAATGTTTGTATTATTCATAAATGATATCTCTGACCTTGATTTACACGGCAAACTTGTTATATATGCCGACGATGTGGCTCTTATATCATATGACGAAAATATCAACAGTTTGAAGGCAAAAACTCAGGAAGATATAAATAAATATCTGAGTTGGTGTACGACAAATAAACTACAGGTAAATAATAAAAAGACCAAAGCCCAACTATTCGGTCGGAAAGGAAGGAACCAAAATAATAATGACATAGTACTATATTGTAAAAGCACACGGATTGAACGCGTTTTTACATTCAAATACCTAGGGTGCATCATCGATGAAAAGCTAACTTTAAACCAACATATTTCCAACACACTGAAAACAGTGTACTGGAAACTTGGGGAGTTGCAACGAAGGAGAAGATATATGTCTCCTCAGATATGCATACTAATATTTAAAACGTACATCTTGCCACTGTGTGAATATGCTTGCTCCTTCTTCGGACCATGTAATATCGGCTTGGTCAACAAATTGAACAGGTCGTGTAGGTATGCGATAAGAATCGCTCACGGTCAACAAACCAATGTCGATAATAAATTGAAAGAATATAATATTTTACCTTTAGAATATAGGAGGAAAGCGAATATGCTGACACTCGTACATAAACACCGCAACGATGCACAGATGGTAATACGTGAGCTTGGACTACGAAATGATATCGCCCCCAATCTGATTCTATCTCGACCCAATACGGAACGATTTAAGAAATCAATTGTGTACAGTGGTAAAAGATACTGGAATGAATTGGACCGAGAGTATAAAGTTATTGTCGACCATCAGCTGTTTAAATACGCAATCATGAGCAATTACAGAAACCTGTTAGACGTAAACAATTGAGAATGTTGAATTGTTTTTAGCCTGCCCGGTTTTATCTTTCTTGTGCGGTGAGATAGCAAGCCATTTTGAAATAACAAGCCATGTGTTTATTTCCAGTGTCATTGTACTGGGTATGCGAATATGTGTAGACCAACATTTTCTATGTAATGGTTTCAAACCTGACTATCTAGAACGATTTCATTGTCTTGTATTGTATTTGTATTGCACAGGTAGACTCGATCTATAGGTAAAAGGAATATCTGAACTTGGAATTAGTAACAAACACAAGAATATCAACGATTGTGAATCTTTATTGTACCTTAGTAAAGAAGAGGCAACGCTTGAAATATAGCTGCGTGGTCAGTTAATGCGTATTTTGAAAGTATAATGTATTATCATTTGTAAATGGAGGCCAATAAAAATATTTAAAAAAAACAAAAAAACAACTAAACTACCATGCCTTGACAACTACCATCCTTTGACAAATAAAGAATTATCTTATCTTCTTTTTATCTTAATACAATTGGAGCTCTCAAACGTCTCAAACACCTCTGCTTTACAACTTCTTCCACTCGGGCTATGTTTATTGACAGAACCAATATTGCTTTATCTATAACTGCTACCAAGGGTTACTACTGACTCATATGAGAAGTCTACTAGGCGTCGCAAAGCATCATTGCGATTGCCAGTGCACCAACACAAACGCATCTATTAAGTAGAGTATAGGCTCAGAGCTTCTCAGATCAGATAAAATTGGTATGTCAGTGATTGAACACCTACAGAGCGAATGGCTTTCCCAGTCTGGAGTAGTTGTTCTAATGTAATTTGAATGCATGGCATTTTGCGGTTTATGACGAGAGGCTTTCCCTCAGTTTGGAGGGACTCTCAAAAATCCGAGCCTAGCCTGAATATTTTGATTCTCATTTAGTCTCAGTTGTTGCTGTTTCTTGGTTGATTCTTCAAGCTTTAACCACCTGCGCGCAGATATAAACACCTCTGCACTGATAAACCTCATGGGCAATTGTAGTTACACCCTCGAAATGAAGTAATAGGGACCAGCAAAACACTGCAAAAGGTATTCAGGAAGGTAAACCCGATATAATAGTGAACGAATGAAGTCAAGAAATGAAACAGCAGCAACAGAGACTAAGAGCAACATTTCCCGCCGAGTCTGGCCCTCTGGGGTACTATGGTCCAGGGGGTCCTAAGGGCCGGAGGCCCGCTGGATTCGCTAATTTTGTGGGTCAGATTTTCAGAAAATCAATTCAATTCAATTCAACTTCGCCAATCTTTTTAAATAACCCAAATTTCAGACGAAAATAAATTTCAAAATACAGGTCAACCTAACCAAACAGATTGCCAGAATCAATGCAATGCCGAATATACTGGAATTAACCTAGTATTGACCAAATTGCAGTATAATTTAGCAGAATTTACTAAATGTGTAGAGCTGCCAATTGTCCACTTTCTAAAATTCTGACCCTCTAGTAGCAACAACCTTTTCATCAGCTGCTGTGGTTATATTCCCAGTGATATATCTTATCTTAGAACGCCTATTAGATATCCCGCTTGACTTGTTCCACTATACTAACCCTGTCAGTCCAACCCATGGTAGCTCACTGGACTATCAGTCTCCATCCCTATCTAAAACCCTCTTGCGTCATTGCCTCCAAGCCTGAGTCAATCACATGACTAATACGCAAACTTAATCGGCCTCACCCAACGTCCGCCTGGCCTGAAAGGGTTAACTTTTAAACATTACCTTGTCTGAGGTCTAGTGAAGGGCTTTAATTGATGTGCATGCTCACACTGTGCATTCCTCATACAGACTTCACCTGGAAAAACTGCCTGCGCTTCCTCTGATGTTGTCCCTGCAAATTGGTTTCCGTTGTTGGCATCCCATTACGAGTCCGTGCAGGCATGCCATCCCGGCCTTGAACAAAAGCAGATCAATGAAGCTGATGTTTGGATTTATTATTTTATTTTTCATTTGATAGTGCCAATAGATAGATAGAGCTTGTGAGATGTGGAGGTAGAAGTATGGAGTATGGGAATGTATGGGGTTGTTTGAACTTGAAAGTGACAGGAATTTATGGATGATCATGTTGGGAGTGACAAAAAAGGCAAGTCATATCATTGGGAACTTAAAGCGGCACGTATTTTGCACATTTCTTTCATAACTTTTGTTTCATGCTTCTCCAGGGAGGTCTTCCAGGCAGAAAGTTCTAGAGCTACATTAATATAAATGTATATATGATGAATATAAACTCAATAGTAAACAATTTTGTCCATGAATGTTATGCATAGGCCGATAACAATGACTGCTATATATATATATATGACTGTGACTGCTGCTGTGACTGTGTGCTGTGACTGCATTTATATAAGATATTGGCTTTTAAAGGCCAATATCTTAAATAAATACAGTCACCCACAGTCACCCAGAGATGCATCATCCATCATATTTAAGCATTGCCGTGATATAAAACTGCTACATGAATTCATCTACAAGCATCTACAACTTTTACTTTCCCCACCATGCTGGTTACATTATACCTCCACTATTCTACTTTCACAATCACAATATCCCAAGGCAAGCTTTGTTTCACATATCTCATTACCTTACGATTTAGAGATAGAGCAGTAATGATAATAAGTGAAAATAGCTACTCCTATATATATCACATATATTGTGATTATTTACTTACTATGTGCACTATCTAGATGGAGGTTGAAGGGACGAGGACAGAACATGATTGGAACTGAGAGATTTCTGATCACATCGCTTTACTGGGTTCCCTTTCTTATCTTATTTTCTTATTGGGACTGCACCATACGGGTTGTATTTATGGGTTGGTTGCATTGCTGAGACAGTCGTTATTTCGGTCTCAACTGTATATATCATATGTTTTTCAAAGTTCTTGTTAGTTACTACTCACCTACTACATAGTAGAAAATGATTGAAAACGCCATCTTGCATCATCAGCACCAACAGACATTACCTTGAGAGTGTACATGGATATAACCCCCCCTCCTATATACATACATCCATCCTGAGATTATCTTTTATCAGTCCTTTCCTCGTAATGCATATATATGTGAAGGGAAATATCATATCAGATTAATGGCTGGCTGCTAATGGCATCCATCCAGCTCTAACATATCATCCCATTGATTCCCTCTAAGCTTCATCTGTGTATTATTTACAGCCGGTCTTCATAGGATATCTATTGCCTGTCTATTATCTCATTTACTACAATAGGTAGGTTGCATTAAGCACTCCCCATACCTTAAGTGGTGGAACGGGGGGAGGTTTATTGACTTGGAGGATATCATCAAGCGCAATGATGATATTAGTGGCAGGACTCATATCCCTGCATAATGTATATATAATGTGGAATGATGAATAGGAAAATGAATGCACTAGCTCAAAATTATTGACGCAAAAGAAATGGTTGTAGTATACTACTGTCCATGGTTGTACTTTTAACAAACTGGTACTAGTTCAGGTTTTACATCTGCCCCAATACTAGCTCCTAAGGTGGTATAGTCCAAGCATTCTTCAATGACTATAGCTATTTAATGTTTAGTGATGATACAAACTAGTATTATAAAGAAGTAATGTCCATACTCCATTTCCAGCATAAGGTTCCCCCTTCAAGTTGAACAGGGAAATTTATGCTTGGAGGGGTGGGGCAATTGTCATGCTCTAAAACCTCAAAAGAATATGAAATATAAAAAATAATCAATTTCAAATAAGAATCTTTTGCAGGAATGATAGACCCGCTCGTTATAATAGTTATTTATTTATATTGATTAAGGCGTCCACAAATTTAATTAAAAAACCTTACTTATATATTTGGCTAGATAGAAGACTCATCTTTAAGGAAGATGAAGGGTCTTCACTAATTAATTAAAAAGCTTTAATCTTCATTAATGTCCCTGTAATGGAATCCTCGTATTTAATGGATGGGTGGATGAGGTTTTCCTATTCTAAGAGCTGCAGGCTATGACCATGTATGCCAGAATAATACAGGATCATCAACCACTTAAACATTAACCATGATGAGAATGAGAAAACGACCCCTGATTAAGCTTGCGTGCATTAATTGAATAAGGGTACACCTTATGATTAATAACCTATATAGCTATGTGTGCTTTTTGATTTGATAGCAGCAACAACTTATATGGGTCAGTGCCTCAGGAAATCGAAACAATTTCTAGATCTCTGCACGATTTGTAAAATCTGCAGACTTAAGTATATTTGCTATTGCATTGATTCAAGAACTCTGTTCGGTTGTCTTGAACTGTTTGTTGTATATATTGTGAACCCAACCTGTTTCCTCTTAGATTAGGGATATTTGAAAATATTGGTGAGGGCGAATTGTACACCTTCTGATGCCTTAACCCATGGATATTGACTTTGTGTGGGCGAATAGAACAAAGCCAAATGTCATTGAAGGTTAATTAGGGGTCAGCCAAAAGTGGATAAGGTCACAGGTATGTGAAAACAGACTGTTTCAATCCCCCCAACACAAGGGCTTTAACCCGACTTCACAATTAAGTAATCATTGGCATTGCAGATATTACCCGATAAGAAATGTTGTTATAACGGTCAATGTATTATGAGGCCTTGTTTATGTAACCAATTAAGTAGTCTTGAAACCCTGGTATATCTTAAAGCTGCACTCTCAGGTAACATCTCTAAAAACTAAAGATTTCGTTGTTTTGTTCCGGTTTTTTCCAACCCATCTTAAAGTCATATATCCATAATTTTGGAGGATTTCATCTGGTTGCTTTTGCTACAGGGCTTCATAAAAGTCCAGATTTATAATATTTCGGAGACCCGCTGAAATTCTTTCCTGTGGTGGCTTCACTTATTATCGCTCACCAGCAGCCGTTTTCTTGCAGCCAATTCGACTTCAAATCCTTGTATATAAACACATAACTGTAGCATAGAGTATTGATAATTTCGGTCCTATGAGTGTATGTAAAATACAAAATGCATCTGATATGTAATTAATCGCATGTCATACCAATATCACTTGTGAAGAGTAGAGGGATTGATCATAATAAATCCATGCTAGCATTATATTATTTATTCAAGTTAAAGATAGAGCGGAAGACCTGCTTGCCAGAATCTTTACGTCCTATTCCTATGCTTATAATTGGAATACAACTAGTAATATAATAATACATATTGTGTATTGTCTTTCATAATAGCCGATAATGCAGCTACAAATATGATAAGAAACGGTTCCCTTAATTAATGTCATGTAACCCAATCAATTGCTGCTACCAAATAAGTTTAACTGTTTCATAGCTGTACTGCGATGCCAGGTGTTGTGAGGTCAGTGCTATATACTTCTGTCTCTCGATTCACTTCATGATAGGTCATAGTGAGTGTCCCTTTATAACCTAGCACCTATATTTAAGCTAGATCACCGGGATGGCCTAGAAATAACATTGACTGGAGCCAAGAGTGAACACAGGGTAACATGGCAGAGAAGGTCGTGTAAGTATAGAGCATACACACGGCCATTGATCCAACCAGACAGCCTTCAACATGTGACGCTACCCAAAGATCTAACATACATTGCGCATATAAAATATGGTGTGTCACTGAAAAATGAGCCTTAAGGGTGGTCTCCACTGGCTGCGGTAAGCTCTGCGGTAGGCTCTGCGGTAAGACTTGCGATGGTGCTGTGTTGGTGAGGGGTGGTGATGTCCTGCCTACATGGTTCACTGACCATGTAGGCAAGAACCTCGTCATTCCTCTCCACCTACAGAACCAGCACAAACCATTGCAAGGCTTACCACAGACCTTACCACAGCCAGTGGAGCACACCCTTTAACTTGCCAACGATATTATTTTGTCCAAATAATTCTCCATGTGATCTCTTTGTCAGAATGTTTTATTTTTAAGTTATTAGCAGCGCTATTAGTCATAATTATAAATGTATGTACCCTATTTCAGGATTGTGTATTGAATATGTTCATGGGTTTTTAAGGTCATCCTAAAGTGTATAAATAACCACATTCCTAGTTCCTGTTGTTGTTGTGCTGGTGTGGGGGAGGGGGGGGGGGCGAGGTCCTCCCTGCATGGTCCTGTGCCCTATTGATTTGGTTAGAACCTCAATTTAAAAAAATGCACAAGTAACCAGATGGGAGGTACTTTAAGTTACACTTCCGCTCACACGTTCTATTTGTTTAGGTGTGTATAGTGCACCTGGTTGTTTGGAGACTTAATGAGTTTTAGGTCGAAAAAATGATATAAAGTTTTTCAAATAATTCTCAACAACATCTCCTTGTCTGGATGTTTTTATTTTTGAAGTGTGTATTGCTATTAGTCATATGACTACATGTGCTAAATTTCAGCCAAAGTTGATTTTATAACATTTTGTGTGATAACTGCTTACTTTTCTGGGGTGCTTATAATAATAGAAAGAAATTAGAAGATTTTAAGTGCAGGGCATACTGATGATGACATGCAGAGTAATTACCGATCTATAAATACCCAGATATATGTTATGATATAGTTGTTCGTTACATTATAGGCCTAAGGTGTATCATATATGAATCGTTCATACAGATAGTCAATTTATTTTTAAATATTTTTATTGGCCTTAAATTTAACATCACTGATCTTTAAGAGTTAGAAAATACGCATGACTAACAAATGTAGTTTTCTCTCAATAACCTCTGGTGATACCGTTAGACAAGTGGTCTCCAACTGACTGGTACCTGGTATAGTTGGTAAAATGTTTTTGTTAACAGTAATTTTTATTCATTTATTTTCTATTGTTCATCTGAAATGTTGTTCTTCTTGCTCAGATGATCCCAAAGCTGTCAACCCAGTGTCTGGCAAAAGTTACAGAAGAAATGAGAGAAGACAAAGCTGACTGTTAATGGATATTGATTGTTACAATCAATCAGATCTAAATGTGTTTGCCATCGGGAATCAATGGGTCCTTTGGATGACGAATATTGAGTGCTGGATGTTTGGAGAAGTGCAATAGGAAAACACATTTGACAAAGTGTCTGAAAAAGTAAAGGCTGCAGGTAAGTTGTCAATCCTAAGTAAATCAGTCTGTTAAACCTTTATGTCGTTAAATAATTTCAATTACCCATCAGTTGTTATATCTATGAAATGCTTTTATGCAAGTATCTTGGTATAAATGTGTGTATACATGTAATTGCATGTATTTACGTACATATATATATATATGTATACATGTGTTCATTTACATATTGGTACATGTATGTATGTATGTATGTATGTATGCATATTATAGTGTTGTCTGTTTGACTGAATGCATGTAAGCACATATTTATGTGTGTGGGGAGTGCATGTATATGAATATGTCTGGATAAATTATACACATTCTAATCTATCTAAAATGCGTACAAGTATGTAGTCCTGTATACCTCTGCAGTCCCTGCACCCTTTAGATTAAGAACTCTGATACCAACACCTCAGCAGCACCAACTTTGCTACATGTCGTTACTTGATAGCCAGTGTGGCAGGTGGCGCCAAGTTCCACTGAGACTAATACCCGGGGGAAACACCCCTCTGCCTACAGTAGCAGGCACGTTGTTTAATCTCTATCACCATAATTATTCAATGTCTTCTCTGTCCACTTATGTCAGTTCAAGGTTGCTTTTCCGCAATACGACAACATTTACAGGACTATCTTCAATTATATCAGTTGAATAGTCTTCATTCCAGTGTGAAGTCCATCTGGAACAGCTCTTTCATTCCAAATGCACTTTCCTATGTCATAATAATATATTATATGCTCCGCTGTGCAAAATTTAATAACAACGATACATTGCGGATCCACCTCTGGCTGTTCTATTGTTTTAATAGAGTGTTTTACCAGGACTAATGCACCTCACTTCTTTTCCTTGTATCTGGGGATAGGAGATGAAACCAAAGTACATTAGACAACTCAACCACCCATATCCCCATCGATGCACTTTGTCTATAAGCTCACTTAACCCTAGTGCATATTTACCCATGGCCTTGAGCTGTCTAGGTATTATGGCAACAATAGCATATATTAAAAGGATCAATAACCTCCATGTTGGGCCTGCTGGTTCATTGTTTGTGTATAATCCCATGTATCATTGTCTTAGGAAAAGCAAGGACTAGATTTGGTAAGATAATGCATATTGTAATGGGGAGAATACAACTTTAACCCATGGTTCACTACACACGTATATCAGTCCCTTTGAGATCTTCTTGTGAGAGCGGTTTTTACCCGGATCATTATTGATTTTCTAGAACTACAGATTGATGGTAGAGGACGTAGGGAAGTGACGGAGTGAAATCGCCTGTCACTGTGGATGTTGGATAACAAGGGGAAGTCTGTAGGTAAAATCTACTGACAGAAGATCTAACTCTTCATTGATTAAACACTGGCAAAGACAAATAAGGGACTGAGACATTGTGCTGTCTTGAGAAGACTCGTGAGACTCATCGGTTCTAGTCTGTAAAACGTTTACAAATGTAGAGATTTACATCTGAGCTGACTCATTTATATGCAAACGAGTTAAAGCTGCATTCTCATCTAATTAGGCAAAAACGACCTAACTAACTTTACTCGTATTATGACACATAGGACTGATTTCATCAATATTCTGATGTTGCTATTTGATTATACAAAGAATTGAAGCCGAATCGGCCGAGTAAACGCAACCGCCTGTGAGTGATAGTAAATATAATATGTATATGGGACAATATATCCAATGTACTTTCCCTGCCATCAAGTGGAAATAACACAAAGAGGCATGGACATATTTTATATATTGAAACAACAATATGTCCTATATCTACTCAGTCACCATTATTAGATATATTTTAAGATATTTATCGAGCAGGGTGAAAATCAATACATTGAAATGAGGTTTTACTTGGAGCTTAAATCACTGGGACAGTTTAATGGACGATATGGGTAAATACCGGTACTCCCATATACCTCTACACCCCAGTAGGGCCTTTATCTATAAGGGACTTGCACGTCCCTATGCATGTTTGTTAGACTGTATGTAGGAAGGGATTCAGTTAATTTCTAATTTCAACATATAATATATAGCAGCAATAGGCCACCAAAATAAAAGGTCAAAGTCTTTTGTGTAAAACGGACATATTCCAAGTTATTTCTTTCGGTTTACAACTTGCAGAATCCGCCTATTATCAATATTGGTATGAATAGGTTATACCGCATCTTATTTGATTGCTTAATAATAGTATACTGTGTATGTGTATATTGTGTAGTGACCCCCCTCCCCCGCCCCCCCCCCCCAACACACGTCATGTGACTGGCCTGCGTGCCTGGTAAACATGGGCAACCCTCGATGGAATTGAACATGTAAGGTGCACCATGAGTATCACAAGCAGCTATTCTAAACAAAATGCGCTTTTAGAATATAGAACTATGAAAGGTTTGAATAAAAAGTCATGGATTTAGGGAAGGCAGAGGACAACTTCTTTTCGTTTACATTATTCAAATCTTCCTTACTACTGCTCGAACCATCCAAGACAGGATTGAAAATAATGTCTTTCAGTTGATCTCTCAGGTACGGGGCCACAACTAAAATAGGGAATTATATGGTTGAATAATTATATCCGTATAAGAATCTGTTCGATATTTTCTGTTAATCTGTTAATATTTCTGATATTGACATTTAAAGGCAACATGACGTCATTTAAAGACCCCTATTGAAGTATTTCACCCCAACTACTCTCACATATTCCATAGAGGGAGAGAACCTTTCCAATGTAAACTTGACATTTAGCCATAATAGTGCATTGAACATACAATATAAGTGCCTCACCCACAGGACTTTTGTCCAGCACATACAGAGTTCTGCAGGCTAAAGGTTACATGAAGAGTTTCCTGCCTACTCAATATGTACCATCGGGGACTCTTACCATTTTTTATCTAGGCAAGACTATATCATTAAAGGCTTATGACATAAAAAAGAAGTTATAGTTCCTTCTATAAGCCATATAATCCCCTGTATTCTTTTCCATCTTCATAAGTAAATATTCACTACATATTTACCTTCGATTCGACTAAATAACTAACATTAGAAACTGGCATGAAATATATTGAACATATACCCTTTGGCAAACTCAGTCACGTGTCGGCCAAATCCATTTTTTTAAAGTTACTATTCATGTGATTTTTAATGAGGTATAGGACGTTATTGTAGCACATTGGAAAGTTTTTTTAATCACGAAGTGAATTCAGAAGGGTAGCAGTTCCTGGAGAGAATCGAAACTGAAATATTCAAGGTCAAAGTTGGGGGACTTGTGTTGGGCACGCCACCTATGGATATGACCATACAGAATTGTGAGATTTTGATAAGATTTGGAACACGTATGATAAACTACATAACATGTCCAGCAGAGTATCCACGCGAGAATTTGTGTAAGGTAAATGCTTGGCTGGTTAGTTTGGATCGTTAGTTTAGTAGAATATTTTCATCCCCCTGTATTTGTTATATCGTTGACGTTGGTAATGATCAAAGCTTTTAAAATTATGGTTTCGGCGACTGCAGAGCCGGGAGGGCCCGGCTAAACTTCGCCACTGGGAACGAGTAGACTCGGTGTTTTGCTTGACGAGGTATGCAGTTGACTGCATGGCTGCGCCATGCGACACCTGCATACATTTAGACTTTAGCAGAAGAATCTGTATTTCGTTACCTTTTTAATGGAATAATCGCCGAGTTTCTAGCTTTAATATGACAGCAATACATCCATATGATAATCCTAGATTCTCTACGTTTGTTTTGGAAGCCATTACGACCGTGCAAGGCGTAAGTGTCTGACCGGAAGGAGTGCTCGGTGGTGGTGTGTGGGAAGGTATGGAAAGCGGGACGTTACATTACGTACTCCTCACGCTGTGAGTCGAGTGTTTCTATCGGTCGATCGGCCAATGTGGAATCCCCATACGTTAACATAACTTGAACGAAGATTGTCATTTACTTGTGTGCGTTTCGCTTAAACTGACTTTACATAAGTATAGCTTTGTTATTTTGCTGGCTATTGATGTGCGTGGATGGATACGTTTGTGGGGAAATAAGTATGATAATGGCCGAAAAGACCCAGGAGCCCCAGTCTAGTATTCGTTGTATAGTTATGGCGCTGCGTTCGCAATGTTTCGGTGCATAGCATTCGCTTATTTAAAATAAGCGGTTTTGCAGCCGTTCGTCAAGGAATCAGTTGATTTCATTAATAACATTATTTTGATTATTTTCTTACACTCAGAAAATCAGCAAAGATTGTGCAAAACTATTATCCCCCAAAAAAAGAATTTGCACGGAAAACTGCCATATCACCTTCGTAGCCCCATATCTCAAAACTAAAGTTGCCGACATAATAAAATAATATACTTAACAGTACTTGCTTTGCCATTTGTCCGTGCGTAGACAGGACATTCCTACTATATGAATAAGAAATAACATTGGCTTTATATAGCAGATTCCCTCCCTGGAATGTCCGTACAAGCTGCTTAGCAAGGAAAGGTATAGCAAGGGTAATATTACGTTAGGTTTTCTTATGCAACGGGTTCCTAATACAAAAATATGCCTCAAACATAATGGACTTGGAGCATGCAATAGATGCACTCTTTACTGAATTTTCTCAATTAGGGTGATTAATTGCACATCCACATATAAAAGTATAGACCTATATGAAAGCGGATGTTGAGACGAATGGAATGATACAAATGAAAGATGCAACATAATATATTCCATAAACCATATTAAGAACATATCAATGTCTGCAACATAGCACGAAAGACAAAAAATATCCATATATAATGCAGCCTGGAAAAAAACTTTAGATAACAAATTCATATTTTTCAACAGTATTTCATGCAATATTATATACAGGGTCGTCTTTACGTGACAATTGTCATTGCTGTTTCATTATAACCCTGAGGGCATATCGTATGAGACCCGAGAATCCCTTCCGTGATATATCTCTTCGGATTGCATCACATGGGATATATGCGGCAAACATTTTACGATCAAATAATACGCGGTGAATATCTTTCAACGCCGGTTCAATTTCCATGGAAATTGCAAGATATCCTTCACCCGGAGGCGCATAGGTATAAAGGCTTGCCTTATCACTCACCGAACTCAGTCTCAAATAAATGTAGGGAAGGTTGTAAGTGTCACCAAGCTTTTTATCATCCGATATTTCTTGTTCAAGGGCAAATAATTGATGGTTGTATGGTAGGGTCTTATAGATACTACGGAATTTACTTTTACTATTTACTGCGTACGAACATGTATATTAATTGTGTGCAGAGACCTAATGCCAGACGGAATACCGCGACAGGGAAGCTACTAATCTCAATATTACCTAGCATTGAGGAAATGCAGGTTCCCGACTTTGTATTTCTGGTGGATATATTTCGATTTGGAAAAACGCGAGCCTATATACATAGCCTCTCAGCGTTTCATACATGAACAGTTTAATATGGAGAGGCCTTGTTCATGCTTTATAGAATACAGTTTGAAACAGGACTTAATTTTAACGTTCATGCTTTATAGAATACAGTTTGAAACAGGACTTTAACGAGCAGAAATTGTGAGATTCACCCCCTCCACCCCCCCCCCCCCCACTCCCCCTTTCCCCTCAACCCCCAATAAAAACGATGACTCTTTTGACAAAACGTCTGAAAAAATCATTATGGTATCCGAAAAATATGTGTTTTCTCTCTCATGGATTGTATATCTTATAAGACTATGGTCCTTCCCCTAATACTATATTTGCCTAAATCCACTAGCAGTAAAGATGTCTACGTAGGTTGAATGCATCTTCGCTGAAGATAAGGAGGAGCGCCATATAATACTGGACCACACGTTTAGTCACACGCTTCATGAAGCATATTAATTGATAACGGAAAGATTAGTTTAAGAAGATTAGCTAGAGTGGAAAAAGTCTTACGACAATATAGAGTAACCTAATCAGCAAAAAAGCGAAACGAAATATATGTATTGCCAACACATTAGAGATACTACTACATACGTATACTATATAGAACCTGTTTCCCATTTATTCCGAAAGAATTTCTTTCCATTCCCAAAGGCTTGAAAGACATGTGAAGACAAGACCGATAGAGCGGTAAATGTGAAATTTGAAATCGAAGAAGGATTGGGTATGAGGCCCAAATGCAGAGGCAGGTGTGTAATTGTGAACTCCTTGTTAAGTACCACTCAGAGGAGCTTCTACTGTTTAAACTTCATGCATATTGTAATTCACCTTACATCGTCTCAATTATCTGCATGTCTTAATTACAGTATGGGTATGTATATGATTGTGTAACTCTTCAAGCTATTGAACTTATCTTTTTCTGAAACCATTTGGCGAATCGTTTCCTCATTTTATCATTATTGACCAATTAAATTTAATGTACCAGGACCAGCTGAAAAGCGTCTGCAGGCGTAATGTTTCTTTGCGGAATAAATCTTAAATCTAAATCCCCGAAATCTGTTAAAGTCCCCATTAACGAGAACCTACAAATTGGTTGTGAAACAGATTCTCAATGTAGGCCAACGAACGAGCAGGATTCTCCATGATTTTCAACGAGCAACAGATAGGCTACGAGTATGGAATGAGCAGGCGTTGTGTTAAAGTATGCCTCTGACCTTCCTGATTTTAATCGATTATCGTTGAGCCTAGATCATTAGAAGCTTGATTTTATTCAATCTGCTTCCACAAGAAATAAGGAGATTATTAAAGTGGATTAGATATTAGCGTTGAAAGTTTAATTTGGGGTCAGAGCTGTAAAGTTTAATTCTACGATTATGTTCATGCAGATGTGGAAGTTCCTGGATAAAAGTGGATGTATCTTAAAGGTCTGACACAATTAACAACATCTACAGCGTAACTTCATGCAGTGAATAAGCAATCTATTTGAATCAACATAGTTCTGTTGGTTCATTCATATTTTCTCATTATCTTAGGGTTATATTACTTTTTTCTTATGCTGATAATAAAGTCTATTGCATATTATTGTGATTTATATTAGTTCATCAGGTCTTTGACAGAAGAAGATGGCGTACAACGCCCTCTTTTACTGCATTCTCAGTCGATATACGACAAACACAAACACAATAGATTGACTCATCATTTGGCATACAGGACTGAATATGTAACGATCTAGCTGTTGTTATATGTCTATACATGAATTTGAGATGGATTTTTCTGAAAGAAAACGCACAAACAACCAGATAGGATACTTACAAATGTCGGTCAAATGACTTGAGATGGTTTAAGAAAGAATTGGAGAAAAAATAGAAAATATGTTTTCTAAAGTATGTTTACTAAAGTTACATGGGAGCTCAGCTCTAACTGACAATTCAGCGCAGCTTTAATTGGCAATTCAGCTTGATTCCTGTTCCTACTGTTCCTACTGTTCCTATTCCTACTGGTACATATTTCTAGGGTCTCACTCATATCTTCGAGGGAGGCCTGACCCGAAAGTGATTTCCTAATTGCCTTAAATAGAGTCATTACGGCAGTCATCTAGAATATTTATGTTTCATTCTAAAGTAGCTTTTCCTGTAACGATCCATTCAAATCTAAATGCTTAATGGCATTCTTGAATGATATTCATCCTTTTAATGGTTAGAGGTAATGAGGGAAGATAATAGTTAGCCGGGATCATTATAGAAAGCAATCTTCTCTTAAATATTTAAGGGGCTCGGGCAAAGAGTAGTTACTTTGCCCCTCTGCAAAATTGCCACATCTCAATTTGGAATATGAAGAAAATCAGGGGAATGCTTAGATATAGTGTATAGACACTTTTGATATTTGACTTCACTTTTAATTGCCATTGTGTACGGAATTATGCTTTGTTTTCTCTGTGATCATTTGAAGGATAAACTGACCCTCCTTCTTCCTTTATATTTATAAAATATGTACAGAGTAAAGTTCTCTGAGTGGTTAAAGTCATAGAAAATAAACTTTATTATACATGTGGAGATGGGAAACTGTAATGATCTAATAGAAGAAGACTAACAAACGTCTGATCTTCATGAGAAGAGCCCGGGTTCTCCACCAGTGTAATGATCTAATAGAAGAAGACTAACGAACGTCTGATCTTCATGAGAAGAACGAAGCAACTGTTTAATGGTAATCTCGGATACAGGCTCCTCCAGGAGGTTACATGCATAGCAAATGAGTGGGCGGAGCCCTTACATAATATCCATGGCATAGCATGTATAAGTAGACTTGCACAGTCCTAGCTAGTTAAGTATAATTAGCGATTTTAAGTAATGTGATAATAGGTGATAATTAATAATAATATAAATATAATGAGGTTACACAATGTTACGTAATGTTACATAACAAAACTGATCACAAATCTATTTGCAAGTCTGGAGAATAAGAAATACTCTCGCTTACCAACAGATTCTTCCAAGTACGATAACAAAATTGAAAAAATATCTGGGAGTTATACAATTACAAAATACTTTAATGAATGTCATTACTGTATATAAATTATATATTATATATATATATATATATATAATATATATATATATATATATATATATATATATATATATATATATATATATATGATATATTACAGTGCATGTTTACGATACGTTCTCCTCAATGCACCCCGTTGGAAATATGATAAAAATGTGTTGTATAACTGAAACATCCTAAAAGCTTTATCATTTCAAGCAAGGAAATAGATCCATGGTCATCAGATGACAGGCACTTACCATCTTACAGTTGGAAGGGGGTACTTAGGCTTATTTGCTCCAAGGTAATATACATATATATATATATAAGTTTATTGCTTTGGGTGTGGTAATGCTGACATAAGAGAAATGCAGAATTATATAGTGGGCCACGGTCTGCTCTTCCCTCTTTTGTAATATATTCGTTGTTTATATACGAGCTGTACACACAGTACTAACTATAAGATATGATTCATATACTACGTATAAGAAATCATTAAACACTTTCGTACATAAAATCGTGTACAGTAGATAGAATCTAGAGGTTTTATGGAAATATGTAGGCTACCTTGCTATACTAAGCTGTTCCAGGACTGATGAAGATGGTTCAACTCGTTAGAAAATGTAAAATCGGCAGATCTACAAATTTAGTAAAATTTGCTTATGTTGAACTGTATTTTGAAACTTATTTTCATCTAAAACTCAGATTATATGAGAGCATTGGGGGAGGCAAATTGTACATTCTGAAGTGAAGTAAATAACCCATAACAAGGGTTGAGGCTTGGGCAAATGTTGTGGGCTCATGTAGATTTATCGGGGGTTGGATATTTTGGCCAACATGCATAATTATAATTCATATGTTATATTGATTTATAAAAACGATCAAATATTTGCCCGGCTACTCGAAGCCTAATCGGTTTCTATGCAGCGGATTGTCCTTGGTGAAATTAATTAATTTGTTAATCACCAGTATTCAATATGAAAGGGTTTGAATAGAGAAGATGAATACCGTTTCAAATGAAAGACACAATTGTTGTGAATACTTTTCTCACCACAATATTTAAAGTCTTAGTTTGCTTGCTCAATATGCCCACTTTCATACTATCCAAGCAGCATGTAGTGGAATACCGGGCCTAAGAACTGAAACTAAACAGTCTGGTAAAGCATGATGCAACTTTACTTTGGAAAGAATCAGAATAAAATTTACTTACATGCTTCTTCTAATAAAGGGAAAGAGGTATGAGAGGGAAAGGGTCAGTTGGCCAGGAAGGGGTTCTGGTGGAAGCACTAGAGCCGGTACAGGAGGGATAAAAGAACAGATAACGAGAAGGTACGTAAGGAGCTAAAGGCGTTGAAGGTATCAATTGAAGGGGGTACAGGAAATGATAAGGATGAGATACATGAGCAGGTGCAGGAGAATTAACAGAAGGATTTACAGATGGATGGATAGGATGCGTTACAAGGGTAGGAACAGGAGGAGGTACAGGAGGAGGGATAGGCGGAGGGACAGGTAAATGTACACGAAGAGTTAGGGGATGAGGAACATGAGGGGAGACAGGGAAAGGAACAGGAGAGGGACGAGATATAAGAGGGGCTACAGGGGAAAGGACATGAAGAGGAACAGGATGAGAAACAGGACGAGGAACAGGAGAATGTTCTGTGGGATGTACAGGTGGGGGGTGATTTCGAATCAAGAATAACATTTCACACTCATTCGTTCTTTCTTTCCCTTCCCATCTGAAAGACATCTGACTAACATTATAAATACACTTTCCATTTTCCATTTGATTATGGCCTCATAAATGTCTGGATTGCCTATCTCTGTTATGGCATTATTAACGGGGGTATAATATAGTACCCATTGAAATAACTTCGATACATGCTGTCGAGTTGATTATGTTCCATGTCATAATAATGAGTAAATGCATTATGCATGTTTTAAAGATTGATTTATTTCAGCTCCCACACACAAAGATGAGATGCATTGAGAAACTCGAGGTCGTCTTTCTGAAATTAAGGAACACACTCCATGCCAGTACAGAAAGTCTCCGTTTCTTTTCCTCGTCATTTAAACATTAGCCTCCTGTCTTAAAACTTCATCGCATATTCTAATCATGCCCTATTGGTCAGTGGGGACAACATAATTCAAACCACCTCTCATAAATGAATGTTTTTACTTTGCATAATTTAAAATCTAAATTTAAATAGTTTCTGGATGAATATCACCATATCCTCTTTTGGTGATGTTGTTCTTCGCTCAACAAGACCAATCAGGACTCGATACCAGCGGATACATTTGCTGTCCATGTAATAACAGATGAATTTATGTGCACTCCTATGCAGTGCCATCAACTAGGGTTCCCCAGTCGAATGTAAAGTGGATCCATATTGGTGGGATGTAATTATATAGATTAATATGAACCCAAAAGAATCATACCATGACCTATGATACTGAATCTCAAATATAGTAATTGATTCGATGAGGTAATTCCATTACGGAATTTCGTATCCTAGATTGTTATTCTAGTGTCTATGTGCACCACATAGCTTGTACTCGTTTAATATGAGATGATTGTAACTCCTGTACATGTTTCTAAATAGAATAATTCAAAGAACATGACAGGCAGGTATAGTAGGCACCAGTATATAATACGTACATTGACTTGAGAGACATCGTATCCTCCTCAAATGCATAGGTGTATGCACCGACACTTATATCATAATGCCCTTGTAAGCATAACCTTATGAAAATCCTAATGAAAATTAATGTGCCCATAGTGCAGAGTAAGTTACGCTATGAGAGAGTCACGAGTCTTCTAAGGGTGGTTTAAGATATTGGGTGCATATACATAGCCGTACAATTGTATGGTAAAACACACTTAGTGGCCTCATAACACCCATTTAGCGTAATTTGCATTGCACTCTATACAATTATTTTCTCAGACTACAGTTCGAAAGACCTTTACAACACACTCTTATATGGTATAGTGCAATGCGTCCATATAGTGTGATGCGCAAGTCATCACACTATATGGGAGCTAAATATAAGGGTCAAATTTAGGAGGGATCAACTTCGTGGGATATAGTATAATCATGTAATCATTAAAGAGGACAGAGAGAGCAAGGGCAAAACCGTCACCGTCATTACACATTGTAATATATCACCTGTATATTATACACGACTACATGGTAAACAACTCTCAGAGGCCTGTTAACTCCATCATAGTGGAACTTACCTTGCGCTATATACCACTTCTTTCTCAGACTAGTCTGACATACCTCTTACCTTCCTCAAATTTATGCACCAAACCTTGAATCATAATATCCTCCTTCTCATAAATTACGATGATGCTAAGTAAAGACCTTTGAACACCATATCATCGTGTATTGTGCAACAGGGCATTACAGACCTATTCTCCCTACCCATTTTGCTTACCTGGATTGTTATTATCAGGTTAGATATACAGTATAGTAGATATAGTAGATACGTATAATCCCAGTTGCCTTCCCATATTAGGGTAGTGTCAGGCACAAGAGTATTGGGAAGGGGTATCGTTCCCCCCATGAATTGCAGGAGGAACGGGTGTAGGGTTGTCTAATCACAGAACCCGATACCTGGGTGGGTATCAGTAACCATTCATCATGTATCACTGCAATACGACCCTTCTACCACCATTAGATATTAGGTGGAAGAAAAGCCCTTTAGAAGTGAAGGCTTCCAAGGGTGTAATCTACAAGAACCTTTATGACGGCAAGGAGTCACTGAATTGCAGGGCACCTAATTAAAAAGTCAAAAACATGCATGTCTAGCTTTGGACAGATGGGAACACTGGGTTAATGCAAATGGGGGTGTCAATGGTCAGTGGGTAAATAGATGATTAGGTTCCCGTTTAAACTTTCCAAAATTGTGTTCAACTACGAAAGGGATGAGGTCGATTATATATATATGATACTCATGGAACAGAAATCTTAGAACAGATTAGATGCGTATCTCCTTCATTCAGCACAAAGTTTGATTATAAACACCATAGTATTGAACAATGTATTGCTTAATGTCATGCTATAAACTCTATAATATATAACTCGAACAAGGAAAGACAAATTATAGAAGATGAATTAAAGTTCGACCTACACACTTAAAAAATAATAAATTCATGTATTAAATGAGCAGTGATGAGAAAGAAAGAAGACATGTATTTATATTATGTTGATTTCCATCTTGTGGAGGTTACTGTTATTGATCCATCAGTAGAGAGGATAAAATATTATAGTTTAAATTAGAGGATTAATGTTTATTGAGGCCTTTGAGACCTCATGTGGGTTTTTTTTTCAAATGAAATAACAAATTAACATTAAAAGAATTACTGTTAATCTTAATGGAAATATGCCGATGGGCACCTGGGAAGAGCAACAGTATGTTGACAGGTCCAACTCATTTTCTCTACAATGCTAATGTAAATATTTACAGAGAAATACAAATTCTTATATATTATATAAAATCTTCAATTTATGAGTACCAGGAAGAGCCATACTATTACATAGTTTGAACAAACACATGTTTTGAACCAAAATGACCTTTTTCGGAACATTAAGGTATACTGACATACTCTGACGAGGACAACACTATATGTTTGTTCTTAGAACCTGAAAACATTCTTTATACAGAATAAGACAAAGTTACAAAGCACTAATTCACAGTGGGGTCTTCTTCTCTGTTATTTTGAATATCTGAACATTAATACACTTTAATTAGAACGGTTCCGGTTTGTCAATATGCCACTTTGCGATAGTACCATAGTTATCTCTATGATATATAGCTTATAACACAATATAATAATATTAACTATACTTTCGCAGGGCTCTAGTTATACACAGTAATTGTATCGTGCCATGTTACTCAAATTTAGTGAAGTTTTTTTCGTGAAAAAACGAAGCAACAAGACCCTGGCAGAGAAAGACAGGGTGTTTTTCAAAAACAGGTACACTAAAAAGACCATGTAATCAATTATTCCTTTAGCTTCAACCTGTCAATTAAAGTCATTATTGGCTATCGGCTTTCTCCATTCAAAAGCATGCAATAACCCTTTTGAGGGAGAAGCCACATGGGCTCTGTCTAAGTTTGATTGCCATTGTCTTTGCTTCAAATTAATTATCGTTTGGACAGTATAAATCTGATCTAATACAGACCTTAAATCACCTTAAAGACCTGCTTATTGAAAGTATTATTGTTTGTTTATCGTTTGTTTAAGTAGATGCATTGTTCGAATATGTGATTTTTAACATGGTGATCCACAACATTCAAAAGCACTACATGATACAATTTGCTGATAGTGTTAGTATATTTAATGTATTTAAGTTGATGTATTTAAAAAGTATAAGTGTCAAACCAGGCATCAGGAAGGTCGCATAAACTAGAAGTTCCTTTGTGGCTAGTATTTAATTTGATAAGACATGTTCTCTTTTCTTCCCACAGTTTGTTTTCAGACAGAATTCCTAGAATCTGTTAAAAATGTCTGATGATGAGTTATTTCCTCCATCCTGGAATTTGTTTAGAAAGTCTGATGATAATTATTTCCTCCAGATTACCTGGAAACAAAGTTCTGATTGATCCCAGTGGTGCTGATCGCCTAACTTCCCATATTGATAACTGTAGACCAAGTGACTAAACAATAATGAATGAGGCCTGATCCTACTCCATTAAATGTCCTTAATCGTAATCATGGCTCTCATGCATCTTCCACCAGTCATACGCTCATTAGGTTTTGGTGCATCTTTTCTGGATCGACCTTTGCCTTCTCTGGAGGTCATATCTGGCTCAGGACGGCGTGTCAGAGGTCCAATAGTGTGCATGCTTCTAACCTTACTGTCCTCCTGTCATTGGCATCGATTATATTTCATATTTTTTATATCTATTCAATTCAATTGAATTAAAAACTTGTTTTATTCAGACGTGAAGGAGGTGTACAAAAAGGAGATACGCAGCCAAAAGTAAACTAATGTTCAGGTCATCCAGCGTGTTGCTGACTACTTGGAAATGACAGAAGAAATTTTGATGAAAATACCTTGTTTTTAGAAATGTGAAAGTTCATATTTCTTTAGATATAGTAATTTGAGAACTTTTACTGATTAAAGGTTTTCCAGTGGCGACCATAAACTAAGCAGGAAAATGGCATGATATATTTTTGACGTTTTGACGTTTGCTCGGTGCTTGGAACATGTAATAAATTAAAAGTTAAGCATAGGTTATTCATTGCCTGACTGGAGGTAGTATCATCTGATGAAGTACACGCCAGTGGCTGACTGTAGATGTCATACATGTCCAGCAATACAATTTAATCGCTCAGTTTGACAGCTGGGGCTACTATCACATAGATCAATCAACTCAAAGTATTGGAGGCAACTGTCAGAACTAGATCAACCTATGACAGGGTGTAGGAAAACCGTTCAGGTGAAAACGAAAAGGTTCTTCACTTGTCACAAAACCATAAATGGAATTGTAGAGATGCTGGGTGATTCACCTGCTAATTGACAGTATCACTGAGGCTGCACTGGTAGATCCATTTGTGATGCATTGATCTTGTTTGAATACATATACTTTAGTTTTCGTATCAAGAGATTTATACATTTTGTTCCGTTGTCTTCGTATCCCCATCTAAAAACATTGGACCAGAGTGGATTTTCCCCTGTTGTTTGTGCTGGAAGGGCTCATGAATGTTTAAATCGTTAACCGTGGTGAGTTCACGTATTATTGCACCCAAGCGTTCTAATAGCTGAGAAAGCATCTTTCAATAAAACAGTCACTTCGTTTTGTATTTATCACTCTCCATCCCCTCTTTTGATATTTGTGGGAATTTCTTCACCTGTAGGAAGGAAAATTCTCAACTGGAAGGAATAGCCTATACACACAATGTATTAATTGTTATTCCTACCCACCGAAGTAAAGCGAAACAACTTTCCCTTACTCAGCAACACTGGCGATCATGGGAAAGGTCCCGGCTAAACGGGATTCAATGTACTTCTCACCATTGAGAATATTTCTCCGACAGATTTAATTTACTCTTCATGAATATGTATTAATTAGAAATATAATACTTTGATACCTTTCTTATTCATTCATGAAATCATTTGTCAAAACAACGCAGCTAATTGAATATATATGTGGATAAGGATATAAATGATATGGAATACATTGGGAGGTTATAAATATGCCCACACAGTCAGGTCCAGACGGCCACATTCCTCGATTCCACATCCAGCGATAAGCTTAACCACAAGGCTAGACTGAGGCTAAAAGTGTTAATGACCCCTGAAACTTAGAGGTGTAACACTGCCTCATGAACCTGACTGCACATAGTAACTAACATGAAGTGCAAAAATGTTGTATGCATTGCAGTAAATACTCTCCATATTTTTTTTAATATACCCTAATAGTCTTTTAAATATAGATCAAGCTGCCTGATTGTATTTTGATTACAGTATGATTATTGTGCATTTGTTATGAGTGGTGAACGAGCCAATGATGGAATACGCGGCAGTTAACTACGTACTGGAAATGTAATCACGCCATATAATATTTACAAGGGATTATCGTATAATCCATGCAGGTATAACAAGAAAGGTATCCCTAACAAATTTCGCCTGTATAGGCTAAAATCTAAAGGCCCTTAAATGGGATTAAGATTCAACTCTGTACTTTTAATCAATGCCGAATTGCTGAGCTGTCCTGTGATGACGCCACCACTTATTACGTACCCACAGAGTGCTTGCGTCACAGATAAGAGCCGGACGCAGCTGGCTAAAACATCCAATATGGAAGACGACCCCAGCTGGCTCTCAGAAATGGACTTTCCATTTTCCCTTTTCAACTTTTTATACGATTCCTTCTAAGAAAGTGTCGTTTTTCTATGTGGAGATTATAACAATCAAGACCGCCTTGGAAGAGATTAGCCAGGAGGCTGATTAACTGTGGACTGGCGGTGAATTAGGGGAGGGAATTCGATTATACAGGGGCTATGCTATAGATGGGAGAAGCTATAGGTAAGGAGAGATTAGATGGACGTTCTCTCATCACAGTTTAGTAAGGAGAACAGGCATATGTTGCTAGACATAGACACAAGCATATTACTGCGTTAAACTATTTTAAGTTCCTAAAGGAAGACGCAATTCTATTAGTCGGTCACATGTTAGGGCGGAGATAATAATTATATCACTTTGTTTCAACATAGACACACATCCCTTAATTGACAATAATGTATTGTTGGCCTATGCTATTTATAGATATAATGTTCCATTCGATCAAACTTCAACTTCAGTTGGCAGTAAATGTTGGGTAGAATTCGATGAACATATTTAAAAGATAAAGCAAACAACCTATTTGTATTCTCTTAGGAAACCTATTTTAATAGACCCATGTACATCCCCCTAGCAACCATTTGAACTCTGCCTCGCATCTCTGGGTTTAAATGAGATATGGGCGCAGTGTGTCACTGGATGGAGATAATTGGGCAGTTGTGCTACTGAGGCCTCCAGACCTAGGGCATCATGCATGGTTGATGGGGTATTCCCGTGAATGCAATTATTACACTTTTAATCACTTCCCGGAAAGTATTTTGGCTATCACCAATTAAAGCAATGATCAAAAGAATGAATCCATTGTGGTCCTGCTGGCGCACTGGCTTCACCTCAGGATTATACACAAAACAGTGCACCAGCAGCCCATCAATGTCGGTCATAAACCTGTAATAATGTGATCCTCACTTAAGATCTCTTAAATGTGTCTGATTCAGCTAAGATTAAGCTAGAATTTGGTTTGAATGCAATGGCGGTATCAAGTGTGAAATAACAATTACCAGAACTAATAGGATTTGTAGTTTAATGGGCTGTCCCGGACGGAAAGTCAATACTGCGTGAACAACTGACAAGGAAGAGGTCAGTGGTGCCAGTACAACTTAAGCACATTATTTAGTTTTGGGTGATGTGTGGAGAGAACCAATCAATTATGAAAAATAAAGCTGCATTCTCAGATATCACGATGAAAAGATTGTTACAAAATATATTAATTTTTTGGCTTGATTGTTGTTACATAATTATATGAGGATTTAATGTCGAATCGGAGAGAGAGCGTGACAGCTGGTGAGCGATAATAAATGAAACAACCACAGCTGAATATTACAATGGGGCGCCGAAAGAATAACTTTTTATTTTTATGAAGCCCTGTTGCAAAAACATGCAGGGGAAATCCTTCACAATTATGGTCAATTATTTTTCAGGTGGATAGGAAGAGAAATAAATAACACGTTGAAAGTATTTTCAAATAATGTTAACCGATAATGCAGCTTTCACTATCATAAGGGATATCTTATCACATGATATTATAAGGTGGGTGTTTCTTCATTAAAACAGATAGTTTATTGAAAATGTTGAAAAAGGTAATGTGGTTAATAACGGCAAGAGAGTAAAATAGTTATAGATAGGAGATATCTTCCTATAATATAATACTCGCTAAAACATTATAAAGCCAATGTACTGACTGTCCTTGCACTAACCATTAATGGTTTGGCTACAATTAAGCATATGATAAGGGAGCACCACGGTTACTGGTCTTATAATCAATACTTCCATCAAAATGGTTTCACAGCTGTTTACTGCAGGAAAACACTTTCACTTTTTCCTGAAATGAATCCTTCTTCAGAGAGAGTCTCCTGCCTTTGCCATTAGGCATTACCATTCCTGGTCAAGTGGTGTTGGCACAATGCCTGAGAACTACCCTCTTGTTAATTATTAGTTTGCCTTCTTTTTTTACTGCATTTACAATCGTCACTATTCTAGACATTTTGTTCGAAAAGAATATACAACTCCCAACCATGCCTCTCGCTGCCTCTCTGCCGACCTATGTGTTTGTCAGTTTCTTATCTATAGTCTGTTACAATAACTGCAGATTGCCTTAATATGTTGATATAGAAATGTGTGGGTATTCAAGTTTAAACCATATGTGTTGCTTATGAAAATCTAAATGTTAATTAAACTTCCTATGGTAAGTCTCTAAAAACTATAAAAGTATGCATTGAATATCCCTACACTGTTCATACCTATTTTAATGATTGAGTAATGTTTCATTCCTAGTCCCAAATGACTAGTTCTATCGATTACTATCCAAGTATTCTCTTGAACTCCCACTGTACTTCTCTGCATATCTTTCTGTATGTAAGCATTAGATCAGAAGACTTGGAAATAGCAAATCGACTCTATAGCATAGCGGGATGATGGAAACGCCGAAAACCTCTGCGAGGTCGGCAAATATTGTAGAAGAACGTAATATCAAGGGTGGCAGCCTCAAATGTCGATCTCTAATCTCAATAGCTAGCTATTGTGATTGTAATTGCCTTCATTATCATTGTTTTACTAGGAAAAAGTCAGCCTATACGGGTGGTCTTCTCCGAGCCCCTTCCTGTTGGGGATAGCTATAGTGAAACCATAGCTTAGTGAAACCACACTGGTACATCAGGATTCTAACCGGCAACATTTTCACCAGTCCAACTCCTCTCCGCCGAAGAATGCATCTCGACCTTGTCGCTTCTCATTACTTCATTACATCATTCAGATCGAAGCTCTTCCTTTTCATATACTTAATATTATCGATCACTTCATGTTCTTTTGCACTAAAGATACCTATGTTAAACTATTCCCGGTGATTTCTTCTTTCTAAAAAGGCATATCAGGATTTCAAAATAAATCAGCACATCACACACTTGGTTGTGTCTTTGATCATCTGAGTCACATATGTATGCATGCAAACCTATTCATTTACATTATATTGTATTAGTCTATGAAACAATTGATAGACCATTAAAACATATACAGTTATATATATATTTAAATATAATATAATATCTCTGCTAACAGTTTTCCAGTATCAACACCATTTGAAACTGACTATAATAAGACCTCTCCTGTTTGCTGTTCCTTCCCGTCAGTTTACTTATGGTGGAAGCGTGTGTCCGGGCCCGTGAGTGTCAATTTCACTGGAGGCAGGCAAGGACCATAGTTTGTCAGCAGCAATGAAAAACACTGCATGGAAATGACTTCTTGTGTTCTGCCCCTGCCACCTAAGCTTTGCGTTTATCTATTCTGCTCTCTAGAACAACGGTTTGTTCAAAAACATGTTTCAGGTCAAGGCAATATTCATGGGTGTAAAGTCGCCAAACAAGCACGATTCCTTCTTATAAATAACCTGCCTTTGTCTCTTTATTTACCTTTCTCCGCATAGTAACTGTCCAAGAGGTATTTGTTGAACAGAGATAGTATGAATATACAGGGGCGTAAAAGCTAAAGGAAAAGAGAAGTTGTTTCTTACTTTCCTTGTCCTCTGCCTCGATAATGTTCTCCTAAGGATATCTATATGATATGTGGAAGGGCAGAACTCATGAATATTGTTCGATGCAGTCTAGCTATGCGTTGGACAACTTATCTATGGCTATTCTTACTATTTATCTCCTCACAGTTAAGTTAAGTGCCATGCAGAGGCTGTAAATATTCCGGGATCTAGGATTCCTGAAATATACCAACCGCTTCGTAGCCTGAATTCACCCATGGCTGCTTTCCCCAGTGTATAATGTCCTGGCCAGTATGGTCCTGAAATATGCGCTAAACCGAGAATATAAATTTAGATGTCTGATGGGGACTTCTGCTAGGCAATAATGTAAAGATATTAGAGACTATTTCAGCAGTATAAGTCACAAAGTGATTACTGAAATTCTGAGGTTTTTTTTATAAACATGCATACAATAAGTTTTATATAAACATGCATGGCTAAATACCTTTAAATTCTATGTTAAAACATGCGTAGCTAAAAACCTTACTCATTTCGTCACTAAAGTTCTCATTTAATCTCCATAATTATTACGACAGAATGTAGATTAAATAAATCATTTTTACACGTTACATATTTTAACACTTAACAATTCTAGCTAGAATTATTTAAATGTGCGTATCGGTGTAGGCAGAGATTGTTTTTTCCAAATTCTTACAGGTTTAGAAATTGGATACCATAGTCGAATCACTGGGATATTTGCGTTAACATTGTTTCTCATTACAAACGATGTTTAAATGCAAATTGATAAGTTACAATGTAAGTGATATAACTATAGGTGGCTTATTACCGCGCTGGCTTTTAACTTAGGTTGGTTCTTTCCCGGGTGGCTTTTTCCCAGGTGGCTTTTTACCGAGTGGCTTTTTACCGGTCGGCTTTGTGGCCAAGTGGCTTTTTACCGGGTGGCAATACCCCAAGAATCTTCCTTCTTCCATTGCTTAAATTAAACCAGGAAATTTATATATACCCATTAGCTGATGTTGCATATCCAGGCCACTGCTGACCTTTGCTCATCCTCCATCATCTCAATGTGAACTGGGGGTCGTGTCGGACCACAGTGACCTCTACCTGGGCCTACATCTAGTAGGCAGTCCTATGCCCTGATATATCAGGGCATAGGACGCTCCTGAACGATATTTACGATACATTATATACTAACAGTAATATACATTATAACGGTGAGCTTTCATCGCTATAGAGTTTACATAGGTTAGTTTAGAAAGCATATAGAGGCTAATGCTGCCTTAAGTATTTAGTGTGGAAAGGGCTAGGGTCAAGAATGAAAGTGTTGCTCATGAACGAGGGTACCCCGAGAGAGTCAACATTTCTCACTTGCCCTCAGCTATCGATTCTCCAAAACCTGATTAGCCTTTTTGATCTAATTCTTGTATTTCACCCGTTATTTACCCCATGTAATGTATGCGGCCCACACAACTCCCCTTCAGTTGCTTATGGGCCGATAAGAGGAATATTATTTTAGTGTACACAGCCTATACAGCTCTCTCCATTGAAGTGTAATATTAGTAGTGAGTCATGCAACAAAAGTGTGGTTTGACTAGTCGACACATTAACTATCAATTCCATGTCCTATGCTGGAATACCTCCATTTTGAAAACAGTAAGACTTATGTCACATATCTGGCATGGATACCATATCTCATAAGGTGTGAAATACTGATAATAGTCACATGAGAGACAGTAACCCAGCACCTTATAGGGGGACGAGATATACCTAATGGAAGTCCAGCTGATGGGTTTGACCACAGAAAACTCTTTTGACCATAACCGACTTGTATTGACACAACATACTGACTGATTGTTGTACAAGGATGGACTTGAGTAGCAATGATGCATACTGTGTTACGTTTAAGGGCCGCATCAACTAAAAATATTTCTATGCAATGTGCGTAGACCTTGTCTGAGCTATAACATTGGGAATAGCTATAGTATAAATTACACAGATTTTCGAACAACATTAGACGAGTTGAATACTTTGTATTTATGCGATTTAAGTCGTTATTCGCATGATTTTGTCACACACACAGGTTCACTAACGATTTGGTCGAAGGAGCATGGACATCGCACGAGTTCCGCAATATTTATGAGTGTGATATTCACTTGGAAATAAACGCGTTTACACTATGAGTATCTTCGACCGAAATCTGGTGTATCCGCACTCAGCACTGTGTGACTGAATCCTATGAGTTTATTACCTGTTTTATTCTACTCGTCTTTACTAATCTAAGAGGGAACATTTTAAAGTTATATTTTTAAATGATGGTGATAAACCTGGTATGCCAAACAAGTTGGATGAAGAATGAGGTCGGTTCTGCAGTGCGTTGCTTACCAAATTGAGAATCCTCATCGTTGCTAATGATTAGAATGAAAAGAGAGAATTATATATTTAAAAGTGGTTGATGATTTTGGCCTCGCTCACATTCTGCCTCATATCTTGTCTTATTCTGTCATATTATGAAATATAATTACAAGAAGAAGATATATAGCAGGGGACACTATTTCCCAAAGGACTGTCACCTACACAGGGAATAGTTCTCTTTGTGATTGGCAATATATTCATATACTGTCACATGGATACTGAATGTGCATAGGCAAACCCATATAGATGCACTTGTTGAATATTAAAGCTATTTAATTGTTAGATTTGATTTATTTCTTCGAGTATCTGTAATGCCGATAGTACACTATTTCTTCCCAAGCTCACTTAGATCCTTCTCACTAGTGACGGGCTAGATTTTGATTAGAGCGGGGCAGGCAGAAAGATCAGAAGTAAAGAAAACCTAATGTTTGTAAATATCAAGTTCATGTTTGATGCACAAACAAGGCTGTAGCTTAAATCCCGGCGGCTGCTTCTAGTGTGTTTAACTCTCTAGAGGGTTTCAATCTACCAAGTCTGTCTGCACAAGGCAAATATGGCTATCCCCTTGTCTTCCTTGTGGTTACAGGGATTGCAAAGAATATATCTATCCCTCCAAAAATGTGAAATTATGATTAGTTGCTGTTTGCATCTACTTTCATAGACTTCTGTTTCCATAGACGTATTAATTTCTTGTCTAGTTGAAAGTTAATACAACCAAATTCCAAAATGACTATGCTGTGATGGTATGAAATTGCATTTATATACTCGCAGGAATAAAGAAACAGATACACACTATAGGCTAAACTGATAATTGTAATTCATTTAGTTTATTTCTGAAACTTCCGATGTAATAATTATGATCAGAATAGTTCCCCGATAGAACAGAATGAAATAATCTTTTATTTTGTCAAAATTGCATAAGAGGTTGACCAAAAGTCCTAGTCGATACCGTTTATGTAGCAGGCTTCAAAAACGTACAGGCCCACTCTAAGGTCGTAACTTTTACTAGGGCACATTGGGGCACAATATGGCGCTGCTCTACAGGAAACGCCCATCCCAAAGGGTCACATTTGTTGTTACTTTCAATACGCCAGAGTCATGTCTATGTCATATTTGGGGAAACATAGTGTTACAATGTATGGTGATTGGATTTCACTCGCATACATCCATTGCAATGCTTCACCATCGTAAATTTGAAATAAAAGCAAGGCAACTTGTTGATATATTACAATTAATGGTTAGATGAGTATAGTCGGTAATAGTCCGCATGGAAAGTACAGAATTAGAAAGTTAGAAAATGACTAGGAAATGGTCCTTTTGCTGGCAACACTATATACTTTAGTTGATAGTTACATTGTTCTTGGCGTTCCTACCACAGGATTTTTGTACAAGACAGACGATAACATGAAATAGTTCATGCTATCTAGAGAGTAGCTATCAGCACATCATTTCATCCCAAATCAATTAAATAATTAAATACTGGAAATAAAACAAGTTCTTCTTCATTTTCAACATTCAGATTGTCCCCATTCTATGCTGCTAAAGATAACAATGACAGATTGACCTGCTGATCATAGGGTCACTATTGTGGCAGTCGCATTAGATACTGCTCCAGCCCATTCCTCCTCCGCCCCCCCCCCCTCCTCCCCGCCCTTTCCCCTAGATTAAAATGCGAAGCTCATTAGTGGGACATGATCGCAGTAGGATCTAACTTATTGTTGTCCCCTATAGATTATGCCCGCACAATACGTCCCTAAACATACGCAATTAAATCGAAAACGATCTATCTGCGACAAATCGTTACGCCTGTTAGAAAAATCAACAAAAATAAATCTAGCTCATTTCTTTATTGTAAATAAGCATCTAGTCATGTTATCCTTTTATACGTATCCCAGCACCTAGAGTCGGCATTTCTTTTTTACAGATACTCTGAGAAACCATCTCACAATTTGGGATGATTGCTGATCTTATTATTACATTGAACATTTTAATGTACTTTATTATAAAGGCTAGGTACGGCAACTTTGTGTCGTTTACATGAACAGAAAACTGATGTTAGGATGGTAATATGAGACAAACTTATTAAAATTCCGTATTTCTGTAATCAATTTAAGCTGAAAATAGCCTTATAACTCAGTGAGAGCTTATTGCAAATAAAACACAAATACATAAGTGGAATAGTTCAACTTCCCACTGGGATGATCCCGCGCCACAACTCCACTAGTGTGTGTGTGATGGGGTGGGGGGAGATATCCAATGCACACAATGCACTGTATAACCAAGGTTGATCAGCCCTAGGATCCTTAATAATATAATATGCAGGGTTCCTTGCAAATACTTTTAGAGAATGACTGCGTTGAAGACAATGATATAGCTAGATAACCTATAGAGTGCATTATTCACACCAGTAATGAGTGGTAGACATGTCATATTCCCATATATGTTCCTCCAGGCAATAGTAAATCTCATTATAACATAAATCTCATCCCATGTAAAGTGAAGTGACCTTACATGCTGGATATACATGTCAATTCCACAGGAATACCAATGTCAGAATAACTACTCTATTGGATGAAATTCCTAACAATGTAGGCCCTAATGGGACGAATATTACAATCACCGTGATGTTCATACATAATACATAAGAGACTTAAAGTACTCACTCACCATAGACCAAGTTGTCAGTAGTATAGTAAAATTATGCAATGTATGAGGCTCTACATTTCTAGCTTAAATGTTACATGAAACATATGGGCCCTATTATCCATTTCGCCGATGTACACACAGTGGAATTATAGCTGCATCCTCAGCTATTACGCCGAAACTTACACCTGTGCGACCCCTGGAAAAGATTTATGGGTGTCTTCGAAATATAAATGTGGACCTGCATGAAGCCCTGCCCTCCGAAGTTTGAGTCAAATGACAATTAGATCAGTAATAAAAGGACGACCCAACTAGTTTTTGACCCATGTTAACTGAGAGGCACCTTTAATGTACTTTAGGTTAGCATCTCATAATTTGTTATTACCATTTCATCTGTCATGATTTCACAATTACACATGATTATGATTATGATTATTATGATTATTACTACCTCAATATTGATCCAAATATTTACTACTCTCCATTACCCCTCATGCTAAATCTTTATTGGGTTTGTTAATGCCCTTAGAAATGAATCGTGATTAAAAGATATCCTAGTATAGTTTCAATAAATTCACTGTAAGGGGATTACATTTACTGCTTGCATTTTCCTTTGTTATATAGACTCCGAAATTGAACACATTAGAAAAATGAATCCCAAAGGATTAGGTTTCAATTTTAAAACTAATACCATCTCTCAAGCCAGGAAACCGCCCATCAGCTATTAGTCTGCAGAAGTATGATTGATTTGAAACTGTTTTGAACCAGTGAATAACAAATTGAAAAGGTTTTTTCAGACAGCGTTTATTTAAGCCGGGTATCCTACGTCCCCAGGTGGGAAGTTTTTTCCAGTCTCCCTAGGTTACAACATGAGACAGGAAACAGAGTTCGTGATGGCTTGAATGCTTGTGTTTCTACCTTCTTATCCTTTTCTTTCACCCTCCCATCTCACTTATTCTTTTCTATCTTTATTCTATATACTATTTTCCCTCTTTCTCAGTTCCAATTCGGTAATTTCTATCCTTTTCTTCTCCCGCTCCTCCTTCTCGCTAGTGTCTGTTCTATCTATTTCATATCTCTTATCATATATGTATTATCTATTTCATGTATCTCTTATACTTTATCTGTCTCTCTTTTCGTCGCTCGCTTGCTCGCTCCTTCCCCCACTTGTTTCTATTCCAACTCTCTCTCATGTCACCTCTCCTTCTCTCTGGTAACCACCCAGTATCTATCTCTTACTCCCTTGAATGATGAATTGAAAAGAACTATCTAACATTGCACGCTTGCACTAACATGGAGGTATCTATTGCTGGAGTTTTAATCGGATTCCTCGGACTGAAACCACTGGTATTTCTGCATGATTACACTTCTGTAGAATTGACTCCAAGAAGGGCCTTAGTTCCAAACTTATAACCTTATAAACATTCCTTAACCAATTGTATGATGGATGCAGCGAGAATCGTGCTCTGAACTGGTATTTAATAGCCCAGGAAATCTATGAGGTAGAGAATGTTTTTCGAAAATGTGATGCAAACAATAAATATAATGTTTTCCGACATTTTAAGTTTAATCAGGCTTATATAAGAATTTGCATCTCAGGTTAATGGCAATTCAACTAGAATACCTACTATCCTGGCCCTTAAAGTGTTTGAAGCAGCTGCCTATCAGTCATATGTATACCTTTGATCTATTGGTGCAAAGGTCAATAGTCTCTATATTGCCTTCAGTTGGCTGAACTCTGACATCTCGAGAACTACTTTCATAGCCATTTCAGGAAATGTTATGTGATGGGATCGTCGTTGCTGACCTAATTTGTACCGAAATCTGACGCATATTATCTTAGTAGATAATGTTAAGTTAAGTAAGACGAGAATTTTATAGACTAAAAAAATTGTACTATCATAAAACATATCGGAGATAGAACAACGAACCATGAAAATAGCGCTATGTTATCATTATTTTATACATTATGAACAACTGATTATTGGATGTAAACCACTTTCAGTCATTGACGAAAGTGGCATTGTTTCCATCCTAAAAAGAAATTGTAAAATTTGCAAAGAAGGACGGGAGACCTCCCATTCGCTGGAGAATCCCTTCTCATCGCAATCACCGATTGAATAAAAGTTTCTTAATCTTAATCTTAAGTTAGTCAAACTTGGTCCAACGCGTAAGGAGGCATCAAAATAATCTTTCGTCAGTAGAAATAAGTTACATCCTTTCACATTGGTGATCCTGTAGGCCGTACTCATTAAGGCACATGTTTTCTAATCCTTGTCCTATTTCTCGGACCAATACCAATCTGTTATATCTCACATAGTATTTATCCTCAGTCCCTTGTTTGGCGACAAAGTCAGAACATCTCAAGATAGGAATATTTGGAAGAAAGCTCGATTTGCATGGACAAAAATCAATAAAAAATAATCCCTCGTTAATTATTTTCTGTAAGATTATAGGCTTATTATCCACTATCCACTTGTACTTAAAGGAAGGGTATCGAACGATGGATGGATCAATTAGTGCGTTATAATAGGACATTTCTGTGATAAAATAAGGCTGGTGAATAGTTAACTTTGCCTCGGTGATGTCAAATCGTGTCGGTTCATTCTACTGGAATTAGGTGACAGTCAGTGCAGATGGGGGTCCTTTTAAAGCTAGGTGGGTTCAGGGGTAATCGTTGTGCCTTTTAAATCAACTATACTGTGCATGGTCTTGAATTTTCAAATTAAACACTTTTTCATTTTTTTGTATTTCTTTTTATTTAGATCAACATTCTGATGGTACTAGGATCTTTATTTCCTCTTTTCATACCAGAGATTTAAACAAATAATTTTGAAGATGACAGCAAGGTGAAATAATGTTATTAGCATGAAATGATTGATGATGAGTAAATTTAGCAGTTGTTACCACACGACTATCTTGTTGTGCCATTGTAACTGTTTCAATTCAATTCAAGGATTTTTTTATTTGTGGATCTTGTTGTACATAGGTAGTTCGATGACTGGTTAAACAGAAAACAGTGTCCCTGATCAGCCAGGTCTTCCAACGAGTGTTGTTTTTGGCTGATTAGTGAACAGTTTGTAAACCTTGCATGTATGCCACTTGTCACTAAATCATGTCTTATCTTCATGAGTCAACAATGGTAAAAGTGTATAATCTAAGACTCGAAAACAATCTAAGTCATTTAGGCATGAAAGAAAAAAAAAATTCGTATGCATTCTTCATGGAATAGCACGATATCTATTATATATCTTTGACGGGAAAAACACATCTTGCGTTATACTTAGACTTTTCAAAATTATATGTTCCAAATATTGCCAAAGGTTAATTTTGTCGAATTTATGAATGTGTTTCTAATATTATGTGACCGTCCCATATTTGGCTAAATTTGGCTCAGCTGACGCAGATGGTCATTGTGCTCCCCAAAACCCATTACTAGTCCTGCCCTTCAAGCGTGATATGGTTTTAGTACGTTTTCCCCATGGCTGGTCTCTGTTCATACAATGTCAGCATCATCAAATTTAGTTTTCAGCAATCTGAATCAGTTTCTCCGGAATGTAATTCATCTGATAAGAAAAATTGGCAGTTATTTGACTCTCCAACGGTGTTTACAAATAACCATTACTCTTGCCACCATGGCAGTATGCACACAGTTCATATGACATTAGCGCTAACCAAAGAAAATGCTTGAAAATAGGTCATCACTGTATTCTTGTAACTAAGGCCCTGATTGAATATCAACAATATGACTTTAAAACGACTTCATGTTTCTTAACACTTAGAGAAGAACACTTGGTGGTAGCTGCTCAGCAAACTGCTCAGCGTTCGACCTTATTGTGAATTAGATCATATACGTGTACATGTATTCCAGTGCAATAACTGCTAAAACCAGCCATAAATGTATGCTGAACAGGAACCAACGGAAGAACATAAACAGACTTTTACTCAGGGATTCTACATTACTCCAAATAACTGTAACTAAATGAATAACTACATTAGTATCGAGATACAAATAACTGGAAATAATTGCATACAGTTGGAAATAGCCTTACAGTTTGTTATTATTCTATTAGTAACTGTTAATTGAGTATGTGAGTATGTGACCTTCGATGTAAACATTCCGAAATACCATAATGATAGCCTAAGCTATGCAATTTATAGAAAAACTAATATTACTTTGTTAGACCTACATTTATTGTTTTGGGAAGATGGTGACCGAGGAAGGCCTCCTCCGTCACAACCACCAGCAATAAGTAATTAACATCCAGATGTATACATGGATAACTTCAACCGTTACACCTTTCCCTTTAACGTTATATTAATACAGGACTTCAGATTATAGACCCTGTACATCATAATTATATGCTCCTGTTATCACTATGGCACTTTAATTATCTTTGCAATTTCATATTACATATATATATATATATATATATATATATATATTTATTATATACGCGTTGCCGTTGAAACAACGTATTGTAGAGTTGTATACGTTGAGTGCATATACAACTCCACGCTCTGAGTTGTGTCGTATACAACTTCACGCTCTGAGTGCCAAGCCGAAGGGGCTTATGACAGCGCCAAAAGTAGACATTCAGCGGAATCACGCCATTAGCATGATTAGCTTTCTACCGCAACCGGAGGCACAACGGTAAAATACAGATCAAAATGAAGGAAATAAACTAAAATACTTGCATTTCTATCTAATCTATCTTTTGTTAAAGCATTACTGTTGTTTTAAACGTTTTTAAAGCTGTGAAAACGATGGAAATTGATTCGAAAACGTCAGAAACGTTCCGGCCACGGCCAACTGACAACAAAATGGTTGTCAGATTGCCATAACTTTCTACACAGGTAGAGGTGTAGTACACCTATCAAACGAATTAATAAACTAAAATCCTTTAATCATTATCGATACCCACCTTTGTTGAAACCATTACTTTATTTTGAAAAGATTTAAAATGGTGAAAGTGTCTAAAATTGATTCGGAACTGTGAGCCATTTTTCTCAACTTGGCTGCCCTCGCAGCGATGGTAGGCTAGAACAGCGCGGTTCATTGTTTTAGGCCTAGGTCTCTATTCACACAAAAAACATGATCAAAGCACCTTATAATGGTAATTTTTTTCAAAATATACATTGTTCTGCATTATATAGAGCATATATAATAAATCAGATAACTAACGAGTTGAATATTGCACTCGTTGCTGTGCAACTCGTGCAATATTCACAATCCGTCAACCAACTCGTTAGTTATCCTGTATATGGCCAAGGCCAGCGAACGGACTACATAAAAGTGACTTCTGTTAGTCTTGCTATATCTCCAGAATGGCAAACTCTACCTATTTTCCTCTTATGCCCACTTCTTTTAGACATATTGGTCTATGTATGAACATGATTTCAAACATTTGGTACAATTCCTTATTTTGAAAATTGACTGATATTCATTTTAGTCATTTTTTGTGTCTCTACAACGCTTTTTTTCTCTAAGATGCAATCATATTAAAAAATATTAAATATAGACATTTTAAACGATGGGACATATCCTCAATATCTATCCTACCACATCATCACAACAAAAAACGGATATTTCCACACCTAAACAGAATGGTTGTCCTTTCATCTCATCAAGTAAGCAAAAACATGACTTTGGCTAATCCTGTCTAGTCCCTACAACGCTTTTAAAAACGTCCGCATTATGAGGCAAATAAGTCACAATTCTAAAAAATAACATTCTTGTAATCTATAGATAAGTGATGCTCCTACCAAAAAAAATTAGAATTTTTTATACATTTTTTGTTTTTATTTTTCTTTGAATTAAAAATGTCTCTACAACGCAGCCTTACTGTGGTTTTCCATTGGCATGTAATAGCATTTTTTCTGCTTGAATCAAGTTATGCTATCCAATATAAATAGATTCAAGCCTTTTCTTGATAAAAAATCAAATATAAACACTCAAAAATTGGCAACATTGATATTCAATATGTTCGATATTTGTCTCTACGATGGGGGCATCGTAGAGACATTTGTCTCTACGATGGGGGCGTCGTAGAGACACAAATGAGACAAATAACATAATTATGTGACTGAATTGTATTGATTCTGATGTATTGAAGTTCTTAGACAGGTTTTATGGGTGTATGGGGTGAAGAAGAAGGGGGGGCGGAATGATTGAGTCTTTTTCAAAAGAATAAAAAACATTCTGTTATACATGGTGTAACACTATTTTAGAAGATGAAGAAATATCTAGGATGTTTTTTTTTATTTTTGCAAAACAATTTGATTACCAAACTAGGACATATTCGAAACAGGTTACATCGAGCTGACTGAATACAACAATAATTGAATGATATAAACATTAGTAATATCTCCTTTTCTCCACCTCCCTTAAAACGTATTCCTACTCCTTATATAGCCCAGTTAATTTTAATACACAATTACAAAGGACACATGAAAATGACTCAAGCATTAAAGGACAATGTTCAACGATTTGTCTCTTCTATGTGTTTATACCACCTTATTCATAATATATTGAATGATATCCATTTCATTACCATTTCAAGGAATTATGAGGAATATTGTATTCTAGAACAACCTATTCTTCTGCTCCAGAAGCTGCCTGATATATGTTGGCCAGTCTAACCTGTATCCAACCACATATCTAGGATGCTGATGATAGATTTATTCTGTAGGTCGTATAATACAGAGATACAAGTTGGGATGTGTATTGAATGCTCTGAAGTTTAGTGGCACCAGAATCAGCTTAGTTCACAGCATTGCTATAAATGATTTGGCAACAGTTTGTTTTTCTTTATATAGTCAGCAGTATAGTGAGAATGTGTACGCTTCAAACATTATATATGCCCAAGCGCCCTCTACATTCATTGTTTGGACTGGACACTATATATTATTTAAGAACATTTGAGTTAATTCATCGTCTGTTTCAACCATACTTTCTGTAGGGATTTAAATATATCCATGTTGCCTATATTTCTTTTTCTGGGTGAGAGTTGATTCCAGGTCTTTGCTGTTTTATTAAACATTGAGTTTTTACCACATGACCTTGGAAACACAAGAATATTTTTAAAGATTTTATTTTCACTGGGTACTACACCTCCAATGAGCAGGAGCTATAGAGAAATACAAATTCTAGGTATGGAGGGCATATGTTACAATACATTATAACAATTCGTTTTTCATTTCTTTTACTCTTCGTTTCTCCCACTTCTGTCCTCTCCCCCCTTTCGGACTTACATGTATGTCCCTCATTCGTACACCATCCCCCTCTTCCTCTTCAATCCTATCAACAATCTTTCATCATATGTGATGTGATTCAGGAAATTGAGTCACAAGTCGCAAAAAGAGAATTTCCAAAGTTATCTATTCACATATTCTCAAGAGATCTCTAAGATGGAATGTTCTCCCCTTTGGTTAAAACAGACGTTGTGCAATGAACAAATGAACATATGAATGTTAATGAACAGGCCACTCTCATTAGTCAGAGGTTTACCTGCTTCAAATACGATTCCATTCATTTTTTCTGCTGATGTATGTAAATTCATGGGAAAAGGTCACTCTCATTGTTAGAGGTTAGCCCTTCCTTCCTTTTCTTGCCTCCTTGATTTCTCTATTTTTTGTAGATGTGATATTATGTACCTACTCGATTTACTTTTACTATAAGAACTATGAAGATAAGGCCACACTTCTTAAGCAAAGTGATTTCCTCATCTTACATAATATGAAGTTATATGCAAAAGATCGTCTAATCCTATGCTTAATCCTAGTTAATACTAGTGTACATATACATGGTTATTTCAAGATCCCAGCTGTTATTATATGTCGTCTAAGCTGGGTTCCACCAGAAGATTCTACTCCTCCTGGATGTGATGTGTTCCAGGAAATTGAGTCACAAGTCGCAAAAAGAGATTTTCCAAAGTTAGCTATTCACATATTCTCAAGAGATCTCTTTGATGGAATGTTCTCCCCTTTGGTTAAAACAGATGATGAATTAACTCAAATATTCTTATATAATGTATGTGATGTGTTCCAGGAAAATGAGTCACAAGTCGCAAAATTGGTGCTTTTCAAAGTCATTTACGTGAAGGATCTCTTTGTTGGAACATTTTCATTTCTGGGTTCTCTAGTCACTGTGGTTGTATGAATACGTGTACCAAAATTCAAAACTGTTTATCAATTATATCAGTGCGTTATTTAGATCACCCTATTGAGTATATTCAGCTACTTTACTGGTAATATCCACCTAGAAATATTGCAAACTTCTTTTTTCAAAAATAAAAATATATGACTAAAAAGACAAAAGTATTTATTAGATATCCTTAATGTTTAAATTCATTGGAATCGGCTTGGTCTCATCTTTTCATATATGATGATATCTCAAATTCCAATTTACGCAACTTATGACTCATATTCCTGAAACACATCACACATAGTGTCCTGTCCAAACAATGAATGTAGAGGGCGCTTGGGCATATTATGTTTGAACCGTACACATTCTCACTACACTGCCGACTATATAAAGAAAAACAAACTGTTGCCAAATCATTTATAGCAATGCTGTGAACTAAGCATCATCAAACTTTTGGAAGCGGCTCTCATTAGCTAGAAGTTAACCCTTCCTTCTTTATTACACCTACAAGTGATCTGTATATTATATTGCTCCAATATCATGGGAACGTGAAATACAAATGTACTTTCCTGTACATATCAAAATATGGGTCTCACTATTAAAAGTGATTATGCCTCAAATCAAATTAGATTAATTATAACCCATATCAATTCATAATATTCATTATTGTATATAAAGTGTCTGCCTGCGATGTAAATATATACATGTTCCCACAAGCTGGGTTCCACCAGAACATCCTACTATCATTGGAGGTGGTGTACCCAGTGGAAATAAATCTTTAAAAAAGAATTTTATGGAGTATATTTTTGTTACTTTGCTTTTATTGCCCACCAAGAAATACTGCAAACCTTTTTTTAAAAAATTGAGATATCTAACTTAAAATATAGAAATACTTGTTAGATGTCCTAATGTTTACGATAATTGGAATCGGCTTGATCTTATCTTTTCAAATATGATTGTTTCTCAAAATCCATTTTTCGCGATTTGTGACTCATTTTCCTAAAACACATCACATATTTACTCTTTTTGACAGGGCCTGCAACAATTAATATGTTTCATTTTTATAAACTACAAAAAATGTGTTACACATGGTGGTGTAACACATGGTGGTGTTACACATGGCAGTGTTACATATAGTGGTGTTACACATGGTGGTGTTACACATGGTGGTGTTACACATAGTGGTGTTACACATGGCAGTGTTACATATAGTGGTGTTACACATGGTGGTGTTACAGATAGTGGTGTTACACATGGCAGTGTTATATATAGTGGTGTTACACATGGCAGTGGTACACATGGTGGTGTTACACATGGCAGTGTTACATATAGTGGTGTTACACGTGACAGTGTTACACATGGCAGTGTTACACATGGCAGTGTTACACATGGCAGTGTTACACATGGCAGTGTTACACATGGCAGTGTAACACATGGTGGTGTTACACATGTAGATGTTACACATGGCAGTGTTACACATGTAGATGTTACACATGGCAGTGTTACACATGGTAGTGCTACACAAGGCAGTGGTACACATGGCGGTGTTACACATGGCAGTGTTACAGATGCAGATGTTACACATGATGGTGTTACACATGGCAGTGTTACACATGGTAGTGCTACACAAGGCAGTGGTACACATGGCGGTGTTACACATGGCAGTGTTACAGATGCAGATGTTACACATGATGGTGTTACACATGGCGGTGTTACACCAAGTAAACATGGTTTGTCATATTTCGAGTGATAGAATGACTGACTATATATCAGAGGGTGACAAAACCCATTTCCAATAATTGTTCACTCATTTCATTTCTGACCCTGTCATAAAGAATAAAGATGGTTTATGATTGTTTCTGTCATGTTCTCACTTCTGACATGTGTGAGGGTAAGCACAATCATTCCTGACCCTTTCCAATCATTTCCTACCATTTAAGAGACAGTGTAAAAACTGATTTCCAGCCAATGTCTCTACGATGGCAAGTGTCTCTACAACGCATTTTGAGCTATTAATTGGCTCCGTGAGTAAATATTTTTTTATAATTGTTTTTGTCATGTAATCACTTCTGCCATGTCTGAGGTTGAGCAAAACAATTCCTGACCATTTCCAACCATTTCCAACCATTTCAGAGACATTATAAAAAATGTTTCCATGCCAATGTCTCTACGATGGCCTGTGTCTCTACAACGCATTTTTACTTATTGATTGATTCTAAGAGTTAAAATTGATTGACACTCCCAATATTTGCTGAAATGGTTGACTGTATGTGAGGCACTGTGCAGGTCGAGAATTAGCTACTTTTATAGATAATTTGTCTCCCAATAATAGAATTTGCATATTGACATATTAATTGCCCTTTTTTCGCTGACACTGTCATAACAAATAAATATTGTTTATGATATATTAGGTCATGGAATCCCTCCTGACATGTCTGAGAGTGAGCACAATCATTTCTGACCATTTCCAATCATACTCAACCATTTCAGAGACATGTCTCTACAGGCAATGTCTCTACGATGGCAAGTGTCTCTACAACGCATTTTGAATTATTGATTGATTCCAAGAGTTAATATTGATTTTTACTCCCGAAATGTTGTGAAATGGTTGACTGCCTGTGGGGTAGTGTGCAGATCAGGAATAAGCTCATTTTAACGATAATTTGTCTCCCAAAAAGGAAATTTGAATATCAAAATATTAATTGACCCATTATAGCTGACCCTGTCATAACAAATAAATATTCTTTATGAATCTTTTTATAATGGAATCGATTTTTACAAGTCTGAGAGTGACCACAACCATTTCTGACTATTTCCAATCATATTTAACCATTTCAGAGACATGTAAAAAACTGTTTTCCAGGCAATGTCTCTACGATGGCAAGTGTCTCTACAACGCATTTTAAATTATTGATTGATTCCAAGAGTTAAAATTGATTTTCTTTTCCAAAATGTTGTGAAATGGTTGACTGCATTTTGGGTAGTGTGCAGATCAGAAATTAGATCATTTCAAAGGTAATTTGTCTCCCCAAAATGATATTTGCATATTGAAATATTAATTGACCCATTATAGCTGACCCTGTCATAACAAATAAATATCTTTTATGATTTTTTTTGTGATTGAATCGCTTTTTACATGTTTGAGAGTGATCACAACGATTTCTGACCATTTTCAATCATTTTCAACCATTTCAAAGACATGCCAATAACTGATTCCCAGGCAATGTCTCTACGATGGCATGTGTCTCTACAACGCATTTTGAGTTATTGATTGATTTCAAGAGTTAAAATTGAATTTCATTTCCAAAATTTTGTGAAATGGTTCACTGCATGTTGGGTAGTGAGCAGATCAGGAATTAGCTCATTTCAATGGTAATTTGTCTTCCAAAAATGAAATTTGAATATCAAAATATTAATTGATCTATTATAGCTGACCCTGTCATAACAAATAAATATGCTTCATGACTCTTTTAGTCATGGAATGACTTTTTATATGTGTAAGAGTGAGCACAACCATTTCTATCCATTTCCAATCATTCTCAACCATTTCAGAGACATGTTAAAAACCCATTCCCAGACAATGTCTCTACGATGGGAAGTGTCTCTACAACGCATTTTTGGTTATTGATTAATTCATAGAGTTAAAATTGATTTACAATCCCAAAATTTTATGAAATGGTGTATTGCATGTGGGGTAGTGTGCAGATCAGGAATTAGCTCATTTCAATGCTTATTTGTTTCCCAATAAAGAAATTTGCATATCAAAATATCAATTGACCTATTATTGCTGACCCTGTCACAATGAATAAATATGGTTCATGACATTTTTTGTCATAGTAACACTTCGTACATGTCTGAGAGTGAGCACAATCATTTCTGACCATTTCCAATAATTTTCAACCATTTCAGAGACATTTTCAAAACTGATTTCCAGGCAATGTCTCTACGATGGCAAGTGTCTCTACAACGCATTTTTGGTTATTGCTTAATTCATAGAGTTAAAATTGATTTTCAGTCCCAAAATTTTATGAAATGGTTTATTGCATGTGGGGTAGTGTGCAGGTCAGGAATTAGCCCATTTCAATGCTTATTTGTCTCCAAATAAGGAAATATGCAAACTGATAAATTAATTAACCTATTATGATTGACCCTGTCATAACAAATAAATATGATTAATGGTTCTTTTTGTCATGGAATTACTTATCACATGTCTGCGAATAAGCACAGCCATTTCTGACCATTTCCAATCATTTTCAACCATTTCAGAGACATCTTAAAAACTCATTCCTAGACAATGTCTCTATGATGGCAAGTGTCTCTACAACGCATTTTTGGTTATTGATTGATTCATAGAGTTAAAATTGATTTTCAGTCCCAACATTTTGTGAAATGATTGGTTGCATAGGGGGTAGTGTGCATGTTTGCAATTAGCTCATTTCATTGGTACTTCTTCTCCAAATAAGGAAATATTCAAACTGATTAATTAATAACCTATTATGATTGACCCTGTCATAACAAATAAATATGGCATATGGGTTTTTGTTGTCATGGTATCAATTCTCACTTGTCTGAGAGTGAGCACAACCATTTCTAACCATTTCTAGTCATTTTCAACCATTTCAGAGACATGTCAATAACTCATTTCCAGGCAATGTCTCTACGATGGCATGTGTCTCTACAACGCATTTTGAGTAATTGATTGATTGCTAGCGTTGAAATTGTTTTTTATTCCCAAAATTTTGTGAAATGGTTGATTGCATGTGGGATATTGTGCATGTTTGAAGTTAGCACATTTCAATATTAATTTGTCTCAAAATAATGAAATTCGCATATTGATATATTAATTGACCTTTTATGGCTGACCCTGTCATAACAAATAAATATGGTTTATGGGTTTTTTTGTCATGGAATCACTTTTCACAAGTCTGAGAGCGAGCACAACCATTTCTAACGATTTCCAATCATTTTTAACCATTTCAGAGACATGTTAAAAACCCATACCCAGGCAATGTCTCTACGATGGCATGTGTCTCTACAACGCATTTTGGGTTATTGATTGATTCATAGAGTTAAAATTGTTTTTTATTCCCAAAATTTTGTGAAATGGTTGACTGCATGCGAAATAGTGTGCATGTTTGGAATTAACTCATTTCAATGTTAATATGTCTCCAAATAATGAAATTCGGATTTTGATATATTAATTGACCATATATGGCTGACCCTGTCATAACAAATATATATGGTTTATGGGTTTTTTTGTCATGGTATCACTTCTCACATGTCTGAGAGTGAGCACAACCATTTCTAACCATTTCTAGTCATTTTTAACCATTTCAGAGACATCTCAATAACTCATTTCCAGGCAATGTCTCTACGATGGCATGTGTCTCTACAACGCATTTTTGGTTATTGATTGATTCATAAAGTAAAAATTGTTTTTCATTCCCAAAATTTTGTGAAATGATTGACTGCATGTGGGTTAGTGTGCATGTTTGGAATTAGCTCATTTCAATGTTAATTTGTCTCCAAATAATGAAATTCGGATATTGATATATTAATTGACCTTTTATGGCTGACCCTGACATAACAAATAAATATGGTTTATGTTTTTTTTGTTATGGTATCACTTCTCACATGTCTGAGAATGAGCACAACCATTTTGGACCATTTCCAAGCATTTGCATGGTTGTTAGAACTGTTTCATTTGACATGGTACCATTGCCTAAATATGTCTCTACAACGCAGTGTCTCTACAACGCAGAATGTCTCTACAACGCATGCTGTGTCTCTACAACGCAACATTCTTATTTCTTTGATAATTCCTGTGTCAATTACCTTATCACTACAATTTTGGGGGGATTGATAGACCATGGCCATACCTACACTTTAGAGGCAAAAACTTGATCATCAGCAATATTCGGAACTTGTTATTAAAAACAAATCAAGGTCTAATTTGGATCAGAGAAAAATGAAAATGATGTGCAAAGTTCAATTGCTCCTAGTATTTTACAAAAAGTGCCTACATTCTTTATACTTGAGGATCATGCAGGTATAAGTTTCAACCTTTCGAAAATATATAAGGATCTTTGGTTCATTGAAGTTGTCTGGGGTAATTAGGGGTAATTAAACTCCAAGGTAGGGTGGGCGTCGTAGAGACATTGATTTTGATAAGTAAGTTTGGACAGCCATAACTCAATGGTTTTTAATTCAAAGTCTTGCCAAATTGAGAATCAATAGGCCCAAACTATCTACTTTAAACATGCAAAAGGAGAATTGATTCTGACAACTTTGGTCCGACGGTTTTGACAGCATGAAATGTAGTCCGTTCGCTGGCCCTGGTCATATATACATTCATTTACAGGAATTATAGATCATGCCTATGCTAACTATTTATCTAGCCATACGTAATTATGGGGTACCTAAGAATTTACACATTTTACACATTTGATGGCACCACATGCGTCGACCTTCTCCCCTATACACGTCAACCTCCAATTAATAATCAGACCCCTGAGGAAGGCCTACTTAAGCAGACTAAACGCGTTGAGACTTTTTACCTGTAACATCTTTCATCAATAAAGCATCAAGAATAACTTCGGAGATCTTTAATTTTGTGTACTCACCATCTTTCGAAAATACATACATTTATTAATGACCTCACCTAAGAAGAAAACACTCACACACTGCCAGCCGTTATCGTGATAGTCTAAACTGTAAGAAAAATTCAAGGCAGTAAATTGTTTGTCCCACTGTGGTGAAGAGTGTTGACCTTACTCATTCATTGCTTGAAAGGCTTTGCCAAGTTGCAGAAAGGCCGGGAGTATGAGTGAGGGAGCAGGAGGGCGTTGTGGTGGAGGAAGGGATTTCCTCCCCAGGGCATGCGGAAACCATAATCATTATGCAGAAAGTGGTGGACACCTGGAGGGTTGGTCTTGCCGGACACAGGAGTAGGCGCCATGGTGAGTGCAGCTTGTGTGTATGGGTGGAATCATCAAGACAGGTGCCATTTTATCAATCAACACATTCTTCTTATTCCCCCACTACACTGGGTATTATTTATTTCGTTCTGTACAATTGGACTTCAGTTTCGGTTTCAGTGGAGCCCCAACAACTCTTTTTATTGAACGTTCTTAACAATTACAGTATCCAGTTTGAAAATGACTAAACATTTTCATTTGGGAATCCTGTTTGGGAGGCTACATCTAGATGGTCTATAGGAATCACTGTTTAGAATTGCTAATTAATTCATCCACTAGTTGTATAAGAACAAACCCTAGTTGATAGTATATACGTTTACATTTCATCCAGTATTGCACATTCAGATTGAAGGCCTCCCACTTGTTGAACTCCCTTAAATATTTGCTCAATTTAAATTCAAAAAGACATATATGTCATCTTCATGAAACAGTTTCGTTTTGTAGATCTGGCATTTAACAGAATCAAAACTATTTCTGTGTCTGCTATTGACATGACTGCAAACATTATTTTATAGAGATTTATTCTAAAGTGAGGCGATGTTGTAGACATGGGGCCATTATATAAAGGGCCCTTCTCAAAACATGCAAAATGCATTGTTTTTTGCTATTATTTCTTGACGAATATCTAACTATTTGGCTGATTCCATTGCCTCGGCCAATGAAAATACTTTATATCTCATAATCTATACAAAACAATAGAAATATGTATATTCTCAGAGACTTCAGGGAGAATCTGCTATCATATATTTATAGTTTGCCTTCATAGCAAACTATTGTTTGTTTATTAAAATATTCGATTTATTTGTCTCAGGGGTGAACAAAGTTGAAAATGTTGTAACATGCTTGATCAGTTTCTGTTGTACAATCCCTGGTTCTTTACCCTTTGCAGAAGGAGATGGAGGGAGGTATGTGAGGTGGAGCGGAAGACATATTGTATAGAGGTGTAAAACACCCGGAGGGGGTTGTGTTGGACACCAGCAAAGTAGGAGTTATAGAAAACGCCCAGAATGTTGGCATCATTTTATATAATACATATTTTCCTGCTGTGACCCCGGTCTGAAAAGTGCCTGAACGTTGGTCGCCTGACATCCACCCACTGTATTATTGGTATTGTCCTCTTACAAAGAGAACAATTAATAATGCGGTCATTCAAAAGGTTTTCTACTCCCTTTTCGCACGATCTCTGCCATTCTAACGCATGGCCACTGAAATGGTTACTGCTACCTTGTCACACGATCTCTGTCACTCTAACCCATGTTCACTCAGGTCGATAATGCTGCCTTGCCAAATAATTTAAGGTAAATTTGTGAATTATTTTAATAAAGTTGAATACATTCCAGTGGTACGAGCGGTGGCGTGAAGTGAATTAAGTAGCTAGGATGCAGGTGGTGGTTGAGCCCTTAAAAGGGGGACCCACACATGGCTGATTCTAAGCCGATTTGACTCCCGATTTGGGTCTCCTGATGAATCCTAGGATTTGAGATACCACCCTATTGGAAAAGCAGTTCCTAATGATAGTAAACTGTAATATCTGTTTTAAAATATTTTTTTCTACATGTGATGTGCGACACAAAAATGAGTTACAAATCGAGAATCGGCCCCCAAATCGGCCCAGAATTGTGTATGTATGTGTGTACTAAGGCAGGAATTGGGGATCAAATTGGGCATGTTTGGGTCTGAAAAAAAGTCCCGATTTCATATTTTTAGTCATCGGGAGTGCTGAAATCGGCTCTGTTTTGAAATCGGCCCATGTCAATTCATGTGTGGGTCCCCCTTTATAGTTGGCTATTTTGAGTGGCAAGTGGGGGTATGGTAAATGAGGTGTGTACAGCATTGCCCAATGCAATCCTATACAATTCTATGCGTATGCCAAATTAATGTGAAACGGAAGGGCATAGCAAGAAAAACTGGGGTAGCAAAGTATGGGGACGAAACCATCCAATGTATTACTTTGACCATGCATGATGCTCGAGGACGTATATAGACTATACTCAGTATACATTAATGTATTCAGCACATCAGTGCCATGTGGAAATAAATGCTGCCTTGTACCTTAGAGAAATCAACTCTCTAATCAGTAAGTGCACTGGACACCAATCACGAATCAGGTGCAGGTTGGACAGGGTACTTGATGAGGTATATGAGCTACATCCACAGGGTACACAGGTACCTGACCGTACTCACAATTGTGGTCTTGTTTAAGCATTGCCACGCAATTTATCTATAAATATGTTAACATGAATATCAGGAATACTGAGAATAATACACTTGTATAATCTATTACCTAAATCAAATCAGTTCAAAGAATAGCATTTGTCAGCTTTATGTTGGAACTGTGTACAGTCCTTTCAGCTATGAAAGGTTTATGTTGATATGCAAAGCCCTAACTACAAGTTCAAAAGTCAGGGCATGCGTACAGAGGTAATTAAAGATGTACTCTCAGTTCAATAGTCTCAGTTTAGTCCATCTAAAACTCATTTGATCTAAATGTAGGAGGATTCTGGCGGGTTGATTTTGTTACAGGGCTTCATAAAAGATGTCGTAAGAGCTGGAAATGCTGGAAATACAGATATAATCGGGCCCGCCACTTCATCTTAGGATCTTAGGATCATAAACAGTATACTTTGTCAGTAAATATTTGCTCATCTAATATTATGCCTACAGTGTGTGTGTCCATATTGTCATATTTATCTGATTATTGATTATTGATATTATACATGACATTATCTAGAAATCATGTGTTTGTTTGCTTTCTATTATTGTATTAATATCTCAACCTTTACATAAAGATCATGTACATGTATTATTTTACACTCTGTCTATCTGTCTATCTGCCTTTAGCAATTAAAAGCTACATCAAGCTCATCCTTAATTTATCTTACGACAGGATTTATATTTTGAAATGTTGGGTGCATCCAAAGTATTTGTACGATGAGAAAAGTAAGATAAAATGCAATCTATAACAAACATAAAGATAAACAATTATTTATGTTCTTGCATACATAAATGGGCTGCTTATATAATGTTCTCCTTCTCTTATACACTCTCAATATTGCAGAAGTTACTGTGAAATAGTTTACATCCAAAACTAGTCTTTTACATCCTTGAATCAATTTATTCCAATAACTCCGATTGATTTTGGCATCAAATATGTGCTATTTATTCTGGCCGTGCAGTCCATGCCGCATATCATTCCAGAAAGAATATTCCCATATAGAAAATGCATTTATGATTGTACCGATGTTTGACATCAGGATGTTCAGCGAATGCCCTAAACCATTTACTTGTGATTTGTGCCTGATTAGGAAGTCATCCAGTGCTGAAAGCATAGAAAGTTAAAAAGCAATACATGAATTAGTCAAAGGTTTCGAATGGCTGTAAGGAGACACAAGAAGTGAATTCTTACAAAAACAGCTTCGTACCTGTAGAATCGACTGGATAACAAGAGGACAGGAAGCCATCTACTACATTAGAGACCTAAAAACATTGATGATAAGTTACTATTCAAAATAAAATTAGAAAACGACATAATGTCAAATGCTATTAGAATACCCGATTTTTAAACCATTACATTTATCTAATACATATACTGCCCTTAACCAAGACACATGTCAAACTACATAGATGACCATCCAATTTCATCCTAACCTCACAACTCATCTCATCTCATTATTTAACCACCACATTGGAATATTGTTATATATATTTAAATCTAAGATTTAAACAAATATTTTATTCAGGAACTTCGACATTTTCATACATAAGCACAAATATTCTCAGGGGAGCCTGAATTATTAGAAAATATTTTTTACATAATACAGCAAGATGAGAGTTCATTTACAAGAGTTTAAATAATAATATAATAACTATGTGACTCTTTCGAACATAGAAAGATAGGTAAGTTAAGCTTGGTTTTGAACATATGTCTACATAAGTCAATGCAATAAAAATAAGAACAGTGTCCATACTCCTGATACACTAGAAAATGCAAGGTTGTAGGATTATTGAAATACATATAATACAGTTGTGTCGACGCCGTGCTCATTCATATTAACCATTAATAAATATTATCCTCCAACACTTCAATATTTAAACGCTAAATTCTAATGCAAAAATTAAGGGTAAGCCGGAAGACCGGGCTTTCCCGAACCTTACAATTATTGCTTTGGCATATGCCAGCACTTATTTCCCTGAATAAAGATATGTTTTTAAAAAAGTACCTGTCTGAGTTTTTCATATTTTTACTCCACACACAACAAAGCAGACTTAATGCTTCTCTATAATATTAGTCTTTCGTTAGAGACCTGTTATTGTGCTTCAGCGCTTTCTACTGTGTGAAACAATGTAAATGTAAATGTAATGTGAACTCGACAATCCCTTTTCACTCATATTCTACTATTTACAATCTCCTTTCTTCTACTTGTTGTTATTTTTACTTCCCAGAATGTATCTATGATATTTCTATATTTGATATTATTCTCTTAATGGAGAAACAGAGTGTTCATCGACTCCATTGAAAACGAAAAATGTATCTGGAGCAGGTAATAATAGAATCGTTCAAATGAATGGTGAGTTCAGTCTTAGAGATAAACAGGTACCACTGGAACCAGCTTCAGCCTATGATTCTAACCTCTGGGACTGTGTCTGCGTCTCATTGGATCTGTCAGTTCCTGAATATCTGTCATTTCTACTCAGCACCATCTGCCTCGGGTTGTTTTCCCTCTGTCAAACCAGCTGATAGAGCTAAACATAGAACGCCTCTATCTCTGTGTAGGATAGGTTAGATACATTGAGCTGAATTGAACTATATCTCAACATTGCATATGGAAGATTATAGAAGTTGGTAGTATATGGTAGGCTCAGTAATGTGGTTCTTGAATTGCTTAACTGGCAGCTTAAGGACCTTGCTATTAGAGTGAAATAGAGAATTGAGATCAATAGAGAAGAAAGTCGAATCAATGTTCAGGATTTATGAACATTAAGGACTTAATAAACACAATTCTTCATAAGAGAATTCCCATCTACAATGTGTTTTGAATATGGAGTCCAACCTAGTCCAGTATTCTGTGAACGCATCTTTAATTATTTGCACCATGGTAGCTTACAAAGTTGCTGAAAGTTGAGTTGCTGAAAGACAGTATAAAAGGCGAAGCCTCTGTATTCTATCCTCTTCGGACTTACCAAGGGTCCTTCATGTGCTGGAGAGCCTTGTGTATGTTTACAAGTGACCTAGAGGACCACCTTGCTAACTGCCTTAGAGCACTGAATGGTAGCACTTACATGTCGGGTCTTTCTTTACCTCCTCTCTTTGCCTGTTATTGGCAACCTCTTGGCCATCTTTGTGTGACGTCAGACCAAATAATGATTTGGCCCTGTTACCGGGGTTAAATAACTGTGCTGGCATGGCTTATTCAGAATGGGGGTTCATGTCCTGAGGGGGTTCATCATTGTAGTTACGGAAATCATGTAAACAATTTGAATAAATGGATTATTTACATCAGGGATGATTCAATAGATTTCCCTGTGTTTAGTAAGATTAGAAGATAGTAGACTGTAACTGATTGATAGTTCTGCACTACATATTGAATAATGCTTAATATTCTGCCAAAGCAAAACCAATCCTGTTCCCTAGGTGGTTTTCTTGTAATTTGTGTATTAATTTACCAATGTACTTCTCGTCCAAACATAAAGGGATGAACAAAGAACCTAAAGAAATGAAACATGAGCAAGTAAATATGGGTATTCTTTCACTAATGCACTTAAAGCTGCATTAACAGCTATTACGACATATAAACTGGTACTGGTTTCGCTGCTTACAATATCTGTGTTGGGCCTGTTCTGAATAACGATTATACCTTGTTTAAGAATGTTGACACTAGCAGAGGCAACGTGCCAATATAGCTAGTCTCAAAGGAATGTCATTAGTCTACGTTTATTCTTGCACGCACATCAATGTATTTTGTACCTACAGTGCTAGTTCCTATTTTTTTATATATGGATAAAGTGAGTCTAATAACAAAAAGTGTACATATAATATTATTTATATACATATTGAATACCAAAATATATAGTTTGTATATCGGTTGGTTTGTGAATGGATATCATGTGTATGAGTAGTGGATCTCACAGTAAGTGGATGGTAACAAGCTAAGTTGTGATATACATCCATACCTCTCAACATGTTCTTTGTATCGGGATGAGCGAAAAACAGCTTCCTGAGGATGTAATGTTTGCACTGAATAAACATAAACTAAACCAGAGTAAACAGAATTAGCCTTAGTTAAGGAATGATACATATTGACCTATCGTTAAGGCATTCATTCTTAGGCCAAATTAGTTTAATATATGCCTTCTATGAGGAGCAATACTCGTGCTGTATTCAAGTGAACTGAAGATCAGACGGAGCTGCTGAAAAGCATGACCCTTGCTTTCTGTTCTTTCCTTACCCCCTCTCTCCTCATTACTTACAATTTCCTCTATCTTGGTCGCTTCAATTAAAGCCAAGTCGAATAGTCACGTGACTCTTTCCATGTGGGTTAATAGAAATGATAAATGCATGCAAGGTAGACCATGACAACTAACAACATCATTCGACAGAAAATTGGATATCTCTCTCTCTATATATACCAAAAATTACTATTTGTTTATTCATTTACCTTTCGTGTGTTCTTTTAGTCGTAATGATTGGTAACCTATCATTTACCTTAATTCAAATCTGTATTTAGGTATGGGCACACTCATAGCGACCTTACATTCAATCTTTCGTTTAAGTTATTCAATCTCCAGCTCATCATTACAGTGGTCTTCCACTGGCATCAAATTGCAGTTGAGGACATGCAGGCAAGTACAGCAAGGCATTAACTATGATGTAAAGGTGTATCTAACCTGACATCTCTTGATCAATATTACCTCTCGTGGCCCAATACTTACAGGTAATTCAAAAGATCCTACAATCAAAGCGCTAACCCATATCACATCCAATGTGTGTATTAAGTCCTGAAATTGCACAACATAGTGAACACATGAAATTCATATTAATTTATAGATAATTACTATGTTATTCTTAACAGTGGTATCTAGAGCTTACGATTGGGAAATTGGTTCAGCCTTCTGCTCGGTAATTTGCCCTACGTGGGCGAGGTAAATAGGTACACTTATAAGTGCAGTGATATATGCAATGTATCAGTAATTACAGGCGTGTTTCAGTTCTTCACATGTATAATTCCAAGAGAAGAGATCAACGTGAAATGAAAGGCACATCTTACAATTTACATTTCTAGTTATGCTACCAATTGAGCTACCAAGGGTGCCCGACAATTACAGACATACAGGAGGGACGTATATATATATATATGTATGGGTCAGATCGTCAGCAAACACGCAATCGGCAGCTCCACACATTTAAGAAATTATGCCGAGTTGGCCTGACAACACTACTGGATGATCTGAATATAATATATTACATTGTGTAGTTTTAAAATATCTGCTGGGTTATGTTGAACTATATTTCAAACTTTATTTTTGTTTTCAATGTGGAATATTTCAGAACATTGCTGCAGGCAAAGTGTACATTTACAGGTGACTTCACTCTCATATATGAGGCATTGAGACCCACTAAGGCCCCTAATACCTACGGATCCAGTAACAGGCCTGGCAATGGGTTTAACAGCACTTTGAAGTGGTGTGGGAGAGGATGCAGGGACATCTGTCGCTTCTCCTACCCAGATTAATAGACCTGCACAAAGAGACAAGTCCTGTTTAATAGCTATCCTGCCCTATCGCTGCCAGTCCTGGGTCGCGTGCCAGCCACTGCATGAACGTGGTACACCACTGCAAGGGTGCAGGTGACTACTCTTTGATTCCTGCCTCTAATTGCATGCATTTTCGGAAATTCTGATAATAAGGTCAAGTTGGTCTCGTAGATGAAAGGCATGGGCATTATGTCATGAGCTGTTTTCGAGAAGCTTTTCACTCGCTATGACAATTCATGTTTATCTCTCAGGTGTCAGTCACTAACTATGTCACACCATTTCCGGTCGCTCCCAGGACGGCCATGTCATACTACTTACAGGTAATCATATCTATTCTGAACTTCCGATTTCAGAATAATATATTACAATAAATTGAGGTGCTGGAAGTAATTCTTAATTTCTGAAGGAGCTATTTCAGGGTGGTAATTTATAAAGTCGTCACATATTTAGAGGTGTTTTATTCTTTATAACATTGTACTTAGTAGACAGTTTACCAGTGAACACAAACTACTTAGTAGCCTTATAGGTGGCTTCAAAGTATTTTGCTAATGAGATCAGGACATTGAAGTAACGAATATGTATAATGTTCTAATTACTTTTTCAGCAAAGAGGCTCAGTTACTCCTGTTACCTTGCCATACATGACTGATTTGGTTTCTACCTTTGCTTCTTTATACCTTTGTGACTTTCTCTCGTAAACTCAACTTCAAAGGCAGGTTTTATGAAAGTTGCAGACATTCCAACGATGTATGTACATCTGCAACTGCTACTGATTTAAGTGTTTGTCGTGAGCGTGTAGAAGTAAGTGTAGGAAAATATAGACAACATTGGGAAGGGCAACTGAGTATATTTTCTATAAACATGAAATACATAGAGCACCACATACTCACTTATCTTGCCACTCGCATAATATATATACATAGACATCCCGACCCCTTCAAGCACAACGATAACGACAGGCTGGCAGGAATATTATATCTTTATCCTCCATAATCAATTTACATTTCTCAAAATTCAAAATCTGCTGTCGATGTGCACTGCTCGGAGGCTCGCGGAGGAATGATGTTCCATCGACGATGCGCCCCCTTATATACGAAGGTGACAACGTCGCCCTGGTGACTCGAACTCAATGATGAATATATTCATCATTGATGTTTTAGTGCATTGCCCCACCATCAGTCCATAACTATCAAGTTTCTCATTTCATGAAGTGGCCATTTAGACGAAGGTATTAACATTTACTAATATGCGAAACATAGAGTTCCATCTCATCTTCTAAAAATTAAGTACATTGACGGCTCTCACTGACAACATTTGCAACATTCACCGTTTCTCTTCCTTTCCTTGTGAGTTGAGTTTTTCCGAGAGACTTCTCGTGGGATTTCTTGGCACGTGTCTAGTTGTCTTAATTCCCGGCAGGGTGCGCTTGCACCACCTCTTTGATGTCCAACGCAGCGTGCCTGCCCACATCAGACAGAGAGTAGAGACATCTGGCGGTTAATAATGTATTAGCTTGATTGGTTCAGGGATCTTGGGCCTGTTGCATAAGGTAAGGAATGGGATGTGTGGCTATTCCTTCACCTGCAGGAACAAAGGAAATTCTTCCTACGAGACATTCCCAGCTGGTACGTATAGGCTGCAATGCACACGATGCGTTTTTATTCCTAGCCACCACAGTAAGAGAATAAATTGTATATAGGATTACATGGCGTACGTATGATTGAGTTTAGAAGGAATGTAAGTGGTGGATGTGGGATTACCAGACTCAGAGTGGGTGGTGGGGGTTCGATGGTTCTGACATTCATAATACAAAAAAAATGGACAATAGGTTACCTCGCTAATTCTTCTAAACCTCCCAAACTTTGACATGGCGGTAGCTTCATAATTATTTAGTATTACTATTATTGAATTATTGTTGGTAAACTATAAGTTAATTTGTACTGATAGCCAGTCTCGTAATTGATGCCCTATGTCCCTATGAACATTCTTCTGATATATTATTGTACTACCGAAGACACGTAGTTAATATAGATGGTACTGCATGCTGGTGACTAAACTCTTACTTTGCATATATATATGATTATTAGTTTTACACGTGTATATCACTCTAAATGTTCAGGTACATTTGTCCTAATGGATATAGGTTATAAATCGGGTGGTTTACGCCATTCTATGATAATATACTGTATGTATGTGTACTGTTTATTTCCGGAAGTATACAGTTTGTATCATCAGATCAATTTGATACCGGAAAAGGGTGCCTCTCTTATATGAAACCATAGCTCTTCCAGTCGGCCCCTATCGAAAATGAAGTTAAGTTATATTAAATAAGTACAGTAGTAGTTGAGAGAAAGATGCAGTGACTACACTAGCATGCTAAACTAATATGGCAATAACAATAAAATGAAATAATAAACTGGGCATGCTACATGCCATGAAGGTAGGTCAGATATGCACTCTCCTTCATGTGTGTGTTTGGGTCCACTACTATCCTAGAGAATTATCATATATTTCGGTGTGTTCTGTGGTCCTGGATCAATAGTCTTGTTTTATAGATATAATATTAATTAGTTATCTGTTCAGTAAAATATTATGCCATATATATAATCCGATCTGTCAGCAAATTTGGTCCTAGACTAACAGGCTAGTTTTCCACTGGGAAATTATTTAATTGTAAATTGTAAACCTGTATGATCCCATGGTCTCTGGCATGCGCATGATAGAGTGTGTTACAGACATATCGTCATCATAGATTTTTACCTTTTTAAATCAACCGAGGCATGGGAGCCTGCCTGCTCCAGCCTTGTCCAAGGTATATCTATCTATCATACTCAGATTTAGGGAATGTCGACTAACATAGAAGTACAGTACCTTCCTATACCAGACACCCTTGGGACAGAAGATCAAATGTCCACAATGCTGAGTCATTGAAGAGGGCTCACTACGATAGAACCATATTGGAGAATTAGGATGGGTGAAGTGTCTTTTATCAGATGTTTTACAGTATTGCTTATACTAACATAACTGAACATAGATATGATCAACTTGGACAGGTCTCATATTCCTGTATATAGAGAAAACAACATAGAATTAGAGAAGCTTTTAACCCCCGACACCGCTCTGTGGACCCACCATGGTTATGGAGCTATAGAAGCCAAAGATAACAGCGTCGACCTGTGAGGCAGCAGGTCCCCATGCACAGATATGATACAGATGATATTTACAGATAAGCGCCGACCTCAGAGAGGGCAGTCTGGGCCGATAGAATCGTTAATACAAGGTCAACACAGGGCTTTCTATCAGGCAGGCCTTGGGTGGAGATTTCACCAAGAGTGATGACAAGCCAGACTAGACCAGACAGGCAGCGACTTTTTAATATTGATACAGGTTAGTGGGTAACTTTGTTTGACTAAAGTGTTTTCTGAATGGATGGTGCATATGTGTCTCTCGCCAGTCCACTGTATGTCATGTGGTTCTGCGGATATTAGGTGATGATGAGATCCCAGACTCATTAGAAGGCTTGTTTTCGTAACACTGGGGAGATGGAGATGTGGTTTTTAACAATTTGGTTTGCTCAGGTAGATATTTATCAAAGACACTCTCGGTCTCATGAATGATTTTCCTTGTGCCCTGAAGGTCATACGAAATACATTTGCCCAGTTTTACTGATACATGATAATTGAGTGAGTGACCTTTTTGTTCTTCTTGTCATTTTTCTGATTCAAGGGATAGATGAAATAGATGAAATAGATGAAATGTGATTAATGAAAGGCAAATAAGGTCATATGTGGTTTACATTACAATTATTATTCCTCCACATAACTGGCAAATACACAATAACTAATATGACAAGTGAGTTAGGCACCAAGGGCCCACCTATAGTAAATCTCAAGGAGCCCCTAAGGCGACACTAGGCTGAAGGAAAGAAGATAGTTATGCAAGACAGCTCTTGCTAGCTTACAGCCAGATTTTCTCCGTTTTGCTAAGTCCAAAACACATCAATCTTGAAGCTCACCCGTCCCAACAGCTTTTAAATGATTTGTAGGCAAAGGCTACATCAACTATCTAAGTATTTAAAATCTCTTGGTGGTGTATCATTTAAGAGATTTATAAAGCTCCCAAAGAGGGGATTCAATTTTAATTCCTATTCACAAGATGTTTTTATGCAGGTTTTAGTTTGGGATAGATTGATTAAAATACTGAAATTCAACTTGGGCTTCGTTTTCGAGCTCCTGTGTTTGTAATTAATCGTATTCCATACCCAGATATAAACATATGAAACGCAAATAAAGATAGTATACTATAAAAATATTAGTATCTCAGATAAAGGCCAGGCAATCATTTTCGATTTTTTTAATATAATATGTTAAATGCACGATTTTACCATCCCCTTATGACGAGTACTTCAATAACAATGACGTTTGTGACACGAAACGAATATATTTCATCATATTATATATAAACGTATGGATAGGATGTTAGGTTACGTTGGTGAGTAAAGATAATAGTAATGATGAGATGTCATAATCAAGTTATATACTATTACATGTTAGCTTCATATCAAACGGTAGCTATCTCGTTGATTTGTCATCCTGTTGATTTGTTTTCATCCTGTTGATATGTTTCGTTCATAACTATATTTCCTTGCTTATCAGCTGGTAAGGATACTTTAGGAAAGGAATGTGTATACAGACAATACTATTTTCCATTCCTACAGTAGGAATTTCCTACCTAAACAAAGACGAATATCTCAGCAAGGTACATGTTATGTAAAGATAATGCAATAGGTGCTTGCAGTGCAAAAAGGCCAGCGTATCATGTATAATAAATAATAAAAGTCCTATAGTAGGAGACCCACATTATCAGACCTGTGCCGTGCCACATGCAAATCCCCTTGTGCAAGTACAGTGACAAGTTCCAAGCTTCTATTCCAGCCCACTGGAGGCCTCCCTTGGTCCAACACTGAGCCCCTAGCATCTACAGATGCTTTCCTAGAGAAAGTAGCCAGCTCTTAAAATAAAGCTGGATGTGCTTGCCTGATCTGGGTCCAAGACCTGGGGGCTAATGGCAAGGGTTGCCTCCGCTGTCACTCTGTGTACACCACGGCATGGTTACAGCTGTGCTGGCCTGGCTATAGGACAATTGTATGTGCGTGCTTCTTGTCTGTAGTCAGTTTACTCTTTGTGTTAAGGCAAGATGGTTTTTGAAACATTCTAGTTATTATATTCGAAGCTTTTATATTGTTATAGAACCAATGGTATAAAGGTTTATGTAAGGGAATACTCAGGAAGTCATCTGATTGTTGGGGAGGGGGAAGGGGCTTCTTCAGAGGCAGCAATGTGCAGAAGGGAACTTTTACGCAACTTTGTCTATATTTCGTCGGAACAAGGAACAAGGAGTTCTTAGACATGGCACGACCATCCATCCCAAAATCTCCCAATTCCCTATCATGATTATGAGATTTACAACGACACTAATATAGCTTCATATATAAGAATGTTTCCTCTCTTCTATTTCTATTTGTTTGAAGGCAAATATTCATGGTTTTATTCTTTATTATATAATATACGCATTGGATCGGACGTGGGGTAATTGGATCCGGTTTAAATGCAGGTGTTAAACCACTAGTGGTTTAATGGGAAGTAGTGCAGTGCATCCGATGCACCAGGTTAACTAGCCTCGCACATTCAAATACATGACTTTCAAATATGTGATGTGTTGCAGCAAAATTAGTCACAAGTCACAAAAAATGAATTTTGAGATACTATCATATTTGAAAAGATGATATCAAGCCGGTCCTAAACACACTGTCCTGAAATTTAATAAAGGTATTTATCCTACAAACTGCGTTAAGCACCCCAAAAATGAACACGTTCCCACAAAGACATCTTACGAATAAAAACTTTGAAATATATCAAATTTGCAACTTGTGACTCATTTTTCTATAACACATCACATATGACTTTGAAGATTATTAAATCTAACTAATTACTATCTAACTCGTTTGTTTCAGTTGCTTAGAAACTCAGAGCAACTCATGCGACACCCATTTTTCCTCAAGCAACTGGTTAGTCAACCGGTATACGGAATATCTTAATATATGCATGGGTCATCGTATACTGTTATGGATTATCCCCTGAGATTTCGACTTCATAGGATTTTCACATCTCTTTCTGCAGAACTCTGGTAAAGCTGAACTTTCAACTAAATGAATGAGTATCACTAGCGCTGTGCTAAGCGGATAACTATTTCAATGTTGATGCCTGTTTTGGATGTTCTTGTTAATGTTAATGGAAATAATTAAGACGCTTTATGTCGAACGTTTCATATTTTAGTCATTTGATCAAGCCAGTAAAGTATCAGATAAATCCGTCCCCTGCAAACGCTATATTTATTTTTCCCAAACCCTTGGCTTAGTTGTTTTTGGAGCCATGTCAAAATACGGTATGCCACTCTTGCCAATAAAGGGCAAAAAGTGCTACGATCTTACCTTCATTGTGTTTGTTTAAACTTGGATGGTTATCAAATGTGGTCAGGCTATTTCTGCCTCTGTTGTTCTGTGTTCTGATTTAGAGGAATTTGGGGTAAAACCAAATGAAGGAAAATCGATATATTATTTCATCATACCATCTTTGCAGATCAGTTCCTCAATTCTGTGTGTTGTCGATGTTGATTACAATGGCTGTTTACAATGCATGGTTTCTGTTGTCACATAAATATCTTATCTATTCAGATTTCATTTAACAAGGATAATGCACATGAGATGATTGATGATATTAGATTTGCAAATACTTCAAACACCTCAGGAGGCCTGTACTACAGGAGGCAGTACTGAACCTGACCCAACTTGCCACACAGGGACTAGTGTATGAAGCGCATACACCACACATACGGTGTCCCATTACAATATACAAGTTACACAGAGAACCCGTAACATAAGACAATACAGTAGTAATCACAAATACAAAGCTGCAGTGAATAAGATTGACCTCCATGGGTCTATATAGGTAATACTAAGACAAAAATGACCAAGGAACATAGCGGGAAGCCGTATCGTCCCGCGGCGGAGGTATCCGACCAAGGGTGCGTAGCACCCGCGGTCGGATACTGAAGCCAAGGGACGATACGGATTTCCCGCTATGTTCCGCGGATTTTTTTGTATTTATTTCGCCGTTTCTTATTAAAGTGTACTCGGGCATGATAAATGTATTGGTAAAATTAAGTTATATTCGTCTTGGTTGACATCGACGACTTTGTTGACATCATGACGCCCGTCACGCCAAAGGTGAAATAAATACAGCATTGTCCTGCAAAACTCCTAGTGAATTATATGGGCATTACACTGGTGCACCTGTACAGGGAAGGAGTTGTACCAAGGCCAGCTAGCAATACTGACCACAGACAACACATATATATCAATTTACTATATTACTAAATGCCCCGTCTAAAACTGGTTGGCATTCCGCGCATGAAGTTTCTATTCAATTCCTCAATCCCTCCTGTTACCCATATTCTATTCCTTCATCACTTCCAGATATGCCATTTGCTAAGTAGGCGTCCAATCACTGACATGCCAGTCTTATCTGATCTGAGGGGCTTTGAATCTTCCTCCCCCTTCTCCTGCCCCTCCCCCACCCCCTTTACCATCTCCCCCAACCCCTCCTGCCCCCATCCCCTTTCCTCCCCCTACCTTCCCCCTAACCCTAAAGTAATGCACATCCATCACCGTCCCCCCCCCTCCACTCTTTTGTATCCGACATTTAGAGTGTTTCTAAGAAAGATCGACAGGGAGTAATTTAAGATACTAGAGCATCCTTGGTGCAAGCCCGACATCGGTCTCAGTGCAATTACTACTTTTATGAGACAACTATTAATAATTACACTATGAAACTAGCAGTTACAGAGCACAAAGGGATATTCTCTCCCTTCTAATGTCCTTAATTAAAGATTAATAAATATCTAACGAATGGCAGCAATATCTTGTTACAGAAGATCAGCTGTTTTCTTGGTGCTTGGAGAATTATGGATGAACCATTATACTCAATGACACGCTTCCAATCTAGGTGTCTATAGCATACAACTTGTAAATAAAGCTTACTTTTGTTGAAAATATGTTTACGTTTGTTAATTAAATATGTCCAGTATTTAAATGCCATACACATTTCCAGAAGTGATTCCAGAAGTCCACAAAGTGATCGACCCTATTACACCAAGATGGCTCGTTTTAAATATATCGGGCACAGTGTTCCTGACCTGAACATGGCTGGCGGGCCTTATTACCAACCCGATTTAATGATCTTACCGTACAGAATGTGTTGGGCAGGGTTGGGGAGGCGCTGGGGCATACCTTAATGAGAAAAGGTATGGATACATTTCCATAACTTCACCTTGGCGAATACAATTCGCTATGGCTAGATAGTTACAGATTTCCAATGGAAATATTTCGGAGAAGAATTAGGGCTGGGTAACCAGCCAAATGAAAGTGAATGTCCAGCTGAGAAAAAAGGATACCTTGGTCGACAGACCAATCGGTAGTAATCCAAAAAGATCGCTGAATAGTGCTTGGCTTTTTAAGACCCAACAACTTAAGAGCTAAAAAGCAAAGCCACTAAGAAAGGGTGAGCACAGACAAATTACTGGAGTTAAATGATAGTTTTAGGTACCACTAAAGATTGCAGCAATGTACAAGGGCATGTAATATCAATCGTTCCAAAACTTTCGAAACCTTTGCAGAATACATATATGTATATATATATATATATATATATATATATATATGTCCGGTGCTTGGGCCATAACCAACTTAGGCAGAGACTGAACAGATTAGTAACCTCCATCCCGTGCCCGATGGTGCAACCAAAATGTCAATCATCAATCAGCTTCGCCTGGGGATTATGTGCACCAGGCAGTAAACCTTTTATTAAACGGCCTCACTGCGAGTTTACACATGAAGTGCAATGCTTTAAGGACTGTGTAAAGAATTAGTCAAGGCAGGAGTACAATAGAACCTTGCCAGTATCAATTACAATGTAATTGCATAAAGTAGCATGTTGCCATGCCAAATATACTGACCTGCGGACACTGACCTCAGCCGCTTCCTAAGGTTCGTCTAGACCTCGTCACCCAAAGATACGTGTAAATTGTCGGGAAGAAATCTTACATACCACCTATTTATTGGACACGATCACTTAATTATATCGAAATGAAGAAAGTAAAAGAATTTTTAATCTTTAGTGTCAATTGGAGTGATTCCATATTATGATAAAGGTATATTCATGAGTGTTGTATTGATTATTACAATAGAGACCTTTTCCCTGTGATGTGTGTTATAGTCATGTACATTACATGACATGGAAATAAGGCATAATATCTATACTTAGTAGTCATCATATTTCAGCCTAATTTTGCAGAATTTACAAAATCCGTAGAGCTAACGATTGTCCATTTTCGGACCATATGACCATGATGCGCTGAAGTCACTAAAATCTTCTTAGTGATGACGTCAGAGCGTCTCTGTGAGGTCAGCTGCATCCATCATGATTACCCGGCCACTTCACACTAGGAACAAACGAGTGGAGGAAGCTGAGGGGAGGAGGAGGGGAAAGGGGAGGGGAAGGGGAGGGGCAGGGGGACAAGTCAGGACAGCAGACTGGCAAAACAGAACTAAATTGTGTTAAAGGTCTTCTTCAACATTCACTTGTTGACAGGGAACCCTCCTGCGCCTCCAATATTGGAATACTAAAGACTTTAACATTGTTATATATTGGTCAGGTCGCCTAGAAATGTACAATAAGTATCTTCACGCATTTGTTTATACTTTCTCTCTATGGTATTATACCTATAATACTTCTTTTTGTTGTTACGCATTTAGTAGATTCTGGTAATTCAAACTTTTTTTAAAAAGAGCGATTAAAAGTGGGAATATAAGAAGATATTTGGACTAGGCTGGGTTCAAATCATCTGTTCCGATAGGTTGAACTGTACTTAGAAACCTATTTTGGCTTAAGATTTAAGATTTGATAAACATTTCATTTCAATCGAGGATTGCTTATAAGGAGGCATTTTTCCAACATAAGGAAGGTTTTCAGACCTTATTTATCTTACAGTTGTTTTAGTAGTTAACAATGTCGCCCTCAACAATGACTGAGGGCGATTCACTGCAGTCTATCCAAATTGATGTTGCTCTTGTGTAGTTTTTTCATTTTTGTTAAGTCTATCCTTTTGTGGACCACCGCCGGGAGCCTGTTCCAGGAATAAGTAATTCTATTGAAAAGGGATTTTGACTGTTTTCAGCGTGCAACCTGCATCTATGTTTTAGAGGCAGTATTCTCTTGTTAACAGTAACATGTAAATCCTTAATACTAGCCCTGGATGGCAATCTATTATAGTCCCCAAAGTTGTATTCTGTATCATTTGGAGCCTATAGACATGGAGTATAATATTTGGTGTTGCTACCTCAATCAAAGGATCGGCCTATTAAAAAACGTTAATAGGTTAAGCGAAATTCTATTCATCCGATACCAGTGGCTCATGGCATTTGTATTATTAGCATTATTAAAGCCTGCTATAAATACATATGTGATCCAGACATGCAGGTTAAATATGCAGTTGGTTGAAGGAGCGTGAATACGACAAAATTGTCTGTATCTAGTCTTTGGTGACAGGGAGTTTTAGACTGGAAAACGCAGAGACTGTCACATATTTCTAATGAATTTTCAAGAGCAGATCTTCTTACTGTGGCTTCTTTTCAGTTATAATGTTCTAAGAAAAAAAATAAGTAAAAAGGTCATTAGACATTCTAGCCTATTTGTCCGAGGTTATTAAGGGTTTGCATTCTATATTATGGGCTATACATTAGGGCAATGATGGAGGTTATAGTGGACCGGATTCCAATCTCGCTGCTTTTATTAGCTCTATTTTGTTCGGTGACACAATAGGCGTAGGGTCATCACTCTGTCTATGTTGGCTGTTATCATAAATAGAGGTGTTAGCGCCCGATACAGGTGTTCTAGCACCGTTTGTAATGCAATATTGTCATCCTTCATTGTCATCTAAAGCTGCATTCTCAGCCTCAGACAATATCTTACCAAATAAACTCATATTCTGACATATAAGACTGAATTTATCAATATAATGCGACTGCTGTATGTTTATGCAACAATTTGAAGTTGAAAGGCCGGGAGAAGAACTGCTGCCGGTGAGCGATAATCATCACAGAAAATGGTTGCGGTGGGTCTTCAAACATAGATGGGGACATTTATGAAGCCTTGCATCAAAACCAAACATACACAATTCTCCAAAATCTGTGTCAAGTGACTTTTAGATGGGCTGGAAATGAACTAATAAAAAAGTTGACAATCTTTAGTTTTTCACCGACATTAACTGGAGAGGGACTTTAATTAACATTGTAACCAGATTGAATATCATCTCATGCTGACGAATGGGTAACACTAAAGTCTTTTATGAATAACCAATTCATGTATAAGCTGTCCAGCTATAAAGGATGGGTCAATTGTTTTCTTTGAAATTTGCAGTTTTTGTCGAAGGAGGTAGATAGGTATATATATAATATATACATCCTCATGAATGGCTACAGTATGCTTTATTAATGTAGATGGATGTGATATGATATTAACATTAATGTGATAATAATTAGGATGTATGTTCTCATTAATTGTACGAAATAACCTTTTCTCCATTTCCCATCACTTTCAGTGGATGATAATTACTGATTGCCTGTACAACAACGCATCAACCAACTAATCAACTCACTTCATTGCAAGACATTCAGGAGATAATTTCTCTAGGGATGGGCTGCGAGATGGGAAGTAATTACCTGAAATTAATATCTAGGACAGTACTACTCACATACATGTGTAAATATGTTTCAAATGTGTGTCTCCACAACATCTATTTGTAGGAATAAGTATACATGTAGCAAATTTCAGGACTGTATACACATTGCTTTTTTCTAATCTCAAATAAAGAATAATATTTATCTTCTTTACTGGTAATTGGCCATCCACGAATATATTTATTATTTATTAGGTTTCCTGAGAGTTAATTATGTGGGAATTCGCTCAATCTGATCTTCTAAAATGCTATAATATCACATAATCCATTTCTTTTGTGACTTAACACTCATTCTTCTGTGACACTTCACATATTGTCTATTTGTATTTGTTCGGATACACAAATAAATGAACCACTAGTATTAATCCAGACAAGGTCAATAGTTCATGACGGTGGTGTTTAAGACTGGGAGTTAGGTTAGTAAAGATTGCTGATATGACCATGTAATAGCTTTGCAAAGACGTGGGATATATCCGCCAGCTTTCTACCACCATGCCCCCATGGGCATCCTCATGTAATATTCATTGCCATTGTAACACTAATAACCACATTAAATCAAGTATACCAGACCACATCAGCATTTTCTCCTCAACTGCAATACTAACTTTGATAGAGGTGCCTGATTTCCTTCATAGATCAGGTTTTTGTCCTCCATTCTCCTCCTCTCTTGTTTAAGTCGTGAGGTGCAGCCATGACAGGTGTTGTAGAATTAGGTAATGTTCGCCTCTTTAGTTTCTTTTACTCAAGTTAAGTGGTAAAAAGTGTACTACAAAGAGTGCAATGGTAAATTGGGGATATAGTTCTAGAATAAGATCTACCCTTATTTACAAAGAAGTTGGGACCTGGTACCATAAAGACATCACTTCATCGTAAAAAAGGTTTTAATGTAGAAATTAAGGATTAAAATCTAAATTTAAATCAACTTTTAGAATACCATTCTCCATATTCATGAAGAGATTTAAAATTGAATAAACTAATAGGTCCACTTGATTGCATGATATGGTTCTTAGGGTTGCTTATTAAATCATTTAACATTAATGTATACCACATTAATAATTCCTTGCCGACCTTTATATCCCAATATATGGAGAGAGAATGTAGTTTTCTCTCAGAGAAACCAGACATGCTAGATTCTATCCTATTTAAATTGCATTGCTGCCTCAGTAAGTATATATATATAATTAAAAGAAAATTAAAAAATCTGTTTCTGTAATGTTATTGCGGGGGATGTAATGAGATTTCTTTGCGAGACACTGGTGATCGCTCATGTAACTGATAATTATGCCATCAGTTCAAGGCTAGGTCATAAGCTAGACAATTTACCTCAGTGGATATCCCCACCCCCACCCCCGAGGCCTAAATATCAATCTTCACTGAGGGCTAATTAAGTTATAACATTAATAATAAAGTAATATGATCTTATCCTGTGTGTAGTGCTCTGGCTGAGAAGGGATACCGATTCTAACTTGGGCGATTGAGGAATATTCGTCTAAAGCTCCCATATTGCCACAATTGACTTGTCTTCCAACGTCTGTTACCACGGCCAATGGTCCCTCAAATACAGTGCTACGGCGGTCTTTTATAGCTTCCTCTTCCCCTCCAACTCATGGCCAGTTGGAGCCATACTTCTTCCCTGTCCCAATATACCTCTGCCCCACCAATCCATGATCACAGTCACGTATATGGCTACAACTGCCCTGTCTCCCTATTTCACCTTGGGTTACCTCAACCCTTGAGAGTCATAGTTTTAGAATTTCCAATTTAGGAAATATTGTTACAACATGTAGTTCCTGCAACTATCCCCTCAACTGATTCTCCAACTGCCCTATCTCACTACCCATGTCTCTTTAATCCATAGTCACTTATATGGCTAAAGCTGTCCTGCCTCCCTATGGCACCCCCTGTCACATCAACCCTTGACAATCAAAGTTCTACATATTCCCTTGTCCAATTTACAAAATATTATACAGTTTTAAATCTTAAGATCTCATTGACATACAACCATCTACTACTACTGCCATCTTCTAACATACCAAATTGCAATAACACATTATCAACCTTTAGAATGTGCATGTCTAAGCTAATATCTGTATGAGACGGGAATGTGGAGACTGATCAATCTAGATGCTGAGAGGACTGAAGAGATGTCATTCACTACACTCTAGCAAGTGTTGGACAGACCTCGCAGACTCTATGCAAACAGCCAAAGAGGCAGAGTAAAGGTGGTCATCGGTATCAAAGTGTTGGGTTAGGAAGGAGATAATGGAGGGTTGGAGGGGAAGGCATACATACTGAAGAACTGCAGACTGGTGTGGTCAAAACAAATGTAGTTGTTTCCATGTTTTGTAGAATGTCATAATATGTAAGTTTCGAAAGCAGAAATACCCCACATAATACATAGGTAAGGATAGAAATGTGTATGTACTCCAAATAGCGGAAGAGGCTTTCAAAAGGTATGGTACTGTATCTTGAGGCAATTTTGCTATCCCCACAGGTACATAATTATGTTAGATTTAATGTGTGACGTTATAATATACATAATATTATCATTGTCTGTAGATACGTAAAACAGACGAATGCAATGCCCTGATGAAGGATGATATACTAATACATGAAAAAGAAAGAATACTTCTGAAACATTAAGCACCTATATACAGTTTTAGCAACAGATGTCCATCATCTGGGTCTCATTTTTCAGTTGTGATGCTTTCCATCAAATCAAACGTTGTATTTATTTAATATTTTGTTCTTACAAAAGAAGCGCTAATGGGATCAAATGCAGGTCGTCAGACACACATATCAGACGTCATGCTTCACAGACAAATGTTCATATTTATCAACAAGGAAATAAAACAAACTGAATATTTTGTTACATGTTCACAAATAGTCCCTTATCCTGCACTGGCCCTATACTGTTGCCTTTCCACCGCCCAAACTCCCCCAACATAAAAGTCTAACCCTGACCCCTTTTAGAGCAGGGATATCAAGGACAAAGGTTGTGCCAAAGAGAAGGTGCAGTACCTAATCACAATGCTAATCCTAGGTTTTCAATGCTCACAAACATTCAGAGAGACTTATTGATTTCTTGTGTTAGGAGGACGAACAGAAGTGTCGCTGGAATGGTTAAGGCTGCTATGAACGGGGGAAAATCGGATATTTTATCTATTCTTAGCGAGTTTTTGTGAATACAGATAAATTGTTGGGACTGTATAGAACATGTATTCGCCATTCCAATGTGTCTAGATCCTAGAAATAATAACTCGTCAGAGTGTCCGACTACCTAAGTATTCAAGAAACTCGGAAAGGGGCTATCAATTCCCCAGCAAAAACTATTTCATGGTACAAATGCCTCAAAGATTGCTTTAATATGTTCCTCTTGTGTTCCTATTATTTCCTTACCGCCTGGAAGTCATTTGAAGACGATTTTGGAGAATTCCATTCTCTTAATTTAGCTGCAAGGCCAATTTCACTACAAATTGGTGTAATAAATATTGTGTATTGCAGAGGAAGGAGCTAATTGATAAACTCATGCAGACTGTGGTCCCTGGTACCAACATTATCCATCATCTGCAATAGTTTTCATCATACAGAAATATTTAAATCATGAATCAAATCTGTTTTGGAACTTGGCAAATGAGATTTATCACCATTAGAAGATATGAGACATTAGGTACATCAGGTCTCGGAGATTTTGATAATTATGTGACATATGTAAAACAAGAAACAAAATTTGTCTCCAATTAAGATTATAGCCATATATTATACATGATTAAGATCTTTTGTTTAGATATTACTATATTATATATAATTGCCTGAGTATGTACTCTGATATTATTGATTGTAAAATGTTCATCCTTAATTTCTAAACTAAAATCACATTCTGAGAATAGTGCAATTGTCAATGTATTTCGCCTCATTGAGGACCATAAATTAGGCGTTGACTGTTTTTGTCTTACACATCCCCTGTTGGAAATCCTCCCTAGGCAGGCGCTCTATTTCTCAATGAGTTACTCCATACTAGGTGCAGAGCAGAGAGGAATGGAGCGGACACACTCCCATATGTAGAATGCTGTTGACCTAAGTTTTGGCGTGAGACCACCTTATCACTATGTACACTCGCCGACCGAGGAAGAATCAAGCATACTCTTCAATATCTCCCCTTTTCCTATAGCCCAAATAAAAGCAGAGAACCACAAAAAAATAAAAAGGAATGTACATCAACTGAACAATATTCTACACTGTATAGGAAAAGAACTACGGACTGATTTGTGCTCGGGATATAGTACATATTATGGTACTATACTCTTAGGCTTATGTCCACATTGCTTCTTTACTTTTTGTTATTTTACTCTGTGTAGTTAGCTTCTCTAATATCGTAGCAAACCCCCTTATAAAGGTAACGGCTGGAAAAGCTGGATTAACTCCAGAAGGCAGTCAACCCTTTTGTCATACCTCATACACTTGTATATCTTTGGCTAATAGAGGTTTCTCAATTCAATTCAATTATGTGCGATGCTACACTCTCAGAAGCCTCATTGTAAATAAACATTCAATGGGTGGACACTCATCCTTCACATCATACTACAAGCCTATCATAAAATGAAATACTACTATACAGCATAGGAAGCTGCCCCATGGACAATTAGAAAGCCAATCGTAAGCCCCAAAAAGCTTAGCCTTTCATGCTGTGGGGATTATTTTACTACAACCAGTGAACCCACAGCATGGGACTGGCCCACAATTTAGTAACTTAATTACTTTTTTGTTTATTCATTTATATGATTGCAAATGTATATTCCCTCAACAAATCATCATTTTGGTGCATCCAACTTTCAAATCCATTTTTTACGACTTGTGATGACTCATTTTCCTGAAATGAGAGAGCGCGCGAAACCGCTATGACGCACCATAGTAGACCGCGCATGTAAGATATAGCTGTACGATAGGATACAGGACAAATACCAAATAGGAAAACTCAACTACCCCTACGTAAATATCTCAAGGTGTAAAATCAGACAGATCGAAAACTGGAAACCAACTGAAAGGGATATAGGAGCAGAAATACTCGCCCACAATACCCAAACGCTGACACAACAAAATGGCGGCGTTGCTAACGAGTATGAAAACAACAACAAACCTCCGACGATCGAACTCTGTGCCTGTGAACCTGTGCCAAGATGACCACCAACAAACACCCATTGACATACCTTCAATTATATTAGAGGTGAAACAACAAGTGCTATTGGAATTAAGCCAACATTATGGGGCACAAATGAACGCTGTCCCAGTGAACAACAATCATCGACCAGGTAAAGCAGGGCTAAACCCCTTTCCTAAACCGTTGCCCCAGTCAATGAATGAGAGCGAAAATGTAAATAAAGATAGGCATGATCATGGGAACAAAAACAAGTTAGGTCCAAACGACACAACATATCATTCATACAGGGAAGAGGAAAGTAACAAGAAAATAACATCTGATCTAGCTAGCAATATTAGCCAGACCGCTGACCTCCACTCTAGACTGACATACACACAACGCCAAGTGGACGAGATGGTCCGATTACAGTCGCAAAGAGATTTTGACCTACAATCTGAACTCACCACTTTTAGAACGCATATGACATCATACGCGCTAGAAGAAAAAGAAACAAATGAGTTACAATCTAGACTCACTGCCCTAGAAAGCACACTGGAAGAATATAGGAAAGTAGGTACTGACCAATTCCCATACCTTACCCATGCAAGTCAGGCAAATACAAAGGGGAAAAAATCAAGTCAAACTAAACCAAATGGAAATCCCACAAAACAGGGACAAAAAATGCAAAAGCCAAGAAATTTAAATGTAACAACAACACAAAACCAAACCTCAAAACCAGGTACAAACTCAAATTCAAACCCAAATGCAAACGCAACCACGAAAAGAAATAGCTCTGAAATCAAGGGCACCTACCTATTTATAGAAGGGGTCCAAGAGCCATGGCTCGACTCAGAAGGTAAATTACCCGCCCATATATCAAAACAGGAGCACATCAAAAACTGCCACACCCAAGAGGATCCCAAATCTAAAATCATGGAAATCCTGAAACTGGCCCACCCCACTATAGGGGAAAATGATGTAAAAACCGTGTATAGGGTAGGTAGAGCCCACATCCACTCCACTCGTACGATATTCATTGAGCTCCAGAAAACGGATAACAAAATATCGGTGATCCGTGGCTGGAGATCAGTGAGATCAAAAAACAAGTTCCAAGCAGTCTGGCTAAATAAATACCCCATACCAGGTGGCCGCAAGAACAAGTTTCTGCTCAAGAACTGTCACACGCTAGTTCAGCACCAGAGGCCTGAGGCGAAACTAATCCTAAATCACATAGCCATAGGAGAGGAGACTTTCGGCGTAAGAGATCTGATACACCTCCCGACGGGGTGCACACCAACAGATGCCCAACAAATAAAAGTGGGTGAAAAGGGTCTAGGATTTCAGGGAGAAGCCCACTTCTGCTCTAATTTTTATCCAGCAACCTTCGAACATAAGGGACGTAAATTCACTTCGGTGGAACATGGATTTCAGATCCTAAAAGCAGAGGCGGCAGGCATGACAAACCTCGCCACTAGAATTAGGTCAACAAGCTCGCCGAGTGTCGTAAAATGGCTCGCCAAATCAATCAATACCAAAAAGATTGACAACTGGAAAGATCAAGAAGAAGCTTTACTTGAAGAACTGGTAACGCTCAAATTCAAACAGAATGACGACATAAGAGGTAAACTCTTAGATACCGGAGCCGAAACCCTATATGAAATAACGCCATCTAAGAAGTGGGGAGCCGGATTATGGCTGCCCCCAACTTCCTTCATCAACAACGAACGAAACGCACTCAAGGTGACAGATTGCATCGGGGAAAACAGGTTCGGAGCAATCCTGACCAGGATAAAGTCAACACTGAAAAGATAGTGATAACAAGCAGATCGAGCACATACTTCCAAACCATTCATATCTTTGAGGCTTACACGAAACCATGGCCCAACGACTAGACGCACTCGTGCTGGCGGACTCACGGGGAGCCCCTACGCAGCAACTGCTACGGGAAAACCACCCAGAACTCCGGGCAAAAGTTGTAGTGATTCGAGGGGGACAAATCGCCGACCTAGCAAACGCAGCGGAACCCATAGTTCGCCTGAGGCGCCCCAAGATTATATATTTCACAGCAGGAATATGTAATATCACCAAACGTGACAGATCAAACCTAGGCAAACAAATAGTATTGAGATATAACTCAATTGCCACCTTTGAGGACGACATAACTGAAATTCTGTCAATAGCAGCCAATTCCCTTAGGAATGCGGTCGTACTAGAGCAGGAACGGCCCAAAGTAGGTTTTGCCACCATACCTGGAGTAAATATTAACATGTATAACGAACATTTAGCTGCAGGTTGGGGCGAACAGGCCAAATTCAAGAGCACCCCGTATACCACCCAGGGGATGCTGAATGACTTAGTCATCTCGTACAACAACGTGGCAGCATTTCTTAACGCCACTGAAGGCCTACCAACACCTAGGATAGGTGAGATAATCCATAAGAGGAAATCAACTAGGAAGTCTAAAGCTACGGGCAAAACGAAAATGATGCATTCGTACTCCAAATTATCCCCTGATGGCTGTCACTACACACATGATCTACATCAGGCAGCAACAACAAAACTACACGGATGTATCGCAAGGGCACTGGCAAACTAGCACACAGCCAGAAACAGAACCAACACACCCAACCAGCGGTTTTGAAGGACGGTGTTCGTGAGAATGCACCTGAAAAGTCCGCTGGAAAGGTGACAGGTACCTGTAACTGTTTGTTTGTTTACTAACATAAGACCAGCGATATCTATATCTATACCTATACATTTATATATAATGCAACCCAGGAAATACCCAATCTATCTCATCCACCGAGGTACCAGGGAAGGAGAAATGTGACTACCAAAAGTTCATACACAAGATAGAGCAAATTGGATCAGGGCCTGTGTTAGTTATAATGCAACCCAGGATGCCAAGCCTATAGTGAAATGGACCTGTGTTAATTATAATGCAACCCACAAAATATCCAACCATCTAAATCGGATATACGAAGAAATGGACCTGTGTTAGTTATAATGCATCCAAAAGCAAAACCAAAAGCAAAATGCTAAATGAATGAATCAATCAATAAATGTGTAAAGATATGGAACTGTGTTAGTTATAATGCAATCCAAATTAAATCAATTCAATTCAAATGTGAAATGCCCAAATGCTGTGATAAGCCGCTGTGATATGAATGTGAGTGAATGTGAATATGTGAATATATATATATATATAATTATGTGATATGAAAAACCAGTGATATAACGAAAACAAGAAGAGGAATAGGAGTGCAGCAGGACTGTATCCAAAACCCAAAACCCAAAATCCAAAATGTGAAGTGACTAAGAACTAACAAACGATCACCAAGTTTATATAACCATTAAAAATCTATAATAGTAAAATAATAATAATATAGACCAACACAGACTGATAGTTAACAGAGTTAACAAAGTTGAGTAACCACGACTAAATTAACCTAGTCCAATCCGAAAAATATAGCGACATCTGACTCAAAAATATCAGAGAAATAAGAAAACAGTATATAACAGCGAAATCTATATTACTGTACATAAGTGTATATAAGAAGAAAAGAGAAAATACAAAATTGTATAAGCTTAGCTCAGTTTAGCTTAGCTTAGCCTAGAAGCATCTTGCCACCCCCACTGTATATGTCTGGGAGTATAGAGTTAGATGCAGAGGAGCTGGGGAGAAAAAAGGGGGTTACCCTTATATCATGGAACATCCGTAGTGTCCTCCCCAAAATAATTTATGTAAGAGATATGCTGGATGTAGCAAAGCCAGACATATTAGCATTACAAGAAACATGGCTGGGTGACAGTGTCACAGATGGCCAGGTACAGGTACCCCAGTACCAACAATATAGAGTAGACAGGAAAACAAAACGAAAAGGAGGAGGGTTGCTCCTCTATCTGAAAGACGGGTATGAGGTGGATGATCAAACGATGGCTCATTTGAACTTACAAACTAAAGATCTAGAAATACAAGTGATCACCTGCGCGAAACAAAAGGCAAAACACCTTACGATTGTAAATACATACCGCCCTCCAAGCGGTAGCCTACCAGTAGCACAGGATATGTTGAAACACTTATTAAACAGCCTAAACTTCAAAACTGAAATTTACGTGGTAGGGGATTTCAATCACGAGACTGATCAAGAGAGCTGTAAAATTACACCAATATTTAGGCAAAACGGGCTTACCCCAAAAATCAAAATGCCCACCAGAATCACTCACAAATCAGCGAAAACAATTGATCAAATTTATACAAATGCAATGTACATTAGTGATACAGGAGTACTAAATGAAAACTCGAGCGATCATCTGCCTATATTCGTTACAAAGAAAAAGGGAAGAAATAAATATGAGCGCACACCATTAACCACACGGTCTTGGAAAAACCTAGATACGAACGGTTTGTGTACGAATATTGTAAACAATGATTGGTCAACACTCTACCACAGCGAAAATGTAGATCAATGCTGGGAAGAGATATCCAAGAAAATCGATCATTCCCTAAATGAAATGTGTCCTGTAAAGCATATAGCTAACGCAAGGGTGAAGCCGCCCTGGTATGTAGATGAATTGAGACGGTTGGCGAAGGAGAGAGACAGAGCTTTTAAGAAAGCCAAAAAAACAAACAAAGTCACACATTGGTCTTTGGCCAAGATAATCCGGAACAGGATGAATTCAAAGCTTCTGAAAGCCAAAAACGAATATATATCCGCTCAGCTAGCAGAACATTCCAAAAACCCTGGAAAATTCTGGGATATCCTCAAACCCTTGATAACTCCGAATAAAGCGAAAATAGAGGAGAAAATTAAATTGAAAAACAGTAACGGAAAATTCGTAGAAAAAGAGGAAATCCCAACAGAGTTCAACCACTTTTTTACTAGTATTGGACCAAACCTGGCTGACCGGATAAAACCATTGGCAGACGAAGAAAGGGATATGTTATCCTGTACAGAGATTATAGATCCCGAGATCGAAAGAACCACCCGAGAGACCCCAAAACTCAGGTTCCCGGTGATATCCCATCAAACAGTCTTTAACATAATAAGAAAGACGCAAATCTCAAAATCTTCTGGTATACCGCTACTTCCTACAAAAGTACTCAAGCCGGTACTTCTAGCCGTTTCACACCAATTTACTCACCTCTGTCCCCGAGAAATTCAAAGAAGCAATAATTACGCCAATTTATAAATCTGGCGCGCGTTCTGACCCCTCGAACTACAGGCCTATTAGCCTAGTGAAATTACCGGCGAAAATCCTTGAAAGAGTAATACATGGCGTGATATACCCACACTTGGAGGAAAATAACCTCCTATACCAGTATCAATATGGTTTTAGAGAGGGCCACTCCCTGGAGCAGGCCCATAAGAGATTGTTTGAATATATCTACGGGAACAAAAACCAAAAACAACCAAGTTTCACTCATATATTTGGACTTCAAGAAGGCGTTTGACACGGTCGATCATAATATCCTTCTTGAAAAGCTATCAAAATTCCATCTATCGAAGCCAATAATAGACTGGGTTGGGCACTACCTCTCGGGAAGATTCCAACAGGTAAGGGTAAATGGAAAAATCTCAGGAAGGGAAAAGGTAACATGTGGGGTCCCCCAAGGTACGGTGCTGGGCCCCCTACTCTTCCTCCTGTATGTGGATGATCTGCATGTGGCCGTCCGCGAATCGCAGGTGCAGCTATTCGCGGACGACACCGTCTTATACCACTCGAAGAAAGACGAAACTTCTCTAAAAAATGAACTCCAGCAAGATCTAAACCTGATAGGTCTGTGGTGTAGGAAAAATCGAATTTCGATTAACGTATCAAAAAGCAAGGTTATGGACATTTGTCTGAAAACCACCAAAAATAAAGCCACACCACATATCCTAACCCTAAACTCGGCCAGCTTGGAACAAGTATCCGAGTATTGTTACCTTGGACTGAAGATAGACCAAGCCCTAACATTTAACGGCCATGTACAGGGGAAGATCGAGCAAGTGACCAAAAGGCTGAAAGCCACATCCAAAATTCGAAAGGCATTAACGGCAAAAAACACCATCCTGGTATATACCACGATGGTCCGACCTGTCCTAGACTTTTGCGATATATTTTATGCACCAGCACAGAAGAGATTGCTGGAGAGGTTCCAGACTATCCAAAATTCTTTCATTAAATTAGCCTATAATCTAGGTAAAAGAGATAGCGTGAAACAACACCACATCCGACTGAAACTCCCTTTCGTTGAAGAACGAAGAGAATCTCGCCTTTTACAGCTGGCGCATGAAATGAGTTGCGATACAAAATACCTCGATGATAGGAAACTTAATTTAAGAAACCTGACCAGTGGTAGACTGTTAAAGATCCCAAAGGTCAAAACAGAGAGGATAAGAAGATCCTTCTACATACAGGCCCCCACCATATACAATAAACTGCCACCAAAAGGGAGAAATTGCCCTACAATCACTGAATTCAAGAGTTATATGGACCAGGAATATTTTTCCTATTCCCCAGGACAAAGGGGCCCAGTACCAAACCAAAATTGAGAAAATTGATCCCTCTCTCTCTCTCCTTCACCCAGCAAAATTGCAGGCTGGCTCGACCAGTGTTCGCCAGAATGCTACCGACCCAGCCTGCAAGGAGACACCCACCCACGCGGCAGTCGGAGTGTTCGTTAGAATGCAATGACCATTTGTCGCCTGGGCGTATGTCAACACTGGATACATGTGTAAGTAAGAATCTAGGCATTAATATCAAGCCAGAATAGTAACTCATCCAAATCCTCGGGAGACTCCATTAGTGTTCGTGAGAATGCAACCGACTCACCCGAGGACCATGGATGAAAAACCCAAACTAGATAAATGTATACTGTACAAAAGTACACCTATATGAGACTAGAAAATGAAAATGTAAATAGATGGGGTATATTAACCCACAAGAAGACTACACATTATAAAAAGTCTTATTTCTCACCCTACACCAGATCAATAACCTGGCGTAGAATATGACCACTGCCAAAGAATCTTTGCAAATGTAACCCCTAAGGCTAATCTTGTATTATAATATAATGTGTTTACAAATATATATCATAGTGTAGCAGGACTCTCTGGAAGAGCTATGGCTAGCATAGATGCGAGCACCTATCTCCAGACAAATTTCGTATACTTATATTTATGTAACTGTTCATGTTCTGGAAATAAACGATATCAATCAATCAATCAATCAAACACATACCAAATAAGCAGATTAAGCAGATGCCAACAAAAATCATCTATGAAGGCACTTTTTAATCTCACCATACTTTGTTGTACAGGGATATGTTAATATAACAATTTTAGAATTAAAAAGATATTTCCCAAATGTGAATAGTTTTCTAACATTCTTTTAACAGTCGTATAGGAAAAGGCAGAGTTGTTCTAAATGCATAGCTGGTACACTAATCTTTAATCTTGTAGTTCCGCACAGGGCATATACACAACATCAGAATGTAAAATGACGTAGATCTGCATCCGTTCCTTTGTACATGATTTAAAGACATGCCCACATTCAAAACTATAAAGAGACCTACCAAAGTAGGCGGCTCTAAAGGTCTCTTGTTCTGCATAGAGGACATGCAATAGAGAACTCTGGTATCTTTGTACAGACAAGAAAACTTTGTATCCTTTAGCTTATCCTCTGCTTAGAACTTATTGCTGAAAGCCAACCTCAGGTTCCGTACTAGGTCCACATCTGCCATTCAAATAGGAACGTCCAGTGCGGAAACCTGTGTATGAGGCCAACTTTTGGAATACGGACATTTATATCTCTCTTAAATTTGTCCTTTTCTCAATGTGAAGCATACCACTTTCTCCACTCTCCATAGTTGAATGAAACCAAGTATTGCGATCCTAGTCAATGCATTGACGTAAACCAAATTATTGATACAAATGAAATCATTTTGAGAGTCCAAAGAGCTTTCTTAGGCGAATATATATATATTATATACATAGCATATATAACATATATACCATAATATAGCTTATAACAGACTTATAACAGACGGCCGTCTGTACATATCACAATAAAATATTCTGTCTCTGTGCTGTCAGATCTACTACTTTGGCTCTAGTTCCTTTAATATATTATTTTGGTCGTTCCTAGACTTTGAAGGGAATTGGTCGTGGGAGGATTGAAACTTGAGACATTGTACATGATATTTTTAGCTTGATTATAAACTCACTGTCTATTCTAATGCAATGTGACTGCAGAGCAAGCTGTATGAATTATATTATATATGTTCATATATTACATTGACATTGAAATAATTAATATATTATATCTCCTTAAACAATGGACTTAATACGAAATAGTTCTGTATTTCAGTTATTAGAATTGCAATGGAGCACAACGTCCTAAAAGCCTACATTTAGCCAATAAGTCCTGGACAGCTAAAACCATAACCCTGTTTTCTAGAGGGGTTGACATGTCCGTCGTCAGCACAACACTAAGCAACTCTTGTTTCCATCATCTTAAAAAGTTAGTTTAAGTAGAAGAGTTCTGTTATCTTCTGCCAAGATCCATGGCTTGTCAGACTGGTCAGAAATAATTACTCGCTCCGAGCACTCAGCCTCTTCGAGCACCTCCCAGAATAATAAAATAAGTAGGTCACTCATTAGTTGAAAGTGAGGAACCTAAAGTGTAGGTATTTAGTTATTTCATGAATTATGAACAAGTTTGCATTTAGCATCAGTATTCTTAAGCACGTGTTTTGTTGTCATTGAATGATTAATGTTGACGTTATTCCCTTACCACTTTCTGACGTTTTAAATATCATTATGCAATATTACAAAAGTCAGCCACTTGTGTACCGTTTTAGTAGGAAGGCTTTAAAGAAAGCGTAAAATACAGAATAGCTTAAGCACGCACTGCATTACATTTAGACATTCATTTATCCATACTGACTTGAGAAAAAAATAAGTTGAATAGAAAATAAGCAGGTCCTTCAGCCTTAAATACTAAATTCTAAACATTCCCGTGTTTATATACTTCCTTTGTTTCGTTGCGTGTATAATAAATGATAAACCTTACGTTGGGACTCTCCACACAGCTGATGATCTAACGCATGCATTTTACTCAAAACGGTATCAAAAACGATTCAATGTACTGCTTACATACCCGTTAATAAATTTAGATCAATCATTGGGAAATGTATTGTTTGTAATCAAAAACAAAAATATAAACGTGCAAGAGTTTTATTCATGAATAATTTCGTTTTATTAAAGGAATATTTAAATGTTGCTCTTTAGGAAGGTTGCGGCAGATTTGGCTCGGCTGTACGAGCCGAATCGACCAAAACAGTTTATCAATTATTGGTTAAGACTCGATGGGTTGATGAACTTCAAAGTTTGGTTGAGGTGGGTGAGTATAACGTGGTGCTGCAGTCATAGAGTGAAAGTCGGAGGGGTAGAGAGGAACAGGAAGCACTTTATGAAGTAATGATTGTATTAATGGGCGAAGATTTACAATTCGCCTTCCCTGATCCAAGCAAATAAACCAAAGCTCAGACAAAATGGATGTTTAGAATTATAACCAAAGAGCTTGTTTTAAATCATTCATTGACACATGAAAAATACATTATTATTATCTTCATTACTCATGCAAGACAACACAACATATACCCTGACATATCTAGTATGTATCGCCTGATTTAGCAGAATTGACTCTAGAGCTGGGGAATATACATTTCTGATGGTCTGACCCTTGTAGAGGAACCATGTGTATTACAGTTATGAATGATGTCCGCCTATGCCAAAAGCCATCATAGGATAACTGTATACTGTATAAGTAGGTAATCGGTCTTAAGACAATACAGATTATCATATTCACATCATTTGTTTTCATTACTAGACAAGTTATATTTGTCTGTGTATCTCTGGTAGAACATGAGTTACTTATCTTGATGTATGGGGTCACTGATATAACAAAGGCTAAACCAGCTGTGTGCATCCAACAACAAGAAAAATAAAACCCAAGAGATTCCTTTCGAAACTATGCACATAACATATATATGACGACGCTTGCTAGGGAATAAAGAGATGACAAGTGGAATAGGTTTGGCCAGAACAGCCAGAAGCTGTTTAATAATCAAATATCCCAATCGATATCCACAAATACATAACAAATTAACAATATCACGGCAGTAATAGTTGAAGAATAAGGTAAGTACAAAGACAATATCAGACATTGTGAAAACACAGCATAAAGTTAAAATTTTCCGCGAAAATTGTGCGGGGAGTTGCCTGCTAGGCGAGTGGAGCGAGAGTGGCCCGTTACGAATCATTGAGGTGGGTGTGTCGCGCTGAGCTAGACGGTGATTGGCTGGCGCAGCGATGACGACATAGAGAGGCGTGGTCGCTCAAGCTGAGTTGACTATGACGTCAGACGGGATCCCTTAGCAAAGGGGGCGTGTCAATATAAGCACTGCGGATGCAGCTTCACATATATGACGACGCTTGCTAGGGAATAAAGAGATGACAAGTGGAATAGGTTTGGCCAGAACAGCCAGAAGCTGTTTAATAATCAAATATCCAAGCAGCCAAACCGAAGGACACTGTCATAGAATTTAAAGATGATCACATAGCATTGAGTCGACTTTCAATTGATGATCCTGTGAAGGAGATATATACTTAGTCACACAAAGAGATTTCCAATGACCTCTTTGACGTATATCTGATAGGGAACAACCCATGGATGCCATGAAGGATGCCCCACCACGACGTAGAGAATGAGTAGAAAATTGTCCAGAAAAACCAGCTTTGCATACTAAGTCCTTCAGGTAATTATTCAGGAATGTATATGACAATGTTCCTCCAGCAGATAGCCGAAAGAGGAAATCCAAGTCATTATGAGGGCTCTCCATGTATAATTTCTTGAGAAGATGCACAGCACACAAGTTCAAATTCCTGGCCTTAGCCACTGGAATGATGAAGGGAGAGGACGAATTCTTTGACGAATTAATTTTAATTTCCATGCCCCATGAAGTAAATTTAATATCATTCCTTTTCAGAGCATGAGTAGAGTTGATAGCATGTCCAACCCTCAATAGGGTACGAAAGAGAATTATAAAAATAGTCCAAGCAGTTCTTTCTGATTCTGAAGAAAATCTCACAAATTTTCTCATTTCTTGTAGATGGGTTGGAAGTAAAGGGTCTGCTGGCATAATAGAAGATCCAGGGAGATTGAAAATGCCTCTAAGAGTACATTTTACATCTGGGTGAGACATGGAAACACAGGAAATATTCCTTAACCTGGCTCCAAAAATAACAGCACCCAGATAAGTCATTACAGACGAGTGTTTCATCTTACTTGACAACCAGGCAGCATACATACACATAATGTCCACATTTATGTAGTTCGAAGTGAGTTTATAAATAGAGAGAAATGCATTGAAACATTTCCATTGATTGGTCCTTTGAAGCCTGGTATTATCACACACAGATAGTTCTTTTAGTGTCCTGACTCTCTTCCTCAACTGAGCAGGCCCTGTCATGAGAAAATAACATAGAGTCAATACAACACAAGCCTATCTTCTTCAAGCACACAATCTCAGGAGAATAATCATATAAATATGGCAACCGAGACAAAATATCAGCCACAAAATTATTTTTTGTGTTAATGTAAATCGGTTCCAGTTCAATGTTGTAGATGAAATTTACCCAGAATATTTCATATAACCATTCCATGGCTTGAGGGTTACTACTAACACCATTTCTGAGCATTCCTATCACTTGAGTGTTATCAATAAAACATTTGACAGTGTGATCCTTGAACAAATGTTTCCATCTCTTGAGTCCAACTAACACAGGATATAATTCTTGTATATTTATGTTAGATGCTATGACCCCATCTTTAGGAGGACCACATAAATGATGACATGAAGAATCGTTGAAGAGAATATTGTTGTCTATCCAGGATCCTGCCAGCCAATCACTATCAAGATACACACCAAATCCTTTGCTTGAAGAGTCTGACACCATAGGGAGATGAAAAATATTTCGAGTAATGAGACGTCTGCCATTAAAAAATTCAGTAAAGGCAGACCACCATCTCAAGTCCCTTCTAAATGCAGTAGAAATTCTCAAACGATTGATATGTTTAGTCACCATCACTTTGTAGGAGTCAAAGAATTTTCTACAAAAGGTACGACCACCTTTATAAACTGTTGAGCAATGGCTCACATACCCACAGGCTCGTTCAAGTTCTTTCTTGGTAATAAACTCCTTTTCGTGGAGATTTTTTGTCAATAAATTCAGTTTTTTAACCTTATCAACAGGCAAAGACAAGGACATATCAGTAGAATTAATGTCGAAGCCTAAATATTTGCACACTGTAGAAGGAGATGTTACTTTATGCCAGGCCACATAAAATCCTAGATATCTAAGTAAAGCAATGACAGTATCTCTGGCAGCTATACATTCTCCTACTGTAGGAGCACACACAAAATAATCATCGAGGTAATTAACTACCTTTATATTGCAAGCATTAAGTAACACTTCAGCCACAAAATTTGAAATGGAATCGAAGTAACATGGACCTGTCTTGAGGCCAAAACACATACGATTATCAACAAAATACCTGTCGACACCATTGATATTCCATACAAATCCGCAAAAAGTTCTATGTTCAGGCTTGATGGATACAGCCCTATAAGCTGATTTAATGTCTATAACCGACATGTAATAATCGTCTCGAACCAGGTTAACAGCATCATCCACAGATTTATATGTAAAAGTACGTATCAAGGAATCACAATTGTCGTTTACAGATTTACCAAAAGGTCTACTACAATCGGTAATAGGCCAAATACCACCATCGGGCTTACTGACAGCGCCAAGGGAATGAATACAATGAGGTTTAAAATCGACGATAGAAATAAAACCTTCATCTATCTCTGTTGCGATAATATTATCCATCTTCTTTCTAGGAACATCATCAAGTATCTAGCTGTAATTTTTACATTCGTAGGGCTCTGGAATGGTGTCGACTACATCAAATCCATCGCAGATACCAAAATACACATTGAAATATTTTTCTACGAATTTACTACCTTGACAAAACATGGCATAAGCGAACCTACAAGGTTTAAGTTGAGTCGGGAGACCTCCCAACCGATAAATACAAGTACAAATGCCCTTGGCGCAATCACTATAAACAGTAACATCGACACCCGACGGCGAACTCGGAGCAGTAAAAATACATGTACCACCCTCACAATAATTACCAGTATTTACAAAATTGGATATATCTTGGAAAATATCACAACAAACATCATCATGTTCATAAATAGGTTTAACATAAGCAAACAGAGAAGATTCAGAAGAAAACTCATCTGCACAAGTGTCCAAAAAGTCAAAATGTCCACAGCCAGCCGCCATCTTGCCGGAAGTAGCCAAAGGGGTTTTCTCACCTTTGACCCGGTCGGCCTGGCAACTGGAATCATCAACCTTGACCTCGTCGTCTCGGGGAATACCTTCCGGGACGATTCCCTGCTTGCTTTCCTCATCCTATTTCGATGACTTGACAGTACAGGATTTAGACGAATGGTCATTGCTAAGGCAATTAGCACAGCGATGTGGGAACTCACATGATGATTTGGGACATCCCCCAGCAGAATTAAACTTGAAACAGATCTTTTCTTTACGTTTAACCAAGCCGGAACTCTTCTTATCCACTTTGTCAACAATAGCCCGCTTAGAATTCTCGAATGAATATGAACGGAGAATCTCCTCTTGCTTTACATCATTAAATGCTTCTGGGCCCACCTTATTCGCTCTTGTACGAACTGCCTTATCATAGGAAACACTAGCTATCAATTGATAAATCTGTGATTGGGCCTTTTCACACATCGTGACAGCATGATTCACTACCCCCGATAGTTCACCGTAAGGTCTCTCATCGAGAACCAGCTTAGCGATCAGTTTAAGATTCACTAACATTAACGATTCAAAATTGGTAATTTCTTCACCTTTTTCTATCACTGACGTATAGTCAAATGGCTTGGATTTCTCACGAGAAGACGACCTCCTCCTTCTCCTACGATCCGAATTACGGACGTCATATATCGAACTGTCAGCACTCGGGCTCCGAGAACGATGAGATGAGAAGGTAACATCTTCCTCCTGTTGACGGCCATGTTCACCACTAGCTCCGGCCTCAACTTCCACCGGAGGGCGTTCTGCCACGACACGAACCAAATCCTGAATCATTGATTCTAAATTGTTCAATCTCGTCTCCATCTGACGACCACAGTTGGATCCAGTTGGAGCAATATGAATAGTTTTGCATTTAGCACACATCCTAGCCTTTGACTTCACCATCTTGACGTTCAAAAGTTCAAATTTTCCGCGAAAATCGTGCGGGGAGTTGCCTGCTAGGCGAGTGGAGCGAGAGTGGCCCGTTACGAATCATTGAGGTGGGTGTGTCGCGCTGAGCTAGACGGTGATTGGCTGGCGCAGCGATGACGACATAGAGAGGCGTGGTCGCTCAAGCTGAGTTGACTATGACGTCAGACGGGATCCCTTAGCAAAGGGGGCGTGTCAATATAAGCACTGCGGATGCAGCTTCACATAATAGCCGATAATGCAGCTACAAATATGATAAGAAACGGTTCCCTTAATTAATGTCATGTAACCCAATCAATTGCTGCTACCAAATAAGTTTAACTGTTTCATAGCTGTACTGCGATGCCAGGTGTTGTGAGGTCAGTGCTATATACTTCTGTCTCTCGATTCACTTCATGATAGGTCATAGTGAGTGTCCCTTTATAACCTAGCACCTATATTTACCTATTATATCTACCAGGATGCAATAGAGAAGCAGTAGTTCTGGCTAATAACAAAGCTTACCGTCAGCAGCTAGCTCGTGCGACTAATAAGGATTCAGTATTTTTACACCATTTCTTACTTCCTACATTATGCACAAAAAGTCTTGCCGTGAATTTGTATATGAAGTGAAATACTTATGTCTGTTTTAGACCGTGGTAATACATTGGTAGGTGATATTATCTTAATATTGATTAATGTCATGACTTTGATCTAATTTAATTCCATTAATTTAATTCTATTGATTGTATAAACATTTCTCAGATATCGATTGATAGGGATAGAAACGATTTAGATGTTAGTTGATACTCACTGTTAGCGTTTACCTATAACCTTTGATCTGATAAATTACCTTAATATCATTATCTGTATCATAAACAGTTACTGTAGTAAATATGTTCTGACTGACAATGTAAACCTTCACAAATAACCAAACTCGAAACAGGTTTAATATGGTAAGGGATTAGCTTAAGATCCTCTAGACAATATTATGTTTGACAAACAAGTGAAATTATTTCCTCTGACTGAGTACTGAACAGTGCTCCCAGAAACTTACATCTTAAGAAGCACAAACTCCGCCAATGAAACTCATACTGATCTATGTATGTATGTATATTGTTTATTTCCGAAAACAGTACATGATAAAAATATACGATAATATACATCGGAAACGGGTCAGTCCTCTTCTGTGGCAGCCACAGCTCTTCCAGAGGGTCCCTTAGACTAGACTTTTAAATTACAAACTATTGTCTTTGTCGTGCTGTTTACCAAGCTTTACGTATCGATCTTCATTTACACTTTTCCTTGTCTGTGTAAATCCCTCTCTAGGGACAATATAAGTGAGCAGAGGTGAAAACACTCTCGTACTTTGCTACATTCTTTGAAATTGTTTAGCTGGACTAACAGTCCATTACAGGCTTGTACGTGTACTATAACTCATGAGCGTCCCGATGAGGATTTGACCAACGAATTTTTGTACAGGTTTTCTATAACAATGTGTGATAAACAATACTATAGGAATTAATAATCACGAAGGAAATACATGTGCTATAACATATACAATACAAGGGTAAAATTATAATAATTAGATTTGATGAAACCTTTAAAATTACACAAGCACTATGTAAGAATTAACCCATTCTAAATAGAAAGGACTAAGTTAAATTCACAAAGGAATACTATATCATCATTATTTTGATCAGGAATTGTATGGGGGTGTAGTTAGACGCAATCAATACAATTCATGATATATTGAGATTGTTTGGTCACCATAATAAGTACCCACCCGTTATAGAATAATTGTTCAACATTTTTGCTTGTTTCTTTACCAATAGCATATCTCAACAGTTATTCAGCCATAGGCTAAATAGTCCGTTAAGATATTAGTAGTCAGACCATTATTTAATCAGAGATGAGACAAAATAGATATTAGAAGTTGCTCAGGTAGATATGATGAAAAAGCGAATTCTAGGATTAATCCGAGAATTCGCTTTTTCATCATATCTACCTGAGCATATATATTGCCTGTATCCGGTGAGACTGGACACTGCTATTTATAATTTATCTATCACTCTAGGCTAACGCTCAGTTACCAGACCCAACTTTATCTTAGGGAGAAAAAATAGGTACCTTTAGAAGAAAATAGTTCCATTAACAGTAGAACCATGGGAACTTGGGGAATAACACGCTCTACTGATAATATTTATGACTGAAGTTTAGGCTCATAGAATTAGTTTAGGTTCATTCTAGAAACATTCAGACACACACATGTATCTAGATAGTTAAAACATCCCTAGACAGAGGGCCAGAAAGAATAGCATGGTATTAATCCCGTGAGTTTTGGTCTTCACACATAGTCATGTCTTGCTGTCTAAAAATATTGAATAAAAAAGGTGATAGATTTTTAAATAGTTGCCTTAATACACTTGCTGAACTTTATGCATTAATTTACAGTTTTTCTTTGAGTGGACATTATTCATCAAAGAAACACCTTTTGTCGTTTGCAGCGTATAGCTGATTATTTAGATAATTCATAGTAGAGAACAATAATTTCTATACCATAATCCCCCTCCATGAAGTATGAAACATGGAAGAAAATAATATAATTCAAAAATCATATCTTTAAACATCAGAAGAGTAAATTATAGTTATTGCTATCATATCTCGATAATAACTATATCATATCATAGCCTCCTAGTTTAGAAAGTCCTGCAGGCGAGCACATAAAGGAGAGACAATTAAAACGAGACAATTTTTAGCAGATCTAGACAATATCGCGCTCATAAAAAGATGTGCCTAGACATTGTCTAAAGTCTTGAAAGTTTAAAAAAACCCTATATAAATTGTAAATTAAGAGACAACACTTTAACATTTCGAGACAAAACTGCCTAAGGACAGCCATAAGGACAAAAATTCGCAATAAAATCCCTGGTTTCAGGGACAATCTCAAAGGGTGTGCACATAATGTCAGATTGTCATTGTCCTTGAAACCTGATTTTGTCTTTGTCTCCATTCTTTGAAGATTAGACAATAATTATATTGCCTCTTCAGGTTCGTTCTAATTTTCGGTAGTTTTCAGGTGGCTGGTAGTAGTTTTTGGCATGGTTTATTTTCAGACTGGGCAACATCCTCCAGGATTTCGGTCAAATAAGGGAACAAACAATAAAAATCCTTAGTTTCTTGACCAATGTTAACTGAGGGTACAGCTTTAAGTAGTGTCCTGAAACTTCGTTAGAGATTGCCCTTGTGTCCTTCAGATGGCAGGAGCTTTCAGGGGTCAACTATGTCCACCATGGCTTGGGTAGTCATGGCATGATTACATTCTGCGTCTGCCCTCAGCCTGACCCTCTCTGGACTGCTTTTTTCCAACAGCATAACCATCTTCAACATCACCCCACGATGAAAGAAGTCTTGCTATATTATATTTTAAAGGCATCAAAAGCCATGATTTTCTTTATTAATTAGCAAGAGGACGTGCTTCGATTCCCTTTTGTAAGGTTTCTGTGAACTATGATCAGTTCCTTTAAGAACTATTAAGGTAAAAGCAATGTAATTCAAAATTAACTAGGAGTAAAATATTGTATTTCAAGAGAGAATTGATCTTGAATTCTGATTCACCAGTAATGATCAAGGGCAGAAAACAAAGGTCTCTTTCATGAACCTTTTTGTAATATCATAGGTGAAATAAAGAGTACTATTATTGTTACTGTAAGCATATATATATATATGCAATCCTAGTTTGAAAATATTGGATGAAAAAGCATATGAGAGGCAATTTTAGAGATGAAATCTGCTACTGAATTTATGAATTAAAGATTTAGGATCAAACAATGGTCATCTTAGGATGTCTTTACATTCAGGATATTAGCAAGTCATGCTATAATTTGCTTTAACAGTAGCCTATCTACCAAACCTGACTACATTCATAAGGGAAACTTAAAGTTCCTGGAGGAACTGGCTAGTCCTCAAATTATAAAATAGATTATGTGTTCAAGTATAATATAAATGTACATAATATTGCTAGTGGGACATTGGCGTCCCCTGGCTTAATAGAAGTTTGCGTCGTCATTGCAATGCAAATCTGAAGAACGGAAATATACGTAAGGCCGAAAATAATTGTTTCCTGATCAAGTTTAGACTATATTTGAACCATATAATATCTTCAAATTGACTGGCTATATTGGTATCTGATATGTATCTTAACATTGCTTATACACTCACTTGAGAGTTGTAAATGGTATGCACTGTTTCATTATGAAATCGTATCTGCTCATAAGATTAAGAGCCTCCCAATGATAAATCTGAACAGGGTGTTCCCATCTATATCTTTGCATTACCTTTGTATCCATTTCAAGTTCGTGACAGGACGTGGGAATTCATCGTGCCCTGTGAAATGGTGCGAACAATTTTCACAGTGCCGTGTTTCACTCCAGTCTATTCATGACAGACAAGCAAATATTTCACCGCAAAACAAATCGAAGTGAGCATATCAACACATTTTTGCATGATCCAACCTGAACGTCCAGACCTGTACGACATCCATTTCAGATCTTAATCGGCCTCAATTTAGTACAATTTGGTGTTGTTGTTATTTCATCCGAGCTAGCTCGTGAGATAATGTATTTTTGAGCCGATATCTGATCTATTAATAGGTTCATTCCTTGAATTGATAGTTTTAACCTAAGCGTCCAAAACAAGACCCAATACAGAACATAGGAACTCTTCGGAATAAGTGATACTAAATTGAACAATGAAAATACTAGGTAATTGGTCATTTCTTGCTTGATCAGTTAAAAGGACTGAGTGAAGGCCATCTCATGAAAGCTAAAAGTTATCCATGGTCATGTATATATATATGTATACCCATACATGGATATAGTAATATGCCAAAATCTGGTAATATTTTTCAAACTTGTCATTCATATGAAAAATAAATCCTACTATAATGTGCAGTGGATCTCAATGTTTTGATATAATTTAGGGTTATACAACATGTTTGCCTGTACGTATCTCAATGTCCTGACTCGCTATAGACTAATGTTTTTCTGTTTGGAATAAGTTTCTCGAATCAATATATCTTTATTACATCTTGAGCTTCCAATAGTCTGGCTTCTGGGACTTCTTTATTGTGGAACGTTGCAGACAGTGCTCAGAATGGGGTTTGACATATTAGATCAGCAAGGTCCCCACTAGACTCTATTATCATAATTTACCTATTGCAATAATATCATCACAGTGTCCTCGTCTAACCTCCGCCTTTTCCTGGTCAGGTTATGGGAGCGGTAGGGAAAAACGCGCGGTAGATATAGAGGCAAAGTTGAAAAGAGGCGCTCAAAAGAAGGGAAGGCAGGGGGGGGGGGGGATGGTTCCTACTCAGGACATCTTCCCACCCTCTATATTTAAGCATCGCTGAAGTTGGGGAAGGAATCTAATATTAAAATAAGAAACCATTTAATAGAGATGCAGTTATTAAATGAATATAGATTATAACCACATTAATTGAATATTCTTTCGATATTGGTATTTCTATTTTCATATCGGTATCTCAATAGTCCCGTGAAGCAGATTATTGAACATGTGGGACCTGTTGTATAAGCTAATGAAAGAAACATTGTATGTGGGAATTGTTACACTTGTTTCCCATACTTCTAGAATGCCTATTAAAATGACATATTCAAAATTCCCCCCACAACGCTCCAACTGAGAAATTGTCTATCAATCGAAGCTCAAATCACTTTCCCGTTCTTCCCCCATTTCTAGTTTTGAGGTAGTCTTCCATTGTAGTTATCCCTCCCCCATCCCCTACTCCTCTATCCATTCTCAAACCTATCAGACATCAACTTAAACAGATCAGTGGTTTCTGGGGTAACTTTATTGAGTCTTTCACTGTCCTCGAAAGCTCCTTTCCTTATTTATGTACACTGAGATCCCAGATCAAAGAATACTGAGAGTCTCATAACATTCGTACATAGGGTCGTGACAGTTGCGTAGATCTATACAGACATTACATTTATAAGTGTAGACACTCCTAGACCAAATTTATTAAGCCCTTAATCACTAATGAGAGAACAAACAAATAGGTATTTGCTAACAAATATAGGCAGGATAACAAAGACATTCAACTGTAAATAAAATAAAATGGTTTCAATGCGAAGTCGATTGATTTTCTCGATTTCCCTGAAGCCTCTTCTTTTATTCATGCACTGTGCTCTCCCAAAGGTCTGAGAGCCTTCATTTATTCTTTATGTGAAGAAGGAAGATGTTTCGGTGGAGTGAAGGTGACTATCTTGTAAGAAGCTGGGTTTGGGGCCAGGGACGGGTTGACAATACATCGGTGACCTGGCAGTAACATGAGTCAGTGATTTAAAAGATATTCCCAGAATAGTTTTATGGCATACAAGCTCAAATGTCAGTTACTTCGGGGAGTGCCACTTACCATAGCAAGTGATACCCATGATAACATTAAGGGGACACCAAGATAAACGTTCCTCCAATGAAAGAGTCATTATATAAATGTTCAGTGATATATATGAGCAATTCCACAAAAAATGCGTGATTTGGGACTAATCATTTATAGTTTTGTTTATGCTTGTGACTCCTATCCAAATTAGTTTAAAAAATTGTTTGTATTTATTCATATGTACTAGTGTTTCCTACATATTTTAACACTTTGAAAAATGATTCTTGCTAATATTAATTTAGTTATCAATGAAAACTAGACCCCCGTTATTTTGTATTCCCGCCTACATTTCTTAGCATTTTTAATCGCAGTATAGAGCTGGAAAGAATCTGCTGGAGATTTCTCCATGTATACAATAGATCAGCTAATCATGGACAATGTTATAACTAACTTCGGTATGGTTTGAAGTTATTCTAGGCCTATATATTCCAAAAATAATGTAGATTCCCGTTACCGCGACAAGGGGCTTCCATTTAAATAAACTTCACATAATATCATCAAGAAATTAATAGGAAAGCTGAAAATTATAGTGATCTTTTAACCATACCAACATAACATTTCTGAGTAATGAGTTTGTCCCCAGGACTAGCTGCATATTTTAAACAGTGTTTTTGATAGGATGGCTTGCACGAAAATGAGCATTTTGTTGATCTCATGGTTAAACAAATATACAAACGTTACAATCAATATTGCTAAGTTTGGTGATATTCCTAACAAAAGTGTAGACATTGGACAGTTAAAACCTGTTTATTGGTAAATGCAAAGCTATATTATTGCTATATTGACCAATATATTTTCAATACGAAGGTTGATCTCACTGGTGTCTTTGGATATTTGTTTCTATGACCGTCGTGTACATCCATCCCAAAAGGGAACATTAGTGGTAAGACTTGAAGCAAACTGCCTATTTTTGCACATAACCCACCGACTATCAACAGACATTTCACAGAGGTGAGAAATGGGAGCTTAATATGAAACAATCTGTCTCCCCTACTGATCACGACAGCAGTGGCATTACAGTACATATATATCAGAGGCAGTAATGCCGACGTCCAAACTCATCTCTTCCTTAAAGAGAATGATATGCCAGTATGTGGGAATAAGTTAGAGTTGCTTACTTCCGTACGGTAACATCTGGGGCAGGTTCTACTAATACACTACAACTAGATGGGTCTCCTTGGCCTTCCCCTCATCTGCTGAATAATAATTATCTCCTTAACACTCCTCGTCAACTGTATGAAGTACCTCCTCCCTGTAAAGTAACAGTGGCAGTGGAATAGGGATGTGAGAGATAAATGAGTCCTTCTGCAATTGTGGTAACTTTTGATTGGTTCTATGACCGGCTCGAGCGCTTTATATACCCCTGTTTTTCCCTTTGAAGTTGGGTATTTTGGACAAAGCCATATAGATATAGGAATCCAACTCGGTCTCACTTGGAATGATATATGGATGTGATGCCTGCGCATCATTCCAAAAAGAAAGTAGTTAGACCTAGATTTGCCAAAAGAAATCTTAACTAGTCCATGCTACTTAGGAACAAAGCTATGGGTCAGGTATGAGACCTCCTAGCAATTTCAAAAAAGTTTGTGTCTAACGAAAGAGGAACCATAAAGGAAGGCCCTAATTTTAATCTATTTTAATCCGGCAGGTGCATGAAGACATTTGGTGCACCCCACAAATTTATATCAACATCAGAATTTAATGATTTGCTTTATATGCCAAGTTATTATGTTTATGGAGGAGGATTGACAAATCGGTAGACATACTTCTGGACTAATTTCCAGGTCTTCCAGCAGTTACCAAGAAAGGGGATAGTTGATCTAATCTACCAGAGGACAAAATACAGTAAAATAAAGTAGAGTGGTTTGTTTGTTTAACATACACAATATAGTCCTATATACTTAAGACTTTACAAGTTTTTTCTGGATATTATACATTTTTTGATGAACAAATTAAATTGAGATATAAGTCTTGTGACTTAGAGTGTACCAAAGAGTTTATATACTAATATAGTATTGAACCTCTTTGAGTGTACTTTCTACCTGTACATAAGAGAACTACAGGATATACGCTGCAGGTGCATAACACGAAGTAGAATACAGTTTTAAATGTAATAATAAACAAAGTTAAATAACATATCATCTTGATTTAGTGCCTGTTGTTTACCTAGGCTGTTTAATGTTATAAGCAATAGTCATTCATTTTTTGAAATGGCAAATATGTATGGCTACTGTAGGATATACTTTCTACCTTACATACGAACAATGAACAAATCCATATACATGTAATAAAAAGCTAGAGCGATTTCTACAAAAAGAGGTAGAAAAGAGGGGTTTCTTTATGTCACTTGTTCTCGGAATTTGTTGTTTTACAAACCATTTGTTTTATCTGTAGAGGTCCGTCCATCCTCTCTGGACTCGATTGCTTGGCAATTTCACTTGACAAATATTAAATAACTAGCACCTCCTTCTGTTAAGGTGTGATGGAATAATTAATTTAAATAAAGCGGTTACACAATGTTACGTAATGTACATAACATTTCCATTCACTCTATTTATCATATCAATGTCAATATTAAATTTGGTGTGTTAAATAAGACGTCTGGCAAATGAGCATAGGCCTATTTAGACTAATTCATACCTGTCGCGTCCATGACCAATGAGAGCATAAAAGGAACGAGATGAGAGAAATCCTTGTAAACTTGCTTTGCCCACAACAATTCCCAACCATCTCAGCGGCCCTATAACACACTACGGTGACCCGACGCTCTTTTTTCCGCTCATCTGCGTCTCATATCCATAGTAACTCCCAACATATGCTGCGACCCGATGGCGGCAGTAATGTCGTAAAACATCACAACATTTTTACGACATTGCCATACTCTGACACTGGATTACCATGGGAACCAGTGGAGCCTCGTTTTCAACATGTGTCACCTCATATTTTCCCTCCCGTTGATCTGAGTAGCGCTTAAGCTGGCGAGTTGGATAAGTATAATTATTCGTTCAAAAGTTTTGGATCATTTTCATGTATCTGTTCTGTCTTTGCTTAATGAAAATGATAATGATCACGGCATCACAATGTCACTGCTAGACAAATCAATTTAATGATCTTTCAGATTCTGTACGCTCCTGACTTCCAAAAAAGATCAATCAGAATTGATTACCTTTGAACGAATAAAGTTCTGACAGCTAATCTGAAATCTAAATTAAAATAATAATACCAAGCTCAAGTAGAGTCTTTTAATTCATTAGGTTTATTTTATTTTAACTATAGTGACGTTGGGTTTATTACTGTATACTGGGTTTATTACTTTCATATTATCCAGCTGGATCCCGGGCATATATATATGGAAAGGTAATTGTTGCTATTAATAATCTGGGAATTTACTTGCCCAATTTCCAGGTCAACCACTTTAATTCATACAAAGCTCTGCCTCCCTTGCATTGCTGCACTGCCCATCTAGTCCTACTAAAAAAGTGTTAAAGTGTCGGTGCTTATCGGTCCCTGCGTAACACTAGGGAACAATGAAGGGGCAGTCAGGAGATGCATAGCTTAGCCCAGAAAGTGGCCAACAACTATAAAATGTGTAATTCCTAGGCGACCATCCCCAAAGCATGTCGCAAACTTTGTGTTCACCATAAACACGTTTGATAGTTCACGCCTTATTGAGGACATCGTGGCATGAATTTGGTCAAGTTCTGAAAGATTGATAGAAATAGTAGAGTGATTTTGCCTCTGTTCAAGCTGTAGTTTTAGTTTTTACAACATAACATGTCATCATTTGTTACCCATATGACTGAACTTACCACCAAGTTGCTGCTTCTACGTGTTTATACAAGAATTTGAAATCAAATCAACGAAAGGAAAACTAGTGCGGGTGAGCGATAATGAGTGAAACGATTGCAGCAATTTATGTAGCTGAGAATGCAGCTTTGCCTCCCTACCAGATCACATTGGAAATAAATGCTTAATTATGTCAACATCGCTAAGTGGTTTGACTATAAATGACCCACGTATAACATAATGCATTAAGTCCTTATGGTTCTTATGAACAAAACATTCATACATTTAATATTCACATGTTTTATTGGGGAATCGGAAGGTGAATCGGAAGCCCAGAAAGTGGCCAACAACTATAAAATGAGTAATTCCTAGGCGACCATCCCAAAAGCATGTCGCAAACTTTGTGTTCACCATAAATATGTTAATTGATTCCCCATGTTTTATGGGGGAATCGGAAGGTGGTAAGTTCCCTTTGACTGTTATATTATTTGATATTTTGTCTTGCTCACTCTATTTTACACTGTAAAATGTTTCACATTATACCTCTGTTGTTTGAGCACTCATTCTGTGTACTATTCTCATGTATTTTGTTGGGTCTGGAGCAACCAATAATTACTGCTTGTGAAAGTTTATGCTTAAATATATCGTAATGTACTAGTTATACTATGTAAGTTTTTACATATTAGACAGTTGAGAAGGTGGAATTCTGTTATATTTTTATAACCGATACTCATTTACAACGAAAATTCATAGTAGTAGACTTTACTAGAAGAATAGCCAATATTTGTTTCCCGCCCACTATAATTAATCTACAATTACTCTTTATTCTGACTCACACCCAGTATTTAAGGAACATACTGGAAGATCAGAACTTCTATTCATATGTATGGCTCCTATTTGTTTGACACCCTTAGATACAATTACCAAATGTTTTGAATTGAATTGAGTGCAGGTCATTTACTGCACGAAGTTTGTCTACTGAAAGCGCTAATTGTGATACCCTACTATGTCAAACACCAACGTCAAGGGACACATCATTATCTTCATTTGAAAATTACCTTTGATCGCAAGTTTTTAATCAACTTTTATTAAACGCCTTCTGGACAGATACCCAAACATCGCAAGACATTGGATGCTATTTAATTCGCATCAAAAAGACTCATTCAAACTGTCCTTTATCGTAACATCTTCTGATTGAAGTGTGTATGTTGTAATATGTACTTCTCAAACACACTTTACCTACTGACATAGGGTCATCTTTAGTTCCAAGAACACTGTTTATACTACTTTACCAAAACATTAGAAGACTTAGGATGCTATTTCTAATAAATCAATCATAGCAAAAATACCCATTGAAACTGTCCTTCATCGGAATACTATCTGATTGAAGCGTGGTGGCTATATATATAAACATATATTACACATTACAGATTCACATAGATACATGTTTTAGAGCACTAGTCCTGGGGGAATTTTTCTGGTGAAAAGTAGCACAACAAAAGGTTCAAATCAAATGAAAGCTGAGATACCGCACATTCCAATTATGATGATCTCACATATTAAAAAGTGTCCATTTGACTTTTTATCAGGGGTCAAAGGACAAAGGTCATCAAACTACACAGATAATGTGAAAATTACTTTTCTTGCTGTAGCTTTGTGAAATATGCATCGATTCTCTTTATTTGTGTATGGTGTTATCTTCTAAGGAGCCATTTACACTATATATGAACCCAGAATAATATTTTGAAAATCAAATCAATCAAATCACACTGTTGTTATGCATTTGACCTAGGTCAAGGTCAAGGTCACTAAATGGAATGTAAAATTGCAAAAAGTAGTGGAAATTTAGGATATGACCATATATATATATTCCAATTTATTTCACCGTTTACAGTTATTAATAAAGAAAATCAATTGCTGAGCATTCTTTTCTATAGTTTCGATCAGTGAAACTCGTAACCCCGATGTTCAAATACCCTAAAAGATCGCAAGCGGTTCAAACTTAATGGAATGCTTTAAATCACCAAATTCCCCAACTTGAATTTATTATCAAATGTATGTGATGCGTACAAAGGAAATAAGTCATTAGTCGCAAATTAGATGTTCTCCAAAGTGTTTTCCCCAGAATATCTCTTCGTAGGAATGTTCTCTATCTAGTGCCTTAAGTCTTATGAATCGATTACCAAACTTCACGACAGTGTATTAGATATATCCTTGCGTTTCGAAGGTCATCCTGTGTAGTAATTTAGCTGCTTTGATAGTAATTGTTCACCCAGAATTATTGCAAACTTGCTTTTCACATATAAACACATCAAACTAAAATATAAAGATAGGCCTAGATCTTAGATTTCCTAACTGTTAACATCATTGGAATCCACTTTATCTCATCTTATTCTCATGATTTCAGACTCATTTTTCTGTGACACATTCCATACATCGAAACATTCTCATTGACTCCTTTTCTAAGTTACCGAGAAATCAGAAGTTGCATGAAATACCCACTGGCGAATATTAAAACATCCCCCTCATTCTCATGGTTCTCCTGAACTAAGTCATTTTCAAACTGGTAGGTTAAGTGATAAATGCAGAAGATCATGATTTATTACTCATTCTCTGTGTGGGTCTGATGAGATATTTCTCTTCAGGATATGCAGACAGTGATAGAGAGATGTTATTGATAACTAGGTTGCTTTTATAATTGATGGATGGTGTCTAGAGATATGTATATCCCGCCGGCCTGTGTGTTGCGGAGAAGCATCACTCCATTCGTCTTCCTTGTATGCATGTGATAGTGATTGATGAGACAGGCCGTGTGTTTTTTCCATCTCAGACCTACCATTGACATTTTGCCACAATATTGCTTCTTTGGGTATATTCAACTTATACCATCTATCTCCTTCATGTTTGTTCAATATCAGCTGTTAATGGAACATTATTATGTTGCTTATACTAGGGCTATTTTATCAATAAGCATATTCCAATACATGTAAAAAATAAGGGTGAGGAAATCGTGCGTGGGAACTCACATCTTCCCCCTTTCCTTGGGTTGGTAGGAATAAAAATGCCTATGCACCATTGCGTATAGGCTATTTCTAGCAGCTGGGAATTTCATGTTTCCTTCCTATATAGGTGAAAGTATTCCCGCAACAATTCCTTTCCTTAGCTCATACTACAGGTCCCTGTTTCTTTTGGCCTGATGCAGCTTTAATATACATTTAAGGGAGACCGTGATTGATGACAAAGCTGTGTTAATATCCTCCAGTGGCTGTCCTTATGCCTTCAAATATACATTGCCTTAATATTTCATGTCAATCTTTGTTCTATAGGACTCCTTCACTACAGGCAAGCAGTGTCCAATGGGTGTGGCCAATACATTTGGTTTTTTTTGCTTTTACAAACGACTTTATTTCTGAGACCTGCCATCTGGGCATATACAGTTCTAAAATCATAAAAATCTAGGAAAAACAAGAAAGATAGATCACTTTTTAGTACGTTAATGTTTTCTGCAATATCCTTGGCTATTCGCCGCCATAATACCTTTTCATTTCTGTTAACCAGCTTAAAATTGAAGGCATATAACACTACATTACATCTCATTCGTAATTCGTACATTGCTGAAAGCATGTCTACACATCCTGCTGCGAACAACTTCTGTCTATAGATAAATGATTTTATCTGCAAAATTATCCAATCAATTATTTTTGAATTGGTATTAGTTATCTCCACACCAAAGATGATATCTATTGGCTTCATGACAATATTATTACCACTGTTAAGCAACCAATGAACACGCCGAAGGAATCAAAACATTTTGATTGATCAGCAAGTGACGAAAATTGAAAGCCAACTGCGTCCCAAGACTTGCCATTTATTTGCCCCTGATTGTATAGCAAATATAGATAGGCAAATGAACATATATATATATGGTCGAATCCCACCAAATGACCCCAAATTGTTATTTTTTAAACTTTATTTGTTTTCTTAGATATATTGTGGTTAGATAGGCTATAGGTTCTAGATTGCAGAGAAAATTTTCTTTTTCTTATTCTTTATTAATTTTACTACTGTGAGTCATCAAATGGATTATTGTACTAAAAGTGTTAGTTCCGAACGCTATAGCCAAATAACATATTTCCTGTGAATAATCAAACCCAAATTGATCATATATAGCTCTATGGGTACTGGAATATTAAATAACCATACAGGTTTTAGCTTAAACAGTATACTTTAATTATCTGAATTCATATTTACACTTGTATATTATCAAGATTTTAACCGTTCTACAACTAAGTCTTCTTTCAGCTGCTGTGAAAGATTACCATATGCATGATAAAATATAAGAAAAATATGTATGGGAAGCCACAGTATCAGGCTATTTCTAGGTACAAGAATATTTTGCATAACCCTATTATAGGCTTCATGCCAAGGCGTTCGGAACTAACACCTTTTGCGTTCGGAACTAACACATAGCGTTCGGAACTAACACTTTTTCTGTAATATTTATCTTCAAGTATAGGCAAAGTAAAATGGTCCAATACATTTTAAACATGGATATCTATGTGCGTCCTATCTCAGAAACATCCAATTGATATTTTGTAATCTCCCCAGTCTGATTAGATATAGCACAAGTGATAGTTTTTGGAACTAACACATAGCGTTCGGAACTAACACATGGCGTTCGGAACTAACACATGGGGTTCGGAACTAACAGGTGATTCCCTTTTTAGAGTGTAATTTAATAAGAATGAAATCGAATGTATCCTCTTTATCAGAATTTAGAATGGTTTTATCACAGGGTAGCCCTAGTAATATATAGTAAGTAGAATGATATTAGGTTTGGGATTCTGTTAGGTTCCGAACCCTGTTAGTTCCGAACGCTATATATTATTCCTTAATAAGCATATAACTTGAATCTAGCAATACTTTATATCATTCCTATGCATCTATCTTTAATCATTTACATGTACTTGCAACTAATATGTAGTTCTGAATACTAACATTTAGTTCTGAATGTTAGTTCCGAACGCCTGTTAGGTTCCGAACGCCGCACTTTAACACAGTATATAAATAAGCATGATTGCTGAATGCAGCCAATACACATATTATCCTTGCCGGCATGGTGATAATGAGGCATAATGGAGATATTTCATGCTAACTTTAAAGATGACAATAATTTATTTGGGGATCAAACAATTAGATTCACTTTGTGAATAAATATCATACACCAGATATGTGCAGTAATTAGAGAAATAAGACCTATCAATTTTCTCATCAGATCCAGTAAATAGCTTCAATTGTGGAGTTAGAGTATGGTTTCTCTATAGAACATTGAATAGATGTATGAAGCAATATAGGTGATCCTTGTTTGGAGGCGTTCGGAACTAACAGGTTTATTGGCTTTCCCTTTGTCTTTGTGGGCACATATCTTAGTTGAAATTGAGCCAAAGTTGTTCAAAATCGGTGGACATGTGTATAGGATTATGCCTAAGGTCCTACTAAAGAATCTGTTCTTAATCATTGTGGAAATAAAAGTGGCACTGGTTTGAAAGGCGTTCGGAACCTAACAACTTAGATCTTAAATGATGAAACATGAAATGTTTTAATTTGGCATTCCAGGAATATCAGAATCATGTATGTTCTCAGCCCTATTTCGTATTCTATATTATATTAGCTACAGATGGAGCCTATTGATAGTTAAAAACATTTATTTGAAGATTTGATATCTATACCAGAAATAAGCATTTTGGAAATAAAATGAAAACAGTGAAAAATAACAAATTTGTCTCAGGAAAAAATGAATGGTCAGATTTCAATGAAACTTTCAACATATATCCTTTATAATGTTATCATTTATCTCAACTCAATAAATGAGGGATGACCTTGGTAGTTTTATATTTTACAGCATTCTGCAGAATAAAAGCATTTTTGGGGTCATTTGGTGGGATTCGACCATATATATATATACACCTCCCGAATTGGTCGCTCCATGAATTGAAATAAGCAGAAGGAAACATCGTGAAACATTATTCTACTTTTACATCAAGAAAATCTAGGAGAAAATATGTATTTGTGAGCCTGTGAGTACTTCTAGAAGATGCCCCTCTTTAACTCTCACTAATGATTCTTTCAGGAAATGTCAATTGAATTTAAATGGGACGACCAAATCCCCTTGATTGTGATTGAAATCGAATCCAGGCTATTAACAATCAATTCAAAATTTAGCTCTCACATTTCGAGGAACCAAGGAAGGAAAAGGTGGGAGTAGGGTACTGGTTTTTATTGTATTTACCAAGCGAACAACGCAACTTAAGGTAAACAACAAACGCTAGTAGCAAACATTCATGCTATAAATATTCCCATCGAATATTTTCAAATGTATTAATTTTATTACTAAAGCTTTTGCATAACATTATTTGCTATCCATAGGATAATACATGATGTTAAAAATATATTTAATTTGTAATTCTATTTCTTTCAATGAAAATTTATATTTTGCGTCATATTTGAGACCAGATTTGTACTCATATAACGACACACAACGACCTAAACCCCAAAATATGACGGTAAACTAAACCTTAAATAATACGTATACATGTATAAGTATTTCAGGACCGACCCATCTAATGTATTGCTAAATAAACTATCACGCCCAGTGACTTGTTGGTCATGCGTATCGTGAGGTAGATCTTCATAAGTTGATTGTAGATGGTTCTTGTTTCATTCTTTGTTTGACTTGACTTAACGTGGAGGGAGACCCAACTTGTAGAGAACTGCATACCTGATCCCAACTATCAGGCTAGATTCCAACATGTGTTGAACCAGTGGACAAGAGCTCATACATACCATACATCCAAACTAATGAATCATGTTATGTGGCAGGTGATCCACTTGTGATTCATGGTGATCCATAATGGTTACATAATAAGTGATCTTTATGACAGTCAACAACAGTGAATGAGTGGGTGGGAGTGGTTAGTTGGACTTGAGAGAGTGGGCTAGATTGAGAGACTCACATCCCCTACTACATTATTACACCTCTCGTTACACAATTTCAACCTATACATTCCACGATCATATTATACAAGGACAAGCATTTGTCAAGTTATCAATGAAGTGAGCCCATTGTTCTTTGCCGTGTGCCAGGGCGTAAGAAGGCTTTGTGTGTCTAATGCATAGATCACCACAAACAGTACTAATGGGACTAGCAAGTGTTACACTAATTAGGCATTGAAGTCAGCTCTCAATGCCAGGATGGGTGCTAAAATGTGCAGATGATAATGGATGGAGGCGCAATTGTGGATTCACATAAAGTGTTCATTGTGTTTGGTATATGCTAGCACAGCCTAGCCAAGACCAGTCTCGGGAACATTTCATAGGGCAATTGTACGCTAGTAATTTTGGGTCTTATGAGGCTATGTCAAACATTCCAGTTAGCCTACCTAGATATGACGACTGGGTTTCAGTTGAAACGTCTGAAGTCAGCTCTTGCATTTCATGAAAGTTATGCATAGGAAAATATGGCCACTTTTGTTTTTATTCTGAAGAGGACTCCCGACGGTCACTATGTATGGGCTACATCTTTTCGGTGAATCCTGATGGTAGGAGTGGGAAGTCATTGGATGCTTTAACATGCTTTTAACACTATGCGTTCTTATATATTTGGCCATATGGGGGTGAGAGAGGAAACGCACTAACTGAATGCGACATCATTGTATAATTTTTTTGGTTATTAGAAATGATTCCTGATGTTTGGATCTTGCATAATGGTACAAGCATTTAGCCGATCAATGAAATTTGCTTTCAAACTTAAATTTATATATATATCATTTTTGAGGTTTGTTTCTAAGTGTTCCATGGTAAATGAGCCCTCAGGAAATAGTTCATGAAATGCATTACTATTGCCACAAAATCTGGCTTTGAAAAGCTGGAAACAGAGGGTTTTTGGCAATTAGCGCAAGGATGTATTCCTCACGTTTGCCACTGATGCTTAGAGGTTTATTCAACTTTAAATTATCCAATCAATCAAGGTTATTCCGTAATCGTTTAACAAATTTAGCTGACTCTGCATCTCCAGACACCTGAATTCTAGTCAATCTGTAAAACACCTTTTATTGCTTGAAATAATTATCACCGAAGATATTAGCTTGCTCTTACGAAACACACCATCCCCATAACCAATTGATAACTATTATAATATAAACTATAATATAAATACAAAAGCATGCACATTCAATTCCGATTGGTAATACAAGTAAAGAATAAGAAACTTGGATTTCTAATAAAGCTTTCTTTTACGAGATGGGATTTGTGAAGGCACCAGCCCAAGTAAAATAATGGGATTGGTAGGCTTCGTACGGGAGACAAACCCTCTATAGATATTGCCATTCCTTGATGTTCAATGGGAGACCTGGTGCAATCATTGTGGTGAAAGTAAATGCACAGACAGATGACAGCTTTAAAGATATTCCCTCTCCCAATGCACTATAGAACTCGGGAGAGTGGTAGTACATAGATACTGGCGGCTCCATATCCAGAATACTGTGTCTCATTCTTGTCTTAATAATACGACTTGAGCGTAGCTCTTATAAGGACAGATATTACCGTGATTCTAAGCTGTACTATTCCAGGACATAGATGGAATATTGGAAGATTCAACATTTGGTATTATGTTGGTTAATATCGTGTTTTATTATATGCACATCCCTCTTGGGAGGTGCAATAAGGGGGGTGCAATTCAAATATTTGTATTGTATGCATACCATACAAATGTAGTTGTCTAATAAGAGCTCTGACTTCACCTCCGCACTGTGGGTATATGCCTATTTATTATATATGCGTTGGCCACGAAACAACGTATTGTAGAGTTGTATACGTTGGGTACGTATACAACTCCACGCTCTGTGTTGTGTCGTATACAACTCCACGCCCTGTGTGGCATCCCGAAGGCGCCTCTGACAGAGATTGACAGTGCCGGGTCAACTGTGGGGAATCACGCCATTGCACTGATTAGTTGTCAACGGTGACAGAACAGGAGGTAGAACGGTGAAATTAGATCAAAATGAAGGAAATAAACTAGAATACTTTATCTTTATCTGAGTGTATCCTTTGTCAAAGCATTAATGTGGTTTTAAAACTATTTAAAGCTTCAAAAACGTTGGAAATCGGTTCGAAAATGTGAGCGGTTTTCCCGCAGTGACCAAATGACAACAAATTGATCTGCAGTTCGTCGTAACTTTCAGCGCAGGTCGACGTGTAATATTTTTATCAAATGAATAAATAAACTAAAATCCTTTTATCTTTATCAAAGTCTACCCTTTGTCAAGGCAATACTTCATTTTTAAAAGATTTGAAGCTGTGAAAGTGTCTGAAATTGATTCGGAACTGTAAGCTATTTTCCTATTTTCTCAAGTTTGTTTCCTTCGCAGCAAGGCCCGTAAGAACAGCGCGGTGCATAGTAATAGGCCTATTCACACAAATAAAGCATGATCAAACATCTCATAAGGTCGTAATTTGATAATATTTCTACAAAATATACTTTGTTTTGTGTTTATACAAAGCATATATAATAAATCAGATAACTAACTCGTTGGTTGAAGGATTGTGAATATTGCACTCGTTGCTGCGCAACTCGTGCAATATTCACAATCCTTCAACCAACTCGTTAGTTATCCTGTATGTATTTGTTGACATGCTTCCAAAGCTGCTCATTTATGTTGTTAATTTCATAATTCTATGCAGGATAACCATGAAATTAACAACTTAGACGAGCACGTTGGCTCTCTGCGAAGCATGTCAACAAATCCATAGACATAGACAGGGTTGGGGGGGTTTGGACTGTGTCTGAGACTTGTTTCACTCAGTTGGCGTGATATCTGATGATTTACCCATGATATAATGTGATATAATGTGATGTAATAGAAAATGTATTGGTTTTGATTTGTCTGTATAAGCACTCTGCCTACAGCATTGTGCTTATACAGACGAGACTCGTCCAATAATTTGTGTATTACTGGCGGCTTGTTCCATTCTCTCTATATATTATCTATTTAATTGTTCTGTTTCATATAAAATGTCAAAAAGGGTTTGGTGCATGTAGTTCCTGCATGGGATCTTTAGTTGCTCAACAACAATGTCAAATTATTAGCCTAGTTAGCCGTTATTGGAAAGAGCAATTAAAGTGCCATATATCATTATTGATCTATTATATTATATCTATTCATGAATTCTCAGTTGATACAACTGAACGTTTTAACTTTAGAAATCCATTAGCCACTTATTTTGTATAAAGTGTGAATTCAAGTAATAATCTTATACTATGCCCAAACCAAATATAGGAAATGGAGCATAAAGTGTTTGCCATATTGCATCGTTCTTGCTAATGGTGAAGGGTTAGCTTATAACATTACATGATATAATTATTATATATACTATCAGAGGCGTATCAGTGTAGTCGCCATAAATGTGCAACTCACCGTCAAAGATCCTCGCAGTTAACATTTTTAAAACAATACAATACATAACAGTAGTAAGTAAGGTAGCTCCAGCCCCCCTATTTATATACGTTAAGTACTGAAAACCCCTACTATATAGGTCACTGAGGGTCTAGATAGGTCACAGGCTAAAAATATCAGGTCAGTAGTTCCACTAATTACTCGCAGGTGGCGCCACCCTATATTATAGTTCCACTAATTACTCGCAGGTGGCGCCACCCTATAACCTAGTTCCCCCATATTCTAACAGGGGGAGCCTTTATCGTTTTTAGATGCTGTCAATAGGTGGTGCCACTATACCTTTTTAGTTGGGGTGACTACGCCACCCCCACCCCCACCACCACTCCATCATTAGACCCCAACATAAGAGAGTACACCTAAACACCCACAGGTGGAAGCACTGACTAAAACAAAAAAAGTTTGGCAGATTGACAATAGGGAGTAGATTGGTTAACTAACTAAGTAATGACCAACCAATTAACACACACCCACCTTATAATTGGAAAGAGAGTTATACCAAGCACACTCAAACACACCCCTCCTTAATTGGATTAACCTTAAACATATTATTACAAACCAAAAGGAATCAGCGGACAACTTTACTCATATACCATTTTTATTACTCTAACTGGATCTGTTTTATTTGCATTGTTCCATGGAGAGAAATTAGGGTTACGTAAGAAGTACACAACCGATTTATATCAACACCGGATTTTACCCACATCTAATTTGGATTTACACCTATTTTCAAGTATGGATACACACCATCAAACCCCATTTGACATATTGGTGGAAGCAGCGATGATTGCTAGGAACATTGTTTTGCAAGAAGAATTAGACAGTACCATTGAACCAGTAACAACATTAGAACCACCCTCCAAACACACTAATGTTGGAGACAAGAAAAAAAAGAAAAGTGTACAAGGGGGTGAAAAGTCTGTGATAGGGCGTCCCAGAATTAGAGATGTTGATGGCGCAGAGGGGGGAAGAAAATATAGGTGTGAGCACTGCAATTGTGCCTTTAAAGCAAATTCTAACCTGTCTCGGCACAGAAAACATAAACACACACACCCTAACATACCCCTAAAATGTAAACATTGTGGTTTTACGTACGCACGAAATGATTACCTAGTAGCTCATTTAAAAAAAGGATGTAGCGGTGATCGATACAATTACAAAGTTTAAAACACACCCAACGTTAGAATATGCTAGTCTTTTACAACGTATAGAAACTATGTAGGGAATGTAGATTTATAAAGCTATGATAGTATTTTGAACCAATTATGTATAGGTTTTCTACATAGAAATTACTTAGATGGATAGTTGGGGTAGCTAGCTAGCTACATAGATAGATAACTAGATAGTTAGATAGATAGCTAGATAGATACAGGTGGTTTATACGCATAACTAAGAGAGCTCTTTACTACCGCTTTTAAACCATTTAACATTTTTTACTTAGAATGATACTGAGAATGATATAGATGTTTGATTAGAATAGAGGAATCAGGGTTAGGGGAAAAAGAAACTGAAGCCATCCAACTAATTACACTAGCGTTCTATTAACCACAACTCAAACACATAGGATAATTAGGATGCCAACCTACCCCTAGCTTTAAGTGTTAATAGTAGGAGGCACAGTAACAACCCGTAATTTTCCCACCCCTCATAATTAACCCAGCTAATTCTGTAATTGATTTAGGGTTGGAGTGCACCAAAACACCCTTTTAGTGAGTGGTGAACCACTTTTCCCCCTATTTTCCCACCACTAAACTTATTCCTGTCAACCCTCGAGTTAACACACACACATTATTTTACAATGTGTGAGGGTTAATCATTTGATAATTGGGGGAGGGAATGCTTGTGTTATGCGGTGTTTGGAAAAGACCAACACCCTCATTTTATCCGCCGTGCCCAACTGATTCACCCAATCAAAATTGACCCCTGCACTGCTCTCCAATCAACGAGATGATACACCTACCAACGCATCAAGAACATTGAGGGGCGGAGCCAACAACAATTCTCGGACAATAAAAGACCGATCAAGTTTTGAGACAAACCACTTGGAACTTTCTGTTTCATTTGATTTGATTCGACCAGAAAAAACTTGCTGTTTTTCTGACCTGTTTCCACGACTCATCTCTATCCACCACGACTCATCTTCTACAATGTCTAACTCTCGGGTAAGCAGCTGTCTATCATGACATTATTTTTTATTTTTTAAATGTTTTAAATGTTTAGGACGCACAAGGATTTTTACCCAAGGTTTACTCGATAATACATTTGGAGTAGTGAACCTTGGGAGGACCGATTTTACCACTTTACCCTTTTTTATATTGAATGTTTGTCGAGGTTAGTAATACTTCGTTGTTTTGGCTGGGGAAAGCAACAGGAAGCACAATTTACTAACCCCGGATTTATCACATGTGTTCAATATAACTATGCTGTATTATTTGTATTATCTTTTGTATTGACGCTTTATATTATTTTTTAAATTATGCGTTACTATGTTAGAACTATATATGAGTCTAATTTTGTGAGGTTAGTAATACTTCGTTGCTTTAACTGGGGAAAGCAATAGGAAGCACCATTTACTAAGCCCGGATCCACCACCGCTTTTTAGACTCAAACACTAAGTAGGAATTAAGCTTTGCATTACGTTGGTTAATGATTGAGACTGATATAGAATGTTTGGTAATACTTCGTCGTTTTAACTGGGGAAAAATGACAGGAAGCACCATTTACTAAACCTAATTCATCTACTCAATCACCACCCAAATATACTCATTCAATAAAAAAGTGGTAGGAAGCATGATTTATCATCTACCCCTTTTTTTTATTTTAGTCTAAAAGTGTAAAGATGGTCGGACGAGGACGTGTGACGAGAGCGTCTTTATTATGTCTGGACGACCATGTTGAAAACTGCGACCCCCAGGAGGAGGTAGCTCTTGACAACCTTCTGGCAACCATCGCTGAACCCCCACGAGAAGAGGTAATTTATTATATACGCTGAATCTGAACAGATTATTACTATAACCACATTTTATAGGACTATATGTGTCTGTGTGCTACTTTAAAACATTAAATTTGGAGTGAATGTACTTACACCCATTTATAGTACACTCAACTTATCCCCTACTGAATAGTTTTGTATTTTTTATTCCCTACTTAAAAGGTTTCCCCGACTCCTGAACCGCTCAAGAAAAGACGTCTGGATAAGGTGGGGGGCGAGGAGGAGCAGGACAACGCGGAGAAGGCTAGAGAGGGGAACGGGGAACAACCCCCCAAGATTCGCAGACCTGATTCACCAACACCTGGGAGCTCCAACTCCAATTCAAACCTAACCACCCCCAAGATTCGCAGACCTGATTCTTTGCTCGATTCCCCAACACCTGGGTGCTCCAACCCCAAACCAGACCTAACCACCCCCAGACCCCCCAATGCTATAGACAATCCCCACATCCCATTTTCTGCGCTTTCCACACCCCCTCCACCCCTCCAGTTTTTCCCTCCCCCACCCCCATCCCCATCGGATGTGCAATCCCCACCCCTCATGCCCAACCCGTTTCACATTGATGACCCGATGCCTGTTCCCACTCGGAGATACGGCTTCGGTGAGATGATTGACCTTGAGCATTCTTTTTACAAGGGGCACCCTCGCTTCTATGTGAGAAGGTGGGAGAGAATCCCAAACACATCGCTTACAAAGAGAACGACAAAGGGGGCCACTCTGACCTACCGGCGCTTCAATGTTCTTCTGGAGAACATGGATAGGTTCATTGAAGCGCTTACGGAGAACTGTAGTGGCAGAACAATTTGCGTGCATTTGGGGGGGAATATATATGCTACTGTGGAGCAGGGGTGGACAGGTTTGGATATTAGACAGTGGTTCTTGGCCCAACCACATCACTACACACTGACCGCCACTAAGAGGGGTATATTTTTGACCCCCAATGAGACAATAGCTTTATACACATCAATGAAGGAAGTAAAAAGAGACTTTTCACACCTATTTTCAATAGGTGTGAAGTGTAAGCATGACAACAGTGGCGGGGATGGGGATAGGTGTTGGGAGTGTAACCCCGTTCCTCGAGCCCATCACCCACTCCACCTTTCCCCGCTATAAACTTAATCCCGAATCTTCAATGTTGGAGAATTTAAAGTGTGGACATACCTTGTCAATGAATACAAAGTTGCTGTGTGTTTTTTTTTTAAAAAAATAAACAAGAAACATGAAATTGCTGTTTTTGTTCTTTATTAACCTCACTAGAATCGTAACAAAAGTAGTACATATATTTATAAACATGGTTTGAATTGACACAATCGCTCTAAGATTTTTTTTCAACCTACTTTTTAAGTTTGTCTTGCAGTTCTGTGCGCAACACACTTTTTACAGCCGCATTTATCGATATTAGGTTGGGGATGGAAACCTTAACAGTGTTTTTAACCACGGGGGATTTGTAGGAACATGTTGAATCACAAAAACAGAAACAAGAATGTAGACCCTTTTTAAGTTTTGATACCATCAACAAACACATTTGTACAAAATCCTTTAAAACCATGTCTCTAGAGTATGTAATCAAAATATAGTCCGCGGAAACTGAAGCTCGCAATGATCCAGAGTTTACATCCGACATGACTCCTTCTGTGAGCGGTTTACAAACACGCTCGCTATAGAGTGATGGTGACCAACCTGAAACAACCTTTTATATACTTGAGATCCTTCTGTTTTAAAAAAAGTATGGGAAAAGAGAAAAAAAGAAAAAAAGTGTTGGAGTTGATTTTTTAGACCTCAAAACAAAACACCGCCACCATAACACTCAGGGGGGTCATTGCGTTGCACGGGGTAGTGAAACCCTGAAAACCCAGTGCCTGCAGGTAGGCCTAACCGCAGGTCTTTTTCTAAACAAGGGTTTGAGATCTGCTGTTGATTTTTTTCGTCATTGCTCACGAATGATTGGAGTCCACACTCTTCCCACGCTTGTTGAATGATCTCGCCACTCGCATTGCCACCGTTTCTAAAAAATATAGTAAAAGATAAAGTTTATATCGTCTTCCAACCTTTGACCCACTCTTCACCTTAAAATGGACCATACATTAAAACCGTATATCATGATGTAAAAAATAGCTCACGTTTTGAGGAGTTTTTTCTCTGACTTGGCTCCAGGCTTTCTTTTTGTTTTGTCCTTGCTTCCCTTTGGCCTTCCCCTAGAACGCTTAACACCAGTTTCTGTCAATATATTCGTGGATATGTTTGGGGTATACAATCCGGCAATTATGCTGTAGATATCCATCGCTGCTGCAGAAATCACTTTTTCTATATCGCATCCTTTTTTCTGTTCTTCTTTTTTCATTTCACTCAAAACTTTTTTAAAACTTTGTTCGGTGCATGCATGGACAACATTTCTGAAACAGATAGATTAGAACTCGTGAGGAAAAATAAGAAATAAAAATGATACTTTGATAGAGAACAAATTTGGTAGTAATCACTTATTAAAGAAAAAACAAACAAAAACAAAACTAAATAAAAGAGTTTTAAAGAACCTACCTTATTTTTGCTTCCACGCTCTGAAAAGCTTTCCTGTTTATAGCCATGATTTACTTTTGAGTGTGTGAGTGTGTATATATCAACGCACACGTCTGTATTCCCCAATCCTTACTCCTTAAATGAAGCTGGTATTTTAAACTGTCAGACAAAATATCCAACTAAAACATATTACATAATTTTTCTAATTGGTTGTCTTTACATTTTCACATTATATAAAACCAACCAACACCTGCTCTCAAGTCACACTTTCCCCCAAAATAGCACACATCAGTTTAAACCCTCATTACATAACCAATCCAACTAGTTTGGTTAGGATCCACTTGTTTGTTTTTTCTGGTTTTAAATCAACTCGCAAACCAACCCCGCCTGCAAGCTAGTAATATTCTGCAGGCGGGATTGGTTTGCGCGGGAATAGTGCGAGCGGGTGCGCTGCACCCAACCATGGTGGAAGAAATAAGAACTAGAGCGGTGTATTACGAAATATGCTCGTTCCCGATTCGGTTTTAATTCCGGGGTACTTTGCTCACCACAGCTATTTATATACCCCTACTTTGGTTTTTATTTACATACTAATAAACTTTTTTCTGAATTGGGAACCCACCCAACTTAAACCTGGTCTTTTCACTCGTAAATTTTAAACTATACTCACACAGAGCACGCTACTTCCGGCGATATTGGCGGCATGGCGAGAGGCGGGTTCGGAAGATTTACACTCCTACAACCTCCCGAAATGAAGTCAGTTTTTCTCGCCCTTCTCGTGTCACTTTTCATAGGAAAGTGTTTTGCATTCGAATATGAGTGTGGGGACGTTGAAGGAAGCTGTTGGTGTGGGAAGGAGGGTTTTTTTTGTCGTGGGATCGGATACCCTAAATCCATAGGGATGGAACCACACAAGGTTAGACATATTGACCTGACGGGATGTTACATATCCGATTATTCCTCTGAGTTTTTTGCTCAGTTTCGGTGGTTAAGGTTTGTGGACCTCCGCTACCAACAGCTTTCTTTCAATTGCCGATCACTTCCAATGATATCGCTCTTTACAACGATATTGTCCGATTGTGGGAGTGGGTTTCAAACCACAACAGATATGCCGACAACCACTAAGAAGATCGGATGGGCAGACGCCATTGCATTGGTCCCGCTTGGACTCAAACCTGATCAGCGTGAGTAGGATAAAATTCGCTCTCTGTAAATAACAAGATCTTGTTTTGATTTGGTTTATACATTACACCACATCTAAATTATATCGTGGGGTCTTGGTTGGAGGGAAATAATGAGTATACCCCAAACTTATATGACTTGGCGGGAAACAGATCTAAATTTCGGGTTTTTCCACGTGGTCCCACTGCCTCAACCTCCGAGTTTACGTATTGGTTTTTGTTTGTTTTTTTAAGCTAAAAAATGGGTTTGTATTTCTTTCAACCTCTATAATTGACCTATATCATATAAAGAAATACTATTAATAATAACCCAGCATCCTATAACTGAAACCTATATTGTTTGATTTTATGTTGTAGCCGGTGATGACATCCCACCAGGAGGTGGGGGAGAAGGAGGAGATGGACCAAATGATGGTGGACATGATGATGATGATAATGATGACAACGGTCATGAAGATGGTCCGAATGGCGATGACGATGGTGACGGGGATGGAAGTGACTCGGTGGACAATGCTGAACATAACGAAGCCGGAGATGGGGGTGGAGGAGAGGAAGGAGTTGATGACGTCATCCACTTTCCAGGTGAAGGGATACTAGGTGGGGATGGAAATGTACCAGATTCGAGTGAGAGTGAGGTAGAGTGGGAGCCAGAGAATGGGGATTGGGACCACGAGGCTACAGACAATAGCGAAGAAACTGATTTTTTCCCCGTTGGTGTCATTCCGTCCCATCAAGAAAAAGAGACTGAAATTGAAAAAGTCGACCCTACCCATATGACCAAAAATGGGACAGAGAATGAGACAGAAGCAACCCAAATATTTTCACCAGCTGGGATGAATTTTGACATGCTTCCTGACATTATCTCTCACGCCAAAAAAAACCCTGCTGGTTCGAAACAGAATGCATTCCCCTCAGTTTACAAAGTCGGGTTCTTTGTTGGTGTGGCATCACTTTCAGTCTCATTCATTTTATGTGTTGTAGTGTGTTGCAGGAAAAGATTTAGACGAGCCTGTCTGTGGTGTTGTATGTGTAAAAAGGTGGGTGTGATACCTAACTATAGAAAAACATCATAAAACAAAACCAACAATGTAATATTTTTTTTCAATGCTTTATTCAGACTTTAAAAATATTTATCATGAAAGTATACATCCTACTTCTATTCATGACATTGATATACGTTGTCTATAGCCACCTAAACCACTGGTTTAACATAATACTATTGGTATAATATTTTGTACATAAATGTTTGCAGATGAGGAACGGGAAATTAAGATCAAGTGACGATGCAATTGATGCTATGGTAAATAAAATAAAATACATATTAATGTATGTACCCCCTATCCAATGATTTGTAACAATTTTAACATAAAGCCATTACTTTTAAATGACAATCAACCAAATTAAATATTTTGTTCTTAATGTCTGGTTTGAAGATGTTGGGCGAGACAGAAACGGGAACCAGTCAACCCAAACTGGAAGGTCGCAACGCAGAATGTGGATCCACTCGTGAGGATTGTGGATCCACTCGTGAGGATTGTGTAGACGTTCACTCAGATTCGGACTCAATCATCCACTTTGACAGGCAGTCAACCAACCGTCACGGATACCAGAAAGTGAGCATTTAGACAACTTTTACGTTTCTGACATAGTTTATTTCTGCCTGTGCATGCCCTTTACAGTACAGGAAGGCTGTGACTGTGTTTGGTAGGGGATCAGCAAAGCGAGCATAAGCTCGTGTTTGACCCTTGCGCAAAAGAGGGACCATCTTTCCTTGTTTTGGTGGGCATACCTCAAAGTAGTAGAACACGTTCCCATCTTTGTATGATGTATATGTTGTAAACAGCTCACCAGTGGGCGATGCTTTTTTCATGGAAGAGTATGCTTGGACGTAGTTGTCTTTTTCAAAATCGGTTTTTATTGGTTCTCCAGGCACACTCTTCCCATCAACATAGAATCCAATCTCCAAAATTTTGAAGTGTGAAAACTTGTAAGGGTTCTTTTTCCACACACCAGACACTCTTTCAGAATCCGCAAAAAAAATACAAACAGATTCGGGGACATCGTCCATTAAAATATTGTTTTCGCTCCACTCGGTTACCCCGGCTGAAATGGTGTATGCTCTAACGTCCTCTCTCACATAGGGGTAAATGGCTGGTGTCTCCTTCAGGATTTGGTTGTGGGCTATCATCACGTCTGGGTTTATTTTAAGATGACAGGCCCGAAATACTGCATCCTTAATCACAACACGATAAGTTTTGGCCGCATCCCCACACATTAACCTAAACTCGTCACAGGCCTGGTGTAGCACAATTTTGATGGGGACTCCATTAATGATCGGTTTTGGTTGGTCCATGATCCCCAGCCTCAATCTTCCCTCGAGTTCGACCTCCTTTCCCTCGCTAGTGAGCGCATACCTCTTTTTGAATCCTATGTTTCCCCCGGCTTGTGCACTGTCACACGAATCGAACTCTCCACCATCCAACCAAAATCCCTCGGCATACATTGAAGTTTCCCTTTCCCATTTGGAGGAGTTCATGACAACATCTGCATAGGATTTATAATTATAATACATCCCCACCCCTTGAGAGCATGGTTGGTCATTAATTAGCACCTCAACTTGTCGAAAGAGAGATGAGAGAGGAAGGTTGGTAAGGGCTACTTTTGTGTCAGTTGCCGTAATAGCCTTTCCCTCTGCAACATCTTCAATGTAGACCCGGATATGTATCCGACTTTTTTGGAGAGAAATATATTCCCCAGAATTTCCACTAATGTAAAACTGAACTGGGCCTAGTTGGGATAGTGAAGTTAATGAGCGATAGCTTCTCATCTCCTGTTGTTTTACTGCACCGTCAACAGCAATCGGGGAGAATAGATCCAAGTCTTCATCGTGAGCTTCTGCAAAATTCTCTCTCATATACTCCATTCTATTTTTTCGCTCTCTTTTTTGGTCCTGGAGAAGCACTTTCTGATTCTTTTCGCTTGCCTTTGCTCTTGGTGTTGTTCTTTCCTTTGCTTGAGCGGGACTGGGCCTCAGCAACTTCTGTCAGGAATTTTATTGCTTCAGACTTGTTTTTTACTTTTTTACCGCTTGGTTTTGGTTTTGAGTTTCTAGTTTTTGTAGGGTGAACAATTTTTTCCAAACTTATAGCACCTTCTTCTTCCAATTCCTGCTCACGAGCTAGTTCTTTCGTCTGTTGTAATTTCTGCTCTACTTCAGACACCATATTTATAATGGGGGATGTTCGCGACTTTTTAACACCGGTGTCTCCGACTCTGTAAACCCCACCCTTTCCGCCTCTCCCTCCTTTTCCCATAAGAGCCTTGTAGTGCTCGCTCCATTTTTCAGCTGATGATGTGTATGGGATAAGAGACATAATTCTAACTTCTGGGTCTAAGGTGAAGTGTGCAGTATGCCTTCGCAGCGTCTTGTAAGTGCACATGTGAACGCTCCGTCGGTTTTATATACACTCTTATGGTGCGCACAACACTTTGTCGCACTGGGAGATATAATAGTCTTTCAAAACATGTGTCCGTATTTCGAATAACTCTTAACACTGGTACATATTCCCCGTGCATGTAGCTGGATGACACAAGATCACACATAATGGGGATGCTGTGATTTTGCACAACCGTTGTTTTACTTGTTATTTTTTTACCTCTCCCATTCACTTCTGATGTGAGTGGGGTGTTTGCAGCATTTTCCAACCCTCTACGACCCCTTTGTCTTAATTCGCGATCAGTTGGAGGGACAGGTTTGCGCTCCCTTTTCTTTTTATGTTTCTGTTTTTGCTTTTCTTGTTTTTCCCTTTCCCGTTTTTCAGCTTTTTCACCTTCATCAAATGCCTTTTCTTGCAATGGGGATACTTTCTCCGTAATAAGTTCCCTAAATGACTCTTCACTGTGTTCAGCCACCGGTATTTTGTTCCCTGCATTGTCTTCAAAACAAAACTCTACAAGAGCACATTCCCACACACCACGCAGCTCTAAATTCTTATCAAGAGAAAAAGTAAAATCAAGCGGGCAGTTGCGGGGGTAGTGTGGGGGACAATCTGTTGATGCAGCAAAAATATACATGACGCAAATATCACCGGGTCTTTCTCCTTCCTTTTCTAGTTGCTCGACCTTTACGAACCCCTCTTTGTTTTTCGTTAGTAGCGTCTCTTCCTACGTCGCGCACCAACGACTTTAAAGTCCAACTGTTACTCGCTTTTCCCCAACCAACCCATTTAACCAGGACTTCTTTTTGTCCATTTCTTGTCCTTTCTTTTAATATTTTTTCCACCTCATAGTATGTGTTTTCATCCACATGAACTAGTTGGAGTTCCTGTTCGTAAAAAATTCCGGTGACAGGATCGTTTTCCCACGATTTTACAGAATAGACCGGAACGTGTTGATAAACCTTCCTCTCTGTTATAATGAAAATCTCTTTTGAAAACCGCTCATCATATTTTCTATCAAAAGGTGTGGAGTTATAGCTAAGCCTCACTTTATCATTTATGTTAAAAGCAAATGCAGCTTTTGACCACAAATAAGGCTTTTCATTTTCAATATATTGTCTTTTCCACAAAACATCTCTCGGTGTTGATCTAGCCTTTTCTGGAGACATTTTAATACTTCTGTGAAATGATCTGTTTACCGATGAAGCAATCGTTTGTAGCATGTCGATCCATCTGTAAGTATTTCCCTTCTTTATATCTTTTTGCATCCTCGGCCTAAATGTCCCTATAACTCGTTCTGCATAGTTGGCTTTTGGATCATTGTGAGTTGTAAAGTGATGCACTCCAAATTTTTGAAACAGCATAGAAAGTTTGGAATTAACAAACTCGGATCCCTTATCAGTTCTAATGACTTTGGGTTTTTGTTCTTTTAAAATACTTTCCATAGCGCGAGCGGTTTCTACTGCACTCAACCCTTTTAAAGGTCTGACCCAAATATAATGCGTAAACACATCCGTGCATATTAAGATATGGCTAAAACCATCATTTTTTTTCACATAATAGTCCATATTGATGGTATCCGCATCCCATTGATAATCCATTTCAGAAACTACCACCCTTGGTCGAGGAAATCTTTTTATTTTAGGGGTAAATAGTGTGTATGTGTCCTGTTTTAACAACCACTCCTTAATATTTTTCCGTGTTATATTTCTCTCCCCGCTTTTTTGAGCTTCTATATATATGTCATTTACTCCTCCATACAACCCAGCCCCTTCCCCACTGTAATATATCCCCTGCAGCACTTTTTCCTTTAAAGCAGTTAAGCTATTTTTCGGCAACGAATCCGTTTTTACGGGTTTCTCTTTACCCGGTTTCGCTTTCATGATTTCAATGGAACCCACAACTTAGACCACGAAGACTCGCTTTTACCCCCCCTTCCAACCTTTTTGACAGAGGGTTGTTTTGTTTTTTTTCTTTTGGGTGGAGAGTGGGGTGAAGAGGGAGCGTCTCTGGGTTTTGTGATGGAGATAGGTCTTTTCAGATGAGGGATTCCTGGGGGAGGTGGTGGAGATTTCGGTGTTAAAACCTCACTTGAGTGTGTTTGGTCCTCGTTTCCTGTCTCGATTCCGAGGTCGTTTTTATGTGACTGCAATGGTGGTGGTGACGGTGGTGGTGACGATGGTGATAATGGCGGAGGTTTTAAAGTTGTAACGCTTTCCTTGTCTTTCAATTTGATGTATTTGTCGTACGGGATCATAACCATTTTGCGAGTGTGTTTCATAGCAGATCTTCCAAATTGGACTTCACAAGTTTAAGTAAGAATAAAAAATCAGAAAAATGTTTTTGGATGATCAATAACTGTTTCTTTTTACACTGTCGTGGCTTTGACAGTGTAAGAATGAGGTTTTTTCGCCTTTTAATCCCCTTCTCTATTTGGGGGTTAACGGGGAGGTGGTTGAGGTTGGAAGCAATTTCACACAATGCTCTAACCTGCGATGTGGTGGCTGTGAAAATCAAACCTTTTGCCTGAAGTCTACTTTCAGTGTTCAACAACAATTTAATATAGTGTTTCTCCTTTACAAGGTTGGCGCTCATCGTTGCGTTCTCTACGAATCACCGAGGTATACTAACAAAAATTTGGTGGTGTACCCCCCCATATATCCTTAAACTGTCTATGCACACAAACACGAACAACACTTTCCAGTTATGTTTGGATGTTTGTTTTATTTTTAAACACATCAGTAAAACACAAATCAAGTGAATACAAATCAAAAAACATAAATCATAGTATGTAGTGGTAATGCAGCTGTTTTGTCTATTAGTATCCTATACAGTCATAATTCTATGACATGAAATTAATGAGTGGAAACTGAAACAAATACCGTGATTTCATCACCGAAAATATCTGTTTTTAACCTTAAGTCGGGTTTTGTGACCGTTTGGTGTGGACTCAAATCAACAAGGAGGTATCCGTACGGTCTATCTAACACAGCTTCTTTGTACGCCTCCTTTAACACGTGTCCCAATCCGGTTTGTCGAGCTAGAACCGATATTTGGTTTACATCCCTCGTGTTTTTTGTTAGAATGAAGTAGTGGGTGTTTATGCTTATAGACCTAGCTTTTTTCCCTTGCTCAAACACATTTTGCACTAAGTATATTATGGAGGCATTACAGTGGTGAGATGTGCGAGTAAACAGTTTTTCTGCATCTTCATTGTTCACGAGATCTCCCATCAAGTCATCTAAAACAATAATGACGTGGTCCTGATCCAATGAAAAGTCCTTTACTTCCTGCTCTGTGGGCAATCCTTCCCGAAATAATATATCAGCATCTTCCTGCTCCTCAAATTTTTTTTGCCAAACACCGTAACAATACATCACCTTTTTAGTTTTAAGGGAAAATAATGTATCCTTTTTCTCAATAATTTTAAACACCAGGCTTGTTTTTCCAGAACCGGAAACACCACCAATTGAAATGGAGGTTGGGGCGATAAACGTGGCTCCAAGTTCAATTTCCATCTTAATACTTGGATAGGGTGGGCACCTTGCACGCCAACGAGATAGGTTCAAATGAGTATGCAAGCAACAATGGGCAAGTATACTCATATGGGATTCTGTTATAAAGAATCGGTGCCCTCTGCAATGGAGGATATGAGATCACACCACATATCTCCCACCCTATTCATTCCGGGAAAGTATTGTTGTTTGGCTTTGAATGTTAAGGCATAACCCAACCCGCTAGACCAGTACTTATCAGCCTTATTACCCGGTAATATGACTTTTTTACCTTGCAAAGACAAAAGAATGGGTCTGAGTTGTTTTTTGTGTAGGCTATATTTCAAGTGTATAATCTCTTTCATTATTTCATCTCTTCGGTATACCCAACCGGCATCAGGGGGAGGAAAACCGGGGGATTTTGCAGACAAAGACCGCGATTGAGAAAAGGAGTTTGATAACTCTTGAACAACCTCATTCATGTTAAAATATTTCGCTCTCTCATACTGGAATAAGTGGTTTATTGAGCAAAATATGACCCCGTATTTTTTCAAAGGGGATTTGTGAGATAAATCAAGCGGGGAGACTTTACTCTCAATGACATGCAACTCTCGTGAATAGGGGGATAGGACAATGTTTAGTGGGAGGGTGCTTACCCCGTCTGAACATACTTCCCTTTTGCAGTAAAAATAGGAAAATCCTACTTTTTTCTGCACGTATGTACACATCGTGTTGTCATGGTGTCTAATCCCTTCATTTTCCACGCATGTTGCCTGTTTTGTTTTTAAACAGGATAAAAACTTTTGAAAAGGATTAAGGACACGTGCTTTATTCACCCCTTTTGCACTCATTTTCCCCCCTTCGCCCTGTCTTAAAAAATAACTCTTCGAGCAAAGAGAAATCATCTCATCCCCAGCTGCCTCCCTCTTAAACAAACCCGGAGTCCTCTTGTCATACGTGGTATCTGCATCACAGCATGTTCTTGGAAACCAGTGTTGGTCACTCGCTTCATAGAACATTTTACAGTTACCCTTCACCGAAAACTGGTATTCTGAGAGCATTGATGGATTGATGGCGGATTCTAGGGTGGGGGTTGATAATGCTAGATACAAAGAGTCAGTATCCATCTGGCAAATCTCATACCGTTCTCTTAAAACATACCTGTGTAAAAACCTGTAATAGAATGAAAGCATACGAAGTTTTGCAGTTTGAAGAAGTGTGAATGCTAGGTGGATTGGAAGGTCTAAACAGATGTTTTTTTTAGCCATTTGAATTTCAAAAAAATTTGACCCGAGCTCCGACATGTTCAAAAAGCGGGGATCGTTCACCTTTTGCTTTGCTACATATTCATCACTAGCATAAATAACACTCTCGTGTTTGGTCTTGTCTAAAATGAGTGACCCAAATGCCGAATTCCCAATAAGTTTGGAAGTGTCTGCTACAACGGAGGAGTTGGGGTTTTTGTCCCCGTCCCTCCGAGCATTCGAAACTTCGTTCTGAAATGATTTAAAACACTTGTAGGGTGTAAATTCTATCACTTGGTAAATTTGTGTCACAACTAATCCTTCCTCCAAATACCATTTTAACAGATCGGATGAAAGGAGTATCCGTTCGGCAGCCATACCCCCAACAAGTTGGCGTCTTGTGCTCGGAAGTTGGGGAGAACCCGATGAGAAAACAAACTGTTTCATGTGCTGACCAATGGCATCAAATGGGATATCAGTTGTACAAAATAGAGGGGAAAACTCTTGGAAGTATTCGTAGGGTGAAATTTTTTTTTCTTTCCCTAGTGGCCAAACAAATGGTACCTTGATATCGACCTCAACCAGACCGTACAACCTGTTAGATTCAACAGCTGAAAGGATATTTTCTTGAGATATCTTCCCCTTACATCCACGGTAAAAAAGAGGTTGTTTAGCTTCGATGAAAGCACTCAGGTTAGGGTCCTGAGTGCAGAGTTTGTTAAACTCGCACTCGTAAATCGCTACATACTTATAGTTGTTTCTCTGGATAAACAACATTTTCTCTCTCGTTCTTTCTCTCCGACCAACAAGTTTAGGGTCCGAAGTTGGTGGCATGCAAACGCTGTGATAGTGCCACCAACACCCGTGAAACTGAAAGAAAAGTTTGAACAATTATTTATCTTGAAAGCAAGTTATTAACTCTGAAATAGACCAAAATTTGATTTAATGTAAATTGTATATGATTCCGCTATTATAATGTAGTTGTTGCATGCGTGCACAAACCTCATAAACAGTGTTGTTAGCCACATCCAGTCCGTCTACATAGAAGGAACCAATTCGGTGTTCCTTCCCACTATTTAGCTTGTGGGTTATTTGACAGGATTCCTGTTGCGCCACCCAATCCATCCAGTAGTACATGGAAAGGTGTTTCCAGCTTTGAAGGGGTGCAAATCCATCATCTCTGTGGCGTCTTATGTAGTTGAAACATGGTAAATTTTCCCCAAGAGCATAAAGATATAGCGCATTAGCATCATACCCCTCTATTGTGCGACAAACAAAATCTTCATTTCCTCTAATAGGAGTTGAGTCCTTTTTGTGGTGTCTGCAAAAAACTATAGAGGGGCCCCCAACAATATTCTGTTGGATTGTGTGGTAGAGATCTGCGTCCTTTTGGGGGAAGTTTGCGAAGTAAACCCCCTTTTCCCTACTTGATTTGAACAACAATTGCCTGGCAACGCCCGGCACACTAATCGCAGTTTTAAATACGTCAATGCTCTTTTCAAAGTAAAAAGTCTGCAATTTTTCCACGGCTTGTACAAAAGGACCAACGTCCAAATTGTTGTAGTGAGCGAGATAGTCCTTTAAAGTTTTCATTTCCTGCATTCCCCAAATCTGTAAAAGTCCATCATATTTCTCAGCACCCGTTTGCGGTTCTTTTCCGACTCGTCCGCCATCCAACCATTTTTCATGTTCTTCTTCCAGTACATTTACCCCCTTCAACTTTGAGTAAAAGGCCTTCATTGGGGGGAGCGAAGTATCCTCCAACCTTTCAACAGAGTCTAAGTAGTCATAAGGAAAGTAAGATTTTTCCTCTTCGATCCCATATGCCTTGAGAAATAGAGCGTAGTTAGTGCCCGGAGCAAGAAAATTCATAATGTCAAGAAATTTAAAACGGGGTGTGGAGATAGCTGAGTATGCATTCCCCTTCTTTATAACAAAACCGTTTTTCCCTGACTTTTCCGGTCTTCCACCATCTTCCCCACCTGTTTCGTTCGCATTTGTGGTATCGTCTCCCATCATCTTAGCCAATTCTGACTCCTCATCAAAGTGATCACAACATTGGATGTCCTCATCATCTTCTTCTTCTTCTTCCTCTTCCCCCTCTCCACCTTGATGGTCGACACCGACTTCAAATGCAAAAGCAGATTCTTTAGTTGTGGAATGCTTCTGCTTTTTAACACGTGTGTTTGAAACACTGCCTCCCCTTTTCCTCTTACTGTTCCGTCCCCGCGCCTTCAGCGCAATATCTAACTTTCTAAGTATGTGTTTCTTTGCAAGATTTAAATCATATCTTGAAGAGTTGAACCCTAAAACGGGAAGTTGAGAGCAGTAAAGGTCAAAGCGAGATTTCAGGTGTTCAAGGTACTGAATCGTTTTTTTCTCTGGTGTAAGTTTAAGGGAGTGTGTGTTAGGGTAAAGGGGTATGCTTGCTTCCTTCAGCTGCCATGTTGCTATCTTCTCATCCAATAGCTCGAAAACAAAACCCCATTTCTGTAAAGCCAATGGTTTAACTTCTTCGGAAATGCGGGTAAGATGTTCAATAAGTTCGTCTAGTAAATTGTTTGGTGTAGAGTTTACAAAACAGATAGGTTCTGTAAATCCGGGTATGTTTGAGCAAACGCTAACCGAAATTGGTACATGTTCAGATGTCCATTTCAGATTTGGTGTCTGAACTGATTCTTCTCCTAATTTTGTTTGAACAGCTTCAAAATCGAAGACTGCAAACCATTTATAGTGTTGGTCTATTCTAGGCACTTGGATATCTGTTTGCTCCAACTCCTCGAATATTGACTTTGTTGGGCAGTATACCCCACCAGGATATTGAAATGTAGTTTTATTAAAACATTTAGTTGAGTGGCGCACTAGACCCCACCGCTTAGGAAAGTGTCTATCGCATATAGAACACACGTATTTCCTCGCAAATGTTTCAATGTTTGTAATGTAGCTAAAATGGTTCTCATGAAGATTTAGGTTCAGTGTAGATGGGAAAAGGGTAGAGGGTTTGCGGATTACACAACATGTCATTTCCTCATCTACGGTTAACACATACACTCCAGTCTGAAAACAATCCTCAAGTGAAGTAAGTTCATCCATAGTCATTCCAGCATATAGTTGGGGGTTGGGTGGAATCGAACCATTACAGAATTCACGATATGTGTGATAAATTCGTTTAACATCGGTTTGTGAAATGTTGTGAGGTGGGGGGTTTTGGTGGGCTGCCAAACACCTAAACACACACAAATTATCATTGAATCTTACTCCTTTTCCATTTGAAAGGAAAAGTTTGACTGATTTGCTCTTCATCAAACATTCGGGAAATGGGGTAACAGCACCAATTGGGTAATTTCTCCTAAACACAAAAAAGTTGACGTTTGTAACATATAATTGAACCCATTTTGTGTTTGGTCGAGTTTTGTTTACAAGAAAGGTGAAATCTAAATTGTTCAGTTCATTGATACACTTTTTCAAATCACGTAGATTGGAAATTGATCTTGGAAAATCAAACACTGTGGAATTTAAGTAGGCGGTAAAATACCTAAGTTCATCAGTCTCTAAATGTCTTAAAATAACTCCAAAGGAAATATTAAAACGAAATGCGCTTTCTTCCCTGCTAAATACATCGTTCAAAAGCTCCCCAACATTTGTGGAGCTGTTTAAATCGTTGAGGGGGAAATTATACACACCTCGCACTCTTCCATGTTCGTGTCCGGCCAATATAATATTTCTATTATTTTCGTAAATTTGTTCCAACTCATGATATGTCACTTCACCCTCATTATTCATCCAGGGGGCAGCATCTGATGAAAACGGGTGTGGATGAAGGTGTTCGTTTTGGTTAGGTTCGTTGGTGTTGGATCTACCACTACTTTCCCCTGTTAAAGTTGCATGCGACACCCTCCTATGCGCAAATAAGTTGTGCCAATTATTGAAGGTTTGGTCGCAATCCACACACTTGACTGTTTTCGGTTTGTGTGTTGATTTTTGGGGGGTGGGTGTGTTGTTACAGGATCCGTTGCCCTTGTTTGCAGATGCGTTGGAGTGAGTGGGTTTTGGGACATCTCTCTTTTTGCATGTGTGTTCATGGCTTCTGCGTGCAATCGGTCTCACATATGTTTTTCCGCAATATTTACATGTTCTTTCCTTCATATATGGGGCGCATGAGGGGCGGTGTGCAATCTCATTTTCCTTAGTATCAAACGTCGTAAAACAATATCTGCACGTTGCCCCATCATTTGAAGAACTCATGTTGAAATCTATGTAAATAAAAAGTATGATAAAAATGTGTTGGGATTATGCATGTTTATTACCTCACATTAAAAAAACTCTTTTTGTATTTTTCAGGAGGAGTGATGTGTGTGTGTGTGTGTTAAACGTATGTAGTAAGTAGGGTGTATACCATCTGTTAAAAATGTATTTATGCATGAAAGGGTGGTGGGGTAGGATTGAGTTAAAAGTGGGTATGTCCATAAACATATCCAGGTCATATAAGTCAACTACGCATATCTAATACATGATGTTCCAAATAGTGAAAACTATGGTGGTAAAGCTGTTGAGCGGCAGATAGATGTAAAAAATTGTTGGTGACATAAGTTTTGTGATCAGTAGTAAAAACTGGAAGCGCGAGTTAGATGTTAAAAAACTATATTGTTGAAAAGTCTGATTTAGGTAGTTAAACTAGATGTGTAGTAACGCATACTACAACCGCCTTATGTTATGTATGATTCTATGTGTGTTTTAGATGTATGTTCAGTCAAACAGTGGGTGCTTTGTGCATAAATGAGTATGCTGTGTTATTTAGGGTTAAAATGATGGGTTTAAAAGAACGGTGCATGTAAAATAGTCATATATATATATATATATATATATATATATATATATATATATATATATATATATTATAGGTTTTGTAGTTAGTGGTAGAAACAAATGATGTACTCGTAAATATGGCTGGTTCAATATTTCCGTTTTATTCCACTAATCAAACCTGTTTGATCCACTAATTACTATTTGTGTAACCAGTATATATGTGGTAAAACCTCCAAATCTGGTGCTAGTGTCTTATAAGTAAAAAATGCGTTGAAACTATGGGTGCTAATATTTATTCTACTTGTTTGAACCCATTTAAAAAACACTATATGTTTATATGTTAAACCATTATAACTATGTTTATCCTTTTTTAATAAATATCTTTACACTCACCTCAAATAAAAGATCAGTTATAATAATCTTCTGTGTTGTGTGTCCTCATTCCGGGTTATTCGTCAAATTATGTATGTTTCATCGAGTAAATAAGTGACTGAAGTTAGTAGTAGCCACATCCAAACTGGTGGGTTGGGAACTAATATGCCAATCCCTAATTGAGGGGGAAGGGGATCACTTTAGAGGTCGTTGTGAGTGGAAGGGTTAAAAGTATGCTAGTGTTAAAAGGGGTAAGGGTTTAGTAACAACTCATCAGTAAAGGGATTAAAGTTCTAAATCGGTACAACGTAATTATGGGATTGGTTGGGTGGGGGTACCTGTGCCCACTCTCAAACACAAAAGTGATGGTGCTGCCTCTATTGATTTGGTGGGGGACCTATAAATAGGGAATCAAACTAAATAGCAGGTAGTGACACCTGTTGGGGTTTGTCCTAGTTAAGCGTACTGGCTCTACCTGAGTGTGGTTAAGCTCACTACAATTGCGCCGCCTAGTGTTAATTAGAGGTGGTAGCTAATGTTAATTAAAGGTATTACCTGTTGGGATGTGGTGGAACTAGCCTTCAGGGGTAATTAGGGGAAAAGCGTGTGGTGGCACCACCCTGTGTCCAATTAGTGTAACTAGGTTATAGGGTGGCGCCACCTGCGAGTAATTAGTGGAACTATAATATAGGGTGGCGCCACCTGCGAGTAATTAGTGGAACTACTGACCTGATATTTTTAGCCTGTGACCTATCTAGACCCTCAGTGACCTATATAGTAGGGGTTTTCAGTACTTAACGTATATAAATAGGGGGGCTGGAGCTACCTTACTTACTACTCATAACCAAAATTTGATTCGACATACACACATATATATGCTTTATATATATCAACGCAACAAGAAATATAACCAGATAATAGCTAGTGTGCATCATGTTTCAGCCTAATTTAGCCGAGTTTAATGAATGTATGTGTAGAGCTGCCAATTATACATTATTAGACAATTTGCCCCATATAATTATATACAACAGATAGTCACCTATATATTTACGCTCTTAATCGCTGCATTTTAATTGACATATGTTATCAGTAATGCATAAACAATGTCATTATGTTTACGGTAAGCTGCATTCATATTATTCTAGTAAGTTCAATCTGGGCTCTGAATCGAAACATATCAAAGGCTTTCCAAACCAGCAGGCGTACTTCCGACAACATCTGTGCGACAGGAATCTTGATTAAACTTCAGATACAGGGCATGATCAATATGAATTTAGGTAAAATAGGTCAGATGTAGGCAATCCTCTATTTTTCATCTTCCTCCATACTCGCTATGTTGATTAAGTAGTGCCATAGCTATTTACATTGCACCCTCTGTAGACTTTAGGGATAAACCATACCGCCTGGGGCCTCAAGTGAGAAATTGACCAGCGCGATATTGATATCAGCCATGGTAGTAATATTTTGTTTATTTTTCTTAAGGGAAAGACTTTTCGTGTTTTCCCCCTTTCAAAAGGGATTGTGACGAGATTGTTTTCCGACAAATGCCTCCCCCCCCCCCCCCCCGATAAGCAAACTGCACTCTAATTGTTATGTCAATAGTAATGTTTTCTCAATAATAATTAATCAATGTACATGATATAATATTAACATTTGGTATATGGTTGTTTTAAAACAATAATAAAAAAAGGGAATTAAATAGCGGTAGGCCAATATTTAGATATAGTGTAGATGTCAGGATCTTCTGAGAAAAGCGATGAAATGCTGTAATATTGATTCCTGAATAAAACAATTTGAATAAACACAAACAGTCTCAAGCCCCACCTCCAGTCCACTTTGTTTTGGACTATTATTTCCCTTTTTTATCATTTCCAATAAATAACCTATAGCCTCGATCTTTATAATACCAGAAGCAACTCGATCCTGACTATCCAATATCTCAAAACAGGTGTTGACAGATTATTCGTTAGGTTCGGATTAGGTGTTACTCTTCTCATTTCCTCCATGTTGAAATACTATCCCTCAGTGTTAATCACTATGTTTCTCAACTCAGCACATCCAAAGTATCAAGTCACACTATTTGTTTCATATTCTTTCGCACTCTACTCTCACTTGATTGATCCATATTTCAAGTATATGATGTAGGTCAGCTATGTTCATTTTCCCTATATGTATTTAAATTGAAATTCTTTATTCAACAAATGGCCTTGACTATAGAAATCTATGCATGTGCGAGGGTATACTGCACAAAAAAGCCAATTTAAAAGCCGATGCTTCACCAAAAATAGGAATCGTTGAATCATAATGGGTCTGGACATTAAAACATACATTGGGATACCTTAACTAGTATACAAAAAGACGGAAGAATGAGAGAAAACTATTATTACCACATTTTTAATAACATTTAGCAAAAGGAGTTGTTGATGAATAATCAGTTTGGCTTTCGAAAAGTTGAGTCTACCTAAGCAAGTTTGAAGTCGAATCGGCCACGGCAGGAGAGGATTCGGGAGAGCTTTCAAAATAAAATGTCGACATTTGTCAAGCCCTCTAGCAAAAACAACCGGATAAAATCCTCCGAAATATTGGTCAAATGACTTTTAGATGGGTCGTTAAAGAACAGAAAGAAAATAGAACATCTTTAGGTTTGGCCGACATTGGTTCATAACAGGCACTTCTGCTGATGACATCCAGTAATGAACTCATCAACAAATCCCACTAAAGGTGCGTCTTTAATACCTCCTTTTATTAATCCAGAGCTATCAAAAGACCATCAACACCAACATTAATCGGTGATAAAGGAGCAGGATATTCATGTATTCAGAAGAACTATGATTGCCGGAATCTATTGCATAATGTATGTTTCTCAGATATTCTTGTTCCAATATGATCAATTGTTAATAAAGAAAAAGAAGGCAAAAATAGAAAAATAAAAGTACAGTGCTCTCCCCAAGATTCCAAGACTAACAACAGTTAAAAATGGCAGCTATAGCCCAGTGGAAGAGATTAATGGATAAACGTGAGGCAGGTGAACAGAATACAAAGTTGCAAGTAATTATATGGTTATGAAGAGTCTTTGGCAAAACTGCAGCTAAAAGCTATAGAACGTTCCTTACTGTCTGATATCATAGTCACAATGTAGGATACATTCAATTCAATTCAACTACTTTACATCAACGAAGTGTGAGGACGAAATAATAGTAAATCGCATTAATCATATGTCGACCTTTAAAGCTGCATTCTCAGGTATTACGATATAAATATTTTACCACATGTATTCATATTACAACACATGGGCCAGATCATCTAGAAATTTTAAATTAGCCGCTCTGAAATATAGTTTATACAATCAAGCTGAAGGTGGATCAAGATTAGGTATGTTTGGGTATATTTGTTTGTTGAGAATGTAGCTTTAAAAAGTTGAAATCTGCGAGCATAGACAGCTGCTACTTATCATATTTATATTGAAGGAATAGACAGCTCTGTTGAAAAGAAATTCCCTCACATGTCATGATATTTGGCACTCGCTACATTATAGTAGCAATTCCTGAGTGACAACCATTTTGGGAATCACATTTGTCCCTTAGAACTGAGTCAGATTATCAGAAAACATACAATTGGCAGCTGTACACATTAATTTTAGTAAATTGTGCTGAACTAGGCTGCAATTTGGTCAATACTACGTAAATTCGAGATTCTTCCAATCTGTTTGGTTAGGTTGAACTGTATTTTATACTTTATTTGTGTCTGAAATTTGGATTATTTGAGAGGATTGGTGAAGATGCATTGTGCATTTTTTGGCGATTTCACCCAACTATAGTGGATGTCCAATCTTGTGAAAGATGAAGTACACTCAATTATCTGTGAAAGTTAATTTAATATCAATGCGACTTTGAATGATGAACTTAACGAAATAAAACTTTGAGTGATGACATTAACGAAATAAAATAATAATACTGAAATTGACAGGGGAACACAACCTGCCTCGAATTCAAGTACCGTGAAACGAGTACTAGAACCAACCAGAGCAGTGCAATTGATTTTAATCTCATGACTAGTGAGGAATTATGTTGTGCTTCATCTGCTGCACTCATTTACCTGGTTAGTAAATGGAGTTATATTCGATAAGGCAGGGACTTGTTCTACTATTACAAACAACACAACGTGAGATGAATTGATGATGCCATGCTGTCCATAATCAATTATTTTGAACACAGGAAAATAGTTTCTGAAAAGAAAATCCATACGAAAACTAATGAAAGTTTATGTTTTGTAACATTTGTCATATTGCATAATGCAATAAGAATTATAGATATCATGTCTTAGTGACGAATAGATTGGGATTTTATTTTATATAGTTTCACTACAACCTCCTGGAATGTCCCCTGCTTGAGCAGGAGTGCCAAGCTGAGTACCTTGCCTCCCTCAACCAGAAAGCCAGGGACTAAGTGCACCTGTGGTCTGAACACGGCATATGACTGTACGTGAACACGAAAAGAAGACCACAACTATCAGCCCATACAGCTGTCTAGTGCCTTATAGAACACCTATGAAGAAGGCCGTATAACATTATAATGTCTTTTTTTGATCGAACAAGGTAAACTAAACCTAATATACCTACTTCATGCTTCATGTGTATGCTTAATATTCTTACAAATTGTGTCATCAAACTAAAAAATGCTATTGCACACTATAGATATCTTAAAGGGAAATCCTTGCAACAATTGTCCAATGGAGTCCAGTCGCTGATCATACCTGTAATAGTATGCTAAGATACATTATTAGGTTCCAATATAGTGATTGCGCAACAAGGTTCTGTTCTGTGTAATTTGTTTTTTTTAACTGTTGTTCTATAGACATTGGTTCAGTCTACCTTGTTCTATCAAAACAAGAAATTATGATGTTATACGGTCTTCTTCATAGGTGTTCTATGACACAGCTAATGATGTTTATTGAATTTTGGTTACTTCAAAATATAAATTGCATAACCAATTTTGATCCTGAAGGCATTGTTTAATACGGAATGTATGCATATAATGATACAGGAAATCAGGTTTCGCTACACATCCCCATTTATCTATGTATGTATAGTCAAATATATGAATATTCAGTTGGACGGAAAAACATTAGAAAAGATAGAGAATGATCAAACTCGCTGTGGCTGCACCTATTATCGCCCACCGGTGGTTTTATTCTTTTGGTCAGTACGACCACAAATGCTTGTATAAACATTAATATTATAACAGCAGAATATTGATACATTTAGTATAAGCTATACTATGAATACATTTAGTAACAGTTTTTGTCGTAAAAACTAAGAATATAGCTTTAATCCATTCAGCATTTAGTAAAAACATTAAGTTCAACAATCGCTAGGAAATACACTTGGTTTATCTGTGGTAATTTTGTAAAAGCCTAACATCAAAGCAGGTATTTATATGAAAATTCAAAATAGTATCCATGCAATTCTCTCAGTTAAAATTCTCAATTGGCACACTTAACTGGAGAGGAAATAAGACAATTAATGGATTGAATAGAAAACAGTTGAGGCAGCTATATTTTATGCTCCTAGAGTGTCGAAGCGGACAGTGAATCCTGAGGATGATGAGATTTTGATTAGCACAACTTAATTTTAAGAAGATCAAGGGCTGATTTAGTGAGGCAACCATAAGCGAATCAGGAAGAATTATTGGCAGCTGGGCAGGAAAAAGTCATGATGGGATGGGGGATTTGTGAGGAATTTGTGAGATAAAATAACAAAAATTATGGACAGGGTTGCCAAGGGACATGCAATTGCATTAACATTGTCAAAGGGCTCTGCTGAACGCTTTGCTGAAATATTTCTCATGTAGGGTTCTCACCATGGCTTTGAGAAACAGGGCCTTGACGTCATCTGAAGTAATCTTTAAAATGTGTGATGCTTAACCTACTTAATTTAACTTACGAGCTGTCTAACGGGCTGCATTGACTCAGTGGCATGAGTGGCATGCTGTGGGTCTGAACCTGGGTGTGGCTAAAGTTTCACTTCCTACCCCAAGGTACTAGGGAAAGACCACAGAAAGTTGTCAATAGAGTGTATTGGTGGATATATGGCCAATTCCACCAATTTGACAACATTTGGCCCCCAACCGTGGAAAGTGATAAAATGGGCTTAAATCAAATTAATTACTATTAATTTGATAATATGTGTCGCCGAGGTACTGAGACTGTAAGGCATGTTTGGTCCAACGTTTGACATATTTTATTCCTCCATAAAGATAATGGGAATAAATGTGGAAATTCAATACATGTAAGTTTAAAATATAGCTGCTGGCGGCTGTGTTGCTGCTGCGGCTGCTCGAGATGGAATGGAATCCAGCGGAGGCAGTGCTGCTTATATACGAGGATGACTCTGTAACCAGGGTGACGCAGCAGCGGAGGCTTGTGATTGGTTGGATCAGCTCGGGAATACTCGGAAACGCTCGGAAACAATATAGACTCCGAAGCCCTAGGGTTCTGCTTCCCATATGTGTCGCTGAGGTACTGAGACTGTAAGGCATGTTTGGTCCAACGTTTGACATATTTTATTCCTCCAAGAGGGCCAAGCAGGTCTGTAAGTAAACTCAGACATGAAATAAGAGAGATGAAAATTTATTATCAACAATGTGTTGGTGGGCTAAGGAGGGACGGGTATACCGATAAAAACAATTAGATCTCCAGGACCCACGTTGTTTAATGTCCAAAGGACTGATCCCACAATTTGATAAAAAGGTGGCGCCACCAATACGCATGGAATGTGAAGAGAGGTTACCCCTAATATTAGATTGGGACAAAAAACCTCTGAAGGCCTTAGCAAAAAGATTATAAGTTAATTGTTTAACCCGTGAAGTAGATAAGAGGGGGGAATCAGGAGAAGATGGGTATCTCCGAATAATAAAACGGGTCAGAGAGACAGGGCAAAGTCTCTTAACAGGGGAATTGACGACTGGAATCAGCACATTGTCTTCAGGCGATAAAGTCTTGGACGACCTGATGTGAAGTACCATCCCCCAGCCATGGAACTGAACATCTCCGCGGCGTAAGGTGTGTGGTGAGTCAATCACATGGGAGACCCGTAGCAGTGCCCTGAACATCAGTAGGGTAGCCGTATAACACAGAAGATCAATATCTATTGATAAGTCTACTATCTTAGAGATAGAATATAACTGGGCAGGAGTAATGGGGTCTCTCCTAGCCGATGGGCGCAAGTCAGAGTTCTTGATACCATCTAGCGTCGACTTGATAAGGGGATGATTAGCAGAAGGCAAATTTAGTCCTTTAACTTTAAATTTAAACACAACAGCCTGATAGTAGGTTGAAACAGAGCTGTAGCGCATATATCTGGCGAGATAAGTCACATAGGCACACATTTGAGGTAAGGATACAACACACGGTTTAAGTCCATACTCCCCACAGAACCTCTTGTAGCAACGCCATTGAGTCTGTCTGATCCGGATGGTGGATGGAGCGACGGATTGTGCCCTCATCAACGCCGCCTTAGAAATCAACCGATCATAACTGGCCTCTGCAAAATTTAAATAAAGACACAGAGCAGCATAGGGGAACAGACAATAGTTCAGGAGCTTTCTTCAAATAAGCATCATAGCACAGACGTGACAGTGTGTCGGCCACAATGTTGTCATCAGTGCGAATGTACTCAGTCACAAGTTCCATGTCATACAATACACAAATCCAGAAAATTTCCCTCAGCCAAGTCATGGTAGTCTCGTTAGCACTAGTCCCTGACCTTAGAGCGTACAGGACTTGGGTATTGTCTGTTACCACAGTGACCCGAAAACCTTTGAATAGTGGGCCCCATCGCTTTAAGCCTAACACCACTGGCCATAGTTCAAGTACGTTAATGTTATCACTAATATCCTGGTCAAGATGAGGGTTGGGGGCAACATGGTCATGTTCATTGTTAAATAGCAAAGGATACTCGTCGGTGAAAGGACCAGACAACCAGTCCTGGTCCAGGTACACAGCGAAACCTCGAAGCGATGAGTCCGAAACCATCTTGAAGGGGTAATCTTCGCGTGCAAATGTGGAAATTCCATTGAATACAGATATAAATGAGAGCCACCATGATATGTCACTTTTTGCTGGGGCTGGAATTTTACACCTCCTGAGTTTATGTTGAATCATGAACTTCTGAAAATCATACATTCTGCGGCAGTGGGTCCGGCCCCCCCGGACTACCTGGGCACAGTGGGCCAGAAGGCCATTCAAGCTTTCTAGGTCAGATTTAGACATGAAAGTACAGTGAGAGTATTTCTTCAATAATGACATAGTTTTTTCCAACTTAGCCTGGGGGAGGCTAAGCTGCATTTTCTCTGAGCATATATGTATTCCTAGAAAAATACACTGACGGCCCGGGGGGGACACCTTACCCCATGATATGTGGAACCCCACAAAGCGTAATAAATCAACTAAGTGCTGTTGCGTACGAAGGGCCTCTTCATAAGTAGGGGAAATATAAAGGAAGTCATCCAAATATTCAACGATGCGGACTCCTTTAGCTGTCATGACATCATAAACAAATTCTGATATTCGGTTAAAGTGGCATGGGCCAGTTCTCAGGCCAAAACACAAGCGGTTATCAGTAAACACACAATCATTATCACCCACTTGCCACCGAAAACCAAGGTATCGACGATGATCAGGCCTAACACTGACAGCACAGTAGGCTGATTTGATGTCGACCACTCCCATGAAATCACCGCGGTCAAGAATGTTAATAACAGTTTTCATACCTTTATATGTAAATGGGATCACTAATGAGTCACAATGGTCATTAACCGACCTACCTAGAGGGCGGCTGCAATCTGTAATAGGTCTAATTTTGTCGACGCCCTTGGGCACCGCCCCCATAGCATGAACACAAGAAGGCAAGGTCGGTGTCTCCGAAATATAGTTCTCGTCGATTTCAGCAGAGATAATCTTATCCATACAGGATTTAGCCACAGGATCCTGTATAGAATTATAGTTTTCGCACTCATAATTTTCAACCTCAGCATCCACTACAGGGAAGCCATCAAGAAGAAAATTTAGAAGTTCATAGTGACGATCAGTATGTGCGACACCATCACAAAAATAGCTGGCAAACCGGCATGGGCGTAACTGGGTCGGAAATCCACCCAACATATGACGGCAAACACAAGTTCCACTCACGCAATCAGGAGTAACAGTTACATAGTTTCCATCAGGTGAAGTGTAAGAAAATATGGGGCTAGGAGGAGAATCAGATAAGTCAATATCTATGGATAATTTATCGGCCGTCGACGACGAGTTCTCATCGGTGACACCATCCATCCCATCCCCGCACGAGTCAGCGGACCATGAATCGACAGTCAAATCTGGGTTGACTGGGATATAATTGTTGGTAAGTATGATAGGGGAACCCCCCACGTCACGAACATAGTTTATATCATCATAACAAGTAATTTCAGTATCAATATCGCTTAGCACATGTTCAGTAAAGTTGCCACTGCATGCAACGTCATCGTCACGCGATATATCACGAGAGTCGCCCTTAGTTACCATTTGTTTGTTGACATAAACCTGAGCACAGTTCGCGCGGGGGGACCCAACTACCTATTTAGCCTTCTTTCCTTTAACGGAATGGCCTGTCTCGCCGCATGAAATACATTTGTGTGTATAGATACAGCTTTTGTTGAAACATCCCGCATCTGAATTAAACCTGAGGCAAGGTTTCTCGCTCTTCTTTTTACTTTTCTTATCGGCGGTAGCAGTGACTGACGCTTTCTTCGACAACTCATAGCTAAAACAGCGCAATATCTCCTCTTGTAACACCGTATCAAAAGCCCTGTGGCCTATGTTATTAGCCCGTTCTCGTACAGCTGCATCATAATTGCGGAAGGCGTCAAAACTGTATACTTTAGAGGCTGCTTTCTCTGCTAATACTAGACCATGTCTTACAACCCCCATAGGATCCCTGCCCTCATCAAGACATTTCACTATTGATTTCAGTGTTACGACCATGAGTGACTCAAAGCAATCTAGGGCCTCACCTTTCTGGAGATGGTTCTTCGGATCAAAGGGTTTCCTCTTGTTCCTCCTCCTAGCCCTGGAGCGCCCACGACTTGAAGATGAATCATCAGAATCATCAGAAGTAGAATAACCGGTCGACGGCGAACGATGATGCCCCTTCTTACTAGCCAACTTGGACATCAATTTCTCTATACGATCAAGCCTGTCGTTCACCATGTCAGGTGAGCCGTCATGTTGTGATTCCTCCTCGAACTCAGCAAACTGGTCGGCATCGATGTGCTTACACAATTTTCCAGTAGGCTTAGCATGCCTAAAGCCACAGGTATTACACAGCCTTTTTGGTTTACCCATAATGAAGCAGAAACTGAGAGTTTAAAATATAGCTGCTGGCGGCTGTGTTGCTGCTGCGGCTGCTCGAGATGGAATGGAATCCAGCGGAGGCAGTGCTGCTTATATACGAGGATGACTCTGTAACCAGGGTGACGCAGCAGCGGAGGCTTGTGATTGCTTGGATCAGCTCGGGAATACTCGGAAACGCTCGGGAACAATATAGACTCCGAAGCCCTAGGGTTCTGCTTCCCATTCTTTTTGATTGGATGGTTCTACCAACCTGCGGAACCACATTTTTGGCATTTTTGGTCCAATTTTTATTTTTTTTAAATTTCAAAATCCCATTTTGGGGGCAAAAATCATTTTTTTAAACTGCCATTAGTCCATGGAATTGCTGAATTTCTAAATAATCTTCAAATTTGAACATTTTTTTTTATATGTTGTGATAGTAGGTTACATGGTCTGTGTAAAACATGAACATGGTCTGTGTAAAAAAAAAATGCAAAAAGAATATTTTTTCGCCAAAAACCATCAAAAACCAAATTTTTTTTGTGTGGGGCACCCCCCATGTCGTGTGCCGTCACGCAGTGTGCCTAAGGTGGAATAAAAAAATAAAAAATATATATATCTATCAAATTATTATGAATAATGATAAAATGCATGGGATTATATATGTAAAAACATTGAATGTATTTATTTGAGTTTTTCTTGGATCATAGCAGAGAAATAACATGGTGGCAAAAGGTGGTGGGTCCCAGAGTTCATGTTGTGTGCCGTCACGCATATTTTAGGGTTCTTAGAGCTTTATAAGGCATAAATTTAATAATAAACTTTAAATTTGACATTTATTATTGACTTGGTACCCATCTATGTAGATTGAAACCCATGATTTCCGAGTTGTTTTTACATGATTCTTAAGGCAAAATGCTTTAAAGATGTGCCATCACGTTGTGTTGTGTGCCGTCACGCCTGCCGTTGTGTGCCGTCACACCCGCTGTCACATAATATCAGAAATGATATCTCTAACATATATACATAATATTAGAACGTTTATTCTTGAAGATTTTGCCTCTAAATACTTAAACAAAACAGGAACATTGAATACAACTTTTCGAATCAACATAAAAAGGTAAACATGGGTAATAAATGATATATATATCTGTATAATATGTGTGGGCATATATTTTGTATGATCTGTATGGGCAAAGGGTCTATGACCTGTCACCCTTAGGCCTACCGCTGCCATTATGATTACCATTACTGAATGGTTATTTGGCTGTAACTTTTCTTCTAGTTAGAATATTTTCACAAAATAAAAACCATTATCACCCTCATGTTAGGACCTATCAAGTACAACATATTTCAGTACCTTATGTGCATGTTTGTTTTATTCATTTCTAATCTAAATCCTAATTTATGTAGAAATATGTACCATTATTCAACATGCTATTTTTGGCATTTTTTTCATATTTGGGATCTATTTTTCGAACCCCCTGTAAAAATTTTAGCAATAATCAGAATGGTTCCAAACTTGGCAGTTTAATGCACATAATATGTAAGGTTGATAGAAATTAACAAATCAACTGATTAATGTAAAAAATATTTTTGGCTACTCAGGGGGCTGCTAGGGGCCCAAATGTTGTCAAATTGGTGGAAATGGCCATATATCTGTTATAATACTATCATATTAAATGGAGAGAGGAACTCGAAGGCAAGTCTTAACTGTTTAAGGTCTGAAACTTGGCTGGTTTTAATAACCCTAAACATGTATAAACTCCCAATAGGATGCGTTGAGTAATAGGGGGCATTGCCCTATTACGTCACATCCTCTAATAGCCTGAATAAGTAGACTTGCACAGTAACAGGTAGTTAAGCATAATAAGCGATTTTTGAAATATGATGATACTGATTAATGGGTGATAATCAATAAGAATATAATGAGGTTATGCAATATTACGTAATGTTGTTAGTCAGTTGCCTCAAGCAATGACTGGGCATTGCTTCTCCCTCCAGGGGCAGGCCGAGAGGCGATCAATGCTGCCACCTAGCAGCATCCCCACTCACCCTCCCCTTCCGGTCACTACCCCTCGACCTCACTCTCCTCCGGACCTCCAGTGGTCAAGACCCCCTCCTCTCCTCTTCAAAGTTCCATCTTCTAAATTCTTGGCTATATCGCTAATGCTTCTCCTCTAATAAGAAGTAGTTGGACATCACACCGCCAACCATAGTCAGTATTATTGGACCAAGATAGCCTGGGAAACTACCAACATGCCTAGAAATTCCAGAGCAAGGAAGGCCCAGGACCAACAAAACAGCCAAGGGAGCGTGGAGGACGAGGTACAGTTCAAGCCCCAAAAGCCCTCGTGTAAATCTTTACAGGAAGGCCTTGACGGAGTATCTGGAGAGGTAGCAGAAGTGAAACAGCAAATTGCAGGACTATCAGAGCTGTTCACCAGAGTTCTAGAAAGCAGAGGCATCGATCTAGAATCATCAGACGGGGCCAGATCTGAGCGTGGCTCCCAGTCATCGAGGCGGTCAAGGTCTACCACGAGGTCCCGCCATAGCTCCAAGAGGGGACGCGAGCAATCCCCAGACAAAGAGAGCACTCTCGGCGGCCAGAGTGGCGAGCGCGAGCCACCACTGAAGCTGCAGCACATGCGCATCAACAGATGGGTCACTGAGTCACAGAGGCGTGCACAGTCAGCGCCTAGAGTCATACGCCGGCTACATCGAGAGAGAGCTTGACAGGGAGAGATTTGCACACAAGCTCCATGGTAGGGTTGATATTATATCGGATATCCATAGCTCTAAAATCATGCCTAGGCCATACATGTATGTATATAGAGAAGGTGCCCAAACCATAAAGCAAAAATTAGACGCGAGATCATCTCTGTCTTATAATGAGTACCTTGATGGGTACCTTGCTCTTATGGATGACCCGGACGGATATATCTCCAGCGATTACAGTCATCTGATGCATCACCTCAGACAGGTGACTAAGGATAGTCTAGAGAGGCCTTGGAGTGCCGTACGCAGATGGTCCCAGTACATCTGGTACATGATCGAGAGTGGGAAAGTCACATGGAGTGATAGAGCCACAATTCAAGACAAGCGTGTAAGGATCTGCTTAACTGGAGGGGGCCAGGGATACAGTGCTCCCCAGTCGAGCGATCTTAGCCACAAAGGATCTAGTAACAACAAAGGTGAAAAGTCATTGGAGACTCTATGTAGGGAATTCAATTCAAGAGATGGATGCAGTCACCCCGCTGACCACAAGGAGGGGCCCGTGTCAGTCATACATGCTTGTACATATTGTGATTCTATAGGAAGGCGTAATAGGCACTCTATCAAGGAATGTCAAAAGCGCCTCAAGCACCAGCAAAGTCAAATGGATGGCTCATATACTCCCAGGAATTACAGTGGCCCACAAAACGGAGTAAACAAACATAAGGCATCAAGCGGACACGATGCCAAGTCAACATCAGGTTAAAAAAATGAGTAACGGGCGTGACATGCACTCCGCACCTGCCACGCCCACTGGATGTAAACAACCATGACCTAGATCCACGTCCAGGGGCCGGCCCAGGGGCCGCGGAGGCGGGTCTCGCCCAATATCACGCCTCCCGCGAGAGGGTGGACAAGATCCATCATGGCGAACAACAACACACTTCCGAGGTACGTTCAATTAACATTTGTCACGACAAGCTCAACCCAGAAGCCCCTGAGTTTACACCTATATGGGGAAGTGACCATGACATATTGGAAAAAAGTCCCTGCAGTGTAAATCCTATGATATCTATTTTGACAACATTATAGACCTGTGCGCGGGGAGGAAGGCCCCGTCATCCGTCAACACTGACCCCCATTACCTAGCCAGCCACAGGAGGGAGAACTGGCCCTCACCGTGTGATAGTGAAAAGTGGCAGCAGTTGGCGGATATATATAATCGGGTATGTGATCATGGTGTGCCAAATGCAATAGGAGCCCGTGCTATTATTCCATCTAAGCTTAACATCACAGCATGGGAAAGCCTCCTTACGCAATCCCACGAGGATATGGAAATACTCAGCTTTGTCAAATACGGGTTCCCAATGGGATATCTAGGCCCAGTGTCACACAATAAGGGAACTAGGAACCACCCCAGTGCAAACAAGTTCAGTGACAAGATTGACGATTTTATAAGGAAGGAGCTCGACCTTGGGGGCATACTAGGCCCATTCGAGCAGCCTCCCTTCGTGGAATGGTCGCACACGTCCCCTATGATGTCCAGGGCAAAGAAGGACTCAGATGCCCGGCGTGTGATAATTGACCTGACCTTCCCTGATGACAATTCTGTAAACAAATACATCATAAAGAACTCGGCGTGGGGAGAACAGAGAGAACACTTGCTCCCCACAGTGGAGAATCTAGTCTCGCACCTCAGCAGTGTAGGAACAGGAGCTTACATGGCAGTCATCGATATCTCAAGAGCCTATAAAAACTTTTTCAGCGACCCCATGGACTGGCCTCTGCTGTGCTTGGAGTGGCAGGGTGAGTGGTACTGTGATATCACTATGCCATTCGGCAGCAGGGGCTCGAGCGCACACATGCAAAGGGTAGCTAACGCCATAGTAAGGATTCTCAAGAGGGCGGGACACACCGCATTCATGTACCTCAACGACCTAGTGCTGATCTCCAACAACATCAGCGAGTTGTGGAGGGCGTATGAGTGTGCTAGGACAACGTTAAAGAGACTGGGACTGGTAGAGGCCACCGAAAAAATTCCAGCCCCCATCTCAGCAGGTAAGGTGGCTTGGTATCGACATCAATGCCGCCAACATGACTCTATCTATGCCCGAGGAGAAAGTGAAACAAGCAGTAACCATGTCTGAGAAATACACAAAGAGAAGCTCAATCAGTAAGAGGGAGCTTCAATCACTAATAGGCACACTGATACACATCAGCAAGTGTGTCCCCCCGGCCAGGCTATTCATCTCTCGCCTGCTGGAGGCCCTCAGAGGCTTCGAAGGTGTATACACCAATGTGAACTCAAACATGAAGGAGGACCTGAGATGGTTTATGGACTTCTGCTCCGAGTGGAATGGGGTGTCAATAATACCAGAGGCAAACCCAACTAAAGTCATTCTAGTAGACGCCTGCCTGTCAGGAGTGGGAGGCACCGACGGACAGTACGCCTACAAACACCAAATCTGCGACAGAGACAACCAGGCTGACAATATCTCGGAGGTAGAGGCGGTCAATGTGGCGATCGCCTTGCACACGCTAGTCAGCGAAAGGGACAGAGGCACACACATAAAAATCCTATGTGATAACATGTCGAGCGTGCACGTATTAAATAATGGAAAAGGCAAGAACAGAGCAATGCTGGCAGCCGCCCGCAGGGCCTGGATGATGCAGGCCAAGTTCGACATCAAACTGTCGTACGGCCACATTGCAGGATCCATCAACAACATAGCAGATGCTCTAAGTAGGGCACACCTAGGAGCAAGCCAATTCAAACAATGTCAATATTGGCTAGATTACTACTCCCTTAAACTTATCGATACATGTACAGCGAGGGCCCTTGAAAAGTCCATTCTCTCTTTCAGGGACTCCGATGGAAGGGCTGGCGAGTCAAGCGGCAATAACCCAAGAAAGAGCCTGGGTGGATGGAACATCCAACAATAGAAGATCGGCAGCAAAGGCATATATCGTGTTTGCCCGACAAATGGGCTTTCAATACCATTCCCCAAGTGTCGGACACATGTGCACATACATACAGCACCTAGCTAATAAGATGCATGCCCCAAAATCAGTAAAGAACCACCTGTCGCACATAAAGACATTCCTCAAGAAGTGCGACCGCAACATCACTAGCTTCCAACATTACAGGGTGACGTGGACATTAGAAGGCCTCATGCAAAACAAGGGCTATACTCCAAAAGCTATGAGCCCCATCCAGCTAGATACTCTTAAAAATATGATCAACAAACTGGGGAACGACTATGACTCCATAGTGCTAGCCACAGCAGTGCTCATGATGTACTATGGGGCACTCAGACAATCCGAGGTCGCCCCCCAGTCCATTAAGAAGTTCAACCCCCGACGGCACCTCACGAGAGGTGACGTCATAATAAACGAGGACCATATCACTGTAAAAATAAAAGGGGGAAAAACCATGCAAACTGCATACCAAACGAGGACCATAACTCTAAACAAGGCCGAGTACGGGAGCATATGCGTGGTTGCCATGGCGACTAAACTGATATCTATGGAGCCGACCAAGCACGCTGACCAACCATTCCTCACATTCAAGTCTTCACAGAGACCAGTGCCCGCATCCTACATCGCCAGGCGCTGGAAGCAACACCTGAAAGCCAACTGTGTGGATGTAAGCGCCCTATCGCTTCACAGCCTGAGGAAGTCAGCGGCGACGACGGCCTTTGCTCAAGGAGCGAGCGAGACAGAGGTCAAACGACTAGGAGGGTGGGCCTCCAATGCATTCAGGGTCTACATGGAGGCCATGCAGGCCAGCCAGCCACTATAAAGTGGATTTCAGCACGTGGACAAGTGGCCTGGCAAAAAATAGTGTATCACTTCAATCAGTAATTCTATCACATAGAGCCCCTGCCTGACATATAGCTCAATGCGGAGGACCCAAAATGAACTGTCTCCCGGTATACACAAGGACTCTAATAATGCCTGACTTACAGCCATACATAAAGACTCACATCAACTACTTTATATATATATACATATCACCTCGCACCCCCCAGGCTCGCTCCCTTACACTCCTACAAAATATCCCTCCCACCACTACCCTTCCTTCTAATGGCTCTGGCCGTATATTAAATCAAATTAATCAATAATTACATCATTTAATTAATCCAACCTAATTACCTATTATCTGAATTATCCATATTGTTTTGTCTCCTCTGTACAACACCATTCAAGCAGCGGAGAAATAAAAACAATTTCCCATAGTCGCCCTCTTGTGCCTGTCATTGGGTGGAGAATCTAGTAATGTGTTAGTCAGTTGCCTCAAGCAATGACTGGGCATTGCTTCTCCCTCCAGGGGCAGGCCGAGAGGTGATAAATGCTGCCACCTACCAGCATCCCCACTCACCCTCCTCTTCCGGTCACTACCCCTCGACCTCACTCTCCTCCGGACCTCCAGCGGTCAAGACCCCCTCCTCTCCTCTTCAACCCACCCACCCTCTCCTTCTCATCTGGCGAGTCGGGGGCCGTGTATATTAAATCAAATTAATCAATAATTACATCATTTAATTAATCCAACCTAATTACCTATTATCTGAATTATCCATATTGTTTTGTCTCCTCTGTACAACACCATTCAAACAGCGGAGAAATAAAAACAATTTCCCATAGTCGCCCTCTTGTGCCTGTCATTGGGGGGAGAATCTAGTAATGCTCATAACAAATGGATTGTTGTGTAATTGGCGTTTGTTCCCTAATTAATATATGAGTTCATGCGAAAATTGCTACCGTTATTCAAACGCTGTCACAAAATATTCTGATTTAAAACTTCAATGGCAGACACCTTTCAAGAATACGGTCTAATTTATCATGGCAACGTATCCAAATCAGGGATGTGTCAATATCATAGAACTAGTTCCTGTGCAGTATATCACTGTTAGTGTCATCACTATTCAACCCAATCACATATTTCAAGCCACCTCACAATGGTGATTAATACAACCTATAGCCTAATTATGTATTAACTAGACAGGTGCTAATAAAGTGAGCAATAGCAAGATGAATAGATGAATAATAACATTAAGCCAAAGCCGAGAGTAACGAGATCAATGGGTAGCAAAAGGAAGATGAGACAAAAGCAGGAATGAAAACCTAAGTTGATAGGGGATAGTTCTATTGAGACAGACAATGAGTAATTACTTTTTATTCACTGCTGATGAGGATTCAGAATCAGTCGGGGATTTCCTGGCCTAAACCAAGACAGATGTTCATGCAGCTTATCTAATCAGCTAACAGCACAGCCTAGTGGCGGAAAATTAAAACAGATACTTCTAGTGGTGGGTTGGAGGAGCTTCTGCTCCCCATTTTACTGGCACAAATAATAGAATAATCATCACCTTGAATTGCTAAGAATTAATGACGGTTCAAATAATTGGAATTATTACTGTGATTGGAAACTGTCAAAATTAAGTTTGTTCAGTTGTTTTCCATAAGTTTGTTTAGTTTGTTTTGAAATAGTTGTAATTGCGCAGAAGGAGATTTCGATTGTCAAATTCAAATATAAATTCCTGCTATTATATACTATTCCTGCTATTATATACTTCTACGACCGTATACCCCTTAGGTGAAACAACTTATCTGAATTCAGATGGCCAGTTTCGGCTTTGGTGGTGTTTATCGAAGTTAGATAATTCAGCAAAAGGAATACATATTTAAGGGTAAATTGTGTAAACAAATATGCAAACAATTGATCTCATGACACGCATAGGAAAATAAAATGTAATTTCCTTATTATGTGTTAATATCACTTCTATAGCTAATCTATCTGTCCAATCACAATGAGAAGCATGTGTTTATTAGGATTTATGATAAACAAACATAATTATCTGTTCTTTTTTTTAAAAAAAATCAGACCCAGGGCTTACTCATCGAAACGTATTGGTATATCCTTTTGCTCCCTTAAAGTATTCAAATATGTTTGTAATAAAATTAAAAGAACCGTGATCTCTACCTTCTGTCAATGAGAAATCCATTCAGATAGCTAATCCTCGACGAAACTCTTTGATTAATTTGTCTTAAATTTGGAATACTTGAGACGATGGAAGAATGCAAACTGTACAGTTTCAACTTCATCCGTTAAAGTCCTGCAGAAAGAACAATGTTAAAAAAGGCCTTTTATGTTCTAGTCTAATGACCTCTAGATGGGAACTGAACAAAACATCCCTAGTTTTTGACCGATGTTAACTGAGAGTGCAAATCAGATGAGATGACATTGTTATTGGATTGGAGTATGGTAATAGCCATGTTCTTAATCATCACTCTCTATCTTATCTCCATACATTTTATTCATGGTGGTTATGTATTCCCTCTTTGCTTAGTATCACATCTGAGTATATTAATCAGAAAGCAGTGAAACATTGAAAATGGGCCAAGTGAATAATTTATATATAATATACCCCAGTGTGGACCTCATATCCCCTACACTACCAGTTAGGTGATCGTCTGTATCATCCGCCACTTTTCGTACATTCATAATCATGAGCCTGCTGTTAATTAGGACGCCAGAGTCAGACCTAATTACTGCTGTATGAAGATGATACTAGGCAGAATTGCGCTAGCTTGAGGATATGCATGGAGAATATGTCCACCATTTTCCAAAGAGTCCTTTATAAGATGGAACCTTTACTTGCTAAAACCTTTCTTATGGAGACATTTCCCAATCGAGGGCGGTTAGCCCAAAGTTATATCGTAACACATTATAATACTGATTTCCAGTAATTATTGGTTAAGTAGATATGCTACAGATGCATAACCACCGGCTTCTTCTGCATAAGCCTACATCTATTTTTGTAGAATGTGCTGCTTCAGATCTTAGGAAATGAGTTTGATTATATTAAAAACTACTACTTGGTTATCGTAATCTAATTTTACATTCTTATTGGTAGACAGAGCTAACGGTACCTATAGCTCGTACGACCGCTGGTCAACTTGATGTAAAACCATAAAAAGGATGTATAAATAATCTAAGGGCTAATTTAGATCTTTTGACGTCTTATTAAATGCAGCCAGGGCTTCAGCATTGAATTCCTGCTTCAACATGAAATATTCACCACTCATCTCATGTAAATAGCCATGTGTTTTAGTTAATTATATAAAGCATGTGAATAGCCATGTAAATAGCCATGTGTTTTAGGTAATTCTACAAAGCAAGACTTCACCTTTCCACCATGCATAAATAATATGATTTGGTTTTCATAGATGATTCCAATAGCTATAGTGCTTGTGAAAAGATACTTGCAATTGTCGAGAGAGAAAATGTTACCAGATTTATGCAGCTCAGATTTGAACTGAATCCATGCCAGCATGCAATTTATTAGATATATGAGCAGTGAGACATGCAACTCGCCAATTGTGTGTGGTTATGTACCTTTGCAGGTGGTCACACGGTCACTCTCCGCTTCTGTAGAGTCGCTTACACCGGCCAGTAAATCACTATACATGTGAGTTTAACCTGTTGCAACGGTTCCATTCAGCCCAATTCGAGTCAGCACCTAGTGGGAGTTCTTCCTTTCCACTCATGGATATACATGCTGGCTAACGTCTCTTTCCATAAGGCTTTCCATTGTGTTTAAACGTAAAGTTGTATTACTGATATTTCTTACTTTCATATGTTGAAGTTCCAACTGAACATTTCTATAGAACTATATGTTTCTTGGTTCTAGTTTTACAACTGACACGCTTTTCTCCCATGAAGACTACAGGTATTTTAATAGCTATTTTGCTATCACTTAGGTGTCTCTGTTGAGGTTTCTGGTTTCCGGTTGTTAATTCAGATACCTATACTATGGAAGTAACAGTTTAGAACAATAACACGGGAATATATATATCATATCTGGTTGTTTTCTATTTTTAGTTCAAATTTGAACAAAAGTTTGGCAATCGCCATAACATTGACCTAAATATATATAGAATTTGTATTCAGTAATACAAAATGTTACCGAAATTGGCCAAGAACATATATACTTATAGATCTTCCAGTATGCCCAAAGATACGTTGTCATACGTTTTAGTAGTTGATTTATGCTCTTGCATCGCACAAATAAGAATATCAAATTACAAGACTATTGTCGTTTAGATAATGGAATCAGAAAAAAATATTTGCATCTAGAGTAGTCTGCTGGCATCAAATATATGTTATTTTATTTAACGAAGCTTATTCTAGTTCAGATTGACTAGCTGGTGTCCAAATAGTGTCCAAATAGTGAGTAATCCTTATACTATGTCCAATAAGGCATGTTGTAGTTCTTCTCCCGAGGTAATGACCTATCTGCCCTATGAACGCTCTCTCCGAATACAGACCTGCGTGCTACTGTTCGAGGGAAAGGGTCGATCACTTCCAGAGAACAGCACCCCTGTTTGGATTTTATGCAAAGGGGACAACTTTAGAACAGACTTTGGATAAAATATGGACCAGGCAGCAGTCAAAATCTATTTTCCTACGATGGTTGGGCTTTTAACATCGGACTTTTCAGTCCCAGTGCCGTCAGTTAAGATACACGGATCCTTCCATTATTTTTGGTATCGTTTCCTACCATAACAAACCTATCATTCAGACTGGTACTTGGAGACTTTTTGATATGTTGGAAACAATACTTTCAATTTGAGGCTGCATTTTGAACTAACATCAAACTTTTTATTCCGTTTGTTTCCTATTCATTTGAAATGATTTGACCCAAATTGTGAAAGATTTTACCCTGTTGTACTCAAAGTAGGGCTTGATAAGAGTCCACATTTAAATATTGGTGTCCAGTCGAAAACATAGGCCTCGGCGGTTTGTCTTATTAACAGACGTTTTGTTTTGTTTTGTCCATCCAGATTCATATACATGTATACATTATAACAGAACAATATCAGTAACCTAAGCTCTACAGGTCCATGTATGAATAAATTTGGTAATTTATCTTGTCATATAACAACTGAGAATTGAGCTTTAACCAAAAACCTCAGTGGAGATTCATTACTCTACTCAATCATTACTCTCCCCCTCTTCCTCTGTCCTTATCCGCCCTATGATGAGTTGGCCTAATGATACAGTGCTCGTTCAGCGGCCCTCTTTTTATTGTGTGTTAGATTGGCTGCCTCTTATACGGAGATACAGTATCATTGGTTATTAGCCTTGGGTGATCTGCTCCCAGCTGTGGCGACGTCAGGGGAAGAGGAATAATTACCTTATCCATTTCAGACCAGGTAAATAACTATTTAAGGAATAATTTCAGAGGTTTTTTCTGCTCGCGGTGTCTATAGCGTCAGGGAGTTCGAGGGCGAAGCCCGAGAATTCCCTGACGCTATAGACACCGCGAGCAGAAAAATCCGAGGAAATTATTGCTTTTAGAAGAGAATTGATGAGATTTCCTTAATGTTAGAGCAAAAAAGATAGACAAACCTTCTTTATTCCGTCCAAAAACATCCAAAAACATCCGAAAACATCCAAAATATCATGCAAATCGTCAGCCTTTCTATGAGACCGGAAGTGCACTGCTTTAATCGGAACCTATATAATACCGCGACGGCTGACCGAATGAAGCTTCAGCCACAACAGCCAATCAGAGGAGCGTATTTGCTAATGTTTATGTACAGCCAGCCGGCCTGTTTTTGCAAGGTTCCGCTGCTTGCTATCCAAAGCATCGGACACCGCGTTAGTCGAAATCTAAATGATACCGCGACGGCTGGCCAAGTGAAGTGGGCGGGGCTTAGCGGAGAAACAGCCAATCAGAAGTGCGTATTCGCTAATGTTTATGTTCAGCGAGCCGGCCTGTTTTTGAAAGGTTCTGCTGCTTGCTATCCAAAGCATCGGACACTTCCGGTTCTCGAATGCCGTGTTGCGTGTGTCTAGGGACTTAAAAAAGAAATAAATAAAAGATTTGAATCGGTAGAAATGATTTAAATAGTGTTTGAGCCCGATAGCGAAGATTTAGTCGACGGGAATCGAGTAATAAATGAATGGCCAGTTCAGAAGCTATACGTGCTTACGTTTCGTAGACCGGAAGAGATGTGGAGATCCTTCGGCATACCCACTCATGTGCACGTTCACTTGGCGTTGCATTGTGTACGGTAGTCTATATAGCGCACGGAGGATTTCATTCGAAAGTCGCCTTGAACTCTAAGCGGTCCGGGTACGGTAGCAACATTCAGCCGCCACATCCCCACCAGCTCTGTAGTGTAGTGGTTAGACTGCTCGACTTCTGCGGAGAACGTTGAGGGTTCGAGCCTCGTCAGGTCCTTCAGCTTTTTTTTTCATTCTATACGTGACAGATACTGTTCTATAGGGAGTCTTGAGACTGAACTATAGGCTTGATACTGATCTATGGATACGGAAGTCTTGATCTATGGAGACGGAAGTACGGAAGTCTTGATCTATGGAGACGGAAGTCTTGATCTATGGAGACGGAAGTACGGAAGTCTTGATCTATGGAGACGGAAGTCTTGATCTATGGAGACGGAAGTCTTGATACTGATCTATAGGGAGTCTTGAGACTGAACTATAGGCTTGATACTGATCTATAGGGGCGGATCTATGGGGACGGAAGTGGTTTAGAGGGAATCTATAAAGAAAAAAAACCTTCCAGAATCTCATCAGATCGATTCTAAAGATCTATACTATGGTACAGCAATAATAAGGATGTAGCTAGGGAGAAGGTAGCATTTGTGAACTTGTGCATTTTCTGTAAGGGGAAGGGAGAGGTTCTGAAAAGGGGTGAAAGACGTTTGAATGGGGTTTCAGATGCCAGAAGCTGCATTACTTTCGGGGGCAGCCAGCGTGCAAGCAAAGGGGTGCTATGTATATGTATACACACCTATACATGGCCAGCTTTTGATGACCCAGTCGACAAGCATCAGATAAATGATTTATGCAGAAGGAGAAGCTGGGTGGAGGATGAGAGAAGTCTGTAAGCATACATCTGTGTTTAAAGATATCCATTAGGCAGAGTCAATAGTAGGGAATTACTGCACTAACTGGCTGTTACGCACCTCTAGCTCTATTCTACTCGATTACCTGGGTACGAATGGCACTGATTGGTTACATCAATACCACAAGTTACTGATTGCTTCTATAGAACTCTCCCTCTTATTACTACACAAGAAATTAGGAAGAAGATCCCCATCTGTATTCCATTTGTGTTCATCTGGGCTGTAAACAAACACTCTGCAGTTGAGCTTAAAGCGAAAGCTTGTCAACATCTCTAGGAAAATCTTGTAGCTTCGCAACTCGCGCATTATGCCCTATACAGGAAAAGCAGGTGTTAAATGTTATGATAAATGTGACCATTTGAGAGCTATATATTGTTTTCCATTTACCAAGGAGTGTAATAACACTCAAATTTAATATTACCAGTATGAAGAGTATACATTTTGCTATTTGGTTTTGGCTAAATAATATCATTTAGATACAAATACTTTGAGCTTAACAACTCTGAATACAATTATAGATGGTGTACGCCTGCGTCAAATACAACATTCTGTTTACACAGTTTACACTTAGAATTTAAGTTTCAATACTGGCATAGAGAGTGAACTCTCACATTAATACAATATATCAAATTTACTTTTGGTAGAGGAAGGAACATACACTTTGTGATATTATACATCTCAGTGCTCAAAGTACACTCAATTGGGCCTCAGTAAAATTGTTCTCTTATATTGTGGAAACAACTCAAGGGTATGTTCATTATTCAATAGTCAAATCTGTCAATCTATCGCTGTAACCATATATTTCGAACTTTGGGTTTTGTTCTGTATAATTTCACTACACATTTCAGGCTTGAGTGGAAGATTATCGTGAAGGGGGTTGGGCTTGAATATAACACTATTATTGTACTCATGAGGGCAATACTGACAATACCTGAATATATTTGTAAATAATATGAGGCCAACACAAGTACATACGTACCATGTACATGTATATTCTGGCAGAAGTGTAACATGAACGTGGCCAATTTCATTGAAGTGGATCAACAGTTTTGTTAATTCCATTCAAATGTAACCCCAATTTTCTCAATTCCATGGAAGTGTTCCGCGAATGTTCTCAATTCCATTGAAATGTTTCATCAATGTTATCACTTCCATTGAACAAAATTAAGAATTAACACCTGATAATTGGAAATAGACCATTGAGGTCCATTGCACCGTCATGACTCTGCATACCAGCACCTCATCCCATTTCCTGTGAGTAACACTTCATAATACGGTAAATCCAATTAAGACCTCCCTGGAAAGGCTCTCCTCTCAGTACTTGAATAGTCTAGAGCAGCTGATGCATATATTCCTACTTAGTATTTTTGTCTGGCATTCTTGTACTCATTTTCGCTATCATAGTAATGCTTCTACAGTAAAATGTTAATCTAAGATCAGTGCTCTTTTATTTTCCTTCCCCTCAATGTTAGTTCTTTATGAATACTCCTTTGCGACGCCTGTAGCCGCTGTATCACACTTTAACCCCAAATGTTTCTATCATTACTTGAAATAAAATCGCAAATTCATGTAGAAGCGGCGTTTGATTTGTATGGTTGATTTGTATGGTTCGTTCTAATATTAAAGTTCTAAGTTCTGAATGTATAGTTGAGATCTGAATGTATAGCATTTTCTACAAAATGCCAAGTTGTTCTCTTTGAACCTCATAATATGAGCGACAGGTCTTTAAAAATAACATGGGCAAAAGAGAGCTTGTTCGTGCGTGCCCTTTTGGTGTACCAGTTAGCCAGTGTAAATTAAAGAAAAGAACTTGAAAATTGTTACAATCATAAGGGCATAATTGCTACCGTTCCCATTCCTACCTTACACATCCCTCAGTTACGGTTGATGATTTAAAAAATGTCTATCTACTTTACAATAGTGCAATATCAGACCGTATTCTACATAAACATACACACATATTAATGATTCCAATCAAGGGCTATGCAATGTTTACCCTATCATTATTAAATATCACCAATTTCTCCCATTCACGCCAATTCCCACACCCCCATGAGCCACCCTTTCACCCAGTTTCAACCAGTTATTTAGTTTAAATCCATGGGCTAGCCCCGAGTAAGCAGACCTCCAGTATAGTTGTGTGTTGACACACGCTGGGCTGTCACCAGAATCACACCATGAGCAGCAGGCCTCATTAACTGCCGATTGGCCAGGGGATCAGGCCTGATGAACTGGAGCTAATGGGATTTGCTCAAGTGTGAACCAGTTCCTGCCAAACTAGATACACGCTGTAGCAGTGAACAGGCTTTTTAAACCAAGGGGGCGAGGGTAGTGTAGGTAGAGGAATGCATACTTTTAATGTAAGGTAGAAAGAGGGGGGTGCAGAACTATAATTATATATCTTCAGGTTCTAACCAAATTAATAAGCCAATGAACCATATGTAAGGAGGACCTCGTCACTCCTCTCCGCCTACAGGACCAGCACAATAGCAACAACAAGTATGTATCATAATGCTAATTGGAAAGATTGGAAAGTATGTGTAAAGCTCTTCCGCTCACATGGTCATTTGTGTTGCTTTTTGTTGCCAAATTAACAACTATAATTTTAATTCAAATACCGTACATCAGAAGTCTCCACACATCGAGAAGTAAGTAAAAGGATAATTCACAAAATATCCATTCACATATATATATACAGTTTCTGTTGTACGAGAGGGAACTCGGACCAATTGCATAGGAAATTCTTCCTAAAACTGTTTCTTACTAAGCTTTTTTGTCCTTGCTTTGTCCTTGCCTAAATTCCTACAGTAAGAATAAAAAATAGCATTGTCTCTATAGCAGGTCTCTTCTCCCAATGTATGTGTCTAGCTGAGCTAGCTAGGAAAGGTAGTTAAGGAAGGATGTATTAAGGAATACTTTAGTACGGACAGAGCCCTACATGTATATATCTATTAGCATGCATGGTACCTGGTGTATGTATGAATCGTGGCTGCCAATACAATACTGCTCCTCTGGTTGAAATACAAACTTGTACAGATCCATTATTTGTTTTTTGACATGCCCAAAATTGTGACTAGCGTATGGTATTATGTCATTTGTATGAGCTGAATATTTTATTTGATTTACCTGTCAATCATGTTAAGCTTTCCTGCAAAAGTGGGGGAACCATTTAAAGAAAATATACATTTTTCTATTATACGCATTTCAAATGAAACTATATCTAGAGTAATATAGCTAACCCTACCACTTGAACAACCAGAATTCATTGGGGAAGGTCCACGACATGGCTATGAAATATTCCCTTTTGATTTCCTGTCAAATATAAGACAAAACTACTCATTGCTTAGGAAATGAGTGCTATGCAATGAGTGCATGTGACATTCAGTAAAGAACCTACACTGGTGGCTGATGGTGCACTGTTTGGTGATCAATCCCCAGGCAAAGTCAATTGATTATGCACAAACAGTGCACAAGCAAGTATGAAATGAAGTTGTTAAATTATTTTAGTCTCCACCCAAGGTGATTATAGTCCCACAACCGTTCGAGGCATTCACTACTTCAACAAACTTATTAGTTAATGTGAATGCAACCAGTGCAAAGGGTACATTCTAAATTGGTGTTATATTTTGAACTAAACGGTGCACCAAAATAGAGGTTATTTATCTGTTTGTTGTTTCAGCCCCAAGATCGTTCAAGGCAGTAAAAAAACCACTCGGTTCCTCATGTATTACCACCTATTTACCATTTTACCCCATCCCCATCGCCCAATCTACACACAAATATATTTCCTGTCCCTGAGAAGATTGGTATAGTGCCCCTTCAGCCTAGGAGGAAATTAATTAGACAAACCATTATATTCTCCTCGTGCAACCAGGCTGAAGCTGTATCAGAGATTTATTGGCCGACTATGATCTATTTCAATGATGATTAAGTTATTGTAAAGAACTGAATTCTTTGGGTCGCAGCTCCAACCTATTTAGCCCTGATCATGGTCAGGGCATGCACGCCACTCATGGCCTGGCCAGGAGGGGAGGGGGAGATGAGCTACTCAGAGCTCACCCCACCCCCCAGCCCGACCTAATCACTGTATCCACTGCTCTGGGTTGATCAAGAGGGGGGAAGGGCTAAGAGGGAGGGGGGCAGGCATGAGCCTTGGGATCTATGAGTAAGGGGTGAGAGGGGGGAAGGTTGAGGAGAGGGATCCAACTTGCATGCACTCAGCGCATGGCCTCGGCATGGGGAGCAGAGGTCAGTGTGTGGGCAAGGAAGATCCTCTCTCTCCCTCAACCAATTAGAGAGAGGGGGAAGAGCAAGTGGAATAATTCTTGGGTTCGATTCTATGAATAATTCATGATTTTGGAGTATAACTAAATGGATGGATGAGGTCTTGGATACTCGCTGAGTCACTCCTGCCTAGGCCGAATCCGGACGAACTGCTGCTACATCAGACTCTTGTCTCACTTCTTCTCAACACTGAACCTATGGGCTAAAACCCTTAGACTTTTTTACATTATACTGTTGGGATATTATCTCATAGACTGTGATGGGCTGAAGAGGGGCACCTTGCTAATCTAGGATCCCATTACTACTGATGCTATACGCTCAGGGAGATTAACAGGCCATTTGTTTAGCTGTATTCTATGCAGGACATATGTGTATCACCATATTCAAATAATGCTTTTCTTATACTACATTCTTCAGCATATATATATAATATATGTCCACGCAACCTTTGTGAATGGTTTGCAGGCTGCACTGGCATGGTTGAGACATCATATTAATCTCCGAATTATTCTGCCCGTTATGCGGAAGATTATTTATTTCTTTTTCTCCTCAAGGTACAGGTTATTCCACTAGGTGGAGCTTCCGTTTACAATGAACTGTATATTTCAATATCTCAGGTAACACCAGTTTTAGTCTTGTTCTCCAGTCATTCTCACCATTAAACAGGGTAAGAATAGCAAACATGTGCTCTTGTTCTGTTCATTTGTGTCTTCTCACCCTCCAGCACTTACGTCTAGTCAGAAACATATTCTAATTTCAGCCAATTATTTTTTAGCAACACGTGTTATGTACATAAAGATGATAATTTAGACAATTGAAATCTCTCTACTAGAAGCCATCAAAGGGCCGACGAAATTCAAAAAATAATCCAACCAAAATTCACTAAAAGTTTAAGTCCTTTACATACAAAACGGTTATATTTATTGGAATGCACTTGACAGTGAATCATGTCAAATAGAGGACCTTTCTTAATATGCCTTTTGCAGCAAGAAATATTGAAAGCTAAACGTTTGTTTTTGATGCTGAATTGCCATTCAGGATATGATTTGCCCAATTGATTTGAGCAATATTATTTCATAGATCGGGTACATCTTTTGGAATTAGTGATATGAATTGTGTATGGGTTGGAACAGAACAGAACACGATAACGCAACTAGTTATTATGTTCTAAAGAAGCTCTCTTCATATGTTCATAATAAGATTAGATGTTTGCAAAACCTGTTTGCAAAAGGCTATGGCAATGGGGACACACATATATTACATATTTTCCATTCGCTCCTCGTCGGGATGATTTAATAAATGACTTAGTCTCATAGGCATCTACAAGTAACATATTTAAAAGCCCAAGTGGACAGGGAACAGCTACGGGCCCTGACAGGGGGAGTAAGGGAGTAAGGGGGAGCTATACGATTAAGCGGGAAGACGAGGGCTGGCGAGATGTAACAAGTTGTGACATTTAAAGAAGAGAGAGCTCCTTCAGTTTGGCTTTGATGAATACAAAATCAGTGCTGGGAAATAGGGAACTGCTCTCCTGGGCCTACCTAGCTACTGTAATACGGGGCTGAGTAACTCCCCACTGTCTCCCTGACCTATGTATATTGTATGACATGTATATAGAAGATCCAGGGAATCACTGTAAAATATTTGGTAAACTAGCCATTACCCTTCTCATGTATTTGATGTTACATTACTTATATTATGGCTTATACGCCTGAATTCATCGATATTCTGCTGCTGTTATATGTGTATACAAGATTTGAAGTAGAATCTGTCTGCCGCCGGTGAGCGATAATAAATGGTGTTTCATGAAAATAAAAGGACATTTTATGAGATAAGATACATTATAGTCAGGGAGCACAAGGCACAAAATGGGGGTGTTGCTAAACATTTTGGTTAGAGCTTGACAACACATACCACCATATAGCATTCATACTGGCCTATAAGAAAACCATTGTTGGCATTCTGGCATTTTGTTTATTCCATGGTTTCCATGGCAACAGAAGCCAAAAATTGAAATTCTGAGGTAAAATTACTTAAATGAACCTCAGTCAGAGATGAGTTGTGTGAATACTTTGATATTTTGGGAAAATATTGACATCCAAATTTCACATTCAGATTATTATGACATTTGACCTTTGATCAAGGTCAAGGTCACATTTATCAAGGTCAAACCCAGAAGAAGCCCGCAAAATGCCATTTCCCCTTAAACATATTCACCCCTCAGTAGGTAATTTATTGATCTATCTTGATAATTTCATTCTAGAAAATTGCCAATGCATCATCACTAAGAGATTCGCTGACTTAAAGTTGCTAAGGTACAATACTGTTACCATAGCAACTAGAAAACTACGAAAAAAATGCATAGCTCTTGTTGCCATCCAGGATGCCCGTAATATGAATTGGCCAAATATGGATGTCCTTCCAAGAAAATATTTGGGGGGAGAATGACCATTATCAGTGGGAATATGTTGAATATGAAGTATATTTCCAATTTCATTCCTAACATTCTAATTAAATATCTTTTTTTTGTTGTTGCCATGGCAACGGTTCTGGAAATCAGGGAAGAAATAATGGGATAACAAAAAACTGAATAATTCAAATGATATTTTACTTAGAATTCTGGAATTTTTCTCATTTATAGAATACTTGATGGGACAACAAATATATTGTAGCAATTGACCTTTGATGAAAGGTCAAGGTCATTTTTTCAAAGGCCAATGTCATGTCAAACTAGGCAATAATTGCATCCCTTGTGTTTTGATAAAGAGGGCAAAAATAGGGGTTGGCCAAATAGGGATGTTTGTCCTAGAAAACATTTTTTTGAGAACCACCATTAACAGTGGTAAAATGTTCCATACGAAGTATGATACATAAGATGGGTCATGCACTGTATCTTATAAGTTATATACTATATGATATATTCTTAAATATCATGCTTAATTATATAAGTTCCATAACAACCAATATTATGTTTTGAGTTGTCACAATCTGTGAGTTAATGTTTAAATAAACAATCGATATCATTTCATGAATTCAATAACCGATCCGGGCTGTAAGTTACAGTTTTATTAAGGGTATTGTAATTAGTAATTATTCACAACAGTTTCCATGTTTTTTTTATTATTTTTTTAATTAGGATGTTTATACAGCAAGTCAAACAATACAGTGTATTTAATTCATATAAGAATTGCCATGGTTTAATTTAAGTTTCCATGTAATTGTTTACAATATATTAAACACATAATATATACAAGACCCCTGTACACGATTAATTCTACGACGACTAATTGTGAAACATCCGCTGGATCCCTAGTTGTTGTTGTTGTTGAAACTTTTATCAATCATTATAAGTGATACTGTTGGTGGGTCTAGGCTCCCTGCATAGGGAGGGTTTCAAGCCCTACCGGACACAATATTGTTATTAATAAGGGTAACAATACGCCTAGTGCATCGACGATACACAGGCGGCCCTTATAAAGGTTGGGTTGTTTCAAAATACAATTTATAAGCAAGATAGATAACACTAGTAGTCATAATTTACACTCGTATTGGGATAAATTATCTGCCTCCTTTGACTAATTTAGACGCGTGGGCGATGACGCCGCAGAGAACCTTCAGCTGGTGAGGCGTGGCTGACTTCTTACGGTCAAAGAAATCAATTTCATGAAGAAGTTTAGACATTTTCTTCTCTGGAAGAGACATTGACATGTCTAAAGTGTTGAAGATGACTCCCAGATAGGTGCAGGTGGTTGAAGGTGAGGAGCACTTATTCCAAGCAACTTGAAAACCCAGCTGGCCCAGGAGAGAAATGAGTGTCGACTGGACCGTCTGGCATGAGGAAAATGACTCCCCCCAACATAGGAAGTCGTCTAAGTAGTTGATCACAAGATAATCCCGACGTGCCATACAAGACACAACAAAGTCAGACAAGGTATTGAAGATATATGGGGCCGAAGAAAGGCCGAAGCATAATCTGGTGTCGAGTAGAGTGTAGAAATCTCCATTAAAAGACCACCTCAAGCCTTGGTATCTCCATTGCGACGGATGAACCGACACTGATCTGTATGCCGCCCTAATATCGACACTGGCCATGTAGTAGCCCGGGCGGAGGTTATAGGCGACATCATCAACCGACTTAAATCTGAAAGGTAGAGCTGTAGAAGACATATAGTTATTTATTGACAGCTTGTCGGGCATGCTACAATCAGTTATCGGCCGAAAGGCGTCAGTTCCCTTGGGAACGGCTCCAATGGAATGGATACAATGTGGAATACTTGAGGTGACAATCATTTTCTGTTCCTCTATCTCAGACTGGAGGAGACGAGTAATAAAGGTATATGCGGGGCCCGTGGTAGCAGACGAGTAATTTTTACACGAGTAAGATGGAACATTAGCAAATGGATCCACTATGTAGAACCCATCACGCACACCACAGAAGAGATAGTCTCGGAGAGCAGTATTATCTTCAAATTGTAGTTCATAAAGCCAGCCAGCTAGATTCAATTGAGACCTAAAGCCCCCGATTAGATGAACACAGCTAGCACGGGTAAACAAAGGCAGGCCAACTGGCGAACTACACACAAATCCGATGGTCCCAGGACTATTACACACAACAGAGATCCCAGAAGACACATGGCATGGGGAATATGCATTTACTTGAAGATTACCGCCATAATTGGAGTCTGTGTTACTTTGATTAGCCGAATCGTGAAGAAAAGGGATGTCGAGGGACGTGAAAAGCTGGTCATGACCGCTATCTTGCCGGAAGTAGGAAATGGAAGTTACAACCCGTTTTTTTCTGCAGCTGGCGAATTCCGACAAGTTGACATGCGGTGCCCTTTTGCTAAACATTTTCCACAGCTGTGAGATCTGGAACAATTACCCGAACATGTGCCCATATTATACTTAAAACACACATCACTGGGCCAATCTTCAGGAACCACACTTTTCCCATCTGATTTAGGTTGCTTGTGAGCTGATTTAACTATCTTGGCTTTCACCTCCGCTGCAGAATTAAAATGAGTGGTGACCGAAAGAGGGCTGCGGGGCACAAACCCAGCTGACGGATTCTTTATATAACAATCAACAACCTCACGGTCATAACTCGAAAAAGCAGAGGTAACGTAGGATTTATCGATAGCAAACTGAAGCAGGTGTTGAAAATGCAACAAATAACTATGCCAATCACCGTTGTTGTTAACTAAATGTTCAAGAACTAGTGACATTCCGTACAGGTACTCGGCTAGAGTCATCTTAGCCGGGTCTGCACTTTTCATTGGGACCCCCTTCAAAAGACACATGTATTGATACTCGGGCCGAAGGGGCATACCTTGGTTTCTTGTAACTGACGGATCGATTGACACAGACAGTTGGCCTAGGGCAGACGCCATGAGAGTGATAGCTGTTGCAGCGGTTGGTTCCGGGTCCCCAGGAGCATGAGTAGGGCCCGAGGATCCAATGTTACCGGTAGGACCAATGGATATCCCAGGCGGAGTAAGGAGAGCAGTGTTTGGAGAAACATGCGATGTTACCAATGGTGTGACGAAAGGAGGTACCTTCTGATTAGGCGATGACGGTGGTAGAGTCTTGGAGGCTTCAAGAGTAGCAATACGAGAGCCGACAGCATTGAGAGAAGTCTTGGTAGTCACCTGAGAGGCAAGAATAGTGGTAAGCATTCTTTGCTGATTATTAACCAGGGTCACCAGATCCGCAAGGGTAGGTTCAGACTTGGGCGGAGGAGGAGGAGAGGCAGTGGCAGAGCCGGAATCTCCGTCCTTAGAATCAGACGAAGAATCTTCAAAATCCAAGTAATGCTTCCAGTCATTTTCGTTACCAGTTGATTCCTTAGCTTTTTGTATGGCTTTAGTTTTAAATCGGCAAGAGACTTCCCCCGGATGGGTATGATCGCCCCCGCAAGCTTTGCAAATAGCCATAGCAAAAAATTATCGATGTTAATCAACCGACTGAACAGGCAGCTTTGAATGTTTGAAAGTTCGCGGTGCGTTTGAACTTGGTATCCTAGGAACAGCAGGTTCCGCTTCCGGGTGAGGTCGCTTCTTGCCGCCTCAACATAGCAGCATATGAATCACATATACCCACCATATAGAGTTTCTAGTCAATTCAAGTCTTGGGGTAGGACATTTGAAAACCGTTTTTCCGGGGTCAAATTGCCGTTTTGGTGTTTTTCGTGTATCTAGAATATCAGAGTTGTTTCTCATCCTGTATGCCTGCTGCAGGAGATGGAGTCTTCTTCTCTGTTTCAAGGGTAGCAAGCTGAATTGTTGATGGAATTCATCAGTATTTTGGAAACGATTAGTGCGGGTGATTATTCTTAGTGCTCTATTTTGGAGGGTTTGTAAGGTTTGGAGTTTTGTTTTTGTAGCAGCGTCATAGAAAATATCGGATTGGTCTAGTAACGGGAGAATAGTGGTCTTGTAAATTTGTGTGCTTAGTTGGATATTCAGCTTGCTTCTGAGGTGCTTGAACAGCCAAAGTTTGTGAGAAACTTTCTTCTTCACACTGGCTAGGTGTTTTGAGAAGGATAGGGTACCGTTGACGACTGTCCCTAGTAGTTTGATAAGGAAGTATAATGTTAGCTCAGTATGAGCACTGCATATATAGAATATACTTTGTATATATAATATGTGCCATTCTTCTAATGTACCTCAATGTGCCTTGAATTCGAAACTTCACAGTTTACTATGACTAAAGCTAATAAACATTGCTTAGAGCCAGCATCAATGTAATCCTACAGAAATGTTCCAACATTTTAAGGTCATCCGTTACGTTGGGGCCCTTGTATGAATAAGACTGCAAAGGAGCTTTTGCAAGAGCCCCATTAATTAACATCCAACTGATGTTTTTTTCGAAGCTAAGGTTCGGTGCCCCGACAGCCATAGTGATATATTGAGGTATATTTGATAATGATCAAGTGATTTATTTGCATTAGCCCAGATCTAAGGGACAACTTTGGTCTTCCTCAATTCATCAAAGTCTTGCATTTAACATTACTAATGTTGATTACCTTGTTATTGTTATGGAATGCTATTGAATATTCTGGAGAGAACAACAAATGAGTCCGAATTGCGAATATCAAAATACTAGGCTTATACTGCCACTATTCTTGTACAAGCGTTGCCTGACGATTTACTAAATGATACATGATAATTAATAATGTCATGATTAGCTTAGATAATACTGTTATTATATGTTTATCATCTAATGAATTGTTTGTGAACTGCTGGAAAACGCAATATTGTGGACGTTCAATACACTTACAATTTAAATAAAACGTTGAAAATAAGCTTCACTGTTCGTAGATTTGAAACAATCGAATTAGTCTATACCTTCATTGATCCGTGATCCCAAGTCAGAAATACAAATTAATCGGGTTTATTCTTAGATATTCACAAGAAAGAATACCAATAAGAATTATCTTTTGTCAGTGTTGCGATCTTACAGTCCCTACCAGTACTCATGTAGAAAGAAGGAAACAAAAACATCCCTTTCTAGTTGATTTAGCCGGTGGATTCTAAAAGTCTCCCCCCACCCCTCTACTTAAACAAAGCAGACATCATTGTGCCTGTCTATTTGTGAACGCCTTCAAAAGGTCACTCTTCTACAACATGGAACTGATGAGCAGGTCTCTCAGTATAATCTATACATAATCCCATTCCCAGGGTGATAGAATAGCTTTTGAAGTTGATTGATTGATGTGTTATTTTTATTAAAAGGATACACCTGTTTATGGCATAGCGCCGGTTTTAGTCTGTAGCTCCGACCGTTTGTTTCTGTACATTCACTTTCACTTAATTTCCCGATACACTTAATTTCCTGATTCCTAATAAGCACAATACAATGCAGACATCTTTCATAACATAACATTGAGCGATTAGATCATATGGTTGTGTTGCTTCGGCCGCGTCTACGGGTCCACGGAACAACACCGAGACGAAGGCGGGCTTTAGTCCCCATATATCTACATCCTCCCTTTACTTTTCGTTAAATCGTTTTCAACTCTTCGGTCATAACTAAATGAATTATTCATCCATCTTTCACCAATGTATCATAATAGTACTATTTTCTTAAGTGTCTTCGTCTATCGTAGTCTGCTTAGGCAGTTTCTTCTAGTATTCAGGGAATGGAGTAATTTAACTAAAAATACCAATTGCTTTTTTAATCGCATCACGAGAAATCGTGTTAGTTGAAGTCACAAAATATATACACGGTGCAACGACTGCACGAAGTTGTCCTGAGCAGACTGTGCATTGTGATACTAGAATGTTGGATAAAATGCTATGCCTCAGAGTGTACAAGTCATGAACTGTTCAAAACGTTGTGCTCTGTAGAATATGGTAACTTCTAGCGAAACAAACTCAGTCGAACGTTGGAGATTCTTTTGTAAACAGGGATGTATATAGATTTTCTTTCTAAAACGTACAAATATCTAAACTATACATGTCTCTGGGTTTTGTGGGTTTATTCTTCAATTATGAATTAACACGTCATTTATACTTGTGTTTTGATAATGATTTTAAAATATTGATAACTTGGATATTGTAATTAATATTATCCTTCCAGAATATTGTCACTATTATACCATTGCAATGGCTCTCTATCACTGTAATGTATTTAATGTGAAATAAAATGCTTCATTTTCGATCCTGAATAAAACACTTTCCAATAGCTTCTGCCTCTCGACTCGAGAGCAGGAAGGGAAAATAATCCCATTTCCCCCCTTACAAGGAAAGTTTATTTACATGTTATTAATACATTTTGTCGGAACGTTCCCAGAGTGAATCTGAAATTAATTTCTACAACACACACAGGATACTATCTAAAGATTCCATTAACCAGATGGATGGAAAAGCCCTTGTTTGGATAAAAATGAGGAATATTGAGCCCGTGGAAGAAAGTGGTTCATGGAATGGAGTAGCTTAAGTCACTTAAACAGCTGATACCTAACCGAAAACCTCATAGCGTGGGGCTCACGACGTTACAAATTGCAGAGCAAAGTATGTGGCACCGTCTGCAATAATGACCTTTGGAGTGGTGTCTGCAAGATGAGGCTCTGAGTCACACACTAAATCTAGATCTGCACAGCAATTGTTTACATGAACCAAATAGTTTATTTGAATGTTTTGAAATCTGTCAAAGTTTCGTTACGCGAGAAGTGAATGAACGATAATAAATAATAGTGTGATTAATCTAGATGTAACCTTAGTATATATTAGTAATATTAGTTTAGCAGGAAAAACTGAAAAATAACATTCAAAAATTGATGTACAGTTAATTAATGACTAAATAAATATATGATTATTCTTAATTATTAATAAAACAAAACTAGCAAGGGAAATAAAGGTTTTAGATGTTTTCTCATTTGCAGAAAAGAATTTAATTCATTTCCTCTATAGTAAAGTAGAGTAAAGCTAGTAAAACTACTTTCACTTTGCTTTCTATTAACGATATTAGCCTTACTGTCTGACTTCCATGCTAATTGTCGAACTCGGCTGAATGATCAATACTGTTAGTTGGAAATCCTATCTAGTTTATTGTTGGTCCATCTCCGTGGCACTAATTGGCAGCTCATTGTAAAAGACTTTGCTTGTGCCTGGAACACTTGAACTCAGGTGAAGAGAAATTTACCAGAAATCAAATTCAATGAATAAGTAAAGCCAGTTTAATTCACTGATTCATGGACAATCATCCGAAACGTATAATGTCCGGTAAATGTATACATGTGGGTTTATAGGATAGCCATAGCAGTATAGTTTGATAAACAACTCTACTATTTGTGAGATATGAACTATCAATTTACTTACCACATTGTATACGGACCGATTCAATTTTGAAAAAAATAATGGTATAAACTAGTATTCGTCCAAATGAGATTCTTGTGTAACATTACGTAACATTATGTAACCTCATTATATTTATATTAATTATTAATTATCCCCCATTTATCATATTATCTCATAACTAAAATCGCTAATTATGATATTCACAATTATATAGCTCTCTTACCTTATCTATCGAGCATACCAATGAAGTAATCAAAATTATAAAGGTAACAAACAAAGCCCCTGTTTTGTCAAGGGACCACTTTAGATATGCCATGGAATAACTATACATAGATATATAAAAATAATTATAGCTAGAAGAAGGTTGTCGCTGTATAGTGGGGATCCCGGGGATTTTCGTTTTAGTTTCTTTGGTGGTGAGGAATAATTCCCAAAGTAAATGGTTTAGTGGGTTTTTTATTCTTTCACTAGCTTTCGAGCAGTCGTTCTCTTCTTCAGGTACCAAAAACTGCCAACCTTAGATTACTAGCTATCCCAAATCCAGGTCGGGATCTCATGTATTATAGAAGATAGAGTTAAAAAGCAAGAATCTATTTCTTCCCGGTCTAGGTGTAAATTATTTGTTAAACCTTGCGCAGCTGCGTCCTGTAGAAACAGGTCAACTGTTTTGCTCTCCGCCATTTGTCAACTTCAGAAACTCCTATAGCTTGCTGGATATTCTAGAACAACTATCCAGCCGGTACATAAAGGGGACATCTCACACCTCTGCAGCACTTTGCTTTGGATATCGAGCCTCCAGTGTCTTCTAGAATGTATACAATAAGGTACAAAACATTTTCTTCATGATATTTTTCATGAGACGTATTGAACTATCCCTTACCTTTATGTCACCAAAACTGGTGACTTGGGGATCCAGGTTACTTTTAGCATGAATAAAGAATGGTGATGCAGTATAATTCTCGTTTATTTTGTTCTCGTTTCAACAGGTGGGGTGGTCGATCAGCTGCAGTCAGTGCACTTAAATAGGCTTTTAGACAACTGGTGTGTAGGCTTTGGGGAGTGATCGCTCTAATGGACTGCCCTGGTAGGTGGTGGCTGCTCCGAAGCACTGTTGATGTAATAATAAGAGTAGCCTAGAATTGATAGTAGATGTTGATCACTAAGCAGAGTCTCTATAATGTCTATAGGACATTTATGCTACCTATGATGTCCAGGGATGATGTCCTGGAGACTGTTGCATGAGAAATACTTAACATCTTTCTTGCTGAGTTATTTTCCCCTACTTTGGTAGGAAATTCCTACTGCAGGAATACGAATAATCATTGACAGTGAAATAAATTAGCCTAAAGATCCTTACCTGCAGCATAGAGTAATCTCTGGATATCTAGCCCTGGTCTCCTTTATCATATCATGTGAAGTATCTATGATGACTCTATGAAGCTCTATGAATTACCCCCGAAGTATCTCCATGGATCCCCGGGATTCCTCCGGGATTTAGTGATGTTAACCCGACTCCCGTTGGGGATATTCACATCCATAACAGAGGATACTTAATAGTTATAATGATATAGTATTTTATATTCAATTATCGGTTAATATTCTATCAACTTAACTTCAATTATCGTTTATGTTTTTCCAGTTCCTGTTAAAGTGTGTATATGTTAATAATTATTCATGTTTCCTGGTTTATATTACAAACACTTTGATGTACCTGTTCATGTTTTCATAAGGTTTCCATTGAATCATTTGTATCGTCAGGTTTAGGAACAAACTGGAATCACAACTTATTCCTTCCGGAGGAGCATTAAAACATTTGACACGGAGATTAGTTCTTTCCTCCAGTACCCTTGCGTAACCCCGGGAAGGGGAATACCTGTATTACCTAGTGAAAATAAAATCTTTAAAAAAAAAAGATATTCATAATGTATTCTCGCAGAAGAAGCTTATAAGATCATGACCATATTATTATTGACGGCGGAAGACCTATCTAGGCTTTTGTCTACTTAGAATGCTGGTCTACCTTATTGTAACCAACAGCTTTTTGCAATAAAGAATCCTTGAATTGAATTGAATTGAATTGAATATCCCTAGTGGTTAAGCCCGGATGGAATCCGGAGGCAATTTCAGACGTGCAACACTGGCTCATCACTCATCGGAAAGAATATAGGCAAGAAAAACACCATTTGTAAATGCAGCAACCATCAGACAATACACACATATTACAATAGGACATGTACAGTGTACATTGTCAGTTATACTGTTAAGGATTCATCTGAATCAAGAGGACGTGTCGAGGCGCAGAAAACTACACACATATTTTCAGATATTTTTGTTTACTTTCTACATTACAGACCACAATTGGACTGAGATTATTCCTTTTTTGCTATTCGGCAGACATTAAAGATACGTTGACAGCTGTGAACATACCTGCAATAAAATTAACAACTTAAACATACCTCTTACCTTCAGGCGATACCAAAGAAATGATTAAAATAGGTAAAAATAACCACTTCTTCATCAAATCTTTGCGCTGTGTTCCATGTTCAGGGAGACTCTTTGTGGGATATGAAGTGTATGGAGAATCGAATGTAGCTATCCGTGATACGGGTGCCTTTATCTCATTCCTCCTATACATATCGACACGTGATAGGTATATTTGATTCTCCATACACATTATGTGAGCTATGAGTCGTATGTAAACATAAACATGTTTCCATTTTTTACATTCTACGGTATTTTTAAAAAAAAAAATTCGTGAATGTTAGTGAATTGGGTACCATTCTGTCAATCATCCTGAGTAGCAAGTTCATGTGATACATTTTGAAGTGTTGGTTGAGGATTGGTGTGAGGAGTGTGGACACTTATCTGGGAGGATATCTGGATGCCCATCTCTGTGTGATGTAATTCACACCAACACTACTAACTTTGCACTTATGCAAGGACTGCTTGATTGACAACCTTCTACCATCTCTGCAGTAAATCCCTGAAGGCCAGTGTGACATCCTATTGGTTGACATTTGTTGTATTCTATTGGCTATCTTGGTTTGATTGACAAGTTGCCACTTAAGGCCACTGTATAGGTTTTGAGAGGAACCCATTTAGAGAGAACCACCCATGACTGAATCTGAGTGATCTACACCTACTACACCCTTTGGGATTTCTGGGTTTCAAGTCTTGGAGACAGACAAGCTCGGAATTGCAAAGACTAAAAGACAATTGTGTATTATTAGATTACAATATGTTGTTTGATGTCTTATGTCTAATTCCCTTGCATTGTACTTTCATGTTTATCCAACTGCCTTTGTAAACAGGGAGCGTGCAACTTTCCTAGTTGTTAATAAACTGAATTTTACTTCCACTCCTGTGTTCTTCTAATACAGACATTCGAGGCATTTCAGATTACAGTAGTCTGATATTTATAATCTAGCCATTGCGCACAAATAGTTGACCGTAGAATTTATTTCCTTTGGAAACACACAATATACATTAACTTAAACTGATTATAAAGTTGAACAGAAAAATAGTTCATTAAATGATTGATTAACATAATAAACTTATAACTTGTTTTTATGCAAACCGATACCACTACTTTTGCTATGTCCATGCCTGTACTGACTTGACAACGCATACAAACCAATGGACATGTTCGGGTATGTTATATAGTTGCAACCAAATCTAGTTGCATCTGATGTTTGCATGCGTAGCTGATAAAGCAGTTTTAAAGTCAAATCTAAATGGTACAACATTTCATTATAGGGTGCAGAAGTTTATCCGAAGTTCTACAAGCCCCAAGAATAACAACACACTTCAAACTATGTGAACTGCACTGAACTCCATTGCACAATCTCAGTACATAGACCTGTGAATCGATACAATACCCTTGATATTAGAATATTACTGGCAGTTGTATTAGAATTGCGAGTTGGCTAGATTATGGCATAATATCATACATTGAATACAATGTGGAAATTAATAGGTTCTTATAAATCCCCGAAATTGATCGCATCTCTATCCTAACCTCTGTGTGTTCATGAGGTTATACCATACCCATTAAGTCTCTAGAATACCTCATGACCATTATTGGTATCTTATCAACCCGCTTAATTAAGCAACCTTTTAAATCATTAATTAGCGAACCATGTTTTTAAATCCCTATAATAACTAAAGATCATTTAGCACCTTCCTAAATACAAAAAGCACTCTCTGTAATTAAAAGACCCCTATTACTGAATCAACGAGTAGGTTATTGAAGGTGACATGTAGACTCTTCTTATAGTGGACTCATAGTGTAAATCAGGATAGCCTTCCCAGTATCTGCGCTAGCACATTGACATTTATTGATATGTTTCTGAAAAAAATGGTAGAGGGAGTATGAACATATCAGATGAAGCAAACTGTTCCTGCCACGGTTCGTTATTCTCACTGAAGCTGCTCGTCCAATACAATATCTGCTTCCATTGTTCCCGAGCACTCCATGGAAATGAAGCAATTGATATTCTGCTTATCTCTGTAAAGAGACTTCCCATGGATCTCTACCGCTCTCTCTAAATCTTAGATATCTGTGGAACAAGATTCTCTATGATAATTGGAAACCTTGGTGAATGGATTTTAGTCCAAGGTAAATTCATGCAAATTTGTTTTCACTTTTCGGAAAGTTCTGGGATTTAGTTGGGAATTTATTGACTTTTTCCAAAGTTTGATTCACCGTTTAATCTCGAGATATGACGAGATATCATATATATGTAACAAACGTGGTAGTCTAGGAGTATTCTTTAGCTTTTTGATGGTGTTCTTACATTACATGAGTTACCTCTTGAAGGAAGGTAGTGAACTTCTGAGTATATTCTCCGATTTGGTGTTTCTTTCATGTCGATCTAACTATTTTGGTGGGTTGTCAGTACAAATAGGGTAAACATATTCTTAATACTAAAAGAAACCTACCGATAATTGGTAGTCACATCTCTAGTACATTTAATTAATTGTAACAATATGAATAATTACCCTCTGACTTTACGTCAACAAAATCCGAACTAACAAGGCCCCAAAAAAGGAGATGGGACCTGAAAGGATGAAGTGTGCTTCAACGGCTGGTGGGAAAGAATAAAAAACTCAAATAACAATATTGGAATAAGGAAAAGCAGGTTGAAAAGGTTTAGGCGGGCCGGAAGAAATGCAAGAAGAAAAGGGCAAGGAAGAAAGCAGACTCGAAAATATGAGGACTGCAGGAATCACGTTAAATTCCACAGAGACGTGTGTGCACCAATTAGCAATAGAGGCATTTTACTTGACCTGCAATGAAACACTTGTCTGGATGGGAACTTGTACGAGGGTTAGATGGGGTGATATTATATGGAAAGAAGTGAGCAGTTACCTGAAACTGAATTTCCTTTAGATTATTTTAGCTCTATAGGGTAGTTCTAAATATGCAATCAATTTATTCGAAAAGTATGCATTATAAAGTTCACTCGTGTTCACCCCACCAAAAAAAAGAAGCGTTATATGTATGGCCACGAGTTGGAATTGTTGGAACTTTTGCATTGAATTATGTCCTCCTATAATATTCCATTAGTTTCCCAATCAACGATTTCAGGGTCCTAGTATACACATTTCTCCCTTATCTCACAAACCAAGCGGCCATCAGCTGTTTCGGATAATAAAGTTTACTGATTTCTAAAAAGCTCACTAATGGGCTCACGATGTTTAGGAACTTCGCAAAATCATCTGAGCTTACTACTTTTATTCACATTGTTTTGTACTATAGTCATCAAAGTATATAGCAAACAAATCAATTGGCGAAATACATTTAGCCCAACTGTTATAACTCGATTATAACTTGTAGTTGTTAGTCTAGTATTTTCTATATATTGGGAAGCTATTTAGTAGAGGGGAATAAATAGAGTCCGGAGGCTTTGAATCTATAGATCCGACTGACTATTTTATTAAACACTCACGATACATTGGATTCACATGACTGATATCCTGTCTCACTTGGTTAACCTTACATCCTTTACTTGTCCCCTGCTGCTACCCAATCCTCTCCATTAGACTTGCATAGTACTGCAATTAATTATTTATGTAGGGGGTAATTATTTTTATTGTAGGTCATGATTAATTAGGTCATTAATTATTATGTGGTTAATCACTATTACGTCATCATTACGTAATATGATATAACACAACCTCTCTCTTCCAATGGATTCCTCACGACCTAATACCCCAATAAGTTATCATTTCTGACAGAATACAGAGGCTGTAGTAAATGCCCAATTCACTTGTTCCTCAACGATTCCTTTCCAGCACAATGATGTCCTCTGCTTGAGTAGCCAGGGGCCACAGGGGAAAGCGGGTATTTAACAAGTTGAAATTTCCTGTCTCTCTGTTTGCAGAAATGAAAAAGGGATGTTTGAGGGCATTAAAACTAAAGGAAAGAGGGGGAACATTAAAAACTGAAAGAGTGGAGGAAAATAAAAACCTCTGCAAAGACACGAAGCAATCCCATTTCGGGCTCCTCTGTGTGGAGCGAGATTCCTCCAGGGGAAGATGGGCGATAATGGGGGTATACTGAGGGGAACCGGTGCACGTGACTAAAGCTTTAACATGCGGAGGTTTTCATGAGTTCAGATACTTCTGTCCTAGAATTCCGGAATAAAAATTTAAAGTGGATATTTTTAGGACATGTTCAGCTATTTGTAGGGCTCTGCGTGACTCCTGTTCGGAAAGGTAAACTTCAAGTAAGTAGGTGGGTCTCTGCGACGTGTTCGAGGCTTCATATGTATTGGACATTTAGTAAGGCGCTCACTTCATTAAGTGAGATTTTGTAAGAATTCCTACGAAGAGATTAGGAGAATTGTACATTAGACAGCTCCTTATTTATAAATAGCTATGACACGTGCCCATCCTAGATGACGAATCCTAGATGACGAAGTGATATTAATATTTTCAGAAAACAGTGACAGCATCAGTTAGGCGTAGGCAGACACAGAATATTTTATGTTGTGGAGAACCGTCTGACACTATTATGTATTATATACGTAGTGCTAGACATTTCTGGCCACCTGGTGCAATGGTGGTGCATACTCCCGAGGCATAACCAATTATGCACCATTAATTCACTAGCAGAAGGTAGATAGAGATTATTAATCACTTAAGCCTCTACCTAAGGTGGTTATATATTTGAAATATAATATTATTGAACTATAGAGCTTTGTTTGACATACATAAGGCAGGTATGTCAGATTCCCCATGCTTTTAAAACAAAGTTTTTAATTTGTTCTTTATTCAGGTATTATGAGTGTTTTTTGTTGTGCCCTCAGCAATCGTACTATGTGGGGTCTACAAACAGTAGAATGATGTTAATTCGATTTATTTTCCAAATATAAAATAGAGTCTTATTTCACAATCAACCATGGCTTTACAAAGATTCCAGAAGTAGCTGATGTATTCTAGCTGATGATGTGACTATCCCTATTCCCTCCTCATTACTAAGGGTTAAAGCACCTGTAATGGCCTGTCTAACAAGTTGCTGGTAGGTGTTGTGTCGCTGTCTACCCATACCTCCTGTTCAGCCCACTGTCTGGTTTCATCAGACCGTGTCATGACATGATTAGCCTTGCTTCTATTGCCCCACCTGCTTCTGTATCGCCAATAGTGGCCTTTATCTGGACTTATTAAGGGACTATGATAGTCTAGGGTCTGTTGCATAACGGATCCTTACTCAAAATATTCCTTGCTGACCTATTTCTCCTTGCTTAAGCATGAGATTCATACTGTAGGAATAAATACATAGCATTGTTTATTTACCAAATTCGTTACCCATACTAAATGATTTACCAGATACTTAGCAAGGAAAATCTTAAGGAAGTAATTGTTATGCAATGGGTCTACAATCAATGCACGTCCACAATGGGTCTACATACACCCAAATTATGACTAATAAACATTTAAACAAACGTAAAGACGGTTCCAAATTGGTACTTTTCAGCTTGGCAACATTCATTTTCAGGTCACACTTTTCTGGGTGGGAGGATTCTGGAACTAATGTTTTCCATTTTGCTGAGTCAAGTGGCGTGTGCATTGATATGTATGCAAATTGAATCCAAGCAGATTAAATATGATAGCTACAGTTTCATATAACCGTGTGGGATAAGGTGGCGTTGCATGTGTTATGACCATTAGCGTATGTCATTGCAAGCGGATAGCTAGAAATTGTTAGGTGTTGTGTCGGGCCTCATGATGTCTCATTATTGTTGTTTTATGTTGTTTTTATTATCTTTTTAGTATCTTATATGGCGGTTACTCTCACAACTATGGATAAATGGAAGGCAATGATAATATCAGTAAGACCAAGTCTATATTCGTTTGAATTCGCCGTTGGTTTTTTATCAGTTTCTTTAACTCGCGTCTGAATCAAATGAAGTAGTTAGATGTGAGACTTTGAATAATGGCAAGGATACATGCAGGGTTACATGTAAATCAAAAATCAATATTCATGTACCATGTTTCAGTTTTTGGCATAACATTTATACCCCTTGACTCCAGTATACTATTATAGTGGTATTATTTACAAAATTGTCTCTGGAAATTCCTATCCTGTTATTTGAAGAAAGGTTTGTACCCACCGTTCTGTGAATAGTGCTATTCATACCAGCTATCGGTGAAGGAATTCTCACAGAAAATAACATTTTCTTAGATAATTATACAACAGGCTACATACTGCCAGATTTTCATATGGACAGCAAGATACTGTGTAGTGAATCCTTTTCAACATGTCAGATAGTTTGTTGGTAATAAATTGGCCATGTACAACCAAGTACAGGCAACAAAATATAAAGTGTCGTTATGTTGCTTGTATCCAGATGAATTTTGTGTGGCAATATGGTTTGTAAAGATACCAACATCACAAAACCAAGGTTTTAAAGATTAATGAAGGTGGTATAATGCTTATATTAGAAACATTGATACAATCTTAAATCTACCATGTTACACAAAGATCAGATCGCGGGTACTGGTATAGAATAGGATTGTTTTGTTATCTTTCAAGCAATGGCTTTGTATAAACATAGGAACGTTTATAAATGTATGGTTTGGTTTTCGTTAGGAAGTGTTTCATTGTTATAACATAATTCATGTTTTCTGTTAAATAAAGGGATTTCGTGTGAAACTCTTTTGAAAAAGGGGATTTGCAAAGTCACCAGGTTAGATCCTGATTCCCAAGATGTTATGGGCGTTGCACATGCAAATCTCCTATTGAGCTTGGGGGTGGGGTGTTGAGTTTAATTGTAAGAATATAGGTCTAGCCCAAAGGGCATGAATAGTCGTTATGGATTATGTTTACAGGTAGAAGGTATGCCGCGTCATTTTATAATTTCTACAGATAGCTACAGATTTCCAACAAATGAACAACGTTTATTTTGTAGTAAATTCTTTATTCGTCTGCAATAATATTCGGTCCGACACTGCAAGTTTAAACAGATGCGAAGAAGTCACTTCCTGGGCCCTACTTTACACCTGGCTAATGTGCATCAGACGTCAATATCTCAGGAAAACTGATGCAATCGCAGATATGGGACAGATTTGAGTTGATAATGCGCTGAATCCCTGCTCCTGATTGGAATCTATGTTCTGCCGAAGCATTAGAACCAATCAATCCACAGAGGATCTGACTAATCTAGACTTGAGCACTTCCGGCACGCATCAAATATCGCTCTAGTTCCCATACCTGGTGAGATTCCATATGAGATTTGGGACATGTTATCGCATGTCAAGGAATCGGGTGTATTGGGCTGGAATATTCGGACGTTGTGTATATATGATATATGGTGTCTGATGTCAATTCTTTGGTACATTCGGGTGCTTGTCAAGCCTAATTTCTGATTTTAAAAATACAGACTGATATATACTCAGGCTAATACACAGTTACTCAGTATGAATATTGTGTTTCTGAAATGTAAACTAGTATCCAGAAATATTACTTCTTAATTCAGAAATTGTTAGGGAACGCAGTTTGCCCAGATTGCACTGTCAATGCTTTGACACTGACAGAATAAATACAAGTTATCATCATAGAAACAGATCTTTCCAACGTAGATTTCCCAGCTTGTAGAAATAACATATTCACCCAATATATACAAATTCCTACCTACAGAAGGAAGAAAAATTATAGGATTTCCCTCAGACAATGTTGCTTCCATAACCACAGGCCCCTGATGTTAAAGGCTCAGTGGTAGCGACAACGGCTAATCTGGGCAAATGGAACATGGTCTTTTTAACTACTCATTTGAATCAATTGCTTGCATAAGCATGGGGTTTATCAAACATTGAATATTATCAAGAAACCCTTCAATTGTTTGGGAGCATTTGTTATCTGTGAAGGGAAACCCTTCGATGTGCCAGATCGAATATTTATCCTAGCTCACGATCTGACCTTCAGATGCTGAGAAGTATTACTAGCTCTTCGCGGACTATGCAACTGGTAGTGATGCGGCATGTGATATATATTTATTGTCAATATAATATAATATATTGAACCATCAGCGGGATCTTTTCCATAATCAGAGGTTCTCAAGCTGACTTGCTATTGCTCATAGAATACACCAGTGGATAAGAGAAATGATCTCTATCGTCGATAACAACTCTCCACAACAACTGCATTTAATTAATAATAATGGTTTCAATTTGAACCTGCTGATGCACTCATTATGCAGCAAACATTGCATCAGTAGGCGCTTAATATTAGTCACCTACGACTGCAGTCCCCTAATCCTGCTCACAATTTCACTCTGGGGATTTATGTGAATTTATAAAGAGTCGCAACTGAATCATGTGGCCAAAGACAAACATTCTAAAATCGATCTTGATGCTAACGCAACCTGAGCAACAATAGGTCAGATACCACCCATAATTAGAAACATAAACTGACATTACCTATTAGATCTCTTTTGTGTAACACAAAACCAGTATTTAGAGGAATGTAACGTTATCTGATCGATTGAACTGAAAACGATTTGCAGCATGATTTGAGATATTAGGGGAGGACATGTTGATGTGCCATGAGAGGGGGTTGGGGCGGCAGAGGAGTTCAATTTCAAACATGAACTTGACCCATGTTCATTTTATTTGTCAGAGTCAGTGGCAGACCCAGGATTTCAACGATCATTTGGGGTTAGGTATGAAGGGCAAGCTATAGAGTACTTTCTATGTGAATGTTATTATACTGTTTGCATAAACACATGTATACTAGCAAATACAATACTGTAAAATAAACTAGCAAATAGTTCTCACTGGCCAAAGCGATCCTCCCAGGCAGGGAAAGCTAGCTGCGTCCTCTGGCCCTCCCCCTGGCCCCTGGCCCCAAATTACCGACAGCAATAACGATGGTCCGTGTGGGAATTAAACGAAGCACTTTTGAATCAAATTCATTATTTCGTTGGGAGCTTTTTTATTAGGATTTCACTGAGCGATGCAAAAATGTTTGCAACAAAAATCGTCCACTTAATGGAATGTGATGAATGTATGAGTGATTTTGAATTATACGATGTAATGCGATAGAAATATAGTTGATCCTTCGATGTGCAGGGAAATGGGGCAAACATGTCATAAAACAAATAACAATGGCCGCGAAATTGTACGTATACTGCCATAAACTGAGAGATATAAATCCATAAATATGCATATATTACAAACATTAATTAACAAAAGAAAGGGACTGACTGAGATACCTATTAACATAGAAGTCTCTTCTGGCAAGATCAGTAGATTTAGATCAGATAAGAAATAATTATGAACTGCTGAACATAGAATTCCGATCATAGTTTCTGTGAAGTGAGATACGGTGAACAGGCTTGTGAGTCTAGCCTTGTTTAGTATAATCCACAATACATTGAGAAATATCTCCAAGAAGCGAACTTGTAGCTTAATAACTTAGATTTTCATAAAGAAACATATCTTATATTGTATTATAGGGCCTTGATTTGGGCGGTGGGGGTGGGGGCGGTTTCCCGAAGTCGTCATGCGACCGGATGGCGATGACCAAACTTTTTCTATCTTGCTGCCCCTATCTGTTGTCAAATTTATGTTTTTATATGAAATAAAAACTTTGTTTTCTCTCGTGTACAGAGGAATTCATATTTGTGTTATAATTTGGACGTAGATGGAGTGTTTAGTTTTGAGGTAGAGCAGGAGTATGTAATGTAGAGATTGGTGTGACATTGAAATGTAGTAAAGGATTATTTGTTAAGAAACTTAAGACAAAGAGTGAAATCATCTGTGAAGGATAAAGCGGTCCGGCCACTGTCGACAAAATCGTTGGCGATGCGTTGGCGATGAGTTAGTCTATGAGAATTTTGTAAAATTATTTGCATCGTCTTTACATCGACTTGTCATCGGTATGTCTTCGGCAACAGCAAGCGATGACAGGCGATGAGTGGGCGATGTGAAAATTGCATCGGTAAGGGTAGCGATGAAGATCAAACATGTTTGATATTTCCTGCCGATGTAATTTTGCATCGGTGCATTGTCAATGGAGGTAACGGCCATGGCGATGCGTTGGCGATGCGTTGGCGATGCGTTGGCGATGCGTTGGCGATGCGTTGGCGATGCGTTGGCGATGCGTTGGCGATGCGTTGGCGATGCGTTGGCGATGCGTTGGCGATGCGTTGGCGATGCGTTGGCGATGCGTTGGCGATGCGTTGGCGATGCGTTGGCGATGCGTTGGCGATGCGTTGGCGATGCGTTGGCGATGCGTTGGCGATGCGTTGGCGATGCGTTGGCGATGTCTAGTCGACAACATTCCATATGTAAAAGCATGAAAATGAATTACATAGTTGCCGAAGATTTTTCCATTGTCGATGCCAAGACGATGCAGCCACCGATAACTCTCCTCATCGACTTGTATCGCCGGCAATTCCATCGTCTTTGCATCGACTTTGTATCGACACCATTTTGTCAACAGTGGCCAGACCGCTTAAGACGTTTTCCATGTTAACTGATTAAATATTATATAGGTCTCAAATGAATACAAACAAGTATTACATGAATATTGATGATACATATATTGGGCACATAATCGGCTGCTACCATTACCCAATGTAACCGGATATAAAAGGGGAAAAATATGCGTTAGAGGTGGTCTGCTGTTCATACTCTTATATAGCTGGGATGGGTTGAATAACAATTGAATTGTGAATAACAACTAATGCGTTTGTTGTTAAAGGTTGTTAACAAGCTGGGGAAAAATACATACATAGGTTTTTCACTGGAATAATGACAAGAACACCTTACAATTATTTTAGTTGTGATGCCCATTTTTCGCAAAATGAGGAATTCAAATATGACCATGTTAAATGGTATAATTGTGGTGCTGCTAGCACGTTTGTAGATGCATAATACACAATAACACATAGGCTAATAAAGAGATTCAGAATTTGTAAGACAATGTTTCACAGGAATATTTCCGCAGAAAAGGTTTCTCCTGTAAAGTGTTTCTAGACATCCTTAGATAATGACAGCAAATGTATTGATGCTGCTACAGAGGCTGCATATGTAGCAATTAAGACTCAAAAGTGCGGCTTTATGTCACAGGCTTATTTCTATCCTGACCTCCAGACAATTAGAACTAGAGAAATATGGCTGGGAATAGTCAGATACAGCTTGACAACTTGAGAACTGTATGCAGACAAATTGTTGATGGTCACTATTCTGGGTCTGCTCCAGGAGTGGTGTCTTGAAACATTGGAGTTGTGTGGCTCCAAGGTGGGACCTAGGACACGGTGGTGAAATCGGGTCCTCGTGTTTCAGGGTTCCGCCTGGTGAACGTTAGGTGCATCGTTTAAAAAATAGAAGGGACAGTAGAGTTTTATTTACAGGGCTCATGTGTTCAACCCTGGGGATGTGGGGTGGCCCGAGTGAGCTAAAGAGCTGGGTCGGCCCAGTGGCATGAGTAACATGTTGTTGGTTTGAACCCGGGCACGGCTACACTTTCACCTCCTCCCTCCAGGTACAAGAGAAAGACCACCATTCCGGTGATCTAGTCCTGATGCAAAAAAAAAAGTAAAAAAAAAAGAATTTGTGGACCTTATCAGTACAGATTATACTCTTGCATAATTTCTACTGATGAACGCTGTCATCATTATTATGACTATTATTTTTTCTACAGAGTTACATCAACTGAGTATCATAATTTGGCCACAAAGACAGTGACATCGTAGATTTACATGTCAGAGTGTGTAATGCACCATGCAGTACATAGGCAACATGAGAGGGTGTAATGATTGGCCCAGTAACATGACTCAGCATGTTGTAAACCTTGTCCTGGCACGTGAAAAGAGAATTTGTAGCCCAGGCGCCATATTTGCATTGAATAATGCATACTTTTTGTTTTGCATTCGTAATATCATCTTGATTTCTTGTTTGAGTTTCAAACAGAATCAATTCATTGATTACACAGTTACTATCTCCTAATTCGAGTGGGTCATTTTGAATTGTAGCAATGAGAGAAATCTCTCAAAGAAATCTCTCAAAGTTCCATCACTCAGAAGTTTTGAACTTGGACTAATATTGATGCTATCTGGTGCACCTTCTTGATGTATGGATGTCAAGTGTGGCTTTGAGCTTGCTTTGAAAACATTATCCTAATTCCAGCAACCATATTACAAGATTTCGGTCACCTGTAGGCAAGACATACCATAATCAATTTTGGTTATGAAAGGCAAGTAGCATTCTGAATTGCTCACTCACAAGCGATCAAGTATTTAAGAACAGAGAAAATTGGTTGACATGGTCTGTTTATCTGTAAGAATAATACCAGCATGATTTGTCTTATGATTACTTAAAATTCAATTGACGCGCCTTAAACCAGATAATTAATATAAATGATTTCATACAACAAACTTGTTAATTACCTTTTATGATTAATCCACTTATGTGCATTCAAAAAACCTCTACCTTGTATCAGAAAGCAGTAACCTTGGGAAATAGCCTGCTCATGCGAAGGATCCAACATTTCCAGTGCAACATGTGAATCTCTATATATGTGTGTGCACAATACATATTTATATACATGTAGTGTATTATTATATACCTGTCCAATTGCCTTGTCCCATTCCATATAGGGAGCAACTATTGCCCAGGGATATATGGATTTGATGATGTGGCCATTGTATTAGGGCCACACTACTGATCAGGTACTGCATGGACTTGCTCCCAACATAAAACATCCATGCAATAACAATCAACAAATGTAGGTATCAATCCGTTCTGCAAATATATGCAGTTGTGGGATCCTGATGTGTCACTGCAAATGTCAATGACACTGAATACTGGAATGAATTCAATTGTAATTTGCAATAGCATTGAGTATCAACTTGATTAATACCAAGGAAAATGTTTGGACTAATATTGTAGGGTATCCAGAGCATACCTGGTATTGGAATACATAATGAGTGTGATGAGGAGTTGCGCTCTCACATCACATATGCAATAGTGATATCTATTAAAGCTATATTCAAGATTAGGGAGGAATGTGTATGGTTGCTGTTGCTACAGGGCTTCATTAAAACCCACATTGATATTTCACAGATCCATCCAAATCCTTACCTACCATGGCTTTAATCAATTGTTATTATAACAAGTTGCAATTGATATTTTATTATTCTATTACTGTTTTGCTGTTTTAACATATTCACAAATTGTGTCAGCTTAATTAAATTAATTTCCGTTTCCACAGGAAATGTTTGCAGATTGTAGGTTACATGTAACCCATGGTCAAGTGACAATTATTGTTATGTATGAGAATATAATGTCCTGACTCTTATTGATGTAGCACTTTTATTGGAGGGTGTACGGTAATTAGACAGTCAGTTGAAATCTTATGGGTAGAGATGGGCAGAGGTGATACATAACACAGCCATGAAAAAATCAGATCAGATCAGTCTCTAATCAATTGTCACAAACGAAAAATGACAATATCATATCATATAACATTACACAATGATATGGCATGAATTTATCATTAATAATTATATAAGATTATATCACATTATGGATATATAAATATTGTGAATAAACCTACAGACTAGTACAAGTCTAGGTAACTAGTTGGATAATATCTCACTAGAGGTCCACCAGGACCTACCTGATAATTAAGTGGGTTTAACCCAAATAGGTAACACCCGACTGGTCAGATTATATCATTGGTTAATACTAAAGTAGGCTGAGTCAGGAATATACATACCTCTCTCTTATTGGTCTAACATAAGCGACCCCCTGTGGTCAAATTATGGATATTCATTATTATTGGATAATGCTAATGAAGGTAAATGTATGTATGATGACTGGGTAATAATTACGCATGCACACTGACATGTATCATGATATAATTATAAACCCATGTTTCTCCCAATAAAGTTTAAGTCTAAACAGGACAAACCTCTGCTCTTATTATTACCTAATACTAGGCTATACTTAGCCTAGTCGATCATTAACTATACATATATACATCTCAGTGACTCTAGCTAGCTCTACCATTGACACCAGATCCCTTGGAGAATAGTGATTGTATCACAATGATGGACATTTGTCTACTCAATAGCATTATTTGCAGATTACCGTAAATCTGCAAATAAAAATCCATTTTATGTTTTGGCAATCCACCAAAATGCTATCCCTCACTGGCGTCACTTACTGACACACATTAGCCGATTGGACTTAGAATTCTTGTCTAAACATAGGGCAGCAGCAAGCAATGGTTACATTCTGTTCTATTAGTCATAATACGGCTAAATTTATCATGAAATATTTTTACTAGAGGGTGGGGGAAATTATTAAAATGACATCTTATATACCATTGTGCACAAGTATATATATGTTTCACCAATCGATTTCAACGTTGCAGTCTGATCTGTTTTATTCAAAATTTTGAGGGAGAAAAAAAAGGACAGAACGGGACCGTCTAGATGGGTCTAACGCATCCATCTGCCAAACTTGTTCATCTTTTTTTTGTGCATTAGTATTTTCAAAATGTTAAAAGCTGATCAAGAACTAATATTAACACCCCCCACTATCACCAAGCCCCCCAGACCTCGCCCACACACACACCAACAAATTCAATACAGCACCATTAAAGTTGTTTGGCAAGAGAGAGAGTATCAGTGTCTGACTCTGTCCTCTATAGGTAACTGATTACGACATGTATGGTACCGGACACTTGGCTAGAATTAACAAGAAAAAATACAGATGTTTTCCTATTGCTGGGCTAAAAATGCTACAAATGGGCTCCCGATGCTTAGTGATGCATACATTACTTACACAGACAAGTCATCTATTGGTTGCTATTTGAATTTAATGACGTAAGCATACAGAATATCAAATCAAATATAGCTATAGCTACAACCGCATGTCAAAAGCCAATACGGTTGTACATTGCACTCATAACTAAGTATGTATGATAACTTTAAATATCATATACAACATTTTGTTTGATTTCTGTTTTTGTTTGAAGATTCTTATATTTTTATTATGTATTACGTACTTTTATCATGGACAGAAATCCTGATTTGTGTATGTCTAACGTCCTCGTTCTAGATCATTTTCTTTTTTCTTTTTTTAGAAAAAAGGTTTTATGCGATTTAACCTGCTATCGAGGCTCATACAATTCTAATTCGCTGGTAAATCGCGTCCCTTGTTTTTTTATATTTTTGGGGAGATTTTCTTTTTTGATTTCTTTCTCAACTTACACCAGCTGAAGGAGCCTTCGTGGATATCAAAGTGAAATGCAATTTTCTTTAAACACAGGATAACAATCAAGACGGCTCGAGGTTGGAAAATCTCAGTGTTTCCTTAATCCAGCTAGGATCATTTTTCTTACAACTTCATTCTAGGCCAATAGGGTATTTAATGAATTTGAATTAACATTTGTTTACATACTGATGAAGACAAATTAAAGCTGATACATTTGTGGTGTATGATGCGGTGTATGATGTCCCCTTCCCCTTGGTTCCTATCCTTTCCCCGTTCCTTCTTCTACCTGGACAAACATAAAACCATGCACCATGTATAATCGGCGCCACAAGGAGAGATATTAGACTTCATGGTGCTTCAGATCAAAGGTCCGGATTGTTTATTACATCTTTGCTAGTAATAGGAAGCGATGGTTCCTGAGTGGTAATAAAACTTACAGGTGTGATATCCAGACACTTGTGCTAGAGCCGGTGGTCCTTTAGATGAAAGGAGAATACTGGTGCCCGTTGCAGAACAAATGCTTAATTGATATCTTGCTTTCTAAGCTATAAATTGTCCTCGCTAAGCGGCTGGTATGGAACCTATGGGGATTGACTTTGCCATAAAGTCGATGCTAATTTGTACTCCTACAGTAAGATACAGTAATATCTTACCTAAGAATCGAGAAATGCTATAAGGAATATTGAAAGTAGGGGATTTTTATGCAACAGGCCCCAGTCGTCCTAATCCACCTTTCACTGTCGTAGCACTATTGGTATCACCTCTAGACTAGCTCTCTATTACTATAGATATTCTATAATGTGAGAAGTTAGATCAATGCGTTTTTTGTATTTAAAGACTTTTTATTCAGCCACAATCATTTTGTAACAGGTACAATATCTTCAGATCTTGCTGTTGAAGTGTTAGTATCTTTATTGGTAATTGGTGCCTCATTTGGTTGTATTTGGAAATGTTGTTATAGTAAATCGCCTGCTTGCTGGCTTTATTGACATCGCATTTATACAATATGTCGCTTTTCTACAAACATCATTGATTATTAGTAATACCCCTTCTTGACTTTATCACTGAAACCTTTTATTTGAAGAACTTCAGGTACAGAAGAAGGTTGCATATTTTGGAATTAGACCATCGTCTGGCGCAGAACCCCAGTAATATAGATTTGAGAACAATTAATACTCGAAACTTTGTAGAAGAAAATAACTTTAAAGCAAATTTATCATGAATCAGAACAAACTTGTAAGTTAGTATCAAACAGTATAACATAGTCTTGGAAAAAGGTACAGACGGTGGCACACCAAATTATAGATTCTAAGGCTTTTAGGAGCCATAATTGAAGCGATATGAACTGACAATAATTTATAGGTGAGCTGAACATTATGTCAGTGAATAATATGGATGTATAATGTAAATTTTGCTATTTTCATACACTGTAACTATGATACAGAAGAATAAGGAGTGAGCCACCTTCAGTCAATGCCGAAGGTTCACCTGCTTCAAAGATAATGTAAAAAAATGTTCATCAAAACAAATCAAATCATGGAGGATATAGTAGTACCATTTATACACCTTAATGCATTAATATCAATTGAAGGTTTTATATTTAAGGATAAATCTACATCCCTTCAAGGAGTGTGTATCACATACAGACAAAGGGTTCAGTACCGTGTTTCAATGTCATAGATATATAATGTATAGCAAGTAATAAAATAGTAATAAAATAGCGTGCTTGATTTGATATGCATGTTAATCATGTTCTTGTGACATTGATTGGCAATGTTCTACAGTTTTATTCTCAGACTGTGGTGCGGAACAGAGTTGATGATAGCAACTGCTTATGTTTCACCTATAGCAGCAACAGTCGGAACATCGTCATGCGCGGATTTAGATTTAGATTTCGACCTGGAACAAAGGATGTCATTTTTAGTCGAACCTGAGAGATATTCGTTACCACAATTTTCACATTCGCTAATCGGTTACTTAGTATTCAAGGCCGAGAAAAAAATCAAATTCGTAATCACAAATTTAAAATTCTTTGACGTAATATTCACATATCTATACTACACCTACTCTAGTTTGGCCTTCAACCTGGCTGCATATCATTAATAAATTAGTGGTAAAACATGTGTATCAGCCTATTTCTTTTATTTTTTATTTTATTAACGGCCAATATCATATTTAATACAGTTACAAAATCACTCGTTAACCATTTTGAACGTAAGGTTCTTTTCGTTTCCTAAAATTAACTACAAATGACAAACCTTGAAGATGTCTTGTCAACAGATCTTTTCTAATGTCCATTCCTTTTCTCATGAACAAAATATAACTTTTTACTTCATTTGAAATGAAAATAAAAGCACTATATCATACAATTCAAAATCACTCAAATAACATAATATAATACTCAATTCAATGAAGATATGGGCAGTGAATATGTATTATTTTGTTTGTGGGTGTATTACTTTTCACTTAGTTCCTGAAGGCCTAAAAGCTGGAGTGATGAAACGACTTCCTTGGATGAGAGCGAATATCGGGATTGTTCCCATTAAGTTACCATTGTGTCAGCAATTGCCCCATTATGAGCTCGATCATATTATGACCTGATTGGCTTATATCCTGACCTCGGCTATGAGCAGCTTGGGGCATAGGGCTAACGGCTCATAGCCTCCAGCGCCTGCAGTAGGAGATCCGACCACTGCATGAATGTTACCCCAAGAATGATTTAGAATTGCGCTATGTAATTGCATTGTGCAGGCAGTGCATAGTCTTTCACTGCACGTATGTGTACAGGAGACTAAGGTGCATTGTGTAGTGTGTGCTTAGCCTTGCACTGCATGTACATATAGATAAGCCAGTGAATAATATGTGCAGGCGCTATTAGAGCATGCTTGTGTGTATAAGTCTGAGAATAAGGGACCGGTATGTGACTATAGAATGGGGCTGCATGACATTATGTGTGACAATGATATAAAGTCCCCTGGGCCACGTTCAAGGTCATATTATATATAGTGTGGGGGACTGAAAGGATACTTTGGAAAAGCAGCTACAGGGTACGAAACTAGTTCCATTGTGTCGCTTGTTCCAAAGACAGCCCTTTACACAATGGGCTTTCCCGACCCCATAGGCTATTCATGTTATTTTAACAATGCATTGTGTTACGTTAGAAGATGCTACCACTGTATGATTTCATGCTGGATATGATGTGCATTGCCATTTCTAGGCAAAAGGCCTATCTGTCCATTGACTTTATTTTTTTACACGAATTTTATTCAGGTTGATATAAGTGACACTGGTCACAACTTAATACGACTCGGGTAAACCCGGTATTCCACCGCACCCTGATATATTAATATTTTCATCTGTAAAACATGTGTGATTAAATTGTCAAATAAGGTTTCTTTTCATATACATTTGAATTATTCAATTTTTTTTGGGGGGTGGGGGGGTGATTGAAATTATGAGATGATAATGAGTGAGAGGGGGAGGGGTGTTATGTAGTATAATACAATATCGGTAATTTGAATAGATTTGGGTTACATAGCATTGTTTGATCGGGGGTTACGCAGATACCATTATCATTGTCATCCCATATCGGATAACAATTTGGTTTTCAATTTGTATTTGAAATGTAGATCAGAGTCTGTTAACTTATATTCTGGGGATAAGTTATTCCACCATTGGATGCCAGTATAACAAAATGATTGTTGGAACAGAGTAGACACCGGTCTTGGTAAATGGAAATTTAGGTTCCTTTGTTCTCTAAAGTTATAATTTTCATCTGGTAGCCTTTTTTCAAGCCAATTCACTCTTGGTGAATGTAATTGCTTGTAATAGAACTTCAGGGTGTTAAAATAAATACGTTTTTGGACTGAAATCGTTTTTGACAGTATATGTAGGTCCATCGTGTCATGCCTTCTAGGTTTTTTTAAGGCGAATCTTAATGCCTTATTCTGGAATATTTGTAATTTATTTAAAGTCGCCTGAAAACTCATCAAAGAAGCAAAAGAGTCAACATTCCCGAAATTTCATATATTATAATATTCATATTCGGTGGCGCAGTTTCCCCACACTATATCATTTAAGTCCATTAATTGAGGACAATATAATAAACCTACAGTATAGTAGCTTGATAAGTGAAGTGAGCTATCACACTCAAACGATCTGACAATATACACTATTTTTTTCAAAGGAAACGTTTATGCACACTCAATAAGTTGGACAATGTAAAATAATACCATTATGATATAGCGACGATACACGATGAACAGGAAGACTTTTACTAAACTAACCTTTTGGTGGATTCTCTATGATTATACTATTATGGATGTATGGGTGTTTTTATGCGTCGCCATTCAAAACGTTACATAAAAGAAAGTGTATATTGGGTCCGGAGCACTGAGGACATTTGCTATTACTTCAATGAGTAATATTTCTCTAACGTCAGGGATGCATATCATTGAAATTCTATGTAAAGTTGACATTCATATACATAGGAATACAAACACAATAATACATATATTGTATTTTTATTCCTCATTGCAAATACAGAAATTGGACAACGCTTCTACAAAGCAGTTTTTCCAGTTTGTCTGAGAAATAAAGATTACAAAGTTTTCAACCACTAAAGATTTTCTCCTTTTAGTTCCGTTCCGTGTATACCTACCAATCCGAATGTCATTTGGCCGACATTTTGTATGACTTGACCATGTTGTTTTTGACACAAAACCTCGTTATAAACGTTCTTACTTGTATTTGGGTGCCCTGAAGTTGATACGATTTTTTTCTCGAATGAGAATGAAACTTCGATCAATATAAAAATGATAAATGATGCAAGAGCGAAGGCTCAAAGAATAAAACTGTCATTCGGTGTTTCTTATCCCCTCTTAATTCAATGGTATGAAAGTGACGTGAAATCAATATTTTATCCCCCAATAATGAGTACTTCTAGCAATTGTATAATGCACCCATTAGACAGCATCCTGTAGGGCAAGAGGTTCAAGCCTTCAGAAGGTGTATGCTTGGGTTGTAACTAGATTTTCAGTTCAATAAAAGTAAAGTATAATAATTAAAATATGTTTGTTTTATTTTGTTTTAATGTATCTTCCTAGTTGGTGTTTCAGAGAAGAGAAGGGAAGGGAATTCTTTTTTGTACGGGTAAGGGGTTCCTCGTCTACTTTTTATATCTTGAAATATATCAAATATCGTGTATAACTTATTAGGTGTAATGTACCTATCCATTCCATTAAACTTAAGGATTAACGACCGATATTGAGGGGCTGCTGGTAAACTGTTTTGTGCATAGGCCCAAGGCAAATGCGAGGAATTATGCACAAATAGTGCACCACCAAGTCCTGAATGGAGGTTGGTAATCATTTTAGTCTCTGCCTTAGGTGGTTTAGCCAGAAAACGGTTAAAGACTGTGACTAATTAAACATGCATGATGAGGAACAAATAGCATAGTCCTGGCTTCAATTCCGATGTGACCCAGCTCATGGATTGTTGATATGAAATAAAATAATAAATCTATGCCATGTTTCTTTATGCTTTCTAGTTTAAAGCTGCACTATCAGCTACAAGTAAATATTTGCTTTCTTTTTGTAACATTCTTTTCTAACCCATTTAAGTCATTTGAGCAAAGGTTTAAAGTATCTGGGTAGTTGTTTTTGCGACAGGGCTTCTGAAATGTCCTCATTAATATGTGGAGGACCCACTGGAATCCTTTGCTACAATGAATACACTTATTATCACTCACCGGCGCCAGTTTTCGATCAGCCAATTGACTTCCAACTCTTATATTCATATAAACACATAACAGCAGCAGAATATTGATTAATCCAGTCCTATAAGTCATAATATGAGTAAATCTGGTAATAATAATAATAATAAAAGCTGAGAATGCAGCTTCAAACTACAGCTGTACATTACTGGGGAATGACCCAGCCCATGGAATTGTGTACCAGAAGCACAATTGCTATTTAGTACGTGGATCAATAAAGCATTGTTTCTCTTTCTTTATTCATGGATATGTGCTCAATAATTCACTGCCATTGATGGCGAGCTATAAGTCATGGTATTGTGCACATTATGGATCCACCATATTTCACCTGTTGCTGGCATCTCCTTGTCCCCAGTTGTGTTTTATACCACTTCACCTCTACTATAGGTCTATTAAGTACAATGTGAGACAAATGGTGCATTAAGACTGGGTTCCACTGGCTAGCTACTACTCCCACTACTCCTCCCGTTTCTTTGACAGTCCATTGCTGCCGCTTCTTTAGAAGCGGGAGCAAGCAATTGAAAGTAACCGGAATATGTGCTATTGCCCCGCTACTTCCACCACTACTTCTAATGCTACTCAGAAATGTAAGCAGACAACATTTTATTTTCACATAGAAATGAACACATCAAGTAGCATGAGAAGTAGCATAGAGTGATGCCAGTGCCCCGCTTCAGCTCCCGCTACTTCCAACTACCTCCCGCTACAAAAAACTGCTGCTTCAAATCAAACATGTTTGATAGAAGCAGGAGCACTCTATGCTTCGAAAACATTCCAGAAGAAGCGGGAAGTAATGTGGCTGTGTAGGGGGGCCCAATAGCACCCATCCCCGTTACTCTCCCGCTTCTGCTCCTGCTTCTTTAATCAAGAAGCGGGAGCAGTACCAGGACCAGGAGTGGGAGAAGTAGCCGACCAGTGGAAGCCAGCTTTTAGGGATGTAAAGCTTTACCGTAAACAGTGGAATATCACAACTTATTATATGCATTGCTCTGATAATAACATATCTAGAGTAAGTTATGCACAGTACATATGTCACTAGTGAGTTTTCTTTGGTAGTCATGGCAACCGATGCGTTTTTTTATCTAGTTTAGCTCCAAAATTCAACTTTAATACACAAGTGTTTTCTATTTATATTATTAAAGCATCTATAATAAGCTTGTTACCAGCCCTACTGCTAACTGATCCGCCCTATGCATTTTTTTAGGAGAAACCACATGTAGATTTCTGCAGACAACATGCTTTGCAGAGATACAAAGGTATTGTAGATGCATGTAAACAATGTTGGTAAGGGACGACAGAGCAGGTGAATTGAATGGTTTAAGCATGAAATTTGAACATTTAAACCAGATAGTTTTGATATAAATATGAAATGGCTGTTTGATACACAAGAAGTGAAAATGTGCATATATATCATTGAGGCTGGCAAGTGTATCTATCGTCGAGGGTGGCGAAGACATGAGCGATGATCTATCCATTTTCACTTCAAGTGGATTCCATCCACCAAAGAATATAACTGATATATTGTGCTTTTATTTTGTTGATAACATTTATGATGCTGGTTTCGTTTTTATATTAATGATTATATCTTTAATCATATCAATTTGTATCATAAATAGGGGAATTTCCATTTCAACATGTAACTTTTGATTTTGAGAGACGTTTCAAGGACACTGATACACTTTTTCTTGCCGCTGTGAGATCCTCATTAGTATTTCAGAAGGCTGCTAATGGGTGTTGACAGTCGGCCACGTGATACTTACCAGCTATCATCAACTGACATCGCTATATTATTACCCGTACCTCCTCATGGGTATCGGCAACGCCAGAAGTGTTGCTGGGGGGAAAATATAGTATAGTATACCTATTTTCCATAAGTAACTGGGTGGAGGCTAATTGCCAAATCACCACAGGCTTTAACAGAAACCAATTTCATATTTTGTTGTGCAAAAGCCAGCGCCCAATTTAGACCACTTTGGTAACCCAGACATATCTATCTTCTAAATGTATCTATAATGATTTCTTCCGCCAGTTGTGAGCGACAGACTATTCAACTCTTTACTGATGATCGTCCTAGTTCCAGTCACTCGTGTTGTGTGAATTCACTTGTGAAGGCTAGCATTGCATTGCATATCGATCTATTTCCTCTCGGAAGAATACAATCAAACAATAATCGATTCAGATTAACTCTAAATTTATATGAATGCAGAACAGGAAATCTTAGATATTTTTAAATTGGTTCATAATAACGTTTTTATACTACTGTTACTGCACTTGCAGACTCGATCATTTGATTACCAACCCCTTAATTAAACCTGGAATGAATGCGAATGAATGAGTATTTTTACTGAATGTTAATCAGACAGGTGGTGTTGTATATATGTGATGTGTTCCAGGAAAATGTGTCACAAGTCGCAAAATTGGTATTTTTCAAAGTCGTTTTCTCACAAGATCTTTTTGTTGGAATATTTTTGGAATGTCTGGTCTTTATGGTTCTATAAATACATCTACCAAATTTCAAGACTGTTTATTAATTATATCAGTGCGTTTCCTGGATCATCTCACTGAGTATATTTAGCTACTTTACTGGTAATTATCCACCCAGAAATATTGCAAACGTTTTTTTCAAAAATAAAAATATCTAACTAAAAAGATAAAAGTATTTATTAGATGTCCTCAATGTTTACATTCATTGAAATCGGGTTGGTCTCATCTTTTCAAATATGGTGATATCTCAAAATCCATATTTTGCGACTTATGACTCATTTTCCTGAAACGGATCACATATGCGTACTTGGCAGTACAATTGATTGGTGGGATAAGTGGCTGATGTCCGGATACAACGATGTGATGCTTTCTTACTAGTTTCATTTTCGGTATCATTGAGGTTTGGTGTTGACATATATGGATGTTGCCAAGTAACTTCTCGCCATCATGAATTTTCCAGATTTCCAGAATACTTGATTTAATACTATCCTTAACCAATGAAAGTCAGGTCATCAATCCAGCGTTAGAGAATATAGGCTATGTGGTCAATACAGTATAAAAGATACTATTCTAATGTATCGTATCAATACTGTAAACATGCTCTTAATATGGTAATTATATGTATATATAGTTGCATAATGAATTAACAATCGAAGTGGATAAAAATCACATTGCTAGATTTAAGATGCATATTGTAATGGCTCTCATATCTCGTATCTCATATCTCGTATCTCATATTGTATATTGATATATAAACTGTTTATTCAATGTGATTGTTGTAATATGATATTGATATTGTTTGATATCGTTATCTAATACTATATGAATTTTTATATCATATGAGATTAATCATTTTCTAGATGTCAGTTATATAATATATAGTATTAGAAATGTAAAATGTTACAGCCGAATAAACGATTTAACAGTAATATTAATGGCAACATCTGCCGTTGGTTGGCGAGTGGTAACCTCTTAGTGTTCATGGCCAGATACTGCTATCCTCACATACAGCTCCCTGATGTTGTGCTAACAGGGACCCAGCATTAACCAGCAGTGGAGGGATCAGGTCCTCGAAATATGTACAATAAGCAGCTCTAGATCTTTAGTAAATTGTACTAAATAAGGCAGAACCATAATAAATACTAGGTATATCGGAGCATAATTGGTATTGCGTTGATTCACAAAATTGAACTGTATTTTGAACTTCATTTCATTATTTTTAGTCACCTTTCTCATCCCATCTAATTTGCACCAAATAGCAAACGTGCTGTCTAAATTGAAGATAGTGGGCAACTTATTCTGTAGATGTAATCGAGCAATTGTCAAAATGACTGACTAATATGTCATTGGCAAGTACCAAGGTCTTAGTTAGGACTAATACCCACCACTTGACAGCGACATCTATGATACATTTCGTACTAATACATTTCAATCAATCAAAGCGAAATGTACATTTTCTGACGGCCTGACCCAGGCATGATAGGCTTGTGCATGAGGGAATGAGTCACAGCGATAGTAGGGTAAAAACGTCACGGGTTGGAACATGTTCAACCTTAGTAAACACAGCACTGTATTGATTCTGGAGTTTAGGAATGTCGAGATAAGTTACAAATGGATTACGTCCCGAATCAAAAGCTTGTGGAGGACAATAGGTCCATACAGTGACTATTGATCTCGAACTGGTTTTTGGAGAGGGGTTAACAGGGTTGGGTACAGTATTTTAGAATAACAGGTGAAGGGGAGCCTTAAGTCAGGGACTAAAAACAAAGAGATAAATATGGATGGATGGGGAGCAATGGCACAGTGATCTAAGGTGCTGACTTTGCTTGAATGAGAGTGGTGTGGCTTCAAACACTACTGTGGGTACTATATTTCCCCCCTCGAAACTACTTCTTGCTGACTGTACCCTCAATGGCCGTCATCTGTATGGGTTGATATTTATGGCATTATGCACGTTAAAGATCCATTGCAAATGTATTTGGAAAGTAGGGCATATATTTGTAGCACATGATAGTGTGGCTCCCCTTATCAGTAGATAATAGTATGCTACCCCAGGCCTTAGTAGCATATGGAGCTAAAACAACCATCCTGATAAAATGTCCCTTGTGTGTACAATCTATTGTATACAAAAGCAATACCGTTAATTAGAAGAATATACAAAGCTAACAGAATGATATTAATTGTAACCACTATAGCCTATATGGAAGAATCATTATGCCGACTCTTAACCAGTATTTTATTTCCTAAGCGAAGAGACCAATAGCCATTGCCAAAGTAAATAACAAATTAGGCCATTACTTTGTAGCATTCTATGTGAGTGACCTTGGGTTGGAGTGATTGGGGCAATTGCGTGAGGTATTCCCCCCTGCATTGATGCTAAAAGCACCAGACATACGACAGTGAGGCAGTGGGTTTGATTCTTGCCTGGGGCAGCCTAGAATGCTTTGTTTGCCAGGCCATAATGTCTCTGGCATTTGGGGACTTATATGCAAATTGATGAATATGCACCTATAGTGATGATTCTGTGGCTACAACTTAATCTTATTAAGGACTGAATCCTTTGCTGCTGTTGTTATGTATGTTTATACAACAACTTGAAGTTGAATCGGCGAAGAGGATGAACACAGGTGAGCGATAATATGTGAAACCACTGCAGCAAGAACATTAGGGCAGAATCCTCCATGGTTTGGTCAAATGACATTAAAATGAGTAAAACAATAATGGAACAACAAGTAGAACATCTTAAGTTTTTCATCTATGTTAGCATATAATTATGCAGCATATAAATAGAGAGAATGGGATGAGCCGGCAATAATCGAAAAATTATAGGACGAGATTCGTCCACATAAGCACGATGCCGTAGACAGAGTGCTTATGTGTAATACATATTGTAGTGTTTTTCTTACACAACCCAGGTTCGGACTTAGCAAAGAACAACCATAACTCAAATGTTGTAAGCACAACCAATGTTAGGTTTATTCTCTCAACCCTCCGCCGGCCTCTAAAAAATAAATAGAGAGAATGGGACGAGCCGGCAATAATCGAAAAATTATAGGACGAGATTCGTCCACATAAGCACGATGCCGTAGGCAGAGTGCTTATGTGGACGAATCAAGTCCTATGAATTTTCGATTATTGCTGGCGAGTTCCATTCTATATTTATTATATGTGCATAAAATTTGATCATCATCAGATATCACTGAAAAAGTATTAAAGAACTCTCAGAGAGCCCCAGCTGCCCCGCTGAGAGCACCTTCAGTAGGCTACAACAGTGAGCTGTCAGGACTGTTATGTGTGATCATGAAGTGTTTACTTACTGACTTGGTTGAACTAAAACATTCATATCGTAGCCATTTCTTGAGCTACAATAATAAACCTTACATCATTTGATAGAAAATTTAATTTAACAACTACATTTTTATAGGACGCGTCCTATATGACTATTTTTATAGCACCCCACTTATAGCACCTCTCATATAGCATGCGCGTATAATAAATGTCCTTATCGCATTTTTGAGTGGTAATTTCCCTATCGCTTCATCGTTTCATTGAGCCTTTTATTTTATAATTGTAATGAACTTATGGAGTTCTATTACGACATTCTCATATGTTTTTAAGCGAATGTAATTCCATGTGTCTCCCACTACAAATACCTGGGCTATATTATTGATGACAAACTGACCGCTCAAAACCAACTGGCTCGGACAATTAAACTTGTATCACAAAAACTGTACTTGCTAAAGAGCATCAAGCCATATTTAGCAGAATATGCTGGATCACAAATTTACATATCAAATCTAATCCCCAGTATACTTTGAATATTGCGACATTTATCATACCATGGCAAACTAGTAGGAACTATGGATATACTTACAAACTTGAAGTTAACAAAACAGAACCCTCAATGTAGCATTAAATTTGAGTCCCGTAATGGGCACTCATGAGTTATTTGCTGTCCTTTTACTACTACTCTCATGTAATCCATAGACTTGCTGAAATGACAAAATTAGAATATATATAAGGATAGAACACCTGATAACTATGGGCTATAAACGCTGAAAAATACAAAGCAATCTGTCTATGCCATTACACCTGCTCCTGCTATACGAGATTAAATGATGGCCCTGTTCTAAAAGAATTCAGACCTTGCTTTAGATAGCTGAACATTCTGTAATGTAAGAATCAGCGACTCGATGGAATGACTTGACCCCACGTATCAGGAACATAGACTCAAATAACAAGTTTCTAGCAATTTAATGAAGACATCATGTATACAATATTTTCTTCTCTATAATTATTTAGAAACATTAATTGTTATAGAAATGTATTTTCATCTCTCATTATTTGATCTCTCATCCCGTTCCATCCATATGACTAAATTAATTCACTCCTGATTTAATTATTATTTCTACATTATGATGATTTCACCGTTTTTGCAATCATTGTAAAGGCTTATAGCAATGTCTAATAGATCGAGAGCAGATGGCCTCGAAGAACGCTTACTGTTAGCGATTTGTTTTTTTTCTGCCATGTTTCAGTGTGTATGTGAAAATAAAACCGTTTAAACAAAATTACTATAGCCTACTGGGGCGGCGGATAATCCTCACCCGGGGAAATTCACGTAAATCACGTAAGATAAAAGCTTAAAAATAAATACTAGGTTATGCCACAACTGCTCCGTGTACCTATTTACACTCATGGGTTCAGTTAAAAGTAATTAAGTTTTAAACACTATCCTCTGCTCGAGGTTGAGCATAGGGTGTGACAGATGACTTCAGTGATTAATTTAGTGATTAATTGCATGCTGTTTAAACAGGTTTATACAAAGGTTTGATGAACGATTCTTTAAGGTGTATTAATTCTTCCCCACTTCTACGTCCTTGGATTTGCAGTAAACATTATTACAACTTAGATCATTCTAAATTACTTCTGGAAGGTCCTGAATTTTTTTGGGAAAACTCAGGGCATCCAGTGCCAACTCATATTTTACCGTTATTGTCTCTTGCTTGGTTAATACCTCTGATAACGTGTGCAGAATATTTGTTACATGGTGTTTATTGTCTGAAGAGTGACAGGTCAACATGGCCAAGGAATTTGTTGGCCTTGTCATAAATTTCACTTCTCTACGATAGGTTTGCGAGGTTCAAGATAAGGATCGGTTTCGGATATTTGGTTTGTGTGTTTGAAAGTAAATTCAGAAATGGAAATTTGATAAGAATAAGTTCTCTATTAATGATAAACCTATGACATCGATGCAATAACAGACATCATATATACATTAAATGAATAAATAAAATATGTCAAGTATCGGCAGTGGTTCTATTATTTTAATAGTAGTCATGGGATGGGCGATCGTTGGGAAAGATTGAAATGATTATCGTGTATGCGTATGCAGATGATTCTAGAAAAGACAATTATTACGGTTGGAACTATATTTTAGGGCGCACATACATGTATATAGAGAATGGAATGAGTGGTAGCTATTGAATACTTATTGGACGTGATTGCGGCACTATGCAATAAGCAATTGTTAACTTGTCACCACCAACTGCGACAGATTTGCAGTTAATCACAACAGTTTAGGGAGTTATCACAAGGTTTGCGACAGCAGTGAAATGTTATGTTATCGCACATCCCCACTATTGCGATTGTATCGCAAAACTCCATCATTCATGCGATGAGATAGGAATGTAAATCAATAGAAAAACATTAGTAGCCTTATTATGTTTATCATGTTTTAAAACACTTCTCTCAATGGAATATAGTCGCAAGCAAATATATATATACCATCTATCTAAATATTCTGCACAATAAGTATTCTGCGCACTAACCTCATCTTTGTACTGTCAGGTAACCCTAGCTATTATTTGCTTTTTCATATCCAATCCCAAGGTAGACATTGCTGCCAATATCATGCCACCCTTATAGTTAGACCTATACAATCGCCTATGTTTCTCATAATTGATATGATTGTAATACATCTTTTTACAAACCTGTTTAGTGCAGTCTTTATAAGTGTCACCAACTAACCTCTGAGGAAGTTACCTGGCAATTTAGTTCAGCCAATATAGCTGGTCAATCACTAACTGTTAAGGTGGAAGGAAACACAATGACTAGTGCTACGCCATAGTCTTTACACACATTAGCAAAGGGTGCCACATACAGTCATACATACAACCAGCATCTTTCTAACAGTCTGCAGGATGTTAAACTTTGGATGTGGACAAGTGCTATTGTGCCTATGTTGGTGGTTGAGGAAGTAGAGTAGGGGGCAGGTAGACTCAAGTTAGCAGCTACAGATGCCTCTCCACCAGCGATACCCAGATACAAATAAATCACGCTTCCTTCCTAACTTCCTCAGTCTGGCAGTCTGCATTTTTCCTTTGGTCAATAGTTATAACACCGTCGGCTACAGAAGTGTCTCACAAAACCAACATTGCTCGACCTTTTTATTCAGCTCAGATTCTCGTTTTCTTCTTTTTTAAATTATGCTATTTGAAAGTCTTGTACGGTTACACCTGCTACGTTTCTTTGGGAAAGTTATACCAGTGAAGGACGTTCCTGGCGATAGATCAGGCGGTTGTTTTGCTAATCAATGCCGAAATATTTTACTGTACATTGTTGCATATTGAAATAGTTATTAAGCGGTCTGGCCACTGTCAACAATATGGTGTCAATGCAAAGACGATGCAATTGCCGGCGATGCAAGCCGATGAGGAGGGTTATCGGTGGTGGCATCGACAAGGAAAATCTTTAAGTCTTTACACGTGTTTTGTCCCCAATCTGAAAGGATATAAACGTGAAATAGGAAAAATCAAAGATATCCAAGACTTTTCTTTTTGGAATATCCTTTTCTTTTTCCGAATATCCACTCCTTTTCCAAATATCCACTCCTTTTCACCCAAATGTACCATGATGTATTCCTACCCCAACATGACTGGGAGGGAGAAGGAGGGTGAGAGGGAGAGGGAGGGTGAGTCGGGGAGGGGGGGGGGGTGAGCGGGAGGGGAGAGGGAGAGAGGGAGAAAGAGAAAGGAAGAGAAGACAACATGGGAGGGAAAGAGATATGTGAGTATGTGTTGCTATAGTGTCCAGACTGGTTGGCAGCAGTGTTTAGTGACTGTCTTGGATGTGTTATGTAACACTGCTACACTACAAAGATAGCTGGTGGGCCCACACTCAGGGGAAGTGGATAATGTTACGTAACACTGAGCCACTACTCATGTGGGTTAGATGTTCAGAAAATGTACAATTCATCTTCACCAATCCTCTCCAATAACCCAAATTTCAGACCAAAATAAAGTTCAAAATACAGTTCAGCCTAACCAAACAGATTGCTAGAATCAATGCAATGCCATAAGTACAGGAATTTACATAATATTGACCAAATTGCAGCCTAATTTAGCAGAATATATTAAATGTGTACAGCTGCCAATTGTACATTTTCTGAAAATCTGACCCATGTCTCCTTTTGTATGGGTAGAAAATGAGTGTACCAGGGAGGACATCGATTGGAAAAGAAGACCAAATCTTGACATAGGTGTCAGAGGAGCCAGACATGGCTTTTCATGTAGGGGAAATAGGACATACCAAAGGAGACATAGGAAAAAGGTGCAGTGACATACTTTTCTGTGGTGATTATCTAAGAGAAATAGTGGAAAAGGAGGATGACATGGAACCTTTTTGTTCTGGAAATAGTAAAATCCGGCCGGACATAGGAAGTTAGCGGTTGGTAAAGAATTTGTAATATGAGAAATAGCTTGTACCACAGAGGAAAAGTCTGTACGGATGTCATCATTAATGCATATGTCTACTTTGGGACGCAACAACACGCTTATTTTATGTTTAGTTTCTCCTTAGTTTCTTCTTAGTAATTCCAGAAGCCTGTGGACCTCTCTGTCACCTGTCATACATGTAGATAGCTTTGATAAATAACCGATTTTTCAATTCAATTATGGTAAAAGCTCAGGGGGTAAACATTCGAGGGGCAGTAGACTGGCAGCCTGCCTAGAACTATTGTCTTGTCATGCCCTTCTTTGTATCATATGCTCCAAAATCATGTAAATCAGCTCTTGGTAATACAATATTCGTGTCCACCATTTTAAGCTATTTCAGGTGCCGGTTGTAGCTCCGGTCTTCAAAAACCTTCTGGAATTGTATACTACGATTTATTGCTATTTCTTTAAATGTACTCATATGGTCTTCTTTGATTAATAAATTGCTCAATTAGGAACAGTAACACTTGTGACACTGTTGGAGGGGAGCTTTCTTTGTGGGTTGTTTATGAAGCAAGTTAAACTGTTTTCAAAGTGGATCGACATTTCAGCAAAGGGCGTACAGTGGAACACCACATTTGATAGATAAGATTTTAGACTGCATGTAATTGAAGAACCACACGTTATGTTACATGATTTACTGCAGGCTCGATAAAGTGGGTTGTGGAGACTGCATTAAATGATAATAAGCTTGGTCTCCCTTTATGAAGAAAACACCGGCCTCAATACCTGTTATCCAAATTTTTTGACAGAACAGTTAACAAGGTAAATGAAAGTGAGCCCTTGTAACTATTACAAGTGTTACACCAAAATTATGGTTCATAATATGGAGTTCATGTATATATATATGGTAATAGGTTCTTCTGTGCAATTCTATCAAAACTGGAGGTGAGAGATTAACAGTGACTAATGGCATTCCTTCTTCCAAACATAGACATCAAAGAAATATCACCGTCTGAAAATGATCATGTTCTTAACTATAGATGTACTCATTGATTCATCGCATTTCAGATTTACTTTAATCTCCCATTTTTTTCATGTTGATTGAGGAGAATAGGGAAATACATTATCATTGAAGGTCCCTGTGTTAGCTGCAGGCGATTCAATAATTGAAATTAATCATCTACAACGTTATTTTGATTGGTTGCGTAAATTTAGTTGCACCAATCAATGACGCTCATTTCATGACGCTCATTTCATGACGCAACTTTGTTAGCGCTTGTTTTTACCAAGTCCGAGGGTTGCGAGACATGCAATGAAGGTAAATAACTCTAAAATAAATCTTAAATATATATCATGGCATAAAAATATCACTAAACTTGAGCTGCATATTAAAGGGGCAACACATTCACAAAACGCTCGTGGCTTTAGGCGAGTGTCTTTCACGCGTGCCTTCGGCACTTGTGAAAGACACTCACCAAAAGCCACTTGCGTTTTGTGAATATGTTGCCCCTTATGCAGCTCGCGTTTAGTTATATCTTAATAGTTCTATTTACCCAATTAGCCTTTTTGTTTTGATATTATATAGTATCACCCAATCAGCATTTTGACCTTCCAAACAGTCAGCATCAGACAGTGCACCAAATGTCAAATAGAAATGGCATCCCCATTATTCTAAGCCTTCTTTTCAGAAAGTAGTCTCAAACTAAACCTCTGACAGAAGCTGCGTCTTCTATAAGAGGCTTTACGGTAGGCTTTTCTCGAACTTTGGGTGCACTTTATGCCTTTTATTCTGTTTTATTCTCAAAATCTAAAGACATTTCCCTGACGTCTTTCTGTTGCCACTGATTACTGTTTGTGTATATCCACTTGCATTGAAACGAGTCATAATTAAGTTTACTAGTTTATTTGCGGTGTACCCATAATTATTCCAAACGGCATTTATTTTTAGTCTAATAAATAAATTAATTAAGTTTCACAAAATGTAATATTGCTTATATAATATTAAGCTTTATAACAGGCATGTGCTAAAAGGGAAGAGAAATTGTTCTCTTGAACCATCAACATCCTTAATGTAAAGTTTTCACCATTTTCCATGTATGATAGATTATGTATGATGCTTATTTTGAATTAATGAACTGCAAACCATAATAATAAAACAGAAATTTATTTATTTATTTATTTATTTATTATGAATTAGCTCAAAATGCTCAGCTAACCTCAACTAATCTGACAGAGCATCCCTGGGTATAAACCGATTTCTCGCGACACTAACACCAATACAAAACTCCTGCACCCATCCTTTGACACATCTAAGACATGGAGTCACTGAGTACGATGTAGTATCCCCAGCCTACCTAGATGTCTGCATCAGCATTTCATTAATAAAGAAATTGGGGTTTGAACGTGTCTTCCCCCGTCCTGAAGCAAAGTGCAATGTCAATCCTATTTTATAAAGAATAATGAATATGATATTCTGGAACATGTTTACACATGTTTTATAAAAAAAAATTGGAAATCATGGCTGTCAGTCTATTATTTCAATGTGGGCCACCTGGGGTTGTGATATATTAATGAAAACAACGATTTATGGTTTTGTTTCTCTGAGGAATTCTGTTACCAATAATTGATAGTTCTCTTCATTGTAATGTACTTAGTTGCCACTGATGAAAATAGAATAGTGAGGCCGTAATTTACTGTGGCAAGGATACAGACAGACCATTTTAATGTATTCTGAAACAAATGCATGTGTGAAAAGGTGTTTGTGTGACAATTGAGACCTTAGTTTAAGTGCATTTATATGTTTTGTGGTTCTGAAATTTGCATTGTCTCTGTCTTGGCGAGTTTTGTTATATATGCTACATTTGTCTGTAAAAGGTATTGCAATGTAGTGTGTGCAAGTCTGTATACATTTTGCTGCATGAATCAATTTACATACAGGGGCCTACCAACAGGTACAGCTTTTATATGATTATTAAATAGCCGGGCTAAAGTTACAACACATATCAATAACCAACTTAAATAGAATTGAGCTTTGAAGTTGGCGAGCGAAGTGCACATTTAAAATATGGAGGTGAAAGTGGAGCGACCTGGCACTACATAATAGCCTGACTAGCCCAGTAAGTATATTGTGAATGATAATTACCTTTTCTATATACAACCGCTTTCTCGCCAGCAAAATGTTCGCCTGGCAACAACTATTATTTTGTTTCCATACAGTGTGCATATTTTTAATAAACTATTTTGATACAAATTTATAAATATTTACCAACTATATGTACCAATTTTCAATTATATATACCTAATCAGCTTGACAACGGGAAAAAACACGAGGAATATATGTAAACCTGTTTAATAAGATTTATTGTACCATAATCACCATATTCAGCGCACCATACTCTAAAGTCTTTCAAATTTAGCCAAACAAAGGATTGAAGATTTTCACCCTCATAAGTACAGTCTGAAGTACAAAATATTCTCTTTCGTAAAAGGTGAGATGCGGAATTTGGTTTTGTGTTCACAAATCTGGAGGAAAAGTCACAAAAATGGCTATATCTTCATATCCTATCCAAGTCACTTTAGAGATAAATAAGTGACTGACAAGAATCATTTATCTTCTGGTCGAATATACTTGAGACACCAAGTACAAAAGTCATTACAAAGGCATTCAACCTGTCATTTTTTTTACGAAACTTTGTTTTGGAATGTCACTAGGCGACAATTTAGGACATGAGTACTATATCTGTTGTATTTCTTCTTATGTTTTCTTGCACATCTTCCTGCCATTTTATTATAGAAATGATGTCAGGCGATAATATTATTCAAGGTTCCCATTAACCATTCAACTCAAGTTAAACCATTGAGTATATAAGTAAGCATAATGAATAGGGCCTTGAAAAAGATTATTTACACCTTAGTTGGCATGGCAATAGGTATAACTACAATAATCCTACTATCATGTTTTATGCAGACTTAAGTTTTACGCTCTGTCTACAGCACAACACCTTTATCAAAATCATTACAGCTACACAACATACGATTAAAATTGCCGAGAACAAGAGCATAACATCTACAAGTAAATACTGATACCAAGGTAAATTAACAGCATGACTTAGCAAATAATCTCCTCCGAAATTGATAACATGTTCGATCCAATATGCTGCCCTTTCAGTTGGAATATCTGGTCTGCTCCGATAAATCATTGAAGCTTTTTTTATTGCATCTGAGAAAGTCTTGTTATTTAGAATGTCGTTCATATTGTCAAAGAGTTCATCACTTGTGAAGTTAGTTATACTCATGCCTTTTCCGAAGCCTTTGACTGTCATCCGTTTGGTATTATAGATCTGATCAGAATAAAAAGGCAGTCCTATCATAGGAACTCCATGATAAAGACCTTCAAACTGTCCATTGTTACCACAGTGAGTGATGAACAACTTCACTGAGGGATGAGCCAGTAAATCATTCTGAGGCAGCCAAGTGTACAGGTGGGTGTTGCGAGGAACATTGGTAATCTTGGGCCCAACATATCTCATGATTATATCATAATCCTTGAGCTGTCTGAAAGTCTCCACAAACTTCTGCGTAACCTCAATGGGTAGATTCTTCACAAGGGATCCAAATGACAGTATGATGACTCCTTTGTTGGCATTATCCATGACGTTCTGAAAGGATTCTGGTAGGGGTTTTCCAGGTTTAGTGCTGAGGCCCCCAACATGGATAACATGGGGGAGGGTTGGGCGAGGGTAGTCCAGAACTACATCAGTATTAAGCAGCCAGAGTTTTGAACCTCTTAATAACTGTAACATCGATTTTACAGGTCTCTCTGGAGCAAATTTAGTAACAAGCTCATCTTCTGAACCCTTCAAACCCAGTATAAGCCGATAACCTTGAATTGAAGCGATGGTATTTTGTATCCTTTCAAAAAATGACATTTTATCAGTGAATGTGGTCATCATTGATGGTGTGAAGGAAGGGAGACCTGGAGATCCAATAAAGGACTCAAAGTTAGTTGTCACTAGAGCCACATATGGAGCTCCTAGCTTATATGGCACAATGAAATTGTATAAAGATAAAACGAAGCCATCTACAATGCACAGGTCCACATTTAAAGCTCTAAGCTTGTCCATGTACTTCTTCTCAAAGATGGGTTCTGCAGCTTCATAAAACTTAAGGCCAAATCTTACAATCATATCTATTTGATTATCATGATGATCTCCGGGTTTGAAAATGTCACTCACATGGTCATTATTGTTTGGATCTTCGCTATCACAGGTTTTATCTTTAAGATAGTATGGTATGATTACAACTCCAATTTTCTCCAACATTGCTATAGACTCTGCACATTGTGCATTCATGACAGCATATAGTTTGTGACCACGCTCTACGAGAGGTGCCGAAACTTGGGCAAAATAGCGAACATGGCTTGATGAGTGGTTGGGAATAGTGAGTATTCGAGCACTCTGAGTTGTAGGGAGATGCATATAGCAACAAGCTATTATCACTATTACAAGAGGATGACAAAGAGAGGAAATGGCCATGTTTGCGATTTGAGAACAGGACACGTTCAGCCCAATCTGTTGTTAGAGCTGTATCCAAATATGTCCTTGACACACCTAAAAATAGATCAATTTATAGAATTTTAATAAATTGAAAATTGACTAAGTGAGCTTGCATACTTTGTTTTTGGCCACTGAATGACATAATTGATTTCCCGTGAAATCTTTTCCACTCTTCATTTTCAAAAACTTCTCCTTCCATATTCAATGTTTAAAGGTAAATGCCAGCGTTCAATAAAAAAAAAAGGAATCAGGGATTTTTTTTTATAACTTTGGATTTAGAAAGAACATGTTTGGGGGAACCCGTAAAGCCAATGAAAAAGCATATGTCATATAATTAGTTGTTCTTATCAGGGATCATTGAAATTAACTACCATTCACTATAGGAGTCAATGAGAAAAATGCTCCCCCCCCCCACACATTTTTTCCGGTTTTCCCACTCAAGAACCAAGGAAATAGAAGCATTAATCACTGTGTTTGATAGTTCTGAGGCTATAACCCCCAAAGTAGAGAATACAAGGACTAATAACCTCCATTTTTAACCTGCTGGTGCATTGTTTGTGTAGCGTCTGCCAGTAGTAGATGGCTCAGGAGAGGGCTCAGGTTGTTGATTATGCCCAAGACAGATTCTAGGGTGTTATCAAAACCAGGGCCCAATTCCTTTCCAATATGGAGGTCAATAATATGTTAAGTCTACTTAAAAGATATTTCCTGTTATACCTTGATAACCTGTATAATAACGAATTACCAGACACATAGACATATTAGACACACAGCAACACCTGAGGCATTCAAATCCGCTATAAAGATATGAACAGTTAGTTGTTTATAGATATATGAACCTCTGGAAGACCCTACCCTACCCATACAACCACCACTTGAAAAGTCCCGACACATGGCCAGAACATCACAGCATACCAAGCACACCCCTCAACCCCATACCTATACCTACTAACACACATACACAGAAACTCAGCGAAAACTATCAGAATACAATCAACTAATTGGGTCTATAACTTTGATCATGTTATGATGGTACTATTATATTTAAGAATATAATAGATAATAGATAAATATCTCGATGTCACTCTCTCTACCTAAATCTCATTTGCTGCCATCTGGCATAGTGAAATTTATTGATTAGCACTTAATAAAAACTATACACTAAAGAGTCCCCGGCATAATAACATGGTGCACTTCGTGAGCAGTGGTTTCAACTAAAAGTTGTCTTGCTGTATAAAAATGTTGAATAAAAAGAAATATGACAAAATATAGAGCTCTATACATTAATACAATAGACAATATAATACTAATTTGGAAAAGTAATAATAATTATGAGATTACACTTTCTTAGGTAATACTTGAACAACATGATGTAACAGACACATACAATGCATTTACAAATATATGATTTATAGCTCATTTCTTGTCATTTTAGACCTACCTGTGCTTCAGATGACAAATCAAAAGACTCCTGACATTTGACTCCCCCTGAGAGAAGGGTCCTTGTCTTATAAATGAGCCAATGTGAATAGAGCTAGATAGATATCTTATCGATATGTCAGAGCCAAATCTAGTAATCAATGGACGAAATTGGAATATCCTCTATGCCATTGATGATTGATTGAGGGCCAGTTGCATATGGCATCCCTACTTATTTGTTTTATTTTGTTTTTCTATCTATATTGCTTCAAGTGGTAATATATCCATTCCTTAGTACACCGCAGTATAATGATGGAATATAAATGTCCTCCTGAACAAAATAATAAATTCGGGGTTCTATTTAAAATATGTAAAGTAATAGGAAAGTATATCATACGCTACATTAAAAACAACCAGACGGTTAATGATGTTATAACATTATTTTATTAAATCTCAAGTAAATATGAGAAGTACATCTAATGATACAATGTCGTATAGCCATAGGATCCCTCTGATCTATATATTGTCTCCTTTATATGTTTATTTTATTTTGTTTCTCACTTTTAACATTGTCATATTCCCTGCTCAATCCAGTACAAGATTAATGCATTCGAAATTAAAGGTAACTGTCGGTAGAAATGGAATACTTTTTTTCATATAGACATGATTGTAACCTATGTGTCCTTTTTTACAAGATGTAATGTCGAGCAGTTTGGCAAATAAAAGACTTTCTTATCTTATCTTATCTTATGTTATATTATCTTGCTATACTATTTTGTCGTGTGTAGGCAGGGTAATTAAAACTACTGTAGGAATGAAACATGAGAAAGGATTTTTTATGAAACGGGCCACAGATGGTTCAAAAACCTTTGATAAATAGGTCGTCCAGTTCTCACCTTTAGGAATCTTTGCCCTGGTTAGGATTCTTATCTAGGTATGAACTTGATTCAACCTCATATCATATCTAGGTACAGAATTGGTTCAACTAATCAATTGTATTGAAACAAAGCGAATGTAAGGATAGCAGACCCAGATTAGAACGGAGTTTTCTTTTTGAGTTCCTCTAAATATTTGTAATCATGGGTTCTTTCCGCCCACAAGGAATTGTAATATTTGTTTCCAGAATCAGTACAAGTAACATAGCAAAGGGAGTGGCCCTCTTTCATTGCAGCCATAGTGCTTCCACAGGGTCCCTGATAATTAAATTTGATAACGGAAAAGTGAAACAAAATGAGACTAGACTATATTAAACTACGTTATCGTAATTAAATGTACTAGCCATAGGCTCAACAAAGTGAAGACATGATAATTATGTGTGGATTTCCTTCTGTATATGTGTGCGTCCTTGTGGATTAGGTCTACCGTCTCTTATTCATTTTTTGAGTTGGGCGTGTTGGACTTTTCTTTTTTGATACCAGATATTTAATTCCGAATTTCCAATTTGGATTATATCTTGGTGGTTAGAATTGTTGCCCATGTTGACATACTTGAATTGGTTTTGTTCGTGGGAGGGCTTTGTAAAACGAATCATCTACTTTTTGTTGAACTTTGGTGTATAGACCTAGTCTGTCCCTTTTTCTATTGTCGGTCGGTTGGATTCAACATTCTTCTAAAAAAACACCACCAAATTTAATAATCTTACTAATGTCATTCACTATACAAGCCATGGACCAGGTTATCAATAAAATGATGCTATCATATATCATTTCCGAATTATGAGCCAAATTAACCTGTTTAAAAAATACAAATGGCATTGTGCGGTGAGCCCACCACATCCAATCATTTCGTATGTAGAGGTAAATAGTAATAAAGATAGAAATTAATTCCTTTCAATTTTGGTTAAATGAGGTTTAAGATAGGTAGGAATCAAATGGATCAATTCAAGCGGGGGAAAATGTCTTTTCATTGGTGTTTTCCTGCATGCATAGGAACGAGGGGAACTTTTTTTTTATTATTATTTTATTTATCCAGCTATTACAGAAGGGTTTGGCCTTTGCCATCCCTGTTCAAACGAGGATCATATATATTAGTATGTATGATTTTCACCTCGCACCTAGCGTAATGCCATTACACGGTTCTGGAATTATTGGGATATAAAAGTGATAAATAGGGTGATATTGGGTGGAATCAGACGAGATGGTGTTTATACATTATGAATTAAATATGATATGTGTGCCTCATTTATGAAATCCTATGCCAATTGCCATATTTAGCACAACAACGGCTTTCATGGTAATATGCGATTTAAGAGTATAGCACCCATCTGGAAAGCTTGTACATAATGAGTTGATATATTATTATATTAAAACCCATGGTGAGGTACATTAAAAGATATTGGGCCATTACTGTTCCATTGACATTGACATTGACTCAAAGTTGAGCTGACAGTTCGTAGCGTTTTAGTTTCTATCAGTCAAAAGCTGATGTGTATCAAGGACAAAAAAGGTTCTCAAAGCTGCATTCTGAGCTCAATTATGACAACAGAGGTCTTAATCAAATGGATTACTACTTATAATAACACTAGATTTATCAATATTATGCTTCAGTTCTGTGTTTAGACAATAATTCAAATTTGAATCGGATGTGTAAAAAGCTGGTGTCAGTGAGCGATACTAAGAGCACAACTCCTGGATATGATTTTTGTGTCTACGAAATGTAAAATTGGATGTGAATTGAATTAAAATTGAAGCCCCGTGGCAAAATAAATCGAACACAATCCTCTAAAGTTCTGGTCAAAGGCTGTTAGGTGATTACATAGCACGAGTTCAGCGAAAGGCATGAATTATAAATAGAGCTTGTTCGCATAGACTAGATAACGGATTACTGGACAGGTGTCAAAAATAGATATTATTTATACTGGTGAAGTCGCCAATCACAAATCCTCTCAATTAACCCAAATATAAGACAAAGATGAGTGGAAAAACAATTCAGCATAGAAAACAGATTTCCTGAAGCGACTCAATAACACATACACAAAAAATCCTTTCTTAGCCTAATTGAGCAGAATTTACCAAATGAGTTAAGCTGCCGATTGTACATTTCCCTGACCCATATATAGTTCTTAAGCTTTAGATATACATCAATGGTGTTATCTTATCAGGGTATCTATTATTCATGAATATCCTTTTCGTGTATTTAAAGTTTATCGGTCGGGATTTCCTGCACTTGAAAGATAACTTCGATGGTATGATGAAAAAGAAACTGGATAGATTATTCGAACGTATTTTTTTTGCTTTTGCAACATATTTATTCAGGATCCCTGCCAGCTGGGCTTATACAATGCTAACACATTTTATAATACGAAGTGGTAGTGATCAAACAAAAGAGACATGCATAGGTTTCACACAGGTGTTTCGTAAATTCTATGTTGGTATTTCAGGAATATATATTAGGTTTTCAAAGTGTCAATCAGCTCGGTGGTATCGTCCTTTAAGGTTCTCCATAGTCTATTCTATTCTTTGCTTACAATATGGATTTTTTGTGCATGCAGGATGACAGAAATTCTCATTCTTAATTCACACATTAGGTGAAGGAGAGAAAAATTCCCTCGATCAAATAGCTTGACTCTGTGAATGTACGCCTTCACTTGGAAAAACAGCCAGTTAACTATTTTAGTACATAGGTTGGTTTGATCGATTCCGAACATAATATGAAGATTATTGACAACCACTCTACTTCTCTTAGTGAGAATTAATTCTTCACCTTTATATCCTCTGTTTAGGTATCCTATATCTCTTATCCATTCCAGGATGTTTTCCCAGAGTCTATATGCTTTATTACATAGAATGAAAAAGTGGACTATGTCGTCCCTTTTATTACATAGAGTACACTTGTTGTTCCTGACGATGCAAATGTTAGTATTCGAACGTATTAATGAATTAATTGAGAGTAAATGTTCTTTCAAATGTAACAAACATATCTGGATACAAGTTCGATATACATATGTACCTTCAAGAGTGAGTGGTGTATGTAGCTATTAAATCATGTTTGAAATCTGCCTCCAAGGGTTCCACTCTTCCCATGTAAAGGGCAATGTATCATATATTTGCGAGGACCTAGCTACAGGTCAAATATTTAGCTTACATAAATATGGGTCAGAATAACAGAATGATTGACATGTAGGCTACTTAAAGCTGATTCTCAGCTATTAATGTTGGGTGCTTTTAGGAAAACAATATTACATAATCTACTTATATAATTATCATGTTTTATAGGACTGAATTTATCAATATTCTGCTCCTGTTGTATGTGTATACAATAACTTGACGTCATCCTTACAAAATTTGGTCAAATGACTTGTATGTGGGTTAAAAAAGAACGGAACAAAAAGATATTTTTCACCGATGTGAACTGTGAGTACTGCTTATATTGGATGAATAAGGTTGAAATTATCCACATTTTCATTACAAAAAGGACCTAGTTAAATGATAACTTCAACATGAAAGAGAACCCATGTTGGGTAAAGAAAGATTGTACAAAGTTAACTTATTATGAGACAAAAATAAATTGGAGCTTTGTCTACAAATTTCTTCTTGTTGGGTATATATACAATAATCTAAGAACTGAGATGTGTAATATCTATTAATTTAAAATCGAGACATCGATTTGGTCATTCTAGTTGAAATCTATCATTGATTCTCTATTACTTCGGGGGTTAAATAGAATTGTTCCATTTTGAAACGTTGCACTATGTGCCGAGTCAATGTTATTTAATCCATAACGGATGAGTTAATTACAATTTTATTTGAAACCAGAAAGGGTTTGGTATAACTTCCCTAAAGAAATCACTAAATTACTCTATGCTTGCATTCATTATTAAACAAAATCTATTAAAAACAGTCTCAACGTAAACAATGGACACTTTTTTATATCCTGTGAAATAATAATATGATCACGATATGGTAATCAATATTCGAGCTACTGTAGTTTTCAAACATTACGATAACGTGTACATTTGTAATACCATTGTTACAGTCAATGCATTATGAAATCAGTATTATTAGTTTCTCAGACCGAACCGGAAGACCTACTATGTATAGGCAAAGGTCCTCTTCTGTATCATTATAACTGAATACAAATTGAATATACATGGTCGATTCTTACGAAGTCGGTATACAATTGTATTTTTCCAAGGTGATCTAATAATTCCAAAACTGTCCAAGCTCTGACGCAACACCCTGACGAATTCAAATCTGAAATATCAGCCACTAACTATGAAAACTCAGCCCTGGAGACGTGTACATGTTGCTTGATACATGTAGAACAAGTGATGATACAAAACGAATCAGCACATTCATCCTTTTTCCACTGTAGGCTAAAAGTTTGTTGGTATGTAAATCGACATCTTTCTGTTGGAAAGACCGACTTATTTGATATAAAGATTATCAAAAAGCTAAGCCAGGACATTTTTGTGTGTGTGTTCTCCACTAATTAATTAAAATGAATACACGTATTATTACTAAGGAAAACAACGTCACTAAAATAAAACTTGTGTTAGAATATTATAAAGTGTAATAAGGTTATATGGTTGTACGACGTGTGGGAAGTGATGTAAAATCCAATTAAAGTGCATGATTAGTATTGCATTAATTAAAGTCTCGAGAATTAGGTAGCTGTTTTCAAATCGGCAAATGGAATGTATCACCTTTGTGAAAAGTTGTTCAATAAAATTCGCTTTTAGAAAAAAAACTATAATCATATACAAGCCTAGTCATATACAAGCCAAGTCAGGAATACAGGCTGTTGTTTAGATATTTCTTTTGAAACGAATGAAGAAGGCAGCTGGGGAAAGTAAGAACACACCAATGTGATGTCTGTTAGCTGGCTGTAATAGTAATAAAACACTGCTCTAAAGTTCACCAGCGAATTCCCCACCTGTTCTCTACAAATGAATCTGAGAGAATGTGGTACAAGCAGTCTTTGGACCTGAGTGCTTTAGATGACTGTGGGGATGGGAACTGAGAGGGGGGGGGCTACTGGGGTGCTAGGAAAGGGGAGGGAGTTTTAGGAGATAGGGGGTGTTAGGAGAATGGAGGGGGTGCTAATTCGAGTCTCTCAGAAACATTTTATAACTATGTACTATTACAAAATAAAAATTCAAAATACTCAGACACTTCTACCGAACTTAAATACGGATTTGTATTACAATAGAATAGAATAGATAATCCTTAATTTCGCTACTCTTGTAGGTTACGCAAGTTATGATGTCAAATTTATCAAACAATTGATTAAATCTACAATGTTCTGACAACATCCTAAGGACTCTATTCAACTAATTTACTAGTGTTTATTCATCCAGAACTATCGCTAACAATTTTCTCAAACATAAGAATATGTGAAAGTACTTATTAGAATTCCTAACAGATAAAACCATAGGAATCTGCTTGTTCTCATATGTTTAAATACGATAGTAACTAAGGCCTACAGGTTGCAAGATCGCATGCAGTGAATCACTTGCTTTTTGCGACCCAGTTGAAGAGGCCTCTATATCTCCAGTATATTGACAGAGCATCATTACCCCTCCTAGATCCACGACTGCGAATGGGAAATCAAACCGCCCTCTACCCTGTATTCCACCACTCCCACACGAGGAGCGGATCGTGTTTTGTGGATGTATAAAACAGTGGATAATGTTGGTGATGTGGCAGTGAGCGATGTACGCCGGGTACAATAAACTCTACAGCCCCGCAATGCAAAGAGTCACTGATGGCTGCCGAGAAGGGGAAATTGCATTCCTCTGAAACAAAGACCCTGAAGCCAGAGGGAAAGTGTTTCCCTAGGGATGAGTTGGACAGTAATCAAATCTAGAGCAAATATCTGTAAGCTAAGGGATAGAAGGGAGCTAGTGGAGGATTAGCTATAGAGAGGTGAGCTAGAGAGGCGGATATGCTAGGTTCAGGTGTCTGGTATCTAGGCAAGTGTCTATAGGGACAAGGTAAGTTCATGTTGTGGGTGGAAATGTTGTGGGTGGTCAAGAGACTCCAAGCTAACCTCAGCCCGCTTAACTATGATATATTTGTTAAAGCTGCACCCCCACTTAAAGCTGTACTCTCAGTAAAACTCCGTAAACAAACAAAATAGTTTCCTCCCTTGCCGATATTGTAAGAGTTCTGTGTATTACACATGATTCAATTACATTGTCGTTTAACAAAATTGATATTATGCATTTCAATTCCGTATATAGGCCTATATGATAGAGGTTCTTATGTGGTAATACTTTAGTTATGCCTTGGGATGTTGGGTGGCTAAACGATTGGACCCATTGTTTCAGCTGACATGAGTGGTGTGTCAGAAGTCCTATCCTGGTTGCGACTGCTGTTTCACCTCCTCCCACCAGCTTCATGGGGAAGACCACCAGTGAAGGCCACGAGTTCGGGTTTGCCTGATTATAGGACAAGTACATTATTGACGGCCTGGTGTGGTGATGATATATTCAGAAACAAACTATCTATCATTCGGGATGACCTCTGGTGTCCATCCATCATGTTACAAGGTATCAGATTGGACTCGCGGGTTAGTTAGTCTTTTCCCCTGGCCTCCTTTATAGTCTTACATCCTCATCAAAAGTGAGAGCAAGCGGTCTGTCGGTGAAACAGACGCAATCCAAGTGAAAGAACATAAAAAGAAACTAAAATATAAACAACTATAAGAAGTTGTAAACATTTCTACTTGATAGAAAACAGAAGGTTGAGGATTGTAAAGTTCTCCAATAATCATTAATTTGGATTAAAATGGGCTCTTATAATTGATGCTGAAAATGAAAACTATCATTGAGAACATACTGTTAGTGGTCGAAGAACGCATATAAGTTATTATGAATTCATGTTTGGACTATTAGTGATTAGAATATTAGTCCAAAAATTAGTATCATGCTGATTAGAAATATCTGTTCAGTTATGTTGAACTGTATTTGAACCTTGTTAAAGTTGGCTTATTGGAGAGGATTAGTAAAAGCGAATTGTACATATATTATGGCGATTTCGCTCATATATTGAAGAAGACACGCCATTTGCACCAAGTCATAGGTTTTGGTCGTAATACACAGTTTAGGGTTATCTAAAGTCATTTTTTCTCATGATACAGAAATGGGAGGAGAGAGATAAGAAGGAAAATGACACATAAATCGTGCAATGTTGGAAGTGCACTTTCAAGATAGCATGGTACTCTAAAATGTTAAATAATACGGCGGATTGTTCACATGCTGACCTTGCTAATTGCTAATTTCCGTGAGAGATCTGTGCAAAATCTTTTGAAATGTTTTAAATCAGAGGCACAGCATGGGCCATGGTCTAGCGTGATTATTAATAAAATTCCAAAGGAACAGGAGACAAGTCATATCAATTTGACCTATTCGCAGAATCTTATACTCATATATATCCTATTAATGTGTATTTTTCTTATGTATAATTATCTTATCTTAAAATAATCATTATAGCAATGATACCGAATTCACCCCTGTGACAGATTGGACATATCAAAGGGGCATCACGCAAAAGTAGCAGCAGGCCTTGGAGAAAAAGAGAAAAGAGAACTACAAGCTACATGAACAACAAAATAATTTCCTGGGACCTGAAACGCTACAGCGAAATAAAAATCCATGTAAGCTTTGCAATTTCCGATGATACTTTCGTAAAAAGATTCAGTAACAAAAACAATGATTGCTCAGCGAGTACAAACAAGTGAAAAAAACTAAAGTTAAAAAAAGAGGCATAAATCAGGTTTTCACCCAGTGAGGCAGGAAAAACAATTGCCACAGAAGAATGAGAAAGTCCTTTGAAGTCCTCCTGCCATCAATCTTTTATCATTTGATCCGCGGTGGTACAAATAATGTGCATTGGCTTATCAGGGGAAATGATGGAGGGGGTGGGTAGGTGTGGGGGGTATTGGTTGCTGTCACCCATTCAGAAAGATGACGTTTATTGCATGTTTATATTATTATTGTTTTGGGAGAAAAAATCTTTAATTCCACCCATTTATTGAACTTATTCTTTATGTCAAGGTTTAAATTATTACCACGCATAATTCTTTCTTCTTGGAGTTCATAATTATATGATTTACATGAAATAAATACCTATATCTGGTTGTTTTAATTGGTCTTTTCTATATAGTCAGTTTATTTTATTAACAGCCTGAAAAGAGGAGCAACCTAGAGCTGTTAATAAATCTTAACTAATACAAACTAAACAACTAAATAGGAGTACAACGTTCATTTCCAGTGACTGAAAGTTGGATATAAGCTTTAATTGTAACATAAGACATGTTTTCATGAATCGTTTTTTTTTAAAAGAAGCTTTTAATAACTAGTAGCTGCCTTAAACTGGGTGCCGTCGTCCTCCCCCTCCGCCTAATCATCGGCAGATTATTCACTTTGTACCAATGTTAATTATGGGTTCCTTTTGGTAATTGTGATTGCCCCCGGAGTTGGCTTTCAGACCACGTACTGATTATTTTCGTACTGTCTGCCCCGCCTCCTCCCCTCTTAATAACTTAATACAAATTACTTTAAACATAAGTAGTTTATGTAGTAGTATGTTGTAGTAGTATGTGGTTGACAGCTCTTTCTAGGTACCCATGTACATGAATCACATTTCACAATTATTACAAAAGTTGTTTTTTTTGTGTTTTTATTTAAAAAAAAGCTGTAATGCAGATTTGTGTAATATGAACTAAGAAAACCGTACAAACCCTGTGTAATCTACTATTGTTTCTTTACAAGTTGCTGAGAAATTTATATTAGTTTTAATATTAAGAACTTGGTATGTATTCATGAATTAAATGTAGGTTGAATAATGTACATGTAGTGAACCGCAGATTCGTGGGCGCGAGGTTACGAAATTCCGTAAAGAATCACGAATACGAGGAGATTCGTTTGAACCTGGTTTATTTCCCAAAGGTATACAGTTACAAAGGTTTTGTTACTGAAGCAAGGGTGCTTAATTTGAACAACAGAAGTATCTCGGTCCGCGGCGCGGCTCGAGTCCGTAGTGTTAAGCGAAGCCTGGATCCCCTTGCGGAGGTAGTAGTATCCTCCGCCTACCGTCCGTCGGAGGGTGTCTGCAGTGTCGTCTGCACGGTGGTCGTATGTCGCCCCCTGACGGAACTGGCCGGAACTGGTGGTAGTCGTCTCCGGCGCTGGTAGAAGTGCCCCCGCTGTCGTAGCCTGGATAGTGATTGGCGATAGTCGACAGCCTCGCTGTATTCCGGGTGGCGGACCCACTACACTGCCCCCTCACTAGTTGGAGTTGAAGGGGTCCACGATAACTAGTTATGTAGGGTCCGCCGTGGCACTAAGGAGATCCTCGTGGCTCCAGATCCTCGTGTGCAGCGGGGCAAATGTTATGCCACTCCGCCGCACGGATCCTAGAGCCAGGCTTGCACTCGCCCCCAAGGTTCGTAGCCTTCATAGGCCTAAAGAGGCCACCGGACATGCCTGTCCGTCCCAGTCTCGCAGCGCGGTACAACCGGAAGCGTACATTCGAAGCAATAAAAAATTTTCGTGCACGAGCTTTATTAATAAAAGCGAGGCTAGTGAGCCATACTAGCCTTGCGGATAAAAACCACCACCTGCGAGGAGGAGAGCCCCCCCCTCGCTGTGAGATGAACCCACACGAGACAGCCGCCTCGGGGGATCGCAGTGCTGATCCCAATCCCTATGGGGGGGGGGGGGGAGTTCTAGACGAACTCCCCTGCCTCCTTCGCCTCAGCGTCCCCCTCCGTTTTGGAGATGCCGTGAAGCGAGAGATTCCCAATAAGGGCTTCATCGAACGGGTCGAAACGCGAATCTGGGACGACAACTACGTTGTCTTCTTGTCCCAGATCGTCGTATATTAACGCCGTTTCGGAGTCCGACTCCTGCAGCAGCTCGTGCTCTTCCCCGTCCGATATTTCTACCGACTTGTCAGAGCCCGAGCCTGCTGCCGCCAGATGGTCCACGGGAGTGGTACCTTCGTCCGTGCGAGGCCATGGTAGCGCGATCGCATCACCATTTCCCTCGACCCCTTCCACACTCGTACCCGTGGGCGCGGTGACGGGAAGACTGAACGTATCCAACGAAGGTAGCGCCTCGTCCAACTTTGGGGAGGCCTCACCGCTCGGAGGCGGTGCCGGCCGTGCCACCAAAGTTTTGTCCTCTATAAAGGAGAGGCGCTTGGTCGCCGAGGAGACGTCCCCTCGGGGTGGTCTGTACGAACGGGGCGTGGAGGAAGCAGCCGGAGTTACCTCGACCGAATCCTCTGCTTCCGCGGATTGGCTAGCCGAGGGCATGTTAGGCCCCCACTTAGCTGCTGACATCCGCGGAGCTAATCCCGTGCCCGTACACACGCTCTGATTCTCACGTTGCCGAGTTAAGTCAGTAACGCCGATGAGCGTGCCACCCGTATCCATAGGGATCCCCGCGGGGTCCACTACCTGGATGGAGGGAGGTTCTATCCCATGGGATAGTGGAAAGGCCGGCCGGCGCGAATTGAGAGCCTCAACTCGCAGCCGACTCTCTGTCTCACGGAGCTCTTGAATCTCCTGATTCAGCTTGGCCTGCTGCCGTTCAGCTTCCTCCTTCTCCTCTTCCTCGCGGAAGAATGCCATGTCGTGGGCCGACTGCTCCTTGTCTAGCAGACGTTGTCGCTCGAAAGCTTCCCGCTTGGCCGTCTCAGCTAGACGAACGGCTTCCTCCTGTTGGAGCCGTTGCTGTTCTGCTTGCCGCAGAGCAGCCTCCTCCTGCCGGAGTCGCTGCTCTTCGGCCTCCCGTAGAGCAGCCTCCTCCCGTTGGAGTCGTAGGTCTTCCGCCTGTCGCAGAGTTTCCTCTTCCCGGAGTTTCCTCTCCAAGGCCTCTTTGACCAGGCGTGTCTCGGCTAGAGTCGTCTCCCGTTGGACACGGAGCCGCTCTGCCTCCACCCGACCCTGCTCGAAACGACGCTGTGCCGCCGCCTTCTCCTCCTTTCGAGCAGTTGACCCCTCGTGCGGGTCTACCTCCATCTCTGTCTCCGTACCACAGAGAGGGGTCGCGTTAGCGAGCGTTGATGCCCCCGCGGTAGAGGACACCTTCGTATTCACGATGCGGGTGGGCGCGCGGGCTTGAGCATGGGTGGGAGTGCCCCGACCTACACCTCCGAAAAGAGGTTTGGCGGTCTGACGATCACCCGGACCGAAACCCGGAGGAATGGTCGGCTCCGCGCGCAAAGCTCGATTGAACTTTTCGCGGACCTCCAACTTCCTCTGTTCCAGGCGCAGAATCGGATTCTGCACCGGAGGAGCCGTCTCTACCCTTGGTGGTGGGGGAGACGCGGGTTGCATAGCCCGTTGCGCGGCCTGTGCCCGCAGCAGAGTGACCTCCGCATGCAGCTCCTGGTTCTCCCGGCGAAGTCCGTTGACTTGCGTATCGAGAAGGTTTACCCTCTCGACCAGGAGTTCCTGCTCGTTGAGGGACCTGTTAAGGTCCTCCATGAGCTGCGCGATTTCCGCTTGGCTATCAACCAAACGGTCCACGTTATCGAGAGGCCTGTAGGTCTCTGCGATATCGACACAGAAGCCTTCCAGCGACTCTTGTAGAGCCAGCCGGAGGACCGCTGCGCGATCGGCCACCACCTTTCGGGTACGGGCGATGCCCGCCCGGTCGACTTCGGGTGGGGGTGCCCTTGCGGCAGCCGTAGGTCGTGACGGACCCGGCTGAGGGTCCGGCACGGTGGCACTAGGTGCTCTACCTTCCGCGGCTGCGGGTGCGGGACGACGCGACTTCTGTAGGACCGTAAGTCCTGTAGGCGCGGGCAAGTTGGGGAATTCCTTCTCCTTTGTGGACGGAATTTTATATCCGTCCAGCCAAGCGTTCCTGTCGGGAATCGGCGCGTCCACGAGTTTCGGACGTTTCTCGGGCCGCTTTTCCGTGTCGGAACGGTCCGATTTGTCCGACTTATCGGAACCCTTCTTCTTCCTCTTCGTCTTCCCCGTTCGTTTAGGCTTGGTAATGTCCTTTTCCAACGGGTACTTGGAGGTGAAGTTTTGTTCCTTTGCGTTCCTCAGAATGGCTTCCGAGGTTGCAGAGGCAAGGTGGAGCGTGCTTTTGTATCCCCACTGTGGGAGATACGAAACGCCCACGCGCTCAAGAACCGGCATAATTTTATCGACAGCCTTTTTACGGGCCATCTTATGCGGCTCCTTTGACCCGTGGGCCACGATGTCGGAGCGACGGTCCCCGGTTACGGGACAATACCCAATCGGACACCGCCAAACCGGTGTCACGGGGGTATGCACTTCACACAGGTGTCTGGTGAAGAGAAGCCGCGACTTAAATATCTGCGGCTTACCGACAAGCGCCTCCGTTCTGCAGAGCAGGAACGGGCACCGCGAACCCTCTTCGTAGAGGAGCATAGCCATTTGAAGCTTACGGTCGGCTTCAAACGAGTACGCTAGATCTGCCGTTCGCAAGACCTTACGGGGGTTAGTACAGGTTTCAAAGAACCGTTTGTACTCCTCCACGGAGACCGCTTTGTGGTACTCCGGGTAGTCGGGGAAACGATCGACCTCCGATGGGTCACGGACCGCCTCCTTACGCTCTCGCTCGTTCGCGGGGAGTAGAGAAAGAACCGGCTTCTTTCCATCCCCCCACTTGAGCTTCTTCGCCGCGGCGTTGAGAGCTTTGTGCCGGCGGTACTTGCCGGCAGCCGCATCGGGGTCTTTTAGGCCATCCGACGGGCTCGCGTCTGAGTCATCCGAGTGACTTGCCGGACCTTCCACCTCACGTTTGAGGCGGCGGTCGCGCTCACGACGAACACGCCGTTTGCGATTGGCTGCAGTCTCCTCGAAGGATTCTGCGGCCGAGTGTCCGCTGTCATCGCTCATGATGAGCGTGACTGCGGAATGCTACCCTACGGTAGAAGGGGGCTCGTCTCAGAGACAGTCCCCACTCGTTTCTTTTCCGTCCGCCTCGTCTCGTCCCCGAACACGAAGTCCGTACCCTGTAATACAAAGTGGAACACTCAATTCACGGGTCACAATGAAATCTCGCACCCGAACGACCTAACCAGTAGTCCGCCGAGATAGAGGGGTACGGCAAACCACGAGTGTTTGCCGAAGTTAATTACCTCTCTCTTAGACTCGGGGCTCTTATATAGGGGGTCCTCCGAATGAAACAACTCAATCGCACCCGAGGTGTTGACATCGCTCGCGAACTCCCAGGAGCCGTGTCCAACCGTTCCGGTTGCGTAGTTGACACCACTCGCGAAAGTTCGCGCGCTAGGGCGGCCCCACGAGCCACCTGCGCCATAGGGAGCGACACTACTCACGAAAAGCGTTATCCGGCAGCATTCGTGTATTCATCCGTGCCCAGCATTTTATTAACAATGTAGCCGGTACCCGTACGAAAACACGAAACTGAACCAGACACGCCCCACCTGGCGACAGAAAAGTCAGCAACCGAAACCACCGGCAGTGCAGAAAGGTCACCTTCACGCACATGGCAGCCTTCGAGTTGACAATTGAAACCCTCAGATTTAAACAACGAAACAGCTTTCCCTCGGGAATCAAAAGTTCCCATCTACTATTTCATCGCTTTACCACGGCAACATTTAGCGAACATCAAGGATAGTTCTCAACGATCCAATTCCATATCGGAAAGAGTTTCATTGAGATGGTCGGCATTGGCACCAGCCTCCTCTTGTTCTCACGATGCACATGGCGTAATGTCTTAGCACGCTATATGGAAGCGGCCAGAACTCAACAATCGTAATTCATCAATGGTAACATAATGACATGTTTTCATTTTCAATATCACAATGATCCAACAATGAAAGTTAACGTTTGCTGCTACTTACAGTGAACTGGATTTCTCCTTGCTCTGTGTAAAAAGCCAAAAATGCGGTTGATGTGAGCCACTTACGTGTGGCCACCAACTCGCTTCTCGCTTGACTGACTGTCTTGGAGGCAGATGCTCTAAGATCAGTCATGTGATCAACAGATCGCCTGAAGGTGGCGCCCTGGTCGGGTCCAGCCTCCACGAACATTGCTACCCGTAAACCGGATAACTTCCGTATAGTTGATCTATACGAATGTTGTACGTATGTAAATACGTGGTCTTTAACCACGGTTAGTAACACCTTCGTGTTAAATATGTTAATCTGTAGCCCTAGACGGGCCGCTCCAAGGTACTATGGCAGTTTTTTTTATGATCAGGGAAACATACTTGGCTTCAGGTTTCTTACTGTTAGCGAACATGGTTGATTTCAGCCCGATATCGGCACTGTCCACATCATGGATCCATACTAGCAGTTTCCACCCATCCGCCTCGTACAGCTATTGCCGTATAGGGTTGATCGTTACAGAGGCGTCCACTCTCCTAGCGTATTGACCAAAATGACTTCTCGTTGTGTACTTTTTTCTTAACCCATGTCTTCGACAGACACGACCGGGTTAACAGACCTTTTGTGTTCGTCATTTGAAATAGAGGCTCTAACGGCCGCTCCGAGCTATCCGATCCCAAGCCTGACCGGACGCTTGGAGACTCGTTTGCCAATGCCTCGCGTCGCGACATCGGGCGGCCTCGTGGGATTCGGCACCTCCGAGTCCCGTTGTACAAGCTTATCGGGCTTGTCTGCCTTAGGTACCGAGGGTTTCCTACCCTTGTTCCGCTGGTTCGGTAGAGGAGTTAGTCGCTTTGGAGGGGACACGGTCTCCTTCGTACACCCCTTTTTGTGTTTTGGTGGGCGGCCACGCCTGTTCGCGAGACTAACTTTCCGGAGAAGTGTTTTCTCTAACGACTTAGCGAGCTCTTGGCCGGCCACGGCCTTGCCCTTCTCCAGCGACACCACATCTCTACCAGCAGCCACAAGCCTTCTATACTCAGGAGCTTGTTCCAACCCGGTCGTTTTGCGGAGCTCTCCCCTCTTATCAGGGTCAAGAACGGATTTCATCAGATCTCCACTCCACTTGACACCACCGGCCGCGGTATCTACGACATAGGAGTTGCCTCCTAATGCACGGGTTATTTTAAACGGACCATCCCACTTCGCACCATATTTGTTCGCCGCCTTTGGTGGGTAATATCTATATATCCAGTCCCCCACTTCAAATGACCGGTTTGTTGCGGACAAATCAAAATGGCGTTTCTGAGCGATGGCCGTTTTCTTCAACGTACGACGCACATATTCGTGCGACTTCCGTAAATTTTTACGAAGATCCTCGATGAAACCTGAGCCGGAGGGGAAGTCCAGGCCATTTCGAGGTACACCATGAATTAGATCCGCAGGTGTATATGCCTCTGTGCCGAAAACCACGGAATGAGGAGTGCAGCCCGTACTTGCGTTAATCGTATGATTATATGCCGCCGCGATGCATGGGATATAAGTGTCCCAATCATCCGCGCCATAATCCGCATAACACGAGAGCTGTTCCACGAGAACACGATTAAACCTTTCTGCCTGCCCGTTTGCCTGTGGCCTATACGGGAGAGTTGTCTGTTTCTTCGTGTCGTAGAGATTGCAGAGTTCCCGGAATAATTCTCCATCAAACTCTGGGCCCCCATCAGTTTGTATCGCTCGGGGCGCGCCAAACCGCAGGATCCAATTGCGAAATACTGTCCAGGCGACTGTCGCCGCCTTATGGTTCGGTAAGCAGTATGCTTCCGACCACTTTGAAAAGTAATCCACGATGACCAATACACAAGTATTTCCTCTCGTGCTAGTCTTAAAGCCACTAAGGATATCCATCGAGATTCTACTGAACCTCTCTCCCGTGAGCTCTTTTTGCAATGGCGATTTATTGACACCTTTTCGTGTTTTTCGCACATTACATTCGGGGCATAACTGAATCCATCTTTTTATGTCCCCGGACTGAGCCGGCCAGAAGAACCTTCTTCGTAAAGCATCTTTTGTTCTGGCGTGCCCAAAGTGTCCCGCTGAGGCCGGGCCGTGATATCGCCTGAACATAGATAGGCGTTGGTCAAACGGCAACACGATCCTTGCGAAAACATGTCCAGTCGAAGGTTTTCTCCACTTGAAAGTGAGTACCCCTTCTTCTAGACACAAATCCGTCTTGTGACTCCAGATTGTTCTGAATTCATCACTTTCACTAGTCAGATTTGCGGGTTCCCGGTTCTTTTCCAGGAAACCCATGATACGATTGATAGTATCGTCCGTGCGCTGTTGCTCACGGATAGTCTGGTTTACAGATACGAGATTGTCGTCCGTGCCTTTCCCCTCCCCCACGAAACCAGCTATAGCGGCTTCGTGTGCCCCACAATCATCGCAATCTGTACGTTTACAACGACTGTAGGGTCTACGAGAGAGGCCGTCCGCATTTTCATGCTTCTTGCCCGGACGGTGTTGAATAACCCCTTTGTTAGTAACCCCGTACTGCTGTAAGTCCAGCAACCAACGAGCCAGCATATTTTCTGGTTCCTTGAAGGTCATAAGCCACGTAAGAGACGAGTGGTCCGTACGGACTATGAAGTCTGCGCCGTATAAATAATGTTTGAATTTCCGCACATAATATACGACCGCTAGCAGCTCCCTGTACGTAGTACAGTAGTTTTTCTGCGATTTCGAGAGCGAATTACTGGCGTATGCGATCACCCGCTCTTGCTCGTCCTGAACCTGCGATAGGACCGCCCCCATGGCCGTACCACTCGCATCCGTATCCAGAATAAACTGGCCAGACGCTCGTGGATACGCCAAGACGGACGTGGACAGCAAGGCTTTCTTCGTAGCCTCGAATGCATCATCGAGCTCACTATTCCAAGTAAGCTTATACCGTAGTACCTTTTGCCCGGCTGTTGCAGTTTCCTGCAATGGCCGCACGAGATCATTAAAACTCGGAATGAACTGACGGTAATATGAAGCGAAGCCCAGAAATGATCTGATGTCCTTCACTGTCAACGGAATAGGCCAAGTGACAACCGCTCGCGTCTTCTCCGGATCCGCCCGTATCCCCTCCTTAGATACGATGCGACCCAAGTACTGTACCTCTTTACGAAAGAGGCGACACTTTTTCGGCTTCAACTTAAGGCCGTACGCCATCAACCTATCAAACACTAACCCCGTGTTCGTAATCGCATCATGGATAGTTGCACCATAAATGATCACATCGTCTAGATAGACGACGCAGATCTTGCCATTAAGCCCCCGGAGAACCTCCGTCATCATTTTCTGAAACGTGGCCGGGGCGTTGCAAAGACCAAACGGCATCACCTTAAACTGGTACAACCCCGTGGAAGTAGTGAAAGCCGTTTTCTCTTTACTGTCCGGATCCATGGCTATTTGCCAATAGCCACTCTCCAGATCTAGGGTACAAAACCACGCATTGCCACCTAGCGCTTCTAGACAGTCGTCTATCCGCGGTAGTGGGTACGAGTCTTTTCGTGTCACATTGTTCAATCTCCTGAAATCAACGCAAACCCTAGTTGAACCATCCGGTTTCGGAACAAGAACCGTGGGGAAGGCCCACGGGCCGTTTCCCTCCTCGATCTTATCCTCCGCTAGCATTTTACTGACCTGGGAGTCCAGAGCCTCCTGTTTTGCCAAGGGAACTCGACGAAAAGGTAACTTTATAGGCTTAGTGTCACCCGTGTCGATGGAGTGTAGAACCCTGTTCGTAAACCCCAATTGTTCCCCTTGCAATCTGAACACCCGCTTTTTCGCGTATACCAACTCGCGCACCTTTTTCAAGGTTTCAGTATCCGCTACTTCAGCGCCCTCTATGATAGATTCCAGTTCAGGGATGCTAGTAATTGAACAGCTATCGGAGGTCAGCTTTCGCTTACCCCCCGTGCTGGACCCGTTCACGGATTCTGCTCTTGCATCCGCCAGATGCGAATAGTCACCCGTGAAGTTTGCCGCTACCTCATAAGCGGATGCCACGGGCGTCCCGCGTGGCATGACTATTGCAAGTCCCGTTGGATTCATAATAGGAAGCTCGTGGCAGTGAGCAGACGATACATATGTATCGCAACCCTCCACGAGACCGTCTACTTGTAACCCTACATCTGACTCCATGATATAGCCCACGTCGTTCTCGGGTAGGGACACGTCCACAGACGCGACCTTTACCTCGAACGCGGCCAACCGCACATCCTCTCGTAGGAATGCAGTCGATATCGCTCCTTTCCGTCGACAGAATACGTGATTCTTGCCTCCTTCCAAGAGCATCTTCCCAGGCCCCGTCATGCTAGTATCATAGCGCCACATGAAGTCTTGGCCCAGTACGGCCTCCTCCCCGCCGCCTAGACCATCGACTACGAGACAGGCATTCGGATACGAACGCCCTGCGATCTCAAAGTCAAAGACCGCATACCCCATCGTCACTGGAGTACCACCCGCAAGTGGTTTTACCCGAACCCGCGAAGCGAGCAGGTCGGGCTTGCGAGCTAGCGATTCATAGAATTGTTTAGACACTAGTGAGGTAGTTGCACCCGTGTCGTATAAAAATTCTCCTCGCCTAGTACCCACTGTGACGGGTACGTACCATCTATCCACTATCGCTACCACGTCGATAGGAATAGAGAGATCCCGGCTGGCCGCAGAACTAGTCAAATTCTTGACACAGCGTTCCCCACCCACGGTAGAGCTAACCGCGAGCAGCGCCGTGCCAGCGTCAGTATAGCGGCCGTCCAAACACATTCCACGATCGCGTGGAATGGCTCGAACGCTACTAACCGACTCCTTAGACCAAGGTTTCGTGTCTGCGGGCTTTGTCGGGTCCTCACCCTCCATCACCCCAGTTTCCTCCTTGTTTCGTTCTGCCTGCCTACCTGACCTCCCCAGATTGTACGACCCTTCTGGAGGTGTTTTGCCCGAGCGGGCTACGGAAGGGTTCCCCCTCCCGTCACGAGTTCCGTCGAACTTGCGGGTCTCGTCACCGCTTCCTTGCGAGACCCACGTCAATTTCCCTTAGTTGATTTATCTTCCCGGGAATTTGAGTCGTCACCATTTTCTTTCGCGACGAATGCGCGAAACTTTTTCAGGTATTGACAACTGGCTTGCAGGTGGGTAGTTTTCCCACAAAGCCAACAAGCTGGCTCTGGACGAGTCGCTTTCGTGTCCTTCTTCCTGTAGTCAGTTTTCGTGTTTATCTTCTTGGAAGATTTGGACAAAGTCTTGGTTTTATCCCAAGCCTTTTTGGTGCTACTGTCTGACTTTTTACTGTCATCCTTTCGCACGTCCTTCCGCATAGCCTGGAAGGCCGCGAAATCGGCTATTAACTCCGATTCCGAATCAGAATCCGGGACTTCGGTCCCTGTAGACGCCCCCGAAGTCTCGTCCGCTGACGAGTCAGAGTCGGACTGCGCTTCTGCTTCCGCAGCCGCGTAAGAAGCCTTCCGCTCCTTGTCCTTTCTCTGTCCGTAGAACTTATATCCCCTAGCTTTAAATTTAGAGGACTGTCCCGGCGTGGAACCCAAGACGCGCTGATATGCTTCTGGGCCACCTGCTCGCACGAAATCTGTTGCGAGATCTACGCAATCTTGCATAGACTTTGGGCGATTAGTTTGCACCCACATGCCCAGAAATTTGTCTTCTAAGCCCGTGCAGAAGATTCGGATAGACTCCTTCTTCATATGTTCAAGGTATTGTCCCTCGTACGCACGTTTGCACAAGGTCAGCAGAGCCTCACCATAGTGTTGAAGTGATTCGCCAGGTTGTTGAACACGCTTGCGGTATTCCTCCTGGCGTTGTTCTTCGGTCTTTGTGTCCAATATGACACGAAGCCTCGTCACAACGTCACTTAACGTTAGGGACCTAGAATTTCCCCAAGTAGACTGGTTCACATGTCGTGAAGTCGCCATAATGAGTTCGCGCATCAGCGTTTCCTCCTGCCAACCGCAAAGTTCGGCATAGTTTATCGCAGATGCGAGATACTCTTCCCAATCCTCCCCATTGCGAAAAGGTTTGAGATTTTTAGGTTTAGGATTTTCTCCCTTGCCCGTTGATCCGTATAAACGAACTTCCGCAGGGCGGTCTTCGTTATACACAACACTAGCTTCCATTTCGGGCATCATCGAACGCCTACACTTAGTAGTGGCCGTTGGTCCCGTCGAACGGTAGTCTGGTTCGTGACCAGTTGACAAACCCTGTTTGGCCTGTACATCGTTGTCCAACAATGGAATCGAAACATTAGTCAACGAGTAGTTGAGGCCATTGTCCGAAGGAGACGACTCTACGAAGTCGACTCTTCTTCCTGCAGTCTTAAAACCTGCCGGAGTGCTAGGCAAGCCCTGGGCTCGCATTTCCGTGCTGTCCGTATTCTGCGAAGGCTGTTGCACTCGCGGATCCGGGCTACCTTGAGGCAGAATCGCAGGATATCTCCGATCCAACATATCGATCAGATATTGAGGGCAAACCGCATGTTCGTGTAGACCACGATACAGCCGCTGCACACGCTTCAACGGAAGTTGTTCGTGCATTACCCACAGTAAGTCGAGTGTTCCTCGAATTTCACCTTCAACGATTTCGCCTGGTGGTTCTCCCGTCTTGTCGTAAGAACAAAGAACGGTAGTCAACTGGTCCATCATGACCTTCGCGTCATCGCTCTGTCCCAGCGGGACTGCTGTATTGACGGTTTCCGGCTGCTTAACATCGGAAAGCTCCGACCCATCCGCCTCGCCTGTTTCGACGCTGAAACCCGCACGCTCTACGAGCTTGCGAAGATTGTCCTCGTTGTAACACGAGCGCAACCCTAAAACAATAGCTATTAGTTTCTCAACCAAGCTTTGTGTGTCCGGATTAACAATCAATCCGTCGGCACGCATATTGTCTATGTGTGCAACTACTTGCTCTAGTTGAGCAAATGAGTCGTTCGCAAAATCTTGCGCATCGCCCTGACGTCTCGTTAACATCTGAGCGAGAGCCTCGCATGCTCGCTGCTCGGCTTCAGCCTTGGCCACGGCCTTGGCTGCTTCCTCGTCGCCAGGAGTCATCGTCTGACTCTCAGCATCGGGGATCCTTTCGGGAACTTCCCTACTCGGCCCTAGGCTCACGGCACCAATGTAGTGAACCGCAGATTCGTGGGCGCGAGGTTACGAAATTCCGTAAAGAATCACGAATACGAGGAGATTCGTTTGAACCTGGTTTATTTCCCAAAGGTATACAGTTACAAAGGTTTTGTTACTGAAGCAAGGGTGCTTAATTTGAACAACAGAAGTATCTCGGTCCGCGGCGCGGCTCGAGTCCGTAGTGTTAAGCGAAGCCTGGATCCCCTTGCGGAGGTAGTAGTATCCTCCGCCTACCGTCCGTCGGAGGGTGTCTGCAGTGTCGTCTGCACGGTGGTCGTATGTCGCCCCCTGACGGAACTGGCCGGAACTGGTGGTAGTCGTCTCCGGCGCTGGTAGAAGTGCCCCCGCTGTCGTAGCCTGGATAGTGATTGGCGATAGTCGACAGCCTCGCTGTATTCCGGGTGGCGGACCCACTACATACACAAATAACTAATATCATCAACATTCGTGTATGAAATCTTTTGATTATGAACTGTAACAACCTGTTTATTAATTCTTATATTTGGGTGATTTCATGGCACATATTTTCCAGGGAAAGCCCCTGCTACCTAAAATCCCCTCACCTCTAGTCAAACACACTCAAGTACCTACATCCGGGGATGTTTCCCTCCTCAAACACCCCAGAGTAAAGCCCTAATCCCTCACACTTCCCTGCCTATACATCTCCTGTCAACCCCTCCTTATCCATACCTCTCTAGAGGCCTGTTTCGTAAGAGAAATCCGTTTTTAAGATTTTCCTTCCTTAGGTACTTTCCGTTGCTAAAAAGCATTTAGGAATGGAGTTTTCTATGCAACCACTGCTAACCGTTATTCCAATGGTTGGAATTTCTAAGCGAGGACAAACACTTTGGTAAAGAATAGTTTAAGTAAGGACTTTTTTTATGCAACTGACCTCTGTCAGTCCTTCCCAGGGATAGAGGTAGGGTCAATCTTTGAGGGATGACCAAAAGCAATATTGATTGCCGCATTTCGTATTAAATGTTGCGATCGACTAGAGAGAGGTATATTTTATTTCATATAATGTGATTGCCCTCGATGTAAGACATTTTTCTTATAGCTTAGCAGAAACAACCGAGAAGAGCATCCTGACTTTGAATATATATATATATTGAATATAAATATTTGTGCTTAAGTGGCATCTCATTCTGTACAACGCCTCGTGCCAATATTACACAGCAAGCTTGGCAATGAAAACCAAACATTAATGGTAATTATGAGCATTGTAATGATTATAGTAATAAACACACTTGTTGAAGACAGATAGTATTAGTCTAACATACTTCTAAAGTTTCACTAAACCCCCAAAAATATTGTGAGAAAATCAAATTCTTTGCTATTATTCAAATGTAACCGCCCAAGTTTTACTTTATGAAACCTAACATTTAGTGTGTTTTATTTAAAGTAGGAAAAAGGAAATTCTACCGTTTAACACTCCATCCAAGGTCCACTGTGTGCCTACACCACATGGTACCGTACATCTTGAAATGAACATGCAATAAACATAATAAACAAGTCTCCTAACTGCTGCTATAGACAGAAAGGGAGTGAGGGTGGGCAAAAGGAGTATTACTAACGCAGCTGCGCAGACCAAAACAAAAAAACTGTATTACTTTCCATGATAGTCCGACTATTCTCCATACTATACACAATGTTGAACTGTTTCAATTGCTGTGAGAGTGTGCCACAGGTATATGTTATGTACATTTCAGGTGATACTTTGTGACGTCACGCAACACCCTCATTGCCCTCTTGTGCTAAACAGACCTTATCAACTAAGCTCCCTTAAGCTTCCTCAATTGGTACCTTTGAGTGACTATAAGTTATAAGTATGCATGTGAAACACCCATACCCAACCTGTTCAAATTACAGGCTTTTTCCATCCCTTCGTCTCAGAAGCTCTCCATCAGTTCTGTGTGCAATGTGATCCCCCTAGTCTTGAGTGAAAGCATTGAACTCTATGTTAATCCCTGTCAATCCTTCTTAGCCACGTCTAACCGCATTCTAGGTCAGCAGAACGCTACCATTTGTGACATCCCCTTTCCTTTAATGGGCACACATTTCCAAATTTAAATTCTGGAAAATTCTGGAAAAATGAAAAAATACTAGAATATTAATTTCCATGATGTATGCTCTATAATGATACTAAATACACTATGATACATAGTTACCAAAAATTTCTATAACTATGTCAAATTTGGTCAAAACCCGCCCACGTGGGGCTGGCAAGGATAATTGCCAGTGGAGGTAAAGGGGTTAAGTGTGTACACGTGATAGAGTAAAATCAATAACTGGCATTGGGGAGAGGAAGAGTAACCTGGCAATTGGCGGTGCCCAAGATGAAGCCGAAGATGTTATCAATATCAGGGCCAGATACCTGTCCGTCAAGGAGGTCAGTCATAATGTTTAGTCCATTTTAGCAGTATTTCAAAAGTCTAATTTAACTGAAAAGAATTTACGTTGTTAGAGAGCAACTAGTATTTGAATATCCATCTATTTCATCTTGTTCGGAAAACTTTCGTCAAGTGACTTTGTTTGTTTACTATTTCTCAGACCTTGAGATGATATAACCCAGACTCATGATTGATTTGGAATTCATAATTATGATTATTGAGTACTTCTGGATTGAAACCACACCGATAGATAGGACTGTTTTGAATGCGACACAACACAAATCGTCATGCATGCTGAATATAAACCTTTAGATAGAAATACTTATACTATTCCCAGTGCTCCGGGGACTTCAATTGCAAAGAAATATCCCCTGCCTCAGATTGACCAAAATCAAATGGTTCTAAATATGGACTATGTTATATTATATTATATTATAGGCATCTTTAAGGGGCACGGGACCCCTGTCTACTATTGTGTCCGAACGAATAGATCTAGAGTTCACCCTCACCTAAATGGAATTAGAATGCAAGTGGTGAAAGTCAATCGGTACAATATGAGTAAAGGGCGCTACTAACACGATTACCCAAATATAGAAGCCTCTTGTTGCCTTTTTTCATCCTCTCTTTCGCCTCCTCCCTATCTCTTCTCACTTCTCACCCTCCTACTCCCTCTCTCCTCATTCCACTCTCGCCTTCCTCTCTCCTCTTCTTTTTCTCCTCCTCCCTCTCTCCTCCTTCCTCTCTCTTTTCTGACTTTCCTCCTCCCTTTTCCCTCCCGCTCTCCTTCTCCGTCTCTCGTCTTATTGTGCTGTTCTGTATATCTAAACATATAATTTGTACTATGTCAAAGGGTGCAGGAATAGTTTATTTTGAGGTTGTAGATTCGTGCTCAAACCTGGCAATCGGTCGATAACTTCCTGCGACAAAGGCCAAGGTTCACCTTACCTTATACAGTGACATGGTCACCTCGTAATTAGCCCTCTGGGAAATATACATTAACGAAAGATCCAACAAAGCATTCATATTAAAGGGTTAATTACCGATCTTGTGGTGATGCTAGTGCATCGGTTGGCAAAAGGTACTGAGGCCAAAGCGGAGCTATTATGCACCAAACAGTGCATGAGCTGACCTGAAATGGAGATTATTAATATTACTTAGTCTCTGACTAAGATAGTTATAGCCCCAACACCGTTCAACTTCTTATCGCCATCTGCTGACGTTGTTAGGAAAACAGTACGAACAATTCTTAAAGAAAGGAAAACGATTCATGCATTATGAAGTTCATGAATTAATCTGGGAGTTTGTAATCATATATATGGCATGTGCGATGTGTTACAGAAAAATGAGTCACAAGTCACGAAAAATAAATTATTCTGAGATAAGATCATATTTGAAAAGATAAGATTCAGCTGATTCCAATGATAGTAAACATTGAGGACATCTCAGTAGTACTTCTATATTTTATGTTTGATGTATATAATTTTATTGTTTTTGAGAAGTTTGCAATAGTTCTGGGTGGGCAATTACCAGTAAAGCAACTCAATATACTCTAGAGTGTGACCTAGGTAACGCAAGAATATATTCAATACACTGTCTTGAAACTGGGTACATACTAATACGACGTGAAGCGCCTAACTCCCAAAAATTGAAAATAATTCAACAACGAGATCTTGCGAATACATTAGTGTAAAAAATATCAACTTGTGAATTTTCCTGTAACACATCACATATTTGGGGCTATGGAAAAATTATTTTACTGAGTATCCTATGCAATAACACGGGATAGAGAGTATTGATGTGCATATATCTTAAATCTATGTCTAGGCAAAATTGTTGAATTAGAATGGTAAATGAAGAAAGTCCTTCCAAGAATCCGCCACATAGGTTGCAAAGCTCAGAGGATTTTCCGTTGGACCCAAGTAGAATATAATTATTTACATGAATCCCTAGTTAAAGAGAAATAATACCTAAAGTGTACACTATTGCCCTCTAGTTCTACACAAACGTATTCCACCCCAAGGTTTCTTGTCCAGATGTCTGCAGCGTCTGACGTCATGTGTTGTCAACATGAAACTGATATATTTGTTATTGTATTTTTCAAGTTTACGCCTCCCCAGAGAGCATTCTCCATTGATGGGAGGGGGTGGGGGTGTTCCTGGCTCACTGGTTCCATTTACCTGTACATATTGTGCAGACAAACAACTGTATATATGACTTGTTACTGGTACGATGCGACTGCATGGGTTGAACACAGAGACATGCATGTTGCAGGGTCGGCATTGGCTGGCATAATGCCAACAATATTCTGGGCTAAGGAATGAGAAGGTATTTGAGGGGAGGGTGTGTATCGGGGGAGGAGGAGGCAGAGGAGATTGATACATAGAGAGACAAGAAGTGATAAGTGTATTCGAAGATGAGGTGACACTCTTGAATAGGGGATGTGCCTGTCTCACATTGCATGTCTATTACAGCACTTGATAGGATGGACAAACAAATATTTCTCAACATTTTTATCGAAAAATGTGAGGATCTTTTCACCGGTGTCATAGCGTGTGTATATATATGATCTATAAAAACAAATATACCATGATATGAACCAAACGATCGTACTTATGAAATACAAGTACATGTATGAGAGTGTCAATGACACAAAGTAAATTTAAAACATAGATATTCTCGCATGAGCTGTTGATTAGAATACCATGTTTAAAGGTTGATGCTGAAAACTGATACTGACAGTCAAGAAAACGAAAAATTTAAATAGAAAAGAAATAAGGGAAAAAAACCGCAAAAGGAGGCGAGACTATGAAACAGACTAACCGAAATATACTATCGAAAGCCAGATTTAGTTTTCTGATATACTGGCATCTGATCATTTGAGTGATTCAATTTTGCAGTAGGAAGTAACTGTGAAAGGCTTGCGGCGAGGGTAGGTGGGTGGGTGGTAGGGAGGGGGTGCACCGCCAATACCCCTTCGATATCCGATTATAGTGAGGCCTACCACATCTTATGAGAAGATAATATGCCATCTACAGGTGACAGAAACCCCAACAAGAATCAACACGAGGAAATCGAAAACCAGAGAAACTAGAGCCCGAAAGAGAGGGAGAGTTAGTATACGAAGACATGGAACTACCTCAGCCTCCTGCACCACCACCACCACCGCCACTGGCACGGTCACCACTGGCACCACCGCACGGAACACAAACCGCCTATAATACATTCCCTGTCTAACGCTCTCTGAGACTGGAATTTGCCTTCATCATGGCACAGAGAGCATAGCGGAGTGAGGAGGAGGACGACAAGGAGATACACAGAAGAGGAGACAGGCAAGCACGTGCTGCTAACTGCAGAGGGATTATCCATTCTCTGGAAGAGTTAGGAGAGAGGGGCGAGACAGGAGGGAGAAAGAGAGGCGTCAACGCGAGGACTATAGGCACTTCTGTGTAGTCAAGAGAGAGACAGGTGAGAAAGATTGTGGTACACTAAGACACACATGGAGAATATAAATGCCTTGGGATTACCCCAATTTATTCGATGGAGTTTAATTCAATGGATGCAAAGATGCAGTTAATTAATAGAAGAGAAAGGAGAGAGAGAGAAAGAGGGAGACAAAAAGAGCCCCGGAGGTATTGTATTAGGTCTTGAAACCTTTGGATTTAACAAGCAGATGCTACGGTACTGTCGTTGCACACATCGACACACTTTTTACACCGATGAAACTTCAATGGAATAAGGCCCGATAGGAGCTTTGCAAACGCGCCAATATGAATGAATGGATGTTGCAGTGCACCTTGGATTACATGTAATTCATTGAGTCAGGCAAATACAGGTATAATTGTGTATGCTATATAATTTCCTATGGATATGACCTTTATCTGCAATCAGTTTAGAACAGGTGCATAGTGTACAATATAAAGTCCACAGGTAGCTTATTATGTATACAGATGACTAATTACAATGGACCAGTTAGCAGTATCGCATGTAGAACAACTTCTTCAAAGTAAGTTCAACTGGATTGACATTCAAGATTGCGTGCACGAGTTCGCCTAATGCAAAAATAATATTATTGCAGCAATTATGTTTCTCTTCCTAGAGGAGCATAGAACCGGGATCTTCTGATGTGAGAACAGGAAATAGTGCATGTGAACATCAGGAACATATGTACTGTATACTATTACAATGCAATGTATGATACATTAAATTTCTTCCCAAGAGCTACATAAACAAAGGCGCATAGAAAGTGCCTAGGAAGCTTTTTGGCAAGGAGGGTAATGCGTTTTTGCTCCATACATGGACGCTTATTTAAAATCTGGAAAGTGAGTGGAATTACAAATATCACTGTTGGTGGACAGGAATCTATATAGTTGACAAGAAACTACTGCAATTTAACAGAACACGGATTAAGAGCTATTTATATGTTAAGAGTCCTTTTTACGTTTTGTGACGCGCTAACCCCACTTCATTAGCAACTTCGATGAAAAAGGAATTGGAATTACAATTGACGGATTGCTTCCACAGCACTGGCAATATGTTTGCAAGGCAAGCGTGAAAAACAAATGAAAGTGCAATAAAGTGTGCATAAAGGGTACACTTGTATTGGTTGCCCGGATGAATAAAGGTGATATTCACCTTCAAATATAGGAAAATGAGAGTAAGCTGGTTAAATTACATAATAAAGAGCATTTGAGTCTGGAGGAAATTACAATAAGGATTGGAGAGAGAAAGTGCTATACAGTTGCACAGGTAAGGCTTGCTGGGGTAACACCAAGTTTACCTTGGCTATTAGAATATGTAAATGCTTAGATGCAAATCTCTTCCGAAATAGTCTATATAAGTATGCAAAGTCGCTGTTGATTTTCGTAGAGACATTAAAGCGGCATACTCAGTTAACATCGATCAAACGATAGAGATTTTTCACTTTGTTCCGTGTTTTACCTGCCAATCTGAAAGTAATTTAACCATATTTAGGAGAATATCAACCTGTTGTTTATGATGAAGAGCATCATAACAATTCGCATTTATATTTCGGTGGGCCGCCGAAATCCTTTGCTGCAGTGGCTTCACCCAGTGGCTTCACTCTGTCGATCCGTTTTGAATACTTCTACAAACATAACCGCAGCAGAATGTTGATAAATTCAGTCCTATAGCTTGAATAATGTCCAAATTACGTAAGGTTATCGTTATGTTAATGCAGCTTTTAACATAGTTAAGTCACAGATCTATATACATAGTATATAGTAAGTTTTTATTTCAAGATATTCTAATGGGAATAATGGTAGATGGAATAATGGCTACTCCTTCTGTGTGGCAGACCCTCCTAGGAGGCCTTTTGGCACATTATCATGCATCGTAACTGATACAGTTACAGAATCGCCCTAAATGCTTCCAATATTGGAATAAGTTAACGCTCGTATCGGGCTCATGATCAGCCTATCTCATATAGCGTATACATACAGGCATTTCATGTTTAGATAACTGTTTTTTTTATAAACACAGTCCATCGCCTTTGCTTACATATTTAGGACTTTGACCTCCTGACCGCCTCTCTCTATTAGTTCAGTAACTGAGGCAAATTGCACATCCGATAACTTTGTAATACATTCATAATTCTGTGATACACAGATCTACACTGCAGCTATCACTAAGTCGTGTGATCTGTCAGGTCGTCCAAAATGCCCAATCGGCAGATTTTTTCCATTCAGTAATGTCTCACTCGAGTACTAGGCATATTTGAATATGTTTGGTACTATAGATTGATTCAATATCTCTTCGGTTATGCCGGCTTAAATTTTGAACCTCATTGCTGTCTTAAATGTGAGTTATTTGAGAGGATAGTGAAGCCGAATTGTGCATTTTCTGAATACTTCACTCTTATATAATAATATTATATTATTTTCCTTGGCAAAATCGCATTCAAGAGGTAGAAGCGATGAAGAGAGATACCAGTCTGTTTTACAGCAAAAGCTGCAACTCGAGAAAGGATGGCATTTCATCAATAAGAGCCTTAGGTATGAATGCCATGGATCCGCATGTATTCCTTTACAAACACAGCATATTGATCTTTCTTTCGTTAAGATTTTTCTGTCAATCTTTGCGTCTCTCTCTCTCTCTCTCTCTCTCTCACACACACACACACTTCCTCACTCGAACTCCAATTCTCACGCATCTTTGAGCACACGGCGTGTGTGCTGCAGAGCGAGTGCGCAGAAACGAATCAATAGGGGAATTGTCATGGACATCGGTTCGAACTTTTTTTTTGATTTGAAAAAGTTGTATTCTGCTATACACATTACGTAGTTGGAATGCTCTTTTAAGTGAAAACATTGTCCAAAGTTCTTATTAACATTAATAATACGTATAGTCATACATTAGCCATGTTTTTGATAGTCAGTATATTATAATATACAAAATATATTAGATCATTTGCGATATCAGAGTAATATACTCATCGACAGAATAATGTCTTCAAACTTCTGTGTACAAATAGAATGATGTAAAAATAATTGAATAGAATGGTTACAGAGAAAACATTTTGTTATAAAACACCAACGTGCACGTATTACGATTTGCAACGGAAAATACTTCTTTAACAAAGAATAGCTTGATAATATCTCTATTTTTCATTATTTAATTCTTGGAAGAGAGATTCACCATCAATGATTACACAAGATATTTCCTGTTAGAGAAGTTGAAAAACTAATGAATGCAATTTGTTTGATTAATTATATGAAATCCTTTCGATCGCATGTCTGGTGCTTACACCAACTAAATTATGAAGACTCCCGAGGTAGTATGTATTGAGACTAGTGTGTGACTACAAGGTTAATCGGAGGAATATAGTATTAAAGTATCGAATTCGATGTCCAACCAGCCGGATGTTACAGTCATAAGGCTTGACACTACTGAGTTGTTTCCTCTGCGATCATTGAGGTTTCATTCCGCAGTGTATTCTCAATCAGAATAATATCAAATGCAGCTGGTCAGAGGAAAGTCTTGGTAAGTGGTGCAATATAAGTTCTTCATGATATATATATATATAATAACTATATGAAAATAACAATAAAACTGCATATTAGCCGCAATAAGCACGCAGTCTGGTGGAACCCTGCCTTAATAATTAATAATTATGATATGTTTCCACTGTAGCGTTTTTCGATGCAGTGCAGTGTGGTGCATTTCACCGTAATATAACATACTGTAAAAAATTGCATTCTTTTTGGTTAATCAATGACCCAATTAGTCGACTTTAGTTTCTCACAATACATCCAACGCACTACAAAATGCACAAATGGAAACAGCCTTTTCCTATGTAGAAATGTGTTAACAAATCCGTTTAAACGCACGGCAAAAAGCACCAATGGAAAGGCGTCTTTAATCGACTGCTTCCTTGCACTGGCGGCGGAGTTCAACTATGTTGTTCAGCTTTAATAACGATTCAGACAATAGCAGTATCCTCAAAGACTATTGATGAGCAGAAGGTTAAAGTATACAGACAGTTTTGTTAAGTTAAAGCCAGTTAGCCACAAACACATCAGACCTCACGTCAAAACTTCCAAAGGGAAGAAAAGGCGTTTGCACTCATACTTAGTTCATTTCCGTCTATTTGTATCTGGATGAAAATATCAATGAAAAGAGTTTTAGTTCGAATGCAGAAGCCAGTTTTCCCTCTTGACAGTTTTGACGTGAGGTTTGGCGTGGCAGTAGATATTGGGCTTAGGAACAGTAGACATCCTGTCGACATCGGATATGTAGACTTTGGATTGAGGATATATCAAATGGCTTGCAATACATACTGACCTTCCTATTTACCAAGGCAGTGTCTATACAGGAAGTATCATTAATCCCTTTATGTGGACACTTTCATTATGTACCCACCACGACCACTCTTCTTAAAATATGGAAACATTCAGTCTATAGTCTCAGTCTCTGAAATCAAATAAGACCGGTATGTGTGTGATTGGACGCCTACTGCGGTAATGACCTTCCCAGCCCTGGAGTAGGCGTCCTAATGGGATTATAGGTATTTTGCGGTTTGGCGCGAGAGGCTGTCCCTCAGTTTGGAAGGACTCTTTCAGTTATGAGCCCGACTGCATTGTTAAATGAACAAATGGGGTCGGGACGAGAAGGATCTATTGAAATAGAATATAAAGTTAAGTTGTTGTATCAATACTGATCATGCGAATTGAGGACACGTTCCAATCTGGAAAGAGCTTGATTAAGGGTAGTGATCCAGATCGGTACATACCATGTTAGTGCAAAACATCTAGGGTTAGTAATTAGGACTTCCCACGCCTCAGGATATATACTGTGTTATTGTGCAGTAAACTCCCTTTATACAGAACATTTTTGGATGGTTAAGATGTCCACAATAACGGGTTGTCAAGATTTAATTAATAGTGTTCAGCGAAAGGGTTGATTACTGTGGTACGGTCGTCTTAATTAATTAAAGCCTTGCATCGATTTCCCAATAACTATTACAGGATAAATGTTTTTAATCTTTTAGTCTCTGCCACGTGACCAATGGTAGATGGTATGCAGTATCTTCACGCTACCATAACAAACCCACACTGACCCAAGGGCATGCTGCATCTTCAAGCTGTCCAAACAAACTGAAACAAATCACATAACTAACCATACTTTTATTCCTATCTTTGACTGTACCTTTCTCACCTTACTTGATTTAACGTTTGTTTAACTTAAATTGATCTCGAGTAGGTTTGTTACATTAAGTGTAGTCTAGCTAGACACAGCAGTGGGCGGAAACCTCTGGTTTGAAATATCACCCGTGAGCCCATTATCCTCATGCGTACATGACATTCATTGTTCATAACATTTTTGTGTACACTGCGCATGCCCGTTTATGTTCAACTGTTATTTTACCGAAGATTGGCTGTATAAAAATTCTAAATAAATAAAAAAAAAATCCTAGTATTTATACCACTAAAAACAATAAACATCCCCAACAATAAGCACATCCCTCCATGAAGGGAAAAGGGAGAAACATTTGAACAAATATTAACAAATATCAGACGACAGGATGTCTTATGACTCATCACTTCTCATTACAAGTCTCTGAACTAATTTCCCTGTTGCATATCTATGTTGGTGGCGGGTCGGTTGTTTAGATATTGATATGACAGAATGGATTAATAAGGGATTTTCCTAAACCCAAGCAAAGCTAGGTTTAAACCCTTCTAGAGCTTTATATATTAGATATCATAGTTGAGTTCCATGTCAGATAGGCTGAGTAGACATGCATCGTAGTTTGTTAAACATTTCTATGAATTAAACCTTTAACAACACATTCTTATCGTATATAATGCAATGGATCCTCAGTCAGCAATGTGTGCATTTTTCGAAAGATTGGTGACTGAGTCTCAATGTTTCTTTACTGGAAATATTATCAGTAAACAGAGTAGCCGCTACTGCAATCCCTCTATACCTCCAGTGCCTCCTGCGCACGGAGTACTGTCCTTACCTCCAGGGCGGAGCCTTCTCATGGGTGAAGTCTCCAGAAGTACCGCAGTACAACCCACCTTCACCAATCATCTCAAATAACCCTGATATACAACAAAAATAAAGTTCAGAATACATTCCAACCTAACCTAACCTATATAAAACACATTTAACTCAGATATAGCCAGTATTTGTCATGCGCAAGCCTGATTTAACAGAATGTCCTTCATGTGTAGAGCGGGCGATTGTACATTTTCTGACGACCACATATCATACACAAGCCTCGCTACTCCCACATCTACTCCAACGCCGAGTATGGTGAGGGCAGTGGGCATCGGTCAAGTGTACATCGGTCAAGGCTCCTCAGTATGAACATCAAATATCGAGTATGCTTGAAGCTATTATTCAGGAAAATATTACAATAGCGTGCTGTGTATGTTTCTGATATTTACCATGATTTTTAGACATATAATGTAATGTAATTGATGTGAAATTGGTTGAAAAATCGAGTGATATCCAGAAATATATTTCCAGAAATATATTCATATAAAGTTGGAACGAAACTATTCATAACTTCATCGCTATTCTGCATTAAACCTGATATAATGTGATGTTCTGATATGAGAAGTAACGTTAAACACTAAATCCAACGCTGTTTCAATAATTAATGGTTGCTTGAATACATAACATTATATGATATCAAAGTCAGGGTTATAGGGGGAGCTACAACGAATCGCATATACATATTATCATTATTATTACATACTTGATCATTTATCACCGTCCCATTCAGGGGTGCCTCTAGCTATTCACGAGGCACACGTGCTGTTCGGCTTGTTATGGTAACACGTGACCTAAATGACTATTTCGTTGGATAAGACGTTATGTATACTCTTATTGGGCGGTGCCTAGCTCTCGCTTGCCAGCTCCGAAAGTTTTCAGACGTTGTCACGGTAATACCAGAACGTATCCAGCATTGATAAGGGGCACATTATAAAAAACGATCGACAAATCAGTATGTAATGGCACTCTGTATGGAGCTTGAAAACGGAACTCGTCCCTTTGGGACTCATTACCATACTTCCAGTTTGTTTCCTACCCAATTATAAACCTCAATCATGCCATTTGGTATAATTATCTTTTATTTCACGTGGAGTAGGAATCTCGGGTTGATGTATTGATTAAGTCAACTAAACCCAAATTCCCCGGCTAACGTAGTTATGTTGATTGTCTTTACATCTTCATTACAACCGTTTGTAGATGATTGAGTATCATGGAATTTCCAAAGTTACAAATTACACAAAAATGTACTAGGGTTGAATATAATTATAAGTTTATGCCACCATAGTTAGGCGTTTGCACATGAATAGCGTCATAATTAGCTCCATGCATTGCACATGCATGGTAGATTTTACTAGTGCACGCTACTTTCCGAACACAACCAACGCAAGTAGTGCTTCTGATTGGTTACCTAAATTTAGTTAAGCCAATCAGCGGATCTCTTTTCAGTGATGCCCTTTGGAAACCTCAGCTGAGGGCACCCCTCCCAGTATTCGCCTAATAAGGAGCCTGCATTCACATATTCAGTCAATCAATTTGAGGTAAATAATGATGGTAAGGTCTTAGATATCATGGCATAAAGGTATAATAGAAACAAATACCTTCCCAGTTGGTAGTAATAGCTTATGCACACAATGGAGAGTATATGAATCTGTGTTCCTACCCACCAAAGGAAGTGTGGAAAGTACAATAATTCCCACATACAAATGTCCTTCTCTTAATATAATGGGCCCCAGACCCCTCGTATTGGGAGTCTTACTGTTGCGAGTCACTTCTTCAAACCCTTTCCTATAGCTACATCTGAGGCCCAATTTTACTTCTCTGTCTACCTCACTGTGAATTATATATTTCCTGGCGGCTTCACCATTATATTATATACAAAGACATCAATACGGGAACTAAACACTTGGCAAACAGATTCAATGCCTTCCCCCGTCCCTACCTACAGCCAACAAGAAGGTAAGATAAATGCATGACCATACTTATAAAGTATCCATTACAGAATAGTCTGCATATACACCGCTTACCTTACCGGCGTGTACACTACAAGTTTCCTCAATATTTGCCAAATGTAAGTGGGAAACAGAGAAGGTTCTCATACACGAAACAATGGATGCTACTTCTGAAATTCAAACCGAATCTCAATTATGGTTAAGATATGAACATTTTGAAGGATGTCTAGGGACTGGGTGGTATTCCCTATTTATGCCCCTTCATAATGTCATTATATATGCTTAAAGAGACAGGAATATCACGTAACAGGCCTCGATGTTTGAAGTGTAAGAAGGTCCATCAATATAGATGATTACCTGTAACTACACAATTATCTTCAAAGGCTCTCTTGCAATAAAGTAATGATTCTCTCTCACTTTCAGTCACTCTCTTTCTTGTTGTCTCTCTTTCTCCTTTCACGATGTCTTACTACTTTCTCTCCCGCCCTCTGTCTCTCAATGTGGCCCTACTTCTCCTCTGATCCCCTTTCTGCCTTGCCCTCACTCTCCGTGATCATGTACAAGGACAACATCGTGTTTGGTTCTGGTTTTTCACGTCAGCGAAGTTTTAAAAATACCATATTAATTTGGAGATTAAAAATGTCTCAGCATATTGGAACTGCAATTTAAAGCTGCATTCCTAGTTATTACGACCACACTGATCTTACCACAGTTGCTAATCTTTTACCTATAGGACTGTAGATAGCGCCTACCAATATTTTGCCAGTGTTATGTTCATACACGAATGGCCTTGAATTCGGCTGGAAGAAAACCGAATGCCAATGAGCGATTATAAGTTAAAACACCGCAACATTAGACCCATGGCAGTCACTAGAAAATATGAATGTAGACATTAAATGAATTCATGAAGCTCTGTAAATTATACAGTGACATCCTCCGAAGATTTGGGTCAAATGAATTTTAATGAAGTAAAACATATTTAGTTTCTGGTCGGTGTTAACTAAGAATACAGATTTAACTCAGTCAGTTGTATATTATCTATCGTTCTTTTTTTCAACAGATTTTATTCCGAGACAATTTCACATTCGTCATACATTTCATGAAACGAAGCGTTCAAAGTATTATGAAATCAGTGATTATTACGTGCAAACACATCTACATAGGTATACATGTAATAGGAGCTCCGGTGTCAAATAAACACAAACGCAACGATTGCCAATCAATAGCTGGTGTACATACTAATGTATATATGTAGCACATGCTTGGCTGGAACATGTAAGAAGTATAGGGACAAGGACTGCCGACTCAGGCAAACTCCCACTACAGCTACTTCATATATCTAACCGAGCAGAGATTATGGCAGAACAACTACACTCTACGAAAAAGTGGTTGAGGGGTATAATTCCCTGCCCTACGTTTCCGATTTGGAGCGAAAGAACTTTAGGTGGGATTTGGGTTCCATACACACTACTCTACTGCGATATATATGGGTCATGTTGCCATGAAGTGTACAATTCGCCTCCCAATATCCCATTTTTAAATGTTTATATTATATCATGCAAAGAGTAGGCTACATCAGAACATCGCCGCTATAGCGATGGTCCTGCTGCCTGTCTTAATACCTTGATACAAATCGATGAAATGAGTATCTTTGAAGTGAGAAACGGCAGATTGTTACTGCTAGGAGTGGTGGACGGAGCTGTCCGGTGTGTGAAGCATTTTATTCAATTGCCTAATCGAAGACAGAAAGGAGTTTCCAAATCAAATTCACAAAACGGAACAGATCTTTTTAATCAATTTTGAAAATGCCTTCGTTGTCGAGACTTAAAGTAAGGTGGAATTGAGGGTTTTGAGGTTTGTATGGGAATGAATAAACAGTCTAGGCTCAGAGCCTATCACATCCCTTTAAACTCAGGGAAGCTAATGACAGAATACCATTAGAATTCCATTAGGACGGTAGTGGTGGATACACTCCATGGCCGTTAAAGTCATTACCATACAAATCCTATCTCATCTGATAGGCTCTGAACCTACACTGGCAGGAAGGAGGCGCTATATATGATAAAGTGTTGGGAGAGGAGGGCAGGGGGCGCCAAAATGCGAGCGCAGTGAGCAATGACAATGGTTCTATAATTGTCTAAATGTGTAGAGATGCTAATTGTACATTTGCTGAAGACCGTACCCATACAATTTCCGATCGCAGAATATTAGAAAGATGTATTCTATAAATTTGTATAAAGGATTTTTATTGATGAATAACTGGCATATTTATAACCGTTCTTATTCGTCCCAGATGGAATTCGTCAATCTGTAACTACCCTGAGGCAAGTATTCTATGCAAGGGCTAAGCAGATCAATTCAACTGCATTTAATATGGCCATATGGGATATCCATACTAGGACGTGTAACAGCATGAAACAGTGTCTTACGACTGGGCAGGGCTACAGCCTGCTGTCCACTGGGTAGACTTAGGACTGGCAGAGTTGCTTAGATGCCAACAATGTGCTTGAAATGTCCGCGAAACATGCTTCGACACTGGCTTTGCCTGAAAACATGTTCAATTCTCAACGTGCAAATTAGTGCAGGAATCGGTTTATTATGGAGACAGTTCCATGAACGCCCAGGACTTACTGGGTATGAATTTATAGTTCACATTGGATTATTAACTGAATCTAGTTTGCCTTCACTAAATACCCCCTAAATCTAAATATACCAACTCTCCTCCATGCTCTATACCGTGATACTCAGCCATACATAATAAATCAGTGAATGCTGACTAAAAGACCCATATATGTAAATCCACTAGGCCGACCGAGTCTGTTGATTACATTTAACTGCCAATCAATAGGAGGTATACTCTTTAAGTTTTCGATTGGTTTTACCTTAACCCCCCCCCCCCCCACCTCAACACTTCCAAGGGGAAGAAAAGTATGTTGAATTCGGGCCTAACATCATTTCCATTGATGAATAGTTTTATCTATATAACAAATAGATGATAATTAGCTAGTGCGTGAATCCCTGTATGCATGTTTAACGTGGAAGTGGTTACCGGGCTTGAAATAGCTTATGTAATATAATCTTCATAGGTTGCTCTGCTCACGTGATTGAAATTATTCAAGTAAAGCTGATGGATTAGTTGGTGAATAATACCTGCATGGGTTTGCCTCAATGATTTCTATTATTTCTCTGCCTATCCCGCCTGCTTGACATTCTGCCATCTACATTGGAGCGGCGTTGTCAGTTAACATCTGTCAAAAACTAAGGATTTTCTGCTTTTTGTTCCGTTCATTTCTAATCCATCATAAAGTCATTTGGGCAAAACCGTTGAGGACTTTGTCCAATAGGTTTGGCACTGTTTTTTCATGGCGGGTTAGACTTCAAATTCTCGTATAAACATATATATATATAAAAGCAGCAGAACATTGATGGTGTACTGCTGTATTAAGCTTTTCCTGACAATTGTTATTCTTTCCTATCTATTGATTTTCACCGTAACGTTTGGTATCTTTCTCTAAGTCTACTTCAATACATAATGTAATAGAAGTTCAGGTATAATAGCGACAGTTAATCCCGTATCAAAATATTTTTCCAGATTTAAATATTAAAATGTTAAGCAAACAAACTCCAGTTCTATATGTTATACTATCGTGAGTAAATTTGGTAAGATGTTGTTTGATTTAATAGCTGAGAGTGGAGCCCCAAATAAAAGATTGATCGATAAACGCGTCATTCACGTATCAAAGGGATACATCTCTATATTGTATAGTACATGTTTTTAGCTTTTCATAATATTTCATATTTGTATCCTTACACATACTATTCATCATATATTATTTTTTTTCAATAATACAGTCTCAAAAAAGCTTCACAATATAATACTTAGGAATGGGTAGCTTTCACCGCTGGTTCTCACCGTTGGTCGGTGACCTGCTCACGATATCACTCTGAGCCGCTCATCTCTGCTCCTAGCTCAAATGGTATCTCAAAAACCGATTCACTCCATAACAAAATCAATTTTGATATTAGATTGGGAATCTTGTAATAAGGCTTCATCCCCAGTGTAAAGTCTAGATGCTTCTTGAGTTAAACTAATACATTATGTCTGGATATGTTTCGAAATTGTGTTATACTTGAGAGTTGTAAGAGCTAGGAGGAATGCACGTTAACGGCAGTGGCGTGTTAGTAACCAACTGAGTTTAGTTCTATATTTTTCTTTCCTACGCTATTCAGCTCTAGGTATACTCTAGCGGGTTTGTAGACTATGCAAGACCTAGCTTGACATAGCACAATACTAAGCGCTTTTAATGTAGAATTATGAAATGATTCAGAAATAAATGCTCTTAGACCTTTTAAAAGCTGTGCATATAAAATAATACCGTTTTGAAGCTGCACACTTAGCTAACATCGGTCAAAACAAAGTAGCGTACACTTTGAGTCGTTTGACAAACATTTGAGAGGTTTGTGTCCTTTTTTCTTGCGAGAGGGCTTCATAAACGTCAACATTTAAATTGTAAAGACCCACCTGGGGTGTCTTCACCTAATATCATTCTCCTGAAACTGGTTTCTCTCGTCGGATTTAATTTCAGACTCTTGTATAAACATATTACAGCAGCAGAATATTGACAACGTCAGTCCTATAGGTCATAATATCAGTACATTTGGTAAGATCTTATTATTGTCATAGCTGAGAACTAGTAATGAACCTCATGTTTATTAGTATAGTTTCATCAAAGTTCTTGGAGAAAGCTGGTGAATACTTTCATACACATCAATGAGTACATAAACAAGTATCGATCGCAGCAGTAGATGAGACTAACACAAGTTGTAGCCTATAGTATATATATAGCTCCACATTGGAGATATATTTAACACTACCTCTACAAAGAGATGTGGATAGTATAGGACATATCTAATTGTCTATGGGACCACACTACCCTCTGCGAGTTTTAAATCTAATTCATATGATTAAAGTACATGCAACTCCTTATCAAATATAATATATTATGGTACAACCAACAGATCATTCATTATTCAGAATGAAACAAGACAGTAGTAACCTATAGTATAAAGCTACATCTTGGGGATAAATTTAACACTTCCTACACAAAGAGACATGAGTAGTATAGGAAACATATAATTATCTATGGCACCACCCATGTACCTTTACTAATATCTCCATCTTGGGGATATATTTAACATTCCCTGTACAAAGAGACATGAGTAGTATAGGAAATATATAATTACCTATGGCACCAACCAGGTACCTTTTCTAATGATAAACTCACTAATCACATCTTCAGGTAACCATCACTTCTAACAGTGTGCCACCACGGGCTCTGGCATCACATGCCGCCTACCAGTTACCAGACAGCGTTCCACTGGAGAAGTGGTCGGAAGAGGAGGAGGTGGATGGAGGAGGTGGATGCGGGGGAGAGAGAGGGATGAGACTCTCAGGTCTGGGCTCGCTAGCTTGTAGGCGCATGCAATCCGCCGATAGAAGTGTATGTGTATGAATGCATACCCACTGCAACTACACACACATTAAACATCGAGTGCTTGTAGGATGTGTGCCGCTGAACTTACTGCATGTGAGTATTAGCTCTGGAAATTACTATCTCGTTAACTGTAAGTGCACCGTGTGAAAATTAGTGTTAACGAGTGTGACACGGATTGCTATACTGAAATCATACAAAAAGTATTATTTTTGGTACAAAGTTGTGATATTTACTTCCAGGGATTTATGCTTTTATCATGTATTACTTGCGTTGTTCTATCCATGGATTCTAACAATGGACGATATCTGTTATTGAGGTCATAGGGGTCACGAATGAAGTCATTGGTATCGATTGCAGTAAAATGTTAAAATCATTTGGATACATATATTTCTCTGCATTTTCTCGGGATAGACCCATATTAGAAAGTTGGGATTTTCACATCAATTGAATACTGCTTTTATTATGTACTACCGTTCTTCTATCCATGGATTATATAATTGAACGATTTATTATTGAGAATAGAATGAAGTCATTAGGATGGCTTCCAGTGAAATGTTAAAATCATTTGGATACATGTGCATCTCTCGGGAACATTGTCAATGGGGCTCTACTCATACACTGGCAAAATATGACTTAAACTGAACAATAACCTACGTGTGTGATATACATGTGTTGATGCAGTCTATACTTGAATGAGAGGAAAGCAACATTGTGGATTCCAAGAAGCAGAGGCAGATTTCTTCACACATCCATCAAACCCCAAGTCAATAAGAGAGCGAGAAAAACAGGAAACCCTGGAATGATATCTTTAGAAACAGGATGATAAGAACGGGCATTAGGCTGGGGGGTCCATCAGGTGAACGCAGTCAGGAGGGAAAGTGAGCGCAGTATTGGGGAGTTGACTTGGATAGAGTGGCATCGAGATATTGATTCAGTGATATAGGGTTGGCCTCGGCCATGCCATACGGACTATTGGAAGAGATCATGTCAAACCTTTGAACGATGTTTTAAGGTAGGTCCTGTCCCAATTACTAAGGGGAATTGAGGACGTGCCGCTAGCATTGACAGGTATCATCTTAATTATGTCATACATTTATAGAACCTTAATTTGCCGATGCCCCTTTTGAGGTGAACACCTCGCTATTATGGACAGTTCGTTATAAAAAGTCGCTATGAAAGCTAGCCATTGACACTATAGATATTAACCTCTTCAATTTGTAACTGTCATCGAACCCTCCAGCATCAACCAGTTTGAGTATTTTCAATTGTTTAATCTCAATTTTAGTGGAGCCAAGTATGTTCCCTTTATTTCCTTGAAGACATCATTAATCCCCACAATTCCCTGATACATAAATTTCACCGTATTTCGCTCAAGGCGTTAGAGCATGAAACCTTGGCACTCCCTTCATTAGCACAGGAGTGAACTAGAATGTTACTCCCACCAACCTAATTTCCGAGGTAATTCCAGCAGAGTCTGAACACTACAATAATGCACACATATCTGTGGTGTCTTTGTGTTCCTCCCTCATCACAGCAAGTAACTTTATCAAAGTGAAAACAGAGGTTACTGATAGGAAATATCTCTATGGAGATTGCTATAAAAACAGTGTGTTATCTTGAGTAATTGCTTTTATCTCTGATGTCTCCTTCTCTGTTTTGAGCGACTCGCTAAGTGGCTCCCGTCAGGAATTCTGCCACGAGATATTTATGGCTTAATAATATTCATAAGTTCATTTACAACCTGGTTAGGTGTGGTGTGTGTTGGGGGTGGGGGATTGTAGGCAGTGGCCGGAGGAGGGGAGTTGGACGGGGAAAGGTCAGGAGATTCAGGAGGTGAGACAAAGTAGGTCGTGGATATTTATGTTATGGGAAGAGATTTCATAGGGGACTTGCAATGTAGGAGATAAATGCTTGACTCCACTGACGTTATTTCCCTTTGTGGTCTTTGCGGTTTCATTCTGCAGTGCATTTTGAATGCGAATATTAAGACAAATGGACCTGGTCAAATGTGTCTTGATAGGTGGTGCAACATTGATCCTTTATAATATTCAATATATGAAATAAATATCAAGCCGCATATTAGCCGCAATAAGCAGGCGGTCTGGTGGAGCCCTGTCTTAATCGTCCCAACCATGGCTGACAAAATGTCAAAGACCCCATATCCACTCTGCCGATATTCTCATATCGTTATAAATACAAGGGCAGAGATGCACCCAGCGAACGGCCGACAGTCAGCTAGCTCTCTATATTTGTATAGGGCCACTTGCCTGACTGCAGCCCTCTATTTCTGTATTTCTGTTTCCAAATGCCTGCGGTCAAGATAATCGGCACGGTAGACACCGGGTTAGAAGAAGGTGCTTATGTCACAATACATTTATAGGAAAAGGCCAAGTCGTACCGGCTTAGTACCATTATTTCTCAGATGCAGGGATACGTCCTAAAAGGTTACATCCTCCGCCCCCCCCCCCTCCCCCCCCCCTCCATTAATAGAACACCTCAGCGTCGTCAACAGTTAGGCCAGTTCCTCAAGTGCATATCTCTATCATAAGACCACTATTGAACCCTTGAGTCCAGTCGTGAGGACATCTAGGGAATAGGACGTTAATAGGGAGGCTTTGCAGTACATTACAGTATTGTTAAACATTGGGCGCTGAACTTGTAAACCGATTGTTATCCCGTTCTCTGGAGGCATACAACTCCATTGATTTCTTATTAACCCAAATTTTACATTTTCACCAATCATGTAATTATAATGTACGTTAAACATGGCAATACTCAATACATGTGTGTGTTGTCGCAGGCAGCCATTGATTCGAGCTGCACTGTCGAGGTTAACATCAGTCATAATTGCTCACCGTTTTCTACGCTTTGTTTTGTTTATTTTCTTCCCATCCAAAAGTTATGTAATCAAAGTTTTGAAAGATTATGCCTGGTTGTTTTTGCTACACAGCTTCATAAAAGTCCACATAGAACTTGTATTTCATTTCCTGCGGTGGCTTGACTTATTATTGTTCGCCGGCGGCCGTTTTCTCCCGGCTGATTCCACTTCAATTTCGTGTATATACCTATAAGAGCAGCAGAATATTGATAAATTCAGTCATATATGTCATACTATAAGTACAAGGCTTTCATTGTAGTGATAGCTGAGACTGCAGCTTTAAATCTGTGTTTGAATGGTGTCGCACAAATAACTTCTTACACTGTGTAAAATGTAATTTATGAATGTGTAAATAACGAGGCACCCACGCTTTCCTACCGTTAATTTGCTTCCGATATTGGAGATGTTATTTACTGCCGATCTGGAAATAGTAGTGTGAATATTGGTTTCATATTCAATATCTTGAATATTGGTTTCATATTCAATATCTGAAATGCTCACGGTATTGCTGACATGAAAAGCACATCAAGAAGAATCATATTCCAGATGTTCTGTTTCAGATGATGATGAACGATATTCATCGTTACTATATCACTGACTATTACGTAGCAATGATTTGGGTGAGGTCGTGTGAAGATGTACAACCGACCTTTACCAATCCTCTTAAGTTTCCAAACTTTAGATAAATGCGAGGTTTAAATATACTTCACCATAACAGAACATATGTTTATTAACCAATCTAATAACAAATATACCCAGATATAACACTATGATTTATCGGCCTAATTTAGCATAATTGAAACTTAGAGGTGCCGCTTGCACATTTTCTGAAGACCTGTCCCATATATATTTCATCTTTCTATACTGAATTTGCTCCGATTCCCGACTGGCCCTGTTCATTAAATAACTTTACTTGTTAATGTCGTCATTAATCTCTTCTTCTTCCATTTTAGGGACTGGATTTCCAATGGAGTTAAAACGGGAACGATCTGCAGAGACTTCATTGAAATATGTATGCTTTGATGGAAGACTATAGGAATTAAATTAACCTCGCCACTACAGAACCGAGTCCCCAAACGAGAGCTGTCAGTGTTGATAGCTAGAGATGTATCTATTTCCAAGGACGCGATTCTTGTCTGGCTGTTTAAGGACACCCAAGTATTACACTTATGGGTTACCTGTGTATTAGAAGAATGTAATGGGGATACTCTAGTGCTATGATACCCTATGTGCATTGTGGTACCATACCATGTATATATGTGGAGTATGAATACAGGAACCAGAAGAATAACATCTTTGAAGATACTCTACTCGTCTGATTGACCTGGGAGTCAATCTATCATTTCTGAAAAGGAATGTGATTTTACCTGTCTTCTGACTAGTAGTGATATTGTGGACCAGATATTACACCTTCTTCCGTGATAGTCAACGTGTTAAAGCAAATAAAATTGTGTCATACCCTCCTGACATGCTTGCCAACGTTAGAACCCATACAGGAATCGATACATTGTCGTGTTCTGCGCACCATGAGGGGCCATTATTGTGCCATTCAAAAATGGAATTCGTTGATACTTAACTGTGAGAATTGTTGTGACACTTTGGATACGAATGCTTCGGAATGGAAATTTATCCTAATCAAATCCTTCTTCAAGACATGCTGGATGATGGGCAAAAAAGCAATTCGAGGGTTTCGACCAGGATAAATAGCTATCATTCATATATCGGCACATACCTGTGACAAGGAGCTGGAGTGACACCAGTTATTAGACTAATGGATTACTAGTTGCCATTTCCCCCTCAATACAAGTGCCTTCGGCACTTGGAAGATAGCAGGTTAGGTCTGCAATTCTCTCTTTTACCCCTCTTCTCTTCACTCTCCCCTCCCCTCTTTCTCTGGGTATATCCTGAGAAAGAAAGGGAACGATATCTTCTTTAATTTGAATGTTAGACTTGCCAAATTTAACACTGGAAACCTATTTGAAAACTGAAATAATGAGGATTTAAGATTAGCATTTTAAGAATTTTAGAATTAAGAATTTTAGGAGATAAAAAATAAAGGAGAGAGATAGATGAATATGGGAGGGGAGAGGGAGCACGGTCACCCTCCTCCCCACACTTCCCCCTCTCCTTCTTTTCCCTCACCCTCTTCTCTGACTTTCATACCTGTTTTTCTTTCCCAACCCCATCTCCGATTCCTCCCCCCTCTCCTCCCCTCTTCCTCATGCTCCCTCTCCCCGCTTTCTTTCCCTCCCTTCCCAGAGCACGAAATTAACATTTTTCTTAATAAGAGATTTACCTGCCCAAACAGAAATTTTACCCACCCGCAAATTACCCTAAATTAAAGAAGTTTAAATTATGAAATATCATCCTTTCGTTTGATAGAGTGGTAACAAATGAGGGAGCAAGAGAGGGGGGGGGAGGAGAGAGGGAAGAAATTTACCCGCCCACAAATAACTTCTCAATGACCCAGATACTTAATTTCTCTGATATTTTCTCAACATACAACATATAGACATCTATACTAAGGATACGATTATATACTAAGTCGTGTGGGCAACGAAAAATATATTTGATAGCATAAGCTATAGAGAAAGGCAGTGTGACTATGGCTCATGGCCATGGCTATGGCCATAAACCGGTGTGACTATGGCTTATTGAAAATTGAAATTAACATCCATTGTGGAGATTGAGTGTACCAGTTTTGATCTGTTGTTTTGATGGTTTTCTTTATGTTTCTTAAAACCAGCTGCCCTGGTGAATATATGGGGGTATTGGTGGGTCCATACCACCCATAACAATAGTCAAAAACACTTCAAATCCGATATACTATACCCGCGGCGATTAGGGCGAGCTGTCGTGGAGGTGACTAAGAGGTGAGGGGAGCCACTGCCCTATGGGGAAGATAGTGAGTGGACAACACTCATGTCCATGCAGCGAGGCATGACGTGATGTAACAGGTCCGACTGGGTTTTTCCCAGTACATGCATTAGGCGACGAGGTGTAGTAAACAATGCGACGACGGAAATTGACGGAAATGACCGCTGTTTATCACAAAAGCAAAACAACTAACCCAAAGGCCTAATATTAATAATTATATGCTAGGGAGAGAAAAATCATGATTATAATGTTCATACAGGAGAAGAATAAAAAAAAGTACAGTGCGAGATCTCAACTGTGCGAGATGGACCCTCGTTTTGGTAGCTGCCTAGCTTTGCTTGATGCGTAAATCTGGGCCAATTTACATAAGGGGAAATTACCAAAAAGGAATGGATACATTTCAACCGAGGATATGTTCCCTTTGGTGAATCTTGGTCGACCTAAATGTTAATTTATATTGATATCTTTCGTAAGTTCAATTTCAATCTCTCAATATTGAAACTAAAATCAATAGTATTAAAATATTAGACAGTTATATGAACTAATTTAATGATAAATCGTATAAAAAGGCTACTATAGTAAACCCCTTCTTTAAGGATAACCTCTTCGGGCTAACGGCTGTCCTTTTATTGGGGTGTCCAGATTGCTGAGGTAACTTTCCCATGATAACAAGACGAAATAGCCTAGTGCTGAGGAGTAATGGACTGTAGGTTATAGGTTGATAGATCTTTTTTTATTGAGATCACATACAAAGACACAAGGGATTCCTATTTTCTGGTCTTTGTTTAAATAATGTAACTCACAGATTAGTTTACTTAGGGAAGTCTTAGATACAAAGGAAATGCAGAAGAGAAAAGAGACAGTACATACTTAGCAAAGGTATACATAGGAACAGGGGGAGGGTTAGGTAGGTTGGGTTTGTTTTGTTCTGGATTTTTTTTATCACTTCTATTGAGCTCAATGTCGTACAAGTTGATTATTTGATGAATAGTCATTTTGCCTTTCGATTATTCTAGCCTATTTTGGGTTGAACTTTTCCAGCGACGTACTTACATTCTAACTAGCAAACATACTTTTTGTTTGGCCATTTCTTCACCATATACACTGTTCACACGATCGCATCGAAAGAACATCCTTTGGAAATAATAGTTGTATTATTTTTCTTTGAAGTTTTGCTTGACAGGACAGAGTAGGAGGAGGAGTCTGGTGAAGACTCAGAGTTAAAATTACAAATTAATAATGTAAGGGGACATGAATAACGTTAAACTTTAAATTGTGGGTTGGGGATTTTAAACTCCGTATGATAAGCCCATGGTCCAAATATATATGGAACAAGGTGCTAGTATTGAATATATATTTGAAGACATTCAGGAGGAACTAAGTGACTAATGACTTTTCAATTACTAGTACCAAGTTCCATTCAATATGTAAAGTACGACCTTAGCAAATATTGAAATACAACCTCTGTTTTGGGTTTTGAAAAGCATCTAATAGCTAAGAGAACTTTTTAATATGCTTGTATATTAAATTCTAATTCATTGCAACCATTTATTGCACCCCTCATACAGCAGGAGCATATTGACAAATGACCAAATCAAGTACAATCCTATTGCATACATCTTGCTAGCCTGATGAACATACATGTGCGTAAGTTGATATGAAATTACAATTAGGTATATATTATATTCATGGGATACCAATTGTTAATTCGTGAGCTGGTTGTGTAGCCCTGTGTTGGGGGTGGCGAGCTCCACCCCATACATGTATGGTTTACTGGCCTATTGTTGGCTAGAACCTACTGCGCTAATGGTTCTCCAGGTCAAGGAGTAGGTCTTAATGAGATTATAATAGCATTTTGCGGTTTGGAGGAAGAGGCGTTACTTCGTTTTGGAGGAACGCTCTCAACTCTGAGCCTAGACTGTAAAGGTAAGCTAACAGTTTACCATTTGGATAAGCCCATACCTCTCTCCACGATGCCTCAACACTGTGCTTCCCAATAACATCATCACAGTCCATTTGTGAAGGAGAACATGAATGTGATGAACGGCGTAGTGTTCATCCCTTAACATTACACAATTGGCAGGCCGTAGACATTGCACAACGATCGAATTATACCTGAGAAGGTTGAAGAAGACGTTGCATAAGCATGGGCGGGGTCGAGATGTCGATGACATACATATTGTCTGTAATAATGTTTATTTCCGGAAGATATAGAGCAGAGATACTGTAAGAAGAGTTTTCTGGTAGTTTGAGATATTTGCCATGATATGACAACGCTCGTAATCACAATTGCAGTCACAAGTTCACAGAATGGCATTCATTACGCAATCATCCATATACTTTTATAATCAAAGTAGTCAAACGTAGCAACACAGCTATACAATTGCTTCTAGAATTAAAGTAAAGAGGTGTTAACGTCTTTTAAAATAACTTAATTAGTTATATATATATTATTAAATAATGAAGTTAATTAAAGTTTAACTTCTCGAAGTTGCCTCCTAGTCAAAGTTTGTGCCAAACTGCTTAAACTCAGTAAATCTCATAAAAGAAGGTTCCAAAAACTGATCTCCGTATAGAGTGAAAAGAAAACAGAACAACGTCCTATAGTATTAAAATGATGCCTTTATCGCTCTACATGTTATGCGTTATAATTTAGAAATTTCGTCTCGATGTCACCATAGCAACCATTTTCCGAATATACAATTTGTCAATTGTAAAATAGGTAGTTTGGTTGTCATGGAAACCATTGTAAAGCATCACATTTCAAGATTAATCAGCTTTTACAACATTCATTTTATTCAGCAAGAAACCTCAATAAATGGCAATTTTGAAAAAAAAAAAGATAATAATTTTGTTTTACTGATATATGAATTAACACAGAAACTGATTTCTGAATATCCCTTAATAAATCATTTGGAGCAAATTTATATTGGGGGAGGAGGGTTATGTTTTTTTCATGAATAGCTATATAATCTTATCAGCAATATTTTGGTAAAAATGACCAAAATTATAGTCCATAAAATTGCGCACTACTCACCCTCATACAGCTAGATAATGGTACAATGATAAACAGTTATTAAAAAATTCTAGTCATTATCGCATGCAGGTTATATATCCAAGAACGTTGGAATGCAACATAAAATAAAGTTTGTTTTAGATGATTCTGGCTGCCGAACCAGAGCTTTTAAGATTAGTGTTCACAATCATTACTGTGGTCTGGTAACCACGTCTACAATCGATGGCCTAAAGGATTAGTAATTTCAATGAATTTAAAATTTGAGCCCATATTAGTCCCTGTGGACCCATTTCGTGAGAATCGACCAGTATGACATAATATAGTGAAAAACTGATTTTACGGGAATATATAGATCGATTGGCATATTGATTTGATTGTTTTTCCGGCTATGACCTAGTCATTACTCTCTTTGGGCCCATTGACAGAAAGAAGTTCCGCAAGAAAAATAGTTCCAAGAAGTTAATGGATGCAAATCCAAATTTATAGCAGGGCATACAAAGGGCATCTACTGGCTCCCATCTTTTAGACCTTCTTCTAGGGACAACGCTCAGAAGGATAACTACATTTTATTCAATCATCCCGACAAATAGCATTCACGGTACGCCAACCATTCAGATAGGATCTCTGGAAGTACTGTGCTAGTAGAGGAGATAAATCAAGTTCCCATCTTTTTTATGAAAGGATTGGAAATTCAATTACATATATGACAGTAAAAATTCGTCTAATCAAAGGGTACATTCCAGTTATGATAAATGTACTTCTTTCTCTTAGATATAGGTACTTTTGATTTTTAAAAAAATGGTTCATTGTCAGTCGCTTACATTTCGCGGTATCATCACCAGGGCGGTCTTCCCACAGTTGGCCTTAGTAGCTATCTTTCTATCTATATATGGTAAACGTGAAACGGTAATTTTTTGTTGGTTATGTTCTTAGAATCTGTGATGTTTCCAGTCGTTTTTCTGCTCTGTATAGTTCCGTCGTCCCTTTCCGGAGGACAATATATGTGTTTTGTGAAGTTATCTGGGATTGGAATGTGATTTTGAAGCCTTTTGTAAATCAGGATATCCACACTCTATTTATAGCCAGGGAAGAAAACATGGTCAAACCAATGATCATGTGACGCAGGGGCTAAAATCAATGCGTCCTTGAGCGAATCATTCATGTGACCCAGAGATATAATTAGCACCGTCATGCGAGTGGGAAAGAGAGAGAGTGGGGAAAGGCAAATGGGGAAGAGAGAGGTTGGGGAGGGATGAGAGAGAGGGGTGGGGGAGTGGAGGCAGAGCGGGAGGGGAAGCGGGCAAAGAGAGGAGGAGGGTAGGTATGGGAGAGGTAGGGGGAAAAGGATAGAGAAAAGAGGGGGAGGGAGAAAGAAAAAGACGGGAGGGAGAGAATGGGGGAGAGGAAAGGGGAATGAGGGAGAGAATTAAAGAAGCAGAGGGAGAGGATGGCGGAAATCAGATAGGGAGAGTGAGAAGTGGATACAGAGAGAAGAGGGGAAGAGAGAAGAGGGCAGGGGAGAGGAGAGGGGTAGTGTAGAGACAGGGAGAGAGAGAGAGAGGGGAGAGGCGGGGGGAGAAAAGGAGGAGAGGCAGAGTGAGAGGAAGAGGGTGACCGTCCAGTGGACGGGTACTTTGTTAGTGAATAATAAATGGAATTAGTTTGTTAGTAAATGAGCTCTAATAGTTAGCGTCCATAAATCTATAACGAATATTATTCGTTATAGATCTATGGATGCTTCAATTCTTGGAATTACTTCATCAACATATCACTAATTTGAAACCTTACAGATACATAACTTGTGTGTGTATGTGTAATGATGATAGATCTATGGATAGTAACATCTTAATTGCTAAGATTATGCCAGAGGAATCCCTTTACCAATTATTGTTGATTTGGGCTAAGATACGGACCGAGGATTTCTTGCCAATTAGTACCCATGAAATTTACATGGGTCGACGGCCTGTAATCCACTTGTAAATCTGTTACTTCATCCACATTACGACAGGGCTCAGGTGAAACAGGATACCGGAGATTTACAAGTGTTCTGATAAGTGTTTACAAGAGCCAGACATGCCGGATAGTAACATCCATCATCTTTAGGTCTTTAGGCCTCCCGCCGCCAACCATATTGGATTTTGAATTTGAAAATGACCTTAAAATAGAAAGGTAATTTCAGAAATGGATTCGTTCTGCTTTAAAGGTCCAGAAGAAGTAACTTCATACTTGAATATAGTAGGAGCGGAAGCTGAAAATAGATATTCTGTATAGATTTATTGCTGATGTGCATGTCTGAATCTGTAAATGGTGGTCATTTTTCATTTTTCCGTTTTTTTGTACTTTTCCCATTTTCCGTTTTTGTCCAACTTATGATATCGCACTATATAATAAAATACAAGACACAACCATATAACTATACTTGTCAATGTTCTAAGGGTTAAATCATATATGACCCTACTACTGTTAAAGGTGTTCTCATCTAGTGCAACGGCAAAAGTCTGAGCACATTCGCTCATATTGTGACCTGTAGAACTGAATTCAAATATAATTATGTTCTGCTGTTGTTTTATGAAAATATAAAAAGATATAAAACAAAAAGGGCAAAATGCTCCCCATTGTTGGTCAAATGACCTTTGGGTGGATTAGGAAAGAATGGAACAATGATTTGAAAGTACCGATGTTAACTGAGAGTGTAGCTTTAGAGTGGTGTGGCATAAACATCGTGAGATATTATCTCATATAAAATATTGTCGTACATAGGTTTACGATATGGTAGATTTAAAACAGATGCAACATACTATCTTACCATTTATATGATGAAATTGAACTGGTTATTGATGAAATAAGAAAGACATAATTCTTTCAACCTTTCCACAATAATGCTGTTTGTTAATACACCGTTTTCCATCAAGCCCAATATTTAGGACCTTTTCCTATAACGCATATATATCAGGGAATATGAGCGTACTGCAAAGAGTATTGGGAGGCTAGAGCAAAGATTTCGATGCTCTAGATACTTCATGACGTGAGAATTAACCTCCATCCTTACGTAGAGTGGATACCCTACGTCATTAGCCCCGTCAATACCCTACCTAAAGGCTCAAAACACCCGTTAACGTCGGGTATTTACGGGACCACTTGTCATTATAATGAATACCCTACTTTATGCAATAGGGGCATGGTCCCTAGTATCCTTAGTCAGAAATAAGAGTAGCATTAAGATCAAACAGGTTTAATGGTGAATATTGCAGGCGTCTAGAGTCTATATACACTAACTTCATGATATCTATCCTCAGACATCTAATTCCATTTTGTAAATTTAAGAAACATCATTGATGTGAAATAGACTTAAAGGCAAACGCTACTATTCACTGCCACGCCCCCCTTTTCCATATACCAAATATACGGGCATTTTACGTACTATTGCTTTAGCACTGCAGTCTATGAGGAAATGGCCCATTTTTTCATGTTTTATAGTATAAAACAAACAATTAATGGCTACTCCTACTGTCCCAAAACTTTCTACACATATAGTGCAGGTTATATACTACATATTAAAAGGGAAAAAAACATAGGTCATCGAGTTAGATTTTTTTTTATAGCTGTCTGAAATAGACATGTTTGGGGAACTGAGCTGACTGTGGGTACCCTCAGTTGTACCCATTTAGTATGCAAGTCTATTGGGAAGTGCTGCATTTTTCTTTCACGGTTTTGGGAATAAAACAAAAATGAAAACTCCTAATGTCCCAAAATTTTCTACACATATAGTGCAGGTAATATTCTACATATATATAGGGAAAAAAATGTATGTCATCACGCTAAAAAAATAATTGTAGCTGTTTGAAATAGACATGTTTAGGAAACATAGAACACATTGAAACAGCAGATTTTTTGGTTGTCATGCCATGTTTCAATGCCCCATAATTCAGAAACTAGCACGGTGACCCATTATTTTTTTTTCAGTTTTATGAACACACATACTTCAAGAATCATATACTAAAGAATCAGAAAAATGACATTTAATTTCGATGAGAGAGAAAAAAAATGTTTTTATTAAATTAGTGAAAAAAAAGTGGGTTTTTTCGAGTTTTTAATTTAAAATTTGCATTTCATATTTTTTGTTTTCAGAATAAAAATAACCATGCATTCTATAAAAAAGAGGCATAGAATTATTAGCCAAGTAATACTCTCTCTAAAACTGTTAACCTTACTTAAATTGAGGGAATATAAATAGCAAATATGAACTATGAAGTCGAGGTACTCCAAAATGAGCCCCCCTTTTGATCCTCATTGGTTCTTTTGAGATACCAACTTTTGAAGCACTCTAATTAAAAATTGAGCACGGTGACCCATTGATTTTTTTCCATCTTTATGACCAGAAACACTTGAAGAATCAAATTTCAAAGTTTCAGAAAAATGACATTTATTTTCATTTTCCACTAGATAGTAGCGTTTGCCTTTAAAGGTAAAATGCCAGCGTCATCAGCACTGCTGCAGGTGGGAGTTCAAGAAATTAATGGATAACAAAACAGGAGTGACAATATTCTTTTTAAAACTTTGGATTTAGAAAGAACATGGTTAAGTGAATACAAAAAGCAAAATCACCAGGATATTATTACATTATTTTCTATTTTAGGTACGACTGAAGTTTATTACCATTCACTATGGATGTACTGGATAATCGTAAATTCAATTCTCCCTGAAATAAACATGAATTCTATGACATGGTTTTTATTGGCTTTTTGTGTTTCCCCTACCATGTTCTTTCTAAATCCAAAGTTTAAAAAATGAATCCATGATTGCCTATATTCTTATTGAACGCTGGCATTTATCTTTAAAGAGATAAACCATTGTCATATGCACTGCTGCAGGCGTGAGTTCAAGGATATAATGCATGAAAAATAGGGAGTTGCAATATTTTTTAAAAACTTTGTCTTGAGAAAAGAAATGGTTGCGTGATAACAAAATGCAAAAGGAAATGGATCTCACATATTTTCTTTTCATTTTAGGGACCACCAAAGTTTACTAATGAAGTTTTTTGGGAAAATGGATATTTTCTCAGTTTTTCAAAGATTTCAGACAGATGAATCACATTTTTCTGTTGAAAATCCTTCTAAACATAGCTATCATACACGTTGCCCTCTTCAATATTCCTGTTTTAACTCATCAGGATGCGAATTCAGCCAAATAATTATATTTTTTTCAAAAAGCTGGAGACGCCCGGTTTTTTTGCTTGTAAAGCCAAAACCACAATATAAGCTATGTATATAGAGATTTTAAGAAAAAGATTTTATTCCTTTTTTCTATACTGAAAAAAACGGAAAAGTTGTCCTTTACCTACGGACTTTTATAGTGAACGGTCATGAATTTCAGGGCTCCCTGAAATGAAAACTAACCTGGTGACATATTGCTTTATTGGCTTCTTGGATTCACTTAACTATGTTCTTTTACGAGGCAAAGTTTAAACCAAATGTTATATTCAGTTTGTTTTTTCTGTTGAACAGTGGTTTGTCTCTTTAATGTAAATTCCATGACAAAGTTGAGAACAATTCTAAAGATATTTATTTCAAAGCCATTTCAAAGCCTTATTTCCATTGTGATTGATCATATCAGAGTTTAGTCATAATATTACACATGAGCAAATTATGTTCTTTTTCCTGACGCTTAAAATGTGTCTTTTTTCTAGGCCACCAGTCTCACTGCATTCACAAGATATTTGCAATGAGTTGGAACAGTGAGATTCAAATGCTCCTTTTAGATGCTAATACATTCCAAGCATAAAACCCGTTTGGCAGTCATAATGGCGGTTATTCTTAGTAGGTCGAACGTTGAGGAATGTATAATAAACCAACCATTCATTCCCTTGTGGGGTGTTGATGGTTAAAAAGATGAAATGCTTATTCTATTCGGACACTCATTGGTTTGTGAAATTGGCTGACAAGAAGATACTGTTTAGGATTCTAGGAAGATGAATGGAAAGTAACTGAGGGAACAGAATATTGAGGAGAGCTAACTGGCCCAATAGACTAATTATTCCCCATGGGATTTTATTGATTTCGAAGCTTTCACATCATAGGAAATGATTCAGCATTTCCATACGGCTGGTTTGGAATAATAGTCAGAGCAAGAAGAACCCGAATAATTGGATATTCAGTCCTGTTCTATTAAAGGGAAAAGAGTAATTACAGATGCAGATGAGATAGAACGATTTACCGAGGTGAAAAACCATGATTACTGCGAGTTTGAGATATTATTTAAAGAGCCTGTAATGATGCTTGTTAAATCAAACAAAGTTGGACTGCACATCGGAATTGTGGTCCGCACTTACAGTCAAAATCATCTGCCTGCTTCCTTGAGTGTAGGTATCAAAGAAAGCATAATATATGTGATGTGTCTGAGGAAAAGGAGTCAAAAGTCGCAAACAGGGATATTTTTTTAATGTTTTCCACAAGAACCCATGCTCAGATTGCTTTCATTTTAAGGTGTTTATTCCTTTTTGCAACATGAATACATGTACCAAATTTCAAGAGCGTCTATTTAATATATATATATATCTATGCATTAATATATAACATATCTTTTTTAAATTAGAAAAAATATAGAATTACTCGTCATATGTTCCAATGTTTACCATCATTGAAACCAGCTTGATCTTATCTTTTCAAATGTGATATTTAAAAATATGTGTTTGCGACTTATGACTCATTTGTCTGTGACACAACACATTTGTGTCCTGCGTTCTCAGCTAATATCCGTCAGAAATTGAAAGTTCCTTTCCTTCCTCACCTATCTAACGGTCACTAAGGTTAAATAATCAAGGGTTTGACTATAAGCAGCTCTTTTTGGTGTATGATCTCATTAGATCCCAAATTTCAGTGACGTGCCAACATTGATGAAGAGGTGCTAGATGAAGAGGTATATGAAGAGGCCAACAAATTGATCCATCGATCCTATTTACCATACATTTGTAACGACCATACATCTGTAAGAAGTCGAGGTAATATGACAATGCGCAGGTGTAGTAAAACAGAAGTACAAGTAAATCGTAGAATTAGAAATATCATGACTGGTGTCCAAATACTCCACCTGAATTTAAAATGCTCTAAATGCTATGTGCATGAAGCACGCAAGAAAGGAGTCCCGCGTACGTAGCGTGCCTGCCCTAGGTAATACACACTATAGTGTTTTTACCAAGATGTATACGAGATCATGAGTTATATACGAGGTCGTGAGTAGTATAAGTAAAGTGGTCATTGTGCAAGGTAAATCCCATCGATATATGGGTCAGGTCATCCAAGTATGTAAAGTTAGCACCTCTCGACATTCGGTAACTTTGGCTTAGGCCTACTTAGAATAAACAATGATAAATATATGATATATGAGTATATTTGGTATTGTATTCCTTAAACAAATCTCGTTGGTTGCGTTGAGCAGTATTTCAAACCTCGGCTTTGAGAGGATTGGCGAAGGTGTATTGTACATTTTCCAGTGACTTCACGCATATGTACATGCATAGTCTCATTACATCTGTAATACTCTGGAGGTTAACAAGTTTGAACTGGAACTAGAATATTGCACTTCATTAAACCTGTACTCTCAGGTAATATCGTAATATCGGTCAAAACGCTGAAATTAATATTTTCTATTTTTTGTTCCGTTTTTTCTCCTCAATCCATCTAAAAGTCATTTGAGTTTTTAACAACTCTATCCAGTTGTCTTTGCTAGAGGGCTTGATAAAAAAGATCCACCTTCGTACTCTGGTGGTTATTTTGTCTCGGTCGACTTCTTGTATAAGTGTCAATGTAATCCTATATTTCAGAATATGAGTACATTTGGAAAGATTGTATATGTTTTAATACCTGTGAATGCAGCTTTAAGCTTTCTATACCTACTTGTAGTAGAAAGTTGTCAGATCAGGAACCTGATGCATAAGAAAAGTGACCCCTTAAAGTGATACCTGCTAAGCTATTTTACCTTGCTTAGATTGGGGATTTCGTGCGTAGGACTAAATATTAGTCCACATATTTCATTCCTCCCCCAAAGGTTTCATAGCAGCTTCTTAGCAAGGAAAAGTAGCCAAGGAAGGACAACCTTAATTCAAAGGATTTCTTATGCAACATGCCTTTTTTATTGAGCTTAATTTAAGCACTTTGTATACGACGCAAGCAAGCAGGAAGAATATTGTCATGTTGTCATATATTTAAGATATATATAATTATTACGATGCAATACGCATAATTATATTGGTCATGTCTAGTTTCAATTAGCATATGATAGTTCTGACAGGATGACAAGGCAATAAGTTAACTCTCTCTATATGCATTAATACTGTAACCCAAAATGTGTGATTATCTGTATCTCCTCCTTAGACTGGACAGAAGACCACAATTGTTTACCTGGACATGCGTGGGCATAGTGGGACGCTATTTGACTACCTTTTATGAGACTTACTTTGGGGGAAAATTGAAGAAAAGTCTTACAAACACGGTTTACGCTCATACCCTCCATTAGGACATAATTCCTGGTCAGTATTTTGATGGGACCGAGCTCAATGCATGGGGAAAGCTCTTGTGATGCCATCACTAAATTCAGATTGAATCACGTCCTACCCCTGAAAACAATCCATGGATGGGTGTGATTTGATTTTGAGACATGCACATGCTTTAGGATAGTGGGAAGCCATTCCATTGGGTTTCATGACCACGTTCTTGGGGAAAATAGCTTTAATTTGACAGTTCACTCACCTCACTCCAGTAGGGCTTTCACTGGCTTTCCTAATCAGGTGCAAGATTGTGGCAGAGGGAAGGAGACAAGTTAAAAGTATAGGCCACACCAACCCAGCCCTTAGAGAATCCCATGCATACCACGGGTATTTGCTAGTTTCAATTATTACTCTCGAAAACTTACAGTTTTGAATTATTTATGAATGTTAGGTGAACTGAGGCTTCTCCAGTCCACTGTCATCATAAATAACCCAGCAAAGAAATGGGAATACGTTCCATATTTGGATGGGTATTTAGGACATTCAAACAAACCCATTTAACCTATGGGCCATGAAAGCGTTTCAATAGTAAAGGCACTGCCTCTTCAAATAGCTTTTTTATAGCTCCGCATTCAATGGGAATCTGATTGTGATGTTTGCAAACCATTAAACACTTTGGAATCAAACAAAATGCATGTGTACTTTGTATCAATGGAGTGAATGGCCAAGGCAGCATTGGATTTGTCCTAGTCGGGGACGTTCCAATAATGTGTAATTTTCACAGAGTTTGGCAAAACAAAAGAAACACTGTAATTCTATTCTGATTAATTTGATCTTCCTTTGCGTGAAGCTTCGAGCATGTTATTCTTTTTCGGATATTTTGAACCATAGTTTTAGCTACATTCGTCTTTTTGGATGGATGTAATTAATAATCATGGATTCTATAGATATCCATCAACTAACCCTACCAAGTGTATTTTCACCATGCAAGTATACATTCATGTGCAAAGTCCTACAATGTTATACTGTGTTCAGATTTACCATTTTCATGACAAGTCTGTAAAACACTCCAGTTTACTACTACTCCAGTAGTTATTTTTCACACATTTTTGCACAGTTTCATTCCCACTATGTCATTCCACAGCCTAACATTAAGCTGTCTGAGAAGGAACAAGATGAGACTAAGATGTGTGGTCTGACTGCCCAACTAGCAAATCCGGTGCATAGCACGGGTATTCACTAGTGTTATACTATTTTCGGATATTTTGAACCATATTTTTTGCTACATTTCTTGGATAAATGTAATTAATAATCATGGATTCGGTGAATTGGCACTTCTAATTCAGACATGCTATTCCTATCTGGGACCTGTTGCATAAGAATTACTAATTTAAGATATTCCTTGCTCAGCTATTTTCCCTTTCTTATTCAGGAAATGCTTATCATAGGAATACATATTAGCATATTGTCTCCATAGCTAATTCCTTCACTAAAAGTTCCTTACCAGCTGCTTAGTGAGGAAAGGTAGCTAAGGCAGTAAACTTTCCACTAAGGATTAGTTACGCAACGGGTCCCATGGAGTAAAACATCCAGTGGATTTCACACAGTTTTCCTTCTACGGCATGAAGTATGGCCCGAGTCAGGTCGCGTAATTCAAACTCAGGCGAAATAATTGCCACAAATTGTCTAACCAACATTCTGCAGTATGTTCCTGCACCCATAAAAGTCACTGCACACATACAAAATGGTCCATGCGAAAATATCAAAGATCTTGATGTCTCCATGTGGTCTCCATTGCTACGGCCGTCTAGATACTATAGACGGCCGTAGCAATGGCGCTGGTACACAAAGAGTACTATAGACTATAGTACTCTTTGTGTACCAGCGCCGCATGCCCAACACCACAATGTTTTCAGTCTCAGTGGAGCCCCAACAACTCCATTTATTAAACGTTCTAAACAAATACAGTATAATATTCAGACCCAATTTCAAAATTACGAAACAAGCAATAGAGGGATGGAACTTGTAAAGGATGTCAAGCTACTGACAAGAGCCATGTTTTTTGGTCTCTCCTTTCCTACCCCTACATAATTAACGTATGCACCATTAAGTAGACGGTAGTGAAACATGTTTGGAAGACTATGTTTCGATGTACATCTAAATGACTAAAGGTCCTATCCTAACTGATCTATGTCCTTTCCTATTATATAAGAGGTTGTACATATGCTACATGCTAATCTCGACCCATGTGCCCTCTTTGATGGTCTTGTATCAGTACCATCAATTATTGCTGTAAAAGGACGGACAATTTCACATTCACACATGTTTAAAAACATTAAATTTTGACTGTTGGAAAAACACTTAACGATCACAATCACACTTTACTTGTAAAATGTTTAAAATTCCCGTAATTCTCACATCATATGGATAGGTAAATTAATTACGTCAACTCTGCTCCTCACGTTGGTCCCGTTGGGGCAGAAATACATTACGTAATGCGCATAAAATTAACGTTAGCGTAGCAATTTGGTGTAGCGTTGTAGTTGCGCCAGGTGTCTAGTATAAAGTATAAAGTCCTACCTATACGAGAATGTAAGTAGTATAGATAAAGTGGACCGTGTGGAAGGCATTACAAATGGGCATTTAGGTGAGTGAGTGAGATTGGTTGCTTGCGCCCTTATCAACACATTTTATATGGTTATATCAAGGGCGGGAGAGCTGAGAGGGAGGCAGTTTATGGTCATACCCAGGAAATAGAGATAGAGAAGGGAGAGAGAGACAGAGAAAAGAGATAGAAATGCGCTTTATGGTCATACCAAGGACCAAAAGAGAAAGTTCACGCACAGACTATAGGGACTAGGAAGAGGCTTAGTGTATTGTCCAAGTCTCACTTTGATTCATAGTCGCCTGACCCTGTACAACAATAATAAAGGGACAGAGCTCCATGAGAGGATTCATTCTCCATAATTCAAGAGTATTAAACCTTTTAGTTATCCCGCTATATAAAACTAACATTCATGGGAAGCGATATTGTAATTTCATTAAGTTATGTATTTGTTCCCAAGGACAATGTTGATGAATATAATTTGATAAATCAAATTAAATGGGTGAAGGGAAATAATAATTTAATTGAATACTCATATATAGTTAATTAAATCGAATTGGTAGGTCCTTAATTAGAGAATTTGAAATAATCAGCAGTATAGTGGTCTTTGGGCTAGGGAGTGTTGTGTGTGGTGTGGAGGGGGGGGGGGGGTAAGTATCCCCCTTTGCCAGTTTTTAAAATGATCATTCAAGAATATTATTTTAGATTCTCTGGGAATGAAGTATATGTTTCATAATATTATTTGTAACTATGTTTGACTTCTTGTTTTGTGGCGATCCTTATCTTTATTTGAATCATCTGATTCTATAGAAAAAGAAGTTTCGATTGTATGCATTGTGATTAATAATATTCATATATATGACGTAATGTATCTTAAAAGGGAGTGCAATTAGTCGGTGGTAGTGAGTTTAAGAGGCACACCACTGCACCAGTTGGTTGAATGGAAGCGTTGAACTCCCATAGTCTCAGCATTGCAGACACAATTGCTTAGATATTGAATTGTCTTTAAATAATTGTTTTAAAAGGATTAATCAACGTTATTTCATCACTCCAAGTGGTTATGAAAATTGACCAGATATCTATTTACTGTGCCAAAACATTTCAATCATCACTGTTATAACTTCTGATGGTGCAATGAAGCGAGTGAAAATTGACACCCGCAATGCTAAGTCTATGGTGGCTTAGCCATATCCAATCAATACTTCCTTCCCAGCCCCCCAGCCCCCAGCCCCTCTAGCCCCCAGCGCCCCCCAGTCACTCTTGCCCCGGCTCACACACCCTACCACCAGCGCCCCTTTACCCTCGCCCCAGTCTGTATCCATGAATCCACCCCTGCTGATTAATGACCATAATAGTATTGGCCAGTGAATTATAATCTCGCTTCAAACTGAAATACTTTTATATTATTGGAATTACAGGTTTACGTAAGAGCATTAGGAGCTGGTAGAGGATGGACAGACAGGTGTGTACTAATCGCGTGGATGATTACCTAATGCTCATCAAGTTATCTTTCGGATCAATACACATGGACAGCCATATAAAGGAAAATGGAAGAAGAAACAAATTACGAGGAAGAATTGACTATATATATGCTGCCATGCTGTTCATTGACACTTGGAATAAGGGAGAACATAAAGGAAATCTGGTGCATTGGTTCCTAGTAACTCCTACGACAAGATATTCATTCACCAGGACTAATCTTTCATCAACTATATAGTCAATATCACTGCGACAGGCTACATATATGAATACTTTGTTGGTGATACAAGCTATTCACCTAATCTTTTGAAAAGATATAATTTGTTTAGTCGTTGTGGTATTTTCCGTTTTCGAACGTGGGATTTTATGTTGTGATAGGACATATATATGGATTTTTCAAACAATATCATATTAAGTTAGGAACTACCCATGGATATACTAGATACAGATTTCGATGCTTATAGAGATCAGATACCATCTAATGATGCCCGATCTAACCATTATATATTTTGAAATCTGTCCAAAGTTATCCCAGATGGCAAATTGCAACGCTTATTTCGAGGATCGGATGTAACGTTATGGTACAGAATATATTTATTATCAATGATCACTCTGCAACTTTGGTTTTTATGAACATTTCTCCAACTACACGTGGCTGTATAAATCATGAACGCAATATATAATCAATAGACAGCAATTTGAATGGTGTGGTCATCGGGGTGGCACCTCGAGCATTCCCCATTAAGCTTCCGGATTACAATTATTTACCCTATTACCAGTTGGGGTGGGTAGAGTACATATGGACGCATAAATCTGTGCCAGGGACATTGGTCAGCATGTTCAACCTCAGTCCTTGGACTATGGTCTACAACACATGACCATATTATGTACACATATGGGACATAAATGAGGATTGCCTTTCTATGGATTAATTACGAGACTTAATTGGATGTTGCCTGGTCTAACCATTCATAAGAATGTTCTTGGGAGACGTTTGTGTCCCTGATTGAACAAATAATGACTTGGTGACTTAATCGGTTACGGAAACCATCTATGGAATCCATCTTACGCCCACTCACAGTTTATGGATTACAGTATGTGCACATGGATAATATGTACACGTATATTCACACTGTTCTGTGGACATAATTTCACATTAAGGATTGTCTTTTTTTAAACATTTTGAGTGCAGGTCCTCAAGTACTGTCCTTAAGTTGTTTCAGAATGTAAAAGTCAACTAAAGGAGTTTAAATATTTGTGGAATTTGTATCTAAAATATATCGACTCTATACAGAGCCACAGGAAGGTATAGAGTTATTTTGGGCACAATAAGTGGATGATTATCAGTAGTGGAAGGAAGGGAGAACTTGATTTAAGGACGTCTTGTTACAGCTTTATGACAATTCATTGCCACACTGGTTGAAATGTATGCATGCTGTATGAACTTCAATTCGGGTAAGGACCTTGGTTTGATAAATGTTTAAGGAATACCCTAGGTAATCGCAAATAATAGCTCACTATGCGGATTCATACTGAGCATACCAAACTAATTTATTATCAGAGGAATGACAATTAATTTGCCCATTATGCAAGAGACTAGGATGTTGGCGGCAGTTGACAATGATTTGGATAATTAACCAACGGAAAACGTCACATACTTTCAAGAGAATAAATCTACCAAGGACGTGACAATTATTTTCATGTGATATTCACAAGTTCCCATGGTATGATGGAAGTGATCGGTGAACTAAATTTTAAGAAAATTATTTGGATTATTTATTAACAATGGATTATTGCCAACAGTAATTACACACTCGCACATATATGTATGCACTTGTATTTAGAATCACAAAGGTTCTGTTGGTACGGTTACATGGTCAACGCATCTGTCGCACATGAGCTCGCAACTGTCTGTTATTCTCAATCAATGGACCGTCATAAATGTGAGTTATGTGCTCTGTAAACCTTTCATTATTATCCCTTTAATCCATCACGAACCTGAAAGGATTATTACTCCGCTGTGTGTGCAGTATTGGATGCGGGCTATACGATTATGTAATACATACATCCTAGCAGCAGATCTTATACCATGAACGTGGTGGGACGTAAATCATGCCTCAGATGTGCTTCTGATGTTAGCTCACAATCAGTGCAAAGACATAAAACTTACTAACTTGACAATTCGCACCAACACAAGGCGTTTTTCTGAAGCAAAGGATGTCCTAGAATTCTCGCATATCATCAATTGGTGCCACCTGGTGTGAAGATTACTAATCTACAGTGTGTGTAGTTGCCGCAGCACCAGATTTGTGTGAAACGTTTGAAATTGTCTTCCTTTTATATCAGCAGGATTCGTTATTGATCTGACGATTCCTAAATCGTTGGAGTCTAGTTCGCTTTATTGAATCAGACGTGTGCTGTTTATGTACATATCAGACCTGAAGATGGCTCCTGCTTTCACCGTTTGACACTAGATGGGGAGTTGGCCTTCCCAGTGCTTGACCTAGGGCACCACCGTGTGGATGATTAGGAAACTAGTAAAGCTGCTTCAGGTGGTAAAGTAGGAGATGCACGCACAGTAGAGGCAAGGCAGAAGAACGAAGGGGATGAATCGAGAGAGTAGTGGGAAAGGTGGCCTTAGATACACTTATCCTTTGCCCATCGCTACCTCTCATGTTTCCTCTGAATTGCCTGTCAATCAATGCGAAAGCCCCGCCCTTTTAAGGCGGTAGTAATGAAGATGACTCCAACCTAATTACAGTACAATGTGTCTATACTCATGACGATGTCAACTTACTCAGTGGAATTAGCATATTATGCCCTGTCTATCGTGAATAACGGAAACATTTTGCTAAGGAACCTCACAATGAAGGATATGCATTAAAATGCGATATATTTAATGAATACAGATTATAGTCTGTAACTGACAGAAAAGTACTTATATTCAACCACATCTAGCCTATCGTCAACAACTTATGTTCCCGCGTCCCCAATGAGGACAAGAATTGTCAGTAAGCCTAATACCAAACGCAACCAGCCTTTGGAACAGTAGCCCCTCCATTCCATATATGGTAAAGGTTACACCTTCCTAGCCCCGCCCATTTTAACAAGCCCCGCCTATCGGTACAAACCTCGCCTATTTGAGACTGAATATTAATGAGAATGACACGCGGAGGCGGAGCTAACATGGCTCGGCCGGGAGCGTGTGTGACATCAGCGCAGTATGCACGTGGAGGAGGAGTGAGTGGTGGAGGTACTGGAGGCGGAGGAGGAGGAGGTACAGGAGGAGCGGTGGGAAACGTCAACAGGACAATCTCTCCATCATCCTCCACACCCACTAGCCCTGGAACAAGTGCCCCAGTGTTTCTCTCACCTTCCACCGCCCACCTGTCACCTCTGGGGCAATCTAACGCACCTGGTGCAGGAGGAGTAAGAGCGGGTGCAGGTGGTGGTGCAGGAGGCGGTGGTGGTGCAGTAAGAGGAGGTGGAGGGGGAGAGGTGAGATTTGACCTCCCCCTAGATGACGACAGTGATCACAAAAGCCCACTTTTACCTCCGTCACCTGGAACTTCTTCTCCTCTTCTCTATCGACAACAACAACAACAATTCCTCCACTTCAGCCCGGATACATCAACTGGAGGAGGTGGTGGAGCAAGAGGAGGAGGAGGACAAGGAGAGCTACAGCATACCTCTGGAGACAGTGCAGCTAATACCAATACCGCCACATTCCCTACAGGAGGAACCTCCTCAGACGCTCTATCCTCACCGCTGTCGTCTTCTTCCACCTCTCCAGGCAATTGTCAGCTGGGGGAGGGAGGAGAAGAAGGGGAAGGGGGAGACAGCGAGGACCCGGGAGGAGGGCGAGGGGGAAGAGCTGGAGGTGCACACACCAAAAGAGTTGGTTTCTCGCCAGAAACCACCAACTCCAGCGCCACTGGCGAGGTGAAAAGGTTACGAGTGGAATTCGTAGGCATGGATGACTTGGAGTCTCAGAAAAAGGACGTTGACGACGACCTACGTCGGCTGAGTACCAAGGGTGCCGGAAGCGCCAGGTATAACAGACCCCGGATGTCGTTACTAGGGAAACCACTAAATTACCGCGCTCACAAGAGGGATGCGCGCTACCGGAGGCTACAAGCTCGGATATACAACTTCTTGGAGCGGCCCAAAGATTGGAGGGCTATCTCCTACCATCTTGTTGTGTGAGTAGTCCAACTTGACTTATACAATCCCAATTATGAGTTCATAAATAAATGTATATGTATACCACCCCTAAAACAGAATGATCAACGCTCCAATCTCTCTTACAGATTGCACATTGATATTAGAATGCATTTTTATTGTCTGCACAACAAAAGAAATCATGGCAAAAATACCCATGACTACTGGGCATGGTGTATATATACATGTTATATGGAATGCATATGTGTTCGTAGAAGGCTGAAGGATCACAAAAGAATCTTCAATCATCATCTTGTTGTGTATGGAGACGCCAAGATAAATATAAATGAATGATAATGTAAATCGTGTCAAACGCCCTCAAATTCTCGTACGCTCTAGAATGTTGATAAATGAAACAAGAAATAGTTATTTTTGTTTGTTTTCTTTGACTTTCCACATTAAGATCGGGAAAACTAAGTTAGCTCTGAGAGCGATTAGGTTTATGTAGTAAGACAGGTGAAGAGGAATAATGATGCTAAAGTTTTTTAATTGATGAAGTTAGACAAATTGTATCACACCGGTTCCACATGAACAACATTGGGATTGTTTATACCGTCCTCCGAATAACTAAATTTAAGTAATTTGTAAGTGGGTAATCTGCGATTTTATCACATCAAACCTACATATTATAAACAGATGGATTGATTGATGGATGGATAGATGGACGGATGGATGTGTAGGCAGTTGAATCTATATAGATGAATGGCATGAATACATATGAACCCTTTCCAATACATCCACCATATCCATAGATTTTCCCCTACGGGAATTATATATATGAATATAATACACAAATAGCGAAGAGGGAATCTACAGCTTGCAAGCAACGCGAGTAGAGAAGCAGACTAAACCATTCACCTCACCTACTGATATTGTTATTACCCCTGGGCCCCTTTGTATTCGGGATTCAGGACAAGACGAACAAAACGATCTGAAGCACAGATCACACAGCAGCTGGCAACATTTTCCATTCTTCCTCTTTCTACATGCATACATGTGCACAATCATGTGCATGTATGCACATGCATGTGCACATTTATGTACGTACATATATTCATGCACATACATGAGTACATGTATGTCGATGCACATGTATATACGTGTAATCACCTAAATATATCATAGTGACTATGTGAGCAAGATAAAATGATTCATTATTTTGGCTTAGTCTTTACCTTGAACGGTGCAGGGACTATACAACCTCATTAGGCAGAGAATAAAGGATTAATAACCTCCATATCTGTCCTACTTGAGGAAGATACAAGATTGATCATTTTCTATGAGACACTACACTTTTAGCAATAATCAGGTCTACATACATCCAAGTATACCAATGTTTCACCAATGCTGTTAGTCATTATGTATGCTGCATATTATATAAGAGGCACCGATTTCAGGCCATATTATCAGGCTATTTCCATAGTGATAGAGTCAAAGACAGGAGAAAGCGGGTGGTTCAGCAACAAGTGGTCTCATTCTGCTCCTCCAGTCCCTCCTCCTGGTGATGCTGGCGTCCCTGCCTACCCTCCTCCAGTGTCAGGCTTGTGGTAGGTGGTAGAATGCAGTGGTGGTAGCGCGTCTAACACCACCACTTTTCCAATGCCACCGCCACCACTACCACCACACCTTAACCCCCCACCCACCAACACCTTACTCTGTCACTTTTACTCAACTCCACTTCCACTCTTTCTTTCCCCCCCCTCCCCTTTGTCCTCCTCTCTATCCCTTCTCTCATCTTTGTTCACACTAAGAGGGCGGGTTACTTACCCTATAGCCATTGACAAAATGTATTATAGTAATAATCATATTTTATTGTTTTTCATATCCATGCACATCACCTTTTTTAGATGTAAATATCCATGTATTATGATGCTCCAAGCCATTCCTAGTTAATACTCCAATTTGCGATTCAATTCTCAGCAAAATTATTTTAGTCTTATTCAAAATATGTGTACTATTATAATTCCTAGAAGGTAAAGATTGCATTTTTAATTGAATTTGGCTAGGACTTACAATAAATTGTTAATCTCTAATCACATTCAGCCAATATTTCTCTATATTCATCACACTTTAATGTTAGGCAGCCTATTCCACATCAAAGTGCTTCAATCAAGAAGAACCCCAGTCCTTGTCCGATTCAAACACATGAACCCACTTAGAACTGGTATTAATAAAAAACAAACATATAAACATATCGTCCCAAGTCTATTTGCCTTCCCTTATTTTATGCTTTATAATATCCAATCCTACGCCACCTGCTAGCTCGGCTTATATTTCCAAAAGCTTCAGGATCCTGTCACTAGGTGTCACTGACCAGTAACGGATCAGATCCATAATTCTCTCCTGCCCTGGAGCTATAATTCATAATCCTGTATTTGTGCCAAAGTCATCCCATACCTTACCCATCCCCAGGTTTGGGCTCATCGCACTCCTATCAATCATGTAGCCATCGCCTTAGGACAATTCTCCTCCAAAGTAGCGCCATTTTCGTGCATGCTTATGTATTGGCTATAGGAGCCCAGTCTCTAATTGTCTTTACCTTGTCCATGGTTTAATTGTGCAAATTGAATTGTAATGAAGGAAGAAGTGTACATTTCTACAGCCAATCCTCCATTTTCTCCTCTAGAGTGAAGTAATGTTCGTGCATGCTTAATTATAGGATAATAGAGTCCAGTTTCTAATTGTCTGTAGCTTTTACATGCTTGTCACTCCAATCTGATCGCGCTCCTATCAATCATGCGGCTCTTGCCTTAGGACAATTCTCCTGTAGAGTGGAGGCTCTTTCGTGCATGGTTTAGTATACTATATAGGAGCCCAGGTTCTAAATGCCTTTACCTTTACCATGGTTTAGTTGTGCAAATGCAATTCTTATAATGAAATATGAAGAGAATATTACAGTCAATCTGATCTCTCTCATATCAGTCATGTACGTCTTGCCATGGTACAATTCTCCTGTTGAGTGGAGCCATTTTCGTGCATGGTTAAGTATAGGCCTAATTGCCGTTACCTTTTCCATGGTTCACTTGAGCAAATCTAATTCTTGCAATGAAATATGAAGGGAATTTCTCAGCCAACCACCCCTCTCTCAATTACCGAAAGGATTGGGTCATGCGGCGTGCTTATTAACGGGCGCAACCATATGATTTCGATATCATAGAGGAAAGACAATTCAAATGCACTAGCTAGCTGTCCATGGTGTCCAGGGGTTCGGATTAGAGTGGTATACATACTAGTGGGATACTATTAATAACAGTAATATATGTGTCAATGACCACCGCTTGCTTATCTGTCTCCAGGATCTTGGACGTGGCTCGTCATGAACCATGTAGGTCCTTGCCTAAAGACAAAGCTTTTTTCTAATAATATCATGTCCGTATGGTCGAAAGTATGCACTTATCTTATACTGTGGCAACCTCATACAAATAACCTCATGGGACCGATTGTAAAGTTTTTATCATAACATTTTTTCAAATTCAATGTTCCCTTTATTCGTCAATAATGAATAAATACATAAGATACATACTTATACTTTAAGGCAAAAGTATGAATCCATACAAGAAAAAACACTTGTTTCCTGGAGCTCCATTGGAGACCGTGCCTATTTTTGTAAGAAGTTTTGTAAAGGAAGTTTTGTAAAGAAGTAAGGAAAGAAAAAAGTGAAACCTCATAAGCTATATTCGTAAGGATTGAGTAACATGCCCCATCATCATTCCGTGAAGCAGGAACGGGGCTTCTGCATAGGTGTTTGTTATGCTGGCGATTTCCCCCTAGAAGGACAGTATGACATGTATTGCAGCTCACAAACCTACTAGTGTTAAATAAGTTAGCATCGAAACCCAGTCTTAAAACCATTTATTTACATTAAGACATAATGAAACATTCACCAAATATCCCATTATATCCATAATTTAGTAAAGTATAGGAGTGTAAATGAGTGTGACACATGGATACATTGGTGTTCATTCTAGTCATAAACCTGAACAAGAACCAACAATTTCCAATCGTTCACTTGGGTAAAACAAATACCTCCCTGCGCCCAGCCTATATGGGAATTTCCTGCACATGTATGCTCCTAGCTATGCAGTCTTAGTATATATCGACTGAGTAGCTCTGCTTCTATAATGGGAATGACTCCTACCACCAACCCACCCAGCAATTGTTCCATCTATAGAATAGACCTATCATTACAGCCTTCTCTATTCAGGACTTTACGAGGGCCTCAGGCTTCCCCATGCACTCATAGTGGTGACTGATGAGATTTCAAATCAAGTTTAATGACTTGCTCCTGTGAGAGGAAAACTTGTCATGTTATACTATAGCAACTGCATATACATATATGTGATGCCTAAAAGGCACTATTCGTGATACTTCAAGTGGAAACCTTTTTCTTCTTTCTTTTTTTATACCGACAAATGAGATTTAATGTTCTTAATGCGACAGTGCTACAATCTGCTGGAAATGCGTAAAGTAATTGATATTCTTAATATTTCCATGTTGCTTGTGCGGATCTTTCAGTCTATGTATTATATTTCAAATACGTATAAATGTATAAATATAGTAATAATAATGAACCATAAGAGAACAGGGTGTTTAATATACACACACACAGTTCCAATAGGAGATTTGCATGCCCGTCATATCAAATCCTCATTCGCATGGAATTATGGGAGATGTATGTCAGTGTAAAACATATATAAATTATGCAATGCTCAGCATGGAACGATTATCGGTGCTCCAATGCCAATATCCATTGGTTACACATGTTTTCATAACACAACAATTCATCTTTCCCATCATGCATTTGGTTTAGATAGATAATCCAAACTATGATATCGGTGAAAACATTCTTCTAATTTTCAATAAAAGTGTTGCTAAACATGTGAATATCATACCTGAACAGACTATTTCCCAGCATGCATGTACCCTCATGCGCAATGGCACATACAAGTCCCCTATTGTTCAATTCAGTACATTAGGTAGGACTTCCCTGGGTCAATGGCCAGCCTTCATGGGCACCCCTCAGCCTCTCCCCCCACCCCGCAACACCCACCCCGTCCCCAACACATACACACACAACTGAGGGATATATCATGTACAATACATTTAGAAGTAATAGCATCTGAGACTGCATGAAACAATGCTGAACGGCAAGTTGACTGTGCAGTATATTTAATTTTATCAGGAACCCATGTAACACTCATTTTCAAGAACAACGTCTTCCTTTGACTGAAAAAAAACTTCCCCAAATCGGTTCTCAGATAAAATAAAAAAAGAAATATAATTATTGCAACATCCATGAATAAATAATGTGTTAGAATCGGTTGTCAGTGCAAACATACACTAAAAGGTTACACAAGGCAAGGACAATGTTCTGCTTATTATCCCTCCATGAAGTTTCACTGTTCCTATGATAAAACTCTCCCAAAATACCAATGTAGTGATTATGAGGAGTCAAAAAGGAAGGGGAAACTTTAAATGTCCTCGATTCCGGACTCGACCGGTATAATGAACTCTTCTCTCTACTATCCAAACACTTCATGGATAAATCATCCAATATTTACATTATTAATTGTCCTATTAGAGAACCTATCATACTCTCTTGTGACTGGAGGAGTTCCATTAACATCTCACAGTACATAAACCTCCCCTCTTAATATGGAGCGTTCCATGCAGCTTGCTTCCAGAAATGCCATTCCACGACCACGAAGATTACTAACCACATTTTCCAAAACAGTTTGATTTTAAATAGGCACCTAGACTTTAAAACCGGGTGGATTGGGATTGATAGGACTGCTCGCTGATTTATAGATGTTTCCCCTAATACTTTACACTTATTGAGAATGAATGCAGATGGATGGATCTTCTAGTTTTACCTTGATCATACCATGGCTTTACCAGTCTATAGGCAAGGCAAACAGGCAGATAGTGAGGCAAGGCGATCCTGGTAGGTTAGGTGGTACGATCACTCAACATGCAACGATTAGTTTAGTTTGAGTGATCCGTATTCAGCACAACCGATATGCAGTTGAATTGTACTGCTCACAGTGGATGTTGTTTGAGGGTGTTGGGCAGGCCAGTCACTTCAACCAACCTCACTGCAATCAATGTTCCTCCAGCCAGGACTCCAACAAACTGCGTTCATATCGGGCTAATATGTGGTTTGGTAGTTATTCTATATAAGTGGAAATGTTTGATATGATTTCAAGAAAACGAACACATTTTCTGAATCGACGCAATGCCAATTTTCGTCATATAGCTAGTGTTTCTCATTTCTGGCATAATTGAGCATAATTTACTCATATTTATGGGACAGCTGCCGATTGTGAATTTCCTGACGACCTGATTCCCAGGTTCTAAGATGCATAACTAATTTTGCTTCGAACTTTGAAAAAAGCGTTTTTGTTCTATCTTTCACTTGCAATTGCCATGCAACATCTCAATCCCCACCTCCCCATATATACATATTTACATAAAAAGCATTATTACTGCATCCACCTAAAGATAATACAGTTTAATGATAAACAGACTTTACACTTTGAAAGACGTAGATGGGCCCAGAGGTGGCAATGCGCAGACTTCCTGTGCTAAATGGTTCCCTATAATGATATGTTTTACCCAGAGGGGAGGGGGTTGTCAAGAAACTGGTGATATTTCACACAATGTCTTTTCCTAAGTTCATCATCCAGGCACCAGTAGCATGGGCCAGTCCATAGGAAGGTGTGCATTTAGCAAGTCACTATACGTTTCTGACTTTAACACGGGAATTTATTGACTCTGCAAAGATCTGAACGATTGTTATGATTATGTCGATTTCTGTTGTTAAACAAAATCATGATGGTGAAAAGAGTATTTTATTGTCAAGGATCCTAGCACATGGTTTCTCTCTATGAATATATGTGTTTGTTTATATTATTGAGAGATTCCCAAAGACATGCTTAGCAGAACAGTTCTTTTAGAATAGAAGTATTAACACATATCACGAATAAAGAATGTAGAGATTCATGGTATATTTGGCAATATTTTAGATTTCATTTCTGTATAAAATTTGACAAGGTTATTATCAACATTTTTTGGAAATATATTACCATATTATCACTCGCTACGTACTTATATGTTCCGATAGGATTTCAACCAAGCTGTTTAGATGGGTTGGAAAAGAACGTTACGAAAAGTAGAAAATCGTTTTGACTGGTGTTAACTGAGAGTGCAAGTGCAGCTTTATTACCAACGAAAGCCTTAGATATGTAGCATACACTGAAAATAATAAAAATAAAGAAGTGTGAATCAAAATTGCATCGAAGTCATTTAATGGACTCAGGCCAACATTAACATAGTACGTAACACCTGAACCATATAGCACAATATATATCATTCACTCTCAGCTCTAGTAAGAATGACTTGGCCTGGCCAGGAACCGATGGCTTTACTCTAAAACTCTATAGATTTCCCAGAGAGATAGATCTACATAGTAGACTAATTCCAGTTTTCCATATTTATGGAGCGCGTCCCATGCGGCCTCCAGTAGAGAGATGCTCGAGCTCTGGGAAAGGTCTAGTGTTTGATCCATTGATGTCATCATGCATTCAGTGTGATATAGCTGGTCTAGCCTCCTCTACATTAATTGACAAGCAGGCCTGATTGATGTACAGCCATAAGCTAAATGATTGCCCACCATGCTACTTTATAGACTACTCTATGGTAGGACCGGGCAGAGCTTGGTATATGATACATGGATGCTATTCCTAACGAGATCTATATATTCGTCTTTGATAAAGGTTCATTCGGGGATGTCATAGTATGCTTTTAGAGCTGTGTCTTTTTCATCTATAAAAGAGAGATGCATAAATATAGATTTGTGTTTATTATTCGGACACAATTTATAAACAACTTGATGACATTAAGTAGGTGAGCACGAAAGGTCAGGTCATTAGAAGGAATATGGATACAATGTAATATGGAAGAGATTTAATATTTCAGCGGATAAGAACTATGAGGAAGAAAGGAAATTAACTGAGGTGAGCGTTTTGATATTCTGTTGGATATACCACTTATCTATACAGTCACAATGGGCTAGATGTGGTTACAGGTGAGGGGTGCTAAGTTTTAAGAGTTGAATCTTGAAAGTTTCAAAATTTAACAAATCATAATTTGCCACATTCTACCTAATTCTTATCAGTGTTCATTTGCACATACGGTTTTAATTGTAATCTTTTAAATGAATTTCTTTATTTCATTTACTTACAGTATAATACAATGCCATGCTTTAAGGACCCCGACCCGAAAACCCAACAACAACCGGATGAATGTACATCATGGCTTGTGCTCCCCTTCCCCCAGTCATCCCTTCATCCGCCCCCGTCCCCCACACATTAGACTAATTCACTTGAACGGAGCTAATAGCGTTTTGAAACCTATGCTCTAAACAGATTAATGCCTTTCGGGAACTTCTCTCCCTCAGATCTGGCTTTGCTCATTCTTAAATTAATTTCTGCTCTGAATTAGCAAAGGTTTTCCCACACAATTCTTCTAAATTATTGTATTTACTCTTGGGGGTAAAAGATAGCCAGAACTCTCCTGATTAGATTAATCTTTAGGAAGGTGGGTACTGTCATCTATGATCAGAGAAATCAAAGACAGTATGTTGATCAAATCAACCCACACTAAAGGGTGCATAATTCTAGGTAACAGTAACCAGGTATTATTGCTTTATAGGCGTCAAAAATTAGGAGCTTGGGGCTCCAAGTTTAGCTATAAACAAGTATATTACTGATATAAGGGTCATAAACACTATTTAATGGAATATATTAAAGAGTCAAATTCATATTTATGTTTGAGATAATATTGAAATTAGAGGATAACTGGCATATTCAGAGCTAATAAGGTGGAATCAGTTAATTTGGACGACAGACAAACTTTTAGCCCAAACTATAGGTAACCTTAAAGATCAAGACCTAAAGGGTCTCCAAAAGGAATTAATGTCGTTGAATATTGCGATGTACAGAGAAAAGAAAAACAACTTGTCTTGAAAAAACATTATGAGATTTCTTAGGAACGTAATGGCATTTCACCATGGTGAGAAGCATCCCTTTTAAATTATCACATTTAAATGTCGTTTCTTCTTCCCCTCGGACATGGAATAATTAATCTAAACGAAGTGACGTTTTATCTTTAAAACATTCAATATTTAGAACTACTTCCGTTATCACGCAGAAGCCAGACATTTTAAGAGAAATGAATCAGTAGAATGGTGGGAGATATAAAGGATCACGCCGGAGATATTCCTCTTTTGTATCAATACATATAAATATAGGTAACTTGCCCACAGCAAGCAACATACATGTACATTTGGGGATAAACCGTTCAGATTTCTGTATAAAAAACTAAAGTGGTTCTCATAACTCCGTCATTTACATCAAGGGCACTGTTTATACCTGTCATGTACGATATAATTGATATTCATAGAGGTACTTTAGTAGCTTATTTTCAGTTCATATACCATGTGTCGTTGATTATGCTTTCATTTCTGCTGAAATAAAACGGTTCTGAGAAATTACTGACACAAGTATATTAATTTAATACAAACATTTATTCGGCATGGCAACTTGGAATTAAACATATTATTATGTACGCAACAAGTAAAACAATGTAGTGAGGGTCTATATTTGTAGTATACATAGAACATAATGATATTATTCAAGATTCTAATAACACTAGGAAGTAGCCTACTCTTTTCAGGTTATCAGTTGCTTGACTGATAACCTGATAAGGCATAACTGGTATAAGTATAGTGGTGGTGATATGCGACTGAAAAGGATGGAGATGAGGGACAAGGATGGAAAATTGATTGAAATAATTTTCTTTGATCAGGTCTTGACCAAATTTGGATAGGATTCCAGACACTAATCATTTGATTCGGTATAGCAGATGAACGTCTCGGCAGATATGAGTATATGGTTTGTTCTAATACGGAACAATTACATCCAGTAAAGACTGTATCATCATATTAAGCACATTCCTGCCATGCCAGAGAGACAAGATCGAGGAAGTAAGTATTTCAGGATAACAATATTAGACTTGAAATAGGAACAAATGAAACTCTCTCATAGGTTTGTTGCACATGTATCTATTGATAAGAGAACATGTAAACTACAACCATTTGCTATTAAAAGTATTAAGTAAACAGATATAGAAATATAGGATATAGAAAAAGCATGATTGTCAGTCTTAAGCGTCAATGTAAGAAGGTTGAATTGTCATGATGCAAAACCCACTTTCAGCATGACCGGTGCACAGGTGTTCTCCAATGGAATGAGATGAACTTCCCCTGAACATTCCCATTGAGATATGGGAATGTAGAGGCAAACGGCAACATGTATGTTCTTCTAATACATGACCAAAACACCTGAGTGACTGGGGCGATTAGAACACATAGAGATCAATATTTATGGTCCATGTCCCTGTAATTTACCATGATTGGATTAGTCTTGACCCAATAACAGCTGCGTGTTAATGGACGGTTACACAATGATTAGATCAGTTCATTCGTGGCAGATACGTATTTAATCGTATTTCGTTGCCTAGGGGTAGGGGGTAGTGGGGTAGGGGATAGGGAGAGTGTTTGGTGAACGGATAAGAATGAAATTGCCAGAGAGTGTAGGCCTACATAATTCTCAGTCACCAATCGTCAACAAAAACAAAAACAACCCAAACCTAAGAGAATTATTAGGTTCAAAATATATATAGTTCAACCTAACAGAAATTTTAATTCCATGCATTACCATATACCCACTTATACCTAGTACTTATAACTTTTAAAACCTAATTAGTAGAATTTACTTAATATTAGGAGTTGCCGGTCATATATTCTACTATTTTCTGATGATCAGCGGTTGATTATTAAGCCTGCCAGAAATGCATGATGTTCTCTCGTTAAGAGGTAAACTCCTTATGTTGTGTAATAGAAATTAAATTTCAAAAGAAAATAAGAAAATGATATGTTTAGGTGCCAGCGGCGACGCTGGGACAATATATATAAATATGGCCTTTGTTCTTGGTTTTGAATCGGTATAAAGTATCTACAAGCTAAAAAACAATTCGAATTCATATCATAACATATATAATATATATAAGCATGACCCATGATACTACGAACACCATTCTTTGAGAATGAGAGTGTACAAACATCACTGAATAACGAATTTTGAACAAACAATGCACGTTTATAACATAATAACACTATTTTTATCGCATCCATTTCATCGCACATCTCATATGGAATCCGCATAATATATTATAATTAAAGGAGTTAATATTTTCATTCATCAGGTACTGTGATAGATGTTGGCTCAAATCAAATTTTACATTCGTTTAACAAATAGTAAACACACCATTTGAGGATAGGCTATTCGTTACCTCCTCTATGCATATACTTACTGTCCCACCGTTTAAGTAGTTGCTGTGTATACAATAATAATGTAATATACCAATTATTGATTGTGGTAGCTCCATTATATCATGTACCTAATCGATCATCAATAATTCCTCATCATCAGCATTACCCCTTGTTTCCAAGGCTACCACCCCAGATTACCATTAAGTAGTATTATCTGCAGATATTGTGATTGTTTATAAATGGTCTTTGTCCATTTATGCAGTCTGATACTGAACGATTTTTTTTTATTTACTACAGTATAACATGTTTAATGGTTGGTGTTATCTTACCGAACCTTGTACGACCAGAATTAGCAAACCTCAAATAACATCATGTGATGCAGTTAATTTGGGCTCAATGAATGTTTATATATAATAAAGCAAGTGATTATTGTTGTCATACAACAACTACAGTCATGTGTTCATAATAGGCTATCTATTTTCTATCGACAAACAGGCAAGGTATTACACACGATATAAAACATTTATACTTATCTATTGCTGTAATATATGTGAAGTTGGTACTCCATTAGAAAATTAATTAATTGGAATCCATCTGAGAGTAATATCTGTATTATCTTAAATGGTTAAATCAATTGCCTAAAAAATAAAAGCTAATTCATTTTAATCAGGTCATACGTTTCACAACTCTCAATCATTAGTGATAGTAAGAATCATATCTTTATTGATTTGGCCACATATTCTTGCATTCCGTCCCTCAGCACCCTGACAGATAATATAGACATATAGTTGTTGATAAGACAGCAAATCCCCCTCCCATATTCATGCCATCCAAATGTCAACCTTCCCCAAAGTGGGACCATAGTAAAGACATGCATCTCTCTACACAATACTGCCTTACTTTGATTTCTTTGATTTGCTTTCACGATAAAATACTTAATGATGATATTAAGAGTGAAAGGGAAGCTATGGTAGAATTACCCAGTATACCAATCTATATCTTTAGGGCTTCACTCTAGTTACCACTTCATTTTCTAAATCGTTTGCTTAAGTTATATAGTCAATTACGGCATATATATACTCATATAACAATAATTATTTGTGTTGTTATTCGGGAAGAAATATTTGATTCCACTCATTTGTTGAACATATGATCACTTACATCGAAATGGACAGTATTTAACACATGTCATTCTTGTCATAATGTCATATTTACATGTGTGACCAGCCAAGCAGAAAGGGGACTCCAGGGCCAAATTTTCGAATTTGGGTTTATTCTAGATTTCTGAATCTGCATGTCCTCCTTAGTCAATAACCGAAAAAAATAGTTGAAAATTCCCAGAATTTGCCAAGATATGGGTTTTTTTGAAAAGTTATGTCAGTTTTCAGTAGATGACCTCAAATAGTTTGGGGGTGGGGGTGGGGGTGACTCATTTTCCTGTGACACATCACATGTACAAAAAATAAATATTAAAAAATTTTTTTTAAATGACAGGGATGTACAGAAGGGGAAACATGAGCATCATAAAAATGAAAGAATTTTGTTGATACTCCAAAAATTAGTGAAGTTACAGACTTTCAAACTTACCTCCCTCTCAGAATTACTAATATAAACATTTCTGACAGTGACGTCATGAATATGATGTGACTCCTAGCGGGAATACCAGGAACTATAACTCCCGCGCGGAGCCTCCTTTCTCCTCGGCGGGTTACATGTATTGATTTTTTCGATTGAGATATATGGGTAAATAGTCCTAATTTCAAAGGTATTTGTATTAATAATGACCATACAGGCGTCTTTGTGATTTGTTTGTGTTTAGTTCCTAGATATGTAAATGACATGGCATGACAAAGTATAAGTAACCATGTTATCGACATAGGAACACAACGTTATAATTGTTTATTTTTCCCCAGTTTGGGGACAAGTACTAAGTGACCTTCACAGGTCCAGTTCTTCATGGTTCTATTCCTCACACCTTGTCCCACTCTCCTGCTCTGTTTCTCCCTCTCTCAGCCTCCAGTCCCCTTGTGGCGTTCTATTGAAGCTTTCAGTCACGTGATGCCCACATACAATGGGCTGGAATGTACCCATGGGTGGTGTGACGTCACGAGCCAATCACAGGATATGTTTCTAGCACACAATCGCATCCTGTTCCTTCTCACCACTCTCTCTGTCTGTCACTTACACTCTAAAAAATGATGGAGGTTTTCGATGGGCAAAACACTGCAAGATCCGTCAGGTTCTTAGGGACCGTACAGTCTAAGCTCACAACCTCTCAGATCAGATAGTAATGAAATGTCAGTGATTGGACGCCTACTTCGCTGATAGCGTTCCCACGTAGTAGGCGTCCTCATGGAACTAATGTCATAGGATTCTAATGCAATGTTGCCGCTAAGAGCAAGAGGCTTTGCCTCAGATTGGAGGCACTCACTCAAGTCTGAGCCTAGATAAGATATAATATAATTATGATTCCTCCTGAAAATGTGGTGAATGGAGATGTGCTTCATGTAATGGTTGTACCAGGCAGTATTTACTCGCAACAGATATCCAGGTGTTCTGAATACTGAATAATTATACACAATGGTATTCTAGAAAACGCCAACACGACACTTATTATGAAGTTGTATGTGATGATATGTTTCCACATGTTATACAGTGCTAGGTGTCTGTGGTACAAGTCAAGTATAACATTCTGTGGCTGAATTCCTATACCTTTTCCCCTTACCTCGATGGATAGGAATATAATTCCATTGTGTGTACTAACACAAATATTCATGTCCTTAACTTATGCAACAGCTAGATCCCAGGTACACTGAACTATGCCTACTATTTCCCTGTGCTTCCAAACAATTTGTAAGATATCGTTATTTGTTTTCATGGTTTAATTGAATGTATCTTGTATACATCCCCATTCTACTGTTTCATCCATCTCACTCATCTCATCCTCAACCCCCATATATCATATGTCGCTAATTTTCTTTCCTCTTGATTCTGCTTCTCGTCATGCTTTCTCTTCGACCTTTCTCCTTCCATCTCCACTTCCTCCACATCCCATCTATTACCCCGCCTCTCAATCTAACCCTTGTTTTTGCCCTTCTCTTTCATTCCATCCTCCCAATCCCTCACCCTCTATCACTCGTCCTACCTTTCACCTTATATCAGAGATGAAATCAATGATACAAGCACACACATGTTCATGCCAAAGAGCACACGCAACAATTCATTTCGTCCTCTATTGCGAGCAGGCATGTTCAATAGTATAGCTTTTATCATATTGCTCTTGCTCTCTCCACATCTCTAATGGCACTGCTCTCCATCAGATCTATTTCTCAAGTTTCAGACTGTTGTGTATTGTTTGTTTGTGTGTCCCGTGGCAGAGAACATAATATATATGTCCTGGTGAGATCTTGATTAGGGAATGATGAACGATAAGGCAGGAGTGGCCAGAAACCTAGCACAAGCGAGGTTTATTTTCCAATAACAGATACAATAATTGAATAGATATAAAAGAAAAAATTTTTTCCACTAAAGGGAAACACCTCCGCACAGTGCGGAATCAGTAGGAAAGTGTGTGTAATAGAATGATTAGTGGATGACGTCACAATGACATAATTAGTCAGTCGTCGCACACCCATTATGACGTCATAGAGGGGGCGTGGCTGTGGCATGGAAATATGATCTCCGGAATATCTTTATCGAGGGTTCGATGATATATATGTCCTGGTGAGATCTTGATTAGGGAATGATGAACGATAAGGCAGGAGTGGCCAGAAACCTAGCACAAGCGAGGTTTATTTTCCAAACAGGCCAAACCAGCTGAAGAGAGAATTAAATTTTATCCAGGGCGTTCACCACAAGTTTTTCTGACTTTTCCTGGTCAGAGGATGAGGGCACAATATAAGAGTTCACGATATCGGATTTCCAATTCCCTCTCAATTTTATCTGGGCGGTTGGCACGCCCAAAGAAGATAAGAAGCTTGCCCCACCTCGACGAAATGAGTGGGATGTGAGAGGAATTGATACATTGGCCCTGACGATCAAATCCGAGAGGTTAGAGGATAAGTGATCATAGCTAAATCTTGGATGCATTGGGCACGAGAATAGTTGGGCGTGCGCAGGTAAATTAGAGGCGAGTAGTTTCCGAATCCAGTATACTGCACATAAAGGCTTGCTGGAGGTAGGATACAAAGTCACATAGAAAGGGGATTTCGAAGTTTTTGACGAAGTCACCCTCACTTTGCAGGTAACACCAGAGAACGATATATCCTGGCGTTCAAGAGAATGGGGGGATACCACCACATGACCCACTCTTAGGAGAGTTCTGAACATGAAGATGTATGCAGCCCAACACAATAGGTGCAGGGGTGACGAAGAATCCACATGACGATACATGATCATGAGGATCTGAGGGGTGACTGGAGGAGCCGGAGACGAAGATGAATCCGCTTGAGCATTAATCCCCTTCAGCACAGCTTTAATACTCGGATGAGCAAAAGCAGGAGTGTCTATGTCCAAATGTCTTGCATGTGAAATCACACCGGACACATAAGTGGCTATAGAAGAATGTTTCATGTAGGAAGCAAGATAAGCAGCGAAGGCACAAAGTTTACTGGGCGTTATGGGTTCCAGAGGCGTAGTATGGTCCTGGTTGAACTTTACAAATAGACGCCATTGTCTCACACGCTGCTGCCTAGTTGCTGGTGCCAGGGAACAATTCTTTAGCCGGAGTACTTGGTCTTTCCACTTCGCCAACCCTACAATAGTTCGAAGAAAAACAACATAATCCAGTGTTTATCAACACAGCAGGGATATTGTCACACTCCTTTAAATAGGGAAGCCTCGAAAGGGCGTCCGCCACTACATTAGCGTCAGTATTTATGTAGCGAGGTTTTAGGGTGATATTAAAAATGAAGCAGGTCCAATATAATTCATACAGCCATTGCATACATTGGGTACTAGTACTGGTCCCATTTTTAAGCATAGCTATAACTTGGGTATTGTCTATATAGCAAATCACAGTAGAATTTCTGAACAGGTGAGCCCAACGCTTAACACCAATGACTACTGGGTACAATTCTTGAATGTTTATGTTTGATGCCAAGTCACCTTCTACCGGTGTAGGATAAATATGACGAGGACACAAGGAGGCAGCAGGCATCTCATTGTCTTTCCACGGACCAGCCGCCCAGTCACCACCGAGGAACACACCAAATCCTCTCGAGGATGAATCTGATATCATAGGTAGCCCATATTCAGGCTTATTTAACATGCTGACACCATTAAAAATTTTTGAGAAAGCCAACCACCACATAATATCTTTACGGGCATCCGGACTAATGCTGATTCTCTTCAAGTGTCTAACTATCATAGCTTTGTATAAATCGAAGAATCTCCTACAGAAAGTTCTGCCTCCCTTGAACACTGTGGCACAATGTGAGATATACCCACAGAACTTTTCTAATTGAATTTTGGAGAAATACTTCAAATCTTTCACTTCCTCGATGAGGTTGCACAACTTGTCTACCTTTCCATGCGGTAGAGATACAGTCATTTTCACAGAATCGATGCAGAAGCCGAGGTATGTAGCATTGTTTGACGGGGAGGTAACTTTTTTCCACGCCACATGGAAGCCCAAAAATCGAAGGGCACATATAACAATATCACGATATTTTGTACAAGCCGATTGATAAATATCACAGACAAAAAAATCATCCAAATAGTTGATGACAGGAAATTTAAATAGTACATTCATACACGTTGCAAAAAAGTTGGAAACATGGTTAAATATACAGGGCCCAGTCCGAAGACCGAAGCACAAACGATTGTCAACAAATACAGTATCAACACCATCTAAATTCCATTTAAAACCGCAATATTTTCTGTGATCTGGGTTAATAGGAATGGCCCTATACGCTGACTTGATGTCTACCACTGACATATAAGATCCTTCTTGGACTAGTTGTATCGCATCATCCACAGACTTGTAAGAGAACTCGGTCACTAGTGAAGAGCAGTGGTCGTTAACCGATACACCCAAGGGCCTGCTGCAGTCCGTGATGGGCCGTATACCACCATCTGGCTTAGGTACGGCGCCCAGGGCGTGGATACAAATGGGGGTATCATCAGCTATAGACACAAAACCCTCATGCAATTCATGAGAAATAATATCATCCATTTTCCTCTTCGAGACATCGTCTAATATAGAACTATAATTTTCACATACATACGGTTCCACATCAGTATCAACTACATCAAAACCGTCTACAATTCCGTGAAAAACATCAATGTAAATTGCAATATCCGCATCACATAAACAGAACAGTAAACATGCAAATCTACAGGGTTTTAATTGTACTGCATTACCTCCGAGACGATGTACGCATCGACAACGACCTCGGGCACAACCAGCGTAAACATTTACGATACGCCCATTTGGCGAAGGAAAGCAAGTAAAAAGATGAAAATCGTCGGTATAATCACTGTCACAAGTACCAAAGTTGGTTAGGGTATTACGAATATCATAATAAACAGAGTCACCTTCGAAATTATCATCAGCATCATTGGTCGGGGGATTGACAGGGAATAAACTGTCTGTCGAAGTCAGATTAAGTTGCACTTGAGGATCCATGGCCGCCATGACAGTCTTTGAAGAGTCTACTTCCGGAAGGTTGCCATGGTATACTTCCGCTATGGAACCATAACAAACCTCGCCATCTTGGTAGTCTTCGTTAACCGATGATTTGTCGACAAACACATCCTCATAAGGTAATTTTGACACCTCACAACCCGCACTAACATTAAACATTTGTTTAGTCAATTCACCACGACCCTCCTCATCCTATTTGTTAGATTTACTAGACGAGCAGGATCGAGCACTATGATCCGCGCTCCCACAAGATGAACATTTGTGTGGAAACTCACATGTCGAGGCGGTCTTGGGACATCCGCTAGGGTTATTGTACTTAAAACACACCTTCCCTTTTGTAGACTTGGCAGGTTTAACGGTACTGGCTTTCTTCGAATTCTCGTATGAGAAATGACGGAGGACCTCCTCCTGCCTCACTTCTGTAAAGGCTGCCAACCCAACATTATTCGCCCGAACTCTGACTGCCTGATCATAATTAACACTGGCCTTAAGCGAGTACACGTTAGAGGCGGACTTGTCACAGATCGTAATGCAATGGTTTAACACTCCCAATAATTCATGCGTAGGGCGATTGTCATTAGCCAGTTTAACAACAAGCTTCAAATTAATCGAAATCAGTTTTTCAATAGAATCGATTGAGTCACCTTTTTCTAAGTCCTTCTTCGGGTCGAAAGGTTGAAGACGAGCCCTAGACCTAGAGCGAGATCTATCTCTCCTCGAGTGCCTTGTACCAACGACATCATAGATAGAACCTGTAGGGCTGGCATCACGTTTGTTGTTAAACTGCACAGAGTCATTGGTAGAGGTAGAAGAATCAGATGACTTGGCTTGTAGTGTGGACAGGATGGTTCCTACCATGGTCTCGAGGCTGGTCATCCTAGACTCGATCCCCGATTTATCACTAATTCCACTTGCAGAGGCTTCCTTCTGACAATTATCACCAACAGGAGGATCATGGACAACACCACACTTATCGCACATCTTTGCTTTACCCATCTTGAACAGTTAGGGTTAAAAACTGCAACTTTCCAAAATTTTTTCCACTAAAGGGAAACACCTCCGCACAGTGCGGAATCAGTAGGAAAGTGTGTGTAATAGAATGATTAGTGGATGACGTCACAATGACATAATTAGTCAGTCGTCGCACACCCATTATGACGTCATAGAGGGGGCGTGGCTGTGGCATGGAAATATGATCTCCGGAATATCTTTATCGAGGGTTCGATGATATATATTTTCCATGTGAATCTCGTGAACAATCGTTAAACAAAAAAAGAACTCATTTTGATATACGTAATGAAAGAGAATAATGCCAGTAATAGTTGTCCGAAGAGCATACTGTATATATAATATTCCCGGTGATTTTATAATTCCCCTTTAAAGGTCTTTTTAAGATTAAGGGGTGGAATCTGATTGACTTTCTGTCAAGGTCATTATTGTGATAGAAGTAACTTGGAAACATTACATTGATTTACATATAGTTGATTAATATAGTTAACTGAGTCTAGTGCATACAATTCTAATAAAGCAACAGAAAGATATGATACTCTCACCCTCATTGAAATCCCAAGAACCCCTTGGGTGAAAGCTCCATAATAGATGCATGTCCACGGGTATATGATTTAGTAAGGAAGGAAAGAGGCGGACATGATAAAAATTACATGGAGAGTACATTGAGAATGAAATGCATGACTTAAGCGATACCGGTATGGACTCTTGAAGACACTATCTATATTATGTGTACTTTATAATACTTCCCTATATAGTCACGCACACATTTTCCCTGAAGGTACAGCGGCGAAACCGCCGCATAAGTGTGCATAGCATTTTCATATTTTCAGAAGAACAGTAGAACAGTACTTTGAATATTTGCTATCATATGTATGCAAACTGAGGAGATGCCGCAAAATGAAAATTGTGTGTCAGCAATCAAGGGATATCAACAGGTTTGCAAGATTAGTTGGTGTTGCTCTGGCCGACAACCAACTAAAACCTACATCATAGTCTGTACATGGTCGTGACAGAGGAGGTATTCATACCATGCTTAATGTCAGTTAAAATGCATTAAAAACAAAAACTCTACTGGTACGTACGTGGAATGTGACAAATTAGTTGTCCAAAATGCGTCGGGCGTCTCTGGCAATTTCGATGTTTTTAGGAGTGTTATCAGACATCTAAATACCAAATGGGATCGGGGAAGTCACGTGCATTTACAAATATGCATCACGCATAGCTATGATAAATACCGACATACCGAATATGAAAACTGTTTCTCGGGTCTTAAAGAATTGTCTCATATTTATGCCTTAAAATTCCATGGGAACAGCAAAGATTCAACATAATGTTCAGCATGAGTTTTAGCGCTGCACTCTTAAGGGTGATCTCCACTGGCGGCGTTAAGCTCTGCGGTAAGCCTTGCGATGGTGCTGTGTTGTTGAGGAGTGGCGAGGTCCTGCCTACATCGTTCACTGACCATGTAGGCAAGGACCTCGTCATTCCCCACCACCTACAGAACCAGCACAAACCATCGCAAGGCTTATCGCAGAGTTTACCGAAGCCAGTGGAGACCACCTTTTAGTTATCGTCAGTCACAGGCGACCATTTTGGGTCGCCAATTGTACTCGAAATTATTGTATTCTTATTTAAACATATATGATAGCAGATGAATTCGGATACATTCAACCATATAAATCATGATATGAATAACTTTGGCAAGATTCTGTTTGCCAGAATGCTGAGAATGCAGATTTAAACGCCCCATACATTCAGAGACAGGAAACACATAGACCTGTATTACAATTAATAGCATATGATATTGCATGTTCACCAAATGAAGAATAATTCACAGAATGAAGCACAGTTCTGCATTAATTAGAAAAAAGTGCATCAGTTGTTCCATTTACAGGAAGTTCCCTCGATAATTCCGCCTAATTCAATATGGGCTAAAGTACGTTATCATGAAAATAAAATTATCGGGATTCGGACCCGGGCTGACATTAAAATGACAAGTCTGACGTAATTGAATTTGTTCCTGTCATGTTTTAAGACTTTAAAAAGTTCCTGCCAGACAGAGGAGTACTTGCCATGTAGGGACGGGGGAGGTGGCACTTGTGGATGTTGCCGGCGTAATGGCCTCTGTAGTACTCAATCTGAAGAATTATGGTATAGGTTTGAGTCTTTTCCAGCAAAATAACGACCATCAAATATAGGTTGAAACTAATATACCAAGTGCACTTCTGGCTGTTCTTTTCACTTTGTCTTTCTCTGTATATTTATGTCTCTCTCTGTCCCTCTCTTTCTGTCTGTCTCTGGCTCTGTCTCTTACCCTCTCTCGCTGTCTGTCCTTCTGAGACTGTCTCTGTTTTACTCTCTCTCTGCCTATCTATCTTTTCTCTCTATCACGATGTTGTATTCTAAGTACCAGGTTTAGCATCCCCCGGTTAGCGTGACGTATGTAGTTGGACAAGGCAACTCCAGTAGTCCAGGTGCCCGATTACCAGATATGTAATACAGGAGGTGTATGGGTTTAGTCTGACCACATCACCGGCCCTATACGTCTACCTGGGGTAGGATGTTCCTGGTTAAGATATGTTGTCTTCCTTTCGTAGGAACTCTTGAGGCCTACTAATAGAAATACAAATTAGCACTGTCTATAAAGCACACCTTTTCTTAAAGGTTCCTTACCAGCTGCTTAGCAAAGAAGCGTATATAGCTGGGAAAGGAACTGATAAGTAGGTATGTCTTAATATGCAACTGGGCCCTGGGTTGATGGGATACATAGCAAGTCAGACACGGCAGTTTTGGCTGTTCACAGTACCAACATTAATATAGAAGGCACAGTTTGAAAGCAACAGAAAGTATACAGTACTTAGAGTCCTCCAAATCAGAAAACCCCCAAAATATAGATATGAACTTGACGTGCATAAGTCTTACAATGATTATCATATGAAATGATCTGAGGATCAAAGAAATAACTCGCTCTCCGTAATCTTTCCTGTAGGAGCAAATGTTCGTCCAATCTTCGAATTTATATGAAATATTGAAGGCACCCACCATGCATGCACGTAGGGACTTCATGTTCTCAATCGATTAGAACCATGGTGTCAAAATGCAGGATATTATTAATATTCTTATTCCTTTCACTATATCCTTCAATATATTGAAGCTGTATTATTAGCTATGTGATGACGAAAAATAATCTCACCTAATTGACTCATTTTCTTAATAAGTGACAATTGTCAATATTCTGTGGCTGGTATATGTTTGTACAATGATTTGAAGTTGAATGGTCGGACAGAAAAAAAGCAAAGAACTTCGATGGGTCACCGTAATACAGAATATTTATGAAGCCTTGCAGCAACAATAATAGGGTGAAATCCCCCAAAATCCTCGTCGAATAATAGGGTATAATCGTCCAATGTCCTCGTCAAATGATTTCCAGATGGGTTGGAAAAAACAAAACAAAATGTAGATAACCCTAACGTTTTTGATTGATGCACAGCCTTAGGGCAAACCCATATATATATAGTGCTTATCCATCATACCAAAAGGGGAGGCACACTTTGCACAGACCATCTTGAATTATTTATGTTTGTCATTGAGATGCTTTTAATGAACAGTCCTGGGAATAAGATTCCAAAAGGGAACTTTCTCTAAATAATAAAACCCTTTCCCGGACTAAGAAAATAGGCAAAGAGAATAAGCCCATAGGCCTTAGCCTTTGTATTCAGCCATGCCTTTACCTGCATGCGTACTGCTTGCATCCATATAATATACTTTTTTGTCATTTTGTGAACAAATACTGCACAAATCAAGCGATTGACAAACATGGTAGCCTACATTCTTAAAACATAGAAGTACAAGTTCAATAAAACAACAATAGAATACGGTCCATACCGTATTTGCCCGGAGGGAGAGGGTTGGTATAAAAAAACTCAACTAAACTCCCACATGCAGTCTGCTGCTGAGAAATTAAAACTTTTGTTTGAGATCGCATTATGGTGGGGAATGAAAATCCAATATCTCATGTATAGAAGGGGACGAAAGCCCTGCCATCCTGTGTTTACATAAGCTTTCCTCCTGTGTTGTTGCCTTGGAGACGTCTGGAGGAAGGCGAGTAGTCGTCTCTTAAATGAAGGTTGAACAAGAAATGGTGATGCTGTTTTATAAGGTGGGCCATACGTGCTGTGGAAGCTCATGCATTTTATCAAAGGCTCGATGTGAAAATATTTTTTCCTCAGAGACATTTTGGTTGGTTGCATGTGTATTGGTAAGAATGTTAAGGTACCTGGTGATGATAAAGTGTGTGGTTTACTGTAAGGAGTTGAATAGTTTACCTACAGTGAGCCAGAATAGCTTGGTACATTTGACTAGATTGTCACAGTGTGCTTAGATCAATGTAATGACTCATTATGTGAATAAAATTCCTTTAACAACAAATGCTTAATAAATGACAAGACAGAAATGAAACAAACGTTTGAGAAGAACACCATCTAGTCCTGTTAAGCACCAGCTAGATTATATGTTATTCTTGGGTATAGACATATCTAGGGCATATACGAGAACATGTTTAGAGATAGCTGTACAATTTTAAAGGTAATTATTGCTCTCATTTGTAGTCTGGTTCTTATTTTCTGAAACAGAGGCATTCCATCAAAGGATCGGCGTGAAATTATTACTTCCTTAACGAGCCTCTTCAACGGCATTTCCTGAACATTTTTTTGTGTGTTGTGATAGTTGAGGAGATGGCAGCTTGCAGCTAGGAATGCTACCTAGTGTTGCTAGCAAAATATGTTTTCAGAACAGAACAAAGGTAATGGTTTAATGAGATATCGAGATAGTCATGAATAGGTTCTTTCAGATTATAAAATGCAATTTATAATCTTTTTTGTTGTTATTATATTTCAAACAACACTAGGCTTTCCCCGCTTTTCAAGTAAATCGAATAACCATACTGTCTCCAAACGTAGTGGATATACAATGAATTCGCAAAATGAAGGCTGCACTAGAAAGAGTGTTTTTTTCCTCAAGGTGCTCAGTACAGAGGCTGAAGCATCCCATCAAAGGCTTGGTGTGGAATTATTGCTTCCCTGGCCGGAATTAATTTATTCTTTTGTTATTTTTAATGTGTGGGAAGATGACTCGTGAAAGTAGTTTAGGGTGTGAAATGGTATTAATTAATGGTTCTGGAGCTTATTTTGGATGTCTATAATTAATTTACTTCAATGAATGCTTTATTTAAGACTACGCTGGCACAAAATGTTTGCAGTTTTCTGAAGATGTAATATTTCGGAACTTAGAACACGAACCAATTACAAATTTAAAGAACAAGAGAGAAAGATGAGAAGAGCTTCGATACATAGGATTTACTTCTTAGTAATGTAGCTGAGAAATTAATATTGTAAGCGCTCCAGCAGAAAACCAGGTTGTGCGCTTCATTGTCTATGACATAAATTATTCCAAATAAAGTTTTCGGATAATACAAATTTAAGTAATCTAACCTAGATCAATGACAGATTTTAAGTTCTATAGAATTCTCGGAGTTGTACCAAGAATGATTACATGCATATTTGCTGCTAGGACTGGGATAAAAAATGTATAAACTAGTTTTGAATATAAGGTCATATAATATCTTCGCTTCACAAAGCCGGTGAATTTAGCGCTTTGGATATGCACTGGCCATCTTATAAATAGTTTAACCCAGGTATCGTTGTCAATGTTTGGTCACTTTTTTTAAAACCTCAGTTTTGTCCTAAATGTCTGTTTTGGGGTTTGTTTTTTTGAGGTGCCAACTTCACCCATCTAGGTATTGGCAATTGCTTTTGCTATGCTTTAAAAACTCATCCTGTAACTTAACTTTAGCCCAAGTAAGCAAGAACGGATGGGTAGTAAACCTATTGCTATATAGTAACTGGGTAGTAACATATGGCTATTGCTTGGCATATTCCCTTACACAGACTCAAAGCCAATTATAAAACATACCCTTGTAAAGCAAAAACTTTTCTAAACGACAGATTTATTTCTTTGATATTTATATTGTATATATGCCCCAAAGCACAGCATATATTATAGGGAATTTGGTTGTTGTCATTGTCCACTACATCAAATAGTTGAAACTTACTTCTAAAGACTTTCATTACCGCCTGTAACTGTGTAAAGAAATTAAGAGATACCAAGACATGTTGATGTATCCTGTCAACTGCCTCCTCGGGGTCCTTGTTGCCATAGTTACTATGGAAATCGTAGTACTCATTCATGATGTCCTTAGGTGTGAGGAGAATATTGTTTGACCAAACATTTTAATCAACTCCCATTTCTATTAGTTTTTCCTTTTTCTTCATCAGTACCTGTAATGATTCCCTGATAAGAGACAGCGGAAAAAATTCCTTTCACGCCGCCAATTTTTGTTGTTGTTCGGAAATGATTCCGCGGAAAATAGGACCTCAAAAACCGGAAATTCCAGGGAATCCCACTTCCGCCATTTCCTGATCGGTAATTGAAGGTCAAGAACAGCAATTAGTACCTGTTTCCCCCGCCAGAGTGGAGAAAAAGGTATTGTTTCAGCTGCAATTAGTGACACAAAGATGCAACCCCGATTGTGTGTAATGATTTGTTAATGTCACAGCAGGGGTGCTGATCCCGAAAATAACCGAACTTTATTTTAAGTTTCCAATGGCAAACTTTCATTAATTTACACAAACCATATAGATTCTTAATACGAAAGCGTCGTAACCGGGAATATCTAATATGTTTTATTTTCAATTTAGTGGTGCATCCATACTTTGAAAGAATAATTCGTGACATTCAATGTTATTCTTAAATCTTCATTCTCAGCTATTACAAAATCACCCAGGTACAATTCTTCAAATGCCTGGTTAAATGACTTTCAGATGTTTAGGAAAAGAGCGGAATAGAATTAACTGGAAATCATTATTGTTAATTAACGTTCACTAAGAATGCAACCTTTCGACTAAACTAGAAATACCGTTGTCCAAATGAATTATGGAATGTGTTTCCATACATTAGTAATGTGGAACAATCATTGTAGGTTATGAACTATGCTATGAAAAGGCACTCTGAATAAGATCTGTAGCATTTTGCAATATAAAATATTGTTAAACTTTATTGATTTATTTGTATAAATTGTTAGCATTTCATAGGATATTTCCCTCCTGTTACGAATCATGAATATCGGCTTAGTATTCCCCTGCCTATTTCAACATCTAAGATTGCTGCTCAATGAGTGTACCAGCAGGCCAAAATTGAGTTATTAATCCCTTTGGTCTCTACCTAAGGTGGTTATAGCCCTTGGACCGCTCTTGCAAGGCAATGACTATATTCAAATGGGGAATATTCGGTTTCTATTCACCTGTCTCATATGTAACTCGTCCGGTACAACCATGCTTGCCAAGCTAGCCTCACACAAACACGAATGCATGTGCCTGACATAATTATTTGGCTCTGTGACTGGTATAATGAGGCGTTTATGGAGATGTATGCGCGTGCACAGTAGATTACAACCTCAACACATGTGCCATATTACTGTAGTTAATCCCAGCCTAGGTAGCAGGAGTTACGTAATGAAGGATGCAGTGCCTTCTGCCGACAGATGTATGGGCCTCTACGCTCCGGTACATGCTTATACATGCTACTTATTAGCCATCATTGCATGAAGCTTTATCCGTGAATCGGGGTGTCAGAATATGCTGTGTCACAGGAAAATGAGTAAAAAGTGGCATAAAATTGTATACTTTTCAAATGCTTTCCAACAGGAACCAGCAGGTTTTTATTATTGGGGTGTTCGGCGCTGCTAGTGACATAAATGTATATGTCTCAAATTTCAAGACTGTGTATTGAATATATCGATGACATATTTGTCCATCCATAAACAAAATAAGAAATACTCATTAGCTGTATTAATGTTTACCATCATTGGAACCCACTTGATGTTTTCTTTTTAATATGATATCTCAAAATCCATTATTTTGCGACTTATGACTACGTTTTGTGTAACACATCACATTATTTTGACTTTGCATATATGTATCCTCTGAAATCACCGATCCTCTGAAGTAACGCAAATCCAAGATGAAATAATTTATAGTCTATATTCATTTGGAATGGGAATTATGAAATGATATCTCCATGGACATTTACAGCGAAGGGTCCGCCATTCTCTCAGTAATTAACTTCGTAAATGAAGAAATAATGATTCCATTAGGACAACAATAGTCACACCTAGATATAGTAGCTATACGAAAGTTGGCATCGGCAAAATTATGTGACAAGATACCTCATCAGGACGGCTGATGGTATACAAGCACCATTATTGTAGTCTCAATCTGTAACTTAGACGGCTGCTGATCGCTACCTAGAGAATATATGATCCCTGGGGCCTGTTGAATATAAGCTAAGGACAGGAAACTGGTGAGTAGGAATTCCTACAGGTTTGTCCCCTTTTTTGGTTGGTAGGAATATAAATTCTTACTCGCAATTGGGAACTCCAGGTAGGAAGGAATTGTTTTCCTTCCTTTAGGTGAACAAAGTACCACCCGAAATATCCTTTCCTTAGATTATACAACAGGCCCCTGGGGCACTTTGCAATCTCAAGGACGTTTCATACACAAGCATAATAACATCAAATCTGATCCTGTTGTTTTGTAAGACATCCCACGGATTATGCCGCTGGGCATGCATGCATGCATGTTAATAAACATTCCCTTGCTGCAGAGCATGCATGAAAAACGTAGATACATGTGACCATGCTCAGAGTGCAATTCTATTTTCAAATGTTTTGCGCATAGGGAAATATCTTTCTTAAAGATATTTGATATGGAAAATACTCCGCTGTTTCTAGGGCTCGGCATAAAGGTTTACATTATGACACGCATGTAACTACGTATGTACATGTATAGAGAATGAATGTAGAATGCAGCAAACAGATGACAAAAAGGCACACATTTCGACTTGTTTTCATCGTCTTTAATATACTAATATAAAAACCATGGTAATGAATATTGTTAAATTTCATGCACAAATGTATAATATTGTGTACATAACATATAAACAGTATAGGGGGGACGGGTATTATAGGTTAGGGGGAGGGAATAGAGTGAAAAGGAAAATAGACACTTTGTGTAAAATAACTGCTTAGAGGTAAATTACTCATTCGAAACATATTTCAAATAATACAAATTTATAATGTTAAATATCTGTAAGGAATGACTCCTGGCGAAGATCTGTTAAGTCCAGCAGAGATGCACCCAGTGGAATGGATTGTTAATAAAGGTCCATCAATCGATCAATCAACACTCTGCCATCCTCTCATGCAGCTCAGTTGGAGTGGTTATTGAGTTGTGCCTTGTTCTATTAATGAGTATGTAGAGGCTGATAAACCTAGATTTACTTGTGGACAATCTGGTAGGCACTGCTGCTGGGGGATTATAGGATAGAGCTGGGTGTAACGTAACTAATTCAGGTAGCTCATTCGTAGCCAGGTAACCTATCGACTTCCCTGCACTTAGTCAAGTCCTCAGAAAACGCACAATTTGGACAGTTGCACACATTTCTCCTACATTAGTCTAAAATTGAGAAATATTTGCTATTTTCTGAGCATATTTGGTATTGCTTTGATTCAAAACATATAGATCTGTGGTTTTCTTGAACTCTGCTTTGAATTTATTTTTGGTCTTAAAGTTGGATTGTTTGAAAGGAATTGGTGAAGACAATTTGTACATTTTGTTGTGGATTCACCCATTATTAGATAGACCCTCAGGATGGGTTGCACTTTACTAGAACAGTGGCCCACAATATGTGTAATTGCTGTGCGCAGTGGTACTTATGCCTTTACGTTTAACGCTAGAAGCTATTGGAATGGTTTGGGTACTCCAGGAACATTATGATTTCATTCAATCATTATTATAATCATTTTTTTAAAAATGTATGATTTATCTATTGTTTATATTGTTTTATATATATTTTTAGGGTTGTTTTTTCACCAATAAATGATTGTAAACTTTGATATTAGGTAATTAGAAAAGGAAACCATCCCTAACAACGAAGCTCCAATAATTCACTCCACGTCGTTTTTAAGTAAAAGAAGCATGAGACCAAATAGCTACATTCATCACCGTGATGAAGAATAATGATGAATTCTTGATATTTGTTTAACATATACTTGTTCACTATACCATCACTAAACGCAGCACTAAGCTTGGTGTAGAGAATTAGGGAGGTAATGGAGAACATGTGGTACTCGGTTATCAAAGTCATCACGAGGTTAAATATGGGTATAATACATTGATGAACAAACAAACACAGAGTCAACAAGGTCGCTAATTCCCTGGCATACTAAACATTAATTGAGCTCAGGCTAACACGCGAGGGCATGGGTAGGACTGATGATGTGTGGGGCGTGCATAATGGTCAGGGTATAGGTACAATGGCCAGGACATGGGTATGTCTGATGATCTATGAGGAGTGCAGAGTGGTCAGGGTATAGATACAATGGCTAGGGCATTTCACCCCCTCGCCACCACCCTCATCAGAAACTCCATATGCCCTTCCCCACACACTGGACGAATCGTGGCCCGCGCGAAAAAACATTTTCGCCGAAAATAGACACAAGCTTATGACCGCCACCCATGCCTCTATGACAGAGAACCTATATATATATATGTCTCCAAACCCTATCCAACGGACTTTTCTCCACTAATTCGATCTTAGACTCCCTAATTCTTTCACCAATCGAAAGGGAATTGGATCAATAACTACATGCGTGAGTATAACAGAAATCCGAGTCCCAGAGTTGAAGATATCAGTGAAATTAAGAAATAAAATGACTCGAAAATGAGACAAATGTAAAATGACTGACTGCTCTGGGACTCGACCTCACAATGTCCAGTTTGGAAGTCTGACATCCTACCCAATTGAGCATTCAGACTGGCTATAGAGCAATTTAATGATTCAAATTAACATAAAATGTAATATTGCATCTGCAATCTATTTCTAGAGTGCAGGACTGTCTAGGTTTGCACGCTTAATTCGCTGGACCCTTCTAAGCAGGAGTTTGTCCCATGGGATTCCCCCCTAGGAATTTGCTCCCAGCCACCTCCATGACTTTTCCCTAAATATTTCCCGTAGGACTCTCTCTCTTCAGCTCAATATCGACCTGGAACAAATTCATTTTTGTAGATTTTGTGTTATCATTACACCATTGGAGAGACATTTCCCATAGTCACATGAGGCAACATGTCAACAGTATTTACTATAGACTTTGAAAAGGTTAAATGAAAAACGGTCAAAAGGTCGGAAGACTATTTTGAATTTAATGACAGCATACTTGGTCATGGATCTGGCACCATTATAGCTAAGTAGCTGCGTATATTTAAAATGTATCTTGTTACTTAATATCAATAGATTTCAAAGTATCATTTTAATTTACTACTTACACAGTTCCAAGGATTTTATTTGGCGCCCCACCCCCATTTAATTAGTCCTGGAGATTCACATCCAGGGCCCTACCATTGTTGTCATATCAGTTTATTTTATTTATGACATTAGATAATGGATAAAATGGCTTTAGTTGCGCGACCCATGTATCGCAAAGTACAATTTTAGAAGAATATGGTCTATTTAATTGTTGTCATAGTATACCATTGATAAACCTTGCACATCGGTTCTTTGCATTTAAACAAAATAGTCCCTCGATACTGGGAGGTTGATATAAGATGAGTGCATTTAAAAGATATTTTTCATTTTGTATTGCTGTCCATAACGATCTTCCAACCGTTTTAATGCACTGTTCCTGACAACGTTTTTTAAGAACCTTGATATTAGGGTCAGGCGTTCAGCGAATGTACCTGCCCTAATTCTAGCATATTAAACCCAAATTTAAGACAAAAATGTCCTTAAAAATACACTACTACATAACCAAATGAAGTATGTTAATCAACGCAATGTTAAATAAATGCAGACATAGCCTGTATTTCTCATTTGTCGACCCGTTTTAGACGAGTTTGTTCGGTCCAATAATGCTTGTAATATGTATGAAACATCTCAATTCTTGGACACTTAGTACACATTCAAACCAAAGATACATACAGAAATCTGTGGTCAGGACCAAAAGGTCGCAAATATTAGTCGATATATTATCATTTATTATTTTACAGACACATCTAGGCAGGAAAATTATAGATACAATCTTAATTGCTGCGTAATAGTAAGTATTATATTTGTCGATAATAACGCCATTCATGCCTGCATGTAGTTAAATCAATATTTCATGAACAAGGCATGTTATGAGTGTTTGGTAAATAGAGCTTGTGGAGCCATTGCCATTTCTAATGTGACTTATGGTCAATTGAACATGACACATCATGTAAATTTTATGTCTAATACATTTTAATCAATATCCTGACCTATATGTCCTAGCTGTCATGAATGATTTAAGCTCCCCTCTTATAAACAGCTAGACACATGGCACCATGGACTACCTTTCACATGGGTGTTTTCTGTTGGTACAGGATAAGTAAAATAGAATATTTTTATGATGATGTTTCCAATGTTTGTTATGCTAGAGTGATTTTGAACCAAGTTTATCAATGGGGCCGGTTGAAGATTGATGATTTAATGGAGGAATAATTAATTATTAAGTACTGTTTTAGCGACTTTATTGATATTTTTGAGGTGATCATTTTATAGGCAAGGACTATAATGACTGGCATGAGGGGTTACTGGTGCACTGTTAAGATCATAATCCTTATGTACAAACTGTGCACCAGGATATCAGAAATCAATGTTTTTAATTATTTCAGTATCTGCCTATGGTAGTTATATCGGGCTAGAGTCAGAGGCTAAAATCCTTATAACAGTGGTAATTCATGGAGGTATACGGCTAGAAAGTCAAATATATGCCTTGCATTGAAACATTCATTAGTTCATAGAGAAGTAGCTTCATAACCAGCATTAAATGTGCATCAGGTCGGGTGTGCACAAAGCTACAAATAACCAGTCGTTTTCTGAAAATATTATGAACAGATTAATGAATCAAGTGTTGCAAATATGATACTTCTTTCTAATCACAAGGTCTCTTTGTATAGTAGAGCAGATTAGAGCCTAAAATTGGATGAATTGTGGGTTTCATGATTAAAGCATGAAACATCTCACAGTGGTACATAAGGACCATAAGAATATTTTAGAACATAGGGCCCTCGCCATTTTGCCCCCTAACGACTATGGCAGCCATTTTCCAAAATGGCTGCCTTTTCTAATGGAATCCTGTCTCCCACTGCATGAATATTACTGTTCACATTCACTTGTTGGTCAGGTAGCTGGTTGCTTAGCAACAATCATTCTATTAATTGTTTATTTCCTTTGAATAGATGCAGTCTAATTGTTCTTGGTTAAATGAAGATATTAACAGGAAAGTTAATGTGATGATAGTTGAGGTCAGTTTAATAACAGAGCTATCATCATTATACCTTGACATAATTATACATTGTAAAAAATGTTTTACAAAATTTGTTTTGGACCCTGCAGGCGTTCTTATGGTCCTTATGTACCACTGAGAGAAGTTTCATGCTTTAATCATTAAACCCACAGTTATTTCCTTAATCTGCTCTACTAGTAGGAATGTTATCATTTCTGGGGTATCTAGTGCTTCAGGATATATGAATACATGAAATATCAAGACAGTGTAGGAAATATATCCTTGCATTTCTCAGGTCATCCTATGCAGTATATGTAGCTACTTTACTGGTAAGTGTCCACCCAGAAATATTGCAAACTAATTTGTCAAACAAAACAAATCAAAACATGAACTAAATAGAAATACTTTTTATTTGCTAAATGTTAACATCGTTGAAATCCACTTCTTTGTTTGTTAAACTTTTATTTATCATTAAGTGATTGTATCAGCCGGACTCCTCTTAATCTCATATTTTCAAATATGATGGTAGCTAACAATCCATTTTACCGACCCACAACTGGCAGTACTGTGATTTTTATTTAATGAATACATAGTGATCCACTCTAATCTTCTATCTATTATTAAGGAAAACAAAATGAGATGATTGGTTCAACAACTCCTCCGGCTGTCTGCATTGATTCATTCTATATTATTCCCCCAGGCGTATTTACATTAGATTAATTGCTTAGGTTCATCCAAGTCCACGCTCCATGAATTGTATTTAGCCTTAATTTTAGTATAACATAGGTCTATGTTGAATGAGGGAGGTATTTAGAAATAAAGTACGCATGTATACATTCCCGTGACCTCGGAACTACAGTGAAACCTCTAATTACCACTTGACTCGTAGAAAACAGTAGGCCATGCCACATGAAGACCTGGGGGGAGTCAGGATCCACCTATTAAATCTCAAATTGTAGATCGCGTTGTGTCCATGTTAGATATACATATAATAGAGATGACCGTTTCTCTGAGATTATGCATTTAGTCTTTACCTTGAATGGTCCATCGGCTATAACCAACTTAAACAGAGAATAAAATAATGATTAACTGTTTGGCCATAATCCCTCGATCAGGTTCGCATTAGGATTATGAACCAAACACTGCACCAGCAGTACCGAAGTAAGGTTATTAGCCTAATCCTTTTAATCACTGCAGTTGTATATATAAAATAGGTGGTTATAACCCCAATGCTTTCAAGGCAGTGATAAAACGTAATCCATATACGCCAATTATCAGGGTGCATGATAAGCTATAAAGCACTGCAACTATAGATACAAGTGTCACTCCCCATCTGCAAGGTCAAGGATACCATAGACAGATGCTGTGGTAAACCCTATTATGTATTCTGAATAAATGCAGGATTTGTTGCAAATTAATGTATTCTTTACTGGTGTATTCGCCACAGGATGTTTTGAAGGACTGAAATCCCTGGCGTCCACTATGCCTCGGTCATTAATCCTAAACAGGTCGTCCACTCAGCCAGTGCTTGAAGTTATAATTATACATGAAAGTGTATCCATGCACTGCGAATTCCAATTCACATTACAACGGCCGATTGGTGTACGGAGGCCGCACGGCAAAAAACACAATCATTAGACAATGTTAAAGTATTACAGCCGGTAAGAATCGGCCGGCTGGTCGTGGTAATGGGAAAGGACCTTTATGAATACATGGCATACACAGGAGGACCTGGCAACGTCAGAAGTGTCCTTCTAATACATATTGCAAATACGATATGATTTAAATTTCATGATGCTACTAATATCAATAATAATATGTAATTCAGTCAAAATATTTTACCAGGAATAAAAACAAGCAGGGTCTGGTTTTGCAAGGTCTTTGTCAACAAGATTAAGTATGGTTTTCTACAAACACTTGGAACTGCGTATTAACATCGAAAATGTGATAAAGTGGTACTGCGTAAATTATGTAGGTTTAATTGTTGTTGTGATATATGACATGTTTGAACGAGCATCACTTCCTTATCCATCGGAACTTCCCTCCCACGCCATGCGGAAGGGTGTGGTCAACATAAACTCTACTGCTGAAAGCACTAAAGTACTCCTTAATAATTTGCAAAGTCATATTCAAAATCCTCTACGCTTATCTAAATATATCCGAAAAATACTGCTCAATATGGTTAAAATGTTATGTCTCTAAAGGTTGATATGAATTATTATTTATTATGGACGCGAAGCTGCCTATTGTAGATTTGAATTTAATGGGTTTTTTCTGATCTATTTTGCTTTATATAATGACTATAAGTAGAATTGTTTTAAAATCAAATCGCGCAGCGTCAGGTGGAGTTGTATACGCACTGATATATAAAGGTAGCCATTGATTTTTGTATTTCATTAACTATTCCAAAATCCCCGAAATAATGATAATTTATTTTTGTAATTAGTATCATATATGCAAGCCTTTGTCACAATTATGTCATTGTAATCGCTCTTTATCATTATGTTTCAGTCTGAAATGCCTCAGGTTGAAATGAGAACAGCACTCTGTGCAAATACGTTTCAAATCGAATTAAGAAATCCCTCCATTTCTATTTCCTAATTGAATAGAACATCTCTTCATGATTATACAATCCAAAGGTACTTTCCAAAGATAGCAATGTTCATTTACCATATAGGCCCCTCTTCCCAGCACTGCCCAGCATTCAATACTAACTACATTACGCTTCTCTCTCAATCAGAGCTTCGGGGTTTGACTAAACACAAACTGCTTCCCCATATCTTCCTCTTTTGCCAGAGACTTTCACCCAGCCCCTTTTGGGAAAGAGAGAGAGAGTGAGTGAGTGAGTGGGGCTGATAAGGATAGGGACAAGCGTCACCACTCATGTTAATATTTTTTAAATTGTTATCTAAATATCCAGGTGACACCAGATCTAGTTGCTCAGCAGTTTTGTATTTTTTTTGTAGTTTTATTAGATGATTGACGGTTGTTTATGAAGTTGATTCCAACGTTCCATATCTGTTTGTCGACTTCATTAAGGAATCTAATTCATCTAGATAATAGTCTAAAAATCAGTTTATTACATATGAAATCTTAGAAACTTAGAATGAGAATGACTGTAAAATACAGAAGACATCGAGGTAACAGTTTTTGCACTAAATATTTAGGGCCATTTGATAACATAGTCCGTACACGCTCTGGTGTCTATATACTACAATCTAAATAATAAAAATACATGAGCAGCCTGAAGTTGTATACTCGCAGTAGCATACGAACCATTACCTTTTTGTGGAATAAGGGGATGTGACTCCATTACTTTCCATCTCCGAACTATATTGGCCGCCCCGTCGTTGGTACAACTTTTATAATGTACAACTTTTATAATGAATTACCCTACATACTTTCAAAATATGCTAGGTAGAAGTAGATGGTGGTACTAATTAATCATGTCAGCTTTTCAGAGAAATATGTATAGAGAGAATGGAACGAGGTGCTAGTAATCGGATATGTATAGGGAAAGATTGCGCAGCAGTCAAGTCCAATAAATAAGCAATTACTAGTACCGAACGCCATTCACTATTTTTATATGAGAGATGCATATAACAATATCGAAATATAAACTTTTGTCATGAATCATCTGATATACTAACATAAAAAAACAATACAATATTTTTCTCGCACCAAATGTATTGCACCTTTGAAGTGGGATGCTCATGTAATAAATACTTCTATTCCCAACATTAAACTTACTTTTACAAATCAAATATGACAAGATTTACATTTTTCTCGCAGTTTGTTTTACGGTATATTCAGGCCTTGGGGAATAGACCCAGAAATGTTATTTCTACCTCAGCATTTCCCTCCGTCTCCCTCGCTTTCTTACAACCCGGAGGCATTCCCACTAATTTTCATCTTGTATCTGGTCATACGCCGGTCCTCCTGCACTCTCTCCAATCCTTACCCCGCCATTACTGAGAGCCGCAATGCCCATTTACCCGATAACCGTCAAGTATAACGTGCAGATGTCTTAAACATAACGTAAACACGTACCTCACTTCACACGCGCTTTGACCTAACCCTTTGATGCTGGAGTTCCACGTTTTAGTAGACTTTGGGGAATAAATTAGGAGGCACGGGTTAAGAACTGGAATAGCTGAACGTTGATAAGACAAAAGGATTTCTGCGTGTGGTCTACTTTTCTACTCGATCTTTATCGCAAGGCTATGCTGTTATCAGAACAGTGATTAGTGTAAAATGTTGGCCTACATTATTTTGTTCGTAATCACCAAAGTGTTATGTTTCTAGGTTCAGGGCACTTACTAAGCCATTAAAGTACTGAGAATATTGAATTATAATGTTTTCGAACTGATTCGAGAGATCGGGGAATGTCACACCCAATGGACACGTTATTACGTGAAGCATGATACGAATCACATCCCATTGAAGCACGGGCCGATGAGATATGATAGGATTTAATTATTTTGATTTGATTATTATTGGTCTTTTTTCAATAACGGATAAAAAAGCGCAAAAATATATACACATCCTCCGATTTTCCGGACAAATGGGTCTCAGATAGATAGGACAAATATTGAACAAAAAGTATGAAAGCCTTTAGTTTATGATCCATGCAGAAAATGCATCTTCACCCTAACTAATAATAACATACAGAAACAGGGGATTTGCATATGTCAATGCGCATACCTGGTACATACCATGATGAACTACAGTTATATCACAATTGACATCCAACTGTCTGTCATAATTATTACGGCAAAATAATTATATCTATCGTCATTCAATCTTTTCACGTATAATCTGACACTCAAATCCTTCATAAATTGGATGGCTTTCTTCAGAAGACTCCATGTATGGCAGACGAATCTGAATGTTGAAGCAGTATAATGAATATTCAGTGCTGAATATTAAACGGTTTCCCAATAGTCCCCATAGTTCCCGTTGGCGAAGATTGAAAATAACGCAGGTGCAAGTCCCCTTCAGGGATTAAGTAGGAATGAACTTGAATCAATTCTTGATTCAATATACATGTCATCATTTTCTCATACTGTGCCAATTAGTCAATAAAAAGACAGAAAAGAACGGGGTGTCGGACATCGAAAGATTATCGAAACAACGTTTGATTTGAATAATAATTATGGGAAAATGATGGAGTGATTCATTATTAGTTCATCCATCACCCATGCCAATTTCTCATTCAGCATTTACCATATCCCTTTAACAAAGTGGAATGTCAAATTATATATGTTTACCTTTAAATGAAAAACAAATGCAATCCTATATAGTACGCATGCAATGTATTGTAATTTATTGCAGCTCACATAGTGTAACATCATTAAAATAAAATGACATCATATTGGTGAAATCGCCACAACATGTAATATTCACTTTCACCAATACCTTTTAAAAAAAACTTAATTTAAGACAAAAGTGTAGCTCAACACCAAGTTCAAAATAGGCAAACAGATTTCCTAAGCTACGCAATAACATAATAGACGCCTGCATACCTAGTATTCATCAGTTTTTAGCCTAATTTAGTAAAATGTACTGAAAGTGGTTTTTCTCACGACTAGACCCATATATATACACCCTAGTATGTGAGGCATGAAACTGCCCAACAAATAACCCTACAGACATACCGCACCCTCCATTTTGTTTTTATATATAGAACCTTTATTTTTCTATCGATTTATTGATCCGTCTATCTATCCATTCATCTATTCTCCTGGTTACACGTGCATAGATACTGATTGCTTGCCCAACCACTAAAATATACAAATATCTGCCCGCATGAAGCGGTCAATTTCAGGTCTAGGAGAGCAGAGATTTTGTCAGTCTTATCTCTATTGACACACTTAAACATTCACCCCCAGAAGCCATGTCATACCATGAAAATAAAGAGAGAACAGGGCAGCAATAGAAAAAACATTTTCCTGAACTAAATTTAAATTATTGAAACTAAATATGCCTGATGAGCTGGCCCAGACATTCGCCCAGTATGAATAAGTTAGCACTCTCCCATGCAGAATATATAATTAAGTTAAAAATCGCCAACAGAGAATAATTCAACATTCTCAAATGAGAATATAATTAAGTTAACATTCTGTAGAACAAGATAAAGTAACATTCTCAACATTACAATAGTGTAACTTCCTCAAAATGAGAGGTGAGAACGAAGTTCTTGCAAATAACCATTACTTCATTACTTACTGGCAGTTAGGTAATCATATTCTGGATTACTTGCTATTACGTGATTCTAGGTTCTGCAAATCAAGTTCGTGTTCATACAGACAGAGCCAAAGGTGTAGAACAGTGCAGCCCATTTTCAATTAACAAAGTAGTTTGCACTCGCCCTCTGTCTCTCCAGTTGTTATCAAATTACATACTTATACACCTCACAAATGCACTGACCACACCAGGTGGAGTTGCTCACCTCTGCAGGCCTACTTATCTAAGTCTTTAACCCTTTGCTTCTCCCTAACTTTGGTCTTGGGTTATTTGGAACCATGTCATGTCTGACTCTTCCTCAGTCCTTCAACAAAGATGTGAATACAATGATAATTATTCATATTAGACATTTCCATTTTACTGTTAGTAATCTCATCACATTCTATAACTGAATAATAACGTAGCTCAATATGTACATTTCTTTAAAGAAGATTTCTTTTTAATATATACGGTCACAAAATTACAATCCTCAGATATCCTATTCAAAATCAATCATTGCATTATACGGGAACTAATCTAAAAACAGGACTGTTTACTTTTATGGTTTTTAACATTTGCATCATCATTTGTTAGGCTAAATGTTTAGGTTAAAATAAGATAATATAGTATAACGTTCACATATTCAATGGAACACCTTTTTGCACTCTGTACTTAATGATTACTATACCTAGTCCTGGATTGATGTGTAAAGCACGCACCTCTATCCTGTTCCTCGAGAAGTGAGAAACCTAAGGCTACACAAATGTGAAGAATAAGTGAAAACTCGGAAAAACGATATTTTCCAAAGGTCGTTACCCACAGAACTCTTTGTAACAATAGCTTGAATCGTTAGATGTTTAGTGTTCGTGGCGTATGATTACATGTACAATATTTCAAGACTGTATGTAGGCTAATATACCTTTATAAGGTCATCGTAAAAGAGTATAATACAATTTTCTTGAGGCTTAAGACTCATCTTCCTGTGATGCATCACATATGTTATCACCTGGTGGAATAAACTATATATATACGAAAACAAGTTATATCAAATCTCCTGATTTAACCTGTTCTTGACTCCACTATGAATAATATTTTGAGTTTCATTTCACATGGGTAAAGTACCTCTGCTCGTGGGGAAATGATATACTGTTCCTTTATCAATTTTTAATTGATTGTCCTTTTTCTCTTTCCAGGTAAGTGTGATTCTCCATACGTACTATGAGCGATATAACTGGCGGAGAGGTAGGATGATTGCTCAGGTAGCCAAGATTATTACAATTCACGTGTTTCCAGCCCCGGCAAAGGTTAATTCAAGATGCAATATCCATTTTTTGTTATCACAGCTTGAACCGACCTTCTCTGTAGTATCAAGTGGCGTTATATATATATATATAAACATTTATGTTTGATATTTTCCTGAAATATTGTGAATATCGCATAGTTATATTTAAGGACAGACGTAGGAACTAGAATCAAGCCCTCCCCACACACAGCCGATTTGCCTCCCGATTGCCTCCCGATTTGGGTCTCCCGATGAATCCTATGGTTTCATTTCAAATCCTGGTTTACGTTTTTGAAATAATATTAACCAGGATTGGAAATGAAATCCTAGGATTCATCAGGAGACCCAAATCGGGAGGCAATCGGGGGCCAAATCGGCTGTGTGTTGGCAGGGTCTCAGTGGAATTAGATGAAAACCATATTAGTATAGGTGTACATTTACAACACTAGCAAATACAGTTATTCTTTGCAGAGTTATATCAAGATGTAATAATAATGTAAATGTAATATTCATAATCTTAGCGTCATAAGTGTGCCGGTCCTCAAGTTCCTATGGTTCATTTGACGGTATAGTATTGCATTAATAACACATTCAACCTAATAATTTAACAGTCAGTATTTCTGGGAAACTTCCATTTTAGACCGGAATCGGGCCTTAGTGGTGAAACCACCATGTGCTTCGCCTCTGGCAGAATCATCAACATCTGTAGCCCCTTCCCTGTCCTCACTGTTGATAATTAATCCTATAGTAAGATTAACAATGTTAGAGTAGATTAAATTATACACTCTAGCAATAAATACATGTAAGTTGTTTTGTATGAGGCCTTGAGATCGACGATCAATATTCAGGACTTGCATTAAAATTGAAATTACAGGCAGAAGTAGGTCACGTTTCTTTGAGAATATTCAGTCTTCTGTCTGTCTAAGACAATTATCCACTATCATAGTATATGTCTCATATATAAACTCCTCTTAAGCCCATTATCCTTTAGACATTTGAGTTACCCAAATGTCTAATTCTAGATGTAAAGACATTAAAACATTTCAAATATTGAATAAGTAAAAGGAGTCTGTCTTTATAAATGGTCTGAACCTGATCCAGACATGGCTGTTCTCTTTCACGACACACTCCCTCCGCCCCTCCAGGGTGTGAATGGATGGTATTGGATAACCAGGCAGGTGTGCCCACACGCCACTAGGTGCGTGATATACATCCGCTCACGTGATCGTCACCTGAGGGAGGAGGCGATGGTGGAGCCCTCTACAGGGGGGAGAAGACATCACGCCACCTAGCGACAGCCCGAGGCATAAAAAGGGTGTACTTCTATATTCGGAGGTATAATAGCAGATTGGAATTATTTCCATATTATCACTCTACTAAGCCGGCTATTGAACCCTTGAATGTAGGTTGGTTTGGTAGCTATGCTATTAACCATTCATGGAAGGTACTTGACTACTTCTAATTAAACTTGAGAGGTAATAAGGCTTTGTGGGCACGCCATTCATCATTTGTAATACTTTGTCTGTTTTCTATACTTGATACTGTCTGAATGAAATTATCACACCTGTAGAGCTAAAGATATAGTACAGGGAACACAGTGATAGACAGGGTTTTGCATTTCAATTGATTTTGTGATCATGAGGGGAACTCTTTTTTAAGGCTTGTCTTTATTGTACTTGCCAGCTTTCTGTCACATATCTAGTGCAACCCATGTTGAGAGTTTGTTTGACTTGAATTGCTATTTATATTTTGATTTCAAAATTGAAAATTTTGATTTGGGAAATAGTTTCTGAGGGCCAGGTACGAAAATGTGCCGATCTTTTTTAAATAGAACGTTTATTGAACGTACTCATTTATATAGTATTTTAGCCTTGGTTCATTATTAACAATGGTAACTGAAGCTTCAACCCATTTCTCGGTATAATCTATATTATATGCAGACATGTGAAATATAGACTACATCTATGACATTTAGCTGTACTGTAACTGCATGTTCCATTAATAATTAAAATTAAGAGCCAATCAACATTCGGGTTGTCCGACTATTTGTTGCTGAACCAACAATATCAGAAACACAATTCTATAGGTCTAACTTAAATGTTCATCTCTATGTATCTATATATGGAAACATGCATTACCACAAAACAGATCTTCATAGCTTTGCTCTATTACAGTGAATCATAGCCAACATCACCTACCATTCAACCTAGCTCTTTGGCGTTGTATGGGGATCAATACGCATATTAAACTTGTATGTAAATAGATGCATGTTAAGCCTGCTGCCACATTTTACCTGAGCCTGGTTTTATGGGTTTGATGGCCTTTTTATAATCAATCTCAACCATAATGGTAGGCCTATAGTTGGGTGGAGGCGCAGAGGATTTCAGCTTAGCTTACATTATTTCTTCTTTCAGATGTAAGTTTTCAGGATTATCTGTAGGGTGTTGCACTTAATGAATGAACGATGATTAAGGTGATGTATTTTGTATGTGTGATGATAATTTTTTTAAATACATAAAATGATATAAATATGTGCCACCGTTGGGAAAGCTTAGATAACTCAGTTTCAACGTCACTGAATTAGAGACGATATGGTAACTTGCAAGTTATTGACTGTCAAAGATTGGAAGATCCCAAAATGAAAAATTAAATGAACTAGTCAATGATTGAAACGGTTCTATGTCGAACAGATCGAATAATTATGGTATTTGCTAAGTCAAAGGTTACAACGTTGAACATGTGAAGACCATTGCTCATTACAGGGGGTGTAAATATTCCATGGAGTTCACCAGATCTTATATATACGATACAAATCATTAAATTTACTGATGCTGGTTGTGGGTTGAGGGGCGATTGCATGGGATCTAAAAAATCAAATTCAAACTATCTGCGTCCCAGTGACTATGATTTTCCTGTCAACTGAATTGATATACACAGATAAGAGTTTAGAAATAGAGGTTAAACAATCATTTTCATAGGTCCCCCACGTCCCTCCTCCGTTAGCCCCCTATGTTTTATTCCCACTAATTCTCAATGATCTACAAATACAGAGTACAAACTTCACATTCATTGTCCAACAACTACAACAGTTCCTGCATTAGTCCTTGCATAATTTAGACTACATTGACTTCCCCCTGCTGCCTACGATGAAATATTTATTATGCAATCATATATCAACAAGAATGTCAGCGGATGGGTTGAAAACCTACCATATATGGTGGCATGACATGACATGACATGGCAAACTGAGCAGTATTCCAATCTAGGACATTCAACACTGCAGTGCATAATAAAGTTAGGCTTCTAAGCGGGGCGCTGCCCGCTAGAATTTAATGGCATTTAATGGTGGTCCAGAGGTATAAATAGATATGATAATGATGTTAGAACCTGAGAATTGGCATTACCATGTTATCACTATCATTACCATTCATAGTTTGTATCCATTTGAAGGGGAGTTAATTATGCTATTATTGACAATTTGGCAACGCGAAAATTGTATAAAACTCGACACCCGAATTGTACAGGCAGTTGTTTCCCTTACTAAGGGAAACAACTCTACAAAATCTACCTAAGGGCCTTAGGTAGATTGTGTACGTTAGATTCATTTGACTGTCGTGTGTAATCTAAATTATCGGCCCTATATTTAAATTAACTCATTAATATTGATGCCTGGAGTGAAATATTAATCAATTCACTAATTCAAGTTTCTGTATGATCTATTATCAGGGATATAATGTCTAATATGTGGACACAATCACTGATTAATAAGCTGACGCCTTTCAATAAAGACAGGACCCCAATTGTGTGTGTGGAGTGGGTGGGGGTAGAGGGAGGGAGGGCGGTCAGCGTTTCTTTTGATATGGCTATGGTTGACATAATTGATTACATTATGTTGTATTGCCTGAAGTAAAGCCTGGTCACTATTTAAAAATTGCAATTAGTTTCATTACAATTTCCTTAATTTAAGCCAATATTAAAAAAATAAGGGATATTCATGAGTGACATATTCAAATTACTTTGCTATATTCAAATTACTTTCAATATCTACATAGAAAGGCGTATTTAAAGGGACTTATATCACTATAAGTGTTTTTATTTTTTGTAGAAGAAAGGGACTCCAACAGTATGAATTTAATGTCAAGTCACGTTCGGTTTTTACCCCCAGATATTTAACCGTTATGAATGTAAAAATGTGTATCACTTTCATGATTAGGAAGGGAGATTACACAACCCCATTCACCCATTCCCTAGGGTCTCACCACTGTGGGAATTATGGGTAGGCAGTACGTATCATATCTCCAGGGATTAATTCAATATTTAGCTTATCTTATAACGGTTCATTGTATACAACATGAGCGCGGATGGACCGTTGTCCAGAATATAATTCATTACCAACTACGATAGTAGTAGTATAGTGTTCATAATGAAGATTGGCTTCACTAAACTCATCCTTCCATTAGTACTATCCTACTGCTGATAGTATGTGCAGAACGTGCGTATTTGATTTCATACTAAACCAAAAAACATTTACTTCTCAATATTGAGCAGTATTGAATTGAAGCATACTTTCTTTGTCCTAAGGAGTTAAACGAAAGGGTCATGAACTGCTGAACAAGTATTCCAGTTTGTGCCCTCGTTAAAATGGCTTTTCCTTGTTAAAGTTTGTTACAGAGAACAAGATAGGTCTAGAGACGTATTCAGAACAACATGAGTAAATTTCCCCAAAGAAATCACCCCCTCGCAAAAAGGGAATACGTTCACTCAGATGCCCGTGTAAACAATCTATTCTCCAGTCGTCATTTGGGCGGTTTTGTTTAATTCTCTACTCAGCTACAAAGTTTGTGTTACATTACTGTTGTTGCAGGTCACCAACACTTGGTTCAGATTCAAGGCAAACTTGGCCTATGTCATGGGACCAAGGCTAGGTTGTTATAGATGCGCCTACTTTAATTATGTCTCAAAGAAAAAGGGCGATGCAGTCATTTTAATATTGGTACTATTTGGACTGGGTTATATTATATCCACACCATCTAGAAATGCATGTATTCGGCTCTGCAGCCTCTATTAAAAGTGCATGCTCGAATATTATGACCAAACGAATCTCACCAAATCTACTCTTTGTTTGGCTTATATGTTTGAAGTCATAAATATTTGCCTGGAATGTTTATGTTAATGTCAATACAAGAATGTGACGTCTAATTGGCCTGGGACCAGATGTTATTTTTCACTGTGCTGCCCGGTAGGCCTAACAATCTGAATTATGAAATAATAAAACTGATTCATTAGTTACGTAATGAGTATGAAATTCACATAACCAACTTGTTCAATTGCTGAGCCTCAATCCAATCATGATTACATAACTATTACTGGTATGATTCTATTTCTGTTGTGCTACACAACGTACTTATGTAATAAATATTGCACTTCAGATATATATATATATATTATTAGAGGCTTTATACAAGTCTATCATGCCATTCTGTCATTTCATCTTTGCTAAAGGTTGCATTGTGTATTTGTAATGGTGAGGGTGGATGTTACTGCACATATATATATATAAGCTAGCTGGTAGTAACGAAGGCCAGAGTAGAAAGCCAGTAGCCTCGTAAATTATATTTTACAGGGGCAGGACTAACGATGTATGCATAGTAGATTGTTGGCCCTACCTAGAATATGTCTCATGTCCTGTAATTAGCAATAGGATTTGCACTTAATTGACTAAAAGGACTATAGGAGGGATGAGGAGAAAGCAATCAGAGAGAGGTTCTGACTGCAGGGAGGGAGAGTAAAGACAGAGAGGTGAAGGTAGAGATAGAGAGAGGGAACGACAGAGAGGGAGACAATAAAAGCAGAGATAGAAAGATGGGAAGGAGATCAAGGGGATTGGGAAGGAAGAGAAAAGAGAAGGAGATAAGACACTTAGAAGAAGAGATGGATAGGCAATGTAACTTTTAAAGAAAGTAAGGGAGAGAGCATGACAGATATATATGACGATAAGAGGATTGAATAGAGAATAGAGAACCATGCCCACACCTGAATGACAATTCCCGCGCGGTTCTAGACTAGTGTTTAGCTGGTAACCCAGGAAGCCTGTGATAGACAGTTTGCTCGACGAATCCTGTACGGACGGAGATGGTTTTTCTTTGTTTTTCCCCTGAAATTGACTGCAACTAAGATGCTTGAAATAATCATTTGGGGCTATTTGTATCCGCGGATCTGGAAGAAATACAAATACGGATGGAACCACCTTTCCCTATGTCTGCCTTGCCTGCCTTCTTTCCTCCCAATCAGTCGACTCACATATTATTTAACTATTGGTAGTTTATAACGATGGAGATATAGTGTGTGAAAGGTAGAAATGAAGGGGAAAACAGGAAAACAGGTTGTGAGCATAGAAGGAGAATTTGTTTTTAATATTTCAGTTATGCAGGAATATACAAAAGAGTGGCGTTTGCCACTTCCCCCTCGTTCCTGCGCTTGGCACACAATTAGGGTGCGTCGGGAGTGGAATGAGGTGGGATGAAATGGAGGTCTAAAAGGATGAAATGAGTTGGAATTTAAATTATGCAGTTATAATGTGTGGTCGTTTGAGAAACACCAGTCAGATGAGGAGATAGCTATGCGAACTTGATTATTTAATAATCAAGTTCGCTCAGGCTGGAAGAGGAAGGTGAATAAACCTGGATTGATGATGCTGGATAGACCACCTGTGGTGGACCAAAACACTTCTGAACCCAAGACTGCCTGTCGGTAGGGAGTATTGTGATGTATTACTAACAGGAGGCGGTCAATGACCGAGTTCTGGCTTTATCACAGCGCAGCATGCATGTCAGTGTCTAATTCTCTGGCTCTTGCTCTGCACCTTACTTGCATGTTGACTTAAAGGCCTGGAAATGTGCTTTAATACGTGGGCTCGTAGATCGTGGATGTAGACAGTGGATCCAGTTTGATGTTCTGAATGATTTAGTTCTCTTGAATGAGTAGCCTACTAATTAGGTGCCGTGTGGAGTTTCATTTTTGACACGATCTTATTATGTCTTTCGTATCACATATTCAGCATTTTGTTCACACCATGAAGTTCGTAATGATATATATGATACATGTATGTGTAAGTGATTTGATTTCAATGAGTATTAAGTATACAATCACTGGAAATATGAAATAAAATATTCACAGATAATGCACAGATTTCTTTTTAAATAGTTGTATTGGCCACAATTTAACAATCAATTAAAAAAGACCCATAACCATTCAATGATTCTTTTCATGCGTTGCCAGACATAGTAACATAATGCCTATGTTTGTTTCCCCCTATTTATAATTGTTTGGATATTCTTTCTTGCTTCAATAGCTGGTTGAATGCAAATGATTTTTTCCAGAACTTTAAACCTCAATGTTTCTGAAAGAGCCGGTGCTCTAGGCCCGATACTTTTTACTACAACAGGTGAAATTAAATAAAGAGAGAAGAACCGGTCTTAAATTCGCTGCTCCCCAACAAGATTATCCAACCTTGGAGAGACAAACTAATACCGTTGAAAAGAAAGGAACAAAGGGAAAACATCCATCTCCTCTTGTTTTGTGGAGAATCTGAAAGAAAGGAGAAAACTTGAAAGTGAATAAATAGAATTTATGTAAATATTCCCAGCCGGTTCGAGAGCCCGGACGTGTTGAATTGAAATTAAAAGCTGGTAACGAAAACAAAGGTGGCTCGCCGGGGTGGATTTATGGCGGAGGAACTTTCATGCTGATAAATTAACTTGTGCAGATGGACTAACCTTTGTGATAAGGTTTACATTGCTGGGTATTTTCACTTTGTCATCGGATTAGAGAAGGACATGGGAGTGGGCTATTGGAAAGTGCTTTTTACCTTGTGATCATGGTAATCATGGGGTGAACCTATGTTAACTAGGTATTATGGTAAAACAATTTGTATTCATTTATTCATTGATCATATATGAGTCATTATAGCATATTTAGTCATTTTTGGTGGTGTGTCGTGCTAAGAGTGATTACACCAAATAATTGTGTATAGAGCAACAGGCCCTCTGAAATAGTGTGTGCTAGCCCCCACCTCCTACATATAGTTTCTGTTAAAGAACCTGCTTCTATTTAATGAAAACGTCCATGTTTAACAAACTTCCATCCAGACTATCTGTACAATTCTGGTAACTTGGAGGCCTGCCTTAATCATTTCAATATATCATGACTAATAGTTTGCTGTCATTTTCAAATTTCCATAGGATCATAAAAGTTCAGTATGCTTCTTGATTGAACTCATCCTTGACACCAGACCCGGGCTCATCAGACAGCAATCATAATTGGCCAAAATAACTGACCAATTTCAGATCAAACCGTTTCTTCTTCTCCCTTTGGCAGTGAGGAAGTTAATTAATTACAGAATACGCAATCATAAAAAACAGCTTGGTCGTAATTCCTTGAGCAGAATTAACTTTTCACACCATGCATTTTTCATCTGGGCCTCTCCGTTATACCAGAAAGACATCAAATGGTGAGTTGTTCTGTTCCACTGGAGCAGCCAAAACAATCCCCTTCTCAATGTCATTTTCTGGAACGATTGTTGTGACATTCCTAATAAAACTTTTTCTCGAAAATTGTGATGAAAAGATCTGTTATTCTGAAATGAAATTCTGATTACATTTGTATAAAGAAATAACTTTAAAAAAGTTGCCACTGAGTAGTTGTTGCATTTATTGTTGGAAAACTATTGAAGAAAAGGCTCAATGAGTTCTTATTTATTTCTTATTTGTCACAAAAGAAAAAAGCTCAGACTTCACAAAAGGCAAACACAGCCGGTTGTCCTGAACATGGCTGGGTTAGGTATGAGAAAGACATGGATTTAAGGATTACAGAAGCATTATCCAAAGTCATAAGATCGAAATGATGCAATTAAACTTGCAGGAAGAATTTTTTATTATACTCATTTTCCTCACTGTGATGGGATGCAATATGATAGTACTTAATATTAAGATAGGGGACTTTTGTAGGCACTATAAATCACACCGACCATGGTCAATGTAGGCATTGGATGAAGCCAGCATAGGTAGAATATGGCCTCTAAAATCTATAGATTTAATATGTTCATAAACCATGATTTGGCCTTTAGTTGAGTGTATAAAAGAGGGTTTCTGAATTTGAAGCAAGACATGAACAAGTAAGACATGGCCTTGGATCGGATCGGTAGCAGATAATCCAGATGGCTAGACCATGAGACTAATAATCCCTTGACTAAATCATCCATTCTACCAAAGTTATTGGTTATTATTTCCAACAATATTATAATAAAATACGGCATTAGATCTTTAAAATGCATGTCTTCATACATCCCGTCAACTCAGCGTTTTGAATGATAAATACTTTGTTTGATAGTCAATCCTACTTTTATTGTTATATTATGGACATAAGCTAATAACCTTTTCAATTTTTACATTATATTAGAGATATAAGTCTACCCTGTATACCTCTTTCCACATCTATTATATCTTACATTTCAATTAATATGTGTACAACAAATGTATATATATACATGCATGTACATGTATATTGAGGTATCTGAAAGTCTTTTTGCAGAAAATGTTAAAGAAGATATATATATGCCTTGAAAACTTTAGCAGTAGAAGTGTTCCATGTAATTGGTATGGGACTATTTCACAGGTACAGTATCATTTACCTGTAGCTCACCTAATCATCCAGTCACCAAATATTCTGGCCAAGCAGATCCAATTATCTCAACAAAATAAACCTCCGTAGGTTCTACAGGCAACGGCAGATGTATCGTTTGACATAATAAAATCTGTAATTTTTCGAGCAGTGGACATTATCTTGCTCAGGTTGTTAGGTATTTATTCAATCAACCATTACATCCAGTAGACGTTATTCACAACTCATCCTGAAATAACCATTATTAAATTATTTATATCTTTTGATTACAATTGATAAAAGACCTGATCTTCTTGAACTCAAAAATAAATTGGAACCACCTGCCCTTATATTTTTACCATCAAAGGTCAATGAGGGACAATGATCATTTAAATAACAATTCCTGCGGTTGAATCCCTCGGTAATCCCATACTTCTTTAACACCTCTGACACAGGTGCTTAGCAAATTAGCCTTGAGTGGCAGGCCTGCTGTTTGACACTTATTGGGTGGGACTGAGAGGTGCCTTATTACAACGATAGGTCGCTATACATCTCGAACATGATCCTGTGGTGTTGATTGATCTATATTCATATCGATCTATGATGAGATAGATCTGTGTACATAATGACAGTAGGTCACTGTAGGACAGACTCTATACGGGTGAAGTCACCAGGAGATGTACAATGCGACTTCCAAAATCCTCTCATATAAGACGAAATACATACAGATTAACATAACATATTTTTACTCAACTGGATAGCAAATATACTCAGATACACCTAGTATTTATTTTGGTAGAGGGGGAGTGTTTCGCTTTATACTGGTTAAGGCTGTTCGTTAGAAATGATGAACTTGTCAATAGGTATTAAAGTTGTTGTTTGAATTGGTTTATCATCACAAGCTTTCGGGCTTTATGTGCCTTTTATCAGGTGAGGTGAAGAGGTTATAGTTTTTATTTTGCCAGCCTATTTAGCAGGATTTACAGAATGTATATTAGTAAAGTTGTACACTTTCTGACGACCTGACCCATATCTTGCACCAGATATGAGATACAGAAATGAAGAAATAACGTGTTGCTGTCTGGGTGTACTTTGTACATGTGATGTAACAGGTTTCTAAAACAAATATTAGCAACTCTGAGGATCACATAAAAAAATCCCAATATTGATTTCACCCCTTTCTGTCCTGATGCCAGCTTTTTGAAGATGAAGAACCCCCTCTGTAACTCCCTTCCAATTTCCTCCTCAATCTCGGGCCCTTTTATTATGGCAGGTAGCATAAATCAGCGTTTTATATTGCGATTTATTGCGACTCATTGCGATTAGGCTACGATGCCATGCATCAGGTGGCAGATCTATGTCCCTGAAAACATAAAAGTGGCTGAGCCGCCGCTGCTGGGGCAATCCTTCACTCTCTACCACAAGTTGCTGACAAACCCCTGAGATAACGACGGGTGGTTCCAGGGAAGGATATTAATGTGTGTAGGGGTGGGTGGGTGGAGTGGTTATAACTTTTGCTTTTTATTGGCAGATTCACGGTATCTGTCAATTATGTTATCAAGTAGACATACATCCATCATTGATAAGAATCTGGTGTGTGGAGAGTTTGGAGTTGGTGTTAATCTCAGATAAATCAGAAGCAGGAGTGCATGGCTTAAAATCAGAGTTATCTCACTTAATGATCTTTTCTTGCTTCTTGTACTGCTTTTAGCTTTAAGATCAAATGTATCATTACCTTCTTTCCCATAACTTTCCAAGGACCACATGCCACTTATCCCTAACATCTCTCTGCTCCAACTCCATGGCTGTGTTATGTAACACCTCTGCCCTCCTGATCTGTCTCGTTACTGTATAACCTTCAATAAAAGTGCTACATCAATAAGAGTTAGGATGTTATACTCTCATGCATGACAATAATTGTCACTTGACCACCATGCATTACATGTAACTGAAATCTGCCGTTTCCCTTGGAAACGGAAATTAATTTAATTAAGCTGACACAAGTTGTGAATACTTTAAAACAGTAATAGAATAATAAATTAATTTTTTTGTGTTGATCTATCTGTTACTGAATAAATGCATTATATATGCTGGTGCTATGTATCTAACTATGTCATAATCTTTTATCAATTAGATAAATTGGAAAACAATTTTCGTCCTCCTTCTATGTATTTAGTTTACTTTTGTGTGAATATATATAAAATACCTGGTCCCAATAACTCTAGTACTGTGATGGATTAATATACATTTTTAAATATAGATTGGTGATAAACTCAACTATATTATACTTAATCAGTAATATCAAATAAGGATTTATAAATTTAATCTTACCAGAACTATGGGGAGAATAGTAAGTAACTATTTTTGTCTTCGAAATCAATGCGTGGCATATAAGGGCATATATATATGTCTCAATCTTCTCAATCTTCAATCAGGAGAATTGTGGCCCTCCCCACTCTCCCCAATATGTTTTTAGCTATATATTCTGATATTCTAAACCTATTGGCGAATTGGAAGGTAGGGAAGATAAGAAATTATTCTGGTTTTGCAAAATCGATTTCGTTATGACCATCCAATGGCACTCTTTTTTTCTAATCATCCTCTCCAGAATGTGCGATTGATTAAAATTGTTATCCTAATGACAACAGTTGAATGAGCTACCTGATAGAAATGGGAAAGGAATGTTTTGTTTTGTATTTCTTTTGATACGAATGCAGATGCAATGCGATCCTGTCAATTAATCAGTTTCGGGTCATTCACCCCAATGTTAATGCCAGGTTCTGCCGCATGACCCTCAAGGTCATTGGTGAATGGCTATTAATGTGAATAGAAGTACCGTCAATGTACGGCAAGTAGTGGTTTCACAGCTTTACAGAAAGAATCAATCCCTTGCCTCCCCCCCCCCCCCTCTAACTGAAACATCTCCAAGTGTGTGCCGGTTTCACAGCAAATCCTAGATGCATTCTAGGCTATTAAAGACAAGTAAAATCTTACCACATTACTCATAGTATGACTTATAGGACTCTATTTATCAACATTTTGCTGTTGTTACATGTATATATAAGAATTAGTTACGTTTGCTATTCCTGCAGTAGAAATGTTCAAGGCAAGCCAGGCCAAATAGCTTAGCAAGTAATATTTCAAGCAGAAATGTTTTGTGAAACAGGCCGCGCTGCAGTTCTACTCCTCCATGAACCAAGGTCCTTTTGCCAACCGTCACTCAGCAATCACAGAAATCCGAAGCTCCAGACGGTGCTTTTTGACACCAGTCTAGAACTATATCATGTTCACATTCCGTTTTTATAACGTCTATTCGTATGTTTCTCTCCCATAGGAAGATTTGCCATTTCATTTGCATCATCGTTATCAGTAGATGTATACACGTACAATTCGGTTGTACAACACCCTCTGCATAGTCTTGTTTTGATTATTGTTCTATTGAATTATTAACTACTCCAAGACACAACCTCTAAACAAAATCTCTGCCCTCATGTATACATATTCGCCCTTGTACTTTGTTAATGTGCTAATCTTACTCCCACTTCACTAAGCATAACTCTTGCACAACAGTAATGTTAAAATTATCGTAGTATTTCAAATCGATTTAAGAACGTTGGAAAACAATACGTAGTCAGACCATCTCTTCTCCTTTTTCTCGTTCATAGCCAAGGCACATTATGATACAGATCGTTCTCGTTTGCTGACAAGTCATTCGCTGGTGTTTCGAGAACATATGATATCAACGCTTTCTTAATCAGTTGCGTTCATGACGCCATCACATTCACTAAATAGGTGTGATGTGATCCCTTACTCCGTATATATATAGTTTGTCAACATCTTTCCACCCAAGTTGACCGACTTTACCTCTATATTCAATATGGTGAGACGATAAATATGCATGGAGGAGGGGTAAGTGGAGAATGGGCAACAGAGCTGGGAGGGGATTTATTAGGTATGGCCGGGTTTACTGCCTGTCAATGAGCTAAGTAATGAGGAGGCCTTAGGAAGGCCTGAATATGCATGACCAATTCTGAGCAGATTGAACTACTCACCATACGAGAGCAAGGCGCTCAATTTACTGACCTATATCCATGCTCTCTGTCCTCAGGCTAGTGGCATATTTGTGTTTCTAATCATAGCCAAGGGGCATTACATATATCATTTGGTAAAACTTGTTTATGGGTTAAGTCGTCAGAAATGTACAATCAGCAGATCTACATGTTGAGTCAACTCTTCTAGATTAGGCTAGAAATGATAAATACCATCCATGCATAAGTTATATAAGTGCCGTTGGTATTGGGTTGGTTCATAATTTCTGTTCGGTTGTGTTGAATTGAACATCGTGCTTGTCTTAAATTTGGGTTAATAGCGGGGCTTGCTGAATGCAAATTGTACATCTTTAAGCTACTTCAACGTCATAATGTACAAGGTTTGCACATATTTGAATTTGTTTCGACTCCTATAAGAATATGACTGATATCATAATATATATCCATGAAGATAATGATGTAATGTGTCATTTTCAGAGGTACTCGGTCAGTAGCGGCAAGTGTACCTGAGATCAGATTAGTGTTCATTTAAAAAAGAATGAAAATCACAGATATACATATGCGATCGATGTAAATTGTGTGATTTAAAATGGTTGTTAACAAATACGCTAAAAGGTGGTATATAGTCCCTAAATCCAGATATGAATTGTTAACGGCCGTTTGGACTGAGACTGGACATTGTAGGCAGTCGCTAGCCCTCATATAATTCTCATCATCTTAACTTATGGTAGTGGAAAACCATTCACCTTCAGCCCACTTCCTTATCAGGACTAACCTTCAACATGGCTGGTCAATTATTTTTCATAGCCTTGTGATTGCCATAATACCAGATCAAATCATAAGGAAAGTACTACAATTGATGTTAATGCATTTGATGTATCTGTGCTGGCCTTATTAAACAAGATTGCTTTTTGCCCTGGAGGGAGATAAACCAGAATCTGTGGTGCTTCATTCAGGGGGTATCCGGGATTGGCTTGTCTCGCACACTGCTCCTCCTGGAACCATGGAGGTTCTAGCAATATCATAGCAATAGGCTATAATATATAATACTAGTCAATGTGTCTTTCATAATCTGGTATACTCAAGGTATTGTAATTAGCTAATTGGAGATATAATTAGCTTCGTTCGACGAAAGTAATTTGAGGCGATTTCTTTTTTGAGTGGTGATGACTTTTATTTGCTGCAGGGTAACATAATATTTGGGTGGCCCACCGAAATCCATCGCTGCGGTGGTTTCACTAATTATCGCCCAATTGTGCTCCCTTTCTTTCGGCGAATCGACTTCAAATTATTGTATAACCATTGAACAGCAGCAATGACAACTTTAGTCTTTAAGGTCAAACAGTGAATACATCTGGTAAGATTCTGTGTTCCGTAATAACCGAGAAAGCAGCGTCAATATATATAAGTCCATCAAGGCCAATAGATAGCCTTCATAATCAACATCATATATGGTTCGCTAGAATCCACAAAACGAATCACATCGTCTAATATAGACACTGTAGCGCCCAGTAGGTTCCTCAGCAGTATCATATAAAAAATAAAAATTGCTATCTATACCTTACTTACCCAGCCCTAATCTAATAAGTCTATATGTATATAATTGTCTCATTGCATTAGCACTACTATTACTGTCGTTTTGTGCTGAGGGACATAATGTATGTATTTTGTTACATACAGAAGTGCGGGGAGGTTGTAGCTTTTATTAATAAGTATTGCTTTGGTCATAATTGAAGTATCTACTCTGAATCTTGCAATGCTTTTTAATCTGAAAATTGTTCCCATCTTTGACATGTGTCTCGATGGTTTGATGGTAACTTGTGGGCATTCCCAACACAAGATGTGGTTGATCTGCATCCATGCATGTATGAATGTTATATCCATCAATCAAACCTACAGGTCTTTTACTGGTAAATTCATTAGTGTTTCTTAAGCACTAATGTGTTTCTTAAGCACTATTTTGTCTTCCCAGATGAATTCAGGCAGGACGGTCCACACTCGTTTTAGCGGCTCTATGGAATATTTATTGTGTGTAGTAATAGCTGTTTTAGTCAACCTGTTTTGAATAGACATCAGAACTCGTTCAGTGTACTCGTTGGGACACTGAGTGTCCTCGTTGGGGACAGTGTCATATGTGACAGTTGTTCATTTCTTTTTCTATCTTTGACATATCGAGTAGTTACTTGTGACCGATTCAAATGGTGGCAAGCAGAATGTGAAGCAATACAAGAAACCATACCAGTATGCCAGAAACTTGAAGAAATCTACTAAATATCATTCTTATTTAATAATATTCTTGTCTCATACATTACCGTTGCCTATTCCTTTTATATCTATTTACTATATTGTGACCCTGGTCTTGTGTAGGCTTACTATTAAAAAGGCTTACTTGTCCATAATATATAATGTTTTACATAATATATGTTACGTACGAATAGGGACCAGACTGCATGAGAGGTTTTTTTAGTATTGGCTGAGGGAGTATGTTCAGCTGAGACATAAAAGGCAATGTTGGAGATGAAGAGCAGCATGGGAGGGGAAGGTCTCTATGAGTAGGACATACGGACCCGTGGATGACTGTCTCTACTGGTAGTGAGGGAGTTCTAAGCGACCTCTATCGATGAATATTGTAGCGTTTCGAGAGGCTCACTCGCCACTATTGTGCCTCCCCTGCGGACCAGTCAGTCTTGAATTCTTCATCACAAGCCCATTCGTCTTTAAAACTCTAAAATGTATGGCTCCCAATACTGACACTAGCTTTTCCTCTTCTGCAAGGGGAGGGTTTAAAGGTCATATCCACTGGGCCGATCATTCACGATGAAGGGCAGTCAGAGGGGAAACTGAACAGTCAGGCCAGTGGTCATGAATGAATGTTGAAGGCAGCTGACTAACGATTATCAATCGAGTACCTCCCATCAAAATTAGATGAATCCAATCATTAGGTCGTTTTTTCATCAGTTAGTCAAATGACCCCTGTGGAGAAAATCGGATAAGTGGAGAGATAGCTTTAAAATATCGCGATCGATTCGAAGTTGGATCGGGATATTTCTTATTTCAAGATAACGGAATTTCATGAACTTTGATGATTACTGGATCAAACGCAAATACTTTGTCTTTAAATATAAATATCTATAGGTGCAGTTGATTAATAAGAAATTAATTTGTTTAATGTTATTGAAGTAATGATACATGAATGAATGTGGACAGTTTGCCTCTTCTCAGGAATATCTGACACATGTTGTTACAAATATGACGCATAGAACACATGTTTTCCTTCTCAAAATATAAATTAATATGCACCTTTCTTTTGCATGGCATCCAACCAAAAGCTAATTGAGCCTACTTCCATCCTTTCTGATCGCCAGGCCGCTCATATTTAATTGTTGTCAATATGATATCGTTTAATCATTTACACATTCTGGAGAACGAAATTGGAGGAGGAATTGGAGCCCAGATAATTAGGTCTTGATGAAAGACTGCTTGTGGGAAGCCATGACTTCCTCACCGTACAGCCTTCCCGATTTGGGAGCATCACAGTTTTGATCAGATTCATTGGAAACATATTATTGATGATGTTAAAACAATGTGAACATAAGAATAGGTTAGTGAGGGTCCATAATAACACAGTCTGGGCTCACAACCCCTCAGATCAGATAAGACAACGATATGTCAGTGATGAGATGTGAACTGCGCTAATGGTTGTCCTGCCCCTGGAGAAGGCGTCCTAATGGGATTCTAATGGCATTTAATGACATTTTGCGGTTTGGAGCGAGAGGGTTTCCATCAGGGTTTCCATCAGTTTGTCAGGGTTGTCAGGTGTCAGAGGGACTCTCTCAACTCTAAGCCTTGACTGAGCATGGCTCTAAGGTGTTACAAGTGCGAGGGCCCTTCTGAATGTTTGAGCAGTTCCTAGGCGGATGACATAAGGAGTCTTTATGTTTTTCTGGGTTTTTTTGGGTTTTTTTTTGATAAATAAGGATTATTGTTGTTGTTACGATCCCCACAGTTCCATATTAGGTGACGGTCGTATTTTTAAGATAGTTCCCATTATTTACTCATTCAAAAAAAATAGAAAGACTGTCTGATTGGCATGGATTATGCATACCTTAAGCCGGCTGTATGTAAGGTCCATGTCAACTCCCCTGAAGGAGGCTCCCCATTCACATTGAAACAATGGAAATCAATGAGGCAATATGAATCTCATCTGACAATCTCCTCTTCCTCCCGACCCTTGTCTTGCTGGCCTTACTAACCTCATCCTCACATTCACCAATGTGCCTAGTGCATTGAAACTATTGTCGATCTTCAGTTGAGTTGAGGAAATTCTAGACTTTTATTGGTATTAACAGGCGAGATGGACTGTATTACAATTCCTTTTGAGTACTCTCCCAAGACACAAGCGGTGTAAAGATTTGAATTCTGGACTTTCAGTCTGTGTTTAAAGATAAAAAAGGTTTAGGAAACATTGCATCGAAAACATTATGCATATTTTATGGTAATTCATATTTCTTAAAAATAACCAGGAAAAGAGTAAAACATAGGAGAAAACCTCTTAGATGTATTTTAGATACATAGGGCGTACTGCATTTAAAGCAAACAGATCCATTTGTGAACTTCGGAGATAGCTATTTCCACCTTTTGTATTTTGTACATCTGTCTGTGAGTGAACAACACCGATCCCTTAAACCTACCCTACAACTAATCACATCTGGAGGAACTCGAGACTAGTGAGCAGGATTTAAGTATACATTCTTCATTTTCCGTCTGGGAAGGACTGGATCACACGACTCGGCAAGTAAATGGTGTCAATTACGAGAGCAATTGCTGTTTTATTAGATTACGTAACATAGTACCCTCCCGGCAGAGGGAGACATCTGTCTCTCAAGTCCTGGGTCTGTGAAATCCGACAAAATTCTAGAAACTTCCAGAAGAGATGGACTCTAGGGATATGGCTTGCAGTAGTATGATGAGTTTTCAGGAAAGTTCATATCTTTTTGCTCCACCATAATTTGCATCTAGTATCATATTTCAGATGCTCAAACCCTAATTTGAACCATTCTAAAGGTCTCGAAATTATTTCAACCACATCTATTAGAACATGGAATTACAACATTCTCATCTTATCTACTTCGGGAGATACTAAAACTCAAATCTTGATTTGAAGTGAATAGAAATCAGATCACAGTGAAACGCAAAGCCCCAATTTAATAACAATTAAAACACTCCAATGATCTTTTTTGTATACCATACCACTCTTTCATGGAATTTTCCTAGGAATTAAACTGGGAAATCAATGGTTTGTGCATTTATATGGAAGCAATCCCATACAGAGATCAGATATCTATCAGAACTGGCATGATTATCGTCACCAACACCAAATGACATTATGCTGTACATCCATAGTACAAGCGACAAGACTAACTTCAAAATTAAATTACAAAAGGAATTAACAAAGACACTTGTTCTTATCTGTCTGTAATACAGTCATATTGACGTCTCAAGATATGAATAGCGATTTCTCATAGTTAGAGGCAAATAAAAGCAAAATTACTCAGAACCTCCCACAAGTATCGATTACATTCCCAACATGATATCGTAGTTCTCTGCTCACTCCCCTCCACAAGGAACCTCAGGGAATCAAACTGCAAGGTTTATGCATTAATATGGTAGTAATGGATGTTACAGCTTCTGCTGGGACAAACTTAATTCCATCAACCGTCCCTGGGGCTGGTTATTCACCATTGCATTACAGACAGCGCTTACCCGTCAGGGGTTCGCTAGCTCAGGCTAGGCAGGTCCTAACGAGGTGTTATTGCCTCGTTAAACACGAATTAATATCAGTTATTAGACAGTTTCGCTACCATAGAGTTCTCAAGAGGGGCTTGGTGTGGAGGGATGTTGGTTGGTTTGCGCTCCTTCTGGATTACATAGATGTGAAGTATTCCATAAGTTTCCAATGGATACACAGCGACTAGTTTAATCATCACTGATTATACACTCTATAAACCAGTTGAGATTTCATAAGTCCTTTCTAGTCCCTGGGGGTCTGGCTATTTCCACAAAAGAAAAGTAGTCATTGCATTGTATATTGTTTATTTCCGGACAGGAAATAGAATTCAATTCAATTCTATTCTATTCAAAGCACTTTTTATTTATACAAGAAAGGTGTACAAAAAGGAGACCCGCATCTGAAAGTGAGTTCCAGGTCTTCCAGCGGGTTCCTGACTAGTTGTTACTGATAGCAATTTTGATTTACATTAGTGTACCGAAGTGATTGTTTAGGGCTATTTTCTAATGTCTAAACTAGGAGTATTTGGTTAAAGGGAGAAGCAGTTCAAAGCATATCAATACACATTTTGCCGGAGAAGTGTGGCCCTCTTCTCCTTTAGCCATAGCTGTTCCAAAGAGTCCCTGATATGGACAGATATGCGAGTAGAAAATATAAAATCTTTGTTATATAAGATATATGAAACGTAAAGAAAAAGCCATGTTCGATAACAACCAATATTATATCACAGTCATTAAATCTAGTTAATTGTGATCTATCATTGTTTAAATAATTAGAAATAACAATTCCTAAACTGAAATATCTAGTAATCATCGAAGATACAGTTGAGCAGACATACGTGATGAAACATTTTTAGTCATACAAAGCTTAATGCATGTTCATAATTAAAAATTGATTTATTATAGGAAATAATAATGAATTGACAATAATTTCTCCGGTTTGATATATATTCACCATCGGTTGGAGAAACATCCCCACAGCTGTCTCCCTCGACCCGTCATCAGTTATGGTTTCATCGCATGAATTGCCAGTCCGACCAATCAAATTTGATTCCTATCATAAATCTCGGCCAGAACAGTCATGCTGACAGCTTGGAATGCTAGTTATTGTTCGGCTATTTTACTATCGTGTTTAATTGCGACGCAATTCTAATGTGATAGAGATAAAAATATATTCATGCATATATTGTTGCTTATAGGGCCTTGTCCACTAAGCTGATTGTCATGCGATTCTCACAGAATTTAGTGCAAAATAGTCCTCTGCGGCGCAAACTCGCATGAGAATCGGCTTGGTGGACTAGGCCCTTATAATATATAATATATCAGTCGTCTTCATCGGATGTTAGATCGTAGAGAAAGGACCATTCAGGGGAAGTTATATAGGTATTCCTTACGTTTGAAACCATGGCTGCGTCAAGAGGTCAGGGATCTGATGTTTATAAGGAAAGGGAAAGTGTGTGAGAATCATACCAATATATTTCAATAATTTATAGACCCACACACCTTTCCTCATATATCAGGGTATTGCAGAGAGATATCATAATGATACAAATAATGATAATACTAATAATGATAAAATTAATATTTATATATCACATATACAACATTATAATACAATCTAGCAGAATGAAACGTCCAGCTATTATATCTTTACATCAGTAAGTCGTTAAATCGGTAGAAGAAATTGTTACATCAGCGGAACTGACACTAAAAATAAATTGAATTACATGGTTCGGGTCAGTGGGTTGTGTTTGTTTGACTGGGATAGTTTTTGAGAGCTTGAAGGTACAGTATGTTCTTTGTTTGGCTAGTTTGTTTAGGGGTCATGTCACAGTGTGAAGGCAGTGTGAAGGTACAGCATGCCCACGCTTTGATTGTGTTGGTATTAATATCTCTCTCAACCCTTTGCATAGTGTACCTGATGGTATGATCGTGTCTAAGGTGTTGTATCGGAATTTTAGATAGTTGCGTAATATTTTATAGTCGGTAATACATTTAGAATCTCCGCCTCGTAGGGAAATTACCGATTATGGTTACTTCTGGCTGTTAGATCCTTGATTTGAAAACTCATTACTTCTCATTTAAAATTCTAAGATTCCTTAATATTCAGATGTGAAAATGACATGCCCCTAATCTCAATGATCGAATTAGCGAGCGGAGCTCCGATTTCTGGCAGGAACATTTTTATGGGCAAGGGTCGCCGCCCGCTGAAATCAATCATTTATGTATACTACTTGGCCTATTTTGGGTAGTAGTATAGAAAAACGGGACTGATGTTCCAGGCGAATCTTCCAACAAATTGTCCACGATTGTCAATGACATTTTGGGTCCAAAGCACATGGTTAATACAACAATGATGCATTTTGATTTCGGCTAGGATCCTAGCGTTTTGAACACCGATAGTTATTCCCAGGTCAGAGTCATATCAGAAGTATGTGTATCTGAGGGAATAATTGTCATAGGGCCAATCTGTAATATTTGAAACATGACAACCAGGCGGTGATCTATGAAAGCTAAATGGTAGATATTTTCAGTTCCAAAAGGAAAAATGCCTCATTATTAAAGCTGCGTTCTTAAATGTACAACAATAATTATATCCATACGAATTTGCTTATTGTTTGACCTTCAGGATTGAAATTACCAATATTTTGCTGCTGTTATATACTCATACAAGTACTTGAAGTCGGATCGTCTGGGTGCCAGTGAGCGATAACAGGTTACACCATTATGGTAACACATTTCGGAGGGTCAGCGAAATAGAAAACGTGGTTTTGATGCAGATTTTAGGATAGGGTGAACTCCTCTAAAAGCCCTCAGTTGTTGATCTATATTAACTTTACGGAGAATAAATCTTCATTTATTCGTCATATGGCGGGACTGGTTGCTATTATTTGGTTCTATCAGGGCGAGAGATGAAACACACTAACAGGATGCGATACCCAACTTTTTTCGATTAATAGTGATGGTTTCTTTTACATGTATATATAGCCATAGACAGCTATACAAATGGCCGACCTTTGATAACCCAGTCGGCATGCACTGGGTGGGAGGTGAAATGATGCCCTGGCAAGGCATTAGTAGGTTACAAATCCACACGGCTGAGAACCTGTTGGCTTACAGCGACACGCCTTGATAGGCCATATATGGATGGTAGAAAGGTAGAGTACCCAACACATGTATTCAACAAAGAAATAAGAGATGACACCCTGTTCTAACTACGTGAAAACTCTGCTTTTTATCACCTACTTATAGTCCTCTTCACTCTGCTTTTCTTATCTGGACACTTAGCAATACGATGTTTAAGAAAAACAAGAGATCTATTAAAAAAATATTGTACCTATATTTATCTCCAAATGAATGCAAAAGATTTGATCTGTTCACAATTAACTTACTTTGTTTTAATTCTGTAAATATGTCTCCTATTTGTTCCGTAATCTTAGGTACAAATAAATAATATGTTGAATTCTCATAATTAAAAGTAGCGTTAACAGGCACTGCAAGTATGGTTCATTACATAGAGTATGTTGCGCACGCTCACCTTACAAATCATTTTAAACAAAAGGAAGTGAGAATCCATTCGTTTTAATGTACGTGTTTGGGTAAAGTAGGATTGTGAAGAGACATGTTAGAAGGATAATATGTGGTGTCCACGTAGCTTTGTCTGAATTGTGAATACAATTGTCAACTTGAACTGACGTGCCAAGAACGACCGTTGTAGGTGATATGTCTCTAATTTGAAATTGGTCTCATCTTTCTGTATTTGAAATGTCGCAAAAGGAAATACGGAGATAGCAAAAATACATCTAAGTATAGGACTTCGCTATCGAAATATTTACAAGTAACTATGAGGCATATCGTTCTTTTTTATCGTGACTGTTATCTTGTAGTAATGCACCCTCAAATAGAAAGCTAATCGTGTTTCAATATATTGTAACGATTGCATTGCCCACTGCCATAATGTTAAGCACTGCTGAAGTTCAGCGGTATACTTTAGATTTATATGAATTCCACTGGTACAATATTTAGTGTCCGAGGCTAGGCAGTTAATTTCACTGTGTCCCTACTTTCCCCACCCTTCCTGTTCACTTAATTAAGAATGCTTTGAATAGAAACCCCGCTTCACTATCTCTGTTGGAATTAGTTTGAAGTCCTGTACACCAGTCCGAACTACAAATAGCATGGACCTATCCACCATGCTTCAACACATACAGATTGTATACGATGAAGATAACAAATCAACTAACCTCTTGCGATATTTATGGGGTACAAGTATGCAAAGTTTCTACTCAAAGATCCAATTATACAAATTCAAAATTGGCTATTCTCGCCCGTATACATCGGTGAATATTACTTGTTGCTATTGTTGAGCTGATTCTGTAGGTAGAGAGGAGTACCTCCCTACATGGTCCACTGGCTTATTGTTTGGTTAGATTCTGAACATTATACTTTCAACCTGGGGTTTCAGTTAATGCGAGGAAAGAAATCAAATGCACTTATTAAGTGTTTGACCTATAAAACAGAATTAATCTATGACTTTCCGCTGTTATGTTTAAATACAAAATATCGAAGCCGAATTGCCCAAGGGAAAAAGAGCAATCGTGAGCGATAATAAGTGAAGACCCTGACGAGAAGGATAAAGTAACCGAGGCACTAACAACATTAGAGTACTTATTTGCCCTATAAGAAGTTAAGTAAATATGCAAATTATATGTTCTCATCTCGTGAAATATTTTAGATACAAGTTTAATTCGGGACCCATGATTTCATCTGGGCTTTATAAAGTCCAAAATTTAATGATCTCTTACCTCTTTAATTTCATTTTGAATGGATTTCACCTTTAGTGAAGCTGGTTCTGTTTGCTTGGACGCGTCTGTATGGTTTGAGACAAGAATAGAAAGGCCGAAGGAAAAGCTAAATTCTATACCTTAAAGTCAAGCTGTCAAATACTATAGAAATTGAGTTTCTGAACCCTAGACAATATCCATTGAAAATGTAGGATGTGAACTGACAAGTCTTAACAATGGTATCCACTCTACTTTCTTCTACTCTGTGCCTTACACGTGTCTTTACATCAAGTATGAGTTACATTTATGTCAGTGTGTGTGTGTGTGGGGGGGGGGGGGGGGTAATTGATGTGCTATATGACGTGATATGTGCAAGAGAACAAAGGACATGTGCATTTAAGAAAATGAGACCATATGAGGTATAACTAGTATAGGTAGTAAACAAATGAAAACTGAATCAGTAACTGAACACATCTTGTGGGTATTTTCCTTGAAAAGGGCAAATGTGCCCGAAACGTCGGACCCCAATAAAACTGAACTGAAACTCAGATCCCTCTCCTGTCCAATCCGTTCTTGGGCTGAACCCCAATAATTTATAGGATTTTCAAGGAAAACATTTAAATATATTTCTGCACGAGATTCAAATTCTCATTTCCAGGAAAACCGAAATTACTTGAGAACTTTTCTGTATTGATATCTCGAATTCCTGGAAGTAGGCCCTACATATTAATTGTTTATAAAATACATAATATTATAACTTGGCTTCTCAGTTATTCCAGACTACCATGGTAAAACATATCTCTTCAATTCCCACATAATATGAATTATCTTTATCCTTGTCATTGGTTGAATACTTCTTCATATAATATTAGGCAAAAAAGTATCCGCATGCTACTTTTGAATAAGACTATTATATAGGCTACACTACTTTGAATTAGTAATAAATACTTATATATACAATAGCTGGCTCCCAGTTCGCGCGAAAGATTTACCTTTCTTTCTTTCCCCACCCCCACCCTCCCTTAACAGACAACCACAATGTTTCTTTGAGGAAACTACTAAGTCTGTCCTTGAGTTAAAAATGTGGAATCATTATAAAGTTCTCGTGCCAAGATGAACAGTGCATGTAGAAAAAAGTATTTGGCTGCCTGACAATTTAGCATTGTTGGGGCCTGGGTGCTCGGAGGAAGGCAACTTTTACTCGCATGTTCCCTATTGAGACATGACAATACTGCAACATTTTCCTCTGCCTCGGGAGCAGGGATCAAAACAAGTTCACCAACGGATCAACTACTACCACAGTGTCGGATCTATAGCTTACTGTGCGAGTTGTGGATGGTGGAGGCGGTGTGACAGGAAGGACGGCCGACAGTGCCTATACATTTACAGATTAAATAACAAGTTCCTTAGAGAATCATGAATATGCAGCAAATAGTGGAATAAAAGTTGAAATTCGACAATTAAACTGATAAAAACACATAGTTGAATATATATGTGTGCTGCATGTGGGATGAATTATATGGGAAGTTATGAAAAATGTTTAGGAAAAGGTACGAATTACAAATAATTTATGGACTAATAGTGCATTAAGAAACACCCCTTAGAAATCTTCAAGAACATCATGGAGGGGCCACTGATCACATTGTTTCCCCCTAGGATTCTGAAGCAACACCAACACAAAAAAAAGTCGTCTGCCTTTCCCGCCGATTCTCACGCCATCTACCGCCCATGACCTTGGACCGGGAGTGGTGTTCTATATCCGGGGTCACCATAGGGAGCGCCCTCTGCGGGGAAAACGAGCAAACACTGTCGTGTAGTCACGTGGTTTATGGAATGTGGGTAACCAAGGGAACGCTGAGTTTGGCGTGGAGTTGCCCAGAATGGACGCTAGGTGACGCCCCAGGAGGGAGTTTGTTACCTTAGTGACCATGTCTGACGTTGATGGCAAAACTTGAAGATAGACACAGGGCATAAATAGCGAAAAGTCGCTGATAGGGCAATGGGGACTTTTATCACTGATTGATTGCAAACGAACGGTAAAGGAAAATATGATAGGTCTGCGTTGGGACAGAATTATTTGTTCACCTTTATGATGCCAACAAAGATCTTTACTGAAACATATCATTTTCACAAATAGTAGTGCAGTTTGCTTGGTGATATCTATGAACACTCTTCCAAGAGGGTTTTTTTACAATGCCTTAAACTCCGCGATTTGTCTACCTTCTTTTGTTACATGCGATACTTACATTCAAAAGGTTAAACACGGAAGGATGTTTTAAGATGTTGAATTCGTGGGCCCATATAAGGTTTCGCGTATCAAGCATTCGATCAATCATCCTCTATGTAGAACATGGCAAGAGTTCCCCTACATTCAAGTAATTTCCGTTTGATAAAGTAATCCCTTTAATGGACATACTTTATATAAGTGCCGATATCAATTTAAAATTTAAACACTCGTCTTCAGAAAAACAAATATATTTGATTGATTACGTTGTGATCAGCCCTAAGGGGCTTCCGAGAGGAAGATGGGTTTCTGTCTGTTCGTCGCCAGAGGGATCTATGGCAACCGACGAAATCCTGCGCATACTCAGAAGACTTCTATTATAAAATGGAGTTTGCTTCTGCGTCGCCAAGGAAACGCGCCAGAAATTGAAGGCAAACATAAAGAATTTGCATATTTTCTTGTTTCTCATTCTCTCATTATTTAGTTTTGGTATAAAAGGAATACTATGAAAGCTGTTATGTTTGTGGCACAACGGTTTTTATGACGTCAAACCGCCCGAAGTGTTGTCCGAGAGAAATTTGGGTAGATGATGTAACTTACTCAAACAAAGCCATTATATTCTTTAAATACATGAATTTCTAGGAAAGGAGGCGGATATTATTATAATGTGCCATGGTCCGTAAACCTGTTTTCAATTTTGTATATTTTATATTTGTATTCAGTATGACTCAAATAGGCTAGAAAATGCGTGACATTTTTTGACGTTTTTTTCTCAATCCCCTGCCTCTAGTTTTCGTAAGCAATCATTCCTACCTTCCCTACCTCCCTCCAATCCTTCGCTTTGCCCATTCTCCCTCTGCTTCTCTTCCCTGTCCCCATTTTTGGTCATGTGTAGGCCTTCCCTCGCATGTGCTACGTGGTAATGCTCCAGCCTCCTAGCGGATATCAAATACCTTAGTCTCTCCATCTTCTCCTCTCCTCTTGTTCTCTTCAGTCCCACCCTTCCTCTTATCTTCCCTAGTCCTCCCCTGGATGCCTGCCCTCCGTGCCTCTCGCACATCCCTCTATTCCTCATACGTTGCAAATTCCTCCTTCCCCACCCAACATTCTCTCTCCTCTCTGTCCCCTCCCCTTCTCCCTCTATTTTCCTCTCCTCCTCCTTCTCCCTTCCCCCCCTTCCCTTCCATCGCCCCCCCCCCCCGCTTCCCCCTTCCCAAATTCTTTCTTCCTCTAACGCTTCCCTAAAACACATCGCTGCTATAGGAGACTCCCAGAACTGAGCTAAAAATAGACCCATATGTGTTTTTATTTCCATGGTAACGATATCTGGATGTCAGGAGGAGGAGGAAGAGGGGGCAGGTGCTCCTATAGGCGGTGCAGAGGTGACGCGGTTGCTATGACGATGTTATCATTTATTTTTAGAAAGCATCATTTGATAGAAGTCTCTTTTATAATAGCTTTGAAAACTGACTCGGCTTGTTGATCGTCTCTTAGTTCTCCTATGTAAGCGTATACCTGGATTTTGCAAGCAAAGTGGGCAGACTCAGGCCTTTGACAGGGGCCAGGATGCGTTGCATAACAAATCCTTTCTTAACATTCTCCTTCCCTAACTATTGTTCAATCCATGTCAGCGCGTAAGGAGCCTTTACGAAAGGAATTTGATATACCGCCTACAGGCACTGCTCATTGTGATTCCTACTGTAGGAATTATCTTAAGAGAAATATTGAGACTGGCACATGACATATTTTGTTTTCAAAGATGGCTGAAATAACTTAATGCACATAGCTTTCAACTTAGATAATTTTTCATCCTGGCAACATTATCAATGTTTCAATAGGAGATGTGTGTGTACTGCGGATGCCGCTGACCGTGAAAACTGGGATTCATACAATTTTCCTGACATTCAGCAATGTTTTAATCAAATTTAAGCTAGAGTGTTTTCCCAACCATGCCTTCTATGAATGATAAATTAGACAAAAATACATGTTGCCAGTTTGAAGGCCTGTGTTTTCTATAATGTATAGAAAAGGAATATTTAATGCTGCATTCTCAGAGGAAAAGTAATATTTTTTAAAAATGTTTGTTACTATCTTTTCCCAATAATCTGAAAGTAAGTCCTTTGACCAATATTTTGCAAGATATTTGTATGCTGTTTTTTACTGCAGGGCCTTGAAAAAAGTAATTAAATAAAAGTTTATAAAATACAAGTTTAATAAAAGTTCAAGTTTATATTTTGGGAACCCAAAAATCCTTCGCAGCAGGTGTTTCACTCATTATCGCTCAACGGCATTTGTTTTCTAGCTTCAACTTCAAGTTCTAGTATAAATAGATAACAGGGGAAAATATTGATAATTTCAGTGCTATAGACAACAATTGTTATAAACTTCACATTTTGTTCAAATAATTTTAGACCCGTCAGTCAATAAAGACAGGATTGTGCCAGGCCGGTCTAGCACCACCATTCAAGTGCCTGTTGTATACACTAAGGAAAGGATTTGTTGGTGGGAATTCCTTCCCCTGTAGAAAGCGGGTTAATGTCCTTCCTCAGTGAAATTCCCAGCTGGTAGGAATAGCCTATACCCACAATATTGCGTACAGGAATTGCTATTTCTACCCAGCGAAGGAAGGGGGAAAAGTGTAGAAATTTCCACATACAATGTTTCTTTACATAGCTTATATGTCAGGCCCCTAGAAGGGTCCATTGTAAAGGCTCGAGACACATATATACGCCAGATCATCGGCGTTTAGGAAATTATTTCTTAATTATGAGCCATTGCACCACGAGCATCAAGATATTCAATTCAAGACCAGCTATCATAATACGTAGTTGGTGTTTAAACATATTTCACAACTCGTGAAAATGAAATGTAAGGAATGCTTGAATAAGTAAGCCTTATAGTATCCCAATTCAGCATTTCTTCATCGAAAATCATTTAATCTCAATTGAAACTTCGATCAGTTGGAATAACGAATGCCAATAATGTTTGTCAATATCGATGCATATATTGATAATTCGAGATAGATAGAGTGTAGATGATCACCAGATATTAACACTAAATAAGTTCTTTGTTGGCGATTACAGGACGCCGTGTAAGTTGTAGTTAAAGCTGTGACACTATTTTCAGAACATTTCTTCTTTTTTAACTGTAATAGATGAATAAACTGCATTCAAAAACCGTTTTCAATCAAACTGAGCTGAAAACCTTGTATAATGTCCCAGAAGCTTTCCGTACCGTCATGAAGAGTGCTTGCTTATGTTCGGTTAGAGGTGACCCTAGGGTTCCTCCAAGACCCATTTACAGTAACAACCGAAGCAGCAGCAACAACACTATTGAGTTGATTTACAAAACACTGGCACCTCTGACGCATGCGCAATCCCTCCGTAACGACTGGTTGCTAGGTAACGTCCAGGGTCTTCATGGCGAATGACGTCATAGACGGCCCGGTCCGGTAGTTCTTGTGTCACAGTGTAGTAGTGTAGTGTTGGGGGAGTGGAAGGAGAGGTGGGGGAGTGACAGGGAGAGGGAGAGAAAGAAGAGAGAGGGAAATAGAGCAATGTAGAAGGCAGGCAATGGCAGACAATCAAAGACGATAGCATTAAGAGTGGATATGGGAGAAGAGATCGAAGCCGAGGGAGGCATGTAAGAAGAAGGGACAGACGTGTGGCCTATACAATAGAGAGATGGGAGGGGAGACAGACAGGGAGCCTGAGCAAAAATAGAGAAGGCATAATATGATCTCCATGACAGTAGTGAAATATATATCATACACATCACATAAAGAACGAAGACCGTTACAAAAGAGAAAGGGTAAAGGGGATTATAGAGGTATACGTGTATGTAATACATAACATATATATTGTATAGGGAAAGGATACAAACATACCGAGAGAGGTGATTAGCGAAATATCGTATATAGAAGATGTATTGCAGAGAGGACGAAGTAGAGGAAGGAACAAATAAAGATAGGGAGAGTTAAATACATGTATATAAACCAGCAAAATAAACAATTACGAACGTGAAAATAGCGAGGTACAAAAGAAAAGCAGACACACAACGTTAATATTTTTAGACATACAAGATGGAAAAAGAAAGTCTATATGGGAGGAAATGAGCTCTTGCATTAATTAATAACTATCTGAGGCTGCTTATTTCTAGGGGCACCTGGGCTCATGTAATTAGATATCATCTATTGGAGGGCGATATGGGAAAAACAGGAAGGTTATTATCAAAATTGATTACTAAGTAATGCGGACTGGTTAAACATCATAGCTCAGACCCCCTTGCAGAGAAGTGCTTATAAGGGGCCGTTTCATAATCGATTCTTACTTAATATTTTCCTTCCTTAGATACTTTTTCTTGTTAAGCAGATCTTTTAGGGAAGAAATTTGCTATACAAAAAATGGCATGCTTTGTATTCCTTCAGTAGAAATGTTTAACCAAACCAGAGAAAAGTAGCTTAGTAAGGAATATTTTTTGTAAGGATGTCTTATGCAAGAGTCCGGTCCTGTATACAATAATGAGACAATCAAACCTTGGATAATTGGCAAGGCTAAAAGGATCACTGTATGGTGGAGTAAACATGTTTTCGAGTATTATGTTTCATATTCATCTAATGATTGTGTTAATCTTATATACATAATTAAGGGGTCAAATCATTATAATATCATTGATAGGGGTTTGAATTCATGGATTAACTAAGACTCTGTTGATTCCAGTTAAACATGCGCATAATTAGTATTGGAAAACAAAATATCAGATTATAATGTTTGCGTGAGAATCATATTATGGTCAGAAGAAAATTCAAATGGTATAAGCATGTATAACGTTCCCATGGACTTGCAAAGACCACCAAGCAAGACACAGTTAACAGCCAAAGGAAGAAAGGACGACATAAGAACCTATGGGCAGATAACATCTTAACAAGAATGGACAGGTCTAGACTCTGCAGTCTCACAAACATGCACGAGAGAGATTGAATAAGATGAAGGAAGATTGTGACCAGTTCTTCAGTACTGCCCCTACGAACTCACAGGATATGGGCAGATGATGATGCCGATCTAAGAATAACACACATCAGAAATATCAACATAACTGTTTAGAAAGGCCAGAGGGGAATCATATTTCAGATTCATACGCACATGTAGCTGCTAGACTTTTCCCTTGAAATGCAAGAGCTCACCATTAAAGCGTATTCAGACTGGATCCGTTTCTCAATGGACACAGGGATGGATACAAATTCCCTCTATGCGTGCATGCTTGTGCATTGTATCACCCGGCCTGTATATTGAGAGGCATGTCCTCATCATTTACCAGATTTCCCTCAACGTTCCTGCTTCTCAGCTATGTCAACCAAACGTGTACAAGTAGCAGCTATATAATGGTGAATGTCCCTGGAGATGTACAATACACCTTCAGCTATTCCCTCAAAGAATTTGAGTTTAAAATACAGTTCGGAATACAGTTCAACATAACCGAACATATCAATTTAATCAGTGCAATAGCACATGCACTCAAATTAGATGTACCTATAGTATTTAGGACATTCAATTTAGAAGAATCCACAAATAGTGTAGAGCTGCCAATTGTACAATTTCTGACACCCTGGCCCATAGCTGTGCATAGAACTATATACTATTGGTCACACTTCACATAAACCATAGCTCGGGAAGACTAAGACTCAGTTCCAAAAGAACACCTCTACTTTGTCATTTTGTTTCCAAGTAATAACATACAAATCATTATACATTATACAAATTATCATGCTATCATTATCTGCATTTATTAGATATCAAAATACCTTGAAAATATTGGTAATATCATAACACTGTTGATACAATATAAAAGCTGAGTATTGTCTTTTTATCAACAAATGGGATTTTAACCTTTTCTATATTCATAGTTATTGTAATAATTCTGATTTTGTAATCATAAATTGTATACATACTGACGTTCTGTCCTACATATCGGCCATTATGGCATTAGGGTTAGTATAAGGAAAAGACAACGTGACCGAGTAATTACTGCTAGATGAGTGGTTCATTAACACCACATGCCCAACGACTTACCTCCATATTGTGTGTGTTTCATAGAAGAGACACAGATAGATGTGAAGAGAACTGTTGGCTGTGACTATCTGCTTATTAGGAAGGGCCCTCCCATGATACACGCACAAGGCGTTGACTCTAGGTCAATGTCCTGAATTGTAACCTACCACTCTGAATCCTGTTAAAAGTGATAATCCAAGATACAAGTTAGTATGTACATAAAAGTATTTCGATGTAAGTGGGTACTAACTTTGGGGTGTACTTTTGGTACTTTTCAGACATTTCTGGTGCCAATGATAGTTTCACAAGCTAGGACCAATATTTTATTGGTCATCTGACCCCCTCTTACCCTCTGGAATGCTCATAACACAGAATGATACCAGCAGAATGTTGGCATGAATATGGATCACTGCCCCCCTCCCCGCCCCTCCCCTCACCTACCCATCCCAGGTCCCATGGCAGAAGTGACATGTTTTCACCATCAATTATTCATACCCTGAGCAAGGGATTAATTGTCACGTTCTATAGCTGGCTTAGTGTGGATATAAATAATGGATTAACTAAATAGGAGCCAGCCACGTGGTACAGGTAGAGGCAGGAGATTGGTCGGGATTATAGAGGAGGGAAACAAAGGGAGTAAGAGCTTAGTTGGGCGAGAGTGTATTATAAGTTAAAAAAGAGTGGTAGTATAGGGAAAAAAAGGGCTGTCAGTTCATGCATATTGTTTTAGCTTTAAAGTAGTTTATCAGATAAAGCTTTGCAATACATATTATTCTCAGGAATAGCTGAAGGTGGACTCTACACACTTTCTATAACCATGAAAGAAATGGTACTTACATAATAATCACAATAAAAAGTATGACTTTAATTCAAGCTGCAACTTCAGATTTTATCATTCTTAGAAATCATACAAAATCCCCTTATTGTTTGACCAATAGTTTGAATCCATAAGTATTCTGCTGCGATTATAATTGCAAGTATTTGAAGTCGAATGTGCCGACAGTAAACGATCGCTGGCGAACGAAAATAAGTTTAACAACGGCAGGAATGAATCCCTGGAATAGAAATGTGGACTTTGTATGAACCCCTGCAGCAGAAACAACTGGACAAGATCCTCCAGAATTTTGATAAAATGACTTTTGGATGATGAATATGCAAAAGAACGAAACAAAAAGTTGAAAACCTTGATCAATGCTAGCTGGGAGTGCAGCTATAATCTGTAAACTTTCACCTGCTAAGATACATACGTATGAGTTTCCTAGATGCACACTCAGGTGTATTATTGGCACATAGACTGAGATATTGGAACCATCTAAGTGCGCGTGTAATCGCATGACAGCAAAGAACTTGTCCTTATATGAAAGGTGAAATAATATTCCGACTGTACCACGCCTTCGTATGGTTAAATTGCGGAACCTAATTTAGAAATCCCTCAAAGCAGCACAATTATTATAATCCATATTTCTTCTTTGGTACACTAACTATTATCATACTATCACTGTTGTCAATCTACAGAGCTCGTCATCTCCACTTATGGTACATCTCAAATATTTTTTTTACAATTTTTCAGTTAACGTGAACATGTGAACAAACTTCTTATATAGAAAGTTTATCTTCTCAGGAAAGAAAATGTAGAGAACTATGGAGCAGAATTAATTGATTATCTTTTGTTCGTTTTGTTCCTTTTCCTCTTTGTAATCAAACTCCTTTGTATTAAACCCTCGTCTTATAAAAAGCAACTACTTTATTGGAAATTGCAAACCGCTTTGTGTACGGTTTAATATTTATTATAACCCCTTTCCCATCCACATCGTAAACATCACAGGCATATTAGTCCCTGCCATTCAAGAACAGCCAGGGTGCTATGACCAGATTAAGCAGAGACTAACAGGGTTAATAACTTCAATGTCGGTCATTCATCCTTTAATAAAGGTGTTGAATTTCCACACTCATAATCATTCCTCTGACTATGACACTTTTACATAATCGGGGGTATAACACGAATCATGCATATGAACAATTCCACCAATTGGTCCTGCTTTGGAAATCCAGGGCTGAATATCTTTTAGTTTCAATAATTGCTTCTATCGATTTCTCCTTGGGGTAAATACACTATATATATTGCTACTTATATATAGACAAATTCGGAACGTAGATGAGAAATGTATTATATAGAACCTATATCTCCCAGAATCCCATTTAACTCACTTTTCACGCTTAAATCGATCTTAGCCTCTCTAATTCTTTCATCAATTGAAACAGAATGACATTAACAACTCAATGTGTCGGGTTAAACGACTACCAAGCCCCGGATGCAAAGATATTTGTGAATTTTTTTGGAAATGGCTAAAAAGTAAGACAGGTTTAAAACTCGATCTCACAATGTCCCGTTCAGAAGTCTAACGCTCTAACCACTATAGGGGAGATGCATATAAACACTACATATTTATAGCCATTGATTCATTGCATTTCGGGTTTACACGAAGCTAAAAATTGCGATTACGCCACGGTTTTGGTTACATATAAGTAATGTTGCAAGAGATTTCTATGTGAGAGCTGTCCCAGGACACCGTGGAACAGCCATGACTGCTGACCTATGCAAATGGCCAATAGGGGATTTGCATGTGCCACTGTTACCGGGCATGCTGGGATATATTCAGTTCATATCTGACGTATACATTTAGCAACATCTTTATCAAAATCTGCAAGAATGTTTTCCCCAATGACATATTTTTGTAAATGATCCATAAGGACTGTTTGAATAAGGCACAACGCTGGGAGTGGATTTTAACATTCCTTTATTTTCCTTAAGAACTGCCTAAGTGACAGGCTTCTAGAAACATTATTATTATTCTAGTGTCAGTAATTTTCTTTTCGAACTCATGTACAAGTTTGCTATCAAATTATACTCAGTGAACTCCTTTTTTGTAATTATATCAGCATGTTCTGAATATTGTAATTGTTACATTATATCTATGGCTGAATACAAATCTTTAAATGGAAATACAAATAAAAGCAGATGCATCATTAGAAATGGTGGTTGGTGTTATAGAAATAATATTACACATGGGCCTAAATATTCCATACTAAACACAGTAGGTTTTCTATAATTATTGATGACATACTGACTATCGCAGCACTTGACATACAACTCCCATCATTCCATGAACTAGAATTCAAGATGGTGGACATGCAAATCCCATATTACTGGTGCTTGCTAGTGAGGGAAGAGAGAGTTGCTCGTCTGATGCATAGGGACATGGCATGCCAACTGGACCCGGCTCGCACAGATGCCTGTCACAACACATGTTATCTCTTTCCTCCCCATCCATGCAAAATCACCATCTCCATTATTTCCTTACCCACTTTTTAAATATTTTGTGACTGAGTCTTGAGTTTAAAAATGTCAATGTTGGCCGATAATAGAACTAAGCGGATACTATACATAAGAGGCCGGAATGCTTTAAATGTGGAACTTCCTCAAGTCAGAGTTGAGAATGATATCAATGACAGGTTAGGACCACTTCCAGTTCTACAGCCTGACACAAATCAACGAGAATCTTATCAACCACAAGGCATTTAATCCAGTTGACAGTTGATCTCTATAGTTCCGACATTTGTGCAGTGAATACTCAAGAGTTTGTACTTATGAAAACGACCAATTGCATCGGTTCTTGTTCAATGACAATGCGTATAAATACGTTGATAGGGAAGCGTTGACTGCATAAAAGACCTCCAATAGGAAGACAGAACTTCACTTTTATCAATTCTAATCACGTCAGTTGCATTGCTTACAGGCCTTTTATTGATTAAGAATGCATTAATTCCATCATGAATTTGCCCTTTTTCTCCTCGTGTCCACACCGAAGATCTCATCAATAGTGATAATATTGAAATTAAGAAATATATAATCGATGGATTAAATCATCTGAAACTGCATTTATTTAAATGAAATCCGTTCATCTATTAAAATAACCGAGGGTTTTCCTATAAGAACCAATATTTGCGACCAATAAGATGTTGTCGATTGCCATGGATTCGGTTTTGCTGGCCTGATACATTTTATCACAGGCCATATTTTACCTATGAACACCAGAGTTTACACGATTTAATCAATGAATAACTCGCGTGAGAAGCTCTGAGCGACACAATTCTCAGATCTGCTCCTGTAATAACTAATAACTAATAACAATGCCTCAAGTAAAAATTCCCATCCCTGTCACGCAATGGGAAAATATGGGTTCATCATTAAGGATTTCTATAGAGCTGCCTTTTAAGCTCTATTCAAACATAGGAAGGGAAATTAGTTGCAAAGGACTTAATTTCTTAATGGCCCAATAATTCTAAATATATACACTGTCAATTTCCTGTCACACAAATATACTTTGAATTCTGTAACATTGGGCTATACATTCTGTATTTATGTTGGGATGAGGAATTGTGTAACAGGGCATGGTTTTTTGTAACATAACCTTTGCAGCATTACTTTTCGTTCAGCAGCCATGTTCACCACTCCAATGCTAAAGCAATATTACAGTTCCTGGTCCGTATGTTCCCTTCGAATAGTGTTATAAAATTACTAGGGGCATATTGGCTTCATTTACCTGAGAAAAGGCATAACTAAAACAATGGTTTCAGCAGAACTGTGATCTACTAGAGTCAGAACTGTGATTCCTAAAAGCCGCCATCTAACACAGACGGATCTGTGATATAATACAGTCAGAAGTGGGATATATTACTGGCAGAAATGTGATTTACTAGAGACAGGAATTCTTATGACAAAACTACGTTTCACTGCATGAAACTTCAAAGATAAAATGTCATAAAATGTAATTTTAATTTATTTAGGAGTGGTGGTCCTATGTACATTAAGTCCTATTCACATTAATGTATGTGATGCACTAAACAAATGATATCTTTTATAGTGAAATGTTAAAACATACCTTCAACAGTTCCATGTAAACTAAAACTTGCCTGTTCTCAAATAGAGTGCATGAAAAAAATCAATGCAAATAATGGCAACTTTGTAATAATACTCAGATTACTGGTGCTCTCACGCAAACTACACTCCGATGAAGACAATTCTTAGTTTTCGACCTAATTACACTTCCATTGGATAGGGGGAATATTGGCAAAATACATGATACATGTCGATATTGTACCGGGACCATGGATTGTTATAACTCCTGTACCAAATCAATCATGTTTATGTTATATTGCCTCATCAACAGCACATATTATCATTGACCTAGATGTAGTCAATTTGGTTTAAAATATATCCAACAGGAAGAGAGCCTTCTATATATACATACCTATCTATTTAACCAAGTTATAAATTGTTGTGACCTTGATGTAAAAAAATGTGTAATGCCCAGGTTGGCACTGAACACACAACCTGCCCATTGATAGCCTTGCATTGTTACAAATGTATCAAAGAGGGCTGTCTGTTTTTTTTCATTGTATGTGTTGAGGTCTAATATCTAAACAAACTACTCTTCCAATAACATCAAATAACAACATAACAATTGTTTAAAGATGTAACGTAACTCATAATAATAAAATGTTCAAATATATACGAGTAGCACAGCACTATACTTTTATAACAAATCCTATCGCCCTAAAATGTTAATAATGAACGTTCTACTTTCGAATTAATGAACCCCTATTATATAAGTATAAGCCCCGAATTATAGTCCGGAAAACAACAAAGGGGAAAAGGTTCTAGTTGGAAGCCAGTATTCAGTATTGATATTATTTGGCACGGAGACAAGGAAATGTTTTTATGGCAAAAGTGACCTCATTAATTTATAATTCCAACCACATTGCAAACACTCTATTATAGCAGCTATCTAAGATATTACTACAAAAGAGAAAGTACTGAATTTATTCATATCAGGTGTGGATTGGTGAGCGATGATAAGAAGGCGATTTCTCCTCCCAGTTTCGGTCAATTGAATTTTAGATGGGTTGGAAAAGGACAGAACAAAAACTAGAAAATAGAGTGTTCGACCAAAGTTAACTGAGAGTGTAGCTGTAAATCATATTTCATAACGTAGTAAAGTATAGATACCAAGATAATCATCCCAGCTGTAAGCATTGCTTTCTATATTTAAACAACATCGAGTATCGAGTGATAGGCATCTATATTGGAACTGATTTCACATTGATTATGACAATATAAATGTTTAGATAGAGTGGTTACACTAATGTAGATGATGCATGGGCCTCCATTCCATACTGGAATTATTTTAGCTTTGCAGTGATTTAATCCCGGATTGCTTTAACGGATGTAGCACTAGGCCTAGTGCAGTATTTACTCGAATACTGGGAAAGTTTGAAATATTACGTCGTTAACGTCGTTAGCGTCGGTAAAAAAGTCGGTCTAAAACATTAGTCATAATATGAGTAAATTCGGTTAGGTTATGTTAGTCTAGTCAGGTCTTCCAGAGGTTGCTCTGAGAAGATCGAATGAACACAATAGTTAACTCATCATAATATCAATTTATAATTTCATATCTGCAAAAAATAAATGATGACACAATCCTATCTCCCTCGTAGTTTGTCACTATAACATTTGGAACTTTGTTATCAAATCTAAATCTTCAAGCCTGAATCATGTCATCTGTGAGGGATGACGGTGGATTGTTTCCTTATTATATGTGAAACACTATAAATTCAGTAGTTTCTGAAGTATTATCAGGGAGTTCAAACACGTTTACATGACCTCCCTTGCCAAATACAACTAACAACAACAATAACAGTTGTTTTTACCGCCAACAACTCCGAATCCTATCTTTAATAGGAGATGAATACAGGTGCCTAGTGGTATGTATACGGTATCAGGTCCAATAATTGGGCATAGAGCCAGGTTTCATATGGAGAAAATGATATTAGAACACTGTGCCGTAGAACCGTATTGATTACCTGAATACAAGGCAGTGAAATGATAAAATCTGCACCTCCTTTTCCGAATCGATGCTAGACAACTGAGGCACTTGAAAATTGAAAGGTATATACTAGTTGAGCACAGTGCTAACTATGTTTCTATTTGAAGCAACGTACTATGCTATTTTGCTAGTTTTGCTAGTTTCTCCTGTATATTAGATTCCTTAGATGTTAATGTATGGACTGAAGGACTTGGATTAAATGCCAGAAGGATATCCCCCTTTTATCAAACGTATGCAATACTAAACTCAATATTCTCATTAAATTTGGGGATGTCTGGTGGCCGAGCGGTCTAAAGTGCTGGGTCGGCTCACTGGTATGAGCGGCATGTGGGGGTTCAAATCCTGGCGCAGCGGCAGTTTCACGTCTCTCCTCAGGTAGTAGGAAAATACCACTAGGGAGGTGTACTTGTCCTGATAAAATATGTAAAAACAAAATACAAGATGAGCACAGCTAATCATACTCATACAACCATGAATGTTTACTTTGGTTATAATGAATTGGAAGAGTCAACAACGAACTGAAAAATCTTCTGTAGATTACTGGTCTGTTTGTTGCGCTAGCATAGGACCGCAGGTTACAAAATTACATATAATAATAACCTCCTGTATAACCACATATTATCATTATTTGGGGAAGACTGTATTGGCAGTTAAAGCATCGGACTCCTCTAAAATACCATTCATCTCCGTAAGTATTCCACAAATATACTACAAATATCAACTGAACCTAGTTCGTCTGATTACGATGTACCAATGGTTTTGACATTTTTAAATGAATTAATACTAATGTCCAAAATGGCATTAGCTCCTTGACTCCTTCCTAACTAAGTATATTATATTGAAACAAATGAATGTAGTGAGAACAAATATTGTAGAGAATGAATTAAAAAAGGACCCAATCATAATTTTAGATGTAATTAATCCTTTGTACGAAATTGAAGATACAACAAAGAATTAATAAATCAATCAAATAAATGTATACAATACATATTGCCATAGGAAGCTCAGCAAGAAACTATCATAGCTCCTTGCTTATATTAGCTACCTATGGCAATTACTCTTAGTAAGTTGTGCCCATTGCAGGGTATGTTTCAGCCCCACAGTGCTTAACTAGCAGTAAAGCAGCATGCACTAATCCCCTACTAATGACCAGAAAGGAGACAAAAGCCATTCCCTATTACCCTTACCGATGTTCTGCCCATAGGTGTGAAGGAGGAGAAGCTTTATTTACTTTACGTGCCCTCTATGGGATGCATGCAGCTGTGGCTTGCTCAATACGTGTCAGGACATTAAATGCTAAATTACCCTGGTATGTATTCAATCGCTGTGAAAAGCTGGGATAAATAGCAAATGGTATATTTGAAGTCGGTAGAGTTGGCCGTTGGCAATCATAGCCTCTCATAGCTTTGTTTTCTTATAAATGGTTCATTTGTACTTGAATTGTGATTGTTATACTCACGTATGAAGGACAAGAAGGACACATTAAGGGACAAAACAAAGTGATATTTAGTAGAGATTGACTCATAATACTGATGTGTACTGATAGAAATGAAGAGGAGACAACATAACAGTAAGGCGTATCCCATTTATAAATGTATCTGCAATTGTCACTTTACAAGTTTTTTTTTAAAGAAAGTTTATTTGCGTGACAGTTTCGGATGACCCGATAATCTCATGTACACAAAGCTGCATTGTCAGCTAAATTGCAACAGCACAGATATTGCCAAATTTACATATTGTTGTACCTGACAATATTGTTGTAGGACTGAAGTTATTAATTTTCTGCTGCTATTTTGTGTCCATCCAAGATTTTAAGTCGAATCAACTGACCGAAAATGAACGCCTGTGGGCGTTAATAAGAATAAGTGATAGACTCTGAAATGTCCAGTCTTCAATTTCCAGTCTTCGCTGGCAGGGCAATAAGACTGGAAATCGCAGAGACTGTCACACTAATAAACAATCGCCATAAGGTATTTCGGCGGGTCAAAAGACTTTCTGATCCGTACTTTCTGAACCAGTAGAACGTCACAAGTTTTTGATCGATATTAACTGTAATTGCAACAGAAATTAAAGTTTACGGTGGTTTCACTCTCCTTCCTTTGCAAATGAGCCAGAAACTAGTAGAGCTGGATATATATGTAACTGAAGGTGACGGAGTAGATACAGTGAGGAAAATACAAGCTGAATGACTGGAGCATAGGTTAGAAAAAAGAAGAAAGGCTTTTGCGTGTATACTGTAAGCTCTAGGTTATACAGTTTGTTCATGACTGAATAAGTATTCCTGTATGGTTCAATTAAGTCCTCTCCTAATTCGTTTCATAGCCATTTATTCACCTGAAAGTGACTAATAGTGAAACTGGGAGGCAGGTTTCTGCCTATGATTGAGACCCATAGAAATATACTCAAAGCTGTCTACTTAGGAACGGCAGCTTTGGAAAGTTTAGTAATGTGACTCATACCGTATCTACAGAGGGGAGAAGGAAGATATTATAGAACTAGACGGAGGTAGCACTGAGGGGTATGAGGAAAAGAGAGAAGCTGTGATGAAAATCCAAGCTGAGTTATCGTCTGCCTGGCACGGATTAAACACCAGACGACATTTGGCTCTTCCTACAGAACAATAGATAGCGCCGCCCAACGGTAAGGGATCAGGTTACAGACCCATACTTGCAAGTGGTAGGATTAGTATTATACAGGGGTGGAGACAGACAGATAGCTCTCCCTGCTCTGTTGGGGAATATCAGAGGCAATATGACTGGATTCATGGCTCATGGTCTTTACTGAATACATTACTCTACACAAGTTGTCCTCCTTCTAGAGCATCTTAATTATACATGAACAGTGACTAATAGAAAGAAAGTAAATTGGTATAAGCTTTAGCTATTGTTTGTATAATAAGTGTGGTACAGCCATGACCAATGCATCAGAAGAACTCAAGAAGGAACTGATACTTTTATCCCTCAAAGGTAGGCTATAAGTTATGCGAGTATAAGTAAGAACATTTGTGATGTGTTTCAGGAAAATGAGTCATAATCGCAAAATGGATATTTTTCAAAGTGATTTATTTATAAGATATCCTTGTTGGAATATTCTTATTGTTGGGGTGCTTAATGCTGCTAGTGGCGTTAATACATGTCCGACATTTCAAAGCAATGTATTGAATATATCTATGCATTCCTGAGGTACTCTTATGGAGTATATCTAAGTACTTTATTCGTGATTATCTACCGAAAAATATCAATAACCTTTTTTTCAAAAATAAAGATATCAAACTTAAAACATAGTAGTGTCCTACGTTTCACTACCATTAGAATCGGCTTGATCTCATCTTTTCAAATATGGAAATATCTTAAATTCCATTTTCTGCGACTTGTGACTCATTTTCCTGTAACGCAACACATTTTAGAACTGCATCTTTTTGTATTACGCTGCTATCTTCTTATAAGTTGTTATATGTTGTTCAGTTGTATTTACTGTTTCTGCAAACGTTCAACTAATTATATATTTTACTGAATGTAAACGCCCTGTAATCATTGCTTTGTTTTTTCTCTTTTACAGGTAAGTGTTTCATGCAAATTCCTCAATCCAGAACCTATAATAGACCTGTTTGGGTAAGTGGTACCCTTTGATCATACCAAGAGAAAGTGGTGTTACTTTTTACATACAATCATATGAACAGTAATGTAGTAGTCACCAGAGCGAATGATGGCTAGAATAATTGAGCTAGTAAAGCAAAGGAGTTGGCACTACCAGCAGTACATTACCATCATGATTATACAGACAGGATTGCATGATAAAATTCAAGTGTGTGTTATCTAAGATTGCAAGCTGATTTTTATTTAAAACCACATTACTCCTTGTGTCATATTCACCATGCCAGCCTTCCCATAATATTGTCTAGTAACTCCACATTATCACAGATGTCTTAGAATACATACTTTATTTTCTATGTTTTTAAAGGATAAGAAATACGGAAATATGGGGTGGCCGAGTGGTCTAAAGCGCTATGTTGGCCCAGTGGCATGAATAACAAATTGTAGGTTCGAACCCAGCACGACTACAATTTTCCTCCTCCCCCTAGGTACTAGATTGCTACCATTGCAGTGATCTAGCCCTGGCAAAAGATGTGTAAAAAAAAGTAAAACAAAATATAAATCACAGAATCATAATACATATCATAATATCTGGAAATAGTTCGGCCATGCAGGCCATAGAAATAGCCATTCTAATTCATAACAACTTCTCAAATAACTGAAACATTGAGAACATTGCAATACATGTTAAGACTGTTCGGAGATGCAGGATATCTCAGGACATAGGTTGTACACATCTATAGACCCTCATTCTGGTTAGTAATTATGTCTATGATTTGGAGGTTCAAACCTCCGACGACACATATTTTGGTCACCTTAATACTTCATCTACCTGTAACTTCTCGCTTGAGGTTCAGTTGAGACAGAGAAGATCTTAATGCGTGTGATCGATCAAAGCACCACTGATCCTTTTATTTTACAATAGCGTATGTGAGTGTAACTCACCTGATGGCCTGAATTACCTGACAGCCTTGCCAATCATAAACCGGGTTCATAACGGTCAAAATTGTACCTGAAATCCTTCATTTTTCTTCTGATAAGAAATAATCGGAATAGACTGGATATATTCAAGTAACTCCGAACAAGGTATATTCCCAGCTTATAAGTATTATCGAAATAGTGTTGATTTTATATTTTCTTTTATTGGAAACGAGCAGAAACAGGAATGCAGAATTGATTATTCAGAGAATAGCATAGTCTAATACCATTCAATAATTATTCTGTGATTTCTTGTCTTTAGACTCTTGGTTTACCATTATCTAAAAGGTTCACCGATCCACAGTTTCTCTATCTGCAACCATGCAACCATTTCCATATTTATTATGCACCCATATGGGTCGAATTTTCAAGATTCATAATTCATAATTCCATTTCAGACGTAGCATATCATTTTTAATCAGGCATACAACCTTCATGAATATTCATTTCCACGGCGCGTAAATTGAATGAATTCGTAAATGTACTACATACATGAAATGCTAAAATGACTTTAAGGTGGGACTAATAGTAATAGAGATAAATCAGCGTAAACAAAATGTTCCTTTCCTGTAAACTATTCCATTAGTTACATTGCGTTCGGTTGAGAAACAGGGAGTTGATTTGCATTTAAAAGCCAACACAAGATGTTCTTATTTGTTCTATACTTATTAACATTGAATACGTGTTGCACTCGTAGGACAATTTGCAATTCCTTTCACAAATTAAAGCTACCTGGTAAATTCTATTGAAAGTTGAAAGATCAGAAGTTAGCTAGTCACTCCCTCTTCGCTATTCATAATTTGCATAATCATCACTGATCACAAGTCCTTAGCATCAGACCAACTAATATCCAGATTAATGCAATCAACTTTGAAATAGGATGCTTCTTAGAAGTACGTGAACTGTTATCGCATCAATGGTAATGGCGAATACTTGATAACAATTGGCATACATGTGTTAGATATTACCTTATGCAGTAACCCAGCTTGGATCAGACAGCAAACGATATAGATTGTTCATAAAGCACACCAGCCTATGACTAAAGTTCTCCTGGAAGGACAAAGCACCATATCCATAGATCTATATGAAAAGTGTAACTTGTATACATTTGAACATGGGCCTCTATGATGTAAATCGTGATATCCAGACACAACATTCCAATTAATTTGTTTCCATAAAAGAACAGGATCTGCTATTTTTTCTTATGTACCTCACATTTACAAGCTACTGCGGAGAACTCCCCGGGAAATTAGGGGTATTTGAATCATATGATCCATATATTTGAATCATCAGGTAAAATTAAAAGAAAAAGTATTATGTATGCTAATCAAGATATATGCCTTCATAAATATAATAAATAGGAAGGAATATATACTTGATATGAAAGAAAAACCCTATTATATTTGGCCCTCTACTTCATATTTTTCACAAAATAACCCACATACTTTAGGAATCCATCTGCTTCAAAAGTCTTGTATTTAGTCTGGATGGTTAGACTAAGGAGGAAGTGGTGATAGCTAATATGGCTTTAAGATAATCCTTGCAATCATGAATGCTGCCTGAGGCAGTGATAATCAGTTCATCCCATCATGAACATTCCCCCCATCAGACAACGCCTTAGGCTTTCTCCCCTTCTCCCACTCTCTCTCTCTCCCACACACTCTCCCTCTTATTACTCCTGAATATTGTCGGCATAACGCAAAGTGGTTATTCTGTAATCATGTGATGGTGAACTAATTCTGGTTCGGCTGTATAGCAGCACTTTTATAGATGTCATTTCTAATTGCTATCCTGATTGTTCATACATTTTTATTTTGTTATTTTATGTTTTTCTATTACAAACATGTTTGTTTTTCTCTTTCTTCCTCATCGAGATCATAACCATAGACTACTTATGGCACCTGTGTAAACGTGGCCAATAGGCTCTGCTCTCTCTTGTTTCTATTCTCTCTTTGGCCAATGTCTCACGCTCTTCGGTCTCCCCATCTCTCCTCTCGATCGCCATGTTCCATTTCCCTGCCTATATCACCGTCTGTGTCTGTCTGTCACACTCCTGGTCTGTTTTCGCCACTAGCTAACATTGACGTGTTAACCTTAAGTGGGAAAGACTTTGGGACAGTGATCTGAACCTTCCATTACAAGGTATTTATGCATCTTATCCATCAAGTACCTAGACAAAACGACATACGTTACGACATACGCCAGAGGTTTCTTGGTGCACAAAGTGGTTTGAAGCTATTACCACGAGTGGCCATAACTTCGAGTTTACACTTAGTATGTACCTCACAAGTCAACATGTCTGATATCCTTGATTACATATCAATGTGTTGATATGGTGTAACAATATGACACATGCATATCTCACCCTGTTGATATGATAATAATCTAACTTGTCATTAAATGAATGTTGCCCAAGCTGCAAACGCTCGATAGGTCATTTTCAAAGACTTTGCCCAAAGCTATGGAAAGCTTGACGAGCTGGTAAATTCCACAATCATACACTCATTTTTACATTGAAATAGAGGGAAAATATTGCTGCAGCAGATGCACCAATCAGTTGCGCAACTTAACGCTGTACAATACTACCGTTTCGAATTGTGGTAAGGTTAGCTTGGTTCTAAGATAGAATGTAATGAGACTCGTGTCTACGAGACTGTATACGATGGCCACGAGTTTTTACTGATGTGACGATCTCTCTCTCGAGGCCTGGCGGCCTCTCGAGAGATCGTCACATCAGTAAAAACGAGTGACCATCGTATGCAGTCTCCTAGACATAAGTCGAGTTATATTCTATTTTTATATCATGATCTACTGTTTAGAAAAGAAGTCAGAAACAAATTCTTTATTTACCTAGTTCGTACAACGATCCGCCATATTGAGTGACAACTATTGAAGCGTATGATATACGAATGGGCATGACGTCACGCGCACCGCAGCATCGCGGTTCATTTTTTACTAGGGGGGGTCATGGAAAAATAATGCCTGCGTTTTGAGGCGTAAATTACGCAATCCACCTTGTGTGAAGGAGGTATTTACAGATAAGATGTGTTTAATGAATAAATATAAATCATTTAAGTCTTATTTCACCATAGAATATTAACAAACTTTACTGTTGTCTCAGACCAAATTTCACCTGGTTCTCCCCTAGCTAGTACAGTCCATCGGTCATTGACCAATAGAAAGCCTCTAAATGAATACGCCTAAATTCACGCGTGGTTTCTCAGTGAGGTTATACAATGGTCGGATTTCACTCTGTTCCAGGGTGTACAACCCCCAATCATGATATAAACACTAATATACCCTTGTGTCTTCTATTATAAAGAATCCCATCAATTCAGTGTCAAGTGTAGAAGCAATTAGGATTTTTAATATCAGGTCACATTAAAGTTGTACACATTAGTTGTTCTAATATCTATTCCAAGCAATATGGAATTATTACCTTAAATTTTCTAATCTTCTCCTGGTATTCCAACGTATTTACTACAGTTGGGAGGAGATTTTCCCCAAATCCCGAAGGCTCCTGATGATCCATCCTCAGTTGGCCTACCCATATGTTGTTGTTCCAAAGACTATACGGTGAGAGCTAATGTAGCTGACTCACTTCATCCATCAAGTTGTTAGATGGTGCTCGAGGGAGAATTCTTATTCGATTAACCCCCTTATTAACCATTTATACCAGACACTTTCAAGGTCTTCTTACAGCCGGAGAGAAAATTACAACAATAAATCTTAGCAGACTCATTAATGAACATTTGTTCTTTACATCCAATGAAGTTTCTACCACCCCCTGCGTGTATGGGAGAGCATGTGGTAAATACTGTGTGGTATTGGTTTCGTTACCACATGTCTTCCGCCATTCATTTTCTCCTTTGATAACATCATTGTAGTGTAAGATTAGAACCACAACTTGGCAATGCTAATGTTAGAGAATGCCCTCAGGCATACACGTTACTTTTAGCATTACTAAATGTCGGTTTCATTCACTAAAGTTGTTATCACAATCAACAGAGTGAGATCTACATGTGTAATATTGTTTGTTCATATGGTCGATTCCAGTGAAATGGGGGCCATTGTCGAATTTGTATTATGTTATCCAATCGTTATTATTTTTCTGTTATTGAATGAAGATGGTTGAAGGATGAAAAGCCCCAAATATTTGCTCTTAAGTCTTAAATTTCTGGGAACTAGAGGTGATACAAGTTTTCCCATTGAAATATAGCGATAGATTACGAATGACATCCCTTAACATTCCTTAGTGACCTTCTGCTCATATTTTCACTATACCCCATATGTCATGAAGATTAACCCTCTAATCTATCATAAAAGTTCACGATTGGGTCTACAGATAGCTGAAAACGATTTGTACCTAGTGCATATAGTAATGTATTTATGCATAATTGAAAAAAGCATACGTAATCTATCGCTATAGCCATTTCTGGCCATATTGGGCTTATTTACTAATATCACATAATAGCCAGTAAGCTTATAAAACTGAAATGAAAATATGCATGTGATTTCTTTGACTTTATTTCTTCCCATATATTCTAAAAAAAATCATTTGAGGAAGAGTTCTACTTTCAAAAATACCCCTTTTCCAGTGTCATTCGTAATCTATCTGTCATACATAATCTATCGCACCATGTGTAATCAATCTCCTTTTTTTAAACCCTGCAATCTAAAGATAAATTTCATGTTATTTCACCAACCTGATTTCTTTCTATATATTCAAAGCAATATGAATTAGTCCTTGACTACTCCTGCTTCAGGAAATATCCCTTTTCCAGCGTCTTTTGTAATCAATTATGTCATTCGTAATCTATCATGATATAAATATTTATTTGGGAAGTTCCATGACAAATACTGCTACTTAATTAAAGAAACGATGCCAGTTTACTGACCTTGGCCCTTCCCAGATATTCTGAGCAATACAAATTAGTCATAGATGATTCTTGTCTTCAGAATAGCAATTTTACCATGTCATTCGTAATCTATCATGTCATACGTAATCTATCGCGATAGATTACGTATGACATTGTAATCACAAGCATAAGAAAAATAACAATATAATTGAGTATTTTGGTGGATGTTACCTATTAAGACATAGCAATGATCAAATATACCAAAGATGGTTGCTTATACTTTATTATTTATTCATCAAACGTTGCTATTTGTGCTACTCCATTGGAATTCAACACAAATATGATTTATGCATCTGTAATTGCTCTAGAAACTAGAGAAACTGTTGCAGAACCAGGAAAATTGGGGAAAATTGACAAAACACAATGTATAGTATATATAAGAAATATCTTTCATTAATCTTTAAAGCAAAAAAAAATATTTAGGAAAAACAGGTCATTCGTAATCTATCGCTTGTAGCAAAATTGGGCTGACTTGGTCATGAATAACTGAGCCTGGTGACTTCATATTATATGATAATTCAGATCTAATTGTTTCTATGCTTTGAAAAGCCCTTCCAGTATATGTTGAATATGATTTGAATTTTGTTTTAAAATGTTCACAGATAATAAATATCTGTGCAATTATGCAATTTTTATGGTGTGCATACGTAATCTATCGCTGGTGAATTTTGGCCACTGCAGAGATACCCATATGCACACAAAATAAAAATTATAGTAGGGATAAACCGGTCCATTTTATGTTTATCCCCAGAACATATGAAGGCTGTAACATTAATACTCTTCCATTTATAGCCAAAAAATTAAAAAAGTAGGTTTTGGCCCCCATTTCACTGGAATCGACCATATGCACATAAAGTACATGGAAATACTAACTTATGATATAAATACAGAAAGGAAATGCGAGGCTGACATGCATACTTGAGTTTCACCTAAGTATCACTGGGCAAAGGAGGAGGAATTGCTTACTCAGTAAACATTAATGGATGGATAGTAGCATATTACCCTTGAATATATATATATACAGGTTAACTAACGTGTTGGTTGAAGGACCGTGAATATTGCACGAGTTGCGTAGCAACGAGTGCAATATTCTAAGCGACTTAAACCAACAAGATAGTTAACAGATTTTTTTTTTTTTTTGCACGAATTTTATTCAGGAAATAGAGCATGGCAACTGCCTATGCTGAATATTTTATTACGGCTAGGGGATCCCTATATTCCGCCGCATCCTGAAAGTCACAATTACATTTCGACATAATCTCAGTGTCACATATCATGTTTGATCAGTACATATCTTATTTGCTTTTAGTGTAATCTAATGGGATTAATGAGATGAGATGGGATGATATTTATTGTATAAGAAAATGAATGATAGTTGGTATAATAGAGTACTGTTTATCTGTTATCTTTAATTATATAACATCCTTGTTATAAGTTTCACGGTAATTGAATGTCTGCATATTTATTATACATGCTTTCAATCATGAAAATAGAAAAAAATCGAGTCATTAATTTGAATTTTACAGGTAATCTTATTTTAAAAAACAGATTGGTTGCCATGACGACCTCACGTAAATCACTAGTGAAATACGCACTATACGTAAATCACTCTAGATACGTTGTTTTCAGAGCAATGCGTGTATAATAAATAGTGATAAACTAGATATAAAAGTGGAAATGATGTTCATACATCACAAAATAGTACATGAAGGAGCCTTATCATCCAAGGACATCACGAATAGTAAATGATACCATAGAAAGCAATGCTTCCAGAAGTACCAATTTATCGGTGAGAAATAATTGTTTAACCTATACAGGCAGATGCTGGCCCGCTCTGAAGAGGAAGCCTGGCAAGTGACCCGAGAGGACGTTAACGCAATTACTTCCCTCCTCCGAGGAAGTATAGTTAGGCTTCATTTGAGTGGCAGTTGGATAATGAGCGAAGCTGTAACTAATGCTTTCTACCCTGCTTTGTCTTCAGTGCAGAATTAGACCTATAGAAAAGCGTTCAACAAGTCAAATACCTCAAGAATCATATCACAGAAATGAGGGACAGAAAGTGCCAGAGTTCTGATTATTTACAAATTTGTCTTGTCAACAGTTGAATAGAGGTACTTCCATGCATATAATATTTATTTCAGCTTTTTCGTGCTCAAATTTCCCATATATTCATAGTATACTATTATAGTACTATTATACTATTATAGTATAGTCTGCATGTTTCTGCATTAGTTGATAGATACAATTCATGGAAGGCAAGCAAAGGAGGTGTTTAACACTTTGCCAGCGCTGAGGATTCAGTTGGAATTCTAGGCACGCTCCCGAGGTGCATTCAAAACAGCTATATTTTGTGTATCTGTTATATATAATATGTCGACCTATATTGTCTATAGTATAGGGGTACATCTAGATCGGAAGTGGTGACGGGTCACTTGGCCTTGGTACCCCGCGCTTGCTGCTATTCTCGCCGCATCCAAGCGAGTGCGGCTACCAAGTCAAGATTTGTTCTGTCTTGGGATTTTCCCCTATCATATGCCTCCTCGAGGCAAGTGCTCCAGATGCAAATTTGTACATCCACCTCCTTTCAGATCCCGATCTAAGAATATTGATCAGGGACTCAAATTGTCGAAGAAGGCAACGCAGAAACCCTTACCTGTCGGACCTACTCGTTTGTCGTTGTTTCTTCCTTTCACCACCACCGTCCCCACCATGGCTGTTGCGGGCTACACCAACAGATCTGACCCGAACTATTTAGAGTTCCTGGAGTCGCAATTCAAGAAATCAAGAAATCTTCCTCGAGTGAGCCTGATGTCCTGGAAGCCATTCTGGCTAGGCTTGACCATATTGACAGGCGTGATGATCCAACCAAACCTCCCACCGACGTACCTGGTCCTCTCACCGAGCTGGCAGACAGCATACAACAACTCTCACTGAGCATTATGTCCGTGTTAATGAATAAAATGTGCATACAGATTTCTTGCATTTATTTCGATTTGAAATATGTTTTTCGCACAATTTTTGCACACTCTTAAGGGTACACTTTACATTTCAAGGAGATAATCCGGGGAAAACCCCTTGTTGAAAATTATGGATGCACTCTCTTGTCGTATAAAAAAGATGGTCCACAGATTTCTATACCCAAGCAATGCGAGACAGTCAAAGAGTTGGAGCGCCATTACAACCGACATCAGTACAGACGTCACTTCATGCAGTAGACTCGTTCCTACAGAATTATGGATGTATTGTTTTAAATGCGCAACAAATAAGACAAGAAACAAATCGATCCACCGCCAGACATCTCATAATCAAAGAAATAATATCTGTGTACCCTGCAACAAATATGTGAAAAACGTCTAACAAAATGCAGAAGTCTTGCAAGGGACTTTACCCTTTAAGCATTAACACGATATAATTAGGTACATTGTATGCAAGAGCTGCAAGCCTGAATCTGCGAATCAGTGCTAGTTGCGCTACGATTATTTAGTTAAATTTCAAGGAATATCAAGTTTTTGGAAGCCCCTTGTCTACCCAGCCTTTCCAGAGCCAACTTAGAAGCACTCAACTAAAAGCATTGCCAATCCGATGGTATGCTTAAGGAGATAACCAAAATGAGTAATTTTCATTAGCTTAATTAAAGTTCTTCATTTTTGGATGATGAATGATGATCATTTTGCATGCAAAGATGATAGATAGTGTACGATTTTATAGGGCAAGGTTCCAACTGTGAATACTAGTTCAGGTGCTGATGTATATTTTACAAAGAGGAAATACATGATGATCGCCTTTGCCATCATGTTCAATGGGGATCAGGGTGGGGCCCGTGTTTCTTTATGTTTGGGAAGTTAGCTTTGTGTCATAAGATCACAATCACACATATTGCACAAAATGAAAATTCGACAAAGAGAAAACAATTAGCATCGTTCAGCTATAGTTAGGTATAGAGATAGAAGAAAATAATCTCTTGGGTGATCAAACGTCTCTCTCTCTCAGGAAGATCTATGGTTTCATAGAGGAGAGGCACCCTTTTTTGGTGTAAAGATTTAATATGTCATTGAAAGTGTACGTTTCCGGAAATAAAACATAATATATTCACGGCAGTGCAAACTTAGGTCCTATATGGTATCTTAAAGCTGCGTTCCCACTTTCTATATTCTAAATTTTGTTTGGTTATTTTCGTACCCATCTCAAAGACATTTGACGTAGTATTTGCAAGATTTTACCATGGTTCTATGTTTCTTTACTTCTTAAAGTCCCCATTCATATTTCGGTGGCCACCAAAGTTCTTTGTTGCAATGATCACATTATCATTCACTGGCGCTTGTTTTTGTTCGACTGAGTCGACTTTAAGTTCTTATATTGATACCCATATACCACCAGGAAGACATGGAAAAGTTCAGTCCTATAGGTAAAGAAATAAAGTTGGTAATTCCTGTCATAATAGTTATGAATGCAACTTTAATTTAGGGCCAGTATACATGTATTGGTGCCCCTCCTCCCATGAGATATGATATAGGAGAGATGGCGGTAGAGATATGAGGGACTAACAGGGAGTTAGGTAAACAAGGCATCACTCAGTATCAGACACAGATTACTGTCATATCAGTCTGTGTCTCCCCAACAGATACGATCGGATCTTCACTGGAGCCAGGAGGGCCAGCTTTTCCTATTGGGGCTGTGCCATTGAGAGCCTGGATCTATCAGAGACATAAAGATCATGCCCCATAAGGTTCATGTTTGATCATCCAAGAGATTAATTTCTTCTTTCAACCAGCAACATTGAGGGTCAGAAGCTTATGACATTAAAACCCATTAGAACATTTCAGGATTTAAATTCAAATTTGAATAAGGATTTCATCACTTCAAATTTGCTAATGAGCCGTTAATTATGTTAACTGGCGTGTAAAGTCACGACATGGCTCTTGAATATTTTAAAACAACCTAGAATATTGATAACACCCAAATATAGCTTATAAACATTGTAAAGAAAAGAAATTCCACACATAATAAAGGGTTAAAACTCCCATCATACAGTCTTAAGTCAATACATATATTTTAGACTTTATATGTATGAAGCACCAAAGAGAATTGAATAGTGAAGCTTAAGCCATATTATATAGAGGCACAATAGTAGAGGTGAAAGGTTCTCCCATTGTCTGCTATAAAATAATGGAGAATGGATTTCTCTATTTGATCCTATATTGATGTGTCAGAAGGACCCCATCCATCAAACGCCATCTCTCCTTATCCAGAGCGTACAATCCGAGCTCTGCACACTAGCTTTATCCCTTCAACTCGTTCATCTCCTGGATTATACTCTGTTTTGGTGTCTTTCTCTGAAGACCTCTTTCTATTCGGTTTCATTCTTTTTCCGTTTCTCTCTGTGCCTCTCTCAGTCTCTTTGTTCTCTCTCCCTACCTATCTATGTCTCTGTCTGTCTCTCTCCGTCTCTGTCTGTCCGTCTATGTTTCTCTCTGTCTCTCTCAAGCTGTGTATGTCTCTCTCCGTCTCTCTCTGTGTCTTTCTTTGTATCTCTTTACTTTTTTCTTCTTCTTCTTCTTCTTCTTCTTCTTCTTCTTTTTCTTCTTCTCGTGTAATCTCGTTTCAGTGAACATATCTTGCTCTATTCAGTATCTCACCTCTCTTTGTGTCTCACTTTCTTCTTTCTTCTTCCTTCTCCATTTTCTATTCCTCGCGTAGCCTCCTCTCTTTATTCTTTCACTCACTTTGTTAGGATTGTAAATAAAACCTGAACCACTTTGTAAAATAAACCCTGGACTTCTGATTGCTCATGGCTAAAATTACTGTTTCAATAATTTACTACTTTTGGATGGGAGTGATGGGAGCCGTTGGCTATGTCTTTGGTTAATTAAGTCATTCTTTCATCTCTCTCTCCGTCGGTCTCTCTTTTTCTGTCTCGCTCTTTCTGTCTCTCTTTCCGTCTGTCTGTCTCTTCTTCCTTCTTTGGGGGAAGGTATTTAGTGCACACGGCAGAGTTCTTTACTCCTCTCTACATTAAACCCTTTATTGGCGATTGCAACAGGTCAGGCAATGACGTGTAAACATTTATTGTTGGTCTATGGGGGAAATTACATCCTCCTGCACAGCAATGTCTGCAGCTCATTTGGCTGATCCCAGGACATATGTAATCAGGCAGTGTTTATATATAAACACTGACCCTGTTCTTAGTGAGTGTAGCTTGCATAAGAAGGGCCAAATGTGTGCACTTGTTTATTGCCTAGTGCAAATATCATTAAATAGATATATGACAATTACCGCTCTCTAACTCTAAGAATAATAAACGTATAGATAGATCAATGGATCTGACATCCTAAGGTAGCATTTCAATCATGTAGGAATTTTGTGTTGAAATAAGGAGTCAGATCTTGAGTCTGATGGGGCCTTTTGCGTAAAGACCCTTACTGAAAATGAATGTATTCAACAGTCAGATCTATTATCTTGTCTGCGTTGTGAATGCATGTCTAAAGGCCCTTGTCAACTACGCAGATTCTCATGCGATTCTTATGGAATTTAGTTGAAAATGGTTCTAGGTTCTCGCATGAGAATTGGCTTAGTGGACTAGGGCCTTATAAATACCTAACTATTTTAGGAAGGCCTACCGCACGAGAAATCCCCACTTAAAATCTTCCTCGCAAAGGTACAAAATTCGCACTGTAGGAACATACATAAGGATTGTCTGTATAGAGAATTCCTTGCCTATAGGTTACCTACCAGCTACGTAGAGAGGAAAAATAGCTAAAGAAGAGAAACATTAATTAAGTAGGGATCCGTTATGCAACGGAGCCTAGTTCATTCGCTCAATCTACATATCTCAGGATCTGCCAGGTTTTTCAATTAGTCAACAGGTTCTCTTTATTCCAGTTGCTCAGGAGCCACCTATACCAAATTAATATACTTTCAGGTTATGACCCATATCCTTACACCATTAGATTGATGGCTGTTCTTATCGGAAATATTAATGGATATTGGGTATCTATCACCCTAGATAGTCCGAATACGTTGCCACCCAATCGTCCACTTCATCATGAGCAGCTTCTTTCTTTTTTTACATTTCTATATTGATGTGCTTTTTTCTTTAGCTTCGATTCTTAGATGCAGATATCTTTTTCTGGATACATCCCAAGTGAATCTCTTGATCCTATAGAGCCATCGCTCACTCTCATTCACTCAACGTCGTTCTTAGACCAATGGTTTTCGCTTGGTCCTGTGTTCTGAGCTTTAATAGAATCCACCTGATATATCTCCTAGGTAAGCTCTTCATATCCTCTGATATGCATACTCAATGATACTTCCATTGAGATGATATCAATAGTATGGGTCTAGCTAGACATCAACTGTTATGAATTTGCAGTTATATTATAGATGCTAGAGTTTCAAGCTAATTCGGTTCTGTCATACAATATCTGATGAAAGCTATTGGATCATTCAGCCTTTTAATATGAAGTATCCATTCAATAAAAACTTTAATAAAAAAATTCTTTAAAAGAATTAACTGCCATAAAATACTGAAATTGTGGTCAATGTGTATACCGACTAACCCCACCTACACTTTGCTAAATGTCAGTTCTATAATATAGTATTCATCAAAAAACTGTTTTGTTTATACTTTAAGTTCATATGGGATACTAACCAATATTCTATCCGCAGGAACTAAATGTTAATCCCTTGCGATCCATCAGGATTAGTCACACTCGGTGTAGACTTTTTTTTACCAAACACAATCTATATATTCTAATGTATTCCGCTATAGCGTCTAGGTGCAGTAACTCGCTAGCAAAATGTTATTTTTTCATGCATATTTAAGCCGATGTAGAAGGTTCTGGCATTAATTAAAGCATAACAAATCTATCCCATCCATCTTTTACACATGTTCCCTAGTGACGATTGATGACTGGGTCTGTAAAGTAGTAGTTTGTCTCGTGAATCGGCAAACACACCGCAAAGAACCGAGCAAACATGGTTTTAGATTTAAATTTTAGAAAAGATATCGAAATTCAAACCAGCATAGATGTTACACTCATCAGATCACAAGGATAAAACCTGGGAAAGGCAATAAATTGACAACCGAATGTTTGTGATCTCATTAACTTAAAAAACTGATCAACATGGGACCTGTATGCCCACCTTCTTTGAAAAACTTAATTGAAAAATGTTGATTCGCATGGAATTATGGGTGTGGTATGTCAGTGTCAAATCTATAGAAAAGATCCCTTGTTCAGCATGAGAAATTTCCTTCATCTTTCCCATCAGAAATTTGGTTTTAAAGATGGTTTATACAAGCTAAGATAGTGGTGAAAATGTTGTTAAATATGTGTACGTCAGATCTGAACTGAAGTCATCCCAACATGCATCCACTCTAACAGAAATGCACCGTGCACGTGCAATTCCCCTATTAATTATAAAATATTAAACATAAAAGTTATTTAATTCCCCATGTGTCCTTTCAGAAGTTTCTAGGATCTCCAGCATCTCTGTAGGAGGAGGAGGTGGTGGTGGTTGACACAGGGTGCGTGTGAATGATTGGCACTCAGTAGTGCTGTCACACACCAGTTCACCCTTCATCACACCCTGTCACTCCCCTCACCTCACCACTTTTATTTAGCGTGACAGCAGCTGTCACTGAGGTGACAATGGCGTATTCCAACAGGTTTCGTAAGACACTAGTCAGTTTAGGTAGGGTGTCAAATGTCCACAACCAGCAAATCCTTAGCTAGAGACCCATCTGATTCCTAGCCATAATTTGGACAAAAATCTCCATAGTATTATTCTTAAATATTTTAAAAACTGTTCTTTATATTATATTGTTGCCTTTGAGGCATGTATTCGCCAGACGGTCAGTTCAGTGGGTCTAAGCTCCCTGATAGTGGGAGCATTTCAAGTTTAACTTTATGTGACAGGAAAACTGTTCTATTTATTTTGTTCTCAGTAAAGGTTTTAATCATTTAAATCCTTTCATCTTTAATTGGGATCATAGTAACATTGTGTAGTTGTATCAATAGAATAATTCACTTCATATTCACACAGCATAAATGATAAATTGAAAATTCATTAGGAAAAACAATGTAAAAAAGAACACTGACACATCTATTATGGAAAGCTCGTATAAATGCTAAGAAGAAAGTTGTCATAATCTTCTAGGCAACCCTTCTAACCTGATTGCATCCCTTACTATTTCAAAACCCTCTAATGAATTCGGAAAGAGTTGAAGGGTGGATCTGAAGGCCTGGTTTCAGTCCACTGATTTATAACAATTCTGGCTGGAATGAAATCGGGAAAGGACTAAATGAAAGAAAACCAAAACCCATATCACAATGGAAATGACTGATTTATTTTCTGAATATTCTTCATGTTTTGGTATTTGAGGAATATTGTAACAATAGATAGTTATACCATTAAAGGTGGCTGTCGGTGTCTGCCTCTAGAAAAATCGCTTCAGCAATTTTTACTTGGGTCAATTGTAAATGCGCACGAATACTGGTAGATATAGATATATTACCTAACAATTAGACAGAATCAGACACACCTATAAACTAATTAAAGACATTAATGAAATGACTAATTTGTAATTATACTAATAAGCTTAATTTACGAGATGAAAGCTTCTTGTATTCCTATAGCCGTATTATATTTATTATCGTCACTGATTGGCTTTCTCGAAGGCACTCCCATTTCAAATCCTAATTGAAGTAATTTAGAATTACAGGTATACGTCCTGTGAAGTCAAATATTGTATAAGAGTATTGTCAGTAGTTTGCATAATGCCAGAATACAGAGTTGAAAAGGTGGGTCTTCAGCTATTGGGTTATGCAGGGCCTCACGTCATGGGAGGGAAATAATTAACCAAATTCGCTTTTGAGGGCTTTGGCTACCTCAAAGAAATTCGATGAAAAAAAGATTTAAACCAGCTTTATTCAGGAAACGCATTGCATCATTAGACGTTTTTCGCAGCTGTCTAATACATATATTTTGATCAAAGTAGTAAAGTGGTACATCGTGTAGCTCTGGCAATGTAGTATTACACAATTGGAAATATACTTGTTGAGTAATACTACATACAGTTGTAAGGCATGTTATCTCAAGAATAGATAAAGAATAATACAGAGAAAACATCAGTAAAAACCACCACCATAGATGACAGGTTTGCAAGATTAATAAAGTTTGTGAATTATCCTTGTCCCTTACACATATTACATATATTGTGCTATAATTGCTATAACGAACGCACAGCCCTCTTTTCTCTGATGTCACATCGGTCAAAACGTTACCAAACGTCGACACCCACATGAGTCAACACGTTGGGTGGGGTTGTGCGTCTATTCAATCCAGACTTATATCCTTTCAGATCAGCTAGGGATGGTATGTCAGTGATTGGATTCTAATAAGATTCTAATTCAATAAGGAGATAGAGGCTCTCCCTCAGTTTGGGGGTACTCTCTACTCTGAGCATAGACTTGTATTTGTATTAAAACTAGTAGCCCGTTTTGAGGCTGAAATTAATGAATTATAGAATCCAGAACCAAAATTGACAACCATTTAAAGATTGAAACTTGTAGAGTTGGTGAATGCTCAAATTCGAATTTTGAATCAAATACAATACTATCATCGCAAAAATGCATGGCATATATCTCAAATAAAATAACCTGCACTCAAGGAAGTTGGATAAAAAAAAGCCAGTCATAATAATTATATTATATTTCATTATATGTTTCCCGGACCAACTGAAAGACTAAAGGTCTGTCATATTCTTGTATTGAAAAATGGAATATTACATTTTACTATTTATGATTAAAGAAAGTAACCAGTGAAATGAGCCACCGAAGCTGTGAGACCAGACAGGGGTAGCCCTATGTATAACCGCTCTATGGAGTGACAGAAGCTATGTAGAATAGTAAAGATGGCACCTCAATTGGTAAGATTACTACACTGGAGGACACATAACAAGCAACCTGCAAACCATCATTAGACAAACGAATACTACAGCTCCTTGGAATGCATCCTCATGAAATTAGCAATAAACATAGAGGTGGAGACTCAAGCAGCAAAACCTTGTCCTCAACCAAGCTTCTGCCTGGGCCTTTAGATGCAATGTGATAGCCATATTACTCCATGAATTAACAATTACTTGGGAGGCTGGCATGGAAGCATGCAGGAGAACTCTCCCAAGGTTTGTTCACCTGCAAGCATGGCGCCAGATAAGAGGGAATATTATCAGATCATTTACCAAATCGTCAGATGTTTTTCTGGCCACATAACAATAGTAGAGAGATAAGATTATTGTAGTAGTATATTATTAAAGATATACTTTATAATGTTCATGGAGATATCATGAGGCAAATGGCAAATAATTCCATGATTTGAATATCCAATGCCCGCTTTCCCCCTGAAATACATGTATGTCAGGAATTAAGTGTTCTGACACTGACCACGCTCCATTGTGTGGTGCTTTTTTAATTATTAATGATATCTTTAAAGCATCTGAAATAGTTACCTATATTAAGCATCACCCCTTTCACCGAAGCGCTCACTGCAGTAATGTATATCACTTGTTACATGTCTTTGCGCATGCTTTCACGACTTGAGACCGCCCCTCACATACCTGCCTTTTCTGTCCGTGTGTCGTTTCCATAGAAACGTCATTTTATCAATGCGCAGCCATGACGACACTATAATATCCCCAAGCGTGGTGTTCAACCATGGCTTTATGATATGAATAACAAACGCGTGGAATATTTGCTTATGCAAACTAGCGCGCTTCAAATTTTCTCTACAGTCAATAGACTGGAGGTAAGGATTCCTTTAGGGGGGTAACTAGGGGGAATTTATATATATGAAGGGGTTGTGTGGAGTGAGAATACATGGCGAAAGGTCTAAGGGGGCTGATTGGGACTGAGAAGAGTGAGAAGGACTGCTAAGAACCAGAGGGTGCAGAATTGATGGGCAGGTGGGAGGGGGGGGGGCGGTTCAAGAAGGGCAAAAGTAGCTGAGATGGTCACAGTGTGTCGATGTGAAACAGATGGGTCTTAGGAGCTGAGGAAGCTAAAGGATCTACAAAAGGTCGAGAGGTAAACGAAGGCCTGGTCTATCCTCAAACATGGATAGCATACCCATTCATGAAGTAAAGTTTTCTTTCTTTTTGTATATCAGCAGTATAAGTATAAGTCAAGGTATTCTTAATTAGTTGGTTGTCATGGTTACATCAGTAATTTCAGTTGCAAAAAACAAATTAGATCTCAAGTTTGGCTCTAAACTCATGATTATACCAAATTGTAGCGTACACATTCTGGATTAAAAGGTAGAATTTCATATTTTTATAAGTGTCCATGTCAATTTCATGAGCCTTATTTAGTGCAATTACCTATAGTAATAATACAGATTGCACATGAGCTCGTATTGTGTCAATACATGCAAAGATTTTCTTATAAAATGGTAGACAATGCTCGTGGTTTGCCATAAATTGTTATCGTTCTACAATAGTATACATAGACATTTAATTGTATCCCTTGTATTTATAAATGATCTAAAAACAGCTGAACGTTTGATGGGAATGTTAATGCTATGGTTGTATTTCATGTATACTTGATATGTAAAGCTTGACATGAAATAATGTGTACATGTGTTTATATACTCTGGCACACAACTCCAACAATAGGAATTGTGCATGTCTCAAAGCGCATGTCTATACCAGTGCATGCATGGATGGATTCAGTTCAAATGGAACATACACATATTTAACAACATACATGCGTATGCCCAAATATAATGATCTATAAAAAAGCAAATGCATGATGAGAAACATGGAGACTTTTTTATATGGAAATATGTAGAACTCATGGATATATTGACATGGTAGCATTGATACCTATCCCATACTGAACATGGCATGTTTTCTATACATTTTATACTGACTTACAACTTGTTTCATGGAGCCTTCAGGCCGGCGTTTATAGAGCGAAATACATACAGTGAAACAATGAAAACAAAGAAGGGAGAAATATAAATATAAATGTATGAAATAGTGGGTCAAGATTACATCGACGTTACAGAAAAGACTTGCATTACAACTCACATAGTTCCATGCGAATCAAGATTCAAGATGGCGGACATGCGACGCCCCCCCCCCCCCCCCCCCGCCCATGCGAATCAGGGATAACGATTGCATACACGAAAGTCTCCTATACAATAATCCCAGTTGGTTGTGCAACAGTCCCGTCAAGCCCCCCTCTCCCTTTCCCCTCTCTTCATCCGCTGCTGATCACTTTGAGGGAGGGTTGATATTACTAATGACAGGGAATATAGACACACCATGATGCGCCAGTGAAGAGGAGAAGGCGGGAGATTTTCTTCATCCACATTTAGAGGCTGCAATCAATATGGAAACCAAACTAAAGAGACCGGAGACATGCACACAATAGACTGCAGCATCTCTGTGTTTTGTCTGGCTCAAGCAGGACTATATACAATGTAGGGAGCAGTGTCAGTAATTGGGATGTAGCTCAAACATTTTAAAACAGTTTGATTTCTATAGACATCTATGAATCCCTGAAGGTTTATAAAGCTTGATATCCACTAGAACGTCAAATCTTACGTCCAATGATTGCACATTAGCTTCAACTTTCTCCTTTTCATAAGTATTCGCCAACAAGGAATAGCTTTACTTTGAATTCAAAGTATACTTTTTAATTACCCTTGGAGGATTTGATGTGGGGTTTGACATGGTCGTAGCGTTAGTTCCCAACGAGAATATCATAGCACCAAGACTATTTAAAGTGAAATACTGGATGCAAAAAAATGTGAAATAAAATTGCATGATTTTTTACTTTTTATTCACAGACTGTTATATAGTAGAATAAAGGTCTAACCTAGAATCAACGATTTTTTATGTTTATTAGACATGTAGCGTGTTGGGAACTTTGGTTTGTCTAATTCGATTAATCATATATGAAAACTACTAGAAGGTCATCGCCGAAAAGAGTGAGCATTATTAAACAGGATAAAAAGTGGTTATTCTAAAGATGGTGATTCTTTCCCCTGGACACAGCAAAATTACGAGTGCAATCATCTGGCTGGAAACACCGAAAAATGTTCGGTCTGCATCACCCACTCTTCCCCTCCCGGTCGCTACTTTGTAAAGTTATCCACTTTGACAGAAGATGGATTTTATTACTAAGATAGTATATAATACTATCAGATTTATTCTACGTTCCTAAGAGCCTTTCTGTCATGTATAAATAAACTGTTTTGCATTACAATGTCTTGTCGTTTTTGGTGACTCGGGCCATTCATTCGTGAAGGGAAATGAGCTTTAGTTTGTATGCAAAAGTCACTTCTTCCTCTTGGAAGTTCTGCCCACTCCGAACATGTATTCGTGTTATTATTGCATCTAATATATCTATACTAACCTATCTGGTCTTTGTGCAGCGTTTAAATACAGCCCACTTGTACAAGTGTAGGCAACCATACCCACACATGGAACAGGAATCATCATATAAAATGTCCTTCTTCACGTCAGAATCATAAATAGGAAATCCTTGTTATGCTGGGGGCTCTCTGTCCGATTTTTATACCCCTCCACTTTTATAGCTAGTGAAATATCAAATATCCCACTTTGCATAGCAATCGGAAGGCATAACACCGCCAGTCATATTGTAGTCGGTTAGTGTAGCCCTGGCTTCATCGTTCTCTGCGTTTAAGCAGGAAGAAATGAATGCCATGCGATAGTTGTAACTATGCCTGCTGATATACATTGCAAGTATAGCTACCATTCGCAAGGAATTATTCACCTTGGAATATTCATCAGTCCTCCAATTTAAATTGCCATGTATTATTGGGATATGATAGGACACGTCTCTATCTGAATCGCGAGGAGTTATGGGAGATGTATGTCAGTGTAAAACCTAAAGAAAACATTCCATCTTCACCTTAGAATATGAATTATACATCATTCCTCCCATGTAAATTGTCATTGTATCATTGTAATGTGCTAGGACATGTCTATCTATAGAGCTATCTTTCCTACCATGCATTTTAAATAAATAGATCATTGATGTCTAACAGACATGCGCATTGGCACACGCAAATCCCCTATTATAGCGTATTGTTCCACTTACAAACTGTCTATATATAATTACCATAATATATAGCGAAGTCCTATTAGTTAGGTGTGTCATGTTTAGTTAGACAAGGCAGTCCTTTTATCTTAGTTGAAAGCTGAGCATGGATATGATAAAGGGGTTACCAGCCAGGTTTTCCCTAATATCTAGGAGGCCACAGAATCCCACCAAACCCATAGCTTGCAATTTGAAAGGGTGACGTTAGACAGATTCACACCCCTGTTAATTCGCACCCCATGATAAAAACTATTCATAAGAACCATAATCCTTGATACCAAATTTATTTCACCTATCCCCACCTATAAATAACAAAGCAGTCTCTGTTTTCGTTCTCGCACTCTCTCTCTCTCATTCTTCCTCTCTTTATCTCTTTGTTTCTAGCTCTCTCTCTCTCTCTCTCTCTGACTCTCCCTCTGTCTCTCTCTCTGTCAACCCCCCCCCCCCGCCATACGCCATAGCCGCCCCCATCATGTATCTTTGTGTTACCACTTTTTCTCGTCACGTTTCTTTACTTTAACATCACGTATCACGGGACAAATCCTAATGACGGGCGTCATATTTTGTTTCTCAAGAGTTTTACCATGTGGAGAAGTGACAACTATCATTTCACAATGCCCCAATATGTTTTTTTTCTTTTTTAAACATTTTCATCACACACAAATATGACATGAGGGAGAACAAGAGAAATAGGCCGCCAGCTGAGACCCGTCGTGTTCATGAAATGTGTTCACTTGATTAATGGCTCTCATACGTTGCAAAAGTTAAAATGTTGTCACGAAAACGAATTAGTTTGAAGACTCATTTTTGTTTTGTTACGACGTGACAATATTTTGCTTTTATGAATTCGACTTTTACATATGGGTCAGGTCGCCTAGAAATGTACAATTGCTTCTGACAAAATTCCATTAATCCTAATTTTGAGGTTTAAAGACATATTTATAAAGTTTTTGTCAGAAAAAATGTTCTTAGAATCAGGTTAAAGTAAAATAACAAACACTTAGGTGTAGCTTAAATAATTCTGAAAACACGGGAGGTCTGCGAGAATTCTTCTCATGCCTGGGAGGTAATATACTAATTTTCATCACTGTTGGGACACCAAACCAAACATGAAAATAGGGACATAAAACCTGAATGGACAGATGAATTGACTTAATTTCATTATTCTATATTCTGGAAGGGCCCTACCCGGCCCGAAACATGTAAGGTCGAGTAATCTTCAAATAAATCAACAACTTCAAATAAAATCTGATGGACTTGTGTTTATTTGAGAATTTTGTCACTTGCTCACCAACCTAGAATTTATTATTCTATGCTGACATACGGTATGCTTTCTGTGTGCGAAAAATGAGGCTTCTGTGAATCCACAAAGTCAGTATAGCAGCAATGTCGCACATGACACCAGCTTTAACACTTGATTTCGCTCACTATAGGCCTACAACAGTTACTAAACTACTAAATTAGACTGAAACATTATAAATACAACGAATATTTTATATAGTATATTACATATATGCATTTGTTGAACATGTCTGTTCAGTTACTATATTTTGAACCTCACTTTTATCTTAAATTAGGTTTATTTATTGAGATTGTGGAAGACAGACCGTATATTCTAAGTTATTGCAGCCATACACATGTATAAATTATATATGCTAACAACCAATATTTTATTGATACGATGAAAGGATTGCCAACCCCAGCCTTAGATCTCTCACGTGTTTATCATTGTCCCCGGCGTACTGTCGTCTGGGCTTGCTTGTTGTTTTTCTTTGTTCATTCATCATGTAATATTACGCAGTAAATAATCATGCAGTCTATAGGCTCAGATTTGAGAGAGTCTCTCCAAACTGAGGGGAAGCTTCTCGCTGCAAACCGCAAAATGACATTAAACTGACATTATGGCATATTCGCTCTGCCAGCATGAAATATGATATGAATGTTGTTAGCAGGGACTTACACTTAAGTGACCATAAAACAACTCAGGAACCTCCTTCTATTTGTTACAAGTTTCTACATAACTTTAGTTCATGTTTGATTTTAAGAAGTTCGCACCAATTTGCTTAGATCCGCACAAATCCCAATTACAAGGAATTCTCTTTTTTTTAATATTAACTGAGCTGGAATGAAATTCGGGTCGGATTAATTACATGTACACAAATAATAATGATTAAAAATTGCCAGTAACTTAAGCTCCGGAATTTGGAATTCTATATGAAGAATTTATGCTCATCAAACTTGTATTTTATATTAGATTTATAAACTTTGTTTTATTTCCTGAATCAAAGAATATCTATGATAAGATTCATATTACACAAATCTATCCATTTCGATTATACGTTTACTAGGTAAAGGTATGATGAAACATTGATTTACATACCTATTTGAACTGACGGCCCCTCAGTATCTATACATGTATGTACTAGTAATGATTCAGGCCTATATGCCATTAGAGGCACTAATGGCCAGCATTACAAGGTACAATGTCAGGAAGCCAGAAAATCTGTATAAGTAATAGCATACAGTGGTTAATGCTGCACATAACAGTTATTATTGTTATATAACAATAGTTCTCTATACCCAGGAATTCGCTCTGCCAGCATGAAATATGATATGAATGTTGTTAGCAGGGACTTACACTTAAGTGACCATAAAACAACTCAGGAACCTCCTTCCATTCGTTACAAGTCTCTACATAACTTTAGTTCATGTTTGATTTTAAGGAGATTCTCCCCCTTGACATTTTAATGCTACATAATTGATGATGATATCAATGTACACTTAGTTTACTTGCAACACGATTTGAGTTGGGGCCCAGTAGATCAATTTTGAATCGGGCGTATTGTATTTATTTTTAAAACTTAAATTGAAATGCTAAGTTGAAGGCTTGTCGTAGACACATTTCTTAGCCTTCCCTCACAATAGAAGAATGAAAAGTCTCGCTCCTGTACAGTTGTATACGCTAAGGAAAGGATTTACATGTGTGCATTCCTTCACCTGTAGGAATACAAACAAATTCTTCCTACGTGCCATTCCCAGCTGTTAGGAATAATTGAAGGACCTATTATATACACAGAGCATTTCAATTCCAACCCATTGAAGTAAGGGGAAAACTGTAGGAATTTCCATTAACAATATTCAATTTCTTAGCTTATACAACATACCCTAGCACCATGGGAGGGTATACACATAACAGGATTCGAACCCAGCATTCTCAAGTCATGCACTGTTTAGACCACTCAGTCACCCGGAATCTACATCATTCTTACTGAGCATTTCTCAACCCACTACAAAATCCATACACACATCAACCCCACCCGTCCACCTACGCATTCCAATGCAGCTAGTGTAATTCACAGAGCGGAAATTAACTTTAGCTTTGTGTGTTGTTATCTAAACGTTTGGTTATGCGCTTGGTTGGTGCCCACTGGTATCATAGTCATTTTTCACCATTGATTCATAGACTCGTTTTTCTTCTCGTGTATACATATGGAGCAAAATATGAGTTGCTCCTAAATTTAATCTGTTGGACAGATTGGGAGGGGTACGTACTGAGGCCCTGTACCCCTCAATCTACCCAATAAATTGTGATTTATCTAATGCCTATGATGTATCTTCCCATTTTTCATCATATTGATGGGATGTTATCTAGAAATATTTCATTCAGGATGATTATAACCAATGGATTAATATATTTCTCAATTCTGAACCTCGGTATCTTTCTCTCAGGGCTATTCAAAGGCCATGCCATTCGCACTCTAGTTTACCCCGTGGCAACCCAACTATAGCTACAAGAGAAAATATAGCAACTTTTTAAACCCTTCCCCTTCAACCTCACTTAATAGTATGAAGGCATCTTTCTACAACAGTGGTACTTGCAATAATGACAGGCCAATCTGAGTACTTCTTAATAATGCCATTGTGTATATATACAATGACAAAAACATACTCAGATATGTTAAACAAACTAGAGAACCTTAATGAGAGTAGTTATTTAAACCTCGCTGTCTGTAAAAAAAACCCATCCCTTCTGACGACCTGTATATCAGTTCAAATACATTTGGCACACGTATGGCAATTCTTTCCAAATGCAAGGGTCTTAGTGATGGCCGATAATGGCCAAGGGTCCGTTGCATAATAAATCCTCACTAAATATTGTTCGTGTTAGGCTATATCTATCCTTGCTACGTAACTGCTAAGGTATTTCTAGGCAAGAACCTTGATGTAGAAACAATACAGCAGCTAATATGTCCTACGCAACAACAACAGCGACATGCCCCAGGCTGCCAATCGGCCATGATGCTCAAAGTCTCTAATTTTTACCCTCACATATACCATAAAAACAAGGCCCGGAAGGCCGGGGCGATGGGGACTCATATCAGCAATTCACGATGCATTAGCAGTTGGAATTACATGAGTAAAGGAGGGAAAGGCTATCTGGGGAGGTATAAAATGACCATTAAATCACAAAAAAATGCATCTATTCCCATTCAAGCTCTCATTGGGCCACTCATCTGGTAAATCCATGTTTTGCAGTTAAGGTTTTTAATGCACGTTTGGAGCGAGGGCCAGACAGGTCTTTTTGCATCTTTACCGAAGGGGGGTTGGGGAGGATCGGGTGATAAGTTAGCACAGAAGGGTGAATGGTATTTAGTAATTGGGGATTTCCATGTGCTACTGCGCCTGTCTGTTACAGTGCGAGTAGGGATAGGTTTGCTCCCAACCTGACGTACTAAATATTAAGTAATACTTTAATCAAATGTACCTTCGAACCAATGAACCTGTATCCCAGACAGAGATTTTGATAAAGTATATAATTTAAAGTGTCAATTACTCAAGAAGACCCTGATTTTAGCATAAAGGGTCAAAGATGAAAGCTTATTGAGAATAAATGAACTAGTTTTAACTTCTCCTGTTAATCTCCAAAACCAGCTTTGATAATTCACTACACGAAGACTTGTACGATCTAATGTATGTGACCTTTCTAAGATGAATCGATTTTCGAACTCCACTTTGCTACAATTTCTTGCTCTCAGTGGGGCTCCAATCATATATAGATTGTACACTGATGCCTCAAAACACACATATTTTGGTATTACCTTAGAGTTCAAAGTCAGTTGCTTATTATCTTCTACGTTAGTTTTCAGTACTAACAGCTTGAAAGTTGCAAAGTCAGCTGGAAAGTTGCATGTCTGCTATCTTCAATCGTGATTCGCATGGAACTATGGGAGTTGCATACTAGTATAAAAGCCATGTACGATCACCGTTGACTCTTCATCAGTTATAGCAGATAAATAATCATTCACCAGTCGCACATGAAAGCCCCTTATTAATTTTTGTTCATGCTGTGCCATCCTCAGAATATATATATATCTCTGCAAATATGTAATCGCCCCCGGTGATAAAACCTAGACCTAGAAGTCATGGAAAACAGCTTACAGAGAGATGCATTGTAATTAATAGCTATTGGTAGAGTTGACTGAGAAGAGAGACATAGAACACTGTAAGGTAGGCCATATATATGTAGTCATTATGTATTCCCACTATTATTCCCTAGGCAATAGGAACATCTGTAAACACTCGGACAACTGGTACTGGCTTTAAGTTCTGGCATAGATATATATGGTGTATGTAGGGTTGGCCATTTATAATCTGAGAGGGAGAGAGATATATAGAGAGAGATATCATATAATGGTTAATCCTACAATTTGGATAGAAATACATAAAGCACTCACAACATCGTTTGTTTCAGTTGTGATGTTGCCATTGAGAGGTAATGTTATGTACCACTACGTAATATTGACCAACCAAACACCCGTATATTGATATCAATTAACACCCATTCATAATTATGCTAATGCCATAGCATGAAGGTTGTGTATGCTTATTATTCTCATCAGTAAGGGACCCTGTCCACAACTCGGATCATTTGTACACGGATGGTATACACTACCAATAAATCACATTGATCACATATTTCCAACAGATCACATGTGTTGCTATCATTCCTAGATGTTCATCAAAGGATTTCACCCCAGGAAGAATGTTTTCTTTCTCCCCCTCCTTCCCCGAACCATAAGACCACATCCCATTACTGGGCCACCATAAAGCACTCTCAGCTCCTTTCGGCCTTGATCTTTGGTCACAAACCATTGACAATACACAATGCAACAATGACCAATGACGCCTCCTAGGACCGGCTCCTGCCCTCTTTGCATTAGGTCGCATATTACAGTTGTATCAGATGGGTGCGTATTCCCTCGTCTCACCATATACACTTGTTGGTTTCAGGTTATATCTATACAATGTTTTACTTTGTTACTATGTTGCATTCACATGTTTTAGGATTCTTTTATGGCGACTAATACACAGCAATATTTTTACAGACGTGTTGTGCAACAATTTGCAATGAATGTACTTCTTTGATATACCTCAGCTGACCTACCTGGCTGTTTACAATAATAGGTGGATAGCATGGGCCCTTCCCTTCTAATCTACCTCACTGCTTATAGCAGTTGGTGCTTGCCCCGATATCACCTTGCTAATTCGCCTTGTCCTTTGTGCTTATAATAGTTATTGAATGAAGTTTCCTCTGATCAACTTGACAGTTTTTTATATTTAGTGATTGGCCTCATATGACTCCTTCCCACCTACCTCCCTGTCTATAGCATTTAAACAAGTTGTATTTTGCTCTCATCGTCGATACTCCAACATTCTCAAGAATCTGACTGAATGGTCTGATGCCATTCCCTTCAATCTACCACTGCATGCTTATGACCTCCCTGCTTAAATACCATTGAGTGAATGGCCTGATACCACTCACTCTAATCTACCTCCATGATTAAACCCCAAGATATATAGTGGCTGTGCCAGAGACGACAAGGTTGAGTAGATGTAGCCTTGACATACAAGCATCCACATACATCTATCACTAGCAACTAACCTCTTTAGCCCCAATACATACAGCCAAACATGAGCTATGGCCGTTGTGGAAGATTTAGGTGCATCCATACAGGTTCAGGCACCCAGAGATGGTGTCAATTTGGGTTGAGAACATTATTATTTTGAATATTATTGTAATGGGTATGAACAGTTTGGAAGTGCATCTTTGGCCTATGTATGTTTTAATTTCTATTGTTTGTTTGTTTCTTTATTATCTTTATAAGCTGTCACTGAATAGCTATGATCTTTTCAGCTATATTAATGTACTAAATCGGGTTCATATTTCCATTCAACATCAAAACGTAACTATTTTGATGTTGAATGGAAACCAAGTAGGCCTACACGTCTAAGGGATGCTCAATATCCGCGTGTCACCGGGGTGCCCTCCCGTCACGCCTGATCGCCTCACCGTCAGCCTGCCGTGCAATGTGATGTTGGGACAAATGTGAAAAAGCTGCTTGGTCTGGGATTTGACCCCACAATGATCAGTTTGGGAGTCTTGGGATTCTAACCACTTGACCATAGAGGACTGTAGAGATGATGCATATAAACACTGGGCATACCTGGACTTGGCCCTATAGTATACCTGTATTAGTAGACATGTTACGTAATAGCTGCATCGGCAGATAGCTGTAAATATTTCATGCCTGTTATGGATGTCCATACATGGATGTTGGAGATATATATGTAGGTCTCCAAACCGACGCCCATATTCTGAGATTCCCAGTGTAACTTCATTATATTAGACACTTATCGATCGTCAAGTGCTTAAATAAACTATAGAGTATAAAAGTATATTTTTGATTATCCAACATATTAAATCACACGTGACAATATTGAGATAGACAGGCAGCTAAATAATAGGTATATCTAGACATATCTATATCTGATTGATTCAGAGTCTGGTTTACATTGACTTAGTCTGCCAATTATGTCCTTCCTTCTCCCGTCCTCTACTCTAGCCAATAGCATAGCTGCTAACTTTTCCCAGTTATTTATACCCAGACTCCACCCAGGGGGCGCCATCAAACGGATTTCCGCTTCCGAGTCACATGTTGAGCACTTCCTGGGTGAGATGGATTTGTGTGCGTCTGTGTGCGTTTGTGTGCGTCTGTGTGCGTCTGTGTGCTGTGTGCGTTTGTGTGCGTCTGTGATCAGGATTGGTCATTGGAGTATTGTCTGCTTTACCCTGCCTTTTATACTGGGAATAGTTCTCGGGCTCTTTGCATAACAAATCCTTAAGCTGCATTCTGAGCTATCACAACAACAAAACATCTAACCACACTTACTCATAACCATTTTATGATCTATGAAACTGAACTCATCAATATTCTGCTACTTTTATATATATGTATACAAAAATTTGAAGTCATATCGGCCGAGAGAAAACACTCGAGAAAACGGGCGCCGGTGGGCGATAAAGTGAAGACACCATAGGACAATATTTTTGCGGGTCTCTGAAATATGTATGTGGACTTTTATGAAGCCCTGTAGCTAAAACTACAGTTCACAGATCTTAGGTTTTATAATTATTTCATAAATAAATATGATTCATAATATCTTTACATTAAAACCATCGCCCTCTTTTGAGATCGGCATTTTCGTATCAAACTTATAGACAGACAACATCCCCGATATTTTTTTCAAATGACTCTCAGATTGGTTGGAAAAAATGGGACAGAAAGTAGTTTTCGACCGACGTTAACTGAGCGTGCATCATTAAGTTTCATAACTCATCAATAATCAAACACTACAGACTAAGAGGACCTGTCCCTGCCAGACCTCTGCTCATCATTCCCACAGCATTTAGTCAAACATAAGGACAGACTATATTAACTTTGGATTAGGATTAACATTGTCTTGCTTGCCTCCATATTACTATATAACTCCACCTGACAGTTTAACCCCAAGGTGTGAGATGAGAGAGAGGGAGAAGCGCCATATTATATAGATGCAGTTGATTAATCTGACATCCACTACTTAATTATGTTCGTAACCCCCATGTTCCATCAGACATAACAGAGTAAGATACATGAGCCTTCTCAGAGAATTAGGCAAATAATTGAATGGTAAAAGATGAGATGAACATGTGAAAGTTCTGTGTTTCAGCACAGTTATCATTACCATCTGTCATAATCGTTCATATTGTATCATTACCATTGTCCAATCCATAAGACAATAACACCATTATCCCATCATTTATTTCCAACTGAAGATGTGATTGTTCCATGAACATCGGGAAATGCAGTTGAATATTGGTCAAATGATCTATCAGGAAAAATGAAAAGTCAAATAATTAATCAAATTGTATCAATTATATTAATTATTAATTCATTATGAATTTTTCAAGGGCGATGAGATAAAAATAATGTCCTGCGCAAGATGATAAATGCAAAATAGTTACCATGCCAACGAACGGAATCTAATGATTTCGGATAATAAGGAATGGTTGATTTATCAATTTCTGGAATGCACATCTCTTATATGCAAAACATGGTAATCTACTGGAAAATAACTCACCTATTCTCATCATCTGCAATGATACAAATAAACAATATTGATATCCATAAAGTTTAATTCACATTTTTAGAAAATATATACGTGAGTGTTTGTGTAGACTACTAAGTCCTTCCTCATAGTCTGCTGCTACCCCGACATGAACAAATATATTATACATACACAAGTATGGTATGAAACGGGGCATAAAGGAATCCCCGACCCACCAAACAACCTCCATCTAACCCTTACCCGACCAAAAAGGAAATAAAAACATAACAATATATATATATAGGAAAAAAAAGAAGAAAGGTTGATCAGCAAATTCATATTCGATAGCCTCTGTACATATGTCCAATGGGTTGAGTGAGGCTGCACAATATCTACTGTGACTGAGCAATAGATCACTTCTATTGCAATAGCAATAACATTTATACATATATGGCGTGCCATGACCAGCAACAATAAATAGAGGGCAAACCTACAGCCTGCCATCAATCACTGCATACAAATACATATCTAGGGGTCAGGCGGACAGTATGTGTACATTCAAATAGGTCAGGATTTTGCTAAATTATGCAATGTTTTGCAATTAATGGAAGTGGTGGGAATGGTTGATACAAATATGATATATGACTGAAGCTTCAATACAAACAAATAAGTTCAAATGATACATTTCATAAATGGGTCATGCTCCTTAAATGTATACAGTTAGCGTTTTTCAACTTTGGCTATTTCCAAAGTTCAGTCCTTGATGAATGACCCATAAATTGTGTATACACTTGTACCCCTCACGCATTGAATTGATTTGATGTAGCACAGTTTCACTGAATCTGAATGAGGCACGTATATATTAATATGAAAGTTTATGTTTTCACCTGTAGCCCTGATCTTTTGTTATATTTGTTACACATCATTCCATATGATATTTGAGTGTTTATACACAATCAATTAACTTGATGACATTGATTAGTTTAGATACCTTTGAAGGAGATCGAATAGTTAGGGCGAAGAACAGAGAAACTAAGAAGACTCACTGGAAGATTGGTGTTCGGGATAACTACTCCTTTTAATTAAATAAATTGTTAATAACAATATTTTGTATTAGATGACTTTGGGGAGTTGATTAAGTATCAATCAGGAATAGCAATGTCATGATATCGTATTATTCCGACGACTAAAAGTAAATTATGCAACAGAATACAATCTATTCATTAATCCGGTTGGCTGTACATCACCATATATATATACATTTGCCATCGATAATACATGATTCAGAGCCTAAATGGATGAATTGCCTTCTACTTGTCATGTAATACTGGTCCTAATAATGATGTACAATCCCATGGAATAAAGACCATTAAAACCATACATAGTATCATATTGAGGCCCTACGGACAAGACAACCTGTTTTGCATAGTAAAGTGTTCATTCATAACTGCACGTTATCAAGCTATTCCACTGGTTGACTGTGACTTTTTTCTGTATCATTCCCTTCATAATATCGAAGCTCTGGAGAACAGAAACAGACCATTGTGCATATATATGTATGAGACTTTTTCCTCTAGTACACGTTATGGCCTCATTGTCTCGATAAGTTCCCACTTGTTTTTTATGTTATTCACTCAGGCGTTTATTGTCTGACAACAAAGATGACATTTATTCGTGCACTCTTCATTAGTCGAAGATTGTATGACTTTTCTATTTCTACATTTTGTTTTTTTCCCACCTAGACTGGGATGCTTTGTATACATATCCAGGGGCCACATAAAACGCCTCTACCTACTAAAATCAAATACACATTTTACTAAGTCCCTTAAAAATGCTGTTATAATTGAAGTAAGTTACTTTCAATAATTTAATACAGTTTTATATAGTTATTTCTTTGGTGATGAATGTAATTAAAGCTCTCACTACACTAGTATACTTTACCAAACTTGGCTCTTACTACTCCTCCCAAAATATCCCAATTTAAGTAATGAATGAGGTCCAAGATACAATTCAACATAGCTGAATAGTTGTTTGAATAAGAAAAACTATATATATATACTCACACATATATACGAGCATTTATCATTTCAGCCTTATTCAAAGAAAAATAGGCAGAGCTGCCGATTGTACATTTTACTGACGATCAGACCACTATCCCAGAATATCTCATACACTATGGGCAATTTCCCTTCCTTTCACTCCAAGTGATATAGACAATGCCACTTCCTCTATGTATTTAAATATTCAATGCAACGCTGTCAGCAGTGAGACGGCAGCTCTGAGAACTAAGCTAATCCTTTCATGTAAAAATAACTTAGTTCTGCCGCTTGTATTCAACATTCACATCAAAATGATGGGTATTACCACAGGGATCCCTGCAATTGGGGACTGGAGGTGCACCCTTAGTTGTCTGCCCCCTTTTAGTGTCTTCATTCAAGGGGACGACGAGATGGGTGTCCCCAACAAAACCTAACAAGATTTGTGCAAGCTTGTGTACCTAGTTCTTGGTTGATATTTGCATAGGAAATATCGAGATCAAAATGGTGAATTTCTTTTTCATACTACGTCTAAAACCCAGTTCACTCAACTGATACAATATTTAGTCTTTATTAAAATAAATTTAAAATATAGTGAACGGATTATGTATAAGTGACACCAATGGCTAACTCCCATAGTGATCCCAAGTTATAATAGATACAGTAATTCAAAAGTCTTTAGACATTGTTACGATAATTCGCCAAGAAAAATACTACTAAGGAGGTAAATATAACAAATAAATCGATAAATCAGTATGTAATAAATATCCAATGGCACTCTGTTTAGTTTCAAATTGATCTCGACGTTGGGTCAAATCGCACTCCACCGCTTTGTGTCATGCGATTTGACCCGACGTCGAGATCGATTTGAAACCGAACAGAGTGCCATTGGATATAATTATAGCATTTCTATCACTTTTCATTCAGTACCATATTCCAAGTAAATAGTCCAATTATTTCATTATGTTTATATGCTTCAATATAACAATCCCTTTTTCCATTCGGGCACATATGAATACATAATGTTCTGAATATTTCAGAAATCTTGACTAACATTACCAAAATGTGTGACTTGTCAGACTGTACATGCTGGGTGATCGGACTCTATATATAGAACTACTAATACCACTGTAAAAGTCTCTCTGCCTAAAGTGCAGTTGTTATCTCACAAAACATCATTCGCGACGCCTAAGCTGCTTTCCAAATATATTCAATGTATTTTCTCAGAGCTCTTCTCTCCCCAGATAGGTTCGACCTTCCTTTTAAATGTCCTTCAAAGCTATAGATAGAAGTCACACATCATGGCTACCTTCAAAGGGCTACTGCATCTAAATATTTAACCTTTCAAAAAGCTATTCTTTATGTTAGTGAAATAGAATAAATTCTATTCAAGTTAAAGTAATATGGAAATTTGACTGGGATGTATGAGTATATGGTGTCTAAAGTTGCAGAACTGATATTTTTCAAATGTTTTGTCCACAATACTTCTTTTTAGGAATGTTTTCATTTGTGGGGTATTTGGCTATTTTAGTTGTATAAATACCTGTATCAAATTACAAGAATGAGTACTGAATAGGGAAACTATTCTACTACTTTACTAGTGATTGTTCACACAGAAACATCGTAAATACAAACTGATACAGAAGCACTGGATAGATTTCCTAAAGTTTGACATCGGTGGAGACCACCAGATCTCAGCCTGTTAGATATGATTGTATTTCAGAAACAAACACCCCCTAACTCTAACAACCCCTTAGGTACTGTACATTAGGTTGAGAGCGCTTCAGATTCTTGATACTATGGAGGGGCATTGATTGATAAAGTGTGTGTCTAACTATGTAACAGTAAAGTCTGAATTTAAAACATTTTGTAGAATAGAACTTGCAAATTGATAGGTCAAACATAGAACAAATGCACTTTGCTTCAGTTAAACACTCTTGCGCTAAAAGGTTATTGCAGCACAGCAAAAAACAAGTTTAAACATTGTGAACAATTTTTGTTCACAACATATATACTCAGCCCGCTAGGGAATTGCAAATGACACATATATAAGTTAGAATGGCTGTAGTTACTGTAAAGGCATACAATATGTTCTCTTGTGATCATACTATTAACTATTAGCATAGTATATCCGTCCTTCGGACGGTTAAGAACAGGTAGGTTCTCTATGGAAAGTATGGTCAAGAATGGGTAGGAACTGTTAGAAAGAAATCTTTCACCCTCTTCCTCTCTCATTCACTCTCTCCTCCTCCTCGCTCCCACCCTCACTCTTCCTTGACTTCTCTCTCTCTCTCTCTTCCTCTTCCTCTTCCTTCCCTCCCTCCCTTAAATCACCATTTCCCTTATATATATAGTGGATATCTGGTATTTCAGTTTGTATTCAAAGACTATACTTTTGTTAATTCCTGTAAATCTTAATCAGGTCTTTTGCTTATCCCTCCCCGAAAACTGCACGGGGCCCCCATGCTTTCTTCTCAAGCTCCCCTACTTCTCTGACAACATTTCTTTCCAGGAAAGCCTTCCTCCTTCTATTCTTGGACAACTCCTCCTCGTAGTAATGTAAGCATTAAATATAGTACTAAGCCATGACCCTTTGTTCTCCTCTCATCCCCTCTTCCATCTCCCCTTCCAGTCTATTCTATTAGCCTTCCTCGCCAGGCCTCCTCCTCCTCCACTGCCCTCTGCTGTACCTAAGACGCGAGACCTCCAGGGCAACCGAACGACCTTCCGTGACGTCATAGTCACTAGCTGGGTTACTAGGCAACAATGGCAAATGAAAAGCTGTTGTCTAGGAAACGTTGAAACATAAGTGTGGTGGACAGGGGGTGACTGTTGCAGGACGTGTCATGCTAAGGTCGGCTAATAAATATTGATTTAAGCTCGCCGAGAAACCATTATAGTTCTGTGATTCTACAGATACATTGCAGGAGTTTTAATTATTAAAGACGTGTCACATGGTTGCAAAAACATTAACGGAAAAATCAATTCATTATTAAAGAAGGGAAATAATGCAATTCAATTTGATTTGATATATTTGTTCCTTTGAAATTGAAATATTCTTTATTTGCTGAGATGGTATACAAATGATAGGATTGCATATATATATATGGTATACACATATGTAGTCATTACAGTGTTTTAAAATAATGGCATATGTTTAAGATCGATACTATGGAAATATATATAATAGCGAGTATGCAACCAGAAATATTATATCTTTATATCTGATCGGAGCACAGACTAGCCATAATATAATAATGAAGAAAGTACGCACATTAATAAGCAAAATAGGCACCGCGGGGAGGTTCTATACGGAACGGATATTGAAAGAGAAAAAAAGTATATGATTACATATAATATATTTATATTTGTTTCTATTTGGCGTTTTGCATCCAGGACAGTGTAAATATCATGATACGAGTATATGCTACACTAGTGCTATTGTCCATTCTACAGTAGATAATGATAAAACAATATAGTCTTTTGTAGGACACATATCACCAACTATCTGACGAGAATTGGCAATATTATATTCACTGCAGATGTCAGCCAAATATGCATTTGATCCTAATTAATGTTGTTTACAGCTTAGGAAGTATATTTATGATTTCTTACAAATGTATTTTTCAATAGAAGCCGATTCCCTCCTAATATCATTAAAACGAACTAGAGTTGATCCCATAATCCTAGCATATCTGCAACATTTATTAAATGAGCCCATTGCAATATTTTATGGTACACCAGTCTAGGTGGCTCCCTCATAGCATAACTTGCATGGCACTATAGTTATATATATATCACTATCCATATTCATTCTTTACCCACTTTTATATTAGAGGCATCGTTCGTTCTTCATATCATAGCTTGCATTGCACTATATACGACTTTGTCTTGGTCCACATTGAAAAACCTTTATATCTTCCTCAAATGTCCCAAACTTTGCATCATTAAGCCCTCATAATCATTATCCAATCAGGGTGGTAAGATGTCTTAATGATAAAATTGCATCGTGCATAGTCCAATGGCTCCATACACGATTATTCAGCCGATTGTTTGGGAGATCTCTTACCTTTCTCAAATGCAGTTTATGCATCATATAGGGCCCTTGAAGTTGGACATGTATGATGCTAAGAGCCATTTAAGATGCAAACTTATCATGTATAGGATGCATTGCAGTATACACCATGTTATGGTAAGTCTCTCTTAAAGGCCTCATAACTGACTCTTATTGTAACTTGCATTGCACTATAGATATCCAATTATTTTCTCAAACTTGTCTGAAAGACTGCTGAGAGACCTCTAAGATCTTACCTTTATCAATTGCATGATGTGATGCACCAATCCTTGGATCAACAAGCACTCATAGTCGTAAATTTATGATGGTGCTCAGAGGCTTTTAAGATGTGATGTTATCATGTATAGTGCAGCAGGGCCAATGCAAAGAATCTATTGCAGCAACCACAAGTGTGGCATCAAGACAAGTACCTTATCATAATCAATGCTCTCATTATGCATTCAAACAGAGTGATGATGTCGCATAGAAAAGAAAGCTTAATAATAAGTAACATTTTTAACAGGGCTGGATAGAAAGATAATGGAATACCTAATGGACCGTAATGGATCTGTTAGAGAGGTGCAGAATAAAACCTGGGCTTGATTATACCTTGTGGAAATGGCTTAGCAATATGCTCATGATTAGATTTAATATTGAAATTCATAGTAGATTGTCTTACTGATTAGTGTTCCATGCCAATTACCCCATGCATGCTATTCCATGCATAATTACGTAGAAGCTTGTCTCAGCCTCTGACATTGTCTAACAGTCTGGTCCACTTGGTATCAATTTGTAGGACACTTTCATTGCATTGGTTTGCCTGTTCCAACTGTGTCAGTTCTTTCAATTTATTTTCTGTCTCAATCGGTTTCATCCTTTCCTTTTGGGCTTGGCTTTTCTTCCTTCTAATTAATCAATCCTCTCATGATTTATCCATCTTCTCTTGGTGTGCCTCATTTAAATTCGGAATGTCCTCGATGCTTTGAGCCTGATATAGACTATCACATAAGGCCTTGCGTAAAACCATCACATCAAAACCTCAAAGGGGAGCAGAATTTTGCATTCCAACTAAAGCTCATTTTCATTCACGGATAGTTTCATCTAGATAACAGATAGACGACAATGACCTCAGGTACGAATTCAAAAGCCTCTTCTTCCCAATGGATGTTTTGACGTGTGGTTTGACACGAGGGATTGACCTTTAAGTGAATATATATCATATATGCAGGAAGACCAGATCCAGATATGATGTGTACCGCCTGATATTTGTACTCACTAGTGATGACAAATAAAAGAACTTTATTATTATATAACATCAAGCTTTTCCTTCAACCTACTGTATTAAAGCTGAATTATTAGTCTTTGCCTAAAGGCAGGACTCAACAAGGCCGCATGTGTATTATGGCTAATGTGTGGTAATTTATTAATTATTATAAAGTACCCATATTGCAACATCAAGACTCTCCTCTGACATTTCATATGATGTTCTGATCGGGAATGCACTGCAAAATGCAATCACAACGACTGCAGAGGGGATCAACATCAGTGGAGTCAAGCTTTAACCAAACCTAAGTATACGCTATTAAAAGATTTCCATGGTTCCATTCAAATCCCTCCTTCATAACTTCAAAATGCCATCTGGCGCTTCTACATGAATAGACACCCCATATTGCAATTATTGTGTCATATTGCAACAGATTACTGGAGAGCACGTCGACTTCTGCCACATTGAATCTTGATTCAGAGACTTACGAGGGTTTTATACTACTGAGACATTACAGAAGCCAGCTCATTTCCAGCCAACAATCATATATGATCCCACGTACACAGCCATGTGTTCTGGCTGGCATTGTAGAACCGGGCTTCATATTTCACATCACGCATTTGGGTTTTTATTGGGTGTGGGTAGATGTTAGATCATATTTCTATAGGTTACCTTAGCAGACAATTCTGACTGATAAACACAAAGAAAGCCAGCTAGGAACGGCCCCTAATCTCACAGGAGTTTTTAGACAAGTGAGAAAGGGTTTGGGGATTACTATCGAGGCTAAGATGGCGAGATGACAGAACTAATTTAGTGCAGGGTCCCTGCAGAGGGATGTGTTGATAGCACAAACATGTCCTTTTTAGCTACACTAGGTCCCTACGGGGTACTGCAACATGTTAATTCCAGCACATATATATAGTGGCAGGGATATTTATGAGTCTGTGTACTAGAGTATGTGCACTTTAGAAATCATGAACTACTTACGTAAATATATTCGCACAGTTTTTGGCTAATGAGAATGAAGAAATAAGAATGAACTACAGTATATGTTGGGTCTAATTTGAAGAACAATAAATACTACAAAGGCCCCGAGGGTGAAGCAAGAGAGGTGGTGAAGGTAATAATAAGACTAAAGCCGTGTAGTCCGTGTCATTTGTCCTTTGCAGGGATCGAAGTGTGTAAGGTTGGCCATAAACAAGGTACAGTGGAATCTCGCATAAAGATCACCTCTCTGTAGAGACCACCCCTCTAATAAGACCAGTTTCTCTAAGTTCCGATTAAGTTAGATTAGCCCCTCTAATTAGACCACCTCGCTATGAGACCACAAATCGCTCAGTCCCAAATGTGGTCTCAATAGAGAGGTTCCACTGTACATTCTATATCTGGTATAAGACGAGGTGATGTGGGACATCAACCCTTATACAAGATCAGAGTTGTGTTCATGGACGAGGAGCAGGAGAAATACAACCCCAACGCAAACAAACACATTTGAATCACTTTGTATAGTCTACATTTATTACAATTCCTCTAAATAAATCCTCTTAAGGAAAAATGAAAGGAGAGAATAGAACGAAGAGCTAGTAATCCAGAGGACTTCGCAGAAATCGAGTCCAAAAGTATATTCAATAATAAACCTTCATATCATACTTCAAGTTTCCATAAGAAAGCAACAATACAATAAAAGACCTACTTTTTCAGCTTCCAGTTTACAATTTATTTTAACGGTCAAGGTTAAGGCAACCACGTCATAATAGTTCACAAGTACACAATGGCATTGTCTTAAAAAAAGAACAAATTTGAATTAGACTAACGGGACAAGGATAAAGAGTAAACTTCCCATTTTCCACTGTAATCTCTAAAGTCCTGCTAGTTAACCTACCCCATGTTGTGTGGGGCCTCAGACAAAACAAGGGTCAATGTAACATAAATCCTCCATCAAATTGAAGCACAACTATTTCTCACGCAGGAAATGCCTCTAGAACAGACAGGGTTTTACATACTTGAGTTTCTACACAGAGTCCATCGGCCATCTCTTTCCCATAGCTAATAAAGGGCAGATGTACATGATTCTGGAGGTAATGATTTAAAACCTACAGCATCCCCTCCACTCCTGTTTATTCCTTAAATTCAGTACACCTCCACAAATAAAATTGATCTGCATAAGAAGTTATTAAAAACAGTTGCTTCCAGAGTTATCCTGGTAATTCTGCCAACCGCGCAAGGTGGAATTACACACAAATACAGGTTAGGTGCATTGAATATGACTTCGACAAAATACCAAACCAGAACACTATCCTAATCGCATATAAAATATGGATTACCTTTCTGGTATAAGGTTTCCGAGCCGTCATTTCGGTGTGGATATTTTATGCTGCATCCATCGTAGTAAAGTTTGGGGTTTCCCCTCCAGTTATCCTTACTTCTGGTGCCGATTTCATAATGATTACAAATGTAAATCATGAGACCATAGTTGCCTAGAGGATTGAGTTTCCATGGAAATTATTTTATGATTTGTTTCTGTCTGCACACTCAAATGTGCCTTGTGATTATGATTTAAAGTCTTGTGACGCCATTATATTTCTAAGGAGGGTAGTATCTCATCTAAATTAAGTAGTTAGCCTACTTGCGTATATAGTAGGTCTTTGTCTCCTTATGTCAGAGTAATTCCCTCAGTTTCGTAGTGACTTGTGATTTGTGAAAAATTTTGAATCATCTAAGTGACAATTTGTGTACTATTAATATAACATATAATATGACAATTACAAATGTAGCTAATTTGCTGTATGTAGTAAAAGAGTACTGCACATTAACATCACCTATTATAAGGAGACCTACACTCCTTGCATAATATCCATTCCTTTTTGCAAGTCTTTAGAAAGTTGCGGAAATAAATGACTCTATAAATGATTATTGTACTATCTCTGTGTGACAACCCAAATATATTAAAGATATGGCACCTAAGGCTAAAACGTCTTGCCTTACACCTATTTCTCTGCTAACATTAACCTCCTGCCTGTAGAGAAACAATCCTTCTTCTCTTCTTCCTTTCATCCTAAACGTCGTACCCGCATACCCTCTGATACTCTTCTATCTTCTGTCCCCTCTGGCAACTTCCCATAAGGCCTCGCAATGAATATTTCGGGCGCCCATTCCTTACACCCTACTAACTCTTTAATTTGAGGGTGCCTTTGATACCACATTACTCCACTGTGGTGTCTGTTTTGCAAGTGGCTCAAGTCATTTCATCCCTTGTGTTTCACCCATGTTGAATGGCTTAATCCTTCAGTGAAAGGGAGCTCCTGCCAACGTGGGTGGATCTCGGGGGATTTGCATTGAGTTGCATTTATCCCCACTCTTGAATGATTACTATTGGGTTGCGAAGGTCTATGTAAATTAAGGTAATTCACCTATTTTATAGTTATTGTAATTAATTATTCATATCAATTTTAAAGATATATATTTGGTAGACGTGTTTTTTTAACAATAAAACTCTTGTGTTAGTACCATGGTTCAGGCACCACCCACCACAACCCATGCAAGGCAATCGTTGATGCCATCCTATCATTAGAAAGGGAGAGCATCCTGCCCGATCTATTTCGGGGTGAATGAAGGACATTTTCTCAGGACATTGGCTGAAAGTGGTCTAAAAATACTTGTGCCTCTAAACAAGGAACCGTGGTAGAGTTTACATGCAGAATGTTGAAAGTGTTTCCTTCCTCCCGTCATCCATTGCTAATCTAAATATTCAAAGATTTATATGCAAGAACCTATAGATAACATCCTCTTTACCTAATGAGGTTTTCATTATTTTATTTAATAAGCTGTAAAACAATTTATTATTGACATCATGCTTTAAAATTCAAGAAGGGTAAGCATAACGTGAATGCATAGTTTATGGAAGTCATGAACTGCATCCATGTAGTTAGGTATCCATATATAAATTTTTCATTTGCAAATTTAGCAGGTGGAGCTTTAATTCTCCACTGACTTCATTCAACTACATTGCAAATGTTCCTTTATTATTTGTAGTGTCCTCTTACCGTTTACAATTCTACCAGATTGTGATATAACCATTAGTGAATCATAATTAAACAGAAGGGCAAGTTTATGAATGGTTGTTAAAACTACGTTACTAAGTTTGAGGAAGAATGAGGAAGTGGGTGAGCGAGGGTATAGTGAGGAAATGGGAGAGGAAGTAGAATGGTGGCATGGTTTGGTATAGCAGAGTTCTCAACACCAATGTCCCCGCCTTGTGTTCCTAATAAAAACAATATTTGTTTTTTATATCATTTAAGGTCAATATAATATTTAAATATATTACTTTGGAAATACTCATATCCACCATGTATATTTTCGCGCATTGCCTCAACTAATCACAATAATAATCTTTTATTTCCACACTAATTTAGTTATAATTTTCTTTAATAAACCTGCATAACGCCAACTTAACTCATTCCCATGATTGTTTTAGATAAGTTGCCTTCCTTCAATCTTTTAATATATATTTTTCTTTGTTATGTTGAAAAAAGGATCAACCTTCTGCACAGTTGTACAGTTGGAGTATAAGCTTCTTCTGTTAGAATGTAGCAATGCGAACCAAGTTCGTGGTGATTCAACGAGCTGTGATAAATTACTCAACATTGAAAAATCCATTTCAAATTTCTATCCCTACCTTGTTATAAAAATCTTTCCAAAAGTTATATATCACTTTTGTAATCTGTGCTTTTACATGTTTTCGGCAGAACAGTTCTAAAGAGTCAACACAATTTGCTTGCAAAATGCCTCCCACTTTCTCAATCTGTGGACACGCCACCGAAATCCATAGCGTCACCACTCGTTGCTGATAAGCTGTCAAGTTTTTATCTCATGTGGTGAAAGCATGGAAGATCTAAGACAGAGCTGATATTACCAGCGATGAACTTTTATCTGCTTCACTTTTAGATACAATCTGTCACTGAGATAGCTGAACTCCTCTTTCTCTCCGTATCAGCCTTGAAAACCACCATTTGGAGGCGTTCGACTCTTCTGTTTTACAAGTTTGGTTCTTTCCCGGTTTCACCTTTTCAGATTTCAGATTTCATTTTGATATTTTATCAGTATGTTGAGGCGAACTGCGAACTAAATCCATCGTAAAAGCAGATGTAAGGCGATAGTTCTATGCTCTTTATTTTTGTTTAAATTTGGCAAGTAAATAGTTTGCGTAGATTAGCGTACTGGATCTCTTTGCATGACTAAAATAGAAACCTAATCGTAACAAAAGTGGTCTAAAGTATAATGGGATGTGGCTCAGGTTATGATACGACCAAGGCCAGACACCGACGATCGATGGAAATCTCTTGTCGCGACCTTTTGCTCAGATCCAAGGCCACAAAGCTTATGAATGAATGAATCCTCAAAGAGTATTTATAAACGTGATGTCTTAAATCGGCAGAGCGTCATCGTGTTTAATTCGCATTGCCCAACTCAGAATCAAAATATAATTAAACAGAATTAGGCAATTGGGTTTGAAAAATCTTCCCTAAAAAGATACCCGTTGACTACATACATGAGATGGTATGGGATAGGTGCAACTCACATGATTGTATAGATCAATTTCTTTATTCCTAGCATCCGGACAGGTAGGCTACTCTATTTGAAAGTTCTCCTGTTACATCAAATATCATATGTCCGGTAACATTCTTATCCAAGTATATACTTTTAGACATGAAATCTGAAATGAGAGTACACAAGCACTGTGTCATACCATCATGCATAGTAGAGGTCGAATTAAATGGCCTAGTTGAAAAATAATGCGATTATAACTTGGAATGTTTTACCTTCTTCTTCACTGATATACAAACCCGCAAATACCGTATGTTATCAATATTTCAAATGGTGGATATACAAGTTCCCTATTGTGAACAAATCAATCTCTATTGTGTGAAACGTTCGATACAAGACTAAGAACCCCAAAGGAGCAATGTCCTACAGCAAGAATAATTAGACAGTGATGTATGGTTTCTGAGACGATCAATAGACAGTATAGTGCACATTGAAATAGTCCTGGGGAGTCATAGGAAACAGTCCGATAGAACATTCAAGAGGTAATCCCTAACGAATATACCAATTAGGGTTTGCACAGTGGGAGTATTCAGAGGAGGGGGGTGGGAGACTCCTTTACAACCAAACTGGGGTTTCTCTCAGTTTCCAACACTTTATCGAAGGCGAAAACATGCATAATTTTTCCATCATCATAATACATTCAGGGCCGTTTATTTTGTTTTTTCAAAGACTGACTCCCCTTTATTTATGAAATTCGATTTGCATCATTTATAAAGTTCTTTAAGAACCAGCCCCAGTGATTTGACATCTCTTCAACTCTGATGGTCTCGATCATTCGCCTTTTTTCTTTACCATTGTTCCATATGAGCTGAAGCTAAATTGGCACCATAACACTGTTAAGCCATTGTTAGTACAAAAGCTGACATATGTCTATACTGGAGAGAAGATAACCCGCTTTTCCCATTACATGGTTGGTGAACTCCAGGCTTACTTTGCCATAACAGTGTCAGTAAATTCAATCTTTCCTAACTAATGTCCACAGAGCGGCCCTTATCGGGGTTTAAATTTGGCTGAGTTTGAAAGTTAGCGATTTGCGACTACCTTTCTTAGTTGGAAAGCATTGCGATGTCCCAGTTTTAATTGTCAGGCAAACAATTGGGCGTTTCCTTTTCCAAACATCACCAGAGTGCACCAAGTTGATATAAGCCATTGTTCAAAACAGTTGGTTTTTTTCTGAAGGTGATCATCGTTTTATTGCTTTAATTGCCAATGTATTCACTTTAATTACGAATTTATGACCAGGGTTTGAATCAGCCTATTTGACACATGGGTACCTTCATGTTGCCAGGGTGGCTGTGCTGTAATTGTGATAATTAGAGCCACAATAGAACATGATAACCTAAGGTAATTACCTGAGTCTTTTTTACTGCGTTTGAAAAATGAAATGTTAGTGGGCCACAGTGACGCAGTCTGGGCCCCGAGCCTCTCAGATCAGATGAGAGTAGAATACTAGTGATTCGACGCCTACTGCGCTAATGGCTTTCCTGCCCCTGTAGTAGGCGTCAAAATGATACAAGAGGTTTTCACTCAGTTTGGAGGGAGTCTATCAACTCTGGGCCTAGACCGGGCGAATTTCGTAAACTCATAGGTGAGTTCTGAAATGGAATATGATTGCAAACTGAAAAGGAAAGGGTCTTAAAGTTGTATGCTCAGTTAACATCGATAAACAAATTAAGATTTTCAACTTTTACTTCCGTTCAGTTCATTTCCTACCTATCTGAAAGTTATTTGAACAAGATTGTCGATGATTTCATCGTGTATCTATTTTGCTGTAGTGCTCCATAAAAGTCCATATTTAGATTTTGGTGGTCTGCCAAAATCCTTTCTTGTGTTTGCTTTATTCATTACCACACATCCACGCTAGTTTTCACTGAATCAATTCTTAAACATATGATGACACCAGACAACCTTTAACTTTAGTTCCATAGGTCAAACTAATTCAAATCAGGTAAGATTTTCTTGCTTGTGTAAAATTGTTGATGCAGTTTGATCAATGTACGGGAAATATTGAGTAACTGAGAAATCAATTCAGGAAATGTCATTATTATTTTTTAATTGTCTAGGCACCCATATTGCTATATTATTGTATTCCGAAAACTATGACTGTATAAAGGTAGAGAACCATTGCCAGTCTATGACTGAAATGGAATTGTTACTCTACTCACATGTACTGTAATTACCACCAGGGGGGCTGGAATCCTCCCATTTGCTGGAGCGCTCCTCTGATTGGCTAATATATTAGCAATAAAAGTTTTCTAAATCTAAATCTAAAATCTAATGTTATTTCAGGTTGTGTGTCCGGATGTGAAAAAACGTAAAATCAGCAGCTGAACACGTTTAGTAAATTTGACTAATCAAGGCTGAATAATTATAGATATCCGGTATATATGAGTATAATTATTGGGTACTTTGTTGATTAAAACCATCTGTTCTGTTACATTTAATTGTGTATTAAACCTCATTTATATCTTAGATTTGAGTAATTTGGAAATTTGAAAACCTGAGCATACTCCAATTCATATTCATTATTATGAGGCAACTTCCTAAATACATCATCATCTGCTATGGCATATATTAAGGGCAACAGTTGCTCCAATTCCTAAAAAAAAAGGCAACTTGCCTGTCTATTTCTAGACAGGCACAACATTCTCATTGTAGCCCCTACAAGGAGGTTTCAGTAAAAACTCTTTTACAATTGAAACTATAAACTTGCTCCTGCATAAACTACTCAATAATATGAACAAAGGCAAACTTAGGAATTTGTTATTCTTTGATATTCAAAAAGCCTTTGGCTCCATACATTATATGCTTCTATTATCAAAACTGAAATAATATAATTTATCTTCCTGGTTTTAATCATGGTCAGGTGATTATTTCCAAGGGCGACAGCAGAAGGTTAAGCTAAATAATATGTACTCAGAGTATCTACCAATAAATCACATTGTGCCCCAGGGCTCAATACTGGGACCGATCCTGTTCAATATCTTTGTCAATGATATAACTCATTTAGATTTTAGAGGTAATGTTTTGTTATTTGCTGATGATATAGTCCTAGTAAATAGTAGGCATTTTAGAAGACTTACTATTGGCCGACTGCCAATTTGATACAACCCTGATTGCTGATTGGAGTATACAAAATAAGCTATCAATATGCCTACTAAAAACTAAAGCCATGTGTATAAGGCCATATCAAAAAGACCAACTTAGACCCCCAAGAATGAAAATCATGATTGTGAATACTTTCCTAGACTGGGTCGACTTGTAAACCTACCTGGGTATTACTCCAAGTTGAAATTTTCTGACGTGGCCTCAGCCATTATTAATAAGGCAAATGTACGTTTATACAATATGTGAACCAGCACCCAATAAATGCATGTACTAGAGTGATGATAGTTAAGCCAATGCCCAGAAGCCTTACATACAGGAAAGTCTCAAGCTTTGTCACACAACAATTTGTCCTAGATGTATAACTAACAATTCAGGGTGTGGCGGAAGACCGGGTCTTGACCGGGTCATTAAACGTGGCCAGAGCCATCCTATAAACTTGAATATAATTCGTTAAACAAAGGGCATGTAGACGAGATCTCGACCTGAATGCCCTGAGAGCAGTCTATCTCAGTAGCCTTATAAACTGTCTCTGTTACCTAAACTTAGTATACGTCTGGAGATTGATGACAGAGAGCGTGTAGGCGGATCCTAATTATTAAGATCCGCCTACACGCTCTCTGTCATTATATCTCCTTTGGAGGCCCAGCATAATTAGGGCTATCAGGGTAGGCATTGGGAGCAGGGGATGTGTGTGGCGGTGGTGGTGGGGGGGGGGGGGAGACTACTGAGCAATATGCAATTTTATCAAAGTATTCTATATATTTGTCTAATTATTTGCCAAATTGATAGATATCCTTTCTTGGTAAATGGTATATTTATGACACTGTAGTTCTAGCTCATAGAACTAGAAGAAATAAAATAATGTGAGGAGATACGGTAAACCTTTGAAAATGTACCAAGCTGGTATGAAATCATATTGAAAAGTATGAAAATGCCTACTGACCCTAATGAGAATTAATGCTTTCAACGCTCCTTTTTTGTAGGCGTGGTACATTATATCTGACGTTTCGCAGTCATGAATACCACTATATTCAACACATTTCTTTCCTCTAAATATCATTATTGATGATTTAACCCTTTGCTATGCAATCCATATAACATGTTAAAAATTAGTAGAAGGTTGAAAGATTTTGGTTGATCTGATGTGTGGTATATTCCCATGCCCATGTCCCATTTCCATTCCCATAGGTAAGCTATATAGAGAAGCAGACATCATATATACCTATTTATCTATATACAAAAGCTGGATCTGAGAAATGTATCAACAGTCCCCTGAAGAAGACAACCCTATGCCAAAACTAGTCGGGAAATAAAACACTGAGAAAATGTACATACCGGGCTTTCATTTGTAGGAATTATCTAATCTATACATCTAAAAAATTAACAATAATAGCTTCTTAATTAGGGACAGAATTGTTTGATAACACCACCTGTTGTGGAATGCACTGTACCAGAAATAATGTTTCCGCATGTTAATAATTCCATTCTTCTTTTCATTACAGGTAAGTTATGGACTTTAATACTCTGCCTTTGGATATATGGAAGGACCGTAAGGTAGGATGTTTCCGGATGAATCCCCTCAGAGTGTGATCATGATTCTCCATCTTATGAGCAATCTGCATAATTATGATGCCAACGAAAATGGACAAGAAGGGGTTAATTTATCATTTAATCCATCATGATTCAAACGTAATACTTGTTTGGACTAGTCTGCTATCACGTCAGAAAACACTTTCTATAATCAATATGAAACAATCCCCACTACCAAGTATATATCTAGTTTTAGATAGTGATTGATATATTAGGGTACTATATAGATATCTTAGTGAACTATAAAGAACATGATAGTCATTTTAATCAGTTGAAAGGTTTTAATCCATAAAAAAATTCCCAACTGTTTGCAGTGCATCAGCAGCCCTTTAATATCGGTCAATAATCCTTACATAATTTCTAGCTTGTTTTTATCTTTTAATTATGCAGGGGTAGAGTTCACTCCCTGCACACACCTCTTTCTAGGTCGGTCTTGAGCTAGGGTATTGAGAGCCTGATATGAAACCCTAAATGTATTGATTCAGGTCTCAGGGCACAATTTATTGCCACTAATCCTCCAATTAGCTGCAGCTTCAGGAATAACGATTTTCAGGGCTGACACTTTAAGCACATGTTTGTCTACTATTACACCTATCAGCTTGTTGACTGATTGGGCAAGTTGTCAGTACCTCTAAAGTTCCTCTAGGGGAAGGTAACTAGTGGACCATATACTGATTTTTGATATATTAACGAACTGCTCCTTCATGAATTATATTGGATAGAAATATGTGTGTGCAAAACTGGTCATATTGTTAGAAACAACACTCGCAATTATATTAAAAAGAAACTATTTGCATCAATTGAAAGAGACTGAGAACTCTATTTCGATAGGAGTCTCTTATCGTGAGAGCTGCAGAATTAGATCAAAATAACAGTGCCAATATATATCAATAGGTCCAATATGGATGTGGATCACAATTGTTATGATATATTATGTCTCTGTGTATTGTACTTAATTTTGCTGGATGTATAGGTTCATAAGGTCTCTTATATTTATAACTATATTTTTCAGTACTTAGTTCCTAATGGAGCAGCTTTTTAAAATATCCCGCAAGTGGTGCTAACTCAGAAACATGGAAGTTGTTTTCATAATTGTTTGAGACAGTCTCAGCTATTGGGGAAGTCACAATAGATCACCCCTAGTGTGAAACTTCCTATGCACAGCAGCTTCACAGTGACTTACCTTTACAAAGAGATTGCCACTGGTGGTAATTTAAATAGTCTTTCATATAAATAATATTATACCACATTCTACATTAGTTTCTAACAGAGCAACCTTTCAAAGTGATGATATCACAGTGACTTTGAAATTGGTTCATAATGATTTGAGACGAGTAAAAATAGATCACCCCTAGTGTACACCACCCTGGACAGACACAGTGATTTACATTTAAAAAGGGAATTACCACTGCTGCATGTTGACCTAAGTTATTGTATCGCTTTGTCTTGAACACACTGTATATATAATATATAGGTAATCCCCTTGCTGCGGTGCAACATCTATCACCAGGAGTATAAGTTTATCATAGTGCTCAGGAGGTGTCATCAATCTGCTATCTTCTCTTGTTTCTGCTGCTATCAGCAGTTTGTAACACATTATTCCAATAGAGTGGGGATTAGAGGAACAGGCTTCTCAAGCACGTTCCGCATTTATTGCTGAACCACATGATCCAGGTGATGACTTGTAGATGGATGCTATGACACTTCTAATGTTGACAATTTGTTAGCTCAATTGAGTTATTTAGCATTTCGGGGAACAATGAAGGTCTTGTCTATTTCCGCAAACATATGGCCAACTAGACACCACGCAAATATCATTATATAATATATGGAGAGAGATATATACTTCAAGTGTAATTGTGGTTAATATAAATAATTCGAAACCTATATTTTTTTATACAATGCCAAATTCATTAAATGCATTTTTTTCCATACAAGTATATGGAAATAGATGAATTGGCATAGCTTCCTATTCAGATATAATATACAGGCACATTGTATATTGTTACTCCTAAATAAATGACCTAGAAATGAAAATGAAAAATACTGCTTCCATAAACGTGAAATCCTTTCCAGTTACAATTTCGTGGAGCTCGTCTAGGATAGCATTCTTGTCAAGGAAAACCGTGAGGAGTGTAAGTCTCCCTGTCTTAAATTCTGAGTCTATATATTATGTAGCCTAAGAGTTGATACATTGGTATATGAGCTGTCTCAGAGGCTCTGCAAAGGACACCCCTATTGCAGGCTGAATCCGTGGATCACCAAAAGCTCCTCCCATCCCATTATCCCCTACTCCTTGCTCATGCCTCATTTCTTTTTAAACCGCTGCATTTATGGTTCAGGCTCAAATGGAATTTCGTTAAAACCTCCAAAATTATGGAAAGTCGTAATGGTCGAAAGAAATGTCCCTGATATAGCATTGTTGATTTTCTCTGTATATGAGTTTTGCTGAGCTTCATAACTGGGCTTTTCCTAACTCCCTGGAGCAACCATTCATAATATTGCCACATAATTGCATACACGTAGTATCAGTATTGATGATTTAAGTAAATGATTTTCGATCATTACACAAAATATCATAACAAATTATATATGTTACATCGCAATAAATATACATGAAAATTCTAACTTCAAAATAATATTGAAATTCAGACTTAAATGGGCATATGGAAAGTCTTTAAGGAGAAATAATTAGATTCTAGATCCACCTACTTGCTGATTTTTTAAAAGTCACTAAATTATTGCTGTAAATGTGAATCGCTTGAACATTATATTGCTTCAAGAGGCGCGTGATCATCTCAATGCTTAATGAGACATTGCTAATGATGCGACGGGATGGGAAGTGGGCATTTACATTACAGTCACGGGTGCCAATACATGGCAATCTCTCCTCCTCTTCATGTTAAGGGCAGTGGCAGAGGAATAGGTAATGGAGGACAAAAATAGAATAAACAGAGAACGAAAAGGGGAAGGGGGAATAGATGGGATAGATGGAGGGAGGAAGGATGGGAGAGAGGACGGGGAAGGATAGGCTATATGGAAAGGGGAGTGGGAGAGAGGACGGATCGAGAGGAAAAGAGGTGAGATGTGGCCGAGTCTCAGGGTTGATTTTCTTGAATTTAAGACAATTTAAGTGAACATTATTATGGGTTTTCGTACTTGAGACCTGTACAAAGTAGAGATGCTGAGAATGAGTCACATAGTCATGATTTGATGGTTGCTTTACGTCCTGCTTTACACCATATGTTCGTATATAATTTGCTTTATCAATACTTTTGTATTACAGGAAAGAGGGTTAAGATGTAATATGGAATATGGAAATAAGTTGGCAATGGTAAAGGTTAGAAAATAATCAAACACAGAACCAAGAATTAATGAAGATTAGAACTCAAAAGGTCAAAACAAATAATAAAGTCAAGTCATGGGTGTGATGGAAGAGTGTTAGATGAAGACATGGGTTTAAGAAATGATCCGGAAAAAACTGGTCTAAAACTAGCAATAGCAGAGAGAGAAATGCCAGCGAGTTGTAGCCAAATAATGGAACTGACACAAACTCAAGAAAAAACAAGATAACAAAGACTGAGATGGGACAAAAATCATGACAGCCATCTGCGCGCTGCTCTTTGCTTTCCTGGCGAGTTGTAACTGGGTTTTTACTTTGCTTTTTTTGCCAAACTGATGGCACTGCTACTTCCGTCAGCGGCGTGCGGGCACAGGCAGGAAAGAAATATGGCCAACGGAAGTTGGGTCATTAATCATGTGACTGACACGTGATGATTAATTAGGTCATGACCAATTAGTTTGATCTCCAACCCCTGTGGGAGCCCCAACTCCTCAAATATTCTCTCTTGGGAACGAGAAGTGGGTTTCACGAAGCCCACATTGGGAAAGTTGATCCCTTATTTGTGTTTCAAATCCAGGGCTTTCATTGTAGAGAAGTCATTTTTTTTTATTACAAATATGGCCGTACAATTATGAATGGTTAACAAAAAAACGCCTGTCCACCATGTGGATGTGTTCTTGCGTCGCCTCTACCCTTTACTCATCCAATTTTACCATTATTAATATTTAGAATTTCAATAAATTTCCAATACATGAAGAAGTTATTATCGATTATTACGGCCTTTACATATAATATACTACAACATATAAAGCTAATACTTAGAAAACAATAAACTTCAGTACAATTGCAATAAATGCACAGTATCATCAAGTGATCTACATTTGTATCCAAATGCTACAATTCCATAGTCTATGTTATACATGTATACACAATCGCCGAGCCCTGATAAGGACTTTATATCTAAAATTTGGGGACAATTAATAACTACAGATACCGTAGTAGCTAGAAATCCATTGATTCAATGAGTCTTGACCAGTACCAGTCCTTTACCTGTTTACCAAACCATACAATATCATCAGAATTCCTGAATGTTTCAGGAAGATTATTCCACAAACCAATACCCCTATAATAGGCGGTCTTCCGCATCCTCTCTGACTTTGGGATGAAACTTTTAAAAATTAACCCCCCCCTTCCCCTAAGTAATTTCCCTTTATTGCTCAGATCAAGATATTTCTCTTTTTTTCTATAAAGAGTCTTGATTAGAGATATTTCTCGACGATCTTCTAGAGATAAAATTCTCCCTTTTATTAATAATTCTTTCTTTGATAATTCCCAACCAATTTGGAGTCATATTTTATCAGAGGTAGGGTAGGTGGTGAGCTGAGGCAGGTTGAATTTAACAGTGAACAATAGAATGTTAGTTTTTGTCATTCAAACATGGTGGTTTATTAAGATGTTCCTTGTGTATGGTGTTCCAATTTGATTATGTAGGGAATTAGGGGGTACTATGTTCATCTAAGGGGGTTTCCAGATCCTCTTGGACAATAGTAAGGGTCTTTAATAAGTGATGCAACTGATTTAGTATGTTTTTATTCCTAAAGGTCTGTATGATGATGCATTTGATTTAAAAGTATGTTACATCTGGCTAACATATCCCGGGTCAACTGGGCGAAAGAGCACAATTTTGACTGACAACTAAAAGAAGAAATTATATATTATATTTGATTTATATTAACAAGATTATAAGAAAACCGCTTTCACTGATTGCACTGAATAATATGATTTGAGTTTCACAGCAAAATTACGGCATCAAAGTGTTCAAAATCTGTCATTCTAGAATAGTGGTCATGTTCAGATCATTTCCATGGGATAATTGCAAGAAATATCAGACAATTAATACCATTTTGGTATTCAGTTCAAGTCCTTCAATAAAAACAATTTGCTCCGGGAACAAACAACATCATAATTATTATTCCTTCACATGAGGCCAGTAGTGAAAAGACCAATATTCTGATTGATTGTTCAACGCCATTTTATAGGAGAAAATTAGATTTGGCTGCAGCATGTTAGAATTCCTAGTTAATCACTTCATCCAACACCTGCGTCCAAGCCCAGGTTTTGTTCCCTTCAGACTTCCATCAGAATTTGTCTTCGGTTTGTCATTGGACGGTGCGGGTCAACAGATGGGATTAGCAGAGGTTTTACAAATGAGGAAAGGGGCTGTAAGGGCTCTCATCTCTCAAAACTATGAGTAATGGTCATTTTGTTTCCTCTTCATATAATTTATAATATGTTTTACATTAAAAGAGGAGACGAAGAGCCTTTGTGATTGCAGCTCCTCGGGTTATGGAACTCCCGGACAACCTCACAAACACCTCGATGCATAACCCTTCGACAGACCGAACCCTATAGCTAGATTCTATCTATTTATGGTATACCTATATGGGGTCTCTGGGTGTGTTTCCTCTTATCTAGCGCATAGTGCATCCCACCTATATATAAATGAAATCATTGTCGTTCCCTACTCAGGCAACGTGATGTTAAAAAGAGAAATGACAATGTTATAACTGATAAACGATATACAGCTATCCAGAAAATCTAACGTTAACTATAAACTGATAAAAAAAAGTAAAAACGATAGTTACTACTGTTTTGCGCTGTCTGCTGGTATGAGCGCTATACTAAGACTAAAAAAGTATCGCCTCAAAAGGGAGTCATAAGTGTGCAAAAAATTAGATAGCACTAATCAGCATAAGTCTAGTCAAAACCTTCTATACATAAGTGAGTATTTACGTCTGATTTAAAAGGCTTGACACTGCTTGCACAACGAAATTCAAGAGGTACCTTGTTAAAACCATCACCATTACTTTCTAAGTACAAGCTGTCCTGAGGCAATGGCATTATTTCTTACTTATACCGGCTTCTCTGAATGATTGTGTTTACTCAAGCTCATAGTGCACCTCACCCATATAGATGTATATAACACATAAACAAGCTCAGTAGATCATCTTGAGCCCGTCTCAATCTACTGTACAGGAGTCTTTCTTTTTATGATCAGAAAAAAAGAAAAAAGTCTATTAACTTAAAAGCATCTCCGGGCGATGCTATGTAGAATGTTAGAGTATCAGAAGAGAGAAGGATAGCAATAGAGACATCGCCCTAGCCACGTGTGTGGGTCACTAGTGAGCATAGATAGTGTTGCTTATGTCCAATATCATTATTGATATTTATGGGAGGAAGCCTTTCTAACGCACCCGTTGAAACTTCAAGTACAACTATTTATCTCATGCATGTTCCGCATCTAAAAGGATGGCACATATATATCAAAATCATATAAGGATTATTTAATCATGTTCTTATTGTAATGAAGAATGAAAATAAGAACAGGCATACAATATACATTATACCACTAAAGTTCTATGGTATCGATACACCTATATATGTATACATGAGGGATGCTATGCTATTGAATCCCATACAACAACACATGCCTACATTATCTGTGTTGGTTATTACAGTTTTCAGAACAAGCAGCTAGGCTTTTCCATATTCAGAAATAATGATAACCAAACTAGGTATTAGCCTGTGTTTATACATTATTATTTATTTCCAGAATCGGTACACATTCTTTTTACATAATGATAACAACGTACGCCGGAAAAGGGAACGCCCCCACCCCTTCTATGTCAGTCATAGCTCTTCCAGAGCGTCCCTTATATTTATACATCATAGCTAAGGAGAGAGAGCGATATGATATAAGATTAATACCGGTAATCTACACTATCTACACCCCCTTGGAGACCAATGACTGGCAGAAGATTATACACAAACAAAGGATATCATCCCACTGAAGTTACCAGAAAGCCTGCTACAAGAAATGGAATACATACTGACATTGCAAGCCCGCTATGGACCACTATGCCAGGGCCAGAACAAGATAGATGGCATATCATCGGTTTTGAAAAATATTCAATATACACCCGCAATAGTATATCAACAGCCTGATAGAACGGCAGGCATGAAGGGGGGAGATATCTTAAACTAGTGTACATACCATGATATATAGTAGGTTGGCAGTCCTATGATATGCATTGCATAATGCCTAAATGAATGTCCTTCTATGCCCTCGTTATTCAAGGTAGACATACTGTCTCTTCACAAATGTATTATTTCTTACATATTGTAGATTAAAACAAATTAATTGGAATCAGCGCATGAAGTTTTATTGAAAACAGCGAGTTAATGTAGGCAGTAATATGCAGTTCCATTGTGTGGATATGGCAGAATATTAAAACAGTTAAGTTGTAAGTTCGGTGGAAGGAATACTAAGGAGCTTTGTTTAATTTACATTTACAAACGATAGGGTGTAATTATTTTGTTGGACTTCCGTTGGAAGGGTGTCGCAAGCCTTCTTGATGAACCCTCAACCCATTAATTTCCCACGTTATTAAGAACCCCCCACCCCACCCACCTAAAAACAGGAGTTGCACAGTAATGTAGGAAGTTTCCAACGTTGTTGTATAGTTAAAACTGCCCTGCGTTAGGGGGGATGGAGAGTAACAGATGTATCTCTTAATATTATTAGGCAACCGAGGGAATTGTACATCCTGCTTAAAGGTCAACCCACACAGTTGCGATGACAGGGAATATCGATATCAGCTCTCACACAACCCCATATTTCTGTATCATGAATTTAAGACTTGTAGTTGGAATATATTTAAACACATTCAAATTTCAGCGTGTTTTACTCACCTGCATCCATTTAAAAGCAGATGAATATATATCATCATATATCATAAGTTACGTTTCTCTAATATATGCGGAATTCTTGAACTAAATAAACTCAGCTGAAGTCCACACACACCCAGCTTAAATATAGATCTATAGCGTGAGTTCCCATCCATTTATCCTTTCTTGAGGCAACGGATGCATGTTTGAATAGACAAAAGACAACTGGTACAGGCTTAACACTTGTAATTACAGGGGCAAGTATAGGACGAAAATGAAATGAAATTCTAAACATACTTTAACAAATAGAATGGCTGGAAAAGGGCCAGGGAGAGGAAGTGAATAAGTGGCATTGCCAGGTAGTTAACACAGTAAATACAGGAAGAAAATGTGAGCTATTTGTCATTACAGTATATGAGCACCTACAGCTGATGGTCTGTCCTATTTAGCAAGGGAGTTGCTTCTGCTGCTGCTCCTCCTCCTGTATCTTGTAGCAGACCGTGGAAGAGGAGCAGGAGGACACCTGGAGGCATGGCTAGGAGGGATGTCTTGAACCATTAGGTGGCCATCTAACTCAATCAAGGTGGAGGAAATAGCGCTAGATGGGCTCTGTCTGTTCCCCATGCTAGTGAGTCTATGCAGCAGCGGGATTAGGCAGAGTGTGGGGATTAGGGAAGGGAATAGGTGGAACACAAGTGAAGCGAATAAGAGACGTGGAATTAAGACAAGGGGTGGGATAGAGATTTTTGATTTAAAAATATTTTATTCAGGAACTTCGACATTTTCATACAAGAAGCACAAATATTCTCAGGGGAGCCTGAATTATTAGAAAAAATTTTACATAATACAGCAAATGAGAGTTAAGTTACAGATGTTTTAGATAATAATATTATAAGCTTTATGACTCTATCGAACATAGAAAGATTGGTAAATTAAGATAGTTTTTAAGCATATATATACATAAATCAAATACCTCGAAAAATAAGAACAGTCTCCATACTCCTATTACATAAGGTGATGCAAAGTTGCAGGATGATTAAAATACATGTATACAGTGTGTCGACGCCGCGCTCTTTCATATTAACCATTAATAATCATATAAATTTCAAATAGTTGTACATTTCTTCAAGAAGCGATCAGCTGTATCAATACTACCAGCAACCATGGTGTAACAGGTGTAAATCATACCTTGAGAAGCAACCTATGCAAATTTAGACAAGCAATACAACATTAACCGTAATATATAATTTTCTCATCCATTTTTCGATTTTTTTTCCGTTTTCTTATAAGCATCATTTTATGATTCGACTAATCCTGCTCTAATAAAGTTACCTTGATATAGATTTTTCAGTCTAGTCTTGAGTCGTTTAGGATCATTTTCAATACGTATAATTTCAGGCAGGGCATTCCACAATCCTACACCTCTGGCCAACGTACATCTACTTAGTCCTGTTTTTTTCCACCTGTAAACCTCAATACGTCTAGCATTACCATTTCTTAAATTATGTCCATGTGTTGTATTTATGAACTTAGCGGTTCTTGGTAGTAAACACAATAATCTGAGTTCTCTTCTTAGGGAGATAGGTAGTAGCTTACTCAGAACATGTAAATTAAAGACACCTCTACGTTTGTACAAATCACCATAGATTATTCGAAGAGCCTTATTCTGGATTTTTTGAAGGCGTATATAAGAGGTTTTACCAGCTAGATCTATAAACATACAGGATCTTTCAATGATCGGTAATATGAAGGTCTTGTATACCAACATACACCTTTCCTTGGACAGTAGATGTTTAACTTTGATTAACCTGCCAAGGTAGCAACTAGCCAATCCATAATTATTGTTAATTTGTCTTCTCATAGACAATGTGGAATTAAGCCATAACCCAAGATACTGAAACTCCTGTACAAACTCAATCGGACTGCCATTCATATATACAATTGGTAAATGTCTTGTATAAAGATCAACCGTGCTACGTATGAAAAGAATTTTACTCTTATTGCTATTCACTTTCAGGAAATTGGTGTCAGCCCAGCTTTTAAAATTATTCAGATCGTGTTGTAATAAAGTAAAGGAGTCTTTGCCTAAAATTGGCATACAAATCGCACAATCGTCAGCATAAAGTGTGATTTTACCATGAAATTTTACTTTACATAAATCGTTCAAATAAATAGTAAACATAAGAGGTCCTAAAATACTCCCTTGGGCCACACCAGCCTTCATAGTGATCGGATCAGAGGTAAAATTATTGAAACACGTTCGTTGAGTTCTCCCAATACAGTAGGAACTAAGTAAACTCAAAGTAAGGTCATCAAAACCTAAACATTTCATCTTCTTCAGCAATAATCGAATATTTACACTGTTAAAAGCTTTTGCTATATCGAGAAAAATAATAGCACAGTTGACAGAATGGTCTTTGTAATACAATACATCGTCGAGTACAATCTTTAAAGCTGTATCTGTTCCACAATTTCGTCTGAACCCATGCTGAATATTAGAAATTAGGTCATTCTCCTCCAGATAATCGTTCAATTTTTTCACCAAGATTTTTTCGAACAACTTACTAATAATTGAGGTACATATGATCGGTCTAAGATCATTGACTCTTCTGCTATGCTTCGTTTTTGGTATAAGGGTACATAACCCATCCTTCCAGGGCTGGGGGAAAGAGCCAGTATTTTTTATTTTATTAAATAGCTTGACAATATTTTCTTTGTCAGCGTCGAGAAATTTTTTAATAATACCAGATCGAATTCCCTCAACACAAGAGGATTTTGTGAAGTCTGTATCCTTCATAGCTTCATATAAGTCATTCCTATTTATAGGATCCGCCCAAGTAAAAGTACTGTCACAAACCTGATCATTATGAACAATTCTGGCATCCCAATTATCCGTACCTATACGACCAAAGAAATTGTTGCTATGATCTGCTGCATCTTTGTCAAATAACTTCTTACCAGTATCGTCAATGATATAAGTTAAGAAGGGCAGAGGAAAGGAAAGTAAGGAAATGACAGTAGGGGTGTGGCTGTGAGGAGCGGGGGGATTTGGTGCTAAAGGGATGGAGAGGTCAATACCTGCAAATTCTTGAGTATTATTTAACATATTTATACAGCCAATTGTTATGTCGGAAGAATTGTGTTGGCCTTTTTCAAATTTTACTTTTTTTCTCAGGAAAATGCATTCTATTCAAGGACATGCAATTCCCCGGCTACCGTTATCCCGGCAATGGAGAACATGACCTAAACTTTTGGTGAGTTTCTTCCTTCCGACCGCCTCTCTAAGCGCAGGTCTCTAGGATGTCCTACCTCTTGCTGGGAATGAGATATTGCATCAGGCAGGCACTAATATTTAATGCCATATAAAATACACCGATGTCCCAGAATCTGAGACAATCTTTATGAAATCTAAATAACATTCTATACGTCTGGTTGTGCTAGCTGGAGAGGAATCACATAATCTTTGGAAGCCATCCTTTGCGCATTGTAAATATCAAGAGGCATCGAGAAATATTATTTTAACGTCATAACTGAGACTACAAACTTCATTTTGGACATTCGACGACAAAATATGGTACTTTATTTTCCCTTTAATCTGTCGCTCTTTCTGTGCTCCTCGCTATTTGTCTCTCTGTCTCTCTGTCTCTCTCTATCTACCCCTCACTCTCCTTACCTCCCTCCATCATATATACCCCTACCCGCTCCATCTCTTTCCTCCCTCTCCCCACCCCTCTCTCTCTTTCTCTTCCCCTCCAACTCTTCCCTCTCTTCTCTCCCTCTGCCCTCCCTCTGTCTCACTCATGAGCCAAGATGGAAAGCACACCGACTAGTAAATGGTATTGTTACGTGCCAAGGTGGGCCTGTTGTCACCATGGGGATCGAGTTACTATGGTGATGTGTACGATAACAGCCCAATATCGCCCACCTAGATGGAGGAGGTGTGGAGGGTTGGATAAATTGCAGTTCCTCGTTCGCTTGATTCTAGGGGTCTTTGCCCTTCCATTCCATACATAATCCATATTTGGACACTCACAAAATATACATGCACGAAGATATCATCTTAATATTAATGTTTATCCATGGATGTCATTCTTGTATCACTACCTCACGTTTAAACATGGTCATTTGCCAGGTCAAGACAGTTCCTCAGTGGTTGTGAGTAGATTGGGATATTTTGATTGCAAAAGGGTCAATCTGGTTGCGACAAATTGGCCAGATTGTCGCAAGTATTGCCCGGATGCTCTCCCAAATGCACCCATTGACCTGTGTGACCCTATTTTGATGTGACCCTTTAATACGAAGAGAACTTTTGATCGAATTACCAGCAAGACATGTCTTCTTTCTGAAAGCCTTGGGCTAATATGGGTCTCAGTTAAATTGGAAAAAAAGTTAGTTTTGATAGTTCTCCCGTCATTTGGTCATTTGCACTGACTTATTAGAAGGTTTTCATAAACAAATGAAGAAGGGTTTTCATTGTCTTTATTGGTCTCGCCCTTTATCTAACATTTCCTTTTCGGAATTCGGTTGTATAAGGGCGCAAGGGGAGAGGGGAGTTAGTGGCTGTTGCACTGTGTCCCTCCTATATTTGAGGCAAATACAGATTTGCACAAGCGTAGATTCCATCTCTCTACAGCTTATCCAACAGTTTGAATTAAGGATTTAACAGACCATTGCTCAATAAATAGACAAACTTGACTGCGGCTGTGTTAGATGTGGTTATCTCCCGCTGGTGTAGCAATTTCGTAAGGGTGTGTAGCAACCAACGTAATTGCGTAGCCAAAGGGAGATAACCACCTCTTATACCTTCATAAGTCAATTTTGTAATTATTATACCTCCCCCGATGTTTTTTGTGAAAAAATGGTGAAAATTTGATGGAATTTAGAGTCGGACCACAAGCTTTGTTCACCACACTGTTTTGTTTACTTTTCTGAAAGTTTCTCACTTCGATCCCCCTCACTAATTTTCGGGTCTATTCTTCTATTTAAGTACACAATAAATTCACAATTTCACAGCCGCTTATCATTATAATTCGTATTATTATACACGCATTGCTCTGAAAACAACGTATCTAGAGTGATTTACGCATAGTGCGTATTTCACTAGTGATTTATGTGGGGTTGTCATGGCAACTAATCTGTTTTTGTTACTCAGATTACTGGTAAAATTCAAATATATGACTTGATTTCTTTCTATTTTCATAATGGAAAGCATGTATAATAAATCTGTTAACTAACTCGTTGGTTTTAGTCGCTTAGAATATTGCACTCGTTGCTACGCAACTCATGCAATATTCACGCTCCTTCAACCAACTCGTTAGTTAATCTGTATTTATATCATTACAAACTATGTATAACAAGTCTTTCTTTCCATTCCATCCCGCCAAGAGGTATAATAAGTCAGCATATCACATCGTAGCATGGCATACATAGTAGCTTTTCAGCCTCATCCAGCGTGCTGTGGAACAATAGACTATGGGCCTGTTGTACTATATGATTTTATGTTAAACCCGCCTCAGAGTGTAACTTGCATTGCCTTATATGTACAGGTTAATTCACAAGTTGGTGGAAGGAGTGTAAAATATATTGCATGAGTTGCGCCGCAACATGTTCAATATTCTAAGCGACTGAAACCAATGGGCTAGTTAACTGGTTTACTATAATAGTTGTAAATTGTATTTTAGTTGTAAATTTACGATGGGGCTAAGTGGCTTGAAATTTCATTATCAGGTATTACTACAAAAGAAATCATACTAAATTTTCGATATCCTGCAGCTGTTACATTTGTTTATACGAGAATTTGAAGGGGAATCGACTGAGAGAAAATGGCCACCAGTCAGTGATAATAAGTGAAGCCAACACAAGTAAGTATTTCGGCAGGACTCCGAAATATAAGATGTGGACTTTTATGAAGCCCTGCTGCAAAGACAACGGGACATAATTCTCAAAAATTTTGGTTTGATTTTGTGCCGATGTTAACTGAGAGTGCAGCCGTAAGACACAACCTTATCATGTGTAGTGCAACAGGCCCTAAGGCATATTCATGTACTCCCACCTCTGTTCTCATCCACGTGCCCGCACGCTCGCCATCTGGGCGGCAACCCTACATGTCCCCACCACTTCCTGACTTATCTCCTTCCTTTAAAGCGGCAAGATATATTGACCTGCTGAGAAGAATTGACCCTCGCTTTGCTTCCTCCAAGATTGCTCAGGTTGACTGAATGATAGAAAAGGCTTAACCATTTTCCCCCACTTCTTCAGGTGGTAAGGTATATCTAGGAAAGGAATTTGCTATTCCACAATGCTATATATATATACATCCCACAGTAGAAATTTCCTACCAAAGCAAGGTAAAATAGCTCAGCAAGATAAATCGAGGGCAGGATCTTTTATGAAACAGGCCCCAGTTACCCACCAGAGTCCCGCTTTAGCCTCCATGCTTACACAGGCCCAACATGCCTACACGGAGACAGAAACACCTCCGTCACCCACCTTCCTCTCATCTATTTCAACCTCCCATTCAGCCTCTCCCTCTCTCCCTCCAACCCCCGACCTCGGAGAAGAATGAGGAGCTCGTTCCCACGTGGGTGAATGGCCGTATGAAAGGTGCTGTTGGGATATAGAATGAGCCTTTATGAGGGTATGATTGAAAGTCTGCATCATAACAGGTCCTTACTTAGACTCAGCTATTAATACAACACAATCTTACCAGATTTACTCCTATTATGACATAAAGGAGAGGGAGGAGTAGATAGAGAGAGAGACAAAGAGCGAGGAGCACATATTTCTCGATGCCTGTTGATGTATTGTAAATCAGAGGTAGTCATTTGACCAGGGCTCCTATAGGTTTGTAGAGAGAGAAGTCACAGGTCCAGTTGCTGAGGCAAGAAGATCTCTGTCTCCAGTTTATTCAGGCTTATAATACCAACTCCTGGGTACATCCATTATTATACATAACTTAATAAAATGTTTTAACCCACCACCTTCCGCCAGCCGATCTAGTTCCTGGAAATGTCCCTTAGAATGTCCCTTAATTATTCTATTCAGGTGTGACCACCTCTTACACAACTTCTTAGAGACTGACATCATACCTACCAACCCATACACATGTGTTGGCATGCTCTCCTATTGTCCAGTGCTCCAATAGGTTTGTAGAGAGAGAAGTCACAAGTCCAGTTGCTGAGGCAAGAAGATCTCTGTCTCCAGTTTATTCAGGCTTATAATACCAACTTCTGGGTACATCCATTATTATACATAAATTAATAACAGGTTTTAACCCACCACCTTCCCCCAGCTGGTCTAGTTCATGGAAATGTCCCTTAGAATTACCTTAATTATTCTATTCAGGTGTGACCTCTTACACAACTTTTTAGAGACTGACGTCATACCTACCAAATCCCTACACATGTGTTGGCATGCTCTCCTATTGTATAGGAGAGGTCTCCCCTATCCCCTATACCCTCCGATAAAACCCATCGTCCCCCCATCCCTCTACCCTCCCCTTTTTCAGACCAACCTGGGGACAAAAGAAGTACCCAGCAATTAACATAACCTTTCAGCCTTGAGCAAGCTGTACACATGTTGAAATTTTGGCGAAATGACAACCTGGCAGCTCAATAAAAGTTACTGGATTTAACTCTAAGTTCTACATTTTAACAAGCGCAAAGGATGTCTTTAAATGGATGACATTAAATAGTCTGCTGCTGTTATGTTTATACACGAACTTGCAGTCGAATCGGCCGAGGGAAAACTGTCACTGGTAAGCGATAATGAGTGAAGCCACTGCAGTAGGAAAGGATTTCGGCAGGACCCGAAATTGAAATCGAGATTTTGAAGTACTGTAGCAAAAACAGCCCAACGACATCCTAAAGATTGTGGCCAAATGACACATCGGTTTGAAAAGAATAGAACAAAAAGTAGAAGATTTGTAGATTTGTAGTAGATTTGTAGCTCGAAGTTAATTGAGAGTGTAGCTGTTATATTGGTCAGTAGTACAATGTTGTTATACCCACGTGATGGTTCTTAAAATTGTTATCTATTTTACTATATTTTTGTGGTATTTTTCCTAACGATAATTCACTTTTTTCTTTACGATATGTAAATCTTTTTTTATATATATTGATGTATCGAATCCATAAACATTAATCTTTTCCCTCAGCTAATACTGAGAATAGTGTATGTCTACATAATGTCTCTGGCTGAATAAACATATTTAAAACAAACAGATTGGCCACAATATTATAGACACAGGTCTCTATTGGCCGAAATTGACATACGAAATGCTGGAACGAATACTAGGGATATATCACATTACCTTGTTTTTTTTTGGTTTTCTTGTACTTTTATTACATTGTAGCTAATTAAAAAGAACTAATTTTCATTCCAAACTGCATTACAAAAACAATATTCATTCACTTTTAAAGCACTACAGCCTACAATGGTTTTAGTTGGTTGGACTGTAAGTAGTATATGGAGAGCAGTCCTGTTGGAAGCACACCTCGCCTCTGTTGAGCCTTCTTATCCAGTGAATAATTCAAAATAATCCCTTGTCACCTGAATGGTATTCACTACGAGTTGCAGCAGGCTTATAGTGTTAATGGGGTTAATATTAGAACGTGTTCATCGCTAAATCAAACAGATTTACATTAGTTCATTTCCGTTCATGTTTAGATGAGATCAATTCCCATTGTTGCTTAATTACCTTGTTATTTTCTCTGAAACACGAAAAGTTGAAATAAATTTTAATAACGATTAACTTGCACTTACGAATATTTTCTCTCTAGAGTTCCTACAAAGGAAGGAATGTGCAACCAGAGAGATCAGATAGTGATCGTTGAAAGGGGCTCCCGGTCGTTGATGCAGGCAGTAGTATCTGGAAGGTTGTTCTTTATAATGGACATTATCACTGAGCCTCCTGGTAAGCCCAGAAATAATCCCTTGTTACCTGAGTGTAGGGAGTATCTAGATAATGGCAACAGAATTGTCTGAAAGCAGGGTTCACTGAGTCAGGGCGCAAAATATGCAATACGGTATACATATATATAACTTGTTACCGACTGCTCTGACTGTCATCTAGTACTCCAACTGTAAGAAAGAAAACAAGACCCCCTTTTGCTGAGAATGTCTTTTTATAGCAGTCAATATATTGAATAAAAGTAAAGTACATCAAATGAAATATTAGAGAAACGCTAGGTTATGGTTTGTATTGCCCTGCCCATATAAACTCAGCCCATAATACACGAAGCCATTAGACCTATGGTTAATTACCGCCAGATTACTATACTTCATTTAATATTGGGCAACTACATAGCCTTTGGAATATGTCAGGGTGATCTAATCCACCAGATCGTATTTATATCCTCTCAGGTTCATGGAACTTATTCAATAAGACGTAAATGATACAAATGATTACCTTAGGGTATGTTGCTTTTATACATGGGCCATGGCCTTGGAACATTAATTACTATCGGTAGCTCTACACATTTTGCTAAATTAGGCTCTGACAATATAGGTCTAGGTATATCTAAATATATTTGATATTGCCTTGATCACTCTATTCGGTTATGTTGAACTGTATTATGAACATTATTTTGTTCCTGAATCTGCATTATATTAACGCCCTGACCTATGAATATTATATTTATATTTTATTGGGAGGTATAATTATGATGACCCTCCTCAACCACTTTCCCTCTTACCACCAAGTTATATGAACCGGACTGTAGGCTCGTTCACCTATCCAGATCCACTTCCCCAAATTGCACCTTGGGTGGGACAAAGCCTCCCAATTATTGCTAACAATATGCATACCATCTACTGACCTTTTCCCAGGCATAGCCCTGACATTTTATCTTAGTTAGGCATAAAGGCCATTGGTTGAAGTGGCCCTCATACATTTCTACCTCATAGACCCCATACCTGGTAATAAGTTCGAACTGATTCACACAAGCCTGTGGGATCACTATCACCTAAAGTTAACCCTCTCATTAATCAAGTACCAACTTAAGCCTAGTATCCACTGTCACGGCAAATCTCACGTTTAAACCTCCATTGGGAGGAAGGGGGCTTTTGCATTTATACTAGTTAGTTTTATTTGATGAATGTTTGTGTGTAGATACAGATAGACGAAAATGGGCTTAAGTTTGAATACAAAAGCCTTAACATGGTTAACAGGAGATTAGCTGTGGTAGTGGGTATAAGGCTTAACTCACCAACCTTTCGAAAACAGTGATGCCTCACAAAATATAGTACCTCACCGAAGGTGTGGGTACATCGCTAAGGACACCAGTTAGCCTAGTCTTCATGATTATTAAGTCTCCCTTTCTGCCTTTTTGGAAGATGCATGGAAAGCTATAAAGCACTGGCAGATTACGCAATTGAGTTTATAACGCCCAGGTACAAGTGTTGTTAATACTGACCCTTGACCTAGATGGATTTACTTGACCTTTTTAGGCAACTAGGGGAGGGGAGACTGGGGTTTGGGGTTTACAGTTTTTCAAACATCCCTAGGCTTCGCTTTAGGATGTTTTGAACTTCAAAACATTAAAGGACTGAAAATCCTTGACGTCCACCATGCCTTGGTCAATAATCCTTTAATAGTAACCAGGGTTTCTGACTTGCGATATTTTTTGAGTTCGCAGACCTGTTTCCTTTTGCTGACTGGGCCATAGACCTGAACTATTATATATGAACTGATGAGGATCATGCACAGAAACATATAGTTGGTCAGAAACCAAACTAGGTTCAGTCTTATCCCTTTAAGGTCTTTCTTTTCACCAGATACAATTGCATGTGTCCATGTTCACCGTTGTATATAACCTGTCGCAAAGTTGAGAGGTCGCTGTCAGACTCCTCGCAACTCCTCTGTCTGCACTGTTGAGGTAAAGGTTTCTCGTAACACCCTCTTAGACCAGGTCAAGTTAAGAATTACATAGAAAATGCTCTCACATCCCTCGCAACTCTAAAGCAATTTTTTCATGCACCGATTTGTATCATTTAATTGCAATTTCTGTTATTTCTATGACATGCAGGGGAAATAGTATTCATATACTGGAAGTTGCGAGGGATGTAAGACCACACAAAATAAAGATATACATCGATTTAAATGCGTTTCCTTTACCCTAAAACAGTAGTACCCTGGCTGTAAATGAGCATCAACACAGTCCCAAGCATCTCTATTTTGGCAAAGATTCTGCTTTCCAAATTGACACCTATGCAGGCAAAGCCCATTATTTTTAATTCAAGGACAGATACCTCCTCAGGGAAATCCTAAGGGCCCTGATGCCTCATCATGAGGAATTAGACCCATGTATGTATATGATATAAATAGATTACCTTCCCCTCCAGCCAATTAGATCTCATCATACCGTATGGGAATACATGAATAGACGAATGACATTAATAGACATCAATTGGTTTTTGAATTATGTACCTTGGAGACATATTTGATGCGGTGGGATATAAGGTATGAAAAGCAAGAAATAAAACCGGATGGATGTAGGATGTTCATTGAATAGATAGATTTCCCCCGATTCATCCGAATGAATATCGTGCCTTGTAGAAGTTAGGTAATTTGTAATTGGCTATGTATGCTATCCTACCCTTGGTACATCACGTTATGATTAGTACAAATTGATCTAATTAATTTCTTGTAGTCTTCTGGCTGTCGCCTATTAATCCAGAATGCAATGTATGTACTAAACGGAGAGGACTTTGGCTCAGAAAGATATTCTCGTAGAAACCATTTACTAAATATGTGGAGTAAGGAGAACATTTATCTTTTCGTGATAACACCTGCCTGTTTAGCAGAACACTCATTGATTATTACAGATATTGGCATTTAGGCTTGTGTAGAGACTCTAGACTAATTTGAAGGACTGTTGTTCTTTGTAGAAATTGAATAAATTACAAGATTTATAGAAAGGTGTATAAAGAAATGGAGGAAAGAAATTAAAGGAAAAAGAAAAAGTTCAAATGGAAGAAGCTAGCAAATCTTGGTGCTGCGACAGCTTCTGTTGTCATGAGAAGCCATATATATGCTTTTCAAGGGAATGCGGTGAGTTGCCGTTCGTCTAGATAGCATAATGAAGGCCTACCTCTATAACAAGGGGAAGCCCAAGAAATACCTTTGTCATTTTGTTCCCTATTCTCTCCTTGAATGACATGACAATACTAGTTAACCATACCATGGGAGGTGGTCCTGTGGGATCTGTTGCATGATAATTATGTTCTTATTTAATGTTCCTTGCTAAGCTATTTTTTCCTACTTGTTCCTACTTGTTCCTACTTGTTTCTACTTGTTTCTACTTGGTCCTACTTGTTCTTAAGCTATTTGTTCCTTCCTTCCCTAAAAGTACCTAGCCAGCTGCTTAGCAATCTTGAAATCGTGGCGAGGTAAGGAATGTCTAAAATAAGGCAATATTTCTTGGTTGACAATGTAAACTAACTGAATATACTCCATAGGATTATCTTAGAAACTCAAAGATAAAACAGATGAAAAATATCAATTTTACGACTCATGACTTATGACTTATTTTTCTGTAACGCATCACGTATTCTCTTCAGCTTGTCCAATTTGTTTCAGTCGGCCACAAGCCATTCCATCATAACTGGAACTGTAGTGGACATATGGCTACACGTCTAGATGCTGCAGCTATCTCATCTGTGTTAACCGCCCAGAAGCTAGAGCAGGGATACTGTTCCATGCCATGTAATAGGACTATATCATTTTCACATGTGTCAGAACACAATTCAGGGGCATTTCTGAAGATTGGTCTTATCATAGTATGATTACGGCCGGTCAGTCTTGCAATAGAAGAAGCTATTTATACGTGTCCAGGGGTCTGGTGTATGTGCTAAGAGAAGGGGAATTGTGTCTGTGTGAATTCCTACACCTTTTCCCTTAAGTTGGTGGGTAGGAATACAAATTGCATCTTTGCATCTATATAGGCTGTACAGGTGAAGGAATTCCCATATTAGAATTATTTCCTTAGCTTATACAATAGGTAGTATGATCTAGGTTGTATGACACGTAAAGTGCCACCTATGTATATGGCACGGTGACCACACCCCACACTTCAACCTAGAGTACAGGTGGGATGTTATCTTTGACTTTGTTGTATCTAGTCTAAACTTGTAACATTATCATGTATGTCAATTTCAAACATATTTGCAGATATAGAGTACAGGTGTGACGCTAAACTCTACTTCTTTGATATAATCACTCATATCACCTAATTATCTTGTATTTGGTAGGCCTACACTTATTGCTGTTGTTGAACCAGGAATGCTAAAATATGTCCATGCGATAACGGTGTTTATTGTATTCTATAAGCGATTCTATCTGATTTCTTGTGCAATAACATTCCCAGTATCGTGAACGACATAAATATTTGACAAGCCTAGACTGCATGTGTCACTATTCCCTGCATGGATACCTCATGCATATACAGAATGGAACGAGTTGGCAGTAATTGAATATGTATTGGATTAAATTGCGCCACAATCGAGTCCAATGAATATTCAATTACTGAGTTATTAATGTCCCTACCACAGAAGAAGAAGATGCATTTAGTTGACATAGATCTATCATTTGTGATGTGTTACAGAAAAATGAGTCACAGGTCGCAACAAACTTTCAATTATCACTATCACAAGGACTTGTTCTGGTAATGTTTTCATTTTTTGACAGTTTAGTATTCTTAATAGTAGCAATACATATATACAAGATTCCAAGACTGCGTGCTAAATGTATCTATGCGTTTCTTAGGTCATCCTGAGCATCATATTGACCATATCAGTGATTGACCATTAAGAAATGTCACTAACTTCTTTTTCACGCATAAAATATATAGAAGGATTTATTAGGTGCCCTATCATTGGAATCAGTTTGATCCCATCTTTTCAAATATATGATGGTATCTCAAGATTCGTTTTTTCTTCGACATGACCCTTATATTCCTGTAACACATCACATTTATACAAGCTGTGATATTGCAAACATTCTTGCAGTTTTGTATTCAAATGTTGCTAAAATGTGTGTATGTCAAACCTGAACTGAATTCAATCTCAAGATAAGATGAGATAAGATAAGATACTACTTTATTCATCGAGATTCACAGTGTACATCTAAAGGAATTGACAGTGCAAATTAAAATACAAAACAGATAGAATAGGTACGTCGACATCTAGATAACATCCAGCTCTCCCAGCCACTACCTTAACTCAGTGTTGAATTTAGAATAATGACAATCTATTTAATCACGACATCATCTTAAATCTGGTGGTGATGTATTACAGTATTCAATATAAATGAACAGATAAGAAGAAAGGATCTATATTTGTATAGACACTAGTAAATACAGTGACATTATAACAGGATAAAACAAATGTAGAAATGAGTTAGCATTGTATTATTATTATTGCTATCATCATCATCTGAATTATTACAAACTATTTTATAATATGTTCCAGGTAGTTTCTAAGCTCTTTTTTGGTCTCCAGCTTATGTGCTGCAGTGGGTAGAGAATTCCATGTTGATGTGGCTTTAAGGATGAAACTATTTCTGTATAATGTTGTTTTGGGTGTGTTTATCTTCAAATCTTTTCTGTTTAGTGCATTGTGCAAGACATGTCCAATGGCACATGCAAATCCTCTATATAGTAACAAGTGCTGACATCTCTCAACATATCTCGAGGAAAAGTAATTTCAGATGATGTGCTTATAATGTGCATATTGCACTTTATCTAAGAGTAAAATATGATTGTATATATCAGTAGCTAGGAATGAAGATTCTTATCTAGTTAACACATTGCAGGATCTGGGTATGGTGAGAACAACAGTATACATGCATGTGTATTTATGCAAATGTGTTACAAAATCTGATATTTTTCAAAGACTTTCGAAGTTCATGTTTATATATTGAAAATATTCTTAAATCAGAAACACAAATTTGTTGGCTTATTTAGAAAGCTGATAATTTCATATATGTACAATCCATTTAATTTAGGTTTACCGTTGACATGTACTGGAACTCACATGGCAGATTTAGATCGAATTTACAATACCAATGGGAATAGTCAAGGACTGAAGATGAAAGAGATTATTGGGCTATTCCTCAAATCTTGATAATAGGTTAGGGACATGGGCCCGTCCTGCATAGAATCATTCTCCCTAAAGCAAAGTCCTCGTTTGTAATAAATGTCACTCTTGAACGGGGCAGTAAACCTTTGTTCCTACTCCACATGTGCTTGGTCATCACCGACTGAAATGACTGTCCGCATTTTGCAGGGGGTGGAGGGTGGGGGGTGGGGGGGCGGCTATTGGGAAGTGGAGGTTCAGCCCCCTCAATCTATTAAATGTTGTCATTGTTTTGTCATTAATCTGACAATACCTGGCTGGATCTATAGAAATGGATCATGGATTATGATTCGAACAGAATAAGCGAATCTTGCTAAATGTGGCCGAAATATGATACTATAGAAAGGTTAATTTGAAGATATTTGTAATATATTTGATACTACGTTGATTGAACGTTATAAATATTGAACTACAGTTTTAACCTTCTGTTTTGTCTTAGGCTTGGTTTATTCAAGGGTTAGTGAAGACGAGGCTTACATTTCCTAGTGAAATCCCCATTTATTCCTGATTGTCACACGTACAGTCGCAATATATATTCAGCGAGATTATGTGACATTCCCAACTTCAGAATGTTAACCAGAATAAATGCAGATCCTAAAGGAATTACCCGAGTTGCAGATTAGGACAAACACAAGCAAAACACACATGCATTTACTCGTTTACAAGTGCAAGCAATGACTCTTTTGCAGATACATGTCTTAAATGTGACAGTACAAGGCGAAAGGCACTCTTCCTAGCTTTAAATGCTATCATGTGAGTGACGCCTTGACTATTAATTGTGACCTCACGACAGGCTTCTGCCCCAGTCATCTCTCTCCTAGGCTTCCAGGAGGAGTTCCTGTTTAGCTACAAGTTGCTATGTAGGTTGTCCCACATTCCCCTTCCACACATACACTATATTACAGAATTGATCTGTGATAGTTGTTCTGGGATTATGGATTAGAATTCCTTACTTCATTGCACTGGGTATCCAATCTTCAACCGTTTCAGCCCCCCCTCACCTCTTAAAAGGGAAGAACTAACTCCCTGTTGTCTGGGATTGCCATTGAGACGACCATAACTTAGTCATAGATGCTTGTGTTGCCTAGCATCTGTGAGGCCATAGTAACTGTAAACATCTGACAAAGTGTGACAACTGTTGCTATGGCGACATCACATTCATCGTCTAGAAAGGAAAAGGCCATACATTGGAGATATCTTAACAAAACTCATTCGATAATGAAAGGAAATGTGTAGGTATCACATGTGCATGTATGCGTAAATAAGCTATCGTAAGTTTGACCACAAAACAAAGTATACATCGATAGTACTAGAGAGAATGGAACAAGGTGCTAGTAATTGAATATTCAGTATATAACTTTAGCATAGACGACTATTGATATTTAGACCTTTCTTTTCGGTTTTGAATCGTCATAAAATATGTAAAAGCGAAAAAGAAAACCCAATTCGTTTTTTTATGGTACACATACCATAACAATATTTGTATTGCACCCCACTTATTGCACCTCTCAAATGGAGTGCACATAAAATATCCTATTGCAGTTATGTATGAATAAAATTAAAGGCTCAAAACTATTACTAATATACAGTAGGTGGAGTATTGTTGAATTTAAGATGGAAAGTGATATCAGGATTAACGTGATTTATATATTATATACGGATTATATTTCCAAGAATGAGACATCGCAAATCTTGGAAGTTTCTTGGGAATAAAAATGTTTAAAAAAAAAAGAATATACCCAATATATTTGATTTTATTTGTACTTTTTTCTTCGAATGTTTTCATACAAAGTCAATATCTCCATATAAAAGTGTTACTGTATTGGTCTATAGAAAGGAGAAGGAGTATGCATTCAATCTGGAAGAAAACATCGCTTCCTTGAATTTCTTCACTTTCACTATAATTATCTATGTTATGCAAACGAGAACCAAACATTCTTTGCCACTATCATATTGAATAAACATGAATCAATATTCAATGAAGCTTCATGTAGTGGAACCTATTTTATTGTACTTCCATCTGTGTAGACCCTGTAAACAAAATACAGCCTCAGATATAGAACTATGACGTCTCCCCACCTGATTATGGCGTGTTAATTAAGATGTCTTAAGGTATCTCTTCACTATAGATATTTGCCCAAGAAATAACCTGCCCACTATGGGATGGCCTGACTGGGGCCTGTTCCATAATACATCCCCACTTAAAATGTTACAGCCTTAGATGCTTCCCTTACGTTGCAGTTGGTTAGAAAATCAAATCAAGCATGTGAAAGGTATACAGATTACTATGATGTATTCCTACAGTGGTAGGTCCTAACCAACAAAGTCAAATAACTATGCAAGGAACATATAAAGTAATACTTTATGAAACGGACTTTTAACCAGGAACTAATCTATACCAGCTAATGTCATGAGCTCTATTTCTACAAAATCATCAATCCATAAGCATACACTCAGCCCTATCCAACATCATGCACATTTTGGAACCAACATTTCCTCTGTCACACTCTTGCTCATTTTGATTTAGTCCCATCCACTCCAATTCTTTAATTGAAACCGACAGTCTCAAATGTAGAAGTGATATAGATGTATGTGTTCTAATTACACAGGGGGGAGGCAAGGTGGTGTTCAATACTGGTACAAAGACTTCTTTACAACAAAGTGCCGCCCTATATCAGTGACTGAGACAGACGTTGGTGTTCCCAAGGTGGCCCTAGCACGCAAAGCTACACCGCACTTACATCAAAGCTAATATATACGTCAGTGTGTAATGTGCCACAAGTTAAGGGTGACTCTCACCACTGTATCCCTCGAGGTGTTGCAGGCAGGTAGATGGTTTAATGACTAAGGTCTGCTATTCACTACCGAGTCAAACCGTTAAACCTAACATGAAAACACCCATACCTGAGTTTTTTTCTCGTCTATTTGATATCAGGATAAATATATTAGTCAATGAGAGTTAGCTAACGTTTGAATCAAAAGCCTTGTCTTCCTCTTGTAAGTTTTTACATGAGATTTGGCGTGATGTATGACGTGTTATGAGTGGATTTGAGGCATAAAGGGCCTGAGTGATTACACCACAATCACATAAAATATATATAAATACATTTATCTTTGTCTTTAATTTCCAATGACCAATATATATGTTTATCTTTATTACCTGTTCAGCATACATCAAACAGGTGGGGGAAAGGGTGGCCTGTGACAACTAGAAGTTGGTCTTCCCAGGCTACCTATGGCAAAACAAAACAATTGTACTATATAAATTTACTTCAATACATTTCATCGTATCATATTACATTTAAAACACTCACAGAAGATATGAAACAAGCACTATAGGTTTAATGATTAAGAGACGTGACAGTGTGTCACACGTAGTGAGGTTGAAATACAAAAGCAAAATTCATATTCACTGATTCACACCAAGAGATTCTCTGTGTAGGTAGGCCTACTACTAGCCTCAGGAACTACAGGCCTTGACTTACTACACCAGCCTTTCATCGGTGGTTGAATTCATCGGTGGTTGAATTCACCTGTACCTGCATGTGCATGTACTGTTGCATCGATCATATATGTTATTGTTCAACCCTCCAAGATAATTAGCTGCTTTTCTACCTGGAATGAAAACATCTATTGAAATAATAATGATATTCAAATTTTAATTACAATCCTTTTGCCTTGTGTATTTAATGATAAATGATGCAATCACACGTTCAGGTTCTAGATGATTACTCCATCACAGATCAATGTGCAATCTTTCTAGAAAAAACTTTTCTGGTGTGATGATTAAACAACAAATCTCTCATTAAAGGTCTGTTCAGCCGCTCCAAATAGCTTGTTGTGTTGGACAGTAAGGTCATATGACTGGCTGGTGTCCTGGAATGAAGACAAGGAGTGATCACGCGATGGCATTGCTTGTTCCCAAGGAGAACGCACTTCCCCCGATCAGCTGTCTCAAATGACGCATAAACCTTGGTGCATCGGAATCCAGGATACACAATTCTTGTTCCTGTTCTTTAGCTTTTATTTCATTGGGTTGACAGCTTTAGTGCCACTCAAATCTAAATGGAAAGAATGTAGCACCAATACAGTAAGTCTGTCCACATGCAGAACATCTCTTTTTTTCTTAGCATATTTATTAGGATACTGACGCATCTTGCCTCCTCCTCTGAAGAAGCCATAAGCCAAGGTGAAGGAGGTTAGAATTGCTAACGGTCAAATAAATAAAAATTCCCAACAAGGGTTTTTTTTCAGTTGGGTTGCCTCCACCTTACTTACTTCATTTAAGGTTTCAACTTTGGTTTTGTTCTTTGTAACAAGGACAATGTAGATTGTCCTTCTATCGAAAGATTGTAGTAATACATGTATATATAACATTATACTATTCCGCAGGTCAATGACACCGGCTCACAAGGAATCAATGACAACTGCTTGTACTTGGATATTACAAGATGTCAGTAAAAGCTGTTCAAAACTTTTCAAAAGATTTTCTGAAAAGTTGAATGAAAGACTTTAAAAGTGAGCTGTGAGTCTCACTCTTGGCAACCGTGTTGAATTCAAAGAGAACAATTCAGAATTCCTTCTTATCGCAATCCTTGATTGAATAAAAGATCAGTGTTTCTAGAGTCTGGCATAAAAACCCCTTCTCCAAGGACAGGGAAGTGATCTGCTTTTAGTAGAGAACAAGTGATGTCTTAAAACGAGAGGAGGGATGCAGTGAGAATTAGGCTCAGAAGACTGATCATTTGCGCATGAGCGGATTACGATGATGTAGGAATTTCCAAACAAAAAATGCACGGGGTGTTTCATGAAAATAGTGGAAATCATACAATAAGTATCCTACATCATATCATACATACATCATACATCATATATATAAGATGTGTCAAGCGATGTATCTTAGACAATACCATGAGATAAGTTCTTAAATAGTGTGCTTGATTATTTAAGTCCCATAACAACCAGTGATACTTTGTTAGGGAATGTTGACATAAGTACTTACATATTATTCTATGAATTCAATACATTATTCAGACTTTAATTAACAGTTTAATTGATGCTGTCATAGATAGTAATATATATTTGTTAGATCATACAATGTTTTTTATAAAAAGACGCCTCTGGCCGATAACTTGAGGAAAAGGAATACATTAATGTAGATTCAAAAATCAAATCAACATGAAAAAGGAAAAGTGTCATAGCCACAAATCATCTATACATGTTTGAAATAAATCCTTCATGTTATAGGATTTAGTTGTGTTTGTAGATGACAGTTTCTTCTATTCAATCTATTTATAAACAGGGCCTACAGCCTGTATAACTATTTGTCGAGGCCAGTGCTCATGGTCTTTTTTGCTTGTCACTGTTTTTAATTATTCTTTTCTAATTAAGTTCCCCATATAACAGCAATCTAGTTTAAGCAGAGACGATATCTAATCGATATTTAATGAATTAAGTAAGTAAGCAAGTTCACCAGAACAAAGATTTAGTTTGATGCATTGAAATGGGCCATCAAGTGACAATAAATGTAGATTCCTAGGTTTTATATGATTTCAAGAAGTACATAACATAGAATAGTACAAATATATTAGAATACAATCTTTGAAATAAGGGTTTCACACAGCTATGAAGATTCCTGAAGAAACCAAAAATAATGAAATATGGGAAGGACCAGGCAAGTGTAGGTGTCGAAATTCTCATTTTCATCCAAGCAGATCCATTTGATTTCGTTAACAGGAAACATCAATTCGCTTTTATTTAAAAAAACATGGAGATAAAATCCTAAAATATAAAATATATAATTTCTGAAGGGTGTAAATGCGCTATTCGATCTGAACTATCGGTGTTCAGAAAATAGTAAGATGTTGATATTAATTTACATTTATTTTGCCACTATTTTTGTCAATTTACATCAATAGGAAATATTTAGCCTAGCACCTTGTAGATATGACCATTGCTGATCATAGCATAAACCAAACCTGTAGCTCCCCTCCATGTAGAAACCTCGCTTTCTCCATTGTATACCCCCTACTCAAGACGAGCCACTAGCTGCCTTGGCAAGCCGGATGTGACGTCGCAAACGCTAATAGATAGACTATGCTATATATGAGCTGTTGTGAAAAAAAGATTGATGTTGAAGAAAGAGCTCCTCAGAACGCAGTTGATGTTAACCAATATAGCTTTTAATATCAATAAACCCATGAATTGATAGAGTAGAAGTAGACAAAAGAAACACAAAGGTAACTGACACCATTCATTGTAAATAAATCAAGTTAATAAGACATTCGTCCTTTCATCCTATATAGTATCTTGTTCATACAATTAAAATAAAAATGCTCCCATAGAAAAAAACCCAAAACAAACCAGATTAATCATGCAACCCAATTAAATTATCGCATTATCAATAACAAGTTTGATGTTGATGCATAAGATCACCATATATCCAGCACAGCCTTGTTATACATTGTTTGCTACACTCTGGGCTTATTTAAAGGTAGTCTCAAGTCCTGTTCATGGATATTGGGGAAAAAATGTCACAAACGCTCCCATGTTATCATCACGTGTCTAAGCACGCCAGCAGCCAGACAGAGAATGTCGTCTCGCCTTGGTAAAATTGGGCGATAATACAGCCGGTGTTGATGTTTCGTGAGGAAGGAGAGGAAGGTGGTTGTTACTGGTGGGGAAGTATTTTTATAAGTGGCATCCAGGACTGGGTGTTGTTGGTTCTACACGACATGGCGTTTCACACTGTATCAATGTATGGAAGTAGGGAGAGATTGTTTGCACAATCCATCATTGCTATCTGACTAGATGGCTCTGACTTATAAGCCGTCTACTGCTAGGTGATGAAGGTACTCGGCTAGGGAATTATTCATTTGGTATGAGAACGGGTGGGGGTAGAGAGGTCATAGGGGGTAGGACCTGATGTTGCGTCCACGGTGATACATAACAACAAAACTTACCTTATACATAATCAGTATAATATATATCTGATATTATTGAAAGGAAGCCTTAAAGCTCCTTAACGAATATATATCATATATTATATTGTTGTTGTTGTTGTTGTTGTTGTTGTTGTAACGTTTTTATACTTACATTCAGATAGATACATCTAGATGTTTCCATATATATATAGTAGTTTTTATTTCTATAAACATTTTACAGAAAATGGCTGGCCCATTCCGCTGAGCAGATCTTCCAGATGGCCGAGAAATGATTGCGAAAATACAACATCAGTAACGAGTGTACATATTATAGGGGGACCGTGTCCATATTTTAAGAATCACAGTATAACTGATCTCTGTACTAAATTCCATATTCATTTTTGGTAGAATTAAAATCGACTATTATTATGACTATTGTATAAGAGATCCTTGAATACTATATGATACAAATAATACCATAATACTGTCCTAATAACAATGTTCCTCTCTTTTTTAGGTAAGTACATTACTATCTCCGAGTGCGAGCCACGAAACATGTATGTCTAAAGTTGGAAAAGGTTAGTGCTAGTTTGATCAAACTGGAAGAGTCAAGGTGCCAATATATGCAAACAAAATTCCACAATCTCTAAATTACTTGAGCCACGTTTTTGCCAGTACCGCATGCATCTCTCTCTTTAGAACAGTGGGAAGTCCATTCAATATGTAAAATACGAAGAGTATAATCATCAATAAGTTAGTATCTTTCTTATATAATCATATATCCATATATGTTCACTATTTTACCATGATTTAATTGATGAGATAGGATAACCTTAATGAAACAAATTTTTAATTTGTTACCCAAGTAAACTACCAATACCAACTAAGAGGAGTGATTTTTGTTTTTAGCCTAATGAGTCTGATGACCTGATGCAAGGGATAGACCGATCAGGAAGATGTTATCAAAAGTGTAATTACATTAGGAACTAAAATCTCTTACCTTTTCACCCGGCCTTTACCATTTGCTAATGGCTGCAAGCCCATTACTCCCCAAGGAGCCATCAGCTTCTGTAAAATTGTCACGTGTAGCCTCTGGCATCACATCTAATGGAACGTATACAGGATAAGGGAAGATATCAGTTTAATTAATGTCTCTGAGTGCCTTTAATTTGTTCATGTTTTACTTTTTCTAGAGAACTTGGAATATGGGAGGAATTTAATATTGGGTTAGGTGTCTTGTTTTCGTGTGGAGTCAAGTTGTTTATCCGAATTGGTTCCATAATTAATTTATCAAGGTAGATTTAGTGTTGGAAGAAATGTTTGTGACAGTCCTCAACTATTTTATTCAAACAACATATGGATGGTGTTGATTGGAGTGAGAACATCCAACTAATTGTCAACACAACGACAACACCCAGAGGACTACTTCCGCACTTCACTATCACCACATTCCCCACCACCAAACCTTACCTCACCACCATCCCCACCATCACACAGAGTTTACCTCGCCGTCACCATCCTATTGGCACCACCTACACAGTCACTGCAACCGCCATGTATTAACTTCACCTCCACTGAAACCAACCACATCACCACTACCGACCTCCACCCCTGATACCACACCTTACCTCACGCCACCCCTACTAACTCTCTTCAACACTTCCACAAGCACTACTCACATTCACTCCTTCATTGCGACAGCACCCCCGTCCCCCCTATACCCCCACCCCCACAAAACCTCATCCACCATACCACTGCCTCTGCGACAGCTCCCCTGACAGTAGCAATGTCAGCTGAGTGCCCCTATTACCTGAAGGTTGTTTTACGCCAGCTGTCACTTCCTCGTGTTGCTTTGTCAACTATACCTTTATTTTCACCTTTCCTATTCCCCATCTATCCATTTTCATAGTATTAGATTGAAGACTAATTAATATTCTAGGCGCACAATCTTGTAAGCTGAGATATCATTGACTCAGGAGGGGGTGCCTATGAATCTCAACCTCTCAGCTTAGTAGCTATCAATCTTTCATTTGAGATTGTTGATAGGCCATGCTTTAAGGGTTAACAAGGTAACTTAGATGGTTATGTGTTACAGGAAAATGAGTCAAAAGACATTTGAAGATTTGAACTTCTAACCCCTGTGGATGTATACTACACCAGTGCAAATTTAGCGATATAGTATTAAGTATGAACAGCATGGGATAACATCATGCAGCAATAGATGGGAGTACACTACACCTGGAGCTAGAGATGAGCCATCACTGATTAAACACTTGCCTTCCTGTCTCCACAACTTACCTCACGACACGCACCTGTCTGTCATGCCCAGTTATTATCAAAATTTGATAATAAAGACTCTGCAGCCTGGACCATCACCTGCAATGTCATATTCCCCCATTCACGCCATTTTCTGATATTTGAGACATGGAATTAATACCTCAAAATCAGTACCAAATGGGATTTGTTATTCGAGTTTTCATGATGTGCTTCTTCCACAGTGGCTCAGCTCTCAGGCTAATAGGTCATAATCGTCACAGACATGTTCTACAATAACATGCTTGTGAAAGCTGGGATTCATCGTCAGTAATCCTTGAGATTTAGAGAACATTGTGTTGGAAACTTGACTTTTAGACATGGCCAATCAATCCCATTAAATGTATCTTGTCTTGCTTCATTATTTAGTTATGATACAGGTTTATTTGATATCCACATTCAAATTGATACAACTTGTATATCCTATACTTCTAATGCCGGAGAGCAAGGCCAGGAACCATGATGGATGGAGATCTTTTGTGTTTAATGTATTGTTGTGCTTGCAAATTGACTGAGATTTTATAGTTTATTAAGTCTTACTCCTGCCCTGGCATCCTGATCCAGAAGGTTCATTACAATGTCTCGGAAGTCAATTAATAACAAAAAGGCAAGGAATGACTCACATTCACCTTTTTACATACCAGTATTGTAGTTTGAGGTGCGAGGTCTGACATTCTCTTCGGTAGGCGCCGAAGGCAGATGAGATTGTCATGCTTTAACCACAACTATCTGATGTGTGGCAGATTATTTGAGGGGGGGGGGGGCACAGTAACTCCGAAGAGTGAAACGGTGGTTGGTCATTGCTCTTCTGGTGGGACAGGTACTTCAAACCAAAGAAGTAAAACATTTTATACTCCTTGGAACCCCCATTCTTTCACAGACTGGTAAATCAGGGACATTGCTTGTATATATTGAAACTTTATTTCAATTCTTCGTAAATAAGGTCTACATGGAGAATGGGTAACTTGTCTCTGTCGGGGACAGTTCTACCGGCAGAAATGTCTTTATAACTGAAAACCAACAGTTCAGCTTCTTGAGCAAGATATGCATGTATAGTGGTCATCAAAGGATAAACCACCTTAGAATCAACGGACTTCAAATGCTACTCCAGAAAGGTTCTAACCCATGTTTTTATTTTAGAAATTTAGCTGAGAACAGTAACCATACCTACTATTATAGGTTGAGAGAGGAAGTTCTTAAGCTACTATTTCAAATTTAATTACACAGATGAAGCAAACTTGTTTATTGAATGATGTATGCATCATTAAACATGTTGGTTTGAAGGTTGAAGTGATGCAATGATTAGACTTCAGCCCAGTGCTCTGATGTCTGACACAAATGCTTTCGACCGCTGTACTGACATAACCCCACATAAGAAAAGGATCAAACAAATAAATCGTATTTATCAATACAATCTTGATAGTTGGTTGCTATTTCGTGCAAATTTATATCAAAATCCATTTATCTAGAGAGATACGGCCCCAGTATTGCCCCCCCCCGACACACACACACAAAACTATCTCCAACACCTTTCGCCCAATAGCTTTGCAGGTGGCCTCTCATGTGACTAATTATTTTTGTATTACTAATCACCAGTGTGCGGTCAGCCACAGGGATAACAGCCTCAGGTGACTGCTACTTCACAAGGCACCTCACAAATCATAATTAAACAGAATTTAAAATAAAAAAAAAACAAGAAACCAATATGAAATTAACCCCTAGTCAATGTGACCACAAACCAGAAGTTTCTGCTGAGGCAGCATTTATGTAATTAGACGAGATGGAAAGAGGCACTCTGGAGCAGTCCCACTCTGTCGTTTGTGATCTAACGTTAAGTTGGTCAACCCTTTGATCTACTTTCGGCTCCAGTTTTGAGAGAAATAGTGGCTTCTGCACCAGAATAATATCAGACCTGCAGAGATATTCCATAGTGTGGTTATATTGAGCTTTGCACTCCTCAATGTTTTAGTATTAGATCAGGGCAGGCAGAAAGAACGAGTATGCCTGAATAGATATTTGTCCGAATATGGGTAAAGTTCTATGAATTGATAGATATAATAAGCTGTATGTTAATCCTGTCATATCCTTTAAGATGTAACTATTACTATAAAAGCGGTATATTCACCATTAAAACAGGGAAATGCAGGTACAGTTATGACTAATTATATACGTCGTATCAGAGTAGTTTTCCACATTCATCAATACCTTATTATGCTGCTAGCATATGTACGGGCAGTAAATTATGTATTTAAGATCAAATATTAAAGAACTTAATAAAGTTTTCAGAAGTTCGAAATGTTGGTTGACTGAGAGTATAGTAATTATATGGAATTGTATAATAAAGATTAAAGGAAGGCTAATAGGTAGGATAGAGGGAATTATCGACCTTTATGTCCATGCTTCTCTCCACTGTATCCAGGGGCTAAAACCTGAACTCTGACCTTTAAGGCATTAGCAAGCTAATGCAATAAGGTAAGGAATGAAACTCTATATTTAGATTCCACTCTAGATGATAGAGCTGTTCCATATAGCCACCTTGTGCATAGACTACATGATGCTATTCGGCTCTGGGGACCCTTGCTCCGTTATAGCTAAAAAAAAGAACTTTAGTTAGGATATAGCTAGGGCAATAACTGCCTAACCACAGAAGGCATACATTATATGTTTTACATTTGAAGTTATATAACAGAGAGAGAGAGCTGTGGACTAATGGTAAATGACATCTTGGCAATGTACTGCTAGGTAGTCTTGGTAAAATAGTTAAAATGGACCCTTTGGGATTGTCGGGATAGTTATTCGTCCTGCTTGACTATTCAAGAGATATTCATTAATTAGTACTTATCATATAGAAGTTGTACACTATGTAGCCTATTACACTAACCAGCAAGAGTATATAGGGGATTTGCACTAACCAACGAGAGTCTATAGGGGAAGAGGTTTAACTCATGAGTCGGTGGAAGTTGTGACAAATTTTCCAACCTTATCTTGGTATCTGTTGGGCCAAAATCAAAGGGTTTATGGCTGGTGGTGACTCTTTTATCCAAGGTTGTTTCGCCCTTTTTAAAGGGCCTTCAAAACATCTCAGTCTCCCCGCTCCTTTTTCGTTTTGGAGGTGCTAGTAAAGTTTATTTCACTATTGTTTAAACATTGCATGAATCTAATTTATAACTTAAGAATCAGGTTCAGAACATCTGTAGCTTGGGACCTGTGCATCTCATCTGTAAAATTTCAAAAAGATGAGCAAGTATAAAGTATAATCAGCATGTAGCATTTATTGACTTATTTTCAGTCAGTTTTTTCCATTTGATCATATCAAACCGTTCGATTTGAACCATCCATAACATATCAATGTGTGGCCTACTCATTTTTAGGTCCATAGGTCCCATTCTGGTCTATCAAATCGGTGTGCACCAATTTTAAATTTAGGGATATTTTCATTTCTCTGTATAAATCAATGTGTTGAAATATGTCAGAACATTGGTTTTTATGGCCTTTTATGGCCCTTTTCCCGAGCTTCTCCGCCAGACCCCTTACTGTGGCTCACAGCAGGACCAAACAAACTCAGGAAACAGAAGCAAGACAGTTGAGCCTCTCTTTAATTTACTCTCGTTGCACTAACCTAATGATATATCACATAAAGGCGTATTGTTGTGGGAGATGAATAAGGTTAACTAAAAAAAACAACGAGTGGTTTGAAGGAGCGTGAACATGAAAATGACTTTCTACGTGAGTGAAACACAAACAAGCAAGTAAAGCCCCATTACTACGGCCGCTTGCACTCTTGGTGTACGAGCTATGTACGGCAAAGACCACAATGGTAAAGTAGTATAAACGGCCAGCTGACTATGATACTTTAACATGAACATTATAATGCTTTGAATATGACACAGGGAACCACGAAAAACACGTATGTCTTTAGTGAGAGTGCATGTGTATGATTTAAGCTGAAATTCTTTTAAACAAGTAAGGTGTTATATTTCATAGGCGTAGAATGTCACTTGAATTACATCGCATCTCCACAGTTTCCATTAAAAGCAATTGTAAATGAATTCGGGATTCGGGTTGACTGAATATAATTCCTTGTATTACATGTAGAGCATGTTAATGTCATAGGCTGACATGGGTTTTGTTTATCAGATCAAAACCTAATAGCTTACACGCTAACTGCTACTTTGAGTCCTGTCAGGGGGATGAGAGGGAGTAGAATCACACTCTGTCACGCCTACATATCCCCAGGTTATCATATTCAAGAACAGGATGTGCGAATACCATGCATGCGCATGCGTCATGGTTTGATTAATTGTCATGCACGTGGGCCAGGTCGTCAGACAATGAACACCAATCGCTTTCACCAATCTTCTCAAATTACTCAAATCAAAAACAGGTATGACGTCCAAAGTACAGTTACACGTTGTTGTTGAGCTGGTTCTCGAGGTGGAGAGGAGGGATGAGCTCCTCCCTATATGGTCAACTGGTCTAGTAATGTTAGTAAGAACCTGCATTAAAAACGTAAAGGCAGCCAGGTGGTTTAATTTCACTTCCAGCCACACCTCTTATTGACAAGTGGTGTATGCAGCGCACTACGTAACCAATGATATTTTGTTAACCAAAGCAATACCGAATATCCTCAGATATACTGAGTTTTTATCATTGTTCAGCCTATTTTAGTCGAATATATTGAGTAGAGCTGCTGAGTGTACACTTTCTGACAAACTGAGCCATGCATAAAATACATGCAGTCAGGGAATAGTATTCTGTAATTATATCAGTGCGCACATCTTTGTGCCCTGACCCCATGCAAGTATACATTTACTGGAAGAGTTTATGTTTTTATTACAGTCAAAGGAGCTGTAGATGCTCATGCTGACAACTTTTCCTTGCTGCAAATAAATGAGAAAAATATACAGAATATTTGCATTGAGAAAATTAGTTTGGTTTCAGTTTGAACATGAGTTATTTATATGATTTTCTATTCATGTCTACTATTATCATAGGGCCGGTGTTTAAAGCTGTATATATACTCTCAGCTAACGTCGGTCAGAATACAAAGATCAGCTAGTTTTTGTGCCATTCCTTGCTAACAAACCTAAAAATCATTTCACCAACATTCTGGAGGGATTTTTCCTGCTATCTTTGCTACAATTAAGGCTTCAATAGTATTCACAGTCCTTTCCTGCAGAGCTTCACCCATTATCACTCATCGGGGGCCGTGTTTCTTTGGTCGATTCAACTTTAAATTCCTGTATGAACATTACAACAGCAACAGAATGATATTATTGATAGATCCAGTCGTGGAAGTCGTACTATGAGTAAATTTGGTTAAACTAGTTGGTAGTAGTATCTGAGCATGCAGCTCTAACGTGCTCCGCCACGCCGACTTACATTTGTGATCTCATAGGCACATTATACCTCTAATTATATGTCTGGTGTTCATCATTATGTACTGCTTACAGTCTATTGAAATCATTAGCGTAATACCATCCTTATACTCCTAGACCCGCACAATGGTCTATTAGAGTCACAAAAAGACTGACTCCAGTGATCATGAATACAAGCAATGCTCTTACTGTGTTCGTTAGAAAGAGATACCTCCCTAGCCTACACGTAAGAAGAGGGTGGAAGCTTGGCAATGTTATTATTGTTATTATTTATTATGTACAAAACATTCCATGAATGTATAAGAATGTATAAGATTTAGTCTAGTTCTAGATCAAACTGCAAGTACAATTGTTTGCATATTGTATTTACACATGGGGCATGTGAAAAACCCTAGTCTGGGATTTTGCAAACCCAGTATAAATAAAGTTTAAAAAAAATGTTATATGATATTACTCTTTGCCGCCCGTCGAATTAACCTCCCTCAGTCAGGTGAAAATGCAGAAATATTCGAAGATAGTATAACATACGGGATGGGATGGTAGTGATTGTTTATGCAAAAATTCCTATGGACTTTGAAGTACCGTCACAAAACAATCTGTGAAAAAAAAAAGAATTTAAAAAGTGTTCACCCTGAGTACACAACGTATCTTACATGCGCTATCATATATTATATTCCCTGTCTAAAAACTGTCTAAATATTCCCAGTTTATCATCATAAAAAGGTCCCAGTGTGTAGAGACTATGGGCATATATAATGCTTTTTCTCCATTTTCCAATCTCTATACAATTACAGCTTCACAGATCTCAGTGTAGGAACGGCAATACTATAGACAGATGTAAATAGCCGTGTCGCTCCGAATCAAAGGAGAGAATGATTCATACTGTTTCCACACGAACTGTTGGCTGTCTTGTCTCTGACATTATAACTCTAACCATGGCTCATATTGCAGCTAATATCCTCCAATGTCAAGTCAACTCATGTTTATACATTGAAAAATCCATAAAAAGTGTCAGCCTAATTCCCGGTGTCTTCGCCCCACAGGAAAGGCAGTTTCCAGTGGTGGGTATTGGTGAGGGAAACAAAGAAGGAGATGGTGAAGTTTAAAGATTTAATGGGATTTAGATGCCAACGCTCCATAATCTATGTTAAAATATGAATGAAAAAGCATGAACTAAACGAAAAAGAGCTTGATTTTTTTTTTGTATTCATAATTGTGCATTTCCATGTACCACTGCGTTACAGTACGTTCTGTGATAGATTCAGTTAAGGTTTGACATACAGATGATATCTAGCAATACTTTTATCGAAAAGTGCAAGAACGTTTTCCCCAATATCATATGATATAATTATAAAAGATCTATGAAGATAGAATACATGATGGGGAATTGTGTTAACGAAACATGTATAACCCATGGATATTGATATTATATATAGAGTATCAATTGATAATTATCCCATGCTGAACATGACTTGTATCTATAGATTTCACACGGTCCCATAAATCCCATAAATATCCATCCCAATCAAGATCCAAGATAATGGACATGCAAGTTCCCTATTCAGTAAAATCAATTGACTCAGCATATCACAGTTGTTTAAGTTATCAGCATTGCAATCATTATAATGAATTCATTAGAATGCTTGTACTACATCAGGTACTTAGATAACGCCCAGTAATCAGTGTCCTTCAACTTTGCCGCCTGACCCTACTTGCACTACATTGCTCCCCTAATCCTATTCCCTCAAAGCCATTATCAGAAATAACATTACCAAGAAAAATATCCTGTGGAAAAGTAAGACTCCTCCATCTCGAAGATCTAGTAACCAGACAAACTATGACTTGGAGTATCAATAACGGTGCATATATATATTATAGTATAATGTTTGGTAATTTTCAGTTCAGTTCATCTAGTGGTTGTTTAACGGATGCTAATGATTTATCTAGTTCCTAATTTCGCTTGGTGTTATATTTTCTAAGCACATGTAGATATCTTCGCCAGCTTTTCCTTTATCTAGTTGGACCCTCTGTCCTCCTCAGCCACCCAGCCTACACGGCTCGACTCCACTAACGTGTTTTCCTCTGCGGTCGTTGTGATAGCATTATGAAGTGCATTCTGAATCCGAATACAATAACAAATGGAGTTGATCAGAGGAGAAGCTTGATAGGCTGTATAATATATTATGTTCTTTATAACAATAGATATATGGCCATAATTACCAAACCGCATATTAGCAGTTCTTGTGGAACCCTGGTTTTTCGCTTTCCCCCAAGAAGCCCTCATGCCCCCCTCTTCTTACCAGATCGAAACCCAGAGCAGCGTCCAAGAGACAAAATGCTCCAGTGCCATCAGTTCAATACTTGTCATATATGAGACGGCCTCGCCATGCCTTCTACTTTGTAAATACATTTTGTCCCCTCTATAATGAAATAAGTTGTGGGGCTGAGGAAAGCGATACCATTCAACTGCCACTTGTGCTAGCTTGTGCTGGGCACTGGCTGCGTGAAGTGGAAGAAGGGAGGAGGGATCATGTCAATATGGGATCTTTGGTACAGCAAGGCATGCACAAAGCTAATTATGGACGATCCATGGACTCAGGGGGAAGAACTGGAACAGGAGGAACGGTGGGAGAGGGTGTGGTGGGAGGGGGATACTGGACCTAAGAGGAATGGAGGAAAGGTGGGAGAGGCTATGGTGGGAGTGGGGGCGGGGGTGCGGTGGTCATGGACCTTGAATGGAGTGGTCATGACTTTCTCCCTGGGCGAGTTGCCTGGGGAAACAGGGCCTGTTGCACAAGTAGCCCTTATTTACAATGTTCTTTGCAAGATATTTTGTCTTGCTTAGTTAGGAAATTTCGACTGTAGGAGTGGTTAGCCTTGCCTGTGTAGCAGGTCTCTGAAATGTCCTTACCAGCTGCTTAGCAGTACAGTATTATACATCACAGTACAGTATTATACATAGAGTACAGTATTATACATTATATCTGGTACTGTCCTCACCAGCTGCTTACCAGCTGCTAAGCAAGGAAAGATGCAAAGGAAGGAAAATATTATGCAAGCATGTGTCATGTAAAAGGTCCCTGGAGTGTGACTTCATGACTAAAACTATACATGTGGCCCCATTCGTTAATGTGCAATTAGAACTGTATTCTCCGCAATTACGATAGAATCAGAATGGAGTCACAATAGCTGACTAGATGGACTCATTGTTTTACTTATAGAACTGAAGATATCTATGTGTATCTGCTCTTATTTTGTCTATACAAGATTTTGTGGTCGAATTGACCGTGAAAACGAGGGCCGGTGAGCGATAATAAGAGAAGTAACTGCAGCAAAGGATTTCGGTATACCACCGATATATAAATATTGACTTTTATGAAGCCAGTGCAAAGCAACAATCTGAACTCCTCAGTATTGATTTAATAATTTTCAGATGGGTAGGGAAAGACTGGCATACAAAATAGAACAGATTTAGTTTTAGATAGATGTTAATTAAGAATTCAATTAAATTCATTTCAAGAATGCTTTATTGCTGTTGTTTTGTTACAATAAGGTGGTCCAACAATCTGAATAAACAGTTAAGTGTTTATAATGCATCTTTAACTACCGAATATTGAGGGTGGAGAGGCCTTCATGATTGATCATGTGTTGGAACACTCAATGCTCGGGTTTATTCCAAAGACTGGAGATACCGTGGTAGTAAACCCACTAAATGAAACCCTGATTAATCCTTTGATGGCAATTGTGTACATGTTTTATGCAAAGTCACATGACTCTAAGACTATTATCGTGGTTACAAGCTCCATTATGTATCAGTAATGTCTTCAGATGGTCGGACTTAGCAGGACAAATTGGTCCGAAGCCTTAATACCCATTACCCGATTTAAATAATTATTTTCTCTCTTCCAAAGATTACACCCCTTGGTATAAATAATTGAGACGAATGATTCATTTGTCTCTATTATGTGTAATACAAATGCAATTAAGCAAATAAAGGAATTGTGTGATTGACTTGATTAAGGGCGATTTAAGGGTACGGATGCTCAAAGGAATTGCCACTTACCTACCAACACCAATCTCAATCCCTCCTCCCCTTGCTCCCGACACCATTATAATAACCTATCACGGCCATTCGCTTTCTCCCCTTCAAACAGTGATCTCTATCAGGGGTAATATATGTGAATGGAAATACTAGCAAGGTTTCAAGGGTGTTCTTGATCCACCACTGGACCCATCTATTCTTAAGGAAATTTGGTTCCGCCAGAAAGGTTAAGTAAAGTTTACTGTCCTTCCTCTTCGTTTGCTCGTCTCTATCTCTCTCTCTCTGGATCTCTCACTTTCTATCTGCCCAGTTTCAGAGCCTAATTCTTCCTTGCGGCGATGAACTCATTATTTTGTGTAATTAACCCAGAAAATAGACTGCAATCAGGAAGTAATCATGTACTCAAGCCAGTCCTAATGATGGCTGGAATTCCTAATGAAACTCACAACATTCTTCCACCGGTACCAACTTCGCCATCTCAATCCATTCTCAAGGGATACTCATAGGGTAGTTACTGGGGATCACTATGAGGGTCGGTTACTGTCTGGTATTTAATAATAATAGGGCAGTTGTGTGACACACTATGGATGTCCAAAGTGCATGATTATGTCATCATTTGATTTCTTGCCACGTTACCGATGATTGCCCAGAAGATTTAGATTGCTTCTACAAGCCCCCTCTTAGCAGTGGGTACCTGATACATACATTATGCATCTCTAAGACAAAGGATTATTGGAGGGTAGGTTGTTGAAGTCAGATAGTTGAATCGTTAACCTACAGGTGGGAAAGATAGTTTAGATAGAAATAACTCATGCGGATTTAATATTTTGTAAAAGGTAGTTCAAAATTACAAATGGTTTATGTCTCAAATGAGTAATTGTGAAACTATCATGTGAGTATACATAATGGGACAATATCTTGGAAACCAAATGGTCATTCAATGCCTTGGTGTTTTATAAAATATATATCATACTTTATATCTGGTACTGTTTTTAACTAGAGCAGCAGGATTCTCCTTCGTGAATACCTCAGCCAATCCAAGCCACGGTCACCCCTTTGGTACACACACTTCCCTACCTGAGCCTTGATGGACACCTATTGTTACTATATGAAAGCATCCAGAGAAGCGTGCAGACCTAGACAGTCCTGCATTAGAAATAGATTGCGGGTGAAAGACATACTTTTATAATAATTTAAATCATTAAATCGGTTGCGGCTACACATGGAACTTCATAGATAATCTATTTTCCCCATTCTCCTCAATCACCATGAGGAGAATGGGTGATTAAAGTACACCCACCATGTGATGAATCAATGGGTATGCCTAGCGCTTATAATTATGCATGTTCTCAATAGCCGGTTTATGAGCTAGTCTCATTGGTCAAGTAGCTATCGTGTTAGACTTCCTAACTGAACATTTTGAGGTTGATTCCAAGAGCAGACAGCCTTTTTACATTTGTCTCAATTTCGAGCCATTTCTTTTTTACCTTCACTAATATCTCCACATCTGGGACTCAGGTTTCTTTTAAACTCACACACATAGTTGTTGATGTCATTCCCTTTCGATTGGTGAAATAATTAGAGAAGCTATTAAAGAAATAAGCAAGGAAAGTGAGTTTAATTGGGTTATATGATATACTGTTTCCCAAGACCAGAGCTGTGTGTGGAAGTACTAAGCTTGTGTTTATTTCAGCGAAAATGGTTCTCGCACAGAGGACAAATTCATCAAATTGTCATCAAGACAAATTCTACTCCCTCCCTCCCATCCCTGCCTTGATCCATTGGCTACATATACTTCTGCATTATCGTGTCATTATTATTAACAGTAAACATGCAAGATTGGAACACATAATGCTTCACAGGTCAGACAGGAGATCATACGTAAATTAGTCATATGGTCGGATCACAGACTTGTTATGATCAAGTCCGTGGTAGGATACAATAGGATGATTATGTTTAGACCTAACTTTATAATTTGAAACAATATCGTATACTATGCTGATTGTACATTAATTTATTGGATGAATCTACTGTTGAGCAGGGGACCTCTTCAATCCCTCCACTTTCTTGTAAAGCTGGCATGCTAAGATTCTCCCTGTTCGTACCCTCGTCAGATTGGCGCACATATATTTGTTGAGTGTATTTGCCCGCGTGGGATATGAGTGTGTAATTAGGCGAGCGTCAATATGATTTAGCCACCGAGCTGTCCTTTAGGAAACACCATTATTGATGATAGCTAGATATGTTCACATCAATTATATGCACCTCTCTTTCTCTCTGCATATATACTAAGCCTGCTTCCTCTACCTGCCTCGAATTGTTTATCAGTTTATCCATAATATACGTGTTAGACGACTGAAATATGCAGAACAGGGGGATTTGCATTTGACGTCGTGCACACCAGTGCATGTAGGTCAAGAAGTCAAAAAATATACCATTCGTCGTCCGGCCTTCCACAATTAATACAAATTTAATACATAAACGAGTCAAAATGAAGTTGAACATGAATTATTTTTTAGTCAGCGCAATACTAAATGTACACAGATATGTGCGTGTTATTTATCATCATGTTTTGCCTAATTTAGTCGAATTTACAACATGTGTAGAGCAACCACTGTACATTGCCTGACGCGAACCCAAGTAGACAATGGATGGGGAATGACATACAACCTCCACCACATTCCGACGAAGAAAACAACAATCGATGACAATAATTAGACAGAGATATTGTATATTATGTAGTTCATATTATGCACTAACTACACTCCAAAAAAGACACTGGAATGTGCCTAGCTGTCTAATACTATGTTATGTTTCTTGAAGTTCAAGAGACTGAGGCTTTGCAAACTGAATAACATCGGTTTTTATATATTTCGGATGGGCTACACAGTAGGATGGAATACCATACATGACACTGCACAAAGTTCCCACGCGGTCATGCGAACTGTGCATCACGCAGTGGGTGAATATTGCTTTAATTTACACTAGATAAGACACTGGTGAACATTAGATTCGGCCTTGGCGTGTACTCATTCCTGCATAATAGATTCGTCGATTGTGTTGTAATTGTACAACAAAGGAACAGGAGTAGGTAATTGCACTAAATAAGGCCCATGACATGGACAGTTGTAGGAATATAAAATTCTACCCTTTAATTCGGAATGTGTTAATTAAAATTTGGTATATTTATAATTTTAGAGCCAGACCTGAAATCTAAATTGTTTTTTTTAAATTCAAATCACGGATGTAACCATAGCAACCAACTAAGCATGCCTATTCTCCATTATTGGTAATGCCATCACTCTGACCATATTTTGGGCTATATTCGCCATTTAACTAGTATTCCAATTGTGTTTACATTAGTTTAATTTGCTTTCATTTCTTCCTAGAGCCAATTATTTGAGAATTTGATATCTACAGTACATAATGTTATCAATGGAATTTGGACATCGGCCTTATAAAATAATCTGGGTTGTCTATCATTCTGATTATAGACAAGATGTTTGCTCGTCCCCGATGTCTCCCAAAACCATGCCAAAATTGGTCATTTTTTACCATTTCAACCCTTGACTCATACTCTTTTTATTCCTTGTCACAATATTGAAATCACACATGTAATATATCAACAGATGCAGAAATTTGTTTACCCCAACTTGCAGAGATAAAATTAGTTTTCATTAATTATTCCTGAAATGGGAGAGATTTAATTGCCACAAGGTCCTTATGTTTTTACAATTTCAAAATTTTTCAGAAACAGTTGCCATGGCAACTTGACCATAAAACATAATTTCTAAGAAGTGACAGTTGTACTAAACTGTTCCCCACATTGTAAGCTCTGATAATATATATACTTGTTCAGAACTCGTATAAAAAAATAAAAAGCTATCAGGGTTTAATTGGAGGGATGTCTGCAAACATAATGTTTATGGGCCTTATTTAGTGGTTCGGGCTATAGTTCAAGGAGGGCAACTGTGTGTTTCGAAAGAGGTGCACCCCACCTTCAGCCCTTTTGAGAATCAATATAAATGTATACACAAAATTAGGCTGCAATTTGGCCAATACTTGGTAAATTCGAGAATATTTGTTATTGCATTGATTCTAGCAATATGTTTGGCTAGTGTGAACTGTATTTTGAACTTTATTTTTGTCTTAAATTTGGGTTATTTGAGAGGATTGGTGAAGTTGAATTGTGCATTTTCTGAAAATCTGACCCATCCAGTTCAGCCATGTTTTATTCCACCATATGTCTACAGTTCATCATCCAAGGAAGGGTCAAGCAAAGCGAGAGTGACAATCATATCCGGCCCACCGGGCCCCTTATATACAAGAAAGGTACATAAAATGACAATGAAATACACATAAACTATCCAGCAGGTATTGACATACAATCCGGCCCATTCGGCACAATAGGCTTTAGAAGGTGTGGAGTGATTGATGGGGCAGACTCAGTGACTCCCATGAACCCCGATAGCAGCCCTACCTACAGGCATACCTTGGACGGACCTTCATCCGTCCCCATACTTTAATCCTCCATTAATCAATAAATATATACTTATTTTAACTGTAAGAGTAATGAAGAACAGAATAAAAGTAATAGGCCCACTGAAATACTGATTTACGGAGACATTATTGTCATACTACAACATAGATTCATATATGAGGCATCCCAACCTAGAAACATCCCATGGAGAATCACATGGCTTTCACAAATATTATTGCCTCGGATTATCAATAAACTCCTGCTGTACATATCTAAGCAGTTTTATAAATGATGTTATTCGATACGGTGGAGAACTAATTAAAGTTGACACCACTTTCTTAGAAAAGCTTTGGTAATTCCCTCCCTATGCCATGTTAGTGAAATGAAGCCATAATAACTTTGATAATTCCTACCTTAATTCAGCCTCCCGGGAAGGGATCCATGTCACACAAAGATCATCAAGGGAGATCAAAGCTCAATTATGCCCTAGGAGCCACCTTTAAATCCACCCATGGGGAGACACCAACATGAAGGAAGGGACACCACAGAGTTTCGCGGGAATTCAAAATGGAGGACGTGCTCCAACATAGCTCCAGCTGAAACCTATGATTATTGATCAACCTGGGTCGATCAGGGAGACTACCAACCAATCCAATAGGAAATCTATAGGAACTATTACCGCTTTGTCTAACTGTAAGTTTTTTTGGACTCTAAACCATATAATTCAGACTTTATCGGCGAATTCTTGCCCTGTTGTGATCGCACTGAGCGATAATAGGGGCTACTGCTACCCAAGCCTTACTGATTGCGCAACACCACTATGGAAACCCAGGACGGTACGATCGGTAAACCTGAGGCGATTAGTACACCTAGATCTGGCAAGCGTGGGCCAGGTGAAATCTCCCCTATAACTAGTGACATAAATTCTAAGAGAAATAGGAACATGGTGGATAAATTAGAGGATGATGTTGGTAACATTGCTGCACAAGTACAATGTCAAGATGATGACTTAGTGCTTGTCTTTGATCGTATGAACACTATCAGCGGTAGCAGTGATCAACACAAGAAGCTCATCCAGCAATTATTGATCAATCAAAGGGAACTTAAAAGTACAGTTGCAGACTTGAAATCTAAAATGTTGGTAAAATCTGACTTACTTCAGGTCCAGTCACAAGCAGATGAGACACGGGCCTATGTAGATCAGCAGATTGAAGCCCAGAGTCGCAAAACGTCCTATGTAACTAGCCAGTTACAGAAGGTTAAAGATGACCAAGAAATTTTTCGTCAACAACACCGAGAATGTTATTTAGTCCTTGAAGGTTGTCATTTCAATAAAGGTGAGAACACTCTACTCCTGGCTAAGAAAGTGATCAAGACGCTGTTTCCAAGAATATGGGATGGCATAGTGGACATGGCGTACCGTGAGGTGTCTCCTAGCTACAAAAGGGGTCCGAGTCCTATAGTAATTCGTCTGGTACATAAAAGCTTGAAAGATGATCTTGTGAGGATGAATGAACCCTTCTCTGACGATGCACTGTTTCCACTCACCATGTGGCCGAATAAGAAGTATATGTACTTCCGAGACCATGATACTGTCGAGACAAAGCAGAAAAAGACCACTATGCGACTCCTGGCTAAAAATGCAATCTCCAAGGGTGCTGCCGTTAACACTACAAGGCCTAAGGGCGATAGAGTGCAAATCTCTGGCGTCCTATACAACTCTAGGAACCTCCACACACTGGATCCTAAATATTCTGTAGAGAAAATTAAAATTGTCCCGGTGAAGAATGGTCTGGCCTTCCAAAGTGAGGGGGCCTTCCTTAGTAACTTCTATCCATGTGAATTTTATTATCTGGGAGACTTTTTCACTAGCTCTGAACAAGCGTTTCAATACAGTAAGTGTATCACATATGGCAAAAAGGAAGTAGCCAGATCCATCCTCAATAACTCCGATCCCCGTGAGATCAAGGGTTGGGGTGATAGGGTGGAAGGCTCACAAGCATCCAAGCTATCCTGGAAGAACACTGAAGAGTCTGTTATGCTTGATATAATCCAATGTAAATTCTACCAGAATCTCTCACTTGCTAGGAGACTTGTGGATACAGGTGTGGTCCGTCTCATCGAGGCCACTAATAACAAAAAGTGGGGAGCTGGCTGTCACCTCGGGCATTCCGACCTGGACAAAGATGAGTGGACTGGACAGAATAAGCTTGGAGAAATCCTGATGACTGTTCGTAGAGAGATAAATACTGCCTTGCTTGATGATAGATTCGCATCCCTGTCCTCTAAGAGAAATAGAAGGACCACGAGGGTCATATCCCGACCAGACGTAGATGGATTCCTTGTACCAGCAAAGACAGGCAACGTAGTGACTTCGCCGCCCGCTGCTCCCCTTCCCGTGGCCAACATGTACGCTCCACTTTCAACGACTGATGTCGACGACACTGAGAAAACTATGGTTGCCTCAGAAAATCTGCCACGACTGGAGAGATCGGGTGGAGGGTCCCTTTTGATGGAATCAATGCTAAACTCGAGTGAGTCCGGTCGGGCTAAGCTTGAGACTAGTCGAGCGATTCGACGGAAAGCACTCGTTGCACTGGACTCAGAACCAATTAGTGAAGAGCTGTGTGACTCAGTGAACGAACCCATGGACACATAGTGCTGCGTATCTTTTTTCCTATAAACTTCACCTTATATGACTTGATCTCTGCCCGTAAATGTTGTCTTTCTATGCTGTTATTGATTTGACTTGTCTATCTCGTCTTCACATGTGGACGATGGTGGCCATTTTGTAAGCGTAAAGGGGTACTTGAAGTCGTAAAATCTAATCCTTTACGACATGGTCTCGACTCTGTAATTTGGGATTATATACATGTTATTCTGGGACTTTCTCGTGCCAAATCTGTCAGTTGGCCTGTTACAGTTACCTGAGTAATTATTTCGCATAACCCCAATTTGTATTCGTATTACCTAATGATGGTCGTGAACTGGTCAGTGACGCTTTTCAAAATGGCGGACAACAACAACAGCATGCTCGGGAATGGTATGTAATGAACTTGTCTTGTCTCTGTTGTAGATTGGTGAATGCCCCCTGATGGGCCTAAATGGTTGAATCAATTAATCTTTCTCTGTAGACTCTGCAAATGCCAGTAGCCTGCAGCGATATGGCGTATTGTAGCCTTTTTCATTGTTTTTATGTTGGGCGTAGAATGACCAGGTGTTTTTCTGATGCTGTCAGTTGACAGCAACATTGACGTATCAACTAGCAGCGGGTTGAAGATACTATTTCTCAATGTCTGTAGTCTCTATAATAAATTTGATTATATATGTATGGAATATCTAAATGGACTGTATGATGTAGTGGTCTTTGTGGAAACATGGCTGAGCCCCGTGGTTACTGACAATATGCTCCATGTGAATGGTTATTGCTTTGCAAGACAGGATCGATCTAGGAGCATGAGGGGTGGTGGAGTAATAATGTACTATAAATCAGAGTTTAACTGTGACGTTGTACGTGATATGTGCTGCAACGATGTGAATGTAGAAGCCTTAACTTGTGCTATCAAGCCGGGTAATTACAAGAAACTCCTTATCACCTCACTCTATCGCCCACCGGCTGGTTCTAAGAATGGTTTCCTTAATTTCCTATGCGATAACCATAGAATCTATGGTCAGTGTAGTTACTCTAGAGCGGATAGGGTGATTGGTGGTGACGTAAACATCAATATGAATAAAAATGATGCATACTGTAGGAGGTTAACCTCTTGGTTTCAATCTAGCAGTCTTATCCAACACATTTCAGTACCCACAAGAATTACTTTGGAAGGGTCCACACTGATTGACATTATCGCCACAAATAGTAAAATTGTATATAAATCAGGTGCAATCGATGAAAATATTAGCGATCACCGACCCGTCTATATATTAATGAAAAAACGACATGCTACTAGGGAAGCCAGGGGGAAAACCACCTTTTTAGCCCGGCCAGTCTCAAAAATGTGTTCTGATGATATTAGACAGGGACTGACTGATGTAACTCCTGGTCTGTGGAATACTACCAATATCAATGGCTTATGTGATAGAATGATCGTGGAGTTTAGAGTGTTACAGGATAAACTTTACCCTCTAAGACAATATACTGTACGTAATGATAATATCATACATGACTATGATCTCACTAGGTTGGTTCGGAAGAAGAAACGGGTATTTAAGAAGGCGATTAAATTCAGACGCCCTGAAGATTGGCACCTAGCCAAGTCGCTTAGGTTGGAGGTCAAGTCTAAGGTAATTGAATTGAAGAGAAATGCTCTACTGGATATGTGTAATAGATTCAACAGATCCGATAAAAAATTCTGGGAGAAAATTGGTAATTTATTTGGAACTGGTAAATCTAAGAATACTGCGTTTGATTACCTAATTACTTCAGACGATCGAAAGGTATATGGGTTAGATGCCGCAGAATATGCTAACAACTTCTACTGTGATATCCAGCCAAAATCGTGTGTTGAGAACCTACCAGTCGTTGCTAGGCAATTCCCAAAGTTTTCTTGGGGAGACGAAATTGATGCAAATGAGGTCGAGAGTTTATTGAATGATATTGATTGTACAAAGTCATGTGGCATTTTAGATATTAACACCAAGTTTCTGAAACTAGCCCTACTGTCTTGTCTGGAGGAATTTGTTCATTTGTTGAATATGATAAAAAATTCAGGTAGCTTCCCAACCTCTTGGAAACGGGCTATTTGTAACTTAGTTCCTAAGAAAGCTAACTCTAGGAAGATAGGAGATATGAGGCCCATATCGATCTCACCGATTATGGGTAAAATCTTGGAGAGACTACTGCTGAAAAGACTCGCTAGCCACATAGATAATATCAATTACTTTACTGATTGCCAGCATGGTTTTCGGAGCGGCAAGAGCACTGACTCAGCCATTCATGATTTTGTCTTATCGGTTCTAAAAAATAAGGATTCAGGGGTTGACACAGTCGCTGTTTATTTTGATTTGTCAAAAGCGTTCAATTCCATCAATATTGATATCCTACTGCATAAACTAAAAGGGTTGGGTTATGATGATTTGCTCCTTGAATTGATTAGAACTTATTCAACAGGCCGAGAACAGGTGATGAGGATTGGTGATTTTATTTCAGGCAGCAGAGGGCTTAGTGCTGGTGTTGCCCAAGGAAGCATCCTTGGGCCTTTTTTCTTCATCATTTATATGAATGATCTATGTCAGATGAATATTGGTAGCAAGGTTATTATGTACGCGGATGATTGTGCACTTTTACATCCATACTGCACACTTGACCACCTAAGGCAAGTCCAGCTAGATGTGACTAGTTTTGGTCAGTGGGTCCGTCTGAGTGGCCTAACTGTAAATGAGTCGAAGACGAGAATGCAGATTTTTGGTGGCAGGAAAAAAATAACCTATCCTAATGAGTGCATATATATTAATGGTCAATCTATAGTAAAGGTGGACAACTTTAAATATCTTGGTTACACCCTAGATTGCCGCCTGAGTATGGTAAATCACATTAGCTCAGCTTGTAATAGAGCGAATCTTCTCTGTAGGCGCCTGTGTTTGATTAGACATTTTGTACCTAGAGATATAGCTCTCTTGATTTACAAGTCCTTTATATTACCAACGCTAGAGTATGGTGGCATACTAATTGACCTGGCCAACCAACAAAACTTAAGGAGGTTCCAGTTAGTTCAGAATAATGCTCTCAGAATTATTAACTGCCCTCGGACCAGACGGGGTGCCTGTAGGGTTGGTAATGTGGCTCTTCACAAGTCTGCGAAATTACTGCCCCTGTGTTATAGAAGGTTGGGGAGGTTCATGAATTTATTCTTTGTGTCTAAAAGTTTGTTGACAGAGATAAGGGGACCCTACATATTAAGAGATCCTGCTCGTGTTGAGGTGGATGACTGGGCCAAGGAGAGTATAAGGAGGAGCCTATTTGGAAAGGTGAAAATCATTTGGAATACCCTACCCCCTCGAATAAAAGTTCAGAATGACCCTGATAAATTTAAAATTTGTCTGATTGGGTTGCTGCAAAAACTGTTTAACGACGATGAACATAATCTTAATGGGGTTTGGGCTCTTCCTGGTGCTCTTCTTGGCCTGGGGAATTGTCCCGACTTGTAATTCTGGTCTCACTGTGCTTGTACTTGGTTGTTTTTGATTTGTGATTTGTGCTTTTCATTTGTGCCTTGCTAGTTGGTGCGTTTACCCTCACATGGGTGATTATGGAACGTTGTAACTATTATTATACTGATAAATCTTTCTTTTCATGGATTGTCTTGATAATGAGTATGTTGACGCCCGTATGTCTATTTCTGATGTAGTATGACGATGCTCCTCATTCTGCACTTGATCTTAACTTCTTTGTAGGTTTTTAAGATAATTTGTTTTTCTTTTTTCTTTATTTCTGATTGTAAATCTCAGTAATACACTTTTGTTGACCTGCTCGATTTGTATAACTGTACTGGTAATTTCTTTCTTTTTTTCTTTTTTTCCATTAGCTTTGACTGAGAATATTGTGTATCACATGACGCTTGGCTAAATAAAAATATTTAAATACAAAAATACAGTATGATGGGTGGCCGTTTGAGTGACCGTAGGTTGGATTAAAGTGACTGGTACAGTCAGATCAAACATTCCTTGTTTGTATTATATCCAATGGCACGATGGATGTTTCAAATCGATTGAGACAGAGGGTCAAATTGCACGACACCCCAAAGGGGTGGAGTGTGATTTGACCGCAGTTCTTCATACAGTACACATTTATACTTTGGAGACCAGCTCTAATTATTTCTTGCCATGGCTTCACTTATTATCGCTCACAAGCGACCGTTTTTGTCTGGGCGATTCGACTTTAATTTGTAGTATCAACACGTAACAGCAGCTGCTATTGATAAATTCAGTCATAATATGAACAAATTTGGTAAGGTTTTGTTGTAATAGCAGTGAATGCAGCTTTAAGTGGCACTGATTTCATTGTATCAACTATATTTATCAAGTTGTTTGATTCAAGTTCAATATTACATCGAGTCAACCTTTTCCAAGTGACTTTTGTACATTAAAACTTTCAACGAAGACTGGTGCACTATCAATACAACGAGGGGATCCGCGGGAAATAGCTTTATTATACAATGGGTATAAATACTTTCCTAAAGTAAAACATCTGCATTGCTCCGTTACATATTTTCAACTGTGTATTAACAACAAATGTTCAGTTAAAGGAGGCAGGCCTCCCTCCCCCCAGCCCCTTTGCTCCTATCTAGCCTTCTCCCAATGCCCTTCGGTAAACTAACTTTTATATTACTTCAGCCATGTCTGGAAAGGCTATGAAATAGCTCCCAGCTAGCTTAGGCCAATGGCAGCTATGGGAATAGTACAAGATCTGAAGAAGGTTCAGTATGTGGCCGTTCATGGTAAACAAGCTATAAATATAGGGACTAAACTGCATGTAACTTTGCTTTCTGGTGTGTAACACTTCGTTATGGGTGTGGACAGGACAGTATGACGATTTATCGAACTCCTCGTCATTTGGTTCAAAGGGCTGATTTCTTTCGGGAGTATTATGAGTTTGATCAAGTAATACGAGCAGCAACTGATTCTTTACCCATACTTTGATATTTTCAAATAGACAGGTTGGGCAAATATAATTGAGGTTAAATTCTCATATTATCGAACATTAAAGTGAATTAAGCATGCGCGGGGTAATACATGGATCGGTTAGTTAAATTGAACAATGGTATTTAACAGTCCTTTTCACTTTCATTTGACAATATATTCCATTATCCTTTCCTTAGGTACTTCAAAAGTATCGATAATATTGTCGGATTATTTACCAATATAGCCCAGACAAGCACAACATATTTCGATCTAAGTTTCCGGATCTTGCCAGGAGATACTCCTATAATAGGCAAATAATAGACATTTTGTGTGATTCCTAAGTAACAGTGAGACAGTAATTCAAATTGATACCGGTAAAACCTAGAATATTGTATCATTCGTCTATTCCTGGTCTTATTAAACATTTGAATCATTTACCAATGTCTGCGTCACCATTACTCCTTTCCTTCAAAGCAGGAATCGCAGGGGATTGATTTAATCGCAAGGGAACAACGATTTGATCAGTACCCCCTATCAGGGCATAATTTGGGAGCTGTTGTTTGCCCCATTCAATCCTGTGTTGATGCCTGAGGGCAACAAGGCTATCTCTTCACATCAGTCCCTCCCCTCAGAGGCTATCATCTGTACACAGTCCTGGGGCCTGTTGTATAAGCTAAGAAAATTATTTCTTCAACGGGATTCCTTTACCTCTAGAAAGGAACATAATTCCTTCCTACGTGAAATCACAGCTGGGAAGAAACGCCTATGCACACATTGGTGGGTAGGAATTCATATTCCCATCCACCAAAGGAAGGGGGAAAACTGTAGGAATCCCCTCCCACACACACACACCCCTACACTTGTCCTTTCCTTAGCGTATACAACAGGCTCCTAGACCCGATAAGTGATAAATTGGTGGTCCTAAATGTTCTTATCAAATGGGTACACTGACTGCTGCAATGTTTCACTCGAACCTACGCAATGCAATACAAATCTTTGCTTTATGAACCGAAGCCTTACTAGAGGCTGTTCATACCGCAGCATTTAATGGGTCCATCAAATAGTTTGTTTTGTTAATCAGTCGCATCTAACATAGTATTTGGGAAGACGTCTCTTTTTTATAGGCAATTTACACTCACATTAAGGATTGTACAGTTAAAATGAAATCAGTTATGACCCCTTTTCTGGTATGCACTGAATGTAATTATCCCAATGACAAGTAGGTTTAGGGCTTGTGTGATCCAAAATGTGATATAGACTGTTGGTCGATATACGCACAGTGACGATATCTATATTGAGTTTACTATCATAGCACGTATCTTATAGATGGAGATACTGATGTAAGAATGGAATGTACGAATGGTGGCAAGGAAATTGAAACATTATTTGGCTTACTCCCCTGATTACTATAAAGGATCGTTTGTGTTCATAAATACATTGTATGAATTGAGCTATAAGTGCTGGGGAGGAATGGCACATGCAGAGTGATCGTTTTAGATTATGTCTTGCATGAGCTTCTCTCAGAGGGAACATTTAGGCAAACACCTAATGTTTTAGTATGGGATAAATCAATATTACCATCTAAACGTCCATCTGGGAACCATTGCATTAACCTATAGAATTCCCATCTTACCCATCGTGAATTTTATATGACTCCTTTTCTTGGAATGCTGTTGGAAAACTGCTGTTATCAAACGTTTCATAAATATTTGCAGCGTTTCGTGAAAGTAATTTGGCATTATAAATATTGATTTGGTTGCACCACAAAACTTGTCAAAGTTGTTGACTTGTAATGCTCCCTCTAGATAATAAGAGATATCGTTTAGCCATTCTATGTATGAGCATGTACTTGGCGGTCCTAGCAGTTACAGGCCTTAAGACAGGGCTCCACCCGACCGCATATGCTTATTGCGGCTAATATGTGGTTTGATAGTTATTGCCATTTATTAATTACTATGAAGAACTTAAATTTTCACAACTTATCATAACTCTCCTCTGCATGCCCAGCTTCATCTGTTATTATAATATATGAAAGGGAATGCACTGCAGAATACAACCGCAACGACCGCAGAGGGAAAGCACTTCATTGGAGCCAAGCCCTGTGTCCACTGAAATATTGTCAGGGGTGGGGCAGTTAGCCGTTGGTCATGTTCAGCTATGCTTGACGGGAGGCATTGACTGACAGCTGGCAATTCTTCCCTGTCCATGCCTCTCCACTGGCCATTCGACCCCTACATAACATGTCTGTACTGCAATATCTTTAAAGCAGATCCAATAAGGGGGTTGCCATTTAACATAGCATAATGTCGTTTGTAGGAAAGGATATGTTCAGGAAGATATTCTATGAGACTACAACGAACGAGTTAGCTAAAAAAAATTATGATGATATTATAAGTTTTAGTGATCTAAAGGGATACACTTTGAAGCCTTATTGTTGAATTCTAAAATGTTATAGGGCATTTGTACAAAGCACTTACAGATTAAGCGTTGATCTTCTTAGACCTCATCATCCGCTCGTCACAGTGGTGGAACTATTTGTCATACATGACAGTATTCAGAGCCTATCCTCAGATTGAAGTTAAATATAGAATAGGACTGCCCTTTTCCGTGTATAGTACTTGTCTATGAGATTCAATAATTTGATTCAATAAGAGGATCTTATCTTACGTCTGATGTATTCCCTACGTCAAAAGTCCAAGTACCTGTTGCATAAGAAATCCTTACCTACAATACTGTATGAATGCAATTTAGCATTATCTGTGTAGCAAGTAAATTAATCTAGATGATTGGATTCATGAATTGCAGTAAAACGTGGTGGCATTGTAGTATTGTCCATTCCGGGTTATTACTACTATGAATTATAGTTATTTCTGATATTATCGGATAAGAATTGTATGTCAGTGATTAGATAGATGTACACTGCGCCAATGGTATTCCCAGTCCTGGAGTAGGCATCCTAATGTGATTATAATGGCATTTTGCAGTTTAGAGTGAAGGGTGCTCCCTCAGTTTGGAGTGACTCTCTCAACTCTGAACCTAGACTGCATTGTGTGATTTAGAAATTACTCGCCACTGTCTCTATATATTTCCCATGAACATAGTATAAAAGTCCTCTATAACGTTCACTGTGGTTACCCTATAGCCCGCTAGGTGGTGTAGATAATTACTGTCGCTGCCCGAGGTTACAGACAGGTATGGAATGGAATGACAATAAAATGTCCAATATGAGTTTCTCTGTAAGGAATGTCTGAAATATCCATACGTATTACCAAATTGATGGAATATGGCCCATATGTAATAGATATCCACTCTCCTGATTAATACCAAAGAACAATGAAGTGAGCAAGATTTATCACTTGTCATTGGATCCCGACCCATATAGCCATCCAATTGTTGGAAAGGGCCATCCAATTAACAAGGGAGAACGAAAGATGACACCGATTATGACACCAGAATGAAATCAAGTTTCATGACTAATCTGTCATTCATAAAAGTATGTAACGTGTTTGTGGAGGGTTGGGGTCGGGCTTGGGCTGAGGGCGGGGTTATCCCATCGCCATATAGTCAATATTAGGCAGAAATTATAATAGTTAAAAGTGATTAAATACATTTTTAAATGACCTCATAAATACTCAAACAGTTTCTTTGTACCATTTTTGGCCAACTGTGCGATAAAAAGTGGCCAATGTTGCAATAAATTGGTGAATACCGCTAAAAGCGTAATAGTCTGCTAGATGGCCATTGCCTTATATGTGAATATGACTTTCAGATCATATGTGAATAAATGATAAATACATGTAGTCCACGATATTTAGTTTTCGGTTGATATGAAGCAAGACGAATGCCATGACATTACAAATGTTATGCCAGTACAAAATTGTGCATATCCTTGCCAACGGAATGACAATAAAATGCCAAATATGAGTTTCCCTGTAAGAAAAGTCACAAATATCCCCATATGATATTGCAATAGACTTTGCCAATTGACATATTTATTGGAAAGTTGTATACATGTAGCACTTCAAAATGCAGCGCGCACACTCTGTTTTCTCCCTGACATTTTGCGTCAAGTTACAAAGACTTGTGATGATTACTTAAAACTCTGCCCAAGTCATAACATAACCTTCGTCACTAGAGGTTCACTTTAGTCAACTTAAACTTTTTTTTATTTCTCTTTTGGATGTTGTGACATTTTGATTTCACATAACTAAAAGTATGAATGATAAATATCTATATCATATAACTAAATCAAAAGTGCACATGTATAGTCAATGAAAGAAAATCCAATTGAACATGAAGAAAATACCAACTTAGGCTATCATTGAACTACCGACAAACTTATGAAGGTATCTCACCCGACATGAACCACTAAGGTCATCTAGTCCAATGACCCAGCTCAGTCCGGAGACGTTCCACAATAGATGAGGTCAGTTGACATGGCAGGGCCCTGAAAGGTGGTCCCAGGAACCTTTGAACCCCATGCCTGACCCCTTTTACCAGGGCCAAGTATGTGCCAATCTGGACTAGCCTTATGATGGACTGTCAGCAATCGTTACCTGAACATGAATGCAACATTATTGACATGCCAGCAATACAGAGAGGAGAGTAGGGAACTAAACATGTTTTCTTCAATATTTGATACTTAAGGAATACTTCAATATTTGATACTTAAGGAATACATTTCTCTTGTAAATGATTGCATGTATTTGAAATGTTATAAATGTTGAAGTGCTATAAATGTTAGTTCAGAAGATGTGTGTGTATGAAATACAAATGAAGTCTTGATAAACTAGTTGACCAGATCTTTAGTGTGAGATTATGAAGGACAATGTCCTCTGAGAAGTAAGCCACATCCCTGGGTGTGAATATTTGATAGTCATAGAAACTCCTTGCCTCAACTGATCCTATAGAGATTGAGGTATAAGCAAACAGACCTGCACCGCACTAGGGATAACATATCGTTTTGATAGTAATGTAAAACTTTAAAAGGCTACTTTGCAGCCTTCTCAATGGACTGATGGTGAGACAGACACGTCCCTAGAAATATGATATGTGCGGTAACAAACCACCAAGGGCGTAGGGACTTGGTAAGTGAGTGAATGGGGGCTATGGGGATTCAACCCCTCCTTGTCCTGTTTTAAATTATTTTGGAAGTATTCACAGTCACATGCTGAAATTGCTAGTTTGTACCAGATGAGACTTGACCTACCAACAATATTACTTGGTGCACTTACCAGCTGAGCTATCAGGTCTGTATTGTTCAGTCTTGTTAAATAGGCGTATGACAAGGTACTTCGCCAATACAGCCCTTGAGCCCAGCTGGTAGATCACCAGACATGTAATAAGCAGCTTTTGATTTCAGTCCCACGCAGGGCAGTAGCTTTTACAACCTGCAAACACTACAATTTGAATACAGGTGTCCCTTATATGGCACTGGATTTAGAAATAAAGGTTCATCTCATCACATCCTAAGTAACATCCACTAATTAATTTTAAGATAAGATTTCAAGAACAGCACCTTGAACCTCCCCACCCCCAAGCTATGGAGGAGAATCTAGTCACTGATAAGAAGCTGATTACTGTTGACACTTGATGGATGAAGGTATGTGTAAGGAGGTAATTAGAGACCTACAAGTAGCATCACTTTTACATCAGTTACTATAGCAACCGAGAAAGGTTTGCTGGTAAAACAATGGATGCCACCCATTAATGGATAAGCCGGCTAGCTCGTATTAGGATAACATTTAAACACTAATGAAGAACAACGCCATCTTGTGAAAGTGGTGATTGTCAATATAGGTGGCTGAACAAGATGAAGTGGACTAAAATTGAAGAGGCCTCAGCCACTTGCTTCCAAAAGTAACTGATTAACCCTAAAGTGCTTCAGAATTATATTTATTGCCAGATCATAAGCACTTGCACATAAAGACATACCTCCTGCAAATTAGCTGCGCTCATGATTATACATCCCTAGGATATTATTTTAATTATTCTATCTAGGATATTATTTTAATTATTCTATCTAGGATATTATTTTAATTTAGAATAATTTGAGTCAGCTGTGATTTAAAATGTCTAACTCTTGTAAAGGAATCGCTTGCTATACCAGCTAGTGGAACCTATAATTTCTTCTCACCATACAATATAATTATGATTGTTTTCTTTTCCATATTTCCGTTTAGTTATTTAGACTATTTTTCAGCAATTATTTGTATGTAGTAAAGTTATAAATAACCTTCGCAAAAGTACCACATACTTAATTTCCAATCACCCATCCCACCCCTCTTCCTGCCACACACAGTTCTTCTATCAAAGGTGCTCCTATATCAATATATGTTGGTCAGTCACGCAGGGACAAAACATCAGAGAGCCACTGTTAAGCCACTAAACAGTGAAGTATAGGAAAGTAACCAGTCACTTGTCACTCCAGTATTAGTGAATGGAGATATATTGGAAGCCTGGATAGCCCTTGTCAGAGCTGAATCAGGCCCTATACTGACTCATATCTCAGGCTTCTGAACTTTGCGCCTAAGGCAAAGGGACTCAATATCTGTCCTATAGGCAATACTATAGAGGGTTTATTATGATGCTTGGGAAGAAATATTATTTCAATTTAAGACAAACCAATCTTGATTCAGAAATTTAATATAAAGAATTCCAGTAGATACATATTCTGAGTATGAACTCCTAAAGTCATAAGACGTAAGAGATATGCTTCATAATATGCACTTTTGAAGGTCAAGGGGTCTTTGATAGATATTGATATGAAACACCTTTCATTGTGACGATAACCATCGTCTATTATATGCCAATTTTCAATTATACTAACCTGTAGAAAACTTAGATCATTAGAATATTGCCCTCCAGTGTCAATGTAATGACTCACATAGTATATTATGGGAGATTTGTATTAAGTTTTCCCACAAACATATAAAAGTTAAGCATCTTATTATAGATTTGGTATTGACCTATATTTTACTCGAGGCTTTCCAAACTATGTGAATAGGCCTTTTTTGTGTGATAATTGTGCAATCCCTTATTCAAATTATATATATAGCCTCAGGAACCTGGCTCTTTGTAATCTTAACCAGTCTTCTTGTATTTGCTTTCCATTTCCTTGCAAGAACTGGGAGACATGACCATGTCAGAAATGCCCTACCAATTGCATATTGAAAAGAGTATGCAATAAAAGATCTATAATAATACCAATGATATAAGGCAAACATGAAGGTACAATCGTCCAACTCAGTGCTGTTGATGTGAGGTGTAGATATAGAGATCAGCAAAAAGGTCAGATATAACTCTTGTTTGCTCAACCGCTAGTACTACCTCTATATTCCTTCCCCATTAAACACAATGGGCACTCTATTGGCTTGAGCTTTTGTAACATCGTCATATCTTTAAAATTAGAAGCCATGACTCAACAGTTATCTGTTTTTTAAGAAACATTTGTGGTGTTTAATAGCACCATGTTATCAAAGACAAAAGTAGGCCATACAGATGATGATAGGAGTATAGGTCAATGGGTCTGAATATGTACGGATTACTAGTCTAGAGTACATGTAATAATTAGAACATGAAACTAGAGGCAAAATAAAATAATGTCATTCACAATTCAATATATTGAAATTCTTCATGGTGTCAATTTCCAGTTCATGAAACTAAAGGTTCGGTGGTTATATTTGTTTCTTATTTTATTTCGAGAGAAAGTAATATACTAAATACACACAATAGGTATACAATAAGTATGTTTTGTTAAGGATTAAATTGTTCTTTCAACTTTAATCTGAGAATAGCATTATCGTAAAGTAAACTTCTGGAAAATCAAATATAATTCTAGTTGTTTTGTGAAGACTGATTCAAATATTCATCACACGACCCACATGTACTGAGCAACAGAGTCATGTCCTACTCTTACCCTCACAAAACCTCCCACTCAGCTTTCTGCTGAGTGTTAGCCTAAAAGCTGTGGGGAGGAATGAGAGGGGAGGCGTGGACGACCCATTGGGCAGCAGAGAATGGAGCGAAGTGGCAGGAAAGCAAGGGTGAAGGAGAGGTAGAGAGGGTAGATGTAATTAAGTACAGGTTTGCTTCGGTATAAGCTTTGTGTAGCTTGAGGACTTGCTCAGAGGAGGGTGTATGACTGAAGGCATGGAGTGGGATCTAATTGTTGCCCATTATGTCTGAAATGCTGTAAAATACTTCCTATGTGCTGGGGATGATGTATATGTACAGAGAGAATTAATGGAATTTTAATGGATCTGAAATGATGCTTGTCAATGTATACTGAGTATAATAGAGTGTAGTCTAATGGATGGACCAGTTACATACACTATAGGGCTGAATGAAGAGAACCTGAGAGAGACAGGAGAGGAAGACATTTAGTGCATTTGTATAAAATATGGCTTAGTGAATTGTCATAATGGCCAAATCATACTAAGAAGCGAGAATGGAGAGGAGAACAGTGCTTAGGTTGTGCATAGAATGAGGAGGTCGCCAAGAGTAGCGAAGATTGGTAACCGACAGTTCTTCCTAGGTGGCCAAACTTATCAAAACATTTTTCACATTCCTTGGTTAATTATAAGTACAACAAGTTAAATTGGAAAGATAGAACAGATAATAGGTGTTAAAAGTAAAGACGAATTATAAGATATAAGAACTAGGAGAAAGGAGTATTCAGATAGTAAAAGGGAATGGAGGGAAAGGATTAGGAGTGAGAGTGGATAGAGAGCCAGGGACTGAGCATGGGAAAGGGTAAGCGAAAAGACAAGGAGAAAAGGCAAATAAGAGCCCGGTACTTCATATCTCAGCAAACAGAGATGTGGAATGAGCTGTGCAGGGAGACATGTTCCAGTAGAAGAGGCTGATCAAACGGCTCCTGCATTTATTGTGTTTGACTCCGAGTTTCTCCGGAGCTACTCAAGTCCTAGGTGGGGTACAGTGGCTGACCATCTGTTTAGCCTTAAATACCTTCAAGACAAGTGTAATGTTGAGGCCATAGGTTTGCACATTTAGGGACTGTTGCATTATAATTATATATATATACACGATTGTATTTGAAACCAGTCGTATTTCCCTCATATCATGCATTGCACTATAGACATCTTTTTTCAAAGACTGATCTAATTGACGTCTTACTTTAATACCTCAAATTCATGAGTTCATGTACCAACACAAACCCCTCGCTGTCACAAATTTACAAAGGTGCTAAGAGGTCCTTAAAACACGATCGTATCTCGTGTAGTGTGACAGCCCCTTTGATATTTCAAATTGGTATGGCAATTTCGGTCAACTTCGTCATCACCTGCTCAAGCATATTCTATGGATGTAAATGCATAGCCTTATTTATATTGATCTCGATGTTGTTTACCATTCGTCATTTTAAACTCAAAATGTGGTTTTTGTTACTAATGTATCCAACATATTACTTGATTGATTCATGAAATATGTTATAGAAGATGTCTTATAAAATATGTTTTTCAAGTGGACAGTTTAACTTATATATTCAGATTTAATAATAATTCAATGAATACCAATACATAGTATGTTCTTGGTGATGATAACATTGTTTTCCTGGAGGGGTGGACCTTCTCTCAGAGCCCTCCCCCTACGTTCATCACTTTGGGTTCCCCCTTTGTATTGCCGTTGCCACTGCTCTCACTTCCACTTCAATGACTCAGCAGTAATTTATGACCACCTGGACGATAAAAGGGGAGAATTAATGTGATTGAGACTATGCTGGGATATGGGTTGTTTGCTGACTTGTATCGGGAGAACCATAGCAGTTAGGGAGTCGGCCTTGTTCTCTGCTAAATATAAAAACTGCTAAATATGCACTACTTGAACTACCTTTAACTTATATAATAATAGATGAGGATGGAACTTTGAACTGTGATAACAAACAACATTTGTACTTTCGGTCCATCATCGACCTTGTGCATGTGGAATATTTGTACTTTGGGTCCATTACAACCTGCACAAGTCATGCCATTCCCTAATCCCATGCTACTAGTGTTTCAGAAAGGCTAGTTAAATCTCAATAAATCTAGAACCGAAATGCCCCTGTTGCTCCAGTGTTACTTCGATGTTTGATCAAGCCCATATAGGTGGTTATATTTTATGATTAGGGTGTGGAATGGATGATGAATGAATAGTTAATGGACTTGTGATGTCGGAGGCTTGTCTACACCTTCCATCTGCGAATGGCTTTTAAAAATCAGGGGAATAGACACTTTGGCTTCATGCCACCAGGGCTCAGTAAGGGCTCAAGAGCATCACCCAAAATACTTTGCAGGAATGAGTAAAGTTAAAACCGTTACCGTTTTTTTTTGTCAATTGTCCAGACATTTCTTCTCTGAAGTGCCAGGATATCAATATGGACCGTATTATGACCTACTACACCTAGATACAAGAAGACAAAAACATATAATACATCTAAGCCACTCAATGGCTAACAGTGAAAACCTTTCGGACAATAGAGTACTATCAACTAGGAGGCATGTTAAAGGCAGATAAAATCGAAAAGTATTACAACCAAAATTCACGAAAATATTAAACTCATTCACTTATAATTCTGTAAAATATGGGAATTTCCTTGGAAATGCTGCCCACCAGATAGAGGACCGGAAGTCCTTCAGCAAATTTATGAATGTACATTTGGAAGAAATGTTTTTTTATAGGCAACCCTATACTATTGTACCAATGTTTAACCTGTCTGGGTCTTGGAGAATTTACCCATTGAATTCACTACCTATATACACTGTATGGTCTGGACCGATCATTATCTTGAATAATATGTATCAATAATCTAATATATAGATAATATTATATGTTAGCTGGTTGTAGAACTGATGTTGATTGTATTATAAACTTTTCCCCCTATATTACCAATCACACTCAGCTAAGACCTCTAGAACAATAGTTTTTGTTGGGAGAAACTTACTTTCAGATGCCTGTTTTTTTGTAGACCTGAATTGAATTGAATTGCTATTGACATCGATCTTAGAAGAGGCTTTTTAATGTGATTTGGTTATATTCCACCATTGTATGAAAAATAAAAAGATACTTGTTTTTGAGTTTTTCAATAATAGTATGGAAACAGTTGGGTTTATAATGTGAACCATTCTAAGGGATAGCCCTGTGATATGGTGCAGTAGGTATTCTCTCTTCTCTAGGGGATTTTAATCTCTGGTACTTTTGTTATTCATGGCTCCCTGACTCATTGCTTACTTCGATAATGTATACGAAAAATAAATTTAATAATCCTTTAATGAGCACACTATTATAATATATCGATCGCAATGGAGAACAATCTGTTTACAGGAATAGCCCAGTGAAAACTTGAAACAGCATTTTGCTGGTATCGATACAAAGACCCTTTTGCAGAGCTCATTGTTTGATGTAAGCTAATGCCCACCATCTGGTGACATTAAACATTAATGGGCGGTGTTCAGCTGGTACTAATCTAAGTATGCTTACAATAGAGTGGGTAGGCCATTCATATAGCCCTTTATGTAGCATGTACTGCCATTCATGCAGGTCCTTACAAAGGTCAATATCCCCTTAATGAAGGTCACGATGACATTGAGGTATAGACCAGGTGGACAGGAGAAGTCATGTGGTGTCACCTGATCAATGATGTCACTATGAACATGCTGGTTAATATCCAGAACGCCAATATGAAAATAATTTCTGTATGAAAAGAACCAGAGATACATAATTATTTATTTCTTATGATATTATAAGAAAGGGAAATAGGTAGCAAGTGATGTCATTACTTTAATGTTGAGCTTTATCCGTGGCGTGGGTTGCTGCCCAAGTAGCGAGACTGTTTTTAGCAAGTGCAAAGGAAGTCAGACACCACATTTTTAGTATAGCCTTGGCTTGCAGGAGCAAAGTAATAAGACAATCTGAGGTCAGCTCAGCAGAAGTCTGCTAAGAATTATTAAAAACGTAATGAGAAAACATAATGATTATATACACAGTTTCATATTGTGATGTGTCACAGGAAAATGAGTCATAAGTCGAAAAAAATGGATTTGATCATATTTGAAAAGATGTTAATATTCAGGAAATCTACACGTTGTTAATATTCAGGAAATCCACAAATTGTTGCTATATTTTATGTTTGATTTTAGTTATTTTTGAAAAAGAATTTGCAATATTTATTGGTGGACAATTACTTATTTACTAGATAAGTAGCTAAATATGTATAGGATGATCTTAGAAACGAAAGGATATATTTAATTATACACTGTCTACAAAGACACCTTGTGAATAAAAACGCTTTGAAAAGTATAAATTTTGCAACTTACGACTCATTTTTTCTGTAACTCACCACATACAATGTACACTTACGTCAAATTTACCTTTTGTTTTATTATCAAGTTTGTTCAAACTCTATGCTACTATAGTCGGAAGGGCATTTGTTTATCCCACTCCAACTTTTTAAATGTAACATTGTCTAACTAATTCCTATGATAATTGTATTCACCTCTGTTATTTCCTTTTCAGGTAAGTACCAGGACATGATACAATAATTGTGTTGATCCGAGGGACCGGTATGTAACCATTAACATTGCATATTTGCTCACTGTCAATCTATTTTTTATCAAAACCTCATAGAATCTGACATTTAATTTTGTATCTTCACCCTGCCATACTTGATCATGGCATAAATAGGGCTTCTGATGATTATTATTGCTTATGATATGAGAATTGGTGAAGATGAATTGTACATCTTCTTACAATCTCACCCTCTTAGAGAGAACAAATATAAATTCATAAGATAAAATCTGCATATATATAAAGGTCATTCATTTCTCGTTAAATCCAAAATATGGACATACATTTGGCGAAATTTGTAATTCAAATCGTTCCCCCATCTGCAAGATCATCTCCACATACCGACCTAAAAGCCTCTTCTCTCTCTCCCCTCCCCGCACCCATCCACCCAATAAAAAAACTCACAATCCCCCTTGTTTATAATCACCGCAGGCTTATGTTTTGAATTGCAAAAACATTAAGCCACAAGCGATGAGTAAAAGAGGAGGGGGAATGTCAATACCAGACCTATCCTGTCCTCAACAGCTCTCTAATCCTACGAATATTGATTATAGTTCGGCCTTACAAAGACGTACTTTTATCAAGTTACCCAGAAGTAGGCATGGTAAATAAGACGGTATCAAAAGCATATCAAGATGGAGATTTATGGTCAATGTTTTCAAATTTTGGATGAATTAAGTAAGATCTTTTAAAAACAGAAAAGTAGTTTCCACTGACTGAAATGTGTAATGATTTGTGACCGTGATTTCAGTGATAGGAGATGTGTAATAAATATTGTTATTTTTATAATTATTATAACATAGTGTGAAGAAAACGAGAACAAGAAACAAACCAAACTTCGAGTCAACTCAATTTAATGAATTGATATCTATGTATTAATGTATATGTGTGAATTTATAACGAATGAGAATCTTTATAATAATGAAAGGTAAAAATTAAAGTAGGTAAAGACATTGAATACTGACGAAAATATGGAGAAATCTGGTAGATAGATAGAAGAAATAAAATCGTTTTCAAATGATATCAAATCTATCCAATGCACTTCTCATTGAAACATACGGCCAACTGAAAGATGTGCAATTTCGAGATATCTGAGATATCTTGAATTCAATCTTCTATTTCTTAACCGGTACGGTAGTTGCATTCTCTCCATATATCTCTCAAATTGCTATTGTTCTAGTAATTTAATGCACCAATTAGGTGCATAGTCTGTACAAGTAACTGCACACAAAGCAATGACGTAAGCAAGGTGGTGACTATTGTAGTGCACATAAACAGATTATGTCACCCACTGTGAGGACCGAAGGGCGCAAGAAGGATAGTATGTTAGGGATGTCCTTAATCTAATTGGTGTGTATTATAGGAGCTGAGGCTGTCGATAATTCTAATTCCGTGGATCTATGGATTCTCACCCTCAATAGTTATACTCACTGTAGAAAGGTTGTACTAAGGTCAATGTTAGTTTCTTGGAAATGGTATGACGATACTAAAATCAATTAATACTGTATGAACAAAACATGCTGCTTAGTATCTACCAAAGTATTTTCTAGTATTTAGGTTAGGAAGATAATGTTTATCCTTGTAGTTTGAAGAGTTATATTTTAGTCTAGCAATTGGATGCCCTTGAATAGGTCATGGATATCTTCTGGTTCATGAATCATTTTATATTTTGCTGAAAGATGTGTACTGGAGAACCAAGACGAGCAATAGGTTTTCAGAGTATGCTCTTATATATTAGAATATACCTTAAAGTTTTTGTTATACTGGTACAAGGTACAGAATATACTAGAGTCTTAGTGGAGACCTGTTATGAAAAAACTTCCTATTCCAAGTCCATAGTTTCAGATTCTGACTTACAATAGCCACTTATGGAACCGAGTTCGGACCACATAGAACGAGTACTAGAAGTTTATTAGTATGTGTGCCCTTTCTTCCTTTAGGATCAGAAATATTGTAATTTAGATTACAATCGGTCATATCTTTCATTAACGAATAACTGCTATCAAATCTCTGATCATTTCATATATTATATTCATTTCTATTGTTATTGAGTCTGGGAATCACGATGCAATGCTCGTACCTGTTGGGACAATCCTGAGAATCCATCCCTATTTCTGAATTCCTGAGTCAACCAGGCTAAACCTATTATGCACTAGAACCAATCTGTGGTGAATGCTTCCATCGCCCTAAGGGGTTCACCCCGTCGTAATTACCCCACACCCATTATCGTAAGGTATCGCTAGTAGTAGCATGGTCCACAAATTATGTTCACCTTATCACACTCAGATAGTGCCTAATTGGCTGACACTTTGGTCTCGGACCTGTTGTATACGGACGAAAAAGATGTCCTTCCGATACAACATATCCAGCTATCTATAATGATGGGTAAGAACCTTTCTCGAAGTAAGGGGGAAAAGTATATGAATTCCAACAAACAAGTTGTCTTTTCCAAGCTTATACAACAGGCCCCAGAAACCTGATGATGTCTCTAAAAGATCCCTTCTGGGAGGCCTGATAAAATACGGATGTAACACCTTCGAGTTCGTTGAAACTGAAATGCAGCAGTTTAGACACTTTTGGACACCAGGTTAGGAAGTAAGTTTCTGTTTTCACCTGTGCCCCATATTCAAATTGTAAGTAAGCTTAGTTTTCTTATCTTCCTGCTCTTTCTGTACTTCTTTTATTTTCTTACAATTTCATGTCAGACACTGGAAGACCTAACGCTGTCATATGTGCCCTACAAGTTCTATTTCAAATGAATTATATTATATACCATAACGAATCATATAATAATAATAATAGTTAATAATAATTAATAATGATACATAATACAATGTCATATCCAAATAATGAAAATATTTAGCATTGTTTACCACTTTGTATTATGGCTGGTGGTCACAGGTTACTCACCTGATTGTATTAACCTAATTGGTACCTTGAATAACCTGAGCCCATGTAGTCCCATAATGGTATAATATCGTAGGTAATGTGCCTCCTTCAAGTAATATGAATAACACATATATCGTAAAGATGTATGTAGGTTAATGGAATTATTTACCCGGCTTGTTCTCTTCCTCCGACACTCTTAAGTGGGTCCGGAATGGATAGAAATCCAATTAAAGCACATTGTCACATACACTGACATAGGTTTTAATTGAGATTGTATCATCGTTATGGATATTACGCTGTTCTATTTCTACTGTACTAGAGTTTGTTTTTTTAGAATAGAAATACTTTTTTAAAAAACCTAATAATGTTAATGTGTTATCATCTATTTCATGGTTTAATAATCTGTGTAGATTTACCCCCTTAAGGAACAACATGTATTCTTCTCATACCGAGAATGGCTAAAAAGGTCTATCTTAGACTTGCTTAGAGCAGATTAACTTAATTCATGGAGGACACACATTCTTAATGTATTTTCCATAGGTCTTTTTACTATACCCAATGATTTCCCATCTAATACCCGGGATTAACACTATTCCATGATTTCAGGTATTATCTCTCTGCTTTCTGTCGCAAAAGCTTATTAACCTAGGTCTATAACAAAGGATACATTGAATTAATAATCACAGTGACACGTTCTTTGTTAAATCGATTTAAACATTCTTTAATTTAGCCAGTCTTGTAAGAAGATCTTCTCTGGGGGATTTCTAATATGCTTTCAGAATTTGATTTGAATATTGTTAGGCTTCATCAATCTGGCAATCTTTGCCGTAATGAAATATTCAATCTATCAGTATATCGGTGAAGTCGCCAGAAAATTACAAATTTCACCAGGAGCCTACTCAAAATGAAGACAAAATGAAGCGCACAATATTTACAGCATAGCTGAACATATGTTTTAATCAATGCAATACAAACAATATTATAGAGATATCTGAGTATTATTCAGCCGATTTAATAGCAGAATGTATTAAATGTGTAGACCTGACGATAGTACAAATTCTAACGCCCTTGCTTATAAATTGTGCATCTAGCTATGTAACTATAATGTTAGAGCAATGTCCCGCCGATTGCTAGCAATTCTGCTATACCTGTATAGCATAATAGCAACCTTTGTACGTATTATGATACAAATACTTTGTCTGCACCCCTCATTCGACATGCATTGGTATATATAAGGACTAATGTAGAAAGACTTTGACTGTCTTCGGCAATTCCATCTGAAATAAGTTTGCCGAGTGGAGAAAGGAAACTAGCCTCGTCACGGACATGTTAATGCAATAGTTATGCCACTCAAGTCAGTCTAAGATTAGACAATATAATACTGGACGTTTAATGGCAAGATAAAAGTTGAGGATATCGAATTTGAATAGTAAACACATTTCCAAGATCGTAAAAAGAGGATACTCCTGGAGGAAAAAACTAATATAGCTAATGAGACGTTGTCGGATATCATTTTCAGTAAGGCTTAAATTAGCTTAATGTATCTGGCCCTTATCAGGCTTAGCTTACTGCCTTAAAACTGCATTCTCAGATAACTTCAATCCAAAAAGTCATTCTACCTTTTGTTCCGTTTCTTTAACTGTTTCTTACAATCTGATAGTAATTTGACCAACATTTTAGAAACTTTCAATCTGGTGTTTCTGTTGGAGGGCTTCGAAAATGTCCACAGTTATATTACGGCGGCAGTTCCTTACTGTGGAGGTTTCATTTATTATCGCTCACCAGCGCTTGCTTTCTCTTGGACTGATAATCATTGTATTTAGACATGACGGCACAATGCGTGAAGGTGAGACGTCACCGCCTATATTGGGATGGGAGCCTGGCAAGATAACTACGCCACGCCCCTCCTCAATGGTGACGCCGTATGTCATAATACACGCCCCATTTCATTGGTGGTCCAGGCCAACCCTTGTGTTACTATCATCATTCCAGCTTCTCATATCCAGCGGACATCCCACATATTGATAACATAAATCCTATAGGTCATAATTATATATAGTAAGATTGTTTCTGTTGTAACAGCAGGGAATGCTACTTTGAGTGTGTCTAGTCCTTCGGGGATACAGCTGCCATTATTTAGGGATGGCACTGACATGTGTCATTACATTTGTCTATCCTAAAGGCTATGTCTAATAGAGAGTGTGTAATCTTTTACATCACCTTCAAGCATTTACATTTCATATCTGTTCTTGGAGAGCAATGCTGATAAACCTTATTTATGTATAGTCTGCCAATTAGTCTATGCTGAATTGGAATTGAATCACAGACAGTACTCAGTGTCTTTGTTCTTTCTCTTCAACAAGTTTCCTTTCATATTCTCTGACAACATATGAATACAGGGAAAAGCTGAGATGATAATATTAGATAATTTGATGATGGCGTATTGGTAAGAAATGGATGTAATGTAGGAAACCCTGGGGCCGTTGCATAACCAGTCCTTAGTAAATGCTTTTCTTTCTTGGCCACTATTCTTGCTGTGGCTAAGGAACTTTTAAGCAAGTAATTTGATTCATAGATAATGCTAATTTGTATTCCTACACTTGGATTTTCCTACCTAACCAAGGAGAAATAGATTAGCAAGGGACATTTTAAAGCTGTATTCTCATCTATTATGACATCCAAAATCTTACCAGATTTACTCATTTTATGTCTTATAGGATTGGTGTTATCAATATTGTGCTGCTGCTATTATGTAAATACAACTGAGAACCTGGAACATTTAAGTTGCCAAATAAAATCAACAGGTAATCCCTACTTATGGAGGAATTGATCCACTACATTATGGTTTGATGATTAGTCTGCAAAACATCCTCCGTTTCACTTAGAACCACATCCATATATTCATTATGAATTGTAAGAGAATATGAAATGGATATGAAAGAATGTGCCTCTGTTAGTTGTATAATGTGTATCGATTGTATTATATATTCCTTTCAATATTCAACTGTGGTTATATGTTGAGAGTTTCCTTTATATATGCATTTGCCATCAGTTAAGTCTGTAAGTAACATAAGTGCACGGGGACCTGAGCCATATTAGATAAACACCTAAGGAGGAGCTAGTTGTAGGTTCTGTGGAAGCTGGCTGTGGACGGGTTGCAGGAAGAGGAGGAGGAGGAGTATTAGAAATTATTCTGTTTGTGGGAAACGAGGGAGAAGTATTGGGGGTTAATTGGTGGTGGCAGGCAGAGAGAATACCATCTAGGCATTCTATGTATTCCTCCTAATGGACACCAGTCCAAGGATGGGGATGAGGGCAGGAGAAATGTACTTAGAACAAGGACACAGCCTAATGTTCTCTAACCATTTCGTCCATACAAGATACACACATATATTATATATATATAATATATATAAGATTGCATTTAAATTATCAGAGTGAAGCAGTGGAGTAGAGATCACAATTTAACTAGAATAACTGTATATAGCTAAAAATATTTGTGTGTCATAAAGATCAGGGTGGTTTAACCGTTGCATCATACTACTTGATTTATAAATTCTTTATCGTATCTTCAATTTGGTACAAAGGGTTGAACATATCTGACATTAGTAACAGGTCTCCATGTGTGTGTCAGGCAACAATTCATGAAAGTTTCAGGTAAATATTGGTATGGATATAACAATATTAATAGAGAGTAAACTAAGACAAAGTACAAAATAAAAAGTGATACCATGCGTACACCAGACTACCTTACTATATCGGTTAATAATACATACAAGTGTAAGTAAAAGCTGTTTGTTTACAACAATAATAGGAACAAAGGAGAATATTTCACCTATGAAATGTTTTCAGGAAGTTATATTAGGAGGTTTCATAAGACCATTCCAATAGGCCCTTTGCATTACCTTTCCTTTGCCTTGCTTATGCAATGGTCTCATTAATGTCTAAATGCATAACAGCGGCAGTTCAACATATCCCAGGATCGTCCCAAACAGCCTTAAGGCAAGTATGGTTCAAGGGCACATGGAACCTAAAGAGGTGTCCCTTCAAACCATAGCAACACACAGACTCAATATATGGATCTGTGTAGATGCCTCTCTCTTAGGAGCGCAATTCCTATATTCCTTAATATTTAGCATCCATGTACTCACGTTCCTAATTGACTGGTTCAAAGACAGGGCAATGAAAGGGAGAAATGGGACACTAACCAGTTCCAACGTGCATTAACAATTACATGATCCCATATTGTAAGTGCATATATATAGATGAGTGCTTAAGGACGATAATTCGCCCAGTTCCAAGTCAAGTGTATCGCCGATTTTACCAAGAAAACCAAGAAAGATCAAGTTTTTAATAAAACGAATTATGTTCTTGAAGTTTTTTGTTTGGGTGTAATCCGATTATGATCTATGTTATCTATGCTATCGGGCCCCTATACTAATGCTATAAGATAACCAGTTTTCAATTTAAATGGTTCTTTATTGGATTTCATTCCAAAGAAATCCAATATAGACATTTTGGAGAAGGTGGGTTTGTTGTTTTATATTTCATTTCAATAAGCTCACAATGTACATTACTATTCTAAGCTTATGATAAGGAGTTATAGAAAGCATCATATAACTACCGCAATCTTACAATTAATGCATTTAACATATCAATTTAATCTAAACAGTAGTAAATGTCTGCCGCAAGAACAATATCAACACATAATAATGTTGTTTAGTTTTTCTCAGTGAAAGTAACATTTATAAGATAATAATGTGATGATAATTAGGTGGTATAACTGTAATCAATCAGATAACTTGTACAAAATTGTTTTTTTTTCAAAGTATACGAGTGGAATATAAACGTCTCAAAACCCAGGACAATGAACCCAAGGTCAGGCCTGTATTGCATGTTCCCAATAAAATTTGGATTGACCTTTGGGTGGGAAGAACTGGCCATTCCCATTAGCAGGCCATCTAATGACTGTACTTACCTCTCTATTTAGTGAGGCCACTCGCCGGTATCCATGAGATAATGAATCCCTTTTGTAGCAGTGTTTCAATAGGCAGAACATGGGTACTGAATGTTAAACCCTTGGTGGTCTTGATTTCCTTCATATTTTTATTTATATGCTACGGATAGCTTTTTTTTTAGAAAATTCCTTCACCTGTTAATATTTTTTGCTGGTATCCGAGTGGTATCAAATGGTTGTAAATTGGTTTGTTGGCAACGTATACGTATTGGTATCTTATATTAATAGATTGTAACAAGGTGATGTATCAACTCTGTTCGCCATGCCTTACATTGTTAATACTTTTTGGAATAGATCTATAGCTTGAAGAGGCATAGCAATTCATATGCAGTGAATAGTAGAAATTTGGCAACAATTCATTGATACAATTTTCAACAAAATTTTGATGATAATTGGTTGATTAATGTTCTGGTATCAGAAATAATGCTTTCGAGGAAATCGGACTAATTATTTTCATAATATAATAGCCTCAGTTTCCTTCAGTATCATAACATCGCATATGCTTTCCATATCATATTGATCTGTTATGTTTTTTAGTACTAATCCTATAGATATACAGTGAGACGGATGTGACGTAGATGTCAGTATCAAAGGCGCACCTTGTCCATGAGATATAAATATTATTGTCTCATTCCTGACCTATAGACAGAATGTCTCTTTTGGAAATGGCAAACACTTGTGAACCGAACGAAAGGTATTTGTGTTTGAAACCAGAGAAAATAAAGTGACATTGCAATTGAAGGTATGCTGGTCGGTTGTGCCTGTTTGTTCATTGGAAATGCCTGAGGGTGGAGGTCAGGATGACTCAAATATATGAGAAAGATGCTCGCCTTTTCTGAATAAGTACAATACCATCTGAGGATGGCGAACATGCCATAGTTCCCACGGGTATGAAACGCAAACTGTATACAAATCATTAGACATAGACAGTAGTATGTTGCATGTACACTTATATAGTAATTTCTTATGTACTCATCAGTGAACCGATCCAGACCATTTTTAGTTGCAAACTGATTTTGAAAGTTGAAATTTCGGAATATATTGCACTATTATCACCCATGTTTTACACTCTGTGGAGTCTTGATTAAGGGTATGTATAATTGGACGTTTTGCCAGTTAAACATTTGAAACTGTGGGTTATTTTGGCATATTAATATGTGCTTAACACGTTCGAACATAATATTCAACTTTTAGTTTTACCCCCAAGTATGGTCTCTGGGCCCTATTGGTGATGAGTTCATGATAATCGACCTTATTCATTTTCTGAATCGAGAATTTGTATTAAACCCATTCACTTATATATATTTGTTATGTGTGTTATAGTATTTGACCCTTTGGTTGATCAAAACATTTCAAATACTGTTTACATTTAAATGCAAAGACGATAGTTTGGTTAAACCAAGGCCTACATAAACTTATGATCCCTTTTCAAACAGTGTAGGGAGAAAGTTATAACAAGTTGAACACCAAACTAAAGCTGACCTATTTTATTGAGCATTCATCAGAGTGATTCTCCAGGGTCTGAGCAGTGATTGTCTTGAATGGCCAATCCGCACCAAGAAATGGATTAAAACCACTCCATCGATCAACCTTAATCTGCTCCTCGCCTAATCATTAGCAATCATCCCAATTTTATCATGTCTATTAGTCCTCATTCGACTAGATTAGGCAATGGTCTTAGACATTTTTTGCGATTTACTCAAATTTTTATGGAAATTAGAAACTGATGATGTTACATTAGGGTCAAGGACTTCTTCATTATGATGAAGCAGGATTGTTCTTACTGGTATGGAAGCATTTAAATATCATTTGCTGAAACCTAAATATGCTTTAATATTACTTAAACAGTTTTTGTGTTTTGTCCAATATTTTCAAGTCCAGTAGTTAGTCCAACTAACATTTGTACTGATGATAAGACAGTATTTGTGAGAGGTTGGATTTTAATCTGAATTGGCGATGCCGTTGAATCTGAATTAGTGACGTCCTTGAATCTGAATTAGCTGTAAGAGCTACCATAATCCGCCATTCTGAATTGCCAAGGCTGGAAGGCACACAGACCGGAAGGTCACAGGTGGAAATCACAAATCTAAAACTTCATACTGTGTGTATAAGTATGCTGCATTTACCACCAGATTTATCAATGACACTCACTGTTACTCCAACACATGCTCAGTCATATGACTAGTTTGGATTGCAACGCCTCTAATATGGAGAAAATAAAGGAAGTCTTGGGCTCCGTTGAATTCAAATGAGGACAATGCGTCCTCCTTTTATCTGATATTAAAGGACAGGTTAAAGGTTTTTAAACCAGGCGCCTGTTGACTAAACTGAGGACCACTGAGAGCCAGCTTGCTGTTTTGAATGGTTGTGGAGGTGGTTTTCAAACTTGATTACACCTACAACACACTTTGGTCAGACTTCAACAACCATTTGGTCATTATTATGGCCAAAGGGCTTTACCATTTGATTTATTTTAAAAAGAAAGTAATAATGACAATCACTTCCGATATCTAAACGAAAACTTCACAATTAAGGGCTATTGTATTATTGGGAATGCCGCAATCATTATGAAAACAACATGCAACCAATACAGACACTATAATAAATTGCAACTATCAACACAAAACCAACATAAAACCATTTCGCAACCAACACACTACGGCTTTTTATTCTATGGGGGCCTGGTACTCAACAGGAATATGGTTAAAGCTTGTATATAAGACCAAATCCCATCGATCTGGTATCTATATAATATAAGTTATGTTTAATATTATTTACACAGAGCATTCTAGCTAGATGACTGTCCACCATCTGACTTGACTCTCTGTGTAGCGCTGAATGATTTATGCAAATAGTCTGACGTATTTTCCCCTTTACCAGTCAGACAGTCTGGTGAGTCATACACATTCATGAGTCCATCCTGAAAGATGTCAACAATCAGAACAAATGTCAGGACATGACTGAACTTTAGAAGTGAGAATATTGGTGCGTAAAGTATTTTAGAAGCCGGAAGGTCTGTGTTATGCATGTCCCTATACTTGCTCAGAATCCCTTAAATCTACTGAATATCTTCCACCCTTCCAAGCCCACGGACCCTCTCCACCCAATCCACTCCAACCACAAGGCCTTCAACTGCCTGGCTCACTACGCATCCCACATATATAATACATTACATTAACTTGATTTTATAATGTCCTTAACATACAGCCTCTGGATATCTGGATGAAAGACGACCAAAACTGATTAGTCACGATCTCTATCATTTCCTCCTATATTGGCTGTTTCCATGTACAGGCCTCCTCCCTCTGTATCTTATCATTGATTAATATTGTATAGAGGGGTTCTGACTCCTGGGTTTGTACGTGTGGGTTTGCAGAAATGGTTCAGCAATGTAAAGAAGTCTTGGTGCAGTGAATAGGAAATTATTATAAGAATTATATCATATTATAGTTGATACCTGTAAGCTCTGAATGAGATCTAATGAAAGACAAAAGGTCAAATTTATTTCAATATAATCAGATGAAGCCTAGAAATCTTCATAATAAAGCTGAGAACCTAGAATGCATAAGGTGATACTAGAGGATGTGAATATTTTCATTTATTTATTCACTTTTATTCTGAACACATTAGAGATCTGGTTTTCATGGTTTTCATGGTTTGAAATAGTTACTTCTATCTTTCCCGATAGGACAAGAATAAATACCATTTGTTACAATTATTTACCATGGTGAGCAATCTAAATCCATAGGTATGTTAATATATTGACGGGTAGAAAAACACCATGAAACTAAGTCTTTCAGTCTGTTAAGCACCTATTTACTGTCAATTCCGCAATCGCAATGTCTTCTAGTACACGCTTTAGAACTCTGATCCAATATATATATTTCTGCATTATCTAACTTTATAAGGTTCATCTTGCCTGCTATACGGTAGGAGAAGCGTGATTAAATATAGGAAATAGAATGAAGTAAGGAATTAAGTCTAGGGAATGGATCCTAATTCCTTTCATCTCTGTCTTGGGAAGAGGTAAGGCAGGACAGTGAGAGAGAGACCTTCAACTGCGGATGTTAACACATCCATTACATAAGTCTACAGCAAATCTCATTAACGTGGCTTCACGGTAATTCACGAGACTTGCTTTGTAACGCTCGAGGCACTGAGCCTAGCACCTAGACTTGCCAAGGGATTCTCATATATTCAGTTTATCCTCAAGGCTGTATTAGATCGGGAAAATGGCTGCTCATGTGTCTAACTCAAGTGTACTGATAGAAATAATGCTTAAATGTTTTTTATCCATAACATTAAGTTTTGTCTTATTCTTAAATTAAGATTACACAGACATTGAAACACCTTATTTCTGAAGCATTGCCATACATTATCATCATCATTTTATTAGTAGTAATAGTAGTATTAGTAGTATGTACTTTGTATGAGGAGCATACGGAAACAAGTGTGATTACGTTGTATGGTATTTAGTTGGAATGCTATGAGAAATTAGTTTGGGAGTGGGAATGTGCACATCATATCACTTGTGGCTTTGCAACACACGATAAGATGCACATTTCCCCTCCTTGCGCAAACTTCGAATTTTTATTATGTATTAATTTTCTGTATCACAATTATCATGCTTAAATTATGAACTTTACCTTATGATCTGCAGACTGTAGTTCCCCAAAGATTGACATTATTGGCATAGATGTACAAGATTAATAAGATTTTCCATGAAGCACATAACTCAACAGAAAACACATGTTTTATCTAAACATAATATTGCATTGTGCAGATCTGCATAATTAATGCCGACATGGTAACTAGCAAAGTTGTGATAGAAAAATGTAATAGATTCTGAAAGGCTGCTATTGCTTCTGAAAACCATGAAGATTCAAGGATTCAGGAAGCTGTATCAATTTTCTGTAGACTTTAGCAGCAGACAAAAGAACATTACCAGGAAGGAGATATGGTGATTTCATTATGGATATCTCCAGCTTTGATATCATTAGATACAAAGTCTTCTTCTGGTTTATTCTGAAAGCTACTGTGCTGAACAGGTAGAAACCATCTGCTTTGAGTTGACTGTATGAAGCCTTAGGCTAGTGCTCTGGTAATAACAGGATACTGTAATAAAATAAAAAGTTATGGATGATAATATGAGTTATATTTTGATTATCCATTTGTATTAAGCTACATCAATAGCTAAAGGAGAAATTTGACTTTGGTCAGATGCTGCTCACTTGGAAGAGAACTGGTGAAACATTTAGTTTTTTAAATTGTCAAATGGCAATCAGAGACTTAGAGCCCTTATCACAACCTAGAATATGAGTGGAATAACTCAATACTGAGTATAACACGCTAAATGGAGTGCTAAACCTGGCCTGAATTGCATTATAATAGATAGGATTGATCTAAAATATATTATAATTATGATATACAATAATTCAGCTTGATTTGCCAATAACCCTGGCATAGAGTGGTTCAGTACTGTGTTTGATGGCAGAGACCGTTTATGCATGAATACTGGTGGTGTTGCTCCGCACATATGAACACATAGGTCTTCATCGCTTTTTCTTATGAAAACAAATTGAAACTTCAACATCAATTGGTGAGTTTGGTCGGTGATGTCAATTTTGAAAGATCTTCTTTACATGTGCTTCATAACGAAATGGATACTGATTCAACTTGTAGTATTTTTCATTGGGACTCCCCTCGGCAATTTCGACAATATTTGACAATGTTTTTCGATATATTTCACCATACATGTCAATGGATTCTGTTGAAGCAAAGATACTTCAATGGACTTCAATGGATAATCAAAATGACGTGAATAAGCAGAGAACCTAATAAACATCGATAGATATATTTGGGCAGATGTACCAGTCGTCATTTCCTTTTAAGAAAATGGTGCAGAAACAGCCTAACTTGCATTTGCCTTAAACCGGCATTCTCGAAGGCAAACTGTACATCTTCCAGTCACTTCATCCGTATGCGTCTCCGCTCTAAGCTAGCATATATATTATATATCTATATCATAATTAAGCTAAGAAAATGATTATATGTGGGTATTTCTTAGAAAGAAAACAATTCCTACAGTTCCTTTCTATGTGTCATTTACATGCTGCTGGTAGGTATACCCTATAAGCACAATGCATTTTTATTTGTACCCACCGAAGTTAGGGGAGAATTTGTAGAAATAGATTTATTGATTGATATGTTTTGTTGCCAAAATATGGACATTCATGGGGTACTTCTCTAAGTTTATGATGTTTTCAAGCCCACCTATTAAATTATTTCTTATATGCATGGGTACAATAGATATCATCGATGGCAACCGCAGCCTTTGCATATTCTTACAATATCTATATTTGATTCGTTTGAATATGGTGCCAAATCAATCAAATCATTTTCCCACACACAATTGTTCTTTCCTAAGCTTATGCAACAGGCCCCTTTAGCCCACCCACCCACCTACCCACCCTCCCTACCAGCTATCTGCATAAAGCAAGTCTACAGAGTGCATACGCCAGCTGACTACTGAGAGGTCATTAATGCGACTTGTATCTTGTTGTACTAGCATCACTAATTAATAATTCCTCATCAATGCTTTACATCTAATTAACATTTCCCATCTTTCCTGCTTATTTGATTGACATTTAATAAGCACAGTCAGAGGTTTTTGTCCCTCCTGACGGACTTTCATAGGATATATGACACTATTATAGGGTTATACTAACCTACGATGGGAATATATTAATGAGTGCGTTTCTTAATTAATACTTATTTGGTAAGATTGTGGTGAACCTTGCTTCTACGTTCATCACACCATAGAACTGGATAATATAATAAATAGCCATATTCAACGGGTGTTCCACATAATATATATACTTATATACTAGTTGATATACTTTCCAAAATAACCAGGATGATGATGCAGACAATCGGTTTTTTATTTTTATGATGAGGTATGACAGTTTTAAACTTGGTTATTCAATGCCTCAGCATCCTATTCAATGGACTTTCGTTGAGGTTGAGGTTGAGAGATGATAATGTAAGTGCACTGATTAGATTGCATCGGATTCATTTATTAATGATGATGATAGGATTGTCACTGTGCTACGTCTTGGATATAATATTGTTCAGCTTAATTAAGGGGAATTTACTTCGTTTCATTCATAGGCATATTATTCAAGTTGCCTTGGCATAACCATTTACGATTCATTCAAGGGTTAGATCGGAGGTAAATGTGCAATCCGCAGCTCAACACATTTTTAGTGAATTCAATTTAATTAAGCTGAACGATATCCCTGCTAGGCATATCTGGGTGTCTTTTGTATTGCGTTTATACAAACGATGTGTTTTGGTCATGATGCACTACTTTGAACCTCATTTTTCTCTTCAATTTAGATTTTGTGAAAGAATGTTGAAGGGGAATAGTGCATTTCCTGATGACTTTACCCTGAAACTCGTTCCTATGAGTTACCCTGCCCCCTCCTATGACTCTCGGGGTTAATGTCATTACTACACCTCCATCATCTAACGCCTCATACTTTTTAGGATTGAGTTTGAAGAATCAGTTCTTAAGGTTTGTACCCGATATCTGCCAATCATTAAGTTCAATTCAGTTCTCACTATTCTCACTATCAGTATGAACGTAGTGATTATAAATAAATCGTGTCAGCTTGTGGGTTAATTCTGATGAGTAATAATTGCCGTAATATTACTCATGTTGATAATTCCAAATTTTGAATAAAGAAAAGAACAAACAAACAAGAATTTACAGTATCTACCAATAACTGCGACTTAACCATTCTTTACATTTAATTGGAGTCTATTGTCGCAAAATAATTAAGCTATACTGGCACCAGTCGTTGTTTCCTTTGGAAATGAAAAAAACTCCAGAAAAGAATGAATGTAAAGTGTTAACTGTTACTAATTTGTGCTGTTACACTTTTGGAATTTACTGATCCCCCAATATGTCAGTTCATCCTTTTTTGTCATTAAAATTCCGGTACAAACAATTATCATATATTTGTTTTAAATCTAACGGTATACACACACAAGTAAACAAAGTTGTGTATAGGGATTAGTTTTTTACTATTATCAACATAGAAAAAAGGGATATAAGTAACACATGAAACGAGTGATACAGAAATCTACGATGTTTTAGTTTCTTTGCTATCTATGGAGCGTTATACAATCAGACATGACTACACATATGTGCATATATATTAAGTTCTATATATTGTCAGAGTGTCAGTTTGCTTTTACGTTTAATATCTGTGATTATTAAACAAGGAGTGAATATTTAGTGTTAGCCTTTGCTATTACAATGAAGCCAGGCGTATCAGAGTTCCAGCTTTTCACCTTGCCCCTCTCTATTTTTGTTTTTAATTGCACCAGGAAAGGGTTTATTTAGAGGCAGTGTAACGAGATGGAATGGACTGGGTTTTAGTAGAGTTAAAAAGGGAGAATTACAATTCAATTTGTCACAGTCGATGGTGTTCGATGTTCGATGCCCAAGGTTCAATGTCCTCCATTCTTAAGTGGAGAGGTATATTATTCTGCACCCTTCCTCAAATTTAGCTCTTTAGTCTCTGGCCGCTGGCCTAATATATGTCCTATACAGTACACCCACTCGTACCATTTGGTATAATATATAGAACAACTTTAGTGAATAGTTTAATTTAGTAAATATATGAATAAACGTAAGGCACTGGCAGTTGACCAGAGGAATAATGTACCAACTAAGTGCACTGTCTAGCTCGAGGCATCCGCCTATGGTCAAGTTTACCTTTACTAGTCTAACAATAGACAGATTCTATTTTAGAAGCTGGCATCTATTCTCAAGACCAGCTTGCCATTCACAAGCAGTGCCAATTAGTTAATTAGAACTATTTTAGGCATCTATCATTTGCTCCAGTGTAGTGGTGCAGAAGCAGGAGCCATAGTTAGAGCGAAATTCTACCTCTAGGTCTAGATTTAATTAGGTATTATTCACTTATCACATTTATTGATTAGATGCTATTTTAAATATGCATGACGTTGTGGTGGAAAGGCGGTTTGTTTATTCTAACTAAAATAGTGGGGATATTTCATCACAGGGCTTAGTGTTAGTATGCAGACTTAATTATAACTAATGATGATAATAATATAAAGCTTCTTTTCAAAGACTAAGAGATACCAATTTGGTAATGCGTATTGAAAATTTACTAAAGAGATTTTTTTCTCTTCATTACCATCACCATAGCGACATTCTAATGCTCTAAAATATAATATTGAAGAGAGAGGAACTAGCTCTGGACTGGAAATATCAAATAATTAATTGACTAATAGTTGATATTGGCAAGTGATTAAAAGGTTATTTAATTAGATACAGGTAATATATCAAGTAATGCTGGCGCGTGTTCGTTAAAGGCTGGATGGGCCTCTGAAACCAAAGTTTGATTTGAGTACTGCTATGTCAAATTTATGAAAATGATCTATATCAGAAATTTGATGCAGGGCTTTTAATGATAACTACGATATGTTTTTATTTTTTTTATCTTAAGTTAAATACAAAATATTCCCCCTCCCCAACTGCAGACAACAATTAAGAATAAACCATACCTTTACATATTTCACAATTCATCTAGGGAATATTGCCTTTCGCAAGCGCGTGCTCCGTTAAACACTTTAAATTACCACAGGGAGGAGATAAGGAAAAGGAAGAGGTTGAACGTAGGGAAATTGAAGGATCCTCGTGAATTGGGTAATTTCCCAAGGGTTGCCATGTAACTGAGAGTTATTGGTGTGAACGTCAGTTTCGTACACGTCTTTAATTTGTTGTCTACTCGCTAGGTAGTACTTGTGCATGGGAGGACAAGGGTGGGTGGATATCGAGGGAATTTAAAAGGCAGCTAAGATAGAGGAATGACAAGGTGGCGGTGTGAGATAAAACTATGTAACTATGTCATGTGTGACTGCACAAGTTGTTTATGATCAAGTGTCACATAAACACTAGGTCTAAAGCTGCTTACTCAGCTATTAGGACAAAACTATACCAAACTCATGATTTTATAAGGCTGAAGTTATTTAGGTTTGGCTTCTGTTATACATGGCTAAAATAATCTGATAATTTTAAGTAAAATTGGCAGAATGAAAACAATCTGAGTGATAATAAGTCAAAACATTGCTGCAAAAATTCTCATAAGGCCGCCTAAATATCAATATGAACATTGATGACGCCACACAGCAGCAACATCATGGTGACATCCTCCAAAACTTTGGTCAAAGCACTTTTAGATAGGTAGGAACAGAACAATATAAAGACTGAAAACATCAGTATCATTGAAATAGGTTGAATAAAGCTAACTTATAGCTTAATTTTGAAAACCTCTGATGAATATAAAATTTCGATTGGGGCTCAAATTTGTTTAAATAGCAGCAATCTTTATGTTAAGTACTCCACCCATTCATTTACTTAAAAATTCAAGTGCCGTTCCATAGAAAGAAATTACCATTACTGTTGTGTTGACTGGTGTATATATCTCTATCTTTTCTATTGATCCAAATCATGAGAAACTGATCTCTCCCCTCGCCTCCAGTCCCCAATAGACCTGATGCAACTACTAATGAACTACGTATTGGTGGAGTAAACAGATGTTCAAATGTAGCGTGATTCAGTGCATTCAATAATACTGCTTTACCTACTCAATGTCTTCCAGGGAAGGAAGCAAACTTAAATTAAAGATGCAAACACTGCAGTTTTTTGCTCAAAACAATTGCTTTCTTAAGTATCTAGCCTGTGTTCCACTTCTCGGCTAAAGGTTTACGCTAAGCTTCGGTTAACACTCAGATAAGATACATAGGTGAAAAAACGTTATAGAAATAAATAATTAACTTAAAATAGCGGAAACTAATGTTTGAGTTTCTTCCAGTGAGGTCTGAAAGTGAGTAAATATTGGGCAATGAATCGTTTGAGGAATTGATGGATATTGCAATTGGAAGTTCAATCTTGTAAATTTCAAAATGAATCGTTGAATTAAACTTACATGTTGGTGTTATTCCATATTCCATATGGGGCACGAATATGTAACATGTCGTAGTCGTCAAATGTCGTCTGTTTTTCTGATTTAATTGGCATGTTGACCCTTTACAAACCCAATCAACAATAAGCATTAGTGTGAATGACAACGAATAAGGGTCAAGTCGTCAGAGGTGTACAATTCGCCTTCACCAATACCCTCGAACAATCCAACACAATTTAGGTTCAAAATAAAGTTCAACATAACCGAACAGATTGTTTGAATCAAGGCAAAAACACACATACCATATAATTCTGTTTAACCTAGAATTTACTCCTTTGCCTCGGGATTATACACCAAACAGTGGACCACCAGCCCCTCAATATCGGCCATTAATCATTTTAGTCTTTGACTATGGATGTTATCGCCATTGCACTGTTCAAGACAGTGATCAAACTAATTCAGCAGAATTTACTAAATGTATCGAGCTGCGGATCGTACATGTTCTGAAGATCTGATCCATAACCTCCCACACTCTGCCAGAGTGTCCTCTCCATACATAATGAAATTGCAAAGACACCGGATAATACTGCTATGCGTGGGAGAAAACAATTATCATGTCTATAGCTCAATAATACCTGTGGAGGTGGGAGTACCACCCACATACAGAATACCAAAAACACACATTCCACATATATAGGCAATAACAATAATCCTTTATAAATAATATATTATATTGGATTCCTCACAGGCATTTGTTAATCTTAGGGGGATTTGCTCCCGGCTAGAAATGTTGTTCTATAAAAGTAGTTCAGGGACATGTCGTAAGAATATGTATACCTGTACAATTTTGCACAACAAGCTCTAACTTTCTATATTATTAAAAACTAAATATTATATTCCCAATTATTCAGTTTTTTCTGCGCAATTGAGACAATTTTAAAATATTATTGGTTGAAAGGCTAGATTCTAGAAATCCTGACGTTTTCCTCCTTTATTCGAAGGCATCATTTAATGATCATAATGATGCATGGTGACACAATCATGAAGACTTAAATGCAATAACGCCCACACTGCATGGTATCTTCTTATCTTTACATCATTTTCACCCGTTGTAATTCATCTTAGAAAAGTGCTACCAAGGCAGCTGAGCCCGAGAAAACATCTTTTCAGAATGGGTCTATATCTAAGTTCAATCAGCATACCAAAATATATCACTGTACCAAATGCCATGTTTTAATTACTATACTAATCTTAACACTTATTTAACTGTTTAAACCGATCTACCAGACTATAACTCTTTAAGTTTTTTCACAACATTCAAATATGTCTCATTCCATATGTATATAGGATGTCATTGATGATAAGCTTGGCTTGACAACCTTGGAGCTAGTCGGCCTAATGGACAAGCCACTCGTACGGTCACCGACCTTTGGATTCTTCCACCGAACAGCTAAGTACTGTATAAAGCACCTAGTCGGCATGTACAGCTATGACTTGACTATGATCGTACATGTTCACCTGAGGAGGTGGAAACAACAAGCATACGTTAGGGGTACTAAAGGGAGGGTTCCACCGATCGGTTTCACTCTCATGTCCTGATCGTCTTTAAATTATCGCTACAAAGATTAGGAAAATGGAGCAGCTGGATGCAGTGCACTGTCCCTTTGGTCACAATCGACTACATTATATCATTTAATTTGAAATATTCAAAAACTCGATTGGAGTGCAAGGTTAAAACTGATTAGTGGACTAACTCCTTTAGGCCGCCTACAGAACATTCGTGGTGCCTATAGAGGCAACAACAAGGCTATCATGATAGCTGGGACAAACTGTGGTCCTATTGCCGGAGCAATTCACATGGGGAAATCTCCTTAAGAGTAGCTCTTATACTGACTCACTGATACTCTCGATGTTCGTAATGAGGCTCTATTTGTGTGAGTCTGTACAATTAATTTATAAGCATAGATATACCATTTATGGTAAAGAAGGTATTTAAAGGTTGGTGAGTTCATGTACTAAGTGTGCTTCCTCTCGTTTGCTCTTATGTGGCCCGTCCTGTCCCCCAGACAGAATTGATGTAGTTGTGTAGCTAGGTCACCCAGACTACCACGCAGATTCCCAGTGACTGGCTTCTCCTCAGGCAGAAAGTGGTTCCCACATAATGGTCATACTATCAGTCCTGCAGGGGCATACTTTTAGCGCCAAAGTGTATAATAGTAATATTCAATATTGCACAATGCTATTAAGTGTACTTTTGGATATGTCGGAGTATGCAAGCGACATTTAAATTCCATCTCTGTATCGAAATAAGCAGTGGTAAGTCTTCTTTCAATTTCCATATTTATAAATTCCTCTATTGGGATGGTCCGGCTCGCTCTAGGTTCTAAATATACCACATACAATTACACGCATACTACGAAGGGCAATTACAAGACTTGAATAGTTGATGCTCCCTCTGAAGAAATAATCCATTTGTAACATGTTTTTGATATGCATATTATTTCGATTTGTTTTCATGATTCCGTCTGCCTTACACTGATTAAAGCTTTTGATAATAAGTGATGTTACTTTGATATGAAATGATGGTTGTTTGGTGGCAGAAGAAAGTATGTTGCACAATGAAAATTCTGTTCTTACCTAAGTTGAAGGCTTGCTCGTGGCAGGTCCATTGATGTGCCTTAGTCTATGTGTGACTGGCCTGTCAATCAAACCCCTGTTCAGTGTCCTTTACTATCAATAGGTGGCATAATTGGGTAGTCACAATTCAATGACAATTACCCCAACACAATTATGTACACTTGGCTGGTTCTGAAGGTTGGAATACCACCAAAGCATGACATCATTCTGTGGAATACCCCAAACTTTGACTGGGCTCACACCGATCCACAGGGTGGATTGATCCACTTGATGCCATGTATGTACCCGGTACATACATGGCATCAAGTGCAACAGAAAGGTAATCGTGGCTATTCCTGCTCGTTCTTAGACCCCTACAAGGACGAGATCCTGTTCGTTCGTTCAATTTCGTTGTGCAACAACCCTCTGAAATTATTAATACTCAGTAATAACAATTAACTATCATAACCAATTGTTTATCAAAAATATTCATCCGATGTTATATCTTTATTCAATAATATGCGTCGAATCGGTCGACAAAAACCGCCACCGGTAAGCGATAAAAAGCCAAGCTACCACAGGAAAATATTTTAGTGGGTCTCCAAAATATAAATAATATTATGGACTTTCATGAAACTCTGAAGCAAAACCCAAGCGGTCAGAATCTTCCAAAATGTTGGACTTTTAGATAGATCGGAAAAGAACGGAACAAAAATAGAAAATCTTTAGTTTCTGACGGATGTTATCTGTAAGTGCAGCTAGCGTTAACCAGCCAACGGTAGAAATCTTTGATAATAACACTGGGACTGAATTTTACGTTTTCTTTTTGATGCGTATCGCTCCTCAATAAGATGGGGGTTAATTGGTTTCCACACCTCTGAGTTTGTGTCCGATCCCCTCGTCAGCCATCCCATCCCCAGGGAAGGCTTTTCTTTGTCTGGCTGAAGGATTACTATTAGGAAGGATTAATCTTACCCACTGTAATATCCCTCCTTGAGATATTTCAATAGCTACATCACCCATCACTAGTTGTCTGTACCCTAGTGTTTATTGTGTACATCTATATATAATAGTTGTTCAATATAAATCTGAATTAGAACATCTGAATTACAGGTGTTCTCCTGCATCGGCCCTAGATTTGAATTTAAGTGTGTGTTGTACCTTGCGTTTTATTGGAATCTAGTATGAAAATATTTCTCAACACAAATTGCAGAAGGAATTGAGTTATTTATTAATTATTTACTCTAATACAATCTTTTCTTTGCATTACCCTACATCTCAGATATCCTAACAATGTTCTGAGTGTGCTTTTTAGTTGGCGAAAGATCCTTAGAGTTGTATTTCACCTAGCCACCAATCAGGTCCAATATAACTAGGACAAAACATATCAAGTGTTACAACATTCCTGAGTAGCCCTAGCACACCCTTGGCACCTGCGACCCCAACTCAGTTACCAGCATTGTTGTTGTTGTTGGTACATGATGATTTTCTTTGAAATCTTGCTAAAAAATACTTTATATAACAAACTGAATCGATAGATCTCTTCCTTTTAGGTATGACACCATTGTGATGGGTTCAAATAATGTACCAGGGTTGAAGTTTACTTGTATTTTGTACTTGGAATAACATGCTGTATGACCCCAACTGATTTCCACTATGACCGTAACTGTATAATGCAGTTACGGGTATACCACTCAATGTTTTTCACCTAGATTACACTGTAGTATAAGCAAGATACATGTATCTGATAACACTCGAACCTAAATGCAACTATAGTAAACACCCACAGAACATGACAGCTACTGAAAACGGCTTTTGTTAGGTAAAAACCAACATTGTTTGTTCTAATGGGAACCCACCTTCCGCCATTTTGAATGCTGGTAACTGCAGTTGAGGTCGTAGGTGACGAGGGTGTGCCTAGGGAGCACTTAGTCTTATTTGAATGACTCACCAGGGACGAATTTAAATCCGAAAAGCTAATTTCACGCACAATGATAATCGAGAGACTCCCTGCAATAACTGATACATGCCACGTCGCATGCAAACCCTCTGATAAAAAGGGGGACCTATATACACTCTAGAAACTAGAAGCTATATGTAGAACCTGCTTTTGAGATTAAGGTTTGTCATGTTAATGCTGGATTAAATAAGACAAGGCATCCGGTTCTGGCGCTACGCAAGCTCCACCCAAGCATGGCATTTAATTGGATATCAGGCCTTCTGATGGGTCTTTGTCATACAAATCACCCATTGAATGAATAAACCCCTAAGCTATTGTGGTTTGGCGCTAGCAGATCAATGGAACTTAGGTTAAATGCTTGGAACCCTTTCACACAAAAGGATAAAAACTCTCACTAAATGTTCAGGGCTTTGTTGCACAATGAATTTCCACGAACGTGCGGCCAAGGAATTAAATCGTGGTTGATCTTTGCATTAGAACGACCAAGGTTAGAAACAACCAGGCTCTGTTGCACAAGCACCCGTCCTAAGTGTACACACTTGTGCACGTTCTCAAGTAGCACACACCTGCTCGTACCTATACATGCAATACGGTAATGATCAACAGTTAACCTGTAGACACCAGAGGAATTCCTTTTCATGACATCACAATGCCAGGTGTTTTCCAACCCCATTCTCTAATTGTATAACATATCCTCTCAAATAGACCCTAATAATAGCATTCAAATAGTCAGCATTGAAAATTGGTCGAGTTTGAGTGATCTTGGGTCCAATCCCATGCAACTATCAATCATGCCCTCCCGCTATTCCGCCCTCCCTTCCTCCGACGACTAATAAAGATTACCAACGAGTAGCTGTTGCACAATCAATTTGTGGGTTCATGATCCGATCAGTTTCCCTCCCAATTAAAAATGAGCACTGTAATGCCTAATCATAGTTACATGTGATATCAAAGTTATGTGACGTCATCTATAAATAACTTATTTATTTATGGATTGCCTTTAGTGCCTTGTTATTACAGTACTTGCAACTTACCATAGTTCTAAGGATTTTACCTAACATATATATACAGAGGTTAGCTAAGTCGTCGGTTTCACTTGCTTGATATATATATATAGCGAATCAACTCACAAGATATTGTATGGTAAAGTATTAATTCTCATGATAGGCAAGATAAATATTGCCTTTTAGATTTACAAACAACAAACAACCAATCATGAGATATTTTCATAATGAAAGGTATGGAGTTCCCATAGAAAGTGTATGTTTTATGACGATATAAGACAGAAATGCCCAAGGGACATAGCAGGAAGCCATTTCGTCGCCTGGCAGAGGTATCCAACCAAGGGCATGTAGCGCATGTGATCGGATACCAAAGCCAATTAAGGGACGATACAGATTTCCCGCTATGTTCCGCAGATCTTTTGTACTTATTTCACCGTCACTCTTTAACATGTACTTAAACATAACAGATTTAGTGATAAACATAAACATAACTTCGTTTTTGGTCAACAGTAACATCTTTGTTCATATCATGACACCTGTTATGACTCCCGTCATGACGCATTTGTATTTCTATGCGCCGTTTTTCCCGACCTGCGAGGGTCAGGACTATATTTTAGAAGGCAGTATTATTTAATTCTGTACTATCATGTACATTCATTTTGCTTATTGTTTTGCAGTAAATTACTCTACTAACCATATTCAATTCTTCTTTTAATTCTGCAACTCATTTGTGCGTTAATACTATTATCGTTAGAGAACTATATTCATTCCATATCAGCCTGAGGCCCGATATGACCGTTGTATCGACCGCAGGACTGAGTTGCCCTATCAGTGTTAACTCAATGGGCCATGTGTATTGACCACATTCAAAGGTGAAATAATAACGTTATGAGCTAGCCTACTCTGTCATTCTTTAGGTAATAGACACAATACACATTGTCGCTTCTCCTGATATTTCACAGAGTCAGTATGCATACAATATGCCTTCACTACACCATCCACACATATATTATATACAAAGCGATTACATGCAGCCATTGAAGGAATAATGGTGATTTTATCTTCATCCGGGCATTCCCAAACGGCTACATCACGTGACTTTATGTCATTTCCATCATTACGTTGAATCTTTGTAGCTGTCCCAAAGCTATGGCAGATTGATAGAAAGACAAAGGTAATGTTTTCCGATTTTAAGCTACAAAGGAGACATAGTACAGATATATAGGGCCGTTTGTATTATGAAGTGTGTTGTTAGAAATTTAGCAACGTTCATAACAGAAAAGAAACAGTTGCTGAACATTTCAATGAAATACCAAATAAAAACTATATATGTAAATATCCCCAAAGACAAAATCAGGTAGATCCTGTTGCCAGTGCCAACCTATAATAGCAAAGCACCCCAACTCACACAACCACCAAAGATAAACATATAGAGAAGTAAGTCTGAGACTGATGTCAGTTCGTGGGTTAATTATGATGAGTAATAATTACCAGAAAATTAATCATGCTGATTATTCCATATTAAAAAAAAATAACATTTTAAAGTATCTGACAATAATTGCAACTTAACCACCCTTTACATGTGACTGAAATCAGTTGGTGTTTCCCTTGAAAACACAAATTTGTTGAATTATCTTGATACCAGTCACCTTTGGAAATGCAAAAACCGGAAAATAAGAATGTAAAGTATTAACCGTAAGCCTAATTGATTCTTCTTAGTTAATTAATGGGGATATCTGATGTGACAGAGTTTGGCATTGTCGAAAAACAAAATTATTGAGAGATGAATGTTAAGGGTCATGTTGCCTCTTTGCATGATACAATATATTTCTCTCCTCCTTCGAATTGATTGATTTCATTGCGTTTACAGGAGCATACCTGGTGGAAATATCTGTATCGTTCAATATATTTGCGAATTCTTTTTTATTGAGTCTACTACTGGTACTGGTTCGATTTTGGCCCTTGTGCCTCTGACAATGATATTCCCCCACCCCCACTCCCTCCCAGACTGCACCCTAGACTCCCAATCCTACCCCATGGACAATTCTGGATGGGCAGGTGACATTGTGTGATTGATGAAGAAGTAGAGTGATAGATTACCTTTGTGTCTCATTATGTCAACATGCGACAGTCTGTCCCTGTCCCAAACGTGACCTCACATGTTTCCTTTTATCCTCTGGCCAACTGTTGATAGTTTCATTACTTTCAAATTACCTTTCATTTTCTTGAAAGTTAAAGGGGGGGGGGGGATAAGGTAATGGGATAGTCTGTAGTGAACATGAAAGATGGAAATATTATTCATAGGTTTTCTTAATTCTGAGAGAGGAATCCCACCCCTGCTTGTTCTGGAATTCTTCAGCAAAATAAGTGGACACAGAAAGAAGTAGTGAGCCAAGCAAATATCATAATTGTTACATGCCGCGAAAAAAAACCAAGCCTAAACCCCAACCTGTTGCTATTGCAATTCTAAGAATTCTCATCATGATTTATCTTTAAACCATATAGTGATGAGTTCCTGCATTTAATATTTTGATGGTGTTAACGAATGATACATAGTTATTCATTTATGTGTTCTTCATCATTTCAGGTAAGTACGATGACTATGCTTTATGATCGGAATTGCGCAAATATGCCACACAAGCAGCCTATATTTTAATTATAAAGTAAATGAGAGGTCGGTGAAGACGGAGGTATATGTATATAGACAGAGATAAAAGGGAGGAGAAAGAGCCTGCAAATATCCTGTTATATTTGTGAAAAATGTAGGTAGGACGAAGAGTATATCATCCCGGTGTCCACTTGCATGCATACCATATCCCTCCTTTTACTGTATTAATTAGCTGCTGCACTAAAATAAGCAGTTTCACAGCCTGTAATACCGTTTTACTTATGTATTCTCCAGAGATCTAAAAAAAAATATTCTAGTCAGGTATAAGGTAGTCGGCCAGCTTAGAATATATCCAGCCTGAGCCGGATGGTTGTTTTGAGCAGTTTGATTAGATTTACCTTGAATATTCTTGGAGCTGCTTTCTGTTCCTGTTCGTTTTATAGCTACACGTGTTTCGCCGCACGAGCAGACTATTTGCATTAATTAGTATTGGAGGACGTATCAGCAACGCCACAAGCAAGGATCTATGCGTTCTTAGATCTTGTATTTACAACATTATTACCGTTCTATACCACTCTACATAATGTTTTGTCTGGTAAATTTTCCCTATTCTATTGTCTGTGCATGTCTCTGAGTGAAATTACAAACTACGTTTTGATTAATGTATGGTTGAATATTTTATACGATACTTCCTGAGACATGAATTAAAAGTCAAAAGGTAGTTAAATAAGAAGAGTTGCTGTATAAACTCTAGACAATGCACGCACATAATTATTATGTATAAACCCAAGCTGTAGAATCATTAACTGCAGGCTGAACATATACATGAATTTATGTCGCTAAAAAAGTAATCAAATATTCCCGTATAATTCAGTAAATCCGGTAAACGTGGAAAAGGTTTTGGTGTCTATTGGTATACATAACTATAACTCGTCAGCCAGACATAGTTTTACCCCCTTTCCATAAACCACCCTGCTATAATATAACGCATTACCTACAAGGTCCCTGCCTAGAGCGGCTGAATATTACGGCCCAGGTTAATCATGATTCCGTCATAGTCTCCTTTTACGACATTCGTTCACCTGTCAATTTCACGTCATTCTCCTCAAGCATTCCTTCACTTCCGGTACAGACTGCCCTTAGTAAACTCTGACCTTTATAATCTCACGGAGGCTCTTCCGGCAGGTTGAAAACGAGGCGTCTGATGAGTCTTCTCACTTAAGTGATGGTTTCGGTTTCTGGAGGAATACGAAAAAGTTCCATTTTGACCAGGAAATGAATTACATCAACCTCCAGGCACATTCTGGGATTAAAGAACCTGGAGCACGTTGAGAAACATGAAGGAATTAATGGAACTTTCCTCTTCCAGGGGGCGGTAATAGTCATATGGAAACAGGCTAGATCCAGTACTGGGACTTGGCGGTTATGGTGTTGAAAGCATGTTTAACTGGTTAAGCCCATCTCACACTATGGCGAAGAAATCGTAGAGAAAGGTACCCTGTTCATGCCGATATCAGAGGCTTGTTTCTAGTGCGATGTTCCCAAAGTCATGCCAAAAGCTTTTTATGACCAATGGTATGTGTAGGCAAATTGACTAATTCCACATGCTGTATTACGTTCTTAATAATGATTTACCTAGTTTGGTGCACTGGTTATTACCATTACAGTTTGTTTCAAGCATAATGTGGAGGAATATATCCCAGATATTGAAGCATGACTAACGTATTACTAACGTAATTCAAGAATGGAAATGGGACAGAATGCACTTTAATACAGGCTGACATAGGGAAAATGCAGGGGAGGGGGAAATAGTTTTTTTTTTCAATAAAAGCAATAAAGCATTGACTGAATGAACATTTGTTGTAGCTATGCAGATGCGTCCATTCAATTCAGCTAACAATGAAAGCAATCTATATTCGTGATAGGATGATACATGAAGCAGTGTTCCAGTCACAATTATGAACCGAAGTGAATGTTACCAATTCAATGAATGAAATATTTATAAAGTATATCGCTTTGGATCTATGCTACACGATGCTACCATGATTGTGTTGTGTTGCAATTACTCTAGGAATATCTCCCTTTTTATTCGTTCGAAGATGGGGGAGGGATTATGAATGCATGTCATATCTCAAATGGTTGTTGATGACCAGACGCACTAGAATATATGCGATCTCTGGCCTGTGTTGTACTCCATTGGTATAGAAACACCCCTGACCTTCATAAGCAACCTTGACTTATGACCTCTAGCCTCCTTTTGGCTAATCAACAGCTCATTTCGATGTCTGCATTGGCTACCACAGGGCAGCGCTTGTAGCTGGGAAAGGTCACATGATGACAACTCATGGCCGGAAGCGGAAGCGATAGTTATAAACGTACCCAGAATGCCCCATGGTACAATACCGGCGCTATGGTGGCGGTAAATTGTCTCTCCCTGACCTGAGCAGTCGGGGGGAGAGAGTTACTCAGAGGTATAAATAGCTAATGGAGCAGTAACAATGCCACCCTAAATCAGCACAGTCTGAGCAGGTACATATGGGTCAAGTCGCCAGGTAATGTACAATTCGCCGTCACAAATCCTCTGAAATAACGCTAATATAAGACGACAGTGAGGTTCAAAATATAGTTCAACGTGACTTTCTGGATCACAACAATACCATAATATACCAATACCAACAATATACATTTAATAGATATATTATAGCTCTGTATAATACTGTATTATCCTGACCAATATATCTGTTCCATTTCTTTCAAATCCCCCCAGTTTACAACTGACCACTGTACATGAGTTTCCTTTTGATATAGTTTCTTCTATTATGGGGCCATTTCATGTAACATTATCCTGTTTTGGATGGAAAGCTTTGGGAAGTATATGTCGTGGTAAAACACCATGTGTTAGACATGCTATATGGTAGGCCAAGGCTGTTTCCTTCCCATCAATCATTTATATTAACTGTCAGATATGCACCGATATATACAAAAGGAAAATTGGCGATACATTTTCAGAGCTAAAGGAGGTGTAGTTGAAAAATAAAAGGAGGTTGGGTGGTGGAAAGAACACAAGTAAAGAAGATGTGGAGGGAAAGAGAGATGAGAGAAGATGGAGGGCATAAGAAAGAACAGATATAACGAGAATGAGAAAGAAAATAGGAGAAACAAAGATGAGAGACACAGGTGGGACGGAGGGCTGAACGAGTAAGAGAAAGAAGAGGGACGGAACAGAGCAGGGCAGATAGAGAGAGAGAAGATATGAAAGCAGAGATAAGAGAAGAAGAAGACGACAACGACGAAGAAGGTGACAATGAGGGACACAGGCAGAGCCGAGAGTTTCAGGATTGATAAGCCCGTGAATGATAATAGTGTTATTTCTCAGATTGGCTTCGTTGTCAACATGAGCAGATAGAGAGACTCAGAAAACTGCTCGTTACTGGATCTGCGTGTTAATGCTGCTGCCTTGCCGCTGCACAAAACATGGAGGCAAATAGTAATTAAGGAGATGAAGGCGTCTAAATCATTATAAATACTTCACTTACTCGCGTCTTAATTGCATCGGTCCGTCTTGTTACATTATGCTCATCACGGTCACTGCTATGATTGAGTGGATTCAGATGGGAGGGGGCAGTGTGTGTAGGTGGGTGGGGGAGGCTCGGTGCAGGTTCAGGGGGAGGGGAAGGGAACCTTGGTGAAGAAAAGGGGGGGGGGGGGGTATAAGGGAGTCCTAGGCCACGTTTGATACCAAGAAATATGATATTAAACGACATTGTATACAAGAGCATTAAAAAAGAAGTGATTCAGGGCTCTTTAGATCCTTTGGAAAATCTAATGACTATACTACCAAATGAATTTTAAGATTGATTTCTTAGATCGAATAAGGAGTTGAGTGCCAACGAGACCCCCAATAACTTAGTGTACTCAACATTTGATTTCATAAAGATAGATTTTGTTAGTTTTCTCAAAACTACCCAACTAACAAGGATGAGATTGAATATATGAATGATGCACTATTTTACCAAATTACTACAGGATTTCGAGGGAAAAAAAGTTTTGATGAGTCCTGTGACTCCTAAATCCTTATGGGAGAATGGCGAGAATGGTCCTTTGCTAACAGAGCATTAGCGGTCAAACACCCATTACAGTATTGGTGTCAACAAGACTTGAAAAGGAAGTTTAACTATGGGAAATAACCGTTAGTTAATTAATGCAAAACCTTCATTTTTAAAGTTTTAAAATGGTTTATTTGTTGAGAAGTGAACATATTAAAATGAAATTTGCCAAACTTGGTCATTAAGGAATTTCACCAGTGATAAGTCTTGACTATCTCGAAGACATGATGTCTATATAGATTACTAAAATACTAGTCGACTAGTACGAATAGTATGAGAAGTGTTTATTCTTAAGGTCCTTTGAACATGCGTTGTACATCCATAGCGAATATACTTGGCGCCAGGCTACTAACACATATATGTCACCGTTATGTACTGTTTTTTCCAGCGTCCTGTCAGGTGGAATAGAGTACATGGACTGATATCAATACCAACTATAACCCTAACCCTAACCTTAAATTGGTGATCCTAACTCAGTGCAGGTAGCAGATATACCACATCAGTAGCTTGGAGCCTAGTATTTAGTTGGGTCCCATCGCTATACAAGGGGGGGGGGGGGTGGCATCACCAAAGATTACGTTACACACTCATTGCTTCCCCTTCTCCCACCTTTCCCCCTTCCGCCTTCTTGGCTTTTTAACACTGGCAGTACCTATGATTAGTTTTAATAACATAAATATATACTACCAGATCTCATGTTTGGTTGATTTCTGTGTTTTCCTTAGAGATAAAGGATAGAGTTGTTACGTAGGCTCTCTCTCCACTGCTGAAGTAAAATCCTTTATTCACAAGCTTGACGTCCTTTACATATATATTAAAGAGAGTATATGTAAATGTCTAAGCAAATACCTCAATGGTCAGTTGTACAGAGGCGAGAGGCATAGCCTACATAGCAGACTGACATCAAAGGACAAATTGCTCAACGTTATATGGGCGTTGGTCTGGGAATGGATATTTGGGGTTTCGTAAAAAAGACAAACACTTGTCTTCAAATGTAAAACTTGTATGGGTAACACCTGCATTTCCTAATAGAGGAATAGACGACCATCGATGTCCATGCATCAGTATAGAAAACCTCCTGGACATGGTAGGTCAGTGGAAGCCCAGCCTTTACCCATGACTAGGTCTCATAACTTGACTATTTATTCTCTACCTAACCCAATATTGTCTTCCCATCTCATGCTTTATCAAATATGGCTGCAGGCTGCATGGCACTGTTCTATATTTATGCGGTCTACGTCTGACTCAGGTTCCAAAATATTAGATGGATGATGCATAAAGTAAGACTTGTAGCCCGGCCTACTGGTATGCAGGGTAGGGTGTGGGTGGGTTGGTGACCGCGGGAATATTGAGAAGAGGAAACATTAATCAATATACTTAAGTTTGTTTATGTGAATACAAATCAATCAACACTCTAATAGGACTATATTCCAGGCAGCAACTGTGAAGCTTTTCCAGCTTATCTAATTGGAAGAATCTACAAAAATGTACTTCAAGGAACACTATGTAATGAGTTGAAATTGTGATCTTCTCTTAAATTTGTAGGCTACCCTACACTCTAAGAAGAAAGGGTTCTAACAAGAACCCTTAAGGGTTCTTCGGCTTGTCGACATGGCAGAACCCCTAATGGTTCTTGTTAGAACCCTTTTTTGAGGGTTCTAAGTAGAACCCCCGTTTCGGGAATATTTTTATTGCTGAAGTAACATCACTTTTCATCAAATTATTCAACATATTCCATTTCATGGCGTGGATAGTATGTTCCCTTATTCTTCAGTGGGTATTCCAGTCAATACATCCTTCCATCCTTGATGTAGATCGATCCTGTGAATAAAGTAGAAGATTTGAATATGAGTTAAATGCCTCCACTTTGTTGTCCATGCAATTCAAACAGTATGACCTCTCGCCCAGAGCGGCTATGCTCTTGCCCCGCCCCCCCCCCCCTACCTAGAGCTATTTAATATAGCTCTAGGTATGGCGGACGGATTAATGAATATGAAAGAGAGAAAGGAATATCACCTTAGAGAAAGAGATAACTCTATACTATAGCACTTGTGAGATGCCATGCTTGTCTAACCCTCTCATTGCATGCGTTCAGGTATGGATATGCATCTTATGTGTTTTCCCTGTCCTGTCACAGGACATGTAAATTAGTGGGTCAGTGGTATGAGAATGTAGGTCGGCAAGACATCAATTATCGATGTTACCAGTGCTATTTAGATAACTAAGCGAGAGTACTGTATCAGTGTATGTAACCAAAGCATACTTTTGAATATCGATTTAGATGATAGAGAAATGAACAAGAATTAAATAACTTACCTCAATTCTCATACCGTTACCAGCCAATGTGAAATGTATGTCCTCTCTGTTGACCGTTGGAGCAGGTGTGTTATAAAACTAAGGGTTTGTATGCTCTCTAGTAGTAGGGAGAGCAGCGAAGCGCGACGTTGTTTCATTAGGCCTTACCCGGCTCCAAGCCCAGCCAGCCAGCCCCGGTCAGGGGAGAGGTGGGTCAAGCAGGAGCCTGACATGTGACGGGAATCTGGGTACTTCGCAGGTGGCGCTGTGGTCGTGACAGTGGCAACTCATTGATGAATACAAAGGTGTTGCAAGGCTTGTTATGCACTGCGTGCACGACCTGTAGGTGTGATGCTATATGATGTGTGAATTAAACAAATAGTTTATTATAGGAAATATAGGCTATCCTTTATTTAAACGGTATGCATTTGAAGGCTGGATATATGATTGATTATTTTATAATAGTTACATTATCAGGGTTGAAATGCCTCACGAGTATACAGGAAAGTATAAGGCCGTCGTATCGGCCTCAGGACAAGTTTCAGTCTTAGTGTTGGGCCGTACATATTGACCAGACTCAAAGGTGAAATAATACATTATATGCATACACATGAAGTATATACATATGAAGTATTAATTCTAGCTCTGCCTGTACTTTGGATGGGATAGTACTCTTAAACATATATGTATATATGTGCATGTATACATAGAAAGAGGTAATAATTTTAATGGTATAGGGAGTCTGACCCATATGATTAAAAATGCACTCTCAGCTATGCATGGGCAAATCTGCACATTTTTTCATTTCGCCATGTATACCAAGTATATGACACACCCAAACATATGTCCCTTAATATCTAAGAATTCCGAACCCATTAAAAGCATGTAATGAGCCAAATAAGTGGTGCATTATTCATTCTTTGTAGAACCGCTTTGAGTTCAAGAACCCTTCAAGTGCACAAAGAACCCTTAAATCGCTGAAGAACCCCTATGGTTCCAGATGGAACCCCCGGTGGTCCCGAAGAACCCTTTTAGGTGTCGAAGAACCCTAGGGTTCTAGGTAGAACCATGGGGTTCTATCTAGAACCTAAAAGAAGCCTTTTTTCTTAGAGTGTATGTGGCTTTCTTAAAGAACCACAGTTATCAATATCTAAATGCTCATAAAAACATTGCTGAATGTGTGGGGTTTCCTATAGCATATATATAATAGAGCTGTTGTTAAACTCATGAAGTAATAGATAACATTTCCGATCCAGAAAAGAGGAAACCCTTATTTCTTAGAGTGTGAAAATATATAGTATGAAGTGATTAATCTAATTCAAGGACAGAAAGGGCACAGATATGTGCGGCATCTTGGAGAAGATATACGACCTAGGCAAAGGAGAGGCATGTGAGAAGAGAGGGGTGTACGACTGTGGGTCTATGGGGATAGCATTGGCAAGGTTATTTAATATATTGATAGTTTGTTTGATGGCCCCATAACTTGCTTTTGACTGGCAATTAATTGAATAAAACAAAGTAATTAATCAGCCCAGTAAAGCGTAAACCCATACAACGGGTTGGTTTTCAGAGATGCTATGAATAAATCAAAATAGGAATAAGGTCATGGGAATCTTTATTCTTGAGTGTATGGACTATATATATTTACTCATTTAATATATATATATATAATAATAACAATAATAATAATTAACATCATCAATTATTTTATTAATAATGATACTTATTATTATTATTATTATTATTATTATTCACGTAAGGTCCTGGGAATCTTGTGTATTTATAGAATACGTGTGTTGGGACTTGCGAACGAAATGTACAATGTCATGATTCTGCACTTCATTTCACAGAACCAATTAAATAGCCATGCCTCTCCTTCCCAGAAGAAAGTGGCGGTGGTGTGTGTGTGTCGGGGGGGGGGGCAATTTTTCTATTTATTACCCCTTTAACATATTATTGATCGGTCTCCCAAGTGACAAAGTCAATGGTCTCGTCTCCATGTATGTTATAGGCATTTAGATAAGACATTTTAACCATGGGATTAGTACAACTAAGGAAGGTGATTATAGATAAACGAGTAGTAATTAATATTTCTATTCTAGATAAACAAGAAGTAATTAATATCTCTATTCAGGTTTCTCATTAACCCCTGATAATGACTCGCTGACCTGTCCCGACTGACCAGACCAACCTAGACGGCCAACTTCCGATTGTTTCAGACCATTTCCGGTCATTTTGGCGCCAGGGCAAAGCCTTTCCTGCGACCACTGGGTGGGCCTACTGGCAGTGACGTGTAAGGAGGGTGGTAGCGGCCTTAGGGCATTGTGCTGTTACCTTGAGGACATTGCCCTGTGGTGCTAAGAGCAATCCTCCTTGCCTCATGTTTTGTATAATGTTGTACACTTGAGTGTATGGTATCAAACACAAGAAAATAGTCTAAATATCTGAACGGGGATCTAATACATAATCATTACTATCAATGAAAATGAAAACATATTCCAAACATTCATCTCCTAAACAGAATCTGCGTAGGTTTCTGTTAGAGAAGAATTCAGTAGATGAGTATTAGAATTTCCCAAAATTAAAAAAAAATTGATGAACTCTGACAATTGAACTGACAACACGAAAAACATCGTCCAATCAAATCAGCGAATCGATGTCGCATGACCTCATTAAAAGTGAGAACCAATAAAAAGGCGGGTCGGAGGGTGACAGTTGACATTCAATTTTCTCCTTGATATCGAATCCAGGAAGGGTGCTAAAAACTAAACATGTCTGCACGAGTTTGGCTCTGGAAACATGAATGGTGAAAAATAGCGAAAATAAAATGGAAAATGACATGTTGCCTGACATTTATCATAACTGATTTTAAGCTTTCTTGCAATGTAATTAACTTAAAAGAGATGCTAATAATCCCTTGGTGTCAATAATTGATCGCTTGAGTATTTGATTGAGTTTATTGCTGTACTTTGAACGCACAGGCATGTTTTTCTATTGCGTTAAAGGTTGAGTGCTCCAGAATTTTAAATATCTAAAATATTTCACCTTATTTGATTAACATTTGTTCAAATAAATGACTATATACTCTGGTAAGAAATACAAACTGGTTTTTAACAGAAATATATCCTATCCTTTGATGTTATAAATTATTCTCTTGATTCCACGTTACTCTGCGTTTTAAGCTATGACAACAAAAGAAATCTTACTATATCCACTCATTGACCAACCAGTAATAATGAGTGAAACCATTGTGACGTAAGATTTCCGTGTAGACATTTTTTGTTAAACCTGTATCATAGACGACACGGTTAACTCGTCCAGAATCCTGGTCAAATGACTTTCAGCTGGGTAGGAAGGACACCTAAAACAGATTTTACTGTTTGATTGGTGTTAAGAATCGTGACTTGGAACTCAGACCAGAGTAGCATAGCTAAAATAAAACTAAACATCATTGTACCATCCCCACTTTAATCCTAATGTACCGTTTTAAGTCCCTGGTTTCTAATACTACTTTAAAAATGATTGGTTTGTCAGGCTCCTACATAGAGCAAAGGATAAGTTGAATCCCTTTTGGACTTCACTTGCGGCCTCCAATGACTCAGCAACTTTTGAACTGAAATGGAAAACTATCGATTCCTGGGTTTATCTTTAAGGGACGTTGGTTTTGAATAGGGACTCAGCTGATATAGCTATACAGTTTTTCATTGAATAATCTTGCCTTAGTTCTATTGTTTACTGTTTTAGACGGCCTTAAATTAGGTACGTTTTTCAAAGTAAGTTTTTTTCTATTTGTAAATGTTGATCAACTGCCCAGTTGTTTTCTACCCTTGTTATTTTCTTTCATTAAACTGATTTGAATGTGAAATAGGTTAGAACAAGCAGCCCTTAGTAAAATATGAAATGAAAACGCGATGGCTTTAAGTGTATGTGTAGTCGGAAAGTTGGTTATTCACCCAGGGAAGAAGGCATTCAACATTGGCCAAAAGCAATTTGCCATGTTGATTTAGAGTAAATGAGCAATCGCAAAAGATAAATGGATCTAGAAAGCATTTATCAACAGGTAGTAATGGACTAACTCAGAATAAGTTCACAATAGGTGGGTTGTATAAACATCTTCACTTAAAAAAAAGGAGAAGTTATGCACCTTACCTGTTAGCCGTAAATCCCCGTCCTCTTCTTTAGAGGGTTTTTGATTATGAATAACTAAGATTTGGGAAAATGGCGAAAGTATTCAACCCGAAACATGTTACACAGAGATATATAGTTATTGCTATTGCATACGAAACTAAGTATAAAAAGGCAAGCCCCCTATAATATAGCAGAGTGGTCAATGAGCGGAGAAAATGAAAACCGGAAGTGGTGACCGGCAGCGGTAGTTTGGCTTAATATGCTAGTAAACTTTAGTGTAGTCACTGGGTAATTTCATGGTAGAAAGTGGAGACATTGTTTGCGACAGAAAAAACATACCTGTGGCGAAACCAGTCTACTCTTGATAATTCGTAGTGGAATGCACATTGTACAGAGGAAATCCCTTCTGGTAATTAACCTTGGTGTTTGTCATGGTTTCTGTCATTTTCAGGACATTGCGCGGACTATTCTCTAAGCAGTGAGATTATTTATTACAAAGTCTATGGGTAAAACACTATAATTCATCTAGTACACCATATTAATATGGCAAAATATTCTTACGGGTGTTCTGGCTGCCTTCACTCATCGGCGATCGTTTACTCTTGGCCCATTCGACTTAAAATGCTTGTGTAATTATAAACAACTGCAGAATATTGATGAACGTAGTCATATAAGTCCTTATATTGGTCGGATGTGTCCTTGCCAAAATATCTGATACAGCTTTAAAGGCTGGGATCCACTGCCACGCTACTTCTACCGCTACTAAGACATTTGAGCAGACATTTTATTTTCACATGGAAATGAACACATCAAGTAACATGAGTAACGTAGAGTGGTACCAGTGCCCCACTTCAGCTCCCGCTACTTCCTGTTACTTCAGCTACAAAGTAGCGGCTGTTAAAATATCAAACATGTTTGATAGTAGCAGGAGCTCTCTATGCTGCTAAAATCGGCCAAAAGAAGCAGGAGGTAACGTGGCTATGTAGGGAGGAGCCAATAGCACCTATCCCTGTTAATCCCCTGTTACTGCTCTTGCTTCTTCATTAAAGAAGCGGGAGCAGTAGCAGGAGAAGTAACTGGGAAGTGGAACCCAGACTTTAGTACGAATATTATGTTTGCCTCTATGCTTTGTTTTACTTGTTTGAGTAGAAGTTACTGTACATACTGTATTTACCAACGCATCTACCAATATCATCCCTGTCTGACCATAAAACCTTCAGTTTTATGTTTTTGATGTCAGAGTTGCACCATGGGAAGTTGTCCCATATACTTGATTATACTATCAATACTGACTATACAGCTGAACACCCAGACCCTTCTGGCTAAGCATTACCTAGATCTGTTTTGCAATTGGAGCTAGCTTTTGTGACACCGTTCTTAATCTTTTGGAACCTGACGAGATGCTAGAAGTGTTGGTTGATATTAGGTGTGAGGACCCTAATTAGTGAATCCTGAAGTCTTGTTAGATTTTTCAGAACATTTCACATTTCATCTCGAGGTCCTTACATTCAATGCATTAGCGTCTGGTTACCAAAAACCTGGCATGAATTCTAATAGCTTATAGATGATACTTGTCAGAGATGTGTGCCTTTCCTTTTGATGGAAATTGAACTGAGTCGAAGAATTCTTTATTTTGTCGAAGTTCCACATGTGATGTAAACACAATTGGTGGACTGGTCTCTGGATAAAAGCAAGGTCTTTAGTTCGTTACCATGTGACAGGATAAAGCCTGGGCTAGCTACATAAGATTCCGAATCAGACGTTGCATGATTTGTCGGATATCTACATTTGAAAAGTTATCTCTACAATTTAATACAACTTTATCTATAGCCAACCTATATTTTAATAACCTATAACCTATATTTTAATAACACATTTCAACCATGCCGTTCTAAGCTCTGAATGCAACGCATATAAATTTACAATACATAGAATATGTTTATTTATATTCGAACTACTTTAGGAGCAAAGCTTTAGGACAATTTGTCAATACTTGGCATCATATAAATGATAATGTAGACACCAGATACACCCATTCGATTCCATCATTTGCCCCAAGCATTTCCCCCCTGTACAAATATGTAGATGGTGTTTGTTGTTGGCGAATGAAGAAGGTGCTGGGAAATGAAACCTGATTCTGACACGTCCCTTCCTGCACTCTCTCTGTGTTTCCACTCATGAGAGGGAATTATCTGTTGACCGATGCATCAAGGACGATGTCATATATGATACCCACGCCTCAATGTTAAAAGCTTTACACTCATTCGACAATTTGAATTTCTTTGACAACATATATATATCCGTCATGAAGACAGGAGACAGCTTTAAAGACGATATTAAAATTTGGACGTATTACCTTTGTGAAAGATGCATTACTATCTCCCACTACTTTCATGCTTAAATCACTCTTTATTTGATTTGTATTTCATTTTCCATAAACTTTCATGAAAGGAATTCTAAGCTTAAGGTTGCAGATACATTTAATGCACTAAAGGCCATAGATTTAATGGAGTTAGTCACGATGTGCAGAGACCTAAACAAGAAGAAACCCTCCCATTTATCAAGCAGGGACAAGAACCTTTTTTTACCTGCTATTTGTGAAAGGTCTTAAATTGGACAGACACAGTATTGACTCTTTTCAATAGTTTTGCCTTGGGAAGGCGGCCTAGTGGCCTTCTTCCACTTCAGGGTCAATTAACTTGCAAGTACTTGAAGTGGTTCAAACTCGGTGGACTCTAAATTAAGAAAAGATAACAACTGGGAGAAAAGTAGGTGTCTTCACTTGTGTATTCACTTTACATGTATTGTCTAGAGACATTCCCTTGCTATGTCTTCACATCTGGGATGATACCTCCATGTATTTGCTACATTATTCTGAAATATAAATTCTGTAAATGACGATTAAAAGAGAATGTAACATATATAATGAGTGAAAACTTTATAGATTTCGTCAATGATAGATACGAAAACTGATCAATTACGCTCAGGAATAATCAAATTAGTTTCTACTTTAAACGAGCCATGGGCTATAACCACCTTATCGTTCCCCTCATCTATCCTAAACTCGTTATAACTGTTTCCAAGACTACGCAAATTATTTCTCACTTTTCACTTGGGCACTAACATCTATCACCATCAATTCTGACTTTAAATGCACTGAATGCGCAAACAAGTTGTTTCCCTTAGCACGTTTCACAGTAGATTTAACAACCATAAATACAGACGCCAACTCTGTACGCTTAATTTCGTCAGCCTCAGGAGGGATAGAGAAGGACATGATATATTTCTGTCCATAGTAAGCCTTAAATGCAAACGCTGGGAGGGAAAATGCTTTAGAACATGAAACTTCCTAAATGGAACTCCAGTAGGATCCAAACCAAACAAGATGTGGAACCTAGACTTCCCAATGTTTGTTTTATTTGTTTACCTTCGTTATCTGAGCCAAAATAAATTTTCTTGAAAGGGAAATCTGCCAATACTAATTGGAACTCAGACTTCATCAGCTTTCATTTTGGCATTTAGGAACTCCAAATAATTGTGTTCACAGATGCCTACTTGAAAGGGAAATAAATAATTTAACTTTAATACAATCATGATAACTGCTAAGCATTAGTGCCCAAGCCCCCTTATAGCCGCCCCAAGTGTCAATAATTGATTATCTGATTCAAAATATCCCTGATTTACGATTGTATGTGAATCAAATGTCAGATTTCCTGATAAGCATGTCATTGTCCTCTAACCTTCCATTAGTAGTACGCATTGGAGGGGCTTTCTGGTGACTGAACAGAGTACGGTCGATATGAATTGAAAGAGTCACTAAACCCCAAAATACTATGAGAAAATCGATTCTTGTTCCACTATTAGGAGCATAATGATAGGAACGTCGTGTAAAAAAGCATGAAATTTGAAATTAAGAACTAATTAAGAAGAACGCAATGGCACAAAAGTGATAGATATATTAATGACATATTAATGGAGACCGAAATTGAAGAAACTGACCCTTATTCAAAGGTCTTCTAGATTAATAATAAAAGAAATAAACAGATTGATAATTAAGTGTATCTATCGGTTAAACTTCCCATTCTTTTCTCAGCCTCCTTCAGCCCCCTTCCACCCCTTTAGCCTTCTTTTCTCAGCCCCCTTTAGCTCCCTTCAGCCCCCTTCAGCCCCCAGCGCTCACTGTATTTTACCTGATGCCAAGGACGCTGGGGGATGGCCGTCGGCTACACAATCATTTCACTGAGCTGTTGATAGTGCTAGATTTTATTATTCAATTACTGATACTGTAACCATAGTAACATTAAAATGTTAGGAGTTATCTTCCATTTTAACAATGCTTAGTACCATTTACTTCTAATTCAGGCTTTTGTTGTGTTTGTTATAGCCATTGCTGTTAAAACGTTTAATTAATTCTACCTATATAAATAATGTATATACTGCTATAATTTGTCATGGGGGAGGACTAACATGTTATGCTTGTAAACTTCAGAATATAACTTTTGTATTGAAAGTAATTAGTTATTCATGATGACAATGCATATTAATATCATCAATACTAATAGGAGGTTGGGAGCGAGCAATTGCTGTGTAGATGCGAAGTGCTAGTGCAAGTGTTTTATGACCAATATATTGGTGGTATAATTGTTGCGAGGCTGTAGATTTATGACCATTCAATATGGTAATATATAGCGGCCGAGCGAAGATTCATGCATAGGATGTATGTATGCATAAATACAGGGAAAAGGTAATAGATTAAAAGTGTTAGAACCAAAGAATATGCAGAATTAGACCTTCTTCCACCAGTCCTTGATAAATAAGTGATAAATATGTAAAACATATGAACTTTTTCTGAACTATTTGCTCACTTAATTCTTAGTGTAAAGTGTTAGATGATGTTGAAGAGAACTTTGAAATTTAGAAAAATTTAAGAAGAAAGGAAAACGAATATCTAGGAACGTTATCCTGAGAATTTATCGGTCAACATTTCTTCATTAACAATATTTTATTTACCTCTCTTCAATTTCTCTTCTCTATTATTACTGCTTTCTAAATTTTTCTATATTTTACATACATCCCGTTTCAATAAACTGACCACAGAATACAGCACTTGGTGCTACTTATACATAGCTTTTACAAGGCTAATTTTTCATCTGCTGATTTCCCAGACAGTTTTGCATGTTGAATAAAGAATGAATGTTGAATGAAGAAATCCCAGAAAGTCCAGACAAACTTGACTTCAAGGTCATTTGTGAAGTTGATTTGACAGAAGAGGCAAGGAGACACGTTTCTAACAGCACATGCTCATGGCAGAAGCAGTAAGTGGAGTTGGTAAAGTAGTTAAAAGTGAAGAAGAAGCTAGGGAATGGCGATGAAGGATGAGGCAATTATTATTGGGGCAAGTTGAGGACGAAGAGAAAAGGATGATGGGAGGCAGAGGAAGATAGGCAGTAGGGAGGATTAAATCAGGGGCCTGTTTCATAAGAAATTAGAAATCCTAACTTGAAATATCTTTTGCCAAAACAATGTTTCTTTAGGTATAGAAAATTCCTACTGTAGAAATTAAAAAATAGCATTAGTCTTTTGCCTAAAATATGTCCTTATCAGCTGCTTAGCAATGGTGAATAGCTAAGGAAGGAAAATATTGATTAAGGACCTGGTATGCAAGGCGTCCCATGGGGGAGGAACTTGGGAATATAGCAGAAGTAATAGACATGCATCGATACCAATTTTGAGTAAGGTTTGCATGGAATCTTTGGCCAGATTCTATGATAATTGGAGTGGAAAGAGTTGACAAAGCTGGAAGAGGAAATGGAATTGGATGGGATAATCAAGATGGGGAGGAGGGGTCAAATGATGAAATAATGAGAGAAGATGAGGATAGGCGGAGGTACCAACGAAATGGAAGGGGTGGGAAGTCAAAGAATATAAGGACAGAACGGAAAGAAGGTTACATGAAACATAACACTTAGCAACAGAAAGAGAGGAAAACAAAGAAAGGCATAGACATAGATGGACGCTTGGATGATGATGTGGAGGAGGAAGAGAAGCAGGTGGAACGGAAGAAAGACAAGTAGAAAGAAGATATGGGGGCGATCTACACCTGGATGAATAAACATGTTGAAGGAAGAGACTGAGGGTAAAAAGGGACCATAAAGGGAAATACAATAAAATGGAGGACGTTGGGAAAAGAATGCGAGAGAGTGGACCAAATACTAACAGAAGGGTTAATAAATTAAAGGCATACCTTATAAATAAAGGTAAACGTGAAGGAGGGAGAGAGTGAAGGAGCCTAATGCCACAGATTAATCTCACCGTGGTATAAAGGAAGCTTCTCTAGGGGTTGATGCGCAAATATGCTGACAATTCCAAACACATTCTCAGTGATCCTTGGGACATGTTGGTCACCATGACAACTTGTAACCATGCATCCAGGATTGAGATTTAATAATCACGCTTGAATACAGGTGGCGTTGTAAAGTGGGAATGAATCAGGGCTTATAGGTGTGCCTGGGCACCAGGTATGTACATAGCTTGTTTCAGTTAGTTTTTATTTGAAATCATACTAGAGGTGTTCCAAGAAATTAGATAGCTACCAAGGATACAGATATTACTTCTCATTCTTCATATTGTATGGGCAAAGTCATATTACTGTTATCACATGATCATAATAGTAATGTTATGACTATGGTGGCTAGGGCAAGATGGTTAGTACCACAGGGAAAAGCCAGGAATATCTAAGGCAAATAATAAAACAGCTAACTTGTTGGCTCCATGCGCTTTGACTTGGCTCCATGCACTCTATCTAATGTACCCCATGAGATATTCATAAAATTTGCTAGGTAGCCTGAATTTATTATCTCCCATTGTTTAATTATTAAAAGCATTTGAGTTTCTCTAAGCCAGATTTGGTCAAAATGTAGAAATCAGAATTTTAAAATATAATATGTGTACTGACTGTTGAATATACCACATTAATCAATTGTATAACTACCACCTACTTCTCGGAGAAGGCTGGATGTGTTTGGTAATGATTTTTGATACAAGGAAACACTTCATAAACAATTGTTTAAAGAAAAGTTAAATGTTGGGATTTTTACCTATAATAACATTATTCTAATGTTATTATAAATGGTATTATTACACCCCTGTGCTGTAGTTACCTATACCTTCAGCATTGTATGCACGGAGGTGCGACGGAGGCGCCCGAGATCGAGGCGCCCAGATCTAAGCGGCAAGCGCCAGGACCCAAGCGCCCCGGTCTAAGATCGAGGCGCCCACCGCTTACATCGAGGTGCCCTGCCGGTGTTAGATCGAAGCGCCCCGGCCTAAGGTCGAGGCGCCCACGGCAAGCCAAACATGGCTCCGATTTAGCTAATGATAGGCCTATACACGAATGTAAACAATGAGTCCACTACTGCCTTTACTGACTTAGGACAACCAATTTAAGACACCATTTCAGACACCATTTATTCAAAAACTACTTGAATTAAAATCATGCCGTTTCATACACATGATGTCAGTAAGTAGTTCTTGAGGATTCTAAAAGGATTTTTCAAATATTCAAAACTGACGATGATATGGCGATTTTAAAACGGACCGCCGACACGTAAAAAACCCCCGACGAGTGAGCGTCAAATAGATATCGGCGTACTTGCGCTGTCTCTACTTATAGCTGGGGCGCTTCGATCTAAGCCTGGGCGCCTCGGTCTACGGGCGGCAGGGCGCTTCGATGTATGCGGTGGGCGCCTCGATCTTAGCCGGGGCGCTTGGGTCTCGGGCAGGGCGCCTCGACCTCGGGGCGCCTCGACCTCGGGGCACCTCGATCTCGGGGCACCTCCATCGTACGATCGTATGCACCACCTGGACAAGCAGGTGCATAACATGTAAATTATGCACCTGGACGTGCATAACAAAAGTAGGTCCGGCAGGTAAGCCTGATCACCAGAAGTCAAATTGTGTATTAATGTGCCACCGATCATTCACCCTAATTTCTCTTGAAATAATAAATATAAAGCTTCAAAATGAAAAGTTCTACCATATAATGACATTAAAAAATGATATTTTGCTAAAGTATATTGATGTAGACCCGCCATGAACAAAGATCCTATAGCGAATCAGTAGCGAATCAAACACGCCACTTGTTGTCCCCATGCTCTGCCTCTGAGGGCAAGGGGAAGGATACTTTGTCTAACAGAGGCAGAGCAAATAGCCTTGCATGGCCCACTCGAAACCCAACGTTTTGTAGCCTAGTTATTTCTGAGGTTGTAACATCATTGATATAAGATTCAGACATTAAATAGGCCCAAAACTTCTACAGATAGAACAAGACAGGACTGATTTACTTCTAATAGACCTAGCTCTTATTTTGATCTTGCGGAGCTCATATTATCGCCCACTCGATCGTTTTACCAATTTTCTCTGGAAATAATAAAGTTACAGACTTCAAATGAAAAGTTCAATGGAAGAATCATATGTAAAATGCGATTTTGCTAAAGTATATCGACGATAATAATTTATTTCATTAACTAGCACCGATAGCCTGACAGGCTGCATGAGTCTGACTGACAGCTATGGCTTCACATGTCTGACTCTAGGCCGTGTGGCTGTGGCGTATCCGATTCACAGCAGAGGGACATTTTTCTTTTGTTTTATTCATATTTCTCATTAATAAAAAATAAAAAGGGATGTAATAAATATGGAACAAACTTACTGCTGCGTATGTTCATTAGTTATGCACCTCGAGACTACGACGAAAGGATTCTCGGGCTAAAGCCCTCGAATCTTTCGTTGTAGTCTCGAGGTGCATAACTAATGAACGTACGCACCAGCAAGTTCGTCCCATCTATTTATTCTAACAATTTTTACCTACAGGACAGTGTTCTAATGTATTTGAATGCATTCATAATATGATTTCGACAATGAGTCTGAGTTATTTTAATTCCTTATTCACATAGATGTATAACTATATAAGAAACACGCTAGAGCTCGAATCATTTTATTATATATAGAATTCGGACTGAGACATGCTAAATTAAATGTTATCTTTGTTCGGAAATAAGCTGCAATTATTCGGTACATAATACATATGGCTAGACATACCATTGCTTGATACTCTACTATTATATCTTTATTAACTATAGATTTTTCTAATATAAGTTATATGTTTACTCTCTTTTCTAGGTAAGTAGACGTCCTAGTTATTGATCTGGTGCAAGAGTTTGACCTGAGGGGTAAGTCGAGTAAAGCCCATTTCTAAGTCCCTCCTGTCAACCAAGAGGTTGTTGGTCATGATATTCAACTCTGACGCTTCTTCGGGAAAGAGGAAGTTATGGACGGTGGATAGAGCTGTGTATTTGCCTTGTGGGGTCAATAAGGAAGAGGTTCTAATAAACAATATCGGCTAAACTCTGTATTTAAGCTTGTGTTTGGCCTGAATTCAAACAGAACTTTATTGATAATTAGCTACACCGAAGTAAGGGGAAACTGTAGAAATTCACACACACAATTTTCCTTTCAGGCCCCTGTTCTACAGCTGGTGATATATGAAGGGTTCCCCTATTATCGCTTTCTATTGGAGACCAATGGTTTCATCACCGTCCTCCCAACTTTCCATTGAGTCGACAGGAGAAGATGAATTGCTTGATCAATCCTTACGAAACGGCTCAACAGTGGGACCATTTTATAAATGGGTGCTATTGATAAGAGAATATTGTGTATGAGTAAGAAATGTTGGTGATGCATTTGATATAATTGGTTTGGGTAAAAAGGGCATGAAGGAGTGAGCAATATCATTTAGATAAAATGTCTGTTGGCCATGGGGTGGAGTGGTAGAAGTAGTAAGACAGGGCTTTGTAGAACTTTTCCGAACCGTATATTAAGGTGGCAGAAGCGGAGACCCCTGGCTGTAGTAACTACGACTAACCACCAGTTAGATTGGCTGAGGTAGGCCAGAATACAGGGTTGTCATAGCCATGTGAGTGGCAAATTGGTTATGGTTACAAATAGTCTGAAAGACCAGTAGCTCTATTAAAGGAAGTAAGAGAACCCCACAAAAGAAGAGGCTAAGTCAGGTGGTTAGATTTTCTCTGACGCAAGGGAGACCTTTCTGCCAAATAACACCGATAGGCACAAATTGTATTGGTTTACATTGACTTCTAAGTTCCATAATATATACATGTTGAAACATAATTTGATATTGATAAACCCTTCAATGGGTATAAATGACAAACAGGATTCATGAATTAAGAATCCTTCAAATTAAATTTACATTTGAAATGATATCTCATCAGATTTAGTGTTAATGAGAGTACAGACAAATACAATTATTCAGTTTCATTTGTATTCAAAATTTCATAAAACGTGTGACACTCTTGGTACATCATTTTATCAAGAAATTGAAATATATAACTGGAAATTACATGCTCGCCAAAATTGACGAATTTGTTTTTACATCCAAACATTCGCCTTATTTAAACTTTAAATGTCATATTATCGCAACGTCTTGTACATGGCTATATAAACACTCAGACCATGATCTGGTCAATCATGTACATTGGCTAGCCAATTTCTCAAATCCAGGGCAGTCCCCGATCAAAAGCCGCTATAACAAGTGTCATTTTTCAGACTTATGTAGAACCATTGATCTCAATGAAACTTGACTATGGGGAGAAGAGAGTAGTTATTAGGACATAGTGACCACTGCGATGACCAGTGGTCATCTATACCCATCAGGCAATCAGTGGGCGAGCAATACAAACAGTCTGTCAAGAGTAGCTCTCAATGTTAGAGTAGTTGAGCAAGTGGTAGCTTTTAGTGAAAGGGATAATGTCACTGTACTAAGAGCACCATTATTTACTCGAGAGTATTTAACTTTAGCTTTTGCCACAAGTGGAATTACATACTCAAACAAATAAAGTACTGACTTTCGAGTTTGGTGAAAAAGTAAAGACTCAACAGATTCATACATTACATTGTATACGTATATATACTGCACTCATTGTATGGTAGTCGTATTTTCAGCATTTCCATTCAAAAGGGACGTATTTGACAATGTTCATGTTTTTAATTTTTATAATTCGAATCCCTAAATTGGTGAATACATTATTTAGAAATAACAAAATTAAAAATTCAACAGTTTTACGGGTTAAGGTGAATATCAACACGTCTGACTACCTATTATAATGTTCAAGTTTATGGGGTTTTTTATTGGTTGCATTCTACCATGATGTATGCATTCATATCATATTTTGAAGGCAAGCACACGATGATATTTCAATGGAATTGGATTTGACCATGGGCAAATACCAAGTAATAGCAAGTGGAAATTCCAAATTTTTATTTTCAATATTGAAAATGTCCAGAATCATGAATATCGTACAAAGCCAATAAGAAAAGAAACCTTTACTGTTGATAGGAACAGTAATGATTTACTATACAAATGAAACTGGGAAGCTTTACAATTCAGTTTTCGTTCTGGCTTCTAAAGCATACATTAAACAGAATTATTGCACTCCCTAGTATTTCCAATAATAGACAAAATGATTCGTTTTGAAGGAAGTGTTTTTCCAATTGGTCTATTCTGAAGCTCTGATGGGCTTTTTAAAAAAGAAATATTTAAAAAAGATAGAACTTGGACGATCAGGTCTGAAGGGCCCGGCTAGTTCACCGCATTCACCTGCCTGGTCTGTTGTATCAGTTTGTCAATCAGGTTTCTTTCAAAATGTAAAACACTCATCAAAATCGATTGGTTGAAAGCACTCTTATGATGGTATAGTTGCCTTTTATGAGAACTGCATGATAAACATACATATACGTAGTCATATGAATTTAAATGCATTTAGGACTTATCTTCTCAGCATTAATTTAGATATGTTGTAACAGGAATATCCTAATATATTTCTTGGTAAGGGGACATCTCCCACCATACGCCTTAATCAATCGTTACTGCAAATGTCTTGTGAACATGTTCACCTGATGAAGTTGGCTCTCAATTCAATATTGCTTGGGCTTAGCGTGCTGTGGTAGGCAAGATCTCCCTCCCATCCCATCACACCTTGCGCGTCTAGATCATTTAACATGGAGGATGGGAAGCAGCGGAGGATTTAGCACATTGTAACTTCCCTGGTAGTAGTCTTAGTGGGTGGGGGCGCCTCAGGTTTGGTATGAGGGGTTGCATGACCTGTTTGTGTCATTATGATAGAGATTATCGCAGAGAAATTGTAAATGATGTACATCATGATGATATTCACAAAAGTGCTCATCTAGCAAAATTTCACGTTTCGCAGATGAATGTCAAAAGTGAAACAGGAACTGAAGTATTACTATTTGATTATAGTTGTTCAGTCTGGAGTACAGATGCTGAGATATATTATATTGAATTTTTACTCTGAACAAAAGTACAGAATTGGACTCAGGCCTCTACAAGTAGGTCTTCCGGCCGGTCCAATGTATCATGCTCGAATAATAATGAAGCAATGCAGAATTATATATTGATATGTTAGTTGTTGTGATTCGAGGTTGTTTGAAGTACAGCTGTACCTTTACATTACATTTGCATATGAACAGCATATGGACACAGTTATTATAGGATTAAAGACTGAAATTCGGCACAATTTCTCCTTCATCAATTTGTGTTACACTACGTATAACAACCCAATGAATGATCAATCTTATCAACATCAGGTGCCAATGCCTCTCTGAAATGGAGGTCATTTTATCTGCTCATTCTATTTGTGGACTATTCAAACATCTATATCCTGTAAGCAATGTAAACTTGACTGTGAACAATCCTTCTAAGGGTAATAACACCTATCAAAGGGCTCAAGGGTCCATCCAAATGATCATGTGATCGTATGAATTAAAGCTGCATTCTCAGCTATCATGGCAAAGACTTACCAAATTTACTCATAAGTATTATATTTTTTTGGAATACTAATATTGTGACTTTTAAGACTGAATTTATCAATTTTCTGCTGCTACTATATATGAGCAATATGTTTATACAAGTATTTGAAGTAGAATCGGTCAAGCGAAAACAGCAACCGGTAAGCGGTAATAAGCTAAATCATCATAGGAAACGATTCGGGCGGATCCTCCAAGTACAAATGAGGATGTTTTAAAAGCCTTGTAGCAAAGAAACAACCAAAGATAATCCTCCAAAATCTCGGTCAAATGAATTTTAGATGGTTTAAAAAGAAGGGAATAGAATTTTGATATATTTCTTTAACGCCGTTAATTGGGAGTGCAGCTTTATATCAACTGAGAAATTTACTAACTATGGGGAGAGAGTTGAGTAGCCTGTACAACCCTCCCCCTTCCGCCCCCCTCAACACCTCCCCCCTCTCAAACAATGCTCCCTACCAAGCCCATACATCATTTCCTTCTACCGCCATCCACCAATTACGGCCCGGTTTTCTAAAGCGGAAGGCTAGGCCGCACTGAATAAATCGCCGGCCTGGATTTGTTGAAATGTTAACTGGCGTCATCAATGACTCAGCATCTTTTTTTCCCGCTTGATTTGATGCCTAGGCGGATGTGACAACATTCAAGATGTCCTGCGATGCTATTTTGTCCTTTCTCCCAGACATTTCCAGCACTCCTTCACATTCTAGACTAGGGAGGCGGCATAATCGGTTTTTAATAAGTCCATTGTTACAACTGGGTATGAACAGATCATGCAGATAGTGTCACAATTCTTTCTAATTTGCATTACAGTTTCTTGAGAACGTGGTAAGGGATAAGGCGTTCGGGAAGGAATAATTATTTTCTATAGGATCAGTATTATATTTCGTGGATAGTGGTTGATAAATGTCGGCATTCTGTTCCTTACCAGAAAGAGATATGTATACATCGTATTGCAATTAAAGCTGTAAATCAGTCTCACTTAAAATTTGCATTAGGAGATGAAAACGTGAAAATAAATTCAGGCATTTATTAATTACATTACCTGAATAAACATGCTTTTCTCTATAATATCCTTAATAAATGGCACTCGGGGACAAATATCTACAGAAATATCATGAAAAATAGAATATCACAGGTTATTTAACATTGACTCATAGGTCATTTTTGTAGAATCTTATGTCATTATAAATAGAACTGTTTGCATGTTGATTACTATGGACACTCGAATATGTTGAAAGCTAAATTTAATATCTTTCTGCTCAAACCCATGAGGATTGAAAGATCCTATGACTTTGAAACCACCCATGATGTCACAGGAAGTTCAAAGCAGGCTATATTCATTGGATGAGGTGAGAGGAAGAGAGTACTGGAGGGCAGATATAAAGCTCCTCCTCATGTTGTCAATATGAGCGACTCATGAGCCCCTAAAATCAGTAAGATATAAATTCAGGATAGGATGGTTCATAGCTGATACTGACCCAGAATCATTTAAAGTGTCCTGTTTTCCGATTGCTGACCGGTAACTCATATTGGAATGATTATGTTCACATTTGTTTATATATTCAATCTTTTTCAATAGTTTCAATTTAGAGGGCTAACACATTTTCCTGGGTTCATTATTAAAGATGTCTAATCAATAGCTTGACTTAAATTGGAAATCATATCCCGACCAAGCTGAACTGGTCAAAAGAGAACGAGCACTGCATGGGGAGCGTTAATAACTGCAGGACAGGTTTTCGGCGGGGTACATATATTAAACATAAATGTGGACATTGATAAAGCCCTGCAGCAACAAAACAGGGCGCAATCATCGAGAGAATTCATTCACATGGGCAGGAATAGAGCCAAAAGAGTAGAACATCTTTGGTTTTCGATTGAAATGCATCTTTAAACAGGATATTATAACTCGGCACTCTTCGGCACTTTGTTTAATTTCAGCACTTTTCAGCATATATATTTTGGAATCTTATCATTTTTACAACTATGTAGAGAATCATTCCATCTTCAATTCAGGAAGAGGGAATTGATCATGTTATGTTTACGTGAAAAAGAGGCAATTTCTCTGCTTTCACTACTCGCCAGTGTTTACACAAATAATAAGGGAATAAGAAATAGAAATATATGGTTGATTTAGCTGAAGATGCAGCTTTAGGATACCCTTGGTCAATATCATCTTCAGGTTACCAGACGTCTGGGATTCTCTCCTTTTCAGATTTCAGATTTTTCTTCTTCTTCTTCTTCTTCTTCTTCTTCTTCTTTATATCTGCCAGCCTTTCTCAGAACATGGTTATTATATTTCTCCTACTACGTGGACGTCTAAAAAGGCGGTATCTAAGCTTTCTCTAGGAGGAGTGTAAGGTACATGTATAGTCAGTAAGAGAAACCCTTCACTTATCCCTGGGAATGCCTACATGTGGCGCTAGACATCAGAATATCAGTATATTTCAGCACTGATTAGTGGGTTCAATAGGGGAGTCGCATGTCTTACTGCGTGTGTCTATTACTATGCCTGCTAGGATAGATTCACTTCAAATCGGAAATATATCTATACAAACATCAATTCGACAATATTTCTATATGCAATATGTAAATGATCTGTAGAAGCCGAGTGTATGATGGGAAAAATTGTCCCATGTTGCCATGCCAATCAATCTTCAACATGGTGGATATGCCCACCCCCTATTCAATTTTAATGGGGCACATTTGTCTCCTTTCCAGTGCACTCAGTATTCATCTTAAATCTACGAAATCTTGATAGTAGTTTCCAGACGTTAGAATGCTTTTTCTTTTATGTCAGCAATATTGAAATTCGGTTCAGTATGTCTGCCTTACAAGCTAACTTATGGTTCTTCATGTATCTTGCCATACGTTTTCATTTATTGTCTTAGTACATATTCTTTTATACCTTTGTGACTCTCATATCATGTAACGGTTCAAAGACCGAAATGATAGTCTCGACATACTTTTATAAACGTACATAGCAAGTTTTAGGAACTTCGGAAACAAAAAAAAATCATTAAAACTGTTAAGTTTTTTTGTTTTTTTAAAAAAACATGATTTTATTCAGCTTATCAACAAAACTCTTCCTCATCTCGAGCATATACATCTAGATCTACATGGCTCGTTTCTTGCTGTTCAAAGTAAAGGATATTAAGACCCATGTCTCTTGGGTTGCGAATTATACATATTATAATCATACAAACTACCCGGCAAAGGGCTTATTTCGCCGCTAACTCTTAGAACTTTATAATTTTTAACAGACTGTTAAGTTTAATATTTATTATTTTCAAGGTAAGGACAATATTTCACTGTGGCCACAATTCATTGCATTTAACCATATGTTCGATCTTGTAATATTTTATCATTTCAAAAATTACAAGTGAATAAAACGTCAGATAAAAGATCTAAACTATACAATGAATATGTCACGAAGATATATTTCATCAAAATAATGTTGAGTGGAGGTAGAGTTACTAGATGTTTTCTCCTAAGAGAGCAGGCAAAATAATGTGGGAGAGGAAGCAAGATACTAAGGAGGGAAAGTAATGAGAAATTGTTAGGGGATCGAGAGTGTTGCCCAATCAATGATTCCATGAGAGAACGCATCTCAAATATTAGATTTACATACACCATAGCTGCTATCGTTGACAGCGGGTTGTGTAAATTGATTAGTAAAGAGTGAATTTAGTGTCTATATTCCAGTTCAATGAAACAGACACACGACTATATGGCAATACTAATTAGATCTGCACTTTCGGCTATGGCGACCATCATAATCTCAACAGATATACTCGTATTATGACTTATCGGACTGCATCTATCAAAATCTTGCTGCTGTTAAGTTGTTACAAGAAATTGAAGTAAAATCGCCCGAAAAAAACAGCCGCCAGTAAGCGATGATTTAATTATTTCTATTTCCATATATGATAATATTTGTATGCATTACATTACAAGAATGTTATTCTCAGCTCAAAGCAGATAACAAGTGAAGCCATCGCAGGAAAGGATATATCGGCAAGGCCCTGAAATATGATTTCGGACTTTTATACAACCCTGTTGCAAAAATAACTAGACAAAATCCTCCAAAACTTTGGTCAACTGAATTTTAAATAGGATAGAAAAAAGGGGGAAAAGTAGAACATCTTTAATTGTTGACCGATGTTTACTGAAAGTGCAGCTTTAATCTATATATTAATAAAATAAGGGTTTGGAGCCTTAAACCACTATCTTCTCTGATACCGCTGGCCAGATCTCCATTATATTTCACATGCACATTGCCAAAAATGGTGCCAAACCATTCCACTATGTTTCATTAACAAATTAGGGTTGGAAAGGGGGTAGAAATGGGTTTACATCGAGCACCCTCATCCAAGGCCCCCAGCACTGCCTGAAAACAAACCTATCAGTGCCCCTACACCAGGTTTCTGGGTCACCCAAAGCATGACATCATGGACGGGCACATCATTGCTTCACTATAGAATGGAAGTTGATATATTTCCACCAAAAGGAGCATGTCAGAGTTGAATCAGTTCATAAACTTTTGTTTGTGATGGTTTTTGAAGTTGAGCAGGGGGAACCCACCCACTAATTACCTCACAATGAAAGATGGAATGGGAGAGGGAGCGGGAGAGGGATTGGGACAGGGACAGGGACAGGGACAGGGACCGGCAACACAACAACAGGACAACACTGAACAGTGACCAAAAAAAGCATCTAAACAGGGTTCCATTTGTGGTATGTAGATACTAAGTTATAGAGACAACTTGAAAGACAAAGATAGTGGGAGAGGGAACAAGGAGAGATGGGGATGTGGGCCCCACTGCCCCACTAGCAAATCCTGTGCGTAGCATGGGTATTTGCTAGTACAATTTAATCAAATATGTTTCACTACTTATGGTCGAGACTCTGGGAAAGATTCCGTCAGTTTACCTTCTAATCATAAGGCATTTCATTATGGTATACACACAAGACACTGCGAAAGCCAAGGCCACTCGATGTCTTCTAATATTTCTACTAATTTATCCCAACTGTACAATAGTAGACACTCGCCCCTTATATCTGCAGTGGGGAGTGGTCCCTAATCCCTGGGACTACCCACTTATATCTGCTAGGAGGACCGGTGGGTAAATATTTGATTCCATGCGTCTGCAGGATCACATCCTCCTCCTAGTCCTTGCCTAAACTAAATGAATGTGAGGTAGATGTGTGAGACGAGGACTAGGATACAACTTGCCAGATATATCAGGGCCCATTCACATTACAACGGCCGGCCGGCAAAAAACACAATGTTGAAGTATTAGAAGCCGGCAAGTATCAGCCGGTTAGTCATGGTAATGGGAATGGACCTTTATGTGGAGTAGATGTAGGACCAGAGAGAGTAGGCGTCAGAGATGTGGTCAGCAAACAGTCTAATGAAGTGTATGAGGGGAGGGATATGGAGGGTCAAACCAATGTATAGCTGATTTGGTTTTTGGTGCGTTGGGTTTGTGCGCTATGGGTTTGTAACTTGGTGTCCATGTGCATAGGTTATATATTGGATGAATGAATGGCAGGGATTTGATGAATATCAAACCAGTGCCATATGGTTATCTAGTTGCTTCATAATTGCCCTTACTGTAGCGATAATGACAATACATCTTGCCTTCAATATGGCACTGAACCCTCACCGAGGGGAGGGGTGATATTGCTGGACCCTTGGCTCAAATACTGATTCTGATGAAGGGTTATAATTTGCTTATCAAACACAAGAATCATTAATCAGCTATAATAAAACAAATAATGTTTAGCGGAGTATACGAATTAATGCAACTAAAGGTTATGAATGCAAGATAATGGTAATAAATATAAATATAAACAAAACTTAATGGTCTCGAAACTGTCCATACTTAAAATTCTCCTTGTTACCTAGGCTATTGTCTTTGCTTAGATAGAAATGTAGGAATAAACATTAGCATTGTCTGTATTGAAAACTTCCTACTCTAAACGTTTCCTACACTAAAAGTAGCCGATGACAGAAAAATGTAAGTAAGGATTATGTTATGCAACTGGTCCTATCGTTCTAAACATGTAATTCCTAGCTTACAATGGCCTCAGATGGATGGTCCTGAATGTGAAGTTTGGCCACAGGCAACTCCTGAAAAGTAACTGAGGAGGACATATTCTAAGTAAGGAGTTGTTATGCAACATGCCCTAGCTTGGATTGTCACATCGATTCAGCATTTATACACAGATCACAAAACGAGTATGACCAAGGTATAGTAACCTCAACCCCTAACACTGACCTACATGACAGATCCTCGATAACGCTTTGCCCAATTCAAGGCTAAGTCTTCATTCGCAGCCAATCTTGATTCATTTTTCATTGATCCCATGTGCTCGGCGGCTATACTGTCTACAGAAGGCCTAATGGGTGATGACCAGTGATCAATATTGGTCAGCCTTGAGATATGAACTGTCGCTATAAAGTAATCTGTTAATAGAGGGTTTGAAATACAGGATTTTGCAATAGGGCAGTTGTAGCTGTGGAAACCTGTCACTGGAAACATTTTGCTTCTGATTTCTTTTGATTGGTGATATTTGTTACATAATAAAGTTTTTTCCTATTGAAGGTTTCTCAAGTACTAAACAAAACGTGAAAGTCGTAAATAGTACTATGCCTACATACTAGAAGGTAGACTTTAATACCCTTTATAACCACGAATAAGTTTCAACGTGAAGTCAAAGAAACCAATTTTGTATATAAATCTTTAGATTTTTAAAACGATGGGAATTCTCGGTCTTGGACCCAAGCCTGTAAGCGGTGCCACTGAATTTAATAGGCACATTTTCTCCAAAATGATAATGACATTTTGTATTTGACCAATTAAAAAAGGAGAAATAGGTGCTACACTTCTGGTCAGGTGTTCGGGTCTTCCAGTAGCTTCTTTTAATCATGGGAGCAGGTTATGAAGCTGGACTTTTTAGGTCTCAACGATGCAATAGTTAAATATGCCTCTATATGTATAACTGTATTATTCATGCATGGAGGACATCCCTATTGGTGATAATGTTTTTGTAGACAATCCAAAGTGGGATATCCATAGAGCGTTAACTGATGGCTTTATTGAAACGCTAAGCCTCCTGACTACATAGTCCTCTTTGCCCATAGGTAATGGCCATATCATACCAGCAATCTGATATATGGATAGGGAGGACTTAGTGGAGGAATGATAATGGGTAGTCCTGCCCACTAATGTACAGCTGGTCCTATACATTCAGCCTAAGTCCAGAGTTGAGAGAGTCCCTCCTAACTGAGGCAAAGCCTCTTGAGTAGCTCCAAACTGCAAACATTATAATCCCATTAGGACACCTACTCCAAGTTCAGGAAAATAATTAGCGCACTAGGCGTCCAATCGCTAACATGTCATTCTTATCTGAACTGAGAGGCTCTAAGCCACGATTGCCTAGAAAAAAAACTCTCTTAACTTGCAAAATGAATGGTACAGTGCGTTCTGCAATCTATATATACGCATCGTCATGACATGAACCATAATACCACTGGCCTTTCCAGGTATAAACGAAACTGTGCACTGCTTTTGCCTAATCTACTTTTGGAAGGGTGGATTGACTAGGGTGTGTACCTATCTTAATACAGGATAGGTTTAGTATGCCTCTCACTCACCACAGAGGATCACCATAAGATCTGTGTACATGCGAGGGATATGGAAGGAACTTGTTCGCTCAAGTGTTAGACAAAAATTGTCTCGCTGGTTAACGCCAACACCACTGCATTAAAATGCGTCTCATGATCTTCGTACATTGTATTACATTACTCGAGTTGCTGCAAATCGAATTGGAATTTGCCTCACGCACTTCTAATTGGTCCTACTTAACGAAAACAAGCTTGGAGAAGACAACTTATAACCGGTAGCAATTGTAATGTTACTGATAGTTATCCTTGTTTTCTGAGTGAGATTGTTAAGTGGTCTTGGGTTTTATAATTTCTTTAGTAACCCTTTAAGAAGGGTAACTACATTTTGATGTATTGCTGGCTACGGCAGAATTTACCTTCTTCTAATTAATAGATGTAAATAATATAACGCATAATGCTGAAATCCTAGTCACCTAGTAGTCAGCTAGTATTCCCAGAATTAGCATCTAACATAATCATGTCTAGAAATGTTTGAGTTGTATTGTTTTCAACAATTAAATGTGAATAGTAACTTTACATGGAAATGGGACTTATGTGTCTTCAAAGGAGTTTATATAATAACCGTTCTCCAAGCTTGTGGGACGGTATTACATCGATTGAATCATTAGAATCAAGTTGATATGACAAAATAAAGTTAGCAGTTTTAGCTCAAACTGGGCTTGTGTGAGTGAATAAAATGGTAAATAAAAACCTCAGTCTATATTGAATCATGGAAATGTGGCCTTAACAGCAGATTGGGACTGCCACAAGATGTATACACAGACCTATAGTATACCAGAACAATCTACGAACCTATCACGACACAAGCGCCATAATTAACAAAGCATGTACATGCCACAAGGAAGGCTGACCTTGGGTATAGATTGAAGTGTAAGATTGTATTTGTATTGATTAACCTGTTCCAAGGTGGTGGCGGTTAACAATTGGGGGCTGGAGGATGGAGGCTATATGGTGGACTTATAAATAATATAGTAGTTGTCTATTTCCATTTAAAAAAGTCATGGAAAATGGATAACCTCTGTTACAACAGTTTTCCAGACACACTAAATAGAAAATAGTATTAAACTAACAAATAATATGTCTTTAATACATTTAAACCGAATTGTATACCAATTGTATCAACACATTCTATGTTATACCTCAACATGGTTGATCAACAATAACACTTACATTAAAGATAGAGTGTTTAAACGTCTTAATCCTAGTCTTAGTCTTATTTTCAATCCCGACCAAAACCACCCTTATTTACCACAAGATATAAATATTCTATAACAGTTTGCTGGCGTAAATTAACAAGTAAAGGCAGCGTACAACATATCTATCTTATACTTTATAATATATGGGTCTATTCAATAAGTACATAGGGAGATTACCCGTGGAGATTAAAAAACATATCATTGTGAGTTCCATTGAATTTCCCTATCCCCTCACGAACGCAACTACTTTTACCTTTGTGCAACTGCATCAGGCTGTATGTGCGTAATTAATTCTGCCCCCTACTAATTGGTTGGAATGATTTGATTTGATCCGATGAATCAGCTCTGTATGTTTTCGTTGCTCTATGCCAACCAATGCTATACACATGTACGTTATAGTAAACATTAGTTATTTTTAGTTTCGACAAGGCACACCTGATGCACTGCTTAAGAAAAAGTTGTAGAAGAGAGCTGTATTTACCTATTTTAGTGGTTTACGTACCTCAAAAAGAGGAACCATCATCATGGGTTGGGATTGTGATGTAATGATAATTCAGGTTAACTGAAGCATGTCACTAAAGCCTTTTTTCCTTCTTAGTATCTACATAATACGAGTATAAAAGCACACTTATATGCAAGGTAATATTTATAGTTTTGATAAATGATGATGAAGAAGAAGAAAAGTAATGTATTTAAAATGATCACAATAATAGTATGTATAATCATTATTAATGAGATATTAATGGAGAATGTAGATCCTAAACCGTCGGCTTTGATTTGGGACTGTACAAAAGTGTCGAGTGATGAAATTGGCAATTCTTCATGAGTAAAACCAGATAGGACTGGTTTCACTGTATCAGTTGTTAAAGTCTGGGAGGTCCTTGTTGAAGCCATTCTTTATCACAACCACTTCCATGATCACCTTGCGAAGATCAAACTAGATAAATATTTCCCTGCCAGCTCTTGAGGCAACATGCCAATCTCCTGGCGAGATAAAACCCTGCCTAAAACCTCTCAAACAAACATTAATTGGGCGAAGAAAAATGCATCAACGGACGATCGGTGATCATGTTTTTGTGAAGGAGTTTTTGACTGAAGTGGGTGTGTCGAGGCGGGCAGTGGTTCATTGGGCTTTGGAACCCCCTTCCCCGTCCACCACATATAGACACATACATGTGTAGACTTATTTGATTATTTGATTAGTAGACATGTACATTATTTTGTTGTAAAGTTGTTTGGTAATAAGTCATTGATAATTGACATTTATTATTATTCATATTTGTAATATTCAATGGTGCCCGACGGTTCATTCATTCTGGTAATTAACATTCACGATTTAAGATTAAGATTTGTAATTTAATCAAAGGAAATCCTTGAATGATTCATTGACAAGTGGTTTGGAACAGGCATTATGGATGAGTGTTTTAGTACGAATGTTAAGTTTGATATATAGATCAAATCAAATATTCTATGAAGAAGATTTGGAGCTTAATTGTCATCAAGTTCAGTTTGTTCTTGCAACCCTGGATGAAAACAGACGGAGCAAATTTAAACTTAAATAGAAAGCCAGGAAGTTTCCATTTTGAACATAAATAATCTACCTTGCCAATCTTCAAGGCCCAACTTTTCTAACCCTCCACCCATTCCCCAAACCCCACCCCACCGAGCCCATCACACCACCTGATCCCTCCCAAAAAACCCAGTCTCGTTATTCTACGTCATGTCCATTTTCCCCTTCATTGCCTCCTAACATAATTCATGAGCGATAATAAGGACAAAAAAGGAAAAGGGCACCACCGGAAGTGGTTTCTTTGGTCATGGCTGGAGGTGAACAATGGCGGGAAGTGGTGATAAATCTTTGTGAGGTGAGGGGATTGATCCGGGAATGGGAGATGTAGGGGATGGGTGGGAGAGGGAGAGAACATAGGGGAAGAGGACAGAGAAGTAGGACAGGGGATGGTAGAGAAGCAGGAAAATGATGACTTTACGAGTCATGAAATGAGGACAGGGCAAAGGGGCAGACAGAGATGGCAGAAAGTTAGGAATGACGCATGAGGAGAGAGAGAGAAAGAGCGTAAGGGAAGAGATAGAGGAGGACAGAGGAGCAGGGAAATGATTAAAACTTGTTACTAGACAGGGAAGGCCAAAGTGTCATATAACACATACGGGGTTAGAAAAAACGGATATATTGTTAACTATAAGCGTATCAGAGGCGTCCAAAGCAATTTGAAGTGTATGTGTGTGTGGGGAGGGGGGGGGGGCGGGACAAGTTATATGTTGAACCTTTGGAACCCCACTACATAGTAATAATGTGTACAAAGGTCTACCAAATCAAGACATGATGTAAAGCCTTTAACACTTAAACATATATAATTATAGCCAAGGCCAGTGAAAATGATGCAATTCATGACATGAGAACTCCGCTTTAACAACTAACTTTTATAATGTAATTTTTGTACTAATATTTTTAGGATAATAGAATGATGCCACTTTAATTTGTTCTGCAATCTCATATCATAATCCACATTTCCCATCATTAGGTCTCTCTTAAGCTTACATATATATACAGGCCAGTAGGATGGGTTCTTTTAAGAGGTTATACAGAGTCACCATTTATGTTAAAATGTATATTTATCCATGCAGAAAAGGTTGAGTAAATGATTGACATTTGACTATCATTATAGACCCAATATTACTAAGCAAATGTATTCAGATAGATCCTCTGGCTTTGACCATTCCAGTATTGGGTTTGACCTTTACTTATGCTATGGAAAATTTGGGGGGGGGGGGGCAAGTCCCCCCTGTCTTCCCTGCCCCCTCCCGGTTCCGACGCCTCTGATTATAGAAGAGGTAGGGGGGGACTTAAGGGAGAAACGAAGTGGCAAGGCTGGAAGGGCTACATACTCAGAAACTAAATTCAGTGCAGTATTTTTGAAAATGCCTTGATCAGGGACATGTTTACCCCCCCCCCCGCCATCTCTCCCGCTTCAGTCTCCAACATGTATAAGCCTAAGCCGTTTGTAAGAGTGTGCTAGGGTCATGTTGACCGTTAAGCGTTTTATTGATATTAAGGCCGACCTTGGCCTTTTCACCCTACCATTAAAGCCTTGGCTTTATATCAATATCCAAGGTGCAATGAGTAATGAGTCAGTCGAAAGTGAGGGATCATCGACTTACATTCTAATGTTCGTTCTCATTCATCTCATGCAATTGCTGTTACACAGACAATAGTAAATGAATAGGATTTTAACATCTACTAATTTACTGAGCTTAATTAAGCAATACTTTAATTGTAACAATTTAATGCATACATGAATGTAATCAATTTGATGTAACCAAGTGATGATTTGATTGAGTAGGGCATGCATTCTTTGTGCAAACAAATACTCCCAAAAGTAACGGTCATCATCATCTATCATTTGGGTAGAGCATCTGTTCCTAACCTAGGCTATGTAGAGCCAAAGTTTGGAATGAATGATTATGATACATAACTTTAAAGGTAACATATACTTCAAACTGAAATCATTAACTCTGAAAAGTGTTGGGATTTATCCCTAGATGAATCCACAAAAAAATTCATGACTCCCCCTGTGACACCTATAGATAAGAGGGAAAATTGCATTGTTTATTTATATCGATGATGAAGAGATAAATTCACAAGACGATTGCAGCCTCTGTTATCCTCATTTCTCACGGAGCCTTAACTCCCTTGATCCCACTTGGCCCCTATAATCTCCCCCAGCACCCTTCAGTTCCCCCCAGGATCTTCTCAGCACGATCCCAGGTGATTCCCTAGCAAATTGGCAACTTGAGCATCGATAAGTAACGGCTTCCTTCAGGTAATTACTATTTACCAAAAAAAAGCTTCACCTTAATAGCAGGTCTTTCCCCGCCTACCTACATCATTCCCCTCCTCGGTCGCACAAATGGCGCCTTAATCAATTCCTGAATATTGTTAAGAATTGGTAAAGTGACAAGTATCTTATGCTGGTTTTATATTTTAAAAGGTATAACTGTTACTCTTAATGAGGGACGGATGCTCATGAAATCATAACTCAATTCATATATAACGTTTCACTTATATCCTTCTAGCTAGGGAAGTTATGGTGACAAAGATCGTGGTATTTTTGGAAATACAAGTGTAGTGAACTGTGGTGTTTGCTAGCTAGTACCGCAACAACTAACGAACATATCACTAACGCAGGATCTTAGTCCTTGACAGCAGTCATACTTTATTACCAAACACCAGCTCTGGGGCCTCCCCAACACTAGCCCCACAGGGACTTGTCCACATATTAGACATACGACGGATAGGGGTGTCACCACAACCGCATACGTGTGTACAGGTTATAAAGTGTTACCCCGCCCCCCCCCCCCACAAACACCACACATCAAAGTATATCCCAATGTCTCACAACTAAATGAATTCCCAGAAACACCTTGACTAATGGTCAACTTGAAGACCACACTATACTGCGTTCTTCCAGCGTTTGCCAGGTAATTACCAGCTGGTAATTGGTAGTAAAAGCTGTATATGAGTAAGAACCTGGAGGAGATTCCTACCCAGGCTACCAATTTAACCTCCCTCCAGGCGTATACCAGCGATAGTCCTTTGATCCCAAGCCAGGTAATAATTATGTCAGACTTTTAATCATTCTTTGTTATTTCTACCTCTGATCTTACATCAGGCCTGGTAGGGAAGATATGACTATTTATATTCCCCTGACGGGTTCTTTGTACCATCTTGGCAGATTGAATTATTGTGATACCAATCAAGCTGATCCATTGTGATTCCTTTCTATGAATTTAATTGGATGGACTCAGATCGCCCTGGGACATGATATGAAAACGGGAAGAGGGATTGAAATTTGAACTGTACCATTCATGGCGTACACGGATCCCACTACCCAGATAACAGCACAAAAATGAGTTTCCTTCAGGTCGCATTATTCTTCAAACCCTTCAACCCCCGCCTCCCCAGGGGAATTTGTGGGTAAATTTTCTACAATTAATATATATATATATTTGAATAAAAGCTACAATTTGACAATTTTCCTACTTAATGGGATCTTTTGCTAAATAATTCTCCTATTGAATTAAATTAGTTTTACAACATTATATTAGGCTGTTACCGTGGCAATCAAACGAGCATACATACATTCAAAATTTGGAGATTTTTTTTTAAGGTTTCCCCCGCCGAAGGCGCTACGAGCATGTTTCCATGGTTACCATTCTATCCCACTTGAGTGGCCATGGAAAAACATAGGGCTGGCAACAATTGTCGCCAGTGGGGGGTGAAGGGGTTTACTGCACTGTTGCAGTGATCCTGACAAAAATTCTATAAAGATAGATTGTCTATGTAATCCGATTGCGCTCAGAAATAAAACACTCCCATGTCAGGACATAGTACAACATAGTACTTTGTGCTGTCCAGTACAGCTATAATCAGTATTTCTTTTGTAATAGGTAGCAATCGCAAATATCATTATCATCATAATATCTATTCCGATAGTGTTTTTCCATGCAGGACCTGTCTGAAGGAGTATCCTTCTGTACCCCCTGGTTTCTGTAATTTGTTTCGAGAGTATCTATAATAGATTTCGCTAGAGCATTGTCTGATTCAATTTGTTTTTTTCCCCACTTCCTTGATCTGACTATTTTCCCTGTATTTTGTCTAGTGTTATTCAGCTGTCAATTAGGTACAACACATCGTTCTTTATAGATAAGACACAAGAAACTAATTGTCTCCCTCATTTGCAAAAGTAACATCTTTGTTCTTCTCTGCAAATATATGTTTCTGATTAGATCTAACTGACTGTGCCTATAAACTACTATCAGGGCTTTGATGTTTGTAACGTCAGATATTCATTAGTTCGTAGTCCCAATATCAGAACAATAAACAGCAGGTGGCTGGGTTAATTCTTATACGTTGCGAATATTGTTGCAGTTGGAAAAGAAATTTCAAGGTGCTGGCACAATCATACTGAAATCTCACATTATATTATTTAGCATTGATATGAGGAAGCAGGAATGAGGTCCAAAAGGAAATCGATGCTGACAGTTGATTATTATGGCATTAATTATGTAAGGCTAGGTCAATGACCGGCAACGTTATCCTTCCTAAGGCTATATATATACCTACACACATGTGCAACCTGGTTGCTAAGGGAACATACCAAAATTGTATTTTTGAATCCGTGATAATTGGAATAATCAGATAATGCTAGAAGTAATCAACGTGTGAATGACATTAACGGCTATATTTGTCAACTACAAGTCACTTTGCAGTCGAAAGCAAAGGCTATCCATTTTGTTTATGATATTCTGTGAAACATAAAAAGCTGACATGTGTTTAATATCCGATTTGGAGTATTAATAATTAACTAGTATGTGATGTGTCACATGAAAGATAGTATTAAGTCGCAAGACAATGGATTTTTTGAGACATCATCTTATCCAAATAGATGTGTTCAAGCGATCAATGAGACGATCAATTCTCACGATGTTGACCTTCAAGAAACCTATTAAGCACTTCAGTTTTTTCATATTTGAAAACTGTTTCTGGATAGACACAACGTTACTACTAATGAAATGAAATAAAGATACGTTTTGTACACAGTCCTAAAGATTTGGTACTTGCATGTATATGGTGGAAAGCGCTAAACAGCTCAGAACATAGAAACTGTCATATTATATACGTAGATTCTATGGAAACGAACATTTGAAACATATCAATTTTGCGATTGGGAATCATATTTCTCTGAGACAACTCATGTATTGAAAAGAAATGGAAATAAAGAACTACTATACTATACTTATATATAGTAGCATTCCTCTTTACATTCTTGTCTTAGTTTGTCAGTAGCCAATGCCAGTGTATTTTAAGATTGAATTCATTCCCAGGCAAGAAGACCTACCATTTACTTAAAGAATTAGAAGAAGCGCATCATTAATCATGTCCTAAAGGACCGCAAAAGAACGGTTGTTTTGATCCAAGATGTGTGATAATCTTCACAAGATCTTCAATCTAAATATGATATGTCGTTATCAATGATAATATTCTCTAGTTGCTTGCTCCTGCGCCCCCTCTCCCCTTCTCTGCCTCTCCCCTCCCTTCCTGCCTCCCGCTGTTTCTTTAAAACCCTGGATTTTTATCTACATAGTTAGCATATAATCTCACCTGTGTTTCGCGTGCCACAATTTAACCAAGCTAATTCCAATTCTTCCTCTCTTAAATTCCGATTGCTTTGCAAATGTCAATTGTCAATTTAAGGCAATCTAAGAATTAGACCAATTCCAAACTAATCTAACAACCCTGATTAGTCAATCTCTCTCTAATCTCATCCTCTGCAACAACACTAATTTACCGAGCATTTATTAGGGGTAATATGTGAGTAGGTTTCTCCTGTTAACATGGGAACGAATGGGATAGAAATGTTCCAGTACACTAAATGGTCGTTAAATCTAATTCAAGATGTAGATCACTATTATAAAATAGGTCCACAATATATTTCCCATGTTACAATTTTCTATTTGAATATATTAATTCATGTTACGTTTGTTCATACGCATTTCTTGTATACCATGCGCACGTATATTTTGATCAATCACAACTTGATGAGTTACCTTACTATGTAAGACTTAAATAAGTGTATTCTCTTATCAATATTTTCGTAGAACTAGGGCAAAGGATATGTCAAAATAGCTGCTAAAGCAAAGACTACCTCCTATTTCCACTAATAGTTAGCAAAGGACAACATTTGTATGAATTTATTTTTAAAATGATTTTTATTCAGGAAGGTGCTTGGCATATGCCAGCGGGTTGGGTATGGCTCGGGTGGACCCGCAATATCCCGAATATATGCGTATTACATACAATATTGGGTGTTGGTATTAATTTACAATACCTTATATGATCATTGAAAGAGGTAAATAATGAGTGATTAATTAGATGAATTGAAGGATGAAAGAAATAATACATACATACTTACACACATACACACATACACATACTAGCTTTGCTTTCTTTACTAATTTCACTTTTTATTTATTGGTAATAGTTATTGTTATACAATACTGAATCGTACATCAATATCTGATCATGATATTACACTGACTATTGCTAACACTAAGGCATAAGATGTATGCCCGCTATACTGATGTTCTGGACACCATGTCCTGTGAGATATTGTTATAGGTAAAGGATTACAATGGAATACAAGGGTAGATTTGCAGAACTTGTGGTGGAAGACTTCAGAGGCACATTAATCAGAGGCACATTATGCTGTTTTGATATTATTATCGAAAGACAATTAAAAGATAGTTAAAATTAAATTAGCTTCAATTATTCTCGATCTTCTTTTGGCTACATCCATATTTCTTTTACGTTATGAATTGAAAATACCAGGCGTCCTGAAGTTTCACTTAGAAATTCCATCGTGCGAGGGGAGCCCCAAGGTTATTGAAAAGTTAAAGTGGAATATTTCAAGGAGGGTTCAGGTCTTAATGGAGGGAGACAATACTAATTGGACAAAGTGAAATAATGGACGTGAAAGCTTAATGTCTCTTCTTTTGCCAGCCCTTTCATCGGCCAGAGAAAGGCCAAAACAGAATCAAATTTTGGTTAATTCTATGAAAAATCTGATGAAATTTGGAACAACAAGAGACAAAGTATTAGTGATTGATTTAGTATTAGCATTAAACATTACAACAAGATCTGTTCCTGGGTTCTTATTGTGTATTAATATTTACCTTACTATGTAAGAATTAATGAGAAAAGTATATACGAGACAGTTGTCCTAGTCAATAAATAGAGAGAATGGGACGAGGTGCTGAAAATTGGGATTCCAAGGTAATCGCGTCCCATGCACATATAATTACCAGCATCGAGTTCCATTCACTATTTATTATGTTCTATGCAAGACGACTACTGACATATGATACGTTGTTTGGGGTTCTGAATTAACATTAAGTATCTAAAATTAAAACAAATTCGATTTGTTATTGTGCGTGTAGCAAACGATTATGTTTGTACTGCCCTGTCATTGCATTGTCCATTTCAGCCAGCATGGACATTATAATATCCCAAGTTATTATATACGCGTTGCCGTTGAAACGTATTGTAGAGTTGTATACGTTGTGTGCGTATACAACTCCACGCTCTGAGTTGTGTCATATACAACTCCACGCTCTGAGTGCCAAGCTGAAGGGGCTTATGACAGCGCCAAAAGTAGACACTCAGCGGAATCACGCACGATTAGCTTTCTACGCAAGCAGAACGGGAGGCAGAACTGTAAAATAAAGATCAAAATGAAGGAAATAAACTGAAATACTTTATCTTTATTTAAGTGTATCCTTTGTTAAAGCATTACTGTGGTTTTGAAACTATTTAAAGCTCCGAAAACGTTGGAAATTGATTAGAAAATGCCCGCAGTAGTCGCAGTGGCCAAATGACAACAAAATGTTCTGCAGATCGTCATGATCGTCGTAACTTTCAACAGATCTGCAGATCATATAAGGTTGTAATTTGATAATATTTCTACAAAATATACATTCTTTAATCTTATGTAAAGCATATATAATAAATCAGATAAATCACTTGTGGGTCTTCGTCGCTTGGAATATCGCACTCGTTGCAACCGCGCAACACACTCAGCCTTCGGCTTCGTGTGTTGCGCGGTTGCAACTCGTGCGATATTCCCGCTCCTTCAGACCCACTAGTGACTTATCCTGTATTTATCCAACTTAAAAAGTTCAGGATAAAAACAAATGCACACAACTTGAACTACATGAAATAATGTACTTAAACTACAGTAACTCATATGAGACAACTATAGATAACTTCCACCCCACTTTAGTCCAGCGATCTGTTAAAATAAGGAAAGGAATTTGGGTGGGATATTAATTCCTTCACCTAGCCGTAGGACCGACACACATTCCTTCTTACATGTCATTCCCAGCTGGTAGGAATAACCTATACACACAATGCATTTGCATTCCTACCAACCGAATTAAGAGGAAACAAGGGTGGGAATTTCTGTACACAATTTGTCTTTCTTTAGCTTATACAACATGCTCCTGATCGTAGCATCGAGGCAGGGAAACTCATCCATATGACGAAAGGTCAAAGTGACAATACAAATGCAGTCTTGCATTAGTTTCGTGCAGTAGACGCCGAAGAAGCTGGTCCGTCCCCTTTGAGGGAATTGCTTTTAATATAACATTCTGCCCATGCATCAGACGGTTCTATGTTTAAGCCCAAATAGAAGCAGGACAGAAAATATTTGCAGACAATCAGTTTGTTTATCTAGCAGTGGGCCGACCAATCATAACGCAATAAAACCACGTGATAGCTCATTCTCTCTCCCCATTGAGGAGAGGGAAAGGAAGCCACTGGTAGTCATGATGATGTATTGGTTCCACGTATATCCACTAGGTAGCAGTATCTACCAATGATACAAGGCCAGTTCCCTTGGAATAACTATATTGTGGAAGAGACAGCTGGCGTGACTGTAGTGAAATGAGTGTCACAAAGATTACTCCTATTAATTAACTCTTTATTAATTGACTTAGAACTGATGGCATATAAGATTAAATTAAAGATCAATTATGTTATGTTATAAGTCTTTGCGTATTCAAGATGGAAACTACCCTATGCCCATGACTTGGTAGAGATGTGGGTGGTCGAGTGGTCTAAACCTCTGGGTCAGCTCACTAGCATGAGTAGCATGGCACGGCCACAGTTTCACCCCCTCCCCTCAGGTACTAGAGGAAGACCACCACTGCGGTCATCTCGTCATGGTTAAATCAAAAAAGAAATTTGAATACTAACTACCGCCTGGAATGAATAGATAGCTGTAATTTCAAATTCGTTCCCCATCATCAAAAATATTCCACTGCTCATGATAATAATACTCTGTTGTTTTGAGTAGTTTCTATGAGGGTTCCAATGTGGTTCTTTCAGGTGCCACAACAATCATTTCCATATGAATACACTTGATGAAATGTTTTTTCAGCTCTGTCTGTAGGCATAGTGCAAACGATAACACCAGTGAATCCTAAAATGCATTACCTCTGATGTATTTGCCTTTTGGGCAGCATGTCTCATTATATTTCCATACATCACGTTTTAATAGATTCCATACACACTGTTACCTATCCTACAAACCATTTTGCCTACCAACATTAAGCCGACGCCAAGCTCAGTCATTATTTTTTTATAGTTTCGCTGACGCAGCAACTTAGCAAGATCATGATGATGATCTGACCTACTTCCGGTTTGTATGCACACGCACGGTTTGGAAGCCACCTGGCGGCAGGTAATCGATGGATGCATGGGCGATAATAGAGGGAGAAGGTGATTATCGGGGCATTGTTCCCTGAAGCTTACATCAAAGTATAGCAAAATTAACAAGCCTCGAGCCACAGAAAGGAAAGTCAGGAAAGTGGGGTCTAAAAGTACAACAAACAAAAAACCCTCACCAATACAAGACTTCAGTATAACTCCCCGAAGCTGTTCTATCACAATTGTTTTTCAATGTTCCTATTGGTTTATCTTAAAGTTTACATTTTGGGCAGAAGAAAATAATTGTTTTCGTTTCTTCTAAGGGACAAGAAGGATTTCATAATCCTGATAACACTTGAATATACATTTTTCTGTATAGACTATGTAACTGAGAAGCATGTAATTAGACATATTTAAATGTTTTATTTTGGGAACGATAATAGTAATAGTAGTAACAACTGCATCGAGATGAACATCGTCAACAGAAAGGTTATGAACATCTGGCCTTCCCGTAGGTCTTTATGAACAACACAAACGCTTTTAAATTACATTCTATACAAGAAAAGCAGATTTAATAGGAATAAATGTATAGTGGTCAATGCAGATCCAACAATGAAAATGACAATTATGATCAACTGATAACAGGCATGACAATTACCATTTATAGATAACTGAATTTGTAGTACAAATGATAACCAAGACTTTCCAACAATTTGAAAGTTAAGTATTAATTCCACTCACGCACACCTTCTCTCAACTGGCTCTATATGCAGAATGCTAATAGGCCTATGACATCGAGAGAGATTGCATCATACTGAAGGTTAATTATTACATGTTTTTTTACATTAGAATGATAATAAAGATCACACGGTAACATGAGACCGAAATGTTAGCTGTCGTGTGGTACTAGTGCTCCGAGTCAGAATGTAGTTGATATTATGCCAATTACAGTAAACTAAACGTTCAAAACATTCCGCCACTTTAACCGTGTACATGTATATATGTTCTAAAATGACTCAGCCTAAAGGGGTCGTATATTGTGTAGCAATAATGACTGAACCTGAATAAACATTCGTATCAAGTTTGGTCGGACTCAAAGAATGTGGACATAATATAAAAAGGACATCATTATCCTTGATTCAAATAGTTTCTCTAGATTCCAATTGTGATAATCATTTGCCTTGATAGACTTTGTATCAACTACGTTCAAACTTGGATCGACCTTGTTCAAATTAAGGTCAACCTCGATCTTCCGCAGTCCACAGAAAGTATATCAAGGGAACAGTAATTATCCCTCTTGTAGTCCAAGGACAATATTCGGATCAACAATCTGCCAAGTGAAATGATAGTTTTAACTTGAATGTCCTTGTTTGTCAGAGAGATACGATTTCTGTTCAATTAGTAATAACTTAATAGATAATGTATACATACATATGTGGCCTAATAATTTTGGAGCATTCCACATGTTTTATTATCTTCCAGTTATTACAGCCAATTTACAATGAATTTTTACTCTAATCCTACAGATTATAAAATCGTACAATCGTACTCCCCATCTTGATTCTTTTCATTTATTGGATATTCATATATCATTGATGCTAGTCAATAATATCATTGAATCGGATCAATATGAAGCCTTCTACGTCTTTTAGTTTACTTTTTTAAATTAGCTTATTCAGTTTCCTCAACAACAACATCCCCATCTGTATATATAGGGTGTTTTGAAAAGCCTAGGTCCACCTCTGATGGCTAGATAATTATATTCCTGTAGAGCATTCTTACAAGTGAGTCTTAATTAGGCAGAAAGACTTGGCTAGTTACCAAACAAGGCTATGTAATCATGAGTTCACGAACTCTTCAAGGCTGCCCCAATAACTTACTTATATGTTATTGGTATGCAGAAGTCGCACCTCTCCACACTCTCTCAATACTACAATTAACTGGGTTGCTGTCAGGAATCAGGAAATATTGGAAAGTTTACCAAGCATTGCACAGTTAGGTATTTGACGTCATAGTATCAGGAAATGTCAGGGATGGACAGACCTGCCGATCAGACTGCTGTAGTCATTATTAATCCACTGTTACTTAGCCTCTGGATGAGGTTAGTTATCCCCTGAGTAAACTTCGTCAGAATAAATCAGCCATTTGTTCGGTTACATGTCTTTGGAGATTCCTGGGTGGACATTATTCCATTTTCTATATTCGTATCTATAGCTGCATGTAATAGTTTGAGATAAATAACTGAAGATGGGTAACTCCAGTCTGGCACAGTGTTATGGCAAATTATTGACATTCATTTATACAGATCATCTACGATCATTTGTTGAAATGGAAGTTATATCATGACTATCACATATACACATTAAAGCTTGGCCGAAAGAAATTGTATTACAATATGTTCCATGGAGAGTTAAATGCAATACTTGTTAAACAATAAACTAATTATCAAGTAAGCTGGATTTCGAGCCACAGATCACAGAGCCACAGTTCAGATCCAAATAATTAAATTATTTCATCCTATTTCGGCAATGATTAATACAAAGGTAGTCACTTCCATATACTGGTTCATGACCTAGTTACATGCATAATTATTTAGTTGCAAGCCCCACTAATCTCAACCCTACTAATGACTACAATTCAGGTACCATTAGGGTGTATTGATTCCTCTTAATAACAGTTCCTGATTTGGATAAGGGCAGCAAATGTAGAACTGCTTTTTGAATACAGTAAGAACACAAATGTTTTTAAAGATTTTATTTATACTGGGATAACATTTCCCATTAATATGGGATTTTCAAATGAGCCCAGTTTGACAGTCATAGTGGTATAATAAGTGGTTGTACAGAAAAGTTGGGAATCCAATAACAGGTTTTTCAATGGGATAGCTACAAGCCATGAGTGTGACCCATGTACATTATGACATTTTTATTGCTAAACATATTGCTGAAACTTAATTAAATGCGTATATATATGACTCATTCTCACGAAATGGGTGTGGGGCAGCACAAGAATGGTCAAATTTGTATTGAGCTCCCTTCAGGCTGAGAATTGGCAAGGTTGAAACTAGTTTTTAGGTTGTATCATAAAAGGTGGTGACATAGCAGTTTGATCATGAGTTTTTTACTGGAGCTTCTCTAGTTGGAATTCAGTATGAAAACGTTGCACATGACTATACATATTCAAATAACCATGATCATTGTATTTAATATTGATATTTTGTACTACTTGGATACCATTTACAGATAACTGAATTTGTAGTACAAATGATAACCAAGACTTAACTGATCAAATAGCAGGATTTTAATCCCGAGCATAATTCTTTACTCAGACTTTAATCCATTTCCTCTTTATGAGGCTTCAAACATGTCTTTTTGTGACGTTTTCACGTCATGGGTGACGTTGTCACTTGAAAACAATGACTATGAGGCCTCAGGTCTAGATGGATGTATCAAGATAATTTGTGTGTCTTTAGGATCAGAAACTACCTAGTTTTCGGCAAATAATGGTCGGTGCGCTCATCTGGCGTGAATGAGTCATATATTATATGTCTTAATTCATGTTCTTTGCCTATAACAAATTAGATTAATATACGCTGATGCATGTTCCACTTAAGGTGAGTTTGAGAGGAAAACGGGAGAAATGTCAGGTTAATCGAAAATTCAGGTATATAATTAAGGTAAAGTGAAACCAATGCAGATTATTACCCCTTAATCAAATAAATTATCGTTTGGGTAGTGATGTCATTTACTGCAGAACTTCATTTCAACATCTTACGATATTTCTAGATCAAACAGTCCTTTTCCAATGGATAGAAAAGCAAAACTTTGCAAGACACATCCTTAAAAGATGTCCCCTATCATTATTCATAATTCATACACAAATAAACTTGTCCGCAAGTTGCTACAGTTTATATTCTGCACTGCTGGAAACGACGCATTTTGGAGACCCTTCATAACGTGTTGTGCGCGTCTGAGAGTCTGAAGCAGACCCACTCTATCAACCAACAAGAGTATCCTCAGATGGATGTACCTCTCGAGGTCAATAATTCTTTTTAACTTTTTCTTTTCTCCGTTCTCTCTGGACCCGTACTTGCATTGCAAAGTGAGAAACAGTGATGGTGCACATTTAGGTCGACCACTGTAACTACACAACTAAGCTGTTGAGTTTTAAGAAAGTTCTTGAAAGTCCTTGTCTTGAATCAACTGGGTGGTCCCAGCACTTCGTCAGGAGGCAAGCTATTGGTATTGATTTGATGTACTGAAATCAGGTATATTGCCAAGAGGCCTTAGGAGGAATATACTTGGTTAATCGATTTTAATCGATTCGAACCTCCCAGGTTACTTTAATGAGTCCATCTCGAATCTATTATACATGTTAATGTCATCATTAGCAACAGAAAAGTATACACAGACTGACTGATGAATTAGTTGAGGGTGCAAGTAAATGGTGGTTTAATTATGAGATGCTCAGTGAAACCAAAAGGGTATTTGCCATGCGTTTTGAAAAATATGATTTATAAATGTTCCTTTTGAGATTGGTAAAGAGATATATAATAAAACAGTTAACTAGCCCATTGGGTAGAACACTTAGAATGCATAGAATATTGCACCATGGAGCCTTTGGGGCCTTGTACTATATATATACATATATTGTAAACGACTTTTGTAACTCCCTCTTAGGATGACTTACATTAAACATTATGTACGATATTTTTTCTCAGACTTGTCTGTGAAACTGCTTGCCTTACTCTGGTGCATGACTTTAAATGTACCAACCCTTATGTCATAAAGCCCTGATAGTTGAAAATGTGTGATGGCGCTAATTTATGACGCTACGATCTAATCATGAATAGTGCAACAGGCATTATTAGAGAGTCCTACAAATATCTGGAATCCATGACAGTTTATATAAATATTCTTCAGTATTTATGGAATAGAGGTGAAATAAGCGATTTAAGAAACAATATTCAGTAAAATATTACCTAATTTCTAAACAAAACCCTGTGATGTTTTCTTTTGCTTCCTTCCATAGTATGTAGTCAAAACGAAATGAATTTAAAATGAAATAGAAATAAAGGTTCCATCTAAGACCCATGTTATGACCAATCATTCCACATTAGATCTATCATCATAATTCACCAATGAGGTTTGCCGGTGTCCCCTACAGGGCCTGTGTATATATACCGGTATGTCGACACAACCTAAGATGGACAGCAGAGAGGGCAGTGCAAATATGAGAATCCCGGGGGACACCTGCTATATGGGGCTGCTACAGGGGATAAAGGCCACCTTAGCTGTCCACTGGGTGACCACCAACATACTGACCAGTACTTGCAAACCCTGGAGGCCTGGTATGGTAGTCGCGGAGGGCAGTGGAGGTGGGGGGTCTTTCTGTCATTAGAAATAGAGCGATTCAGAAAATATATCTGACCAAAGGCACTGCCTCTAATTATACATCTAAGTGATTCCTTCCCAAGTAGGTCCTTCTGCCATTATGAACATTTGAGACCAATCGAAAAGTGTTTTTTCAGAGGGCTTTTACTGAACATACACACACTGTATATCTTCTTGAGATAGAAGCATTGGAATTTAATCTGCCCTGCCTTAAGCGTGCATGGGATAACAGGTGGGTTCAGTTGACTGTCATTCTAGCCTCTACTATCACCTCACTGCATCCTACACCCACCCACCCACACCCTTAAGAAATAACTACAACCTGCCCCCACCCCCATATTCCCAATGGCCAGCTCCTGAGTGGCTGACCACTTCATCCCTGTCCATTTATACCTCAGTTCCCAGGGGATCCACCAGATGGCGATCCCACTAATGCACATCCGGGCCTCTAAGATTGACGCACGCGATTGGTGGAAGGATCACAAGACGTTGCAACTTTATATCACAGTAATGGAGCACAGTGGTGCCACCACGCGGACGTTTCATCCATCGTTTCTTTTTTTACCTTTTTCTACTTTTCTGGGCGGGTTGGTCTCCGAGGCTAGTCAGCTGGAAAGCAGCAGATAGAGAGAACATATTTAGGAGTGGCTTAGGTCTGGACATAGAACTTTGTGGTCACCACGTTTAGCTACGACTGTAAAAACAATATGTGATGTGTTTCAGGAAAATGAGTCACAAGTCGCAAAAAATGGATTTTGAGATATCATTGTTTGAAAAGATTGATGGTAATTAGTCTAATAATTTAATAAGTATTTCTATATTTTAAGTTTGATATTTTTGTTTGTGGCAAAAAAATCTTTGCACTAGTTCTTGGGGGCAATAACCAGTTAGGTAAGCAAATGTAATCTATAAGATTAGCATAGAAATATATGGACATATTTAATACAGTGTCTCGAATTTTGGTACATGTGTTTATGCAATAGAGAGCGTTAAGCACCCCAAAAATAAAAACATACACACAAAGACATCTTTTGAATAAGATGACAGTTAATTGTTGGTCCGAATAAAGGTGACCCTTAATTGCTTGAAATAAATATAACGAAAAGGGACCACCATAAGACATGAATATAACTTTGTAATACATATAGGTTTCCGTGGTGGAAATATAAAAGATTGTTAAGGACCAGTTTGTGTTCAAGACAGGTAGAAGCTTTACTGACCAACTTCAAACTATAGAAAGGCAACTATTTCTATGAATATTATAAATAGAGACAGAACCAAACCTATTGTAATAATCCTTCCTCAATAACAACATCGGCCATTCCAAGGCCAATTATTTAATGTCATTTCCCGAGAGCCTAGACACAAAAATGATGTCCTCAATCCTCCTAATTCAATCGTCATTTTCGGCGAAAATAAAATAAAAATGCGCATTTTACAATCATCAAAACCCTGGGATAGTTATTGGCACATTTCCAGATGGAGCCACTCATTTCCGGTTTTTCTATTCTCGTGGGAAATCTCGTTTTGGCGAGATTGAAGCGTGAGTTTGATTAGAGTTGTAATCAGCGGCGGGCACCTCGGAGGCTTTTAATTCTCGGGCTACTCCTATTTGCGCCCACATTTTCTTTCCACATGCTTTTCTCCACTTCGTCCGTAAACCATTAATATTGGTTTAGCATGATTAGGGGGGGACCAAAGAACCATTTTCCCCTCCTCATCTACTAAAACATCTGTATTCAGTTATACCAATAGATGATTACCTTATCAACATATGGCAATTATGTAAAAAGAGCCAGGCTGGAAAATAAAGAGGGGTAACGAGTTAATAAGGGATAACTGTATCATAAAGCCGTGAAAACCTCTAGAATTTGTTTAATGGCATACGTATAGTGAACCACGTTCGCCATCCATAAATATTTCTGTCTTCAAATATGAAAATCATTAGAAGTAGGTCTACTTGTTAGGTTTCCTAAATGTTAACATGTTTCGAATCTACTTGATCTCATATTTTCAAACATATACTTTTGCGACTTAAGACTCATTTTTGTTTTACATATACAATATTTGAATGTAATACAATATTTTTGATATTGTGTTCATCAGACATAACATGATATATCTTCGGGCACAGTATCTCTAAATTAACCCCCCTCCCTCCGAAAGCCCCGACCCCCTCCACCCACGCCATCTCCTCTAAAGATAATCTTCAAGCCTCAAGGTTGATTTATCCAAGTCTAGCTTGGCTTTCATCCAGAAATGAGATTTAGGGAGCATTGGTAGGCAATGGATACTGCAGTCATTAATCCATGGATATTGAGCCTGGATCAGTCCTTATTATACTCACATAGTTTATCTTCCAATTAACCACATTTACACCTCGGGGATATTACAAAGTGTAAACACATTTAGTGGCTTTGGCAGTAATAAAAGAAATACAGAGGATTTACAATATTTTCATAATCATAAATATTCCTTCATGGGAATAACATTGAATTGAATTGAATGAATTTCTAAACTTTCAATTAACCACATTTAAACCTCTGAGATATTACCGGTTTAAACTATATAGTGGCCTTGAAAGTGATAAAATGAAATATAAAGGAATCATAATAAATTCATAATCATAAATACCCCTTCATGGGAATAGCATTGAATTGAATTGAATGTATTTTCTTTTCTTCTCCTAATTGACTGTCCATTTCTGATTGCTTAGATGTTTTAACAAAATATGTCAAATACAGTGGGACAACTGATACCGAAACACCCTGATTAGTGACACCCACCTATATTACAAATATTATATAGTTTTGAAGCAGATAGTGGATATAAGTACTGGGTTTAAGTTCCTGTGTATTCACCAATATTAGTATACTCAAGCATAATCTAAAAGGAACTTATACACTGCTTCATTTGGTATGATTGAATTACCAGCATTGTTGTTTTATGTTCCACTGTTATCAACACTGTCCTGCATATATCTGCTTCTGGTATTTACAATACAGAGCTAATATTCTGATGCGTAAGAAATGTTGATGCCGACCACAATTAATTATCAATTCATGTCAAACAGTGGGAAAGGTGCACGTGTGTCCTGTCGGTTATGTTTTTATGGCCCTTTCCAATGTGGGAAGACACCAGATTATAACAGTTATCAATTACCAACTTCTTACCCCATCATACAAATGTGTTCTGAGAGCTGGAAGGTATACTAGGTTAGTTTGAGATGTATCCGACCATCTCATGTTAAATTGGTAGAGATGTGGATTAGTTATAAGCAGGAAGGTAGAGTAGAAGGCCATTGACGTATACGTATAAGCAGGGAAGTAGATTAGAGGGAGTGGTTTCAGGCAATTAATGCAATGTTATGGGCAGGGAGGTAGATAACAGGGAGTGGTATCAGGCCATTAATTCAGTGTTATAAGCAGGGAGATAGGTAACAGGGAGTGATGTCACAGTTGTTCTAAGAAAGTAGGTAGATTAAACAGAGTTGCAGTAGGCTAGGAGATGTATTTGAGGGAGTGATATAGGGTGAGTCCTACAGTATCATTCAGTTATGTGCATATACCATCTGTACTAAATATTTAACCTTGTCATCTGAGATTTGATTTGAACATATCAAGAATGTATGTCCTTTACTGTCATTTTGTAAAAAATATATTCAAATTATGTCCACATATATATAGATCATGCAATCATATTGATGGGGTTTAGGGTAAGGAGATTTGTTTAGGGTAAGGAGATTTGTACCAACCCATTCATCAAATGTTGCATGCAGGGTGGGGAGATGTGGGGAGATGCAGGGACATGTGAGGTGCCTGTCTATTTGCTTTTTGCAGTATCCAGAGATTAAGCCTGGTGTTTAAGTAAGAAATCCTATAAAAGATGCTCTCATACTGTTCTTAAGATATGGGAAAGTGTAGCCCATTTTTCAATAGTAAAGACCCAAAGGTCATCGACTTGGACAATAACTGGTCCAAGGACAACCGATTTTCCACTTACTTCCCAGAGGACTTTGTAACCATCAACACAGTTCCGATGCACGTTATGCATATCTTTAAAGACAAAGATCGAATCTGAAGTAGTTTTTGTTATCTTTATTTGATCCATGCAATCTCGAAAGTTGCACTTGAATATTATGGATTTTACCCTTGTGGATGTCTATAATTGCTTGATAGCTTGCTTGATTGCTTGTTAAGGTGTAAAAACAATGATGAATAACCAAAGATAAGCATAATAACTCAAATAGAACCATTTATATTAATTCCTCCCCGAAGAAGACCACCATAAGTCGAAATGTGTAGGAGTGTGTCTTTTGTAATACAAAAAACACAGCTTAGAAACAAAAGGCTAGTATGACTCCCACTAGCCATGAATAATCATGTCAAGAGTATTGGTGAAGCATTTTGGAAGAAAAGTCTACTTTTGCCATCGTAGCAAATAAAGCACATGAGTAACATTTGGTATGAAAGCACTTATGGACATTAAATTCAGAGAACATGCAATCTTTTCTAGAATATTTTCATTATTCCATGCATATAGGTCCAAGGACGAAAGGTATCATAGTGTAAGACAACACATTTCAAGGGGCTTAGTGCACTATACCTCTATGCACTGACAACCTTGACCCTTTCCTTGATTCAATAAAACATGGGAGACCATCAGGTACATGGACTTGATTTAGGCACGCATAAATCCCTTGAAGGGGAAACAAAGAAATTATTCATAGAGAACAAAACAGTTAGACTGTCGTCCCTCCAAAGTTCATCAGAATGTGGTCATGACAAGATATATTGCTTTGTTTACAATCTTGGAGCAGGCACAGAAAAGGGTTGGGAGTATGAAATGTACTGCTTTAATTGTCTGACTAATTACGGCATAAGCGACTTTAAGTGATTTCCTCTCAAACAAAGTCAAACCAATCGTATACAATGTGTTAGCTTCTTTTTTAGGTTTTGTATCATTTTAAGAACCATGAGTACTCTTCAAGATCTATTACTTACAAATTAAAAACAAATTGACAATTACCATAAACAGCTTGTAATGTGATGAATGGTAATTCAAAATAGCTCACTCCTTATGGGGATCAGGATATATGTACATAGAAAATCGGGATAAGTCTAGTGGTAATGAATTCAAGCAAAAAAAAGGACAAGGTAAATGTCACGGGTAGTTGATATAGATCCATCCTGGTTAGTTAATATGATATAACCAATAAATGATATATAATAATTCATTAAAATTACAGGTCCTCGTGTTTTGGGGTGTTAATGTCTAAATTAGATATACCTAAACTGTCAGATGCCTGTATACATAATTTCGGTCAGCTATTTCTTAAAAGGTGATAACTTTTTCACATCATGATGCATAGTCAGCTGCATGGACAATTATATATGCTTGCCTTAAAGACATATATATTATATATTATAGTTTAAAGTTATGCAATCTAATAATTCTCTAATGGATTATTTTCTTGTTTATTTCTAAGAGGGGAAATGATTCCTAGGGACCCCTCCACCCCTGGGTATATGGCTGAATGACAGACAGCATCCTTCCCGCTATTCAGCGTCATTTGGCGTCATCATGTGGGCGATAATGAAGGTTTTGTGGCAGGAACAGTACCTCAACTCGACAGCAGGGGGCGCCAGCTGGAGACCTTGTATTCATCATGCTCTCTAATGCAAACAAGAGAATTATGCAAACTCTAGTCTTCCTTACCAAACTGCCTATTCACGATAAAGTATACGATCCTATTGCACAGCCGTTCAGACGCCTAATGCAAAGGCTATGAAACCTATGCAGTATCTGCTGTAATGTGATGTAACTGCCTACACAATTGTACCATTATGTACAGTGGACTACATTTGATGTAGCATAACATTCGTTCTTCTATGGCTGAGATCCTGAATCACGACTGATCTAACACTTCATTTATCGGATCCTGCACTTTTGTGAGTCACCTAAACCATTGTCACACAAACTTCTACAGTTGGTGCTGTGATCAGGATTGGGAAATTTGTCATGAAATCAGATCAAATCAGATCGATTATAACAGAAAGATCCAAACAATAAGTAACATGTCCATTCATATGTCATCTTAACAGGCCTGCCAGAAACCCTGATAAGTTTTTCGTCCATATATCTTAAGGATTAAGCTTTGTGATGCAGTATTGGATCTAGATATTGCTATTATCAGAAAGGGGGATTATGCTATTGGTACTATAAATGTCTTAGTAATCTCCTAGATTTTAAAGTTGCAGTCTCTTTTTTTCTGCACAATTATGAAAAAGTTCTTTAAATCTAGATTCAATACAAACCCATTTGATTATCCAAGAGCCTTTAATCAGGGACCAGACAGGGAACTTGACCATCAATCAAAGACCATCAATCAATGAAGCCTTTTCATTAGCAAAGCAGGATTCACAGCTGCAAAAAGGCCTTTAATTTCCAATTAATTCATGCCATTTCAAAAAAGTATTTCTACATTGAGATGATAATAATGTAATTATTCATAGTTAAGCTGAGCTGTTTCGATTTCAAACTCGGGACCATTGATACAGTGCTAGGGATAATCCAAAATCCAACCAAACCTTACGGAAAAACTGTTAAAAGACTCAGTATTGACTTATTTTAAGATATTTGCCAAAAAGGCGATGGCTGACGCCATTAAAGTCCATTTGGCATATGTGGTTTCCCATCCCATCCATCATATCCTAGCTTCAGCTTTCAGTTTCTCATTCATATAGCATACACACATTCATCACCAAGAGGTGACATCTTGAAGCATATACATGTATCTTTGCTAATGTATCTTTGAACGCTGCTACAAGCATATCTTTAATATTCTTCAAAGATATTTTATAAGTTCACAGGGGACACGAAATTTCCTTTTAGGGTTTCATTGCAATTTCTCTAACATTGTGTTTCGTTAAGTATCAACTACATATAATATTCTCCAAATATTAAGTATTTCCCCCTATTTCTATATCAGACCTGCAAAATGTTAGTGTAAACCCCATAATGTAGACTAGATTATTCTACTAGACTTCTCCCAGAATGGCGACCACCTCATAAACTCTAGGGATGGTCTCTCATCAGTTGGCCTAATAAACTACTATAGAAGTTGACAAAGCGCATATAAAAAACATGGGACTTTTTATCGACAATAAAACTTTTACTGACCAAGTCCAATTATGAGAGTCTTCATCCATAATCTATGCTCCTCCAGCGAGCGATAATGAGAGTAGTCTTAATATTATTTCCCTCCTGGGTTCTGCAAATTGGAGGGAAAGTCGTAATATTGTATTCAGGGGTGGGTACGGGATTTATTAGTGTGTTTGTCCAGGGGAATAGATAGAACGGAGGAAGGGCAGGGGAAAGTAAGTGGGGGGGGGGGGGGGGGGATGGGGGTAAGGGCAGGCAACTGCATCACCAAAAGAAGATCCAGGAATCTTTTAAAGGAATTAAATCTGAATCCTCAGCTATTACAACAAACAATACCTCGCTGAATGTACTTCTGTTATGATTTATAGGACTGCGTTCATCAATATTATGCTACTGGACATTATGTTAAAATACAAGAATTTGAAGTTGAATCGCCGGAGTGAACGGCCGCCAGTTTTGGGTCTGCTGAATACAAATAAGGACGTTTTAGAACGTAACAAAGCCAACAGAACATAATGTGCAAAAATGTTGGTCACATTGTCAGAAGGGTTGGAAAAGAATGGAACACAAAGTAGAAAATCTTTAGCTTTGACCGACGTTAGATGAGGGTCAGCCGCTACATCCAATGTACAGTTACATCGAGAATGCCGCTTTAAGCTACATTCAAGGTACAATTAACATCGATCAAAAACTCCAGACTTTTGTTCAGTTTTTGGTTTTTCCCATCTGAAAGACATTTGACAACAAAGTAGAGGATTTGAGCCTCCTGCTGTCATACTGAAGATAATGTAAATTGCTTAATGTGGAGCTGAATACACACTTTTTGTAATATTTCTTGTAAAAGATAAGTGAACATTTTGCGCTTTTGTTATACGTAGTGTAACACAAGGAAAAGGAGCTGTAGCGTAGAGTATAGTAGCGTAGCTTTATTGTCGATCTTAAGTTATTGTAAGGGGGTCACAACCCTTCATTATATGCTAGGGGGACACCCTGCTCATGTGTAGAGGTTTGAGGTGCGGTGGACATGGTGATGTTGTCCTTCTTGCTACTCTTGTGGCGTTTTCTCTCTTCCACTATTCTCCTTTGTTCTAGGCGGCGTTGCTCAGCTTTAAGGCGCTCCTGTTTAGATTGCCTCAAATTGTGCATTTATAGGCACCAGAATCGATGGTTCTCTACCAATATGTTATACGTAGTGTAACACAAGGAAAAGGAGCTGTAGCGTAGCTTTATTGTCGATCTTAAGTTATTGTAAGGGGGTCACAACCCTTCATTATATGCTAGGGGGACACCCTGCACACAGGCAGGTGCTCCCTGATTGGGCGGCGATGGCGCCCAATCAATATAGAGATTAACATCAGTTGGGCTTGACCCATCGGACAGGTAACATGTATGAAATAAAATTTTAGGGTATGTTACCACGAGGTATAACACTTTCATCGTAAATTCATGGATTATTGTTTTTATATTTTTCACACTGAGTAAAAGGTGTAAGCCCCTATAGTGGTGAAGGCGGCAAAGGTGGCCACTATTCCCCTCCCCAGCCCCAAGCATCTATATAGCGTAATCCCCCGCTTAAATTCTCCTTTATACGGTCCACCACTTTTAACCACCAGTATTGAACTGAGTGTTATGGACAGGCAGTCCTCCAGCTACAGCTGCTCATTAACTGGGATCGGGGCTGGGGGGCGGGGGGGGGGGGGGCGGTGGCGAGGGATGGTGGGGATGGAGGTGTACGTGGAGGAAGTAGGGGGTTAGGGGGTCAGGGGGAGTTGTTTGAAATATTATACAGACTGTTATTTTCACGCCATATGATTTGTACATCAAATGGTTGAAAATATCAAAATGTTCAATATCAATGGTTCACAAAATCAACAATTTCAAAGAATATAGTTTAGTTATAGCAGTGATTAAGATACAAGATAATAAAATTCTTTACTTGTGATAAGAGTGTAGTTTTGACAAAAAGGTCGAGGTTATATCAAAATGAAGTCTTCCAGACCATTGCTTTCCTATTTTCTTCTTAAAAGCATGGATGTGGAGTTTGGGAAGTTCTTTACACTTCCTTTTTCTGTTACAAATGTTCCATTAGCATTTGGTGTGAAATGAACTCTTGCTCAAATGCCTTATTTAGTGTAGCTGTAAATCATGATTTGGAAAAGTTATATGCTATCAAAGTTGATTAACAGTGCGCCAACAGCGCTTCAAAACAGCCCCTCAATGTCTGTCATTAATCCCTCACTAAGTAACCAATTCCACTTGATGATTCTATGCTTCACTCGAGGGACCATAGAATAATTATTCTCAAATCTGACCCATCGGTTCATCTGATTTAACGCAGTCTCCCAGCCTTACTTTGAGGTCTATTAGAACTTCTTCCTGTCATTCAGGGTTACTGCGATAGCACCAATAAGAGGTAAAGGGTCGGTTGGAAAGCTGACGATAACTGACCAATGTCAACCACTGATTTGGGGACAATCAGCAGAGGGCAAAATATAGGATGAATTTTGTGGGAGATTGACCTGACGTAGAACAGGGCAGAAAGGTCATGGAAAGCGCGCACCTCCAGATTGAAACATAACGACCGTGGCTTTTAGAAGGTCACTGTGAATATTTAAAAATCAGTTCTTTCTCAATGTGAGCAAACTCTTGGGGCAGCAAAATGGCGACTGCCTGAATCAAAACTCCCTCCGGTTGACGTCAGTGCCGGCACGTGATTGGCCCCATATAGTATTCAGCGCCACACATTGTATTAATTTATTTTGTGGGGATCCAAAAGCAAGGAATAAGAGATTAAATGGGATTGCAATATTATAGTTTTAAATTGACATATGAACGTTATGATTGTTTATAGAAAACCAAGCAGATACGTTTCACAAACTCAAAACATAAAACTGTTACCATAAATGATTGCAATGAGCCCCTGCAGTTCACCCTATACGCTTTTTCTCCTCGGACATACTTAATTTAACTTTCTTCAAGCTTATACGATTGATAGTGTCACCATTATTAAGCCGCCTCCGTCGCCTTAATGAAGTTTGCTAAAAAGAGATCTGTGTTAACGAAGAAGAAATTAAGACCTACGTTGTTGACTCTAGACAACATACATGTGTCGTTACGGTTACTGCTCTGAAAGGTGGGAAGATAGGACAGGTCAATGCTCTCGTTAGGCTAAGCCACCTTGCCAATGTGTGGTATTTATAGGTGAGAATTATTGATCAACACCTCTCATGGCAACCTTAGAATAATCCACAAACACTCAGCCCGAATTATTGTCGTTTTGAGCGCATCTCATCAACTCTACCTAGAATTAATAGGTTGTAAATTATACAGTGAATAGTTGAGTCGTGAATCGTGTCCGAATTCGATTATTTTTTATACAAGGGATTCAATAGCCTGGCTTCTAATATGAATAAAGGGATCTCCTGTGAGAACTTAAATTGCTTACCCAGAACTCTTGGACAATAGGGATTTTGAAGCACCAATATATTTTTGAACAACGTGAATATGAATGCTGGCATTCTTCAGTTTCACTTTCCTTTCTGTTATAAGATTAGTTGCCTGAAAGACCATTTTGGCTTTAGTCCAAGTGTAGAATTCCAATTTAATATTTTAGGACGATGCGTCACGTGGCCTATCCCCGGCCATTTATCTCTGGAACCTTCCTGTTGACTACTGAATGACGTTTGTGACGTCATAAATAAGATACGGAGCCACTCCTCGAACGCGTAAATACGTCATAAAAATGATAAGACGGGTTGTCGTTGAATGGGAAGTGTCGCTCTGGTGAACTGACGTGGCCGTGGTGTCGGGGGGAACTATAGTTGGCATGTGATTCTACAGAGAGTATGTCTTTTTTTCTTTGGATTTCATGGCATTGTTGGAGATATCATTCGCTTTTTAGCCTAGAAATGAACTAGCTTATGATTTAATAGAAAGGATTCTAGCAAAAAATAATCTGCGGGTAAGTATGATTTGAATATAGGCATATATAAGTACCTAGGCTCCACATACACTATGGTATTCATGGCTCAAACACTTTAAACAGCATTGGCAATAGGGGAGTTGATTGTCCGCCATCTTGTATCTTAATTTGTATGGAATTATGGGAGTAGTAGGTCAGTGTAAAATCAATAGAAGACATGTCCAGCATGGAATATTTATCGGTGTTCCAATATCAATATCCATGTCTTATGTATGTTGCGTTAACACAAGCCTCCATCATGCCCATCATACATTGGGATTGTATAGATCATTTATACAAGTTATTGGTGAAAAGATCCTTGTATTTTTCGATAATAATGTTGCTAAATATTTGTATGTCAGATTAGAACTGAATCCATCACATCATTCACTGTAAAAGACATGTGCATTGAGAATGCAAATCTTCTATTGTTGTGGCACAACTAATTCCCCGTGCAGCTGCTGTCCAAAATATCATCTAGTTGGACTGCTGTTTCCAAGAGGTGTTGTTTACTTGGTTTTCAATTTAATAATTGTAATAAAATAACTCCATTTTGCCACTTATTTTTAGGATACAACTCATTTTTCTCGAATTTCCTGAATGAGGGCGCATTGAGTCGGCCCCGGAGGAGTTGTGCTTCTCACGTATATGAACGGTCACTGCGGAGATCATCCCCCACCACCACCCACACCCCTACTCTCACACCCAACACAGTTTATTATTTATTTTCAAGTATGGGGGAATAGCGTGATGCTAAGGAAATAGATCCCAAGTGACTGGTGCCTGTTGTATAAACTTGGAAAAGGGACATTTGGGTTTGTGAATTCCCACAAAAAAGTGCATTTCATGTATATGCTATTCCACCAGCTAGGTATGGCACGTAGGAGTCCATTGTACACTATAGTGTTTTAAAGGCCACTCTGGTTGTTCGTAAGCCTCTTTTCCTGAATTTACTCGAATAGATATAGAATGTGTTGCATTCTAGGACTACATTGTGTCTAAGTAAATTCTCCAATGGGAATAGCCATGTATAGGAGATAAAGGCAATATCTCCAATTCTAGCAACTTAAGTAGGCCCTACTGGGGAGGCATTGAGACAAAGTTTAAACACCCTATAGTCCCATTTGCGAGAGGGTAATATATCCTGACTGCAACAGTTGTATTGGTCCCCTCCTCTCCTAGAAGTCTATTTCCGAGTTAACTTGGCTACTCGTAACTTTGCTCAGGATTGGTTCATGGGGGTGACTGGGGATGACTGTCCATGACTGCGGGTGTTAGAAATGTATATTCCTGTCTTGGTTTTAACATAAATATCAGTATTGATCGTAACCAAAATAGAGGAAGACTTGTTTGAGACTATGGAGCATTTAGTGGTATAATACAAGGTTTTAATCTTGTCATATAGGAGGTTGATCCTCTTTACACCAATGCCCATTATCATCATACCACTTGTTGCTTCCTCAAAATGGAGGAAAAAGGATCACAATCATTCATTTCTTTGTTCATGCCTCTTAAATCTGAGTCCCCTAAATAGACCATGGTATGGTTAAAGGTTAGTGATGTAGTAAAGCATCCTTAGGTGGGGGCTTCATATTTCACAATAGATGACAGAAAGTATTTATTTGAATCCCTCGGCGGGGCTAGCGGATTTATAATACATAATTGTGCTGTGTTTCAGGAAAATGAGTAACAAGTCGCAAAATTGATATTTTTCAAAGTGTCAAAGCGGCCTAGGTAGCGAGGGAGCGGAGCAGGCTCAAATTGAAGTAGGTTTTCCATTATTTACTTTGTTATAATGCTGCTTTGTCCAACCGAATTTTCTGTGTATGTTGTGTTTCCCTTTCTCGACCGATGTTGAGTTTTTTGAACCCGTCCATTATGTACTACATGCGCAAAACTGTAGCCGATCAGCGATTTCACCGGCATACCCGGCATGTTGGTATTGTGAAAGCGCCATCACCTACTGGGAACTTGTCCAGTAGGACGGTGCATAAAGGGATTGCAATTTTGAATGTCTATCCGCGCTTTTATTTATATCTGTTTTTACTTTGTGAGACGTGTAATGACTTGATCACTCAAACATATCAATGGTTGACAAAAATGTTGATGTGAGTGTCTGCAAAGGTTTAAAATATGTACATGTAAATATTGGCAGTTTATTGTACAAGGTTAGTAACCTACAAATGGAGTTGTTGAATGGTATGTACGACATTGTAGGCATTACAGAGACTTGGGTAAATAAGAACACACCACCTATGCTTCTAAACCTCAATAACTATTCCTTTACCCGCCAAGACAGGTATGACAATCAAAGGGGCGGAGGTATAATGGTATATCATAGAAAAAACTATGTATGTGAGGAAATTCCTAATTTGTGCGCCAATTGTAAAGACTACGAGGTACTATCTGTGAGGATAAAAGCAGGTGATAGGAAACCAATCTTGTTTATAACCATTTATCGTCAGCCTAGGGGAAGCGTGAATCTTTTTCTTGAATATATGAGTACTTTGTTGGACCGGGCTGTGAAACTTAAATTAGAGATCATAATGTCTGGCGATATAAATATTGATATGTTAAGGAAGAATGATGTTTCGGTGAAAAGACTCACTAACTTAGGCAACCTGCATGGGCTAAAACAGGTGATATCTGTCCCGACGAGAGTAAATGGTCAATCCTCTACCTTGATCGATGTCATATTTACTAACTGCAGGTTTTTAAATAAACATGGTGTCCTTGATGTGCAGCTTAGCGATCACAATCCAGTTTACTGTATACTAAAAAAAGGTAAAATTGTAGAAGACCGGAATCAGCATAGTTATCGTAATACTCACAACACCTATGTTGGTTGACGCACTTGGAAACAGAATTAATAGAGCTGTTGAAATGAACGACAACCTAAATAGTGATGATATGTGGACGCACCTGTATAATGATTATGTTGGAATCCTTGATGACCTAGCTCCTCTAAAAAAATCTAAGGGTAAGAAAATCAATAAACCAACCTGTACAGACGAGCTTCGATCCTTGATAAAAAGGAAGAACAAGGCCTTTAGAAAAGCAAGAAGACATCAAAATAATAGAGAGTTCTGGGAAGTGGCAAGACAATTAAAAAAGGCCACTAAATCTCATTCTTTAAAGGATAAAAAGGAACTTATTGCCGCACAATTAGACCAAAACTTAGGTAACCCTAAAAAGTTCTGGGCCATTTTACAAAGTGTCTATTCCAATAAGCCCCAAACTCCCAAACTAACACATATCAGTGATGATGTCGGAAATAAGATAGTAGGTAAGGATGCTGCTAATTTAGGCAACAATTTCTTTGGAGGTATAGGTGTTGATAACTGGGATGCACAACTTGTCTACGATGAAAAGGTATGTGACAAGACGTTCGAATGGGTAGACCCCATAAATAGAAATGACCTGCATGACGCCATGTCAAATACAGATTTTTCTAAGTCCTCCTGCGTTGAGGGAATACGCTCAAATATTATCAAAAATTTAATGATGCCGATAATGCTAACATTATAAGGCTTTTTAATAAGATAAAAAATTCTGGAGTATTCCCACAGCAATGGGAAGATGGTCTATGCACTCTTATACCCAAGACAAAACACAGTCGAAGAGTAAACGACCTACGACCGATTATTTGTACCTCAATTGTCAGTAAACTTTTCGAGAAAGTTCTTGTCAGAAAGCTGAATGACTATCTTGAAGGGAATAATTTGTTATCGAATATACAGCATGGATTTAGGCAAAACCGCGGTACCGATACTGCCCAAAAGAATGTCATTGATGATATCTTATATTACAAAGACCATTCTGTAAATTGTGCGGTTATTTTTCTAGACGTGGCTAAAGCTTTTAATAGTGTAAATATCAGGTTACTATTGAAGAAATTGAAATGTCTCGGCCTCGATGAACTTACAGTGAATTTACTAACATCCTATTGTGTGGGTCGAACCCAACGAACCATCTTTAACAGGTTTGTATCTGATTCAATTACCATGAAAGCCGGCGTGGCCCAGGGTAGCATCATAGGACCCCTGATGTTTATCATCTACATGAACGATTTAAGTAAGGTAAAATTTCATGGTAAACTGACTCTATATGCCGACGATTGTGCGATTTGTATGCCGATCTTAGGGAAAGATTCCATAACCTTACTACAACACGATCTTAATAAATTTAAAACTTGGGCCGACGCAAACTTTCTAAAGGTTAATGAAAAAAAGAGCAAGATTCTTTTCTTCCGTAGTACTGTAGATAATTATGCCAGGAACTTACCGACTGTGTATATGAACGGAAACCCCATCAATTACGTTCAAGAGTTTCAGTATTTAGGACTCTGGCTCTGCTCGAACCTAGCGATGACGAAACAAATAAACAATAATTGTAGTCTGGCCAGCTGCTATTTAGGCAGATTGTTTAAGGCCAAACATGTATTGTCCCAGGAAAGGTGTCTGATGATCTACAAAACTTTTATTTTGCCGATAATTGAAAGATCGTGTGTATTCGTAGATATATAGCAAACAAAACCTCCTATAGTCGCCTGCAAAAGACACAAAATAAGGCGTTAAGAATAATATATGGTGGTCTATACAAACGGAGGGGTGTTTTTGGTACTCATATCATAAGCAAACTGTTACCTATTTCGATGAGAAGAGAACTCAGGTTATTAAGTCTCCTGCCAAGATCTTGTCAATTTATTAATACAGTTCATGAGCATAATTTAAGAAATGGGAACAAGAGACACATTGAGGTATATCGGTGGAAAAAAAGCACGATTTAGCAGATGTATACTAGCACGTGGAGTAAATATATGGAACGCCTTGCCAGAAAGTTTTAGGACGGAAAGAAACCCCAGACAGCTTAAGGCTAGACTAAAAAGTCATTACCTAGCTGATTTTATTCGATCTGGACGAGTCGATCTATAATAATTATGAAATGAAAATACAAAAAAATAGAAAAATAGAAATGAAAATAATATGAATGGTTACGTTGAATTGCCATGCTAATTTTTTGTATAGGTTGCTGCTTAATGTACAGACTTGCCTCATTGTCAGTACAAATACCTTGTGAATTGTATTGCTTTGAATCTTGATTGGAACTTAATGGACAACTATATGAAATATATATGATTATTAATGGTTAATATGTAAGAGCACGGCGTTGATAAAACTGTATTATGTACTTATGTTTTTATTCAACTCACAAAAACAATGCTTGCACATTGTCAGTGAGTTGGACATGTTTTTATTCGTAATGTGAGTAGCTGTAAAACCTGTATCTAAAGATAACTGCTATAGATTGACGTATTAGAGTTTTGTTGATGTTTAAATATATACAACTTATGTGATATCCGATAATAATAACATCTAGAACTATGTAAAACTTTTTGTATCTTTTAAATCAGGCTGTCCTGAGAATATTCGTACTATATGTGTGAAAATGTTCAAACGTCCTGAATAAAATATTTTTAAATCAAAAAAATTTTTTATCACAAAATCTCTTTATTGAAATGTTCTGATTTTTATAGTCATATAAATCCGTTTAACAAATTTCGGGACATTGTATTATATATATCCATGCGTTTTGAAGGCCTTCGTATGGAGTCCATTCAGTTACTTTATTGGTAATTACCCATTCAGAAACATTGCAAACTTTCTTTGTCAAAAATAGAAATATGAAACTTAAAATATAGAAACAGGCGTTAGATGTGTTAGTGTTTACTATCATTGGAATCGGCTTGATCTCCTCTTTTCGTATATGATGATATCTCAAAATCCATATTTTGTGACTTATGACTCATTTTCCTAAAATGGATCACAATTATGGTTTGCGTTATGCCTATTAGCTTAACCCTTAGCCTACCACCCACCACTCAGTGGCTAGTCAGATAAACGTTGAGAGGGCAGTACGATGAAGCTTGCCTGTCCCATCAGGTAGTTTCGTTTGTCTAGCGGTATGGCGTTGAACTCCCAATCAGTAATTTTGAGGTTCAAGTCGCCAGTGCTGCAGGCTTTTACATTTTTGCATTTTATATCTGCTAAAACTATTTTTTATTTCGCTAATATATCCACAGCTGGGGCTTGGTTTTCTTTGAAACTCATACATTTAGTTGTTGCTGTCCTTTCGATTGGTGAAAGAATTAGAGGAGCTGAGATCGATTTAAGCGAGAGTTAAAGGGGGTTCCGGGAGATCCAGTTTCCCGGACCAGAGGTTTCTGCTATGGCTGGCTATGAAGAACTTAAGATCATAGTTACAATAACAATTATATTATGACACAAATAAGTATAACAGCATTACTAAGTTTGTGTTTATTTTAGCGCAGGGTCTGTTAGCAATAACATGTGTATATTAGATTAATAAATTGCCAACACAGGAGAAAAATAGATAGGCCCTATCTTTTTTTTTTTTTAAATGTTTTTATTGGCCACATCATTTAAAACTAGTTCAGTCAGAAGAACATATTTTGACTTGAAAAAACAATAACAGATTTGAAATATTATTATATGGGACATCTAGATGCCCTATACGGAGGATATGAAATGAAATCAGATTCTGTTCAGATCAAAAGGTCAATGCTGGAAGCCAGGCAATGGCTTCCCCTAAGTCAAAGATTAAAGCAGAATCAGCATGGCTTCATATTCAGTCAGCCATCAAGCCTGGATTGGGCCTACACTCAGGAAGACATTGAACTTCCCGGCTTTTAACATGCAGGGAAGGGTACACAAGGGGGGGAGTTGGGGAAGGGGGGAGGGGGGTATTTGAGTTAGGGGCTCCTCGCATGGGATCCTATACCTAATCATCTTTAGCAATAGTCTATAAATATCTTTTGATTCCAAATTGATAATATATTCTTTATTGCGCTATACCAAGGTATCAATGAATGTTATTCCGCAACCAACAATTCAAAGACATTACATTATTGGCTATTTCATAGGCTATTTCTTACAAATTAAAAAAAGCAACACATCAGAAGACCAATGTTATTAATGGAAAGCCCCCTGGACCCCCAGAAATAATTTTTAAGGGCGCTTCTTTCTTTAGTCCTTTAGGTAACGCAGTTCCAGTTCCGCCTCACTTTTGAAGCCGGAATATAAGAGATCAGAGGGATTAGTCTTAATGTTTATTTAAGCAGGCAAGGATCCATTCAGGGATCCATTTCATATCATGAAATCTTACCCCAGGTTTCTCACATATGTTGATTAAAGGTTATAATAAAACCTATTTCGACTTTCCGAAAGTGGGACTAGCATGAAGAGGCGGGAGGCTGGAGGGTTGTTGTAATTACCTTGAGATGAGAAATGAATTATTTCTAAATATTTCCGACAACTGAGCTTATTATGAAATTTAAACCCTTACAAAGAAATTTGTTTTTTGAACAAATTCTACCCATAAACAACGAGGTAAAAGTATTAATTTTCCTTACTTTAGTTCCCTATATCACAGCATTTTGTCCACGTTGTGAATCTGTCCTACTGAGAACAGTTAACTTCCATATAAGTACGTTTTTCTATGCTAGGCTTCAATCATTGAAGCATCAATGGTAGTATTTGGAAATCCCAATTCTAGGAGCAAATCAGAACTTGTAAAATATGTATGGGAAATGCAGACTGGCTGAAATACACCTGACTCTCCTGTGATGACTGTGATTCCTATGGGAGAGACAGCCAAAAGGCAGTTAATTGTGCCCTAGCTTAGAGGCCTTTATCCCTGAATTTCAATAGGGTATTTACACAGAAGCCATTTTCATTTTTCATGTCATCAAAACTTTTCGGACACACTTTCCACTATTAGAGTGTACATGTAGTAATGGAGTGTCTCCACACGTCACGTAGAGAATATTTAACCAATACACAATGTGTGTTTGAGGGAGATAACTCTGAACCTATTATACTGCTGTCTGAATTATAACATTGAATCAACTACTTGCCTGTATAGTATACGATTACCCACCCACACGCCTATACTCCCAGTTTTATATCTTATACATGAAGCATTCAAACATTTCAAATCCAAGGTTATACTTTTCTTAACTTACGAAACGACATATCGTTCTCCACCCAGACGGAATAAAAGAATATTGACGAAAGACCATTACCACGGACCATTTATTCATAGATGAAATATCTATTCCACGATCCTGGTCATTTCCTATATGGTTGAGGGTCAAGGAGACCTTGATCTGTTTATCTTAAACAATGGCTTTTTTTTATTGAAAGTTCAATTTGTCAGAACGCAATTCTATATATGAAGCTGATGCTTTTCAACTTACATAAGATACATTTTTCTCCATGAGGTAGAAGCAAATGAATATCGGTCAAGGGACGTTGGTTGAAAGATATGTAATCATCATAAGACTATATCAAAGCCTAGAAAATGTGTATAATGTCAAGGTTCAAGGATTGAGGACTTTGAATTATTCATTCAAAGTATACGATTACAGACAGCATCACTATAACGCAGGTGTTCGGCGTGCATTCCAGACAACACTTTTCTTACATCCATTCCAGTGTACTACGAATGTGACTAAAATCCTCATAGCGCTCACCTAGAGTAGAATTACGAAGAGGGTTGACTAGTTCTTCCTGTAATAACCAAGCCTAATACATTGAACATTGAGTGTTAAAAGCATGTTGGCCCAGTGCTACCCCCTGGTGATTAAAATGCGCATCAATATATAACCATAGTGACAAACAATTCGGATTTTTGAGAAGACATTGATTTCTGCGATGTTTAGGCAGTTCTGTCAGGCTTCTGACTCTGAAATGTCATTCCTAAATGTGAATACGTTGCTGACAAGCATTTTAATATGAAGTTGGTAATGGGTATGGACCAAAATAATATCAGATGGCTTGGGGATCGCAACATAGGGGCGATAGTACAGCCTGTCCTGGATTTGGCACGTGCAGAAGCACTGGTGTTGACAGTTTAAGTGATTGATTTGGGTTTACCCTGGTAGAAAAACGCTCTTATGTCACAGACACTCTGTTTAGGATTTGCTGTTGCGATAAATCATTTTCTGATGCTTCTGTTTACAAACGGTTCTTTGTAACAGACCCAATGCAATTTGCAAGCTGGCAAAAAATAAATATCAAAATCATAAATTGATCACCATTATTCCAATATCGAAGGCTCAACCGTCATGATGGGAATCCTACAAAGTAGAATTCAAAAGTTCAAGCCTATGTTTAAAGTGCAATGTAGTAAATGTTGTTATTATGACCAACAAGTAATCACATTATTCCTATAACAAGAAGAACCTGCAACATTTTACAGCGGCCTTGATAATTTCCATAAATAATTAAAATGTTTTAATTGATTTGCAAAACATCTTTTGACATAAAATACAAAATAATATTATGCACCTACTTCCACTCGTAGTCGGATGAGTTGTGCTTGTGCTGTTTATCAATCAAAACATCGTAGAAGGTATATCCATGACCTACGAATGAACACTTCTTAGAAACGAGAGAAACGGTAGTACAGGCCTCTTTGGGAAAGCTCATGGGTTGTTGAACAGATAACAGGGTATCGGTCCCCCCTCAAGCTTATCGCTTGTGACCACGAGGTGGCGTATTTGAGCTGCTCTATTTAGCACCCTCCTGACGCCCCAATGGCGCCCATTCAACGTCCATCCAACGCCCATTGAGCGCCACAATGCCCTGCCTTCCGGCCCTAGTGTATCACTGCCGATCGATCCATTGATGCCAAAATAGGACAGAGAATACATTTTTTGTGGGAATTATTTATGGAGTATTACATGGGTCCTACTTCATAGGTGTTGTTTTTGGATTAATCCAAAATGAATATATGTTTGGGTTCTTGTTGATATGGACGTTTATTACACATTTAATATTCATTATAAAGAATAAGACCACAACCTCAAACTTCGATATTCTGCTGCTTTATTATTTATAGCATAAGTTGTTATTAGTCACTACGTTTCGACCTAATGGCGGTCTTCTTCAGGTGATTTAATAATTGTTTCGCTTATATTTATGAATGTATAATCAAAGAAACAGTTTTTACTGTCTGCAGGGAACTCATGAATGAAGAAAGTCGAATGTTAATGCAGTAGGACCTTTGTCTTATCGTTTATAGATTTATTGTTAATGAAATGTATGGTAAATTGAGTGACTAACGTATTTGAATTGACCCAGTATGAGTATTGAAATGTAAGGAGATATATGATAGGTATCCTCAACATAAGATTGTGCCATCCGTTTTAAAACAATAATATTTGTTGGAAAAAGATGGTGCAACCTGATATGAAATTATGACATGTGTCTTGAAGTTTAAACGGGAATCTCATTACATATATTCACTTGATCATAATACCTACGGTTGAATTGATCTGTTTCATACACAATGATACTTTTAATGAATGTTAATTATCGAATTGTGATCAATAATATTTATCTATTTTTCTTGCAGGTAAGTAGCAGTGCCGACCCAATTACAGGAACCGTGAGTAAATACCTAGCAGCAATAAAAATATGCTTAGGTATTGTTCCTACAATCACGGGGATGTATCTTTTTTATATAAACGATTGCTGCAGTAACTTTGAACGGGTGAGTTGCTTTAACCACAGAGCATAGCAGTTCAACTGGAAAATTAGGGCACACTCTATAATCTATTCAACTTCAACCTATTGAACTTCCAAAGTCTTTTATACATATATAACAGCAGCATATTGATAAATTCAGCAGTATTATGCTGATAAATTAAGTCCAATAACTCATGACGTGAGTAAATTTGGTAATATTCCTTTTGTTGTAATAGCTGAGAATACAGCTCGAATAAGCCTTACTCCAGCCAATTGTAGATCCCATAACAAATACATATCCTCATTCATTTGAAGTAAATTCCCTTATAACTGCGCATTGCTCTTTCCGCTGGTATATGTGGTGTCAACGCAACTCAAGTATCAGTTAAATTAATAAGAATCCGATAACAGACATGAAAAAGGTTCAAGTTCATTAACCAGTCCCTTTGAAAATTGAGCAAGTACGAGGAATGCCCATCTACATTGCAAATCAAAGTGTTGTATAGGAAAGGAGCACTTCACCATCGGCCATCATAGAACACGAAGCAGGGAGATAGTGGAAAGGGGTAGCTATGTTTTCTGGCAGAAATGATACAAATTGTCAATTTTTGCAAGGAGACATAGGTATTTCGTTTTACCCATTCATCGGCATGGTTTCAAGCAAGAGGATTTCCGAGCATAATTGAACACATATTGCAGTATATAATGAGGATGCACTCACTTCGTCCCACATAGCGTTAGACAGGTAGTGGTAATGCAAACAAATCACTCGGAGGACACAAACCAACCAAACCTACGAAAAGATTGAATGAGTGCAACAAATTGAAAAAAAGTAATAAAGTAGATCACACAAGCAATTAGAATATATATGAACGGAAACGGAAATATATTTCTGAACCACAAATCTGTTTACAAATCGTGAAATCAATTAATTCTTTATTGAAGATGGATAAACCTTCTATTCAGCCGTTTATTGAATTTTGATTGACTGGCATGTATTGAGGGAAGCATGTTGGTCAGTAGCATAAATACTGAGGATTTTCCATAAAAGAGAGTGAATTCTTATTGTTTGAGAATACTGAGACCGTTATAGAATACTTAAATCTGATTTCGAGATAAGTGATGATCAGAAATAATATCTGAGACTTTTTTTTAAATTTGGCCAATCAGATTTTGAAAATCTTTTGAAAATGTTGAAATTTGATTATAAATGGTGACACTATGGAGAGATTTGACAATTTTGGAAAGACTTGTACTAAAGACTTGCATCCCTGGAAGATGGCAAAAGACAGCCTCGGCTATATATTATACTTATGATAAAACCTTTGACTGAATAATTGTTGCAGTTCATCAAACAAGCCAGCATAAAAATAGTCTTCAGATTTTTTGTCTTATTACAGATTCATGCTGGTCTTTCTCTGTTTAGTCTTGAGTGTCTTTTCCACGATACCGATTTTTGAGAAGATTACGGGCAAAGTTCTCTATTTCATGGTGAGTAATGATCATAGACTATCAGTAAAAGAACGGCTGCTGCTCATCAGCATCTCCTCCTATCAATCCTCGTCCGTCCTCGTGTATCGTCATCGTCATCTTTCCTGTCTCTGCTGGCTGAACGTCCGTCTGCAGTAATACGTTAGCGTTCTCATATACCACCACAGTGTGTTATCATACGACCAGGTTGTGCTCAGTCAATATAAAGCATAGTCGGGTTAGGCAATCAAAGGAATACTATTTGTTACAAACATTTATATTTGGATTGGATCAAGGAAATTATTTTGGCTGTTATAGATGAAGTAACTAGAGGTTCCCTTTACCACCAACTTTTCCGAATGCACAGGTTTGATATTCTGCTTAGACTATGAGGTTCTTTTATATGAAAGAAAGGGCAGAGTAAAATTGGGTGATCTGTTGATTACGGGTTAAATAACGAGTTGGTTGAATGAGTATCAGACAAGTGGTGAGGCACAGATCTACTATGATAATCTCAGATATTCACTTAGAATATCAGATATTCCAAGACCGACAACCAACCAGTTAGTTACACGATTTATCATAATATGCCTGAAATTCAGAAAGAAAATCAGAAAGCGATTTTTTGACTTTTCGACGAAGTTCGTTTGGTGATTCAGGTGGCAGGGTGTGGCAGGGTGTGTATATCACTCATTGGTATACGCATGTGCTGTATCTCACATTGTTTCATATCCAATGTGTATATAATAATATACAGAATATGCAGGCCCTGGTTGCCTTACCCGCATATGCATAGGATGTGCACATCAATATGTAAGATGTACCAACTATATGGATATGCGACCAATCTTTACAACATTAATTTTTGTAAATTAATGCAACGTTGTCTTAACCAAAGAAGCCAATATATTAGATATATTACCGTTGCGGGATACGAGGGGATGAAATGGGATATACATAGAAGCTTTGTGCGTTCTGTTTGGACCCATCCCCTAACCAAGTTATAAATATTCAATATTGACTGTCAGATCGTTTATCAAATGAAATCAAGGACGCATGTCCAAATAGTGTAACAGGTGCAACATTACATACCACACATCCAGTAACACAGCTAGGGATGTGGTCATATATACAGTAACATAAAGCTAACGTAGCTGCTACTACTACTCACTGAAGAAGTGTACACATTGTGATCTTTATCTCATCTCTCAATGCTTACCAAAAACAAAACAAACAACTCTGAAACTTTTACATAAATAGCTTTTACACATATAGTTTTGTCTGGCTTGAATAGAAAATGGGTTTCGTTTTGAAGAACAATCAACCCAAGAACTCTAAATGACATGAGTGCTGAAACTACCTACTGGGACTGCCAATCATACTAGTGAATAACTTCTGTTCCTAAATGTGGCATTCCCAGGGCTAGTTCTTCCCTTTTCAAGTTGTAAAGCTCGCATTTCAGATGTGTGCCTAGTGCCAACAATGTTCAATGGTGACTTAGTAAACTATGTTCACTGAGTAAGATAGAAATTAGAACTATAACTAATTGCACCATGTCTTTGTTGATACCAAACATTTCAACCAATCCTCCTTAATAGCGTAATAATGTAATGTATAAATAGGTGCACATACTTAGATAATAAATGATTCCAGAGTTGCTTGTATGTTGGGAACATGAGATGAGAGGGTAAGATATCACCTACTACTGGTCAACAATCACTCCCAGGAACCGCTCAGGGTTAGTCACGTACAGCTAACAACTCATTCAGCCAGACCCCCTTCAGCTGCTCCATCTGCTTCTCTAGAATATACACTTGTTGGACACATAACAAATCCATGAACATCATCCACTGAGCAACAGCAAAAGTATCTGGTTAACTGCATGAATGTTGCCTATTTTGTGGGAGCCCCTAATATTTAAAACAAATGTGTCAAAGGCCACTTGTGTCAAGATAAAGTGACTTGATTGCCATGATACTCAAGGTAAATATGTATTCTAATCAAATGAAAGTGATGAGAGCAAAGATTCCCTCATGATGAACATAATAAGCAAATATCTTTGGCCTTGACCTGGTTCCTGGGTGTAACCATTGACCTTTGAACTATTCACCCTGTCCTGTTCCAGGTTCCTGATGGTCTTCCTGTGTCTGCTTTTAAGTATATTTTCTACTGTTCCACAACTCGAAGAGGTGTCCAGTAATGTTTTGTATCATTTGGTGAGTACTTAATTTATAATCAATCCCTTTGAGGAGGCTTCTTCTGGTGAAAACCTGATCTCCTCAGCAGTCAAAGCTTGCTCCTTTGATGTTTGCATTTGATTTGATAAATCCCGACCTCTTCCTACCTATATGCAAGTGTTGTTTTACCAAAAGTTATTTTTGAATTTTTTTTCAGGTCTTTATACGTTTTTCTTTATTTGCCTTTTTACCCAGAAAGTACCACCAAAGGGTGATCTATGTAACACCTTACTAGATTCCCAGTCCTCATTTCTACCAATATCGCCAAAATTCTTTAAGCAATTTATTGCACATTTACAGTGTATTTAAGCACCCTTTATCATCTCAATACATGAACACATCTTTCTGATAAAATAGTCAAGAACATGATTCTATCAAAGATGGGGCACCTTAAACTGGATATACATTACCGGATGACCTTTATTGTGTTTGTGATCACATTTATTCTAATGCTTTCATTGTGTAGTTCCTTTATAATTTCATTTCATTTCTTTTTTCTCCCCAGAGTTATTCCTCAGTACACGTAAATTCAACATATATATTATGTGTGATATCCTTCCAAACTATTTGTATAACAATTATTAATTTTATGTTGTTAAAATCATGAGTAATATAATCTTGAACAATGTATGCTCATATTCAATTTACTTCTTGTTTCTTTCCAACGTAGATATCATATATTAATCTATGACATACTTGCATTACCAATCATACCTTCTTTCTATAACATATTATTCCACCATGCAGTAAAATTATAGATATTATTTCAAGCATGGCGAGAGAAATATTTAAAGACTAGTTCATGCTCCACCCTGAAACCATTGCTTATAGCTAATAATGAAGATATCTATCTTTTCACCATTCACAAATTAATCAACTACATTTCAAATTACATTTTTATGCTTTCTTCCCTATTTATATATTAACAACAACGAAATATTGTGTTTATTTCTTCCAAATACAAAGTCCTGACTATGCTACGATTTCTTTCTTGTATCTCTTAAGGCCTCTCTAATACCTGTCTCTGTATCAAATATTTTTTCATATATTCATTTCATTCATGTTTTCATTCTGTTAGAACCAATTAGGATTTCCTAGTATAATGTAGTTTATAGTTCATATGAAATCATCAAGTCACCTTAAACAACCAGCTCTTATCAGAATAAGACATGAAATATTGCTTTATTTGAATACTTTCGAAAGCCCCTTACTTTTAAGAACCAGTTCAGGAATCCCATTCATTCTAATCAAGCCCCACTGAACTCCCTGTTTGTCCATATTATGTAAATTGATTTTTTAAAACGTTAAAATTCAGCTTCAACATATATGACATATATTTAACATATATTTAAAGGGAGTTGTATCTCTGCATGGCGCAAATTGTTACCAAAAGATACATCACTAGTTTTTTCCATTATTTTTATGTAACTTGCATATGCCAACAAACAATCAAGAGAAATCTATCAATATGAATTTATACTTTATTTCATGCATTTATTAAGCACTTAGATTTATTTGGGAAATAAATCGTAGTAATGGTCTATTAACTGCATGGAGTTTCGTTTGCAGATGCATGACCACTTAGACCAGATAGCCAGGAAGCTCCCTTTTTACCCTTTTCTTGACAAGGATAACTGCAGTTTCTACTGCCATTCCCACATTTGCCTCATAGAGAATGACACTAATTGATTTATTTCTTCCGATATAAAACTGACGTAAAGACTTCATGACTCATATGGATAAACACCAGGATGGCTTGATGAAAAACGAAACAAATTAGAATTAGAATTGTTATCGGAACCAAGCATTAGGACAAATTAGAACCAACTGTGTGGCTACTCAATGCTTGAAGCTTGAGGTGAAGCAGACGCTACTTTAGCTCAATGATATGTCATTGATAGTAATTCCATTGTTGGGATTCCAACAAATATCATCCATTAAAACGTCTCTATATTTATCTGTAAATTGATAAGAGAAATTGAGGCTAATTATATGAAATTCTCTAACTTCCTGTGAAAGGATGGTTGGGGGTTTAGCAGTGGGCAAGTATATTCTACCCATATTGTGCATTTTCTAAACTTGAGTGAACACGTTATATGAAAGGCGAAAAGGCAAGTGTGCAGTGGTAAAATGCAGTTCTCCTGCACTTATATACCCAGTAGAATATGCCACAGCTAGTTGTTCCAATGGTTCTGAATTATTAGTGACAAAAGAATTATTTCCCTAAAATGCTGAATTAAGTCGGAGGTATTAGTTCATAATACCTTTTACAAGCAACTATTTTATTTTCCATGGTCCCTGACTCCTTGCCCACAGACCCATATGGAAGACATTTGAAATCATTTAATTAAACCAAGTGAATTTTGGCCTTCTTTCTTTATATATGAGTCAAATCCAAAAGGTGGTAACAAATCATTGGTTCTCCGCAGGGTAATGAAGTATATCAACACCACCTGCATCACATATACATGAATAATTATAGTGAAAAAAGGATTATGAAACACAATCTCTAGGGTCAATACTCTAGATCATATACTGAGCAATTAGTAAAAGCTAATGCAACGTACTAATAGAATATGAAATACAAAATAACATTCATCAAGTATTTTGTCCATGAGTCAGTTAGAATTCCCTAATTTATTGAGGAATTGAAGACATTGTTTTAGGTGAAGCAAGCTAAATAGAAACACAGCTTTGTCAAAATACAAGTTTTGTATACTTATCTTTATTTGATATCCAATTTTGCATCAACGTTGTCTTGAATCTGTTTATGAACATTTTGATGAGGCTATAAGATAAGTAAAGTTCTGTGTTCATATGGTCTGAAGTCAAAAGAAGCAATTTTTTATCCACCTATTGAAGATCACATATGAATGACGGACAAAAAGTAACATCCAAAAGTTCCTTAGAAAAATTCAAAATGAAATGTTTCCAGAAACTATCATCCTTAGGCATAGCCACCAAATGTAAGTCAGGATTTGGAAGAACTGATTATCAGAATTAACTTCTATAATCAGATATCGAATTACCTTTGTAAAATCAAGATCTGCAAATAAAGAATCTATGAATTGAATTTAATTGAATCATTCAGAACAGCTACATATTGATAGCATTTGGTTGGACAATCTATAAACCCTACATAATATGTTTCCAAATAGTATACCTTCCACTGGAGAATGACTCTCAACCTCCTTAGCATAGTGAAGTAGCCCCTTTGCCCCACACTTCTAACTAGTTGTGTTAAGAGATAGAACAGGACACCCTATCCACCATTCTACTGGGTATGGTGCTAAAGCTGTGGTTCTATTTCAGGAACTTATCATGGTTATTTGGTTTATGAGCGAGTTTTTGCTGAGGATTTGGTCGGCTGGATGTCGATCACGATACCAGGAAATAGCAGGACGTTTACAGTTTATAAAAAGGCCACTATGTATTGTAGGTACGTATTTTGATGGTCAATGTTGTTTTTCATAGCGTTGGCCTTACAGCCAAACACAAGGTTTCCTGCTGATGACAGCTGTTTGGGACAGAGTGGGTTGGAGGAAAGGTGCAGGTGCAGATATTATTGTTGTTGGACACTTGTTTTATTGGGTAGGGCCTAAGGCAAACATCAGGAATGGATCCAAACTTTTACTGGGAGCAAAAAGGGAAAAAATGGCATAGTTCACAGTTCCTCTTTCAGTAGTACAAAGTGAACCATTTCTTAAATTTAAAAACTCGACAATTATTGGTGATATTCAGATAAGTTTTGCCACAAATAATTGCTACTTTAGTTTTCTCAGCCTTAAATTGGTTTTGATTCTGTTAAACGCCAATTGCCGGCTACCTAAAACCAACCATTACAACATAGCTTCCCCTCAATTTGCTGGATCCACTCCTGTTATAGGGACTTCGGTGATGGTATCAGTGGAGAAGATTTGGTGCATCATTGTTTATTTTGTCTCCCTCCACTCCCTCATAATTGGCAAGGTCATGTCATCCAAACCCCCATTATACATCTATGCTAACATGTGGCTGCTTAATGTCTCCAATATCATGCGCCACATCACCTATTTTATCATCACCCAGACCCTTTTTTCTTCCCCTAGTATTCCTTGCTTTTCTCCTTCATTCAAATCCATGACCAGCCCCAGCAAACAAACTGAAAAGGAAAGTGAAGCAGAAACACTGGAGGATGCTCATTGTCTTAAAGATCGTAGACAGCCAACTGACCAACACATATAACACAAAAGGACAAGGCTTGAATTAAAGCAAAACATCAAAATAAAAGCTCTAACCAATATGCCTACTCTCTTTCAGGAGATTATTATGGTAATGTGGTTTGCGGTTGAGTATATTATGAGGCTATGGTCGGCAGGATGTCGCTTTAGATACCAAGATTGGGTAGGCCGGTTCCGCTTTGCCAGAAAACCACTGTGTATTGTAGGTACGTTGTCTATTGTTCTGGCAACTCTGTCAGGAAATGTGAAAAAACTTCAGTTTGGAGGCCATCTTGGATACACTCAGAAAAGCTTGCAAGAGTTGTCCCATTTCCCATCACCAAGAATGAAAAGCAGACATAATGTGTAAAATATTTCTCTTGCCGTCACTGTTTCTACTTTTGACCTAGCACTAAGATTTAGATAATTAGACATTATCACTTACCATTTTCCTTTGTGCTCCACTGTGAATTTTCTGATTGATGGAAATACCACTTCTCTTGTTTACATATCTCTACATAATTCCATGATATGCTGTAAATAAAGTATTTTTCTTGTTCAACACTATTAGATGTTTGTCTTACACTACAAAAATTTGTGGTATGTAAGAACAAGGTAGATGGAAACCTGCTGTCTTTTTTTGCATTCGGATCTTCATTTTTGTCCAAGAAACTAGTGATTGTGAGTTAGAAAGCAGGCCTTGCAACTGTGCGACCTAAGAACCATAATAAAACAAATAAAATCAGTTATTGTAATAACATATATATTATTATTAACAGTGAATACATCAGATGAAAGCTAATTTAAATTGTGGTCCGGCACAGAAAACTATTATTGGTAAGATAGTTCACTTTCATGCAAGAGCCCAACAGTTTAACAGGATAAACAGCCATCCCTATGGCATCCTTTGAACAAGATCCCTATAATAAAATCAGGGTTATGACAATTTCTGCATGTAGTTTTAACATGAATATTTAACTATAGAATTGCCACATTGGTAGAAGAGTGTGAGTAGGTGGATAGTGGTTTGAACGCTAGCTACTTGGAAACCTCCCAGTTTATCTGTCAGACTAAAGAATAATGAGAATTCTGTCTAGAGTCTGTCAGCGATCTTTAATTCAAGTATTCAAGCAGGTCCAGATGGCTACCACACTAATGTATGAGTACACGATGATAGATAAATGCATTCATTCAACAATAGGCCTCAGTTACATTGATTTGCATACAACAAATCTCTCGTTTTGTTGTAGAAGGGGATATGTAAATGTGGAGCACAAAAAGACAACTATTCCATTGTGGAAGAAAGTTGGAGGCTTGAAATTGGCAAATGCCAATGCACCTGTCAATTACATTGTCAAATTTACCTTAATGGAAACGAGGCCTTCTTGCAATCTTAGAACTTAAGTGATGGTTGTTCATGATGCTTTGAATACATGCAAAAGAACCTAATAGCCTCTAATGGATACTTGATTTTAATTTTTTCAGCAGATCTCTCTGATTAGATACCAAATAGACCAATCAAAACATACCTTTATTTGGAATAGGAGTATTCACAGGAAGAGGCCTCATGACCCAAGGTTGTCCACACATTTGATGCGATTTTCCTAAGCATATATGTATACACACATCCCTGTGTTAGTATTGAAAAGACTGTAATTGCTAGGTGCATTGCTAAAAAATTGTAATACTCGGAGCTGAAATACAATTTAAATTAATTATCATTCGCCTCTCTACTTGGTGGTGTGAATGTCAAAAGATGCGTTGACAGAGTTGACAAGGCCAACAGTCCATTTTACATCTTGGCCTCATACAAAGAGTTGTATATTTCCATCTGCATCAGCCTTGATTTCTCATCCCTCTCTCTGTCTCTATATCAGTCTCTCTTGCCCATATGTTTCTGGACCGCATGTTACCTGGTTCATTCATCCAGTTTTTCTTATTGGCTCAGCAATAATAAGATATTGATATTGTTATAAAGTTATATCTTTGTGAATCCAAGAGGTTTTATGTCTGTGAATCTAAGGCAGGCATAGTAGTTGAGGATGTATTGGGAAATGTTATGGAACAGTTTGTAATCTTGATTATTGTACACCCTAATAATAGCTGTAAACGTATTGAGGGATTATTATTAAGGAAACATCCCAAAGTGTGAAATACGTCACATGAGTGCTGTAATAATATAATATATCCATGAAATCGAGATAAAGGGGCCTACCTTGTAGCAATAGAGCTACAACTGTATGTTGGTCACTTGCCATGTGAAAGACACTATAGGACTCATAATGAAGGCCAGAAACCACAGAGACGTCAATTTTGAAATCCACATCTCTCTGTAAGGAGAGGCCTCTAGTACAAAAAGCAAGGTTTAATCAGATGCTTCGTATTTTGTATTTAAAGATTTTTATTCAGTAAAAACATTATGAGCTATACATTTTCTCCAGTCAAGGCTCCAGTCAAAGCTAGATTACAAAAAGTTAGAAAAAGCTTACAGATATTCTCAAATTACGTTGGAAATGGTTAAAAAAACAGATGAAGAGTATACAAAAGGATGATAATGTTGCACACATCAGAAACTGGAAAGATGACAATCAGAAACTGGTACGAAAACAAAGAGAAAAGTATACGTTAGAAATAAAAATAACAATAGGTACGCAGGTCTATTCCATTTAAATTACACAAAAAAGTCAGACTAGGATTAGACAAATTTCAAGCCTCAGTCTATACCAGTTGCCAAATGCTACCTATCAGGAAACTAAATAGCAGCTACAATCGGAAATATAAAATACAAAAACACTAAAATAACTTCACCTTGCGGCGTTGCTTGAAATTCAGTTTGTCAACAATCAAAATTGGAACAAAAACAATGTATTGATATCATCATTTGAACTAGTGGTTAGTAATAATATTCGCGCCAACTTATCTCAAATAAAGGGCCCTAAATGCTAGACGGAAAAGACTTTACCAGGTTGCAGATGGTCCCCCCCCACTACCAAGAGCCTGCTTTACTTCTTGGCAATGGTTCCCTTTTAGCTTCCTTCCCTTGACTAACTATGTGCATTGTTCATTTTTGTTGGGCAGACATCTATATTATATCATATGTATAGCATCGATATGTTTTCAGACGCATCTTTAACAATAACTTGGTTGTACTTAATGCTCAAATGAATGTCAGGAGCAAAGCAGAATGCTCTATTATTCATCACTCGCTCTGTATTGCTATTGTATAGTCATGTCTACAGTCATCATTTGCTGCTTATTACAATGAACTACCACCAAAAATATCATCATTGTATATACAGACCACTAAATTAAAAACACTTCATAGATCAAGACGGATAAGACACCTCTTTTGGAAAATACAATGTATATGTACAATTATATGCCCAGTAGGTGTGATATAATGATATATGTCGAGATACAAAGTCAATTTAAGTACCGTTTTGTAAAGGAGAGATCTTTTTCTTTTTCAACTGACTTTGAATTATTGTACATTATTTTGAATACATTAGATGCAAATAAAAGTCACAGTTTTTGAGCTCATAGGCACCCTCTGATGATTTTACTAATAAACTTGAGATAATTCAATTGGCCATGGTAAGGCTACTGAGAAAATTATATCTGAATTGAATATTTTACTGGCAATTTTCTAATGTATTTAGGTACTTTACCATAGTCTAAAAGAAAGTGACATACACCCAATAATTAAGCTCATTTCGATTTGAGTTTCATGGACACTTAATTTGTTTCCATCGCCTGACATTGGTGGAAAAACCTCACCTGGGATCAAATTGACTTGTTATTGAGACCATCATTCTCATAGCCTCTATTTATTTCAATAATTAGTCATCATGCAATTTTAATGTTTTCATAAACATTCACATAAATCCAGCATGTTCATACCTCATCCTTACAAGGTCATGTGTCTGTTTTTTTATGCACATTCAGTATTTAGGTTTTAACAAACTTTATCAGACCTCAAAATTATGCATTCCTAAACGCTAAGCCATGATGGTGTGCTATATTTCCATCAATATACAATATTTTCATCAATAAACACGAAGTGTCATGGATTAAATCATGTAACTAAACTATGCCTTTTGTAAATGTTATCAGTAATTTATATTTCTTTAGGCAAAACAATATAGAAAATAGCTGTTAGTCCATTTTAACTGATCACATAATGATCGAATGTGGACCTACTTTCATACTTGTACTTTTCTGTATATATATCGAACAGTTGTATCAATCTGTCTTGCAAATTAAGATTTTCCACTTTTGTTTGGCATTGTTAGACACATCACCTTAACTGTATTTCATTGATATGTTCCCAACAGGTCATCATATGTTTTCATCCGCATGCAGATGCTTGTATTGTACTAATCTGATGTTAACTTTTTTCAAATAATGTTTTGTGTCTGTTTTAACAGCTTAATGCAAACGGGTTCTCTGTCCAAACACCAAGGCCTATGGTCAACAAACCTTTAACACATTCAGCAACTTACAACTATATCATAAAAATACAGTACAACCTCTCTACCTAGGGGTAGATTCCAGGGTTGAAAGTAAAGAGACGCCCAGATTAAAGAGGGGCTGTTTTAATAGATATGTTAAGATTGACTGTAGTAATGAATCCATAGTAATGAAGTGTCCTAAGCAGTGAGGTGTCAAGGAGTAGAGGTTTTACTGTGTTTATTGTTATCCTGCGATACACATTTAATGTACAGAATGATGACGCCATGTCTTGTTGTGCAGTAATGTCTAGTCATATATTGGACGTTGCACCTTTCAAAATTTAACATCTTTTATCAATGCACCTATTGTTTGATGTATTTACATTATATGTGTCTACATATGTATTATATTTTAGACTTCCAGTTGTATCATATTTGGGTGAAAATTTTATATAACGCCTTTCTTTTAAATATAAGAAATTATTGGATGTATGCATTAATACAACTAGTAGCTTTACTTTATATATGATGATAAAATCGAGAAAGCCGTCAATAACCCCATGACTATAGATCAGTAAGGAACTGTTTGTGTATTTAGCTTATCTAAGCCTTTGAACGCATAATGGTAAATGAATAGATAGAAAAGGATAATTGTATGGTTTAGAATGAAGTATTTGCTAAATTAGCAATATTTATTTTCCAGACATCATCGTTATTTCTGCGAGTATCGTTATACTGTGCCTAGGCAGCAGTGGTCAGGTTTTTGCAACCTCCGCACTCCGCGGACTGCGCTTCTTCCAAATACTTCGCATGGTCCGGGTGGACCGGCGAGGTGGATCATGGAAACTATTAGGTTCTGTAGTATGGGCACATAGACAAGTGAGTGAAAGTGTGTTTGGCTTTAACTTGTGTTTTATCTGTGCTTAATTGAGCACAGTGACATAATTAGCCAGATCCTACATATTAATGTTATGCGACTTGCAATGAATTTTCATTCATAGAAATTAGATGTTTTAATGTGATAAATACAAGGCATAAAATCTGAGTTGAATCTGCGGAATATAAAAATCACTGAAGTGAACATTAAGATAACCCACCTTAAATCAATCACCTTGGATTTACTTTTAAACCAATACCAATAGATGTTTAGAATCAACAAGATTAAATTCATCTGTTTTACATAAGATTGTATATATATAGAATTCGAGATACATGATCCGAAATGAAATTTCACTGATTCAGAGGTGAGATTTGACTGAATAAAAGATACATATATTCATATTTAACATGCCTTGTCGTGTATACACATTAATTACAATTTCAAACTTTTTTTTTATTTTCAGGAATTATTCACCACATTGTATATAGGATTTTTAGGTTTAATTTTCTCATCATTCCTGGTGTTTTTGGCTGAAAAAGACAAAAACCCGAAGAAATTTGGTACATATGCTGATGCGTTATGGTGGGGTGTGGTAAGTAGGCCTACTCTTTCAAGTACACGTTCCTTATTGTTATAATTATAGAATATATTTAGCAATAAACCAACAGCCTAATAATCCATTCCTGACTATTCGGTTCCGTCTATTTAGAAAGAGCAAGGGCCTCATATGATAGGCCTTTTATTTAATGGAATATTTGATTATATACTGTAAAGGTATTAATGTTCGCGCAGTATTTATTTCCGTTCGGTTAGCGCACGGACCTGTTTGCGTGAAAATAAATCCTGCGCCAAAGGTATAATTACTGCATAAACAAGCTGCGAGAAACACTGGAGTGATTCTGTTGTTCAATCGCCTCTGATTATTTTATTGATAACTATAAATAATGGATCATGATTTTTTTTAAACTTAGAGATTTTAAAGTAAAGTTGCGTTTCGTATTCTGTATTACAATGTGTTGAGAATGGATGGATTAGTGTGTATCCTACAAAGTAGAATTCTGTTCAGAAAGTTCCAGCAGCGTGGGAAGTGGGGTGGGAGGCTATTGCACAACCGCGGGTTCGCAGATTAATTGATTTTGTGGTGCTCAAGCCGTAAACAGTTCTCCCTAACTCTTTGAATTCTTGATATGGAGCTTGAGGCAGTTCATTAGGACTAGCCTACAGTTAAACTGGTCTGGGCTGCTATGGGAAACCTTGCAGCGGTTGACAGAAAAATAACTAGATGGCGCTAATAAATCTATAGTACATTATAAGTATAACGCTAGGTGGCGTGACAGTACAATTTGACGCTCAACAGAGACCCAGGGAGCGAGATACGCGCGCAAGGACATTTAGTGCAGGGACATTTAGCAGACTTTAATAAATAAAATGAGTAGAAATGCAGGTCCTATATTTTCTGACGCTGTACTTGAGTTGTTTAAGTATTGAACACCTATCTAAAGCGTAAGGCTTTCTTTCATTATCTCTTGTTTGTCATATATGTATAATGTTTCAGTGTATTGCATACATTTGATAACTGATATAAAAACTACTGTTACATTTCAGATTACATTATGTACAGTCGGGTACGGGGATACCGTACCTATCACGTGGGCTGGGAAGCTCATCGCTGCCTTCTGCGCCATTCTTGGGATCTCGTTTTTTGCCCTCCCTGCTGTAAGCAATGACTAGTATTTCATTTAGCTGATATAGTTAGGCAGAAGGACGCGTATAATAGAAGTAGTACAATTAAGCCTATTGTTAGTTCAACAAAAAACAAATGTGTTTGCTTTAAAAAGGCCATACGTATATGGGCCGCAGACAATAATATACACGGAAACCTAATATCTCGTACACATGAGGATATCCCGTATTGAGGAAAATATCTTTAGACGATAACGTCCAAAATGATGATAGTTTAAGTTCATTCGTGCCTTTTGGCCGATATTATTACTCAAAAGAAATAATCCAATTATTCGTACTAATTAATTCAGACAATCATGTACATCTATTTCATCTTCCACAGGGCATATTAGGTTCAGGCTTTGCCTTGAAAGTCCAACAGCAACAACGCCAAAAGCACCTCATACGAAGGCGTGTGCCTGCAGCCACTTTAATACAGAGTCTATGGCGGTGTTACGCCGCAGATGAAAACTCTTTATCTATCGCCACTTGGAAGCCACACACAAGGCCTTGCCGGAGTCCTTCAGCGTAAGTTAACTTAACTTCACTTATTGAACCTTAGCTTGCAAGCCATTCTCCCGTTCACCATGCGAGCTCATGTTTACAGCTTTGTGCATATATCTGGTCGAATATGTGTGATGAATTACAGAAAAATGTGTCAGAAGTCGCAAAATATTGATTTTGAGTTACCATAATTTTTTAAAGGATTAAGCAGGTTCGTAAACATCAGGACAGCTCATAAGTACTTATAATGTATTGTTATGCCTGAAAGAAAGCTGGCGATATGTCCAGATGGTTACTCACTATAGTAAGGTTGTTAAATATAGTTAAATATATATACTCCTTAGACTAAGCTCGGAAATATATAAATATCCTCAATACACAGTCTTGAAATTGTGTACATATATGTACATGCTACTAACAACAATGGGCACCAAGGGTTCCAAGATGGTAACATTCCACCAAAGGAATCCTGTGAATAAATCACTTTGTGAAATATCAATTTTGCTACATACGACTCATTTTTCTTAAACACATCACATATATCTGTATGATCCAAGGAGATAAGGAGAGTATATGGATCCCTATAGCATTAAGCCTATAGATCCTGAAACATTGTCAAACCTTATAGTTCTTGCTCCTACACATTGACCAACTCTCCTTACCATTGACACATATTGACGGCTGCATTGCGACATTCATCCCCTCTGCCAATTATCCACCGACTGCTGTAATTCAAGTTATTTAGACTAAATAGGATATGAAAATGTGCATGAACTAATCTGGTTTAGACCCAATGATCCACTTCCCTGTCCGAATGTTTCCTCTCCGTACTCCATATGCATAGGGGGTGGGTCTGCGTCAATGTCTCACCCTTTTCTCTCATCTGTACCTGATGACAAACAAAAGGTTATTAAAGGGGATAATTCCTTAAAGAAGACCTGTTCTGTCCTGTCAGCCAAGGAAGAGTTAAAGAGCATGAGCCGTAGTATAGATTAGATGCCTTTGGCTATCCTTTGGTAGCCAAAGTATCTAATGTGGCTTTATTTCTGCCATCTTTCTTGTCGTGAAGCTGCAGCACCAGCTATTTCGTAAGCATTCAGCGCAATTCCTTTTCTAGTATCCATTCCTGTCATCCCCATGAGAATGTGATCCTTGTATTTAATCTTTATACATAGAGGTGAACTATTGGAGTCAAACAGGCAAGGAAAATGCATTTTTCCTCAATGCCACACCTGCCAGGCATTACAATTTGAAATATTACTTTGACCCGTTTTGGGCCAAAACGAAAATTATAGCTATATTAACATTACTGCGTATTCAAAAATGTCCATAGCTTGTAAATTATGTTCTTTTCCTTCACATGCATTTATACTTGAATTCATCTAGTAAATTGAATGTGTATGGACTTCATGCGAAAATATGCCCCGATTGTTATTCAACACAAAACAACGTTACCATTGGATATTAATTTTGAATAAAGACATTTATGAAAAGGATCCAAAAGGAAAATCCCACTTTTCTGTTAAAAAACGAGGTAATTTTGTAACCCCGCCATGCATTGTTCCATCAATAAGTTGGGAATGCAGGTTTAAACCTTAAAATGCAATTCAATTTGGTCTGGATCCATGTAACCACGGACTTGTAAATTGCAATACTAGTCCGTGATGTAACGTTCTGCTTGGTGTATCTACTCTATTAGAATGCGCCATTTACCCTGCAACATTATCAGTTTAATGTCTGTATGAGTATTGCATCTATAGTATCAAAGTGTATTAGTCTATATTGATATTATACTACAATGTAAAGAGAATACATTACCCCCGTAATTATAGTGTTGGGTATCCATGGTGTTATTCCCAACATTATCAAATACAAGATAAATAATGAGAACCTGGGCATCAGATCTCCCTATTAAGGATTATAGAAATACAATAATAAATTAATTCTCTTGGTATATGTTCCGTATCTCTACGAGGTCTACTAATTCCATGTAAAATAAAAGTTATAAGAACAATATAACATTATGTGCACATAATAGTAAGTAAACAACAGTGTGCCAGGCTTGCGCATAGTCACACCAATATCACACCAGTTACTGATGCCCAACATCGAATGTACAGGGTTATAGTAGGTTTATAGGCTAACGGTTTTGAGGATGGTTTATAGAGGTTTCAAGCAGCCCTAGCATGGACTTAAAAGATTGATGACGGACATTACGGGTCGGTTATGTGACTAAATGTCATAAAACCCTTGCCAAAGGGAGTTTATGACGTTGTCAACGACCATTTCTGCCTTCACTGTCAGTTATTAATCCTCTAATAGCCACCTACCCGTCCTTCAATGTTGGTTATCAATCCTTGAGTATAGTTAATCAGATGATCCTATTCGTCCCTGTCCTCTTCCCCCTTTCCACATAAATCGTATATTTCCATTCATATACATGTGGGAATCATGGGTCATGGGCAGTATGGAGTTGGAAGGAAGGAAGGCAGGTCAGCACCAGTTCCTTGCGCCGTAATCAAGACGAATAAATCACAATACTAAATAAATAAATAAATAAATAAATAATAAATAAATAAATAAATAAATAAATAGACAGAAAACCATGTTCATGAGTAACTAAAATACTACCGGGCCTACACGTTGCCTACAGCAAGAGTTCATTTTATGCACTAAACAACACACTATTAAAGCCTATTATTACTCTGTTTGAAGTGAAGTCTAGTTCAAGCAGTCAATAATCGATGGGTGTAAGGAAGTGAAGAAGTGCTATGAATCATGGCCTGTAGTAAATAACCCCACCTTGTGGACAATATTTAATTTATACAATATGCGCAAATACATGCTTAAATAAGTGAATCATACGCACCAGCGTCCACACGCATGACAAATAGTTACCGTATATATTATCATTAAAACTGTAGTGCATCACGTGCAAGTAGTATAGTAAAATATGTAAGGCATCACATATCCACTGGTAGACGCTGTTGGTTATTCAATTAACTGATCTGTCACTCAGGAGTGCTCCAGTGGCTGATATTGCCCTTTCTCAATACTTCTGCCAAAGTCTTGACCTGTGGTCAGTAAGAGGGCTAACATGGTTTGTGACCCGAAGCCTTTCTAGTTCGCAAGGACGCCCAACATTATCTCAAATGAACGTGTCAAGGAATGGCCCCCATATTCTTCACCGCTGGATTTGATGACAGGGACCTTATAAATATTGAAGGAACGAAATTACCTTTCCATTTGAGGAATAGTTGACTGTAAAGATAAAATAAGTTGGATGTTGGGGAAACCCAGAACAGAGGTGGGAGATGAGCCTATTGGTTCATCATGACTTGTTTATCTATGGGTCATAAATACATATCCTGCATTGTAGGCAAAGACAATTGTACTGAGCGATGGAACAAAGTTCAGACGATCACAAATGCATCAAAGTATACTTACAAGTCAAAGTGAATTAACTCTAGTCTCTCCTGTGTCTAACAGACTCCTCATTAAATTATCCTCTACTGACAAAACACCTGTCCCACCTTTGTTTTGGGTTGTTTCCCCTACTTACATTTCGTGATAAATCCCGACAGATATCCAATAACATGTATAGTTCCCAAGAAGTAAGCCAAATGGTGGATACCACCAATACACTAGTTTGTACTTAAGTGTCTGCAAAGCTGCATTGGTAATTAATTGCAAATTAATGTTTATAAAATTATTGTAACAGCTGACAAACAATCAAACATAGGTTGCAACATGCACGTTTTATGGCGGTGTCATGCTACTCTTTGATAGTCCTCGATTTGTGCAGTTCACGCATTTGACCAATTCATGAAAATATCTCTCAAAGTGCATATTAGTTCAACACTGCATGAATCAAAGTTGAGCGCTTTTTAGTAGTTTAGGAAATAAACAATATGCAGAACGTAGTAGTTATCCAGAATTCTTTATCTTTTTCACCATATTTAGTTCTCCACCTGCTCCTTGCTAATTTTCAGGCCAGTGCACCACAGAACGCGGGGTAGTCCTGCCGCCTGGTGTAAAATGAAAGAAGTATTTAAGTGGTCTTTTACGGAGGAGGATACTTCCGACGCTGAGGAGTACGACACCATCTTTACTGTCTCGACATCTTACCATCTCAACACTTTAAAGGATGTCCCGAATAACTTTTCCATCACAGCCTTTTCATATGTATCATATATTTCTAAAGGTTGCTTTGAGATCATATATATTGATGGCCTATTAAATCATTGAACTAAATTATAATTGAACCAAATCAAATTACAAGTTTGATTTATGACTTCGATTGCATTCTAAATTGTTACTTACATTATTACTAGAGTCGATACCCTAAAGAAATATAATTTAAATATAGTGTACTATTGCGGATAAGAGCACTTATATTTGAAGGAATACAAAATAAATGAATTTCAAAGAATAGTTTCAATGGGAAAGTTATACTTGGCATTCTTTATTTGCTTTGTGCACTCGGACCTGGCTGTTAGCACTATATAACCTCTACCAGCAGTTTCTTATGCCACTTTTGCCCAGCTGACCCTTCCCCAACACGACCTTCAAATCAGGTCCTTGGCAAAGGAATTTGTATATCATAAGGTTGCCCCCCTCCCTCCCTATGAATGTAGACTCGAATATCAGTGGTATGTCTGTAAAATACTGCTATAGTGGAAACCCTTAATTCACACATTTTCACAACAAGGGAGGAAGTTAATAGAATTATTTGTTTGGATTCAGTCTAGATATTCTTTCAGTTGATTATACCTACAAGTGTAACATGAAACAGAAATATGTTTAAGCCACAACATGTCAACATCATGGGCTTACTGAGTGGCCATCATGTACCACTGTCTTTGATTTGAATCAAGATGGTTGCCTAGTTCCTATGCAATATCGTGTGTACTTGAATGTGCCTCAATATTCAAACATCAACTTTATTCTCCACATACTTGTGGAAATCAAAGTGACTTCAATATCTAACTGCGTCCATTGGCTCCTAGAGCCGAATTAAATTAACAGAATATGTATACATAATACTTCAGTTGAAATAGTAAATAATTCTACTCATTTCTGAATTGAAATCATTTTGGCACTTCCCCAGAACCCAGAGAATTGTGACGTAGATTTAACTAGTCGTGAATGTTGGGACAGAGTCTTGCTGTGGTGAAACCTTTTATTCTTTTCCTGTAATAAATGAATTGCCTTTTCTTACCACTCATTTTTTCAGCCACATCATTGATGGATCGCATTTATGTATCAACATCTTTATGTGCTTCTATATCTATACTTCTTTTTCCACTGGATGGGTAAAAAATTGAACCATATATGTGTAATTAGCACATATATTCTGGTTCATAAAATAAGCACATTCTTGTTGTTAATGCCTGATTTACATATGAAATATCCTGACTATATGTATAAAGATGTTTGGTTCTATATTCATAGATAAGATGCCAGATTATTTCTTTCCATAGTCTCAACTTAATTAAAATTGTACTTACCTCGAACCATTGCCCCTGCGCGCTTTGCAAAGACCTTGAGTGTGCATAAGGTTATGTGGAACTAACCACAAATTGATTAGGTTACTGGCTAATTTAATGTTATAAATATAATTAATTAATTAATCTCCGAGAAATAATGATACACTTCTTAATTATGTTTCACTTCATCCTTACCTCTTGTAGTCGCTAGGCAAATACTAAACACATTTGGTGAAGGTAGACATTACTTTTGAGTAAACTACAGTAATTTATCATGTGTAAAACACTCACTTCATGAACAGACTGATGTATATTCGTGTGGTACCACTGAACAAAAACCTCCAATCATTGCTTACAATATAATTTCATCCATAAACAGACTTTTCAATTAAAGCATGACCGCCTTGAGAGAAGATGCCATTTGTAATTGGAAATTGCATGAAAATGCTTCATATACTTACTCCAAATAGACCCGATAGATATTATGATTATTTTATCAATTCGTAGTTAGAAGCCACTAGAAACCTTTGAGAAAGCATCTTGGGATCCAATGGTTATAAGTTTGTCATTAAAGGTAGTTGGCCTGTTCTTTTACCCAAACTTGTCGATTAAAAAATTTTCCATATTTACTTAGAGGTAGATTCATGCGTTATTGATATAATTTCTCCCAGTAGAATATATTGTAATATTGTAGGACATCATAAAAACCCGTTCTTCAGTTGTACGAAATTGAATGATTTTTGGTTACCAATCTACGCAGTAGACATATTTGGATTACTAGGCCCATTTATACTAAGTGCATCCATCGAATATAAGGAATATCCCAGTCCCAGACCAAGGCTTATTTCGGAGTCAAATAACTTCTAATGCCCCTAACAATTTATAGTGGCTTAACCTCAAAAAAGAATCCGAAGAAGGTCTAGGACTGTGTGAGAAAAATTGCCATCCCACAGAATCCATAAACCTTTCTATACTATCCTAACAATTTGGTTTCTATAAAAAGAATTCATATCGATTGAGATAACAATTTTCATGAAATTTTGCGAACACTCCTTGAGATTGTGTGTGTCTTATTAGCCAAGCATTGGGGAGTGTGGGGGCAAGTATTTGATGGATGCTATACTCGTATGTACTGCCTCATTGTCATAACTGCCATTAGTAATCTATATGGCATGACATTGCATGTTATATGGATGGCAATGAGTATTATTACACGCATGGCAATGATAACTAAAATGTAAGAAATCTTTCCCTCATCCTTATAGTTCATAACCACTCTGAGCCGAATTCCCTGCGAGCCAATCTGGCTATCTACTTATGTAATTAGATTCACGAGGGTTCTAAATTCGTTGGATTTGTTTTCTCTTTCGTTTGAAGAGTGGCACTTACTAGTCGATTGAGCTTCATGACGGGTCTTGTTGTAATATGTCAAATATGTTGGAATAATCCTCGGAACTCCTCGGATGAATAATCTATTTGACCAACACGGTACTCCTACTGGTGATTACAGTACTTCTGTAAATAGCGTATACCCAAATGAATCCCTGGGAGATATTTCAAACATATTAAGCTTTGATACTTCAGTATAATTCTTGTTTTCGGCATGAATATTCGCTATTTTACCCATATTCTCCTACTTGCTTTATCCTCGGCTATTTCTTTTGGTTCCTGCATAAAACAAAGACACTGCTGTACATATTTTAGTCAATATTTCCTTTTGACTGATTTCCTTTGCTACTTTTGTCTCATGAAATTTACCTCATCCTATGATTGAAAGTCTATTAGATGTAAGGTATGAAGGGAACCATAATATAAGAAAGCTTAATTAAAATATCCATCAACAAGGAATTACTATATACTCAGTATAGATCAGATCTACATTTTCATGGGAGTCAAAGTGTGGTATCATAACTTGGTTCAAGACAATAAGGTTCTTAATAAGACAGTACTAGAGCGAATATAAAATGTATTGGAAGGACTCATTATATTAGGCAACAGTTAGCTCACTTGATGCAACGTTACAACGTATGCTAATAGACTTATCGTCCTACTTTGCAATGTTTAATCATTACATAATTATGATGGATTAACCACCCTTTTTATATGTTCTTATATGTCCATATATGCGTTCCCAAACATTTCCAGAACCTGAGATTCATATTAATACATTTATTACAAATATATTAATCATAATGCATGAGAATATCATTCATTTATCCTTCATTCTCCCCAGATAGCTAAAATATGGCCAAGACCCACTCCTACCACTAATCTGAAATTGTTGCTTTCTCGTTGCAGTGAGAGAGAAAAATTTAAACACAATTCGTCATTTATGTCAAGATTATCTACAAGACGGCGTGACCGTTCCAATACAGTTTCCTCCCAGTCGCCTATGAACTCTCGGCACCCCGTGGCACGAAGGGTCCACTCCTCAAGTGCAGGGGAAGATAAGGAGGAATCAACTGACCTACTAAATAGGTAAATAGACAAAGAATGAAAAAGATGGTAATATACATATCAAGACGGCGTTGGATGAAATCAAACACTACCTCGAGAGCCTTACGAACCCTGCATTTTAGTTGTAGTAATTATGTTCAATTTATGTTAAATTATTATCCATTTTAAAGTCCATTTTACTTTTTGAAAATTTGTATTGGCCATTTTGTATCTATGAGGAGAGCAAGTTCCAATTTATCAATCATTGAGACGAGATAATGTTTTCTTCATTTTTGGAAAGGAAATATAATATTTTATGATATAGATGTTTTCATAAATACCATAAATTATCGCATTTAGCCAATGGACCTAAATTACTTAGAAAATGAGGGGTAGTGATTATAAATCTTTGAGCTTCAGATGATGGAATGGAATGCAGTGACTTTGGATCAATATTGATGTAATAAACATTATAAGGAAATGTACATTTATGGGCGAGGCCAACTCAGTATGTAAAATCTAAACAAACACAGACGATGCTGCAGAATAAAATGAACATTTCAAGTGGAGTACATTATTTGTTTAACTACGTAAACTATGGGGACCATGGGTTGGTTTGATAACGATAGATGGACAAGGTAGCCTTGGTAGCTCAGATGGTAAGAGCACCAAGCATGTCATACATGCTATGCTTTGGGCAGGCCAGTATTGCCCGACATGGTTGGCTACTACCTATTAGCATGAGCAACTAGTTTTGTCCAACCCCTTAAATATGCTGACGTGTTTTGCATTTGTTTAATGTAGCTAGAGTTTGAACCTCTAACTTCCCAAAATTATGATTATACATACCAAATCGGCCAAACTCATATGAACCTAATATATAACATTGTTTTTCTTATAATCATATGTTGCTTGTTGATGCTTATAAATGTTTCATGGCACCTATCTCTATTTGTTCTCTATTTGTTTTCACCACATGTTTCATACAAGGAATGGCCGATATACCAGCATGATTTCTATATTATGATCATTAACAGCACTGATGTCATTTTTCATGGAGAACGAACTTAAAAATGACTGAACGTTTTATTTTCCTTCTAAAGCCTAGTTCACAGAACTTGGTAAGATAAATTTAATGATCACATAGATATGTAGCTTCTTATTATCGTGCAACTATTGATAATCCTAGCAGATATATATATGTCTGTTACTCGAAGGTACTTCATATGTATAAGGGGTTCACACTGAAATGTATAGATGATTATTTTGTATTATTATAAATATGTTAAAGATATCTTGGAAACTGAAGTTTCTTGGAACTTTCTAAAAGTTGTTTCCCAAGTTCCCAGTAGCGCAGAAGGAATTAGTTAATTTTGACAAGTATATGATGCACCACGACTATAATACTCTTAAACTTTTAAACTATACACCCTACGAAGTATCTTTATGAGCATTCATTGCGCAAAACATGCTTGCTGTTTATGGAAATATAAGCATGTTTTATAGAGATGTATTCAGTGGAGTGAGGTATAGATTAAAGAAACTACTAAATGTGATAATGATGCGATACCGAAAGTACTTACTAATTACTTACTTACTAGCTAATCAGTGTGCTAAAATATTGAGAAAGTCTAAAAGTGACATTTAACATTATTTGCCAGTTGATGTCCTTAGAGAGGATACTAATAAACTAGGGCTGAGGTTTGAGTGTGAACCCTTTACTAGATTGTAGTTAAAAGGCGGCATTGTATAAGCATGTACGAGTCTTTGTGACCATTGATACTTGTATTGTATCTACGCATTGTATCTACGCAAACATCTGAACAAATAAAGTTATGTCTTAAGGAACCAAAGTTCACTTTGAACTATAGGCCTTCAATATTCACCTCTTATTAGGATTAGGAATATTTAAAGCAATGAAAATAGTGCCTTATACAATGCCACCTAGCATTTCTATATGTCGCAAAATGACAGCCATGACATGAGTGTGGTACAATGTTCTATAACGTAGGAGTAGAAACATGCCTCGTTTTTCAGTGACACAACTATGGAGTTCCCCAACTGGGTGTTTTACAGTCAAAGAATGTTGTCGCCAAATACTGCCAAAAAGCACTTCATGAATTATAAACTGTATACATAATGCTGTACAGTGATAACCCATGTAAGTACATTAGCATTATATAAGCAAGTGCTATCATAATATTATGATCCCCTTTGGGACAAATCCCTGAAGAATGATATGTGTGTACAACAACATTATTTCTGTTGCATGCAACCTATTGCAGTTAAGATGTGGGCTGGGTTGAAAAGCTGGGTGTACGATCTTACAATAATTCTGTGACTGAAAAGACCTGATTGGGAACCTCCATCATTCTACAGATGATGGGACTATGTCCTCTTGGCTATCAACATTTCCTACTGGCTGTTTTCGTCGTCAAAGGTATACAACATACAAAATGCGCAAAATAAAACAACAAAATTGATAGTGGGGCCCTGTATTCAATTCCCCCATGTTTGAGTACGCAACTTTCATTCTGAATTAGTCTATGAATACTTTCTTTAGTATGGTTTGATTTAGAATATGATTTGATTCAATATTTTACTTGATATCATCATTATTATGTTCATCATAATTATTACTTGTATATTCATGGTTACATTTGCATCTTGATTAAAGGACGTACAGCCAGTAAGATACCCACTTCAGGTTTCCGTAGACCTCTATGTAGAGATTGACTGTCTAGGAATTGATAAACATAGTGCTATGAAATATTGAAATTCAAACATAACTACCAGCAAGTTATCCACAGCAATTCTCAAGAATCAGATAAGCATTTCGTTCCAGAAAGGTTCATGATGGCTCATAGAGAATACACACAAAATAATGAATTCCACTATTTTTATTGATCTCTTTTAGGAATTCTTTCTTCCTCACATATATCTAAACCTCTTGTCTCTAGTCAACACAATATTCCTAGACAATTTCTATTCATTCTTTCTTAAACAGTCATAGATTATTAACCTTTCATCATATAACCTATGAATTCAACTAATGGACACGATTCTGAGTTTAATCATGTGATCCTGAAATCCCCAAAAGGATGTGGACAGAGGGTTTCATGAACGGGTCTATCAGTGAAGAATATTATATGTAAAAGACACCAGATAGAGACGTTTGTTAGTGCCTGAATAATATCTAAGTACAATGGGCCTTAAGCCTACCCTATTATATATCAAACATTATTTAAAACATGATGAATCGTCTGTGCATGCAAATATAGATTTTGCTTGGATTGGACGTACGTTCTGTAACGGTTTTCTGCCCTGCATGTTTAGCAAAGAGTTTATTGACTTGGAAACTGGTTTATGAGTATATTCTATATATATATATACTATATATTCTCCTGTGATATAGCATGCTCTATTAGAAGTAAGCTATTAAACCTAGCTCCAAAACTTGGAATTCTCCTTTTTAACCTTCAAGGGCAATCTGCTTTTTTTAAAGAGAGAATCAGTGTTTGTCCTTTTGTTAAAGTACTTGTCGGAATAGGGATTTTTAGGATATAGGACATGTACCTCCTCGAGGGAATGTTTTGATAGGTAACCAGTGTGCTATAGAATAGGTTGGGATGATATAGAGAACTAACATAAGGGGTATCTCCACTGTGTATGTCTATCCTTGCAAGGGGATGCGAGTAGTATGTCTCTATGTATCAGTTTCTGTCAGTCTGAGGCAGCCTGGTTTGCCTGTATCAATCGGATTTGTACTTTACCAAAGTGTAGTACTGTCCCTCTCATACTTCTCTGGTCTGTACTATGTTGTGCCTTTCATATCGGTATTTCTCAGTCTCTCATGTTCTATCATCTTTACTACATCTTTGATTCACTAATGACATTGAGAGTTCTGGTTGTGTGGGATAATGTATAGGACCCCATAGTCTAAGTCTGAATCTAAGCCTTGCTTTGTGATATGCAATGCTATTTAAGTTAGTTTAACCTAGATGTATTTATTAAACTTTGTTTATAATTATAATCGTATACAATGTTACATGATAGTTTGTATAAGCTAGTGGAGTTACCCCAACTAATAATATTATCTTTGATAGAAAGCTTCAGCAATAGAAACATGAAGTCCCGCCGATTTTATCTTCACGAGGCAGCATAATCAGCTGCAGCCACAAATATAAATATTACCGTATTTGTGTGTGCATCGCTCTTTTTATAGAAAATACATTTTGTATGTAATATGCAAACTCTACCTCATTACTCTGAACATTCAGACGTTTCTGGGAACTACTTTATGAAGTTTTTCATGTCATATGTTAGAAGAAGTGGGGGACTATGAATATTTTTATATTACTTAACCTTTGATTTCACTAAAGGACCAGCTGTTTCTCTACAAATGAAAAGTTAAAGTTTCTCGGCGAGATGCTTTTAAATGTTTTGAACTGGTCAGATGGAATACAACCTTTTTCTAAACTTCAGGGATCCTGCGATTAGATATTATGATCAAAACATATTTCTAGTCGTAGGTGAACCTATGGCTGAAATTTATATGTTCAAGTCGATAGTGAATTTACGAAGACAGCCTTTGAAGTATTGATTCATAAACAACCAGAATAATTAAGAGATTTTAATTTAAGTGAAACCGTTAAGCTCCTTCAACGAAGCTTAGCTCATTAACTTATATATCACACCGGAGTTATGCCAGGTCATTTTAAAATTAACATATTCCGGCTTACTACCATATAAAATCAACTCGAATCAGGTCGGTAATTAACTCTCTTGAACATTCACTATCAGGACACATACCAGTTAGATCTCCTATGACCGTCCTTCATATTTGGATTTCTGATGTCATTATATATAGGCAATAAAGTAATCAAAATTCTCTGCATATCCCCGATATGAAGTTTTAACGAACTGTGTGTAGCTTAGATTTATGTGAACCATTGTATGGACAGAACACAACAGACTGCGCTGTGGCATATGCATGCCTGAATCGCGCGCCATGATACACAATTATGAGGGCCGATGTTGCCTGTGTTTGTTTCTAATTGTTTGTTTCCATTGTTTGTTTAAGGAGTAGTATGAGCCTTGGTATTGGCGAGTTAATACCCATCAGGGTGGAGGATGTAGAAGGGGGGTAAGTCAGGGTAGATCTAGCTAGAGTATCACCTCAGTATCTATCTATATTGATATGCATACAGCTCGAACTAGTCTACATGTTCATTCTAGTGCTAATAATGTGTGATATAGATATTATATCCTCATAAACTTCACGCATTACTAAAACAATATAACAAAAGCACAGAATCTGGATCCTTGTATTTATATATTTGCTGTGCCCAGTTGATGGATTTGCATTAGCAATCAATTGCGTTGGGTGAATAAATGGTTGACCGACCAATTTGCTACACCTCAGCTAAAGTTGAACTATTTTGAGACAACCTTCTTCATCGGGCTATTTTTACGAGAAGATTTATTGAAAGGGTTGAATAGAATAAAGATACAGTTTTGAATACACGTTTGAAGTAATTTGTGGTAAATTGTTAATGAATATTAAGTGATGCAGAGACGTTTTTTGTTATGTAAATCTTCATTATTTATAGGCTATTGATGAATAGTCTGTTGAAAGATTTTATTTTGCAACAACCAATCATTATTTGTGCCATTAGTTTGCGCAGCACATTTGATTGATATTGCAAATCCTTGGTTAATGCACAACATACTCTTCCCCATTTACCATCCCCTTCTTTATATTAACCTGATGGACATACGTTGACAGAGAGTTTAATATTTTATCATCTTTATTGCATATAAAATTAGCTTTATCAAATCATAATCTCATTTATCACTAAATGTGTGATATCAATTATAGAGCTTTCAAATCTCATTTTATTAGATACTCGACAAGAAATCTCTTTAAGAATTGCATAAATGCAACTAGTAAAATATCCTCTAATAATACCAAATAATTTGTCGGTATTTAAGCAATGACTTATGGTTCTTTGCTAAGAGATTTTAACGGTAGATTTGAGTGTAGCGAACAAAGGGATTTCTGTCCTGCATTCAGATAGAAAGGAAGAAGTCTTTGTTCTATTACTATTCAACATCAAGCACCGTTTCGCTTGCTAGGATACTTCATTAGAGGCACTAGCATTTCATCACATCATGTGAATAAGAGAATCTCAACTCTTGAATTATTTTAGGCATAATATATTCAAGAACCTTCATATTCATGTAGCTTCTTCTTGATAATGAGGCAAGATGTTTTTTAGATGTTACTCTTTAATATACAGATTCTAACCAAATCACTTGATGATTGAACATAGGTGTGTTACATGTCCTAACAACTAGAATAGCATCGATAAAGTTCATGGTTTTTGTGTTGATAATGAGTTTGTATCACAATAACTGGAGATGACCTTCAATAGGTATAGGGATATTAGATCAGTGGCTGTTTTACAATTGTGTGATCTTTGGTCGTAAAGTTGATGCGAAACGATGTTCACATTGACGAAAAATGTTTTATTAGCACAAAACAATGGACCGTCAGATGTTATGATAAATTAAGAGAGTGAGAATATTGTACATATGGTGTTTCGTTTTAACATTGTTTTTTGAGGCTATAAAAAGTGTGTGAATTTTCAATTTATACCATGCGTCAACTGTATTATGCACTTCTGTTGTATATACAGATATCATTATGATGTACATATTCACATGTTTACAAATATATTGGTCAGGCCACTGATATTTTACCTGTGTAACTAACTAAAATATTCGAAATATTGTGGAGAACTGACTCTGGTAATCTAGACTCCCCGATAAGGCTGAAACCCTGACAATTTAAATTAGTAAGGAATAGAAAGTCTAGCCTAAAATTAGTTCGGCAATATCAGTGTCGTTGCTATTTTTGTACTGAATAGCCAAAGTACTGCTTTTGAAATGCGAATAGACCTGTCAACATTATTATTCTACTTTTTATTTTCAATGCAGTAATCGTGGCCTGACTCAGATATATAGTTTTGTTCATGTTTTATGGTGATAATTCAGAGCATTTGTCTGCACATGATTATGTTGTATTTCAGTTGCTGTGTTTGTTGATAAGCCCAGCACAGTATTCTAGCACTGTATTTACAGATTTATCGATTGTCTGAATGCCTAGATATTTCAATGACACGATGTCATGAACAAAATAACTGTCATAACAATGGGCTTTTATAATTGCTAGGAGTCATCTTAGTCTAGCAATGGGAGACTCGACAGGAGGGATTTCCCATCCCCATGGCCCCACCAGGGAAAACTCACTTGGTTCCATGCTCAAAAGGTCGACTGAGTCCTACAAGGAATCAGAAGGTGAGGTTCATTACATGGCCTGATTTGGCCAAAACTACCCAACAAAGTGAGACTATTGGGCAGTTAACATTTTTAAGCAGAGATGAGTCAGGCATATGCTTTAAAACATTAAGTTAGTCGATTTTATCTTACTTTGAATTTGTTCTGTTCATAACATGACATATGATTACATATAATTTACAAAGTTCTTGAGAAATATTATTGTGCATATTTTAGGATTTGACTCTGTAGTCTTTCATTAGACATTATTGCACGGAAACAAGTCGCACTCCAATAAACACCAATACATAATTATCTAACTGCAGATGACCTAGAAGAGGAACAAGGAGTTACTCAATTGACAGAACAACATAAATGGGCCATTCGAGCAACTCGAAAAATCAAATACTTCGTAGCACGAAGGAAATTCAAAGAGGCCTTTAGACCATATGATGTGAAAGATGTCATAGAACAGTATTCTGCCGGACATGTAGACATGTTAGGACGTATTAAAAATTTACAATGCAGGTAAGTACATGCTGAATAAAAAACTTCTGGTTTGAAATTTGATTTGGAGGTAGTAAAGCCATACTCCCGCTAATTATTAAATTTTGTTATACTCATATGGGATGTGTTTCAGGAAAATGAGTCACAAGTCTCAAAATTGTTTTTCCAAAGTGTTTTATTCACAAGATGTATGGGAATGTTTTCATGTTTGGGGTGCTTAACGCTTATTGTAGCATGAATCCATGTGCCAAATTTGAGGGCAGTGTATTTAATGTATTCATGCATTCTGAAGGTCATCTTATAGAATATATTTAGCTACTAGCTACTAATAAATGTCCACCACTAATATTGCAAGCTAGATATATCAAACATGAAATATAGAAACCCTTTTAGATGGCCTTCATGTTTACCATCATTGGAATCCGCTTGATCTCATCTTTTCTAATATGATAGTATCTCAAAATCCATTTTTTTGCGACTTGTGATTCATTTTTCTGAAAGACCTCAAATATAGGTCTTTGTCATTAGAAATTCCCCCTTCAGAAAATGTGTTTTGATAGATTCATATATATACATTCTTAAGGAGAGATCCCCTTGATTATTCTGTTTGTCTGAAAAGTTTCATTACATACGTCGAAATGACATTTTGAAATTGGGTGGACATACTATGTCATTTTTTAAATATATGCTGCTGCAATGAGACAATACCTTTATGCCTAAATTTCTGTGTCCACTAAGCTGTTTTTCAAACTGGCTACATCACAGTGTCAGTCGCAGATCATTCAAAGATTCCAATTGTTGCCAACTGATTAGGGAGACTGAGTATTGAATTCAATTCAATTCTCGCCATCCCGGTTAACGATACCCTATCTAGGCACTGCCTATCTTTGTAATCTGGAAGTACTCTTGGCGATGCTCAGACATCTCGTGGTCATCCCCATCGTACTTCCAGCTATTGCAAAGTGATAAAGGGTGGGTGCCATGCTTCGTTTTCGCTCACAGAAGAAAAAAATATTCACACTATAAATTAATATCACATATCAAACAATTCACAGCGATGTCTGCATCAAGCAGGTATTTGTATTATCCTGATTTATTTCGGATTAGCGGGACAGAAATCCATTTTCTAAGAAATGTTTTGTAGAAATTATTCTATAACCGGAAGCTTCCTTCACGGCTTCTGGATAGTGGTGGTGGCAAAGATTATCACTGGTGTTAAATTCGCCCACCATATACCATAACTGGGATTGTGAGACTTGAATAAAACCTTTATTTGAAATATCGAAATATCTAACAATAAAATATTTATTAGAACTATCTACCTTATAGTAGTTTACAATCAAGCTGATGGAGGGATTCAGTCAGCTTAGTGAACATTGGGTATCTAGAACATCCTTCTGATGCATTACAATCTTGTCTCATTTCTTACTAATTGTGGTATATTTTCAATTCTCTAATCACACAAATTGTATAACCCTCAGAATGTATGTGTAGCACTCTACGGGTGGCATTGAATGTAGGTATATTTCAGCAAAATCCTGACTTATTCATGTGCAGTGAAAGCAATGCAATATAAATTTATTTTATGGGAATCTTGTATCAATTCTGGATTTATCCATGTGCATTGCTAGACTATTATGATTATAATGGAATCAATAGTAATTTCAACTGGGCCTATGATGGCTATGGTGCCTATGGTGCTTTTGCTTCCTATGCTGCTATGTAACTTATACCTACAACAGTCCATTATCATGGTTGCTGTATTCATCCAGATAGCATTTACACTTTTGGAGTTTAGTGTGGTAATTCAGAAAATGGTTACACACTTGCATGAGTCATGCATACTTGTCTAATATTCGTTGTGTCTGTTGTAGACTTGACCTTATCCTGGGAAAGGCAGGATCTAAAAAGCCTGATGTGTATGAGTCCAAGATCAGCCTTGCGTCTCGTGTTGTTAAAGTTGAACGTTCAGTAAGTATTGATTTTATTGTTTTTCATCTCATATCTTAATCTATTATTTGTTCAACTTTCATCAGCATACACTAATTACTATTTAATTTCCATCCTTTTAAGTGGACTTTTACTCAAATAGGCTACAATATTCTAAGTTTCGTTTCAACCATCATTTTGCCGTATGTGCATTAAGAAGACCCTCTTTACAAGTAAACTCTTTCATTTAATAATTATATGTTATATTTGACTGCATTTCTTTTTGTAATCAATACATGGACAATACATGTTGGGGGAATCATGAGATTCATAGGCAACTGTGTTGCCACCGGTCGGTTGTCAGATCTAGGATACTAACTAACCCACAATCCTCTTCCCTCCCTCTCTTTCCCTCTCTCTCTCCATTGCAAATGTTCGTGCTCCAACCCGCACTTCCCCCAAAGTTATATTTAAAATAACTTACGTTACAGCTTCATTATATCTTTAATTCAATACCATCAAAAATATAAATACTCAATTCCAACTTAATCAACATAGGGCAGTCCGGCCACTGTCAACAAAATTGTTGGCAATGCGTTGGTGATGAGGTAGTCGATAAGGTTTTTGTGAAATTCATTGCATCGTCTTTGCAACAACTTGCCATCGGTATGCCTTCAGCACATAGCCAGCGATGACCGGTGATGAGTGGGCGATGTAAAAATTGCATCGGTAAGGGTAGTGGCGATGAGAAGACGATGAGATTCCACAAATAAAAGCATGAACATTAGTTCTACTAGCAAATACTTCCCACTCTCCTTGTTCCCTCTCCAACCATCTTTCTCTTTCAAGTTGTCTCTGTAAGTTAGTATCTGTATTCATACCTCAAATGGAACCCTGTTAAGATGTTTTTTTTGTCACTGTTGTATTGTTGTTGCCTCCCATTCCCTCTTCCCCCCCCCCCCCGGACAGTGGGACCCACATCTTCCCACTCCCCTCCCCACCCCTGCCCCCTTCCCCCTTTCGGATCTGAGTGTCTTTGTCTGCACTTTGTCTGTGATAAAAGCCCCCATCCCCCTCCTCTCCTCCCCCTTTCCTAATCCTGCTTACTATTATGTAAGTTATAGTGTGAGTTCCTTTCGGTGGAAATATGTTGAAATATATCAACTCCCATCCCATAGTGAACAACAACGTGCAAAGTTTCAGTCACTTCACCCAGGCGTGGATGGGCGGACATTTGGGTGCTGCTTAGCAACAGACAACATTGCGTCATGACCTCAATTCAACCAATATGCAAATCGCCTCGTTCTGGTGTAGGGGCACTGATAGGAGATTGTTCTCAGGCACCGATGAGGACCCTGGATGGGGGTGTTAAATTTCAACCCATTTTGAACCCAGTTATAACCCTGATGTCTTCCAAAAGTGTTAATGAAACATAGCGAAGTGGCTTGGCACCATTTTTGGCAATCTGGGGTGGCGTTCATAATAAGTGGTGCCCGGTGCCCGGTGCCCGGGCACCAGTTCCACTGACAAAGACTGTCTTAACGGCCGCGTTTATAAAGTTGTCACCGTGACAATTGTTTTGTCATCGTGACAAAAACGTTGTCATCGTGACAAAAAATACTGTCACCGTGACAACTTTCAGTCTTAAGTTTTGTCATGGGTAGTCATAGGGCTTTTTCTACCTATAATGAAGTACATAGCGTTTTGACATTTAGATCAATTGATGATTTTTCTTACATGTTTTGCACAAGAATGTTTTACTCCATGCTTCCATACCTCTACATATATGACGATGTATCCTTATTGAGATTGTTCTCTTGGATTCAATCTAGCTAATGAATTTGATATTATAATACAAGTACCCATGTTAAGGTGTGTCATATTATGGGGGACATACTGCTTGAAAATCTCTGACGATGTACTGCATAGGCCATATGGGCGGAATTGAAATAATCACCCAAATAGAACAACAGAATAAAGAAGTTGTATCCATTCATATCATATTATTCTCATTAGACTTTTACACTCTCTCTCTCCCCCTTGCATAAGAATCCAACCACTCATAATCGTATCAAAAAATTCATAGCTTTAATATCTTTCCTCATAATTGTCACATATTGATGAAATAAAGATGAAAATAGTTGTTATGAATAGGAGAATAGTTGTAAAAAATATTTAGGTAGCATACTTTACAATTTAAAAAAAGTTTAAAGATGAGTGGACCACCTGCTGACTCAGGGATAAGGCCACCCTGGGGCACAGATGGACTAATGCATGATGTAATCAATTAGTTTCAGCCGACCCAAGTATCCACTGAATGAATTAAATACTACACTGTTAATGCACCGTTTACAAAATTGTACTCAAAACCATCCATTTGAAGACACAAGTGTTTACAAAACCGTTTACAACACATTCCTGAGGACACATAATGCTATGGAGACACTGTTGCTACTCACTGTGCCGTGACTTCAACTGATCTAAACGTTTTGAAGGACGATTTTATTTTGGTAACACAGTTGGCAAAACGGTGCGTCTTCATCACCTTTTAGATCATGGCACCTGTATTCCTTGCAGCAAATTACCATAGTCTATCCCAGTGTTATTATTTTTTACCTTATAATCTTCTATATGGTCGATTCCAGAAATGTTTGTACAATTTTGATGTTTTTCATGTTTCATTCAATAAAGACAATTTTGGTCGTATAAAATTACAAATGGCATGCATGGATTCCTTAGAATATGCCACATAATTCTAGATACCTCTATAACTCTTTCTAATGCACACCCAAGCTCTGTCATTCTCTATCCTCACTCTCTGTCCCTCTCTGTCCCTGCCCTCTGTCCCTCTCTATCTCTGCCCTCTGTACCTCTCTATCCCCGCTCTCTGTCTCTCTCTAGATCCCCGCCCTCTGTCTCTCTCTCTATCCCCGCCTCTGTCTCTCTATCTCTATCCCCGCCCTCTGTCTCTCTCTCTATCCCCGCCCTCTGTCTCTCTATCTCTATCCCCGCTCTCTGTCTCTCTCTCTATCCCCGCCCTCTGTCTCTCTATCTCTATCCCCGCTCTCTGTCTCTCTCTCTCTCTCCCTATCCCAGCTCTCTGTATCTCTCTATCCCCGCTCTCTGTCTCTCTCTCTATCCCCGCTCTCTGTATCTCTCTATCCCCGCTCTCTGTATCACTCTATCCCCGCTCTCTGTCCCTTTCTATCCCCGCTCTCTGTATCACTCTATCCCCGCTCTCTGTCCCTTTCTATCCCCGCTCTCTGTATCTCTCTATCCCCGCTCTCTGTATCTCTCTATCCCCGCTCTCTGTCCCTTTCTATCCCCGCTCTCTGTATCTCTCTATCCCCGCTCTCTGTATCTCTCTATCCCCGCTCTCCGTCTCTCTCTCTATCCCCGCTCTCTGTATCACTCTATCCCCGCTCTCTGTCCCTTTCTATCCCCGCTCTCTGTATCTCTCTATCCCCGCTCTCTGTATCTATCTATCCCCGCTCTCTGTATCACTCTATCCCCGCTCTCTGTCCCTTTCTATCCCCGCTTTCTGTATCTCTCTATCCCCGCTCTCTGTATCTCTCTATCCCCGCTCTCTGTATCTCTCTATCCCCGCTCTCTGTATCTCTCTATCCCCGCTCTCTGTCTCTCTCTCTATCCCCGCTCTCTGTATCTCTCTATCCCCGCTCTCTGTATCTCTCTATCCCCGCTCTCTGTATCTCTCTATCCCCACTCTCTGTATCTCTCTATCCCCGCTCTCTGTCCCTTTCTATCCCCGCTCTCTGTATCTCTCTATCCCCGCTCTCTGTATCTCTCTATCCCCGCTCTCTGTATCTCTCTATCCCCGCTCTCTGTCCCTTTCTATCCCCGCTCTCTGTATCTCTCTATCCCCGCTCTCTGTATCTCTCTATCCCCGCTCTCTGTATCTCTCTATCCCCGCTCTCTGTATCTCTCTATCCCCGCTCTCTGTCTCTCTCTCTCTTTCCCCGCTCTCTGTATCTCTCTATCCCCGCTCTCTGTCTCTCTCTCTATCCCCGCTCTCTGTATCTCTCTATCCCCGCTCTCTGTATCTCTCTATTTCCGCTCTCTGTATCTCTCTCTATCCCCGCTCTCTGTATCTCTCTATCCCCGCTCTCTGTATCTCTCTATCCCCGCTCTCTGTATCTCTCTATCCCCACTGTCTGTATATGATCTCTGTATCCCCGCTTCCTGTTCCTTTCTATCCCCGTTCTCTGTTTCATCTCTGTTACGCTATATGTAATATGTCCCTGATTAATCCTAATAAAATATGTCCCTAATTAATTCTAATAAAACAGGAGGTCTCTGCAATTTGTCTAATTGTCTATAATAGATTTACCTTGCACAGCCCTGGTGCATTATGAACCCACTATACCTCTGTTATGTTTGGGGTTTCGCATTAGCTTTAAAATGATACCACACCCCCAATGCTATGGGGGGGGGGGGGGGCGAAAGGAGGTGTTAAAACTAGAATATGACACAATAAGGTGTAAGTGTCATATTTATGTACATATGTAGGCCTATATGTACATGAATATGACACTTACACCTTATATAGGTTTTTATTTCCGGAAACACGCACTTTCAATAACATAAGTTGTTATGTTTAAAACATTATGATTCAAAGCGTAATTACCCTTATGGATATATATTGAATCTTTTTTCCATTTGACAAACAGTTACATGGATTCGGATATAATAGATAAACAATAGCAAATTTGCTATATTTCGTTCCAATTATTATTTAGATCTCTGAAGGATCTTTTCCCATTAAATTATTGAAGATTTGTTTGTGCAAGGATTCCGACTGCAATGCCAGTGTTTTTTTATTGCATAATCATTGCGCAATGGTATAGTAGTTTCTGACGATTTCTTGTATTGTTCTCAAAGTTATGTTAAACAATGAGGGTCAGATCCTGTAGTGTTTCCTGGAGATTTCCTAGGTATATGAAGGGTAAAAGGCCTAAGCCTAATGTAGCGCAGAGATGTGTCAGGGTTACTGGTTATAACCTAATTGTTTTTCACCCTACACAACACCCCCTTATATACCTGGTAATGTTTGTTTGTTTTCTGCAGGTAACCTATAGAACCCTACCCAGAGTACATTAAAAATCATGTAACATCATGTCACAGTGGAGGTAACATGGTTACAGGTCTCCAAGGGTCGCCCTAGCTATAATCCCCTAAAGCTCCCCCTAGGAGACCTCAAAAACACTAATTATAAACAAACGGTCGTCATCTTGCTTTTACCCTTGATACCTTTATTAATTAACTTGACATTAAACTCAGAAAACCAATATATCCAATATATTATTTTAACATTTAGTTACTATCGAAATGATCAAAAGAAACCCTATGATATTTTATATTTAGTATTCCAAAGCTTGTATGTATAGGGAACAGATCGAGTGCTACCTACTAAAGTTCCCACTTTTTTATTATTATTCATTTGAGGCCAATAACATATTTTAATGAATAAGGTTGTTAACATTGATATTCATTACAACTTTATATCAGTCTCTACCTATTATACAATTACAACACTGATATATGAGCCCAATATGTGACCCTATCAACATTTCCTTCTTTCTAGTACACATACCTCAGTAAACTGTACTATAGAGTCAATATGTTCATAGTTCTTATGCAACCATATCATTGATATGTACACGGCCACTGAGCATAAAGGATAAATTTGTGTGCATACATATACCCTCTACTATATATAATATAGTGCCATCACATAGGCCTACAGGTTTATTTCACCCCACTGTCAGCCAACCTTTAAACCATATTTTCATGAACAATAATACACCGCTATGAGTAAAAAAGGATTAACATATTAATTATGAATTCAATGTGTATCATATTAGATATTTATGAATTCTTCTTCTTCATCTTTATGTAACTTTAAAGGCCTATGTATGCGTAAGGATGCTGCGTAATAATTAAGGTGTCAGTATTAATTTGTGTGTTTCACTTCAGGACAATATAATAATTACAAAATAAAAAGAATGTATTAATCAGGCGTTGCGTAAAATAATCTACAAAATGTAACCTAGATGCAATCCTCTAAAATAAAACTAATTATAATCATTACATTCAAGTGTAACATATTTCATTGCATCAACTGATTGTGTAGCCCTACCATAACCACAGATCTTTTCATATCATTACTCTGATATAAGAACCGATGCGCCACCTAGCGTATAGGCCTATGCTGGGGGTGGTAGAATGCTGTGAACATATTGTTATGAACAAACAATATGGCGGACAACGCCCTCCATTTGTTTTTACCTGCGGCGGCTTCAGGTTGGATATTTCACAAACTACCATCAGGTAAGGAACATTACTGTATTCATAATGTATGCTAAACAGGGCAGCACTTGATGTATGCATTTGTGAAAGCCATTGATCTATATGAAAGCTAGTTTATCGTTTTAAATTCACCCAACGTTACGGCGTCATAATTCATAAAGGCCAGCCGGACAAAACAATGGCCTGTCGGTGTTTGGTCACGGGACCCGCTCACCACGGCACCCGGGTCATGGCACCTGTGGGTCCCTTGACAGTGCGGGACTTTTAGATATCGGCAGGGGAGGTATTGAATTCAAGTATCCACAACGAAGTCTGGGCATAACCCTTATATACATCTCCCTGAAAATGAAATGATGATAATGACCAGTGTAGTACGGAGCTGTAGAGTGTAGTGTAACAATATTTTGGGAAATGCGTGTTATTGGAAAGAAGGGGGAAATACAACCCAAGTTAGTGATAGAAATGTTTCTAATTTCCTTCCTCGTGGTTCCCTTGTTCCTCCCCTATAAGGAGAGGAAGGCCTGCAATGCCAACACCACTTACTATTGTAAGTCCCCGGGCCCCCCACTCAGGGGTAAAAAGTGTACGCTTTGTTGTTCCAGCCTTTGAAAAGTACCCCCTTTCCGCGAATTTTCAAGGTATTTTACCCACCCTTTTTGTGGCAAAACGCAGAAAATCTGATGCTAAAAAAGACCCCTTTTTAGGATTTCAAGGAGTTTGTATTAATGTCAATGGTAATACCTAGAAAGTGCATTTTACCTAGCTCAAACAAATTCAAATCTAGACCTTCGAAATTTACGAACCAGAAGCCATTCAGCAAAAAGAAATGTTACTTTATCTTATTCTGTCTTATAGCAGCCCTATATCACGATTTAAAAATAATAAATTATATGGGACAGATTGTATTTCTATTATGATGTCAGTAATTACACTGTATCGTCTGACTACCACAGCATACTGTACAGTCATGCTGACAGAATACACTCATAATTTTATATAGAGACCTAAAAGAAGCCGTTAATTGGTTGATTAATTGATTAACTAACTTTTAATTGTATTGATAAATGTAGGCCTACACTTATTAGCCTTCTCCCTAGTTAACCTTTTACTCTAAGTGGGACGCCTGGAAGAACTGGGAATCTCCCAGAATCTCTATGTAGGCCTAACCGTAATTTTGACAAATAAAAGATTGTTGAAATCAAATCAAATAAATTATTCTTCTGGAACTTTTAAAGCCTAAATGTAATATCGACCTGAATAAAATAAAAAAACAACAAAAAAACTGAAGTGGCCCAGAGTTTCTGTCATACTTATAGGCTATTCTTTGCCACAAAGTGAATAAGAAATACCCCCTTTTCTTGCATTTCGCTGACTTTAGTTGCAAAAATACCCCCTTAATCAGTATTTCGTGGAAATCTGTTGCAAATTGTTACCCTTATTTCTAATTTTGCGCTCCGTGTTTCTGAGCGAAAAATGACTCCTTTCTCCGCGAAATTGGGAACAAAAAAGCGTACACTTTTTATCCCTGAGTGTGTGTGTGTGTGTGGGGGGGGGGGGGCGGATCAGGAGTAAGTCCCACTCAAAGTATTGAAATAGTGTTGTATGGACATACGTATGTCTCTATTGAATATTGTTCCAGGGGGTGCCATTATAACTATTATTACATACGTACATGATTTAGGGCGCCTGATTCGGGGGTGCGATTAGAATTCTCGTATCGCATACGTATGTGATTTGGGTTGTCATGGAAGCACGTGACCCAAATAACGTAACATCATTGGTTCATGACGTCGCGCTTCTTAGCGGCAGAAGCGTAGCGCTGTCTTGCACGTTTCGAAAGTTTTCCGATAATTTGTCAAGAAAAACACTGCTAAGAAGGTAACCATAAGAAATAAATCAATGAATATGTATGAAATAAATATGTAATAGCCCTCTATTCGGTTTCAAATCGATCTCGACGTCGGGTCAAATCGTACTCCACCCCTTCGGGGTGTCGTACGATTTGACCCTCCGTCTCGATCGATTTGAAACCTCCATCGGGCTATTACATATAAATATTTCCCTCTTATTACTTCACTAATAAATGAAGATGATGTCTCAGTTCTTCTCTCTCTATAGGGTAGGAAATGTATAACTAATCTCAGTCCTTCATCCCATTACCCTCGACACACACCTTCTCTCCCTATACATTGCCTATAGTGTAGGAAATATCTAGCGACGTCACCCTTTATTAGTGTAGTTTCAAAAACATGGACCAGCTGCAGGCCCTGTATTACTAAACTTTTAGGACCGATATTTAGGATAGGATTGGGTAGGATCGTCCTACGTAGGACAGGGGTGTTGTACTAAAGATGGCGCCAATAATTGTATTGGGGGAGGATATAATGAGTCTATCCACCAATATTTAATTGCTGTTATTTGTTTAAATATTTACTCATCCTATGTGTATAAAACATCCATGTTTGTATATACATGTATGTATACTTGTCTGTACATACATATATACATGTGTATGTACATGTACATACATGTGTATATATATAGAGAGGAGAGGGGTGGAGGTAGAAAGGAAGGAGAGGGGTGGAGGTAGAGAGGAGAGGGGTGGAGGTATGTATAATGTATAATATACATACATGTGTATATATATACATGTATGTGTGTACATGTATACATGTGTATGTATAAACTATGTATGCATGTAAGTTTTACATGTATGTAATGTATGTATACATACATGAATAAATATATGTATAATATGTGTATGTGTACACACATGTGTATGAACATGCATATACTAAATTATAATACATGTATCAATAATGCATACCATGTGATGTTTTACATGTATACATGTATGTATCGTTTGTATGTATGTGTGTATGTGTACATGTACATACATGTGTGTACATGCATTGTATATACTTCCATGTATATATGAACATGCATACATAATTACATGTATGAACATGCATACATACTTAATTATTTATTATTATTATTATAGAACTTTTATTTTATTATACATGGCTATGCATTTTCCGAGCTACACATATAAAAGTGGTATACCATCGACAGCTCTTGAAGATGGTGGATAGACTCATACTATGATGATTTCTACGGTTTTATATGTGTTAAACTCAAACTATTTAGGCCTAATTAACACTTCTTTTCAATCATAACTTCTGTCTCTCCCAAGAATCCTTTCCTGCCATAGGATCATCCTATGGCAGGTAGGATCGTCCTAGGTAGGATTCCAGTAGGATCGCGTTAGTAATACAAAATTTAGGATCATCCTATATTGTAGTATCAATCCTAGTCCTAGGATCTTCCTACCGTAGGATGATCCTATGTTAGTAATACGGGGCCCTGGAGCGGCCCATTCTCACTATAGTCTTGCATTACAATACATGTACTACCCTCGTCGCACACCTTCCATCCCTATAGGGTAGAAACACGGACTAAATCAAACACTTCACTAGGAAATTATCATTGTGTTACAATATTTTAGACGGGCATCAATGCATGGAAATTAATGTGTATATATATAACTAATATGATATTTATTAGTTATGATATATTTGATCCGGTTTATTTTGCTAATTATTAGCCTAAATATATATGTATATAACTCACCTAGGTGTCATAGGTAAGTAAATGATGTTGGCGTCGCATACCTTGCTCTCCCTATGGGAAGGACAAGGTTGCGATAGCTTGCAATGAGCAATGGATATTGTAGTTCTGGGACACTATTTAATGCATTTAATGTCTTGAGATGACCGGTTACTTTTCCAGTGGGATAACAATACAGATATCACTACAGTTCCCTTATTTTAATTTAGCTATACATTCAACTAATTTCAGATGGAATTTCATTAGTAAGTGATCTTGCCGTTGCATGCCTTTTTCTCCTTATAGGGGAGGAAGTAGGCATGATGCGATGATCATTATATTATAGACAATTAATAGTGTACTGTAAGTGTAACATTCAAAAAAGCCAATTTGGATATCCTACGATGGTTAAATAGAAAAAGTGGAGGAGGAAATTAAAGTTTACCAAAATAATATTGTTTCTTCATTTCATATATCTATCCACCTATGAGAAGATATTAGTGTAATAAAAAAATACCAGCATGTGGCTTGCTTATTAGTTAATTTTGACCCATTTTGTTCCAAGCTAATCACCACATGCAGATGCAGTGATGGAACGGCTTGTATGGAAGGAGATAGGAAACACAATCTTGGGCATCTGATTTCTGCTCCCTTCATTTTATGGTAAGTGTCAACAACCACAAATGTTCTGTGGCTTGAGAACTCCCACCTTACCTGAACCCCACAAAATAGGGTGTCAAGAACCCACCCCTCCTGGCCAAACAAAACTTGAACCAAGTTTGCCCCCCCCCCCCACACACACACCTCTCTCTCTGTTCTCCCTCTCTACCTCCACCCCTCTAACTTCTCTCTACCTCCACCTCTCTCCTCTCTACCTCTCCCCCCTCTCCTTCCTTTCTACCTCCACCTCTCTCCTATCTACCTCCACCTCTCTCCTCTCTACCTCCACCCCTCTCCTTCCTTTCTACCTCCACCCCACTCCTCTCTACCTCCACCCCTCTCCTTCCTTTCTACCTCCACCCCTCTCCTCTCTACCTCCACCCCTCTCCTTCCTTTCTACCTCCACCCCTCTCCTCTCTACCTCCACCCCTCTCCTTCCTTTCTACCTCCACCTCTCTCCTCTCTACCTCCACCCCTCTCCTTCCTTTCCACCTCCACCTCTCTCTTTTCTACCTCCACACCTCTCCTCTCTACCTCCACCCCTCTCCCTCCTTTCTAGCTACACCCCTCTCCTCTCTACCTCCACCTCTCTCCCTCCTCTCTACCTACACCCCTCTCCTCTCTACCTCCACCTCTCTCCCTCCTCTCTACCTACACCCCTCTCCTCTCTACCTCCACCCCTCTCCTTCCTTTCTACCTCCACCCCTCTCCTCTCTACCTCCACCCCTCTCCTTCCTTTCTACCTCCACCTCTCTCCTTTCTACCTCCACCCCTCTCCTCCCTTTCTACCTCCACCCTCTCCTTTCTACCTCCACACCTCTCCTCTCTACCTCCACCCCTCTCCCTCCTTTCTAGCTACACCCCTCTCCTCTCTACCTCCACCTCTCTCCCTCCTCTCTACCTACACCCCTCTCCTCTCTACCTCCTCTCTACCTACACCCCTCTCCTCTCTACCTACACCCCTCTCCCTCCTTTCTAGCTACACCCCTCTCCTCTCTACCTCCACCCCTCTCTCTCGTTTCTTGCTCCACTCCCAGTCTCTCTTCTCGACCTCCACCCCTCTTCTTCTCTCCCTACCCCAGCTCCACTCTCTCTCCTCTGTTATCTCCACTCACCTCTCTCTTCTCTAATTCTATCCCCCATCTTTCTGCCGCCTCCCCCCTCTGCCCTCTCTACCTCTGCCCCTCTGCCCTCTCTACTTTCATTCCTTCCTCAAATGTAAATATGACTGATTAATTTAAGTGAATATTGTGTTGATAGTCTCCGCCCCCGTCTCTCTCTCCCTCCTTATCCCCTGCTCTCCCTTTGTCATTTCCCCCACTCCCTTTCTCTGTCATCTCTATCCCCTCTCTGTCAGTCAGTTTGTCTGATCTTTATCTTTCAGTCTCTCTCTCTTCCCCCACTCTCTCAATGTGTCATTTATTTTTTCCCTGTCCCTCCCTCACTTTACCTTGATTAAACGATAGTACATAGTCAGCTTTAATCATAATATACATATTAATACATGTATAAGCGTCCTACTCTCAAAGTATAGGATGGAAATAGGTTAGATTGTACAGAAAACAATTACATTACTGTGTTGTGTATTTTGTTATTTAATCATTGGTTCTTGGTCAGCTCTTCTAGGACAGTGCCAGCCCAGTGATCAATACATTCTGAATGTATATTATGATAAATATTACATTAATACATCAGCATCATGCTCCCAATAAGAAAGAAAGAAAAAACAATATTCTTTATTTGAAAATCCGGGATAATAATGATAGTGTGTTCACTGACTGGTCACTCCAGCTTTGAATATCCAGATATTTTCTGTGAAAGATAATATTATAATAAAGTTCATTCGTTATTATTTCAGAGTCTTCCTGGCTACACAGCAATATGATATCAGAGGATGGTGTCATAATAAAGCAAAATCATACCACTGCACACCTGCGATGCTATTGGCTCTGCATTCTAATCTCAAGACCAAATACAACGTCTTCTCTACAGACACCATGGCATGCATGATCTTATACCTGGCTCTACCTTAACAATTAAAAATCCAGTAACCTTGATATGTCAGATGGAACCACAGGGATTCACACAATATATAGGGGTCCAGTGAATGGCAACATCCCCTTCTTAGTACCTCAGCCATTGTTCATAATTTTATTCAGAACTGTTCTAGTATTTTTTTTTAGTAAATTCGTTCGTATGTAGGTAAATACCTATCACCAAGCATTCTTATATGGGTGAGTAGATAATTATAATGAATGATTAGCTGAACCTATTTTCGAATGATATTTATACTGATACTTATGCTTGGTGTAACAAATAATGAACAAAGGGAATTATATTTGGGTTGAAATTTATTCCTGGTACAGGTGTATTAATGTATGGTCTACAAATTATTTTTTTATTTTTGTTTTGAATGAAATTGTTAAGTAATAATTCATTGATAGTATACATATGTATTGTCCTTATAGATGCATTCCACTGTAAGCAGCATTGTCTGGTCACTGATTCTATTATGTAATAAGAGTGGTTGATCCTTGGTATCTGACACATGCTACGTTAATGTTGATAGCATAATCAAAGGTTTCGGAAAAATAATATTAAGATTTAATTAATGATAAATGATAATAATGTGGTGTTATTGGGTTTATAATGGCATTTTTCAGCAGGTTCACTACAATAATATGACTAATTTGGATAATACATGCAATGTTTCATAACTACATGTTACAATTTCCTGAACATAATTCCTGATCATTTATGAGAAACTAAAATTCATCCATTATATAAGTGATGTTTTACAGGAGACTGTCTAAACTCGCGAAAATGATAGTTTTGAAATGTTTTCCTATGAGAACGTGTATCAGTGAAATTTCAGAAGAGTAAAATAATAAGATATTTATCTACTTTCCTAGTGATTGTCCATCCAAAAATATTAGCAAAGTTTTACTTTTTCAAACACACATAGACATAAAATGTACTACATTGTTGGAGTCCATGCGATTCCATCTTTTTTTTTAAAAAACAGGATGTTTAAACAGGATTTTTAAGTTTTGTGCATCCGTGCTGGTTCTGTCATACACAAGTCCCAGATTATTTTTTCTTTCATATATGGCATTCACATATAATTGTGCGACCAAATGTAGGTGTTATATGGGCTAGGTAGATTAATTGGTACATGTGCGCAAAACTTAAATTAATTCAAGTGGCAATGTTAAATCTTTATAATTACAGTTCAAGAATCATTGAGAATGATGTTATTATTATGATGTGTACGCCATGGGTTGAGATCAAATCCTTCATTCAGAATTGCTATAGTGTCAACATGTAACTTTCTATGTAACTGACATTTAAGGACAAAGTGATTGTATATAAATATATGTGACATGTAAAGTATGAAAAACAATTCTGAATAGCATAGGGTTTGTTCGCTACTTTGATATTTACAGGGTTTAGAGATCAATAAGGTATTGGCCAAATGTTCAACTCTCAAGGATATAGCACAGAGAGTGAATGTAATTGCTTATTTCAGGCAATTGATTGATATTTTCGTCTTTTATATTATGCTGCATGGATGAATGGAATTAAATAAATTTTGATAAATGATTTACTGAAGTTGCTATCATCAGTGTATACGTAATTAATCAGCTTGTTATATAGAGATTTGGTGCAGTTAGTCTTTCTGGTCTCTGGAAAAAGGGATAGATTACATGTATGATTTATAATAATCTATTGATTCGTGTTGAATATTGATTATTTAAAGAAAGATAAAATATTTCAAGTATAAGTATTAAATAAAATCAACTGATTATTATGATTGAAATGTATAATGCAATGTTATTCTGCGCCAATGAACGGAATTAAATAAATGATCATTGAGTGAAGTTGCCATTGTTGTGGTTTTTTTCCAGCTCCCACATCTCTTTATAAAAACATACCCATAATCTGAGAAACAATGACCTAAACATTTTCCAAAACCATATGATCATTGAAAACGCTTTTTCACTTGTAAACACTTTTTTACTTGAGGACGTTTTACCCTCTAAACACTTTTTTACTTGAGGACGTTTTACCCTCTAAACACTTTTTTACTTGAGGACGTTTTACCCTCTAAACACTTTTTTACTTGAGGACGTTTTACCCTCTAAACACTTTTTTGCTTGAGGACGTTTTTCCCTCTAAACGTTTTTGAGAACGTTTTGGGGAAAAAAACGTCTAAAAAGTGGGGGCAAAAAAAGCGTCTTCGTGACTGTTTAGAATGAAGACGTTTTTGCTGTCAGTGTAGCAGTGACTGCAGTGAAAATCAAAAGAAGAGACTCAGTGACAGAGAGGGAGAGAAGTTGGTTAAAACTTGAAGGAAGCTGTTTTAGTTGCTTCCCAGATCTGGACTGTGTGGGTGAGGGGGCTAGGGTGAACTATATCTGTGACATGTCTATCAACCAGTTGTAATGGCATCTTATTACTTATACTTATTTGTACTTCCTAAGCTTTTTTCTTGGTCGATAGCCAATAGTGCAATATATATACGAGGGTCAGATTTTCAGAAAATGTACAATTGTCAGCTTTACTTGCTAGGTAAATTCAGGTATATTCGGCATTGCATTGATTCTAACAATCTGTTAAGTTAGGTTGAACTGTATTTTGGACTTTATTTTTGTCTGAAATTTCAGTTATTTGAGACGATTGGCGAAGTTGAATTGTACATTTTCTGAAAATCTGACTCATGAGCAATTCTTTACCATCCTGTAACTTAGCAGATTTGCCAATTAGTGAGAATTAATCCCTCCAGATGCATTCGTCCCTCCATGACAATTCATGTCATAGGTACTTTTATGAATCTAACATAACATGAGTATTTCAGGAATTAGATCCTCAAAACAATGGTATCTTGGGCCAAAATGCCACTTTCAATTCATAATTTGATCGAATAAATTAATGTAGACTAGGTACATGAGATTTAGCACTCTATTCCTTTAACAAATATTATTACAGTATACATAAACATTATATATTCATGGTTGAGGGTATTCTACGCCCCAAAATAAACCTTCCACAAGTTGGGAAATTACTGGCAAAAAGACTACATCGAACATTTTCAAAAGTGCTCTGACTAGTGATAGATATGTGATGTGTTTCAGGACAATGAGTCAAAAGTCGCAAAATACAGGTGTTTTCATAATCGTTTACTGACAAGATTTCTTTGTTGGAATATTTTTATCTTTGGAGCGTCTAGTCCTTGTAGTTTTATGAATACATCCACCAAATTCCAAGACTGCTTATTAATTATATCCGTGCGTTTCTTAGATCATCCCATAGAGTATATTTAGCTACTTTACTGGTAATTATCCGCCCAGAAATATCGCAAACGTTTTTTTCAAAAATAAAAATATCTAACTAAAAAGATAAAAGTACTTATTAGATTCCTTAATGTTTACATTCATTGGAATCGGGTTGGTCTCATCTTTTCAAATATGGTGATAACTCAAAATCCATATTTTGCGACTTATGACTCATTTTCCTAAACGGATCACATATATGTACAGATACATGTTGATCAGTTTTAACGACTTGAATAATCCCGTTCCATTAAGGTATGAGCAATAGAAATGCTTGCATATTTGAGGAAGTTATGGGGATTATATGGAATATATTCCTCTTTCATTAAGCGATGTGGAGAGGAATGGGGTAGGGATTGGATAAGTAATCTTTTCTGGTGCATTGCTTTATTTTTACCCGTCTTAATGAAGCTGGACACTAATCATGGAATGTCCTAATATTATTTCCAATGGCAGTCTATAAAGACATCAGCAAAACCAGTGATTCTATACTTTTCTTTTTAAACATAGGATAAGGATAAGGATAAGGGATAATCACTTACTTATGAGTGCGCTCCCAGACTATCCTCATTAATTTATTATTTGCTCATAGTATTTTTGTCCATGGTATTTGTAATAATAAGGACTATCATTTAATCCCTTGCATAGGAATCGCTCACAATCACATCACAAATACAAAGCTTTAATATCTTTCCTCATAGTCATCACACTTTGATGAAATAAAGATGAGAATAGTTCTCATGACTAGAGGAATACTTCTAAAAATGATTTAGTTAGCATATTTCACAATTAAAAAAAAGGTTTAAAGATGAGTGGACCACCTGCTGACTCAGGGATAAGGCCACCCTGGGGGACGGGTGCATACAGATGGATTCATGCATGATGTAATCAATTAGTCTCAGACGACCCTAGAACCCTCTGAATGGTGTACTGGTATATATTACTCCCAACACCCATTTAATCCTAGCAGACACTGCAGTGCAAATCAAAAGGAGAGAGGGGGAGAAGTTGGTTGGAAGGAAGCTATGTTTGTTGTTTACCATATCTGGACTGTGTGGTGAGGGGCTAGCACTTGTGGACTTCAGGTTTCTATTAATAGGTGCTAGATGTTTCCGGTTATGTCATCGCAGGGCCAGTGCCTGGCTAGGGAGAGCTAGAGGGCACATTGCCATGGACCCAGACCATACTTACTCTATACAAAACATACAGTTCTTGCATAAAAACGTGGAAAAATCGGAATTAAAATCGGTAAAAGAGGTTAAAAGAATTCTCAGGGATAGAGGAAAATCCATTCCTCCTGCCCCTCCAAGTAGAATGCTAAATTGTAAGATATACATATTGATATCTAGGTCTTGAGATTGAAACCGATGGGTTCACATATTTTATTAAAGAGGGAGAAATAATGCTCAATGAAAAGGATGAGTTGTATGCATTCAACATTCTCCCCAATCCTATTCAGTAAGGCAACAACTGACCATTCTTGCATTAACCATTTGTCAGTCTAGTATTGGGTATCAACAAGATCCATAAACAATACATTGAAGGGATATGCCATTAATCATATACTATCCTTATATGCATATAATATACGGGTAGATTTCTACGGAAAGAGGTAGAAATCCATATAAGGAAAAGAAGGAAAAGAAGGAAAAGAAGGAAAAGAAGTTTCTTTGTCCCGCATCATCTCTGAATTTGTCGTTTTACAAAAAAGCTTACAAACCATCTTATTCATCTGTAGAGTTCTGTCCACCATCTATGGTGGTTTAATATGGGAAGTTATATCAGGCAAAACGAAAAATACTTAAAAAGTAAATGTCTTAAAAGTGTCTTTTTTCACCTACTGAATAGTAGCAAAAAAATTAAATGCTATTTTTGAGATTGTATGTAAACTTATACGTGATAACTTTTGTTATGGCTGTCACGGGGTGTCACAAAATTTGTGACACCCCGTGACAGCCGTGTCAAAAGTTATCACAGAAAATCTAGCACAACACAAATTGGTGTGATAGCTCTTTATGGACACAAATTTATCACGGGGCACAATTGTATAAATTCAACCTATTATGAACGCCACCCCAGGCCAGCGGTTTCTGAGAAGATGTTAACAACATGTTCCTTACAGGGCACAACGAAAACCTGAGCTTCATTTTAAAAGTAAACACTCCATATTAAAACTAATTCTAAGGGAGCTACTCAATATTTGGGAAGTAAAGAAATTTTGAGATATATTACAGGAAAAAGAGTCACAAGTCACAAAAAATACCATTATATGAGATGAGATCAAGCAGATTTCAAAAGTGGTAAACATTAAGGGCATCTAAGAAATGTTTCTGGACTTTGCACTATTTCTGAGTGGGCAATTACCGGTAAAGTAACTTAATATACTCCATAAGATGACCTTTAAAATGCAAGAATATATTTAATACAACAATATGCTGAAATTAGGTATTCATATGACTATAAGTGTTCTAAACCCTCCAGAAATCAGAACATTCCAATAAAGAGATTTTGTGAATAAATCACTTTGAAAAATATCAATTTTGCGACTTTTGACTCATATTCTTGCAACCCATCACATTTGGGATCTATTTTGTATGAACAACGCTTGAATAATTTATGTATGATTATGAATATTTTTATGTTATGTCTCTTCCTTCGGACAAAATCTGGCATTATTATCTCATTCGTTATTTTTCCGAAAGACTGATGGATAGGCTTACATGAGAGAACATGCAGTGTACTTACTGACAAGCTATGAATAAGTTTCATAAATAGTCCACAAGTAGCCCCACACGTTTGTAGCATAATGCTTGGAGCATTTACCTCACATGCATAACATCGGGAGTTTAAATCTAGGAATAGTTTCTTTCAAGTAGCTAAACGTGACATGGTAAATGTCCCACGACAGTAAACGACAGTAAACGGCCTGAGACGCTAAATGTTTAACACAAAAAAACGTATTAAAAGTGGGGACAAGAAAAACGTCTTATTTTGCATATCATGGTAAGACGTTTGTCTTTGCATTGTAATTACGACATTTAGTGGGTTAATCACTGAGTGTCAGTGTGACTCATTGTCGATGTAAATGTAATCAAAAGGAATTATGTTGAGGATAATTTGCACAAAGCAAATCTCTTAGTAGAATGGGCATCATATAAGTAAAGAAGGAAACCATGCAAGCTTACAAATAAATGAACCACTACTCAAGCGAAATGCAATAAGTAGAATAATGAAAGATTATTTAATGAGGCATCCATCCATTAGTCCAACATTTACTAGCGTTAATATCTCATACATTCAACTCAACAATTTTGTATAATAAAGGTTTTCCCAAGCTTATTTTAATTTCCTTCTTAATTTATTTCCGTTTGGTCTAAACAAATGCCTTCATGATGTGAGAATAGAAAAACATTCCGTCGACAGTCAGGCAACTGATATGTCAAATAGAACTTAGATTGAATGTAAAAACATTTTGATTATTATGGATCCAACAAGACTTAATTTTAACATCAGATTTATTCTTAACAACTTAATTTCAGTTGAAGATCCATTACTACCTGCATATTTTGTTTTCACAGATCACTGTTTCTACATTTATCTTTCAAATCATTAATGAATCTTTTCTCTTAATGTAGGTTGATGACATAGAAACAAAGCTTGATATGTTATTGGAAATGTACAAAGAAGATCGCCGAAGACTTTTCCAAATTCAACAAGCTCATTTACAGGCCCAACCACCGCCTACACCACTCAGCCAATCAGATGCCAGTATGGGGCCACCCAGTAACATGTCATCAAACAATCAATTAAGTGAGCCAAACACACCAACAGTCAGGAATCCTGATAGACCTATGCACAGGAACTTGTCAGACCTTGGTCCACGGTTCAAGAAGCGGGTTACTTATCGTAACCTCACATCCACAGAACCAGTTGAAAGATCTTCTATAGCTGCTGTAGCACCATCTTTGGATGAACAACCTCTGACTCCAATCTTGAAAAAATCCAATGCCAATGCCTATTACTATGAACGAGACATGCTCCCTGAGGAGGAGCAAACATTTCAACAAGAGGAGGCACAGGATGAAGACTCTGTATATACTGATCCTGGGCCACCGCCAAGTTATGAGGGCCTTATGGAGAGTGAACCAAACTCTGCTGGAACATCACCCCAGCAGGAACGGTTGCCCTCATATAACAGTACAGAGTCAGAGCTTGTGAGTGATCAGGATGAAGGGTCAGCACAGGAAGATGGGGACTCATGCTGTAGTAGAGACAGTAGAGAAAGGAAACCTCTCCTGGACAGAAATTCTCATACCTTTCACATGAAGCCAGAGAGCCAAGCCCTTCTTATGAGGCCAGAAGTGCTCAAACTGAGGAAAACCACATGCTGACACCCAGCATAGGCAATATTTCCTTTGTATAATCCACAGATTTTGGTCCTCATTTGGCAACCTGCAGATTTTTCCATGATCATAAGTGTATTGCATTTTGACATTGTGAATTGGGTAACAAGATTCAAGCTGGATTTGCTGTTGTTGTTGTTCAGAATGATGGTGATTTTGATGATGAAGCAAATCTTATGTAAAGTCTTACCATATAGTTTTAACAAAAGGATGGTCCATGCTGAAGTGATTTTGCATGAAGGACTCTTCAACTACCAAATACATCTACCACTTTAAAAAAATTAGCATATATGGGAGACTCGGACAAAACTACCTCTACGATGGTGTACATTTGGAAATCATCACACTTGATTTAACTACAATTTAGAATCCCTACAGAAGGCTGATAAAAGTTGTTATCAAAGCAAACTGGTTATATAAGATATGTGCAATAACTGCCTAGTGAGTGTTTTTGATATCATCATCATTGTGAAATTCCAAGTTAGCCAGGAATGGAAAAATATTTGGCAGGACTCCTTGAATATGAATTAATGGTCGACGACAATGGGCATTGATCATACATGCATAAGGGTCAGGTCACCAACACATGGGCAAGCAGCAGCCTTAAACATGTTTGTTTAAAGGATGTATTCAACTATACATATTATAAAGTACCTGATGAGAAGGATATGGGAAATTACTATCTCTTTAAGCAGGTCAATCCGATCCGATCTGGGTACTCTAGATTACCATGTAATTGATTCTATTATTACTCAAAGATGCATTATTAAAGGAATCTTTTCCAAAACATACCATGTGAACGCTTTAAACAAGTTTACAAACTTTAAGCCAAGCATTTTTAATACAGCTGGTTCGTAGGCTGTATATGATTAAGCTGTAATCTGGAAATGGAATCAAACACCAAGCAAACTGTCTCTTGGTGACCTCACCCATGTAATGATGGCTCTATTTGACATTAACCAGGCACTCAGGAATTTATCTAGTCAGTGAGTAGGATGGATGGAAGGAAGGTTGGATATCAGGGTCGGGTTACCAATGCATGTATATCATGGATCGGTAATCATACAATATGTGTTAAGGCTCACCAGCCATTCCATGAAACCTATATCATTCTATACCTGGTAAAGCACTCGTTAAGCCAAGGTATTTCTTCGTCCTTTCATGTAATAGTTCAATGGTACTCAAATTAGTGTAGTACATGCATTCATAGTAATACATTTATGTGAAGTGATATGGAGAATTATTTATAGATGTTAAACTTGAAGGGGCTTTTTCTCTGGCATGATAATAATAACAAACCTATAAATCACTATAAGATTCCAAATGCAATCAAATCTCTTGAACAATTTGAGACATTATTTTAATAGTTTGACTCTATTAACATGCTTTACGACAATAATGATCTGATGTACATGCTTTAGTATCCTGATCCGTGTTCATATATTACTCTGTGTGGCCCGACAAGATGCCCTGGATATGTGTGTTTGAGGTTCACTGTATCATTTAACAAGAAATGTGATAATGTTGGCGGTGAAAAAAAATGTTACGAATATAAGAAAAAATCTCCTTGCGATAACAACAAAGTTATGAAGATAGGCGCTTGGAAGGAGTCAAGTGCGTGGACTGGGAAAAGCATTGTGTCACCTTTTTTCAGTCCCCTAGGGGAAAACAAATATAAAAACTTTCTTTTAAGGAGTCAGGGGATGATAAAGTCTTCACATTTCTTCATATATCATTGTGTATGTATTCCATTCTTTATTGTATAGATCACGTAAAGACCTTATTACTGGTATAAACACTGTCAACAGTTACACATGATATACTACTATTGTATCATTTTTTGCCATCCCCCACCACCACCTTTGATATTGTCACTGGATGGGTTTTTATTACAGTAAACATGTGTGCATGGATTTTTTTGTGCAATCAAGTTTTGGTTTCAGTTCCGATTCTGAGGAATGAATATTTGACTCTATTGGATGAATTCATTACTTTGGATACCATTCCATTTTAAGATACTTGGTTTGATATGTTTGTGTGTACCCAGGTTTTCATGTAGATGTGAAGTGTTTCCTCTACCGAAGTGTCCAATATCAGTCATTGTTTTGTGAAGCTCTTAGATATGTTTGCTGACCTTACCTTGTTTCAATTTTAGGACTTTAGTTGTAGGATTTTATTTCCGGTCAGCTTAAGGTGGGGAATGAAGAGGACAGTATATCAAAATAAGTATAATCAGCCATATCAGAATTGAAACACGAAATTTAATAGGAAGGTATCTTCAGAAAAGCAAAGCTATGGTTTTATATACATGAGTAAGAACTGTTCGACATTTATAGGAATGATCTATTTATTCTGATCAGAGATATATGCCTACCTTTAATCAAACCTGCTGATGCGAGACAACTATGTCCATTGTTCCCTAAATCCGGTTAAAACACCTAGTTGCAAACCAATGGAAACGGTGTGAGGAAGGTAATGCCTTTATATTGTATTCATTTATAATAAGCCTTCCTAATTAGGGATAAATCTTGGCATGATTTCCATGTCAATACCTTTTAGACATGTTACAGAAATGCTTGCATTTAATGATTAGGAATGAGTAATGCAACAATTCAAATCAAGTGCTGGTTAATTTTGCAGGGAATATTCCTTTAAGAACTCAACCTTTCCATTTCTTCACTTAGGTCCCATTGCGGTGTTACTAAAGTCTGATGATTTATTTGAACCCACTAGTGTGCAAAATTATCACTCAGAACAAGGGGGAGGCAGATAGCATAAGATACATTTTCCTATATGTGTTTTTCACTGGAATTTGTTTTAAAGAATGTAATCACCCATAAAGTGCCGGAATAGAAAATACTTACAGTGTGGTTTGCAAAGATTTAATATTAATATTGTCAGGACATCAGAATATGTGCATTTGGGCTTGTCACAAAGATTATTGTTGAAACGATGAGGAAATGCAAAAACACTTCCAGGAAGTCTTTATATAATGTGTATATTATGATAACTTGAAATCGTTTACATTGCAAATCAATTTTGGTGCATACTAACCTTTCCCCGTGTACTAAGTTCGTCTATTTTCTGGGGTGATACAACTCCACATGTGCATATAATGGTGGCCTGGCACTTAAGAAAAGTTTTTTTTCATCGTTTGAATAGAACAAAAAATATACTGTGAAGAGAGGACCAACTCCTGGGATCTATAGCGTACCATAATCTAAGGGTTTATCGCCCTGGGGACCAACTTTATTTTCAGGGTTATCACTATCCACCCTCAGGGCCCCATGATAATTAAACAATGTTTTTCTATGTGGCAGGGATGTGGGATGCTTTTCAATTGTCATTATATCCTTCGATTATGGCTGAATATATCTGAAACATCTGGGCCCGCTTGAAATCTTCATACATTCTGTTGTCTCTAACGTTGTCTATAACGACCCGCGGAAGGCATTACATCTTAATTGTTTACTTATCATTGAACCATAACTTCATTGTTATCAAGTTACAGTTGGGCACCCCAAATGGGCTCCTGGAGTTGGACCTCTCTTTGTTCTATACTCCTTGAATAGAAGAATATTCATGAATAGTTTGTCTAGATTACCATAGAAGCACACCACTATGAGAGACCTTTAAATAGCCCAAAACTCTAATAATATTTAATGGGCTTACTATTCCTTTATAGAAATGTTATATCATCAGTTCTGTTACTATATTAAATTATTCAGTATATATACCTTTCTAGATATTTGACGAATTACATTATTTCCAATGTATTTTCTATGAAATCTGGATGATAGTCTATTTGGGACTATATAGCTTTGATTAATACATCATTATTGACGAAGAGGCCTATATTAACGAGACTGCCTTAATCTTCGTAGGTTATACAGTTATGAAACGTATCTTTATGTAATTAGATCCAGTCTGGGGGTAGTCAAAGAATCCATTCCACTGAATTTGATCACAAAATCTGCTTTGAGGTAAAGATTATGTTCTCCACACATGTAAATGTAAAGCAATCATTTAACTATATCTTACTCATGAGTCATTGTTACATTGCCAACTATGATCAATCAGGCCTGTTGCAAAACTTATACATAGATATATATATATACATTTTACGAATAGTTCCTAGTATAAGGTATAATTCTTTTTTTTTTCGAAAGAGTTCCACTGGATTACATTTTATATCTCCATTATTAATTATAATCCCCTTTCCATGGTATTTGAAAGCTACTTATGTCTTAATTTGCATTTGGAAAGATATTCAAGGGTCTAGCGTGTATTCTATACTATCCACCCAGCAGCAGCATTATGCCCAATATCCATGAGCATATTTCTATCCGAAATAATGCTTATCAGCAAACCTACCAGCTTTTGTGATCATTTCGAAAGGAATAGATCAAAAGGGAAATTTATGTAGGGAACATACCCCAGAGTGTATATGAGAGGGGAGGACGAGTTGGATTCCACAAGGCTCAAGTTTTTCTAGTCAGTATTCATTTGTTGAAACCTCTGCGTGCGTGTTCTTGTTATTCCTTTCCTATAATATTGGTTGTACATTATCATACATTATATATAATTCATGATGTATACTGATATAAGTGAATCAATCCTGTGTGATATACTATTATTACCTAGTCAATACACAACAGACAACATTATCTAATTAAAAAAGATAATCTTTCATGGGGGACTTTTATAGTTATTTTATCCATTTTCCACAATTAATCTGTCTATCTAGTAGGATAGTTATGATACAGGTAATACTGTCAAGGTTTTCTACTCAACAACACGTTTGCATGTATTATTATGAGTACAGTGATTACAACATTGTAACTCCCAGCTTTCCACTCGATGTCGTTACTAAAATGGCATGCCTTATTTCCTCGAATGTGAAGGAACAATGCTAGCATATCGATACATGTAGAGTGTGTTTATTTACAGCAGAAACACAATTTCTATTGCCACAAAAGGATGAAGTCATTGGTTTGGATGTTACAGAGTAAGGTTGATGTTAACTTGGATGACCAAGAAATTGGTTTAATCTTGTTCTCAACCTTATTATTCATGCTCCATTTCAGCTAATACCGGAAAAGCGTGTGCACAGGTCTCCCAAGGGTACTTTGTTATAGAAAGGCTTTGCTCTGCTAGCCATAATCGTATAGGTTGTGTTAGCCCAATATATTTATATTCGAGGAAGTAAGGTAATTTCTTAATACGCCAATATGTCTGCTAGCAAGCGATTAAGAGTTCTATCAGGTTTCCATGTTTTCCGAGCAGTAATTATTTGATATATTCTTTTCAGGTGCATTAACAGTGCATTCTGTTACATTTGACTTGCTTTCTCCGTCAAACTTAATTACATCTGTTTGACGTCATTTTAAAATCAACGAAGCAGATTTATACAAGGAATTTCATATGTGCTCAAAAGTATCTATATGTTACACTCTGGCTGAACTTTGATCGCATATCATACATTATATCAATATAATTATTAGTGAGGTTTGCCTTTGCAGGTAACTTTAATACTTTTGTTTCTGCCAGGAAGGTATATACCGCTTTTACTGCATGTTTATACTTTACTAAGTTAATATAGGGTCAGTTAGGAATGCATGTTTGCTTTACTACCCAACTACAAGTTATTGTTATATTATCTCGCACCAAAAGGACGAACATGACACCAACCGTCATTAGACGCAAGACCAAATTTACATACATTCACCAACATTTTCTTGTTAATCTTTTCACCGTTTTCCAACCACACTTCAAGTACGTGAAGCTCTTAATGATCACAGTTTCGAATTTGGATGGAGGCTGTAGAAGGAAGTAGGATTCTAAAAGCTCTACTCTCATCTAAACTAACAACTTGACCACAATTTAGGTCATTACATTGCTTCCTGGTGGGACTAGCATGAACTATTAAACTATTTCTGTCATTCCCTTATGGTTTAGCATATTCTATTTGTACACAGTTTGCATTCACAGAAATTACTTGACCTATAATGACGCACTCTTGCCTACTTTTCTACAGTTATTTGCACCTGTTTGGGGGTTTACTGTCTATTTCATCTTCTAAGTATTTATATTCATTATGTATTTCTGAAATGAGTTAAAAGAACTATTTTTGGTCGATTTAACTGGGAATGCAGCTTTAAATTCGTGAGGCCAAGGATAAATATCATGCACCTAATCCTTTTGTATACACCTCCCTGGTAGTATAAAAGTTCTTTAAAAGCTATACAAGGATTGAGTGGGATGGGACTTCTGTAGTAAAAGACATGTACATTTATCATAGATCTGAACCAAGGATAGAATTAGAAAGAACCAACTCAGGATTAAGATACTAGATATTGAGCAGGTATATGAATTATCTATGATGTGAAATAGTAAATCAACTAGGCAGTGTTCCCTGGGTGTTAAGATACACATATTAATGACCTTAGAATTTAAAATGTCCTTTCGATGAAAGATTGATGAGTTTCCCATGTTGGGATTTTTGACTAAACTTGGAAGCAGCTGTCATTTTGTTTCTATGAATTGTATTTTGGATTTGGATTTTATTTACATGGGTCAGGTTAGAAGGATATGGTTATTTTCTATCATATGTGCATTCGATCTTAGGATCCGTTATGACATGTGATAATTGTAAGTGGTATCAGACCAATGTGGTAGGTAGCACCTCGGTAACATTCGGCAAAACTCGAAAATGCCTTTAAAATAGTTCTATTTAGATTATTAAACATATTTAATTAATCGGGTAACTGGCTCGTGCCTCTGGTTCTCTTGGAATAAGAACATACTCATTGATCAGTCACAACCACCCACTAAGCCACATGCTTCCTGGGTCTCTCGGTCACAAATCAATGTGATATTCCCATTCTCTTGAGAAGTTTGTCAGCCAACCTTTATCTACACGATATAATATATAATATACATATGAACAATTATGACAACAGCTGCCATATATTACTAATATGCTACATGGATTATGAGTTATCATGACTACTAACTGGCCTTCATAATTCTTGGCAGGTGAGAACAAATATTTTGATATTGAATTGATATTTCTTATATATATAACGTTTATCTATTTTGTATCCATGAATTTTCAAGCTTAATGTATTTTATTACACTAGGTTTTATCCGTTTATTATCCAAAGATAGTCAAGTTCATAGTTAAGGCAATCGTACATATCTTTGTAACCTGACTCAAAGTACAATAAATGTCTATGTAATTGTATAATGTTTCACAAGAAACCATTATTTCTCCTGTCCTTCAAGCTCTTATGCCTAATTTATGCAGTAAGAGGGAATGGGAAAAACATATTTATTATAAATAAATTCTGTACACCTGTTAATAAGTAACAAATATTTGCATAAATGACATTGACAACGGATGTATTTAACCACCTCAATCCAATACGACCGAACTGCATTAAGGTATTGAAAATAGATTTGTTGTGATACCTATTTTATTTGTTACATATGTCATTGCTTCGTTGTAATAGTATAGGGGATTTTCATACACATTTAATGAGAGAAATATCGAAATAGTATAAGGCTTACAGGTTGGAAAGAACCACTTATGGATATAGCACGAGCGGGCCATCAGTTTCACTTCTGGAGCGTTCCTGAGCATGGTCGTCATGACCAGAAACTGATGATCCAAAAATAGATTTTAGCTGACATTTTGTGAATGCTAATCCCCTATATCTAACCCATGGAAATGTGTGTACGGTACTCCATGTGATGTTCTTACAGGCCCTGAATGGACGACAGTACCTCCCCGAGAAAGCTATATCTCCTTAAATTGTTCAACTATTATGTAACTATTGAGTGTTACAACGCATTTATGTTTCACTTTCTTCTTATGGACCTCCTAAGTGGTAGTTATTGTTGCTTCGGACCAACGGATGTCCATTCCATTGTTAAACTGACCATTATTTGTTATCCCTATCCCTGGGACAGCTCATTTGATGTAAAACAAATGAAATCTTTGATCATTTAGTTCTTGTTGTTGTAATACTTCTAAATATATCAATGCATATCTCTATGATGATCACGATGATGTGCATAACGTGTGTTAATAATATTATATGGATGATGTTTAAACGACATATTTTCTAAGCATTGTCATATTGGTATTAGACATACATATAATGCAGAGAGATAAATTATTATACATTTGATTGAGTCAAATGCACCATCCATCATCATGTTGGAAATCAAGATTTAAAAAGCAAAATACAATAAGTTACCGGCGTTATAAATTTACCAATTTCATGTTAAACATTGCTGGGATCAATAAAAGCGATTATAATCGATAACATTATTCTCTCGTTCATTTCTTTCATGATGTATTTAAACGTTGTATTGCAACTTATTGTAACTTATTCATAATATAATACCAAAACTTGCGTGATTCATCCTCTATGAATGCTGGTGACAGAGTGACAGAGTTATTGCTGTTGCTTGTCCTGTCGTTCTCCGCGGGAGCTCTAGGTGGAGCCACCTTTGCATTTCGTTTGAATAATGACCGTTGATTACTACATAGACCTGCAGAGTAGATGGGCGTAACATCAAGCTAGTAAACTTACTTTGAGGTTTGTGTCTAGAAAGTTTAGTGTAAAACAATAGTTTGGGATATCATAAAGCTGAATTTCACATAAAGACACATAATTTGATTAAGAGGCTCGGTTTAAAATATTTCCCCTAACACAGAACTTTGTTTAATGAATTTGCCAAGTTGCCTATAGGTTAAAGTACCAGAACTTTCTTTAACACAGAAACAAACTGGGAAAGTAACCATCGAGGAGGTGGCATATAACTATAGTAAACATCGCCTCAGTGTATTCAAATTCTCTGCTTCCGTTGGTACATTTTCCTAACCTCAGGGGGATATGCCTTCATTATTACACAGGCACCTCGTCTTTCTCATTAACTAATACCTAATCAACCCCTTTAATGAAATATTAAAAACTGATTTGTGCAACTGAAGCCTCAGTGGTTATATCGACCACGCCCCCTTGCTAGAAGAATTGACTATGACGTCGACGGCGCCTCAGCCAATCACAGGCGGGCTAGGGTTGCCATGCCCCCCTTCTATTCTCCCAACCGTCTCATTCAAGTTCATTCACCGAGTCGGTGTAGACGTTGGGTCCCTTATCGCCAACATTTTTTTAACTTTACTGTTTATATGTATCCGATATTGTCTGTTCGGTGTTATTTATTGCTATTGCTTCTGTGATATTGATTGATAATTTGGTTCCTGTATTGAAGACCTGCAACTACTCGTTTCTTAAAAGAAAGCAGTAAAGATAAAGTCAGACCATACAAATATTATTCAGATTTGGCTTCTCCTAATTCTTTCCCATTCATTAGATACTCAAGAGAATTACTCTAAATTAACACTGAAAGAACCCAAACTGTACGAGTCAATGGAATAAAATCTACCCAAGGTAAGGTTACTTTTGGCGTCCCTCAGGGAACAATATTAGGACCTATCCTGTTCACCATCTACATAAACGATATGCACCAGGTGGTAAAAAATTCTACGATTCAGCACTATGCTGATGATACGGTTTTATTTATAGGAGACAAGAAAAATAAGAAAATCTCGGAAAAAATCCAGGAAGACTTAAACCTTATCGACACCTGGTGCAAAATTAACAAAATTTCTATGAATGTCTCTAAGACAAAATATATGAATTTTCAAAATTTCCACCAGAAAATCTGGCATTGATACAGATAACCACAATCTTACCCTGGGTACCGAACCAAAACTCAGAGTTGAAGAGTACAATTACCTAGGATTAATAATCGACCAACGATTATCCTTTAAGAGCCAGGTGACCAAGGTTATTAACAATGTGAAATGGAAGGTTCGACTCTTAGGTAGAGCCCGATACATGTTAACTAGAAAGGTAAAGGTTGATATCGTAAAAACACTCATAATCCCCTTAATTGATAGAGGTGATATGTTTTATTCAAGCAATAACAAAAATCTTGTAAACCGGTTGTTATCCCTACTAAATGCATCGGTAAGGTCAGCCCTAAACATCAACAAAAAACAAAATATTGAGAACGAACTAAAAAAAATAAATATTCTGTCAAACAGTGCACAAAGAGAGATCCATATCTTTGAATGCGCCCACTATTTAGCAAGAAATGAAGCGAATCTTGACCTAAGGAAATTGCCAACTAGGAGCCACTCAAATAATAGAAGAAATCTGAAAGTTGTCTATCCCAGGTCTTCCTTCTACCAAAATTCCTTCCTTTATAGAGCCCGCAAATCATGGAACAACCTAGACAAAACACTACAAAATTTCGAGCTCAAAAAAAAATTCCGAAAAAATATCAAACCAAAGATTCTAACCATAATGAAACCTGACTAGTACGTTTAAGTGTGGACCTCTCCTCACTTTGTTCATTTTATTCACTGTATTCACTCGAATGTATTGTGCGAACAGATGTACGTGAATATATATATCTACATATATATATTATATGTGTGTATTAGAGAAATTTGTTCTCCTTGTACCTTAATCCATGTATGTGATCTTGTAATTTGATACTATTTTATACTCAGTCAGATATAAGAAATGAGCTGTACTGCTCATTCTAACCCTTGTATGTTTATAAAACCTCTACACAGTTAATCGGTAATAACGTACCTTATTACAACGTGCCTTACATTTACTCTCCACATCATTCTGATTTGTGGTCTGAGTCTGTAGAAATCGATCTGTACTGTTCGATTAGATACCCTATGTTGTAAAAATTGTCTATGTTGAAAACTGTCGTGCTGTACTGCTCGATTCTCTTAGACTAACTACCATTACTTGTCTTCTCATTTGTATCCTCCTAAGTCAATTAGTTATTTAGTTATATTAGTTCTCTACCTATTCAAAATTCGGGTAACAGCCGGGAGAAATGATGCCTTGTAGCATCATATAGGTATGTCAACCTATTGTCTTATTTAACTACTTCATTCAACTGTACCCCTCTGTACCTTTGTTTCAAGACAATAAACAACTTCTTATCTTATCTTATCTTATCTTAACATGTGAACTTAACAATTTTCTCGTTTGAATATTTATCCAAGTCATATCAATTGTCTAAATAGTCCCTCTGGAAGTGCTAGTAGTAATACAATTTAGATTAAATTAGATTGTCAAAATGGTTCTTCCCACAAGGATCAGTGTCTTTTAGTATCTGCTACCATTTTTTTTAAAAATAACTCGCATTATAAAGGGACTTTTCAGCACCTTAGAGTCACTGAATACGATTTCAGCCAATTCCACAATGTGCCATGGAAGGAACAATAGACACTGCCACAATAAGGGATTAATTATATTTAACATTTAACTCCCTTGACTATGGATGTAGCTTTGTGTACAACACGTGAGTTACCCCTTCCAATTGGAATGTTGGGATCTGAACCATTGATTGTGCAACTGAAGCCTCAGTGTTATATCGACCACGCCCCCTTGCTAGAAGAATTGACTATGACGTACGAGTGGTACGATCATATGAAGTCTCTTTATGGAAATACCTAAGATTCTTCAATATAGGATGAGACAATCCCGATTCCAGGAATATATACAGAGTATATATATATATATTTCCTTCACTTGTCACGGCACCACTGTAGAGATTATAGCCTGTTCTTTCCATTGAGTCGATGAGCCAGCGTTGCACATCTGTGATATCGCCTCCGGATCTCTTCCGGGCTTAAACACTACCGCTATTCATTATATGTGATCGTATAGGTTACTTCTGCGAGAATATATTATGAATATATTATGAATATATAAGGATAGTAGGGGAAAGAACTAATCTCCGAGTCAAAGGCAAAGGAAGGATAATATTCTAACGTTTTAACGGCGCTCCGAGTTAGATAAGAATATAGAGATACATCTGCAATTCCAGTTTTTATTCCTGAGCACCTTTGCTGAGGTTCAGAGGTGATCTCAACTTGACCATACAAAGGTCCGACAGAGACCTTATGAAATCATTAAACAATACATCAAGGTATTTGTAATGCAAAACAAAGTAACATTGAAATAATAATGAACAACATGGAATATATTCAAACAATACAATAATTAGAACAATGTTGAATATTAAAGATGGTTGAAGTATTATGAATGAGAATTTAATAAATGTTACGCAATAATAAAATGATTATAATGTTTCTGCAATATCAGCTACTCTGGATATAAAGACCCCAAGCACAACACAATACATGTCTTAGATTTTTTGCTACATGACAGAGATGAGTGATATTGTAAGAACGATAAGAATGTCACTGGGTAGCAGTTAGCCAGTATATATGTGATTATTTCTTGTTCCATGACCATTTGAAATAAATCTTTCCATTTCTCCTTCATTATGAAACAATACCCTGATAACCCAACATTGGAGAACGTAAGTGCGATTTTTAAACACCAATTCATTGAGAACACAAGTTTATTTTTCGTCATAACATAAATGTTCCTCGAGTAGGCGAATATTAGTATTAGTAGGCCTCCCGATAACATATTTCTATTTTTTTAGGGATGCTGGGAATATTGTCTGCAGGGTGAAATAAATCCAATAAACAGATGCACATAAACGATTGATATCAATGTCTAAACGCTCAGCCCCTCTCTACAGGAATTAACGTTTATATTTACAGGCAGTGACCCTACAGGGCCTGGGGTGCTCTCTATTGCAGCCATGTCAATGTGGCATGTTACCACAATTCTGCCACCTGAATTTCAGAAACCTTGCAGTTACATTTCTGAGAAATGTTCAGCGAGTGAAATCAGTGAAGTAAACTAGAAATGCAGGATGAACAGTCCTTCCTTCTCATAGGCCCAGATCTGGATGTATATTTGCGGGCTCGCAGGTTGGAGTCGGGAGGGTGGGGCGGCAGCACAGAGTTGGCTCGTAGGGGGAACAATATTGTCCTTGGTCAAAACCAAAGTTTCTTGTTAGTGGTTGTATTACCAACAACACTAGGCTTGCACCTTTTTTTCAGGTTATTGTTTATGCAAAGTAATAGACTTTTGAATATTTTAAATACACATGTATTGCCAGTACACAGAAATTGAAACAATTGTGTTAATGTAGAACATGATAGAGTATTGATGATATATGATGATTTATTGAGTCAATATAACTATGATTTGTGTTTATGATACAAGAGGAAAAGGGAAAAACTATTACAAGTCTGCATTTTGAGCTGTGTTATATCGCACAGACAATGTATAATTCTTTATAATCAATATAACTCAGTGTAAGACTCTGCCATTTTTCAAGGCTATGTTTCGAATATTTCTGAATTCATCCAATATATGTATATTCAACACTTCTTGTATATAGATACTTGTTAGTCACATGTACTATTTAATTCCAAGGCATCATGTAATCTAGTGGGTCGTGGTAATATAGTTTCTAGATTTTCGCTTTGACATGGATGAAAATGTGTTTTTTTTCTCCTTTCTTTCAAGAAATTTAAATTTACTACTATATGCATAATTATATGCATTTCTTCCAAACTCTGTTTAACGGGTGATCTCCACTGGCTGCGGTAAGCTCTGCGATAAGCCTTGCGATGGTTTGTGCTGGTTCTGTAGGTGAACAGGAGGTCCTGGCTACATGGTTCACTGGCCATGTAGGCAGAACCTCACCACTACTCACCATCGCAGCACCATTGCAAGGCTAACCGCAGAGCTTACCGTAAAGCTTACCGCAGCCAGTGGAGACAACCCTAAAGGCTATTATGATAGACCTGTTGTGGAGCGTTTGGATTTTAGGCACTATCTTAAAGATAGAATTCAAACTGTAAAGGTAAACGGTTCCCTCTCTACCCAGGGCAAAATAACCTTCGGCATACCCCAAGGGACAATATTAGGACCCATCCTATTTTCAATATACATCAATGACATGCACCAGGTTGTCCAAAATTCCAAAATCCAGCATTATGCGGACGACACTGTCCTCATTTGCAGTAACAACAAAATTGATAAAATTAAAAGCCACCTTCAGCAAGACTTGAATACTATTGACACCTGGTGCAGATCAAACAAAATCTCGATGAATGTCTCCAAGACAAAGTACATGACTTTTCAACCAAAACGAACAACTAAAAATACCCATCACAATAATAGTCTCGAGCTAACCCTGGGTAGAGAGAAAATTCTTCAGACCGATGAATACTGTTACCTAGGCCTACTGATTGATCAAAAACTATCGTTCAAACCACAAATACAAAAGACTATTAACAATGTACGATGGAAAGTCAAACTTTTGTCTGATGCCAGGTATTTTCTCACTAAAAAAGTGAAAACTGATATAACCAAAATGCTACTAATTCCCAACATTGACAATGGGGATATTTTTTATGACAGCTCAAATAAGAGCCTATTGAACCAACTTCAGTCAGTATTAAATAGTGCTATTAGAGCGACTCATAATCTAAACAAAAGATCAAATGTTCAAAGAGAACTAATCTCTATGAAAGTGCTCCCGAATGAAACCAGGAGGAGGGTCCATCTTCTTGAGATTGCCTACTATCTGGCCCAAAAAGATAGCAATTTAGACAAAAGAGCTCTTCCAACCAGAAGTCACGCTGGTAAAAGGAAAAGCTTAAAAGTAACACCTCCAAAACTATCAATCTTTAAAAATAGCTTTATCTACAAGGCAGTCCAAGCATGGAATGCTCTTCCAGCTGACCTGCAAAACCTTGACACGAGAAAAGCCTTTAGGAAACAGATTGAAGATAGGCTGGCCTAACTTTAACCAGAAAATTCCCTATTTATAGACTTAATGAGCTCTCAAAAATTAATCACTTCAAACCATTGACCTCCCCTGGTAAGAGCCTATCTCTGAATGTAATGAGATTACTTTGTCATTATTATTATTGTTATTACTAATGTAAGCGCTATAAAACCGTCATATCAACTCTAGTCTGGAATGTCCAGAGTATAATGTATTTTATGCTCTCCCCGTCATGATCTGTACCGATTCAAGATCTCAAAAGTATATTGAGTTCATGGTTTCTAAGCTTTAAAACAACATCCTATTACTATGTTTACTATGTTTAATCTTTATACTGCTTGTGTAAGCATTTATTTTTGAGTGCATAGTCAATCACTCAGCTGTTGTAACAAATATCAATGTACCTTGATATTTGAACCACCCCCTAGTCGTTAGATATACTTGATCTGTAACATGCTCAACATTATTATTATCAGTAGTTTTTAGTTCTCATATTCCAATCGAGGTAACAGCAGGAAGAAATGCATTGATATTTTCGATACATATGCATGTAGACCTATTTGTCTGTTTATTGTAAGCTTATATTTGACAAATAAAAGATTTTCTATTCTATTCTATTCTATTCAACAGGCCTTGAATACACTCATCCTAAAAAATGTCAGCATACCAATGAAAGGGAGCTGCACTGCCTTATATGTTATAATCAACTGTTGACATATTTAAGTATTTTTGATAGTTGGCATTCTTCGTGGGATGCATTTCGGATATAGCTTCTCCATTATGATTTGGTATACAATTTTCCTAAAAATAAAATAATAATTGAGGAGCTGTCATTGAAACTACTGTCACTGAGGGTGTTGGAGGTCACACAGGGTTGATAACTAGGGTAAGCACAGGTTTGGCGTGAATGCCTACAGGCAGCAACCAATGAGACAATGCAGTAATTTAGTCCATACACAGACCCTCAATGAGTCATGTACCATCTATATCTTCTGATGTAATTGTAGAGTGTGTACTGTCAGGTGACTGGTTGTTGTCTACATATGTATTTAGCAGCTTTTTAGCCGAATCTGTGTGTGTCTATATTTCTCCCATGTCTATTGAGCCTCATTATAGCATTTGCCCTATGAAAAGTGCCGGTAGTAGGAAAAGTGGAATGTGTGGATGTGAATGTGTGGATGTTCCTTTTCCAGTAGTACCTCATCTCCTTGTTTAATATTGTTATCAATAGTCCATGTCTTTAGCCGAGGGTTTTCAACCAAACCAAACAAACCCAAGACATCAAAATCCCTTTGTAACTAATTGTTTAACATCCACTCAACCATTTCCTAGATTAGATATACCTATTATGAACAAGGGGTTGCACCGGGATACACCACAACAGCTAATAACAAGGTCGATCGTTGCCACTATAACCTGTGAAGTCTATGATTATATATAGCCATTAGTTCATTCAAGGGCCTCAGGCCCAGTGGTCATTGGAATGTCTAGAGAGGCCAGACAGAGTAGACAGGTGACTTCGAGTGCTATGGGACACGGTGGAACCCATGCCCCGCCCTCTGTCTCCGATCAACATTTGCAACGGCTGCCTCCCATAGGTGAGGACATCGTGATCATTCCTGCTTCTGGAGTTTGATAGTCGAGGGCGTCGAAAGTAGTGCCACTTTCCTCTGGAGAAGAGATTCGCGCGGAGTCTCACTAGTATTATAGTGGCAATAATGATCAGAAGGATGCAGAAAGTCCCCGCAAGTATACCTATGAAGTAGAGATATGTAAATAGGCAAAAGTTATTTCATGACAATGATATGGAAAGCCATTTAAATACATGTTATGAATTAACCCCAAACCGGGAGAATTAGTAGGCTAACCCGGAAAATAACTGACAAATTCACCATTGAAAATGCATGCGAACTGGGGAATTTCGTTCCGGGTTAGCCGAGAATTAGATACCAAATCGGAAACTTCCTAAAATTCCCAAATTGTGCTTTTTAATATTTAGCTAATCTTCCCTTTCCATCATTTCTACTTAGACTTTATCAATTCCTGACTGGGGCATAGGTTTTGTTAATTCACTCCGAGCTGGTATCTAATTCTCTAGACATCCTGCTACTTTGGAAAAACACTAGGCCTACCTAGTAGGCACATTCCGGATTAGGAAAACTATTACTAAAATTCTGTACATTTGGGTTACATGTATAAATGGCTTTCCATACCCTACATTATTTGACGACTTACACTTTGATGACCAAAACAGTTTGGGGGATTCAAATTTGGCCAAAAAGATTTTCACAATTCTTGAACAATTTTGGCGGAATTTGGTTTATAAGTTTTAGAACTTGCCGGAGATTTTCCGATTTGGTGAACTTTATTAAAAGTGTATATGATTTCAGTACAAATGATAAAGTATTACATATCTGGATATCAAAAATCCCTGACATTAGTAAACAAGAGCAAACCAAGTCACCTGTCCTAGCCGGTTGGTAATCCCATAGGTTGGTTTCAAAGTTCAGATGACCTATATCGTAGCTAAGGATTACTCCTATACGAATCTGAAACAGGACAAGTTGACAGAGAAATAATTTAGACACACTCCCAAGTCTATACTCTATTTACACAATGCTATACCTAACCATCAATTCCAATTGATCTATCTGTAATTAACAAATATGTTATGCAATTTTTTCTTTCTCTCTCCAGCTACTTTTGTTACCCCAAGCTTAAATTATTGAAGCTATTCATTAATATAATTGTTTTAAACTTTGGTATAATATTATGAGACATATCACTATTGTGAAACTTCGACCAAATAACATTTGCCTTAACAATAAATAAGAGGGCACTTCCTCCGTCGGAGTGTGACGTCCTTGAGATATTATTTCGAAATTTTATTTGAAACTTGAAACAAAAGAATAAAGAATGCCAGTGATCAATTCCATGCCTGTGACTAGGATTTTGCAGGAACTCTGTCAGTCCAAATTTGGCACTAGACGCCACGGTGACTCAGTTTGTGGCCACCGTACGGTGCCGACAAGGTACATATCAATTCCCATAGGTGTCACCCTCAGTCTCTACCTCGGAGAAACGATACTTGCTCAAAACGGCACACGATCACCTTTTTACACTGATCTGATACATCTACTCATTTCTGTTGCCACAGAACGCCCCCTAAACACCTCTAGATTAATGTATCAAAGTTACACAGTCATCGTAGCATGAATAAAGGAGTAATGGACGTTTTCCTTCCTTGCCATGCGTTGGCCCTTCTCATACCACTAGTCTACACTAGCAACATTCACCCTCGCCCCTCCACTCAAGGTTCATAGCCTAGTGGTAAGTCACTCGCACAGAGAGCTGAGGATTGCAAGCTCGATCCTTGGCCAGTGCAGCTACTATACTTATTTTTTTTGGGTCGTGTAGATGCTATCTTATTCCACAGAACTCGAGAGACCCTCGAGTTCTGTGGCAAAAGGGAAGGTGGGTGGGTTGGCGTGGTTTAGTGCTAATGGGAAAGGCAGGAGAAAGTACATATCCATATAATGTTTTACACATAATTACCCATCGATAATCAAAGGGCTATCGATTCTACTAAAGGAAAAAATAGGCATTCAGGCCAGCGCTAGCATATTGCCACTCTTCCTGGACTCCATTATTTTGCGCATCATCCAAGAACCGAGTGTGTTCGTAAATCTTGTTAACTAATCATTTCTAATTCTCTATACTGAGAAACGAAAGGTATACTTTACCACTTAGAACGTTCTAAGTGGTAAAGTAAACTTTTCGTGCTTTATAATCTTAAGTACAAGTTCATGATGTTGTACATATTTTTAACTGCAACTTTGAAATTTTAAACAAAGAATTGGAGGGTCGGTGTGAGCTTATCTTGCCATTTTCTGCCATCGCTAATGTATGGGTGGCACTTTTATTGGGGGTACAACATTCGAAAAATTGTAAGGGATAACTATGCCATCCTCCATACATGCCACTCTAACTTGCTACACAGATAATTGTTTTGTTAAAATAAGAGAGTAATTCATTATAAACCTTTCATTGTGCCAATCTATGTGTTGAAGGTTTTGTAAAATTGCGTTAATATTGTTGGAAAGTCGGTGGAAAGGGGCAGAAAGCACCTAATGGTGACCATCTTCACCATCCTAACTAAGAGGCCCTTACAAGCTCTAGTTGTAACTGCAACAGCCATGTTGTAAAGATGTAACTTTGCAACAATTTGTGAAAGTTACACGATTATTATGCCCCTCCACAAGTTAGGGATGGTGTTTAATGAAATATGGGAAATTAATCAGTAGGGGGGGCATCATCAGGGCTTCCTACACCTTTTCAACGATATTTCAACCAAATAATGACCCTCCTTTTCTTTGTAATTACAAGTTAATTAAAATCTACATAGTTACAAGCAAGTTTGCAAGCTTAAAAATATCGTAATATCATACACCTCCCCCAATAGATATGTTTGTGGTGCTCGACTCGAGGCGGGTCTTTCTGGCTTGGGTTGGGTCCACCTGGTCAACCCCAAAGGGGTGGCCTGGTTAGCACAGGCAGCCGGGTTGCAGCCTGTATTGGTATTTAGTCTCGAATTGTTGAGATTTGGTCGTAGGTTGTGGAGGCACATATGTACGTCTACCCGTGGTCGTCACGCACTGGTGAACACTGAGCGTTTAGCCCAGTCCACTCTTCCGTGACCACCGCTTCTGAAAGAAGCTGCCAATCTGGCAGGATCACTACCCATTACAACGTCACACCCGCCATTACGGGTCTTACGCAAATAGAGAGAGAAAAGGGAATTGCTGCTGTCTCTGCCAAACAAATACATGCTTATTCAGCTTAGTATCCACGCTCACTCCGACCGTATATTAGTAAGCAACGTTCTGAGCGAGTAATTACTGGAACAATATTGTCTAGAAAAGAAGATATAAGCCCATTTACCACTTTCGATTGGTGTGTTATGATTTGAATCGATCGCGATTGCCGCATTTTAGTTCCGAGACAAGCCGTTGCGGCCGCTGCGGCGCCACTACTGCTGGCGGTACACATGCCTCACAGAGGCATGTGTATTATTAGACACCAAAACAAAAGCATAGGAGGGAAGCGGGAGCCGTGGGGTGGGGTGGTGGGCAGCATTGAAAATGAGAAAAAGATTCCATATTTATAAAATACAAGTACATAGCCTAAGACACCACACCCAAATTAATATCGCGGCTGGCTGTATGTGTGAGGATCTCAACAATGCGAGACTAAAGCAATTAGAGGGGGGCCGGGTGTATGCGTTCTTAGGGACAAACTTCAGCTCCGCCTCAGTTTGTCCCTAAGAACGCATACACCCGCCCCCCCCTACAACGTCAGGTTCTAATCGCCCAGCAGTAGGAGCATGTACTTGACCATGAGAGGTCGCTTACTACCTGTGAGAATCTATTTCTTATTTTAGCTGTGTGTATTGTCATGTATACTGCTGGCGAGTCCCAACCAATATTAGTTGTTATTTTGATTGGTAGACAATAGGTATCATAGTCACTTAAGAATATCGATCGGACTATCCATTTCCATATGGTTAAAAGGTTTACAGTATTAATGGATGGACAATTATTAGTAAAGTAACTAAATAAAATTATACTTTATAAAGACCTGAGAAATCTATATATTTAATAGACTGTCTTGAAATTTGTAAATGTATTATGACATAAAGTGGTGGGAAAAAATGAGAAAATGTGAATATCCTAATGAGATCTTGTGAATAACACACTTTGAAAGTATCAGTTTTGCGACTTATGACTCTTGTTCCTGGAATACAGAATATATTATGACATCTTTTTCAGAGCTTACCCTAACTAATAAATTTCCTCCTTTGGCTTGGTCCCCTTCTGGGGGTTTAACGTTACCGGGACTGCAGATGATTGTGTTTTCATATATTTGAATATCTTCACATTTTCCACCTCCTATGGTCATGGTGAACTCTGACTTGGGTGAAGTACCGAGGGTGGAGCCCTGAAACACAAATAAGATATTAGAGATTAATAATTCCTTGTGGATATTGAAATATAGTTATTTCTTATGTTATTGGACAACCAATCTCGAGAAGTGTTTCGGTGCAAGACCAAATGAGTGTTGGGGTTCCTGACAATACTAAATACGTGTATACTGCACAATCCGCTTGTAGTTCAGCATTGTTTCTTGCAGTAGAAATTGAAGATGCTATAAACCAAGTGTATTCTACATTGCATGTGCGTGTGTGTGTGAGGGAGCGGGGAGGGGGTGGGGGGTCGGAATAGGGGGTTGGGGTGGGAGGGTTAGTGGAGGTTGAAGATGATATTGAAGATGATGCCGCTGTATTATGTAATCATTAAATTTGCATCAATTAAGGTGAACATTTCAATCTTGTTTTAAAATATTTGCCACAGCCTTTCCCACTTTTCAGATATTCTCTGACAGACCATTAAAGAAATGGATATGTAAGTATGAAAAATTGGATTTTATACATGCTTTCATATACATCTCCCTGATTCAATCTATGATAAAGAAATCTGTTTAAAATATCATTATTTTTGTTAGATATTGTTATCTATACTTCTGTATGAAAGAACGTATATATGGATTCCTAGTTCTTAATTATATGTGCATTCCATATGAGAGGTGCAATAAGTGGGTTCTATAAAAATATTCATATGGTATGCATACTATATGAACTGCTTCATCACCAAGTCGGCTACTTTTTTCAGATTTACGCATGATACATTAATTTTGTGATTACACATCAAGTTTTATGCCCATATAATAAATATAGAATGGACCTCGCCTGCAATAATCGAAAATTTATTGGACTTGATTCGTCCGCATAAGCACTCTGCCTACAGCATTGTGCTTATGCTGATAAATCTCGTCCAATACATTTTTTATTATTGCCGGCATCTTCCATTCTCTCTCTATGTATCACAGAGAAATGAATATTAAGTTGCAAAAAGTCGATTTTGAGATACATATGAAACGATGATATAAAAAAACATTAAGATTTATTTAATACAGAGTCTAGATTTAGTTGATGCATTTATATTACAAAAGTCCCTAGAGCAGGACCAAAATGAGAAGATTCCAACAAAAAAGATACTGTGGAAAAACCATAAAATTAAATTGAAATTAAATAACCATTGAAATTAATCAAATAACTATCACATAATATACCAGGACACTTGGACCAAAGAACTATACAACCCATAGCCCCAACCTAGATACCAGTGGACTTATTCTTATCTGACTTCACCTTGTGGTTGACCAAGAAGTTAGTTTATCTCATTTCACTAGTTGATGTTATATTATCTACTCAGATATTTTTATCAGGAACCCCCTGGAAGAGCTATGCCAAAATATTATTGCTATCTTCATATTATACTTACTGTTTTTCTCAATCTGGTAATAAAGAGTAAAGAATACAATACAGACAGTCAGTTTTGCAACTTTTGACCTGTTTTAACCCGGTAACTGTTCTTGGTACGGTTGGAAGTTACCAAAGCAAACCAGTTGCTTCCAGTGTGGTCAGGAAGGTCATTTCATGGCAAGCTGCCCACAAAAAGATGTTTGGAAGGATGCTGCTGGTAAGGAGCATTCCGGGAAGAAGACAGACCAAGGAGGGAAGTCTGATGTAGCGGAAAACTCCTAACGGGCCTGATAAAGAGTGAGGTGGAGCCCGTGGAATTGTCTGCGCTACCTAGTACTACAGTTCATGATTGTTCTGTGTGTGATACAGAGATTGGGGGTGGTGCTCAAGCTCCTGTAAGTATGGCTCCATTTGGGGTAGTCTGCCAAGAAGTCTGGAAAGTGGTGTGGACACGTTGAGCAGATGAGACTACTCGAGACTGCTCGTCTGAGCAGATGAGACTACCCACACAAACGCTTTTCAAAAGGTTTTGATAGACGGAATGCTACAGTAACAGTGAATGGGGATGTTGGTGATTTCCTTTGGGATCCAAGTGCTATAACTAGCCTGGTGACAAAGAAGTTCTATGACTCCATGCAACGGCTGCCGCCGTTGGTTCCGTCCTAGTTGGCATGCATGATGGGAAACAATTTGCAGATTACTGTGCATGGTTGTGTGCTGTCCCCGTTGACGTTAGGGAAATGGACGTACATGGTAATATGTCTGGTGGTGTCCGATTTATCTGGCCCAGAAACCGGAATCTTAGCGCAGGACTTTAATCTTGTGCATAGATGTTACATGTACTGGTCAGGAAAATTGGCTTTGAATGATGGGGAAGACACTGTGATGATGCATCACTGGCATGGTGTTCTGTCCAAGCAATTGAGTCCCTCTGTGTACTCGATTAAGGCTACTGGGACTAAGGATGGATATCAGGTAAGACTGTGGGAAGTGGTGGTTTCCTGTCCGTATACAGTCACCTTGGTCAAAATTGATGTTTGCAGGTGCTCAGATTCATTGACGGGGTTGATGTTTGAGCCAGACCAGAGCTTTCTGAAGGATTACACTGTGGGATGCCTTGATTCATATATTTCGGCTGACACTATGGCAACGGTGGCCTTTAGTAATCCATCTGCGGAGACCCTATGTCTTGATGGTGATACGGTGGTTGGACAAGTGAGTGAGGCAATACTACTATCATCCCCAACTACTAGTCCGGAAGGGGTGAATATATGTTCGGAGAATGAATTAAAAAAGGCAATCGTCAACTCTATCCAGGTGATTGAAATTCCATCTGTCGTAGATGAGGACTTGATTGCTCTGGATAATCCCTTACAACCAAGTATGAAATGCCCTTTGAAAAAGCTTGTGAGAGACTCCAATTTGACTGGTCCGATGGAAAAGTCTAAGTTGACGGGTCTACTCAATGAGTTTCATGGGAGCTTTTCACTATCCGGAGATGGATGGAAGGAAGATCCGGGATGAACCCATGTTGTAAAGCACACTGCTGATTCCAGACCAATTAAGCTTGCTTATAGGCAGATTCCAGTGGCAAAATCATGAAGCAGCCGAAGCAGAGATCTGGAAGATGTATGAGCAGGGACGCATACAGCATTCTAACAGTCCTTGGGGAGCACCCATTGTGATTGCAAGCTCTGATGATCTGGCTTTGGCAGCTGAGGGTGCAAGGCACAACAGTACCAGTCCTGGTGCTGTGTCTAAGGCTCCCGCAGCGAAGGACATGAATCCTTATGGTATTTGTGTCTACAGCACTAGGCCTCTTGAGGATGCGCCTGAAGGGGAGGAATAAAGGATGAAAAATGACGCGTAACAACCCTGGACCTGGTCTTGACGTGGATTGGACTTGATGGCATAGCCTACCTGGAAACCGGAACCTACCACGGAATGTCCAAGGGTTGTGACCAAACACAGATCAATTGGACTAGATTTTGACCCTGAATGACCCCGGAAAAGTTCTCTGGACACTGGAAAAAGTGTTCCGTGTAGTCCTAAAGAAGTATTATTGAATTTGTTTAACCTGTGCTGGATCATGTTTTGTATATAGATAGGACTTTGGAAGCTCCTTGTTGTCGTGATGCCACTGAATGGATAAAACCAACATTGAAGTTCATGCTTTTAATTCTTCTTTTAGAGATGTCGCAATTTGTTAACTATGTAGAGAGGACACATTTATGCTCCTACATGTATTGCTGTTTAACTTGTTTTGCATTTGTTAATTCTCTTTTTATAACTTCTTAGAACTTGTTGTCTATTCACTTCTTTTTAATAATTCATGCCTCCGGAAGATTATTTACCTTGGGGTAAAAATCTTTAAATTTTGGAGGGGGTATTGTAGTGAATATGGGTTTTAGTAGTCCGGGAATGTTTGGCTCGGCTGGGTGGTGCTATAATTGAGTGCACTCACCTCAACTGAACGTGGTCCCGGTTGAGAAACAACCTTTGGGATTCCTGCCTTTTCTTACTTGGACAAAGTTCCATTAATACAACATCATGGTAGTTCTTTATCTAGTCAGATCATTGACCATAATATGTGTGGGAGTACTTCTGGACGTTCTGGTAAGACTCTGTTTTATCATACCTAACTGTTTTCACATTAAACCGTGTTAAGCATTTGTACTATAAACACCTTCATTGACTGTGTACCAAAGTTGCTACTTGTCTTGTGAGGCCAATACCTGGTCACTTCTGTTGGGTCTGATATTGACTATCAGACATGGTTTGGGTGGAGAATAAAGCCTGTGATACCTAAAGAGCTGTGTGTCTTGTCTTTTTTCCCTTCACTAGGACTAAGAGATATTCAAACTTGGGTAGGGAGACGGAAATCACTATATATAGATCCAAGGAAACTCCATACCATGGGCTCCACCTTGATAAAGTTATAGCTAGTGCATCCTATTGCAGTAGAGTAGGTAACTAATAACTTTATATCTCTATATCTCATACACTGTAAATTAAACTCTAGTCTAAGGGACCCTTGGGAAGAGCTATGGCTGCCACAGAAGAGGGCCAAACCATTTCCGGTGTAATTTCTCTTATAGTTATTATCATGTACCTTGTTCGGATATAAACAATATACAATACAACCCATGAAATCTGGTTTATATATACATGTCCACAAAAAAAAATACTTACAACAAAAACATATTCTAGTATCGATTGTTACTTACGGAAACAGAAAACTTGTCATCACCGAATGGCCAGAAAGGTCTGTAATTTACAATATCTGGGAAACGATCGATTTTGGGATCAGAGTAAATATTCACTTCCAAGAAAGGTAACATATCACAGTTGTCATTGTAGCTCGTCACACCATCCAGTGTGAAACTGTAGCAGAATTGGATGCCTTGATTGGCCGGGCCTGATTGACGACGGCGTCGCCGCCTGGTGGACTGATCAGGAGGTAGAGGGAAGCGAGATTTAGTTTCATCTTCAACGATTTTGAGAAGTCCTTCAGGTAGCCTGATGCTTGGGGCTATGCAGAGCATCACCGTGCTATTTTTAGGTTCGCAGTTCTGGAAGCAATGTCAGAAAGTTCACTCAAGATCATTTTGTCAAAGTACAAAACATTTTGAAAAAAAACATGAATTTTTAATAGCATAAATTAAGTCTGGAAGTCATGAATATTTATTTGATTCAATTTTCTAATGGGGTGACTTTTATTCAAAAGTCTTACAAACTTATCTTCATGTTCAACTTCTATTCTAAGTCAGTAATGCGATAGAACGTATCATACAGGGCATTCACTGCCAAAAGGTATAGACAATCATGGTAGACCTACTTTATTGCAATAATATAGGGTGATGTAGTGTACTTTATTCAGTATATTGTACCACGCTTATCTTTGGTCAGGTTAATACAGGTAAAGTGATGTAAAAAAAACAGAGACAAACATACTTATTTGTAAAGCATGTAGGAAGTAAAATTTGTTTGACTATTTTATTTATACTGGGTATCCCAAGTCCCTTATCAGGGTTTTTCAATTGCCCCAGTTTCAAAATATGTACATGTTACATCAATTCAAATAAAGCATACAATTTACAAGCAATGTTTGCTGTTAAGTTATAAAGACATGTTAGATAGATTGACAGCCAACACACATAACATAGGAATATATTAGTGATATAAAGTGCTATAATAAACAAATAATTATGTACTTATTTGTGATGCATTAGGTCATACATGTATAGACAAAAGTGACCGAGGGTGATTTCAGAGATACAGATTGCATGTGGACATAGCGATTTATGTGAGTGAGCATAGCAAACAAGTTGAAATTGCGTAGCCCAAGAGCAATATGTACCGGAGAGATTGCCCATGGTCACTTTGGTGTTGATTATACCTTTTTCCGATATATAATCTTAAAAGGTCCAGTGAAAATTGATGAACATTAATCTGATTGTTGATCTCCTCAGTGGCTCAGTGGCCCCTCCCACCTCACCCTCTGTTTACACCCACGAACGCCATGTATTTGATGATGTCGTCATGACGTTTTTGCGCGATCATTTGTGTATATTTTATAAGCTGCGGTAATTGTGGATTACCATAACGATTAACAAAATGGCCTATCCTAAAACTTTTGTTTGCACTTTGTCAGCACTTTGTCATTTCTTTTAAATAAGACTCGTTGGAAATTCATTTAGATCAACATCTAATCTTGAGATTATGCTGTAAAAATGATTATTTCTTATGATTGATATTTTACCATTCTTCCTGGGTTGACACTCATTCACACCGATCTAGGCTACACTGATCATTTTGTTGTCAGTTGACTGCTGCAGGAAAGTAGCTCACGTTTTCAAACCAAGTTGCATATCCTTTTTACATGTTTAACTCTTTGTAAAACAGAAGTAATGGTTTGGAAAAGGGAAGCCTTTGATAAACATGAAAGTATTTTAGTTTATTTCCTCTATATGATTAGAATTTATGTGTGACAGCTTCAGTAGGCCTACCATAAGGGAGGACACAGGTCTTGGTCTACTGTCAGCAGCCACATAGGTGCCTTCGGAATGTTAAAATACCTTTAATCTTGTATTATTATTCATTTAGAGACCAAATTATCTGATAAAGAAAGCAAGAATAATTTAAATAGAAATGTAAATAATGATGATTGGAACTATTTTTCTCTAGGTGCAGATAATACGGCGGGGCACAGAGTCTGTTATCTAGATGTATTTAACTATGATAAAGATGTCATATAAAAAAATAAAGGGTTTTGCAAGAACAAAACAAATTAAGGTTGTAACTTTGTAAGTAATATTAGACAGACAGCTAAAATAAGGAATAGAATTATATAAAAACAAGATGAGAATGGAAAATATTGCCCCAGTAATATAATCTCACTGTTAAGAATAGGTGCCAATACAAAAATCAATTTATGACTCTTATAATGACATTTATAGCATGCATGTTAATACTTTAATTTATATCATAAAGGACGGGCCAGAAGACCTACTTGTAGGGACCATTGTCCATTTCTGTAAATCTTTGACAGGATAAAAATACAGATATTCAGCATTACACAAATTCACTATAAGAGCTATCAAAAAAATCAAAGAAAAAAAAGAACGCAGAGAGCAATGCTAGTCTGTCGGCGGATATGTTGGCGGAATTCTATGCTTTTAAATCTTGGGAAGCCAAATCTAAGATTGCTTCGAAGGACCGGGTAGCTGAGAAAACTACTCCTGTGCTTGAAACCACTGGGCGTAAGCAATCCCGGAAAGGCCCTGCCCAGAAAAATTATCTGCTATTACGGCAGAGAAGAAGGTCACATGGTAACTGAGTGTGAATGGCAGGCTCTGCACTTGAAGTGGTTGGACAGTATGGTGAGACCAGCAGTGAAGAATGAAGCTAATAAGCCGGGAAACTCTGCGGGCCCCTCCTGAGCGGTGGAGAGGGGGCAGAGAGTAATACACATGCCGCAGTATGTAGAATTTTGGAGAAAACACCTGTGGAACTTCATGGTCAGGTGCCCTCTCATGAGCTAGGGGATGCCCATGATTGTAGCTTTGAGGGGAAGATCAGCATAGGCCTAGAAGGGAAGCTGGATATGCTTTCATGCATGGTGGAAGTGGTACATCAGGGTATACCGGAGCATGCTTGCAAATTTTAAAAGTTGAATGGTAAGGGTATGATTCAATTGCAAGTAAGGTTATGGCATGTGATCTGCGAGGTTTTGACACAACTATTTCGGATAGGAGTAGTCCAATGATTGCTGACCGAATGTATGCGAATGTGACAATGTTACTGGCCAATTTCTGGTGGACTTGGGTGCTCAGTGCCCTTTAGTTAAAAAGAAGGTCTATATGATGAGATGTTGGTTAAACCTTACCTGATACTGTGCTGGCTATCGTGCTATGCTGGCACAGGACATGACTTGGAATAGGAGGAGCATGGTTTGCTCTGACTTGTATGGTCGTAAGTGGTTTAGGTGGTAGGGAAGCTGATATAGTTGGTTTGGATTTTATGCTTACACACAGGTGTAATTGGTCCGGCAAATTCACTCTTGAGGCCGGTGAACAAACTGTTATATGCCGGGATTTGCAAAGTGGGGTGCTCAGCTGCAATGGGTATGAGGGTATCTTTTTAGATGCCTTCTCTACTATTTGTAGTTGTGTGGATCTAGAACCGGCGGGGGAAAGATGTATTTCCTCTTCTATCCAGCCATACACTGCCATCATCATACATCACGCTCAATATTATGATAGGATGTAACGAGGTTGGTTTCTGACTTACTGTACACGATGGTCACAAGTTTTTTTAAATCCCTGGTCGAAAAAAACGAGTGGCCATCGTGTACAGTAAGTCAGAAACTAACCGAGTTACATCCTATTTTTATACCACGATCTTATATTATAAAATAAATTGAAGAAACAAAATATTTATTTACCTCGCTTCTCTCCAATGATCCGCCATATTGTTTTTTTTATGCCAAAGCGCTAGACAAGCGTATAGCTGATTGGCTAATCAACGACGGCACGGTGGCATATGACGTCACGAATGGGCGTGACGTTAGATTTAGGCCAAAGAAAGTTCATTTTTTCACGCATGGATCCATTCAACAAAACACAATAGCAGGTATCCACTCATTTGCAGCATGTACAACCCCCGATCGTGGTATAATAAAATGTTTAAAGTAGCATTTCACCCATGTGGTAGCTTCATTTTAATAATTTTCTTTTTCTACCTTCAAAAACAGGCCTATTTATTCAGATTTTGATAGTAATTTCATATATTGTGGTAAACATATATAATGTAAAAGGATCCTAAACTCTTGCATTTTTTATTTTAAAAACGTCTCAAGTTTTGACACTTTGACTAATACATTGTATTTCCTTTCATTTTTTCTATATATTAGAAAGTATGAAATATGATATCATTCATTTTATGAAGATTATTGGTTGATCTGTTAAGATGGATTCATTTGGACTTGTTATTACCTGTTTTATGTAGCTTAAGAGATGAGCGTGATGTACAGTGATGCGTGACGTATGGTGACTTTTGCTGTATCAAACATAGCTCATAGTCAGGAAAACGACAAAAACATGTCCATATTTTGCTTATGATTTAACCTAACCCATATATCTTTGAATATTCAGAACAAAGCCCTTATTCTTTAGCCTCTAAATTGTGAGGATATGTTATTGTTGTGACGTACGGTGACGCATTTAACTTCCCCAATCAGCAGGCTGGCATTTGGATGATCTTTTAGATATCAACCCTAAATATTAATGCGAATTTAACTTTTGATTTGAAAACTATGTGAAAAACACTTATTGATGATAATTTAGCTGTATATAGTTGCTTTATATTTATTATTGACAGAGGCTCATAAAAAAACGTGACGTATGGTGACGCAGAAATTTCCCATAGGCTTCCCTTCCAGCTAACAGAGAAATATTGGAAGTAAAACCATAAAAATGTCTAAAATATATCTGTCAATATTCATGAAAGAAATGGGTGGGCAAAGTATTACATTTTATTATTATTACAGCTTGAAGTTATAATTTTATACTTTGTAGGAATATTATTAAAGAAAACAGTGGTTTTCTGGCAATAACTTCTTCATTTTTAATCATAGGTCCACAAAAGTCGGGTTCCCAGGACAGATTTCGACAACTTTTACCCAGCCATTACCATTACCGTTAGGTCCGTCATAATTTAAAACATGTTATTGCTCAAAAACCCAAATGCCTACCAGTCATGAAAATCGGTCATGTGTATATTTCCAGCAGCATTAGCAAATGACATTCATTTTCTCACATTTGGGGTCATCAAGCATAATGCTATTTTGATGGTGCTGTCCTGAATGGGTTAAGCACCCACAGATCACTCACTCCTTAAAGTCACATTACTTGTAAATCTGTCTCTAAATCTCCTAATCTGCTAAGCAACAAGTTCTTATGAAAGAAATTGTCATTTAACTGCTTGAAGTGAATTTAGGCAGGTGATAAATTGCTGTTAAAAATGCAATTTCTCAAATATATCAATATAACGAGCTGATTCCTATTAAAATTACATGTTACCATGCAGATGACCATGTTGTTGCTAAGCAACCAATGCAAATAGATCATATTCACTGACACCAATGAATTCCTTGGACAATCAATGAAGATTTCTATATATCACAATAAAGCTAAGGAGCTAGGCTATCCCTACAATATATTTAATCATTGTTGCGCCCATGATTTATAAGGAAACATAAAGAGTTAAATCTGACCAATATTGACTCATTTTTCAGGGGGTATTTGATTGCCATGGTTACCAAAACATTCTTAGAATAAATTCCTAAGCATAGTTTGATTGATCTTTAAGAATGCTTTGTTTTGATATGCAACATGATAATAAAAACAGAATATTTATCATTTTGTAACCAAAACATTCCATTTGTCGAATTGGTTGCCATGGTGACCAAGTCCCACATTTCCCAGATGTTGGACCCAGTCCAAATAAATGAGAGTAAAGTTCTGTATAGGAATTAATTCTCAAAACATATTACCCCTGCCAAAAATGGGGCTGATGTAACTATAAAAGGCAAATTCCTTATTAGAATGTTTCCATAGCAACCATGACCAAGGAAACAAAATTCCAGATTGGGTCTATACCTAATAATCATCAGCACATCAAAAAGTACCATTATGCCAAATGTTATGCTTTTATGAAAAAGTGCACAATTGTTTGAATAATCGACTGGACTATAAACCATGACACTATGATTTATACTGCTTTATGAGTCATATCAAGGCTATAATGTTTCTGTTTTTGCGAAAGAATAATGTTAGTTTCCTATGTGGTGTTTGGGCTGAAGTATAAGTTAAAACAACATTGGACCTTTCAGGCCTAAAAGTTAGCTGACATTGATCTAACGGTTATAGCTCAAGGTTAGCAAACATTTTCGTATTTCAATGAGGTGAGCTGTTTATGGTGTGGCAATAAGGGTGTGGCTTAGATTCTAATGTAAATGTATAGGACTGGCAAGGAAGGCATACGGATCCCAAACGATATCGAACTGTAAGCTAAGCTGTGAGGTAACTGCTAGTGCTGTGAGGTAACTTTGCAATGTAAGGACCTTCTTTTAAAATTTGGGCCTGAGTAATTTTGGAGGCACATTTTTTTAAATTTTGAAACTAAAACTGCAAAACGGGTACCTTTATTTCTTTATTTGTGCTATAAAAGTATTTTCGAGAATGTGCCATTTCTTATGATAGACAAATCAACATTTTCCTTTATTGTCTTATTATTAGAGACAATTATTTTACCCTTCCCCCACTCACTCACACTACAGACACGGACTCTCTTCGATAGAGAGATACTAGTCATAATCATGGCTAGCAATACACAGGGGTAGCAATAAAATATTCCATTGTCCAGTGGGTGAGTGTTGTTGGGAGCACTGGACGTATCTTGGGGACAAAATTGATTTTGAAAAGGGAGTGGGGTCCTGACCCTGATGACCAATGAATAATGAAATTTGCTGGTTTGACCTGTGTTGATAAATGGTTGACTGACTATAATCGGAAGTCCCAAAATATAAAGAAGACAAACAAAAAAAGCATTCCTGGGTGGATACTTACGGAGCTTTCTTCACTTTTAACTACCGTCGTACCCCCGACAGAGGCTGTCAGTGCGATCTTAGGATACTTCACAGAGTTCAAACCAGTGCCACTGACCGTTACATGCAGTCCTCCCCTGTAATAACCAAGTAGTCTCATTAGTGAATTGATTGTTTAAAGTTTTATTTAGTCTTATAAATTCCTGTGTCCACTAAGATGTACATTAAATCATTTCTGTATTAATTGGGATAGATCAAACTACGATCTTTTTGTTCTAGTTCTCAGTTTTTCAGTCATACCCAAACCATATTTGGAAATGATTTGTTTGTTATTGATCATATCATTAGTGTTACCATGCACATTAAATAGAAATTAACATTAGATTATTATCAATACTATAACTATTATCGTGAGCCTAACTCCCAGTTTATGCTACTGATAGATTAAATAGTATTACAGGTTCATTTTTATTATTATATGCATTCTTTCTGGCATGACCACCTGTATTACTGTATTATATTACATTTATAACTGATTGAGTCTGTCTTAAAGGCAAGTACAAAACTTCACACACCAATGATTGTAACTGATTACAGTTACTGTGGGCACACATCCGGCAATATTAGGATTACATGTGAATAAGGAGAGAGTGGCTTATGTGGTTCTATTTGGTGGATAAAATAATACAGGCTCTCACTTACCCCAGAATACTTCGCTTGGGGTAGATATCGTCTATGATGGGATCCTCTAAATAGGTGAAGTGAAAACCAGAAAACTTTTCTTGACTATTCAATCCAGTGATAATGATCTTGCGACTATGACCAATAAGCTGAGCATCCCTTAATCTACTGGTGATGCACGTTACTTGAGTACTTGATCTAAAACTACAATAGTAGACATTACTTTAATATTTCGGGTGTGGAAAGGAATATCTTATCATCCCACACTGAACATTATATCATTGCGTCCATAACTTTTCATTATCACATAAATACAAACATGACTTTCATATATTATAGGTGAGGCTTTGGCAGGTTATCATACCAAACAGCAGCCCCTTCTGCTTTTGCCATCATGTAAACATTCAATTTATGATGTCACACTGCAGACCTGCTTTGTTTAAATTGCAGCAGACCAGCATGTCCGACACAGTTGGACTGTGGTTGTTGACCAATAAACATCAGAAACCATACTTTGGCTGCCTCTCATTACTTGCAGTATTGGCCAGTTCATCGATAGATTTAAGGCTTGTTTCCCCCACTTCCCTCACTATTATAGATAACTCAGAGTAATTATGGCAACAAATAGCGATGACTCCCCTGCTTGATCTTATCTCTACGTGTCGAGATGCAACAAGGATAACAAATTCGTTTATACTCAACTCGATCAACCAGGCTTTTATGACAGCAACAATATACTATATATATTAAATTGTTATTCCAGTTCTGGGCATTCAATTCTACAATATAGGTCTTCCGTTTTTCCCATTTTAAAATCTTAGAAACATTTTTTCCTTAGGCGGGGAGGTGAAATGATGCTAATATCGATCTGCCACGGGATTTAAATGCCGTCGCTGTGCATTGGAACTCCCGTTATGAAACCAATGCCAGAACGAGAGCTACTCCAGTCAAATCACTCTTTTGCATTTCCAGACTCCTTTTTGCATAGGGCAAATGAACTCTCCGCATCATGAACCTTCTGGCTCCAACTTACTCTAATAAAGGTCAGAAGTATAATGGTTCACAAAATGTAAATGGAACTTCATAAACCTGTTCTTGGAAACGAGGCACACCTCTCCAGGATCACCCAGTTTTATAATAGGAGTAAGTTGATGTAGTCTTTCACCCACTATCGTAACCAGTGTACCTCCCGACTCAGGTCCAAAGGCAGGATCTACGCCTTTTACTACTGGTGCCCCATCTATAACATAATGGTAATGATTATTATCATATATCATTACACAATTAGTTATCATATAATTGGATATTTAAACAAGTATTGTCTTTAAACAATAATTATTGTCTTTAAATAAATCGTTCTCAAATATTTTTTTTGCTTTAATATGAATTTGAACAATTTCTGTAAATGTGTGCACCAGTCTACTTTAACTGAAATGCATTTTTCCACTTGGGAACTAAACTAAGAATGTATCACTTACTAATGCAATCGTCAGCAGATGTGGAGCCTTGAGAGGGGTTGAATGAAAATGGAGGACAAGGTGTACAGCCAGCAAGGGTTCCAGGTAAGGGGGAGTAGGTGTTCACTGGGCATGGTAGACAGTTGTTTTGTTCCAATAATGTATACGAGCCTGCTGGGCAATTCACTGTCAGGCAAAAAGATATACAAGATAATTTCTTGCTTTTATTGATTTCAGCAAAGCTTTTGACTCTGAAGTTCATAATATTCCCACAAAAAGATGCTCATTCTTTGAATTAAAATACATGAATCGATGAATGAACAAATACTTGTTGTGATGGTACTACGTTCCAGCAAAACAGGTCCTCACGCCCACAACCCTCCTAAACAAGCTACTGCTCGTAATTATTTGTGGAATAAGTTCCCCCTAAGAAATTGTGCAATCCTCACATGATCAAAGATCTACATGTGTATACACTCACCTATACACTGTAACGCAGATGTTGAGCCTGTAGATCCTGTGGTGTATGATGCACCACACTCTGTACACATATCCTCTCTGAGGGAGTCTTTGTAAGCCCCCTTAGCACATGGCTCACACACACCGCCCTTCAGTTTAAGTCCTACTGTGCAGACAACTATGGGAGATAAAGTGTCAACTAAACTAACACGGGTGTACGGCTAGAAACATCAAAGATTCCAAGAACATCTGTGACAAAAAAATGACCCTCAGCTATTATGATATAGATATTATTCTAATCATCAGAAGAAATCATACCTGGTACTCCATTGTAGGTGATTCTAAACTGTGTTAGATCTATAGGGTACCCAGAAAACTGGCTATCTCCCATAGCCAGCAGGAATAACTGCGTCACCTGCTCTATATTTGTCACCACCATATTCACCTGGGCTGAGATGTTGCCTCCTCTAGATGATAAGATAAGATAAGACAATGTAAGATAATGTAAGATAACTCTTTATTTGCTTTCTTGTGCATGTATTACACTGGATACCCTTCCCGTGCTTGGTCAATGTCAAGGAAGTTTTATCACGAAACCTCTCTGTGTCTGCCACGTCAGTTTATTACTTTTTCAGAGGCATTGGAAGCTAATTTGAATTTGAAGGACACATTATAAGTTGAAGCATATTGGTGAGAAATGTAATATCGGCTTGGATAAAATAAAACGTCTTGATAAATACATCTGCTAACTGCTATATAAAGTAAACCTTTATTTTTGGTCCACTCTTTTTTTATCTCTATATCGAGAATGATATCATGATCTAAACATCACCCATTAATCGGTATATCACATTTTTTTTAACTTACCCTAGATCCCGAATCTTTACCTCAACAACCGAGACTTGCTGGAGCCCTAGTAGCTGCTCAACCTGCATCGGAACAAGCCTCAATGAATGAATGAATGAATGAATAAGATCCAATCACTAATTGAAATACGTAAATTAATTCTCGAAAATATGAGAGGAATCAACGTTTGTAGGATATCTCCATAAATAATGTCATAAGAAAAAAGCCTGGTAATCAAAATAATGCATGAACTTGACTACAAATATAGTGTTCATGCATATATATATGATTAAATCAATATTATTTTAAAAATTACATAGAACTGGCATAGTTCTAACTTAATTCCTCATTGTTCTTCTCTTTCAGGGTGACCAACCCTTTTCCTCCAGAACCCTGCCTCTCCAGAACCTTTTCCCCCATTCTCCACTTTCCCCCTTTCCCTTTTCGCTTCACTTGCAATTTTCACACACACATCTTTCTCCCCTCACACATTCGCTCCACATTTAGCACGCTCCATATTTTACCCGTGAGCGGCCGCAAACAAAACAAGCTTTTCTTTTATCTCTGACGCTTTTGATAAATGTCTCACACGAACATAGTTTATACCAACTTGAAGCTTAAATAGTTACCTTTCTGGTGATATGTATGTTGACGTTATTAAATAATGGATAAAAGGAGATAAAACGATATTACGCAACCTAGTTTTGCGCGAAGATTGACACCGCTAGCCCCGCCGCTACCATTACAATATACCATCTCCCCTCCTTCTCTTCCTCCTCAGTATAAATATCATATAATTATGCATACATTTCATATGCATTATGTAAAAATATAATCATTTTATTGTTTTTATAAATGAATGAAATGACAGTGAACATTTTCGTGATCATTACGGTCTATGAAGCATTATGTTTTAGGGAATATTTCCTACAATTCTTATAGCTAAGGAGCGCAGTTTCAGGACTGAGAAGAGTAGCATATGGGGCACCTATTCTAGCAATTTTATCTCATTTTAATAACCTTTCAAAAAATACCTATTTGGAACCGTCTCATGAGAATCGGCAACGTTTTTATTTTAGCCAAAATTACATTTCTCATCTTAATCACGAAAATATAAGCCACACTGAAAGTTAAAGAATTGGTATAGACAGGGGCAGATAAGTTCTCTAATATGGAATATCAAAGTCCATACAAAAGTAATTGGTTATTTCATTTTTTCTCACTTTTGTGTGTATTCGTATGGAATGGTAAAAAAGAAAATGGTCAATGAATGATATGAAACTCTGTCAAAAAAATAACAGAGTACAGAGTATGCTGTATCTAGCATTATGGGGCACGTTTCAATGAATCCATACATACAATGTGTACGTTAATAAGACCAAAATTGACATTATTTAAAAAAATGTGAAAAACATCAAAATGGCACTAAAATTTCTGGAATCGACCACTGTATGTATAGCTCTGGTTCAAGATATCCGACAAGGCAGCCTATTGCATGGAGTATACCCATACCTTGGTAAATAAACTCATATTGGACAATGAGAAATTCTCGCATATAATTTTGTTCTTTCCATCATAAGACTGTACATTACGTTTATGCAAATTGAAAGCATATCTCTAGATATTAATATGAGCAAATTGTCCATTATCCATATACGGATCTGTACACTTGGAACTAGCATATAGCTGATATATATCCAACTGGTAGAGACTAAGTACCTCGTAGTTTTAACCAATGCGGATAGATTATGTATTGCTTTTAGTGGCGGCCAAAAATTCACAAAAATATGGTGTTATAATATAATGTAATTGGATTAGCATATATCACTTTAGACTAATGGAGCATTGTGGTAGCGTATAATGTAGTTTATATATAATCTTTTTCTTACATGTGGATTTTCGTGAATATGGGTGGGACTGGGAGGATTTGTAGGGTACAGGTAGTGGCTATTCAACCAGTGACGTCACCGCGCCGCTCTAACAGCGGCGGGTGGAGACTGGAGTGTGTGCCAGATCGGGAGTATTCACAGGGCTCTAACTTTAAAACCGCTGGACATAGGAACTTAATATTTTGGATATGGTATCATGGTTAGGCCGGCTATCACACGGGGGGGGGGGGGGGGGGTTGGACAAAAGGACATATTTTTTCCATGTCAGTGGGCCTTTAAAGTACACGAAAGTCGGCCGCAATGCCGCACTTGGCGGCCGCCGAGGGCGGAGGGGCGGCCGGGCGTCGTTATTTCAGCGCTGTAGAAATATGTTATAGTGTCTGTGGGACGATCAAGAAAAGAGGTAGAAGAAATAGGTCTATAATAATGTTACCTTAACTGATTCGAGTGAAGATATGTAGCTATGTGAAACAGTTTTTCTTTTGAAAAAATCTTGAAAGGTTTTTGAAATAAACGCCAAAACATTTAGATCATTTTTTTCCACAAAACAATACCTGGTACTGACGGGGGTCTAAGGGATGGGCTCCTTTGAGTGGTGCACGCCACATGGCACAGTGCAGTGGTGTGGCGCGAAAAGGCACAAACCAGTCTTGGTGTGGCGGAAATAGGTACATTCCTTCTGACTCCACTTTAGCATAGAAAGGTATGTGGAGCGAAAAAGTGCGGGGGAAACGCATTGGTGGAAAAAGGTATAGAACCTCTTTCAGTAACCTGACGGCCTAATAATTATGGATTGATATAGTTGAGGCTAGTCATTGACTTACATTTGTTTTGGTCCTTTCTGATATTTCATTGGTATTCACTGATGTCTCCTGGTACAGAACTTGTACAATATAACCTTTTGACACTGCAAGAAAATGTCCTATTCTTCAAACTTTAAATAGACATGGTTAGCATAGTAGTAGTGGTTCTTATCTAATCTTGTGTGGCTCTGTTCCAAGGTGTCCTCCCTCCAGAGGCGCACCTACATCCCTATGGCAGGAAATTCATAACGGATTTGCGTTTCATGAGCAGGACCATCTTGTACAGGCGCTTTACCTGTATATCCATGCCCTGAGTATAGATTAAAACAAAGACTCATACAAACTGCTTACTAGTACACAGAAGACTGAAGCCACCAATGTTTGTGTAGCCCTCAGCACACTGACAAGTATAGGATCCTCCAATATTCACACACGTTTGCGTCACTTCTTCACATGGTCCCGGGCTAATAGAGCATTCATCCATATCTGAATTTATATGTACTCTGTTACTTCAGTTGTTCTGACTGTACTGTAGTAACTCCTTACACAGATACAGTAAACTAGACAGTAAACTAGAAGCAAATAAAGAGTTATCTTACATTATCTTACATTGTCTTATCTTATCTAAGGTCGACTGGTAATGTAAACAAAATGATAATGTAAATAAGAACAAGGAAGATAAAAACAATTGTGGAAAATTTAATACTGGGCTGATGCATAGCCTTGACTGTACATTTTTTAAAACTCATTGTCTTGGTTAATAAGCATTAAATGCAATGCTTGTGTAATACCAATGTGACGTTGGTCTTTTATCAAAGTTCTGAAATTTGTCTAACCATTTTATATATATATGCTGTTCCAAATCATTGAGAGTTTGTAAATAATGAATTTTGCATACATTTTCCTTCTTTTTTCTTATTTCATTCAGGGTGATATCATAATTAATAAGCTACAGAAAACTCTGTATCCTTCTAGGATGATCTGAGGCTTGCCTGAATGAGTAACATATTATGTCTGAGTTGCCCTTGAATCAGCAAATAGATTAAGTTGTACCTATGCAGTTGCTTCCTCCTCCTGTTATGTAGCCCTCTCCACACTCGCACATATAACTACCTGGAAGATTCCTGCACTGCTTAGGTGCCGCACAAGAATCCTCAAGAGCGCATTCATCAATATCTGGTTGAGAGATTTCACAACACAAATTAATGGTAAGTTGTAATGTCCGATCGACAGCCTTAAGCGACTATGGGAACTTAATCTATCTAATCAAAGACAACGACAACAACAGGATCTAATGGACCTCGCCAGCACTCAACGTTTATATTCTAATATCCACACCCGGGTTGCCAAATATCACAGCTTGTGACGACAACTACCGACATACATAAAGGAAGCAGTACATGATAATAACATGCAAATACAAAAGGGTGTATAATATGTAAGTGTGAGACATACATAAGATAAGTACAACATACAGCAATAAAAAGTTTGAAAATACAGATACACTACACAGCACGACCTCTGTTGGTGACTAAAACCATAACCACGACCCGCGCAGCCAGCACCAATACACAACTTACAAAACCAAGGGTCTCCAAGGGACACCCGCTTGAGACGCGCGCGGGCGCGGCTCTGGTTCAGCAAAGCTAATCCATAGCCGCGCACCACAATGCCCCTCCCCCTCTCTTGAAAGGAGGGCACAACCGCTTTAGGCTTTCACTTAGAAAAGACTAAACCATAAGGTTAATACACAAGTAAGAAGGTAAAATAAGTAAGAATCAACAATACATTCGCCATCAAACAATATAAAAATCACAGAATAAATATATAAAACATAGGAATCCATACCGGGTTTGCAGGAATCACACGAACAAGAGGACAAACACACAAATATATTGAAGTCTGTAGATCAAGTAACTATGTCCATTTTTTAAATGTTTAGTCCGTGTATAACAAATCCAAGTGTCCTGGTTATTTTAGAAATACACACAAATGTCCGGTAACATCCTAGTTCTGGAAACTGTTCGTTTGAGGCACACATGTAGTAGGTCGATGCATAGCTGTGGTAAAAATTGTTCGTATCCGATATAGCTGTATCCTGAGAGTTGAGTTGGCCAGCGCTAGAGACTATCAAGGGACATCTATCCAATATCGCTCATCTCGTCTCGTCACCGCTGGGCTCATCACAGCTGGGCTAACCACTGCTGCATCCAGCTCGACTCCATTCCATGTTCATATCCAAAGTCTAAACAATCACTACTTAAAAAGACCAATATCATACAAAAACTACATTCAGACGCATCAAATTAGATCGTCTCGTACGCACCTCTAACATCACTTTCCTCGTCTTTTAAGAGTTCCTCCTCGTCAATGTCCATATTTTTATCCTCCTCAGTCAAGCTCCTGCAAGAAACATGAGATGAACCAGACACATCCAATCCATCTTCCTGCGCTGAACGGTCTGGGTCTGACTGAGGAACATAAACAGAAGTCTCGGAAGCCGCTGGCTGCTCCTCCCCGACAGAGGTATTCATAAGTCTATTGAACAACCCGCTCATCTTCCTCACGGGAGAAGAGAAGAGCGGGGGCACTGCCGACAGAGACATAGCGCTACCACCAGGCACCGGTGTAACACCTACAAAACCTGGAGGAGCGATGGGAGCATTACCCGCAACTCGACCAAGCACTCCGGGAGAGCCCTGTGCCGCAGCTTGGTTTTCCCCTAACAAGACTGAAGCTCGTCGCTGCGCCTCAGACTCTCTGTTTGTTGACAGTGGCGTGAACCCTGTCATCGCATATGGGCTATACATAGGCAGAGGCACTGCTCGACCCGACTGCTGCTGCTGCAAAGCTTGCTGCTGAAACTTCAGTGAGCGCTGCAACTGCCGCTGTTGCTCCAAGGACTGTTCCAACTGTTGTTGCTCCTGCAACTGTTGCTGCTGCAACTGTTGTTGCTGCAACAATTGTTGTTGCTCTAACTGCCTATCCAACTGCTGTTGATGCAACTGCTGAGCGGGCAACTGGGACAGAGTCTGCAACATCATAGGGTTGAAACGCCTAGGCGAAACAACGTTCATTTGTACATTAGGATTCATTACTGAATCCCAATTATCACGGCCTGGAGTTGACTGTACACACTCCTTTACCACTACCGCTTTAAGTGGAGTGGCTTCCTTGACTGTAGCATCCACTAGCGCAGTTGGAATAGTCTGCGGCAACGTCTGCGACAACTGCTGCTGCGGCAAATGCTGTTGCAACTGCTGTTGCGGCAACTGCTGTTGCAACTGCTGCTGCGGCAACTTCTTAGGGGACGACTGAACCAAAGCCACAATAACCTCCTCATTCATAGATTCTACCTGAACAGCCTTGGGGGTCGCAGCTTGCGACTTCATAAGAGAAGCAGCATGTTGCTGGAGCAGATCAGACATTATCTTATCCAAGTCTGACTTCCGCACAACATCAGACTCGACGTCCTCCTTCACTTTCTCACTTTTCTTCCGTTTCTTTTCAGGCTCACCCTCACCGCTTTCATAAGCGGTCAAGCGACACCTTAGATCAAGGATTGTCTCCCTTGATATCCTATCTTCCCTCTTATAATAATCTAGCTGCCTGGTAAGATCCTCAATGCGGGCACGCATAGCGGGGATCTCTGCAGCCGCGGCTCTGATTTCCACAATGTCAGCCACAGGTGCCAAAGCAGTTATCACAGCCGACCTCACCGCTTCTACTGAAACATTAACGGCCTGACTAATAGAATCGGAGACATTTTTCAAGCTCCTATCTACATCCATGGCGGCTGTCGCTAAATTCTCGTCTGTTGGCAGATAAGGCAAAACCGACACAGGAACATTGTCAGTCACACCCGCTCCATCCAACATACAACGATCAGTGGCTATTTCACCAGGGGCTCCGGCAGCAGCAGCTGGCTGATTTAGCGCCGCTACTGTAGAACTGTCCTTCGGCCGTGCACCAGTCAAGACAGCCGCAACGGTAGCCTGAGAGGGTCCAGGCTTTGACCAAGCATTCTTAGAAGGAGCAGGGGCATCGATCACTTTCTTAGCAGAAGCCCTCCTTGCTTCAGAGGCACTGGCTCTAATCTCCAGTTGCGCGCGATGTCAGCCAATGGTCATCACACGATCCAAGTCATATCTTCCCATCCGCGCAAAACGTACACAACCTAAGTTTGCAGTCTCCTGCTCCAAGACTCTAAAACTCCCTGACATCTCTTTTGCCCAATCTGGTCCATTCCTATGGCCGGTGTTGCGGTTGACCAAATGGCGCACAAGATCAGAACGCCTATCCAATCTCACACTACAGGAGTGAGCGTGTGGACATGTGTAAAGATGCACCGCCGGGCAATGCTCCTCACACAGGTGGCGATAAAATCTCTCCCGGGTGCGGTAGACCTTAATCCCATTAGGATTAATTTCTTTACCCAGGTACCTACACCACGTAAATGGGCACCTATAGCCAGGTTTCCACAGCAAAGGAGCACCATTCAGTTTGTCCATAATCAGTTCTATAATCTCTTGATGGCCGTCTGCTTTCCCGGTACGGGACTTGAGGTAATGGAATTTATCCTCATACCGGGGCATTATTGGAGCATTTTTCCAATAATCACCCAGAACCTCGTCTTCATCATCCGATTCAGGGTTCACAAGAACTCCATCTCCCTGTTTCGGAACAATATTCGCCATATTGATAGGGCTAAGTTCCACCCCCTCCAACTTATCCTTTAACCGCCAGCGCGCCTGATGGCGAACTGGATTCGCACTATCTGATGTCTTCTTAGGGGCGTTTTTCCAAGCCGGCTTAGCCAAAGCCCGTCTCACGTCCTCCACAGAGTTAAGTCCAGGGCCGCCTGTGTGAGAAGCGCGTGACTGGTCACTATGTTCAGTAGAAGAGGCGCGAGAGCTAGTACTCACGGTTCCTAGAGAGGTCGGGCCACTCTGATGTCGGACCGTCGTACACTCGGACCGCCGTATACTCGACCCGGGTAAGGTCGGACCAGGTGGTTAGTGGACTCGGACCAAGGTAAACTTGGACCATGCTAAACTCGGACCATGCTAAACTCGGACCATGCTAAACTCGGACCATGCTTGCTCAACTCAAAGAGCATTGTTACCATTACGCATTGTATTTTCATGTGTTTTGTGAAGTGAAATGAGTACATGGATAGATACTGATGCTAACTATAACCCTAAACCTAACCTTAAATGTGTGGTCCTAGGTCAGTATAGGCAGTAGTTATACCCCACTATTAATATCATATCTGGCCCGAGTTGTCAGTGGTCCGAGTCCATAGTGGTCCGAGTCCACTAACCCGACCAGTCCGAGTCTACCAACCCGGTGGTCCGAGTCCACTAACCCCGTGGTCCGACTCCACTAAGCCACCCGGTCCGACATCACAGTGGTCCGTCTTCACCAGTCACCGTACTCACGTCCCTACTGCCACTCTCCTTGACTGCAGCCTTGTTCTTCTCCCGCCCTCTCTTAACTTCCTGCTTCGGTTTTCCCTTGGGGGAATTAAATTCTTTCTTCGACCTTGTCTTGCCGCCATCAGGTTTTGCTTCGTCATTTTGCTTCACTGACTTGGCATTACCCGACGCAGACGCAGTCTTGGTCTTCCCAACATCCAAACTCTTGACCTTCTTTGCAGTCTGTTTGTCTGATTTCTCAGACTCAGGGGCAACCACTGATTCAGGACCAGTTTTCTTAGTAGTCTTCCTTTTAGGCCTGGAAGCAGCAGCGCCTTTGGGAGGCAACTGCTCCTCCTCCTCACTCTCATCCGACTCCACGATCTTGGCAGACTTGACAGGCTTAGACTTCCTTCGCCTAGTCTTTTGAAGCTGCCATTCTGCTGCATCTTGACGATCTTGCGCCTTCTGCAGCTCCATCCTCTTCTTCTCAACTCTCTCATAATCAGCCTCAATCTCTGCGGTCATCTCCCGATACCAGTCATCTTTCGGGAATGTTCCTCAGTGCGGGTCTCAGCGCGGGTCTCAGAAGTCACAGCCGCCGCGTCCGCGGCTGTGGACTCCTGCTCCCCACCTGTACAAGGTCTATCTTCGGGTACCTTCCTCTCTACGACACCCGTTGACGAGTCAACGTCCATGGCCGTCACCTCCTCCTCCCTATCAGACATCCTGACTTGATCACTCAAACCAGAGTATCCAAGCCAGGTTCCAAGTTCTCTTAAAACACCTAGTCAACCAACCGAACAACAATCTGGGAATACAATGCTTTATCGGGGGGATAAACCAAGCAATCTAGATCGCATACAACTGGCAGTGAAACACGTCTGGCGTGTCCACTAACCGAGCGTACTCTGCAGACCCACACTCTCGCCAGTTCCCGTGACCTAGTCCCGCGACGCCCCATCCAATCAGAGGTCTTTCTTCCGTCTAAATATAGCATCGTCACCCTGTCGCCGAGTGGTACACACTAGAGTGCATGTACCACGAGTAGTGTTGTCCCTGCCTGCCCCGTTACCTAGCAGGCATACACACACACCATCCAGGCACCTGGGCTCCCGAGCAGAACCCAATACACTACCAATAATAGCACAAAATATCATCAGAAAACATAACTAAGCAGTTTCTCCCGCTTCTCCACTTTCCGTGGGGTGTATTGCTTTGGCCCAGTCACATATCCCAGTAGGTGTCAGGACAATGAGAGGCTACATGCCCTACCAGTCAGTTAATTTTCCAAGTCAATTTTAATGCCAAAACCACGTATAGTAAGCTTGAAACTGTTGTTATTATTTCACATAAGAATCACACCAGAGAGGAATAAATCCTCTCACCATGTTTGATGTGAGATATCATTCTACCAGTACTTCTCGTTGTGTCATTTTTTGTTTTCCTCTGCACCTCATACAACTGATTCACTCACTCGTAGCCAAGTCGGTCAGGGGCTTGCCTATGACGCTTAGGCCTTTCTTCCAAATACCCTGATCTTAACAGATTACCCATAGTCTTAGCTAATGGTGAGCCCTCTTCCTCTTCCTCATCACCTGAATAACTAGAACTCTCAAATTCCACAGCCGCTTCGCCCTCACCCACTCCCGCGGCCACACCCGACGGTGGGTCTGTCACAGGAGGGTGGCCGCGCTTCTTCACGTGTCTCACAATCTTATCTGCAGGAAGCACTGTCGGAGCGTGCCGGCCAGGTATGACACGTCCCTGAGGATTAATCCTCAAGTAGTCTTTCCCCGCTACTTGCTGCTTTTGATACTCAGGAGCTCTATGCAGGTTTACCGCCTGTACGGGAGTACCATCTGCATCAAAAGCCAATTTGAGTAAATCTCCATTCCATCTGAGAATCCCTTCCTCGGTTCTGAGTTCATAGGTAGAGCCCTGCACGCGCCTTACAACTTCAAAAGGACCATCCCATTTGGGACCATATTTCTTTTGAGCCATAGGCGTCGCATATCTCCAAACTACATCTCCAGTTCTAAATATTTTTGGTCGGGCCCGTCTATCGAAATACCTTTTCTGGTAAACAGCCGAATGCCCCAGGCGTTCTCTGACAAACTTATGCCCTCTTAACAACAAGGACCTGATCTCTTCCACAAATACACTGCGGCAGGGAAAATCAACATCTCCTGTCAGAGTACCATAAATAATGTCAGGCGGAAAGGTTAATTCGGTGCCAAATACTACCAGATTCGGAGTACACATAGTGCTCTTATGCACAGCGCCTCTATATGCATGCGCAATACAAGGCACCAACAAATCCCAATTCAGATCTTCAAACTGTGTCAGGCAGGAGAGTTGCTCTACAAGGACTCGATTCCAGCGTTCTACCTGTCCATTTGCCTGAGGTCTATAGGGTAGAGACATCAATTGCTCGATATCCAGGAGAAGCAACAATTCCTTCAACAGTGCTGAACGAAATTCAGGCGCCCCATCTGTCTGAAGAGAGACTGGCGGACCATATCTCAATATCCATTCAGTAAATAAAGCCATCGCACAGGTAGCGGCTGTGTGATCAGGAAGTGGATAAGCTTCAGCCCACTTAGAAAAATAGTCTGTGACAACCATCACACAGCTATTTCCTCTAGGGGTTCTCCTAAATGGACCAATAATATCCAAAGCAATGCGGCTCCAGCGCACACCATGGATTTCTTTCTTCAACGGGGTTATACCTTTACCACCTCTGCTCTTACAAGAAGCGCAAACTTCACAGCCGCGCACCCAATCGGCGATATCTCTCTTCATGCGGGGCCAAACAAACTTTTGTCTCGCCGCCTGATAAGTTTTAAACTCGCCAAAGTGAGCTGCAAGCTTACTCCCGTGCAAAGTATGGAATAACTCTCTTCTCAGAGACAAAGGTACCAATACGCGTGTATATACAACTCCGTTGTCGCTTTCCCAATCTAAGCAAAGCATTTCTTTATCCACCTTTAAAAATTCTATTCTATTCATATAGTAACAGAACTCTCCCCCCTCAGCCAACAAAGCTTTATTGTCTGGCTTCGGAGTCAAACCCTGTACTATAGACTCAATCCTTGACAAAACATCATCTTCTTCTTGCGCTACCTTCAATCTATCACCCGCCAATGACGAGAAGATATGATAATTGACGGTCATTGTGGCTACCACTGCATCATGCGCGCCACAGTCTAAGCAATCGTCGCGAGGACATCTTCTTACTGGCAGCCTTGAAAGCGCATCCGCATTTATGTGTTTGCGGCCTGGCCGATGAACAATCTGATCTTCACGCAACCCATAATGCTGCAAGGTGGTTAACCATCTTGCAAGCATACCCGACGGATCACGGAAATTCATCAGCCACCGAAGTGAAGCATGGTCAGTTCTCAGTTTAAAATCATGCTGGCCAATGATATAGTGTTGAAACTTAGATAAATAAGTTAAAAGAGCTAACAGTTCTCTTTGCATGGCACAATAATTCTGCTGTGCTTTGGACAATGAATTACTGGCGTAACTCAAAACTACTTCCCTAGAATTCTGAATCTGAGATAGGACGCCAGACATTCCATACCCACTGGTGTCTGTATCTAAAATGATAGTTCCAGTCGGCTGTGGGTAACCTAGCACAGGCGGTGATGTTAACAAGTCTTTCAAATCTGAAAAAGCCTTATGACAGTTCTCATCGAACGTCACCCGCCGATTATTTTTCAATTCTGCTCCGGACACCAATGCTTGAATAGGAGCCGCAACTTCAGAAAAGTTAGGCATGAATTCTCTATAATAAGAGGCAAACCCCAGAAACTGTCGGACTTGTTTAATAGTAGTCGGCACTGGCCACGAATGAACCTTCTCCAACTTGCCCGGATCAGCGCGAACCCCCTTCTGAGAGACTATTCTACCCAGATACTTTACATTAAGTTTGAAGAATTCGCATTTCTTTGGTTTCAATTTCAAGCCATAATCAGCTAGTCGTTGCAAGACTTTTTCCGCATAAGACAATGCTTCATCAAAGCTGGAGCCAAAGATGATTACATCATCCAAATATACTAAACAGCATTTCCATCTTAAACCAGCCAACATTTGTTCCATCATTCGTTCAAATGTGGCCGGCGCATTACATAGACCAAAGCTCATCACCTTGAATTGGAACAACCCCATAGTCGAGACGAAAGCAGTTTTTTCTTTACTTGCTTCATCCATGGCAATTTGCCAATAGCCGCTCTCTAAATCCAATGTTATGAACCATAGGTTACCACCCAATGCTTCAATACTTTCATCTATTCTTGGTAGCGGGAAAGAATCTTTCTTAGTCACCGCATTTACTGGACGATAGTCGACACAAAAACGGTCAGTACCGTCACTCTTTTTCACAATCACTACTGCAGATCCCCATGGGCTATTACTAGGTTCTATAACACCTTTATCAAGCATATGAATTTGTTTTTCAGCAGCCTCACGACGTGCTCGAGGCAGGCGCCTATACACACTTTTAATCGGCACAGCATCCCCTGTATCGACCACATGACGCACTTTATTAGTGTGTCCTAGCGTTTCACCTGGCAACCTGAAGCAATGCTTATATTGTGTCAACAGGTGTCTAAGTCTGACTATATCTTCCGCCTTAGACAAATCAGACCCTTTCACCAACTTTTCCAGTGGACATTCCGCAGCCGGAGGCATTGGAACCTCAGGCTCCAGTAATTCCACATCAACAATAGGGGAGTCACCATTCATCAGATCCCCCCCCCTTGCAGTCTGCAGTTCCATCAGTACAGGAGAGCTGGTAGGATTGTATACAGACAGCGTGCAATTATATCGGTCGCCAGCAACCAATAAACTCCCTGCAACATAGCATCCCAACCCTGCTCCATCTGGTTAAAAAAACATGTCTTCATTGGGGGACATTGGACCAAAGCCGCTGCAAATGGCAGAAAAAGCATCTATAAAAATACTCTCACAGCCGCTCCGCGTCATTGGTCCACTTTGCAATGCCCGACACATTATCGACTGTTCACCTGCCTCGAGGGTGAATAAACCAGACCAATCAGAGTTACATTTATGGAGATAGATCAAATCCATCCCTATGATTCCAGCCTCCGCACCAACCAAACCACTTACCACCAGGCAATTGAGAGCATACCACGCGCCTCCCAACCCCAGCGCCAGACGCACACACCCATGTGTCTTTAGATCATGTCCAGTTCCTGCATAGCACGTCACCCCACATGGCATGAGAGAAGGCCTGACTGAGAGTTCATCATACACGCGCTTCTTTATTAGCGTGCATTGGGCTCCCCAGTCAATCAGGAATTGTCCAGTTACATTCACCAAAGTCACATCCGCATACATGCGCTCAGCCACAAGCGGGCGATTGCGGTCTGAGACACAAATCTCAAAATCGCACAAGTCACACACCATAACCTTACTCACCACCCTAGCATCTTCTCCCCATGATACTTTTAGAATTTGCCCGGGTGAGCATACATACTCAGGATTTCCTTCATTTACCACCATCACTGAGCATGTGGCGCGCCCAATTGCGCCACTGCCGCTGCTCTCGTGCACTTCACCTCCAAGATCACCTTCTCCATGGGCGTCCCCCGGCTGATCTAGGGGCACAAGAACATCGGATCCAATTGGTTTACTAGCCCGATTTATCGACAATGCGGTGTGTATGCTGTTTGTCACGATCTCCTGTTCACCGCCTAAGAAGATCCGACCTTGTTTAACAGCAGAGCCAACTGTTCTTTCATTGTCGCAGCCTGAGCTGTAAAGTCATCAAAAGACTTAACATGCGTTTTTTGTTTAGCACAATCTGCCCACATGTGTCCTTCTTGCTGACAATAGTAGCATTTTCGAGGCATACCGGGTCTTCTCCTATAATTCCTTTCAGAAGAAACCTTTCTACCCCCCTCACCCGACTCTGGCTCAGGTGGTGGTGGTAAAGCCTCTAGTTGCGGTTTTGGCCTCTTCTGCCACGCCCGAAAAGCTTGAAACTCTGCCATTTCTTTATCATCCCACTCCCGTTCTGATTTGGTCACAGTAGTTACCGTTGACACACCCGCCCCGCTTGTAATCGAGTGTAAGTGCGACGACGTGTGTGAAACTCCACTGGTACCAAGTACATCCCTATATCTAGTAGCGGCTGCTGCAGCCGAAACTATATCGGTCGGCTCCTGCAGCGCAACATAGTGCGACATGCCTTTATCCAACAGCCCATCAAGAAATGTTTTTACCGCCATTTCATGCAACGTGCCATCCCAATCACCGAAAGCATGTACTGCCTTCAAGCTTAAGTTCTGGCTGAAAGCAGCCGGACTCTGTCCAGGATCTTGCCTACATTCGAAAAATTCCCGCTTCCGCGTCTTATCAGACTTTTCAACCTGATAGTCATACTCGAGCATCTGTAGCAGCTGATCGACTGAAAAATCATCCGGCTCCAGCATCATAGCTTGCGGCAGCTGTTTACTTACTCCGGTTAGCAGTTGTATTTTATAAGTCTCGTCGTCCCAATTGTTTGAACGTGCTATCATTACTGTGCGTCTCTGATAGTCACGCCAATCCTCCCGACCATCCCATTCAGGGAAGTTCACAGTTCTAGGGTTGCGCATTGGCTTAGTTGGTTTAAACTTAGGCATGCCAAATGCAGGTCCCTTACCTTCAGGCAAGTAACCCGCGGCTGGATCTATTGACCGCCTAACTCCATCCATACTGGCCGGCAATGATCGCCTTACCGCGCCCATAATTCCATAACCAACTGGACTAGGACTAGAAGGGCGCAAACCATGCGCAGCTTCTAAAGCACTCCTCCTGTCACCTTTAAACGCCCGCCCGCCAGTTGGTGCGTCCGGCATGACTGACGTATAATGTGGTGGATATGGTGTTACATTATCTGGACTTCCTTTCTTTTGATCAAAGTCAGGTAAATCATTCATGATTCGGGTGTATGATTCATTAGTTATACCACCTGGATTCTCATGAATAGGAGTGCTAACCTTTTCCACTTCGTCAGCAAAAGCAATACCTCTAGATCTGTGCTGTGGGACTTGAAAGTCAAAGCGGCTATTCAATTCTTCCAAATTCGTTCTCATGCGCTCATTATTTTTACGTTCCCAAGCGCGCTTAGCCTCCAGTGAAGTCAATTTCTCACTTTGATCTTTCACTACAGATCTTAAACGAGCTTCTTCCTTCCTAGCCAAAGTCAACTCTGATTCAGTATAAGCCGCTTTCTCGAGGGCCTCCTTCCCCCTTCTTGCAGACTCCAATACTGAATCATTCATCAAATTCAAAGTACTCATTTGCGTAGAGATGAGTTTATCCATTCTATCATAGGTCATGCGCCTATTCCTAGTACGGTCCTGAGTCCATTCGGATTGTAACTGACCAATATCCGCATGAATCACTGGAGTCATGGGAGGCAGTTTACCATGTAAAAACTCATCCTCGTCCGAGCCAATATCCACAATTTCAGGTGCCTTCTTCAAAGCACTACGAGGAAGCTTTGACAACATCCTCCTCATGGTCACTTTCAAATCGGGCGGTTGTATATGTTCATCACCGCTACTCGAATTAGCTTCTATGCTCGCTTTCACCCGCACATTAGCATTAACATGAGGTTCCAGCGAGCGATTGAGATTCAGTTTTGACTGTGCCAACTGATTCTCCAAGTCCTGAATAGTCTGATTCGTTTGCTGCAGAAATTCATCCACAGCCGTCAGGTTGTCCGGTGCTCCAGTGGAGAGCCGAACATCTTTCCCCTTGTCACCCATCGGCCCTCCTCGTTAGAGGCTACCGACGGCTGACACAGGTCTCACCCGCTAGCGAGCAAAAATCCTGGTCACGGCACCAAATTGTAATGTCCGATCGACAGCCTTAAGCGACTATGGGAACTTCTATCTAATCAAAGACAACGACAACAACAGGATCTAATGGACCTCGCCAGCACTCAACGTTTATATTCTAATATCCACACCCGGGTTGCCAAATATCACAGCTTGTGACGACAACAACCGACATACATAAAGGAAGCAGTACATGATAATAACATGCAAATACAAAAGGGTGTATAATATGTAAGTGTGAGACATACATAAGATAAGTACAACATACAGCAATAAAAAGTTTGAAAATACAGATACACTACACAGCACAACCTCTGTTGGTGACTAAAACCATAACCACGACCCGCGCAGCCAGCACCAATACACAACTTACAAAACCAAGGGTCTCCAAGCGACACCCGCTTGAGACGCGCGCGGGGCGCGGCTCTGGTTCAGCAAAGCTAATCCATAGCCGCGCACCACAAAGTACTTTTTTTCTCTTGTTTAATTTTTAAAATGGCATTCTTAGATATCTGACCAAATTCACTCGTTTTACTTATAAGACTGAGGTTCACAATATTTACTCATAGATATATAGGACTGAAGTTATCAATATTCTCTTGCTGCTATATGCTTATACAACAATTTGAAGTCGAATTGGCCAGGAAAATATGAGTGATAAGATATGACTAAAAAGTGAAATGTAGCAAATATTTTCAGCCATCACCAAAATATGAATGTGGCCTTTCATGAAGCTCTGCAGTAACCAGTATAGGATAAAGGCCTCCAAAATGACTTCGGCCAAATGAATTTCAGATGTCAATCTCAGGGATTCTGGTGCCAAGTCGAAAGGAATGGTGATTATTTTCAAAAATAATAATTTATACTTTGAATTGGTAACATCACCTTGTATGATCAGTCCATGTGACTAATATATAGTTTTTATGTATAATATATGTAACAAGGTAATATTATAACTACCATTGCATGTACTAGTGCTGGTGTCCCTGGTGTAGCCTTCAGCACATAAACACTGATAGCTACCAAGTATATTGTTACACTGAGAGGGAGGGCTACAACCGTTTCCCCCATCACATTCGTCTATGTCTGTAATATAAGTTTATTTAGTATCATTTAAAGGCATAGAATAGTATTCTTTTCTCCGATATTCACGCCTTATAATTTTCGATGACTTAACTGAGGTAGGACAAACAGTTCATACAGCAAAAGTGTACTTAAGGTAAGAAGTTAGGTTTTCTGTTGAGCGACTTTATTTAAGCAGTGGTCACCAGATCCTACTTGTTGTGAGTCACATCCACATACCTTGACAGGTACCAGTGCTATCCTTCCCAAATCCAGCAGCACAGACACACTGGAAGCTACCAACGACGTTGTCACATATCTTGGGTGGGATGCAGTTTATGATTGAGCCAGTACATTCATCCATATCTGGAGGTTAAAATGTCCTGGTACTACGATATGCAGATAAGGAAACCTAAATAATGGTTTATAATCCATTGGTGAAGTGGTATTTGGAACTGTTGGACCAATGATTCACTTAATTCTGGCATTACATCTGTATGCTAAATAAACATGTGTTTAGACACATAGAACATTTTCCTACGCCTATTAGACGCAGAAATATGCCCATTTACAGGTTTGTGTTGGAAGGTAGCGGCCATATTGAATATCTAAAATTTCTCAATGTCAGGAACTTCACATCACACAAGAATGTGGTATGGGAAGACCATAGATGATGAATCAAGAGAAAAAACAAACTACATTAAGGTTTCAAATGCCATTCTATTATCTGGAGTAGCCAGAATAAATTATGTAGCCTATGCATATAATGTTAGTAATGTTGATAGTAGCTCTTCTGTGGATGATAATTGACGTGAGGTCAATGGTCAGTCCTCTCTGTTCCTCATCTCATTTCCTGGACTTTTTGGTAGTGAGGGACTAATAATTACATACCACCACCAAATGTTCTTACCTTCACATTCGCCAACACTGTTTCTAACATAGCCAGTGGGACAATAGCAGAAGTAGCTATCCACAAAATCAATACATATGGGTGGAGGACAGTCCCCTGCCTGTTCACAGATTCCCGGATTTTCTATTGTATAAAAAAAGTTTCTTTTAGAGTCAAGGACTATTGATCAAATTAATTCCAATTTGCAAACTAGATCAAATATTCCTCACTATGTGAATAACCTGATTACAAAATTCATTACTTATTGATTGTTTTGACCATATTTTGGTGATCTTTATCTCAATTATACATGAACATATATACTGAAAATGGCATTGCCAATTGTACATCAAAAACCCATTTCAAATGAAGGAACATTTAAGCACAGACACAATTGGCAACAGACACACTTGAAGCTACCAACGACTGTCACAACACTGTCTGTGCATTGGCAACGCTCCATTTAGCGAGATGACTGACTAAAACACAGCCACGGTAACAAAGAGCAAAAACAAGATTAGAACTAGATTAAGGATTATCAAACAGTGCACAATTATTCATAACACTTCTGGAAGAAGTAGAAGGTCTTCATTAAGAGATTAGGTTCGTCACAAACCTAGGATTAGCCTTCGAAAAACTAGCTTTCAAATAGAGACACCATATCGCCAAATCTCAACTTCCGGCGGAGATAATCCAGCGATTATCACTATATATCGCCCATATCACCGAAGGATTAGAGCCTTTGGATTATCGGGGATTAGGACCAATATTAGGCCCCTTCTAAACTAATCCTTAAAGGAATATTAACACATCTTATAAGGACACCTCATGAACAGTTTATAAATCGCTAATCGTGTCATAGTCAAAGACAATTCATATATGTGTGATGAGCATATGGATTACCACACATTGAGTCATATGCCCGGCCATAGTCAACCACAGGCCATCAACAAACACCCAGCATCACCCATCGCCGGCGACCACCAATACAAGACTACAAACCACGATGACCAAGGTTTGAACAATATAACAGAGTCTAGCTACTATTCGGCGAAGGAAAACTCCTTTATTCATGCTTCCCAAGACACATCAATAAATATGGACCAATATCAAACGAATATAAACCAACACCAAACAATGCAAAATCAACAGTTTATGGCTCCTGTTCCCCCAGTAATGACTCAACTACTGAGACAACAGCTGATACCTACTGTGAGTCAACTCCAACCAGTGCACCCCAACCAGTACAACCAGTACAAACGTATCACAGTCAAACACAATTACCACAAAATGGACTGTCCATAGCACCCTACATGCAGCCTACTATACAGCCTACCATAGAACAATACCAAGATCCTATGTACCTCATCCAAGAACACCTGCAAAAGCAAAATGCATTAATGACGAGAATGGCTGATAGTATTGATCTACACACGAAAAAGGTGGAATCAAAGCTAACGACCATCATGTTGGACAATGAACACATGCGTGATGAGATCAAATCGCACGAAGCACAGGTAGATATAGATATTAATTCACTCACTGAAAAAATGAGAAATCTCGATAAAGAACAAGACTCCTGAGAGCTCTACAACCAAAAATAGACGAAAATATAGAAGCTACCTGAAATCAACCAACAAACATTTGGACGAGAAGCAGACACAAGTCAAATCGTCAATAAGCGGAATTTCTGCAAAACAATCAGAAATGCAACAACAACTAGAGACCCTGCAGATGCATATGCAATCTCAATGGAACACCCAATGGCCTACTCCTGACGCCTATTATAATGAGAGGCCCCCATCTAGCCTACTTCTACATGGATTGTAGCCAGTAGGAACCAGAGGCCAAAAAAGCACGAGCAGGAAAAACAAAAAAGGAACAAGATGGAATATAATAATAAATTAATCGTACTGGAGGGCTTCCCAGACAAAAAAGAAGAGGGTACCCCCCAGGAAATCCATACAATAATGAAGATCGTTATACCCAATCTGGACATACATGAAATAGAAGAGGCGTACAGAATTGGACTCTTTGGTGAAAGTAAGATAAGACCAATCCTCATTAAACTAAATGATTCAAACATCAGGAAGCTACTATCTGAAGGTATGCATAAAATAAACGAAAACAATGCGACCTATCAACATGCTCTTATCAATCCAACTGGCTTACAAATATTCCCCCACGAGAAGTCCCTAATGCAGAATTGCCTAGCCCTAATGCAAAAAGCCAAGCCAGAAGCAATTATATTCTACAACCATATAGTGCTCGAGGAAAAAACATATGGCACAGGTGACTTATACAGGCTCCCAGACTCATCCACAACTGATCAGGCCTCGAAAATATCTTTAGACGAGGGAAAGGGCCTAGGTTACTATGGCGAGCATAGCTACATGTCTAATTTCTACAGAGCACCCATACGCCATGAGGAAATCAAATACAAATCAGTGGAATACGCATACCAAAGCCTAAAGGCATGCAGCGCGGGAAAGACCGAAGTGTCCTCTGAAATTAAAAATTCCGCATCTGCCTATGAGGCAAAACATCCAGAAGAGTAGGCGGCTGCGAGTCGGCGCTCTGCGAATGTAATTTAGATATATTTAGGCAGTTTTCTTAGCACACAGTGAAACATTATTATGGATATTTTGTTTTTCAAATCGCCAGCCTTCCCCGTCCCCCAGCACCCAGTGCAAAAGCCACCCTCCGTCCCCGCCTCCGTTCCGTCCCGGCCGTGTATTGACAGCACTACACGGCCAACCAAGTATAGGATGAAAAAAAGAAATGAGTAAGGCTGGTGCGGGACTCGAGCTTGCTACGCTCAGGTCCGAAGGCGAAGCCTCTGCCACTGAGCCACGGCTGTTCGGTGAGCGGCCTAGGCTAAGTTCTGGAGTGATATAAGAGTGGGCTGCCGGTTGGTAATGTATGGAAAGTGGCCGAAATAGCTTATTCTAGGGTGGTGTGGAGAAGGGACCTACATTAGGATTAGGAGAATAGTCGGGGGGAGTACATGGGGGGACTGGAATTGTTCGTCACATGGGTTTTTTAAAAGTTAGATGCAATATACCGGCAAGCTCTCTCCTACCTTGCCCCAACCGGGAAAGGTAGGTGCGACTGCACCAAATCTCAGGGGAGTTACTGAGACGGCAACATAGGTGCCGCCACTGAGGTCGCTTATCGTCTAGCTCGCAACCTCCAACCAGAACAAGATTTCATCGAAAATGAAGAGGATCTCCTTTTTGACTTAATCTCAAAAAAGTTTAAGAAAAATAAAGACCTTACAAGAAGATTGATCGCAGAAAAAACAAATCTGTTCTTCAAGGTCACCATGAATCGGAAGTTGGGAGCCGGCATTCGTTTCCCCAACCTATGGTAGGCTACTCGTAGAAAAACAACAGATCTCGTCCCATTGTTTCACAGGCAAAAATGTCCAAGGGAAAATGATAGAGCAGGTCAGAAGAGAACTTATCGCAAATGCCAAACCATGAGGGACAGATAAGACTTATATCAAACTTTTAAAAATGCTTGAATGAAAAAAAAAAAAAAATATGCCCTTTTATCGCTCATACCGCCGTAGTACAACAGTGAAGTGGCTGAAGCCAGTAAAGGCCATATCAGACTTGATAACAAAATAACTAAGCAAGCACAAGCATTGTGCATGTCTGATAAAAACAGAACCTCAATCAAGAGTTTACCAGTTAATCACAGTTTACGACAGGTGCTGTATCGCACCAACACTATAAATAGGTGCTGTATCGCGCCTACACTGTAAATAGGTGCTGACATTATAACCCAGCATTTATATTTGAGTTGTACCTCATTACTCTTGTATACCATTGCCACTGTGTTATTGTCATTATATTAATAGGCACTGTATTGTACCAATCAAGCTGTCAAGATCCTATGTCAATTGTTGTACTCTTATCGCAATCATTATACTGTGCGATCAAACCTAGTGTGAACTGAATTGTGCATAATAAATAAAGCACTGGAGTAAATGTTATTATCTTGATTACTGGACTGTACCGTGCAAATCTATGGCTAGCCTTGATCACAGCACTGTATCGTGCAAGTTTATGATTTACAAAATCTCTAACTATACAAAAATACTACTAGTTATACCACACCTCACTGTGCAAGCCTATGGTTCACATAAGAGGAATCTTCTAACTTATTTGAAAACTATTTGTCATGCTGTTTGTTACCGCTCACTCCCACATACATATATCTTATTGTTCTTTTAGCCATGTCAGACATCCTGACCTCTTTTCAACAACTATCAGAAAAAACGGGTTATCCCTGATAAATTGGAACATAAGAAGCTTACAGAAAAACTTGTTGAATCAAAACAACCACTCTAGTTCATTTGACATTGATGGTTATGAGTTTGTCAGACTAGATCGGAGACTCAAGAAAAGAGGTGGAGGATTATGCATGTATATAAACAAAAAATATGAAGTTGACACTGATAAATATTCAGATCACTCAATAAGTAACAAGGATATAGAACTATTGGTTGTTGAGGTTAAAGTAAAATGTACTACCCCATATATCATAGCCCTTGTTTATAGACCCCCTGGAGGGGCGATTGCACCTTTCTTAGAGCTACTTGAGTCAAAATTATCCACTCTCAATCCCGAGCATCAATTGATCGTTGCTGGTGATTTTAACGTAGATGTCCTTGAAACCAAAAACCAGAATCAAGAATTGCAATCATTGACGGATAAATACAATCTGAAACAACATATCCAAACCCCCACCAGAACTACTTTTGGGTCAAAAACAATTATCAACCATATCTATTCTATCTCTGGGAAAGTGCAATCGTCTGGGATAATTGAAAATTCATCCTCCGATCATTTTCCCACGTACATAATGATTAAGAAAAATAAAACAAGGTATGAGAGTGTTCAATATCATGCCCGCAACATGAAGGGATTTGAGCAAAAAAATTTAAATGAAATACTGGTAGATCTGAAATGGGGTTAGTTTTTACAACTGTACAGACCCGGGTACCTATTGGGGCATGATATTGGAGCAGATAAATTTGTATATGGACAGAATGTGTCCCATGAAATATTTCAAAAATGTATGAAAAAAACTGGAATGGCTCACTTAAGATATAACATCTCTAATGAAAGAGCGAGACAAAAAATTTAGGTTAGCAAAATCCAAAAATGATAGAGAAATGCTTATTGAAGCTAAGCATCTCAGAAATAAAGTCAATAATATGTGTAGAAATAGAAAGAATTTAATATTATCTGAAAGATAACAGAAAGGTTAGTAAAATAATGGCTTGTTGTTTTTTGTAATGTAATGGTTTTGTAATGTTCTCTATTTGTATGGGATCTGACCCATTACGGACTAAAATGGTTATACCACGATGGTTATGGCATTCGAATGGTGCACAATCCCATATACCCACTCGGCCTGCGGCCTCGTGGGTATATGGGAACATACACCATTCGAATGCCATAACCATCGTGGTATAATCCCTAATTACACTATGAGCCAACCACGTAATCTCATGCTCACTTGTACCGAGCTTATTTAACTCTCTACTCACTTCATGTACTGGTAACTTTATTGAGAGACTTCACATACAGGAGTATATCTGTAATCTCTTACTCACTAAGCAAGGTTGTATTTGGAAGCCCAAAAGGCTCAGCCTTAGTCACCTCAACTATTGCTTTGTCATGGTATTGATATTATTGTTATTATTATTATTATTCTTTTGGCCAAGGTAACGGCAGGGAGAACTGGATGTAAAATTTAGAAGTCTGTATACCTGTTTATCATATGTACCCTTCAATTCGATGAATGAAGTAGTTCTTATCTTATCTTAAGCGTATAAGGTTGTTATGTTGCAAGAAATTGTGTTGGCCTAGACGGAGCGTGACACCCACGGCCGTGGTATTCTACCAAAGGGTATGATTAGTCACATCAGGCCCCTCCGGTTTGACAAGGACCATGGTACGGGACCCAGGCAATATCAACCTGTTTGCATAGAAAACACGTTGTAGGCCAAAAACCAGTGACTGATTCTCATGGATATTGATCCCCTCAACACGATTATGAAGAAAAATCTTAGCTAACTTACAAATTCTATTACCTGTAGTACATTTTCTATTTAAGTACATTCGTCCCTAGCTTCTTGGGTTGGATTCACGACCTCTACTTTTGCGCAGGGGAACTAAACAAATACTCTTCCCAGATTCCCACAACCTTTACTTTTGTGCACAGGAACTAGGCCTAACCAAATACTCTTCACAGGTGTGGGCGTGACAGCTGGGTGGATGGGAGTGCATCGACAAATGTTTCTCTTTATTCATATAACCTAACATTAACCATAGCACATCCTACAAATCCTAATATCTCATGGATATACTCTGGACACTATTCTGAAGTTCAGAAGGGGTAAGAGGTCTACTTAGATGCATCTTAACAGGCACCAGCAGTGTTTCTAGCATATCCTTCAATACAAATACACTGGAACCATATTGGCAAGTTGAGGACAGGTATTACTGGTTATTATTCTGCACTCATCTAGATCTGTGTCATGACATCTGATAGGACCATAATAATGATAGTTTTATACAGTAAACCCCAGATTATGAAAGGCCCAGTGTCTCCTGGAAACAATTTATTTTTTCAAATTTTATAGCAACCAAATGTTGGCTGTGTCAGGAGATTTAAACCTGGTATGTGCAGTTCTTACCTTGGCTGAAGATCATTGCCCCACCTATACCACAAAGCCAGGTCTTTACATCACCAGCTTTTATTGTAACACTAGGGCCCAAAATCTAAAAGCTCTACCAAAAAAGAAATCTCGTAATTAAACAAATTACTTACTTTCACAGATACCATTAATTCTGGTAAAACCTGCAGAGCAGGTGCACTGAAAGCTATTGCCTCTGATGATACATATCTCATTTGTTGGACAATGGATGTTGGCAGAGCTGCATGTATCCACATCTATATGGTAGAAGAAATAATAATATTTATTATTACAGATCTTAAGGGAATCTCTAACATTTTGAGGCTTTCAACTTTCTGGAATTCAGCGAATTTGTATGACTTAAAACATTGAAACCAGATATATACATGTACGCAGGTATGAATTGAACCAAATAAAGAAATGTTGCTTGTTAGGCTGATTGTGAAATTTCACACAGGGACATTATAAAACAAATATTATTAACAAATCACAACTGGCTTACACAACAAAGGCATAGAACAGTATTCTTTTCTCCGATATTCTTTTCTCCGGGTCACTGAATGGAGATTGCAGAAGCCATAAGTGCTTAGGTTTGAGTGAGCAAGGCAGACCGGAAGAGGTGTGTAGACTTTCAGCATGGCACACATAGCCACTCTCTGCACTTGGCAACCATTGTATCACATCGCTTGCACAATGTCTACGAGGCCTACACTTTAACTACTTAAAAATGGTTAATATTTTGAATCGGAAACAGTGGAGGAAAGACTTTTGGCTGACCAGGAGTTTAGTATCATTTATACACATTCCAAACTGAACGCGGAATTGACAAACAACTAACCGACCTTGACCCAGAAGTTATTCCTGTGATGGTAATGTCCCAACCTTGATCTCTGAACTTAGAACTGTCATGGCCGACTGTGGCAAACATGACAATGTCACAAATTGATTATTCCCTATTTCGTTGCTCTCCCCCATTCAGCAAGCGGATCATCCCTCTGCAGCTAACTAAGTACAATGATATTTGGAACATTATCGGTGATTTTGGAGCTAGTGGTAGTGATATTGATGCTTACGGCGCTCCATCTACTATATGCTCTATGAAGCGGCCATTGAATCACCACATCTCTTGCATGATGTCTACTGTCATCACGTTATGGCAAGGCCTAGGCTTTAAATACTTAGAAATGGCTAATATTTCCATCGGAAACAGTGGAGGAAAGACTTCCGGGTGACCAGGACTTTGTGCACACTAAAAAATGAACGCGGAATCAACAACAAACAACTAGGTGATGAGGTAAGTCAATGAGCGGAAATGCCAGAACCACTACCAGCTATTATAATTTACTACATCCGAAAAATAAGTTACTTCATCCGCTCAAATAATTTACTATATCCGCTCAAAACAGTAGTTTAACACTATCCACAACCCCAGCAGAATCCAAAGATCGGCTACTAAAGTAGGCAGATTCAGCATTCCGGTTGTAGATGGCTTGATTGATTAGGTGAATAGTTCTATTGAGCCTTGTTTGGTCTGGGTAAATATTGAACTGCGTATTATATTGAGCCAAGTTCATTCTGATAAGAGGACAAAAAATCACTGAGGGACAATAGGGAACTGATGCGGCCTGGAATTTACTCTCAACATAATCCATATCTGCGATATAAGTATCAACTGATTCTTCAGTGGTGGTGTGGGCCAAAGGGACTATTTTAGTCTTTGGGTCCTTACGCGTAACAGTGAAAAGCTTGGACAATACAAAAATGAACTTAGGTTTGTACCTGGCAATGGCGTCAGTAGCAAGGTAAGCCTAAATTTTGAGAGACGCCCTGGGGTACGACTGAGTTGTGAACGTGGCCGGGTCTAGATAGTTGTCTAAATATTGTTCCAGTCTCTGGTACGAGAATCCGCAACCATACAGAAATCTGAGCGCTAACAAGCCATGGTGTTGTTATAATTCTCATAATCTCGGTTACAGTGTGTGGTGTGCGAATTTAACACCAGTGATAATTGACGCTCCCACCACTACCCAGAAGCAGTCAACAAAGCTTCCGGTTTCAGTGCTAAAACAACACATTTGTTAGACAATCGACTGCCGTTTCGCCAATTTTTGATTCATTAGGAAAATTCAAGGACCTGGTTTTGCTGATATCATAGTGACTCTTCTGATATATAACATTATTTTATACCTCAAATACATACTTTCCTGTAAGCTTTGGAGTATGCAGAACCATATTGCGGCACCATCTCCCTATCATTTGACCATAGCTGGACATAGCAGAGGAAGAATGTGCTGTGTCCAGATTAGTTCCAAATTTAAACATTAGGCGGCGGCTAGATCGAATAGCGGTATTTGGGATAGCAACAATTAGGCCTTGGTAAGTTGGTCTGATGTCAGAGAGTAGGTTCCCTTGATGGTTCTCACTGTCGAATGAGTCAGGGTTAAAATTAGGGTCTCCCAATCGGTGGCCAGTCCCCCAACGTTTTCCAGCCGTCATTTCATAGAATTCTGTGTAGTTAGATATGACAAGTCTTTTTCTAAGATCTTTATTTTGGCAGAATTTTTCAAGCATCAAGCCCTTCAGGTTAGGAAGTCTGTTTTTTTCGGTGGTTTCCTGTACCCCTTCACTGATTGATTTGATTTGTATGGATTGTCGGTTATAGTACAGCGGCCAGAGGCTAAATTTAGGAGGGAACCCCTACCCACAAGCTAAATCTGAAATATTTTGTGTAGAATTTCATGAATTTTCCGAATCTGAGGAAAACAATTGCCTGAAAGGTGGCGAACAATACCAAAATAGCCTGTTTCCATGGAAAATAGTGATTTTTTTTGTATTTTAGCAAAAAATAGGTTTTTAGTGTGTCATTTCTATATTTTATGGGTACTGTGACAAAACTTGGGAATAATAATGTTGTATCTAAGGGTTATAATTTCCTTTCGAATCAATGACCTTGCTTAAGGTCAAGGTCACCAAATATGACCTTGATATGTAAAAATAGCAAAATTCTTGGATGTGACATCCTATTTTCTCTTATGAAAATATGGCAATAGAGGAAAATGGTAACCTAATGCATACAAATAATAACTGACATTAGGGGAAAGAAAAATAACCAATTTTTGGTATCATTGGAATGTCTGTTGCCATGGTAACCAAGCCTCACTTTTCATTCTATGCTAAATTTTGTGTAAATCTAAAGTATATACTGCAGTCTATATCTTTTGAACAATTTATTTCAAAGCTACACAATTCATACATGTGAAAGGGCTCTGAGAGTACTTTCATAATATATCTTTAAATTGACCTTTGTCAAGGTCAAGGTCACCATTTTCAAGGTCAAACATCACATTTTGGTTGAAATTTGAGTATTATGTATGTGTCTTTGACATTACATACATTCAGGTTGTGTATGGGTAATGTGGTAAACATTATCCCTATAATCAAAGTAAAACAATATTTTCCTCTTAACAATTAGAAGGCCAGCTTCTTCATGTAATATCAAATCATCTGAAATAGGTAGATTTTGTGTCAGATTACTTTGATTGAGTATCTTTTGTGAATTAAGGCGACCATCTATTTCATACCTAAGCTATTCATAGTAATGTATGGTTCATAAAACAAGATTTTCCTCTTAAGAATTAGGAGGCCAGCTTCTTCATTTTTGTAACAGCAAATTATCTGAAATAGGTAGATTTGGTAAAAATTCCCCAAAAATAATGTGGTTCCACATGTTGGTAGAACCATCCAATAAAAAAAAATCAAATTAATGATAATTTGTTTGTATTAAGCCCATTTAATCACTTTCCATGGTTGGGGGCCAAATGTTACCGAATTGGTGGAAATGGCCTAATGTCCTTGCAGGTGAAAAGCAAAGTAGAATATACTTATACCTTGTTCACAGTTTGTCCCCTCATATCCAGGCACACACACACAGGTGTAAGAATTAACCCGATCAACACATGTTCCATCATTCTGACATGGATCACTTGAGCATTCATTGATATCTGTGACAGAAGGAGCCAATATTTAGCAGGCATTGACATGATACTCATTCAAAATCAAATCTTAATTCTTGATTCCATACCTTCAAGCAGACTCTCTGTCTGTTAAGTTAAAACTTTGAATTTGGGCAGAGAGAATTTATCAAAGTTGATATTATATGCTTGTATGAGAAAAAATAAGCTCAAATTTTCCTATGCAAGTGCTTATGTCTCATACGTTACATGGTGACTTACTTCCGAAACACCAGGGCACGTTGCTGGTTGAACTGTCCCAACAGCAACCCTTGTTGATACATTGAGTCTGAGTAATCCTGGGTGGCCCACAGTTTCTTCTAGAAACTTTGTCACCATTAGCACAAATTCCTATTAATGAAGGCAAACATCAATGTTTTAATGGCGTAATTGAACAAGCAATTCAACAAATTCATTGTTCCAAACTTACAGAGCAAAGGTAAAAATGAAAGAAACCTATGAATTGGATAACTTTGATGTAAAGTGCATAATAGCAGATACTCCAGAATGTTATGCTTTGTATGACTTCTAAGAGAGAGGAGTTTTCTAAACATATTAGTTTTAGTAAATATAGAACACGGGTAGGTCATGGATTGGCAAGATATGCCCCCACCTATTATGGCAGGTACATTAGTATATGGTCCTTTATATAGATTAATGCAAATTGATTATGCTTTCATGTTGCATATTTGCACTTGATAAGTCTTGAGCTAGCTTGAAGACCTATAGGATATTGGTACTGAGATTAATAACTGTACGCTAATTGATAACACAATAACATTGCATTATGTAACATTACATAACATACTACTGGTATTATAATGAACACGGCCAAAGCTACTCTGTTGTGTATTCTTGCATGAAGAAAATATTTCTGAAAATTAGAGTCATTTAGATATACATTTATTGTTTTTAGTATACACATATATATGAGATCCGCTCCATCAAAATGAGTCCCATGTCGGCCAAATCGATTTTGGAGTTAGCTATTGGATGGGTAAGCAGCAGGAAAGAGCTTTCCAATGATGTATAGAGCCTAATTTTAGGCCTATTGGGTATAATTCTATGGTTGCGGTGAGTATTTAAGGGACGCGGTTACTGGAGGAGCCGGAAACTGAGATACAGCCTGTTTAAGTTCGGCGAGTGACCTTCGGCGCGCCATCCTTGGTTACGGGCATTTTTTTATCAAGCGATTTCTATGAAATTTGGGACACACTTTACTAACTGCCATAGCCATAACATATACCAAATTCAGTTCATTTACTTAGTAACTTATCATTTTATCGCGCAATGAAAATTGGGTAAAATTTGGGCAAAATACATTTCTAGGAGACTTTTGTGGGATTTATGTCGGACGCGTCGTCATGCAAAATGACCAGTTCATATGATTGGATTTTTCTCAGATTTGGGGCAGGTATTATAGCCTAGTAGGGCCACAATATATAAAAAAATCAGTGCATTTCATTTAATATTTTTTATTTTATTACCCTGTTAACACGAGTATAATAATTCTGTACAAAATTCTTCGGTGCAGTGCTTGCAATATATACATGATAACACACCTATTCATTCTAACAAAACAAAATGTACAACAGTATTCACCAGTAATAAAATCAGTAATAAAATCAGTAATAAAATCAATAAAATAGCAGTCAGCCCCTACCCCTACCCCTACCCCTCCCTGGCCGGCGTTGCTCAACATTTCCCCTCCCCCTCCCCCTACCTCTCTTTGCTGGAGGAGGTGCAACCTCCCCATCCGAAGAAGATTCTGAAGATTCCCTTACCCTGCCCCTTCCCCTTACTGTTCCTCTACCCCTACCCCTACCCCTACCCCTACCCCTAGCTTGAGGTTCCTCTTGAGGTTCCTCCTCCTCCTCCTCCTCAGAAGATTCATCACCACCTAATTCTAATGATTCATCAGAAGAAGATTCCCTGTCCCTTCCCCTTCTCCTTCCCCTTCCTCTACCCCTCCCTCTTCCTCTAGCCCTTCCACTTCCCCTCCCTCTACCTCTTACTGGGGCGACTGCAGGAGCCTGTACAATGTAGCCATCCCCCCCCCTCCCTGGCCCTTCTTCAGGTACAGTTGGTTTGGGGCACATAATGTCTTTGGTTTCTTCGGTACAAAAATCACGAATAGAATTAAAAAGATACCACTGTCTGTATGCAGACAGTCCAGGAGAAGGTACAATGGGTGGGTTGTCCTGAGGGACATCACCCACATCAACAGTAAGCATTTTAAAAGTACCACTATCTTCAGGGCCTACAAATGGCCTGAAAGAAATAACACCAGGTTTGTCACTAGAAAATTCAAAATGATGATACCCTTTGATACCTGGAAAAGATTTGGAGAAAGGTGACAGGAATGCCTGCCAGTCGTACAATGGAACAAAAACAGTACCCCTTTCATCACCTACAAGTTGGGCCTGGTTGACCCCCCCTGGCGTACTGCGCTGCACACTGGCTTTTAATTGCTGAAGAGAAGAAACGTTGTCCCGACGAAATTGTTTTTTCAAGAGACCAAAGCACCAGTCGGGGGCAAACTTAGTGTGCCCAGTAATCAAAAAGTTAAGTGTAATAGACCTGTGCCTTCCAGTAAGGACACGCCACATCAAATAGGCCAAAACATACCGGTTCTTGTTCTGGCCACTACAATTGTCACAGTTAAGATCTAAATCTTTCTCCCCCAGACCATAGTTTTCAAAGTAATGATTCAGATAAGAAATAACTGCATTTGACCCCTTACTGGTGCAATGGCTCTCATCTATAAGGTAGTTAACTTGTCTAGGCATTCCTTCCATGCAAATACCGAACAGGCCTACCTTCCTCGGGGTGAGAAAATAAAGGGGACCTGGTTGCATTGGGTAAGAAGGTAAATGCACTTGTTGTGCAAAGTCAAAACTGAGATGTACTCGAATGTCACATGAGCAAGGGGCATGTTTGCCAAGGGGGGGTTCACCATTGTCTCTGTACGCTTCTTTTGCATCAGCACAAAATTTCTGATAAAGAGTTCTTTCGGCGGTTACACTGTCTAAATGTTTCTGCTGTTTCTTTAACTTGGCAGCTTTCACAACATCAGGTAAATTACTACTACAGGAAATGTCTCTGTTATTACGCTGGCACTCCCAGCAGAGGTCTGTCATGGGACGACTTGTGACTATTTTAGGAAGATACTTGCGCCATAAATGACCAAAAGTGGAGTAGGCAACAGCCCTATTGCCAGTCTCTTGCATGGCTTGTGTGTAAAGACGATGAACTTCAGCTTTTGTAGAACGGCAGGGGAGAATTAAGATGTCGTCTCTGTGGTGAGAAGATACTCTGCCTGGCAAGACAAGAGCATGTGTTTCGGCATAAGATGTGATGAAGTTGATAGTGTTCTTCAGGTCATCTATTGGCAAAGACCTCACAGCACGGTGACCACCACCCTGTCGTGAACGAGTGACCAGACCATCCTCAGCGAAGGATTTTAGCAAAACTGTCAGCAAGTTTTGGCTAATCCTAAAAGTGAAGGGAGAGAAAAGAAATAGAAAAAATAATTAATAATAATTTAATCGTTGACAAAGGAAGAAATTGAACATAATGCAGGATCTTAAAATGACAATACCAAAATATTGATTCTTAGCAAATAATCATGTTATTATGAATAGCTATCTAATGTTCAGTATTAATGGGCACCACAAGATTCATGATAACACTCACTTGTAAAGGAATTTAAAGGTAGCTTTGCAAATAGGCTTGTTATGCATCCTGTAGTGGCTCTTTGGGTGTTTTCTCTCTCCCTTCCACTGGCGCCCCTTCTTGGTTGGACTGCATCGATCACTGTTGTCAGTAACAGTATTGAAAACGCCAAAGAGTGCCATGTCGAGCTCATCTGAAACGACAGTATAACAATAATGTAAAAATGAATTTGTGACTGACTAATATCACCGACACCAATCTTAGTCTGAGTCCCTACAGTTATCCTACGTAATTAGTTATCCTATGTAATTGGGTAGCACGTGTCCTCATTATTTAACAAGCTACAGCTTAAAATACTGATTAAAATACTGAATGAGTATTATACAGGCATGTATGGGCAATGAGGCAATAGAGAAAAACATTATTTTGAAATTACCTCGATCGATTTGGTCATGTTCCGACCGATGAGAGATGCGCTGTTCCACAGTGAACTGGTCTATGCATGGCCCGCCGTTAAACAATCGGCAGTTACATCTGAAACGGACAAAATCCTAGATTTTAATTTGCCCATAATGACACAAACAAACAATGTATTTTTAACCCTACATTCCACACGAGACGAGTAAGGAATCTCAGACGTCCCAAGTAAATAGCTACTCCCCAGATCTCGAGGGCCTTAAACTCCCCACGCACGAACAACACCATGCGACTTAAAACATACACCAATTAAATTTTAGAACCTCTGAATATACCCACAAGGTATCTAGCACATATAACAGCATTGGATTATAGATTTGGAATGATTTCCAGGGATGTACATAGCATAGTTTTCAGATCGCGTCCCCCAGCATGTCAACACACACGATAGAAAAGATGGCTGCAGAGCACCAACACTTACCGAAACGTGGAGCACTTTTCCCGTTCCTTGTCCACGACTGCCTGCATGTGATCAATAATAAGAATAGGTTCTGATGCTTCCTCAACTTCTTCTTCGTTCGTCTCCGGAGTTTCAGGCTGATCAGGGACGTCTGGTTCTCCATCTGAGTCAGATTCCACCGTCTCTGTTTCCTCGTTGAACACAAAATACTCTTCGATGAGGTTACGCCATTCGGCGTTGTCGACAACACCTCCCAAATTGGCTCGAGCGATGCCATTAAGAGCTTCTGCGACGGTGGCCTCAGCTTCCATGTTTAAATAATAAACCTTGGTCCATTTAAAACTTTGTTGGAGAGTAAAACACGTCTTGTATTGTCTGGAATCGAGGAATAACTGGTCGCTTCGATTCAAATCCAAGACCACGCTAGAAGATGGCGTCAGCCGGAAGTTGATCTTTCGGAGCGGCTGGACCAATCACAGGGCTGTATCGACCCCTCGTGGGCTCCCTTGACGACCCTAGCAACCATTGTTTACGCCGAATGCACTTGGAGAGAGCTCTGTGATTGGTTTACTTACGCGGCGATTCAAAAGGGAAGAATCCCATTGGCTAGAGGAGATTCGCGGCTTTCCGAGGATACCAAATGTGCTGGGGTACCCTACGATCAAATGTCCACGGCGTACGAGTGAATTTAGTGAAAAATAGCCTTCGGCTCCTTTGTTTAAACCCATCCAACCATGTTAGGAAAATGTTTACCGGCCGATATGAAGCGTAAATAATTGTTTTTGGTACAAAATATTTTCCAGTCTCAAAAAAAACATAATAAAGATTAATATTACGGGAAAAAAAGTTTTCGACCGAAAAAGTCCTATACCACCTTTGGAGCCCTATATCTCAAAATGAAAGTTGCCGACATGGGACTCTTTTTGATGAATCGCCTCACATATGTGTTTGGTTTGAAATTCAACATTAAATCATTTCTGTTCTAGGTTTTATTCTGGTACCTGATGAGACCAGCAATATTTATATAAGAATGAATATTACCTGTGTCAGTTTCACAGTTTGTTCCAGTATAACCTTCTCGACATATACATTCACCAGATGCTGGGTTGCATGTACCACCATTCATACAGACTCTCTGCACACAATTGTCTGTCATCGTTTCTGTAAATATGTCAATCCATTATATCTCATGAGATAGACCTTTGATTACAATATTAGACTTTTATATTCCTTCAATAAGTGCACTGTATCAGAAAATACATTCTATATTTTTAGTTTGGGAGAAACTTGAATTTTATTGTCTTTATAGCTAACTTTAAGGAACTATGGTGTAAAGTGTGCCCCCTGGTACAAAACATTGATTACAGATAGCAGTGCAAAGACCCTTTGCTTGGTTTGAACCAAGAAAAAAAGAGGTCCCCAAGATATAATTGAAGAATTTGGATTTACTCTGAATAGAAATTTGGTTTGAACCAGGAAAATAAGAAATCCCCCCTTGATTCCATACCTTCAAGCAGACTCTCTGTCTGTTAAGTTAAAACTTTGAATTTGGGCAGAGAGAATTTATCAAAGTTGATATTATATGCTTGTATGAGAAAAAATAAGCTCAAATTTTCCTATGCAAGTGCTTATGTCTCATACGTTACATGGTGACTTACTTCCGAAACACCAGGGCACGTTGCTGGTTGAACTGTCCCAACAGCAACCCTTGTTGATACATTGAGTCTGAGTAATCCTGGGTGGCCCACAGTTTCTTCTAGAAACTTTGTCACCATTAGCACAAATTCCTATTAATGAAGGCAAACATCAATGTTTTAATGGCGTAATTGAACAAGCAATTCAACAAATTCATTGTTCCAAACTTACAGAGCAAAGGTAAAAATGAAAGAAACCTATGAATTGGATAACTTTGATGTAAAGTGCATAATAGCAGATACTCCAGAATGTTATGCTTTGTATGACTTCTAAGAGAGAGGAGTTTTCTAAACATATTAGTTTTAGTAAATATAGAACACGGGTAGGTCATGGATTGGCAAGATATGCCCCCACCTATTATGGCAGGTACATTAGTATATGGTCCTTTATATAGATTAATGCAAATTGATTATGCTTTCATGTTGCATATTTGCACTTGATAAGTCTTGAGCTAGCTTGAAGACCTATAGGATATTGGTACTGAGATTAATAACTGTACGCTAATTGATAACACAATAACATTGCATTATGTAACATTACATAACATACTACTGGTATTATAATGAACACGGCCAAAGCTACTCTGTTGTGTATTCTTGCATGAAGAAAATATTTCTGAAAATTAGAGTCATTTAGATATACATTTATTGTTTTTAGTATACACATATATATGTGTTTGGTTTGAAATTCAACATTAAATCATTTCTGTTCTAGGTTTTATTCTGGTACCTGATGAGACCAGCAATATTTATATAAGAATGAATATTACCTGTGTCAGTTTCACAGTTTGTTCCAGTATAACCTTCTCGACATATACATTCACCAGATGCTGGGTTGCATGTACCACCATTCATACAGACTCTCTGCACACAATTGTCTGTCATCGTTTCTGTAATTATGTCAATCCATTATATCTCATGAGATGGACCTTTGATTACAATATTAGACTTTTATATTCGTTCAATAAGTGCACTGTATCTGAAAATACATTCTATATTTTTAGTTTGGGAGAAACTTGAATTTTATTGTCTTTATAGCTAACTTTAAGGAACTATGGTGTAAAGTGTGCCCCCTGGTACAAAACATTGATTACAGATAGCAGTGCAAAGACCCTTTGCTTGGTTTGAACCAAGAAAAAAAGAGGTCCCCAAGATATAATTGAAGAATTTGGATTTACTCTGAATAGAAATTTGGTTTGAACCAGGAAAATAAGAAGTCCCCCCTTGATTCCATACCTTCAAGCAGACTCTCTGTCTGTTAAGTTAAAACTTTGAATTTGGGCAGAGAGAATTTATCAAAGTTGATATTATATGCTTGTATGAGAAAAAAATAAGCTCAAATTTTCCTATGCAAGTGCTTATGTCTCATACGTTACATGGTGACTTACTTCCGAAACACCAGGGCACGTTGCTGGTTGAACTGTCCCAACAGCAACCCTTGTTGATACATTGAGTCTGAGTAATCCTGGGTGGCCCACAGTTTCTTCTAGAAACTTTGTCACCATTAGCACAAATTCCTATTAATGAAGGCAAACATCAATGTTTTAATGGCGTAATTGAACAAGCAATTCAACAAATTCATTGTTCCAAACTTACAGAGCAAAGGTAAAAATGAAAGAAACTTATGAATTGGATAACTTTGATGTAAAGTGCATAATAGCAGATACTCCAGAATGTTATGCTTTGTATGACTTCTAAGAGAGAGGAGTTTTCTAAACATATTAGTTTTAGTAAATATAGAACACGGGTAGGTCATGGATTGGCAAGATATGCCCCCACCTATTATGGCAGGTACATTAGTATATGGTCCTTTATATAGATTAATGCAAATTGATTATGCTTTCATGTTGCATATTTGCACTTGATAAGTCTTGAGCTAGCTTGAAGACCTATAGGATATTGGTACTGAGATTAATAACTGTACGCTAATTGATAACACAATAACATTGCATTATGTAACATTACATAACATACTACTGGTATTATAATGAACACGGCCAAAGCTACTCTGTTGTGTATTCTTGCATGAAGAAAATATTTCTGAAAATTAGAGTCATTTAGATATACATTTATTGTTTTTAGTATACACATATATATGTGTTTGGTTTGAAATTCAACATTAAATCATTTCTGTTCTAGGTTTTATTCTGGTACCTGATGAGACCAGCAATATTTATATAAGAATGAATATTACCTGTGTCAGTTTCACAATTGGTTCCAGTATAACCTTCTCGACAATTACATTCACCAGTTGATGGGTTGCATGTACCATCATTCATACAGACTCTCTGCTCACAATTGTCCATCGTCGTTTCTGTAATCATGGCCATCCATTATGACTTATGAGATAGTATCTGTATCTACTAGTCTAAATCCATTTTGCCTTGCATTGAGGATTTCATGTAGTTCTAGGTGTTGCGTTAGTCTATTATGAACAATTTTCTTTTGAATGTTTCATGGTAGGGTAAGTAATATGATTGGGTGAGAGTTATCTCTGTCATTAGGATTACTGCCTTAATCAAAGGGAGTCACAGTTGCTTGTTCCCAGTCAGCTGGAGAATGGGCCTGGATGTGTGAAGCATTAAACAAGTTGGTTGATTCAGGCAATAATTCCTTGAAGGAATTTTGAGTAGTTTAGATCAGAAGTTACTTATCCCTGAAGATTTATTAATGTTGATGTTTTGGACCAGGTTTGATACTTCTTCTATATCAATGTAGTGTAATACCTCTTTTTTTATGTTTGTGGGTATGGAGAATCCATTTCTGAAGTTATTTTTGGGTTTCAAGGTCATTTCAAGGTCAAAATTCAAATTTGCCTGCCGCTGTGAAAAAAAATGACATATTTCAGCTCCTGTAAACACCGTATACATCCATGTATAATACTAGGTTTTCTATGTTTTAGCGTATGCAGAATCTATTTCTGAAGTCATTTTGAAAGGTCATTTTCAAGGTCAAAATTCAACATGACGGCAAATGATGGATAATTCAATTCCTGATGTCACGATGAGCGCTACATACGCAAGTAGCCGATAGGAAATAAATAGTGGCAATACGCAAAGATCGGAGGCTGGGACATCGCAACATATAGCGATATCACATATGTAAACACCCCAGGAATGAAATTTTCCATGTGATCGGAACCAAAAATAAGAACTTGACGAGGATTACACTGAAAACCCCTCCCGCCTTGGACACCATACAGGAAACATGGCGGCGTCTCTAGCAACAGCAGAGAAGGTAAACAACAACAATACTGATTATCACTCACTCGACTCTCCCCCACAATCTGACGACGAACAGTCTATACCTGACATATCCAACATAAAGCCCGCTAAAGGGAACTCAGATGACAGGAAAGAGCCACCACAACCCTCACCTACTCTAAATCATAGGAATATAAACAAGGGACATGGAGGCAGAACAAGAACTAGTAGGGGACGCTACACATCGGCGACAACGGTGGGAGCTGAAAACGAACCCGCCCCAGTCACGGGGCAGTCAAAAAAGGAAAAGGGAGACAAGGGTAAGCCTAACTACCCTACTACACCACCCCCCAAGCCCCCCATACAAACGGATCTATTAGACGAAGAATATCACATAGCTAATAGTAAAATAAAGCTCGATGAAAGCGAATGGAAGACCATCCTGCCAACAATAGTTGCAGAAGTCAAAATAAAAGTAATGAGAGAGATGAGAAAAGAAATCACAGGGGCCCATGAAAAGCTGGAAAAGGCAATAAAAGCAAATGCCGAAACACTAGCGGACCTAAAACAAAGATTTCAATATGCATGCAACCAACTTGACAATATCATCCGAGATAGGGCAGAAAGGGAGCACGAACTAGACAAAATAAAACAGAGTGCCAAAAAACAAGAGTTGCGAAAAAATGAAATTGAAGATCTGAAAACTAAAGTGAATTCCATAGCAAGTGACTGCCAGAAACTAACTCTAAATCCAAATCCTACAGTGAAGGCAAATAGAAATCAAAATCAAAACCAAAATCAAAATAGGAATGAAAGTAAACAAACTGGAAATAAAAGTAAAAGCAACAACAAGAAAGAAACCCAACAGAAAGGGAAAGAAAAGGAAAACAAAGCATCAAAAATGAAATATAATACGAATGCAAGAAGGCCGGAAATAAAAGATACATATCTATTCCTCGAAGGAGTCAGCGAACCATGGCTAGATGCCAAGGGAAACCTGCCCCCCGAAATTACCCATCAAAATCAAATTAAAGACCAACAAGAAGAAAATCTGCTGGAAACAACTCTGAAAATACTTCGCCAGGCAAACAAAAACACCCAAGAAACTGATATAAAATCAGTCTACAGAGTGGGAAGAGCCAGAATCCACATTATTCGTACAGTTCTGATAGAACTCAATACCGTGGAGAACAAAATATCCACCATTAAAGGTTGGAGAAATGTCAGGGAAGTGGAAGAAAATGCAAACATCTGGTTAAATAAATACCCAGTAGCAGGAGGCAGGAAAAATAAGTTCCTGCTAAAAAACTGCCTTACGCTACTTCAACATCAACACCCCAATGTAAAAATGGTAATAAACCATATCATCTATAACGGGGAAACGTATGGCACTGAGGACCTGAATCTACTCCCAGAGGGCTGCCGCCCCATAGACGCCCAACAAATACAGGTGGGCCTAGACGGACTGGGCTTAGGATTCCAAGGGGAACATCATCCATGCTCCAGCAAGCTTTAAGCATAGCGATAACCAGACATACACTTCAGTCGAACATGCCTTTCAATCCATCAAGGCCAAGTCGGCGGGAAAGGAAAACCTAGCGAAGAAAATCAAGCAGACGACATCACCGAGTGTCGCAAAAGCGCTCGGCGGAGCGATCAACACAAAACAAATCCAAAATTGGAGGGAAAACGAGGAATCATTGCTGGAAACTCTAGTTACAGAGAAATTCAACCAAAATCCCCAGTTGAAATCGCTGCTCCTCAAACAGAAGGCAGAGCGATATTATGAGATTACGGCATCCAGAAAGTGGGGAGCCGGTTTGTGGCTGCCACCGGTCTCATACATAAACAACAGCAGAATCATCCTAGACGTGAAAGACTGCGTAGGGGAGAATAAATTTGGATTGATATTGGCTAGAGTCAAGGCAAAACTATCCATCTAAACTGGAAACTAACTCAATACGTTGATACTAAAGTGCCCGACTGAAAATAACATGGCTGTACGACTGGACACCTTGCTACTCACGGACTCCAGAGGCATAGGGTTACAAGATCTCCTACGCACACACCACCCGGAGCTGAGAGCTAAGGTAATATCAATAAGGGGAGGAAGAATACACGACTTAGTAAATGCAGCAGAGCCGGTGGTTCGTTTACGCAGACCAAAAACAGTGTATTTCATGGCTGGATTATGTAACATTACCAAACGAAATAGACAAAATCTGGGCCAGCAAATCACCCTCAGATACAGCTCAGTCGCAGTATTTGAAGAAGAAATGAATGACATCTTAGCCACCGCATCTGACACGTTAAAAAGAGCCGTAATACAAGAGGCCGAAATCCCTAAAGTAGGATTCGCCACCATCGCTGGAATAAATATAAATACGTACAACCAGCATTTGTCAGACATGTGGGGGGGAGAAGTGGTCTTCCAAACAACACCTTACACCACGCAAGGGCTATTAAATGAACTAATAATTTCCTTCAACAACATAGCGGGATATGTCAACGCCAGAGAAGATCTCCTAACGCCAAGAATTGGGGAGCAAATACACCGCCGTAAATCAAATAGGATATCAAAGACCACCGGCAAAGTAAAGCTCCTACACTCCTACTCCAAACTAGCGCCTGACGGATGCCATTATACTGAAGAGTTCAAGTTAACATCATTGACGAAACTACATAAATGCATCTCGACGGCGCTAGCAAGCCTTCAATAGCCTAACCTAGCACAGCACACCCACCTATAGACACAAGGGACGGTGTTCGTTAGAATGCACCCGAGTGTCAATAGGGGGGGGTGAAACCAAGGTAAATTAAAACCAATCTACTTACAATCTCTACTACCGCTGTCAACAAAAATAACAATTAATAACACGAGCAGGCCTAACTTCCCACCCGCCCACCCACCCACCTAACCAACGTCACCCACGCACCTCGACACAAGACTAACTTCAGATGTAAATACGAGCAAGGAAATTGAAAGCAGCCCCAAACATCTAGCTGTAAAGCATATGCAGAAGTGTGTGTGAAATGATGTATATGTGTATAAATAGGAGTAAGATATATATATATGTATGGTGTATACATACATAAGTGTGGAAAATATCTTACCCCACTAAAGGCCCATCTGTGAGACATGTACATGTGTGTGTGTAGTCATGTATATGTATATGTAGGCAAAAGGAGCAGAAAAATATAATATATAGTACATAATAAATGTACATGGGCGATAAATAATAAATAAATAGTGATAATGATATAAAGCAAAAGGAAAATACCAAGATCATGGGCAAGTGTTTTTCAAAATGCAACCCCCATCCTCAAATAGGAATACGAAGAAAAATTTGAGAAGAAAGGCCAGAGAAAGAAAGAAATGACAAGAGCGAATGAGAAAATGAGAAGAGATACATTAGAATAAAATAGAATCTATATGAATATATAATAATAATAATTATTACCGATTGAAAAGAATGCCACGAAAAATTAGAAATTGAAAATTGAAAAGACACTTGCGAACTGAGAAAAAAGAACTCGAATACCAAACGGTTGAATCTGGAGATTTATATCTTGATTCACAATAATAAGAGTATAGAAATAAGACCAAAACAACAGGTAATTTAAACAAATACTGTTAAACAGCCCGACGTCGACCCCCCCAGACTTATGTCAGGGAGTGTCGAGATCGAGGCAGAAGAAGTGGGGAGGATAAAAGGTTGTACATACCTGTCCTGGAATGTCAGGAGTATACTCCCTAAGTTATACCATATAAGAGATATTTTGGAGGTGACCAGGGCAGACGTCCTGGCAGTCCAAGAATCCTGGCTGAATGAAACTATTACAGACAGCCAGATAAACATACCCCGGTATCAGCAATGTAGGGAAGACAGGCAAGTAAAAAGAAAAGGAGGAGGGTTGCTACTATATGTTAAAGATGACTATGAAGTAGACAATCAATCCCAGGCCCATCTCAATATACAGAATAAGGACCTCAAATTGCAAATTGTCAAATGTGCTAGGAAAAAGTCGAAGCATATTACGATCTTGAATACATACCGTCCCCCAAATGGCAGCCTGCCCCTAGCAATAGAACAACTGAATAAAGTAATCAATCAGATACCCAGAAGATCAGAAATCTATGTAATGGGCGATTTTAATCACGAAACAGACCAAGAAAGTTGTAAATTAACATCAACCTTTAAACAGAGCGGCCTGTCTCCTCAAATAAAACTGCCCACTAGAATTACAAAGAAATCGGCAAAAATTATCGATCAAATATATACGAATGCCAAATATATTAACAAATCAGGGACAATAAATAACAACACTAGTGATCATCTGCCAATATTTGTAATTAAAAAGAAGGCAAGAAACACATACGAACGAGCCCCTGTGACCACTAGATCTTGGGTCAATCTAGATACCAGTAAACTCTGCAATGAAATTGCAGAGGAAAACTGGGCGACATTTTACCAATGTAATAATGTAAATCAATGTTGGACAGAAATGTCAAGTAAAATAGAGAATTCTATGAACCAAATGTGCCCTGTACGACACATTGCTGATGCTAGGGTGAAGCCACCATGGTATGCTGGCGAACTTAGACGCTTGGCGAGGGAAAGAGATCGTGCCTTTAGGAAGGCACAGAAAACAAAGAAAGAAACAGACTGGACAGAGGCAAAAGTAGTCAGGAACAAAATGAATTCTAAGCTCCAAAGAGCTAAGAATGAATATATATCTGAGCAGCTAGAAGAACATTCAGAAAACCCCGGGAAATTCTGGGAAATACTCAAACCCTTAGTCGCCCCTGATAAAACCAAATCAGACGGTATTCCCTAGAGAATTTAATAAATTCTTCTCTGAAATAGGGCCAAAACTAGCTGCCCAGATACAACCCCTGACAAATGCTGAAACCAAGTCTTTAGAAAACATGTTCGAAAAATCAAAACTAAACCAAAACCAAAATTGCAAAAGAAATGAAGCCGAGAACGATAGAGACGTTCCATTACTCGGGTTCCCGGAGGTAACACAAAACACTGTTTACAAAATCATTCGGAAAATAAAAACCTCGAAATCCTCTGGTATCCCCCTATTACCGACAAGAGTTCTAAAGCCGATATATATGACCTTATCGCATCAATTCACTCACTTATGTAACGTCTCCCTGAGAACGTCCAAAGTTTTAAGGAGGCAATTTTAAAGAGGCAATAGTAGCCCCTATACACAAATCAGGGCCAGTATCTGACCCCTCAAACTATCGCCCTATCAGTCTGGTAAAACTACCAGCAAAAATCTTAGAAAGGGTAGTGCACAGAGTCATTTACCCCCATCTGGAAGAAAACAATCTTTTGTATGATTTCCAGTATGGGTTTAGAGCTGCCCACTCCCTGGAACAAGCACACCAAAGATTGTTTGAGTTTATCTACGGGAAGAAATGTGATAATGAATATGTCTCGATCATGTATCTTGATTTTAAGAAAGCCTTCGATACCGTTAATCATGAGATATTACTCGAAAAACTCAAATCATTTCGGCTATCATTTCCAATAATAAATTGGATAGAACATTACCTTTCAGACCGTTACCAACAGGTTAGAACGAATGGGAAATACTCAGAGATGCAAGAGGTCAAGTGCGGTGTCCCCCAGGGGACAGTGCTTGGGCCACTTCTCTTCTTACTATACGTGAATGATCTCCATCGAGTCATAGGCAAATCACGAATCCAACTATTTGCCGATGACACCGTATTATATCACTCCCACCCCCTCGATAACAACCTTAAGGAGGAATTACAGAATGACCTAAATATGGTTGGAATGTGGTGCAAGGCCAATAAAATCTCAATAAACACCAAAAAGAGCCAAACTTGTAATGGACATAGTTTTGAAAACAAATAACAAAAAGCCCACCACAAACCATATTGAGTTGAACCTGAATTCTGTAAATCTGGATTATGCTGACGAATACTGTTATCTTGGCCTAGTTATAGACCAAACACTCACATTCAATAAGCATGTCCAAGGGAAAATAAACCAAATTACTAAAAGATTACGAGCCACAGCCAAAATTAGGAAATCACTGAACACAAAAAATACCATACTTGTCTACACAACGATGGTGCGCCCAGTGATGGACTTCTGTGATGTATTCTATGCTCCAGCTCAGAAAAAATTAACAGAAAAGCTTCAGACCATTCAGAACTCATTCCTTAGAATAGCATACGGTCTAGGGAAAAGAGATAGTGTTAAAGAACAACACAAAGCAAACAACATCCCATTTCTAGATGAAAGGAGAGAATCCCACCTCCTGGGCCTAGCATTCAGAATGAGCTGTAGCGAGGAGTATGTGGATCAGAGAGGTCTAAATCTAAATCTAAGAAACTTGGCAAATGGCAAAACATTGAAAATCCCTAAGACAAAAATTGAGAGAATACGGAGATCCTTCATGGTGCAAGCCCCGACCCTCTATAATAAGTTATCAATAAAAGGAAGAAATTGCTCCACGATAGACGAATTTAAAACATTCCTAGAAGCGGAATATTATTCCTATTCCGGAGCCCAAAGAGAGGGGGCCCAAGAACTGCCGCCACGACCTCAATTGCATCAACAATAGAGGCTATCCCCATTGAAAACTTATAACGACGACTACCACCTTTCCCCTTTCCCTCGCCAACGTACTATATAACACTTAAGAACATCCTGAAGATAGCTGATATAGCAATTGCCCACGGACTGCACACGCAGCGGTGAGTGTTCTTTAGAATGCCTCCAACCCGTGTGTAGACCAGTGGCAAAATAAGCGGTGAACAAGAGTGTTCTTTAGAATGCAAACCGTCTACCGCTTACATTGTGTTACTGTATTGCAATTGATTTACCATTGTGGTCCAACATATATATATATATATATACATAGAACATAAGGATGGGAAAGCACAGTCTCAACTGAGACTCCGCCGAACCATCCATGGACACAAATAACCTAAAGTACGTGAAGTGTTCGTTAGAATGCAACCACCTACTGAGGGTTCTAGAAAATAAGATAGTGAACAACTAATGTAATACAACAACTTTATTATATAAAACCATAGGGAAATGTCCCTACAATAACTTACCTAATTCTAATGTCACTGAATATGTATACTTTGCATGGAAACTATTGTAATTAATTAACTAATGTACAAGGGACCCCTTGGAAGAGCTAAGGCTACCATAGAAAGGAAGACCCATTTCCAGAATTATTGTTACTATTATCTTTATCTGTATTTAATTATGTCAAAACTGGAAATAAACACTATACATACATACAATGATAGATGACAAGGTCATATCTCTGCTCCTATCATTGTGAGGCAGCTTAAGGCCATATTTGAGATAGAAGTGGACATTTAAAATAGGAATGCCAAACTTTGCTTACATGCTACACACAGCCTTAGCTTTTTATTGTTTATAGGAAGTACTTCCTTCTGATTGGTTATGGCGGCCATCTTGGATTTTCCCTGACGCCATCATGAAAAAACCTATATCTACCAATATCTCAGCTTCTAAGACACTTAGGATCACAATCTTGGTGTCTAAACATACATTTTCAGGGTCAAGGAATACAATTATACCATTCAGAAAAGGACCAGACAGTTTTTATGAAAACCAAAATTGTAAGTGACAATATGTCTATCAGGCCCTACTTAAGCCCTGGAGCTCAATTATCCATTTTCAAGGTCAAAAGTAACTTTTTGATTTTTAAATTTGTTTGTTTGTTTGTTTGTTTTACTTTTATTGGCTATTGCCACATCAGCGAATTCGATACTCCCCGGTAGTGGGAGGTTCCCAAATTCTGCTGGACACAGTGGTTTTACAAGAAACAAGGAAACAATCTGCTAACAAGTCAACGCCTTGTTAGCAGTCCTCGTTTAATATTCGATAATATAAATTCTGATTGAAAATACAATATGATGCGAGAAGATAAGTAAATGTAATTGCTCAATTATTGAGCTAAGAAATATCGATCATTACATGAGATATTTTACATGTAAATATATACAGGTAATTTAAGAGATTTAATAATCAAAAGTCTCCTTAGAAGCTAACTACATACCCAAAAAAAAGAAAATCGCTGCATATTTCACAAAGCTACAGCAAGAAAAGTCATTTTTCACATTATCCTTATATTTTGGTGACCTTTGACCTTTGACCCCTGATAAAAGGTCAAACGGACACTTTTTAGAATGTAAGATCATCATATTTGGAATTTTCCGTATCTCAGCTTTCATTTGATATCAAAAAACCTTTGTTGTACTACTTTTCACCAAAAACCCCCTTTTTCAAAACCCGCCCCAGGACTATAATCATATTCTGATATAATTCGATAGAAAACATATCAGGCTCCAAGAAAATACTAAAAGATGGGAGGAAAACCCTTATTTAATGATATCTCATGGTTAAAGAATAAAGGCTAATTTAATGAAAACTGTGTTTTTGTCTAAATATAAATTCCCTTACTTTTCAAATACACTGGTGGGTAACCGAACACTCTTTAACTCTATTCTTTTCTATGTTCTAACAGAACAATACTGGGCTTAAACCTGGATGTATTGTAATAAGGGGTAGAACCATTACATTGAACAGTAAGCCTGTGAATGTAAGCTACGGAAAGACAAAATTGCCTTGATATCAAGGAAATAATTAGATTAAATTTCTCATCTAGGAAATTTTGGACTATCTGAGTACTTTTCATTACTATCTTTCATTTTACCATCATTGAATATAATATACGGTAATCACTTCCTCCCCCTCATCGCGCATATAAGGCAGAGCAGACTGAGCCCAACCGTCACTTGCTGACAACGTCTGGGCGAGTGAACACCTCCTACACACAACAACCTTACCGCTAAGCTTCTCACACCTATAAACTAACTGCATTATGGATTATCCTTCTTGCAGATATTGTGGGCACCACTTTAAGAATGAATTGGGACTCCTTAAGCATATGAATAAGGCCCACGTTAAAACTAACAACAAAAGTAAGTGGGAAAGCACCGAATGTTTCAAATCCTTCACACGCCGTAATAACTTAACACGTCACTCTACTACCGCCCACAACAATAAAAATCCGACCCTAGAATTAATTATTGAGAACTTCACTCCAAATAAAATAGCTGCTGATAAAATTCATGATGATTATACCACTACATTTAATGCTGAATTATACCACCCGAGCAAAGTCAGATTTGTAATTAAACCTGCTCCCCGTCCTTATGTTTACAGAGCAAAAGACGAACCGAGCACCATCTCAGACCACCCCCAAACCACCCACGAACAGTATTTCCCGCTTCACCACGCCGCTAGAGCGGATAACCAAGCAGCAGAATACGAGTCAGGGCATCAAAAGACGAATAGGAGAGATCGACCCGCTCCCATACAACCCCTGTGTACGAAAACATGGAAGGGTGGCCCACCCAGTCAAGATTATTTTTGACAACAAAAACAAGAATAAAGACATATCATTCACCTCCATCACATCAAGCTCCGGTGCCCCAAACATAAGCATTAGCAGCGGCAGAAGCAGTCTGAATAGGTCGCTAGAATCCCTTACCTCAAATCGCTCCACGAAAGATGACCACAAGAAGATGGAAGTAGACAACAAGGAAAAGCCAGAGGTTGACTTAAAGACCCTATCAGCCGACCTCACCGTCAGTGATTCTGACGACGATGACCTCACCCCAGGGACCAGTACCCCTCTGGAAAAAAGCGCCGACACAACACCCAAAAGTAATCTCAGTCCCATAGCTGCGATTATGAAAGATATACGCCTGATAGACCCACCAACCCCAAAACCTAAAGAAAAAGAAAAAGAAGCCATGAAAACTACCACAACTGCACCGACACCCCCAACTGATAAATTGCCACATCGCCCTTGGGAAAAAACAACGATCAAGCAAAAACTACGATCCCCGAAGCACAAGAAGAGACACACCATACGAGAGAGAAAACAACCTGACGACCCGAAAATCTTCAGACCATGGGAAAACACCAAGAAGATTCACAGATCCAAGCCATATGACCCTGCGAGAAAGGCCCCGGAAGAGTACATTCCACGCCCCCCGAAGCATACGTTCCCAGTCTACAATCCAACACCGATAAACAGACAGGACCATGGAAATATTGGCAAAGGCCGCATAATCTATGATCTATGGAGAATCATAAACAACATTGACCAGGATATCGGCAAAGCTATGCAAGAGAGAATGATAAAGAAAGAGTACCTTAAAATGGATTGACATTATTAAAACGAGTTATTGACTTCTTGTTACACAGAAGTTATACAGAATTTATACATATTATCAATTGATCCATGTTCTATTACTTCATATTATATATGAAATAAATTTTGTTCATCAATGTTACATTCACGCTTTAAATGCCTTCAAAATGAACCATAAATTATCTCTCTAGACCTAGTATCTTATATCAAGGGTATTATATGTTTCCATGAATTTGTTTTTGTTCTGAACAAAGGGTAGTTCAAGGTTTGTGAAGTAATTTCATTATTATCTCTTTTTCACCATGTAATTCAAACTGTTTTAAATACTTGTGAGCATTGAAATTAGTACTAGATGATTATGATTTTTAATAGGATTGGTGATTCTAGGTTATCTGTAAAAACAATATGTGAAAATTACGAAATGAGACTGTTTTCCATGAAAAATATATTAAAATATTAACAGAAAGTATGCAAAACTATATATGGCAAGATAGAACCTGAGCAGTTCTATGCAATAGAAGTGTTTTTGAGAACATATAACAAAGTAGTAACCACTCTCAGCATCAAGTGTAAAAGAGGGGGGGGGGGTGATCCCATTTTGTGAGAATGGGCCATATATGTGTATTGAACTGCCAAGTATGGAACCATTCATACTATTAGTTTTTTTTTCAAAGTGGGGTCGGAAAATAGCTCCCAAATATGGAAAAGGGCCAAAAATAGCATGTAGATTAACAATAATATGTCATGTGAATAAGAAAATGAAATACAAGTAAAGTTAATTTTCATTTTATTTAGCACGATATCATATAATTTGTGTAGGAAAAACTGCGAAATTAATATAAAATGAATAATGACAGTTAAAGTATGAAAATATATCACAAATTGAGCTTGGAAATAATATAATCTTTCACGATGTTTGAATGTTAAAATATAAATATATATATAGACGTTTGTAACAAAATATAAAACCTGGGTAGCGAAGGTAGATAAGTACATGGTAGAGCTTAAAAAGCATGATAAAATGATGTTATTGCACTGGAGTGAGAGTTGAAAGAAAATAAGAAAACTCCAAAAAAATCATAAAAATAAAGGACGCAATTTTATTTAACCTTTAGAATTGTAAGAGCCACAATGGCAGGATAAAATTGAATAAACCTTTAAAAACATATATATATATATAAATTTAGAGTAGAAAACCATTCAATTTAAAAAGTGATAACATTTTACCAGACCCTAATGTTTTTTCCCATTTAGGATTTGTGTCTAAAACTTCATAATTTAGATTTCTATAAGCAACACTAAGGGTTGCGGGTGTAAATAGTAATTAATATCAACATAGAAAATATAATTTAAAAAATCCCCCAAAAAATCGAGGGGGTGGGGGGGGGGGGGGGAAGGGAGGTATATCAAAGTATAAGCAATGGAACCAGATTGGCCAATAACATGAGAAATAGATTGAAAGTCTCTTTAACCTGATTGGCAGTTGGTGCCAATATATCCTTGTGCACAATAACACACATATTCATTGACCAGATCATCACAGAACCCCTCATTCTGACATGGATCACTTGAGCATTCATCTATATCTGTGACAGAAGTAACCAACATTTAGCACACATTAATATGGTACTCGTTCTCAATCAAATCTTAAATTTACCACATGTCATATGCTGTGCATTTTGTGTAGAACCAGACCAGACACTATTAACACATTTTATATGTGGAAAGGACAGTAAAATAGCCTTTTACCTTGTTCACAGTTGGTCCCAGCATATCCAGGCACACACATGCATGTGTATCCATTTACCCCATCACCACAGGTCCCACCATTCTGGCATGGATTTCCTAGGCACAAATCTTCATCTATAACTGTGACAGAAAGAAAGAAGATTTAGCAACCAATGTAACATTAGGACAAGAGAGTGGTACTAAACAATCAAAGTAAAAGGAATAGAACCAGATTAGCCAATAACATGAGGAATATATTGAAAGTCTCTTGAACCTGATTGGCAGTTGGGGCCAATATATCCTTGTGCACAATAACAACTGTATCCATTGACCATCTTGTGTAAAAAGAATGTTCATGTCACTTGTACGGTCATCTGGTGGTGCATTTAATATTATTCTATAGGCTCTATTTTGGAGGTGTTGGAATGTCTGAATTGATTGTGTATTGGTACTTTGGTAGACATTATCCCTATAATTGAAGTAAAACAAAATTTTCCTCTTAACAATTAGAAGGCCAGCTTCTTCAATTGTGACAGTCTTTGCAACTTCCAGTCTTCGCTGACAGGGCAATAAGACTGGAAATTATTCTATAGGCTTTATTCTCAAGATCACAAGCTAATAGAGCATTCATCCATATCTGGATTTATATGTACTCTGTTACTTCAGTTTTTCTGACTGTACTGTAGTAACTCCGTACACTGATACAGTAAACGATACTAAATGCTTACAGTGATAAGGTTGACTTGTAATGTAAATAAATGATAAACTGGCCAAGGTCAGCGAACGGACTACATAAAAGTGACTTCTATTAGTCATGCTATAACTCCAGAATGACAAACCCTACCGATTTTGCTCTTATACCCACCTCTCCCAGACATATTTTGCTATGTATAGACAAGTTTTCAAACATTTGGTGCAATTCCTTATTTTGAAAATTGAATGATATTCATTTTAGTCATTTTTTGTGTCTCTACGACGCTTGTTTTCTCTGAGATGCAATCATATTAAAAAATATTAAATATAGACATTTCAAATAATGGGACATATGCTCAATATCTATCCTACCACATCATTACAATAAAAAACGTATATTCCCACACCAAAACCGAATGGCTGTCCTTTCATTTCATCAAGTAAGCAAAAACATGACTTTGGCTAATCTTGTCATGTCCCTACAACGCTTTTAAAAACGTCCGCATTTTGAGGCAAATAAGCCAAAATTTTAAAAAATAACATTTTTATAATCTATAAACAAATGATGTTTCTACCAAAAATAATTAGAATTTTGTATACATTTTTTGTTTTTATTTTTCTTTGAATTAAAATTGTCTCTACAACGCAACCTTACTGTGGTTTTCCATTGGCATGTAATAGCATTTTTTCTGCTTGAGTCAAGTCATGCTATACAATATAAATAGATTCAAGCCTTTTCTTATTGAAAAATCGAATATAAACACTTAAAAATAGGCAACATTGATATTCAATTTGTTCAGTATTTGTCTCTACGATGGTGGCGTCGTAGAGACATTTGTCTCTACGATGGGGGCGTCGTAAAGACACAAATGAGACAAATGAGACAATTGTGTGATCGAATATTGTTGATTTTGATGTATTGAAGGTCTTAGTTAGGTTTTATGGGTATTTGGGGGTGAAGAACAGGAGGGGAGGGGGGGGGATTGGGTCTTTTTCAAAAGAATAACCAATATTTGTTTGTCATTCCTTTTACTGTTCGTTTCTCCCACTTCAGTCCCCTCCCGTCCTTCTACCTTATAATATATGTGATGTGTTTTAGGAAAATGAGTCATAAGTCGCAAAAAATAGATTTTGAGATACCATCATATTTGAAAAGATGAGATCAAGCTGATTCCAATGATAGTAAATAGTCTAATAATCCAATAAGTATTTTTAGATTTTAAGTTTGATATTTTCGTTTTTGAAAAATAAACTCTCCAATATTTCTGGAGGTCAAAAAACAGTAAAGTAACTAAATATGCTCCATATAAGGACGTTTAAAACGAAATGATATATTACATAGATTGTCCTGTAATTTGACACATCGATTGATATAGCTATAAGCGATAAACCCTCTAAGAATCAGAACATTCCAAAAATGTGATCTTGTGATACAAACACTTTGAAAAATATCAATTTTGCGACTTATAACTCATTTTCCTGAAACACATCACATATATTATGTCTCTCATTCGTAGACTACCTCCCTCTTCCTCTCTCATCCCCCTCACCCTCCCCCCCCCCCCCACTCACCCCCACCCCCTCTACACACAGCAAAACCTATATATCATAGACATTTCAGAGATGAGCAAGTTTTTGGATACAGAGGAATCCGAAATATCAGTAATATATATGTTATTTTCATCTAAACTAAGTTGAAGTTTAAAAAGTGTATAGCCTCTTTTGTCTCCTACTGCACAAAACAATGCAGAACTGCCAGCTGATTGTGTAGTTTTGCAATAAAACCAAAACTGAAATAAAATCAATATTGGTTCTATTATCTTTTATCATTATTTACTCTTTCGAACAGAGAGTCTTCCCTCTCATCCTTCTTCCTCTGCTTGTCCTCCCTCTGCTCGTCTTCCCTCTTCGCCTCATCCCTCTCCTCCCCCTCTCTCTTCTACTCCTCCCTCTCGTCCTTCACCCTCTCCTCCCTCTCCTCCTCCTCCTTCTCCTCCCTCTCCTCTGCCTCCCTCTCTTCCTCCTCCCCCCTCTCCTCATCCTTCCGCTCCTCCAACTTCTGTTACATATGCTGGTGTTCCACATGGTGGTGTTACACATGGTAGTTTTCACATGGCAGTTTTACAAATTGTGGTGTTACACATGGTGGTGTTACACATGGTAGTGATACACATGGTGGTGTTACATATGGTGGTGTTGCACATGGTGGTGTTACACATAGTGGTGTAACACATGGTGGTGTTACACATGGTGGTGTTACACATGGTGGTGTTACACATGGTATTGTTACACATGATAATGTTAATATACGATACGCGATGCTAGGAAGGAATAATGAAGACAGTCATATTGAATTTGGCCAGAAGCTGTTTATTAATATAATACTGTAGTGAATACGGTTTTAAATAGATCCGAGATAATTGGTCTGACCGGGTGTTGCTATAATTGGGTGCACGCGCCTCAACTGAACGCGCTCCCGGCTCAGAAATGGCCTTTCGGATTCCCGCCTTTTCTTACTTGGACAGAGTTCCAATAAACCATTATCAAAGGTAACTTAAATCTAGTCAACTCTTTTACCATAATGTGTCGTAGAGTGCTTCCAGATGCTCCGGTAAGACTCCGTGTTGTTTCACTGTGTTACTCCTATGTAAAACCATGTTAACTGTTTGACTCTCAACACCTGCAATGATCGTGTACCATAATTGCCACTTGTCCTCTGAGGCCAATACCTGGTCACCTCTGTTGGGTCCAATAAACACTATCGGACATGGTTTGTGTGGAGAATAAAGCCGGTGATACCTAAAGAGCTGTGTGTCTGGTCTTCTTTCCCTTCGCGAGAATAGATATATCGAACTTGGGTAGTGTGAGACGGAAAAACACTACAATTGGTGCCGTAAACCAGTTTCTGGCCGCAGACCTTGTTGATAGTGTGACTGTTGTTTTTGGTGAAACAGGACTGCGTTGTGCAGAGGTTCGGAGATTGGCTGATGGACCCGACCAAATGGCTGAAGCAGCGGATGGTACCGTTGCCCCGCTGGGCACAAAGTCTCCGCCTAAAGTCAATGTGGTAAAGTCTCCCGCAAAGGTCGCTACTGTGATCAAACCTCCGAAGTTGTCTATAGTTGCGGATACCTTTGGTCCTCCGATGAAAGGACTATTGGGTCCCCGTAGGGAACAGGACCGTAAGGATCTCGTAACCCGTAAAGATCAGGGAACTTTTGCTTATGAGGGCGATGGTTCTGTGCACCGGGTAGATGTTGGAGCAGGTAGTGCTTTCAATCAGTGGCGTCGGTCGCCGGAAGACTTGACTGAGGATTTTTTTTTTTTTGGACGTGTTTATTTTCAACTTAAGATTAACAGGAAAATTTATGCAGAAATAACCGCCGCAGACAATTTGCGTTTTTATAGGTCATCTGCACACTTCTCTATCGGTTGAGTATCGTTATATTTAATTGGGTGAAAATTTCATTATAATTTAAATAATAATACACGTTGATCATCAAAGATGTTACATCAGTATTGGATGGACAGGTGAAAAAATAGAAATAATGGATAATGGTGTATTCAAATCTCTAATGCCATTAAGTTTTGAGGTGAGGAGTGAGGGGAGGAGCAAGCTGAGCAAGTAGTCCAATTTATGGTTTTTCTAGATAGTGCTTTTTGATGAGAATTTTGAACATGGTTTTATCTTGGATTTTACGTAATTTGGTAGGCAGTTTATTCCAGTTAAAAGATACTTGATAATATAGTGAATGTTTGTCTGAATCTTTCTTTGGGATGAATAGTGGGAGGGTCGGGGCATCCATTAGGCGAGTTGCTCTAGCGATTTGGAGTTCATTATTTAATCTTCTTTTTTCAACGGTGGTAAATGCCAGTTTGGAGAGAAGAAAGCCGGTTCTATTTTCTAAAGTCATTGTTTTAGTACGGATATGAATTTCAGTGGTTGGCGTTCTGGGTAGGCATCCAAGAGCAATTTTCAGCGCTTTATTTTGTAATCGTTGGACTTTTATTAGTATTTTTTTACTACAGTTGCTGAGAAAGGGGGCACTATAGTCAATGATTGAGAGGATATTTGCTTTAACTAATAGTAAGGCGCTTTTAGTATTCAAGTTTGGTCTAATGATTGCAAGCTGGTGAATTCTAAAATTTAGTGATTTCATTAGAATGTTACTCTGCTCTTGGAAACTTAGTTTATTATCGATATTAATACCAAGATATGAATAGTTTTTAACACATTCAATTTCTGTGTTATTGATTCTAAGGAGTAATCGATTATTGGTCTTTCTTTTTTCTCCAAACAGGATTGTTTTAGTTTTATTGGCATTTATGAGTATTTTATTAGCAGTTGACCATTTATAAAATTCGTCCAGATCCGTGTTCATACTTTTTTTAAGGTCAGAAATGTTCTCGCCAGTAGTATACAAAACAGTGTCGTCAGCGTACAATAAAAATCTGCATGACAAATTCAACTTATTTATATCATTGGAGAATACTAGGTAAATAATAGGTCCAAGAATCGATCCTTGGGGGACACCACAGCCTATTTGGAGTTGTTTAGAATATGTGTCACCTAGTCTTACATACTGCGATCTTTCGTGAAGATATGATTTCAACCAACTTAGAGCAAGATCCTTAAAGCCAATTTTTTCGAGTTTTTTAATAATTATATCATGATTTACACTATCGAAAGCCTTACTAAAGTCTATAAACGTTGCTGCTGTCAAAAGGTTCGAATTGTTATTCTTGTTTATTAATGTTATCAATTCGTAAAGGGCTTCTTGTGTGGATCTTTTTTTACGGAAACCATACTGGTGCTCTGTTAGGATATTATTATTGTCCAAGTGGTTCCAAATTTGGGTTGCGATGAATTTTTCTAGGAGTTTACCCCCTATATGGGTGAGTGCTATAGGCCTGGTGTCCCCAGGATGGATAGTGTTGGGTTTTTTTGGAATTGGCTTTACAATAGCTACTTTCCATGCTGATGGAAATATACCTTGCCTGATAGACGTATTCATGACATGGAGTAGTCATGCTTTTCTGCGTGATATTTAACTGTGCGGAGTTTGCTCTTTCTTTCTTGAATCTCCTCCGGAAGGTCCGGGTTGATGAACACTTTGGGGAATGATGTATTATCTTTAAGCCTAGAACGTTTGTCGTAGATGTAATTGCGGACCACTTCGTTCTTAAGTTTCACTAGAATTTGTTTTGTGCCCAGTTGGTATTTACCTAGTCTTCTCGCATGAAAAATTTCTTCCTCTTGTATTCTAGGATTAATCACACGTAAGACCTGCAACACTACTCTATCAATATCCTCAGAACGGTCATATGGGACCCCCGCAATAATGATATTGGACCGACGTTGATCAGTCTCCAGAGAGAGCATTTTCTCGTGATCTTGATTCTTTTCTTCGGTTACTTTACTTAGTTGTTTTCTCAGTGAGATAACTTCCTCTCTCATGTTATTTTCACTCTCTACTATATCATCCATTTTACTTATCACTTGTTCAAGATTTCTGTGGGCGCATTTCAATGATTTCTTAAGAGAATCTACAGACGAATCCTCGTCGGCGATCTTATATTCAGATATCTGTGAAAGTTTGTATGTTGGGATAGCTTCCAATGGCTTAGACAGTGTTTGCACATTTGTTTGTAGTTGAGGGATTAGTGGGTGTGAGAAAGCTTTCGTTAACTGCTGCCCGGTTAGAAATGCTGGTTTATCCCCTTCCATATTGAGGCGATATTGGGTGATTTTCAGTGAAATGTTGCTCAAATATGGTGATAAACATATAACAAAGTTTCAATTTTGGACTCACTCAGCTCTCCTCCTCTCGCTCATTTTAGCAATGTCCTTTATAGAATGATGAGTCAGGTATGTCCAAAGTTATGGTATGTTTGAGCGGCGATCGGCGTAGCTCCAGAAAATACGTCCGTCACCTCTGACGATCGGTCTCTCTCAGGATGAACTCCGTCACGAATTCCGGAAGATGCGTGCCGACTTTAAAGCTCATAGAAGTGCTGCTGAGGATTTGCATGCGCGTATGGCAGACGTTACACAGCAGAATGCAACTCTTCGCGGAGTTATACATGATGCTGTTTACGGACCGCCTCCGCCAGTAACGGTGGAAGATTGTGTTTCGGAGGATGGGACGGAAGACAGGCCCCCGCCGGACACTTCGCAGGGTGAGGATTTGCTTGGTATGTTGCTGAAGGTTAAAAGTGCATACACACCCAAAGCTCCAGTGACGTCAACTTTTGCTGACCCGAAGTTGTCATTTGCACCGATGTTGGACGATCCGTCCATTGTTGCAGCTAAAGGGCCGGAGGATGTAGACAGGCATGTTACGTTCTCAAAGCAGGCACAAGCTTCGTCTTCCCCGAAAGGGAATGTAAATGATGGTTCAGTTTTGACCAGCAAGAATGTTACCCCGCGCAAGGAACAGAGCAATGTGGTTGTTTCGAAGTCATGTAACGCTGTCGTTAAGACTCCTAATGGTAGAGTTTGTGATGGTACATACTACCGCAATTCCCCTGGTTCCCCCAGTTCTGTGTTATCCAGTACTAAAACCCGGAAGAAGCCTTCCGGAGGTGATAGTGACTCAGATGACTCTGATGATGACTGTGGAAAAGATTATTGTCGATCTAGTAGGTCGCGCCGGAAAGATCGTTCTCTTGTCCAGGGTCTGGAGTATACTGGACCGGATGAGTCGGATGAAGATTTTAATTACAATCAGTCTTCGACCCGTGAGAGTATTGCTCCGAAAGTATCTGTACCCATGGGTACAGATACTTGTGGGATGGTGTTATTTCGTGGAGGATATACTTGGCGGAAATGAAAGTAATTGCTACCGCGCACAACTGGAGCCCCGAACAGTTGTTACGACAGTTGATCTGTGGTTCCAGGAGGCAACTGGCGGAAATGGGAGATTTGCCGGAGAACTTGACTCTTGTACAGTTTGTCAACCATATGGAAGCAAACTTTGGCGAGAAGTCTAGACCTAGAAAGCAGGCAGAATTCTATAATTCCCGCCAGACTCCGAACCAGTCGGTTAGACTTTTCGGTAACAACGTTGCTCGGAAGGGGCGACGTGCTTTTGGTCCCTTGGATAACACGTTGAGGTCAGTTTCCCTCCGTGTATTCCTACAGGGAGTGACAAATCAGGATATGGCTGATTGGGTTCGCCTGAAACAGCTGAAGGATCTCCTGAGAGCCATACACTGGGCGGAGGTGTGGGAGAGTTGCTACTTGGAGAGTGGCAGTGTTGCCTCTATAAGTACACTTACCACTGCTGGCCCGGATGTGAGGAAGAAAAACCCAAAGGTTTCCGTGCAAGCTACAGCTGCCGAACCTGTGGCGGAAGACTCATGTGGCGATGACGTCCCTGAAGCTGTCGTCCAGGCTCTACGGTCCTGGGTAGGACAGTCTGGACAGAAGTTTTCCGGTAAACAATCGAAGTTTAACTGGAAGAGAGGTGTAAAGCGGACTGGTTGCTTCCAATGTGGTCAGGAGGGTCATTTTATGGCTAGCTGTCCGCAGAGGGATGTCTGGATAGACGCAACTGGTAGGGGAGGTTCCACGACAAAGGCTGATCAAGCAGTGAAGCCGGAGTCGTCGGAAAACTCCAAACGGGTCTCATAAGAAGCGAGATGGGATCCGGGGAATTGTTTGCGCTTCCTAGTACTGCAGTTCATGATCGTTCTGTGTCTGAAACGAAGACTGGGTGTGGGGCTCTAGCTCCCGTAAGTACTACTGAGCCTGGGGCTGTCTGCCAGGGAAGTACGAAAGCGGTTCGGGCGCGTCAAGCGGACGAGACCACTCATTCCAGGAATGGTGTAGATTCCAGGGATTTTCCTGTAGTTGCAGACTCCGACAACGTTTGTTGGGGTAAGGCAGGTTACCAAGCTGAGTCAGGGCATTTGGTGATAGCGGAGTCAGGTCCCATCACGGGTGCGAGTATTCAGAAAGTTTCCGTGGATGATCAGAGGGTGTTGAAGCTCTGTGATCCATATATTGCGGATAGATGGTACGCTTCAGTATCAGTGAATGGGGATGTTGGTGATTTCCTTTGGGATCCGGGCGTTACCACTAGCCTGGTGACAAAGACGTTCTATGACTCCCTGCGTCGGCCGCCGCCACTGGTTCCGTGCCGGTTGGCGTGCACGATGGGAAACGATTCACAGATTACTGTGCATGGTAGCGCTCTGTTCCCTTTGACGTTAGGGAAACGGACGTACATGTTAACGTGTCTGGTAGTATTGGGTTTATCTGGCCCGGAGTCCGGAATCTTGGCGCAGGACTTCAATCTTGTGCATAGATGTTATGTGTGCTGGTCAGGGAAATTGTCTTTGAATGATGGAGAAGACGCTGTGATCATGCATCACTGGCGTGGTGATCCGCCAAAGCAATTGGGTCCCTCCGTGAATATGATTACAACTAGTGAAGTAGGCGATGGAAGGCAGGTAACACTTCGGAAAGCGGTGGTCCTTCGTCCTTACTCAGCTACACTGGTTAAGATCGATGTTTGCGGGTGCTCGGATTCGTCAACGGGTTTGATGTTTGAGCCGGACCAGAGTTTTCTAAAGGATTACACTGTGGGATGCCTTGATTCATATATCTCGGCTGACGCTACGGCGACTGTGGCCTTTAGTAATCCGTCCGCAGAAACCCTACGTTTAGGTGTTGATATGGTGGTTGGACGAGTAAGTGATGTGACGCTGCTATCGTCACCCACTACTAGTCCGGAGGGGGTGAATATGTGTCCGGAGGACAAAATAAAGGATGCAATCATCAACTCTATACAGGTGGTAGAAACTCCGTCTGTGGTAGATGAGGATTTGATTGCCCCGGATGACCCTGTGCCACCAAGTACGGAATGTCCGTTGAAGAAACTTGTAAGGGACTCTGATTTGACTGATCCAACAGAGAGGTCAAAGCTGATGGGTCTTCTTAATGAGTTTCGTGGGAGCTTTTCGCTACCCGGAGATGGTTGGAGAGAAGATCCAGGCTGCACCCATGTCGTGAAACACGTAATTGATACTGCCGACTCTCGACCTATCAAGCTTGCTTATAGGCGGATTCCGGTGTCTAAGCGTGAAGTAGCCGAAGCGGAGATCTGGAAGATGTACGAGCAGGGGCGTATTGAGCATTCTAATAGTCCGTGGGGAGCACCCATCGTGATTGTTGGTAAAAAGGATGGAACTCAACGCTTCTGCGTCGATTATCGCCAGCTCAATTCCGTCACAGTAAAGGACAGCTTTCCACTCCCTAGAATAGACGAGTGTGTCGAGGCTTTGGGCGGGAATAAATGGTTCTGCACCCTCGACCTGGAAAGTGGGTATTGGCAGATAGCGATGGACGAGGAGAGTAAGCAAAAGACAGCTTTCCTGTCCAGCGTCGGATTGTTTCAATTCAAGGTTATGGCCTTTGGATTGTGCAATGCTCCTGCCACATTCCAGCGGATGATGGATCGTATGCTAGACGACCTTCGCTGGAAGTCTTGTCTGGTGTATCTCGATGATATCGTTGTATTTGGCGAGACATTCGATGGTTGTTTGCTAAATCTGCGATTGGTTCTTGAACGAATCCGGGAATACAGGTTGAAGCTGAAACCCAAGAAATGTGAACTATTCCGCCGTGAAGTGGAGTACTTGGGGAGATTAGTATCGGAAAAAGGAATTCGGGCGGACCCGAAGAAGATACAGAAGGTCCGTGACTGGCCCGTTCCGAAGACTGCGAGGGAAGTTAGACAATTTATAGGATTCGCGTCCTACTACAGGGAATTCCAACCGAATTTCGCTGCAGTTGTCTCCCCGTTGCAGGACGTAGTAACGGCAGCCGGAAGAGAAAAACGATACACAAAAGCAATAAACTGGACCCCGGAGTGTGCAGTTGCCTTCCAGAGCGTGAAAGATTTGTTAACCCGGGCTCCGTTGTTGAGATACCCTCGGAAAGAGGGGGAGTTTATCTTAGACACGGATGCCAGTGGGTATGGCATGGCAGGGATTCTATCCCAGGTCCAAGATGGTAAGGAGGTAGTCCTTGGGTGCGCTAGTAATAGCTTGGATAAAGCCCAACGGAACTACTGCGCGACCAAGCGAGAGTTGTTGGCTGTGCTTACCTATCTGAAGAAATTCCGGCACTATTTATTAGGGAATCGGAACTTCTTTGTTCGGACGGACCATGCTTCGCTGTGTTGGCTCCTGAACTTCAAGGATCCTATGGACATGCTGGCGCACTGGTTAACCCAGATGCAGGAGTATGGCCTTGATCAGCGAATGATTCTCCATAGAGCGGGGAAGAAACATGTCAACGTTGATGCGCTTTCCCGGGTTCCGACCCGGAAGTGTGCTCGATTTGACTGTGTTGATTGTGGGGCGCACGACGCTGTTGTTGCTGCAACCACTGTGACCCTTGCTGCTACGGGAGAAATCATCCGGACAGCTCAGCAAGACGACCCAGAGATCCTAAGAGTGATTGCTATAGTGGAAGGAGAAGTCTCGGTTCCGGACAAGCAGTCCCTGTCCGGTGAATCAGACGAGTTCTGTACCTATATGCATAACTTGGGGAGTTTGTCGATGAAGAATGGTGTGTTGTGCTTGTCGTGGACTCAACCTCGCACAGGAATCACGTATGTGCGCAAAGTAATTCCTACTGCGCTTCGCTATGAGATATTCCGGGGAATGCATGGACCGAGGACGGTTGGGCATTTCGGATCTTTCAAGACTGGTTGGACAGCTAAGAAGAAGTACTTCTGGCCCAACATGAGAAGTGATCTGAAAAGGTGGCTCAGGGCATGTCCGGAATGTAGCATGCGAAAGACGAGGGGTGGTGGCGGAATCATGCCTCTTAAGAAGGAATTGCATGGAGAATGCTGGAGTCGTATTGGATTGGATATAATAGGTCCGTTCCGTCTTACCCCCAGAGGTAATAACTACATTATGGTAGTGATGGATCACTTTTCAAAGTGGGCGGAGACCTATCCAATGCCAGACCACACCGCTGAGAGATGTGCGGAAGTTCTCTTCAGGGAATGGATCCTCCGGTTTGGTTGTCCCGTGTCGTTGCAAACGGACGGAGCACCGGAGTTTCGATCCACCCTGTTGCGGAGCTTGTTGGAGATGCTAGGGGTTGAAAAGCTCATTACCTTACCGTATAGACCGCAGTCAAACGGTCAGACGGAAAGAATGAACCGAGTCCTAGTAGAACAACTGTCCTGTCTGACGGATTATAGTGCGACGGATTGGGATTTGTTGGCTCCGTGTGTCGCTCATGCGTACAGAGCGAGTGTGCATGCAAGTACATTATGCACACCTAACTCTGTGGTGTTTGGTGACGAGCTGGTAACGCCTATGGACTTGGTCCACGGGGTGGAACCAGGCGGTCTGGATTTTCCATGCAGAGTGCCGTTCATGGAGAATTTGAAGCATTGGTTGAAGCTTGGGCATAAGTTCGTCCGTGAAAATCTCGGAGTGGCAGCGATCCACCAGAAACGGGATTTCGATCAGCGAGCTAAGCCTAAGACCTTTGAAGTGGGGGATGTTGTATACCGCTACAACCATCCGCAGGCCAGTAAAAAGATCGGTCCCAAGTGGGATGGCCCCTTCAAAGTAAAACGGTTTATAGGGGGTACAACCTATGAGCTGGAAACAGTTGCAGGAGTCGTAAGGTGTCATGTCAACTACCTTAAGCAAGCTTTTGACAAGGACGGACCCGTGCAGGTTGTTAATCTTGACAGAGCACCGGAGTTCCGTGCATTGCAGAAGGCTGGCCGCGACGTCCTCAGACTTGAAAGTGGGAAAGTAATAGCTGGCAAGGAATGTCCTGATCTGAAAGAGAGAGAAAAAGTCTCCGTTTGTGAAACGACGGGGAAGGCCTAAGAAGGGGAAACAGAGTTTGAAAGCCACGAAGACTGCTGTTCTGCCCGTTCCGCCCTTGCCCCAAGCTAACGTTGTCAAGCGGAAACGCGGAAGACCACGGAAGCTACGGTTGCCAGACCCGCCGGTTCCCGCTGTAGCTCCACGGAGGGGTAGACCTCGTAAAGTTGTTGCTGATCCGCTGCCGAAACCTACCGTAAAGAAAGTAGGGAGGCCGGCGAAAGATTCAGTAGCACGGGTGAAGAAAGTCAGAAAGGATAGAGCTAGCTCTCCTGTCGAAGTTGTAAAGGGGAAACGGGTGCGCCGTCCCCCAGACCGATTACAACTGAAGTCTTAGCTGTTTGTGTACCAATACGGGGAATGTAGGTCTGATTCCCCGGATCAAAACACAACGAGAAGTCGACCGGGGTGTCAGCACGGAAGAATGCACCCTGGGTCCCCAAACGGCGTACAGAGCTTTTATTAGTTTCGTATGGCCGGGAAAGAACCTAAGTTATTCCGGCGGATTGATAACTTATCGCATGAGAACCTTGATGTGGCTTGGACTAGGCCTATGGGGCATAGAGATTCTAACCTCGTAACGCTATTGGTCCTGGATCTTGGTTGAAATAGCTTGAAAATGCTGCCTGAGGTATCATGCTAAAGATCCGCGGAATGTGTTTCCACTCTTGTCTCTGGTGGAAGATGGGTTGGTTGTCCGTGTTCATAATATTCCCAGGAGGGGAACGGATATACTAACCCAACGTGAAGAAAACCCTAACATAGGTTAGGCGGGTTATGCACGGAGGCAATGGCGCTGAGGTGTGCGGTGAGACGTGAGCGAACTAGCGTTGTAACGGTGTAACTAGCGGTAGTTGCAACCGCTGCTCACTAGTTCTCTTCCCTCACGGAGCCCTCTTTGCTTCCGGACTTCAACCTGTAAGTACGCTTTCTGACGATGCTCTTCATATTTGGTTGATTTGTATGTGTGAACCGTATGAAATGTTGCTGTTAGTTTGCTAAAGTAAAGGAAATGTGTTTTATGTACCGCTAGTAGTAGGCACGGAAGTCGTTGGTTTGATTTATTGGTGGGTTCTCTCTATTTTACATTGGAGATAGACCGCCACAGCCACGACCCACGTGCTCTGCATCGTGTGGGCTATTTGAACATGAGCCACGCACATGGGTTGCAAATCCCTATGTAAGCTTGTTGGGTACGTTCTAAACTTTCGGGTAGTGATTTTAGAACTAGATCCCTCCAAGAGGATTGTCTAGTAAATGTTCCGTCATTCCTTTTGGATGATCTTTTAGTTTCGGTTTCGGTTTCGGATGTTGTAAATAATGTTCCGGCTACAGCGTTCCAGGTTTGAATGTAATGCTTTTTGTTGCAGGAACGAGAACTGAAACGCAGCCTTTTTAAGCTACTTGACTACCTGATTGCTTGATTACTTGAATGTAAGACAAGATGTCGAAGCCTGGCGATGACATCATCGACCTGGATGTCTCCGGCGACTCCGTAGAGGTGCCCATGGAACACGAAAACGAGTTGTTGGGTGACGGAACCGGATTGATCGGCCTCGCAGCCATGAAGATCAATGAAGGTGACGACACTTCGGCAACCGAGGAGGATGGTCCGGTCGATCCGGCGCGACCTAAGCGGGGTCGTGCTGCTGATAGACCGGAGACTATGTCCCAGTCCAACTCCCTGGCTAAGTCTGCTAGGACTACGGGTGAGCGTGGAAGGGAGTTGGAGCGTAAGCACAACCTCCGAACAGTAACCGTGAGTGTGGAGCGTGTTCCGCTGAACACTGCCTCCACCAGTAAGAGCTCTGATGCATCATCTCCTGCTTCGGCTTCTGGCAAGTCCGGGACCAGTACCAGCCCTGGTACAGCGTCCAAGACTCCGGCCGGAAAGAAGAAGCCGGTTGTGAAGGTGCATCGCCAGCGGATTGAGCACAAGACCGAGTTGTACGCTTTGAAGGAGTCACAGTGTGATATCCGTGGCCTGTTGACTGCAGGCACCGGGGTCCTTCCTATCAACCCGGCCGACGACTCCCCGGGAGTCCATGTTCCCCTGGCTGACGAGAGTGAGGATGAGGATACAGAGTTCGCTGACGATCTCCTGATGGACCGCTTCGAGACCCGTCAGTGGCCCAGTTTGGTTCGACAGGATGCTCTGGATCCTGGAACGTACCAAAAAGTGTGGGATGCCGCTAGCATCTGGGAACCCGGATTCCGGTGTCCTTTTGCTATTTGCCGTCACAAAGGGATGAATCCTTACGGGATTTGTGTCTTTAGAACTAGGCCCCGCCTGTTCCGGCATCTGTGCGAGGAACACGCCCCCCATCGCATGGTGTAAGCAGAAGGTGTAAGCAGAAGGTAGACCGTTGGATCGAGTTGGTCCGCATCTCCAGTACGGAGAAGTGGTGGCTCACAACATGGGATTCGCGGTGGCTGCAGAGAAGGTGATGAAGCTGTCACCGTCGATTCAGGTGAACCATCTGTTCAGTCGGATGGCTTACCTGACGTCGACAGACCTTCAGGTGATCCGGCGGAAGGCTACGGACAAGTTTGTGAAGCCTAAGGCCGTGGCTGCCCCTTCTTCTCCGGCTCCCTCCACTTCTGGTACGTCGAGTTCCACTCCGTCAAAGAAGAAGAAGAGGAAGAGATCGCGCTCGCACTCCGGCTCTAGCGAGCATGAAGGCTCTCCTGTCCCCACGAAGAAGAGCAAGAAAGTGAAAACCCTGACTGCCGTAGCAAAGCAGGAGGTCACGGACATGGAAGCTAAGCTCCCGGAGCAAGCTGCCGTGTGCCATGTTATACAGCAGTCAAGGGCGGATGTTGGGGAGGCTCTCGAGCTGGCTCGGGCTGCCCTGACAGACGTCGAGACCCAGGTCGGCACTGCTGTAGACCGGCTGACGGAACCTCTGCAGGCGCTGGAGGCTGTGCGAGAGTCCATCGGGGAGTTAGCTGCTCTCCGTGAGGAAAATCGCACCCAGTCGCGCCTGATCAGAGACTTGAAGGCAAGTCTTCACCGGAGTGACTTGCAGGTTAGGTCTCTTGAGGAAACCGTCAGTTCCCTGCGAGCAGATTTGGAGGCCAACGGTGTGTCAGCGCCTGACACAAGTGAGGAACGTGAGCCCTCCGGCTCCGTCCAATTTGGCCCCAGCAGTGCAGCTGGCAGTCCGGTCAGGAGAAATCCTTTGACCACTGCCCCCGCTATGTTGACGGATACGGATCGCTACTTATGGATGGGTCAAATGATGGCTTCCTTCATGAGTGCTCCGCCTCCTATGTCCCTGCCCATGGCTGGAACGTTTCCTGGTTACGGGAATCCCGGCATGAGTCCGCTAATGATGGCCTCCCTAGCACACATGGGAAGCCCATTGCGGGGTCCGGCTCCGGCTGCTCAAGGTGCCCCTCCAGAGGAAATGGAGGAATCAAGTAGCACCCATAATGAGACGCCCGGAGACGAGCAGCAGCCGCTGTAGATGACGAATCGGATTGACCCTGGACTCTGGAACCTGGACACAGACTTGACATGGCGGACCTGAACTAAACCTGACGCGGAACGCCCTTGGACCGCGATAGAACACGGATCGGCTCGGATTGACTTGATGCTGACCCCGTTTGACCCCGGAAAACCCTTTGATTCGCGGAAGAATGTACGCTGTGATGTTCTAAAGAAGTTTTGGTATAGTAGAAACTAAATTTTTTAACCTGTGCTGAATCATGTTTTGTACATAGATAGGACTCTGGAAGCTCCTTGTTGTCGAGATGCCGCTGGATGGTTAAAAATATTTTCAAAGCTTAAAGTTATAACTTCTACTTCTACTTACGGAGATGTTGCGACTTGTTAACTATGTAGTGAGGACACATATATGCTCCTGCTTGTACTTGTTTGCCATGTGAATTCTCTTTTTTATAACTTCTTAGAACATGTTACTTATTCACTTCTTTTAATAATTCATGCCTCCGGAAGATTAATTTACTGTAGGGTAAAAATCTTTAAATTTTGGAGGGGGTATTGTAGTGAATACGGTTTTAAATAGATCCAAGATAATTGGTCTGACCGGGTGTTGCTATAATTGGGTGCACGCGCCTCAACTGAACGCGCTCCCGGCTCAGAAATGGCCTTTCGGATTCCCGCCTTTTCTTACTTGGACAGAGTTCCAGTAAACCATTATCAAAGGTAACTTAAATCTAGTCAACTCTTTTACCATAATGTGTCTTAGAGTGCTTCCGGATGCTCCGGTAAGACTCCGTGTTGTTTCACTGTGTTACTCCTATGTAAAACCATGTTAACTGTTTGACTCTCAACACCTGCAATGATCGTGTACCATAATTGCCACTTGTCCTCTGAGGCCAATACCTGGTCACCTCTGTTGGGTCCGATAAACACTATCGGACATGGTTTGTGTGGAGAATAAAGCCGGTGATACCTAAAGAGCTGTGTGTCTGGTCTTCTTTCCCTTCGCGAGAATAGATATATCGAACTTGGGTAGTGTGAGACGGAAAAACACTACAATACCCTATAAGATATCCACAGATACAAGTGATTATCAATCAATATCACAGAAGCAATAGCAATAAATAACACCGAACAGACAATATCGGATACATATAAACAGTAAAGTTAAACATTTTTCGGCGATAAGGGACCCAACGTCTACACCGACTCGGTGAAGGAACTTGAATGAGTTGCAACCCTAGCCCGCCTGTGATTGGCTGAGGCGCCGTTGACGTCATAGTCAATTCCTCTAGCAAGGGGGCGTGGTCGATATAACCACTGAGGCTTCAGTTGCATGACATGGTATTGTTACACATGGCAGTGTTACACTTGGCAGTGTTACACATGGTAGTGTTACACATGGTAGTGTTACACATGCTGGTGTTACACATGGTAGTGTTACACATGCTGGTGTTACACATGCTGGTGTTTTTGTTTTTTTAAAGATTTTATTTGCACTGGGTACATCACCTCCAAGGGGAGTAGGATCTTCTGGTGTAACCCAGCTCAGATAACAATAATAATAGCAGGAATCATGAAATAGCAATGTATATGTAAATTTGTTATGACAGAGATTAAACATAGTATTAGGAAGAACATTAGCTTAAAGCATCCTGTAAGATACGGAAATCACTTTACTTTAAAAGTGTGGCCATATCATCATAATTTAAGTAATTAGGAAGTATATCTAGTAGATACATAATAACACATCTACAGAAGAATGGAGAAATCGGTGTGCAGAATGGGAAAAAGGAAAGGAAGGAAGGGTCAACCTCTAACAATGAGAGTGACCACTTCCCATAGATATACACATAACAGTAGAAAAAAAAGCAATAAATGGAATCATGTTTGAAGCAAGTAAACCTCTGACTTATGAGAGTGGCCTGTTCATTAACACTCCAATGTTCATTGCTCAGGAGCTATGGAGCTACTGATAATCCAACAGAGGCAAATTTACTTTCATAGTTGGTGGTGGGGTGATGAGGTGTTCGGTCCAAACATAACATTCACTAGCGCCATCTACAATTACTGTTTGGACTGGAAACTAGGTATAATAAGGAGGGTATATAAAGGATCAGATAAAAGTCTGTTCAAGCCATTCTTTCTGTAGAGATTTAAAGGTTTCTATGTTGCTAATATTTCTAGTTCTAGGGGATAGTTGATTCCATGACTTAGCAACTTTGTTCATAACAGCATTGTCACCACATTTGGTTTTGGAGAAGAAGGTTTTTAGGAGAGGGGTTTCATTTGCTCTAGTGGGATTGTCAGTATTTCGAGCTCTGTGGTAATCTGATGATGATTTGTAGAAACCTTGGATTCTTGAATGAAATTCTCTTCTATTGGAAAGTAGGGGAATTTTGAGGTCTTTATGTAATTCAGATGTAGGGTAGAGAGGTTCAACTCTAAGTATTGACCTGAGTGCTTTATTTTGGATTTTTTGTAATTTGTTAAGGTTACATTAGTGGGTATTGTGGTACAGGATATCACCATAATCAAAGAAGGGGAGAATCTTGCTTTTATAGACTAAAAGGGATGATTTCATGGTGAGTAGATGTCTAATTCGAAGAAAGAGGAAGATTTTGTGAGAGATGATCTTGATTATATTTCTATTATGAGGTTGGAAGGTTACCTTGTCATCAAGGTGAATGCCTAGGTATTTGTACAGATTAACTGTTTCAAGGCATTTATTGCTAAGAACTAGCAATAAGGTTGTTATGCCTGACGCACACTTCATGTATACTTCTTGTTAATTGGCATGACACAACTTGTAAGAAAAAGTAAATATATTTTGTTGTATTTCGAATTGTAGAATCACTGCCTACTTATCTGAGGTTGACAAAACCCATTTCCAATAATTGTTCACTCATTTCCAACCATTACTAAGACGTGTTTTCCAATCAATATCTCTACGATGAGAAGTGTCTCTACAACACATGAGTTCCAAGAGTTCAAATTTGTTGTCATTCCCAATTATTCCCTTTATGTGGTGGAATGTGCAGGTTGAGGATTAGCTTATGTCAATACTAATGTGTCTCTTAATAATTTAATTTGTATAGTGACATATTAATTGACGTATTATGCTGACCCTGTCATAAAGAATACAGATGGTTTATGATTGTTTTTGTCAGGTTCTCACTTTTTACATGTATGAGGGTAAGCACAATCATTCCTGACCATTTTCAATCAATTCCTACCATTTAAGAGACATTGTATAAACTGATTTCTAGCCAATGTCTCTACGATGGGAAGTGTCTCTACAACGCATTTTGAGGTATTGATTGGCTCTATGAGTAAATATTGTTTATGATTGTTTTTGTCATGTAATCACTTCTGCCATGTCTGAGGTTGAGCAAAACAATTCCTGGCCATTTCCAATCATATCTGACTATTTCAAAGACATTGCAAAAACTGTTTCCCAGCCAATGTCTCTACGATGGGATGTCTCTACAACGCACTTAGAGTTATTGATTGGCTCCAAGAGTAAATATTGTTTATGATGGTTTTTGTCATATGTTCACATCTGACATGTCTGAGGTTGAGCAAAACCATTCCTGACCATTTCCAATCATTTCCCACCATATCAGAGACATTATAAAAAATGTTTCCATGCTAATGTCTCTACGATGGCATGTGTCTCTACAACGCATTTTGAGTTATTGATTGATTCTAAGAGTTAAAATTGATTGTCACTAGCAATATTTACTGAAATGGTTGACTGTATGTTGGGCACTGTGCAGGTCGAGAATTAGCTAATTTTAAAACTAATTTGTCTCCAAATAATAGAATTTGCATATTGACATATTAATTGGCCTTTTTATGCTGACCCTGTCATAACAAATAAATATGGTTTATGATATATTAGGTCATGGAATCCCTCCTGACATGTCTGAGAGTGAGCACAATCATATCTAACCATTTCCAATCATATTCAACCATTTCATAGACATGTTAAAAACTGTTTTCCAGACAATGTCTCTACGATGGCAACTGTCTCTACAACACATTTTGAATTATTGATTGATTCCAAGAGTTAAAATTGCTTTTCACTCCCGAAATTTTGTTAAACGGTTGACTGCCTGTGGGGTAGTGTGCAGATCAGGAATTAACTCATTTTAATGGTAATTCATCTCCCAAAATGGAAAATTGAATATTGAAATAATAATTGACCTTTTATAGGTGACCATGTTATAACAAATAAATATTCTTTAAGAATCTTTTTATAATGGAATCGCTTTTTACAAGTCTGAGAGTGACCACAACCATTTCAGACCATTTCCAATCATATTCAACCATTTCATGGACATGTCAATAACTCATTCCCAGGCAATGTCTCTACGATGGCATGTGTCTCTACAACACATTTTGAATCATTGATTGATTCCAAGAGTTAAAATTGATTTTCACTGAAAAGAATTTGTGAAATGGTAGACTGCATGTGGGTTAGTTTGCAGGTTTGGAATTAACTCATTTTAATGCTAATTGCCTAACCAAAAATGAAATTTGCATATTTAAATATTAATTGACCTATTATAGCTGGCCCTGTCATAACAAATTAATATGCTTCATGACTCTTTTAGGCATGGAATGACTTTCTACATGTCTGAGAGTGAGCACAACCATTTCTGTCCATTTCCAATCATTCTCAACCATTTCAGAGACATGTCAAAAACCTATTCCCAGACAATGTCTCTATGATGGCAAGTGTCTCTACAACGCATTTTTGGTTATTCATTAATTCATAGAGTTAAAATTGATTTTCAATCCCAAAATTTTATGAGATGGTTTATTGCATGTGGGGTAGTGTGCAGGTCAGGAATTAGCTCATTTCAATGCTTATTTGTCTTCCAATAGAGTAATTTGCATATCAAAATATCAATTGACCTATTGTTGCTGACCCTGTCTCAATGAATAAATATGGTTCATGACATTTTTGTCATAGTAACACTGTGTACATGTGTGTGAGTGAGCATAACCATTTCTGACCATTTCCAATCATTTTCAACCATTTCAGAGACATGTCAATAACTCATTTCCAGGCAATGTCTCTACGATGGCAAGTGTCTCTACAACGCATTTTGGGTTATTGATTGATTCATTGAATTAAAATTGTTTTTCACTCCCAATATTTTGTGAAAAGATTGGTTGCATGTGGGATAGTGTGCAGATCAGGAATTAGCTCATTTCAATGCTAATTTTTCTCCAAATAAGGAAATATGCAAATTGATGAATTAATTAACCTATTATGGTTGACCCTCTCATATCAAATAAATAGGATTAATGGTTTTTTTGTCATGGAATTACTTATCACATGTCTGCGAATGAGCACAACCAATTCTGACCATTTCCAATCATTTTCAACCATTTCAGAGACATAATAAAAACTCATTCCCAGACAATGTCTCTACGATGGCAAGTGTCTCTACAACGAATTTTGGGTTATTGATTGATTTATAGAGTTAAAATTGATTTTCAGTCCCAAGACTTTGTGAAATGATTGGTTGCATAGGGGGTAGTGTGCATGTTTAAAATTAGCTCATTTCAATGCTATTTTTTCTCCAAAAAAGGAAATATGCAAATTGATGAATTGATTAACCTATTATGGTTGACCCTCCCATAACAAATAAATAGGATTAATGGGTTTTTTTGTCATGGAATTACTTAGCACATGTCTGCGAATGAGCACAAGCAATTCTGACCATTTTCAATCATTATCAATCATTTCAGATACATATTAAAAACCCATTCCCAGACAATGTCTCTACCATGGCAAGTGTCTCTACAACGCATTTTGGGATATTGATTGATTTATAGAATTAAAATTGATTTTCAGTCCCAATACTTTGGGAAAAGATTGGATGCATTAGGGGTAGTGTGCATGTTTGAAATTAGCTCATTTCAATGGGAATTTGCGACCCTCTGATTAATGTTGTACCTTGATACTTTTATTGATCTAATATTGCAAACATTGTCATAAAAGTAAATCTGGTTCAGGATAAATTTCTTCATAGAAACACTGCCCACATTTCCAAGAGTAACAACAACCATTATCGACTATTTCCAACCATTAGCAAGTTTGTTATAACTACTTTACTGGACATTGTATCTTTGCTTGAAAATGTCTCTACAATGCAGTGTCTCTACAACGCAGAATGTCTCTACAACGCATGCTGTGTCTCTACAACGCACAATGTTTATTTCTTTAATAGCTCCTGTGTCAGTTATCTCATCACCATAATCTTTGGGGTATTGAAGGACCATGGTAATACCTTCAGTTCAAATGCAGATACATGGTCATCAGCAATATTTCGATCTTGTTATTAACAACAAATCAAGGTCTAATTACATTCAGTGAAAAATGAAAATTAAATACAAAGTTCAACTGCTTCTGGTACAAAACAGAGACACCCTACATTCTTTTTTGGGGGGGATCATACAGGTACATATGTCTACTTTTGGGAAATATATCAGAGTCATTGGTTAATGAAAATCATTTGGGTTAATTAGGGGGAATTAAGCTCCAAGGTAGGGTGAGCGTCGTAGAGACATTGATTTTGAGAATAACGTTTAAAAAGCGGTAACTCAGCGGTATTTTATTCAAACCCTTGCCAAAATGAGAATCAATAGGCCCAAACTGTCTACTTTAGGCCTGTAAAAGGCGGATTGATTCTGACAATTTTTGTTTGATGGCCCTGAGTGAATGAAATGTAGTCCGTTCGCTGGCCCTGGTCATGTAAATAAATACAGGTGACAAAGATGACAAAATTGTGGAAAACTTTAATACTGGGTTGATGCATAGCCTATTGAATTGACAGTACATTGTTTAAAATTCCTTGTCTAGGGAAATAAGCATTACATGCAATGCTTGTGTAATACCAATGTAACATTGGTCTTTTATCAAAGTTCTAAGATTGGTCTCACAATTTATATGCTGTTCCAAATCATTGAGGGGTTATAAATAATGAATTTTGCATACATTTTCCATCTTTTTTCTTATTTAATTCCGGGTGATATTATAATTAATATGTTACACAAAACTCTGTATACTTCAAGGATGATCTCAGGTATTGCCTGAATGAGTAACACATTATGTCTGAGTTGCCCTTGAATCAACAAATACATTAAGTTGTACCTCTGAAGTTCAGATGGGGTAAGAGGACTACTTAGACGCACCTGTACAGGCACCAGCAGTATTTCTAGTATATCCTTCAATACAAATACACTGGTAGGAACCGATGTTGTCATGACATGTCTCAAATTGAGGACAGATATTACTGGTTATTGTTCTGCACTCATCTATATCTGTGTCAAAAGAAAATAAAGATGATGTCATAAGTCATTGGAAGTGGCATCCAAATATGGATTTATATTACTCACATGACATCTGATACAACCATAATAATGATAGGTGTATACAGCAGACAACACATTGTGAAAGGTATAGTGTCTCCTGGAAACAACTTATTTTTTCAAATTTTGAAGCGACAAAATGTTGGCTGTGTCAGGAGATTTAAACCTGGTATGTGCAGTTCTTACCTGGGCTGAAGATCATTCCCCCACCTATACCACAAAGCCAGGTCTTCACATCACCAGCTTTTATTGTAACACTAGGGCCCAAAATCTAGAAGCTCTACCAAAGATGTCCTCTTGTAATTAAACAAATTACTTACTTTCACAGATACCATTAATTATGGTAAAACCTGTAGGGCAGATACACTGAAAGCCATTGCCTAGGTTGGCACATATCTCATTTGTTGGACAATTGATGTTGGCAGACCTGCATGTATCCTTATCTATATTATAGAAGAAATAATAATATGTATTATTACAGATTTTAAGGGAATCTCTAACATTTTAAGGCTTTCATCTTTCTGGAATTCAGTGAATTCATGAGATTTAAAACATTGAAACCATATATACATTGAAGCAGATATGAATTTAACACAAATATCGAGATGTTGCTTCCTAGGCTGATCGTGAAATTTCACTCAGGGACATTATAAAACAAATATTATTAACAAATCACAACAGGCTAACACAACATGCCCTGATTGTTTTTATGACTTAGACAACTTCATGCTGGGTTTATCAGTTTATAATAGCCACTTTGTCAAGCAGGGTTCCTTGATCTAGTATAACCCAGAATATTTAGTTGAATTTTGCACCTGTCTAATAATAGTGGGAGATTTGCACATCTGTTCATGTCACTTGTCCGGTCAGCTGGTGGTGCATTTGATATTATTCTATAGGCTCTTTTTTGGAGGTGTTGTAATGTCTAAATCGATTGTTTATGGGTAATGTGGCAGACATTATCCCTATAATTGAAGTAAAACAAGATTTTCCTCTTAAGAATTAGGAGGCCAGCTTCTTCATTTTTGTAACAGCAAATTATCTGAAATAGGTAGATTTGGTAAAAATTCCATGAAAAAAATGTGGTTCAAAATGTTTCCAAATTTTTGGAATTAGCCTAATGTCTTTGCAGGTGAAAAGCAGAGTAGAATATACTTATACCTTGTTCACAGTTTGTCCCCTCATATCCAGGTGCACACACACAGGTGTAAGAATTAACCCGATCAACACAGGTTCCATCATTCTGACATGGATCACTTGAGCATTCATTGATATCTGTGACAGAAGGAGCCAACATTTAGCAGACATTAATATGGTACTCATTCTCAATCAAATCTTAAACTTACCACATGTCATATGCTGTGCTTTTGGGCTATAACCATATCAGACAATATTAACACATTTTACAGGAGAGTAAAATAACCTTTTACCTTGTTCACAGTTGTACGGTCATCTGGTGGTGCATTTAATATTATTCTATAGGCTCTATTTTGGAGGTGTTGTAAAGTCTGAATCGAATGTGTATGGTTACTGTGGTAGACATTATCCCCATAATCGAAGTAAAACAAAATTTTCCTCTTAACATTTAGAAGGTTAGCTTCTTCAACTTTGACAGTCTTTGCAACTTCCAATCTTTGCTGACAGGGCAATAAGACTGGAAATGATTGTATAGGCCTTGTTCTCTAGGTCACAGGCTAATAGAGCATTCATCCATATCTGAATTTATATATATATCTGTTACTTCAGTTTTTCTGACTGTACTGTAGTAACTCCTTACACAGATACAGTAAACTATACTAAATCCTTAAAGTGATAAGATCGACTGGTAATGTAAATAAATGATAATGTAAATCAAAACAGGGAAGATAACAAAATTGTGGAAAAAATTTAATACTGGGTTGATGCATAGCCTATTGAATTGACAGTGCATTGTTTAAAATTTGTTTTCTAAGTAAATAAGCATAACATGCAATGCTTGTGTATTACATGTTACATTGGTCTTTCATCAAAATTCTAAGATTGGTCTCACAATTTATATGCTGTTCCAAATCATTGAGGGGTTATAAATAATGTATTTTGGATGCATTTTTTCCTCCTTTTTTCTTATTTAATTCCGGGTGATATCAGAATTAATATGTTACAGAAAACTCTGTATACTTCAAGGATGATCTCAGGCATTGCCTGAATGAGCAACACATTATGTCTGAGGTGCCCTTGCATCAACAAATACATTAGGTTGTACCTCTGAAGTTCAGAAAGGGTAAGAGGACTATTTAGACGCACCTGTACAGGCACCAGCAGTATTTCTAGTATATCCTTCAATACAAATACACTGGTAGGAACCGATGTTGTCATGACATGTCTCAAATTGAGGACAGATATTACTGGTTATTGTTCTGCACTCATCTATATCTGTGTCAAAAGAAAATAACGATGATGTCATAAGTCATTGGAAGTGGCATCCAAATATGGATTTATATTACTCACAAGACATCTGATATGACCATAATAATGATAGGTGTATATAGTAAACAACAGATTGTGAATGGTATAGTGTCTCCTGGAAACAACTTATTTTTTCAAATTTTGAAGCGACAAAATGTTGGCTGTGTCAGGAGATTTTAACCTGGTATGTGCAGTTCTTACCTGGGCTGAAGATCATTCCCCCACCTATACCACAAAGCCAGGTCTTCACATCATCAGCTTTTATTGTAACACTAGGGCCCAAAATCTAAAAGCTCTACCAAAGAAGTACTCTTGTAATTGAACAAATTACTTACTATCACAGATACCATTAATTATGGTAAAACCTGTAGGACAGATGCACTGAAAGCCATTGCCTAGGTTGGCACATATCTCATTTGTTGGACAATTGATGTTGGCAGACCTGCATGTATCCTCATCTATATTGTAGAAGAAATAATAATATGTAATATTACAGATTTTAAGGGAATCTCTAAAATTTTAAGGCTTTCATCTTTCTGGAATTCAGTGAATTTGTAAGATTTAAAACATTGAAACCAGATATACATCGAAATAGATATGAATTTAACACAAATATAGAAATGTTGCTTCCTAGGCTGATCGTGAAATTTCACTCAGGGACATTATAAAACAAATATTATTAACAAATCACAACAGGCTAACACATGCCCTGATTGTTTTTATGACTTAGACAACTTCATGCTGGGTTTATCAGTTTATAATAGCCACTTTGTCAAGCAGGGTTCCTTGATCTAGTATAACCCAGGATATTTAGTTGAATTTTGCACCTGTCTAATAATAGTGGGAGATTTGCACATCTGTTCATGTCACTTGTCCGGTCAGCTGGTGGTGCATTTGATATTATTCTATAGGCTCTTTTTTGGAGGTGTTGTAATGTCTAAATTGGTTGTTTATGGGTAATGTGGCAGACATTATCCCTATAATTGAAGTAAAACAAGATTTTCCTCTTAAGAATTAGGAGGCCAGCTTCCTCATTTTTGTAACAGCAAATTATCTGAAATAGGTAGATTTGGTAAAAATTCCAAAAAAATAATGTGGTTCAAAATGTTTCCAAATTTTTGGAATAAGCATAATGTCTTTGCAGGTGAAAAGCAGAGTAGAATATACTTATACCTTGTTCACAGTTTGTCCCCTCATATCCAGGTGCACACACACAGGTGTAAGAATTAACCCGATCAACACAGGTTCCATCATTCTGACATGGATCACTTGAGCATTCATTGATATCTGTGACAGAAGGAGCCAACATTTAGCAGACATTAATATGGTACTCATTCTCAATCAAATCTTAAACTTACCACATGTCATATGCTGTGCTTTTTGGCTATAACCATATCAGACAATATTAACACATTTTACAGGAGAGTAAAATAACCTTTTACCTTGTTCACAGTTGTACGATCATCTGGTGGTGCATTTAATATTATTCTATAGGCTCTATTTTGGAGGTGTTGTAAAGTCTGAATCGAATGTGTATGGTTACTGTGGTAGACATTATCCCCATAATCGAAGTAAAACAAAATTTTCCTCTTAACATTTAGAAGGTTAGCTTCTTCAACTTTGACAGTCTTTGCAACTTCCAATCTTTGCTGACAGGGCAATAAGACTGGAAATGATTGTATAGGCCTTGTTCTCTAGGTCACAGGCTAATAGGGCATTCATCCGTATCTGAATTTATATATATATCTGTTACTTCAGTTTTTCTAACTGTACTGTAGTAACTCCTTACACTGATATAGTAAACTATACTAAATCCTTAAAGGGATAAGGTCGACTGGTAATGTAAATAAATGATAATGTAAATCAAAACAGGGAAGATAACAAAATTGTGAAAAAATTCAATACTGGGTTGATGCATAGCCTATTGAATTGACAGTGCATTGTTTAAAATTTGTTTTCTAAGTAAATACGCATTACATGCAATGCTTGTGTATTACATGTTACATTGGTCTTTTATCAAAATTCTATGATTTGTCTAACAATTTATATGCTGTTCCAAATCATTGAGGGGTTGTAAATAATGTATTTTGGATGCATTTTTTCCTCCTTTTATCTTAGTTAATTCCGGGTGATATCAGAATTAATTTTTTTTTTTTTTTTAATACTTTATTTATCCAGGTGATAACAGTCAGGGTTAGGCATGTGCCTGCCCTTTCAAATTTGGGGATCGATCATATTGGTCAATTTCCACCCCGGCCCTGGCATTTTAGCATGCACAGGGTCATATTCAGAGTTTTAAGCTTACAATCCGGGATTACCTAAAAAATATTATAAAAAATATAACAATAATACTAAAAGAAGTGAAAAAATTTATTAATAATAATAATAAGAAGAAAAGGAAGTAATTAGTAGGTGTGGAATGATATGAGATGAGATGGGAACAAAATAAGTATGAGAGAAAAGATGATATAAATATGTTCATGTGTACCAAGTGTCGAAAGTACCTATTTGGTACCTAAGTTGCTATCCTTGATAATAAATCAAAGAATAGAAAAATTATAGAAAGAAAATTTCTAACTCAGTAAGTCATAATTGAAAGGTTTCTTTGATCAGTTTTTTGAACAACAGAGGGTCTTGTTGCTGTCTGATGTGGGGTGGCAGATTGTTCCATATACCTGCACCATGATATAAAAAGGCTTTTTTATACAGATCATATCTCGGTATGTTTTGATTGAGGGCTATACCATCAAATCTTCGTGTCCTTCCAATAGGTTTTTGCTAAAAAATTCTATCATTATTGTTTGTAAATGTCTTTGTGGATCAGTTTCAACAGTTCAAATTCCATTTTTTGTTCAAAGTACATGCTTGTAGTCATTCTATGAAGTTCAAGAGTTGGGTATAATCTGGGTAATCCCATAGCTATTTTTAGAGCCCTATTTTGTATTGTTTGTATTTTATCTCTGGAATTTTTGTTCAGCGATAGATAACAAAAATTAATATAGTCAAAATAGCACAATACCATAGATTTTGTAAGTAACAGTGCACAAGTTTTTGTCAGAGATGATCTAATGAGTTGTATCGTTCTTAGTCTGGCAGATGCCTGTCCAATCAGGTCTTTAAAACTGGCGTCAAAGTGTAAATCATTCTGTAAGGTTATTCCTAAATATCTAAATTTGGTCACCCAGTCGATGTTATTATTATTGTCCAGTTGAAGTGGTATTTCATTATTGCATTTTCAGTTGTGCCCTGTTACCTATGAACATACTCTTTGTCTTGCTAATATTGATGCTTAGTTTGTTGAAACTACTCCACTGTATAATTCTATTACAATCTTTTGTTGTGTTTTCTAATAATTTGTTGTAGTTCTTTTCTACATTCAGCAACACAATATCGTCGGCATATAGCCTGATCTCTCCTTCTAGAGGAAGATTATTTACATCATTAATATACAGTATAAATAGGGACGGACCTAAGATTGAGCCTTGAGGCACTCCTGTGGATATCTGAGCTATTTGGGATTTGTTCTCCATTATTCTGACTTGTTGGCCTCTGCCATTCAAGTAATTCTTGAGAAGATCTTCAACATTTTTGTCTATGTTATAGTACTTTAATTTGTCTAATAATGGGGCATGGGGTACGCAATCGAAAGCCTTTCTATAGTCAAAAAATGTACAACATATATATTCTTTCCTATTAAAAGCTGAAAGGATTTTCCCTAGTAGGGAGGCAACACAGGTAGCAGTTGATTTGTCTTTTCTGTAGCCGAACTGATTCGGTGAGAGTAAGTTATTATTTTCCAGATGTGGGATTAGTTTTCTGTTTATAATTTTTTCCATTATCTTGCCACACACATGTATTAGTGATATTGGCCTAATGTTTTCAACTAAAGTTGTGTCACCCTTCTTAGGTAAAGGCGTTACTAGGGCCATTTTCCATGCTCGAGGAAATGAGTTTGTGCTTATAGTTCTATATATGATATGTCTCAGTATTCCTGGAACTGCCCTTAGAGCGTCTTTGTAAACTCTTGCATTAATGCTTGAGCAACCTGATGATTTTCCTATGTCAATTTCATTTATTAGTTTTATAATTTCTTCTAAGTTGGGTGTTTCAATAGCTAAGGGAGGGTACCTTGTTTGTATCATAGTATCTGGATTCCTAACATTGGGAGCATTTTCATTAATATTTTTTCCTATTGAAACGAAAAACTCATTTATTATATCAGTGCTTTTTTCAGGCGATGCCAGAATACCAGTTACAGGATCGATAACCTGCTTGACCGATTTGCCAGCTTTGCTTGGTATTAAATCGCTGATTATTCTCCAGAATTTTTTGGGATCATTATTATTCAGCCTTAGATTTGTTTTTACATAGTTGTTTTTTGCACGTTTGAAGGCAGAGTTGACTTGCTTCTTAATTGGTTTGCTCTGATTTTGTCATTAATATCCCTGGACTTAGTGTATTTTTGTAGGAAATAGTCTCTATCGTGTTTTAGTTCTAGTAGTTCCTGAGTTACCCAGGGTGTGGGTATGGCATTGACATAAAAAGTTTTAATTGGACATAATTTGTTTAGGATTGTCAGAATGTTATTGTACAGCATTTCCCAGGATTTATCTGGATTCTGCTCATTGAGACATGGGTCCCAATCCAACGCTAGGAGTTGTTCCTCCATTTGTTGAGGTGTATACCTCCTATATGATCTTCCCTTTACTAGTGTTTTTTTAAGCTTTTCTTTACCTTTTTTGTAGACCATATAAACTGGTAGATGGTCACTGATGGAATAGATCAGTGTTCCTGATGATTTAATGTTTTTTGAGTTGCCAAGAATATGATCGATCAGAGTGGGATTATCACCGAATCTTGTAGGACTGTTAATCAATTGTTCTAAGCCATTAGTGATTATTTTATCTTTATAGTAGGCTGTGTCATTGTCTATAGCCAGCCAATTAATGTTGATATCGCCAATGATAAATATATTTGCATTTTTGTGATCATTTTCTACCTGTCTGTATTTTTCAAAGAGACAGTCTGTGGCTACTTTCTTATTGCTAGATGGAGCCCTGTACGTATTCATTAATATGATATCTTTCATCTCTTTGTATTTTAGTCTTATGACAAGTAGCTCTAAATTTTCATCGCTCATGTTAGCATTTTCCACCACCTCATACTCAAGTACATTGTTTACATAGCAAATTATGCCTCCACCATTTTTTGCTATTTTCCTATCATTCCGCTCAATGGTATAGCCTTTAATGTTGATTATAGAGTTTTCATTTCTTTTGTTTAACCATGATTCCGTACACGTGATCACTTCATAGTTAGAGTCAATAAAATCTGCTTGTAGAAGATGTATTTTACTGGTAAGAATGCGTACATTCATGTGAATGAACTTTTTCCCTTTTATTTTTGTCAATTCATCTAGTTTTATACCCATGATGTCATTATGAGTATGTGCTTCATACTATGATTGTACGGATATATCTTAACTAGCTTTTGTGAATGGCCTTTGCCACTGATGACAATATACATTTTCAAGTTGACCCTACCGTAGTAGTACGGTCCATACATAGAGTATTCAAGAATAGTTTCCAATGCATTATGAATGGCATTTGCCACTAAGTCATGGACCCTATTTTTCATCTGTAAGAAAAGGTCAGAAAAGCGAGTTATGGTGCAATTTTTAATTGGTAGGCATGTGCCTTTCATGTATGAGGTCCTTATAATAATTAGCCCGTTGTTATAGATACAGTTTTTCAATAAGTAATGACAATATGTTCGTGAGCTATAAGTACAACTATAGGCATTTGCCTTGTAGTTGCTATTGAAAGAAATTGTGTTAGATTCCCAATGGTACGGTGCAAACATCAACGTCTTATCATTGTGTGCGCTTGCATGTAAAGTGGGCGGAGCATAGACTTTTCTTATATAGCATACGCGGGCGCGGCTTTTTTGGACCGGACACATTTCAAAAAGAAGTAGGTTCAGATGAATACCGTCTTGTTCTAGGTCATATGAAAAATGCTCGAGCAGACATATTAGATGTAATAGTATGCTAAGAGGGAGAGCCTGATAATTTAAGAAACATGAAAAGCATGAGAAGCTTGAAAAGCATGAATTGGCATTTGCCATTTTCATGGATTGCATTAATATTTCATTAATTAACATATGCCCGAGTGACACGACACCTGCCGTCGGACGCGGGAAAGGCGCGAAAATACTACGTCTGCTGCCCAGATGTACGAGCGTCGCACCAGGACGGTAGTCTTCAGCTTTAACACCTACCGCTGGCCTAGTGGGCCCCGCGGCTGCGCTAGCTTTTTTGTACAGCCGTACTATATGTTTTTGCGCGAGGGAGCTGTATTCCTAGCTTGACCACCGTACCACTTAATTACTCACTCCTCTGCTCCCCACATCAAAAGAAAAGACAGGGACCATGAATACAAAGTCAAATATTAGGAGTGACACCGGCTGCACTGAATTAATTGCGTCACAAATTTGACGTTTTCCTGGTTACGTCTTTTAGGCAGGCAGCAAGGCTACCGTATTTTCTTAAATAAGTGCAGGTCCTTGAATAAACGCAGGGGGCACAGCGCAGGGGGCACAGCATGATTTACTAAAAAGCACTGGGCCTTGAAAAAGCACCTGATTTAATTTACATAGTTTATATAGGCCTAATGGTCAATTCTATTTTTTGCATGAATCTTTTTCTGAAAAGGTTTAAATGTGTAAGAAACACCAGGACAAATAGGCTGAATAAATACAAAAAATACAGTAGGGGCCTACCAATAATAATCAAGTTTTATAAGATATCAAGAGTTGACAAGACATCAATTAGGTATAGGCCTATCATAGATCAAAATATAAAATTATAGGCTAAACTTAGCAGATATTAATTAGGCCTAGGCCTATCATTCTCTTGTACACATCCCGATTATATTTATAGTTTGGAATATTTTTACTAATTGCTCATATAGGCCTACAAGAGGTTCGAAGAAAGTAAAACTAGGCCTATATAATTTCCATGCTCATTACCGGGGGGCATTCATTCAAGGAAATATGGTAGGGCCTATCTCAGTATCTGTAGACTAGGCTGTTTTCGCGCGAGGGGGCTGTACAACATGGTTGCATCTTCAACTCCATGTACAACACCTTTGGGCAGATCGGGCAGATCCTTTTGCTGAGATTACGATACGATTAGGACGGCATTCCTCAGCTTGACTACTGGACCGCTGGATTAGTGCGCCCGACAGCTGTGCTGGTTTTTTTGTACAGCCGCACTACATGTTTTCGCGCGGGGGGGCTGTACACTGCAAAGGCACTGTTTACCATAATGCATGAAATAGTTTGATTAGAATTGATGACATAAATGCACCTTCAAGTATCAAATAGGCCTATACCTCAAACAACTAATTCATGAAACCAAGGAACTAGCGTCGCACTTAGCCTACCCAAAGAACTTTAGGCCTCTACTCTACGCTCTTTGGCCTACCAAATGCTGAATGGGGCTGTGAGAGACAGTGCGCATGCGCCTAGGACCACTACAAGCATTTAAAAATGGTGGATGGTTTTAAAGGCGTTGGTTTGCATCGTTTGTCCATATTTTCACCCGATTTACACATCTTTACCTCTACAAAACGTTATGACATGTAAAATAACAACCATATTTAAAATATAATATAATATAATTTTATGCAACTTCCCTTTTTCTGATAATTGGTTAGGACTGCCTGAATTTGGTAAAACGCATAGTTGTGAGTAGATACAGATGCTGTTGATTTGCAGTGAGCAATTGTTGGGATGTCTCCGTTACGACTATAGCGTCGCCGTTACCATTATGACACCTGTTCTCACTAGGTGGCGGTGGCAGTACTGTTTGCACCAGGTGGCGCCACTGGGAACTGGTGTGCATTTACAATTTCTTTTACACTAATGGTGCCGCTAATACACTCATATAGCATTTATACCACTATAGATATTCCACATCATGTACATAGGAATGTTATAAGTAATATACTTCCATAGTTTATGTGCGTTTTAGACCTGTTTGATATTGTAAAATTCTGTGATCTAAACACCCTAATGATTGCACATATAGATTGCCCCTAGTCCTTGGGTGAGGCAGAGCTGACAAACCACTGGAACACATTTGATGAGTTCTTCTATGCTGTCATGCTCACGCATGGCTGAAGATAAATGATGAATAAAAGGATGCAGCTATGCTGTTGAACCTTTAAAAGCTATCTGGGCTGAAGATGTTCAATCTAAAGTTGCCTTTGGTTTGCTACTATTACTTTACATATCTGGCAATACTTCATGGGAACAGTAGAAGAGTAAATTTATACTAACAAATTTCCGTAATAACAATTAGCACACTGCCATACCTGCCCCATCCATGCTAAAAATGTCCTGCCAATTTGTGCAGCCCCTTCATAATAAGTGCAGCCGGATGTGCAACCCTTGCGCAGCCATTGCACATCCGAGCCAACTGCAGCCAAAGTGCAGCCGGATGTGCAAGGCTGGCTTACACTGGCTGCACTTTTCCCTGAATCCGGATGTAGTCCATGGCTGTGCAAGGGCTGCGCATCCTAAGTGCATCTGTGCAACCTGGGTGGTTATGTTTCTCTTGTAAAATCTTCTTATATTGATAGCCCATTCTTTGAGAAGTCTTTCTCCTGGGTGAAGTCCATCGTGCATGTAGTTGTAGAATTGGTGAACCGCTGTTCTTGTGCGTCTATGAACTCTGCTTGTTAGTGTAGGAAAAACGATTCCTTTACACACATGCCAGCTGAGAAGTTGCATGTTAATCATGTTAACAATTTGATTAAGGCGGGCTTGCGATGGATTACTTGGTTGTCTGTTATATTTGGCCATGTCCATGCCGCAAATTCCAGGAAATGAGAACAAAATATCCGGGAAGGATTGTTCTGCTTCAAGCCATACGTTCCTTATTTTATCAAGGATAGAATTTGCGGCGGCTGCAACTGCGTTATTTCTTAGTGTCACTTTTCTGTCTGACCATCTACGGATAGTGATATCGCAGATGCCACCCATAATCATAATCATTTTAGGTGATAAATTCTCATTAAGTAAGGTTAGTTTAACCTGTATGTATAGATCCATTATCCTGGCACCCGGAACAACGATGACAAGGACATTTGGCATTTCTAAATAATTCTGCAGATGTCTACCGCGCGAATCAGTAAAAATGAGAAAGTCAGGATTGTTCTTATCTGTTTGATTGTACATCTTTAGGCTTCTCCTCCTTCTTCCTCGTTCTCTTGTTCTTCAAATTGTCCTTCGTCTCTGTCTTGTGCTCTATCCATGTACTCTGCCCAAACGTCTTCTTCGTAATGCCCGATCTGTCCGTTATTGTTCCAGGTGTTTGCACGTCCAAAAGCCCCAGTTGGTGATCGGCCTCTGCCGTTCAAACCCCTCATGAAAGTGCCTTGATTTGCAAACCCCCTCCCCCTACCTCTACCTCTTCCATGTCCAGTTGGCTTTTCAGCGAAGCGGGTCATGAGTTGTACCAGTGGTTGATGTACATTTTCACGAATGATTTCTGTGCGAACCTCAGTTAGAATTGTTCCCAGTCTGTTTTTGCCAGGGATTTTTGCTTTGGGAATATTTAGTTTGTTCGATGAAATAGAGAGTCCTCCACCCCAGAATTTGTCAGTCGTGCATTCAATAAGGTTATTACCCTTAGTTGAAACCAGAAAAACAGCCAGTTCATCGTTTTGGGCAAATTTAGCATCTAATATATCTCTCATTCTTTCAATCTGCATGTTGTTCCATGCTTCATTCGTTCCAATCCTCTCGCCAATTTTTTTACATTCTCGAGGATCAGTCGTTTCTTTGAGTTGCTTAATTGCTGCTTGATTGCCCACAATGGTGGCTTTTGAGTACTGGAACGCTTGTTCAGCATTATGAAAGTGATTCCCATCGAAATTAAACTCACTTTCATAGAAATTTGACAGAGGTGACATCTCTCCCTGGAATCCGATTCCCTGTACTATTGGTCTATTTTTAGTTTCAATAATCGACAGGCCCCCTGGTATGTCATGCAATTGCTTGTAATCATAGGTCGAGTTAGCAACAATTACCTTGCCCTTGGCAAGTCTAGCGTCGACGGTTTTTGCTCAGGCATGGGTTACGATCGCTCGCATGTCGGCCTGTCGCTGAGCCACTTTGGGTGGTAGATCGGGATTAATGTATAATCCTTTGGTATCTGAATCTTTGAGAGACGATTTCTTCCGATTTATTCTATTGGCCGTGGCAATGGATACAAATTTTATGAGAATATTTCTACTTCTTTTTTCTTTTGTTCCTGTCAGTTTACCCAACCTAGTTGCATATTCAATATCTCTGGCTTGAAAAGTGTCGTCGATTTCTGCAAGCAAATTACAGACAAGATCGAATGTTTTTCTGCTACCCCTATCGTTTTCCCCAGGTTGTTCTTTCAGTCCATTTAGTATGACATTAGAACTGCGTTGGTTGGAATCTAGAGATATGCAGTAATCTTCTAAATAAGCTACATATTTTTCCATTTTCTCATGTTTTAACTCTAGGCTTCTCACTCGCTCAGTTAGGTCGTCCATATTGATTGTTGTTATGCTGTGTGTACGTTTCCAATGAGGTTGTATATGCGCGATCGTAATGCCAGTTATTTTAACGTATATATTACATGCAACGATTCTATTATCTCCCTTAGGAAACAATAAGAAAAAAGTCTGGTGATCGTATAGAGAGAGGTATTTGGGAAGCAATTCAGTTACTCTTTGCGATTGTTCAATGTACCTAGAGAACATGTAAGCAGGCCCTAGCTATCGGTGGCATTATGTATGTGCAAACAATGGATTCCCCGTACGTACCGACTGAGTCATTTGGAAAAAAGTTCAAACAGGTGATTTCAACAATATTGAGATATAAAACACATAGCTGACATGATGAGGATGAGGTGACGGCTATTGCTGGCCTAATGATGATCAGGAGAATCCCAGATTTGAAGCTTAAATCCAAATATTTCCCTTGTTATAGGAGCAGCGATGTGAAAGAACGTTCTCTCTCTCCGCCATCTTGGATCTCTTGGATATGTTACAGAAAACTCTGCATACTTCAAGGATGATCTCAGGCATTGCCTGAATGAGCAACACATTATGTCTGAGGTGCCCTTGCATCAACAAATACATTAGGTTGTACCTCTGAAGTTCAGAAAGGGTAAGAGGACTACTTAGACGCACCTGTACAGGCACCAGCAGTATTTCTAGTATATCCTTCAATACAAATACACTGGTAGGAACCGATGTTGTCATGACATGTCTCAAATTGAGGACAGATATTACTGGTTATTGTTCTGCACTCATCTATATCTGTGTCAAAAGAAAATAACGATGATGTCATAAGTCATTGGAAGTGGCATCCAAATATGGATTTATATTACTCACATGACATCTGATATGACCATAATAAAGATAGGTGTATATAGTAAACAACAGATTGTGAAAGGTAAAGGTATAGTGTCTTCTGGAAACAATTTATTTTTTCAAATTTTGAAGCGACAAAATGTTGGCTGTGTCAGGAGATTTAAACCTGGTATGTGCAGTTCTTACCTCGGCTGAAGATCATTCCCCCACCTATACCATAAAGCCAGGTCTTCACATCATCAGCTTTTATTGTAACACTAGGGCCCAAAATCTAGAAGCTCTACCAAAGAAGTACTCTTGTAATTAAACAAATTATTTACTTTCACAGATACCATTAATTATGGTAAATCCTGTAGGGCAGATGCACTGAAAGCCATTGCCTAGGTTGGCACATATCTCATTTGTTGGACAATTGATGTTGGCAGACCTGCATGTATCCTCATCTATATTGTAGAAGAAATAATAATATGTAATATTACAGATTTTAAGGGAATCTCTAAAGTTTTAAGGCTTTCATCTTTCTGGAATTCAGTGAATTTGTAAGATTTAAAACATTGAAACCAGATATACATCGAAGCAGATATGAATTTAACACAAATATAGAAATGTTGCTTCCTAGGCTGATCGTGAAATTTCACTCAGGGACATTATAAAACAAATGTTATTAACAAATCACAACAGGCTAACACATGCCCTGATTGTTTTTATGACTTAGACAACTTCATGCTGGGTTTATCAGTTTATAATAGCCACTTTGTCAAGCAGGGTTCCTTGATCTAGTATAACCCAGGATATTTAGTTGAATTTTGCACCTGTCTAATAATAGTGGGAGATTTGCACATCTGTTCATGTCACTTGTCCGGTCAGCTGGTGGTGCATTTGATATTATTCTATAGGCTCTTTTTTGGAGGTGTTGTAATGTCTAAATTGGTTGTTTATGGGTAATGTGGCAGACATTATCCCTATAATTGAAGTAAAACAAGATTTTCCTCTTAAGAATTAGGAGGCAAGCTTCCTCATTTTTGTAACAGCAAATTATCTGAAATAGGTAGATTTGGTAAAAATTCCAAAAAAATAATGTGGTTCAAAATGTTTCCAAATTTTTGGAATTAGCCTAATGTCTTTGCAGGTGAAAAGCAGAGTAGAATATACTTATACCTTGTTCACAGTTTGTCCCCTCATATCCAGGTGCACACACACAGGTGTAAGAATTAACCCGATCAACACAGGTTCCATCATTCTGACATGGATCACTTGAGCATTCATTGATATCTGTGACAGAAGGAGCCAACATTTAGCAGACATTAATATGGTACTAATTCTCAATCAAATCTTAAACTTACCACATGTCATATGCTGTGCTTTTGGGCTATAACCATATCAGACAATATTAACACATTTTACAGGACAGTAAAATAACCTTTTACCTTGTTCACAGTTGTACGATCATCTGGTGGTGCATTTAATATTATTCTATAGGCTCTATTTTGGAGGTGTTGTAAAGTCTGAATCGAATGTGTATGGTTACTGTGGTAGACATTATCCCCATAATCGAAGTAAAACAAAATTTTCCTCTTAACATTTAGAAGGTTAGCTTCTTCAACTTTGACAGTCTTTGCAACTTCCAATCTTTGCTGACAGGGCAATAAGACTGGAAATGATTGTATAGGCCTTGTTCTCTAGGTCACAGGCTAATAGAGCATTCATCCATATCTGAATTTATATATATCTGTTACTTCAGTTTTTCTGACTGTACTGTAGTAACTCCTTACACTGATACAGTAAACTATACTAAATCCTTAAAGGGATAAGGTCGACTGGTAATGTAAATAAATGATAATGTAAATAAAAACAGGGAAGATAACAAAATTGTGAAAAAATTCAATTCTGGGTTGATGCATAGCCTATTGAATTGACAGTGCATTGTTTAAAATTTGTTTTCTAAGTAAATAAGCATTACATGCAATGCTTGTGTATTACATGTTACATTGGTCTTTTATCAAAATTCTAAGATTTGTCTAACAATTTATATGCTGTTCCAAATCATTGAGGGGTTATAAATAATGTATTTTGGATGCATTTTTTCCTCCTTTTATCTTATTTAATTCCGGGTGATATCAGAATTAATATGTTACAGAAAACTCTGTATACTTCAAGGATGATCTTAGGCATTGCCTGAATGAGCAACACATTATGTCTGAGGTGCCCTTGCATCAACAAATACATTAGGTTGTACCTCTGAAGTTCAGAAAGGGTAAGAGGACTACTTAGACGCACCTGTACAGGCACCAGCAGTATTTCTAGTATATCCTTCAATACAAATACACTGGTAGGAACCGATGTTGTCATGACATGTCTCAAATTGAGGACAGATATTACTGGTTATTGTTCTGCACTCATCTATATCTGTGTCAAAAGAAAATAACGATGATGTCATAAGTCATTGGAAGTGGCATCCAAATATGGATTTATATTACTCACATGACATCTGATATGACCATAATAAAGATAGGTGTATATAGTAAACAACAGATTGTGAAAGGTAAAGGTATAGTGTCTTCTGGAAACAATTTATTTTTTCAAATTTTGAAGCGACAAAATGTTGGCTGTGTCAGGAGATTTAAACCTGGTATGTGCAGTTCTTACCTCGGCTGAAGATCATTCCCCCACCTATACCATAAAGCCAGGTCTTCACATCATCAGCTTTTATTGTAACACTAGGGCCCAAAATCTAGAAGCTCTACCAAAGAAGTACTCTTGTAATTAAACAAATTATTTACTTTCACAGATACCATTAATTATGGTAAATCCTGTAGGGCAGATGCACTGAAAGCCATTGCCTAGGTTGGCACATATCTCATTTGTTGGACAATTGATGTTGGCAGACCTGCATGTATCCTCATCTATATTGTAGAAGAAATAATAATATGTAATATTACAGATTTTAAGGGAATCTCTAAAGTTTTAAGGCTTTCATCTTTCTGGAATTCAGTGAATTTGTAAGATTTAAAACATTGAAACCAGATATACATCGAAGCAGATATGAATTTAACACAAATATAGAAATGTTGCTTCCTAGGCTGATCGTGAAATTTCACTCAGGGACATTATAAAACAAATGTTATTAACAAATCACAACAGGCTAACACATGCCCTGATTGTTTTTATGACTTAGACAACTTCATGCTGGGTTTATCAGTTTATAATAGCCACTTTGTCAAGCAGGGTTCCTTGATCTAGTATAACCCAGGATATTTAGTTGAATTTTGCACCTGTCTAATAATAGTGGGAGATTTGCACATCTGTTCATGTCACTTGTCCGGTCAGCTGGTGGTGCATTTGATATTATTCTATAGGCTCTTTTTTGGAGGTGTTGTAATGTCTAAATTGGTTGTTTATGGGTAATGTGGCAGACATTATCCCTATAATTGAAGTAAAACAAGATTTTCCTCTTAAGAATTAGGAGGCAAGCTTCCTCATTTTTGTAACAGCAAATTATCTGAAATAGGTAGATTTGGTAAAAATTCCAAAAAAATAATGTGGTTCAAAATGTTTCCAAATTTTTGGAATTAGCCTAATGTCTTTGCAGGTGAAAAGCAGAGTAGAATATACTTATACCTTGTTCACAGTTTGTCCCCTCATATCCAGGTGCACACACACAGGTGTAAGAATTAACCCGATCAACACAGGTTCCATCATTCTGACATGGATCACTTGAGCATTCATTGATATCTGTGACAGAAGGAGCCAACATTTAGCAGACATTAATATGGTACTAATTCTCAATCAAATCTTAAACTTACCACATGTCATATGCTGTGCTTTTGGGCTATAACCATATCAGACAATATTAACACATTTTACAGGACAGTAAAATAACCTTTTACCTTGTTCACAGTTGTACGATCATCTGGTGGTGCATTTAATATTATTCTATAGGCTCTATTTTGGAGGTGTTGTAAAGTCTGAATCGAATGTGTATGGTTACTGTGGTAGACATTATCCCCATAATCGAAGTAAAACAAAATTTTCCTCTTAACATTTAGAAGGTTAGCTTCTTCAACTTTGACAGTCTTTGCAACTTCCAATCTTTGCTGACAGGGCAATAAGACTGGAAATGATTGTATAGGCCTTGTTCTCTAGGTCACAGGCTAATAGAGCATTCATCCATATCTGAATTTATATATATCTGTTACTTCAGTTTTTCTGACTGTACTGTAGTAACTCCTTACACTGATACAGTAAACTATACTAAATCCTTAAAGGGATAAGGTCGACTGGTAATGTAAATAAATGATAATGTAAATAAAAACAGGGAAGATAACAAAATTGTGAAAAAATTCAATTCTGGGTTGATGCATAGCCTATTGAATTGACAGTGCATTGTTTAAAATTTGTTTTCTAAGTAAATAAGCATTACATGCAATGCTTGTGTATTACATGTTACATTGGTCTTTTATCAAAATTCTAAGATTTGTCTAACAATTTATATGCTGTTCCAAATCATTGAGGGGTTATAAATAATGTATTTTGGATGCATTTTTTCCTCCTTTTATCTTATTTAATTCCGGGTGATATCAGAATTAATATGTTACAGAAAACTCTGTATACTTCAAGGATGATCTTAGGCATTGCCTGAATGAGCAACACATTATGTCTGAGGTGCCCTTGCATCAACAAATACATTAGGTTGTACCTCTGAAGTTCAGAAAGGGTAAGAGGACTACTTAGACGCACCTGTACAGGCACCAGCAGTATTTCTAGTATATCCTTCAATACAAATACACTGGTAGGAACCGATGTTGTCATGACATGTCTCAAATTGAGGACAGATATTACTGGTTATTGTTCTGCACTCATCTATATCTGTGTCAAAAGAAAATAACGATGATGTCATAAGTCATTGGAAGTGGCATCCAAATATGGATTTATATTACTCACATGACATCTGATATGACCATAATAATGATAGGTGTATATAGTAAATGACAGATTGTGAAAGGTAAAGGTATAGTGTCTCCTGGAAACAATTTATTTTTTCAAATTTTGAAGCGACAAAATGTTGGCTGTGTCAGGAGATTTAAACCTGGTATGTGCAGTTCTTACCTGGGCTGAAGATCATTCCCCCACCTATACCTTAAAGCCAGGTCTTCACATCATCAGCTTTTATTGTAACACTAGGGCCCAAAATCTAGAAGCTCTACCAAAGAAGTACTCTTGTAATTAAACAAATTACTTACTTTCACAGATACCATTAATTATGGTAAATCCTGTAGGGCAGATGCACTGAAAGCCATTGCCTGGGTTGGCACATATCTCATTTGTTGGACAATTGATGTTGGCAGACCTGCATGTATCCTCATCTATATTGTAGAAGAAATAATAATATGTAATATTACAGATTTTAAGGGAATCTCAAACATTTTAAGGCTTTTATCATTCTGGAATTCAGTCAATTTGCAAAATTTAAAACATTGAAACAAGATATACATCGAAGCAGATATGAATTTAACACAAATATAGAGATGTTGCTTCCTAGGCTGATCGTGAAAATTCACTCAGGGACATTATAAAACAAATATTATTAACAAATCACAACAGGCTAACACAACATGCCCTGATTGTTTTTATGACTTAGACAACTTCATGCTGGGTTTATCAGTTTTTAATAGCCACTTTGTCAAGCAGGGTTCTTTGATCTAGTATAACCCAGGATAGTTAGTTGAATTTTGCACCTGTCTAATAGTAGTGGGAGATTTGCACATCTGTTCATGTCACTTGTCCGGTCAGCTGGTGGTGTATTTGATATTATTCTATAGGCTCTTTTTTGGAGGTGTTGTAATGTCTAAATTGATTGTTTATGGGTAATGTGGTAGACATTATCTTTATAATTGAAGTAAAACAAGATTTTCCTCTTAAGAATTAAGAGGCCAGCTTCTTCATTTTTGTAACAGCAAATTATCTTAAATAGGTAGATGTGGTAAAAATTCGAAAAATAAAATGTGGTTCCACATGTTGGTAGAACCATCCAATATAAAAAGATCAAATTAATGGTAATTTATTTGTATTAAGCCCATTTAATCGCTTTCCATGGTTGGGGGCCAAATGTTTCCAAATTTTTGGAATTAGCCTAATGTCTTTGCAGGTGAAAAGCAGAGTAGAATATACTTATACCTTGTTCACAGTTTGTCCCCTCATATCCAGGTGCACACACACAGGTGTAAGAATTAACCTGATCAACACAGGTTCCATCATTCTGACATGGATCACTTGAGCATTCATTGATATCTGTGACAGAAGTAACCAACATTTAGCAGACATTAATATGGTACTCATTCTCAATCAAATCTTAAACTTACCACATGTCATATGCTGTGCATTTTGTGTAAAACCAGACCGGACAATATTAACACTTTTTACAGGACAGTAAACTTTTAATTCTGAAAGAGCATGCTTTTCTACCCTTATATATTTAATTGTATCAACATTTGTATTTATTTAAGTAAGATATGAAGGAAACTGTACTGTTACCATTAAACAATCAATTTTGGCCTTTCCCCTACTGCTTCACATCACGGGATTGACACTACAGGAAAAAACGATCGTCGTTCAAAACTAATATCACATTCTTGAAATAATTGCCTAACGTTAAACACTGTCGGTACGAGAAATGTCTAAGCTTGCAATTGGTTAGAACCATATAAATTTGTATACCACTCTTATTTATGCAAAGACTAGGTTTTTTCGCGGCCGCTTATAGATTTCTAAAGTTGATCGTGGAAATTCAATATAAAACATGGACCTTCATATGGATCATCAATGCACCTTCATGGATCATCAATCTAATAGGCCTAAAACAGTGACAATGATATGTATTGTTCACCTCATCATTGGAGTACAACATAGGACATCACTCAATGTTCTATACATTTTTAATTGTTCATTTTTGCTAAAATTATAGTTAAAATGATCGCCAAAGGAAGAACTGCTGCTCCAATGTAGCCCACAGCTGTAGGGCCTACCTTACTTGACTTCATTGACAAAAATCTGATAATTGTGCAAAACTGGCTTGTCTAATATCGCATTCTACGGCATTAATATATAAAATAATGGCCTAACCCTATACACCATCGGAAAGAAAAATGTCTAAGCTTGCATTTTGTGAGAGTCATGTTTATATATCACTGTTGTCGATGTATACATCGATCAGACCAATGCAAACTAGGTTTGTAGCCTAAGTACATTATTTATTGCGTTAGAGCCGGCATATTGCCGGGAAATTACACTCCGGCGAAGTAATAAAAAATGATTCTTCCACTCAAAATATATTGCCAATGTGTTTAAATTCTGAAAGAGCATGCTTTTCTACCGATTAATTTCATCAACATCTGTATTTAAATCAGAAAGACAATATTGGTGAAAAATAAAGAAAGTTTGGAGGGAAAGTATAGGCCTAGGACATAGAATAGCCTACCCTATGCCGGCCATGACGCAATAATGTATGTAGTAACATTTTCTAATTTTCACAGCAGCGCACAATGACAACTGGAGTCCTTGACAACGCTTTTTTCCCCGCATGGAGTGTGTCATTGGAGGTGGGGGTTCGGGGGCGGGCGAAGGAGGGGGCATGTGCCCCTACCCCTATATCCAAGGGTCTCTTTTTTAGGCCTTGGCTAGGTAATAGAAACAGAATTAGGTGGAAACTGTTCTTTCCTTGGTCATAGCCAAATTCTTGTTAGTATACACCTATGTGTTTGGTTTGTAATTCCACATTATATCATTTTCTGTTCAAGGTTTTATTCTAGTACCTGATGAGACCACCAATATTTATATAAGGATGAATATTACCTGTGGCAGTTTCACAATTTGTTCCAGTATAACCTTCTCGACATATACATTCACCAGTTGCTGGGTTGCATGTACCACCATTCATACAGACTCTCTGCTCACATTTGTCTGTCGTCGTTTCTGTAATCATGTCAATCCATTATATCTTATGAGATAGACCTTTGATTACAATATTAGACTCTTATATTCCTTCAATAGGTGCACTGTATTAGAAAATACATTCTATATTTTTAGTTTGGGAGAAACTTGAATTTTATTGTCTTTATAGCTAACTTTAAGGAACTATGGTGTAAAGTGTGCCCCCTGGTACAAAACATTGATTACAGATGGCAGTGCAAGGACCCTTTGCTTAGGTTGAACCAAGGAAAAAACAGGTCCCCAAGATATAATTGAAGAATTTAGATCTACTCTGAATAGCAATTTGGTTTGAAACAAGAAAAAAGAGGTCCCACCTTGATTCCACTCTTTCAAGCAGACTCTCTGTCTGTTAAGTTAAAACTTTGAATTCAACTAATTTTTTCTAGGTCTATATATTCCAAAAATAATCTTAATAACAATAAGACCCCTGTTACGGTGACAGGGGTCTTCCCAATAAATCAACCTTATGTAGTGAACCTCCGGATATCTTGATTACCAATCCGGGGCTGTAGGCTCTCCTACAGGTAGTTTATCAGTAAATGGTGACACTAGTTATCCAGCCCGCGATAACCTTCGTGCTATTACTTAGACAACCCAGGTTCGATCTTTCTCTCAACTAAGGGAAAGTAAAACATGGACAACGATCTCTGTTTCCGTAGCTTTATTTCCCCCACAGTGCGATCACAAGGTACATGGTCAGCCGGGCTAACCAAGACATCTGACGGAAAGGATTTCCGGAATAGTCACAAATACAATCCATACAATAACAAGGTGTGTACAAGTAAATGGCAAGATGTTCTTCGTACAGGAATAAGTGATACAGGAGATACACAATACATCACAATTATGCAATACAGTACGTATTCTGGTCAATGCAGGTAGATGAAAGGTAATCTGTAACTAGGGTAAAGCTTAACATTTCATTCACGGTAAAAACGGAACAGATCCGAAAGGCTTGAAAGGTTGAGCGAGCGGAGCTCCAACCTTGACCTTGAAGGCCGACCCGGTTAAAACAACAGCAAGCTATACTAGACTTGCGCTGATCCTCATATCCACTACAATACCCCCTCCATGATTTATAGATTTTTAACCCAACGGAGTAACACAATCTACAATATGTAAATTATTATAAGGCAATGTGGATATAAAATAAGTAAGAAGTAAAGCACCAATAGAGTATTAACAATGCGAATTCAAAAGTACAGGCAGGAGCAATATAGTGACCCACGCACGTTATACAATAATCGCGACATCTCTAATTACAGCATGAGAATCATTCGGATTCAACATACTCAAACAGCCTTTGACAAGAAGGAGCTTCAGTAGACCTGCTACAGCTATATGTACAATATGTCAAGTAAAGTAATAACCTTTAGGCTGAAAAAAACTTCTCACTTTCCGCACGGAAAAAAAAATTCTTTCCGGGGGGTCCGGGGTCGGTAAGCAGTTAGCATCAGATCATCCGTGACAAGTCCGGCATCCGTATTCATCAAGAGTCGGTTACATCAGTGAGATCAGGGTTCCCCATTTCCGTTCGTCAAGGAATCAAGTCATCATCAAGTCTGTCCGATCGTCGTCATCAAAATCTCAGTCCGTAAGTCACATCCGTGGGCATTTCGTCCCGGTTTGCACGCCCAGCACACAGTAGCTGGACCTACTTCTCCTTTTGCTCAGTGTCCTCCGTTCCGTGCTCCGGAATATCGGCAGGATCAATCACTGCAGGAGTCGTAGGCCTGTCTCTTCCAGGGGTCACCGGCATTGGTGGCATCATCTGGAATGACACGGGCATGGCGGGGTTTGGCACCAAACCACCGCTCACGGGTTGGGCACCCGTGAACTCGTTCATGAGGCGACCAAACATGAAAAACCGCTGCATGCTATGTTGGTCCATTAGCATAGGAGCAGGGGTTGCGGGGAACGGAGAAGGCATAGGCACTTCTTCCGTCGATAGGTCAGGTCGCTGACTCTGAGTAGCACTAGTCACAGTACTACTCGGGACACTTCAGGGCACTTGGGACTGAGGCTGGAGACGGGGTTCTCTCCCGGCGTCTTCCAACTCCGCCCGGAGATTTCCAATAATCTCCTCTTGGACGCGGATCTTGTCATCTCTCTCTTTTAGTCCTCGTCACTGGTCTCGGATCAGACGAGCGTTGGAACGGTTCTCCTCTCTGAGTGTTGCAAGCTCCTGCACTTGGTCACGGACCGTTTGCAGCTGACGCAGGGGCTCCGCTAGCGTATGGAGCACCTCATTGACTCTGGTCTCAACGGTCAGGACTGCTTCAGAGGCTTGCTCTAAAACTTCCCTCACCGCGGTTTCTCCGGTTGCCAACAGCTCAGCAGTTAGGACAGGAGGAGGTAGTTACGCTACCAACCCTTCAGCTGCCTGCTGAGCACACGTCGCTATCCTCTTAGGGGTAGGCAGAATTCCATAGCCACTGCTTCTGGAATTAGATCGGGATCGATCTCTCTTCTTGCTTTTCTTGCCGGACTGAGTTTTGGAAGAGCTCGGAGCACCGGCAGCGGCACTGGCAGCTGGCCTTGCAAATCCAGTGTCCTTGGAAGCAGCTTTAGTTGCCTTCCGCCGGACTAGGTGCAAATCAGCATTCGTAAGATACGTTGTCCGCATGAACAGCGTATTCACCTCCCTAGTTGGCGTGAGGGTTTGGGCTTTCTCCACGGCTTTGTCACGGCTAGACTTGTGAGCCACCTTCTCACCGTACTGAAGGTGTCATACCAGCTCGATACGTCTGTCTAGTCTTTGCAAACAGGAGGAGGACGGGCAGGTCCACACCTCTCTCCGGGTACCATGTTCCTCACAGAAGTGGCGGAACAGGCACTCTCTAGTGGCGTAGGTCTTGACGCCAGAAGTGTTCATTCGTGGACACCTACACACCGCAAAGGGGCAACGGAAACCGGGTTTCCACAGTTCCGCAGCATAAGCCACCTTCTGGTACGTGCCTGCATCTGTTTGGTCTTTACGGAACAGGCTTGGCCACAACCGAGTCTCATACCTCTCCATGAGGTTGTCCGTAAACTCGGCGGACTCATCCTCACTCTCATCATCGATCAGGATAAACTTCCTGGGGTCGTCTGTGGAGGGATCAATAGGGTACAACTCTGTGCCTTCCTCATACAGGGTACGGAGGTCTGATACCTTCTCCACATCACGGAACCAAGCGCTTCTCACACTCAGTCTCTCTCGGTGAACTTTCATCACTCTCTTCTTGGGGGTTTTGGCCATGGGTTTGCCTTCCGCGCCCTTAGGCTTAGTCACTGCGGATGCTCCGGCCATGCCAGGCGAATCGATGTCCATTCGCTCTACGTTCACGGACAAGGGGCGCAGCCCATGCTTCTTGTCCGCACTCCACCCTCGCTCTCTACCAACCCGGCCTCTGCCGGGGGACCTGGACTGACCATGTCCAGCTGTCCTCTCGGTGACATTACTCCGGCCTCTGCACGGAGATTTGCGGGGGAAGTTCTCTTCTCCGTGGGCTCAATCTTCACGGAGTCCGGGTCTTCCTGAGCGGCGTCTGACAAGGCCTGAGCGAACTCTGCCTCACTCAAGGCCTGGAAGGGGGCGACCTCATCACCCTCTTGCTCTAGGAGTTTCGCCTCCACTTCCACCGGAATCTCTTCCTCGGTGGTTTCTCCGCTCAGACTCTCATCGTCTTCGTGTCGGCTCTCGGTCCGGCTCATCTTGGGTCATCTCGGAAATCTCACAGAAATCACACGGAAATCACACAGGATTCTCTCAGGCACTCTCAGGGGTTTAGTTGGCAGCTTTTAGTTCTCCGATCCTATAACATAAACATTACAGTTCTAGTCACGGGAGCGGATGCAGCCGGAACATCTATTTACACATAACTTAGGTAAAAAGTTGCCCAAAAAGACAACGGATACAACTAGTATGGTCTCTCAGAGTATTCTAGTTATAAAATACACAGGCCTGAGAACATAGAATGTACCAAACAAGCTAGATAATCGAAAAATCATCGTAGCGTGGCTCGATTCATGTCCATATCCAAGATGGCGGTTGGGTCGTAGCTTCGGTGCTCTATCTCCCCACACTAGAAACACTGAAACTTACGTCTTGTACTAGACGCACACCTCTGTGACAACCATCGGTATCATGTTAAAATACCTCTCCTCCTTCCTAGCAATCATACAGAATCAATTCATACAAGTTTCATGCGACAAATCAACTCATAGAACGATCACAGTAGAAAGCGTACTTACAGGTCAGAGTCCAGGAGCAAAGTGAGCCACGAGGCGGAGCGAACTGGTGAACCCGGATGCAGCCACCTCTAGCGGCAACCTGATGCAACGTTAGTTCACTTAACTGCCACGCTACTACAGCGCCATGCTCCCGCCACTGCCTGACGGATAATGTTACCCGGTTTTGCATGCTTAGATCAGTTACGCTCCCCATGACTGAGGTTTTTGACTGTACGTAAACTGACTACTTCTCCACTGAGACAGGGTGGAAGGGAATTCCAGTGAATTCACCCAACAATGACACTGTTACTAGCAGCAATTTCAAGGTATCCAAACCAAGATTCAGAGCCAGTACACTACGGAGTGGGACCATTCCCTCAACATAGGTCTAACTTCAAGCCACTCACAGCTCTCATCTATATTTCTGGGTTACTCATCTCCGAAATTGATGTTGTTGGTTCTTTCCCGGCTACATGAGACGAGGTAGCCTCATGCACCGAATGGGACTTAGGTGCATTGCTCCGTCTTGCAACCTTAGTCGACTTCTCGTTGTGTTTTTAGGGTGGAGGGATCAGATCAAAATCGCCCCTGTTTGCACACAACAAGGCTAGGATCCCGGTTGTAACCGATCTGGAGGACGACGCACCCGTGTCCTTGTTACAACTTCCGCCGGGGACTCATCGTGTCTCTTTCTCAACCCTCTTCCGACCTTAGCGACAGCCTCAGTCTTCTTCGGCCTCAACGCGGACACACTTCCGAGTCGGAACTCTAGAAAGGGCGTCAGCATTCACATGTTTCTTTCCGGCTCGATGGAGAATCATGCTCTGATCCAGACCGAACTCCTGCATCTGAGTCAACCAGCGTGCAAGCATGTCCGTCGGATCTTTAAAGTTCAATAGCCAACGCAGGGAGGCGTGGTCGGTTCGCACAATAAAGTTTCGGTTTCCCAACAGGTAATGCCTGAACTTCTTCATGTAGGTTAATACTGCTAAGAGCTCTCTTTTCGTGACGCAGTAATTCCGTTGGGCTTTATCCAAGCTGTTGCTGGCATACCCAAGGACTACCTCCTTCTCATCTTGTATCTGCGAAAGCACACCCGCCATGCCAAACCCGCTAGCATCCATGTCTAGGATGAATTTCCCTTCCTTTTGTGGATATCCCAGCACCGGAGCAGAGATTAGCAACTCTTTTATGCCCTGGAAGGCCACATCACATTCTGGAGACCATTCTATGGGCTTAGAATATCTCTTCTCCCTCCCTCACAACTTCTTGCAAAGGAGAGGCAACTATCGAAAAGTTCGGCTGGAACTCACGGTAGTAGGATGCGAATCCCAAAAACTGCCGAATCTCCTTAGCATTTTTCGGAATTGGCCACTCGCGGACTTTCTGTACTTTCTTTGGGTCTGCACAGATGCCTTTGTGTGACACAATCCGACCCAAGTATTCCACTTCTCTGCGGAATAGTTCGCATTTCTTGGGTTTCAATTTCAATCCGAACTCCCGGATCTTCTCGAGCACTTGGCGTAGATTTAGGAGGCACTCCGCAAAGGCTTCCCCAAATACTACTACATCGTCCAGATATACCAGACACGCTTTCCAACGGAGATCGCCTAGCATATGATCCATCATACATTGAAAAGTGGCAGGGGCGTTGCACAATCCAAAGCTCATTACTTTGAATTGGAACAGCCCCGCGCTGGACAGGAGAGCAGTTTTCTGCGTGCTCTCTTCGTCCATCGCGATCTGCCAATACCGCATTCGTCAATACGAGGGAGTGGGAAGCTATCCGTCACAGTCACGGAATTCAACTGGCGGTAATCGACACAGAAACGCTGTGAGCCATCCTTTTTACCAACCATCACGATGGGTGCTCCCCACGGACTGTTAGAATGCTCTATGCGTCCCTGCTTGTACATCCGCCAGATCTCAGCCTCCGCTAGGTCACGCTTAGCCACTGGAATCCGCCTATAGCAGAGTTTTATAGGTCTGGAATTACCAGTGTCAATCACATGTCTGACAACGTGAGTGTGGCCCGGCTCATCGCCAGGTAACGCGAAACATTCACGGAACTCAGTCAGGAGCTCCGCAACTTGCAACTTTTCACTCTGATCAGTCAAGTGCGTCTCTCTCACTAGTTTCCCTAGCGGGCATTCCGTACTCGGTGGCACCGGAATGTCAGGGGCAATCAGGTCATCATCGACTATGGACGGCAACTCCACCATCTGTATCGAGTTAATGATAGCTCTTCTAATCCCCAGATCTACCCCCTCCGGACAAGTGGCAGGGGACGATTGCAGCATCACCTCACTCACTTTTCCGACCACCACATCAGTCTCTAGACGTAGGGACTCTCCGGACGGATTACTGAAGGCTATCACTGCTTTTTCATCCGCCGTCACATAAGTGTTAAGGCATCCCAGTGAATATTCCTTCAGCAGTCTCTGAACGGGCTCGAACATCAAACCTGTTGATGTGTCAGAGCACCTGCGAATGTCAATCTTAGCAAGTGTGACTGATCGAGGAAGGATAACCACCGCTTCCCGGAGTGTTACTTCATACCCATCCTCAGTCTCCTTAGCTTCGATCGTTTTTACAGAGGGACTCATCCGCAACGGTTGAGGTCCGCGCCAATGGTGCATTTTCACTGCATCAGCGCCATTGCTCAACGCAAGCTTCCCTGACCAGTATATGTTACATGAGTGCACCAAAGCAAAATCCTGAGCTAGGATCCCGGATTCGGGGCCGGCAAGACCCGTTACTACCAGACACGTAATCATATATGTCCGTTTCCCTAACGTCACGGGAATCAAGGCACATCTGTGAACAGTTATCTGCGAACCACCTCCCATCACGCACGCCAGCCGGGACGGAGCCATCGGCGGCTGTTGATGCAGGGAATCGTAGAATCTCTTTGTCACAAGGCTAGTTGTCGCACCTTGGTCCCACAGAAATTCACCGATATCTCCGTTCACAAATACAGTCGCGTACCATCTCTCCGCAATGCATGCATCACGGATCTTCAGCGTTCTCTGCTCATCACCGGAAACCTGCTGAACGACAGCAAGGTTGTCGGGACCTTCCTCCACGACCATCACTTGACCGACAACAGCTCGGAGTTCTGCACGACCCCATAGCACGTCAGGATCGCTATCTGCAAAACTATCCACTGTATCAACTCCGATCCCTGGATGAGTAGTCTCATCAGACGACCAACTAGTATCCGTTTTCGGTAACGGGCAGCTATCATGTATTACTCTACCCGCTTCCCTACACACGGGCGTCAGAGCCTCACTCCCATCTTCCGCGTGTTGTGCAAATACCACACAAATTGTAGTACTGCAGAGCGCCATTGACTCCCCGGATCGCACTTCGCGCTCTATGCGGTCCGGTTGGAGTTTTCCGACTCAGAGGTTTTCCCGTCGGTAATCGCCTTGAGTCCCTTGTAATGCCCTTCCTGTCCACAAGCATAGCACTTTCTGCGGGGCCTCTCCGATTTCCCTCTCCACTGAGAAGTACTACCGGAAGTCCTTCCGCTCCCGTTGCGTCCCTGTCCGCCCTTCCAAGTTTGCAAGACCTGGACCACAGTGGCTTGCAGACCATCATCTGACGAATCTGAAGCACTCGCTGCACTTGTGGCCTGGACAATCGCTCTCCGCGATGCTCTTCGCGAAGATCTGCTACTGGGTGTAGGGATCTCAGGAACAACCAGGGCAGCCTCCGCTGCATTGATGGTCGTCACTGAGCAAGAATCCAATTGACAAGATTCCCATACCTCCGCCCAATCTACTGCACTTTGCAAGTCCCGTGGTTGCTTTAGACGCACCCATGCAGACATCTCAGCGTTTGTGACCCCTTGCAAAAAAATGCACAGGAACACAGCTCTCAGTGTGTTGTCCTTGCGACCGAACGACTTTCGGCCCTTCCGTGCCACCTCATTGGCGAACAAGCGAACGGCTTGTCCTGGGGTCTGTCTACAGTTGTAGAACTCAGCCTGCAACCGGAACTTGGACCTTTCTCCGTAGTTCGTATCCATGTGCTCAACGAATTGCCGGAGATTGATGTCCACTGGCAGGTCCCCCATTTCTGCCAGCTGTTTGCGTGTGCCGTACCTCAATTGTCAAAGCAACTGAACAGATGTCCAATTGTGCGACTCAGCGATCACCGTTACCTCCATGAGGTAGGTCCGCCATGCGGTTTTGCCATCCCACATCTTTACCAGCGGGACCTTCGGCGGGTGATTCTCAACTGCCTCACGGTGAACAAACGTGAACTCCTCATCAGACTCCTCTGGTCCGTCATACTCAAGACCAGGGACTAGGGACCGGTTGGTTCTACGGGATCTATGGGAAGGCGACCTCTGTCGTCGATCCTCATCAGAACTGTCCGAGTCCGCCTGAGAACGCCTCTGCGGAAACAACGGGGATGCGGTAACATACGCCGAACGCGCATGCCCTCCGGCAGGATTTATATGACGAGAAGGACTATTCCCTCGGCCATGCTCTCTGCCATGATTTCCCTGTCGTTTGCGATCGGGCTCTCCCCACTGAGAGTCATCATGTTTCTTATGTGTTCGTCTCGGAGATGATGTCATCATTGTATGCCGAGAGAACGTCACACCGCGGTGATCTCGGTCTCTTCCGCCCTGATCGGACACAATCGAAGGATCATTTGCCGTTGGCTCACTAGCCGGTTTTTGGTCCATAAACGTGGATGTCACAGGACCTCTGGTAGGATTTTGCTTCCCGATCCCCTGGATCATCTCAAGCAACTCCGACTCCAGAGCTGTCATCTCACGTCTCTGCGGGGTCCCCGTCTCTAGGGAGGGCTTTACATGATCTTCAAGCAAACGCCCGTCCAGACCATTGTCCACGGATTCCGTATTGATTCTCTTACGGAGCTCAAAATTCTCATCCATCAGCTCGCGGACTTGGGTTTGGAGCTCTTCCGCCATCGACTGCCGGAATTTCTCACGAAGGTCAGAATCTTCCGTGTCGTTCGGCGGGACTCTCCACTGCGCAAAATTCCCTCCGGAATATTTTGGTCTCGCTCCGCCTCTGGCACCACGGTCAGAGGAAGGTGATTTGAAATCCGCGGGGAGACTCCTCGGGGTTGTCGGCCCCAGGTCTCTACCCACGAAATCTTGTCTCCTTGATTGTCTCCTTCCGTCTGCGCCACGGAATCAGAATATGACATCTTTCGTAGACGTCATGGACTGCCACCGCAGTCTCAATTTCTTCCGGGAAGAAATTTGGGACAACCAACGAACTGAAAGCACTGAGGTAGAGAACTGGCACGGCACCAATAGTAGTGAACCTCCGGATATCTCGATTACCAAACCGGGGCTGTAGGCTCTCCTACAGGTAGTTTATCAGTAAATGGTGACACTAGTTATCCAGCCCGCGATAACCTTCATGCTATTACTTAGATAACCCAGGTTCGATCTTTCCCTCAACTAAGGGAAAGTAAAACATGGACAACAATCTCTGTTGTCCGCATACCGCATGTCAACATGGAAACTAAACGAACGAACCAATCAGATCGTCGCAGCCGACAATTTCAAAGCTGGCGCCATGCAGTGGAAACTTCACGCACCAATCACAGCCAAGATAACAAGCGCCTTCGGTACTAGGCGGAACACACATGTGCTTTTCCGAAACATTATTCATACCGCGGATCACCGGGTTGGGAGGTTGATAACAAGCCAAGTTGTGATATAATGTCATTTACAGACATTGCTACCGGGAGCAAATGTAGATTAACGACATAAAATAATGAAAAAATATTGATTTATAGCCTTTTGCTGTCTGCTCTGTAACCTTACACATTACTTATCTATTAAGTATTTCTTCATTAGCAGTTTTATTAGAAGTGTATGATTTTATTGCATATTAATTTGAATCATTTTTAGATACTAACAGAGAGGTAATTTTTAGATAATTTACATTTCTATAAGCAACACTAAGGGTTTGGGGTGTAAATAGTAATTAATATCAACATTGAAAATGTATTTTATAAAATGCAAAACAAAATCGGGGGGGGGGGGAAATGAAAAATTAAATACAACCATTCAACACTGAATCATGGGCACCCACAAAAAGAAATTCTGGATTTTGATGACTTTTGGCATGTATTTTTTTGACACAGATCATGTTTAAATAACCTACTATATCACACCATATAAAGGAAAATATTCAATTTTGATAATTATTTAGAAATTTAGCAATTCTATGGTATAATGACGGTTTAAAAAAGTGATTTTGCCCCAACAATGGGATTCTGAAAAAAAAATCTGGGGGAAAAATGCCAAAAATGTGGTTCCGCAGGTTGGTAGAACCATCCAATCAAAAAAAAATCAAATTAATGGTAATTTATTTGTATTAAGCCCATTTAATCACTTTCCATGGTTGGGGGCCAAATGTTGCCAAATTGGTGGAATTGGCCTAATGTCTTTGCAGGTGAAAAGCAGAGTAGAATATACTTATACCTTGTTCACAGTTTGTCCCCTCATATCCTTGTGCACAAAAACATCTGTATTCATTAACCAGATCATCACAACTCCCACCATTCTGACATGGACCACTGGAGCATTCTTCTCTATCTGTGACAGAAGGAGCCAATATTCAGCAGGAATTGATATGGTACTCATTCACAATCAAATCTTATATTTACCTACATGTTGTATGCTGTGCATTTTGTGTAGAACCAGACCAGACACTATTAAAACATTTTCCATGTGGAAAGGACAGTAAAATAACCTTTTACCTTGTTCACAGTTGGTCCCAGCATATCCAGGCACACACATGCATGTGTATCCATTTATCTCATTACCACAAGTCCCACCATTCTGGCATGGATTACTTAAGCATGCATTCATAACTGTGACAGAGAGAAAGAAGATTTAGCAACCAATGTAATATTAGGACAAAAAAAGTGGTACTAAACAATCAAAGTATAAGGAATAGAACCAGATTGGCCAATAAAATGAGGAATAGATTGAAAATCTCTTTAATCTGATTGGCAGTTGGTGCCAATAATTATATATCCTTGTGCACAATAACAACTGTATTCATTGACCATCTTGTTTACATGTGGAAAGGACAGTAAAATAACGTTTTACCTTCACAGTTGGACCCAGCATGTCCAGGCCCACACATGCAACTGTATTCATTAACCAGATCATCACAACTCCCGCCATTCTGACATGGATCACTTGAACATTCATTTATATCTGTGACATAAGGAGCCAACATTTAGCAGATATTAATATGGTACTCATTCTCAATCAAATCTTAAATCTACCTAAATTTCGTATGCTGTGCATTTTGTGTAGAACCAGACCAGATACTAAAACATTTTACATGTGGAAAAGACAGTACAATAACCTTTTACCTTGTTCAGAGATGGTCCCAGCATATCCAGGCACACACATACATGTGTATCCATTTACCTCATTAACACAAGTACCGTCATTCAGACTAACTATTAAAATATTTTGCATGTAAAAGGAGAGTAGAATAAATACTCTTATACCTTCTTCACAGTTGGTCCCCTCATATCCAGGTGCACACACACAGGAGTATTCGTTTACCTCATTAACACAGGTCCCACCATTCTGACATGGATCACTTGAGCATTCATCTATTGAATCTGTGACAGAAGGTGACAAGATGTAGCAGGCATCGATATAGCACTCCTTCACAATCAAATAAAAAATGTTTACAACGTTTACATAAGTGATATTGCAAGGCCTGCAACATTATCTAACAATATTATCAACCTCACAAGTGTTTTAATCATCGGTCCACAACTCTATATGTCTAGACACATGGTCAAATTACATATCTGAGGGAATATTAACTTCAGACATGATTCCAGTGGTTCATCTAAGGGACAACAAAATATGCATTTCTTGTGTAAGAAGAAATGTACTAGATGTAGATCAAATTTGTTATAATCCTGTAGTAAAAATACTTGTATGTATTATACAATAAATTTAGAGAATCTTTTTGAATATTTTATGGGACAGGGGCTTGTTACACCACAACTGCTTGATATCGTAAAGATATTGTTAACTTAACGGGGCCGGGCGGGGCCGGGCAGGGCCGGGCAGGGCAGCAATGATATATTTTTTCCAGTGTTGCATGAGGCTTGTCGTTGCTGGATCGTTAATGACTTAGCGGAGCAATCTGATGCGGAATGATGTTAAATACATCATATTAAACACGTTCAGACGGATGAATCAGTAGTTAGGTAAATAGGCGGTTATTGTAAATTTCCACCGAAAACTAAAACTTATGTAACTCATGCTTTATTTGTGGTACAATAACGTGTTATATATCAAACGAAAGGTAATGTTATTGCCTACGAATGATTTTAATGCATGGAGCTAAGGGATTAATACTTTGGTTGGTACCCAAGAAAATAAATGTGAAATAAGTGCCACCGCTATCTCCCCTTAGTGATATGGGCATAGTTCTATGATATGGGGTGCCTTGGAGCTCACTGTTAAATACCCTGGTTTTAGCTACACGGGGGGAGGGGGGGCGTTTCATAAGCAATGCAGCGCGCGTTATACGACCTAATGACAGTCGTTACCAAATAAAGAACAACATATTTTAACATAGCGCGCGCTAAGGGCCAACATTGAAAAGGACACTGGATTGGTAGTAAAGTCTGTTTTATTCCTGATGAAGATGATATTACACCGTACATAGTACATAAGGAAATAAACATGGAGAAATAAGCAATGTAGTTAATATTTCGGTTGATAGAGTATAGTGGTATAATCACAGTCATTGATGACATTAAGATGGTATACAGTGAATGCTGTGAGTCAATTGAATGTAGAACATGAAGAAAAGAGGGTCGAGGAGGGTGGGCAGATGTTATATCCTCGGTGGTTGGCGGTGGAGTGAGGTCGATGACTGGGCTCCAGGGAGCACGAGGAGCGCCGACCCCCTCCAGTTTCAGGTCAATGTACTACCATTCGACCAATGGCCAGTGCATTGAAAAGGACACTGGATTGGTAGTAAAGTCTGTTTTATTCCTGATGAAGATGATATTACACCGTACATAGTACATAAGGAAATAAACATGGAGAAATAAGCAATGTAGTTAACATTTCGGTTGATAGAGTATAGTGGTATAAAAACAGTCATTGATGACATTAAGATGGGCGAAAACCTTAACATTTTACGGAGTCCGCCATGGCTTTGATGGCATCAGTGGCTGCCTCCTGGGAATTGTCCGCAATGTAAGCTGTGTAGGCCTGTGACCTCCATTTTCCATAGGCCCCTATTTTCTCAGGAGGCATGTGTGGCTGAAGGGCGCTGGCCCCTCCTCGTCTCAGGCTGTGCAACGTATACTGGTGACTTTCGAGAGATGCAGCTCTGAGGCCTGCATGCCAGGCTGAGAGAAGGTATGACAACGAGAGAGGGGCGCTGCTCTCCACCATGCACAGAGGGGCACTGTATGAGTTAGAAGGTCTATGTTTACACATGTCGATGAATGCAGCCAGAGGGCACAGGGGAGAGAGTGGTAGTGCTGGTAGGATGAAGCACTCTCCCTTCGCTGTAGGTGCTTGTTTATTTTTCGCCCACTTGTAGTTGACTGTTATCGAAGTGGGGGATGTAGAAATATCGCCCCTGGTGAGGTGTCTAGTAGGGTCGAACGTCTGTCCGAAACGTAGGAGGACGTTAGACTGCCTTAGCAGTGTTGTGAACATGAGGATCAGGGCAAATCTGATTGTTGGCCCCTCTTTATCGTGGTACACCAGCGAGATCAGGCTGATGAGGTGCTCTGGAATTATGGCAGGAGCAGGTGATGGGATGTGCCGAATGTTGTGGGAGATTGCTTGTAGAGTGTCCCTCACCGCCACATGCGAGAACACTTGGATATCCCTCCCGTCCCTCAGGAGTAGGGACTTAATGCTGGAGATGTAGTTGGAGATTGACCTCGGGGATTTCATGAATATTGCAAGATATTCAATGAACACACAGATTTCCTGAGGGGAGGGCGAGAGAGGGGCGATGTTGTACTTAAATAATCAAGTGATGGGTCTGAAGGATATAAATAGCATGATTTTAGGTATTGTGCCAAAATACACCACATGATAAGGCAATGTGTGTGAGTTAATCTACATGAATTTAGAGTAGTTAAATGCAGATGGGTGAGGAGCAATTTCACGCAGGTTTTGCTGTTTAATGAGTGACATGGCAAGTTCAGATTTCTCAGAGTCCATATGCTGCCTCGAGAGAGCGTCGAAGAGGGTCATGTTGACACCTGGGACATGAGTGAATGAGAGGTGGAGTTCGTGCTCATATGCCCAGTACCACAGGGCCCTGGTGATAGCAGACAGGACGTGGTCTCTGGCTCTGTAGTGTAGGAAAGACATGATCGCTGCCATGTTGTCGCAGCAGATTTCAACATGTTTTCCAGTGGTTCCTTTTGGCACGAGGGTCCTCAGTGCGATGAGGCAATTGAGGGCCTCCAGTTGTGTGATGTGGTGTTTGCTGGACATGACAGGGGAGTATCGACAGGAGTAGTAATATTCATTGGTGTGGCCTGCCCCAGCCTCCAGGCAGGAGTCTGCCCAGATGGTGATTGATGGAGGGGGCGGGGCCATCATGGAGGAGGCATTACAACGTTGTATGTATGTCTTCATCCAGTTGAGGTCGGCTTTTGCAGCCCTGTTGAAAATAACTTCCTTTTTGTCACTCTCCCTGTATAGCTGGAGTAGCCTGGCTACGAAAAGCCTAGCTGGCTTGATGACTTGGGCAAAGTGGATTACACGACCCAAAAAACTCTGGAATCCCTTTTCATCCACTTTACCCACCGCAAGGAGCCTCTTTACTGCCTGCAGGAAGGAGGAGAATTTTGCTTGCGGTATTGAGAGTTTTCTCTGAGAGACGTCGATTTTGATTCCCAACCATATGAGAGAGGGGGCTGGATCAAAGAGCTTATTATAGCTAAGTGGTAGACCAAGATCCCTGAATACTTGGTGTGCTTTTGCAAATTGTTTGTGAGGGTTCCTTCAACAAGAGGAGGTCGTTGAGGTAGAAGAGACCGTGTATGCCAATCGACTGGAGGTGTCTGAGGATATACTGCGCTATTTGTTGCATGTATAGTGAGGAGGCCCTGGTCCCGAACGGGAGAGCCATGTCCATGTACACATCATCGTCAGCTGAGATTAGCAACAATGGCCAGTCTAGCGGGCACACAAGGAAATTTCTGTAGGCCCTTTGGATGTCGATTGATGCTAGCATAACGTTATAGTTCATGTCCCTGATTCTATCCACAGCCATCCACACGGTGGGGAGACTGTGATCCAAATTGAAACCAAAGATTGAGTTTTTAGCCACGTGATCATTTACTGATTTTCCCTCCGGGAAGGACAGATCGACGATTATTCTACCATCATTAGATGATGATTTCTCCCGTGTCATGAGGGGGCTAAAATGGCTCCAATCAGGAAATGGGGAGATAGCAAAGGGGCCAGCTAGTGCATGGTTCTGAAGCTCAGTGTTAATGTACTTACGCACGTGAGTCATGTAGCTGGTGGCTGATCTGTGATTCTCGGGTGCCTCTGTGTTTAGAGGTGGGCCATGGTATTGGAGTGGAAAACCATAGCATAGGCACTGTAATAGCCACCCGTCGTCTTGGTGACCAGTAGCTATTGATTGCCATTTTTTGATGTTCAGTTTTGTATCCAGATGGATGCGGGCCCCCATGACATTTGGGAGGCCCTTTTCTCTCACAATATGATAAAGTTTGTCAAGTGCGGTGATCCCAGACTCCATTGTGGGATACGTAGTTTTCCTGTCCTCAGCTTTAGCGGCAGGGTTGTATGCATGAGTGTACACACACAAACCTGCCGCGTCCCCCTGCTCTGGATGTCTATGCGAACAGGGGGCATTATCAAACGCACAAACACAACTACTTGCCAGGGAATTGTCCTTGTAGATCATGTCGGTGTATAGGTGTAACATAAGTTGACCATTGTGAGAGAGAGCTGAGGTGGCGATAGCCAAGGCACCGTCCAGTGACTTGGGTGTTTGGTTAGCAGGCAATGTGTCCGCTGCGTGAGCCTGCGTGGGCGTGGTCTGGTTGAATGGTGCTATGCGGTGAACGGCGACATGGCTGTTGTGCACAACATCAAGGGTGTTATTGTCAGACACGAGAGACTCGATATCGGGTTGTATATGATGAAAACTAGAATAAAGCGTCTCTACCTTTTTGGGGGTTACATCTACCCCAGTTGCACAGGAACGGGGAACATCTACCGTTCCTCTAGAGGCCGGAATTTCAACGGTTTCACTAGAGTTTTCTGTCGCAGAGAGCTGTGCTCCCTCTCCACAACAGGCTGGCGCTCCACACGCTGATGGGTTCAGTTTTTTTAACCCTCATCCGAGGAAGAAGAATCAGATGCCTTCTTCTTATTTTTCTTTCCATCTCCCTTTTGTTTATTCCATGACTTTCCTTTTTTGTCCTTAGGATTGGAGTTCTTATCCTTATTTCCATTATCCTTGCCACGTAGGCTGTTACATTCTTTAGCTGTGTGATCGTGGCGACGAGATTTAATCACAAAACAGATAGAGCACATGTGAATGACTGTGGTGCCATTCACAACATGTGTTGAGGCACTTTTGCACGAATCTCTATTAAAATCAGTGCATGGGAAAAAATCATCATCATGTTGTATCCCATCGTTGCGCCAAGAGAGTTTGATTCTCTCATCATGTATTTGTTGTATGTCCAGCCAACCTAGGCGTTCCTCTGCCACCTGCTCCAGCACAGTGGCAGACCAGTTTGAGACGCGGCGCCAACGGTTGTCGATAGCGTCCTCCGCCACATGGTTGGCATGAGTGAGGACAGCGCAGAGAGTCTCCTGGTCAACTGACTCCAGGGCTAAGCCCGTGAGGCCAGTCATGTGTTCCGCGAACGTGTATGTGTAGTGCTTCTTTTTCGCTCTAAGCTGTGTTGCTCTAGGCACATCTTTCCTGAGAATGTCTTTCTGGGACTTGCCATGTCCTTCATTTTCTAGTAATCCAGATAGTAGTGCCTTACCTCCTGTTGTAGCGAATTTCAATGTCATATCCTTAAGGGCCTCATTGTAGACCTCCTTTCCCTCCGGGGCAGAGATTAATGTTGCTGGGGCAGGCACCATGCGACGGGGTATAATGGCGTCGAGGTCGTCTGGTCTTGCTACAGTCGTGGGAGGTTTAGGTGTGAGAGGCTCAGGCCTGGTGGGTCTTGGAGGAGATGCAGACCTAGATCGCCTCTTAGGTGGGGATTTTTCTTGCCTCCTAGTGACCAGGGCTAGGATTCTGTCGATGTTTTCTTCAAGTTTGGTCGTCCTCTCGGCCATGCGAGCCAATTCACCGGCCATGCCTGCATCCCTCGTGGTGTTGGGCCGGCGTCTTTTAAGAGGTGGAGGTGGGACACCTTCCCCTTCCTCCTGAGTATCGTCATGTTGGAGATTTTGATTTTGTTGTTGCTCAGGCTCTTCCTGTTCTTGATCTTGGTGAACGGGTACCTGGATGATCACCTCTTCATCATTAGGCTCAGTTTCTTTAGTCTTCTTATTTTTTCTCCTTGTGTTAGCCATGTCTACACGTGTTAGGTAGACCTGGAGGGATGATAGGACAGATGTTATATCCTCGGTGGTCGGCGGTGGAGTGAGGTCGATGACTGGGCTCCAGGGAGCACGAGGAGCGCCAACCCCCTCCAGTGTCAGGTCAATGTACTACCATTCGACCAATGGCCAGTGCATTGACTTTGCGTTACTATAACGAACACGCGTTAAACTTATCGCTATCTTACCCATAGTTGCGCTACCATAAAGAACGTGCGCTTATGAAACGCCCCTCAGATGCCTACTTAACAAAATGATATTTGCTCAGGCAACAGTAGACCCTTAAGACACATTTCTATAATGTTGGACTCCTATTAGGGCATTAGTAGGTATATGTCATACCTGGTATTTTCAGCATTTCATTAAGAGATTTCTAAAATTATTTTGGGTAGAAATAACTTTCTTAGAGTCAAGTTAAAGTATCATTAACATCTCTTGGGTGTGGCCTAAATGAATCAGGAGTTCTGCACGAATTTGTCTCTTCCGTTTTAAACAAATGTTTTATACAAATGTCCATGACGGTCGGGACACAGGGCCAAAGATGATATACAACCTATTTGGACGCAGGCTTATAGTTCATGATTTAATCTGGGCACCCTATTGCTATTCCAAAAATTAGGTTTCCATGAATCCACTAAGCTAGTGTAGCAGCAATGCCGCACATTTGACATTCTTTGACACCTCAATTCGCTCATCTGTATAGTGGGAGTGTGGGCTATTCACACATATCAGCGAAACCCTAAATAGAGGGTAGTGTATTCAGAAAGGAAAGGTAAATGGTTAAAAAAGTACAATGAATAATGCATGGTATTATAAAGGCTGATTTCTAACATTGGCCTAATATTGGTGGTGCATATTTTAAAATCAAGGCCCTGAAAAAGGGCCTATTGCTCTATATTTTCGATAATCATGGACTTTGTTACCTTGCTGCATTTCTTTTTTTGGGGTGGGGGGTAGGGGGGGGTGGCACCAAATCGAAGTTAACAGCACATTGAACACATAGAAAACCTTAATTAATAGAATGTCTAAGACAATCTTCCTAGGACTATACTTGATGATAAGAGAAAAGGGCCATTATAGTTGAATTCATTGTTTATTTGACCAAAGTAGATTCTATAGGCAGATATTAAATTGTACATGAGTTCATGTCATGAGTTCCTGTACATTAGGAGAGAACTGGGAAATATCAGACAATTGCACATGATATATGAAAAAGGGACCTAAATGCTGACACTTCCTTGCCATTCGAAGCTAAGAATGTCAGAACTTCTATAAGTGTCAATAGTCAATAAGGCAATAAAATATATGATTGAACACAATCGTATGAAATATTTTAAAGTAACCAAATGACTTTTTATAGCATAAAAGCCACCCCATAGGACATATAAACTGACTTGCTATTGTATGTTTCATACAATAAATTATATATATGTTTAAGCAATATATCAGGGCCTCTACGCACTGCCTACTTGGAGAAGGGCTGCATCTCATAGATAGGTGTAAGGAGGTGTATACAGTAAAGAGGTAAATTATGTGAAAGACCCATAACAATCCCAAATAACAGATACTTAATGTGTCATACACAGTAGGGAATCTGATGTTAACATTATGGTATACAGGTGATGTGATAACAAGGGAAATAATAAGAGACAACAAGACTTGGTAAGAACATATTGGTAGTTACTCTAGTTGCCATCAGGGCTCTGATATGGTGAAACAGTAGTGACACCTGATTAGGACATTAGGTAGACAATAGGAACACTTTCTTAAGGATCAAAGCCACTACACATATAGATGTGTACCTACCTTCACAAGTGAACCCATTACCAGTTTGAACTTCTGTGTAGCCTGGAAGACATTGGCAGAGGTAGGAACCAACTGTGTTAACACATCTATCCTTAACCGCAGTACAAGGTGGTGATGGAGATTCACACTCGTTTATGTCTATCAACACAATAAAACAAGACAATAATTGTTTTTATTTGATAATGTTTCCCCTTGACATAAGGATACTTCTCATTTCCGCCTTGAGCAGAAGGGGCTCTGGCTTCTGTAATCTATCTATTCTATGCATGTATAGCTCTGTTACTTGTGGCTGTCAATGAGTTATTTAGTTGATCCTAATTAATTAATTAATTAATAGGTGAGTGAGTGAGATTGGTTGCCTTACTCCCTTATCAACACATTGAAGGTTACATCAAGGGTAGGGTCTCGTTGCACCAGAAATGGTTGGTTGGTAAACGTTTATTTGCAGACTAAGCTGCCAATCGAGGATTTCTCCGAGCAATAGGGAGGATTTCAGCACCTCATTAGCATATTACAGAGTATGATTGTAGGTTAACTACCTCTCAGTCGTTGACTGCTGAGGTTCGCTACAAGGATGTGTTAAGTAATTATTTATACATGTAATTAGTGATAACAAGTTGGCACCTTTTGTTAACACACATGATTATTTGTTTTACAAAAGCTTGATGTTTCAAGTGTACTTTATATAAAATATTCGTCGTTCCAGACATATACATTTTTTGCACTTAGTGAAAATACTTTATAATCAATTTGTTTATGTGCCATCGCCGGGAGCCTATTCCAAGAATATGGTATTTGGTGATATACTGACTTTCTTATTTGTTCCGTTTTTGGGATTTCGTGCTTCAGAATCTTTTTTCCATCTGAAAAATTTCGTGTATTAATAGATCTAAGGTCGATGTTTCTTGGATCTTGGGCCCGGCGATGGCCCATTTGTAGCAGGTGGAGGCGTCGTCGATATTTTAATGGTAACACCCTTTTTGTGATGTGAAGTTCATCTACATTTTCCCTTGATGGCAACCGATAGATTGTTCTCAAGATTCGATTTTGTAGGATTTGTAGCCTGTGGAGGGTGGTATTTCCACAGGACTCTAACAGTAGATCTGATTGATCAATGATAGGAAGTACCATGACCTTGTAAATTAGCAGCATTGTTTCTTGAGTAAGTTTTTCGCGAAGCTTTTTGATTTGCCAGCTTTTATAGTTCAACATGCTAGTCAATTTCGAGATCATTGTTTTGAACTTTAGTGCACTATCGATTTCTACCCCTAGGTACTTATACACCAAAACATCTTCTAAAATTACACTATCAAGGGATAGATGATAGGAACCAACTGTGTTAAATGCTTGATATCGCCAAGATATTGTTAACTTAACGGGGACAGGACGGGGCGGCGGCGATATATTATTTCCAGTGTTGCATGAGACCTGTCGTCGCCGGATCATTAATTGTTTAGCAAAGCGATCCGATGACACATGCATTTGTTACAGTATCAAAATGAAAAATTAATTCTCTTTCTATAAACAGTAAATCACACCATTAATAATATTACACATTTTCAGACACTTAATCAAGCATTATTAATCAGTTGGTTAATGGACTACTGTTATTGTATCACTGAGATTAGCGGTCATGTTAGAAAGCGGGGAGAATTTTTTTTTCTTTATGAAAAGAAATACCAAAATGATAAATGTCCACTGAAAACTAAACCTTATGTAACTCATGCCCTATTTATGGTATAATAATGTGTTATATATCAAACGAAAGGTAATTGTATCACCTACAAATAATTTAAATGCACGAAGCGATAATATTAGTATTTTGGCTGGTACTCTATGAAATATGAAATAAGCGCCACCCAGCGGCCATTTGTGTTGATATTTTGGGGACAATAAATAATTTTGAAAAGAGGTTCCAGTCTCCCCCAGATCCACCTGACTTCAGGACTCCTCTAAGTATAGAAGAAACGTTAGGCAATGGACGAATATTAATATATCATAAACAAGTTGAAATTAAGCAATAGGAGTCATTACTTGTGGTAAAAGTCTGAGGCCCCTGCCCCCCCCCCCCTCCCCCCTCCCACTTCCCCCATCGATCCCCACCCACGACCTACATACACTTACCCACTCTCTGAGCGGTCCCCTATGTATTAAAATAAAATTCCCACTCATCCCAATTTAACTGGCCAGATTTCTAGTTCAATTGAAACCTTCCCGCTATCTTACCTTAGCGATATGGGGTGCCCTAGAGCTCACTGCTAAATACCCTGCTTTTAGCGATGCGGAGGTCTCTTTAATGAAACGATATTCACTGGTGCAACAGTAGACTCTTAACGATATTGTAACGATACGGATTTCAGTTAGCGACACCTCATGCTGAAAGGTAGGCAGTTGATTATCTTTGACTTCTTATATTAACGAGGGATGGCTATCATGGAAATGTATGAAATACATGTTGGCCGATGTGATTGGCGAAGGTGGGCAACTTCCCTATAGTAAACTTATTGCGACTTTTAATATGTTGGTGTTAATTGCGGATCTATGGTAATCCAGGTTTCAGTAGATTATGTAATTCATTCAGGTTAATCAGTTAGTGCAAGGAATGTGAATATCAAATGAGTTGCACATCAATTAGTTCAATATTTTAAGCGATAGAAACCAATAAGTTAGTTAACTGATTTATTATACATGTGTAGTGTTCTTCCAACACAACCCAGGTTCAGACTTAGCAAAGAACAACTATAACTCTCAATCCTCTCAACCCTCCACCGGCCTCTTGCCTGAAACTAGGCACAGAGGGCTCCTAGGTAATTCAACTACCTAAAATTTCATGGTGTTTAATGAGTACAACACATAGCATACATACACAAAGATATCATGAAATAGTACATGTTGAGGGATGAAGCATGAATCACAGACACTTATATAAATACACATATTGACACATTATAGTAAATACTATTGAACTGCATACCTCCAACTCCAAGTCTTGATAGGTAATAGTTACATTGATCATGTAGATAGATCATATATAAAAGCAATGGCTTTAGCAGTATAGCAAACAGTAGTGACCTCTAGTGTTATTCAGCCGAACTAATCACACCAGCACCATGTATAGAATAAAATGACACCTAAAGTATTGGATATCACTACACATGTGTTAATAATATAAATAATAATCATTTTTGAGTCGTCATAAAGTTGAATTTCGGTGCTAAACTTGGTAAAAAATAAATATTGGTTGCCATGACTGCTAAACATAACCCACTAGTGACATTTACCCACTGTGCATAATTCACTCTTGATACATTGTTCTCAGAGTAATGCATACATAGTAAATTAGAGCACACAATTCCAGTGACGTTAAACAAAAGAAAACTGAGACGAGTAATTGTATTCTGAGAATTCATTTCCTTATCACCCAAAATTGTAGGATGAAATCAATTTGCATTTCTTAAAGTAGAAGTTTTGTAATTATTTCAAAGGGCAATCTGAAATAACTAACTCCTGACAGATGATCTCTCCATTACCCCATCAGGGTGTAGGAGAGAGCAGAAAGAGGGAGGAGGCGATGGAAAATAAAAAAGTAAATAACATTGAAGAATGTATTCACTTACCAAGGCATGAATCTCTGGAAGGAGATGGAGCTAGACCAACATGACAAGTCTTGCACTCTAGAACATGAGGGAGGTCATTGTAGGTATTGCTGCCACATGGGAGGCACTGGTAGCTCTCTAACTCTAAGTAACGCCCTTTTCCACACCTAGTAGTGGGGTCATACCTGTTCCCATAAATAACATAGAGTTCTTGGTTGTAACAGGAGGAAGAGCAGAATGCGGATGTAATGTAGGAGACTGCAGGATGGGCGAACGTAGGAGCTGACAAACAGGTGAACCCTTCCTCTTGTATTGATGCTGAACTGCCAAATTCCACTGCTAAGCATCGCCCATACTGAAACAAATACCTGCACAGAAGTTGACAGGAATTGGTTTAGTATTAAAATCAGATATTAAATATATTGCTATTATTCTATTTATCAACATGTTCGACAAATTGACAACCAAATAGTTTTAGATCCTTCAAATATTAATATTTCTTCTATAAAGTTTCACAGCAGAAAATTATCCCATTATATCTGTCCATTCTTTTTAATCAACAGAGTATGCAACGCAACTAGAGTCAGACGGGATGTCATCGCCTAGATTAAAATCTCAAATAATTTCAGAACACTGATGGCAGGTGAAAACCATATGAAAGTCATCAAGACAAAACATAGGGAACAAAAGAAAATAATGAAACTCACGGGCACTTTAATGCTAGCAGCGTATTGTTATTGCCAGCGAGTAGTGTAAGATCAATCTGACTCAAGTACTGGTCTATCTCTTCCTCTTTGCAATCTGAACCAAAATATGATTCAGACGCGTAAATAGGGAGAAGATCTGAAAGTAAAATATGTTCACTCTCAGTCAATTATAAATATTGTTTTCAGTTGTTATAGAACAGGGCTGAACAAATTGTGGGGCTGCCCTGCCTATGTCAGCCATGCAGACAACTGAAAATGAATATGGGTGTTACACAGGCAATTCTCCTTATCCTTGATAGCGCGAAAATAAAATATCCGACCATCACGCCACCTAGAGGTGGAGATAAAGCTAAGGCGGGAGCTTCCGGTTATGGCTCCCGCAACCTTAGAAACAGAGTAGGCCTTAACATGATTATACCCATACAGTCATTCCTCAGCCTCTACTCTTTCAAATAGGTAAAATTATATACCTACGGATAGCTGAGAATATACTCTTTTCATATTTTTTAATCCCGTGATCATATTCACATTTTTTGCTGGTGTTATTGCCGTTTTCGCGGGTAGCGGCCTGCGCGAACACCTAAGGCGGAAGCTTCCGTCTCAGCCTACTGGGAGATATCCCAGCCTACAGCGCCACTGGTGTTACATTCGCACGCTATCTGACTATCTGGGTTCAGCACAATTAGGTTTTACCAATCTTTGATGTGAGCAGACAACCAAATATTCGTTGAACTATATTTTGAAAAGTCGTTGTCCTCAGGATGTCAATGACCCGGTTCAATAGTAAAACCACCTTTTAAAGTTATATGACCTTAATATATCTTGGTGAGACAACTTTAATGAGGTGCATTAAGCTGCTGATCCACTATGCACTAGCATAGCTACACTTGTCATATGTCTAATTTATGTACAAAAATCAATAGAAGCAATTTTTAAAAATTACGAATTTGCAGGAAAATGCAGATAAAAGAAATCCGGTCTCAGCTGTTCAGCCTCATCAGGTACTTTTATTAGATGTGTGCTCGTCCCCATTATTATATGGTCTTAAGTGAGTTTGAATACATTTTGTTTATTAACTATTTTGTATTGGTCTCAATTATTTACTGAGTTTAGGGATTTTTCGGAAAGCAGATCCTCCTGATATTTTGAGAATTTCCATTGCTGCTTGCCATTCAGGATTATGTCTCTTATTCTAATACACCTTTTATAAAATATTGTTTCAAATTGTTTTCTTAGTTAGGTTTTAACGAGATATCACTTAGGTTTGATAGAGATTCAGGCTCATTTGAATTTAGAATCTTTTACATTCTTTCCATAGGTTTTGTATGCATATGTATAATCAGTGGATCCAGTTGTGTTCAGCAATGATACAACTACTGCATATTTGGGGGTAGAAAATCATGCTCTTTCCGAAATTGAAAATTTTTGTAATATATTCCAGGAGAAATAGCATTATTTATTACTCTGCGGCAGCATTTATGTTCTGCGATATGTACACAAATTATCCGTCTGAAATTCAGGTGACAGGATGCAGAGTTATATTTATCTTCTAAACACAAGCACAGACGATTCAAAGGGTAGCATCCTCAATGGCCGCGCTCATGCAAAAAGTAAAACCGATATAGAAGAACTGAAAAGACTAACAACAACAATGTGAGACCATAAGGGGTTTAATGATGTGAAAAAGAAAACAAAGATGGTAATAAAAAGATATTAAGAATGAATTTTAAATGATATCACTGGTATCATTATCTTATGTATGTTAAAAGTGACTTTGGCTATTAAGTCCATGTAATCTTATTAAAAAGATTTTGTAAAAGATTAAGAGTACTGGCGGGCGTTTCATATTTAACGCAGCACTCGGGAAAAAAAGTTAGGGAACCAAATTAGCGTAGTATATCTCTACCTTCACTACAGGAGACATACAGCCGTATCGTTTGTGACAATGCAACATTGGTACCGTATTTCACCGAAAAAGTGCTGGGTCCCAAGTAAGGGCCTGCCCCGAAAAAGCTAAATATGTGTAGGTCAGATTCAAAGTGAACCTGTGCACTGTGATAGACATACACAGTGACACATGCAAATCCCCTATTCCTGCCAATCCTGGTAATTGATCAAACGAAAATCTGTAATTGTCCTTTTTGATTGTGTATCACGGGAATATTAGCTTTACCTAAGACTAAACACAAATAAAATCTTCTTTAAAAAAAAATCTCTTCATGAACATTAATGGTCATATTTCTACATGTATATTAGCCAAACATCTCTATACTCTACCAATCTCTCCATGAATATCTTTGTGATATCATTAATTAGGAATATATATCTTACAACTAGGCAAACAAAACGATGTTCACTACCTTGTGTTATGGGACTGGTAGTCTGTCCAGTTAATGTAGAGAGATTTATTTCCGACAAAAAAAGTTACTAAATTTGCAGATTAAAATGGCCATTTTTCTTCCTGGTACTGAGATAAATTATTAAAATCAATATTAGTAACATTTCAGATGGCACCCTTGCAACCATTATATTAATAATAAGTAAATGAAAAATTCTGCGCTATAGTAACGCAACGATTTCTGCGTTGCGTTGATTAACCACAATAGTTGTTCATTAACGAGCGTTGTATAGAAATTTGTCGTTGCGTTGAAGCATTATGAAACGGAATACTGTGGTTAAGTCCAATAGCGCGCGCTGGTCTGGATTATGAAACGCCCGCCCTGTATTGTACTATGCATGAGTGTAATGAGGAGTTCCATTAATTGAATGGAGTATACATAGTTATATGTTCTCTTAGCAAGAAATCTTAGTTCAAATCATATAATAAGGATTGTGTCGTAATAGGTTACTAACTCCTCTCAAAGGTAAATTATATATCATCAAATGAAAAATTGTAAAACTAACTAACATAAATAACAGGGACACCCTGGAAGACCTACAAATCCATATCCGCAAAAGGTCATATATTGATTGTAAAATTGATATTCCATTTTCTGGACGTGATGTAATAATAGAATCTGGAAATAAAACTATTACAACAACAACATAGATGATGTAAAACCTTATATTATAAGGTTTTACATCATCTATAAGCACCTTTGGTACTTGTACTGCGGGGGAAACCTTAAAAGAATGCACGTGTAATAAAATGATGTATACAAACTGGAACTACCTTGGATATTCGGACATGAAGAATCTTCTTGGTTGGGCATATCAGAGGGTAAAGAACTAACGTTACATGCAGCTATAGCAACGGTCTGTGTACAATCTTTCACCGCAGCAACAGATCTACAAGGAATTATCATATAATGTAATGCATTAGGTCATTAAACATATTATGGACGCAGATCATATTACGAAATTCCCGAAGCGCAATGAACAACCACATACAATACATTCATGAACAAGGAACCTGAAACCATTTCCAAATGGCTCTGTAACCGACCAGAGGGCTTTGCAAAAACACATGCGTAAGTTGGCAAGATTAAGGAGTTATTATTGTTGATACAGTACAGTTAGAATAGTGTAAATTTATACCATTTGGGTGTGGGTATAGATTGATCTTTCTAAATTTAGATAATGATAAGGAAAATAGTAAGGATTCTTTTTTACCCAGTCTTTAATCATCTGTCATGTGGTTAGGCATCAAATACGTATGTTGAATGCATGTGTATAATATAAGGATTAAATACTTACAAACATTTTAAGTATATATCATCTGATTCTAGTAATGACACATAATGTTCTTGTACTGGACGGCACGGTCCCTTTAATGCCATAATGATATTGGAATTCACACAAAGGAGCAGAAGTTCATCAGCTGTAAAAATGAAATCACTTGGTGTGATATTGTTTTAATAATTTTCATAATTTAATTCAATATCAATCAAATTATTATTTGAATGACAGACCCATTACTTTGACCAAAGTGCCCATAATGTGCGGTGTCCACATTTAAATATTTAAAAACACATTTTAGTGATTTCTCGCTCAAATTCATCTCCACCCAATCCAATATAGTTATTTTTTAACAACAGACCACAGTAAAATATTTTAAATGAATATAACTATTTCAACTATGTCATTGAGATATACACAGTAAAAACAGGTACTATTAAGCGAGAGACTGAGAGAGATACAGAGGGAACAACAGATAGACTGACAGAGGGCAGTAGGTTGGGGTGGCAGTTGAAATAGGAAGAGAGAGAGTGAGGAGGAGGTAGTGTCAGTGGGTGGATTAAGTAGGAGAGAAGGTGGCGCGTAAGGTTTGTGGGTATTGGGGTCTCTCCATCCGACAATGATCACGCCTAGCGTCCTTTTTTGGAATATTTTAAACCAAAAATCTGCATGTCCTTAGCCTGCCTTCTACGGCATTCTACAGTTCTAATCCAATCAGATCAGATAAGGATGGTATATCAGGATTGGAAACCTACTGCACTAATGATTTCTCTGGCACAGGACTATGCATCCTTATGGAACTATAATGACATTTTGCGGTCCCATGGAATTATATTCTTCTGTTTTAAGGGACTCTCTCACTTTGGGCATAGACTGGGTAGAGGACATTGAAGGGCTGCAAAGGAAGGCCCATGTTTCATAGGTGGGTGGTGAATTAGCCAGTAATGTTCTGAAGGCGGAGGGAGATGCGTTGGTCTGATCTTAGAGCAAGAGGATTCTTACTCTAAAGTCGGCTGGACTTTGAGTTGGAGAATCAATTGAAGAATAAAGAAATGAATACGCAAAGAGATAACTTACGAGTACATGATTCTCCGGGACAAACACTGGAATCGTCCTAGAAGTAGAATAATTTGAGTCATATTTACTAGATTGATTATATCTAGAGAATCTCTGGGAATATCTAACAATTTTGTTTTCGGTTATCAAATCAGATATTCAGGGACATGTTTGGGTTTATCATATACTTGGTGTATGTGGCAAAAGGAAAAATTGCGCAGATTTGCGCATGCATAGCTGGGAGTGCATTTTTAAGTGTGCGGATTGGATTGAATTGAACTTGATTGAATTTAATTGGACTGTGGAATTGTAATGTGAAAATTAGATTTGTATTGGCCCCGTGTAGCCTACTTTTAACTGGCGTGAAGGCTTTAAAAAGGGGGTAATATGACAATGTATTGTATTTAACATTTCTATTCAGCTACAGAATCATTTTGCAACAATTACAATATATTATGCTCAGACCGTGCTGTTATATATACCGTTGTTATAATTTGATACAGACTATGAAAAAGAGAAAGAACTTGAGTTGAGAAGAATGTTAGTGTTAGTAATTCTTATATGAATGAATGAATGAATGAATTAATTAATTCTTTATTTGAGACTTCTCAAAATGGACATGTTTCTGAAAAGTGTTATCCAGGTCTTCCAGCATGCACCGTTATCTAACTAAAGGATGGGTTCAACTGCCCCACTACTTCTCCTGCTACTGCTCCTGCTACGAATGATCCTGCTACTGCTCCCGCTACTGCTCCTGCTACTAATCCCATCTCTTGATCACGAAAGCGGGAGCAGTAATGGGTATGGGTGTTATTGGGAATTTGCTTCCGCTACATAGCCATAATATAATAATAACTTTGTTAGGCTAGGTGTACCTTGAATAAAAGTTATTTTTACAAACAAAAATAACTTTGGCTATGCGGGCTTAGGGGGAGCTGAAGTAGTGGGAACTGAAGCGGGGCCCTTGTAAAGAATTGCATTCTTTTGGGTTGGTTTACTAGCCCATGGGCCGCCCTCCGTCCCTTCCCCCTCCCTCCCTTCCCACTATACGTATACCCTCCACTTGGATCTTGGCCGCCACACAGGGTCTGGGTGGGGAGCGGGAGGGGGGAAATGCTTGGATACTTGTTGTATGTGTGAACCTGTTGTCCTAGCAACCTGTTGGATCTAGTTAGTGTTCCCTGTGCTAATCTAATCAGCGGGTGAGGGGAAGGGACTCTGGGGAAGGAGGGGAGGCCTGGGTCAAGGGTAAGGAGTGGGAGGGGGGGCTGAGAACAAGGACCACCTATCACGGGGACAATGCATGACCTTGGCATGGAGGAGAGCTGGAGGGTCAAGTCCATGGGTAGAGAGATCCCTCTCAGCCAATTAGAGGGGGACAACGCCAGGAGAGCATTGCTAGAATCCTTTGTTCCTAGTGACTTAATTAACCTGATTGACTATAAATAAAGGCACCAGCCAAAGCCTAGACACACCTTGCTGCCTGGCTTGTGACGACCATCCAACCAACTTCTCTGATTTCATCATTCATACTAGAACACCAAATCTCTAGGCAAATTGCCATTGAATTCTCACACCCTGGCACCATTCTACGTTACTACTCACATTACTTGATGCATTCATTTCCAAGTAGAAATAAATAGTCAGGAGCCAAATCTGCAAAAGATGCTTAAAAAAAAGTTGCTCGGCATTTTTGGGTAGAATTGTTTTTAGATATGGATTAGGCCGCCATCAAGGCATAATTTCTACTGAAATTCCAACTTTTTTCTCTAAAATTGCTATTTATCATACAATATGGTCTTATAATACACCAAAAAACATCCTTTCTTTGAGATCTAGCAGATAAGACATAGTAGGATGATATCCAGATAATATGGTAACCATGGCATCAGGAAATACATCTTTTTTGTTCCGATTTCCAATTTTTCAACATTAAAGCATGGGTTTCGGATGACAATCACTGTCTTATACATACCTCCTTATAGAAGGTTTGATGAGCTTAACTTAAAAAATGCTATTCAAAGATATTGGGATATCATAGGAACTGTGTTGCTAGGCAAATTTTTAATGAGAGTTGATGTTGCTATGCAACTACTAGCATTAACAAAGAATCAGTTATTATATCAAAACCCTCAGGGTGAGTTAGGCAGGGTAGGTATCATTGATATTGAGCTAAGAACTAGATGAATATCCATTGCTAAGCAATTCAAAATTCATAATGCCTGTTGCTAAGCAATAAAACAATTGGAATGTGTGTTGCTAAGGAAGTACATTATACCCTAGATACATGTGAATAACACCAGTGAAATGTATTTGGACATATTAGTTGGGTTAGGTGTGATCCGAATTGAGCTAGGAATATATGTTGCTAGGCAAATGAACAAATATATGTGTTGTTACTAGGCAACCACTTATCCTAGCAACAATCAAAATACATCCATGAACTCCCCACTCTAGTTTGTATTTCATCATGAATGTAAATGACCTTATAGCAGCAGAAGGGAAATATCACCTGAAGTTTTAGAGACAAACTACTGATGTCAAGGTCACTGCCAAGAAAAGGCACATGGCATTTTGAACCAGATGATCTTCACTGCCAGTTGTCATTTTGTGCAATTACAAGACCAGACACCACCCCATTTATGACTGGTCATTCAAAGAGAGCAGCATTTAACGTTTTCATGGAAAACAAAGAAGTCTTGTCTGGTAGAGGACCATTGACTGAAGAAACCCTACAGAAGTGTGTTCTTATGCAGTTATTACCAGTTATTACAGTTCTTATGCAAAGTATACAATGCACATGATCGAGGTAAAGAGTACCTAGAAAGGAGTAAAACTAAAACAAGAACTCCTCCTACCAACAAGTGATGATGCCAAGTTTCATTTCATGAGGGGAAATCATGAGTTAATGATATGGCAAAAGTCCTTGGAACCCAAGCCGATCATACTACCAGCAACTGATTGGAGCTGGGAAGTCTTAAATGACCTCCTCAAACCTATTCTCATTGGAATTTCACCAGTTCCAGACTCATGTATTGTGGAAATACGAGTATCTAAGTAGTCCCTCAGCTTGGCTTGCTCTGTCAACATTTGTTGAAGGTAGTCAGATTATATTATCTCTGTTGAGTGTTAATCATCCACAAATGACTATGCACACTACAATGCGAATTATGCACACTACAATGTGAACTATTGACAGTCCCCGGTATTTACTTGCACATCAAAAAGTCAGCATTGAACGGTCCTCTAGGAACCACCAGACACTTGATTTATGACTGTATGGACATTTCTGGTCATATTTCTACATACCATATATACCCGTGTATAAGCCCCGGCTTATATTAATTTCAAATGGTGAATTGACCCGGCTTATATTCGGGGCCTGGCTTATATTTCAATAACTGATTTAGCTGAAACCATTTTTATTGTGACGTCCATTCAGTGCTTTTGTTTTCATGTTTTAAACTTCAATTGAACGGAAAAAAACTACCAAAATTCACAATCAATCAACAACAACTCATTTCTATTATTTAAACTATCATTCATCATCCACTAAGTGCTTGTTCTGGTCAATCTATTCAGCCTCTCTTAAGGCACCCGGCTTATAAACGGGGCCCGGCTTATATTAACGTTATGAAGTGTTGAACCCCCGGCTTATAAACGGGGTGGGCTTATAAACGGGGTCCGGTTTATACACGGGTATATACGGTATATATATTAGCAAAGCATCAATCTCCGGACTCTAGCAAACTCTTCTTGATATTACAAGATTTGAAATAATTTGAAATAATTATACATTTTAAAACTGTATAACCTGAATGCAAAAGTCTGAGGTTACTCAATGAGTAGAGTCTTTTGGATATAGTAGGAGCCATGTACACATACAGGCTCATTAATTATTATTGGGGAAACATGTTGTATTAAATCTCAGCATTCCTTTGTCTGAGAAATAACATAACCAACATTAAGAGTGTAAAAATATATATTTTTATTTGCAATACAAAAAGCGAGCCTTACGAAAATCTGCATAGGTATTTTTTGATGAGCTTTTCAATATTTATAGGGCAGGTATTGAACTAAATATGTCAGCAATATGATGTAAGTGTGATGAAATTAAAGGCGAACCGAAAGGGGGTGTATTAATTACAAATAATTGAAAAATCATTGTAGTCGAGCCAATTTATTTTAAACAAGCCCCACAAAAATCCACATAACTCCATTCAATTAAGACATTTAGTAATGAACTTTTGAACGTGTATGTGTGTTTGTATGTATGTGTATGTATGTTTGTTTGTATGTGTGATGAGATTAAAGGTAATACGAAAGGGGGTGTATTAATTCAAAATAATTAAAAAAAATTGTACATTAATGTACTCTTTCTATTATTTATTATAATTAAATATACTGAATATAGGTGGAGAAAATCAAAAGTGTTGCTTCTAAGACCTACCAGACCCCCCCCCCCCCCCCTCCCATATTACCTTTTCAGAAACTCATTGTTTTTAGCATTTTCAGACATACCACAGCCGTCACATCCAACAGCTCTATAGGTATATCACTGCATTTGGGCTATACAGGCTCCTGTACTTCTGTGACTAAACTGGATTTATTTGTGGGACTTAGGGTACTAGACCCCAATGACACAATTGCATCACACCTGCCTCACCTTATTTTCATTGGATATTAGAACATGTAACCATGTTCAGGGTAAACACAATTGTTCAATGGCCATGTGATATATTAATATTGTACTTTATTGGATAATGGTCATATGACCAAACTATGTATTTTGATTGAACATTATGCAACATGGTACCATATAATGCTCCTCACCATTAAAAGCTAGAAGAGATTATATGGCCATTTCCACCAATTTGACAACATTTGGGCCATAAACACCCCCTGAGTACCCAAAAATAGTTTTTACATTTATCAGTTGATTTTTTATTTTCTATCAACCTTATATATATGCACATTAAACTGCCAAGTTTGGAACCATTCTGATAATTAGGAATTTGTTTACAGGGGGGGTCGAAAATAGATCCCAAATATGAAAATAATGCTAAAAATAGCATGACGAATAATGGTACATATTTCTACATAAATGAGTATTTAAATTAGAAATAGATAAAACAAATATGCACATAATGTATTGAACTATTTTGTACTTGATAGGTCTCGACATAAGGATCATAACACCTTTTATTTAGTGAAAATATTCTAACTAGAAGAAAAGTTACAGCCAAATAACCATTCAGTAATGGTAATAATAATGGCAGCGGCAAGGGTGATAGGTCATTGACCCTCTGCCCACATTATAATGTATTTATACACATTATATAACTCATTATATCTAGAATATATATAACATTCATTACCCTTGTTTAGGTTTTTAATTTGACTTAAATACTTGAATTTAATGTTCCTGTTCTGTTTAAGTGTTTAGAGGCAAAATCTTCAAGGATAAATGTTCTAATATTATGTATATATGTTAGAGATATAATTTCTGATATTATGTGACAGCAGGCGTGACGGCACACGACGGCAGGCGTGACGGCACACGACACAACGTGACGGCACATTTTTAAAGCATTTTGCCTTAAGAATCATGTAAAAACAACTCGGAAATCATGAATTTCAATCTACATAGATTGGTACCAAGCAAAGTCAATAATAAATGTCAAATTTAAAGTTTATTATTGAAGTTGTGCCTTATAAGGCTCTAAAAAACCTTAAATAGGCGTGACGGCACACGACAGGAGCTAGGGTACCCACCACCTGTTGCCAGCATGTTATTTCTCTGCTACAATTCATGAAAGACACAAATCAATACATTTGAGGTTCCATATATGTATAATCCCATGCATTTTATCATTATTCATCATAATTTGATATAATTTTTACTTTTTTATTTTTTTATTCCACCTTAGGCACACTGCGTGACGGCACACGACATGGGGGGTGCCCCACACAAAAAAAAATTGGTTTTTGATGGCTTTTGGCGAAAAAATATTTTTTTTGCATTTTTTTTTTTTACACAGATCATGTTCACATAACCTACTATCACAACATATAAAAACAAATGTTCAATTTTGAAGATTAATTAGAAATTCAGCAATTCCACAGACTAATGGCAGTTTAAAAAAATGATTTTTGCCCCCAAAATGGGCTTTTGAATAAAAAAAAAGAAAAAAATTGGACAAAAAATGCCAAAAATGTGGTTCCGCAGGTTGGTAGAACTAATATCGCCTGCTAAAGTTTAAGAGTAGCGGTAGAAGTAGCAGTAGAAGTAATATGCCAATAGCACCATTTTCTCTTACTTTCTGTTACTTGCTCCCGCCTTTGCAAAATAATTAAATATGACCTCACTGCATAGTGAGGCCATACGCGGCAGATCTAGTTGACGCATGTATACTCTATAAGGTATATAAATGAAATGGGTGGCTCACTTGGCTTTGCCATAAGTCACGGGTCATTGCTGTTATAATTCAGGCAATGCAATAATACATCCTCATGGTGAACATACGTGCTTTGGAAAATGTAAGTTAAATGTACATATGGCCTTAATATTAGTAAAAAAAAAATTTCCAGTTTCCTTCCATAAACTCACCCAGTCCTTAAAACAAATCCTTTCCGCTTCGACAATCAGTAACTTAATTGGCCTAACTTGATAATAAGCCAAGCCGATAGCATGACAAATTGATTAGAGTATAACACCCTCTATGTAACGGAGAACCAAGGGACGGGCTCAACTGTATGTCCATTGAGAGATGTCTAGATAGAGGAAATGAAGAACTCGTTGATGTTGCTCTGCTTTATTGGGGTTGACTAATTAATGCACATGAGTACTTGTGAATATAACATTATACTTTTGCATTTGAGCAACCTCTAGGTAACGTAGAAATATTATTATTGCTATTATTATGATTTATGTAACAGAGGCGGAAATACATATATGAAACATTTTGGTAATATCTAGGTTTCTAGGTGTTATATACATGCATGTATACTTATGTGCACGGTTGATGGGGTTATCTTTCTGCCCATAACAAGATAGAAATTCCTTTGATAGCCTGGTTAGATACACGTGCGCTACAGGTGTTTTTTTAATATTGTTTTTGAAATGTAATTGGTGATTATTAGGCTCGCTAGCCCGTTGGTATTGTTAGTAGCAACATTATTGTTTAACACTCTCTTATTCCTATTATAACGTAACAACAAAAGTTACTTTTGTCAATCTTAATTGCTTTTTGTTGTTCATGCACATGTATACATGTACTTATTACCTTCACTACTAGTAGTAGTAGATTAATTGTTACATACAGTAAATCAGGATTTCTGAGAATAGCATCATTCAGGTAATGTAATTCCTGAATACAAAATCTAAAACTCAAAACTCTGCGAGTAAAGCAACATGAGGCTTACCATTTGTAACTGTGTCCCTCGGATTATGAGTATGAAACTAATAACTCTGATGTAAATGCTGCAATCCATTGTTTAATTGCGCTGTCACATAAGCCTTCAATGACGTCCAATGTCAATCTCATCCTTATGAATCTGCATATTTATAACACATTCTCAAATGTGTCCACTAGTGGTTATAATTTATCCTATCGGATAGTGAAGTGAAATTGCATATCCATGACCTGTTTTGATCACAATTGTGTTGTATAGCATCACACATCACAGCACATCACAGCTTTGAGATGCAGCGTAGTTTGACTCCCTCAAACGATGTATAGTGACACACACAATCCTGAATAATGTCGCATTATCGCATAATATTCTTATGCATCAACGTTAATTGTTTTACCTATTAGGTGCATTATCCTATGATTTATCTTTGTTCAGGGAAATAACCAGCTATACATCCAAGTACGTCCAAAATTCCACGTGAAAAAGAATTCAAGAATTCAGTGAATCCGCTGACATATCAATGGCCATCATATTATAGGTAAAGTCCAATTAAATAAAAACAATTCCTTTTGAGATGTATTAATTTGTCACCATCTTGATGCCTTGTGCCTTGTCCGTAGTCACGGTATAAGTGACGGTATTAAAGCAGATCCCAAAAGGTTACCATGCAACAGTGACACACATACATTCGTGAATGTGCTGACTGAACCGTGAATATAAAGTATGAAGAAGATTACCATCAGGTCACAGCCATGCATCTCATGATGAAAGCAGGGAACCTGCTCCTCTTATAAGTACATATAGACCTGTACAATAATATATAATCAGTTTAAACCATGTACGGTCGTCAGTAATAATAATAAAAAAAAGATTATTCAATACTTCCTGCAATACATACCAGCGCAATACCCAAACGCTTATTAGTTTTCAATAAATTGAATTTGAATACTATAAAATACTATAACACGATATTGTAAAGGTATCTTTGAAAATAAATCATTTCATCTATGCTGAAGATCAGCGGTAATATTACGGGCTCGAAAGTATGTTGATTTGTAAATGATTCCTTAAATCATAAACATGGGCATGAATCGATCTTGATATATATTAATGCATGACACATTTGGGGAATTTGTGATCTTTAAGATTTAGCTTAGATTTAATTTATTTTAAATGATGACAAATTGTGTACAATATGTTATTGTTTATATTAATTAAAGCAGAATTATCAAATAATCGACCCTATAATTATGATTATAATCCTTTCAGCCCTGGAAATTATTAGAACATTGTTTATTTTGAAACAGAGGAAAAGTAGCTCCCCTCTTGAATACTGCTTTTCTGTCTTTTCCTAATGATTACATAACATTGGAACCATTACCATGACTCGAAAAGAGTATGATAACGCTCTCACCTAGATAGGTATGACAAATACCAAAGTGTACACTTTGTTAAAGGGGGCGTATTAAGCAATCACCTCCTCCCCTCCACCCAACCACCCGAAAAACACGAGACATGTATATCTCTCACTGAATTTTCCAATTTCTTACTTCCTGCTTGGAGACTACTGCAAGTGTGACTGACGTGGATGATCAAGGGAGAGCTGGGGACTTATCATATATTTAAGAAGACAACATCAAGCCGAGTCGAATGGTGGTAAACATTAGGACATCCAATACATACTTCTATGTTATTGCATGCACGAGAAATATGATCATAATTTTTCTTAATGGCCAATCACTAATAAAATAATTTAATATGATAACCTCCGACATGCATAAAGTTATTCAATAAACCGCCTTAAAATTTGGCACATGTATAATTGACGCTACTAAAAACGCTAAACACCCCAGAAATGACATTGTGAGCAAGGGTTTTTGTGGAAAAAAAAATGAAAAAATCATTTCTTGGGACTTGGAACTGATTTTCGGGTAACACATCACATATATGGAATTGGTAACTAATACATATTAAACACTAACTCAATAGTTAACTGCAGATTTAATAACAAGCTAAGTTGTGGTATAAAACAAATCACTTGGCATGTAAATGAAATAAAAAAAAAAGTAAAAACAACTCTCTTTGGTTTATGGGGCCCGTTGTTCCGTTTTCTGGCTAACTATTTCTCTATTCATACACTTCCAATGGATAGTTAGCGAGAAAACTTTCCCCCAACACCAGTATTTTTCTTTAATAGCAGATCTTTGGATTCTGCTGGGGTTTTGGATAGTTATAAATTACTGTTTGGACAGGAAGTCGTCACACCGGAAAACGGATGCAGTAATTTATTTTTCGGATTCAGGGGTTTATTTTTCGGATGTAGAATTATTTTGCGGATGTAGTTAAAATAAACCCCAGTCGGCGTTTCCGCTCAATCACTTACCTCATCAACTAGTTGTTTGTCGTCGATTCCGCGTTCATTTTTGAACGTGTATAAAGTCCTGGTCACATTAAAGTCATTCCTCCACTGTTTCCGATGGAAATATTAGCCATTTTTAAGTTTTTAGGGCATAGGGTTCGCCATAAGGTGACGACAGTAGACATCGTGCAAGCAATGGCTGACTCCCAGTGTCACTGTCAGTGACAGTCAGACAAAACAAGCCCAGGCTATGTAAAACTCTACACAATATCTCCAAAATCACCGATAATGTTCCAAATATCCTTGTACTTAGCATGATCTGCTTGCTGAATGGTGGTAAGCAACGAAATAGGGAATAATCCATTTGTCAATTCCGCCACAGTAGGCATCGTGCCGGACATCGTGCAAGCCTCAGTTTGTTGACGTGTGGGTCACTTTCGAATGAAATCCTCCGTGCGCTATATAGACTACCGTACACAATGCAACGCCAAGTGAAGGTGCACATGAGTGGCTATGCCGAAGGATCTCCACATCTCTTCCGGTCGCACGTATGGGTTCTGAAATCGCCATTCATTGAATACTTGATTTCCGTAGACTAAATCTTCACTATCGGGCTAAAACAACATTTAAAACATTTCTACCTATTCAAATCTTTTATTTATTTCTTTTTTAAGTCCCTAGACACACGCAACACGGCATTGGAAAACCGGAAGTCTCTGATGCTTTGGATGGCAAGATACGGATCCTTGCGAATACACAGCGGCTGGCTGAACTTAAACATAAGTGAATACGCACCTCTGATTGGCTGTTGTAGCTGGAGCTTCATTCGGCCAGCCGTCGCATTATCATGTAGATTCCGACTAAAGCGGTGCAAACTTGCGGCGAGAAAACACAAGGTTTCTGAAGTCGCCATGCATTTATTACTTGATTTCCATAGAGGAAAACTTCGCTATCGGCTTAAAACAACATTTAAAACATTTCTACCGATTCAAATCTTTTATTTATTTCTTTTTTAAGTCCCTAGACACACGGACACGGCATTCGTAAACCGGAAGTCTCATGCTTGGTTGCCTGCAAAAAGTGGAAGCTTTGTTTGTTTCTGGAACGGAGAATGCGGCTGACGTAACCGACATTCTGAAGTTATCATTAGGTTTACATATGTGATATTGGTTAGAAATAGGTAAAATAATCTAAATATTAGAATGTGATGGGTTAAAATGTGTAAAACATCCTGATTTGGATGTTATGAAGGCTGCATTTGACTCGGTCCTTTCCATGTCAGATGTAAAATAGTAACCCATGTGTTCGAGTGGAGGAGCTAAATTATTGGAATTCATCATGCTGTAAGTACATCTACAACCTTTTTTTAAGCCTAATATTTGTTAATATGTGTTTAAACAGTAGTATTGAATCCAAAAATCGGCTATTAAAGTGATTAATTCCCTCGATTTTGTGTCTTCGGCTTTTGCTTGAAAATAAACCCCTCGGCACTCCGGGCCTCGGGGTTTATTTTCAAGCAAATGCCTCAGACACAAAATCTCGAGAAATTAATCACATAGTACTCCGTCACGCTGTGAGCCCCCGCATTTTCGTAGTAAACTTGTATGACTACATTAAACATGGATTATGTCTGGTCACACCCCAGTAACGGCCAAGCTGACTATATATTTTTTATCGCAGAATTGATATTTTTTTAAATAGTTCATTCACAAGACCTCTTTTTTGGAATGAATTCATTTTGGGGTCTTTAGTACTGCGAGTAGCATGTATACATGCACCGAATTCCAAGACAGTGTATAATATACAAAATATAAAAGTACTTATATATGTCCCCAATGTTTACCATCATTAGCTTGATCTCATCCTTTGACAAAACAATTACCCACGTAGAGATATAGATTGGCATGCATTGAGGATGACATATTTATCCCTTACATTTTTTCGAATTGTTTACCCCCCCCCTCCCCATATAGAAGTGCCACCCATACATTAGCGATGCCAGAAAATGGCAATTTACGCTCACACCGACCCTCCAATTCTTTGTTTAAAATTAAATGTAAGAATTGCAGTTAAACAATATGTACAAAATCATAAACTTGTACTTAAGATTATACACCAACCCCAATTGTAATGTGATACCCTGTGTGTGTTATATATGTGTTTATGGACTAGTCCCAGTGTGGCTAGTGGAGCCAGAATCATTACCACCTCCTGCAGTACTGTCCTCCGGAGGTGTGTTTGGAGAATAACAGCCCGATAGTACGGTGGACGAGAATGGTACATGCCGGCCCGTTCCGTTCAGCTCCGTTCCGTCCCGTCCCGTCCCCGCCCGAAAAAAAAAAAAAAATGGATGTCGTCATACATTTACTATAGAAATATTCATGACGGGGCCACTTGTATCGGTGGCGGGACGGGACGGCCTCCTAAAGTTCGGCGACAATTACCGTTCCGTGCCGAACTGCTACACTGTCCCGCGCACCGTACCCGCGCGATACGAAATTGGATACGAAATTCTTGTCCCCACTTTTGATACGAAATTTTTTGTTTCAGCATATTCGCGCGGCGTTTTTCGTACCTGCGACGGGTAAATAATAACCTGGGAATGCTAAAGGATTAGGATTAGGCCGGCCGGCCAGTGCCAGACAAGCTGGCGTGACCATTAGTGCATGACGGCCACTAGTGTAGAACCACTGATGCCAAACAGAGTAAAAAAACTTACCCATGCTTGGGTTTGATCTAGCAACCTTAGGATTCACAAGCGAGCATCCTAACCACTACACCACAGAACCAGCTGTGAGAAAGACCTCAAGGAATCAGTCTGGATGATAAAAGTGTGTGTGAGAGAGAGGGAGAGAGAAACAGAGACAAGGACAGAAAGAGAAAGAGGGGAGAGGCAGACAGGAGGATTGCAATTGAAAGAAAGTAAGAAAGAGATGGGCGGGAAAGGAGAGGAAGGGCAGGGAATGTTTTTTTTCATGAATATATATTACCTCTCTACCTTACTAAAACTAGACCTCCTCACACATAATCCTTCAACATTATGTGATTCGAAGCTATTATTTTTCACATCTTCTCAGTTTAACACTGAATCTCCCAATGGTACAGTCCAAACAAGTGTTAACTCATCTTACAAATTAATATTTTGACACCATAAAGTAATATTAAGCCTTTGCTATTATGCTATATCCCTGTAACATAGAAATCGTCAATAGTACGGTACAAACAACTAAGAAGTCTCTCTCACAGTAAGAGGTTATCTTCTACCTTGTCTTTTACCTTTTTGCTTACTTGTTATCATATGTATATAGTTATCCTTTAACCCAAGCTGGGTTCCACCGGAATATCCTACTCCTCTTGGAGGTGATGTACCCAGTGAAAATAAAATCTTTAAAAAAAAAATATATCCAGGTATATGAGCGATGAGAATATAAAAAAAAACTCAACAATATTTCTTTCTGCTTTAGATAGCTCATAACTCCCTCAAAATGCGTCCGATCTGAATATAAAAATTATCCCAGAACTCCATGAATGTCAGGAAGACAGCCATGTTTTCAGATTTATAATCAGGCTATTACTTTCTTCGTAAATAATTATTTTCGTCAGCCGCATCAAGTCGTTCGCATTGATATAAAATGTATAGGGGACCAAGCAAAAATGCTATGTCAAAACCTTTTGTCTGTTTATATAGTACTCGTTTGTACTCTTTTGTACTCTTCAAAAAGACAAATAAAGAACATCTTATCTCATCTTATCTTAACTTATGAGTCTGAATGCAGAGCTAAAAAAACGGATGATTAGTTTCTTTCGTTTCTTTGGTATATTAGGTATACAACAATCCCATTTAAACAATTCTAAGGTACAAACATATATTAGCATGCCGACTATAATTTAGTATCATATGTGTATCAAATCTCAAGACATTGCATTTGAATATTTCTTGCGTTTTGAAGGTTACCATATATACATAAATATATCAATCATGGAATATAGAATAATGAAATAATTCTATTTAATTTCTGGTAGGATATACATCCTCACCAGACACCTATTTCATGCAACAATGCTAAAAGGGAATATGGATTCATATTCGCACCTAGTTATATACAGAGAAAGCCTGTGGGAGGTGTTACTTAAGACAATGGCTAGGCAAGCCTTTGGTCTGTTGGTCTTTCAATACGAAAAACGGAGCGCGAATACGGAGCATATCATATTTCGTCTCCGTGATTCAAATGGCCGTTTTTCTTTTCAGAAGTTCAGGCAATTTCGTCACCACAGTTCACCAGTAGCGTCCGCGGTGCTCGGTAGACAAAAATCGTCTCACTGAAGACGAAATAACTTGCCGCTCCGTATCGCGCGGGTACGGCGCGCGGGAGAGTGTAACACGTCCCGTCCCGTCCCGTCCCGCACATTACATTTTTTTCACGGGAAAATTTCCGAAAAGTACGGGTAACGGCGGGGGACGGGACGGGGACGGGGCGGGACGGGACGGGGGCGGAACGGAAGCCAGTTTTTAAAATTTTCCACAATCCTTAGAAGGTACTCTATATTTCTGTTTGGGTGCGTTGCTATATTTTTAAATTCATGGTGACGATTTTTGTCCCTCATCTCTCACCTCTTGTCCCTCATGATAAAACAATATTTGATTTCATGCTAGACATATATATATTCATATATTCGAAAAAGGAACTTAGATGAGAGTAGAAATGAATTATTGTATAAATATAAGCTACCACACCTCTAGGCTTGGTAGGGTTGGGTTGGCTCTGCTAAAGCTAATCCCTTTGTTGTCTACCTGAACGTAGCAACCTAACTTAACCCATATAGACCCACCGTCCTACATGTAGGACGGCAGAACATGCTTTTTGAATATTGAAAGAAATCAAGAAATCTTTTTCAAAACAGAAACATATTTCTACCAGTTATGCACATAGACAGATTTTAGTATTTATGAACGTTTGAGAAATAAATAATGATGTGTTGCCATGGTAACATCACTGCATCTGAAGGGCCCAAAGACGATTTGTGGAAAGTGTCATTTCTGAAAGTTCACCCCAGGAATTAACAAATTCATACCATTCTTTTTGTGATGAAACCTTTATGGGACCATAGTTTAAGGTATGATCAATGTCCCTGCCAAAAATTGAGTTCCTAAGTATTATATTCTTGGAGAAAATGGAAGAAATGTGTGGCCGTCCTACATGTAGGACGCTGGGTCTATATGGGTATAAAACAGAATAGCATTGGGTCTGCTCATTACCCTAAAAACTTAGACCAGCAGCCATAAGCTGAATTTGAATGGGAACCCATTCCCACCATGTAACAATCCACATTTGATGTGTCTTATGTAAAATTACATGCATTTTCTGAATCTGAAGAGAAAATTTGCTGATGAACCCATAATCATTGTCAAAGTGGGCCGTTTCTATGGTGACTAGTGATTTTTTTTTATTATATTTTAGCAGAAAACAGGTTTTTAGTGTCCCATTTCTACACTAGCATCAGGAATGTGACCAAACTTGGGGTCATAGATGGTATCTATAAGGGCTATCTGCAGACTTCAATCCAGTGAACTTGGCCAAGGTCAAAGTCACCGGATATGACCTTCAAATACAAAAAATAACAAAATTCTGGAATGTGACATCACTTTTTCTCTTATGAAACTAGGGTTACAGGGGAAAATGATAATCTTATGTATAGAAAAAACAACCAACATTAGGGGAAAGAAAACTGGCCCATGCCCAGTGTCATTGTAATGTGTGTTGCCATGGTAACTATGACTTAGTTTTCAGTTTATGATGCATTTTCAACAAAATTTCTTGTTTGACCTTGAAAATGGTGACCTTGACCTTGACAAAGGTCATTGACAGCAATTCTAATGGCAGAGCTCTAAGAGCCCTATCACTGGCTTAAATTTTGTAACCCAGGAGTAAATACTTCTAGAGATACAGGCTAGTATATGAAATTTTGAATTAACCACAATTTAGTATGAGGAGAAAGTAAGTCTAGGTTACCATGGCAACACATTGTCCAATGGAACTGGGCAGGTCCAATTCTTATTTCCCCTCATGTTGGTTCATATTTCAATACATTAGATTATCATTTTTCCTTATTGCCCTATTTTCATAAGAGAAAATCAGGAGAAAATACCATGTCACATTCCAGAATTTTGCTATTTTTGTATCTCAAGGTCATATCTAGGCTCTTTGACCTTGGTCAAGGTCACTGACTCAGGGTCCTCAAATAGCCCTTACATCTAACATCAATATCCACAAGTTTGGTCACATTCCTGATAACAGTGTAGAAATGGGGCACTTAAAACCTATTTTTTGCTAAAATGCCAAAAAATATCACTAGTTACCATAGAAACGGCCCATTTTGACAATGTGACCAGGCTTTTCAGCAATTTTGCTCTTCAGATTCAGAAAATTCATGAAATTCTACATGAAATACTTCAAATTTAGCTTGTTGTACAATAGGTAGGGGTGATTCATAAATAACGGCTTTTTGAGACTTTGGTCTCTATGCATCCTATTGATTCCCTATGTAAAATACATGATTTAATATAAAAAAATGTTCTCAAAAATGTATAGTGGATTGACCCAGCGTCCTACATGTAGGACGGCTGGTATCTTTGGTCCTATGCTAGGTAGAGGTCTGAAATTGTGTGTGTGAACTCAGGTCTATGAGCCTACATCAGATATTTAATATGAAATTTCTAGCAGCAAAACTCCCATTTTGGGTCTAAGTGGGTTAATCTGGGTTGGTGAACATGTCTGAAAGCATGTTTGAAGTCATTCCTACTGGTATGATTGATACAGCATAATCATATTTACACTCATCTCTTGATATTTCTCCTTCTCACTCTGCCTCCCTCTCTCTGTCCACCCTCCCCCCCATCCTGTCCCCTTTCCTGTCTCTATGATTCATCTCCCCCTTCCAGAGTGTCCCTAATAGAGAAATAAAAATGAAATGAATTAAAATACATAGTTAATAACATGAAATCTAACAATTATATACATTTGTGAAGTGTTTCAGAAACATGGGTCACAAGTGACATTTTGTCTGGTTTGTTTTATGTTTGAAACAATAAATTTGCAATGTTTCTGGGTGGAAAAGTACTAGTAAAATAAAGTTAAATAGAAACGCAAGAATTGATTTAATACACTGTTATGAAAGCCCACGATTCAATAGGCGAGTAGGTTACGAAAAAGAACAAACATCGAGGACAGTGCAATAGTGTCCCGAGTATACCACATTCAAATCTAGGTTCGATATTTACTCCCACGTTGCTATGAATAATTAGTCAATTCTGGGTCAGATTTTGGGTATAATTTGAATTCACTATTATAGCAATAGACAACGGTGGATTTTAGCGTGAGAACGGTCTGGACGCCCATAGACGTCCCAAGGCCTTCGGCCTTGGGACGTCTATGGGCGTCCAGACCGTTCTCACGCTAAATCCGAGTTGTATATTGATTTTAGTCCGTGATGGAATGTCAGGTGGCGCCACTAGACCAATGCGATCTGTAGTATAATAAGTGCACGCGAAATCTTACCCAAAATGGACTAAGAGGCCATAGACCGTGTGTTTACCCTGGTATATGGGCACTTTTTTGCTTGTGATTGGTTATAACCCTGAGCCCCCCCCCCTTTTGCCATCGACTATATGGGATTTTTCCTTCCCCATCTGTCCCCACTACCCCCCCTCCCCCCAGGTAACAATTCACGTTAAAACAACGTTGGTTAACGTCAATGTAAGGTTAATTTAGCATCGTTAACGTGTTGACGTGAATTTAACCTGAACTTCACGTGCATTAAGTTCACGTTGTTATTTTAGCATTAAGCAAACATTAATTTAGAGTGAATATTCTTGATGTTCACTTCTCAACGTTAATTTGATGGTGACTTAACATCAATATTTTAACATCAATTAACTTGCGTATTATCAACATTAACTTTGCATTAATAAATTGACATCAAATTATTAACATTAACTTACTGGTTAAGTTAACGTTTACATGTTGGCATCAAATTATGAACGTTAATTTGATGGTGACTTAACATCAATATTTTAACATCAATATACTTATGTATTATCAACATTATCTTTGCGGGGTTCTTTTGTTTTGTTTATTTTTGTTTTTAAAATGTTTTATTCAATATATCCTGCCAACAAGGCTCATACAATTCTAATTAGCATTTGTATTGCGTCCCTTGTCTTTTTAATTTTTTTTCTGCTTTTCTGCTTTTCTTTTACCTTCCACCGACTCTTAGTTGATACATTTTTTTTTAAAGATTTCTATATTTTTTTTTAAATAAGAGTCACACGATGTTAACATAATATTTAAACTGTGGTATACCCATGTTTTCATACATATTATTCTTCCAACTCTATTAGAAGTTCATTCCAAAGGTTTGTGATTTTCTTTCCTCTACCCTGGACCACATTATTATATTCCAAAACTCTCAACTATATATTTACTTCGTTTAAAAAAGCTTTAACCACCATTTTATTTTCATGGAAGATTCTCTGACGGTAAATAAAACATTTCATAGCTGTAAACAGCCAGTTGATATAATTTTTTTGAGGGCTCTTCCCACTGTAACCTAGTAAAATGTTTGTTTTATTTAGCTCACTCGACCTGAAACCTTTCAGTATTTTGCTTCTTTGAGTCCATATTCTGATCTTTGCGTTAATAAATTGATGTCAAATTGTTAGTTGATCCAGTCAACCTTTACATCTATCTAGTGGATGGAAAATCAGAGGAGAAAGGTCCCGCACAAATATACATGATTCTGAGGATTTATCCTCCACATGTAGTTTAAAGTAAAAATTTATCTTCAATTAATGTGTTCATGCCCTTAATTAAAGTATAGAATGTAAAAACAAATATCAGACATAGCCTTAGATAGGTTTCTATAGCTATGTCAGACATTGGGTCCCCTAGGGGTTGAGTTTGCCGCCACCCCTGTCCACTCCTTTAATTGTCTGTCCACAACCCCACATGGAAAGTCCGCTAGGTAGAGCTACTTGCTCCCCATACTCAGGCAGACCAACAAGACCAGCTCAGTCTCATTGGGCAGACAGAGGGGCAGACAGCCTTTTTACTTGCTGCTCATATGAACATCATTCACCCAGTCATGGTAAGTATATAAAGATATTTCCATCTCTCTTTCTCTCTCACACACTATCTCTCTGCCCTTTCTCTCTTTCATTCATTCTTTCTTTCTTTAGTTAAGTTTTTCTCTCTTTCTCTCTTCCCGCCCTCTTTCTTTCTCTCTTCCTGTCCTCTTTTCTTCTTCTCTCTTTCTCTCAGTAATTATATTAATTTATTTAACCTTGTTCAAGATTTAATGTGAGTATTATAAAGGCCGCTATAGCTGCTAGCATTTAGTAAATTGTCTCTGATAGAGTCTATGATGATCTTGAACAACAATGAAACAGCCACATATTAAATTAGAAAGCTCTGGATTTGTACAGGCAGATATGACTCTTACAGAGTAACGTCTCTATGGCTCTATGTGTAGTACTATAACTGCAACTGCATAACTGACACAATATTTGCTTGGGTTTGTATACTATAGCCTCCGTCAGCCATTAAGGAACCCTATGATTTTGCCACGTCCAACCTTTAACCCTGACACCTAAACCTTTTGTTTTATTTCCTTAGTACAGAAAACGGTTATGGATTAGGATGCTACAGGCGGGGAACTACAGAATTACATTAAAGACACAAGGCCAAGCTATCTGATTGTAGAACCCACCAAGCCAGTATTACAGTAAGTCTACTCTCTAGGGGCGGCCATTGGTGGTGCTCAGTAAGCCCTTATATAAACATTCATATAATTACAGCAAGTCTCCATCTGTCGATTCATAATATATTGCATACACACAGGAACTTGTGGGGAAAGAAAGGGTAAACTCATAGAAATATCTTGGAATTAATTAAATAGTCTAAGAATCAATATAAGGAGAATACATATGTGATGTGTTCCAGGAAAATGAGTCACAAGTCACAGAATAGATATTTTTCAAAGTGTTTTATTGACAAGATCTCTTTATTGGAATGTTCTGATTTTTGTAGGGTTTAGCACTTATGGCCGTATGAATATATGTACCAAATTTCAGGACATTGAATTAAATATATTCTTGTGTTTTGAAGGCCTTCGTATGGAGTATCTTTAGTTACTTTACTGGTAATTACCCATCCAGAAACATTGCAAACTATTTTTTTCAAAAATAAAAATATCAAACTTAAAATATAGAAGTATTTATAAGATATCCTAGTGTTTACTATCATTGGAATCAGCTTGATCTACTCTTTTCAAATATGGTGATATCTCAAAATCCATATTTTCCGACTTATGACTCATTTTCCTAAAACGGGTCACATATACCCTCATTCAAGTGTAATAACTGTTGATGCATTGTACTGACTACAGCTGTATTTTATTCTTTATAGAAGCTGGTAGGCCATCTAGAATCAGAGAAGACTCCTTCAAACGCAGGGAAAGCCATAGGATACCTTTCAATCCTGACTGCAAACTCCCTTAAACCTCCCATTAGGATGGCCAGTTTGACTAGTCCCTGGCCAGGAAAGCCAGGAGGAAGCCTACGGAGTTGACATAGTGATCTTACCTGATCTGATAGGTTCTGAGCCTACAACTGCATAAACAAGTACACCAACAAAATAAATGATGAAATGATGATTTTCTGAGGGTAAATAAAAAAGTGGTGAACCAAACTGACCAAACTCTATGAACCAAATATTAATGTTAATAAAAGGAATGAAATCAACATACCAATTAACGTTAATATTTTTGCCCAAATTGTGGTTAATAACAACGTAAATCTCATGCTAATATTAATACCAAGATTCACGTTAATAGTGACGTCAATATTGCGCAAAATTGGTGTTAAGATTCACGTTAATATTGACGTTGAGATAACGCAAAAAAGATGGTATGATTCACGTTAATATTGACGTTAAGATTGCGCAAAAAAGATGGTATGATTCACGTTAAGATTGACGTTAAGATTGCGCAAAGTTGAGTCCACACATTCACGTTAAGATTAACGTTAACCATCAACGTATAGTTGCTCTAAAATATGGGTTAAATCGCCGTACAGTTAACGTCAATTTGCCCCCCCTCAACCCTGTCCTTCGATGAACGGGACTTGCACTGTCAGGCAAGGCCTGTAGCTATCCCACCCACCATTCATAAGCAAATACTAGTACTAACCTTTAATAATCGATGTATTTCCCAATTTAAATGTTCCTGGTGTATCTATAGGCCTTCATTTTTCACCCAGAAGCCGAAACAGACGACTGGGTATGTTGTCACTTTGGGGGGGACTTTCGGTGTCTAAAAATATTTGTTTGAGCTTGTACAAGCTTATCTAGACCTCAATTACCACTCCCCATGCTCCCTCACATTTATCCAAACAATTTTTTCATGTAAGAATATCCTTTTTAAAGAGCCATTTATCAATAAATATTCATTAAGAGGGTGATATCAATGCCTTATTATTTTAGAAAGATTTAATGCATGAATTCAAAATTTATTTCACAGGAAGAGTTTATCTTTCTAAAGCCCATTTTCCAACTTTTAGGCTGTACTTACGTTACCCTCCTCATATCAAATCCACACAATAGGCATCAAAATATTAGAATTTAATTACCTAATTCCTGGTCGGATTTTAATATCTCATAATGAGAGGACATTATTTTTTTTCAAATATACTCAATGACTGCCCCCTAAGGGCGAAAATTGTTCAAAATATCTATTTGTGACATAGGTGTAGCCTCCTTAATTAGTAGACATTACAGTTTCAAAAATTCTAGCAGATAAGTTTAAATCCATATTTGGTGCTTGGGTGCAAACTGTCCCAACATCAGTATCATTTGACCCAATACTGCAATAGCAATATTTGCAGATATATTGAGGTTTTTACTGTGTGATGTAAGTAAGTAGAATTAGCCTTTTTCACAGTTTTTAATTGATTTGAAAAAGTAAAAGGTGAAATTAGACTATCCTTTTTTCATGTGACTTAAGTATAGCGCCTGGTGGCTATTGAATCTGACCCTTTTGTCATTTATAACCTTTTTGTCATGTGTAAATGATTGAAATAATCGTTTCAACTCTATATGGGATAATGGATGGTGTTCATAGGGGCATAATTATAAAGTCTAATAAAGCTATTGAATTCTTAAGATTATTGTTTCCACCTCATGGGAAATAATCTGTCCTTCATTTGTGACATATAGCCCTTACTGGCTTACTTACTTGGCCATTTTGACATGCATAAATAGTTGAGATAATGTTTTCAAGTGGATATAAGATATTGAGTGGTGATTAGGGCGTGGTCCATATTGTTTTTATTTCGAAATAGATCAATTATTGGTGTGATTTGTATTTAAAAGTTTGAATTTTGCCCTAATTTTGATGAATTTTCAGGTTGAATAGGGCCTCATTGTGACCGAAATTGATTTTTCAACTAGCCTTTTATCTTGATATGTTGCTTTCATTGTAGCAAATTTTGTTTCTAATTTTACAAAATATCATTAGTCATTTCAATCCCATGAATTTTGTTTAACTAATGTGTTACAGTTTTTGTCATTATGGTGACATAAGTAGATCCCATTTGAAGCTATTTTACAAAGCCCTCAGACAAATTCCACATGTTTCTGGCCTAAATTGTCAATATCGATTATATACAAAATTATGTCAAAAAAAACAATAAGGAGAAAGACTAAAATAGTCAGCCGTTTACTGAAAGAGGGGGATGAATTGGAAAGAGAATTACTTTTAATATCAGAAAACAACCCCCAAACCATTGTAAATATTGATCATCAGGTATTGAGACTACAGGTACTTATCATAACTGATAGAAAGACTCTTCACACAAAATATGGTTCTCATCTGTCTCATCTTTAGTGAAAGTTATTGAGTTTTCAATAAATTCCAACAATGAGGACTCTACTTTTGTCACTGTAAGTAAGTTTACCTAAGGTAAAATATTTTTAAAATACATACAGAGTAAAATAAGTTATATTTAACATAGACATCACATAACTGTCTGTTGAAGAGCAAGGCTGACAGCCTTCCTGCAGGTTTGAAATAGGGGAGCTGTTGAGAGACAGTTGCTCGATTCATCAACAGTTGAGGTAATAGCCAATTAACTTGATATATTGGTTCAATAACGAATATATAAATTGCATTATCACTAACTGAATTAACATCGATTACAGAAGGACCAAATAATTTACAGTTAATTAAATTGAGTAACAGTACAATGTACATTAGTTAAGCTGCGGGTTGAATGATATGGGAAAGGCGATGGTGGTGTCAGTGTCTCCTTGCTCTTCCTGTTGGATATGCGATCAAATGCAGAGAGATTGAGAGATACATCACTAAATATTTATTCACAATTTCATCACAGTCACCGGTGTACTTAAAGGTATACAGGACAGTTCAATGACAAAAAACCTCCCAGTCCAATTGCCATGAAACTTTCAGGGATTGTTCCTCACTACAGACGAAACAAATAAATGAAAAAAAAAGTTATGTTACCCCGTTGGTTTTTTTGGTAGGGTCATTGAAAAACACGGTGTTTTACTATGGGAACTTGTGAATATATTTCCCACGGTGAAAAATGTTTATTTGTCATGGCAATAAGTGAACATAGATGCAAAAATGATGGAAATGAGTTTTGATTCAGACACTAGACACTAGGGGCACTGCTGATAGATTTATATGAAAATGGCCTTTGCTATTATAGTTCAACTAGGAGCCGAATAGGGCCGTTTTTTCGGACGCATCTCTATACCTTTAATTAACCTGAGAACATTTTTGTGTACTAAAATCCTTTATTAAAATTTCTCTATTGTTTCATTTGTGTCTCAGTATCACACCAACGAATGCAATATCACGCTACTCGGTATATTGTATTCATAATCATAATCATGCCTCGCTCGGTTGTGCCTGCTCTGACTTGCAACATCTGAAATAACCTAAACATATCTACAACCCAGAAGAGGTGTATTAATGCATGCACGGTCGTGTACATAAGTCGCATAGTCTAATATACCTCCCATTCCCAAGCTTATATAAGAAGCTAAGATGAAGTGAAAGTGCAAGTCTACTAGTGCACGTTTCGGCGGATTATAGACCAACAAATTGGTCCAGAATCCTCCTAAAGGTAGGAGCCCAATACGTTAATTTTGGGCGTTTCTGTACGAGCAAATATTCAATAACCATTTTTTAGAATATCAACATTAGTAAATACCGTAAGTTCTATTTTAAGTGTGAGTTTCATCTAACGTCATCAATACATTGGTCCTTCCCTTCATCTGTTTTCATTTATTTATTCATGTATTTATCTATTACCAACCCAATGTCCAAAACATATAATTTCTGTTCAGTTATTTTGAAAATTCTTGATATCCTAGAGATTGTTAGATTAGTGTGATCACTCTTTGGGGATAATGTTGTCAAACATCTGATATATGGGAGTAACCATTCCATGGGATACCTTATTGACACAGGCGGATGATGTCTCAGAGATATTTTAATCGCCCATTAAAACTATATGAAACAATACAAGATATATTTGACTAAATGTGACCATAGGTGAGTATTACCATACATGAGTATCTGAATTTCATCAGTAAAAATCCTATTAGAATTGTTATGTCAAATAAATTATCCTGATGAATGGGTATTTTACCATTGTGCGATTAAGAAATAATATGTTTCAACTGCATTCGGCGACCATCTTTGACTCTGTTCGACACCTCCCCCACATCCCCTACCCTATCTGTCCATTTCATGTAACTGTACTGATCAACTTGAATAACAATCTTGATATATATCACCTTTGCATCCCCCCTCCCCCAATGCCCCCGCCCCACTTCCGTGCACAAACAAACAAGTCTCAGCCCAGAAAGAATCGAATATTCAAGTAGGTACAAGTAGCGCAACTTGCAAGTCTATCGGTGGTGCTCTATGATTGTGTTACAGTGGAAATCTAAATCTAAGGTATCCATGATGAACAAAGTGTATTCACATTCGATCTTTATTAAATGTCTTGGCCGTAAAAGAATAGATGATAAAAAAAAATCTGCACTGTTTTTACACTTAGCCATAGCCCCCCCCCCCCCCCCGCTCATGTAGGTTTTTTTCCATGCGGATGTGTACCATATTAATACTATGCACTGTATATGGACTAGCATGTATACTAATATAGGCACACCTCCGGTAGTATAGGCTGAGACACGCTGACAAGAGCATGCACTGGCCTATATATATGCTTACTTGGCAAAGGTAGGTCTTTTCTATAATGTATTTAGGCATTCGCTTGAGATTGACCTGTTCAATAATAGGCTATTATATAGGAAGGTCTCATTCAATAGTTCAGTTTTTGTTCTACTATTGATAATGATATTGACACAGGTGTCTGTATTATCTTGGGTCTCCAGTCTTACAGTTACAGCCATGTGGCCGGGGCTGCTGGTCTCTATAGATTATTACATGTTGAAAACATGAAAATATTTTTGTAGGGCGTGCAGATTTCGATTAATTCATTTTACCCCTATGATATTTGTTCATCTTGTTCATATCATTAATTTAAGCTGGAGAACTGAGAATTTCGCGATTATAATATGAATGCTTGTTTTTTATTTAAAAAAATCCTATTTAAAATGACAATGATTGCCTCTCACGGGAATGGATTACAATGAGAATAGGAAATACTCAATAGGGGCTATTCATGTCTGATTGCGCATGTCTATTACAATGCATGTGGGATGAATTCAGTTCAAATCTGACATACAAATATTCAGCAATACTTTTAATGAAAATAGCAATGATCTTTTCACCAATATCATAGCTTGTGTAAATAATCTGTAAAAACCAAATACATGATGGGAACGATGAAGCTTGCTTTATGGAATCATGTAAAACACATTGATATACATGAGATCATTGTTAAGTAGTCCATGCTGAAAATACCATGACTTTCATAGCTTTTACACGGTCCGGTTCTTTTCCAACTCATCTAACAGTCATTTAACCAACATTTGGTGGAATTTTGTCCGAATGTTTTTGTTATAGGGCTTCGTAAACGTCCTTATTTGTATTTTATGATATTGATGAATTCAGTCGTATTAGCCATAATATGAGTGAATTTGGTAAGATTTTGTTTGCCGTAATAGCTGAGAGTGCAGCTGGAATATGTCCAATTCATACCAAATATAGGTAGGCCTACAGTCAGTCGCCATTATACAATCCCGCCCTCCACACATAATCCAGACATGTTTAACAACAGATGCCGAGTCCACCTGTGTACATAATGTCTACATAATGTTTGACATTATAACTTGATCAATAAAGGTTTATTGGTTCCTAGGTTTCCTTCAGTGGCTGCGTGCATCTATATTCTACTATGAGCAATGGGTTCACCATGGTATACATATGAATTACACGTCTCATCATGTATTATCTAGTTAAGATTACCACCAAATAAAAGAGGATATAATAACTTAAGGTACGTACCATTCAGTGCCATAGTTTTGATTAAATCAAGTTGTGTTACCAAGATACCCTCAGTTTGGAGGGACTCCCACAACTCTGAGCTGAGACTGCCAGGGCCTACTTGTAAGCACGTTGCATATTGCCTACCATACTATAGCTAGGTGTATATAACAGTTCTCATGAAATGGGTACACTGCAGACTATTATGAACCCCATATGGAAACAAATGTATTGTTTATAAATAAATGTTGTGCTAAAATATGCACCTTAGATAGACATTTCATGCGACATATACTTTTTATACAGCTAAAATAAAAAATTAAATGTGGATTTTTCGATGCTCTGTATTGCAAAAACAGCCGGACAACCGGACAAGATTCTCCAAATCTTTGTCAAATGACTTTAAGATAGGTTGGAAAAGAACGGAAGACAAAGTAGAAAAAATGGATAGTTAGATAGTTAGATTTCACTGCTGTTTGCTTCCATATTGTTCACCGAATATTAGACTACTGACTTCTAGAGACTTTTACTGCTATACCTACTCGAGTATAGAAAATACTAATATTCATAATCAATTGTCTGCAACAAAGCACTAGCATCCCCATACCTCTTGCCAAGCTCCCAACGAACGATATTCAGTTCATATTTATTAAATTAGAATTTTGACTGAATCTCAAGTCATTACTCTAAAATTTTCAACAAACCAATTTAAAATATAATAGGGTCTCGATACATTTTCATTCATCATACTCTCATAAATTAACTATTCCCTGATTTCAAGGTTCAGACTCATGACCTCAGTGTTTGTTACCCCCACAATGCATTAGCTCATAACTCTAATATTCTAACATTAATATTCATAATCATATTCATAATTATTATGCGTTGTTACGTCATAATGTATACATGTATGTAACATGCGGAATAACCGCTGTGACAGTATCATACGAATATTATGCACTATTATGAGGACTGTCCCACATTCATGCTATAATGCATCCGCATATACATATCCTCTATTAATCTACTGAGAGTAAAAAGCAGCGTCAGTTAATCTGCATGAGATCTGCATGTGTGGCGTTTATCTGGTTCATCCCTCCTCGGCCTATCTAATCGTTCTGCTCTTATCAGTGCGTGTGGGGGCACACCTTGCACCGACTTAATTAAATCCCAGTATCTCGGGTCAGACAATCACCGTCGGTGATGCATTATTGCATTATTGCTTACGTACGCAGATCAGGATGTGAAATTAACTATATTAAACAGAGCTGTTGGAAGCTAGGCGCACTCTGCAACTACATGTCACCAAGGATGTATTTGGGGGGGGGGTGAATGGGGGGCGGGGGGGGGGGGGTGAATGGGGGGCGGGGGGTTGCATGCGGCACTCCACACCCGCACACCTTCACCATCCATACTTACTTATTGTCATTCAACTAAATGTGAATTTGTGACTCACTGGTTGGGAAACTCAAGCAAGCTACTAGTTTCTCTTTCACATCAGCTATAGGGGCCTGGCTAAGGAAAGGATTACTTTAGTGGGAATTTTCTCACTTGTAAGAAGGTAAACAATTCCTTCCTACGTGAAATTCCCAGCTGATAGGTGGTCTACACTGGCTGCGGTAAGCTCTGCGGTAAGCTCTGCGGTAAGCTCTGCGGTAAGCTCTGCGGTAAGCTCTGCGGTAAGACTTGCAATGCTGCTGTGATGGTGGGGAGTGGCGAGGACCTGCCTACATGGCCAGTGAACCAACTAGGCAGGATCTCGTCATTCCTCTCCACCTACAGAACCAGCACAAACCATCGCAAGGCTTACCGCAGAGCTTATCGCAGCCAGTGGAGACCACCCTATACATACAGTGAGGAGGAGGAACTTGTATTCCCACCCACCGACGAAAGGGAAGAAGTATAGGAAATCCCACGTGTCAATCCGCAGGATTTCCTCCCCATAACATGGACCCTGCTCAAACCCAAACACTCTTTCTCCTTAATAGGGGGCCTCCGCTATCGGCAAGTGGCGGGGAATAGACCGGCGAATAGAGTGGTGAATAGATTGTTAACTAATGACCGGCAAGTAGCGGCAAATAGAAAATCTATTGGTAACGCAATTGGTAATGAGCTGTTCCACTGTAGCAAATAGCGGCCAATAAACGGCCAATGGCAATGAATTCGCAGAAGAAAACGTTTTGATTCTTTGGCAAATGACTTGCCACCCAATTGCAATGACTTACCACTCGTTTGCACTACCTCCTGGTCAATAGGTTTCTAAATAATTATATGACAGTGTCCCTTTCACTAACTTTTAAAGGTAAATGCCAGTGTTTAATCAAAAATGAATGATTCATGGAACTTCTGTTAAACTTTGGATTACAAGGAATATGGTGGTGGGAACCCAATAAGCCCCCCAAAACCATATGTCATTGGATTAGTTTTTTTCAGGGACCGCTGAAATCTATGGGAAAAACGGGTATTATCTGCATTTCCCTCAATAGCACACGATTGAATCATACGATTTTCTTTAAAATCTCCATATACATAGCTGACATGTTATTCTACCCTCCCAATTAAAAATGATATGGGGTCATTGAACTAAAAAAAAAGGTTATTCAGCTTAACTTGTATCATTATGAATTTCCCCATTGAAATCAATAGTGAATGGAAGTAAACTTCACTCATCCCTAATAGACAAAATAATATGATAACATCCTGTGTCCTGCTTTTTATATTCCCCCAACTATGTTCTTTGTCAAGACGAAGTTTGAACAAAATATTGTGTCTTCTATAATACTCGCCTGCTGCAGTACTGACGACGACAAATTAACTCAATACTGAAATGAAGTGATATGGTAACGTGTATGTTCTTGTGAACGCCAGCCCTGTCAAACAAAAATATTATTTGCTCGGACATGTGAAATAAACCCGGGGACGATTAACGTTTTGTTTGTGGATACTAGCTGTATATAACTTGCTATGTCATAGGTCCGGACATGCACACCATACAAAAACCATTCATGGGCAAACCGCGGTAGGCCTGTTAGCGAGCAAAAATAATGGACTTCCAATATGACCTTATAGCTTAAAAGCAAGTATTCAATATAGTTCCAGCTGGGTAAGTATAGGATAATTTCACAATCAATCCGCCCAATATATAACGGGGAGCATTAATTTAAAAAACTAAATGACTGGATGTTATAAAGTGATGAAATTTGATGTGATGAAATGAAAATGTGAGAGATCGATTTTTGAAATACATTACAAATTGCCTAATTGTAATTTTGCTGCTATTAATATAAACGATATGAAGTACTAGTAATAGTTAAGTATTTGATACAGTACTCGTGAGTAGAATGTAAATAATTAGATAATTAACGAAAGTAATAAACAATAATTGTATTGATTAGGTGATGATTCCTGAGGTGGCAACACATGAAAAAAATGCAATTAATAGTGTGATTGCTGTTAGGGGATTGTGCCAGAGTAAATGTGGGACCTCTCCACTTCCCTCCCACCCAATCTTCGATTGCTGGATGATTGCAGTTGTTATAGTTTCAGTGTGGCCAATAACATGTACAATGAGGTAGATAGATTGGAGGTAATAGCAAACCGGTGAATTACAAATTTGATATCATCACATTATGAATTTATGACCGAGTGCAGTTTATCTGGTAATGCCCCCGTTACATAACAATCTGCGAGCTCAATATTAACACTGAAAAAGCTACTCGCAGATCGTTATGCAACGAAGACTTATAAGTATTCAATAATGTTTTAGTATCACATGTTTAGTTCCTGTATGACAAAGTATATACTAGGTACAACTTGGTACTTTAACATTAATATTTATTTATGTTTCACCATATTTGACAGTTAAACTAGGACACAACCATATGTCTACAAGTACGAAATCAGTTTACTTTCCATAATAAATCTTAACACTTTTTGTCTTTCAGAGATACACATTTCAAGGAATATTCAGGATTGTCGTCCCATGGTCACGCATGAAGTTCCTAGTGAGCATCCTCTTCCAGCGTTCTACATGCAGTTTGTTACCATAGAAACACATTGACAATACAGGATTCAACTCACAATTGTGTCTCCCAGCCAGGGATTCTCAGCAACCGTTTAACATGTCTTGAATGTTCAGCTAATACTACACGAAGAATTTGATTTCGAATGTATTTCATGCGTATTTCGAATGTATTTCATTCTCCTCAAATGTGGGATTATTCACCATATATTGTGGCCAATGTGCCTTTCTCCAAATGTCGTGAGACATTATGATATTTACATACCATAGGGATACATGGTATGCTAGTTATTTCCACTATGCGGTAGTGCACTACCAACACTTTGGAAACTAAAGTATATAAAGTAAACACCAACAATGCAGGCGAAAGGCATGTTTCGTGACCTGAGAGTGTTTGTCCTTGGTGCAGTCTTGGGACTGTTCATTACTTCCTTTTGGTACAATGCTGCCATCCTGCGTCCAATGTCGAGCATAACGTCAACTGCAACTATAGGGGAATCGGGGACGAATACAAAAGAATTTAATACCACAGGGACTAGTCCGTTAACCACAAGTAACGGGGCATCTATCAAGTCTACACCAGAAAGTATTACAGAGGCCAGTTCATCTGAAGGTAAAGTAGCTTGCATTGCTCCAAAACTTGAGGTTTGGTACCCAAGTGTTGAGCATGCTAGAAAGAAACTTGCAACATGGGGTGCAGTAAAGAAATGTGCCAAAACCCCTGATTGGACTTATACCCAAAATGGGACCTTTTATATCAGCACTTCCAGACCAAGCGCAACATGCGAAGTTGAGTATTTATATTTCAAGAATGACCTATATACAGGTCTTTCAGCATCAGTTAATATTACAAACGGTACAGACGTCGATCACCCTTACATGAAAGTAACTTGCTTAGATAATGGAACAAAATATTCGAACTTTCATGCAGCAGCTGCAAAATTGAACTTCACTGATATTCCCTATGTAAAAAGGGGACCTGAACACATGAATGTATTGCTGGTGTATTTCGATGCTGTTTCGAGACCACACATGCATAGATTAGTACCTAAAATGCATGAGTATGTAGTGAACGAATTACAAGGTGTAGAATTGACTGGCAGAAATGTCTTAGGAGATGGTACCGCTGCTGCCATTTTACCTCTATTAACAGGCCTCAATAATGATGGACCGGGAGATGAATTGAACTGTACTAGGAAAGGGAATTCTAAGTGTATACATCAAGTGGATGACCATCCTTTCATATGGAAAAAGCTCAGAAAACAAGGCTATATTCCCATATATGCAGAGGACAATCCTGGACTTTGGGTGTGGTTAAGGAAAGGCTTCAAAAAGCCACCCATGGAACATTACATGAGACCATTCTATCTGAAAGCTCCTAGCGACTGTGTGGGGGAAAAAAGTACTTTAAAAGTTACAATGGATTATTTCACAGACCTTTACCAGTCGTACAGTCACAGACCACTATTCTCTTACATACACACATCTAACTTGTGCCATGACAAAATGCTAGATTTAAGATATGAAGACACTACTTTGGTGGCCTGGTTGAAGCAGATGAAAACGACAGGTGCCTTGAACCATACAATACTTATAATTGCCAGTGACCATGGCGCTCGCTATGCCACACTGAGAAACACACCGCAGGGAAGGGCGGAGGAATACCAACCATACGGAAACATAGTCCTCCCTCCATGGTTTTGGAAAAAGTACCCTGAGTACAGGAAGAACTTAGAAAGAAATGCTCCTTTTCTGTCAACATCTTATGACCTGCGAGAAACAATACTTCATGTGGTAGAAGGATCTAGTTACAAACGTTCAAACAATAGAGGTTATAGCCTCTTTACCCCAATTCCAAAAAATAGAACTTGTGCAAATGCACACATACCTAAGTCTTATTGCTCCTGTGTGCAATGGGTCAAGGTTAACCTAACCTCACCAATAGTCCAAACGGGTATTGACCAAACATTAGATAGTATCAATGTCAAAACAAAACTGCTTAGGGATCGCTGTGCTGTACAGCAACTGAATCGTACTTTGAGTGTAAGGACATTGAAAACCTTCAAAAATCTTCCTGTTTATGAGGTGAGGATCGAGACTCAGCCAGCTGGGTCTATCTATGAGAACACAATGCAGTATGATCCTGTCAAGAAAGCCTTTGTAGCAGGCCCTTATGATTCGCTAGTCATTACAACACCTTATGCTAAAAACATAGGCTGTCTTAAGGATACTGAAAGGAAATATAGTCCATATTGTGTGTGTAAAACACCGGCTTAGCATCCCCCACTACGCAAGTGCTAGAGTTTCATAAGTATAATAATTTCCGTAAATTATAATACATTCAGTTTCTTGAATCTAGCAAATGTTTACTTCTAAAATTGGTGTTATATGTGGGGTAATATCGTTTAGTATCTGGGCACATTGAGTGTAGGTATGGATTTATTATCGGTTTATTTACATTGGGAAAGTCGGGACATTCTTTCAATATTTTTCATTGACAATGGTTATCATGATCATCTTCATATATGCATGTATTTATGTGTGAATGCATTTGTGCTACGGGTGAAACGATTCATCCTTAAGTTCTACAACAAGTTGCTTGAATCTTAAAAGTGCATTCTCAGAAACTAATGTACACTCATAATAACTTCATCAATACTATACTGCGCTGTTATGTTTAAATACATGAATTGAAAGTCGAATCAGCCGAGCAAAAACGGCTGCCCGTTTAAGAAGCCCTGCCGCAGAAACAACGGGGCAAAATCTGCCAAAATTTGTGTCAAATGACTTTTAGATACTTTGGAAAAGAATGGAACAAAACGTAGAAAATGTTCAGTTCTTGACCGATGTTAGCTGAGAGCGCTGCTCTAACGTCATGTAATGTAGCGGACATTATTGCTATAAATGCAGAAGAGAGTCTCTATACCTGGTGGGTCGTTGGTGAACTTGGCAGATCGACGAGGCAGCACACACCACCACTGGTTTACCATTCACTCTGCTCCTCGCCTCTCATGTGAGAGGTCATAATGTTTGTTTCTTTTTGAAAGATTTGTAATAAAACACATGGCGGACGATTCTGTTGCGGCCTCAGCTGCACTGCACTGTACGTTATGTTTATTATTCCAACTCCTTCAGCTAATTTTACAGAAACTAGTCAGAAACATTATGTTACTGTGATAAAGAAATATGCACAGTATGGAATAAGAAGTAATATCATGCAACATACAATATTCCATAGACCGTATAACTGCTTCTTTTCATCTCCCTTCGTTTGGTCTACATATAAGAATAAATGAGAATACATTAATATAATTTGTAGAAGGTTGACCGTCTTTCAGATTTCCCTTTCTTGCAGAAGGTCAATTCTCTCCACATTGTTCTTGTGGTGGTAGTAGTTCTTTGCTATGAATACAGTTGGTTGGAGTTTCTATTTGGCCTAAAAATGATCAGATTTGTCATGGGATTACCAATCCAAGGTTGCTGCACCCTAGTGAACTACTCACACACCTCTTATGCACCAACGCCATCGGCTAAATCTCTCCTCAAACCGAGGCTATCTATTTGACCTTAATTTTAATTTGATAGCTACTGCTCCCACCCCCTTTTTTCTATTCCTTTGTATTTCTAAATTAAACTCATCTTTTTTTTTATCCTCGTGCATTTTATCTATCTAATAATGTTCCATTTTCGTTATTAATTAATTATCTTTTTATTTGCATGATTTATCTTACTGTAGTGATGATTCTGGCAGGATAAATGGTGTTTCATATTAGTTACCCCAGCCAAAACAACTAAGTATTATCAGCCTTTCACAAAGACAAACCAGTCACTTGTATTTTCAACCGTCCCCCGCTGCATCCTAGCTTGCACTGATGATTCAACCGGTTTTTGAATGCTGACATTATCAACAAGAATACACAATTGTTTATAGAACATGTTTATACAACAAGAAGTATTATTCACCCGATTCAGGACGAAAGCACAACGGAAAGTTCCTCCCCCCTAGAATATGCCCCCGTGTTTGGCCTTGAAATCTCTAAAATCGTACTCATTGCTGCAAAGCGGTCTTCACAAATGAAGCTCTAGGATCGTTGGTCGGTCAACCGAAATTTCATAGCCAAATTAATCATTTTTTATGTTAAAATGCAACTCAGTGGAAAAAAATCACAACCCTCATATGCTATACATAGAATAAATAATGAAATATATGATTTAAATGAATATATGATTTAAAGATTGTAATAGAAATAATTATATATATACATTCATCACAGAAAGGTAATACTTTATACAAAGCAGAAATTTTGCCTATAAGCAAGTCTAATCTCATATATTTTTAAAAATTTAATTAAAGGCTACACATTTAAGTATCACACATTGGTGACCGGAGGATCTATTTATCATCTTTTACTTTGAACACCATATTTACTCAGTTTAGGGAGGAGGGAATGAGAAGATGTTCTGACGGCAATAACGATATGATCGCATGAGGGCCAGGAGTCAGCCACAGAATGCGGCCTTCCAGTAATGTGCGTCTATTTGTACCGTCACGCCACCTATGTATTTATCCAGACATATTACACGTAGTATGGTGGCGCCATTTGTGCAAGCAGTCAGTACTAAACGCTCTCATGACCAGGGACGGTCCAACCATTGCTGCCTCTACTTGTTAGTTTTAACATCAACTTATTTGATAACACTTTTATTTGATCTAAATATACAGATCTTGCCAGAAGAGACTCCTATTCAAAAGATTGTTCAGTCTCTTCCAAACACCAACACCAACGACCATGTTGCAAGAACGACAATTAACTGTAAGCAGTGTTACTTTTCAAAACAAATTGATTTCAAAACGTTAGACATTGAAACAGGAAACCTACATGTACACCAAGATAACAAAGGTGGCTTCACAATTTGTCAGATAAGATTACAAAAATAACTCACTTCTATCCAATGGCTCTGGAACTGACCTTGACCAGCTGTATAGACTAAAGGCTTTGAAGAAAGTATACCGCTTTTGTTATAAATACGCTAACAGTGTATGTAGCTCTTTGCTAGTAAAACAACCAAGTTAATTATGAAGTCTCCCTGCTTATTTTCCCCAGGATATCCCAATAAGACATTTCGTTTGTTTCTACATCTAGAGAGCGAAAGTTGTCAATTTTGGTAGAACTTTGTACCCATTCTCGAAAACATTTTCACAGTCAAAATGAAGTGACAAATGTAGTCGTTTCCTGTCACAATAATCATACGAGTTGTCGTCTTCGACTCTAATCCAACATAAATATTCTTACCGTCATTTGGTTTTCTGAATGATTCTGTATTGAAGAGACGGGAGGCAAACCTCATTGGGGTATTTAAAGGGTATTGAGCAAATATTGAGGAAATCTTTTCCCATTTTTTTTAACCTTCGACATTTTCTCCTTCCAGGATCCCGTCCCAAATCTTGTGTTCTCAGAAGTACGATGTAAATTATCTTCAGGGGATCTACAACTTTACTTCCCGTGGGCCATCTAAAGGCATGTAAAAACATGTTGAACAATGCAAACAGTCATATTCGGCCCCACAAATACGTTGGTGCCTTGACACTGTATAGCAGGGACACCCACTTGTTGACAATCTTAAAAATGGATGAAATTCCTATGAGATTTCATAATGATGCATACTCATAGGTTTTCTTAGTAATTGAGATTATATATCGCCCCTCCCCTCTCCCACTCCCATACAAGAAATTAATGAGAACTTCATTCAGCCAGATGCTCAAATCCACTTTGCCGTTTACGTTGTCATCTTTGTTATTGGTTCGTTTGACCTCTTTTTTGTTTTTCTGTCTCCATTGTTACTCTTTATAGTGTTTTTGCCTTTCCCGTCCTTTCCCTATCCTCCTTAGCTCCGCATTGTACTTTACATTACGACTATATAGAGTTAATTTTAAAAGAGATGTGTTATAGCTGTACCGATTAGAACTGTATTGTTAGCGAGTGCATTGATGATCTTGGAAGTCCATTGTCAAAGTACTGATTCAGTATACTACTAGGGTCACACGATTTATTGTCGATATGTATTGTCTCCTAAGAATATTCGCTACTGGACTTAGGCTATACCTAATTACAAAAAACGACTGGGTTCAGCAACTAGTAACTATTGTCACAAGTCGTAGGTAAGGCTCTCAAAGTATGCAACAATGACAAATTATATACGGTATATACAATTAGATTGAAACATATATTCGTCCATTTTATTCATCCACACATCACAAAATACTAGTACTGACACTTGATTCTGCCCCAGTATAATGACACAGCTTTTGGAGAACCAGTCAGCAACCCAGGATAATAAGCTTAAATTCATATGAAAGACATTTACACCTGACCCATACACCCACACACACCCCAACACTTAGATGGTGTTGACAGCTCTGCACCAATAATTGGCTGTTTTCGGGCGTGGTTACAATGTACGAAACCACAGCTCATTTTGATTTGATTATTTATTTTCCATGAGCATCACATCAAACAGTGTTTTTCTCAGCCATCTAGTAGAAAGAAATAGAAGGGGAAAAAAGAAAAATAAAGAAATTAAATTAATATAGAAAATTAAGTTAATTTTTACGCTAAACACAAAAGACACTAAACACAAAAGAATTATACATGTTGCCTCCCTAAAAACTGCAGTATTTCGTACTGAGTAGCCATGCGACAGGATTTTAACGTAATTATATTTGTAATTTCAGCTATAGGCGAGATATATCATGCCTTTTAAATGCAGTGAACAGTTCATATCGATGCAAAATTGGACTTTCTGGTTGGCGTGTATAACTTTTCAAGGTTAGTTAAGTAGTTATCTAGATAGTAGTCCTAGGCATGACAATTTTACCTCGAGCTAGAACATCCCCACCGTTTATCAAGTGATGAATCTCACCCACGCATACCCCCTAGCTGTACTCAAACTACCAAGTCTTGATTAAAATTTGACGAACATGAAACATGGCAGGTTTCATTATAGCATAAAATGAGTTTGTATATTGCCTCCTTACTCATAGAGGAGCTTCAATAATTAAGGTCCTAATGCACTAATTATCAAACTAATAACTACAGTGTTACGTTACAAGAGCACAATGCATGTGGACAACACAAACACTACACAAGAGAAGCTTTTGTTATATAGTAGTGTAAAATAACAGTTAACAAAACATCGGTGTTTAATTTGGTCGAGCCTCAGTCGGTTACGTCATTCATATATTAACTTGATTTCCACAGAGTATTGAGCAACAGTTACTATGAATAGAAGGAATTGATAACGACTCTACTGGAAAAAACCTCGCATCTCGAACTAATGTGATTTTAGCATTTTATTTAGCGACCATCTATACATGTATAAAATCAACATACTATAAATAATCTATTTATTTATTTAAGCACTACCAAAACCTGAAAACACGTTATTTAAAATCGTCTGATGATCTCTAGGGGTTCTTCACAGTTGATTCGGATGTCAGTTTTTAGTTGTAACATAGTTTTTCCCAATTTCTCGAGATCACTTGATACTATCAATGGCCTCTTCAGCCTGAGGGAACTTCATATATTGTATAATCTCTCACCATAATCTAAAACTTAAATGTTTGTACCAGATGGCGAGGTATCAAAGCATACATGCAAAGCTTTAAGGCTTGCCTCGTTCCATAACAGTTTCTGGGTGTTCTTTTATATTTTATTTAGATTTATTAATTTCAGGATATTCTTGGAGTTTTTCATTGTATCCGTATTTGTAAAACTTTGAATATATTCAACTGTTTTCTGTGAATTAATATGTAAAGTCACAGGGGGAGAGACTGATGGGTGACTAGATATGTTGTCTATTATAGCTGCAATATCAACAAATTGATCCTTTTTAAATTGTTACATTTTAATGTTAAATTTCCCACGTTAAATCGGGGTCTCCAATGGCTGCGGTATGCTCTGTGGTAAGCCTTGCGACATCGCAGTGCTGACCACAGAGGTTACCCCAGCCAGTGGAGACCCCGCGTTGATGTCACAATGCCACACCGGTATATGATATCACACATGTAACATGCTAAACGCAGAACTATATTTTGTTTTAAAGATTCTCACCTGTTTTCTGACGACTACAAATGGCAAACACAAATTAAAATGGACTGTAACCTGTGATTAATACAATGGTATGCTAATACTCATGTATGTATGTAGGCCTAATTCAAGATTTAAAAGACTAGAGTCGAAAAGCTAGAGGCTATGCCAGACGAAAACCGAGACTATGCCAGTCCATCGCTAGCAAACTCCTTTGGCTTCGCCTCGGGATTATTCACCAAACAGTTCACCACCAGCCCCTCACTGTCCCCCATTAATCTTTAAGTAATTAGAGAATATAGGTCAACTGCTCTTAGCAAAAGCTGTATACATAAGTAGACCTTATATCTTTAATTTGATATTATTTGAAATTCATCCAAATGAATATTTCTACATACATGTATATGGTTACACACGGCACCCCAGTGACTCGATTTCTGAGCTTCGATCGTCATATAACTCTGTTGCGTAGAAAAGTTCTGGTCACCTCAAGATCCAGTAGACCTCATGGGAATGGGGGACTAAGACTACCCCCCCCCCCACACACACACACACGTTACAAACACTCACTTATCCAGGCACTTTTGAACCAAATTGGGAAGAAGCAATCGAAACACGCTCTCAGTGCAAATCACTGCGCCTAACACGAAGCCCAAATAAATGTATCGGCTTTTGGTATATATAATCATAGATGTGCATTCTAAGCTTTAAGTACAACTCTACAAAGGCTCTATTGTTAGGAATGATGTATCATGCGCCTATTAGATAAGTGCAAGTAAATGGCCCCATTCGTCTTTATTGGACACCCAAGCTGCGTGCCTGCCGTGTGAACGTTGCACCAGGTTCCTCAATAAATCACCTCTTTTTACCATTTTTCTTGCATATGAGATGGCGGCTGGATGGCAGTAAAGACATGATTGAGATTGGAGCCGCGGAAAAACACACTTTCTCATTTTTGCACAATTGGATTATGGGTCGTTTGCCGATTGGATAATTCTTGCAAGAAGGAAGAGGTGTTGAGCGTTTTTTAAGCATGATGATTTTACATGAGATATAAGACTAGCCCTCGTCACCAAGACATTGATGTTTGTAGGCCACGGTGAAGGTTTGGTATTCTCCATTAACTCTAATAGGTAGTCATTCTAATATAACAGATTCTATTCGTTTTTGAAATTTTTAAATTGCCAATCAAATCAAAGACTTAACCAAGTCTGATGACATATATGGGCGATACACATTGGATATTAAACAGGCGTGGTAATGTTACAGGATACAATTCCCAGATATCTCAATGTTAAAGAAACTCCTAATATAAACTCCTTAAGACTGTTCTGTTATAACAGCTGAGAATACAGCTTTAACTGCAAAGAGAAACAATGCCATTAACTCTGCATGCCAGTCTTTAGATTGGCCATAGCCATGATACACAGCTTGCTTGGTGATGGCTGTGTTACAGTCTCGCTTTGATAGAGGCAGTAACAAGGCCATGTGTTTGTTTTGCTAAAATGATCAGTATGCCAGTAAAATGTGTTATAGGATAGACATACACATTGGTTTAAATCTATTTATAAGCAATACTTATAATTCGGAAACCATGAAAAGTATTCCCTGTTTAAATGGTCCTATTGAAGTCAGACCCTGCAAGCCCACCATTGTTGACTGGTACTGCGACCAACACAGTTTGATAGATTACATCCTCCTGTCCACATATTCTCAATGCTACATTCTCAGTTACCATCGGTCAAAACCTAAAGATTTTCTATTATTTGTTCCATTTTTTTCCAAAACATATTATAAACTGTCTGGTGCCTAAAGACCAAGGGAAATACGTAGGAGGGTAATCAATTAGTTAATTCATCGAAAATTACAAACAATTGTATTGGGGTAATTAATTATTGGTCCATATATGCCTCAGCCTCAGCCTAACAGCTATAACCTCTTAGTGCTGCATAGAGGCATAATCTTTTTGCTAAATTAAAACCCTTCCAAATCTAAATTAAATGGCTAAATTAAACACATCAAAAATACATGAAATATTATTTGTTTGGCAGAACAAATGTGTGAAACCAGTGTTTAAGAACCCAACACTCAAAATATGCCGGTTGATCGGTCACCATGTATATTGGTGACGGGAGCTAGGAACACCCCCCCTTGCGAACCACACCCCCTTCGACACCTATTATATTGTCCAATCAGCTCACACCTCGTCACAATGCCCTTCTCCCTGCCAAATGTAAACACTCCATTCTCTAACGCTCACCCACCTAACCACACATGCTTGAAACATTTTTCTTTTAGTTCAGATGTTATAGTGAAATAAACCTCCTTTATTGGTGGTTCAAGAGTATCCCTCTCTTATGTCTACTTTATTCACAGCATCATCTCTAAGCGGACGACACATATGACCAACATAACAAACCTTCACAAACTGGTAAAGATTTCAGAGAATTAAAAACAAACAAAAAAAAAGATTTCAGAGAATGACTGGGCCCAGCACGCTTCCACTGCGCCACCCTGTTCTCCTCTTGCAATTTGTGAGTAAACCTGTTTGACATACTCATAATTCCGAGAATCACACATATTATTTTCATTGGATTCAGCCTCCGTTTGGCTGATACAACGACCACTCAAGCGATGATAAAAGTAATTTAAAAACTGCCTTGAAGAATTTATATCGAGAAAGATTGTTAACTATAGCAGTTGGTGAGATGTGGATAGGTAACCCATAAATAGGGACCCGTATTGCCTTTTAGATATGGCAATGTAACCAATATGTAATTAGATTATGGCCATGGTTTGTGTGTGAATAAGAATGGACAAAAAGTGTATTTAATAAATTATCCTTTGTCACCAGTTCTATTCGAGGATGAATGGATAGTCCTACTTGGCTACCCAGAAAGTGTCTTCAGGTACTATCACGCTTATTTTATACATGCACATGTAAATCAAAATAAGTGAAATGTTGCTGTAGTCTGATCATGGGATGTATGATTTACAGTGGTTCATTTCATTTAAAGGTTCTCGCATGCTTCTCATACTTTATAAAATCAGGTGCCTCCAGTAACCTGGACATCTGGGATTTGCGATCGAGCAAAGGGTCAACTCACTTAATAAGACCAATAAAACTTCCTGAGGCAGACATGAGGGGATCATGAAATCATCTCTGCATGTCTTAGTTAAGTACAGGGATCAGCGAAAAGTGGAGCGAGATCAATAACTTGTAATTAAAGTATTGGCATTTACACCTTACCACTGGCAACAGAGTCGCTCATTTTGTCATAAATTAACTGTGAACAGCAACTTTATATCGCCCACTTAACTTTTATGTCCCAGGTCGTCCTCCTATTTCTCCTCCCACTCCTCCTTAGTCAACATATTTATGAAGGACTCAATGCATTATAAACGCCAGGATGTATAGGAGGTGGAAGTTTTTGCTGTCCCATTTTCCTCCCACTCATTTCTCCCTTTCTCTGTGTTCATCCATCTTCTCCCCTCTCCTGTCTTGTCCGTCTCTAATTTGCCCTTCATCGCTTATTCTCTGTCTCCCCTGTTTATGCTCCCTCTCTGTCCTCACTCTCCTCATTTGTTCCTACCCTTTCTCAAACTGCTACTGTCTACTTTCCCTTCCACTGTACCTTTATAATTATATCCCCTTCTATATTTGGCTGTTTGAATACATAGTGGCTCAGTGACTCTGGGAAACTCAGGTCTTCTGTAATTATTTAAAAATTACTTATTCACCACAGTTAAGACATTACCAAATTTAAAAAGTGTAAAGATAGCAAGTGCACTACACTGCAACATGAATAAGTCACAAAGCTCAAGGATGAGAATATTATAATCTAGATCTATTACTAGTACTATTTCTTATCAAGGATAAATATCAAGCAAATACTGATTACCATGTAAACCACATGTCCAAAATATATATTCTGTATACAATTCAGATGAAGATTGAAGTAGAAACATATATGAAACTTGCCAATTGCGTACTTTGGATATTGTAAAACTGGAGCTCCCCAGTTACAATACAATTAGAAAGATAAATTTATCATCTCCATGATGTGATGGATGCCCTTATGGTGTATAATCCACTTTCTCTCTATATCCCACAGCTCTGTATTCCCCTTGCTTGTCCAACTTGTCTTTCTTTTTCCTATCATTTCTCTCTCTCCCTCATGTTATCACATTTGTATGGTCACTAAACTCTCCCATTTATTTCGTCCCTTCCATTCACGGCTTTCCACTGCTTATTATCATTAATACTTGGAAATGGCAAGCCAAAGATGATGTTACGACATTAATATATAGAACTAAGTGCCTAAAGAAAGTCCATGTCTCCTTTTCTCTGACATTTATCAAAATCATCAAACCAATTTCACCAAGCATTTAAAGGTTCCATACAGACCACGTACCTCAGGTGAAAGGCTACAAAAACAACTTGTAATTCTTGTAATACCCACTTCAAAGGCACAAAAGCACTTGTGTTTATGGCATCAGCTAAAAATAATACACAGTGAAAAGTGAGAAGGCCCAGGTTACGCTTCCTGCTGCCCTTTTGATCACATTCGGTTATTAATTATAGAAGAAAGGATTTGTTTCAACATTAGATTTCTTCTAGATTTTTAGGGTCAATACTTTATTGAAATATTGAAATGCAATATTGTTCATGAGGTTGGAATCAGGTCACAGAGTGACTTGTATTCACTAGTTATATCATCTTGGTAGGACAGGTTTGCGGGATAGGAATGGCCATAGGTTAGATGCTATGCCCTCTGATACTAAGGACAGCCATGGCCAAAAGCCAGAAATCCTGGCCACTGCTGCTTTTAAAGGAATATAGGTGAGTCTGAAAATATGACTCTATGCGGCTCCTGTTTGAATTACAATATGTTGGAAACCGGGGCTGAAAACATGGGGGGAGGGGGGGAAAAAACGGGCCTGTAAGACCGGTGACTAAGACCAATTCAATGGTGGGAACGGGTGGTAATGTTTCTTTAAACATTGAGGGTATTGTTAGTTACTAAGACTCTTAATGGGAAATTGCCCATTCTTTCCTTTGTTACTTTTAGGTAAACAGCCAGTACAGGTTGAGAAGACTAATTTTAATCCCTGCCAGTATAGGTTGCGGGATCTTGATCTAGAGTAATTAACGAATACGGAAGATTCTGATGTACACATATCACTGATTTAAATGTAAACTTTCTCCAAAAAATACAAATCGTGTTAACACTAAGTCACATGTACACAAATGTAAATAACTGTTATAATACATTTCGACCAAGAACTATGTATAATGTACTGACATATACAGTAAAGTCTACAAATTAACAAAAGAGTCCGCCAGATGTAGGTGGCAACTGTGTAAAAAGATAGAACTTTAAGTCAATATAGGAACAACCTGTTTATGCCCTAACCAGGGTTAGTAACTAATTAGACTTCCGATATCATTGTATCACAACATGTTTATTAAGTATTAAGTGAATCTCAAGAACCTTGATTATATTAACTCATCATTACATATTATTTCAAAGGGGCATGTCGGAAGACCTCTATAGGAGATTGACCTCGTCCTGTTCTTGATTTATAATGAGCACTATGTATGCACTATGTGAATATTGAATAAAAATTTCATAATAATAATAATAGCCAGTGGTCACCTAATATAAATGTACTAGCGGTGGTCCCCCTAGTGTCTATTGTCTCAATCAAATTTCATTACCATCATTTTTGCATAGTTGTTCTTATTGCCATGACAAATAAACATTTTTTCATTGTGGGAAGTATTATCACAATCATATTGATGCAAAAATCCCATCAGCTGATGATGACGACACTCCACATAAACCAGCTAAAGCTCTTTTTTGAGCGTGGCAAGGTATGCTTTCTTTGGTATTGATCTATAGGGTGTGACCTGAAATAAGGCTGTAGCAAATCTAAATAAAATCATACTGGTCGTTTTCTTTTATTTCAGTAAAACGTGAAAAAATATCCCATTTTCCCATAGACTCCTATAGTAAACCATCCTTTTTTCCAGTGACACTGGAAAAAAAACTAATGTGTTAACATATCTTTCGTTTCGCTTATTTGTTTCTTCTATAGTAAGGAACAATTCCTGGAAGTTGTATGACAATTGTACTGGTCAGTTTATTTTTCATTGAGCTGTCCTACACCTTTAAGACAAGAGCGACTTTGCCTTCCCTACTCTATTCAAGATTCTCTTCTTCTACACACCTATACTGGAAATTGCCAGTATTCATATTACTATACTCAGCACCCCCTTGCACTAAGCCCAACACAACCCAGGCTTCACAGAAAATAGTCAAGCAATAGCCTGGTACAATAAGACGACACCTGACACCTATGCATCAATCTTATTCAGGTATGGTCAGGACGGGGGTTTGCATGAATACATATCTTAGCAATAGATACTGCAACACTAACTGAAGGATCTGCTACTATGCATTATTAATTTCGCAAGAAATTGTACAAAGGGTGACATTTGAGATCCAAGTGATCATCTATTACTGTACTCTCTTTTTACTGTGTTTTGCCCATATCATTAGTCTTAGATAGTGTTAAAATGCGAATGCAAAAGCCTAGAGCAACCTCAACTCTGCAAGCTATGGTTGGCGAATTCTGGGACTGCTTTCCTCAACTGAATGTGAATGTGACTTTTGTGATAGGAGATGTGTAGTATTTATTATCATAATTTTCATCATTTTGTCATAACTATTCATAATCTATGTCCATCATTGTTAACAAACTGTATATATTCTGGCAGACCTTGGTGAAATGGGCCGGCAGGAACAGTGCCTTCGACTTAATTAATGATTTGAAAGCCGCGCACATTCTACTTGGCGTTCCGTGCCAAGAACCCAAGAGTAGAAGGTTGAACTTTATCCTTATGAAAGCTAAATTCTATATTTATAAGAAGAGGCTATTCCACAACAATGAGATTTGTTTCTTTGAATGTTTAAGGGAGGTAAAACCAGCCTTAAGAGCGCTTAAAGACAGTGCTATATATGATCAAACACACATAAACGAGTTCAGGTTGTGGAAGGAGTTTTATTTCAATTTGTGAGACTGTGTGTCGGACATGTTTTAAATGCACCCGTTGCCTAGTGCAGACAATACTCAAGTGTAAACATTCGTGTTTCTTTTAGGTGAGGGCCCAGGCCTTAGCACTTGTACTGATGCAGAGCATTGTAATTCTTCTGTAGACCGCTCTTTGTTGACCCGGTGTTGGGAACAAAACAAACTGTATATATATGTTTAATTAAAGTGACTACAAATCTCCTATAGGAAAACTTATATCAGGACAAAACATAATGAGGAAGAATGTATACGCATATCAGATTCATTGATAATGTACAAATCCGTATAGATGTGTACCACAGTAAGAAAATAAAATGTACAAAATAAGTAGTGTCACATGATACAGATGAAAATAAGGAGCAATCCAGGAGAAATAAAAACTCATTCAATTCAAATCAAAACTTCCAGCTGAACTTTTACCATCATCAAATGTATTCATGTGATCTGCTTAAAGCTTCATTCTCAGCTATTACAACAATTCCAATATTTCCAAATTCAATCATATCATTAATCATAGGGCTACATTTATCGATTTTCTGCTACTGTTATATGTTTACACAAAATTCTGAAGTCAATTAAATCGAGCTAATACAGCCGCTGATGAACGATAATAAGTGTCGTCTTCACGGGAAAGCAGTCACAATATAAATGTGGATCTTTATCAGTTCCTGTAGGAAAGATAAATACACAAAATCATCCAAAATGTTGGTTAATTGAATTTTAAATGGGTCGGGACAAAATTGAATGGAACAAAAGATAGAAAATATTTTTTACTGATGTTAGCTGAGATTGGTACGACATGATAAGTCTGATCCAAGCATTCTGTCTACTTCCAGCTCAGTTCACAGTAAACATTAATCTCTTTCAAGAAAGATTTTTGATGAAAGTTCGAACATTAACCATCAAGGAAAATGGGTTTTCCTGATAGGGGGTTCGCTGCTTGGGCTGGATAATTCATCAATGCTTAACACATGGCATGCACGGAGAACAGGAACATGCCTGGAACATCAAACAGATCTGTACTCACTCACCTCCAAGCCGGAAGCAGACACCGGAAATGAAATCTGTGGACAGCGTCCCTCGCCTCTGGGCATTGCAGACCCATAGTCGCTGCTGTAACTCACAAAATGATTGTATGGGGGTGCTGTGACGATTATTAGGGGATTTCCATTGATGAGAGCAAGTCCCTAAGTTTAGTCTGAAACCCATACTAAAATTGTTTGATTGAACATGTATACATCTCTTTTCAAAATTTTCATATGCAGGTTCCTAAATCGTGTGTCAAGGGAGCGGGAATTATTGCATGAGTTATTCCGTCAGAGCACATGAAGCCTATTATTTTGTTAGAACAGAATAAATCATGTACCCCTTAGGGAACTATTTAGAAATAGACTTGAGTCTATATACGCATTTTCAGATTCTATATTTTCTTATTTTCTTTTAAAAATCCTTCATTTTGTTCATACCAAAAACAGGAAATGCAAGGGTCAGGAAATGAATTTTAGCCGATATAGTTTAAAAGGGCGAATTGAAGTCCATTTGATTTTGTGTTCTAAACTAAGATTCTTCATCCACTGATACACTTTAATAATTGCTCTATTCTCAGAGTTGCAGAGGACCCTTTTGCACTAAATTCTGTGAGAATCGTATGAGAATCGGCTTAGTGGATCAGGCCCTTAAGTCTCCCCTAGACCAACAAAGGTAAGAACTCTATACCAGAAACAACCACCTGTCTCTTTCTCTCAGATAATTAAGTTATTCTGAAGTTATTTTTATTAACCTAGTTAATGAACCTATATTTTTTATTAACCTAGTTCCTAGTTCCTTAATTAAATTTTAATCAGATTGTTTCCTGACTCTCGTAACTACATTTCGTAGAACCAGGATTCAGATTATACTACAACAATAGATAGAAGCAGGGCAATTTCCTTAGGCTTGGAAGAACCGTTTTAAAAAATAGAGCACTCTTCCATCATAAATTGTAAATCTGAGGAAATAAAATCTATTATTATATATGCATCTCTCTTGAGAGGTGCAATGAGTGGGATGCAATAAAAATATTCATATAGTGCGGCCACTATAAAAATTCGGCTTTGTCACAAGTAGCGCTGCAAGTGGGCCCCAAATGAGGATATCACAGCAGTATTCACATGTGAGCTATGTCCATATAATAAATATATGTATGATAGGCTTGAGAAATAACCCAACATTTGAAAAAATAGGCTTATAGAAATAGATAACATTACGTAACAAAAACATCTTAGGGTTATGAAATAATTCGAAGGTGATAGAGGACCTGAAATGCCCGATATTACCTTAAAATAGGAAAAATAAGATTTCTTTTGTTTCTGCTTTCCCTGCCTGACTCTCTTATTTTTTTTTCAATTGCGATCCCCTTGTCTGTCTCACCCACTACCTCTTCCTTCCTCTCTGCATTACAGACTCATTTATGTAAATATAAGTTGAGGAAGGATCTACAACATATTCGGTAGTGTAGTGGTTAAGTTGTTAGCCTGCCAACCTGAATTTTTTTAGTTTGACTCCATGTTTTGACTCCAAGTTCTTTCCCATATATGGTGATGCCACTGGTGCCGCATTGGTGGAGCATCATGCAGTGGCCGGGCTTTTTGCTAGGGCTACACCAAATTTTTCATCCCTGCGGCTGATGCGACTCTCTTCCGACCCTCTATTCCGGCTGTTTTTTCTACGTTTCTGCGGCGGGCGCAAGGTAGGGTCGGAATGGTCGCAATCAGTAGCTTCACTGTTGATGTGGCGGGAGTTATACGTTCCATATGGCTAGTTTTTATGAACAAAAATGAAGTCATGTGATGTGAGCACACAATATCATTGGCTGTTCCAAATTCTCTAATGCAGTAATTTTTTCTCTGGTTTTGCGGCGGCCGTAAACTATGGTCATTGGTCGCATGAACCGCAACTTGTATGCGACATAAGCACTGGCGGTACAGAAGCAGTTCAAGTCAAGTGCCCCCCGCCCCTGTGTCGTTATTATATATAGACTAGACAATCACAAATTATATTATTAGATGAAAGTAAAGTAGGGTATATTAATAGATGAAAGTAGAGAGTTGTTGGCCAGTGTCTTGGGCTCTTGAGGCCTTAAACTGACAAATCAACATGGCCTATTCTTATGATCAACAACTCGACATGGGCATCAAGTGACAAATGACAAAAACACTTTCTTAGCCTCAAAAATCGACTAAGACCTTATTAGTCCTTACTGACAAAAAACAGGCCATTTTTACGGTAATTAAGCAACACAAGAATTGTCTTAGTGACAAGTGACAATTGTAGTTTCTTGGTAGCACCAAATTAATAAGACACCCCACCTCAGGAGCCCTAACCTTCCGTACGGTAATATTAAAATATTTTGATATTCTTACGGCGGGCCGGAAAGCATAATATGTGTTGCTGCTCTCCCTATGACTGTCCGACTTGAGAGCTTAACTGACGCAGAACACTGTTCCAAGACCTGTGGTCTGTCGCACCACCCCTTGAAAACCGGATGGGCAGCAAGGAAAAATTACTTGGTGAAGCTACATCACAAGTCCCCATGCAAGAGTCGTTGGCCGGAACTTTCCATGCGGTAATATCAAAACGTTTGGTTATTCTTGCGGCTGACTGGAAGGAATAAAAAGTGGTGCAGCGCTGCCCCCGACTATCCGTCTTCATAGCTTAACTGACGTATATTTCTGAAGGCTAAGAACTTTCCAACGTACAAGACCAGCTGTAATATGAAAACCGTATGGGCCGTACCGAAAAAAATCTTGGTGTACTTACACCATGAGGGGATTAAGGAATTACTGAATGATCGACAAAGCGCGACCAACGCAAGCTCTGTTCTAGTGTAAAAACTTACATCCATTTCGTGTGAAAATAAGCAATTCACTTGGCAGAAGTTTGCCATGCAAAAATGTGTAAATAAACACGAAATGAATGTAAAATGGCAGTCTTTTCAAACAGTGTAGTACAGATTTGAACACCGGATCGATGTAAACCTATGATAATGATAATATTGTGTACTCTTTGTTCTTGTCATTATCACTTTATAAACAGCTAGTGCGGTTCAACATGTAATAATAACAATAACCTCAAAGTATCATCTCCCCTTCAGTGCCTCAGTACCATGGAATGGACCCTATGGACTCTACAGGACGAAACATAAGAAAATGAAGGAAAACTAAAAATAAAAATAAAGCCTGACACATACACAAGCATCATGGCCATGAAATATTCAGATAGAACTGAACAAGAGTTTAGAACTAAAAGTGTGATTCAATGGCTCAAATTTAAACTTTATTTTGAATCCAACTAGTAGCCGGAGGCAACGCGTTGAATGCAAAGTACAGTCTTTAATGCTAGGGCTACAGTGTAACTTCACCAAGAGATTTTTCATTACGGCCAATCTGGTTTTCACCTTACGGCTGATGGTAAACCAATTGTGCCGGATTACAGAACTGCATCTGCCACAAGGACGAAAACCTTGGTGTAGTCCTAGCATAACACACACGTAGTTCTTAAACTCAAGTACAGCGTACATAAGCTGCAACACTATTAAAATATTGAATATTCTTCCCGCTCGAAATAAATAACCCATTCAGTTGTAGTTTAACAGGACATGAGAATCATTGCATGGCACTCATGTTGGTCGCATGGCACTTAGCTGGCGTCGGGGAAGTCCCCAGAATGTACAATAACTCACCTTCACCAATCTTTTCACTTAACCAACATTTGATAGAATAATAAGGCTGAAATAACAGTTCAACATAGCCGACCAAATAGTTTAAATCAACACAATATATATAGTATTCATCATGTGTTTCAGCCTCATTTAATAGAATTTGCGAAATCTGTAGAGCTGCCGGCTGCTCATTTTCTGACAAACAGATCCATCTATAACAATCTATGAGACTGCTTCCCAACATACATGTCTACTTGCCCAATATCTCAGAAGTCTATACATAGTCTGAGAGTGGCTCATACTAACTCACAATCCCGGAAATAGCGAGAGTATCTATTTATAGACAGTGTTACTACAAATAGCGCTAGTAAATCTTGGAGGATGAGTCTGGGATGCTGGTAAGGTAATCCCAGCCTTCACATAGATAATCCACAGGAGACAGGGGTAATCCCCTCTCCCTTCACATCAGGTATGTCTCCTGGCTCGTACTTAGTTTAATACTAACGGTTGTTTGGTGGTACTGGTGTCAGTGTTTGGATTCATACCTGATCTAGAAGAGTAATGATAGATTGATAGATAGATAAATAGATACATAGATCGATAGATAACTGGATATAGATACATGGATATAATATTATGAGCAATTCCACCAATTGGGCGTCATTTGACCATCCAGGGCTTTTAATTCTTAAAAAATGGATTTGATTGATTTATCATCTTTCGTACATACACTAGACATCTTGCCAGTAATATAGGTGAAGTTAGAAATGTAAAGGATGAATATTGTAGTCTTGGCAGCGGGCGAACATTGTGACTCTGATGATAAGAGCACAGGAGAATGGTGTACACATATACGTAGTGAAAGTGCTACACCCTGGTGTTTGACTCTAGATCAACACTATTCACACTTAATTCAACCCGGTTCTTACCACTAGGTCTGCTGCTTTACTTTCATGATGTATAATATCAGCAGCTGGGGTATGCTACCGTTTTACTACAATCTATAACTATCTTAGGCCTTATGCTATTTATGTACACTCTTATAAGCGCTTGTGTTATCTTTACCCTTATTTACACCCTCATATGATATTCACAGACATATGTTGTCCGCTTCTGAGATGTTACCACCTTTACCAACTGTGTGTGGCTTTGGTGACCCAAGGAGGGCACCAAAGCATCTGGGCCGCTACAGACACTTGTGCAGCAAGTAATAAAGCAGTTTGATTGTTTGGCAATCCTTTGTTGGCTTTATTTGTCTTGCGAGATCGAACCATTTGTAGATTCACTGCACATATTTACATAAATGAGAATTTGAATTTAAAATGAATACATGTTCTATTTGATTGATCTTGACACAAGGGTGATAACGCTTTTTAGTTTGTGAAAATATTCCAACTAGAAGAAATGTTACAGCCAAATAACCATTCAATATATGGCTCAACTTGTTAAATATCATAACAAGATGTAATGAAGATCTAACACAAAGAATGGCCTGAAACTAAATAAACATGGAGATTATTTATACCATAAACAGTTACAATAATAAAGAAAAAATTCTGACGCGCATGTGGGTCAAGAGATGGGCGAGGAGTCGCGATTTGTATGGGGAAATGGAAGGGCATGGACTATGACGTAGCATCACCGCGGAAGGGGGGCATGGTTACCACATCAGTCACCAAGGTCCCGATCCAATATATAGAGAGAATGGGACAAGCCGGCAATAATCGAAAATTTATAGGACGAGATTCGTCCACATAAGCACATAGGCAGAGTGCTTATGTGGACGATTCAAGTCAAGAATTTATTAAGATTATTGCTGGCGAGTTCCATTCTATATTTATTATATGTGCATAAAATTTGATCATATGTCATCAGATATCACTGAAAAAATACTAAAGAAGTCTCAGAGAGCCCCGCTGCCCCGCTGCCAACCCCACTGACAGCCCTGCTGACACTGACAGCCCCGTTTGTATATTGATGAATTAAAACATCTATATCATGGCCATTCATTGAGCTACATTAATATAATTTATATCATTCAAAAGATTATTACATACGTATGTGATTACAGAGACCCTGATTCGGGGGTGCCATTAGAAATCTCGTATCACATACGTATGTGATTTGGACCGTACGTGTTTCATGGAAGCGCGTGACCCAAATTACGTAATTTGATTGGCTCACAACGTCACGCTCTACGCAGCTGAAGCGTAGCGCTGTGTTGCATGTTTCGTAAGTTTTTCGATAATTCGTCAAGAAAAACAGTACTAAGAAGGTAAATATAACAAATAGATCGATAAATATGTATGTAATAAATACCGAATAGCCCTCTGTCGATGTCAAATCGATCTCGATGTCGGGTCAAAGCGCACTCCACCCCTTCGGGGTGTCGTGCGCTTTGACCCTCCGTCTCGATTGATTTGACAATCGGGATCGGGCTATTCGGTATAAGAATTTAATGCTCTATTTAATGATGTAGGTTTTATTATGTATTTCTATAATCATAGTACCAGAATCACGGATGGATTACCGATCGCGGGCATTTGTTTACAACAGAGCTATTTTTAGACAACTACATTTCATATAGGACACGTCCTATATGAATATTTTTATAGCACCCCACTTATAGCACGTCTCATATAGAATGCGCGTATAATAAATACAGTGATGGTTCACCTACACATATATGGCTCGACTTGTTGAATATTATAATAAGAGGTAATGAAGATCCAACACAAGGAATGGCCTGAAACAACATAAACATGGGGTTTATTTATACCAAAGCAGGTCAAACCGAAGAGTCATGAAGATTGATATGAAGCCTGTAAGGGAGGCTACACCTAAGTGACTTAGTAGTCACTGTTTTATATGGTTGATTACTTGTTATGAGTCTGGAGACTATCGTTTTGGCCATGCCATTCTACCTGGGGCTGTCTCTATACATATAGATTGTGCATACATGCATACATACATGCAGTGTACTGTCTCTCTAGCCGAGAACTCCAATTTCTACACGTTCTTTTCGAAATCTTAAAAAGACTAATCAGAGTGTAAGATGATATAAACCAATTAGTGCAACCCTACCTACCTACTCCTAATCTCTCCCAGACAAGCCTTTCTAAGGGTCGTTGGGAACCCAGCTAAAATATAAGATCCTAAAAACAGAGAGTAGATTCTTGTCACTGTTCCATATTGTGTAGATATTATCTGAAGCTGGCAATGGTTCCTGTTTATCTGAAATATGTTACTAGACCGGTCTAAGAGCTCCTATATCTAGATGATAAAAAAAGCTTTGGCAGCAGAACAATCTTTGCCAAGAGATACACTTTCTGGAAAGATTAGATTTGGAACTAGATATTGGACATGTGCTGCACACGGTGTCTTCCTTTTAGGCACAATTACAAAAAGGTCTGTATAGAAAATGGATTTGGATAGAACCACTTAGGAACAGGCAGCATTGCAAAGTGACTGTAATAAATATTTTCATTATTATTCCGTCCAAACGCCTCATTTTATTGAGGTAAATAACACCATCAGTAAATCATGTAATCATGTAACATAACATACTGTAAAGAACTGAAATCTTTAGGTCTGAGCTCCGACCTATTTAGCCCTGATCATGGTCAGGGCATGCACGCCACACATGGCCTGGCCAGGAGGGAGGGGGAGATGAGCTACTCAGAGCTCACCCCGCCCCCCCAGCCCGACCTAATTACTGTATCCACTGCTCTGGGTTGATCAAGAGGGGGGAAGGGCTAAGAGGGAGGGGGGCAGGCACGAGCCTTGGGATCTATGAGTAAGGGGTGGGAGGGGGAAGGCTGAGGAGAGGGATCCAACTTGCATGCACTCAGCGCATGGCCTATGCATGGGGAGCAGAGGTCAGTGTGTGGGCAGGGAAGATCCTCTCTCTCCTCCAACCAATTAGAGAGAGGGGGAAGAGTAAGTGGAATAATTCTTGGGTTTGATTCTATGAATAATTCATGATTTTGGAGTATAAATAAATGGATGGACAGGGCCTTAGGTACTCGCTGAGTCACCACTGCCTAGGCCGAATCCAGACGAACTACAACCTCAGACTTCTTGTCTCACTTCTTCATCTTACTGAACATATGGGCTAAAACCCTTAGACTTCTTTACAATACAGTCTTACTTAACCTTATCTATATTGAGTCTGCTGTGTCATTGTACATCCATAGCTGAGTGAATCTCTTTTGAAATTAGTGAGAATGACAGATGCATAATAGTAAGAAACCTAAATCAGCACCATCCACAGTTCACATACTTGTATATTCTAAATGAAGGGGACAGTATCTAGGCAGTAAAAGAAGATCACAGATACATAGGTCCACACACTGGACATCAACTGGATGCCATAAATATCCGAGATAACTATGTACATAAGGTTCAAATATATGTAATAAATGCTTTCATCATATAAAAGCAATTATAAAATTGTAAGTATGTGCTGAATACAAGAACAATATACAAGAACAATATAATGGAAGAATCTTATAGAGGAGAGAGTTCAGAATTAAGTGATTCATAGCATCACATATAATCTATTTGCCCTATCTATTTTATTGGGGTTTCCAATAGTTCTTAAACAAAGAATGATCAAGGCGTATGGGAATAACCGATTGGTGGAAAATACCCTTTATTCTAGCTGTTTAGCTTGTTTTATACACTTTGCTTAATCACCCATTTGGAGGTTTCTGTGATCTTTGCCTGTGGGTATAAATTTTCAAAAAAATCAACAAAATACGACGCCTTGACCCATAGAGGAATTAGCATAAGAGTCCAATACACGGTGCGGACACCTATAACCACTCTGCCTCATGTACCAATCTCGTTCTGTCCGCCATATTGGATTTCCTTCCCGACAAATCAATCATGCGCCACCTGTCTCAGAGGCGCTACGAGCACTGGCTGAGCTAAGTAGTACAGGGGAAGGGAGGGCGACAACAATAAGGTGCAGGAGGGGAGAGAGGAGGAAGGGACGATGCTGGATGGGTAGGGCCTCCTATGCCTTACGTCACCCTACACCATGAGAACAAATGTACTCGAGTTTCATGTATCTGTAATTCAAGTTGCAAAAATGCATGTACGCTTTTGTAAATGAGATTAATGATTTAATGTAGATTTGTTACTGTGATTGCCACGCTGCACTATTATGCATTTATCATATATATTCGTATTTTTTTTACAGTGGCTAAGGGCGCATAACTTGGATGAATAAAGAACCAATCAAAGCATTCATTTTATGGATATGCTAAATTGATTTCTCTGATTGGTTATTTATTAGGGCTCTTCTCAGACTTTCTATCTGGTCTTGTGGTTCTTGTAACTACAACAGTATGTATGACCGGCTGAAATGTGTTATCACCATAGTGACCATATACTGAGAGTTTCATTAACATTGATCAAGGTAGATTGTCAACCCCCGAGACCCCCTCCCTCACCCATTCCTCATCCCCTCGCATCCTGGAAACAGTGTGGTGTGCCAGGATATACTATCAGTGCCCATGGTATCATGGGACCTGAGGGGTTAGCTGAGGTGCTTGGGGGAATAATTGTTTCTATGGTTGCCGCAGCTTGGTATAAGAGAGGGGGGCCAGTGGGCCCATTCCCTACCCGGTGTATAAATAGGCAAAAGCGCATGAGGGACGATCTGTGGTCCCATATTTCCCGCGGGCGTAGTGATCTCAGTGAGGGCGCGTGAGCGCACGAACTGAGATCACGTAGCCCAAGGGAAATATGGGACCACAGATCGTCCCGAATGCACTTTTGCATTTATTATCACCTTTATAGAGGTTGTTACAATACGTTTACCTATATTTAAGCTAAAAATGGTTGGAATTCGATGAAAATTGATGCCCTAAACACGGCCCCTCCCACCTGAGCTTGCTTATAGTTCCGGGTCTTTGCTATCGGTAAATATCAATGCGCACATGATCTGCCGGGTTGTGAGAAGGCCTGCAAAATGTAGTTCTATTTTGAATCGTTATTTCGCTTAATTTTCAGTTAATTATGATTATAAAGACATGAATACGATTTAAAATACTTAATGAAATAAATGTTGTTCAGTTTGATATTCAAATTTCTGTACTTTTCGCGTTTGAACTCGGCGTTTTTCGCTGATTCTCTCACAAGACATAGGCTACTGTGAGCGGGCTCCCGTCAGCAGCCAAACTAAGTCACTTCGAATCAATTCCACAGCTTTAAATCGTTGATATTCTTTAGCAAAATCCCACTTTTACATATGATTTCTCGATTGAAATTTTCATTTGGATTGCCTAGCTTTATTACTTCGAGAGAAAATCGGGAAAACGATCGACGGTTTACCGAGTGGACCTATAGGCCCTAAGCTTCGCAAAATCAAAACATGTGTTTTGCAGGAAAATCGCTCACGTTTTTAATCTATTTGTTGCCTTTTCGCAGCTTTACATCTTTTAAAAACTAAACTAATGCTTTGGTAATGGGTAGACTTCGATAAACATGAAAGGATTTTGGATTATTTCTTTTATTTGATCAGATTTGTTCGTGACCGCTCCCAGTGATAGCTTCAATACCGTAACTAAGCACGCCAAATCACAGATCATGTTGCTTGCTGTCACAAGCGCCTTCGGCGGTGGTTCGTTTCTACCTACACCTATGATCGATTATAGCATAAACTAAATAGAGAAAATAAGTTACTCGTTTATTTTCCTTTAATCATGGTCGATTAGATTATGTGTATTTTTTGTGCAGAAGGAATTATTTAACTAAAAATATAGAAAAAACGATCGGGACTATTTTGTTCATTAGGAGCGGGTAATACGACGGGGAGCGGGTAATACGGCGGCCGTATTACCCGCTCTCTGTGATATGACGACCAGTGCTTAAGCCAATGGGAGTATCATACCAACCTCTAGAAAGGTATAATAAAGCAGTTTGTATGGTACAGCAATAAGGTACTGGATATGGATATGGATATGAATATGCCCGAATATGGATATCCTGTAAAGCTATAATTCCATGAGCAACATTTTATTATCCCTTTAGTTAACAAGGGGTCCTTTGAACCCCTGCCCCTCTTCCAAGAATATATCCCTACTGGCTAGGAACTGCATGCATGCTGCTTGGTGTTGAATAATACCTTCTGTGGCAGCCCATATATGTGAGCACTGCATATGGATACGGCTTCCAGTATTGGCTGTCCTTGCAATATCGCAATTAATTGTCACTCACAGATCTGCAGTATTCAGCTCAGAGAACGGCTGGTCAGCTGTAGGACTTCCACATATGGGTCAAGTAATAAAAACGAATAATTTGTAAGCAGCATCATAATGCCCCACCCCCACTCCACCCTCACCCACCCACCAGTGTATCAGTGGCAGATCGATTAGGATCTACTCATATTAAATGGAAGAGCTTATGCAACCTTTATTGCATTTTCACTCTTCAGATAAGATATTCTTTTGTGGTTTCCAGAGCTGGTCTGTTATGGGGCTTCCACTTGTGTGTGAGTCAAAGTATGAAGCCTAAAATGTGACCAATAGTACAATATTCTTACACAGCGGATTTCTCTGATGAATTTTCCATTGGATAAAGAACTGTAGATATGTGGACATTGTTCAAAGAAAACAATAATGTTTTCGAACTACTGTATCTGGTATCAGTACAAGGGAAGCAGAGCTAGTTAATAATATTTTAATTGAAGCCAAGAACAAACTATACACAAGAGATATGTTATTAGAAGGTACAGTATCATCGGGACATGGTTACACAGTACTGTGCCTTATACGTTCTTCATTAATACAAATACAGACTAGGGCAACTCGACATCAGACATTTTGAAATTATAAAACATATGCAAACAAATCCTATCAGCAATGGATATTGGGATGGTCATGTTGGGCAATTCACACAAACATGATAGTTTTACCTTCATTTGAATGTCTGGGAATTGAATCCTCTCATGAAAACAATTTTCAAGGCTGAATTATTAGTGGGTTCAGCCATGCATTTAGTGATTTCACTTGTTCAATATTCTTATTCAGGCTTTGGTTTACATTGATCTAACATTAATCATCTGTATCTCTTAAGCCCAGCTCATCTCTCGGCGGTCTTCCAGTGTTGCCTTCTTATTCTTTTATTTGATGTCGGACTACCTGTTCAAAAGGTAGTGTTTTATGATACATAAAACATAGCTTTAGAAAATATTTATATACATATTCAAATATCACGCAATGAATAGTATTTTGAGAAATTCCTGTGTATATTGGTTGTATAACGCCTAAAATATGCAATGGTGGAACTCCAGGAAGCGGCTTATGACCTGGCCTTTTGCTCACTATAGAACCAAGAGCAAGATTTATTGGAATATATCTGACGCAAATTGTTATTGGATAGATTGAACTGACCGACTATAGCTGGTCCAATCTGAGTCGCAAGTGTTTATGGTTAATTCATACCAGCTTCCACACCAATAAACATATTGGTACCTGTTTCTTTCATGCGTGGACGCAGTAGTACGGGATCGAGTGGGGCACTGTATCTTGCATTATACTTTAACCACTTATGGAACCGAGTTCGGAGTGGCTAGCCCGCGTAGAACGAGTACCACAAGTTTATTATTATATGTGCCCTGTTCTTTCTTTAGACGTAACTTCATAAAACAAATCCCGTCGATAAAGCACAATTCTACATCAGTTCACAGATATGGAACTCCCGGTTATAGAATGCGCATATACTAATGGCAAATATAGTCTTTGAGATATATGTTGGGCCTGGTCGGGACAGTTACATAGGGTTGTATGGTCTGTTATGACAGTATAACTAATTTAATCTTTATATAATATAGAAATGGCTCACAAATACCCAAAATAAATTGTTTGATTTTCGCTAAATCTGTATTTATCCACCTCAACTGAGAATATTTAATCCATAACAAACTGTTGCTTCCTGGATACAAATCTTTAAACGCAATATCCCTGTTACACACATACATATTCTTTTATATAAATACTGGACATTCCATTGTTTGCTACGCTAAATACTATTTTAAATAAGGAAAGGATGTATTATTTCCCATCCTTTACCTCTAAATCTGTTCTTAATAGTGACTGTCTTTATTTTGAATTTCTCCTCATGCTCTGTCCAAAGTCCATTATCTTTTCCAATTCCCTCACTCATATATTATATATCCTCTATATCCCTTCACTCTTTTCTATTCCCCTTCCCATTGACCCCCCCCCCTTTCCTTCCCCTCTCTCTGGGGTCGTCATTCGTCAAGTGCCCAATGCCCTAACTGTTTTCCTGTTTCCCTCTTCACTTGCTTTGCTCCGTACCATCTCTTTCTTATTATAATAATTACCTCCTTTTTCCTCTCTCTCGCCGCTCTCTGTGTCCTTTCTCGCCCCTCTCTTTCCCCCACTATCTCTCTCCTCCCTTCCCTACCTCTGACACATCTCTTTCCATCCTCTCTTTCTTCTCTCTGCCCTCTCCCTCCCCGCTCTTTCTCTCTTCTTTCTCCTGTCTTTCCCCTCTCTCTCTCCTCTATTACCCCCCTTCTCTTTCTCCCTTCCTCACCATCCCAAGATCTACACTGTTACCACTTATAATGTAACAAGTTATAAGTTTATTAAGTTAATCAATCATTTAATGAACTATTTTTCTGTTTAACTTTATAATCAGTTTAAGTTAATGTTAATGTATATATTGTGCGTTTCCAAAGGAAACGAATTCTACGGTCAACTATTTGTGCGCAATGGCTAGATTATGAATATCAGACGTACTGTAATCTGAAATGCCTCGAATGTCTGTATTAGAAGAACATAGGAGTGGAAGTAAAATTCAGTTTATTAACAACTAGGAAAGTTGCACGCTCCCTGTTTACAAAGGCAGTTGGATAAACATGAAAGTACAATGCAAGGGAATTAGACATAAGACATCAAACAACATATTGTAATCTAATAATACACAATTGTCTTTTAGTCTTTGCAATTCCGAGCTTGTCTGTCTCCAAGACTTGAAACCCAGAAATCCCAAAGGGTGTAGTAGGTGTAGATCACTCAGATTCAGTCATGGGTGGTTCTCTCTAAATGGGTTCCTCTCAAAACCTATACAGTGGCCTTAAGTGGCAACTTGTCAATCAAACCAAGATAGCCAATAGAATACAACAAATGTCAACCAATAGGATGTCACACTGGCCTTCAGGGATTTACTGCAGAGATGGTAGAAGGTTGTCAATCAAGCAGTCCTTGCATAAGTGCAAAGTTAATAGTGTTGGCGTGAATTACATCACACAGAGATGGGCATCGAGATATCCTCCCAGATAAGTGTCCACACTCCTCACACCAATCCTCAACCAACACCTCAAAATGTATCACATAAATTTTCTACTCATGGTACCCAATTCACTAACATTCACGAAATTTTTACTCTCTACTACAAAACAATATAAGGATAACAGATGGTATTTTTCTCCAACAAAGCGTCGGTGTCTGTTCTGTGTCTATTCTGATCTCGTCTGTAGCGATTGAACGGTGGACACAAGCTTGTGTCCCTATAGCTACACTTGTTCTCCTTTCAATATTTGTAAAGTAGCTTAGATAATACCGTCAGTGGTTCAAAGATGGATTCCAAAAGAGCAAAGGCTTTAAAACCGTTTTTATACGTGCATTCTATATGAGGAGTGCAACACATGAGGAGCACTATAGATATCCATTTTGCACATGTACCAAGTTCGAATTGGGTTTCTATTAACTCATTATATACTTTACGGCAAATAATAATAACGAAAAAAAGGTTCATATTTCAAAACCTTACTATGCTAAAAGCATATGATAGTAGTGAATGGAACAATGTGTGCGTAATCATGACATATTTCTCGTTGCAACTTTCTTTATACTACTAGACAGATATGTGCACATAAGTACAAACTTGGACGGTGTGCCATCAGGCATATAACATTTTGCAAATGTATCCACGAATTTTATCTATCCTTGTTTGCCTATCTGTTAGAATTGCATTGCATTACGTACTTTTACAATAAAATATCATTCTCACAGTAAAAATAGTAATTCAATAATAATGGACAAATGTCAAATAACTGTATTGATGTATTTGTATAAGTAAGAGTTCGAAGCTAGGGATGTAGTGAATAGGAAGGTCAAGTCTGATTTTGCATATTATAAGCCATATTTAGAATAGAATAGAATAGAATAGAATATTTTTTTATCTGTCCAAATGATACAGGAGGTGTAGACAAACAGGTCGACAGGCCTCTGGGAGAGTCCCAGCTCTTCCAGCTGTTACCTTTAAAACCGTTACATTTAAACATATTTCTAATTAAGCATTTATATTAAGTTTATATATTCGACCCACCGATGAGTCATTTGGACGTGGACGTTACCTGTCCACGCCCCACTCCCCGTCCCATGCACACACACACTTATGACGTCATATCTCATTGTCAGATTATCCAATGAGTGGGCGCTATTCCTCCATGTCTACTCAGGTCGCATGTACATTCGATTAACCACTTTCCTTCCAGCCATTCAACAGGGCAGTTACGTCCTTACAGACAATTTCTTTTTCACTTTTACAGTTACTATTCATGTTTATGGTGAATAAACCTTCGTGGTACTTGGTTCGGGCCAACCTTCCTTCTCTTGATCTCAGTTTATCATAATACAGCAACGCAGGACAACATTATACTTAATGAATACTCCTACGATTTATTTTACAAATATGAATCCAAAACCGTTATACATTCATGATCTGATACACATGCAAGGTTATGCACCGCAAATTGGCTCAAAATATATACAAAGCTTATTGAATTCATTGCAAGTTATCATTCATGAATCCGATATGGAGAGCATCACCTGCTCACAGATGACAAAAGTCAGGAAGTGCGCTTCCTCCCAGACTATGTCTTTCTTCGCTTATTTAAAAACGTATAACATCATGGTTGACAAGACCAACTGAACGAGACAATTACAACAAATTCTAAATATTCCTCTTCTCATATACATGTGCGCAGCAAGAGGTCATGTTAAGGTTAATGTTGGGTGGACGTATAGATAGATAGAGCGATAGATCGATAGAGCCATTGAGTCATTGTAAACATCCCTGCCAGCATTGCCCATTACACTTAACTAGAGTGAGGATAAGGTAAAGGGATGTTGTGTAGCCTAGTTGTTGCTTTGTATGCAGGACAGTGTGAGCGGATGGCAGGCCTTCTCTGCTGTAAGGAGAGGTGATTAAATATATCGGAATATTCCCAATATCCCTGTTCACTTGAAGATAATACAAACATGATATTTCTGTGTCTGATAGTTGTACGCCGTCCATATAGTTCTCTAAAGGTTAGATTATCCCTCTGTAATGTTAGATCATACAGTGGTATTTTCTGGTGGTATCAAGGCACCGAAGTCGTGATTTCCCTATGCGGCAGTGAGGAAATAATAAGTTATGTGATCAGAGATTGATGCTAAACAGACGCTTCTCGTTGCCATTGTAAAACATTTTTTTTAATGCAGATTAAGAAAACTAGGAATTTCCAAGGCAACGTTTCCATAGCCACTCGCAAAGGATTTACAATATTAAAATAGCTTAAATATGTGATTTTGAGAGATGTGTGGGGCTGACAGGAATGAATAGACAAGACACCATACCATGGAGCACCGCATTTTGAAGTCTGATACATAATTATATATTATGAAATTCAATAGTATATATAGGGGATGGAATTTGAAGTTGAAGGTACATACTTTTAAAGGCTGATGCTGTTGGTAATTATGACCAGGGAATTCTATAATTATGGGGACGAAATCAAAGTTACAAAATAACACAATAAGGTAGTTGATACTTGGTTCCCTATACAACCATTCCCAGTCCATAAAACCTATTCATGTCTTGATTATCAAACATCCTTGCCATTCCCTAATGAACCACACTCATTTAAGCCCTTTTTGAGGCAGATTTAAAGTAAATATGTCACACAATCTGTTATTTAAACTTTTCAATAATAAAAAAAGATTCAAAATAACTTAATTGACAGTATCTGACAATAACTGCGACTTTGTATGGAACTAAATTATGTCTGCATTTCACTTTGAAACAGAAATTCATGAATTAATACTGACACCATTCGCCATTTATTTTGGAAATGCCAAAACTGGAAACAAATAAATGCATGTTTTGATTCCTGTTTATTATAATTATTTCTTTGGCTTCCTTGCTCAGCCTTGGATGCAACATACCCAGCGAAGAAAATGCTTTATAAGTGGTATCATATAGTACTGCGGTGGATGTACTATCCGCCCTGGTGGTTAAACAGCAAACACATTTTCTGAGGAATCGGTAACGATACGTAACATAACTTTTAGACCAAATGTCTAACGAACAAGAAATACCAGCCCTTTGTTCATTTAAACAGGGATTAGTCCTAACTCCATGAAAAACAAATTAATGGGAAAAGTCTATAGGTCACTCATTTCGTTTTTTCTAGGTCTAATTGAAAAAAAAATCCAGTGGTTTATGGGTAAATATGGTATTTTTACACGTTCAGTGAATAAGAAAAAGTGGCCAGTGTTCCCATAAAGATGTGAAATACCAATATTTGAGGCTGTATATAACATTTTATCGAGAAAAAAGCAATAGTCGCGTATAGATAAAACAACAGTTACATTTATCTTAATTCGACCATGTCTTCCCTATTTTCAGTAGCAGCTCAGGCGAGTTGCATATCGTGTTACGCTGCCATCCTCAGGTATAATAATTAGGAAACCTAATCTTTAAACAACTGTAACAGAAAAAGGTCGGCCTATAGATACAGAAATCGTTCTTGGAAAGAATTAAAATGGTGCCTGAAGGTGACAAACGACTGGTTATAAACAGACCCTCTTAAAAATATATTGGTATATGTATTAACGAGGAACACACTATATACGAATGTTAGTATGTATTAGAAACTCTATGGTAAAAACCTATCAAACAAATGAATTATTGATGAAAAAACTGTTTTTATTCATTGAGTGCATTTTATATAAATTCAGAGACAAAAAGACAATGTTTATTGTCGTACAGCTTGATGTTCATATTTACCTTTCTATAAACATAATGCTTTGAAATACTAGCGTTGTTCAAACCATACAGACCTACAAAATTGTCATGCGATCATTAGTAGATATTTATTATATAATTGTATGTTTCTTTTGTACATGAGAATATCGGGCCTCCCGAAATTGTAACGCAAATAAAATGTTTTTGAAAAAAATAGATTTAATCCTCGATGATGGTTCATATGTTCTCAGAGCATGCGGTAATGCCAGACTGATGGACAGACCGACTTCAGAAAGATTTAAAACAAGAACCTACTATTAGGTTTGAATGCTCTGGAAAGACGGCTCATATGAATAAGAATTTAGTAGGAACGTTTATTTGCTATGGGATTAATTTCCCTCGATTTGGTGTCTCGGGCATTTGTTTGAAAATAAACCCCAAGGCTGTCAGGGCCAAGGGGTTTATTTTCAAACAAAAGCCAAAGACACCAAATCGAGGGAATTAATCACTTTAATAGCCGATTTTTGGATTCAATACTGCGGTTTAAACACATGTTAACAAATATTAGATCCTTAAAAAAACATTTTAGATGTACTTACAGCATGAAGAACTGCAATAATTTAGCTCCTCCACTCGAATACATGGGTTACTATTTTACATCTTACACAGGAAGGACCAAGTCAAAATGCTGCCTTTATAACGTCCAAATCAGCATGTTTTACACAATTCAAACCATCACATTCTAATATTTAGTTTATTTTACCTCTGTCAAACCAATATCACATATGTACACGTAATTATAACTCCAGAATGTCGGTTATGTCAGCCGCACTCTCCGTTCCAGAAACAAACAAACCTTCCACTTTTTGCATGCAACCAACGGAGCCCGGACACTAGCGCCTAGAAATCAGATGGTACAGCCCACACTACAAGTAGCTCCCGCTGCTTGAGTATTACGGTCCAAAGGCCCAAGTGTACGGGGCTCTAATGTCGCACGCCCAACAGACTTCCGATTTACAAATGCCGTATCCGTGGGTCTAGGGACTTAAAAACGAAATAAATAAAAAATCTGAATCGCTAGAAATGTTTGTAATATTGTTTTACCTTGATAGCGAAGATTTAGTCTACGGAAATCAATGATTTCAGAAGCCATACGTGTTTACGTTCGAGCGAGCAAGAGGAAGCAGTGTGCACAGAGCACTTTGTGTTGCATTGTGAATGGTAGTCTATATAGCGCACAGACGATTTCATTCGAAAGTGCCCACATGTCAACAAACTGAGGCTTGCAAGATGTCTACTGTTGTCACGTTGTGGCAAGGCCTAGGCTGTAATTACTTGGATTATTCCCTATTTTGTTGCTCACCACCATTCAGCAAGCGGATCATGCTAAGTACAAGGATATTTGGAACATTATCACTGATTTTGGATTTATTTATTCATTTTTACAGAGCCTGGCCTGTTTCGTCTGATTGTCACTGGGACTGGGAGTCAGCCATTGTACGATATCACAACATCGCTTGCACGATGTCTACCGTCGTCACGTTATGGCGAACCCTATGCCCTAAAAACTTTAAAATGGCTAATATTTCCATCGGAAACAGTGGAGAAAAGACTTTTGGGTGACCAGGACTTTATACACGTTCCAAACTGAACCTGGAATCGATGACAAACAACTAGTTGATGAGGTAAGTGAATGAGCGGAAACGCGGGAACCATCGTAATTTAATACATCCAAAAAATAATATTCTACATCCGAAAAATTATATTCTAAATCCGAAAAATAATTTACTACATCCGCTATCCTAAGTGACGACATCCGGTCAAAACAGTAATTTATCCCTTTCCAAAACCCCAGCAGAATCCAAGGATCGGCTATTAAAGTGAAATGAATATGGTAGACTATAATAAGGATGTTATGTAATGGTAATAATGCATTTTTATAGTGTTTTTGTGGAGGTATAATCAATGTCTTCGAGAACACGTTTTGGCAAAATTTCATATACACTATTTTAAATTATTATAATTATTGGCCTCTGATGAATAAAATAATGACCTCTAAATTGGCCTCCGGCGAAAAGACAAATGAAACGATCGACCTTGACAGTCAATTTATTTGTGAAGTCAAAGTATTGTATTCTCAGGTACAAGAATGAGCCATGACTGTTCAGCTTGTATTGAATTGTTTCTGATTGCCTGTTTTCTATCCGAATGATAAAATGTGTTGATGTATAAAACACAGAGATTGAGGTTACGCGAGTAAGACATGTATATTTTACATTGTATATTTTTGGACCACGAGTACTTGTACATGTATTGAGTATAAAAGTATAGACAAATACCTGATATATATATCTCATTAATTCTACTGATATTGTTGCAGTGAGTAGATGCAAATAATCTGTTCCGGACTGGACTTAATCTTGCACGAGTGTTTGACTAATTCAGATTACACTTGTTTTATTATACAAATCTTGTAGAGTCTGATTAGGCTGTGGTATTGGTAATATTTTCTCAACTTAATTGGCACCGTATGAAAATAGCCACTTTTGTTGGTTAGGTGTCTTTTGCATGGAATGAAAATGTATCATTCAATTAAAAGTAAATTTAGATAACACAGTGTTGACACCCCTGAGTCCCTTTCATAGGGGAGGGGAAGGAGAGGGTAGGGGTGGGGTGCGTGGGGGTGGGGGTGGAGTAAAGGTCAAGAATACAAACATCATGCCCTCACCCGTGCATACCATCCAATACATGTTCTAACTACCATTGCACGTTGAATGTTGGTCATTTTCCACCCAGTACACACTGCTTGAAACGTGGAAGATTGGCCATGAATACATAAAGAGAATGGAATGCCAGTATCGAAAATGTATTGGACGACCTGTCCACGAAAGCACAACGCCATAGTCAAGTTCCATTCTACATATTATATCTGCTTCAATTTGACAAAATATTATGTGAAAATTATCAGTTAACTCTGAGCAAATACCCGACTCAGTAAAAGAGTATATACATGGGGTGTATATAACATTGCTGAGGGGTATAATGTTAGTTTGTACAACGTCCATCAGGGGCGCGTGTATCAGTGCAAAACGTGTGAAGACAACTACATTTGTATCGTATGTGTACAATGAAACTAGGGAGATTTAGCAACCACAACGCATCGACACAACACTAAAGTATCCACTAACTATGTGTACATTATTACCACTGTGGGGATATCTGGAGAGGCGCTAGGCCGAGGCCATCTACATTGCAGGCCTCTCGAGGTATCCCCACAACGGTAATAATGTACTAATAGTTAGTGGATGCTTAGTGTTGTGTTGGTGTGTTGTGGTTGCTAAATCTCCCTATTATTGTTATTGCACCACACTCATTGCACCTATCAAGAGGTATTCCCACATAATAAAGGTAGTTATCGCTACATATTTGAAAGAGACATTAATGTTAAGGAAAAGGGAAGAAGGTAATGGAGTAAGCATATTGATGCATCTCTTCTATTACCCTCTACTTGACATCACAGACGAATTATTGTGAACAAATGATTTTAGATAATAGTTTAAATTGTTTCACAAATATATCTCTAAACAAATTCAACAGAAAATGAAAAAGAAACATTAATCATTAATTAAACATCACACTATAAAATCGGAAATACAATTGGATTTGGCTTTGTGTTCAATGTAAATGATTTCCCTCAATAATTGTGTAAGTTGTTTCTCATTTGCTGCCCTGCAAGCAAGAGACCTGAGAGGTATTTCCCTTTTGTTGCAAAGTTATTCATAACTCGATGTTAATTAATTGGTATTGGTTTTCTGACGTGACTGCCAACACTGCCATACAGAATTTGTACAGACAAAATAGTTGACCCATTCTCACGAAAGGGTCAAAATTATATTTTGCTTGATCGATCTGAGAGTTTGTAGGTTTGAAGGTATTACATAGGTGGTTATATATCTCAGTTTGCCATTAAATTGAATCATTAGCTTTTGTACAGGAGCTTATAACAATCAGCGTGAAAACGTTGAACATACCAATTTGTCAATACGTTGGATCATTTAGTTTTGGTACAGGAGCTTATCAAATATCAGTGTGATAACATTTTAGCAGTTGAAATGAATGAAATGATACAAGCAGGAACATATGATATGAACAGATGTGAACAGTGTGAGCAGGTAGGGCATGATCACGTGGGATGTGTGATCACGTCGGCGTGATCACATCGGCCCAATATTTGCTCGGATATAAGCTGAATGGTGAGGGATGATATAGTTATACTCACTGGGTAGCATCAACAACACCATTGCACCATTTAATACTTCAATTTGAATCAAATAAACAGGAAATCACGTCATGATCACAACATGGTCACGCCAAATGTGAGGGACACGATTGACTAGGTTGTGGGAAACTTCCAATGATGGTATACATGTGTTTTATATTTTGCCAATACATTTAACCTTACTCATTTTGTTCGGTTTTCATCCCCCATTTTATGGCATGAATTATATTTATATATAACAATCCAATTAGATTTTTTCCAATATAACTATGAGTTAGGTAGTGATTATTTGGATATTGTCCTTATATATAATTGATTTGATAGTATATTATCAAAAAAAGTTTACACCATAGATATATACAAACGTATATTGTACTGACGCTCATGTCAAGACGGATGTATCTAGCCAAATCATTTGTCTTTCAGATCAGAATCGACCAAGTTATTGACCATTAACTGGACAAAATGGGGGCTGCACCACTTTCGTGAGAATGGGTCAGTTATTCATAAAGTATATGATGATACTAGTATACAGTTTGTTTACAGTGCAACTCTACACTGTAAAATATAATAATTATGTTTCCCTATACTACTTTGTTCACTGATTGGCAGTTTAGCCATGCGGTGGGGAGACCCAGGTGTGACAGGATGAGCTGGTAATTTTCTGTTGTTGATCAGGGAGTAGCACAGGGTGGTCTCCATGTGCCCTATCTATTAGTGATGCATCTGCACTAGGTGAACAGGGAGCTAAATGGCTTGTGCCTAATGGGGCTATTAAGGCTTCGAGGGTAAGAAGAATTGAAGGGGCTGAAGGCCGGAACTTTGTGATGGTTGAAAGGACTGAAGGGTCTATTGTAAACTACATGATACATCTTGTGAGCAGTTTTGATACATCTTCGTTGTGTGTTTTATTCCAGTATGTGTTTGAATTTGTATGTACACATATAAAGGCCTATAGGTATGCTGATTGATACCACCAGAGTGGGCTCTACATCAGGAAGAATCTGCTCATATTTGTGTTACAAAGGGTTTGATATGTTATCTCAGCCCCAGAACGTCTTCATTAGATTACCCTAGAGTGAAATGCAAGAAGTATGTTCTGTCCATCCCCAGTTAGATAATGATGACGACTTAATTACATCCCCCTCTTAAGATTACCATGATTGGTTGTGAAGCGAAAACCAATTAAGTGTAAAGGTTTCTACATTGTACATGAATGTAACCATTATACGAACTCAGAAACAGCTATAAAGACTCATATTTCAATGACTAGTGTTGGGGGAAGTGAAACCAATCTTGAACCGAGCTTGGTGATAGCAGTACACTGAATCTTACCTCAATCCTCATTCAGTTCTATTTATATTTCTGATATCCTGGAAATCCTTCCTATTAACCTAGTACTAATGTCTTCTTCTTGGCCTAATTGTGTTACGTCCAAATAAAAGGCCAAATGACTCCATCCGTATCTTGATGATAAAAAAGCAAACTTTTTATCAGTTCTTGCATTTCCGTGTAGACAATATACCTTGATGCAGGGATTTCACCTTCTATCGCTTACTATATCGTTTGCCTTTTTATCCTAAATATAATTCAACTTCTTCTAAAAACTTAGCAGCAATACTTTATTCATTTTTGGGTAGATTTAACTGAGAATGCAGATTTAACACCATGCATGACACTGTAGTCTCATTCGAATTAAACCTGTATTATTGAATACAGGAACATGCAAATCAGATAAAACATAATTATTGATGCAATGTTATAATGGTGATTCATACCCCGAAGTGTATTTTATTACAGGTACCGGTTAGGTGCTTTCCGCCTTGTCACACCTCCCATATCTTTAACATTCCGTTTTTGTTAATCTATGTTTCTTTATTGTATCCCGCATTAATTGGAAGACCAGCAGAAAAATCAGAAATGGACTACTAGACTCCATAGGGAATGAAAAATATGTTAAATTGAATATAGAATATAGAATATAGAATGCTTCCATGTTAGGTTGTCACAAGAGATCGAGGGCAGCTGACGATGTGCTTAGTGGGCCACATGCTGCCACCTTATCAGCTTGTTGCACACGCCCCACGTCTCATCATTTCACCTATAATGGTTACCCGAAATAGGTCTTGCTCTCCTTAAACAGGGCTACATCTGGGTATTTGTGCAAGCTGAAGATCTTTGGGTCATCTTTTAAATAGACTACTCCGTTCTCAATTTCATATGGTAAAATTGAGAATTATAGTTTTAAGGCGACCCATGTGTCAATCGTTATGAGAAATGTAAGCTAGGTACGAGGTGACAATCAGGAATCTGTAATGATCCCTGAATAATATGGGTTGGCAAAGGGCGTAACGGTCAATAATAGACTACAAGGAAAGTCCGATCAATTGATTACATTGAATTTGTGCCAAACACGTAGTGGAAGGTATATGCACAAAGTGTATTTCACACTTCATGTGAACTAAGGAATGATTTGCCAACTAACAAGCATGAATATATATATATGCATACGGGTTTATATGACTTGCAACATTTTAATGGGCTAATATTGATGAATGTGAAACTGTATCCTTTATTTTGTAAACTGTTGTTGTCTGAATTGATGATATCTAGCTTGTAATTACAGTTACAATTCTCCACCTACCAGAAATGTTCGGAAAGTGATTGTTTGTCCTAACTTGTAGGTGAAATGTGAACATCATTGAGGGAGAGATGTGTTGTACATGACTAATCGAAAGAATATACGGTTGTATAACAAATATTTTAGAGGAGATGATTGTATCTAATGGACTTCAAAGAGCAAAAGAATGAGGGTGTGTTGTCTCGAATCAGCAAGTATATCAACTTTGAAAATCCAACACTAATCATTTGGAATATCCTATTCATTATCGAACATATTCCTACACACACACACACCCCTGTTTGATTTAAGAAGAGTATATCAAAGAATGCCGTTGAGTCTGAGAGTCGCAATGCAATTACCAATGCAATTATGCGTCACCAATAAGAAGATACAGTCAAACTCATCTAAGAAATACTACAACATTAGAGGCGATAATCATTGCCAGAAGACAAGCATTATATATTGCATTATATGCCCGGTGTGCGGGTATCAATACATTGGAGAAACAGGCCGCCCAGTGGCACAACGTATCAAGGAACATAAACGTGACATACACTACCGGCGCCGGGAATCGCCTGTAGCGGTTCATTTCATTGACCACGATGTCCAAGAATTTGAACTTTTAGTTTCCTTCATTGACGGAAGCCCTACCTCGAAGAATACACGTTTAAGAACTGAGGAGGCATGGATACGAACACTATCAACGATGTCACCACTCGGTATAAATCAAAAACTCTAACATCAACCGCCATGACAGGGGAAGTACGCTACTTGCGCATGTGCGTGGAGAGCGCCACTTCCCGCCCCGCGCTATATAAAGGAGCGCGCAACGAGCAGACTGCGTCACTCGCTGACTACAACTGAGCGAGTACACAACTGCTAACTGAACTACGATCGTTTGAACTAGTAGAAACTACAGCATAATGGACTACCCACTGTGCAACTACTGTGGCCACCACTTTAAAAATGAAATGGGGCTATTAAAGCACATGAACAAGGTTCATGTAAAATCACCTTCAGTCACCAGTAAGTGGCTATGCAACACTTGTTTTAACAGCTTTACATGCCGTAGCACTCTAATCCGTCACTCTATCATGATCCATAACAATAAACAGCCCACCCCTGAGCTAGTAATTGAGAAGAAGCCTACTTACAGAAAAGCAGCGCAAAATGATTCTAATAAAGTAACAACTCTAGATATTGCTGATTTTTACCATCCCTCCAAGGTTAAATTTTTGATAAAACCTGCAAAACGCCCTTATGTTTACAGAAGCAAAGCCAGCGCAGGGAACCCTCAAAACCAACCGGGACCATCCCAACAGCATCTCCCGCTACACGACACCAATGGAGAGAATCCTCAAACAGCGCAAAACACAGGGCACGAAAAGAAGGATCGTGGAGATAGACCCCCAACCATATGATCCATGCATCAGGAAACATGGACGTATAGCTCATCCCGTAAAGGTGTATTTGACAACAAGAATAGAAACAAGAATATATCTTTTAGATCCAATGCCTCCAGCACTGAAAGCCACAACACAAGCACCATCAGTAGCGCCATCAGCCTAAACAGCACCACCGAATCGCTAATCTCGTCGCACTCCGACAAAGTAAAGATAATAGACACAAAGATTGACGAAGACGAGTTGAAGACCTTAACTGAGGAACTCAATGTGAGTGACTCAGAAGATGACGAAAGACCAAGTACCAGCACTCCGCTCCAGAAAAGTATGGAAACTGAGCCCGCCAACGAACTGAGTCCAATCAAACTCAACGATGTGGAGATGAAACCGACAAACGCCGAAAAACCTAAAGACACCGAAGTAATCACCCATGACAAGAAAGACGAAGAAAAGAAAAAGACCACAACCCTGGCCTCCGTTATCTCCAAACCTACACACCGACCATGGGAAGACGCTGAAAACAAGGAACCCAAGCATCGCCCATCATCCAAGAAAAGAAAAACCAACCACAGGGACCACAAACAGAACGAGCGACCGACCATCTTCAGACCCTGGGAAAACACGAAGCCTTACCACACGACCTGACCTAAACTACACACCCTAGAAAAATCCCCGGTAGAAGAGTACATCCCTCGCACAACGAAACATAACTATCCGACATACAATCCTACACCAATACATCGCCCGGACCATGGCAACATCGGGAAGGGACGAATCATCTACGATATGTGGTGCATCATAAATAACATCGATCAGGACATCGGAAGAGCGATGCAAGCCGTGATGATAAAGAAGGAATATCTGAAACTGGATTAAAACTAGTTATAAACTTGCAACAATTATAAAGGTTGCCTAACTGCGCATTAATGTTTTTAACTTCATATTATATATGCATTAAAAAAAATTTCTGACTGACTAATTCTACATTCAAATACGCTTCGAATATACTTTACTTGACCGTCCTAGACCAATTATTAAAGGAACTATTGTGATATACATTATTGACCAATCAGCATCCTGTATTCAATCTGTTGATACCGTAACTAAGCAACGCAACTGCACAAAATTAACATACCCCCCCTGTATTTGATCCATGTAAATTATTCCCTGATGAAGGATCAAACATATAGATCCGAAACGTAGGAATCAAATGTACCAACTTACAAAACTTCAATAAAACTTACAACATCAGAAGTTGCTGACTCATGGTTTTGGTGTTCCTAGACTAAAATCAATTAATTAATTAATATGCAAATGAATTATGATTATTCCTGGTTTATTGATAGTACATACTACCTTCAATATAACAGTGCATTGGAAACCATTCTGCCATATACTATTTATATATATCATATATTTGTCCCAAAATTAAAGTAAACTTGTGAAAATCTGGTTAATTAACATAGTTAATATGCAAATGAGGTATAAATATTCATGATACATGAAAAATGATATTGCCATTTTTGTCCCCATGCTCTAAACCTCACTGGTACCAAACATCATGAATGTATATCAAATATTTAATAAATAGCAGTTAAATATGTTCTAAAAACCCTCATTATGAAGGTTCATAAGTGTTTAACTTGATTTTGAAATAAAAAGAATAGATTTCTTGCCAAGCACCATCATCCCAAATAATACACTATTATATTCATATATAACATCTCCTTTATCTAGTATAAACTAAACATTCATTGGGAATATAACCAACAATTTATGTGCGGAAATACCAATACAATTATGTGTTGAACATATATAACGGAGCATAGTGGGACATAGCGGAAGCCTTAGCGGCCCATAACGGAGCATAACGAATGGCAACGGACGGTAACGGACCATAACGGAAGGTAGCGGAGAAAATAATAACGGACTGGCTTATGAAACGGGTTAGCGGAAATCAGCTAAATTATCCGCTAACAAATGTTCCGTTATGCTCCGCTATATATGCTCCGCTCCGCTATTAGCTATGAAACGGGCCCAGATTGGTAATCTGTATAATAATTTTGTCCAGACATAATCCACTCACGATCAAAGTAAGCGACTGTGATATCCGCCCCAATCAGAAAAAGTGTAATTATACATCTAGATGATTAATTGACCTGATAGAATATATGTCTTATCAACAGAAATGCATTTTAGCACAACCTTATTTTATTTACTGTAAAATCCAAGGCCGCTTACTTTTCCGACGTAAATTATTTGTACTTATGACGCAAATAATCAATATGCATGTATACATACTATACATACATTCATATACACATACGGGTCTGATATAGATGAAGACTTTACCCCTTAAAAATGTCTGTTCCAACCGTTTCTGCCAAACCAGCTTTTCCAAATCCCTCCTCTATACTGACAGTCTGACAACCAACATTGTTATCACGCGCTTTCTGCACGCACAATCTCCGCATTGCAGGGCGTACGTTGGGTTTGCAACATTTTAGTTTATTCCAGTTTAGCCTCTATAAGCCTGGTGTGTGAGCTGCCAGAATTGTGCTGAACCCAGATAGTCAGATAGCGTGCGAATGTAACACCAGTGGCGCTGTAGGCTGGGATATCTCCCAGTAGGCTGAGACGGAAGCTTCCGCCTTAGGTGTTCGCGCAGGCCGCTACCCGCGAAAACGGCAATAACACCAGCAAAAAATGTGAATATGATCACGGGATTAAACAAGTACTAAGTTAAGAAATTATCAAGTTAAGTTTGATTTATCTATTTAATATTACAATTAGTGTCAACTTAATTTATATACCTGGCGTTTCCAATGGAAACGATTTCTCAGCCTCAATTACTTATGTCCGATGTCAGGCAGAAGACCTACCTAGACACCTGTCTATTTAGAATGCTGGACCACCTCATTGTAAACAACATCTATTGCAATAAAGAATTCTTGAATTGAATTGAATTGAATTAATGACCAGTCACTGAGGACCATTGAAATCATAAACTCTGAAACATGTAGAGAAAGGGAGAAAAATGATAAACTTAGGGAAATACCTACGTAGAAATAAGATCCACTAGTCCTCCTGAGTTTCCACTAGTCCTCACAGACCAGAAGGTAAAATCTAATATGGCACAAAAACAAAAGACATACAAATCACAGCAGGGATGCCAGTCTTCCATTAATTAATGAATTTCCATAATGTCCATACTTCCAAAAATATTCAGAATCTCCGCAATATTTACAATTTTTCTTCTCCATTAAACCCCATATTTTCACTTTTATATCTTAATGTATATGTATTTTAGCTTAGTTGAATATCTACCCAGCCCAGTAAGGCCAGGAAACAGGCAGCCTACACCGATGCATTTGGTCACCCTGGCCCCGTCAGCAGTGGGGTATAGACGGCAGGCCTTGTTCCATTAAATGCCGAGGTCCTCCCCGAGCTGTGTTCCATGTGTATTCTTTAATGGAAGATCAGACCACTGCTTTGCCCCTGAGTAAGCTACGGTGCACCCCTCTCCATAGCCGGGAGGTAACCCAAGTAGACCCGTCCTCCTGACTGACTAAAACTATACAGAGAGGTGACCTGCCTCGACTATGATGGCCCAGTGGTGTTTAAATACATGTTAATACTTTCTGTTATATGGACTTGGATGTATACTCTAGTTCCATTATTTTCTCAACCCCTGACTGGCATCCCTGCAAATGTCAACTAGACTAGGGTTTATATATACACTTGACTTTTATTTCCACTTCAGTAACTGTAACCAATAATGAATAACTCTGCAATAGCCAGGGTTGTAAAAAAAAGTTGGTTGTAAAAAAAGTTGGTTGAAAAAATTATCGTTGAAAAATAGTTGGTCGGAAAAAAATTGTCGTTAAAAAATAGTTGGTCGTTAAAAAAAAGTTTGTCGGAAAAAAAATTGTTCAAAAATAGTTGGTCGTAAAAAAATTGTCGTTATAAAAAGTTGGTAAAAAAAGTTTGTCGTAAAAAGTTCAACGAAAAAAAATTGTCGTTGAAAAAAAGTTGGTCGGGAAAAAAAAAAGTTGGTCGGAAAAAGTTGGTCGGAAAAAAATTGGTCGAAAAAAAATTGTTAAAAAATAGTTGGTCGTAAAAAAATTGTCATTAAAAAAAGTTGGTCGTAAAAATTGTCGTTAAAAAAAGTTGGGTCGTTAAAAAAAAGTTTGTCGTAAAAAGTGTCGTAAAAAGTTGGTCAAAAAAAAATTGTCGTTAAAAAATAGTTGGTCGGAAAAAATTGTCGTTCAAAATAGTTGGTCGGAAAAAAGTTGGTCGGAAAAAAAAATGGTCGTAACAAAAAAAATTGGTTGTAAAAAAAAGAGTTGGTCGTATAGAAAGTAGTAAGCTCGGCTAGGCTAGGCTAAATAGTTGGTAACTTACTTTTAAAATTTAGAAAATATGTTTGGCAGTGTCCATTTGAGCACCTGAGGCAGGTGAGGGGAGTGGTGGGCAGAGGGATGTGTGGGAGGTTGGAGGGCCTTCTGCAGACCTATCATGGTTGGAGAAGCATCTAACTAACAGCCAATCAACTCCCTTGGCTAAACCTAGAAAGGCTGTCAATCAGCCTTCAATAACATCTAGGTGTGAAATCTATGACTGATTGAAAGGATTAGATATGGCATCCTCGCCTGATGTCACATCTAAGCTTAAACACCTCACAGACAGTTCACCAAGTTATCAAGATGTAGATGCAGTATCAGTGATTGGCACATTTCATAGTGACTCATTTGTTTTCTCAGCTATAAATAGCTGAGAAAACAAAAATATGAAAAGAGTATATTCTCAGCTATCCGTAGGTATATAATTTTACCCATTTGAAAGAGTAGAGGCCGAGGAATGACTGTATGGGTATAATCATGTTAAGGCCTACTCTGTTTCTAAGGTTGCGGGAGCCATAACCGGAAGCTCCCGCCTTAGCTTTATCTCCACCTCTAGGTGGCGTGATGGTCGGATATTTTATTTTCGCGCTATCAAGGATAAGGAGAATTGCTTGCACTATACCCCAATTGCAGCACATTGTAATACAATTATTTTATTTATTTACATTATAAACTTTTTTATTCAGCATATATTCATACAGCCATAATGTGTTGATTAACTGATCTGAAAGAGAACATATAATCTTATCAACAGAAATTGATGGGGCACTAATCATTTTAGTTGGATCCATGATCTATGATGGAAGAAAGAACATGAACTAAATCTGGCAGCTGGATGCAGCCCCTTCAGTCCCACTCCATGATGTTATAATCATTCATCCCGTGAGGAAGTTCATCTTACACGAGCGAGCAAAACGTTGGGAATTAAGGAACACTCTAAAAACGTTAATTGCTGCAAAGACGACGTCTGTACGGCTCATTCCATCTACCAATATGTTATAGTATTTATTCCACCAGCCTGTTTCCAGTTCAACGTTAAATAGCCAAGACACAACGTGATGAGAAATCATCATCCAATTTCTAGCTTAGCGTGGCATTCTAACCTTTTGCAGTTCAGTGGACCTTGTGTCACGTTGCATTCAGGAGAATATCAATATAGATTATCGCCTACAGACTACTCATATATTACCACAGTACAGTAGCCAGGAGCACGGTCCTGGATCCACAAGTATGGCACTGTCCATAATAGTAGGCCTACTTATTGGATGCTTTACCCCTGTTCTACTTATCGGTCAGACAACTCGGTCATGTTCATTCTTTATTTGAAAATAAAAACAGGGGTTGCAAGGTTGGAAAAATCCCGCGGCCCCGTTGTCCGCACCACCCATGTCGCCCTGTGGACAACCAAAAATGAGCGTCCACCGGACAACCAGGTTTTATCTATTTTTAGTGTGAGCGGACAACCACATATGTTGTGATATATATGTTGAACAACCATATTTGAACTTTGTAAAGCGATTTTTCCAACCCTGTGGTGAAAAAAAGATAAATCCGGCAAATGAGTGCTGCTGACTGTTCCTATAATCCCAATCATCTCCAACAGAAACGTGTATTTGTGTTGGGTCTTGTAATAAAGTGTAATAAAGACGGAGCAAACGTTAACTTATTGCACATAGTTTATTGTCAACTTAAGAAAACACAACTAGTGACCGAGGAACATCTTGGTTAGCACAAGACACCATTTCTTATCACTGTGGCGAGATGGTTCTCGAGGACACTTTGGGTTGTTAAAATAGAGCTTTTTGGTGACATACGCACATGTATATGTAATATGGTGAAAGAACAGAGAGATACAGCATTGTGCTGATCTAGACTAAAAGTCACACAGAAGTCGGCAATTATATAAGAGAATAGTCACTTCGAACCTGTACTGCCTAATGGGGTAGCTCGGGTGAACTACTTTCAGTAGACAGCACAAGAACATAATGCAATGACTAGATTTGTACAAAAAGACTAACAGAAACACCCCAAATTAATGATTAATGGGTTAATCATGACTTTTAAGTCCCATTTCTTAAACTTTATAATGACTGACTTGTAGTGACTCACAGGGGCCAAGTTAGCCGAACCATCAACCCTATACCTAGCTACTGTGTATGGGTTGATTAACTGGGACAGCTAATATAAGGTAGAATGGTCTGTTTAATGCAAAGATGGTATTAACAACCCTATACCTAGCTACTGTGTATGGGTTGATTAACTGGGACAGCTAATATAAGGTAGAATGGTCTGTTTAATGCAAAGATGGCATTAAGGGTCATGTGTGACGTCAGATGTGACACCTGAAACGAAAACAGTGCCCCTCGATCTTAACTTGTTTGTTATGTTTATTATACCTTTGGTGCAGTTGGTATGATATTCCCATAGGCTTAAGCACTGAGCCTCGTATTGAATTATACAGGCAAGACATAATCTGTATTGCTCGCACATTTCCTGTACTGACTGCAAATAGAAAGAATAGTCCCATTGTTTGTCTTTATTTTTTTATTTGAACTAAAAAAAAGAAACAAAATATATCTACCATGGATAAAGGCATGTCAAGGGAAACAAATTATTCAGTCATTTTGTGAATTTAGTTCAACGTTCAAATCGACCATAGGCCTACAACAACAGTGCCTACATCATATTAGTAGTCTCTGAAAGTAGTTCGTTCTTATAGCAGCATCTGCTCTCTCCTCTCATGATCCAACTCATGATGGAGCACAAGCTATTCAAGTCTATTTATAAGGAAGTATTTCCTGACCTAAAGATGGAAATTGTAAATGAAATCCCTGCAAAACGCCCCCTGAATGGGATGTTAAACCGTGGAATTACCATTTCCCCCCATCTTAATGAGTAAAACTGTTGTCGTTTTTGAATAATAGCAAATATGTTGAATCTCTTATAATATTGCAGGGTTTAGTGACTTTAAAAAAAGGATCAAGACTAAGCCGTCCAACCGATTGGTGGATTGGTGGCATTTATAAGCTGCATGGCCCATCACTATCAATATATTAGCCCTTCTCTAATGAAGTTAATTCACAAGCTCTTACCTTGTCAGTGGGGATCAGAAATAAAATCAGTTGTTATCAAGCACCTGTCAAGTCACACCTCGCCTCTCCTTACACAGCTTCACACCTCACTCCTCTGGCTTTAACCACTATGTTAATCACAATACATATCACTGTCACATTCCCCACCACTCCTGCAGTGGTTATCTCAACATGGGTCTACCCTTACGGTGAAGTGTATGGCAGGAGGAGGAAGATATGCTTATTTTCTCCCACTTATCACCAGTAGTTGGAGGAAGCACAAGGATATGCATGGTCACTAAATCAATCACCAGTGCGAACTCCCTGGTGGTATCTCAAAGTGGTAGTATTGATATGAAAAATGTGACCCCTATAACTAAACAATTAAGGTATTCAATATAATTATTATAAGTATTAGATCTGATAGGGAGTTATCTCATGTGTTTTGATGTGGTATAATAAGTGTTAAACTACTAGTGATTTAATGGGAAGTAGTCATGGCCATGGCAACCTATGCGCTATTTACCCGGAATGAAAATAATCCCAGTTGGGGAATTCCTAATTTTGTGTTCCAACGCTCTTTATTTTCAATACCATCTTCAAAAATATAGATTTGTCAATGAAAAATTAACCCTTGAACCATCTATATAAATATTTAAGCCATAGTTTTCAAGTCTTGTCCAAGGATATTTCTGTCCAGGGACTCCGTTAGACTGAATTAAAATGCGAAATTGCGTTCCAACGCCCTGTTACGTAGCACCACCCTCTGCAAGATGGTTGCAGTGGTAGGAAAGTGTTCTTTCTGAACTAAGAAATTGACTGATAATAATGGTATTTTACCCTTTGTTAACACTTACTAGTCGTAGAAGTCAAAAGAATTACCACATAATTGTCAGAAAATAATGATGACAAATCATATACATAAGAGCAAGTGGTGCGGAAGGTGAAGTGATTGTAAGGCCTCCGCACTTAACCTGACCTACTTCTTATCTTTCATCAAGCAATGGTAACCCTATACTCGCAATGTCAACCACGGGGATTACCACCGCGATCCAGTTTCCATAGCGAAGCAGACTCCCATTAAATTTAATCGAGTTGATTTAACATCATCTTGCGGATAGCACTAATATTTTGTTATAGAGTCGGCAGAGACAATTTTTATATTCTCTATACTAGATGTAAAAGTACATAATTTCAGCATAGGACTCGTCTTGGGCGTCGTCGACATGTCATAAAAATTCGCTAAATAGATGGTAGTATCCACATGATTAATAGCCTTATTACGCCAATCGGGTCTCAAAGGCTTTGTACATAAGGCATGTAAAATTCTCATGCTTTCCACACAGCTTACTTTGGCTTCAAGTGAGGTTACCACAGACTTCATTTTTCCCGATAATTTTTTTCAAGAAAGGTATAGTGAATGAGTGAGATTGGTTGCTTTACGCCCTTATCAACACATTTAATATGGTTATATCAAGGGTGGGAGAGCTGAGAGGGAGGCAGTTAATGATCATACCCAGGAAATAGAGAAGAAGGGAGAGAGATATAGAGAAAAGACACAGCGAATCTGTTTAAAATTACCGTAATCTGCCCACTACCTCTCCCAAATGTGCTTCAACCACAAGTTTACACCTTATTACTATTTGGCGACGCAACATTGGTACCTCGGCAGTGCCCGCCTATTGGGCGACGCAACATCGTCGACGTAGAAACCCCCCTAGCAACTATGCCTAACATATATTTTGATGTGAGGTGGAGTGGTGGGAAACTTTGTTTGGGGGGGGGGGGAGGAAGAAGGGGATAGGAAGGGATAGGGGATCGCCTACGGAAACTTCATTTTAAATATTTGGCAGGATAGAGGGGAAGGGAAGGGGTTTCCTATTTGCACTACACTGTACAGGGGGAGGGGGGACAGGGAAGGGGTTCTGCACCACACTTGAAAAGGTCATTTTATTAATTTTAGCTTTTTACCCTACTCTAGCTTTAATAATATCTACCCAGTATAGAGACGCTCCATAGATACATGAATGAGGGAACAGGGGAATTGTAGGCTACCCCCAATGATAAACGGGGCAGCTAGTAATTCCAATAATATAGTACACTTTGTTTATTCACATATCTTTGTTCGATAACATGAAACATACCACTAACTACAACAAAGCAATAAGGAAAATGCTTAAGGCATACTGAAGGCATCTGCTTGACATGACATCAATTTCTCTTTTTTATTTATCTAAAGCCAATGACATTGATTTAAATTTCATAGTTATTCAGAAAAACCTGCAGTATCCTATGTGAATGTTTTCACGCGTTATCTCGATCTCTCACAAAATCAAAGAAAATTATGTTAAGGACCACCACCATGAAGCATGCAGAATTTTACAGATTTTTTTTCTTGCTGAGGAGATGCATAAGTATCTGTAATTCATTAATCGTATGTTGCCCCGACAGAAAAACAGATAGAAGTTCAATGGAGGTGCTAATATGATTTCAATAGATATAGCATCAATCTCTGATCACATAACTTATTATTTTCTCACTGCCACATAGGGAAATCACGACTCTGGTGCCTTGATACCACCAAAAAATACCACTGTATGGTCTAGCATTACAAAGGGATAATCTAACCTTTAGAGAACTATATGGACGGTGTATTAACTTTTCATTTCTCTATGGGATATTTCAAACAAAATGGTCATTTTTCAGATTGCATATAATTAGTTGATTTGACATTTATTCAAATTTGCTCTTACCTTATCGTTGAAATAATGACGATAATGGTGATTATTTGTGATAAAATATCCAAGTAGTAATCTCCTGGCCTTCCAGATCCATCATCAAGCGAACATTCGTCAGAGGACAGAAGAAATACCAGAAATGAATAAAGGTGGTTTCATTTCTTGTGATGAATGCACTGCAGAAAGAAGGTCATCAGAAAGTCTGTATATTGTGTTGAGGGATCAAGAGCTCTCTGATTACCCGGGGCTTCTTGCATAAGAAATCTTTAAAACATTCCTTGATAAGCAATTTCCTTCCGTATCATTTGTATTTCTACTGTATGAATACAAAATCATCAGTGTCTCTATAGCAAATCTGTTCACTAAAATTTCCTTACCGGCTCCTTTACAAATACAATTTGCTAAGGAAGAAAGCTTATGCAACGGGGCCCTGCTCTTGTCCATGCAAAATCAACTCCTTCAAGATGTACCCCTACCTTCTCAGGCATTTCGTTAAGGTGAAAATATAATATTAATATATATGCGGATATTGTATATTGTATAACATTGGTAGAATTGGATCCTTGGAAATAACATTTTCAAATGTTTATATTAGTATTTCTGAGAGGCAGGTAACTTTGAAAGTTTGTAACTTCAGTAATTTTTGAAGTATCAACAAAATTATTTCACTTTTATAACATCCCCATCTTTTTTTTTATTTTTTTTTAATATTTATTTCTTGTACATGTGATGCGTTAAAGGAAAATGAGTCACTCCCCCAACCAATTTGAGATCATCTACTGAAAACTGACATAACTTTCAAAAAAGCCCATATCTCGGCAAATTCTGGGAATATGCAACCATATTTTTGGGTTATTGACTCAGGAGGACATGCAGATTCAGAATCTATAATAAACCCAAATCCGAAAATTTGGCCCTGGAGTCCCCTTTCTGCTTGGCTGGTCACAAATACATTTTCTACAGGCAAAATAGCTGAATGGGCATTTAGCACACCCATACCATTGACCGGGCCGAGGCAACATGCACGCTCTGAATGAAAGGCAAACTAGATTTACAATGAACTTCATGTTTATTTCATCGTCACAGATGTACATGTTATCATACAAAGGGTCAGTGAAAGGAACATACAATATCAAGTCAGATGTAAAAATAGCATCTGTTCATCTCTTATCGGATACCATACCCAGAATACAATAGTTGCCATTAAGTACATTTATCATCCCATGGACAATAGGGGGTTTGTATGAGTCACATTCAGAAGAAACAAAAACTGTCCTTATATGTAAAATACTTTTGTGTTGCAAGTATTGAAGAACAGCCTCCCACATACACGTCGAATACACTTGATGATGTATCCAATGTATCTGTCTCATGATAATGGTTCATTTTTCAAAATAGTTCCAATCATGTCGTGTGAACCTACATAGAACATGAAATTTAGTGTCAATGACCTCCATTAATAGACACAAAACCGGCTTAACGTTCGAAAAATGAACACCACCACAATGTGACAAATATAGACTCCCCATTGTCGGATATGATGTTAGAATGTGGACAATTTTTTACAAAATTATTAACACCGGTATTTTTCAGGGTTTGATGAGCAGGGGTGGTGTCCTGAAAGTCAACGTTTACAAGGCCTTGTCACAAAGACAATGAAGAAACACAATAATATTTAGCAGTAATAATTAGCAGCCCGCTGACTATCTTCCTGGCAGTACTGGGGTACATCAATCTCCTTATAGGCAGAGCCTCTACTCAGCACTGCGTCACTACGTAGAATAACGCAGACACCACACTGTCATAGGGAGGATGTGGTATATCTATATTCTGCAGGGGTCAGGTAGCGTTAAACTGTACAATAGAGGACAAGCATAGACACCATCTTGGATCCTGATGTATATTATTGTCATTATAAGGAGGAATTACTTGCACTATTTCGCAAACTTAAGCTGAGAACAACATTACCATAACTAATGTAATGCTTATGGGATTATAAATTTAATCAAATAACACAAGTTCGCAATGAAGAAAACCAAGGGAAACATTTCATGTTGAGCTTGGGACATTTATCAACGTCCCCATCTATATTTGTATGTGTTATACATGATAGCACACGTTTTCTCTTTCCCATTATATATTTTGATTTCTTTCATCACAGGGCAAATCCTTGATGCTGGTAAAAGCTTTTTGCCTTTCCTATCAAGAATCAGGAAACACAAAAGTACTTGATTATCAGGTGTGCACTGCTTTGATTCAAAACAATCTGTTCAGTCATGTTGAATAGTATTTAGAATTACATTTTGTTTCTCAAATCGGGCTTTCATGGGATGATTGGAGAAGTGATTCGTACATTTTCTTGCGATTTCACCCATATATAGTACATAATTATGTATCCTATACAGTCCATTCTATATTTAACTTGATTTAGGATGAGGCCAATAACTGTGAGTCAAGAAGCAGCGCGCCTATATTGAAATAATAATGGAAAGAAATACAAAAGAGGGGCTTTATCTTTATCAAAATTGTTGATAAAAAGAATGCATTGTTCTTATCATGTTTTATGGAATACATTGGTCATTCTTGAGGGAATATCACAAAACAAATACTGAAATATCAGGAACAAGGTAATACTTCCGATACGGCATGTAAGCTGTCAATGAATATGCCCACCCTTTTAACTCCATGAAGATCAGTCTGCGAGTCAGATTTCCCTTTTGGCAGTTTACTTTCGGTATCTAAATGCTAAATGTACATTCCTTATGCTGTTCATTAGCGGCTCTCTCTCACCTTGGCATTAGATTGCACATATCAATCCCGAACAATTTTCTTTTGTTTCATGAACACAGGATTACAATGCTTTAAAGAATGTATTAATTTACAATTTAATAGCGAGGTTCAGTTACTTATGCCAAAGTTTGCGCCTAAAACCATTAGGTTTCTTCAAAATTATTAGACATCTTTTGAGTACGTAGCCCACGCTTTTGTTTAAACTTAATACTTAATACTTAATATTTACAGGTTCGGTTTAAATGTGATTGAATACGACAACCCATAGACAACAGAACATAGGGCAAAACATCTCCCATATGATGTGCTCTAAAACAAATATACTAATTGAACATTATTCCAGTGAAGCCTGGACATTCAATGGTCCAAGGTGTATAATTATCTGAAACTAATACTGTTTATTAAATTTAACGATTCGAACTATACACCCTCAGTGCACAGCAGGCTAGCACACACAGTTAGTAATCCCTACACGGATCACACAGTGGATCAAATGCCAATGCTGTGAAATTGTCAGTCATGTCCGCAAGATTGCATTTTAGTGAGAAACAAGGAAACAACAAACAATAATAATATACTCTTTAAATAGAAATGTATGTACGTGGAGAATAAGCAATGTAAACTTGAGGTAATTCATTGGGTATCGAAATATTATATTCCCTGTAGCAAAAACAAACTGGAGAACCCCCCCCCCCCCAAATGTTAGGTTGAATGACCTTTAGATGGTTCAGAAAAGAACGAAAAAGACATGAGTGACTATGTAGGTAATCCCAAATTTAATGAATAGGTGGCAAATAAAGAGCTATTGAATTTTAAATGACCATTTCTGATAACGATTGAACTTTCTACGTTTGGTAAGCATGGCGTATATAGGTGAGGTCTGTAGGAGATGATGAGATTTACCTTTGTGGACTGGTAAGCCTTACCACCGAGTCTATATTTGGCCTTACATAGGCCTATATATCAGCTTACCTGACCCCTTACCCGACCGCCCTCACACACCCTCACTAGAATAATAATCGAACTAAAGGTCTTCTCAAGCGAGTATGTATACAATCAGAGGTGAACATAAATCCGGTGTAAGGTCAATGGCTTTCTTATCAACAACTCGCAGAAAAACACTTTTATGGTACCTACAAAACTGTTCTTATGTCTAGAAATAATGTTTAGATTTTCTCAATATCCACAGCTTTCATACAGCGTTAATTTGACTTGTATATTTCCAACATTGTAATGACTATTTCTGATTACACTTGAGCTTTCTACATTTGGTAAGCAGGGGGGCAATGGTTAGGCACATACGATTTAGAAACTTGTTTTGTTTTATTCATATATATTGTGTTTGTTTGAGTAATGCAATGGTAAAAATAGTAATTTCCTGGATTGGATTGCAGCTAGAGCCCTATAGAGTGGTCCACTGATCTAATAAATTAAGAAGGCATAAGTAATCATGTCTGCCCCAGGAATGCCGGCAATGTGTGGAATGTTAGCAGCAGCAGCACTGCACGAATGCAGTGGTCAGAGATCATGGTTTAAGGTTGTAATCAAGAAGTATAAATTTAACGGTCAGCAGCTGAGGGGAGGGAACTGAAAGATGTAGTTTAATGAGGAAAAACCCAAAGGTCCAAAATGATATAGATCAGCGTGTGGAATTCACATTTCTGCAATGGAAAACAAATATGTTTTGCTTTCTAATGGCCTATAATAAGTCATATATTCAGATATTCCCAACATTTCTAATGGAATCGATGCAGCCTGATCCATGTATTAAGTCAACGGTTCATAGTCAGGAGATCCAGCTCAAGTTGACTTGACAATAATAATTCACAGATTACAGGACTTTTAGCACATTTTGATAAGAATAAATAAATTGTAAACTCCCCGAACAAATAACATTAATCTAGTTCGTGCTAACATTGATAATACCGCACCAAGCACAGAACAGACTTTGAAAGTTGACTCAAGTGATCGTATTCAAGGCATTATATTCCCAATATTCCAGTTTATTTGCAATTTTTTTGGAAATTAAAAACATTGTAAAGGTAACCAAACATATATGCTGTATTAAAGTAAAGCCTTTGTCTCAATGAAGCTTCTGCCTAACGCAAAGAGACAATATTCTTATTTGTCCCTTTATGGAAGCTGACCTCCAATAAAAATGATAATCAAATTTAGAATTTAGACAAGTATAGATATAGACAGGTTATTATAGGACTCAATATATAGGCTGTTCATATATAAGTGAGATTCAGAAACCTGCTAAACCCGGCAAAAATTAACCTGCTTAAATTGTGTAAAATTGTGTAAAATAGGTAATATTCATATTGGTTTTACAGGTTGCCGGCGTGACAATGACGCCCTACTGTCAATACTGTTTGATGAATCTCGGCTCAAAATATTGAGAGGAATCTGTCTCAGGACAACGCACTGTTCATCATGAATAGGGGATTCGCATGTGCACCATATTGAGTCTTGATTTGCATGGAATTGTTGGAGATGTGTCAGATGGAAGTTATGGGAACAGTCCATGCTCAGCATGAATTACATATCGATGCCGCCATGCAAATTTAAGAAGAATATTTTACATATTTACATATTTTAAAATAATTTGATATAAATAGAATATCTGCCCCGAATACATCTCGACACACACTGTAATTGTCATGCGCATTGGCACATGCGTGTCCCCTATGGAAATGTTGGAAACTTTTAGTATGGTGAAAGGTAATAGTGAACATTTTACATCTTTAGTTGCGATTTAATTAACTGTTGGTAGGATAGAGACACCCTAAGAAGTCTTTTGTCGTGTTAAACATCTATCTATTTAGTTGCCATGAGTTATTTATTAACTGAGCAGAAGAGAGATACCCAGACAGGTGTCCCCCTCCCAGTAAAGCACAATAACATAGCAGTAAACCCGTATACGGTACATGGCACATATGTATATGAGCATATATCACATGGTCACATTGTCAAGGGGAGGCACGGAACGGGTGGGCAAGAGAGGCCACTCTTTCAACTCTTTACCATACAGGGAGACTTTACAATGCTTGCCCTTGTTCTCCTGTGGTCAGCTGTGTTCCCGGGTTTCGCGCCGGTTGCTCTGAGAGGTGAGAATGCGGCCTCGGCTCCGACTGCTGACATATGACCGACTGGAGGATGAAGTGCTCCGGCTCTGTACCCTCTGGAGTCTGAAATGCATGCCATTGGGCTGCAAGTTGTTGGTTTGGTCATCAGCAGGCTGTTCTACATACAGTCTGTTAGTGGGATGGATTGCAGTCACTGTTGTACCAGGAGTTTGGTTTGGGTAATAAGGATACCGGCACCGGTAGAAGTTGTACCGAACCCGCTTCACCAAATGTTTCAAGCCTAACCTAAAATTCCGGCCACAAATGTAAATAATAAAGTTCACTGCAAAGTTAGAGTCATGGATGAGGAGGAAAAAGCGCTGGAGGTAGAGGAATGTGTGACTGGGGGGACTGAGTGGACCCATCACTTTGGACTGGATGTGATGGTACACTGTGAGGGTATGGATGGGTAGGTTGAACAGGAGGAAGGTGGTGGACACTGTCACTAACATCTTTGTCACCTTCCCTTGAAATGCTTGGGGACCAGCACATGCCCGCATGGTCTGTCGTCTCCTTGCTTTATAACAGCAGATGGCTTCAGATGTGTTGGAGGTCCGCCTGGCTAGTACTTTGACATTACGGTATGACAACATGGTGTTAGCTCTAACAGGGTTTCTATGCAGCCGTCTCACATCTCTTGTAATGAGAATGTTCAGTATGAATATAGCTAATGTAGGAACAACTAAGGTAGAAATCATATCTAGACCGTAGATAAAAGTCCACATGTTGAGGTAGGTAGTCTTGGGTAGACACTCTACGGTGCCATACACTTTCTGTATGCCTGAAGTCCAGGTAACAAAGCTGTAGATAATGAGTGAGAGCACTGCTAGCACTATCACCACAATTTTGGCTCTCCTTGGTGTACACATGTGCTGTCGCTGAAAGGGCTGGCAAACAGCTATGTACCTCTCAACTGTAAAACTTACCACATACCACACACTGAGAAACCTGAACACATGAAACATGTACATAAAGATCTGGCACTCTGTCTCAGAGTTGAGGATCAGTTTAAATGTATTTGTCCACTTGATTGACCGAATCAGCAGGAACCCAGCATTGGCTAACGACAAGGCGGCAAGATAGACACTGGCACTTAACCTCCGTAAATGAGAAAAGGTGAAGACAAGGAATGAAATACCATTTCCTAATAACCCCATGATGATAATAGTTGGTAGGATTACATAATCCATCCATCGTATCACCTCCCGGAACAGTTTCAGTGATGGTGGTAAGTTTAAGGACCGTGCTTCAAAAGAACTGTTTGTGGCATTCAGGGAGAAAAATGGCCACAGGTCCTCAATAGAGACATTATGCATGATCTCCATGTTACCAAGGTCTTCCAATATGAATTCTGCATCCATTTTGATGGTGTGTCTCGTCAAACCAATAACAAAATATGATTTGTATCTTGCGATTGACTTGCAATTAATTCTGTAAATTGTTCTCTTCAACCGGGCAATAGTTAACTATCCTTTGTCTTCAGCAATCATTCTGATTTGGTCGAGATATTTTTGTAGGACGTTTACTTTTACTTCTTTGTTCCTATGTCCCTAACAGACACTATTGGAATAGGTGATTATGGCTTTGTTTGGCAATATTAGGCATAAGCTACTTCCAGGCATCATTGACTGCCATATGGATGAAGTGATTTTTCATTATTTTGATAAACATCCCAAAGGACAAATAATACAGGATGCCTCTTTTCGTATACATAAGACCTAACTACTATCAGTGTTCGTGATAAGTCCATTCTTATTGGCCGGTATCTGGCCTTTTCACCCTCGACCACTGCTTAACTGAATTCCCGCTTAAGTGCGTAATAATATCCATGGCAACTGGGACGCTAGCCATTATTCAGCACATTTTATGGGTAGAATGTAAGTTGGGTAATTAACACATATAGTGTTATTTAGAATGATTACACATCGTTGTCAGTGCATGCAAGAGCCATTAATATTCAGTACATAGATGACCCTTGGGTTCTATATTCCATGAATTAATTCCATCCTAAATGTCATATCCAACGGCTCCCTCCATATTCATTATATTATAAATTTATTTTTCAGCAAATGATTTTCGCCATTTCGTGTATTGTCTTGTGCCTATTCTTTAATGTCCAATTATCCTTTTTTACTCGGTGTAAAACTCGGTGCAAAAATAATGAGATATCCCTGGAGAGTTTAACTGTAGGTTGGCAACATCCGTACCAGTGTCTGTATCCAAATGTTAGCAGGTGTCCAGGGTTTCTATCCAAATGTATAGATATTCACCAAATCACACTGTCACAATTTGAGATTTCAAATCCATATATTGGCGAAAATCGAACCATTCATAACATTCTTCTACAGAGAGTATATTCGATGTTCATTGTTTATATATGAACTCTGTTTGTGACTCCTTTTTTTTGGTGTTGTGAAATGTGACACTTTCAAGTAGTTGTCTGTAGGGAAACCACTTTGTAAATCCCACTGACAACAAACACTGGTGCTTCTTACTTGATGAATCAATGTTATGGGATATATGGACATTCGTACATTATTTAACAATGTCTAATTAGTGGCCAGTGAAGCTGATTACGTATGTTAGCTGCAATTACAGGTGTTTCTAGGTCTTCATGTGTGGTTGATTACTTAAGAACCAGTGGTCAGTTGTTTCCTACAAGTGAGTGCATCCTTTGCGTTCATCAATCCAGGTGCAGATGTCAGCTTCAGGTGTAATCATGCCTCTGTGTTATTGGCAATAAAAGACTTCCTCGTCAGGCCTGAAAAACATAAATAGAAAGTTATTAGAATTTGTTCACCTGTTGTCAACCTTAAATAGCTTAGTTAATCAATTCATATCAATGCTGCATTCTCAGTTCAGATCATTAACAAAATAACGATTTTCTACTTTTTGTTCCACTTGTTACACCTATCATCCCAAGTGATTTGACCAATAATTAGGTTTTTTCTATTGTTGTTGCTACATGGCTTCATAAATGTCCATATTTCTATTTTGGAGACCCACAGAAGTACCTTTCTGCAGTGGCTTCCCTTTAAGCTTGGATTAGGCAGGAATTCAGAATTGGGTTCGGACACACATATTTTGTTTTCAACCCCCCCCCCACCACACACCCACACCCACTCCAACATTTCAATATAACTAATGCTCTCTCTTATCCGACCTTTTATCAAATTTCATAATTATTCAAAATTTAATTCGGTAATTTAAATTTACTTAATTACTAGTTCTAATTAATCATCTCATTCAAATTGCAACCTGACCAATCAATTGTCATTTAATCTTACTCAATAAAACTCTTACAACTCCACTATAGCCTGAAAACGCTGAAAATACTGGCCTGCCATAACCATGTCTGAAGGTGCAATAACCAACTCATTTAAAAAACGAGAATGGGGACTCGTTGATTTCGTTTTCATTTTTATGACAATAAACAATTCATGAAGTTTAAAAGAAATGGCATTTGTTTTCATTGTGATTGTTTATCAAAATCGTCAGAGAGACGAGAAAGAAAAAGAGAAAGGAGAATAGAAGAGAGGGGGAGAGAGAGGAGGGAAGGGAAAAACGATCTTGAAGCTAGCAAGCTTTTTTGTGTGGTCACCTGAAAACACGGGAGTGGGCGGGCTGTGATAGAGACGTGTGATAAACTACATAGCATATTACTGGCTTGATTGCCTAATCCATTGAAACCCTAATAACCACACTCCTAAATTGTGGCTTAATGGGTTTAATGGATGGCCATCTTTTCCAGCAAGACTCTATTAAGTAATTGTCCACGGGTCTAGTAATGATGTAATAGTTAATGGATATTTTGGGGATATCTCCATCAGACATAATCTATATTCAGAACGTCAATCATCGCTTAGAACTTAGTTGATGGGATGCTTATATCAAACCACGACATGCGTGTTAGGGGAATTAAGGTTGTAAGTGTTCTAGTTGCAATTGTATTACATAGGTATGTAATTTCGATGGTGTGATTCAGAGGTGCTATTTGAAAAGTCACATAGTACCTATGTGCTGTTTGAGCCGAATATCCACAAGATCGATGGAAACCAAGGTAAAATCTTATTAAAATCGAGTTCTCTTGTTGATTTAGTATGTAATAGATACCCAATAGCATTCCACCGCATCTTGCCATTGGGTATAAACATGACATGTCTTCTTTCACTGCACAAGTATATCCACTGCGGGATGGGTATTGTGCACTTTTATAGGTAGCCTGGGAAGACCAACACTATGTTGACAGAGAACATTTCTCCAAAACGTACTTGTGTGTTGTTTGATATAAGAAATAAAGATATTTATACATAGCATAATTGTGTTGCTTAACACAACATGTATGGTGTATGGTGTAAACATGATCAGTGGAATATATTTTATTTATTAGTATTAATGTCAACCAAGACTGAATAAAGACTTTGAATAACAACAACAAATGTACGCAATTACAAATATCACAAAGCGTGTGCAAAATACCTGCGTTGATATGGGAAGCCATACAGAACCAATTGTTATGAACATTACATGAGCTACGGGCTCAGAGGGCATGCGGCCCATTGCCCGCTCATGTATGGCCTCAGTTATTATTCCTACACGTGTATGCCATTTGATAGACCTATATACTGGGATAGGAAGGGAGGGCCTCAATCTCCATGGCCTCTTCTATAACATAAGGAAAGGAGAATTTTCTGTCAGAATTCCTATACCTTTTCCCCCATACTGCGGCGGATATGAATAACAATGCATTGTAGGCCCTATGTATAGGCTGGGAATGCCACGTAGGACGTGCCTGTTCCTTCCTACGGGTGAAGAAAGACCCACACAAAAATCCTTTCCTTAGCTTATACAACAGGCCCCAGGTCTCTAAGTCTCCCAACCTCAAACTATGACCTGAGGAACATGAGGAATTGGCGCAGTTGCCTTTTACTTATTTGGTGAGGTGGCTGGTTCGTAGAATCATAAATAAAGAACTTTTGAAGTTTCCACTACATTCGTATTGGTCTTCCGATTAAACCTGAGTTAGCCTACCACACTGGTGTCCTTTAGTATAGGTAGCTGAGATAGACTACAGAGTGTGTGAATATCATTTCTATATTTCTATATTTGTGAGTGTCATTTACAACCAATAGACTACCCCGAGGTGCTAGTGGAAGACCAATTCTACTTAATAACTCCTAGAGATACCCTTATAATAATAACGTGGTGTGTACGAACAACTTCCATTTTCATTCTTTTGTATCTATATATATATAATACATTTAATCATATAATTATGCAGTTTATCATGAATTTATGAAAGTTTAGTTGGACCTACTTTATATTCTGCAGGCAAAATTATGGACTTGTTATTTTGTCTGAATAATACCATAACTGAAACCTTTCTAGTACGACAAAGACATCGTTCAAAATGTAGGCTACTAATTGTTATGACTTAAATAAGACATGTATTCATCTATATGCTACTGCTGTTATATGTTATACAAGAATTTGAAGTCGTATCGGCCGTGGGTAACCGGCCGCTGGTGAGCGATAATAAGTGAAGACAAAGCAAGAAAGGATTCCCAGTGGGCCTCCAACATATAAAAGTGGCCTTTAAGATAGTTTGGGAAAAAAACGGAGCAATTGTTGTTGTTGTGCTGGTTCTGTAGACTAATACTCTTAAGAGAGGTAGCCATGCCCTCCAAAGGTAGAGAATCTTTAGTTTCACACCTAAGGAAGGGCGTCTAAAGCCCAAAAGCTTGTGTAAAACAAATACAATCATCATAAATAACTTTTAATGTACTTTACAACACTTTATCATTTCAATCCGGCCCTAACCGATATACAGCGATACTCTCCCCTGCATCTTTAGTTTTGGATCGATGTTAAATGAGAGTAGAGCTGTACTCATGGATCATGGAGGTGCATTCATCCACATGGATGCATACATATTCAGGTCATTAGCAATAAAACGCATTGCAGTGATGGTGATACGATTTTACCTGTGGGAAATGAGCGCACTGGGAAGAGGGACAATGTGTGTGCCTCGATACAAATGTTCAGAGCATCAACTCAATACAATTGATATACCCCATGGACAGATAGCCTACGTAAACATACAACATCGACGGCAAGTGCGGGAAGCCATATATATGCCAAGTGAATAGTGATCATTGTGGTGGATGTGTCTTAAATGCTTCTAGGACAGCCGCACGCCGGACATATACTCCCCCCCCCCCCCCCCGGCATCCCCAACACCGACTTCCATCCCCTGAACATTTACCATTATGTAGTTTTAAAGAGTCACTAAACCCAACATTATTATGAGAAATCAACTTCTTTGCTAATATTTATATATAATGGCCCCCATGGTACTTAATGCAAGCAAACATTTAGTGATTCTTACCCATTTAGATGAGGAGAAAAGTAGTTCCACACTCCATTCAGGGCGCCAATGTTAGTGACATTGTGACGTATACATGGAATATTTGTAATCATCTAAAATGACCATTGCATGCTTGGATAGATTAAGTTAAAGTCAGACACACACATAATTGACAATAGAAAAGTATAAAAACTGTCCCCCCGAAACTGTGTAAATGCCTTCTTCCAAACCGATGAACTCACATTCACATATTTGATCATATGTGTTTGTAATATTACTAAAAACACTATGTGAATATATATATATGTTCAGTTGAGGGTACTGTTGTAAACCTAAGTATAATATAAATCAACGCCAAGCTCTTAAGAATTAGCATTAGTGAGCTAGCTTCCATCTAGGAAGGAGGTTTCTTTCATCTTAGATTCTTTTATATTTTCCCATTACACAGACCTCGGCCAGATTATATGTCTGTCCTACAAGTGCTCAACAAGCATGTCTGAGCAGAATTGCTGGGCAGCTCGATGGCAACAAGGAAACCCGTACCCACATGAGCTTAAATGGTTCGTATTTGTGTGTAGAGAAACCTTCTTTAGCCAGTCAGTAGGATCCCTGAATGGAGCTCATGGCACTATAGCTTTGGGAGCTTTTCTCTTGCTCTAAACTGAAACAAAGCTACTTTGTTGCGTTGAATTCATTCTCGCCCAGCTGCCGCATTGATTAACCCAAAGATAGGTCCGATAATCTTTGAGGGTATCTATTGGTACAGTTCCATTTTAGATCTTTACGACTGTATTTGTTTGTAGGTATGTTTTCCTGGGAGCAGCGGGGTATACATGAGAGTGGGGCTAGTGAGAAGGAAGGTATCATTTATTCCATAGTGCGGGGAAAATAGTCCAGCTCCCTTTAAGGCGATTTATATTAAATAATCGGTTTTAATTGCTGGATGTCCTGCTTTCTAAAATATAAAGTACCCGTCTTATACTAAGTAGCACAGACGCTAGACCGGGAAAAAGGAACACATCTATAATAATAGAATTGTTTAGATTACGATGCTACTTTATTGGCAATCCAGAATTGGGGATTTGCATGTATGCCATGCCATCCTGAAACTAGATTCCAATGGAATTATGGGAGTTGTATGTTAGTATAAATCTATAGAAAACATGTCATGTTCAGCATGAAATATCTATCGGTGCTCCAATGCCAATATCCCTGTGTTATACATGTTTCATTAACACAAGCCTTCATCTTTCACATCATGCATTTGTATTCTATAGATCATGTATACAAGTTATGATATACATACATATATCAATATATTCTTTCAATTTTCGATAAAAATGTCGCTTATAACCTGTATCTGAGATTTGGCGTGAATCCAGACAAGCATGCACTTTAATAGACATGCACAGTGGGACATGAACATCCTCTCTTGTGTATACATACTGTCACTGAAGACAATATTCATGAATTCCGAACAAGACCTTCTCAAGGACCTTATTTATATTCCCTATTAGAAATGTATTCAACTATATATAAGGCCAAGCTATGTACGGCGATGTTTTAACTGCCTACTCGTGTGAACTGGTATGATATGGGGCACTAATAGAGTGATGTAAGCGCCTTCTATTGATATAGCCCTTCTCACTCCAGTGCCCTAGAGCGTTGCAGTAGAAGTAATCAGCAGTTATACATATTTATGACTACAGGGCTACGGGTGCTAGGTATAGATTTTATGCATTTTTTGCACAATTCTTTTTATTCAGGTAAGGTATGTTCACATTCTCACTCTTTTGAGTGTTTTTTCGTCATGTCCTGAATACCTCATATTCCATGCAGTGATGCAAATAAACGGGAATAATCTACTTGAAAGTAATATTTCATCTATAAATCAACTATCTAGAACAATGGAAAAGGAGAAAAATGGATGAAGAGAGATGAGTTCGAACAAATGATGTTGCCCGTCTCAATAAGAACAATTTCATTTTTAAATGGTGGTAGAGGTGAGTATACACGGCTGTATCTTTACGAATCTGTCTTGACGTTCTTTAGCAACATTTTACATGACAAATAGAAGTATGTTCAGCAACTATTATGTTACAAGAAGGTATGCATAGTGATCAAATAATCAAGAATACCCAAGTCAACGATCAAGTTGAGTCAAACCAATCAGGTCAAACAAGTAAAAGTCGAACCGACTCGAGACACCTTAGAATTAACATCAATAACATAGTGAATTATTATACTTCTGATATAGATAAGGCTGTGGTGGCCTGCTGATGAAACAAATAAGAGTGGAGTTCATTTTTATAGTTTTTGTGGTGAGTGATCAGTCTGATGGGCTTGGGAAGCTTATTTCAACTTATAGCAATTACAGTTGACAGGCACTTCACATCTGTACTAGTACTGGATATATCTAGAGAGGGAGCCTCCTTTACCATGTATATAAACTTCCTTATGAGCTAACTTACATAGATTAATACATCATTTTATGACACCAGTCATTCTATACAAGATTCTATACAAGAATTTTATTCGGAATCTTCTGTAATTTATCCATTTGATAAGTACACATTGGGGTCAAGGCAAATAGACTATAATCAATAATCAAAGATAGAAAAGAGTTTAGATTTGGCTATAGTTAATGGGGAAAATTTTACTAAATTAGGCCTAATTTTCCTAAAAACGAAAATCTTAAGATATAGTTGCTGAATTAAGACATTATACTGGGCGTTCATACTCATAGTTAATTATATTGAAGAAATGCGGGTCATTCTTCGTAATAATTCAGGGTCAGTAGTTGGGCGAGAAATTAATCAACGCAACACACAGAGATGTATGCTTCAAATCAGTACCAGCCTCGGAAGAGACCGATTTTCATTTTTCCTTTATTCTTATACTAGACAGATTAGGACGAAATACACTGGTCCTGCGCTGATTGGCTTTGGTTCCGTTGGTCCAATTAATTGACAGGTTAGATTAGAGATCCAATCAGCCACAGGATAATAATGACAGACACTTATTAAAACGAGGCTCAGAGTGACCACTGCCACTCTGACCAATCTCTTTGGGTGGTGACCAGGTCACGGGGTTATCTCCCCTCCCCTCTCCCTCCCACTCTTTAATCAGTATTCCCTCCCCTCCCCTGACCTGGCGGTCAGCCCCTCCCCTCCTTTCCCACGTGATTGACTTTGAGATAACGGTCAGACCTGGACCTCACCTGTACCTTTGGACTTTGGGATGATAAGAAATCCGCGAGCGTTGTGGCGGTAAGAAAGTGTGGGTAGCCTTCTGGCCGGTAGGGGCGCGACGAATGTCTGGCTGAATGAGACAACGTTAACTCAAAATTAGACAATTTGGGCTTGTCAATTTTACATACGTCCCAATCTCATTTGGTTCGGAGAACTGTGTACAACATAGTTCTCCGAACCACTCTAGGAGCAGACAACACATCGACGCAACCCTCATTTTAGTTTCCGGCCGACAACCCCCGAGCAACCCCGAGTATCACCGAGCGGCGACCCCCTTGGCTGACCGAGTTCTGCCGAACCGGAACCCCCGACCTAGAACCATAAGTGGGCTTCACTTTTCTTCCACTCACGAATCCACTGCCATCCCCAGTCAAATTCTACCCTCTTGCTTCATTAGATTTGGAAGTTTTGATGCCCGGTATCTAATTCCACATGAGAGACCTTTATTTACGTTGGGGCACCTCGATCCGGCATTTTTAACTACTGGATTTTTTTAACCTTTGGCCCGCCGGACGAATTCACAGCGGCCATCCCTATGTGGATCGAGGCTCCCTTTCTCCCGTAAGTACCTACATGTTTATACAATTGAAAAATGCAAAAAAAGGACAATCTAGAGAAGTACAGAGAAAGAAATCACTCCCCTAAATCAAAATAATAGCTAAAGATTTTACAATGCCTTAGCGTAAAATTATTACTGAGGTACGGCGAACCCGCCTCGGATAATTTGTAAACACAGTCTCTTAAGAGTTTTCACTAGGTGGCGTATTACCGCACTGTCTTTTGAGTTTTAATGTATTGTTCATCAATCTCTCGGCTTTGCTTGTCTATGGGTGCTCCCCGTAGAAACGTCTCAGGCATTTTCACGCAGTCTTTGAATATTGCCTTATATTTTTACTCGTTTTTGGGCTGCCTATCACTACTTAACGTCCGTAAGGTGGCAGCATGTATCTTATACACTTTCTAGGTACCTGTCGCCGTGAACATCCTCAAGGTGGCGACACTGGTACATACTTATACATTTCCTTTGGGAGCCTGGCTCCTCTGGTCTAGAAGACTGACAAGATTCTTTTATATTTTCAGCCCTTCTCTCGACCCAAAAATGGCCCGCTGAGGTGTGCACATCGGTCTAGCGACTACCGACCGTTCCTAGGCTGGTCTCCGTGGTATCACTACTCCATCAACAACGTGACAACCTCCCATCTTTGCTTCACCCTACTTTCAGAGGACGGGTCCTTCATCGTCCTCTCTCAAGTGGTGGCTTATTCCTTCACATAACAGCTAGCTTTCTCACCCTAACTTGAGCAGAAGAGTGCGTCCCACTGCAAGCTAACACCGGGCGTACTTACTAGGTAGGAATTGGTGACTAGACCAATTAATTAAATTCTACGAAAGGGGTGAGGACCTTGTCCACAGTCCAGCACTAGGCCTGCTTTAGAGTAAACTAAACAGCTTTCGTGACAACACCTCCTTTGTAATTATTACCATTAGATTCCAATTAAATTAGCACTACAAAACATTTTAAAATCAGAATCTGCTCACATTTGCACTTAAGACTAACATTATATCGGCTTAATTTTATCTCACACCACATATTCATCTGAGTCGTTGTTTTAACACACTACTCCACGGGGTACTGCAGATCTTTGCTTCATATCCATCGATCGAGGGGGTTTTGGGGGTGTATTCTGTCTAAAGGAGGATAAGGGGTCAGTTTGGAGGGGTTGGGTCTCCGGGTTTTCGAGATCGTCAGTACCGCCAAGGGACTGGGGTTCAGAATCTTGCAGTGGAATCTCTTCAGCGGGTTGCTGTTGGGACGGGTATAAATTAGAAAAGACATTGGGGAAGGAGGGAAGAGGGGCAGAAGGTTTACTGGGTAGTCTATCTAGACTCTGGTTAGGACGTTTACCTAAGAGAGGGAGGCAAGAGCCGTCTCTCCTCCTCTTCACATACACCACCACTCCTATCAATCCAATCACGCTTGCTAGGGTGAGCATGAGGGTCGCGAATCCCCATGTGGTAGATGCGGAGAAGGAAAAAGGCTGTACCGTAGGAGGAAGGGGAATATCGGTCAGAGAAATTAGGGGGACGTCGATTCTGCTGTTGAACTGGAGTTGTTGCTTCAGCTCAGGATAGTCTTCGAACTTTCTATAGGTTAAGTTGAGAGAGGGTAGGGACAGGGCTTTGGGGGGTGGAATTCTGATCGTGGAATTATGTTGCTCGATGCTGCGCACCCTCCAATCTTCACTATATAAGACGCAGCCACTGTTTACCGTGACCCGTGTGTGTTTGGTAAAAACATTTCTTATAGGTTTCTTACTGATACACTTTAATACAGTCTCGACTGGAAAGTATACTGCAAGGATAACCGATGACAGTTGTTCAAAATCTCTGAATATTTCGTTACTGACATTGCCACGCTTCTTAATCTCTATCTGACACTTTACTGGACCTTTGCCTAAAATTATTTCTGTTTCACATGTTGGTTTTAGGTTCTCCAACGCAGAGGAACATACAGCCGGGCTGTATCCCATGCAGTGGTTAGGAACAAAAGAGGCACCACTAGAGACACTGTCCATCGCTAATTCAGCGATGCCCTTGATGATTTTGAGGTAGGATGGCCCATAAGGGGTAGGGAAATACCTTAGTTTATAGTGTAAATACTTAGTAGCCGAAACTGCAGGGATGACCACCTGATAAACTAATTGCTCGTCTGACTCAGATATGATTTGAACTTGTACACTTCTGTAGTACCAACGAACATCGTCTATCGGTTGGTGGCCCCTCTCACTCAATTGGTGAAGAATTTCATTTAAATGTACTTCAGGTAATATTTCATCAGTCAAGTACCCGTGCTCTAGGTGTGTTCTCTGGCGATGGAATAAATCAATTTGCCTATAATATACCAGCATAATGCGGTCAACTTGGCTTAGGGCCTGATCAACCTCTCTTCTCATATGCATACGATGAATATCTCTAGAAAAACCATTTAAATGATGAACAATTTCAGATACCTGGTCAGTCAGATTTTGGCTTATCTCTTGCAGGTTTTGGATGTCGACTCGATTCTCTCGTAGGAACAGACGGGTCTGGTTTACCACAGAAACCATCTCTGACTGGAAGTGAGACATCACACTGAGGCCTGCCTGCGATGCCTCCACTGCCGCTCGGAGCTCGTCGATCTGGTCTGTGGTAGCTGTACCGAAGAGAGATCGGCTGATCATTCCTACCACTCCTAGCAGAGCTCGCTTCGTGCGAACTGGTGGAGTGGGTAGATGATCTTTGATGAATTGAACATGAAGCCGCCATGTTCTGAGGTCGGTGATTCCTACCACTTGCTGCTCGTGTAGTCCTTCCATCTTAGCTTCAAGGATGTGGAGCCACGACTCCATAGGCGGAGGAGCAGGGGGCTGGAGGAACATTAATGCTGTCCATGTTGCTGTGAGGGCCCTTACCTCCCCAGCCGAGTATACCAGCACACCTTCTTCCTCGAAGATGTCTGCTTGGCTGCAAATGAGGTAACAGGTGAGCAACAGTAACCCCTTAGTCACTGTCCCCACCGCCATCTTGTGCATCTGGTGCTGAGGTTACCTGCGTGTCAGGTGCTTGGTCAGTAGAAGCTGATGTTCTTTTTGCTCTCTTTCCAGGTTTAGGCTCGCTCTCCTTCAGTGGACTAGGCTCTCTAGGGCTAGCAGGCACTCTCCGCTTGGCATGGAAACGCCTATGTAAATGACGCTGAGGATTGTCTGGTTGAGAATACCTCGCACCGTACCTGTCTATCGGTGAGCCCACGTATAAAATCTCGAGCTAATTGTGACTGAATTACAGGCAAGGCCAAAATGCCTGGTTCATAAGCCCTTAGAGCTGTTTCCAGGTATTTACGGCCATAAATTTGTATGTCTTCGTATGGGAGTTGATGGATCCCCTTCAACTTCTCTCTAAGTTGAGTGGTCTCCTCTTCTCCCATAAACAAGCGAATTATTTCCTGTTTTACACCCTCCCATGTGCGTTCATCTCCCCGTGCTTCTACATAAGATTCGATGGAACGTGCTAATGATCCCTGCGCTAACAATATAACTGCTTCTATGGCTATGTTATCATGTGCCCCTACCGTGATTCTAACTCTGTCCAACCCCTCTAACCACTCTCTGAGTGATTCTTTGTTGGTCCCATCGTTAGGACCCAGCAAGGTTGCATGTCTCTCCATACGCCTTCTAACTACTTCTATTGACGCATAGTGTGCTTTACGATCAGCATCATTGAGTGCATTTACCTCTTCGGCGGTGATATCCCAGTTAATGGGTGTTGTCAACGCCATTTTGGAGGTAATTGAATTAGCTGATTATGTGTAAAGATGAATTACCATTACCTGCTTGATTTGGAATATTCTATTTCTATATAGAGAATTTGGAATATTAATTTTTGCCTAGATCCAACGTAACAATTTTTGTGCAGGTATTTCCAAAAACAAAAATTTTGATCTCTTTAGTCCCTATTCTTACTCATTACATTTTATCCCAATGGTAAGACATAGTGTCTAGCTGTTCACTGCTGAACTGAATCACACTTTCAGAGGTGCCTACGCAGTCGTTCCAATCCTCAGGTTCTGCGATCGGTGGATAACCATCATTGAATATCTCCTCTAGGAAAATATCCTCAGCTTCGAGGTATTGTGGGAACTCTTCCACATACTCAATTCTTTCCGCCGGTGGCATGTCTAAAATACTATCTCTACAGGATAAAGTAAGATAATACTTGTGTGATCAGCTAATGCACCTTCCAATAAAAGCCCAGCTCAGAGTCCCAAACATACAACACCCATAAATACAATGGCAGTTTTGAAAAAGGCACACTCACCTGACTCCTTTTGCTTGCTTCTAAGGTCGGATACCGATCTGACCAACTAACTAGCCCCTAATCATGGTCGCCAATGAAGAAATGCCGGTAGGGGCGCGACGAATGTCTGGCTGAATGAGACAACTTTAACTCAAAATTAGACAATTTGGGCTTGTCAATTTTACAATATTGTCTATAATTATACCTAAATAATTGTATGTTACCACTTGGTCCATCGTAGCATTATTCAACTTAATGTTAACACCAAAAGTTTGTATCCTTGCCTTTGGGCCAGCTAACATAATCTTTGTCTTCTGTAAATTAATGAGCAGTCGATTACTTATACTTCATGAATGGAATGCCTCAAGGTCCTTGGTCATATTATCTTCACAGCTCCTAAGGTTTTTATCTGATGCATATGAAATGGTCTCATCAAATTGCAGGTTTAAAATTCAAGTTAAGATAATTGATATCATTTACAATATCAGTCTAAGGAATGAACCTTACCGCACTCCGTATTGTATGGGTGATACATCAGAGACATTACATATACATAACTACCTTTTGTTTTCACCCTGGCAAATAAGAAGAAATCCATTTCAAAGATACAGGCAAGACTCCACAATCAGTACATTTTTCCAATAATGTATTGTGCAATACCGAGTCAAAATCCTTACTATTGTCTGTAAAACATATGAGAGTATAGCCTATTCTTTTGAATAGTTGGCATGATTTAGATCAGCAATGAAGTCATTTGAAGCATCACCCGTTGAGAGGCCTCACTTGAACCCATATTGTCCTTGATTTAGAGTTTTATTTTAAATTTGGAAGGTAGTCAAATGATTTGCTATTAATTTTTCTAAAATCTAAACCACCAATGTCTGCTAATGATATGGGTTGTGTACCAGAAGGGAGGGTGGGATTTTGTATTTTACCCAGCGGTTTCACTTGGGCAGATTTCCAAGCCGTCGGGAAGGTTCCTACATTCACAGATAATTTGTAAAGCTAGCTGTTCAAGTTTGTTGTTTCTCAATATTTGTACGCTTATTAGCACTTTTATAAAGTTTGTCCCGTTTGAGTTGCAAATCACTTAACTCTTTTGTATACCACACAGGCTTTTCAATCTTATTTTTGAATAATTGTACCAGAGCAATTCCATCCACAGTATCGAGCAGGCAATAGTAAAATATTTCCCAACAAATATTGACATCCTTACAATTATAATATTTCTTGCAATCAAGTACACATAAACTTCACGATAAGATATCATGACAATCTTTAGTATAGTTTCTTCTATTAAATGCCGTTTGCTTTATCAGTGTACTATTAATTTTAAAACACAATATACTGGCTAATGGTCCAACAGTGAGTACTCAATGGTGTCTGCCAAGAAAGACTTGTTACTACTGATTAAGAACATGTTGAGTATTGAATTTTTAGTTAGGCCAAATCTAGCAGTTTTATCGATTGCTGCCTTAACATTTTTCGATTCTGCAAATTCCATTAGGGCCTTAGTTTTATTGTCCTTTTCTCTGATATCTATATGTGGCTCCGACGCCTGTCACTGAAGGAAATGAGAAGTCAAGAGAGAAGGAATGGCCTTGAAACCTACATCAGGAGGTTTTTATTCACCATAATACATATACATAATAAAGAAAAAAATTGTACGTGCAGCACGGGCAAGTGGGTGTTAGAGAGTGGAAGGAAAGAGGTGGGCGTGGAAGATATGGGACTGTGATGTAATACGTAAACATTGGATGGGCGTCATAGATGGGACCAAGGAGGGCGTGGTTCCCATGAGGCGTTGCTATGGCTAGGTCGCCAATATATACGGTGATGGTTCACCTGCACATATTGAGATCTCCACATATAACTTTCTATCTGTTATTCTATGTTCTCGGAGCAGAACTTTGTGGCCTTATCTAGATTATTCAGGAATTCATTCACATAGCCATTAGGTGGGCGAGACGCTAGGATTATATTATAGAGAGGAATAGTATCATTTGAAACTCTATATATACAAAATCTCACTAAATAGCTCAGCCCAACAAGACTTATTTAACCAGTGGGATTACGTTATTGACATTGGTAGTTTTCAAAGGTGTTTAATGCTTATTAAATGGAAAGAGGTTGCAAAGGTAAGCGTCTTGATCTGCGTAGGAGGGACAAAGATAGTACACCATCTATGCAACTGTATGTACACCATCTATGCATAAAGATGCAACCCACACATTCACGATGCCATAAAATAGTTGCAGTTTCGTATAGTGATACATATTCTAAATTGGTTATAATGTGCATCCTCCCCAATGAGTTGGAGTGTAGTTACAACCCCCGTAGTACCCAAACCTAGAGTAGAGAGCAGGGTAGATCACTCTAGGTCAAAACCCTCAGATGAGATAAGACTGGTATGTCAGCCTACTTCGTTAATAAGTTTCCTGGCCTGTGACTTTTGCAGACTTGATGGAATTGTAATGGCACTGCGCGTGGTTTGAAGCGAGAGGCTTTCCCTTGGTTTGAAGGGACTCTCTCAACTTGAGGCCTAAACTGAGATTACGAACCAATCACTCTGAGCATTGGCTACAACTATGAACAATAAAACATCACCAGCTACCAGGTAGGTCTCATACGTCCCAGTCAGTAGACTTCCCTGGTGGTAAAGGAAAAAATAGTGACGCAGGGAATGTACTCGGTATTTAGATTAACTCATCTGTACTTATGTTGTGCATCTCAACAACTTCTCTCACCAATCAGGGTTGACATATTCTCATGTATAATAAGATTAAGAAATGACAGTTGGCATAAATTAGCCAGGCCCATTAATGACCAGAGAAAGTATACATACATGTACATATATAATGTGTATACATGTATGTACACGTATGATATCATATATGTGCACATGTGTGTATGTTATTATATACATGTATAGATAGATGTATCTATTATACATGCATGTATGGTCGACGTGGCTCCTGAAAATGAGTGTTACATGGGTTCCTGACAAAACTAAATAAACTGCACAATCAGCTTGCAGTTCAGCATTGTTTCATGCATGTAAATGTTCATGTATGTATTGGTGTATGTATGACTTTTATGTATGACTTTTAGTATAGTTAGAGTCTCGCTACAAGTTCTAACTCAGTATTTCTTTGAGAGGGTTGGATATAATTATATTCTTTATTTTATCAGTGAACCGATATTGAGAATTTCTTTCGGTCGAAGACCTGGCTATTGAAAATGATTCTTCCTGACAAAATGAAATATACAGCACAATCAGTTTGCAGTTCAACATTGTTTCGTGCAGTAGGAATCTTTGTGATGCAGAGTATGTACGTATGCTTAGTTAGATGTACATGCCTGCAATAATTCATAATAGTCTTTTGATAACTGTATGTACTACTGTAGTACTCTTGGTATTTTTTTGTAATGCTACAAGAGTGTTTGTATGCCAGACGGAGGTAACCTTTCCCAGACATACACTAAGTAAATCATCTCCCTTATTCTAAACTTGAGTGCATTATCTGCATTATGCAAAGAAATGCATCCTTATGATTCCTACCAAGATATATGAATACAAATTTCATTTCAATTGTTTGATGTGACAATATTAGAGGGCTCCAAACTGAGAAAACACCAAAGTGTGCCCAATTCGTGAGAATTGCGCAATTACTCTGATTTACAAGAATTTAATTTCGTTGCATTTTTGTTTCAGCCTAATTTAGTCTTATTTACTAAAGCTATACAGCTACCGATTGTTGACCATACACAGCACCACAGCACCATATAAACTCCTCTATAGTGACAAAGTGCTAGTGACAAACCATTGTATAGATGCGGATGATTAGCGAGTCAATCATCAGGCACTAATGTACATGCTGCCCTACATCAATATAGGGCGGGGCTTGCAGTAAGCCATGCATAAATAATCACCAAAAACCAGGACAACTGGCGCTTGGCAAACATAAATAATAAAAGATACCGCCACCTCCAGTGAGAAAAATGGGTTCTCGAGTCACTAGGGAACAAACGTGGAACCGGTTGCCATGGAGATATTTAGAGGTTTTTGCCACAACGTTATAGACTTGAAATTTTGAAGTTTTGATAAGGGGAATATAATGGTGCACTGAACACTGCAATAATCCCATGTACTAAACAGAATGTTGCCTTTCAGGATATATTAATTTTAGGTGTTGTAACTAGGTGTGACACGAAATATTGCCTAGATAATGCCACTCATGCGGCATTAATTTGATCAAGGCAATGATTATCACCAATTGTTGCGGTCATTTACCTCTTATATGTCATTTATCTTTTGCGGGCGATTCTCCTTTTGCAACTTGCAAATTCGTGTATTACCCGATTAGGCGATAACATACTACCCATTTTCTAAGGCCTATCCTATCTGGAATAAGCTGCCAGGAAATATTAGAAATCTTGACTGGAAAAGTCTAACACAAAACATTAAAAACCAACAATATATTATAACTGTGAGTCCGTCCCGATTCGACTATTCTTCTCTGTAAATGAATATACATATCCTGCTACCATTTTGTTCTATTTGGTGGGTCAACGAGGGACCCTTGCCAGGTATCTGTAAAAATACAGAAATATAGCAGTTACCTTTTCTGATGATGATTTGTTGAGAAAATAAAACATGGTAATCTAGTGCATGAAATATGCGTGAATATATTGTTTTTCTACTACTCCTCACTGGTGAGATGTTGACTGTTTCAGGAACATCATGAATACCTGAAAAATATTAGTCCTGATGTATTTTGAATTTTACATTCATGTGTACTTTTAATACTTTTACAAATCCGAAGTAAAAAATGAGAAAAGACTGCAATGTTTAGGTTGGTAAGATATGATTATGACCTATGTCGTAGTATTTGCAATAAAGTAGTACTTTAGTATAAGATCAATGCCTAGTACTTACTCATAATGGCCTATTAAAACAGCTCTAATTCGATAGTAGATGCACAGATGTTAATTAAGATGGTTAAATAACTTAAAGACCAACAAATTAGTAGAAATCTTTAGTTTTGGACCAACTTTAACTGAAAGTGCAGCTTTAAATTTAAGAATAAGTCGTCTGATGAGCCAAGCAAACAAGCTAAATCCGGTGTCGTATGTAATTTGAGCCAAGGGCCAAAAGTCATTAATTGAGACTAATGGAGGATGTGGATTCCAAAAAGCCATCTACCATACCTACTAGTTGTGAAATAGAACCCCGAAGAAGGGCTAAAATACAGCCAATACATGAACAACTATCCCATTTAATTAAATGACTCTCCATTCTACCAACAATCCCTTTATATAAAGCAATTGAATTTGTACTCGTAATAACCCGTAATTACGTGTGAACTGATATATGGAGAAGGTTACTTGATATATTCCAAACATAAAAACACTTCCATGCATTTAAGTCTCTTATTGTTTCTTGTACTAAACTCACATATTAACTAGAGGTAATATTAACATTTAATGAGACATCATTGATACATGAGACATTGTTAATATTATAAGCATCAAACACAAGGCAATTAATTCACCTACTCCATAGAATATTTATTTAGACTAATAAGAAGAAAACTGATAACATATAAAATAAACATCAATCCTTCTTGAAGAGATATTTCGCATTTTATATTCTGAAAGGCGAATTCGTCTAAAGCATGCACATTGTAATGTTTCAATTTCCTAATGTGTCTTTTTACTGCAATCTACTAGAGCTGCTTTAGTACAAGCTGAAGTCATAATATATCCTTCCTTGCATCTGAAAGTGGCTGTGGTGATAATCTTAGATCCTTCGTAGGGACCCAGTGGCATGGGAATTGCATAGAGAGAGCAAGTAAGGAAGCTTCTGGGGATGGATTGTAGACCCCATGCTACCTATGGGCAGCATATAGAATAGAGAGCATTATATAGGTCAGGTTGACAGAACATTACAATCGTCAGCTCTTAATATTTTGGGAAACCTGTCTAATTCAGGTACAAAATGAGAAAGATATATCTGAATATAACAGATTCTATATTGGTTTAATGACTATTCTGCTATGTTAAATTGTTTCTTGATCCTTATGTTTGTGTTAAATCTGGTTTATTTGAGAGGATAGATGAAGGTGTATTGTTCTGACGCTCCGACCCTTTTACCCTGGATCGGAAATGATATTCATTCAATGTTAGCTGAGATTGTGGGCTGTTCCTTTATCTTCTGCAAGAACATTACTGAAATATGAACCTTCATAGTTGATTTCCGAGTTCTGATAATTGTGCTGCGACGCACATTAATGGCCGAGCAATCCACGGTTGCTTTAATTGCTGTTATTGTTATCTCTTAGCTACTTCCACGTTGTCAACCAATGACAGCACATACACCTATTGCGTATGGAAGAAGTCGCCTAAAAATGAGTAATCCGCCGTTATAAGCAGGGAAGGTAAGATTATTTTTTTATTTTATCAAAATATCAAAAGCTTTGATATTTCCCATGGCCCAAGTGTCATGCAGGCAATTCACAAGCACAGTCAAATCCGCTTCCAGTGTTGGACAGACTGGATACAAAGCTTATTTCAGTTTTTTAATCTGTTCTTATGTAGATAATACACACATTTTGTGTGGAACTATACATACTAATTGGTTGGTAGTCCGAAATGTCAAAGAATGCAAACGAGGAAGCCAAAGGTTAAAGTTGAAAGGCTCAGGTTGTCAACTACTCCCTATCGACAGCTCCCTAGTAATATCTTCACATTTACATTTTCCTCAGCCTAATCTTAATTCATAACTTATCATTTTAACTTAATCTGTTATGCTTTCAGACTTATCCAGACATGTCTGCATGGCTATACCGAACAGTTCTTAGATCCGTGTGGATGCTAGAATGGAAACACACATAACGACGTTTTCCACAATTCGATTTGACATTACTATTTGATAGTTTGTCTTTAAATATTTCAATACAAATTTGATGTTGACGATTGCGACGTATGGGACTGTTCACCGCATCCAACTGCCTCGTTTATTCCATCATAATATCATGTTTACGATCAGTTGCTTCAAAAGGTGTAAAACCAATTAAGACGTAAGGGCACAGCCGATGTAGGGGATTACATGCTTTACTTCTGGAAGTGAGTAAAGGCGGTTTGGGATAAGAGTATATCAATGAGCATGTTCGATAAACAAGTCCTTAGCTTCTGGTCTGTCAGTTTTTATATTTTCATTTTAAAAAAAAGACCAGACAGTTACCTACAGTGATATGTTGTCATGGGTTAGATTAGTTCATAGAGTAGTGGTTAGGCTGAGTTGGGTAGCGTGCTGGGCTACACATAAGAAATCTGACAAAAACCTAATGATCAGATGTCAAGACCTAGTGGCTGGATAGTCTTCTTTCCCATGCATTCAGAGCATCGTGAAGGTGGACACCTATATATGGTACCTCATGGGACTTCACATGAAGGTACAAAACACCTATCATAAACGATAGGCTTTGGTGTGGACCGTTGGACAGATTTTAGGACCCACCTTTAAGGTCTGGACGTATATAATATATGTTAGACACGGCATTGCCATGTGCGATACCATGAGAAGGAGTGGGAGAGAGACAGAGCAGTGGGACAGAACAGTAATATTTCTGGGAAAAACAGGGATTGGAGCAACGAACAATATACATCATTAATTAAGGTGATGGAGTCAGCAAGCTGGCAATCCTCTTTAGCTCATTCAATAACAGCACCAGATATAATTAAGCGATAAACTCGATATTAAAGTTACTATATCCAACTACCCACTAGTAAGCTATTTTCTATCAATTAATCATTTTCTTACACACTCCTCAAATGTTCCTGGTACATATTCTGGTGGCCAGGTACCAGTTAATAAAGATGTCTAGGCGTTCTTTGCCTGGATTTAACATGCTTCTGAGTGCTAAATCCTTTTCATATAGAAATGAACGCATCAAGTAGCTTGAGAAGTAGTATAGAGTAGTGCTACTGGCCCACTTCAGCAACTGCTATTTCCCACTACCTCCCACTACCTCCTGCTACAAAGTAGCCGCCACTTCAAATCAAATATGTTTGATAGAAGCGGGAGCACTCTACACTTCAAAAATGCTCCGAAAGAAGCGGGAAGTAACGGGGCTTTGTAACGGGGCCTAAAAGCACCCATCCCCTTTACTCTCCCACGTCTGCTCCCGCTTCTTTCATCACGAAGCGGGAGCAGTAGAGGGAGAAGTAGCCGGCCAGTGGAACCCAGCTTTAAGCCACACACTTCTTGTCATATTGGGCATATTTCTGTGACAACCACTTTTCACACCAAATATGAATATTATCCTTGCATCTCTGTTACCTATAGACCAATCTAATCCACTTCATCATGTCCTGACAAAAACGAACATGCCTAATGAAAAAGCATTGCTGGAGGCATAGGCAACTGTTGGTATAGAAGGCAGTCGTGTTGACGTTTGAGTGGAAATATCATCTTCAGGCAAAAGCCCCTCCTCCTCCAATCACTCAGACTGCTCGGCCTTGATCCCCTTTTAAAATCTTGGACAATAAAATCAATGAAAAAAAAAGAAAGGAAATATCTGGTAGATGGGTACAAGGTAATGTCCTCTCACACCCGATCATCCAACTTCTATCATTCTTTCGAAAGACAGGGATAGGGGACTTGTCCGCAATCTTGAATCTTGATCGTATGGAATTATGGGAGTTGTATGTCAGTGTAACATCTATAGGAAACATGCCATGTTCAGCATGGAATATTTATCGGTGCTCCAATGTCAATATCTATGTGTTATAGATCATTCATACAAGCTGTATGATATTGGTGAAAACATTCTTGCAATCTTCAATAGAAATGTATATTTTTATGTCTGACCTAAAGTGAATCTAACAGACATGCGCAGATATGCAAATCCCCTATTGGTGGAACAGAAGCGTCAACCTAACAAGTTTTGAAATGGCTAATGCTGGAATGGAGGGGACGTCACCCTTGGTGGAAAGAAACTGCCTTACACCTGGCAGACAAAGAACCCCAGCCTCCCTAAATCGTGGCATTTGCTGTTACTTTGAGCCATATTGAAACCCATGACCACCAGAACAGCTATGGCTGTCCTTTTGATGTTCCCATAAAAACAACTTTCACCATATATGAAAGGAACCAGCAAACATCACTTTCACTTTCACTATCTGATTGTTTCCAGGACTGTTTTATCGGACTATCAATGGCACTGCTAGCCATTATTTTTCTGTTCTCTTCCAACAAAGCCCACGGACTGGCCTGAGGTGGGAAGACTAGAGGTAGAGAGTAAACAGATTAGTAACCTCCATTTCGGGTCTCAATGTTCATTTTTCATTAATCTTTAAACAAACTTGTATAATATATATAATATAACTTAATAGTTAGCTACTTTCTTTTGCTCAGTACGTGGTAAGAAACCTTTAGCAAAGGAATTTTCCATACATGTATACAATGGTTTGATTCCTATGATAGCACTTTCCTAAGCAAGGAAAAATAGCGTAGCAAGGAACATTATCAGTTAAGATTTCATATGAAACCGGCTCCAGGACTGTCCCCTCTATTTAACTATGAAACTGACCCATGGTCACTGTCTAGCCACATCCATGGAAGAGTAAAATGCTTGACCACTACTGTAGTCCCATGCCTTCCTCTCAAGCTTGAGTGAAGTAATGGCGATGGAAGGGGCAGAAGAGGTCAAGTACAGGCCCTCTGGACTAACCAGTTAGCCGGGAGACCACTCCAGCTTCTATCAGCAAAGTCTTCCCTCTGATCTCCAGCTTCCCAACCTGCTTTCTTTCTTTTTCTTTTGTTGCTCTTGATTAAGACCAAACGCAAATTTAATCTTGTAAAGGATAGCTATCAGGGACGTTGCTGGAATGATTGCTTCACTGGTATAATGTGTGCCTATAGAGTCTGGGGACTCACAAGTGACATATTTTCTTTTTGTAAATCTCTTTATTGTATCAGGAGCCATGCACTAATCTCACTATCACAAGTGGTTTTCGTCGTCTCTCCGAAATATATAGTACAATTACGATATACAAATTAATACATTTAATGACAATGATTATATGATAATGTAATTTATATATATATTATATAAACATATATGTTTTTATTTCTATTTCAAATACAATAACATAATCGGAAATAGTCTTAGACTTTCTGGGACATCACAGTTCTTCCAAGAAGGCCTTTAAGATAAATTAATACATATATATACTGTTATAGAGTTAAAAAGTGATATCTCTAGCTAGTTTGTCCTTTTTGACGATTCGTTATTCCACTAATTATTCATTACAGACACGTCATATCAGGTGACGATTCGCCCCTCTGGCGAATCGTCTTTGTATTCCTCTATAAACTGGACGAATGTACTTCTGAGACGATTGACGACTGTACTGGGGACGATTTCCTCATATGTCTTGTACCCTGTGAATTGGCCTGCTTGAGGTCCGCGTTTTTGTTATAAAAGCATGAGTTTGTGAAATGAGAGACAGAATAAACCTGGCTAAGATACTAGAAGGTTGTTACGTTGATTCTACTCGAATATAACCTACCAAAAGTATTGATCCTAGTCGATTAAGTTATTCATCTGCTGGCGCTAAGAATAGAGCGATTGGCGAAGCAACAAGACTGAGCTTGCGAACAGGCGAATCACCTTTATTTAGACGAATAGTAGTAGTATACAATAACCTACAGTAATATGGCATACTCGACTTCTCCATCACTTGAGCATCTCTGGGACGACCAGCCAATGGGGGAAGACCCCCATCTACTCATGGGCCAGCGAATCGACGAAAGGCGAAACCGTATCATTGGTGGCAGCGGTGGGATATGTGATGCCCTGGAGGAAGACGGATCCTCCTCATCCATGACGGATCCACATCCCTTCACCTTGACCCCTTCGTTGGAGGTTACTGTAAATTCTAGGCAGTACAAGAACTGGAGAAGTGCTCAGCCAGCTAGGGACAGGAGAGTGCGAGTACTGGACGAAGTACCAAAGCCTGATACCAAACCAAAGCCAGGCAGTGGAGGAGGTATAGCCACAGCAAGACCAGGACGGAAGGTGAAAGCTTCACCCCGCATCTATGATGGATCCACTTCCCTGGGCGATTTCCTGAATCATTTCCAGGTGGTTGCCAACCTGAATGATTGGACAGATAAGGAGTGTGCTTTGTACCTCGGCGCCAGCTTGGACGGATCAGCTCTAGCTGTCTTAGAAAAGGTTGACTTGGACGCGCCAAACAGCTACCTGCTTCTTGTGGAGGAACTGGAAAAACGCTACCAACCAGCTGACCAATTGGCCTTGTATCGCACCCAACTGCGACTGAGGCAGCAACAGAAAGACGAGGATGTGAATATAGTCGCCGACGATATTGAACGCATGATTCGCCTTGCTTACCCGAGAGTGGATCGGGAAGTGAGAGATGATTTAAGCAGGGATGCTTACATTGCTGCCCTTCGAGATGAACGACTCAGGCAGTGGGTGGTGCAAGCTCGCCCAGGAACATTTGCTGAAGCCAGGGCTGCTGCCCTTCATGCTAAGGCCTTCACCCAGGCTGAGAAAGACAGATACTCTACTCCAAAAGGACAGGTCAGAGTGGCTGTGAGTGAAGGAACCCGGCAAGCAGACCCAATGGAGGTGGTGTTTGAGAAGATTCTGGAGCGACTGGAGCGCTTGGAGACTAGTAGGAGCCAACCTAGAAGTAGGGGTTGCTTCCAATGTGGTGAAATGGGACATTTCAAGAGAGACTGTCCGAATCGTCCAAGACTACCTGCTGGGGAACCTCAGCAGTTGCAGGGAAACGACCAAGGACAGTGAACAACCGGGATCCTGTCCAACGCTTAACCGGTGCGAAGGAGGGATGGATCGCGGTACAAGGGCGATGGGACCCCTCCACAGCAGGGGTAGTAGTGGATGGACGATGTAGAGGAGTTATGATCCAGTGGCTAGTGGACACAGGGGCGTGTACAACAATTATTAGCAAGCAAGTCTGGCAGCGAATGAACGAATCACCTCCTCTTAGAGCATCACCTGTGAGAATAACTGGGGCTGGAGGAATGCCGGTGGATGTGTTAGGCGAAACAGACATTGAAGTGGACTTTGGATCTCTGAGGATACAAATGCCAGTAATTGTAGCCAAGCTGGATCAGGGAGGAATCCTGGGAATGGATGTGATCAGAAGCAGAAGAGGGCAAGTGGACACTGATACTGGAATCATATGGCTAGAGACTAATGGAACAATGGCCCCTGAGAGACTGGAGGGTTATGCCTATGCAGCTTATGAGACTACTGTGAAAGCAGGAAACAGAATGATGATGAAAATTGAGTGGACAGCAAGAACTAATGAGGACCAGATACTAATCCTCGAAGATGGAGGTTTTGTTCCCGACTTGAGGGTGGCGAGATCAGTACACACGTCACAATCAGGGGGCAGTGTGGCGGAGGTACTAAACAATGGAGATCAGGACATTCGTGTTCCCAAGGGTAGTAAGATGGCCATTTGGGTGGAAGGAGAGAAACCCCTACCCCCCAATGACATACCAGAGCGAGTGAGGACGGAGGAACAGGAAGAACAATTACTGAATGATCTCTGGTTACAGACGGATAAGGAATTGGTGGGAAGATATGCAGAGAAGGTAGACCAGCTATATCGACGGTTCCTACATGTATTCTTCCTGGAAGGTGGGGAACTCGGAAGAACTGATCTGACTAATCATCAAATTATGACTGGCACACATCCACCAGTCAGAAATAAGCTGAGGCGAGTCCCAATTCATCGGAGACAGGTTGTGGAAACAGAGCTCAAGCGAATGGCAAGGGGAGGAATCATAGAACCCGCCTCCGGACCATGGGCTTCTCCAGTGGTGCTAGTGAGGAAGAAAGACGGGGGGTGGCGGTTCTGTGTAGACTATAGAGACCTGAATAAGATCACTAAGAAGGACGCTTATCCCCTACCCAGGATGGACGACACTCTGGATATGTTAAACGGGGCTAGTGTATTTGCGACCTTGGACTTGGCAAGTGGTTACTGGCAAGTGGAGATTGATGAAGATAGCAAAGAGAAAACCGCATTTTGCACTCACCAAGGGCTGTTTCAGTTCAAAGTCATGCCATTCGGCCTGGTGAACGCCCCCTCCACCTTTGAACGACTAATGGACACTGTACTGTCAGGGCTAGTGGGGGACCAGTGCTTGGTCTATCTGGACGATGTGATCGTATTTGGAAAGAATGTAGAGGAGTGTGCAGAGCGACTGGCTGTGATACTGGAGCGAATCACCCAAGCAGGACTAGTCGTCAAACCCAGCAAATGTCAGCTATTTCGGTCGTCAGTCGCTTTCTTAGGACATGTAGTATCTGGAAAAGGGGTGTCAACCGACCCAGCCAAAATAGAAGCTGTCCAGTCGTGGCCCATCCCCACTACCAGGGAAATGATTAGGAGTTTCCTGGGCTTCTGCTCATACTATAGATCTTTTGTGAAGGATTTTGCAACTATAGCTAGCCCCTCTTCCAATTGATGAAGAAAGATGCCACGTTCCTATGGACTCACAAATGTCAGGAAGCCATGGAAGAGCTGCAACAGAGACTGTGCACAGCACCCATACTCAGTTACCCGGATGCCAATCAGCCTATGATCCTCGATTCAGATGCTTCAAATAGCGGACTAGGGGCTGTCTTGTCCCAGTGTATCGACGAGAGAGAAATGGTCTTGGGATTCGCCAGTAGATCCCTGACGAAAGCCGAAAAGAACTATTGTATCACCAGGAAGGAGCTACTCGCCATCCTGTTTGGCATCAGAAGATATAGGTCATATCTAGTGGGAAGCCATTTCACCGTAAGAACTGACCATAGTGCACTCAAGTGGTTGCTGGAGATGAAGGAACCAGAGGGGCAGTTGGCTAGATGGATGGAGGAGCTTGCTTCATATTCATTTACAGTCCAACACCGGGCGGGAAAATGCCATGAAAATGCTGATGGACTCTCACGAATCCCTTGTGGCCAGTGCCATCGTTTAGATGATGAAGAAGAGGAAGAAATGGTCATAGGACGATTGAGGACAATTACCTGGGATGTTGGCCAACAATGGGTGAATGAACACCAGACAGACGATCCTCTGTGTGTACTATTCAAGGAGGCAGTGGAGAAGAACGAGTGCCCCAGTGAATGTGATCGAATACCAGGGCGCGACTGGTGTTGGTTCCTGTGTAACTTCCAGTCGCTAGCCATACAGTCAGAACTGCTAGGGAGCTGGAGATGGACTGGCCAAGGAGGAAGGGAGTGGCGAGTGTACATACCTGTCTCAGCTAGGGAGGAGTTCCTCAAACAAGTACACAAAGGCCCACTGGGGGCCCACCTGGGGCAAGATAAAACATTCAGTAAAGCTAGGAAGTGAGCTTATTGGCCCAACATGACTAAGGACAACGCTTTTTTCGTCGCTACCTGCATGCCCTGTCAACAGAGAAAAAGTCCCAACAATAGGAGGAAGACGAAGATGGGGGAAGGTCCCTGGGAGGAAATGGCTATGGACATCACAGGGCCCCTACCAGAAACTGAGCGGGGAAACAAATACATACTCGTGGTGACTGATCTATTCTCCAAGTGGACAGAAGCATTCCCCATTCGTGACTTTACTGCACAGACAGTAGCAGATGTGCTAGTGAGAGAGATTATCTGCAGATTTGGCACACCCCTCATATGGCATTCTGATCAGGGGAGGAACTTTGAAGCTAATTTGTTCCAAGAAGTAGCTCGAATACTGGGGATATACAAGACTCGTACGACTCCCTATCATCCTGAGGCCGATGGTCAAACGGAAAAATTTAATTCGACCATGTCTACAATGTTGACAGGACTGGTGGATCAAAACCATGGCGATTGGGACTTGTGGGTGTGTTTCGTCACTTCAGCTTACAGAGCCTCTACACATACTACCACTGGATTCTCACCTAATTTCCTGGCCTTGGGGACGGAAGTCAACATGCCGTGGGATGTAGCCTACCCAAGACCTGACGGGAAAGGGCTGGAGACGAGAGAACAATACGTGAGAGACATGATTACTACTATAGAAGGAGCCCATGTCATCGCTTTCCAAGCTATGCAGACTACCCGCCTAAGGCAGAAGGATTACTATGATAAATTCACTAAAGAAACCAAATACACAGAGGGTCAATCAGTCTGGATCTATCAGCCTATAAAGAAAGCGGGACGATCTCCTAAGTTCCGTCAGTATTGGACAGGACCCTGGCTAGTGGTGGAAGCCCTGAGTGATATGATATACAGGGTTCAGAGAGGCCGAAAACGCAAAGTAGTGCATGGAAATGTCATGAAACCAGCCCACGTGGGAGAGCGAGTCACCCGTGTATGTTGTGACAACACCGAAACTAGGATGCACGGGGAAATCCCAATAGCAGCGGACCCGAGCGAAGCGCCCTTGACTACAGGGTGGGGTCATAGCAACGGTGACCTAGTTCCAAGAAGAGGCAGAGACCGAGCGCAGGCGGCGGGTCACCTAGCAACCATCCCAGCCAATGAAATACATTCTGATACAGGTCCCGCGCGCGGGGCTGGGACAGCGGCTTGTCATGATGCAACGTCACCAGTCATGAGGATCTGGAAGCCGGGGCGGAAGCCGGGCATCCAAGTGCTAAAAAGCCATGTGAGAACAATAACTAGGAGTATGAAACGAAAAGAGACAGAAAGTAATATGACTTTATGTTCTGAGCGCAGAAATGAAATAAAACAAGTGTGTAGGGCCCGAGAGAGTGGAGACAATCTGACCATGGGGGAAGCGGGTGAAGCTACAGGCTTGTTTGAAGCCGGGAGAGGTGACCTGTCGCTTAGTGGCAGTTCCTACAAAGTATCGGGGAAGGACAATAGGAGAGAGCTGGACTCGGCAGGCTCTTCAGTTCAGTTCACGATGGCGACTAAGCAGCTCTACAAGTGTCATTATCCCAGTTGTGACTATGTGACCAGAGACCGGGGCCAAGCTGAGGAGCATCAGCGAGATAAACACGACGACATTATTCTTGGTGTGAAGTGCGACTTGTGCCCAAAAATAGTCTACAACCGCCGAAAGAGGGATCTTATTAAACATCGCCAGAATGTTCACCAGGATCAGCGCCCAGACTGGCCTGGGCCGGTTCAGGTGTTGGTGCTTACCTGTCGGCGAACGAATCACCCGGCGAAAGGCAAGTACCATGGGGTTGGACCCCAAGAACCTGTGATACATTGGCCAAACTTGTTAATGAGACTGTGAAGGATGTGCTACCCCCTCCCCATACCACCCTCAAGAGTGGTGGGGTGTTCCAGCCGGAACTAGGGCCACCTCAGTGCAACCCCATGGTGGTGCCCCCAAATATCATTTTGGATGAAGAGGACGAGACATGGGAGATACTCAAAGGTACTCGTGTGTGCAAACTGGCCTTTAAGCGCACCTTTAAATGGGAAACTTCGGACATCCTCTTGCCTTCCCCCAACCCAGAAGGTCCACCCCGCCTACCCGATTGGCCAGGGTTCCCAAGGCGAGTGAATCGCAACAAGATTAAGTGCAGCAGAATGATGGGACACTTCCACTACACGCAGGAAGTCTCCACGACATACAGACCAGAGGAGGAGGACGAGGAGATGTGAACTATTGGAATTTTCTTTTAGTGGGGAAAAGCGACTGTGAGTGTTAGTTGTCGTCTTTTCCCAAGAGTTAGGTAATTACACCTGTTGTTGGTCAAGTTCACGTGTGCTATGGGACGTTTTCCCCAATATTTATTGACTTATAGTTATTTCAAGAGACGCTTAGCTGTGTGATTTTACCAAAGGAACAAACAATGAGTTATTATGCAGAACTGTGATTACGAACAATCATTCTCCAGACGCTTCTTCTGAGAAACTACTGTGGCAGCTAACTAATCTACTAGTAGTACTATCTCATATCTTAATCTTTTCTTACGGGTCAAGAAAGCTACGGGGGTAGATAATGTTATAGAGTTAAAAAGTGATATCTCTAGCTAGTTCGTCTTTTTTGACGATTCGTTATTCCACTAATTATTCATTACAGACATGTCATATCAGGTGACGATTCGCCCCTCTGGCGAATCGTCTTTGTATTCCTCTATAAACTGGACGAATGTACTTCTGAGACGATTGACAACTGTACTGGGGACGATTTCCTCATATGTCTTGTACCCTGTGAATTGGCCTGCTTGAGGTCCGCGTTTTTGTTATAAAAGCATGAGTTTGTGAAATGAGAGACAGAATAAACCTGGCTACAATACTAGAAGGTTGTTACATTGATTCTACTCGAATATAACCTACCAAAAGTATTGATCCTAGTCGATTAAGTTATTCATCTACTGGCGCTAAGAATAGAGCGATTGGCGAAGCAACAAGACTGAGCTTGCGAACAGGCGAATCACCTTTTTTTAGATGAATAGTAGTAGTATACAATAACCTACAGTAATATGGCATACTCGACTTCTCCATCACTTGAGCATCTCTGGGACGACCAGCCAATGGGGGAAGACCCCCATCTACTCATGGGCCAGCGAATCGACGAAAGGCGAAACCGTATCAATACATTTTACAATCATTACAGTATTTTATACAAGTCATTAGTAATTAAAGAATTTGTGCCTACTCCATTATACAATGTCCTCCCCTATTTCTCCTTTCTTACCTTTCTCTATACAATTGCTATTTATTTAATTGTCTACAAGTCTTACTCACTTGATTTCTGTTTTTTATATTTGCATATACGAAAATTAAATAAATCCTCAACATAGTGACCATCAAAAAATAAGTTTTCATCAGAGTTCCACAGAAGAGGAGCTTTATATATACAAGATCTCTTAATTCTCTCCGTATGTGGTGTTGGAATTTTCATCTTTCTTTTGTTACTGCCCTTATTTGATCTTAAATCCTGTTGATTTATTTCGATATTACCCGGTGTTACCGATAGTTTGAAAGCGATCTCCATTAGATGCGCTTCGATCATCTATCCTTCTTTCAAGTAATGGTAAACGAAGTTCCTCTGATAACACTATCACATTTGCTCTCCTATCTAGGTTTTTTGCTCTACGTACACTATTATTCTGAACTACTGTGATCCGTCCATGCTAATTGGCAGGTGGGTTGCGACCAATCAGGGTGCAGCGTTAATCAGTACCTGGCTAGCTGTCATAGAGGAAGGAGCTAGCACACATAGATTAAAAATTATCGATGTGACACAATATGGTATAACATTATTACTGATAGCTTCTTTTTCAAATGCGCTTGAAAATTCAATTTATCATCAATAGTCAAACCAAGGTATGTATATTCCTTTGTATGGTTAATGCTATGATTACCAAAGTGATAAACATTGAAACCATCACATTTCTTACCATTACCAGAGTTAACCTTCATCATTTTGCATTTGTCTACATTCAATTATATTTTGCTAACCTTACAACAAGAGCTAATATTTTGTAGGTCTGCCTGAAAATCTTCACCTAGGTTCTTGTAATTATTATTATAATTATACTGCTGATTTACCTATCACGATGTTGTGGTTGATCTATAATTAAATATTCTACAGACACTTGTCATAGGCATAGATCCATCTAACCAGGTTGGCTAATTGACATAATATTGGTAACTATGATAAGTTAAATTGTGTTTTTACTTGACTTAGCTTAACTAATATTTGACAGGGCGACGTCTGAAACATCCTTGAAGGATAGTATGTATTTTTGTCACTGTTAGATAGAACTTAGCCTCAAATGAATAATAAAAATACACTTTGTACCAGGACTTCCTAGTATATGAAAAGCAAATACTCTACATAGATAAAGGGGGTCAGGCAAAGTTTATCTCAGAGTTCTTGTCCTTAACACCAATCTATAGTGACAAAATAAATATAACCATGGATATTAAAATAAGGTTTTAAACCTGGTATATCAATAAATCAATGTATTCTGCCATCTCTAAAAAAACAATTTTTACAAGATGAAAAGGATCAAGGCGACATTGGGGAAACGTCTACAAATGTCCCAGCAAATTGCAATTCTAACTTGTACAAGCATGTTTTAAACCGCAGTGCCTGTCACTGCTGTTTCTGGAACTCCTCTTCCCAGATTTCAATGCATAAGTAGAGTAGGATATCGACCCGGGAGAGTAATAGCCACTGACCTGTTGACCACTGACTATTTCGCCAACAAGAGCTGACCAGACACGAACAGAATCTAACCATGATTGATATTAATCACCCCTACAATGACCCGTGACCTTTATCCCTGGTATCAACCAATCAAAGGCCGCCCTTGCATTCACCTCCGCATCCACTCTCTGCCATCAAGATTCCCAGAGGCTGGTAATAGAAACAGATGCAGAATGTAGGTGGGTGATGGGGGGTAGCTAGACCAGATACTACCTGATATCCTGCTATTAATATTAATCTTCACTTTCAATCTATAAACCAAATATCCCATTGTTATTTTCTTTACCTGTAAAACTGGGCACATGAAGTATATCAATCCAATCCGATCCGAATACAAACATTATAGGTACATATTATGATACAAAACATCCACTTGCACACTCTATGAGGTATCCCCCTCTTTATATGCAATGTGAAGGAAATCCACAACTCAGTCTTGCTGTTTTCTCAATATTCGATGCAATAAAAAGGAATAATCGTTATGTATAAGGTTATGGGGGGTAAAGAGCCCCATTAGCTACTCCTTATCTAGTGCCTCTTCAGTCTCTAGCGAGGGTGATTATTTCTGCGACATCGCCGGCGGGACTGATGTATTTTTATGTGGGAGATTATTTCCATTACAGTAAATGGTGTCTCAGGAAGGATTTCCCCCCGAGGCTTGACTTTAAAAACACTTAGTTATTCCACGTTTGGTGGGCTATACATTGGACTAAAGCTTGACACAAACTGGATGATTAGCGAAGTTTTAAATCTATAATGGGAAAAATTGTCTGAATATCGATTCCAAGGACGTCTGGCATAGATGACAATTAATGATAATGTAGAATAGTCATTGCTAAATAATAGCGAGGGTTTTAGACGATCATATACTGTATCACAATACAATTGTTTCGCCTTCTAACTGTTCGCATATCGCACATATATATATCGCATGTTATCGGACGATCTACTTTTAAACGCGATTGTAATAGGGCGCATAGAAGAGAACAAAGCCAAATGATAATTGTTTTTGTACAAACTCACGTTATACTTCGTGTCATGATTACGTTCATCTGATTAAAATTGATGAACAAATTCAAAAGCCCTTCCCACCAATCACGCAAATGACACTCATAATGACATAAATAAGCCGGATGGGATTCATGAAATGATTCATTGCGATTCTATTAAAGCCATATAATCCTCTGTCCGACTCATGCCCAGTCGGTGAATCAATTGCCATTTTACTACAATACAGTAGGGTGTAAGGGGAGGGGGTAGGGGGGTAGGGGGGTAGGGGGGTAGGGGGTTAGGCGAGGAATGGGGAGGGGTAATAACTGCAGGTCACGATCATGATCACGATTGTTTACATAATTGCTGCGGATTCAAAGAATACATTTAATTGTTCTGTAATTTGTTCCACTATTGACTGGTTATATAATTGTTTTCTTATTGTTTCTTCAATTGCTTGCTCTTACATGTCCAATTGTATTATTGTACTTTATTATTACTGGCGCGCGCGCAAGGAAATGTCAGTTATAGCTGAGTTTGAATAAAAACTCCCCTTACCCACAACCACTTGTTGAGGTAAATAGTATAATCAAGACGAAAATTGGTTGATTTAATGGCTTTAATGAAGGCCTATTCTATAAAAGTCCGCTTAGTAAATTCACAAGTATTGAGCTCTCATGTTTGCTGTGGCGAATCTATAGGAACCCAAACTGCATTCTCAGCTATTACGGCAAACATTTCATTGCTTGCCAATATGACTGACACTGTCAATAATTTACTACCGTTATATATGTTTAATTAAATACAATGATTAGAAGTCGAATTAGTCGTAAGAAGATAAGCGCCAGTAAGCGATAATATAGTGAAATCACCACAGTAAAGAATTTCGGCGGGTCGCCGTGATGTAGATGTGGTAAATTATGAAGCCCTCCAGCAAAGGTAACAAGTTGAAAACCTCCACAATTTTGGTCAAATGACTTTCCGATGGGTAGGAAAAGAACCAAATAAAAATCAGAAAATCTTTAGTTTTTGAGCGATGTTAACCGAGAGTACAGCTTTAATATTGGCTTAGCTTGGGCTTAATGTCAAGCTGACGACCACCAGAGCTCCCTGAGACCAGGCTTACCACACCAGATTATAGTAATACTCCTTACCTCACCCTACTATCTCTGGTGCCTTGCTCCAATACTATGACATCTCCATCTCTGGGATTAACGTGTGTATCCCTGAGGGTGGACGGTTAGTGCTGCGTTACTTTCTTTCAGAGGAGTCGATTATTCTGATGTATAGTAGACATTAAGATGGTCTTCAGGGGTCGTCCATTTCCCCGAGACTTTAACGCTAAGGTATGGTGAATGTCTCTACACCTTTTAAAATTACTTTTTAAGTTACTTGGTAAATTCATCTGCCTTTTACAATTACGATGTTCTCAGAATCAAATAAAATTCAATATCATAAACAATTTTCCAAGTCAGTTTAAAAGCCAAAATAGAAAAGAATAGGTGTGTTTCCGATTTCCGATTGTTGGTTACAATAGATATTACATAATATAATAATACACATTACATAATAGGAAATCTCCCATCAAGTCATTTGTCATTTTTACTATTTTAAGAACATGGCTGTTAAAAAAACTCAACGTCGGACAAATTCCCAACTTAAGCAAGATGACTCATATAGTAGAGAACTGGATTTTCAATGCATCCTCAAATAGATATATACTAGCAAATACCCGTGCTACGCACAGGATTTGCTAGTGGGACAGTGGGGCCCACATTCTCATCTCTCCTTGTTCCCTCTCCCACCATCTTTCTCTTTCAAGTTGTCTCTATAACTTATTATGTGTATCAACATTTATACCACAAATGGAACCCTTTTTAGATGTTTTTTTGGTCACCCTTGTGTTGTTGTGTTCCCTGTCCCTGTCCCTGTCCTGATCCCTCTCCCGCTCTCATACGTTTTGCATGATCCCTCATGTACATTTCCTAAGCTGCAGCATGGATTACCATAACTATTTTCGAATCACTTTCATTCCTTTTCTCAGGTTTAAATGTTTTAAAAACAGAGAGAGATAGCAGTATCACAAACAATAGTTTATGAACTGATTCAACTCTGACGATGTTCCTTTCGGTGGAAATATGGTGAAATATATCAACTCCTGTCCCGTAGTGAAGCATCGGCGGGCCCATCCATGACGCCATGCTTTGGGTGACCAAGAAACCTGGTGTAGGGGCACTGATAGGTAGGTTTGTTTTCAGGCAGCACTAGAGGCCCTGGATGGGGGGTGCTTGATGTAAACCCATTTCTAACCCATTTCCAACCCTCATTTGTTAATGAAACATAGTGGAATAGCTCGGCACCATTTTTGGCAATGTGCATGTGAAATATAATGGAGATCTGGCCAGCGGTTTCAGAGAAGATAGCTGTTTAAGGCTCGAAAAGCTTATTTTGTATAGGCAAGACCTTGCCGCCATATAGCTGCGACGAGGCCACGCCCACTTGTTGTTTGTGTACGGTCGTCAACCATGTGACAGGCTCGACCAATAGGAGCGCAGGAAAGTTGGAACATTTTGTATAACTGCCACACCTTCTTCCACGCTCGGGTCAATCCGACCTTTTTGCATGTGTCAACATTGGAAATTTTGAACTTTATATGTCTTTATTATGGTGGAATAAATATTCTATGTTCGCCAAACTTCTCCTTCATGTTATTATTAATAGTTGTTCATATAATATAATCGTTAAAAATATAGATCTATTCCTAAATGCCTCCCACGACAGACTATATTAAGATATAGATCCCCAATCTCCCTTATATGTAAGGGCAAATCGTTCCATGTTTTCAGACCTGCGTAATACAAACTGTTTTTGAACCTATCAGACCTTGGTCTAGCCAAGTATAATTTTGGTTCATTACAATTTCTTAGCTCTGTGGTAGATGTGGGTTTCTTTAGGTAATCTACCCTTTTATATGTCACTGAATGGTCCAGGAGCTATAACCACCAGATCTTGAGACTCAAGGGATTAATAACCTGTATTTTCCATTGAGAAATATCCGCCAGTAACGCCTACCTGACGGCCTGACAATCACCTGCATCAGAACATCACTCGATGATGGGGTTAATCTGGGAGTCTTCTAAGCGATAAGTTGAGTAGCTCATTAAATTAGGGAGCAGTGAACATCACTTATGCCTCAGGTCGCCTTAGGTCACCGGGAAATACACAATTTGTGGCCTCAAGTTGAGTGCTTATAGAACAACAATGTCAGGTAGAAATTCATTTGATACTGATCATCCAAAGAAGCTTATACTTTGTCAATATGTACTCAAACAGATATCATACGAAACAATGAGAAATGAAACAAATAATTATTAGGATATGGCGATTGTTTTTACAGTGCATGGGCAGGTAAAAAATGTTGATCATCAATCTATACTCAAATCTGATGAATTGATAAGGTGCTCTGCTTTACTGTGGTGTTACTATTTACGTCATAATTATAGGGGCGTGACAAGACACACTCAATACTTGTATACCCTTCACACAGTATTCCCCACGATAATTTCTTCCCCATGCACTCATAGGGCCCGTTGCATAACAAATCCATATCAAATAAATGTTCCTTCCATAACTATTTTGTCCTTGCCACGCAACTGGTAAGGGACCTTTTTATGGAAGGAATGTGCAATACATACAATGCTAAATTTGATGCATACAGTACAAATATCCTACCTAAGCAACGGCAAATAGCTCAGCATTACATTAAGATTAAGATTTTTTATGAAACAGGCCAAAAAGGTAAGAGACTCTCTCCGTGTCTGTGTGATGTCTCTCAGTCTTCATGCCACTCTGCTTCCGAGATAGTCCCTTAATTATGTCTTTCTTTTCTACCAACGCGTTCCATGCTATAAATATCTCAAGGACACTCAGGTATTTTGGGAATATCTTCGTTCGTATAACCATTTGTCTGATATTTTCATAGTATTTAAATCCCTTTCTGATAGCATGAAGTTTGGTCAAGGAAGCTGCATTCTTTATCTAAAGGGGTCATTTGTCTCAGTGGCAATGAGATGAATGTATAGCGAAATCAAATATCTTACAAATCTACTTAAGCTAAACAATCGATCTGAGACTCAAGTGATTCCGCAAAGGCAAATCTCAATTCACAATGCATATAGGGCTTCTGACATAGGACGATTGGTATTGGTTTGTGTGGTAATCTTATGATATGGATACTCAGTATATATATACTATTCTTATGTTCTTATCTTATTACATGTAAAATCATGAAGTATATTAACATGGTCCTTATGTAATTAATGTAACTTATGTAACCATATGTATGTGTAAAGCTATGTTTCAGCAATACTTAAAGTAGTATAGGAATAAGGAGTCTTGGTGGTTGTAGTTTGAGTACTGAACCCGTTCTGTTTAATTCACCTCAATCATGTCACATTTATATCATTCATAACATATAGCAATATAGAGAGCATCCAATCATACATAAGTAAAACATGGCAGAGTTAGGCAGCAGGGGTAAGAACCAACCTAGACATGTTAAATGGTAATCTTACTGATCTTAGGCAAGGCCTGGCACATGTTTATATAAGGAATTACTTGCATGTCACTTTGAACCAGATTGAAGGGCCATAATATATGGGCTTATTATAAAGACAATCAGTAGACAGTAATTGAGACAAAATGGCGTCAGTCTGTCTGAAGTATTACATATGAATTAAAGGGACTGGGCATAGAAAAATCACCTAAGTCAAGAATTACTCTAGATCAACTCTTAAATTCGTTAGGTATTTGATATTTATTTTAACATATGTGATTATTCTAAAGGTAGATGTTCGTTATGGATATGTAGATCGGCTCTTAATTTTGTATAATCTGCTTCTAATTAATTTTGTAATTTACGTGTATATCAAGGTAACGTTTTTGTAAACATAGACATAGGCTGAAAATATCATACATGTATGAGAACTTACAATAGCAATTAAAACAAACGTACAAACAATTCATTCTGTATCAGTAATTATCTTTTGGAACCGGCTTTATGTTGTGCCCTCGTTAGTGGCAGAAATAGGGACATGGAAGATGGTCAGAGCTCTATTGATATCAATCTACAGCCTGTCAATGGACACGTTTGGTGGTTTCTAGCACTACTTTACATTGTTACACTTGGCGTACATATGTAAGGGATTTAAGCTTAATTAAGGTGATACTTGATTGAAAGGAAGCATTTTTCTGGTTCAGAGATAATTGATCGCATTATAATCGGTTTAAACGTGTATTGCCTAATAAGAAATTTAAAAAATTACAACATCCACATAGTGCAACAAATGCAAAAGTGTCTGTATCGCGGTACAATTCGCATGTAAGCGGTACATTTATGAACAGGCTGTTAAAGGCTGCATTCGGTGTGAAAATTTCTCGAAGAGAAGCTATCTAGTATTTACAGCATATTCCGACTACACCCGGAGACATATATATGGAACATCGTTTGAAGATATGACATTTGTCATTTGCTTCGAAACTAACTTGCTAGCTAAAACATTCTCCAGGGAAAAGATAAACCATGCATTAGCGCCTATGCCTCTCCCTGATAAGTGATATGAAGAAGATGAGAAGCAGGCTTGGGACATTAAAGTTTTATTTATAAAAGCTTGTTTGGTTTTATATAAAATATAAAATGCGAATCAAAACTGAACATAAATTAATTGATGTAAGGGTAAATTTATTATGGTGAGAATTAATACAAACATAAAATTGATGATTGAAATGTGAAATTGAGATAAGAGGTGATTAACGCCAAACCTGCAAGGATATGATAGGGATTTAGTACGCAGATCAAATCCTTGGGTAATGACCGACATTTGGTTGTTAATCCGTTCAATCACTGCCTCAGGTGGTTATACTCCCCAGGAGTTTCAAGGCAGTGATTAAACATGAATAGTTACGCTGTACGAGTACAATTACACTGTCACAAACTCTTGGTTGTCATTGCACATGGTAACGGGATAATGATATGCAGTGTTCTTAAGGAACACAGCGACTTAAGAATTACGTTTTTGATGAGAAGCAATAAGATAAGAAACATAATTACCTACAATGTGTTGAAGTAAATCCTCAGCCCATGCAGTGAATGCACAAGTAGTCACTAGACCAAAGGGAACCCATATATTTTTCCTCCTGCGATATAATATCACTATTCCCTTTCACTTTCTTCCTTTAACTGTCACTCTAGCATCATAAAGACAAAAGCAATCATTTTTCCTCCTTCTATCGTTCTGCTTCTGCTTCTTAAATCTCCATAGCACACAGGGAAAGGCTCTGCGAGGATACACAGTTAATATCCCGGTGGTTATTCATACTCTTCTTTAATTACTTTTTGCCAATCGCCAGTTCTCCTTTCTGAGATTATGGTGTCTTCTAAGAGATTCTTAAATTATGGAATTCAATTACTTTCTCTTCCTAGTGTTCACTTTCGCCGAAGGAAAAACGTCCTAGCTAAGATTGCCTTTTAGATAAGATAATATACCACACAGAGCAGTTATACTACTAGTGAAGTATCTTATTCCTTCTTCTAGGATACCTTTTTTTCATGACAATGTATGTGATATGTCCATTCCATTCCACTGCGCACAAGCGAACAGCTTGTCCCCTCTGTACAATATACGTCTATTGAATGAGGTACTACTGGGCTGGTCGTGTTACGGATCCTCCACAGGTTTCTATACTGCAAACTGCTTTTTTGTAATATTCAACATGAAACTATCCGGTTAGATCTGTAGATATCTATTCAGTTCCACTAACTCCTGGTGTAGTAAACTGTTCCAAGTCGGTCCTTACTGCAGCTTCTTATACTTTGCTCATGCAGTAGTATACTGTCATATCTTGGTATAAATCACATTGGTAATCCTTTCTCCATACTTACATATGTCATATACTATAGAGAACTCATTGGTAACAGCTTAGAGCGTTTTTCAATCAACTTGTTTGCCTTTCATTTACTCTTCCATGTGCAGATCGCATGTATACCCAGCTGCTTATATATCCCGATCTCTATTTGTCCAGTCCTATTATTTTCTATGAAGGTCTGTAATTAACTGATGGGAATTGGAGTAATTGCACCTACCACAAAATACAATGTATCTGCTTCTTGCGTTCTCTGTAATATACTCCTAAGCTGAGATTGTTTGTTTTTCTGATGAATCTCTATTCCACTTGTTACATCTGCAGGCTCTGTTTTCACCATGATCTGTTACTTGTCATTCTCAAAGTTCTGCCATATGTTCAATTCAATTAGAATTAATCAATTCCAAAGTGGGTGGTAATTGGTCGTTTGTCAAGCACAATTAGTCTTCCTCTCTAAGTAATGGATCGTTGTTAGTCCAGTCAGCGATTCCTGAAAAATAAAGATATTTGTTTTTAAAACACAATTTAATTATTTTACACGTTTACTAAAGCTGGGCCCACACATTATAGAACTCAGGGCCGAATTGGGCATTAAGTCAATTCGTGCATCCTTAAGAAGACCTACTTGAGTTTGGTAATGTGTGGGCTTTCTTACAAATAAACCTCCAATTCGTACAACAAATCGTGGGTTCTTAAGACAATTGGTTGGCAAAATTGTGGCCCACACTGTACCAAATTCAAAACCGAATTGGTGCTATGGATATTCTTAAGAGCGCTTTCCAATTTGTACGAATTAGAGTGAATTCCTATGTTATATTAGACAAATATATTTTCCATAGAGCACTTTACAACAATTCTTAAGGCCCTTAGAAGAATCAAATATATTTGAAAAACTTAAGAGATTTTACGATTTGACCTAACAATAATAAGTAATTCTGAGAGGCAGGTACATTGGAAAATCTGTAACTTCACTCATTTTTGGAGTATCAACAATTTTTTTCACTTTTATAATGCTCATTTCCCCTTCTGTACGTCCCCGACATTTTCTATTTCTTTTGAATATTTCTTTTTTACATGTGATGTGTCACAGGAAAATGAGTCACTCCCCCAACCCCAATCACCACCACGAAATCGTACTTCCTTAGGAAAAGTGCTAAGACAATTCGTAAGGCAATTCGGGAATGTGTGGGCCAAGTGTGAGCCACAAAAAACTAACACAAATTCGTACTATTCGACCAATCTTGTTAAGAATTCGTCCTCGAATTGTCGTGAGTGCCCAATTCGAACAAATTGTGAGGTTTTGAATGTGTGGGCCCGCAGGGCCCGTCATTTCTTACCTATATTAGAATTATTAGAACTAGAATTATTTCTGATTTGTTAGTAGGATTTGCGTGAACACTGCCATATTAAGGCCGCATTCTCAGCTATTGCGACAAAACAAATCTAATCAAATGTACCCAAACTATGACTTGATTGAATTCATCAATATCCTGCTGTTTGTTCTATATGTTTATTCAAACATCGGACATCGCCTAGAGAAAACTGCCGCCGGTGAGCGATATTCAGTGAAGTCATCACAGGAATGGGTTAGGGCGGGTCCTCCAAATACAAGTAAGGACGTTCATGAAGCCCTATAGCAAAACAACTGGACACAACTTTGGTCTAATGACTTATTATAGATGAGTTGGAAAAGAACTGAACACATATTAGGGCAATCACTATATATATTGAATATTTATTCATGTTTCATCAACAGTTACAGAATCATGAAAGGGGCGTACAATTCTACAGAGTAGGTCTTCCACTGAGTACTATCATACAAATCAAGAGCAAAATAATAGAAAGATACATTATACTTTATAATTTCCTTGAGGATAGTGAATTTTGTTCAGAATGCCAATATGAATTTAGACGTAATCGTTCAACCCTGGGTGCCATACATAGTAACTTGGAGATTATTTATGAGAAACTTGATGCTGGTAGCAAATGCCTTTCAGTCTATTTCGATATAAAAAAAAAAGGCTTTTAATATGGTATCACATAATCTATTTTTTATAAAATTAAAGAAAATGGGAATGGGTCCAAATTTGTGTGGCATATTAGAAGATTGTTTAAGCCAATGACATCAATATTTAAGGCAAGAAGAGTTTTGCACGACACACAAGTTTGTATCAAATGGGGTTCCTCAAGGGAGCATATTAGGGCCGTTAATGTTTTTAATTTTCTGTAATGATTTAGGAGAAATAGAGTTTGGTGGTAAGCTGGTTTTATTTGCCGACAATGCTGTAATTACAGTGATCGGGGAGGATGAGAATGCATTAGAGACTAAAGGACAAAATGCGATTAATGTATACAATAATTGGTTTAAACTAAATGGTTTGGTGTTAAATAAAAAAAAAGACGAAATACCAAATCTTTAGTAATGGTCGAACAGACGTTAATATTGTATTGAAATGTGGAAATGAGGTTTTAGAAACGGTACATGTCTTTAAATATTTGGGCGTCTCAATAGACGAACGATTGATTATGAACATCCAAACAAGCAATGTGATCTCGAGAGCATGTTGGGCTTTATAAGGAATTCGTAAAAGAAGGAAATATTTAAATGGAGATTTATGTTGGCTGCTATGTAAGACCTATGTACTCCCTCAGGTAGAATATGCTGGTCCGATCATCATGAATAGTAATTTAGGGTCACAAAGAAAGCTGCAGACGGTAATTTTTCGAGCATTGCGTCTGGCATTTGGATGGAACCTTTCAAAGAAGGAATTATTGTTGAAAGGAGATATTCTATCCCTAGAACACAGACATGAAATAGCTCTGAGTAAGACACTATTTAGGAAAAAGGAAAAGTATATAGATTTGAATGAAAAATGGAAAGTACTGCGGGGAAGGGGGTGAGGTTAATCTTTAAAACATTTAGACCAAAGTCAGAAAGAATGCAAAAGAGTGCCTATCATAAAGGGATCGCATTATGGATTAACCTTCCAGAAGTACTTAGCAACTGTGATGACTTGATATCTTTTAGCAAGCAACTGAAGGAATTCTATTGGTCAATGCTTATCAAAGCGATTGAATTCCAATCACTACCTCAGCAGTAGCTATTAATCGTCCCTAATTTTAATGTAAAGTCCTGATAAGGACTAAGCGATGATGTGCATACAGTATTGAATACCGAAAGATTGCTCATTTTGATGAAATGAATGAATATGATGAATGATATATATATATAGATGTATTGAAATTCTCTGAATAACAAATTGTAATATTTAATGGAGTTAAATTGACTATATAAAGGTCGGGACCTGACTATAAGAATGTTTGTAATGTATTGTAAATCGTATGGAAAGCTCGCTATTATTGTTATCAGTAGTCTAATAATCAAGTTAATGATACATAGAGGCGATGCAAGAAAACATCCATGTGGTGGACAAGCGTATTTTGTAACTATATTTAAATGTACGGCCAAATTTGTAATACAAAAAAAAAGAAAAAAAGAAAAATATTGCGTTTTTTACAGACGTTAGGAGAGTGTGCAGGTTTAAGTGGGTAAAGTCACTTGCCTTCACCAATCCTCACAATTAACCCAAAATGAAAACAGTTAGAGTAACCGAGCAGAACTGTTGAATCAACTCAATACCAACGATACTCAGATATATATGCTTGGTATAGTATGTTCGATCTAATTTAGCCGAGTTTACTCAAATGTAATCTGACTTTACAATGAACGACGACATGATGATAGAGTATTTCCTTTTCACGCACACTTCCCAAATCGTAGCTTATACACTAAAGGTTGGGTAATATATAAGAGATTTAGCTAAATCCTACTTTGTTTTTTCTAAAGCATATTTGCTACTCTACTTCAAGCCGTTAATCAAGATCTAGAGATTTGTTCATCATTTGATGTTAACGACATGCTTATGCCTTTCAAGTTGGAACTATCATAAATGCTTTCCCCTACTCCTGCTGCCAAGACAATGTTATATTCAGAATCGTATTTTTTTCATAATTATATTCCAACTACCTGATGCGTATGTTTGTTGGAAGAGGTTGAGGAGAGCAGTATAGGACAAGGATCGCGTCCTCATTAACGAGTAACTCAACACAGTATAAAAGAATTGCTCTCACTTTGTATTGCCTCTTTAGTACGAGATACTCATGTACATGCCGATACCAGACCTTTAGGGGCCAGCCTTCTAGCGGTCTGTGCGAAGTTAGCTAGGAATACAGAGTAGGAATATTAGACAACTAGTATATAGCCGTCATTTTTTCTGAACTATGGCGCCTAAGTGTACGTCCCTCTTAGATTAGGAACGAATGAATACTATTTTGAATTGAATTGAATACCAAACTATAATTGGGTCTCCTGACAGGTAGTGATGTGGCATGGTTTCGATGAGAAACTCCTTAAATAAGACTTCATGGTCGAGTAAAGAGGTTGAATGCTGCACATAATAATAACACAAATTGAGGTGTCTTGCTTGCTGTCTTTTTTCAATGGCCTCGTCATAAATTAGAACATCAATGTCCACGTCTGTTATCCGGAATGACGGAGAATGCTGCTTTGATATTTAAATCATATTCCTTCAGCATAACAAGGCTTTCAGTAGACTACATCAATAGAGGTAGACCATGCAGACGCGTTATGATGCCACGTCTTATCCATTATATATACCAAATACATAGAATATGACTACTGTAAGTGCTTAAGTGATTTTATATCCTATTTCTTATCCGTTGAAGCGACAAAAGTATTTCCTTGGTGGCAATATCTAAGTATCACACAATATGTTAGATCCAATTTCCGATTCAGGAAATGTTTCATAAGCGATGAAGGAATATGAACTCCGGGTGTGTGTTTTAATAATGGGATATCTGTCATTTGGTCGATACATATAACTAATGTATTCGATGTTTCTGAGCAGTAGATTCCCAAATGAAATGACCGTAGATGGCCAGTGACAGGTAATTCTCATGCAATTCATCTGAGTGAACCGAGTGCACAGCATATCTATAAAACCTCCACACACAATACCATATATATAAAACGATTGCAGAATCCAAAAACCTTTCCATCACAAATGTTCTACTTATCTTATTTACAAAACCATCGCCGAGAATCCGTCTGATGTCAAAATGTGATATGCAGACACACTACAGCGTACTTCAACTGACCGAATGATAGCAAAAGCTATGAGATGGTCTTATTGGCAATGTGCTATGCATGTACCGGCCTCTGTTTGTCTGGTGGATGTTAAGTGGCTGAGACTGAAACCATCGGAATTAAAGCAAAACAGTTTTTTGTCCACCTTATAACATCATTATAAACTCAGCAGGGGGCTGATGGTATTGGGCCTATCCTCTGGCCTCTTGATTTTGATGCCGCAGTAAATCCTGCACCTAAATAGGGGATTTGCATGTCCGCCATATTGAATCTTGCATCGCATGGAGCCATGTGTGTGTGTGTGTAAACAGGTTGCCTTTATGCCCTTAGCAACACATTCTAGTCTATATCAAGGGGGTGAAAGATGACATGAGAGAGATCATGCACTGTAACAGACATGCGCATTGAGACATGCATATCCAATATTTAAGGACATCAGGGCCCTGTTGTATAAGAAATACGTGCTTAGAATATGCCTTGCTATTAAAGTTTCCATTGCCTAGTTAAGCACAATTTTATTCTATATAACTGACAGTGAACATTGTTACTATTGCAAATTCCGGCCCTAAAGGTTCCTTCCTGCAGCGTCGCTCTATGAAGTAGCTAATGAAGGAGTATAAGTAAGAATGTATAATGCAACGGGTCCCAGGTGGTGCTACTCCTGTTCTTATCAGTTCTCTTTCACACCACGTCCTCACGGTTTGGGAGAACCGTTTTCTCCTTGACATTATCGCCACATTGATAGATTCAATGCATTAATTAGTAATGTATTACCTAGCACATGATGATAGCTGACCATACCAATATGGGACCGTGTATCTATAGTTAAGTCATTATATGAACCACACTGTAATTACTGAATTGCTCATGTTAGCACATAGCTAAAGGAAGCTTTGCTGTGTAATTTTAGCTTCTGTTTATAATAATTACAGTATTACAAAACAGACAAACAGAGAGAACAGAAAAATAACTGAACAAAGGAGAGAGTATAGCGTGATGTATACAGAAGGGATATAAATACACAAAGAAGAAGGATGATGAAGTCAAAGTTAATAAATTCATTTGACATGAAGACGAAGACCTGACTCTATTAAGAGTTTAATGACCCTTTCGTAGCGCCATCAAATAAAGGTTACTTCTATTCAATCCAAACACAGTTTGTGCCAAAGTGAATAGTTGGATAGTTGGAATGGGTAGGGGAACAGGCTAAGACACAGAGCGATGTAGAAACAAATTAAGTAGGCCCTACAACCAGAAGGAAATACTCAGAGATAGACCATTTGTATGCTATATTGAAGCCAAAAGGAAAGTAAAACCATAGGTGGGCGCTGTGAATAACAGTTAAATGAAACGAATTCATATACAAAAGGAGATAACGATTCGAGTAAAACAGAGGGAGCGACAAAACAGAATAGGTTGAAAGAAAAACGGCCACGGGATACAAGGGGAACGAAGAAGAAATAAAATAAAAACATCTCCTGATTAAGTGAAATAAAAGTTTAATAGAATAGAGAAAAGGGGTGTGGCTAAAACAGGAGAAGGGAAGAGACAGAGGGAAACAGATCCAATGCGGATCATCAGCACAACGGCCAGTACAAACCATGTATTAAGCCAGACATAGATGACACCCACACAAGGTAGCGTGAATGATGAGTAGATATGGAGAAGATACGAGCAGGTCCGAGCAGGTCAGGTTAATCCTTGCTACTACTACAATTACTCAGTGATCTGTGTGGTGAGCATGGTGTGGTGCGGGGAGTGAGGAGAGCGAAGGTACTAACTGGCTTGGGATGTTCGCCTGTGGTGGTGGTGGTAGTGGTGGCGGTAGAGATGGTGGTGGTGGTGGTAGGGAGTGACTCTCAGGAGAAGGAGGATGAGCAGAACTAATGCTACCACTGCACAACAAGCCGCCACAGTGGGCAACTCTGGGTCCTGCATCATGAGCAATTGGAGGTGGGGATAGGGGCAGGACAGACCAGTAGTAATGCATGTAGTAAGCCATATTTGGTAGGAATGCAGCTTCAAATTGTATAAAACTTGAATTTATGATTAACACTAAGCCACATAGTATTTGTGTTACATCAAATGAATAGATGTAACACTTGATAGACGATTGGTTTTTGATCATTTGCATGGTAAGTAAACGACCTGATTTTTGCAGAAGTAAATATGTTAATTTGGAAATTGTAACCTTGGCTTAACAGTACTTAAAATATTCATTGAAATTTGTCTAGAACAGATACAAGCTGAATTGAACCCACATCAAATGTACACAGGAAAAGCATCAATACAAATGTGTTGGTGAGGATTCGAGGACGCAAATGTATTAAAATCGCTTAGTACGAATCTGTATATTTTTATATTACCCTTATAAGTTACAGTACCTTATCTGATGTATTATCATATTTATGTTATGATCTTACCACATATGATCTATTCTCTTTTTGACTTGAGAGGTTATGCTGGTTATAGTTTCGTTATCTAGTTCTGTGCATATACCTAGTACTAATCTCTTTCAAGAAATGGTACGAATTTATTTGATAGGTATAATCTGTCCACTTTCATATGGCATAGGTTAGCTTTCCAGTTTTCGCGATGGGCCAAATGTAGCAAAATAGACCTTATGAGTCAGATCGGCGAAATTGTACAAATGGCAGCTCTACAGATCTAGAAAGATCTAAAAAGTTAAATAAAGCAATCTACCATTTGCCCTTGTTGCAGTGTGCACTGCAACACTGCAACAGTACACCAATACATGATCGCGTCATCCACCAAAACGTAATTCATCATATGGTCATCAAATATAGGCAGACGCTCATAATACCTCCCGCGAGGAAATTTATACGTGTAATTAATCATACTGAATTCATTTGGTTTCACATCTTTTCAAATGTCAGGTTGAAACTATCAAGTTACACACTTTCTATCATATTGTCACATCATAATATTTGCAACATCATAGATGTACACTTTACTGGGTTCATGCATAATAATATAGAGAATGTGTGATATGAGTAAGAATAACAATCCGGATATTTACTGACCAGTCCCGAGGCAGAACCCCACTTTTTGGCTGAACCTTGCGTTTTTTGACCTTTTGACCTTGAGGAAAATTAATTATAGACGTTTTTTTTAAAAAAAAGGTTAAAGATATCAAATTCAATCAATGCAAGAATGTTTTCTTCCTCAATACCCACTATAATTGCATAATTTTGATGGGAAATAAAGTTTATAAGTGGAATTACATAATTATATACAACGTTAGAGAATTCATCATGACCACTAAAGGTCATATTCAAAGGTCAACGGTCATGACCGCTAAAGGTCATATTGGAACATCAAATGACAAGGTCGAAGGTATTTTTGAGTTTTGTTTGAAAATAGCTCAGAGAGAAATGTGCTGACATCTTAGATCAAATAAAATCAATTCAGACAAATCGCCGAAATTTAGCATATTGTATTGACGTTAGGCCAGGATGAGGTCACAATGCACTGTCCTTGAACTTGGTGGGAAAATGTGACGCCCAAAGAGCTCCAAAACAAAAGAGGATTTTCCAACGTCGAAGTGGAAAGACTTAACTTTACTGAGTACGGTCTTTAAGTTGACTTTGGAATAACAAATATTAGCGACTGTCTTAAAAGGGACTCAGTTAAGTCTCAGGATATTTTCAGACCGTCTCTATTTTATTTCTAAAATTCGGGCCCAAGAGTTTTATGTAGTTAAGGGATCGTATCATGCATCTATACAACAAACTGCGTGATCCACTGACCATGACACAAGTCACAATCAAGGACTAGAAAGCAGTGAGGAATGAATCAAGTAGACATGCATCTGCGACCAAAGTTCCAATTACTTGCTCTTGACTGCCCATAGAGATTACATTACAAGGACTATCTCAGTATCAAGTGACAATATCCATGTATTCTGTGACGCATTTCATGCAGTGGTTTAATTCCATCGAAGATCAATAGTGTCACTGTGTGCTAAATCTTAACTGAGATTCGGTATAGCCGCCCAGCCTTACAGCTCAAATAATGGTACGTCATTGATTGGACGCCTACTGCGCTAATGGATTTCCTGTTCAGGCAGTAGGCGTCCTAAAGGGATTCAGTTTCGAGGGATTCTCTCAATCCAATTCAATTAAATCAACAAGAATCAAATCAGTGTGCCACTGGAATGGTTTTAGTAGGCAGTTCCTATGGCTATGGCATGTTACTGGGCCTCGTCTACTAAAGCATCTATACTATGGCCTGACTTTCTCTAGTTTCATGGGAAGAATACTGCAATTACCATAGCCAATACAATGCAAACATATATATGCATAGATAAAGTGTCTTTTTAGTCCGTAGCGAGAATGAGGTTGCCCTGGCGTGGCCGTGTAGCTCTCAGATAAAATGCAAGTGGCGCCACACTTAAAATGCCCAGCAATGAGATATTCCCATTGCCTGCCTAATTATAGAGATGTGTACGTTAATTCAAATAATCTTAACTGTATTAGGATTGACTGAGAATTGTTTTCAATATTTCAATAAATGCCTTCAATGACAATAATGTCCCCCAATCAACAGATTGGCACTATTACCTAGAGGGCCCCGCAAGTGCAATGGCGGCAATGTCAGAAAAGCTGTGAATCGTGCAAATTGTGATACCTTTTTAAAATTTGGTATGCTGTGAGGTGAGGCCCTAGGCTTATCAAAAGCCACTGGCTGTAAGTTGGTCTGCACCTCTGGTGGCTGGTAGTTGCGAAATACAAAAGGGCCGACATCAGAACCAAATGCACCATATCTTTGCTTCTACTGATCGTATTTTCAAGTCTAATACCAATTTATTGATATTTCAAGGCCTGAGGAATCCATTTCTGAAGTTATTTTTTAGTTTCAAAGTCTTTTTCACCATCAAAATCCAATATGACCGCAGTCTGAAATACAAATATCATCTCAGCTCCTATTAGCACTTTACTCACCGGTCTCTCTCCCCCTCAGCCTCCTGCATCTTTCTCCATCTCCCTCTGCCCCATCCTCCTCCCTCTCTCTCACTCTCCTCTCCACCTCTCTACACAGCGTGCTCTCAGGGCACAGATGAGTTCCAATAGTATTCTTGTGCCTGCCGCAAATTGGTTCATTGTAGAAACATATGCAACTTCTTTTAAGAAATATTTAGGAAAAGCCAATACCCAAGTAACTTGAGATTTATATAAACCATCCCGAAAGTTAGAGCCCTGTACATACTGTGAATATAAACCATTTCAAGGATTTGTGTACAATACATCTATGTTCTTGTGCAGAAATAGCAATTTCCATCTTTGTCACTCAGCTTATTCCTACTCTATGCAGGGTGCATGCCCCCAGGGCACAGATGAGTTCCAATATTATTCTTGTGCTTGCTGCAAATCGGTTTGTTGCAGAAAAGAATTCAACTTCTTTAAATAAGATATTTAGGAAAAGCCAATACCTAGGTAACCTGACTTGAGATCTATATAAGCCATCCCGAAAGTATACAGTGAGTACAAACCCTTTCAAGAGTTTGTGTACAGCATTCAAAGTCGTACACGACAAATAATTAGTGTGGATGACATTTCAGGCTATTTGTATGCGGTCGTAGGGCAAGAACATATTATTTCCACCATGAACATATCAGATCGTGTACCATTAGTGACACGCATTGTGTCATGCGCAAGCCCCTTATTGCGCCTGAGTTTCTCAGAAATGCTCAGTCTGACCTCTATGTGACACAGATCTGCTTGTTTGTACAGTGTAACCCTACCTACTCTAGTGCCATATCCAGGTGTCGGTGTTTTCACTATACCACTTCACTCTTCTCGGGCTTCCCCACAAAGGAGGAATATCCGAATATCACTGCGTGTTTCGGTTGGTAACTAACTATTATTGGTGCTTGCAATTTAAGGCTGCATTCTTAAGGGCCTAATCCACCTAAAAATACCAATGCGTTTTTTCCTGCTGAGGTTCTGCGCCGCCTGGCTTGCCCCGCCGTGGGAAAACCCGCCGCGGAATTTCCCGGAGGAGCCTTGTCCACCAATTGCCGCTGCCTTATATTTGTCATAAATGATGTCTCTTTCATATAATATACCGATATACGTCATATACTAAGATCATCATAACTATGGATTCGACTATTTGCCATGTAATATTGAATTTTGTAGAACTTGGTCAATTCGATAATATTTCTGCATGAAAACATTTGCAATGTTATCCCAGAATACTTAGAGGATGAGAGAAATGTATAACCTATTATAGCTGTCACCATCCCTGACGCTGATATTACGGTTAATTTATTAGAAAATCATGCAAAAAATGATTTCTGTATGTTTGATGAAAGCTGGAAACATGGGTGTATTGAATTAGAAACAAAGACATTGATGAATAATCCTAATTGATCTACCATTCTAGTTCATCAAGTGACAGTACGATCATGTTGGAAAAATCTATATGGGAATATCAAAATGATTTTATATTGCCGCATGGCCGCCGTGGGAAAACCCGCCGTGGGAGTCTGTCCACTACTGCAACTTTTGCTACAGCGGCAGAAAACGAGGACCCGCGGCGCAAAATCGCATGAGAAATGCCTCGGTGGACCAGGCGCTTTAGTTAACATCGATCAAACCTAAATATTGTGTAACTTTTTGTTCCGTTCTTTTCCTGGCCATCTGAATGTGATTTGACATGCAAGTGTGGAGGAGCTTTACCCTGGTGGAGTTGCTGCAAGGCTTCATAAATGTCCACATTTATATTTCAGTGGTCAGGCGATATCCCTTGCTGCAGTAGGTTCACTTATTGTCCCCAACCGGCTCCCTATCTCTCAACCGATTCGACACTTATACTTGTATGAACAAATATAAGATAGCAGCGCAAAACTATAGAGAGAAATTACAATGAGGTGCTAGTAATTGAATATTAATTTGACGAGATCAAGTCTAATAGATATCCACTAGTACCTAGTTCCATTCACGTTCTATTTATTATATGCCCTTAGCATAGATAAATATTAAAATATAAACCTTTGTTGTTCGTTTTGAATCGTCATAAAGTATATAAAAGCTGAAATAAAAAAGTGTTATATCAAGCCGGGCCCACACATTCAAGAACTCAGAGCCGAATTGGCCTTAAGACAATTCGTATATGAATTCAAAATCATTCTTTAGAAATACACTTGAGTTGGGTAATGTGTTGCGAGTTCTTGAATGTGTGGTCCCGGCTTTACACATGCAACAGAAAATATTGTTGTTGCTGTGTTGTAATATAATAAAGAGAATTTCACTCCTAGAAGTTAAAGGACAAGTAGACTTTGTAACATTTTCCTTCACCGTAATCCATGTGAATACAGATTTAACCCGTACCTAGATACAGTGTCCCTTGCTACATGGATGCCATACGCTACCTGTATATTGCATTTAGGGCAATGTCCTCTCTATTGAAATACGATCAGCACACATCCATTAGCCTTACGTAAATATATACCCCTTCTGTCCAAATACTCAACTCTTCCTGCACATTAGTACACTAGAATACCACTGTTGGAACTCTGACATTGTGGGCAATACAGGAAGGGAAACTTGTATGTGGCATGTCTCTTACAGACGAACATATTATATAGAGAGATTTGAATGAATTGTTAGTACTATGAACTATTATAAGCTCAACCATACATAGTATGGTTAAAAGGCTATACAAAATAACTGCAGGGAAGTGATTCAATTTAGTTTGTTTGGGTCTGAGTTATATTAGTGTGTATCTCCTCCTGTTGTATGAAAACACTAAATTATAGTTAGTCCACATTTAGTTACGGCATCTCAGGGAGGTAATGTTTATGTGGAGTAGATATTCATTCATGTAAAACGAAAACGTAACGGGTTTTAGTGATTACCATTTCACATCGTGTCAATAATAACTTTGGAAAGATAAATCTGTGTACATGACAAATGGTTATTCACATACAACCACTGTTACAGTCTTAATACAAACCACATAATATTTCCAAAATGGAAACACACTCAGTTTCCGTAATTAGCAATTTTAAATAGTGATTCCTAAGTCATTTAGATGCAGCCTACCCAACAGGCTTCCCAGATTAACATGGATAGTAATTTATTTTGAAACTGGATACTGTAATTATTAAGAACATTGATTAAAGACAGTTGTTGGGGCTTCACTGAAACTGAAATATTCACATCAGGCCACCAATGGAAGAGACATGGGATGAGACTGAGCAAGAGAGGAAGAAGTGCAGAGTGTGAGGAGCAGCTCTAGAGCTGAAGGAGGAAGGGAATCAAGTTCTCTAGTCCCACATCTGTTCTAATATTGAATTTCACATCTTTCAATTCTTCCCTGTCCCACCCAGGATGCAGGGGCGCGTTTACCTAACGGAGGCGAGACACGGAAGCAATCCCTGGACGATACCATTACGTTATGGCTTCAAATTGACTTCATTGAACCAAGTCCTAGCAAGTCACATATTGAGCCATTGGAAATTCCTTCTATAAGCGACATACTGAAACTCTTACACAGTTTGATATTTTGTGGAATAGAGAGCTCATAGAGGACAGGAGGAGGACGAATTATGGGAGTCAATAGTCGATCTTTTAATTTGATTTTTTGCACGATTGTGATAATTAAAAGGAGTCATGCGTCATGAGATAATCAATATGGTGGGGGACTCAACATAAATTGGGCTCTTCCACCAATAGGTGGGACTCGTCCTGTTAGTTCAAACAAGAGTAGGGGGCGCTGCTCTCCTGAGTTGTGGTATATAATCAGTGAAAATCATCCGAATTAAACATCTAATTCAGATATTTGTCTTGGCCTTACTGATTCTACAATTGCGTTCTCTTCAGATGGTCCGAGGAACTTGATGGATTTGACGAAAAAATACTTCCCAAAATGGAAACACACTCAGCCTGAGCATTATATCGTTTGGGAAAAGGGAGACACGCAGTGTGATCGATAACCCAATTATTTATTCAGTGTTTCCGTGATTTATATTACTTGCTTCTTTATGAATAGACCGTGTGAGGGTAATATACAACATTAAAATAAAAGTCATAATTTACAATGCAGGTGGACAAGCCCCGAATCATATCTTTTATATATATATAAATATAACCCAGCAAAACTTTAAAAGTTCAGATAATAACAGACAGCAGCCCATGCAAATCTCTTAGTGAAGTGGAGGTAAATCTTAAGGACCTATAGGATACAGGGCTCAGGCCAGTGAACCCTTTTTAGGACGGTGTTAGTGGCAATTTTAGTATGGCTTAGAGAAGGACATCTCATGGAACCTGTTACGCCATTGTACTTTATATTACAGGGAGCCATTTTGGAATTTAATATCATCACAGCAGGTGCAGAGTCTAATATTTCACAATTTCCATTAATGAAATCAGCTATGCGTTTTCTAGCTCTATACTCAACTAATAACTCTATACTTTATGAACGAAGCAAAGCAGAATCTATATATTTATTCTGTAAGAGAATTCCGCATGTGATTCTCCGCATCTCCTCAGAAACCGCCGGAGGGTTTGCCACGATTCTCGATTTGAACCCGGTTTGGAATAATGGGAAGCCATTCCACAATGTTTTATGAGCGATTTCCTAGGAAATAAGAATTTAAAAGGGGTTTCAATTTCAATTTATACCCACCTATTTTACTCCCACCTTTTTATGTCCGGCCCTTCAATTCTTAGTGATTCCAAAATCAGAAATCAGGACATAAGAACCATACGCCCTTTAGCATTTTGCGCCACAACCTGGGTCATAAGAAAGAACGTGTCATAGTAAGAATGTTCAATGCTACCAACTACCAACTACCAGACCCTTGCCTCATACATACATTGAATACATACTTACATTACATACATACATTACATATTACTTACACTATTGTATACATTACATACATTGCATGTATACATTACATACATGTACATAAATATTACACATACATACATACATTACTGCGTAGTACTTCTCAGCACTGTGTTGTAAGAAAGAAAGTATTCATTCCCTTTATTTCTGTTCCATCATCTCTTTCTTGATTATCTACACTTCCTCCTGTACTTCCTATATCAACTCTTCTGCCTCATGATTGTCCTTCTCTGCCTGCCTCCCCAACCCACACAATGCCAACCTCTGCCTCCCCCCCCCCTTCTCCCAACCTTAAACCTCCTTCTCTGCTTGCACCTCCTCCTCTTCCTCCTCTACCTCCTCCTCCACCACGAGATATAGAAAGAGGGGGAAGAGAGGGAAGTCAGGTAGGAGAGATAGAGAGGGGGAGGAGAGACAGGAGGAGGGGGAGGAAAGAAAAAGGAGGAAATGAGAGAGTAAGTGGAGTTGGTCAAGAGAAAATCTCCTCTTCCACTTTCTCTTCCTCCTCCTCCACCTCCTCAGAGTCCCTCTCTCTTATTCCCTCGGTTCCTTTGTCTCTCCCTGTCTATGTCTATTTTTTTCAAATTCTTTCTCCATGCCTAGTTTCTCCCAGTCCAGACCTTTTTTTTCTCTCACTTCTCTCTTTCTTTGGCTCAGTCCTGAGCACTCTGTGTCTCACATTGCCTTTGAATATGTCTCTGTTGCACAACAGTGATAAAGGTGTGGGCCCCACTACCCACAACAAATCCTGTGCGTAGTACGGGTATTTGTAAATTCGAGGTCAGCTTTCTGCAGCTGTGGGATTTCATTTGTTTGTAGAATACGGAGCTACTCTTTGAGAGTTTGAATATTTTGTTAGTCTTATTTTTTAAGTCTTATTCAGAAATGCATCTGCCACGCCCCCTCCGGGCTCAGCGACCTAACCACCTTTCTTCCTGCCACACACTCAGGAACTTCTTTCTATTCTCCAAAGTATGCGCCAATGTCCACGTCACTGTTATCTTAGGTTCTGACAGCGAGGTGGCGAGGTGTAGGTTGGGAATTGGTCAGGTGTGAAGCTGATCACTCTAGCCTCGTATCCAACTCATTTCATTCATTGTTAACCTGTGGTTGATTGGATCCTTTATCTATCAAGGTAATTAATTGATCCAGTCAGGATAAGCCAATCAGCCCAGGCCCTGTGTAATCGCTGTAATATGTCTAGTATAAGCATGAACATATCTCTTATACAATCAGTGTTTCACTCCTTGACTGGTATGTATACATTACGGTCGCAACACAGATAATAAACACACATAGGCATACACAACACAGAATGGCTGTTAGGGCCTAAACCCTGAGGGGTTTATTGATCCAAGCAAATAACATAAATTTGCAATCAATTTCATGAATAATTTTTTTTTAGTCTCTGGATTGATCAATGGCGGTGCGGGGATCGCCGTCAGACGCCCTGGAGAACGTTCAGGATGACGTCATAGTGGCGTGACGTCATATAGATCTGGTACTGTCTCCCTGGAGATATATGCGGAGACATGCGCGGGGCGGTCTCCCTCACATATACTCGCACGGTCGCAACACAGATAATAAACACACATGGCCAATTCCTCCAATTTGACAACATTCGGCCCCCAACCGTGGAAAGTGTTCAATTGGGCTTAAATCAAATTAATTACTATTAATTTGATTATTTTTTTTGATTGGATGGTTCTACCAACCTGCGGAACCACATTTTTGGCATTTTAGGGTCAGTAGTTGGGCGAGAAATGAATCAACACACAGAGAAGTATGTTTCAAAACCAAAACCGAACCAAGTAGAATGAGAACGGCTATAATCATTTTAATCACCATTATATATTCCATATATAATGTGCATAATATAATGTGCATAATATGAGCATAAGTGTCATAGCGGTAGTGAAGAAATTAACATGAGTTGGTGTGTTGACAATTGCCATAGACCTAGCTATATATAGTTTTGCGGGTTATAAATATTCAGTCTATACATCGCCCCATCAGAGGTTTCACGGTGGTCATAAGTGAAATGTTTTGGTCATATTGATGGATATCTGATCTTCAGACTTCCTAAGTTTGCTTAAAATGATGAAAGGACAGGAAATAATGTTATAATGGGATGCTTATGGAAAATACAAAATTCAAATCAAGAATAATTATGTCCGCAATGCTGAGCCTATGCATGGAGTGTTACGTTACATGCTTACAAGGCGTCATCAAACTTAGGCAGTGGGGAAGAAAACAAATTTTGCCCTCGACTACTTACCCTCCCTTTTGTTGGGATAATAACTGCTCACCTAAATCATGGGAGTTGTGCAAACTATTAGTTTCTTTGACGCTTTTTGAAACTTTCTTATTTTTATTAATTTGAGGCCAATAATAGTATTTAAGTCAATTACATGAAAAACGCGCTATCCTACACTGACATAATTTACAAGCATTGCATTAAGTTATTTATATCTCACTCACGCTACATATATGTAAACTTGTATAGATTATTACTATTATTAGTTGAAAAAGTGTATCAATACGTTTTTTCAACTAATAATAGTAATAATCTATTCTGGCAATCTAGGGGGTCTGTACGAAACCTAGGTAAACATGATATAATGGTAGAGTGTATTAGCCAAGCTAAGTACAGAATAAGTGCACTTTTCCTTGGATTGTGCAGTGATTAGTGACATTAACCTATCTGAATGTAAGAATAAAAACGTCACAACAACAACAACCTATACTATATGTAGTCTCAGCTAGTAGTATACTCTTGATGCTTTTTTGGTTATTTTGCTGTTTTATAAAATTACCTAGATAGTAGTGAAAGATATAGTTGATGATTTGGTTTATATACAAGTTTCGTAGCACCTTCATATTGTATCTTATATCACCATTGTTGTGCAATGTGGAGCAGCCTTATTACTTGTTATTGCAATATCCCACTACCAAATAATACAATGATGAAGCCCAGTAATGCGATCGTGCAGTCATTGACCTTTACCAGTAATAACGTAACTCTACCATAACACACAGCAATAATGTAGTTCTTCCATCACCTCCACGATTAACCCCCAAGCCTGAACAACTAATCCTAATTTACTGAGCATATTCCAGGCGTAATCGCATACTACAATGTTTAGGGCTATCGGTTGATCTGCCATCATGACCCAGCAATCTTATTACAACTCCAGCACAGGATGATACGGAACTCATAGATACTCATGCAGTCGTCTCCAGGGCCTGGCCTCATCATAATATAAGTGGTTTTATATCCATATGATCTAGTGTGTGTACCAGTGGACAACACAGTTGCGTATCTCCGCTGATTATTCTGTCACCCTATTTGCTGTTGTTGTAAAGTTCTTTTTTAATTTTAGATATATATGCTGCTCTTAAATCTGTTGCTTTGCCTTTGTTCCCACTCTGATCTGTTCTTTATCTTTCTCCCTTCCCCTCTCCCCTTCTTTTCTAGTTCCCTCATAGATAATTCCTTTTCGCCACCTATCATTCCATTATGTCACCGCTGCTCGCCCTTGTCCCTTTTCTCTCTTTCCCCTCTTCCTACTCAATCCCTTCCATCTCTCTTTCTTACTTTCATTACTCTGTCCTTTGCACGGCACGATGCAGTTCATACATTTAAGTTTAAACCTATGTGTTCAGGCGTTAGCCATCTTAAATTAGCCGTGGAGGATTAAGTTGGGTCAAGTTAAGTCTCAATTAGCATTGCGTAAAGTTACAAACTTCTACTATACCATTTTATGCTACCTAAGTTAGAGATCTGGCGACATGCACGCCATATTCAAGAGGTAGTTACAGCACCAGAATGTGTTGGCTCATACAACACAACCAGACACAGCAAGTTGTGTATATACAAGCGCCTTCGGCACTTGGAATATATCAGGTTAGGTCTGTAATTCTCTCTTTTCCCCCTCTCCTCTTCTCTCTTCCCTCCCCCTCTTTCTCTGGGTATATCCTGAGAAAGAAATGGAACGATACCTTCATTATTTTGTTAGACTATTAACGTTATGAACAATGTTAGAATGTTAGACTTGCCGAACTTAACACTGGAAACCTATTTGAAAACAGAAATAATGAGGATTTATTAAGATTAGCATTTTAAGAATTTTAGAATTAAGAATTTTAGGAAATAGGAAATAAAGGAGGGGAAAGAGAGCACAATTGAGGCGAGGGGAGAGGAGAAAAGAGGGAGAGGAGAGAAGAGACAGATATAAGAGTGTTTCATTGAAAAGAACTTACACCCCCACCCCCCACACGTCTATTAATTTTGCTTCTCCCCCTTTCATTCCCCTCCCCGACTACCTCCTTTGCTCTCCCACCCCTTTTATGGCCCCCTCCTTCACCTCTCCTCCTCCTCGACGAGCACCACCTACCGCTATTCCTAGCAGGAATAGCTTTGCTATGATACTCAAGTCATGTGGCCGGTGGACAGCCCGAAAGGGGAAACAATACTATACCGAGACTGCCTTCCGAAGACATGTTTTAATGCTTTTTCTTTTTCTGGAACTTTCTAACCATTCCCAGAAGCTAGAGTGAGTCAAGGGGAGCAAGGTCCAAATGGGAACATGTGTCATTTACTGAATAATTAAAAAGTTATCGCTAACCGCGTATTCGAATTGAGGGCTGTCAACAATGGCCGCCATAACAAAATATATGAAAGAAAGAGCCACTACAACTCTAAGCCAATCAGATCATGCGAATCGGTCACATGACCATGGGGACAATGACGTCATATATAGCGGCAGGTCGGGGAAGCCCCCCGATCTGAAAAACAAAGCTCATAGCCTTTTGCAGGTAGAAAATCCGGGATTATCATTTATTCCATTAAAAAGGTAACAAGATACAGAATTGAATCCTAAAATCTAAATATCTGCTGTCATCTTAAGATAGACAGCAGATCTGCAAGGCAAAACGCCTGAGAACTCTTGGTCTGTTTGAACGTTTAGTTTAGTAGCTGGGAATCTCCCGGCTGCAAAGGCCGTTTTTGCGACGATCCTTTATCCAGTTAAATATAAAAACAATAATAGGCGGACAGATCTTGAGAAATATAACCAAACTATTAAAATAATAATCACTTGAGCGGTATACTTTTCTGGATCCCCTTCGATCTTCCTCCTCCGAACGAGTTTATACTTCCTTTAAACTCGTTGCTCCTCCCATTCCTACACCTCCTGTCCTCGTCCTCCTCCCCTCACTCCGCCCTCCCCCAGGAGGAGGTTGCAGCGATGTCATTTCTCAGTCAGGTGACTCAAATCAGTCAATCCAATAATTTTGATTATTTTGTTAAACTTCTGATGCTCGTAATTGCTATTCTACCTTCATAGTGCCAAACTCCGAACACTGGCGAGGCCCAAGCTTAGCCTGGCCAGGCTCTGACTTAAGTGTATCACTGACTGAGCTTTTCACCGGGATTTGACCTATGCATAAAAGTGTATATTTAGCTATATCAAATGCATATAAAAAGGTGGTTCCCCAAATTTCCCTCCAAACACCCCTTTCAGTGCTTTTGGCACTTGAGAGGGACAGACAGAGAGGTAGACAGACGTGCTACCCACGGCGATTAGGCGAGCTGTGGTAGAGTTGACTGTGGGGTGAGGGGAGCCACTGCCCTATGTGGGAGATAGTGAGAGGACAGCACTCATGGCAAGCGAGGCATGACATGACGTAATGGGTCCGACTGGGTTTTTCCCAGTGCATGCATGCATTTTTAGGTCACATAAGCACACGCCGGGAATGTCGTAATGTTTTTTTACCCATTTAAAACTCTATTCAAAACAGGTTTAAAACAGGACCAGTTTAGATTGTAGAAAAAAAGAGGGTTGCACATATAACTATGGTGCGAATTATACTACATTAAAAAAACATGTTAATAAAATCTCACGCTCTCACACCGCTCTGACTGTGCAGCCTGTGGTCTGGGACTTCGCTCAGGAGAGCCGGACATCGCGTTTAAAGTGACAAAATTCTTAAATGAACACAAGTCCATCAGATTTTATTTGAAATATTTTATTTGAAGGATCGGGCCCTTCATCCAATAACGATCGAATATGAAGTGTTACAGAAAAATGTGGGGTGACAAGTCGCAAAATTGATATTTTTTAAAGTGATTTATCCACAAAATCCCTTTGACTTTGCAGAAATGTTCTCATTTGTGGGATGCTTAGGAGTATAATTAACTCATTTACTAGTGATTTACGATCATAAATTTGTCTAGCATAACATACATAGAAAACTTAAACCCAGCCCACACACAGCCGATTTGTCCCCCGATTGCCCCGGATTTAGGGTTATTCCACCATTTGATGCAGTGTTTACTCTGGATATTCTAGAATCGATGACCTGGCGAGCATGGTGTTACCTAACATGTCGCCCTGTATTAAGTAACGTACATATATGAACATGATTATGGATATAGGTATACAGTTATGAATATTAATGATTATGCTAATTTGTATTGATAATATTACGTAATCTTACATAACCCAGATGAGGTAATGGGTTAGCATAAAATGGGTCTGACACGATGAATCCTAGGATTTCATTTCCAATGCTGGTTTATGTTATTTCAAAGACATAAACTTTGAAATTTACAAGGATTTGAAAGGATTTGAAATGAAGTCATGTGATTCATTGGGAGACCAAAATCGGGGGGCAATCAGGGACAAATCTGTTGTGGGTGGGCAGTTTTAGACCCGGTTGATCTCAATCTGTTCAAGTATGATGTATTCAATAATGTATTACCTCTATCTATGTCTGAATGAATTGTTCAATTCCCTTGCCAGTTATTACTCAGAGTCATACTGATAACATCAGTTGGAGTTTCCCTTTCGCAGTTTTCCTTTTCGCAATATTGAAGAGGGTGCCATATATATAATCTGTCAATGATCTATGTTTTCTCTTTGATTTCTTATGGCAGCTATGACACCTGTAATAGTATCATAGCATATATAGTAGGGGGAATAAGGCATCAAAATGGCCACAACCGTGCACTTTTGGTTAAAAGCATCAAACTTCTCACGATTGGTCATTCACCCCTTGTGATCAAAATCTGATATGGATCACTGAAATTCGAGCCGGATCCTGCCACTAGGGGGCGTTTGTGTATGACCTTCCACACGTTTTGTCTTATAATGGCTAAAATTTTAACCTAAGGTATTTTGTTATATTAAACCATAAATAGAAGATATTATGAGCTATCATTTGATATAAATAACATTATTCTACCATAAATATTCGTGACGCTATGAATCTTTAAAATTTCCCATAATATTAGAAATTTTCCCAAACCAAATATTATTTTAACTATAGTATGGGAACTGTTCAGTTTAGATGTTAGTGACCATTAATAGAGTTAAAGAACTTATCAAGAGCTCTCATTTGAGACCAATACCAAAATGATCGGACAAATATTTGTCCTTTGACAATTGATTTTAGAAAAAAACATAAAATGGTGAATTTTGTAGATAATTGCCAGTGATCAATCAAAAAAGAAAGAATCATGGAATTGTTTTAAACTTTTGATTCAGAAAGAACATGTTTGTGGGAACCCAAAAGGCCCAAAAAAACATATGTCATAGGATTAGTTTTTATTTCAGGGACCACTGAAATTTTCTATGGGGAAAACGGGTATTTTCTCCACTTTCCCCCCATAGCAGACGATTAAATTATGCGATTTCCTTTCAAATTTGCATATAGACAAAGTTTACATTATTTTACACTTCATTAAAAAAAATGTGGAGGGGGGTGTCAGCCAAAGCTTTTTCATGATGAGTTAAAAAAGGGTACATGTGTATATATATATAGTTCAAAGCTGAATAATATTTTTTTCCTGATGTATGTCTAACCCTGTTTCTTTTACCTGATATCAGGGATCAATCAACTGTGGAGAAAGTAATCAGATGTATGCAAAGCCATTTCACAAATCATAATATATAACTGTCAAGAATAAGAAGAACACCAGTATCACATCTACCATTTGTCACAATAAGGAAAGAGAGGACACATAAGGACACAAAAACTTCATCTTCATTACCCATCTACTTGGTACTAAAGGTGATTCAGCAACAAGGAAAAGGGCTGTTGTTGACACCCTGCATAAACTGGGTTTATGTATATCATACAAACATATGATGGGTCTCAGTACTGATATAATAAATACAGTCTGCTTCCTATTATGACACTGGTTTGCTCTGTCCACCCCATTTGAATAAGTATGCCTGTACTACGTATAGTTGGCATCACAACGCCCATACTGCGACCCACGTGGACATGTTTACCTCCGACTATGACGTCACTCGGAGTTCCCCGCTCGCTCAACCAATAGGAGCGCATGGAAGCTTTCCTTCTCAAGTGCCACGCCCACGTTCGCCAGTTCAAATGTTTCACTCGACTAGTGAAGAACTATATATTCTCGCTTGAAATTTTTTTTCTTATGTATTATATGTATCTGTTATAGGGTGTTTATTAAACTGCTCTGCACGCCCAAACGGCACTTCTGCTTTCCTCTCTTCATTACACGCCCGTCGCACGTATTGGAGTAGTTGATAATATTGATTACAATCCCTTTTCAACTACTTCTACTGATTCATTCCATGGAACTGCAATTTCACTAACACAGCATCCTCAGACTAACCTCCCTCCTAAACCTGGATGTGGTATCATTGATACTAATAGTCTACAGAAGCCTGACATTCCAGTATCATACACCAATGTTCCTCCAACTCTGCTACTAAACAAGAACCAAATCGTCGCATATCAAGAGTGCTTGAGGTTTGAAATTCCAACATCTGTGAATGAAAGGTAATGGGAATGGCTAAATCGTTAGCAATGCCTCTAGAGCAAGATGATTCTGAAAAAGAAAATTCTTTGTCATGGCCATCTTATACTTTGCTTCCATTCAGATGCAAAAAGTAGAACATGTATCCAATACTGCACTCTTGCCATTGTTCACAAAGTTTGCTCATTCTCATTCCATGATGAAGCATGCTATGGATATGGTTAAGGCAGCTACTATGCAGTTAGTAAACCAAGTCCCAGTTATTGTTATGGGCCAACCACTGTTTGCAATAACAAAAAAACTGCAATGGAACTTCAAGGAAACACATGGAGAAGACAAGTATGTGGTCATTTTAGGAGGACTCCATGAAGGTTATAGGAAACTGATTAGGGGGTAGTGGCTGAACCACTGCATTGGTTTCAGCTGGGATTGCAAGCAGTGGTATTGCTGATTCATTGATAAAAGGATCCCATCTTACAAGAACCGCCATGTTCACTGTTCGCAGCTCTCCATATCCTCAAAAAAGAGGCAGACTCTAAGTACAGTGGATGTTGAGCATTGCTGAGCAGCAACCACAGTTAATTATATATACAGGTACTATTTTTCTGATTTATTTGAAAAATAACCTGTACAGTTAGTGCATTTCAATCCTATTATCATTTCATGGCATTAACAATGTACAAGATTGGAAATGGCAGTATGTTTTAGCAACTTATCAACTGTCCTTTCGTCATATCAATTAATCTAAAATATTCACTTTTTTTTGTTTTTATTAAATTAGGTGGTAAAGGACAGATATTTGTTTGATCTGTTTGGGATTGGTCTCAAATGAAAGCTCTTGAAGAGGTCTTCAACTTTTTTAGGGTCACTAACGTCTCAACTGAACAGTTTCCGATCTGTAGCTAAAGGAATATTAGGTTTCTAAAAATTTTGAATTATGTGAAGATTTCAAAAATTCATAACGTCGCGAATATTCATTGTGGAATAATGTAGTTTACATTAAATAAAAGCTGATAATCTCTTCTCAGAGTACCTCAGAGTAAGCGATTAGCCGTTATAACAAAAAACGCGCGGAAGGTCACACAAAAACGCCCCCTAGCGGCAGGATCTGACTTGAATTTCAGTGATCCATATCAGATTTTAATCACTAGGGGTCAATGACCAATCGTTAGAAGTTTCATGCTTTTAACCAAAAGTGCACGGTTATTCCCTTATTCCCCCTACTAATAGGGAAGTACTGGGATATAGGTAAGAGTAAAGGCCGACGCACGCATTCACAAATTGGAGGCCTCACCAATACTTACACACTTGTATGTATAATGTAATTTGAAAATCGTGAATCTCTTAGATTTCACGACTAATAGTATGACTAATTGCGGTGCAAACATCGCCGTTTTCGTTGGCGCTGTTGAATCTATCGGACATTGAATTTACGATTTTTTTCACACCCCATTAAAACAAAAATTTCAATCTGACATAGTCTCTTTTAGCACATCCGACTTGGGTATCATCTATGTTGCCTCTCGCATGGAGTTGTGTCCCAAAGTAGACAGTTGTACCAATGACAAAATCAGTGCAGTCTTTTCCTCTTTGGTACAAGCTATTTCACATACTACAAATTCTTTTCGAACTCCTGACTTCCTATTTCCGAGCAGATTTGACTATTTCCCTGAGATATACACCCCACAAAAGTATATCACCACACCTTTTTCCTATTTCTCCAATGGTGAGTCCTATTTCACCTCTGGTACACTCCTTTTGTCTCTGTACCAAAGGGGACATCCCCTGTTATGTAACATATGACCACTGTGTGTGTATCCCAGCTGCATGCATGAGTGACCACTGACCAGTGGTCACCATAGCAATTAAACTTTGTTCACACACATGTCTCCTTTCCTACCATGCTGTCTTCTCTTCCTTTCTCTTTCTCCCTCTCACCCTCTCGCTCCCTCGATCTCACCCTCCCTCTCCCTCTCCCACCTTTCCTCACCCTTCCTCTCCCATTCACCCTACCTCTACCCCTTTCCCCTCTCCCCTCTCACCCTCCTATCTCCCCTCCCTCCCCATCCAACCCTCCCTCTCCCGCTCTCCCTCCCTTTCCCTCTCAACCCCATATTGTTTCATTGGACATATATGTTGGCATCGGAATACATCATGATACATTTGGGCGAAAAGAACTGAGAATAGCCTAAGATACTCCAAAAAGGAAAAGGACATTCCAAAAAGAAAAATCTTGGCTATTTGGGATTTTTCCTATTTCACATATATCCTTTCCGATTGGAGACAAAACACATGCCTTTCAAATTTTAGCACCACCAACCACTTCGACCAACCTGGGGGTGGGGTCAAGGTGAGGACAATGGTGGGTGTGGCAGGTACGAGCTCTGCAGTTTATAATGCCATTCAAAGGATATCTATTATTATTGTGAGTGCAAAACCTCGAGCAAGCTTCACAAGTGTTTGGGATATTATATTGAATATTATAGTAACTCTTGTAGAGGAAAAGGTTGTGTCTGGTAAGAAAGGCATGTGGCATGTGAGTTTGTATTCCGTATAATTTATGTCACAAAGCCTACAATGTTTTAATGGCGAAATTTCCTATAGAGTGGTTGTCCCTCCTAACCACCGGCAGAATACACCGTTTTCTCACAACAAAACACCAACCACTTTGCAACAGATCCTGTAGTTTATAAGCGAACGTTAAATGCGGAGTGGCCAATGAAAGTACTTTTAATATTCAATTATGAATCCAACATATTCCTTCGATATTAACATTGGACGTATTCTTTTAAGGTCCTACATGTCAGGTTATTTCCGGATGCCTTGACAGGGGATTTAATTTGGCAGGTGACTGCCCCAGTGGACTGCCCTCTTGCTTTGCTGATTCATTTCCTAGTAGTGACTCTGATATGATAGATATGTGTAACCTCATTATATTCCTATTAATTATTAATTATCACCCATTTATTATATTATCTCATTACTTAAATTGCTAATTATACTTAACTACCTAGTACTGTGCAAGTCCACTAGTTCATGCTAGGCCATGGATATTAACGTAAGGGCCCGGCCCCTTACTCATTAGTTAGACCCTGGAGGAGAGTCTGTACTTTACATAGACCATTAAAACTAATAGCTTTATTGGAAGGTTGGGACATGTTACTCAGAAACGAGCAGATTGTAGGTCAGAAAAAGTGTGGAAGGAAACATTTATGATTCGATTCCAATGTAATAAGGTACCGAAATGTCAATCACTTCAATATAGAATTCTGCATAGAACGATTGGATGCAACAGTTACCTAAGTCAAATTAGATTTAAAGGAAATCAAGCTGTGAATTTTGTGGAGAGGAAGATACAATTTGTCATTTTTTTGTTGCATGTGATGATCAAAGCTCTTTATGGGAGCAGGTCAGACTCTGGATACAGAGAAGCAAAATACTGAAAGGCTTCAGGTCGAATGAGTTAAAAGAAACAAATATTTTGCTAGGTTACAGTGGGAACAGCCCTCACAAAAGTTTTATTAATTGGCTGTTTACTGCTATAAAATGTTTTATTTATCGTCAAAGAATCTTTCATGAAAACAAAATGGTGTTCAGAGCCTTTTTAAATGAAGCGAAGATACAGATGAGAGTATTGGAATATAATAATGTTGTCCAGGGTAGAGGAAAGAAGATCACAAACCTATTGAATAAATTACTAACAGAGCTGGAAGAGTAATGTGTAAGAAATATATGTATAATACAGCTCACGTTTTGGTGTTAACATCGTGCGAAATTTATTAAAAAGAAAACCTTCAGAGGAAAATGTATCTAGATGCGCTAGACTTAGCAACTATAGCAAAGGCCATGGGGACCGGTGCATATGCATGGAAAGTTGATTTGGAAAGGGCATATCGACAGCTAATGGTAGACCCACTCGCCTATCCCCTCCTTGGAATAAAATTCGCAGACAGCATATATATAGACATCTGTCCATCCTTCGGATGCAGGGCATCCGGGGCTGTGCAGCAGAGGGTCTCCCAAGCACTATGCCATATCATGAAAGTCCGGGGACACACAGTAATAGCATATGTAGACTATTTTGGCGGGGTAGAAGAAACAAAACTAAAAGCCCAAGAAGCATATAGAACATTCAACAGCTTGTGTGACACACTTGGGGTAAAAATTGCACCTGACAAGTCAAAGGCTCCTGACCAAACCATAGAATTTCTGGGATTCGAAATAGACATAAAGAATAGAATAATTTCTATTCCCAAAGAAAAGTTGGAAGAAGTTCTAAATGAGGCCCAGAGGTGGCTCAATAAGTCACATGCAGACAAGCGCCAGCTACAAAGTTTGGCCGGTAAGCTGGCGCATGTCAGCAGTTGCCTAATACATGCACGCAAGTTTATGACAAGAATCCTAGAACAGATCAGGAGTATGCCAAATAAAGGTTTCAGAAAGCTAGGAAGAGAAATGACATTAGACATCAAATGGTTCGGTGAATGTGCCCGTGCACTGAACAACAAGGTTCTAGTCGACCCCGATTATGCAACATTCACGGTTGAGTGCGACGCATGCCTAGAAGGTGGGGGGGGGGGGTTCTCACAACACCACTTCTACTCGATAGAATTCCCCTCCATATGGCGGGCAGAGCACCACATATCTCGCCTCGAAGCCATGAATATCATAATAGCGGTCAAGACCTTGTGCCCAGCGAGTTTCACGAAAGGGCGTCTAAAAATCACAACAGACAATTCGGCGGCAGCATGCGTGTTAATGTCAGGCAGGACAAAAGACAGCGTCCTGGCAGCATGTGCGCGAGAACTCGCCATGATAGCTGTCAAGCAAGAGCTGTCACTTAGTGTGGTTCACGCCCCTGGTGAGACATTAATCCTAGCTGACGCGCTCAGCAGGGCGTCTATAAATCCAAGGCTCAAGGCTACAGCCGAAAGAATGGTGGTCGAGAAGAAGCTTGAGAGACTGCCCCCCATTGATATACAATGTATAATTGACAATTCTTTATAATTCCAGACTTTCACAGCACAGAAATCTATGCCAAGGCTCAATGAATATATTTGCAGGCTTTCTCATCAGGCACGGTGGCAAACAAAATGAGGCAGGCGAAATACTACCTCTCCTTCATGTTCTCATATGGGAGGCCATGGCACAACCCAGAAGTGGCGGACGTGTTACTCTATATATCCTTCCTTTCTAATTCAATTAAATCGCCCCAGTCAATAAAGAACTATATATCGGGAGCGAAGTCTTTCATAGCGCAGAATGGCCACTGCACCCAGGTGTTTGACAACATAGCGATCAAGCACATGACCAGAGCACTATTCAAAGACTCAGATCACTCAGTAACTCAAGCCCCCCCCTCTATCAATTGCTGAGATAAACGCTGTAGTCCAACTACTCCCTTCTATGTTCCCGCTTGGCCAGATATATGCGGGCATTCTTATATTCGGTGTAGCAACGTTGTTGAGACAAAGTAACTTTCTATTATCAAGCAATCTGAACCACTTGGTCACAAGAGGAGACCTCTATTTTAATGAGACTTTTATGCTAGTTAATGTGCGTTCATCTAAGACCACATCAGACCTGAGAACTCTTCCTGTAATGAGATGTCATGACTCCCCCCTATGTCCGGTCAAGCTGACCCTGAAAGCTCTAGACGCAGCCCCGGGAGGTGCGCCGGCCCCTATATTTTTATATCCAGATTCTGGGCGACCCATAAGACCAGCGGATTTCACGAAGGCGATGAGGCAGGCGCTGGAAGCGGCAGGATCGAGCAAGAGCCAGACGTTCAGTACGCATTCGATGAGACGATCGGGGGCGCACCTATGCGCGCAAGCGTGAGTGTCCATAGAAGGAATCAGAGCCCAAGGAATGTGGATATCAGATTCAGTGCATCGTTACTTACCAAAGACTGACAAAGAAGCAGCTGTAGGCATAAATAAAATACTGAAATAATTCTCGGCACTATTTTATGCCTATATCACAGTAAATAAACATGATTTAAAAGGCAGCTTTGGTTTTTATAATTAGCAGTAATTGTAAATTACATTTTAAAGAATTTTAAAGAATTTTAAAGAAGCTATAAGCATTACGATTTGGTAGCCGAACAGAACCACTTGTATCATGACGTCACACCACTGACCAGGAGCTGACCGGTCTGTTCAAACCTCACTTTACTAACTGCATTCGATTGGGACCCACCCACCATCCCTATGCAAGACTTCTCTTAAAAAATACCATATCTCTTACTCATGTACAAACAACGGTACGCACTGTATTTTATGCCTATATCACAGTAAATAAACATGATTTAAAAGGCAGCTTTGGTTTTTATAATTAGCCAAATTACGTACAACGCACTACATACAATTGTATGGTAAACCATTCTTATAGGTTATATATATAACAACTTCCTTATAAAAAAATCTCTGTTGAATGCACTATCAACAGCTATATTGTGTATTTCACACCTATATACTGACACTTTCGCGCTGCTATTGATCATGAGCTAGCCATGCCAATTGAATGGGGTGAGGCCAGAGGTGGGGTGTCGTGTTATTGAGACATTAGAAAGCTATAGATATTTTTGTTTTTCATTTTGTGCGCATAGGAGCACCAATGCATTTTAGTGCACATTCCTACCTTAATAAGGAATGATCTACAACAGGTTTTCTGGCAGGGGCTCTGAAAGTGGTCAGTCCAACCTATAATCGGAGCTCGGAGCTCTGATTTTTTGTACACATGGGATGAGAGGCCAATACCTATTTGTACACTTTAAGTAGTTCATTGCAGAAGTAAAGGTTGCATTGGATTTAATGGAATTGATTACTCTGTGGAATATGAGATAATAACCAATTATAATTGGCTATTGGTATTTCTAAGCTGTGAGATCTGTATACATGGGAGAAGAGACCAGTATATAATCGTACGCTATATAATATTATTTGATGGGAGAAATAAGGATTACACTGGATTCATTTTATTGCCCACCCCACTCAGTGCTCTGTGGAAAGGAAGATATTAGCTCTTTAATGTATCAATGGATTCGATACAATGTATAAAGGCCAATATACCATACTACTGCGGGGAAAGGGACATCCAATGCTACTAAGATCATTACCCAATTTTGAGGTAGGTTTCTGATTGCTTTGCGGATACGGGGGTATTAGCCTTCAGATACTGATTGTGATTAGACAGTAAACAATGTATGGATAGGTTCCTGGTAAGAGCTATTTCATGTCTAATTCATTACAAGTATGTTTACAATATAACTAAGGGTGGTCGAACATAATGATATAAAGATTCTGAACACATCTATATATTCTAAACGTAAGCCAAGGCGAATTACACTTATTTTGATGGTGTGCCGCCATAGTTCTATGTTTTTTCGGGACAGTGAAGAGAGAAGGATAGAGAGTATATAGAGAGGAGAGAGAGAAGAGCGAGGGGAAAGGGAGAAGAGATAGGAAGAGACGGAGGGAGAGAAGATAAAGGAAGACAAAGAGAGAGGGTAGATGGAGAGGACCGAAAGCTACAGAAGGAGATATTAGATAGAGATAGAGAGTAGAGAGAGAGTGGGCAGAGAGATGATAGATAGGAAGACAAGAAAAGACAGAGTGGATACAAATACATACATTTTGGAGGAACTGGAGGACGTCCAATGACTTCAATACATTGTCCATTAAACTTAAGAAACACCAACCTGGTTATTCTAGTTCACTATAATTGAATGGTGCTTTGTGATCCACCTAAGGTTAAAATCTAGCCTAGAGTGACATTGATGGCAAACATTAACACATCTAATGTTTAAAGGCAAACGCTACTATCTAGTGGAAAATGAAAATAAATGTCATTTTTCTGAAACTTTGAAATTTGATTCTTGAAGTGTTTCTGGTCATAAAGATGGAAAAAAATCAATGGGTCACCGTGCTCAATTTTTAATTAGAGTGCTTCAAAAGTTGGTATCTCAAAAGAACCAATGAGGATCAAAAGGGGGGCTCATTTTGGAGTACCTCGACTTCATAGTTCATGTTTGCTATTTATATTCCCTCAATTTAAGTAAGGTTAACAGTTTTAGAGAGAGTATTATTTTGCCAATGATTTTATGCCTCTTTTTTATAGAATGCATGGTTATTTTTATTCTGAAAACAAAAAATATGAAATGCAAATTTTAAATTAAAAACTCGAAAAAACCCACTTTTTTTTCACTAATTTAATAAAAACATTTTTTTTCTCTCTCATCCAAATTAAATGTCATTTTTCTGATTCTTTAGTATATGGTTCTTGAAGTATGTGTGTTCATAAAACTGAAAAAAAAATAATGGGTCACCGTGCTAGTTTCTGAATTATGGGGCTTTGAAACATGGCATGACAACCATAAAATCTGCTGTTTCAATGTGTTCTATGTTTCCTAAACATGTCTATTTCAAACAGCTACAATTATTTTTTTAGCGTGATGACATACATTTTTATCCCTATATATGTGTAGAATATTACCTGCACTATATGTGTAGAAAATTTTGGGACATTAGGAGTTTTCATTTTTGTTTTATTCCCAAAACCATGAAAGAAAAATGCAGCACTTCCCAATAGACTTGCATACTAAATGGGTACAACTAAGGGTACCCACAGTTAGCTCAGTTCCCCAAACATGTCTATTTCAGACAGCTATAAAAAAAAATCTAACTCGATGACATATGTTTTTTTCCCTTTTAATATGTAGTATATAACCTATACTATATGTGCAGAAAATTCTGGGACAGTAGGAGTAGCTATTAATTGTTTGTTTTATACTATAAAACATGAAAAAATGGGCTGTTTCCTCATAGACTGCAGTGCTAAAGCAATAGTACGTAAAATGCCCGTATATTTGGTATATGGAAAAGGGGGGCGTGGCAGAGAATAGTAGCGTTTGCCTTTAAATACTCCTATAGTTTCTATATCTATGTACTAACTCTTGATAGTCAATCAATACAGTAAAATAGTGTAAGCGACCGCCCCGGAGAGAGTCGCTGCATATAACTAGGCGACGGGAACCCTGGAGACTGACCACGTCCGCGTGACGGTTGGAGTGACGTCACTGTGCGTCCGACGTATGGAAGGTAGTCGTTCGGCCATCACCATTACGCAAGAAGTGAGAAAAATTGTTTTCTCTAGTGACAATGACTTGACTTTCAAATTTGGCTTTGATTGATTGATTGATCAGTTGGTTTGGATAAATAAACCCCCCTAGGGTCTTTGCCCCGAACAGCCCATCCGCCTTGACTTGTCATTATGTTGTGTTGTGTTGATATATATTATTATAACAGGACTAGTCGCGCTAGCTTATGTCTTTAGAATAACCTCAAATATGCATAAATACATACGATATACAACATTGGAAGTTGCTACTAGCAGCGCTAAACACCCCAGAAATGAACAGATTCTGTAAAGGTTCTTGTGAAAAAACATTTTTAAAATCTTGTTTCTTTTGTAACTTGTCACTCATCATTATTTTAAAAGATTCTCCAGGGGCCCCTGGGAATGGTATAGTTGCCCTGGTGCTGGACTTCCAAATCAATAGATCTATATTGTTTACAAGCTATATATGGTATATATATAGATAGACTACACAGATTAATGACCTCCATTTTGGAGAGAAAATCGGTCCTTAATGGTGATAAGACCCTCTTCTTGTCCTCAATGTCAGTCAATAATCTGTTATTACTCTCCTACTTAACTTGCACTCCCCTATCTTCCCGATGTATTAACATCGCCATGTGGCCTCTTGCATTTAGTTTCCTTCCCAAAAAATGTGCGTCATTAATCTCAAACCCGTTGTCAAGAACTGCTTATTCTTTAATTCCGTTGTCTAAATCAGTCAATAACAGCTAGTTATTTAATTCCACTGTCAATTATGGCCAAGAAGTGCTTATTGCCATTCATTAGTTCCATTCTATAGATATGCATACACATGTGTTACACTGAGAGTCATTTCAAGACGGTTGCGTGCACGAACACCAATGAATATTGACAAGTTCTACTATCGCGGTGTTTGATTTCATATATTTCACTTCGTAGATGATAAAGTATTGTTATTAATATTTACACTATGCACAATATACCGCCCCCCCCCCCCGCTCTTATCCCTTAAATTAAGCTTAATACCCATTTGTAAACGCTCTATGCAATTATTGATAGTGTTTTGGATTGTTATAATTGTTTCCTTTGTAATATTGTGTTCAGCTGCAGCAAAGATGTGTGGCGCACAATCATCTGGCTTTACCCATAGTCTGATTCTATTTATGCTATATATATATGGCTGTCTGTGTCAGTAATCAGTAACGTGGATAATTAAGTCTTGTTCTCCTCTCACTCCTAATTACTCTACACAGCTGCCTCTCGAAGTGAGCTATCCATATATATATGCTGGAGACAGTGAAACAGGCCTTTGGCGTCAACCCCAAAAGTGATCCAAGAAAGAACAAATGTTGAATAGCGAGTGGAGAGATTATTAAAGCATCGGCCCCAAACCAAAGAGTTCCTATTTTTGTTCCGTTCTTTCCCAACCTATATAAACTATTTTGGCGGATTTTGTCTAGTTGGTTTTGCTATAGGGCTTCATAGAAATCAACATTTATATTCCGGAGACCCGCGTAAATCCTACACTGTGGTAGCATTTTACAACCGGGAGCTCCGAGCCTCATACCGCTTATTATGGCTCATCAGCTGATGTTTCTTCTCGGTTTATAACTTTTAATATGCCAAAATTTCATCCGATTTGTTCTGCCTTAAACCCCGCGCACACAGGGCTGATTTTGCAGCCGATTTCAGGTCCCGATGCGTCCTGGGATTTACTGCGAAATCCTAGAATTTTTTTTCTGGGATCGGGCCTGTTTGGGTCTACTTAGGATTGATCGGGAGAATCTAGGATGAATCGGGCTACTTTTTTGTCCCGATTTGGGGTACTTTCTAGCCGATTTCAAAATTCCTGGGATTAAGCCGCCCCAAATCATGTGTCATTTCAACTTGGTTCTGATGGGTTCTGCTCCCGATTATCTGCAGGGCTCCACCGATTGATCGGGAATAGCGTACCGATGATTCAATATAATGAATCATCAGGAGTGACGAGTTGAGTCATCGGTGCGGTCTAGGATTTTAGTACCAAGCGATTACAAAGATGGTGCCAGGGGTGCTATCCCTTGGTGTTGCATCAGTTGTTTGGTGACCTTGACCAGGAAAGCCATTGACGCAGTAGGCGTCCAATCACCAACTTGACTTGAGATTTGTGGCTAATTCAGGGCCGGGGAAAGCTATGACGCAGTAGGCGTCCAATCTACGAGCATTTTTTAGGGTGCGCATCTTTTAGCATCTCCTCGCATATAAATAAATGTATGTATTTATATGTATGTATGTGTGTGTACATACATGTATGTAGGAGGTTACTGGAGGGGGTTACTGGAGGAGGTTACTGGAGGAAGTTACTGGAGGAGGTTACTGGAGGAGGTTACTGGAGGAGGTTACTGGAGGAGGTTACTGGAGGGGGTTACTGGAGGAGGTTACTGGAGGAAGTTACTGGATTCTGCCTGATTCTATCTTGATGTGTGCCAACAGGCCTCTGTGAATACACTATCCTAAAGTATAGCAGCAATGTCACACATTTAAGTTTTAACACTTGGCAAATGCCCCATTTCGCTTATCGATACTCATGGGTGTGTGGCATCCTTTTCACACGTTTGAAAGCTAAGGTGAAACTTAAAGAGAGCTTATTCTCTGTTCAGAAATCGCCACAATTGTTACAAGGTGAATTATTTAAAGAAAAGTTTTTTAATACGCAATTATTAAGTACATGTAATAATGGTTAATAAGTTTAATAATACATGTTGCCTGCTTACTTTGGCTTTCCACTAGACACTAAAAGGTGACAAGAGTTTGCTCGCACTTTTATACCTTGTGAAAGTGTCCTGTGCAAATAAGCCACACCCACTTTGACAAGAGTGTACATGTAAGCGGAAACGGTGATCTATATGATATAGAGCCATGATAGCGTATATGGTATGTATGGATTCCTCAGAATATGAGAGTATTTTCATCCTAATATTATGAGAAACATCACAAAATCGGGGCTATGTGTAAGCCCCAGAATCGGGGCTGTGTGGGTCAAGTACAACCGATTTCAGTTTGAGGATTCATTGGGACACAAATTACCCAAATCGGGTCTGAAATCGGCTCTGTGTGGGTTTATAAAATAGGCCCGATTTCATTTCTGACACAATTAAAAATCCTAGGATCCTGTGTGCGCGGGCTTTTAATAGCTGAGAATTTCTAGCTTTAAGGCAGGCAGTTTTATCTACCGATTGGGTCGAAGAAGTGTGAACATAGCACATGTTTTTCTAAGCGACTGACACCAACGAGTTAGTAACAGTAATTAGGTAGTTAGTTAGAACAACGTTGATATGATTGTTATATTTAGTTAATTCCTAGAGGGGATCTATGCTGAGAAACTGAGCAAAGATGCACTTCCAAAATTAATTTAGTTTGATAACAGTCTAATCACCAGAAATGCTAATTGGTTGATTACCACTGGAGTATGCAATGAGGATGGTGTATAATCTTTGATAAAAGTTCCATTTTGTAATGTGGTCTCATTATAATTCCTACAACTATTTTGCAAATAAGTTCACAGATTCAGTATGTGTTTAGAATTTAGACATTTCAATTTTCAAGACAATAATTTTGCTTAGGAACAAAAGTTTGCTTAGAGTCTGCAAGCATAATAAAATTGAAGTTATTTCTCCTTCCGTCTGAATAGTATTATCAGCCTTGTAATTGCCTATTGTAACCTTCCCTTAAATATGATGGCGATCCATTCATGGAATGTCAACACTCCAATCACCCTCAATTCCAGAAATGATTAAACTACTAGCGTTAACTATAGAAGGATATTTGTCATTGGATTACATTACAGGATAAATCTATTTAGAATATGACAACGCTATTGACAGATTACATTCCCAGATCGTTAGAATTCTAAATGTTTTATGCGACAGCTGATTCAAACGTGCTTAACGCTAGGTTCTCAAGAATCAAAATTTCCTACATTTTGTTCCGTTCTTTCCTAACTTTGCAAAAGTCATTTGACAAAGATTTTAGACGCTTTCATTGTGTTGCTTTTACTGCAGGGCTTCATGAAAGTCCACATTTCGGAGACCCAAGACATCGTTTGTTGCAGTGTTTGCACTAATCAATTATGACTCACTGTCGCCTGCTTTCTTTCGGTTAGTTCTGCTTCAACTTCCATCAGTGTCTATAACAGTTGTAATGTTATAGTGAATTTTCCCTGTAGTCTAACACGACCATACATTATTGGTTATCAATAGTAATGGCCTATAGTTTGATATGTATTCAGAAACATAAATAAATAGGTAAATGAATAAATAAGTTGAGCATTCTATACATATAAATGGCATATATTATTCATAGATATACGTACACACACTATCTACTGCTAGGGGGCAAATGAGCAAACAGGATTAATACGTATACTAATTAAGCATGGGTGCATATGATGATTTTGCATTGGGAACAATCGCTCTAAGCAGTTTTGGGGTAATTACAATTTGCCAACAGGTGCCGCGTGACAAACTACAAACGAAAAAGAGCTTCAGAACCAAGTTAATAAAGGAGCTATATATATAGGAGCAAAATGCTAGGACAAGAGGAACGTGTGCCTACAACTCCCAGGTTAGTAATAGAAAGTAAAATTCAATTGTAATGTCCTTCCGAATAGGATAGAAACTTTGAGTGTGACTCCAATGCAGATATTATAGTGTTGGTCTATGAACAACATATGGAATCATGTTTTACGGCATGTTTGGCTGTTCACTGAAAACACTTAGAGATCATATTGTCCAAATAAAACGGGTATCAAAACATAGTATTTCATGACATCTAATTGTCGGTCTCTATTTGTTTTTGTGTGAATCGTAAAGAAGCATGAAAGAAAACAGAATACAATCTACATTAACTTTTAAGAAATAAACAAGAATAACCATGAATAACCAAGAGAGAAGTGCATGACAATGACATCATGTTTCTTTCTTGGTTATTCTTAGTAAAAGAATATAGTATGTTAAAGATAAATATTTTATTTAAAGTTATTACATGATTTTTGATATCCAATAATAATTGTACCAGAATGATCAGGGTATGACGAAAACCGTTCCAAGCACCGAGGTTACTTTGTAAAAATTACCTGAATAGAACCTTGTCAAAAAGAATACCAGTTTTCCATGAAAAAAGAAGGAATCATGAATTTAGAATGGGATCGAATGTATTATGTTATTGGGTCATTTTTTCTGAACGTGTACAATTCAGCCAGAAGTATGGAATTTCAAAAGGTTCCCCAGATCAATTTGAAACCTACATATCTCACGAGTCTGGGTTTTGAGGTTTCTGTCAATACCCATTATACGCATTTCCTCCCAGTGGTTCAGTTTTTATGATAAGTCAAAATTTGTGGTTCAGAAATTGGCAAACGTCCGTCATCATAACTCATTTAAGATGAAACACACACATTATGGTTAATTATAATTGTGCCTAAGGCCTAAAAGTGCACCACAGTAAAACAAAATGGCAATGAATCTGCTGTAAAAAATTTTATAACCAAAAAGTATTACTTCATGACAAAATTGATCTGAGTGCATCAGCCCTATTTCCTCAAAATCCCCATCATTCATTTTTTTCCCATACCTTAGTTTCAAATAGTTGTAAAAAAGTGATTGGAAGGGCTGGAACCTTAATAATGCACCTGAGTAATGATAAATACATTATCTAATACTTCCCTAAGTTATAAGACCTTAAACATAGTTGTGTTAAAATTACTCCATCCCAAAGATGCTGTATTTCACTGATGGGCGTTTGTCACAAAAGCCCATTACATATATAATGAAGTAAAAGCCCATTATGAGTTCTATATCGTTATGAATGAACCTGATATGGTTCAATATTGCTCCATATGCATCAAGCACTGACAATAAAACCAGACAAGTGTATTTCAGTTAAATGATATACAAAAAAGTATACTTTGGTTTATTGAGTATTAACAATTGGTACACATGACTTCAAGGTGCTAAAATACAGATTTTCCTCTCCAAAATTACCAAAAGAGAAGTAGTGTCACCTGTCATAATAAAAGAGATATTTAAATCATTAAAGAAAGAGCATATAACCATCAAGCTGGCCTCATAACAGACTTCTTATGATGGGCGTTAGGTTTTCAATGATGGGCGTTTGTGGATGTAGAGAGTTATCAAACGTCCTCTAAAGGACCATAATAATAGCCATACATGGACAATTCTTTTAGGAAACAAGCCCAACATGTTCTCCTACACTCTGGACATGTTTATAACTCATCAGCAACTGATACATGTGTTGTGGATATTGTAGGTGAAATAACTTTTGTATTGGTTAAATCTATTATTTTAAACATTTTTCTCTTCCATTCATTGTTGGGGTCCCTCCAAGACTGGTAGGTGGCTACATTTCCTCTCCAGTAGTCCCTGGGGTACACAGCTGCACCTTTATTCTCTGTTGGTGGTGATTTTCCAATCATGTTGATCTGAAAAAGAGAGTAAAATATAATATATAGTGAGGCCCCATGAATATGAAAAAAAAAAATGTTTAAAGGTAAAATTCTAATGCCATTTTCTTATCTAGTATAATTTCCTGTATTTATCATTTAAATTTGATGGTTGTTGAATGAACCCTTCATGAGTTTTTCAGGGTGAGGATTGCAATGGCAAACGCCCATCATGGAAATGGTGCCCCTTGTACTAAAGTATAGTAATAGTTCCACCCTTAACCATTCATATATGATTAAACACTAGTTTATAAAAGATAATATTGAAAGAAAGGCATTGAAAAATGAGTAGGGCTGTTGCTAGACCCACTCCATACAATTTGCTATATTCACAAACGCCCATCATGAAAAACAATGCAAAAACTTTACATTACAGAATCTACTGAAGATCATAATTTAGAACATAAAGAATATGTTTGAATGATTTCATACAATAACATACATACAGGGGCATGTTTCCATGTTATTAACACCAACAATATCCCACATTTACTGATTTATTTTTCATTTAGATGATGGGTGTTGGTCATAGCAAATGATAGCCTCATTGTATATCAACCAGATCAGCCTTTGGGCATTGATCAACCACAAGAAAGTATTTCTTTCATACCAATACAAGTCATACAACATTACAAATACAAAAATATCTTAGTTACTCTGATTATTACCACCTTTAGAGACAAATTAGTGCTGTTATCATTACCATGATGGGCGTTATGCCTTATTTACACCAAACATGTGCAGTTCTGATCAGATGAGTAGAGCAATCTGACTTTCTGTAATGACTAAAATATTTCAGCCATTGACTTTTAAATACTATTAGCAGAAAATATCCAAAGTATCAAAACTTTCTGACCCATTCTTGACCCTACAGTACATTAATCATTATCCCCCATACAATTATAATGAGACTTTCAGTTTTTCATGCTATTTTTGAGAAAATGAATTAAGATATGTGCTAGAAAAGTCTGGTACTTACCATAGTATGTTTCAAACTAAAGATGACTCTACAAGCAGGTAAACGTACTGAGCAAGAGCTAGCTCAGAAGAGATTTTCAATGATGGGCATTATTTTCATGATGGACGTTTGCTTTGTTGAAAATCTTGCTATAAAATCTTCCAAAAACTCTTTGAAGTTAGGGTTTTGTGTTTTCCACTTTCACTTTGGCACACCATTTATGAATAACATCATTATAGCAAGTTTGAAACGTTTTGCAATACCTGGATAACACATCACTTGTCACACCTACTCCTGCAAACGCCCATCAGCATAATTAGTATAAATTGAAGATGGTTTTGTGGATTTGTTGTTATTTCCTTGTAAATGGGAGTAGAGTTGTTTCTTTTTTTGTATCTTGTTCGCAAAAAGATGTTCAAAACATTCAAGTACTTTCTAGTATTGAACATATTGTGTTCATTTTTCTAGAATTGCAGTTATATATGATGATGGGCGTTTGCTTGAAAATGGTCAAAATTTCTCATGGGCCCCAATAATTTACCATTGGGATCTGGGCCCTACCACCCCTTTCATAGAGTTGTACACTAACGTTATACATGGAAAGCCAAAATAAAGTAAGATAAATGATCAAATACATTTTTACAAAAAGATTTAAACTTCTAAAATCAGGAGGAGAAACTGTAAATTACAGGTTATTTTGATTCCAACCCTAGAGAAGAATGTGATGTCTTTGCCATAGGTATATAAAAGTATATATTTCTGGAAAGCTTATCTCCTCCTTGTTATGCTGAGATACACTGCGTTAATGTGAATGCAAAATTGTGACTGTGATGAGTGGGAGAACAGACACAAGTCAGGAATTTTACATTTGTACACGTTCAGAAAAAATGACCCTATTACATTATTATTTTTTTTCGAACGGCCAAAGTTACACTCTGTTCAATTGTTTCACTACAGAAAGCATACGAATTTGACCCCCACATCCACAAATTCAAGCAGTATGAATCCACGATTTTGAATCCATATTGCCCTATGACGATTTGTGTACGTGTGGGATATGCCATGAATATTCGTAGACCCCAATATTAGGGCTATCTATGATAGTTCGTACGAATTTCCATTAGGATGGAAATTTTCGTGAGTAGAGCCACGAATTCTGATGTGTTCATGTAAACAAATTCAAAAATTATGTTATTTCTATAAAGGCAATAATTTTACTAATTTTTTGAGTAATTCCTCAGGAAAAGTGCTAATTAAGACAATTCGTAAGACAATTCGGGAATGTGTGGACCATGTGTGGGCCACGAAAAACTAACACAAATTCGTAGTAATTGGCTAATTTTATTAAGAATTCGTCCACAAATTGTTGTGAGTGGCCAATTCGTACAAATTGTGAGTTCTTGAATGTGTGGGTCCGGCTTTATTCCCCACTTCTGGCATATGCACGGTAAAGACATACTCATGGCAATTATAATTGGTTATTTTATTTTGTTCTCACTTGAATGTATGGGCCCGGCATAAGGAGACAGAGAACTCAACCCAGTCACCAACACAACTCGTCAAATGTTGTCCCCGTATAAAAAACATTTTCGCCAAAAATAAACACAAGCTTACGACTGCCACCCATACCTCTATAACATAGAACCTAAGTATCCCTTAACCCCATCCAACCCACTTTTCTTAAATTCGATCTTGGACTCTTTAATTCTTTCACCAATCGAAAGGGAATGACATCAACCCTGAGTCCACCATTTGGGCATCTCCATAGTGGACACTGGGTTTAATGGTTCTGACACCATACAGACTGGCGTTGTCAAGTAAAATATAAACATTGGTTCGGTTGACTGCCGCCATCGCTGCTTATATTATTATCTATGTACATAGTCCTTTGCAGTTAGAAAAATGAGATTTATTACCACTCTGAAATTATTACCACTCTGGTTCAGTATTTCAATCATTACAAATGTAACCTTTTCACATCTGATATCAGGACAGATAGGTATATTGTAATAACCTGGGTTAGAGCTTGATAGTGCAGGAAGTTGAACTTACGTTACCTTGTCGAACCCATCCTCCCACCACTTATTATGCCTTCCTCAGCAAGAAGCACTGCCACGTGTTCACGATTCTTGGAGGTTTATGAATAATTAATCTGACTTCTCCTCCAATCACTGAGCCAGCATCTCATGAGTCTTGACATTTATGTTTTTAGCTCCACTGGCTGGAGCTGAATCATGCCCCTCCTCCAATCACTCTAGCTATACAAAGCTATAGGGGTCACCCAGAGAAAGAATCTCGGCCTGTAGTGGGCAGGTGGTAGGGCGGTAGGGCGGTAGGGCGGTAGGGCGGAAGGGCGGTAGGGCGGTAGGGCGGTAGGGGGTAAACAGCAAAGTAATGTAAATCCCTAATATTGTCATTATAGATTTACCAACGAAATCTTCGGCTAGGATTCTTTTTCTGTTCGTATTCGTAAATAGGAGTCATATGCAGTGTTTGTTTTACATGCAATCTTTCTAGCGATCAACTTGTTTTGAGTAGACAGAAGTGTCATGTGTTGAAGCTTTATAGGGCCAGTACCATGAATCAACTTCTCCACTTGTCAAAGGTTACTGCAGCGATATCAATGAAGGCCTTTTGCGTGGTTTCGGTGGAAGCAGAAGTGATGTCAATTTTATAGGAATCTTTATTTCCAAGTACATACACTCGACAACAGTAACAGTGAAAGTTTTCGACCTGGAAATAGGTGGATATTCTATGTCCTTGACAGTTCTTGTGAACATTTTAGATTACATGTTACATTGAAATATCTGCATTTGCATAGGTAAGTGTTTTCGGGGCTAGTTAGCCTTGCAGTTGTTAGCATCTTACTCTCTGGAGTTGGACTTACTGCCTACCTTAAGTTTCTTATTAAATTTTCTGTTTATTTTACATCAATAAAGACAATAGCAGTAATGTTAATACTCTAAGGAGGAAGGAGGAAGACTCAGGCCTTTTCTACTCTCTGAACATATATATTCCCTCAGGAAAGCCAGGAAAGCCAGGAAATCCTTTAGGCCATATAATTTGTTTGTTTTAAGATTTTTATTCAGCTACGACATTTTGCACGAATATATACAATAATTCTCAGTGCGTGCTGAGTTTAGAAAAAATGTTAGGAAAATAACAGACAAATGAAATATTAATATATAGTAACATCATAATAATGACATGAGATTTAAAAACACACACCCAGGGCAGTGTCCATTTTCATGACAGTCCTTGGAAAAGTCGTTAGAATAGGATATCACACCATATAATCAAAATAGCTATATAAAACTAATAACTATGTTTAACTATGAAAAATGTAGGTAGGCCTATCTGTAACTTGGTGTAAGAATCAAAAATCTATTTTGAAATATCATCATAGTTGAAAAGATGTTTGCAAGTTTCCAATGATAGTAAACATTATTTCAGTTTGTTTTCGTTTTTTCTCCTTAGAGGCCTACAGAATCGGCCCCCAAATCGGTAATGTGTGGGCCGAGTACATTTCAGTTTGGGGAGAAGTCGGGATGAAAAATACCATAATCGGGACTCAAATCGTTTCTGTGTGGGCCAAATAATACGGCCAATTTCATCAGACATATCCTAGGATTTCAGCTACGATTGGTCAGTAAACCCCAAATCGAGCTATTTTTTAAAATTCGGGTTTTGTGTAGGTGGGCTTTGAGCAATCAGTTTCGAGCAATCAGTTTCCGTTTAGATTTGAATATTAATTCTTAATTTCTTTCATAATAGCATATAATCGTCTTGATTATTATGCAATTCACAGGTAAGCTATTTCAAGATTGTGACACTAGATAATGTACCGGAATAACCATGAAATTACATTTAAGTACAATATATTCATAATGGTATTTGCTAACACATCTGGGAAGGATTAATACCAACCATATTCCCAGGGTCAGTATTATATTAATGAAATTGTACTGGTAAATGGTCATGTAACCAAAATCACGTATTACTATTGGCAATTGTACAGGATATAACGATCCATGTCTGGACCGAATACATTCAAGTATTGCAAAACACCTGATCTACAACACCTGCGTCTATTACCTCACTAGTAGGCATATACCAATGTCATCGTACAAACCAAGCTCTACCATTGATCAAAGATATTTTTTCATATGTATTCATAGTCATATCAAATGGGAATCAGTCTATATAATAATTATAAGTATTGTTTTTATTGTACTGTAGAAAGTGAAGCTTTTGCTAGATGTGTGTGTCTGTAATTATAATTCAATTTGCATTATATGAAAGTGATGACCGGGCAGCACTGACCCTGGCTAAACAGGGGCAGTGCCAGTGTGTGTATCCAGTTACACAGCCAGGGGGAGGGGGAGGTTGGAGGAACCTCCTTCCCCCTCTCAGATTCTGTTACCGAAGGGAAGGGCGAGGTAGGAGGGACCCCCTCCACCCCTCTCCCATTCAGTTACCAAGGGGAAGGGGAGGTACATGGGACCTTCTTTTCACATCTCCCATCCAGTTACAGAGAGGAAGGGGGAGGTGCAAAGGACCTCCTTCTCCCTTCTGCTATCCATTTGATGTGGTTAATTCTAGATATGACCCTTAAATTGTTCACGCCATTATTTGAAGCATGTTTTGCTGTGGTTGTTTGTTGTTATTCATGCAAAAATCATTTGACAGTAAATGCAATTTCATCATTATCTGTCATACTTCAAAGAACCTATATTAAGATTTCTGCTGGTGAATGTATTAACCTTTTAATGGCAGTTCAATTGAATACATGAATTACAATCACAATATGTGTTTCTCATTATAGCCTTTTAAAAAACATCCTCTACTTGATTGCGTGTACTCATACAATCTCAACATACAATGTTATTGCACGTGCATAGAGCGAAACCTTGTAAATATTATCAGTTGGAAGCTCATTTAAAACCAACACCCAGAAACTGTGTCGTCTTCACAGTGTGTATTGTGCACAGGTAAAGTGTTCCTTTTACCAGATATCTGGCATGGGTCGACTTACATATTCTAGCCATAAATATCTGGAAGTGCAGAAGCCCTAGCAATCAAGACATAATTGGAAATATGATCGAAAGAATACAAATAATACTTAATCTTCTGGCAATGTCCTTGCTGCGCACAGGCGGTCTGTTGTCCTTGCGACCTAATGGAGGATTAACATTAGACACGTCTTCCTTCATCTATACATGCCAGCTGACATTTGGATTTGGACTAGGCACTGAATTTGGTTTATATAGCCCTTCTTTCATTAATTCTTGTCATCTGTCAATATACAGTTGTGTTTAATTTTTCTACATGTCAAAGTTGTGGAAAAAACACTCTATAATATGCTCCCAAGATAGCATTTGCTATCTATTTCATCATCTATCACCAATCAACTACTGCGTTCATATAGTCTCAGAGAGTCAATTATCTGATATTATCGGCATCTGCAATCTCGATTAATTGACCAATTGCTGATGGAAAGCCCAGAAATGTATGATCGCAGTCGATATCTTTTCGCTGTGCAACTAGAAGGACCTAGGGTTAGGATGTGCAAGAGATAAAATGGCGGAGGGCAGCCAGCAATATGGATTATCCATATAGACATTCTGGTCATGTCATTATATCATGATTTGATATATGATTTGATATATTTTATTCTTATTGCTTTATTTAATTCATCTAATTCAGAAATATATCTTGTCACACTTACTCTATACAATCATTGCTGAAAGAATTGATGTTGTGAAATTCGGGACTACTCTTTAAGTATCTTGAATATTTATTTGAAGTTTTATTCAGAAATGCATCTGCCACACCCCCTGCCAGCTCAGAGGTCTAACCACCTTTCTTCCCACCCAACTAATGAACTTCTTTTTCATCCTCCAAAATACGTGCAGATGTCCATGTCACTGTTATTTTAGATTCTGTCCACATGGGAGGGAGGGGGAAGAGAAATGGCCAGCAGGTCAGGAAAGGGAAGGGGAGGGAGTACGGATTAAGAGCGGAAGGAAGAGGGGAGGGGAGATAACAAACTGACCAGGACACAGTGACAAGAGTAGATTGGGATTGGTCAGGTGTGATGCTGATCACTCTAGCCTTGTATCCAACTCATTTCATTTATTGTTAACCTGTGGCGGATTGGATCCTTTATCTATCAAGGTAATTAATTGGTCCAGTCAGGATAAGCGAATCAGCCCAGGCCCTGTGTAATTGCTGTAATCTGTCTAGTATGTAAGAATAAAAATGATTATAACAGCCCTCTTCTACTTGGTTCGGTTCTGGCTTTGAAACATACTTTTCTGTGTGTTGCGTTGATTCATTTCTCGCCCAACTGCTGACCCTAACTTTATATTGAAGAGTGACCCTGAATTCTTCAATGTACTGATAAGTTTTATGACAGAGTCAGTGTTCCTGATATGACTGAAGTTACTAATGTATTAGTGGCCAACATTGAGGGGCTAAAGTCTCAGGTAAAAAAATCCAAGGTCACAAAGAGGCTTTTCGTTCGTACTTCACCTCATCTTCATCTGTTTATTATCTAGGCAGTCTTCGTTCACAGATATAAGAAGGAAAAGATAAGGTGAGCAGAATAATCGAGCTATGACAAATATGAGAGACAGATTGAGAGGATGGCGAGATAGAGTCATAGCAGATAAGGTAGAGCTAGGTGAAGGGTTTAAGGGAAAACAGGGAATGAAGACAGCAACAAAAAAGGAGAGAGAGCTAAAGACGAATGACAGCACAGGCAGTGAGAGATTAGGGATTAGAGAGAGAACACAGAGAAGAAAGGAGGATGTCCTGTATTCTTATGATCTACGATACAGGGGGAAGGAGTAAGTGGGGAGGGAGAGAGGGAGAGGTAAAGAGGGGCAGAGGAAGTCACAGAGAGAGAGAAAGAAAGGCTGAGAGGCACAACAGGCACAACAGGCAAGTGAGAGACACAGGACAGAGGGATATAAATGAGAGAATGATGGAGCTACAGTCAAGACTAAGCGTGAAGGAGCAGACAGAAGGGAGCAAGCAGCACGAAGCAAGTAATGAAACACGCATAGAAAATACTATTAAAGGCCTCATCTTACAGACAGACTATAGACGGCAACTCCTGGCACGCATATATAATAGCCGACTGAAGAGCCCAAAGGGCAAAACACTGAACAGACCGAAAGCAGCTTAATATAAACATGATCTAACACGCTTCTTTACCACAGTATTTACCATTTCCTTGTCTGTAATATTTAACATTGTCGACCCAATTTAAGTCTCAGATTTAAAATTAATCTGACTGCGGCCGGACTATCTTGACAGCTTTTTCTGCAACTAATCTGTATTTATATAAATGGCTTAAGTGACGCATGTCTTCAAGTGGAAATAAATTTAAAAGCGACGCTGAACCACATGACTGAGGATCATAGGATAGTCAGCGTTTGTTTTCATTTTGTCAATGATATCATGATTTATTTCGCATAATCATGAACTATATTGATTCAGTATTATTTTGCTCTAAACGCGAAATGTAGAGATACTAATGAACATCCTGAATAAATAAAATATACAAATATAATGGCTGTGCAAACATTCATTATCTATTGAGCCATATAATTTCAATTTAAGAGAAGCTTTACCTGGTTGAAATCGGATACGAGGGTCCTGGAAGTTGACCTGATTAAGGGCTACCTGTATGGCTTTGACTTGCCTACCAATTACTTAGATTACCATTTAATAAAAATATGTTGGCTGAACTTATTGGATTGTCGAAGCAGTCATTCAGCAGTCATTCAGCAAACCAATCTAAAGAAGCGTTTTTGACGACTCATAATCAATCGACATGATGAATGGCCTTTCTGTTGGTGACAAATATAATTTCTTTCTTTATAAATATTGAAGCTGTAATTTGGTTAAAACTTTTTGTAAGGATGAGATCGATCATTCTCATCATTGCCTTTTTTCTAATCTTGAGTTTGAATTGAAGAGGTATTAGAAGGGATTATTTATAAAGGCATTTTAATTTCCCGCTGCTTTTGCAACGTAAGCAAACATCCGTACAACCATACCAAGATGAATTGGAGAATCAATGGACAGTAATGGTTACAATTGCCATACATTTCTACCCTGTTTGTTGTGCTAGAGGGGTTCATAATACCGTAGTCTAGATTATATTTGGGTGGGCCGCCAAAATATCTTATCAGTGGTTTGTCTGTTATCGCTCACCTGCACTAGTTTTGATTCCGCTGATATAACTTCATCTATAAACGTATAACTGTAGAAAACTTTTTCACCAGCTCAGGTGTACAATTTATAAACGTTTAGTACAATTTGGCAGTACTTCTTTAATCGTTATAACTGATAATGATACTTTATTCCATGAACTTGATCTCCACTTTCATGGCATCGACAAATCTATAGGCAGAGTAGCTGATGGTGATTATATCAGCAATGATGGTGAAACGCCCAACTTATTGAAAACCCTTGGCAGGTATGCTGTGCCATTATCTAACATCCCGATTTCTAGCGAGAGTTTGTTGGTCAAGCATGTGCCCCTTTGTTTATGCACTACAATGCATAGTCGGATGTATAACTTGTACACCTGTCTGTCCATTCTTCCTCACATTCGCCACTGTGATTTCCTATTACTGATGTCCACAATTACTGCAAAGCAATTTTCAAATACTGCAAAACACTGCCTAACCCAGAATCTGTAATGGGTTGAAATTTGATAATATTGGAAATAAACACAAACATTTAACCGGCTCGGTTTAGATCTTAGACTTCAGAAACACATTCCCGAAATGGTTTCGGGTGACCAAACATAGTTAAAGAAAACTGTCCACCAGAAGCTATGTGAAAGGTGGAAGAATGTTCTACATACAACGTACCAAAGGCTTCGAAAATATTGAATTCGGTCATCTATGAAATTAATGTCAAACAGAACATAATGAACTAGTCCGTGTATGGTTCATTTGTAGCCTAGCAACACTATTGGGAATAACATGACATCATACCCGTTGACTACCAACAATATTGCAAATAAAATCAAATCATACCTGTTAACTAACGAGTGAAACTAACGAGGTAGTTAACTAATTTATTGTATAATATGCCTTTAATAATCAGAAAAGAAACATTTTAAAGCCAGTTTGTGGATGTCTAGCGGTTCATCTAGTGCGGTAGTGTACGTAGATGCTTTATATACATAAATGTTAGTTAAAGAGTTAGTTAAAGGTGCGTGTATAAGCGACCAAGACCAAGAAGTTAGCTAACAGATTAGTTATATATTATATGCCTTTTATAATTAGGGAACGGAGCTGTCCAAGCAATCCAAAAATAATTGTTCAATTGAAAATAGAAATGAAATCCAGGCAAACATCCAGATTTTAAACGTTTACATAATCTTAGTGTCAAGACCACGCCCACTTTTTTTAAAAAGAAATTTCATCGAGACTGATTTCGATGTTACAGTGATATTCTGAAAGCACTCAAGGCAACAATACAAAGATTCAATTCTTGTTTGAGAGAGTATAATATAGGAGTGTCTAAATGTTAGAGCAAAATTCTACTTTTAAGCAATTTAACTCGTAGGTCCTAACATAGAGTCGATTGCCTACATTGGATATAATTGTACAACAAATTCACCCCCTAGGGGCCTTATCAAAACACCTCACTCTTTTGGGTCTTTTTTCACTAGTACATCACAACAAATGAATAAAATACAAGTACGATTAATAAAAACAACCAGGTTTCTCAGGCGATTTAGTTTGATTTAGTTTGATTATACATCATGCTTAGTCCATACAGGCACCAAATGTGTCATGCAATAAATGAATATTCAATAGAGCCTATGCTAAAGACTTGTCCCATAGTGACTTGTCCTATAGTATGATTTACGTCCTTCCATTCAATTTTTATTGATTGAATACCATGAATATCACATGTATATTACATGTATATTACATGTATAATCTTCGGCATGACGCTACACTCTAAGAAAAAAGGGTTCTTTTGGGTTCTAGATAGAATCCCATGGTTCTACCAAGAACCCTAGGGTTCTTTGACACCTAAAAGGGACCACCGGGACCACCGGGGGTTCCATCTAGAACCATAGAGGTTCTTCAGTGATTTAAGGGTTCTTCGTGCACTTGAAGGGTTCTTTAACTTAAAGTGGTTCTACATAGAACCCCCTTTTTCTCCTTAGGGCTCACAGGCACACATCTACATCTTAAAATCAAGGTTTATATAGGCAGGAGAGAGAGAATTAAAAGCATTTTCTAAATAATGTGAAACAAATGTTATCCCTTCAAACAGATTACTTTTATGTGATGTGTCACATGAAAACGAGTCATATGAAATTATTTCAATTATGTGGGTTTGTGACTTTTAATGAATTTCTGCACATGTCTCCTGGGTCGATTCATATACAAACTTTACATATTATTAAAGCTGCATGTCTCTAGATTACAGGGGGGTCTTTAGTTTGAATCAATTCGAGCAACTTGAAGGAAACCAGAGACCAAAATGTGATGCAACCTCCAGTGGGCTCAGATTTTCAAAAATGATTTTCAAAAACGGAACGGTTGATTTCACCAACTTTTAGGGCAGCTAGGACTTAGATCTTTGAGTATGAGACGCATAGGTCCCTGTTATACCCTCCTGCCAAAGGACGTTTCATTCTGAGCATTTTTTTCATTTTCAAATCAAAGGATTTGTTTGACATTGCAAAGTAGGTAAGAAGAATAACACTTTTTGTGAGATATTGACCTAGTCCAGTTTATTCCCCTCTTTTCAAATCTGGCCTCCAATTTTTTCTATTGGTATTATTGGCGACGTTATGGGCAATCCAACTGTTCTCACCGGGTGGCAGTACCGTGGAACTTGGCTTTCACTAGGTGCCCTCACAGGTTACTACATGCTATTTACAATTTCTATTACAACAAAAGTCTCACTAGTAATACTTATATGAGGCATTTATACCTTATAGATATTACACTTTATAAACTTGGGAATATTGAAAGCAATGAAATCAATACTTTATTTGTATAACTTACCTGCTTGATGTTAAAAAATGTTGTGAAGAAAGCACCCTTATAATTCTAATATTATTACTATGAGTACTACTGAAGTACCAATATTGTCATACACCAAGTTGCAATGGATACCTATGTCAGCTACAGGAGAGGATTGTATTAAGGGTAAAAAAAGTCAAGTCAAGAAAAAGTCAAGCAAAGGGACTTCCTTTAATATGCAGTCTCTCCTTGAATGCTCTTGGGCAAAATGCTTCTGTGGAGAAACATGCAGCATTAGCACTGAGCACAAATCTGCTGTTATAAGGACCAGTCTAGATTCAACAGGGAATAATGAAATCAATACTTTATTCAGAATTAACATTGTAAATTACAAGCAATTTTATGGATGCCAAATCAGGGTTCTATGTAGAACCCTACCTATTTTGGCCAGAGGGTTCTTCAGAGGGTTCTTCAAATCGAGGGTTCTATGTAGAACCCTGCCTATTCCCGAAACGGGGGTTCTGCCATGTTGACAAGCTGAAGAACCCTTAAGGGTTGTTGTTAGAACCCTTTCTTCTTAGAGTGTAGATCCGAAGTCAATATGACATCAAGGCAACTTACTTTTGGCCTGTTAAATCTACAATTCTAACTAAAGATCTTTAGATTAATTGTTTGGTCATGAGGCGTCTGCCAAATGGCGGATCATTGATGACACCTAGAGGATACTTCACTAACCACTACCCCTCTCAACACTTCCGCCTGCACTTCCTCCTTCCTCCTTCTTCTTCCTCCACCCGTCCACTTCTCCTCAAACCTCAGGGACGGACGGACGTACCCTCTAATTTTTGACATCAATCTCTATACTTGGCACCACCGCCTCCATATTTAGACACAAGAATAAATATGGCTCCGAGGAAGACTACCAAGACTCCTACATCAAACAATACTAAGAAAGGAGCGACTCAAGGAAGGGTACCAAAGACGACCCCAAAGAATGTGAGAACGTCCCAAAGAACAAAGAAACCCGACACAAACGACAAGCCAAAGGGGGACGCTTTCTCGGATGCCCGGATGGACGCTACCCCAAACGGTTCTAACGGTCAAGACCATGAGTCCCGACTAAAGGATCTTGAAAGCTCCATGAAAGGCATTGATGGAAAGCTGGTAACAATAATGGGCCTGTTCGCAAATAAACCTACCAGCCCTCAGCAGGAAAAATCGAGCAATCCTCCTCAGAAGAATAGCTCGGTTCTCCCGCCACCAAAAGACCTACGCGCACATCAGAATCTCGATGGGTTCATTGAAATGGAATTCGCACGTGAGAACTGTCGTCCACCACGATCAGAGGGTAAGGGTATCATTGCTTCTGACATTCTCATAGACAATCTGATAACAAAACCCTATATGTTTGTGGAAAGGGATGGAGCATCCACGATGAAACAAAAGTTGGATAACAGGGCGAACCTGGAATCTATGGAATACTGCCAGGCTATTGTTGCAATGCTCACAGACCCCAGTAGGGTCGATCATAAGGACGATACTTACATCCTACTACATTTGAAGGATGTACTGGCGGACATAAGAGTGCTACCATGGAATTCTGTCAGGAGGTTTAGCCAAAACTTATTCGACGACATAGAGAAAGGGAAGCTAAGCTGGATGGATACACACCTAATTCAAACTACACGCGCCATGAACGCGGCAGTTGGGGACCAGCGAGCAAAAGTGATCTGCCAGGACTTCAACTCCATGCATGGTTGCCGCATGAGACGCGACCACATTGAGAATGGTACAAAATTCGCACACGGCTGCGGATACTGCTATTCTGTTACAAAGAGGATTTTCAGGGGGCACAATGTCAGCACATGTGAACGCCTACAGGGGGACCAGGCAAGGCCACAACCCCCTGCTAGCTCTCAGCCGAGAGTGCCACGCCCCCATATGTCCCAGCAAGCACACCACAAATACATGGCGTCAAAAAACGCCAGAGCCCCTCCATCTCAGTAAGAGGTGGCGGGAAATGCAAGGAAGATAATAAGGTGACAAAACGTAAAAATCAAACCAAGGTACAAAGTGACATGATAGGAGGAGAATCCCCAACCAAGGGGAATGACAGTGTGTTTATACATCATGCTGGCTCTCGCGATGCGCTCAGGCAGAAAAAGCCCATACGTGAGAGCCGACATATCAGACACAATGAGATAAACGCACAATTGGACTATATCCAATATGACTATGAGGGTTTTACCAGCCATCTAGATAAAAATAGTAAATGTGAGGTTATCGATAATGTCCCATACACCAACCCTACTGAATATGAGCTCATCGGGAGTAACACCTGCTCTAGCTCTGGTGTCAACAATACTGATCAATGTAATGACGACATTGACTTTGGAAGCATACATAAGATATGTGAGGCTGATAGTCCTGAGGTGTCAATTGACTTGTCACCACACACATTCGCCCACTATAGGAAGGCGAACTGGCCTTCTCATATGCTTCCTGTAAGTGCTACCGACCCGCTGCCAGATATATATAGGCGAGTCAGAGCCACAGGCCTGCCAAACTCCCTGGGAGCTAAGATACCGGTCCCATCGGAGCTTAACATCGAAGCCTGGGAAAAATACCTGTCAAAGTCAAAGGAGGGAAGAGAGTTGGTCGACCTCCTCAGGTATGGTTTCCCGCTAGGATACTTAGGGCCTGTGAGTGACACATGCAACATCCCCAATCACCCCAGCGCCGTGGAATATCCAGTTAGCATAGACCAGTTCATAGAAAAAGAACTGGGCAATGGGGGACTTACTGGACCTTACAACAAACCTCCTTTTGAGTCCTGGTGTCATGTCTCACCATTGATGACTAGAGCCAAGAGTGACCCAGGAAAGAGAAGGATAATCTCAGACATGACTTTCCCCGCTGAAACATCGGTAAATGCTTATATAAGGAAAAATGCTGTTTGGGAAAGTCAGGTCCCATGGCCTCCCTGGCATCGACTCTGTGGCCGCAGAACTACGCAGAGTGGGAAAAGGGGCTCACATCGCATCTGTAGACATCAGCCGTGCATACAAAAACTTCAGGGGAGACCCTGGAGATTGGGTCCTACAGTGCTTGAAGTGGAAGGACCAGTATTACATCGAAAGAGCTATGCCTTTTGGAGCCAGGTGCTCGTCAATGCACATGCAGCGTGTGGCGGACTCCATAATAAATATCTTATCTGCAAAAGGGGTATGGGCTAAGATGTATCTTGATGACATAATAGTCGTGTCACAAGACCTGAACAAATGTGAGAACGATTTGAAGGTGGTCCTAGCCCTCCTTCAAGAGCTAGGTCTGCCTGAGGCTGAAGAAAAGAGGCAGAACCCAGGAACTCGAGTGACCTGGCTTGGTGTCACCATAGACAGCCAGGAGATTACCTTGTCGATTCCAAAACAGAAGCTGATAGAAATCAGAAAGATCGCTGAGACCTGCATAATTTGATCATGCATAGAACACAAGAGGATGCAGTCCCTACTGGGCAAGTTGTTACATGTCGCAAAATGTATCAGACCTGCAAGGCTATTCGTGGGGAGACTGCTAGAAGCGCTTAGAGCAGCAAAAGGAGGACCTATTCAGGTCGACAGTGCAGTGTCAAAAGATCTACAGTGGTTCATTGACTTCTCAATCGAGTGGAATGGGATAGCCATTATCCCGCGAGAGAGGCCGACAAAAGAGATATCAGTTAATGTGACAACCACTGGTATCAGTGCCACGGATGGGAAGAAAGCTTATGAGTCTCAAGTGGCCCCATTAGGCGATGGGGCAAAGATCCGCTCAGAGCTTGAAGTCGCAAACATAGTTGTGGCTCTCCGTACCTTTATCTCAACAGCAGATAGAGGTGCACAGGTGATAGTACATTGCCAAGATGAAGTTATTACAAAATTCCTGCAAAGTGGAAAATGCAGGAACCCAGTGATCATGGACTGTGGCAGATATCTGTGGATGCTCCAGGCCCGACTACAAATAGAAATCATAACGTCTGACAATGCAATCCCAATAGTTCAATTAGTAACCAATATGGCTAGGGCCCACATTTCTAAGAGACACTGGGGTATTAGTAATTCAGCCCTCGACAATATGAGAATAAGCCTGTGTAAACCTGACCTCCAGGTTTTGAATCACATTAATCCCTCTATACTCCGCAGATCCGGCGCTCCAGTTGTTGCTGGAGAAAGCTACCGAGAGGCAGGAAGCTACAAGGGCGAAGGGCACGAACAACAATAGGAGGAGTGCGGTGATGACTTTTCTGTCTTTCTTGAGGCAGTTAAAGACCCCCATTGAGGAGACTACCCATCACACTGTATGTGGATACGTAGAATACCTGGCCTCCCACATCAGATGCCCCGCAACGATTAAAAACCACTTGTCAGCCATCAGGGAACACCTAAGAAGAAGGGAGATCAGCCCTGAGGCCCTAGATCATCATTGGGTAAAATTAACGGTCGATGCTATTGAGAGAACGACCAACTATGTTCCAAACATGAAGGATGCTGTCCCCATGGGAATACTAAGAGACGCAGTCAACGTCCTACAACATGCGGAAGAGGGCGTGTCCCTTAAAGCTGCAGTGCTCACGCTCTACTATGGGGCACTAAGACAATCTGAAATAGCCCCACCATCAGTCAAATCCTTCGATCCAACCAGACACCTCACCAGGGGAGATGTCTCAATCTTCGAAGACCACATTGTGCTAAATATCAAACATGCTAAAAACGCTCAAAAATACAACCAGAATCAAGTGAGGCGCCTATACCCCACCGACAACAAGCAGTGGTGTCCTGTGGAGGCCATACAGAATATGTTTAAAACTGTTCCAACTTATAGCAACCAACAGCCGTTCTTCATGGGCCAAAAGAGCCCAATGCCGGCATCTTACATTAAAAATCAATGGGCAAATGCAGTCCAGGCGCTAGGCCTGGAGCCATCTAAGTATTCACTACATTCACTCAGAAAATCAGCTGCAACAGAGGCATTCCTCCAGGGGCAGTCAGAGCTAGCGATACAACGGTATGGCGGCTGGAGGAGCAGGGCACATACCTCTTACATAAAAACAGACTCTACAAACATTGTGCACAACGCGCTGGCTAACGCACTCCAAAACCCCTAAAATACCTACCATTCCCTTCCCCATCCCTCAGACCTACTTACACTCTTCTGTCCCACCCGCCACTCACCATACACTTACATGGAGACTTGGCACATTATATAACTTTAATAAAAAATATATTTACCTTTATTCATTGATTAATGTATTTCATTAATCAATTCATCCTTCAATAATTTTATTTTATATCATAATTATATCATGTTATTCATTCAATAAAATTATTGTTCTCCATCTACTGTCTCTCTATTGTGTCCGGGGTTCTATTAATGGTCTGGTCATGAGGCGTCTGCCAAATGGCGGATCATTGATGACACCTAGAGGATACTTCACTAACCACTACCCCTCTCAACACTTCCGCCCGCACTTCCTCCTTCCTCCTTCTTCTTCCTCCACCCGTCCACTTCTCCTCAAACCTCAGGGACGGACAGACGTACCCTCTAATTTTTGACCCCACCCACCCACTTCCTCTTTATCTACTCTCCACCTTCCCTCCTGCACATTATATAACTTTAATAAAAAATATATTTACCTTTATTCATTGATTAATGTATTTCATTAATCAATTCATCCTTCAATAATTTTATTTTATATCATAATTATATCATGTTATTCAGTCAATAAAATTATTGTTCTCCATCTACTGTCTCTCTATTGTGTCCGGGGTTCTATTAATGTATATATATTTGTGTTTCGGATTGACATGAAATGGACACATTATTTGTTTTCAAACATTTGTAGTGACCATAGCATGTCACATAGTTTAAGGCAAATATACTGACTATCACCACTGAAGTTCTGCCCTTTACATTTGATAATATCTTAATTAGCATAATTTGCTTACAAATCGAATCGTGTTAATCCTGATGTTCTCTATTTCTTCGGAACCCTTTACAAATCTCCTATGTAGTGTACAAACTCGCCAATATCTATTGTTAAGACGCAATGACAGTAAGTGAAGGGTTAAAACAAGCTAGTTGAACCATCTTGACAGTACATCGTTGTTTTAAATCCTAATCTTAATTAATGCCAACATCATTAGTAAAGTTCCAAGTGAGGCTTGAGCACGAAGCTCGAACGAGGGCGCTGGGGGCACGTTGCATAAGGAATCCTTACTTATACCTGTCCTCCCTCAGCTCCTCCCCTTTGCTAAGCAGCTGGCAATGAATATTTGTGGAAGGAATTTGCAATATAGACAGTACTAATATCTATTCAAGGAAAAGCGCTTATATTAGCAAGGAACAGTAAAAGTATCGCAATGATTTCTGATGCATCAGACCTCCGCTTCAGAGAGCGCAAACGAGCTACAAAGGCTAGACGTGTGAGAAAAGGCATCCTAGACTCTCCAAGTGGATTGTGTCCGCTCTTTTTCTTCACTATTAAAGCACTAAGGGCATTTGTCAAAGCAAAATCTCACATGTTTCGCGCTCAGTATTGAACAATTAGCAGATCTAGCTGCTCCTCAGCTTGCCTTGTCCATTCACATTGAGTTTTACTTCCTTCAATATAATCACCAGCTTCAAATTCTCATTACATATCCGTGATATATTTATCGACCGTCATCATCATTCAAAGTATATACATGTTTATTGTGTTATCAATTATGTTTGCATGGATTTTTAGATAATTTTGACACTTCTAGCTATATATTATATCATATAGTGGATGACAGTTAACATTAGAACTCTTTTATTTCCGAGTATACCGATTCCAAGTAATGCACACAATCACCTAGTTTTGCTCATTCCTTTTCTGTATTTGTGACCATTTGTTTGCATTGTATGCTTCAAATTTAGGTGTCATATATGGCCCGATGTTCCGAATCATTACACATTATGTAATCATGGAAGAATTGAAAAATAAATGAGTTATACAATAAGCGAAAATAGATGTCTTTCCCTTTTAGAAGGTGCGAGCATTAGAATGAGCCTGAATGTATCCCAAAATGCACCACGATAATCAAGCATGCTCAAAAAAGGGCTGTGCGCATTCACTAATAGCCTAGAAGAAAAACAATGTAAACAAGTAACGTGCATTATGATGACGATAGTGTTAGCGAGAGTGAAATTAATAAACATGAATTCGAGATTTCTGAGTGTATGCGGAATATGGTAAAATGGTTAATGATGGACTTTTGTAGACATGCCGATCCCCTTTACCAGGGTTCGATCTTGTAAGATTAAGAAAAACGAATTGAAATTGAAATTGTCTCCAATAATTTCAACAGTTTTACTGGTAACACATTTCTAGTAATCTCATCTCCCCATAAAATGGTTGTTGTATTTGTATGGGTTGATGTTGAAATTGCGTCGTAGATACCTCTGTCAGATGTATGATTGTAACAGTATGTGATACAATGTGTCCTGATGAAAGGTCAAGATGATTTATTACATAAGCCTAACCTTTATTCATATTTGTCAGATCGAAGAGTATATTCATAAACATAATTAAATATCTTACAAAATCTCTACAAAATAAGATAATTTAATGCAAAATACTAAACTATCTATTCCGCAATAACTTTAGTTACTCTCGTATGGTAATGCTTTGGGTACTGTATTGTTTAGGTCTATATTAACATTGTCAAATGTTTAGACTTTTCTTCTTTTGTTTTTTGTCTTTTTTTTCGGGGTAGGGGCAGTGTTTTGCAGAGAGTAACTCATAGCATAAGACTAGACAATCGTTCAAAATATATAAACAAGTCACAGCCAAGCTCGAATATAAGAAGTATACAAAGTAATTTCATTTCACTTACCTTCAACACTGCAGCAGACCTGCACTATTGACTAAACACTTATAATCCCCTTCAATGTTCAGAAGCTAAATAAAATCCAAATGTATTGGAGTCTTCATCCCTGAGAAATCCAAATGGTCTGGCCGCTTCAACGATTGCTTTTTTCTCTCTGATCCCATGCCATTAAAACGCCAAGAACGGAGCGGACCTGCAGTCCATTAAAACGAGATGCGACTTCTGAACCACTCCTTTATTACGTACTGAAATCGCCAATATAAAGGTAATGGGGAAGACCAGTCGCTTGCAAAGATGTACCTGCTCTATTGGGATCTCTTGTATCTCTAATTTATTTTCTGAGAATCGAATTCAAATATCACATTTGACAGGTAGATTTATTTTACAAATCCAAATGTCTGATGCCTTCACAATATTACAAGGGCACTGTAAAGATGTGTGTCTGTCCATAGTACGAAAGTCTCTTGTCCTTCCTGATTCTGTGCCACGACCCAGCAGTATGTCACATCGAGCAATTTCACTATGTAAGGAGTAACTCATACAACGCCTAATGAGCCACTCAACCTTATACCATGGGAACTGCTCAATTAGGCCACCTGCAGAAGCTACCGAGTAGGTCAGTCAAACTGAATGCCACTCCCATCAATTCAGTTCGACCTTCAGTAAACGATGAAGGCAGTAGCCCTGTTATTACTGCTGATCATGATTGAATCCGGGGTCCGAATGTATGACGCCGGTGATGAGGACATCGCAGCACTTTACTATGTATAGTAATGTCACAAAGAATATCTCAATGGGGACTTGTAGGATCCCCTGATTTCAAGTGATGCAAATCCAAACCATTGTCTGTTTATATTCCTTCCAGTATGTGGGTTCAAAACCCAGTACATATATAGAGTGTCCAATTGCTCAAAATAGTCCAATAGGATGGGTATTGGGTGTTGACTTAAGGAAAGGTTTTGTCGGAGATCATAGGTTTAGTATTGAATGGCAATCCGATATATGAAGCCATGGGTGATTGCTGTGTATTGCTTCTCAGCTTACTCCTGACGTCCATTCGGGCCGGATTGTTGCTCGGTTATGTCCGGTAGAGGGCAATGGGTATTACCTATTGGGTATTAAGGGTGGGAGGATAGAGACAAGGCCCCCATGTAGAGCTCCTCCTTCTCCAGGGTTTCCTCCTGTAACTACTCCTGGGTGTGGTGATGGAGGTAAGGGACGGTGGAATGAGACGCTGGCCCTGGCGTAGTGGTGGTTGCGGCGGAGGTGGAGGTGGTAGGACAGTAGGGAGGGGTAAGGAAGGATAAGGGTACAGCAACAGGGATCAGCTGGTAGTGAAACGGGAAGCCTAGAATGGAGTAGGAAGGGAGGTGAAGGGATGACAAAGGGAAGTTATGTAAGGGGGATAAGGAAGGGAATAGGAAAGGGAATATAGGGAAGGGGGGAGTGGAAGTGGAAGTGAAATACATTTGGATTTATAAATGTGTTATTTTGCATATGAAGTACACATTTACAAAGTTGGTCGTGTCTACAGAGTAATGGTTGGGGAGGCAAAGGGGGAAGAGAAGAAACGGAATTGCTCATACACGTAGGGAAGGTACATGATATCTATAGGACCCCAAGGGTATTGGATCAAAAAGGTCGAGGATAAAAGGAAGGAAGGGAAGGTATGCTAAGTAGAGATGGGAAGAAAAATAAGAGAAAGTAATTGTTGTTGTGAAAGGGACCTCAGGGGATGATGAAGTTGAAAGCAGAGAAGCGAATGAACAAAAGATAGGAGGTGAAAGAAAAAGAAAGGCAACATATCAAATGCATTTACGCAATTTAATTACCACCCAGGGAATGTCTTACCATCATTTCCAAATGACATCGCAAAATTTGTGTGCCTAATCGCCTTACATTTGCCACTATTGATCTGATTTGGATGACTTCAGATTATATAGCAAAAAGGTTTGTAACAATTGCAAGTTTGTGGAAATAATTATGACAACGCTCTAGTAATTACCCCCTCCCCCGCCCCGCCCAGTAAATATATTGAGATGTGTATTTATTCAATCTAACTGTTCGTGACTGAGTAACTCATATAATGAATTTACAGAGAACATGGCCTTCGTACAATTTTAAAAGGCTCTGCTCAGGATGAAACAGAATGCTGATGGGTGCAGTCGCCAGAAAATATTCCACTCACCTTTACCATTCCTCCAAAATAATCCTAATTTTAGATACAAATTAGGTTCATGATACAGATCAACACAACCGTAGAGATATGTTGAATCAACGCAATACCAAATATACTCAGATATATCTAGTATTTTCCATTTGTTTGCCTAATTTAGCAGAATTTATCAAATGTGTAGAGCTGCCAATTGTGCATATAATCCTGACAGCCTGACACACGCAGGTGGAAATGACGTCATGTCACATGCAGGTGCTCCAGTAGGCGAGTAGACATGAGAGGTTAAAGCCTTTAGATTAAAACAAGTAACAGTCTTTTTTTTTAGTCAATTTGCAGCATTTAGTCACGAGTCTATCAGAACTATCCGGTGATCAGTATTACTCGTCCAGCGTAGGAAAAATGTTTCTTCTTGTGACCAAAGTAACAGGGCTAGAGTGCGTTGTGCACCCATTCTCGGCTTCAGACAAAACGAGGTTGTCGAAGCACCGTCATACGTAAAATACAACTAAATGTATTTAAAGACATACGCACAGTGATTGAAGTGTGCCTAAATTGCTTGAGCACAAGGTTTAGGTTTATTCCTTGTTTTTGTAAAAATGATGTGTTACATTAGCAACCTTTTCATACTATGCATCTGGTTTTTTGTAGTAATTTCAAATTGTGATACTAGAATATTTTTATTATCTTTCTTTAACTTTCAAAATCTTGTCGGCAGCCTGGACTGGATAAAATGTACTGCTTATAATGTCTTTGCTGAATACAAATCTTTAAATACTAAATACAGAATAAAAATGTCGCAAAAATGAGAGATTGAAGCCTCAAGCCATAGTCGCAAAAATGATATTTTTCAAAAGTTTTTATCACTAGAACACTACATAGGAATGTGTTCACTGTTTGACAGTTTAGTATTGTTAGTACTGGCAACACATGTCCCAAATTCCAAGACTGTGTGCTAAACGTATCTGTGCGTTTCTGAGGTCAACCTCCTGCGCAGTATTTCTAACCTTACTAGTAATTGACAATCCAGAAAGTATCCGCACTAGGTATTTATTTGTAGGAAGTAAATGGGTTATATTTCGGAATGTTAGATTGTTTTATATTTAAATTTCTGACGAACTACCCTCCACCCACCCATCGCGTTGTCCACCCCACGTCCCACCCGGGCCTCGGCCCTGTTTATTCAGTGAATAAACAGCGCTATCCATTTCGAATCCCATTTGCCGGTTACGTTGATTAGCGTGAACGTGACTTCCGGCTCGTACGGAACGGAACAAGGGATCGGAATGGTCAACGTGATATTGCCGATCGTGATGGCGTGGATCTAGCTGTGTTGGTTGAGTGTGGAGGTTGAAACGAAAACCGATTGTGGAAGCGTGAGTACCTGAATCAACAATCTAAGTAGGCTAGGCTGTAGGCAAAGACCTAAACTAAGTATTCCATGCGTCAATAGACATTCTCAGAGGGGAAATTATTGAATGCAGGCAGAGAAGTAACCACATGGAGTAAGAGGAAATTCGTTGGACACTAGTAGTCTGTGCACCGTTCGAAATTGTAAATAGAGTCATTCTGACTTCTTCCAAGGAAGAAGCGGAGGGTGCCGACCGTCAAGAAATATAGCTACCTTTTTTCATGCAGAAAAAGGATATAGAAGTACTTTTTTTTTTAGAAACGTTTATTAATCGATACACAACATAATATGACAATATACAATCTATTCTTGCAGAGTACAATGACATGTGTATAATTGGTAGGAAATGAGCCTCAGGATTAGGATGTCTTAATGTTTACCATCATTGGAATTAGCTTGATCTCATCTATCAAAATACGATGATATCTCAAAATCCAAATGTTTTCATTCGTATGAAGGTACAGGTTCAATTTTACTTAGAAGGTTCTATTTTACTTAACTGGATGTTATCTTTCAATACTAATTGGATAGAGCTTGATATGATTAGAATGTTCCTGCACAAATGTTAAGCATGTATCCAGCAAATACGGTAATTTAAATTAGATCTATTTATGTTAGAGTCGTGTCAACTACTTTGTTTGATTATATTGCAATGTTTTTAATTGTTTACATTAACCGAGAGAACTAGCATGCAATTTGTTTTATTATTTTGTCCATTTATTAATGTAGCAATAATTGTTGAAATGCTCGAGCTGGATAATCATTATCCTAAGCTAATATAACATTTGAAAGCTAGTTTTGGCCTCTTGGTGAATAAAATATCGTTCTCATCTAGCTCTTGGCCTTTATATGGAGACATCTTACTCTTATTTCTTTTGTGGACGAATGTATGGAAAGTATTCTGCCTCCCAACATCATGTAAAAGTAAATCATGATATAAATAACAGGATATGTTTAATACTTCCAGTTGGAAATTCTACATGGTGAACCTCTGAAACTAACAGAACAACTGTTTACACACACAAGGAAAATCCATTGCTTTTCTCGAATTCAGCCTTGTACACTACCTTTAGACCTAATGTCATCAATTCGCATCTGTTTGTTAAGAAGTATTGTAACTATTACCATTTACCTCAGCTACTGTATTGAAAATCACAGTTAAAAACCCTATTCTATTGTATTTCTATCTTTGTTCCTAATGTTGAGGCACACACTGGAAGACGTGGCATTAAATCAGAATGTCTCCTACCAGTTATACATTATAGATGTAGTAATCAAATAGGTCATGTATCTTATACCTATTTATGTATGGTAATTGGATTGCATTGGATATGACACACCTTCCTAACACGAGTGTTATATCAATTTACAACAGTGTTTTTAAACAAGACGTAGATGCTTCTGGAGTAAGACGAATTAATAGCTGCAGACAGAGAGTAACATAAATCGTAAAATGATATTTTAATATGTACGATCTGGAGAATAGATAAGTAAAAATAACTACGAAATTGAATAACATCATGGATGAGATTGGGAATGGTATAGCAGTAAAGTGATCCTGCTCTGATAGCATGGGTAGAATCGCTATAGGTAATTCTCTGTGTTCTGTCCTCCTTTATTTCACCTTTTCTACCCTTTTTAGTATGTAATCTTCTTTAACCAATCTCACTGTATCACCTTCCGCTGTCCTTCTATCCTATTTCTACGCAATACCACTTTAATCTTTCTCCCATTTCTCTAGATTCTTCACTCCTCCTTTCAAACTTCTTTGTCATTATTCTCCCTTCACTGGCATCTCAAACTAATTTAAGTCCTCAGAAGATAGCTTTAAAAATAATTTTCAGTAATAAGAAATGTCCTGTACAAAGTAGCTCTACATTGTAAAACTCTTTTATATATTGCTGTTGGAATAGGAGATTTGCATATCTCCCATCTTGAATTTCGATTCACATAGAATTATTGAAGGTGTATGTCAGTGCAAAGGCTATATAAAAATGTATTATGTTCTCCGAATGGAATATTTAACAGTGATCTCATTATATATATTATAGCAATTACTTACAACAACAAAAGAAAAGAAAGAAAACAGATAAAAGAAAAGACAGCTTGGAACTATTCTAGATACATTAAGTTCACTATAGATCTGTAATATAGCAAGAGTGAGTATAAGTTTCGAATAAACAAGACATACTTTGCTCAGAACATATCAGACTCTGCTTGTCTCCCACTCTGATGCTGTACAAGACTGTTCTAATCGGTACAAAAGCAGACTGTTGCCTGGACAGGTCATGTGTCGCTCCTCCATCACTACTATAGTAATCTTTAATAGCAGATCTTTGGATTCTGCTGGGGTTCTGGATACTTATAAATTACTGTTTGGACAGGAAGTGGTCAAACCGGAAAACGGATGAAGTAAATTATTGTTCGGATTCAGGGGTTTATTTTGCGGATGTAGATTTATTTTGCGGATGTAGTTAAAATAAACCCCAGTCGGCGTTTCAGCTCAATCAGTCACTTACCTCATCAACTAGTGGTTTGTCGCCTAAATATCACTCCCAATAGCTCCAAAATCACCGATAATGTTCCAAATATCATTGTAGAAGGATATTCCGCTTGCTGAATGGTGGTGAACAACGAAATAGGGAATAATCCATTTGTCAATTCCTGCAAATCATCGTCATGTTCGCCACAAGCGGCCATGACAGTTCCAGGTTCAGGGTTCAAGGTCGGGTCTTAACTAGAGTTTTTTGGTTGTTTTTCGTCGATTCCGCGTTCAGTTTGGAACGTGTATAAAGTCCTGGTCACATTAAAGTCATTCCTCCACTGTTTCCGATGGAAATATTAGCCATTTTTAAGTTTTTAGGGCATAGGGTTCGCCATAACGTGACGACGATAGACATCGTGCGAGCGATATTTCATGATACAATGGCTGCCTCCCCTCGTGGGGTCAAGCCCAGGCTATGTAAAACTCTACACAATATCTCCAAAATCACCGATAATGTTCCAAATATCCTTGTACTTAGCATGATCTGCTTTCTGAATGGTGGTAAGCAACGAAATAGGGAATAATCCATTTGTCAATTCCGCCACAGTAGACATCGTGCCGGACATCGTGCAAGCCTCAGTTTGTTGACGTGTGGGTCACTTTCGAATGAAATCCTCCGTGCGCTATATAGACTACCGTACACAATGCAACGCCAAGTCAACGTGCACATGAGTGGCTATGCCGAAGGGTCTCCCCATCTCTTCCGGTCGCACGTATGGGTTCTGAAATCGCCATTCATTGAATACTAGATTCCCGTAGACTAAATCTTCGCTATCGGGCTAAAACAACATTTAAAACATTTCTACCGATTCAAATCTTTTATTTATTTCTTTTTTTAAGTCCCTAGACACACGCAACACGGCATTGGAAAACCGGAAGTCGCTGATGCTTTGGATAGCAAGCAGCGGATCCTTGCGAAAACACGCCGGCCGGTTTGAAAAGTAACATCAGTAAATACGCACCTCTGATTGGCTGTTATAGCTGGAGCTTCATTCGGCAAGCCGTCGCATTACCATGTAGATTCCGACTAAAGCGGTGCAAACTTGCGGGCGTGTAAACACATGGTTTCTGAACTCGCCATTCATTTATTACTTGATTTCCATAAAGGAAAACTTCGCTATCCGCTTAAAACAATATTTAAAACATTTCTACCGATTCAAATCTTTTATTTATTTCTTTTTTAAGTCCCTAGACACACGGACACGGCATTCGTAAACCGGAAGTCTGATGCTTGGTTGCCTGTAAAAAGTGCTGTCTCGTATTCAACTTTGTACCCAGTAAAGTTGGACACATAGGAGAAAGTAATGTTGGCAAAAATAAAATCGTCACCTTGTATGTCTGTCTGATGTCGTTGGAATACATTTCATTCATATTGAAGCCTTTTCTGAATTTCGATCACCAATATTGAATTAAGGGGGTTGCATTTCCTAGCCATGTCGTGTTGTATTTACTCCCTCTCCGATTTTAATTCCCTCTCCCCTCTCTCATTTCTTCCACCCTCACTTTCTTCCCCCCTTCTGTACCCTATTCCCCTGTAATTCCTCCATTCATGATACCTACCTCTCTTTACCACCTCTCTCTCTCGTTCTAAACTCTCTCTCTCTCTCTGTCCTTTTTTCCCTCTATCCCATTGCCTTCTCCTGGCCTTAGATGTCCTCTCACATCTCCCTACTGTATCCCCGTTTCTCATTCCTCTTTCAACCATACGTTTCTCGTTTCTTCCCTCTCACGATGTAATACACAAAATTCCCAAAATACACAAAACTGCCCAATGGCAATCCCAACGTTTCTTATTACACGTGGGCGTATAGCAATTGCAGTTGGGTCAAGTGTTCCATTATATTGCATAACGACGTAATCTGGTTAATGACTCAGTCTCATCAAACTCACTTATCTGGTTTTCTGATTTGTTTCGATCTGATTCTGTTTGAGCCTTCCATCGGGCCATGTGCTATAATGGAGATCGTCCAAGTGTAATTTTGTATTATTATACTTTCCCCCATATCTATGGTGAAAAAGGATTGAAAACACCAGGGAAATTAATGGTGAGTGTAGCAGGTAGTACATTTTCCTTGTTACCCGCTGTTTGTAGTATGGCCACCAATGCTGTGGCCTATGACGTTCCATATTGCACGCTAGTAAGGTATTCTAGCCCGGTCTATTTTCCACTTTACCCTGTCCCCCTTTTTTCAAACTTTCCTCCCCTTCCCAATCTCACACACTGGATGAGTCAACAACCCCTACTAGACCGATCTGTCATGTCTGGATTTGTCTGGTTCGTGTCGTCAACTCTTCCCTCTTGTCTCTCCTCTTGTTCTACATCCAACCTCTCTCTTGTCTCTCATGAACGGACACAAATGACAGAAAGGTTAGTTGGCCTTCGACTCGCATGCTGGTCACTATCTATCATATCACTACAAAACAACTTCGACGTACAGGTGAAACACAATGGCTGCAACTCCATATTCCCGTTAGTATTTGTTCCTACCCATGCAGTAATTCTAAAATTGATGGATGGCAGTAAACAACTGCAAATGTGTATGTAAAAAGGTATGTTTTCCCTACCTACGCCAGGAAAAAATATACATTGATAGATGATGTCAAATTATAACTGGGTGGAATAAGTCTTTAATAAATCAAGCTGAGGACTTTCACATGGCAAGCCCTAGCAAAATGTATAACAAAGAAATAACTGTCATAACGGAAAATACAGACAAAAGGAGAAAATGGACAATTAGATGCAAAAGGAAAATACATAACAAAGGAACACACCAGACAAAGGACAAATACATGGAAACAGAAATATACATAAAAACGTAATAATACATTACAAAGGAAATATAAATAATACAAGGATTAATCCATAACAAAAACAAAAATCTCCTTGTTTTTCTGCTCAAGAAAGGAATCATAAACAAATCTCTTTGTAAAAGTACACAGTACAGAAATATGGTGGTAAAACCTAAAGGGCTACAGCACCAACATTATCATTCGAATATGTTTTTAGTTTTTAGTTTAAGACAATTTCCTCTTAAGGCTATTTTCCTTGAACAATGTAACATTGAATGTAATTTACATCTACAACTGTATGTTTTTCTATTCTCGCAGGATGTTATCTTAATACTTCTTTTCCATCACCCTGCGTTTCCGTCACACTAACATCAGTACTAATGCACTCGTTTAAACTGCCTTTGATCTCTGTGTATGGACATGTAGTAAAAGAAAATATGTTATATAGTTTGTTCTCTTTCAATTATCCTTCCCGTTCACCCGAGGGATAATAATTATCCTTTTGAACCTGCCCAGGAAACGAGATGAAAGACAGGATATCTGTCCCGATCCTTGCCTGAACATATGATGGCAAAGGTCAGCATAATGATTTTATCCTGGTAGAATTAAATGAGAAATTAAATAGAAAAAGGTTTCTAGTGTAAATATACCGGTATTCATCAATATTCAACGCTGCCTCCTATACAAAAAGACATAACCTCCGGATGGACTAATATGTATTCATGAGATAGTGGTCTTTATAATCAATTCTCAACAAGGGGCGACGCGTCCGACCGTTTAAGGTCACTTTGATATGATAGCATGAACACAAGTATAGTAACTCTATGAAAGACCTTTGCTGAGAGTGATAAAGGTTATGGGACAAAGCAGCAGTCATTTGTCAAATCTCTAGCCCAATCTCAGCTGAATTAGGGGTCTATAAAGGCGGCAAAACACCAAGACTTTCCAATGTTGTGGGCCCTTTCCAACAAATAATGACCTAAACTGGAAAGGGGTGACAAGACTATAAACCTAAACTGGAAAGGGGTGACAAGACATGGTGGACTCATCACCGATACAGAAGCAAGGTGTTGGGGAACATGGATGGCCATTAGCATTAGAGCTACAAAAACCGTTGACTCGGAGCAATAGGTTCATAGTGGAACATTCATGAATACAATTATTACAATTATAGTTGCAATAATCCACTGGCTGCCTATCACACACACAGGGTCAAGTACAAGATATTTTTATTGGCTTTCAAGGATCTTCATGATTTGGTCCCGGAATAGCTGGCTGAGTTCTTGCACCGCTACACTCCTGCAAGAGATGTATAAGGTCCGGGCCATAGATCTTCTCGTTAAACAGACTTTTAACTAAACAACTTTTGGAGGTGGATCTTTTGCGACGGCAGCTCCTCAATAAGAGTTTAACTGTCTGTCTATCAAAATAACAGGTTGACTTTCTACATCTTAAAGAACGGTAACTATGCCAAATTCTTACACGGTGCAAGCTTTTGGTAGGCCTGATCTTAGTTTTCATAGAAATAAAAAAAGTCGTAGACCTATCTTCAGAGTCTAGAATAATGCGATATCAGACGTCCCGACCCAGACTACCTACATGTACACACATGTACATGATGTACATGTAATATGTACATGAACATGTGAATTCTAGTGTGGAATAAGTCGGATTCTATATCAGGGACGCCTAAGTTTTAAAAGACCTACATGAAATTAACATCTACAGATTGTTTTGCAGCGTTCTCCAGTAACCATGAGATGAGATATTGGTGCAATTCCTCGTGTTTCCGGCATGGGGGATTCATGAGACATTATTGACACAGAGTCTCAGGTGATTAATTAATAATCAACTAATTAGAGAGATCGTTATATAAGTGTCAATACCACAAGCGAGTCCGTTTCTATAGCAATACGAGCAGGGCAGCTTCAAAGCACATCACCAAACTTTAAATGTCATCGCTGAAATATAAAATCAAGATCCAATCACACCTTTTATGACAATATTTTGTCAAATGGACTGATGAGTCTGAAGCGCTTGATATTTCATTGCTGCTGTAATGTTTACGAAAGATTTGTTGAAAGGTCCCATAGAAGAAAGGAATAAACTACTGTGGCAAAGAAATTGAAATGTAATCTTGACTTTTATGAAGCCCTGGAGCAGAACTAACAGCGTCAAATCTCCAGACTTTAGTTCAAATGGCACGGGAATGTGGAACTTGAGACACTAGTGTAGAAAACCTTTAGTTTTGAGCGACATTAACTGGGAATGCAGTTGTAATACTAGTCATTTAATGTGTAACCTATAGATGTGTCTTCTTTGGTACAGTGACACAAGTCCACATTTTAATAGAATGTAATTCTTAGTACCATCATTTCTTTATTTGTTCTTAAAATATTGTTATGGACCTTGTATATTTAATCTACAATATACGCATAACCACAATGGGGATTGTTTTCTTGCGTTGCCAAGGCCACGTTAGACAAGTTTTACAACTTAATCCAATTCTACCAAATTTAATATGATACGATTAATATATTAATCTAAAGGAATGCCGAGCTCCACAAAGATCTCATAAATGAAATATACCTTAATCTAAACGTTCTCTTTTTTTCTTTTTTTTTCTTTTTACACAACGATTTTATTCAAGGTATCCTGCCTTCTGGGCTTCTACAATGCTAATGAATACAAAGTTGCTGGAAAGGAAATCTAAACGTTCTTTTGTGTTACAATACCTATACCTGGAATCCACAATCATACAATTTCGAAACGTAGCACATCACTTAGATTCTATCAGCATCCCAATGTGAACAAACATAGATTATTGCTACATGACTGGCGAAACCTAGTTTTGTATTGTGCCCGTGAACCCTTTAGAAATATGATCACAATGTCCACATATATATTGTTCTTCCCACCGCTTCCATGTCGAAATAGCAGAATGTCAACTTGGTCTTAATCGAAATGAAAAAAAAACTTGAAAGGAAACCTCACCAAACTAACATATTTTTACCGAAATATACATAACATGTTTTGTATTTCCAATGCCACCGACACACGTTGATTGTCAATTTCTTGTACCATTTTCCCTACTTTTCTCTCTCTCTCACTGTCCCTCTGTCTCTCGACATATTTGCTATGACGTAAAACATCTGCGATGACCTCTCAGCTGTGCACATTACTGTAGTGCTTCTTCAAATGTCCCTGCCGGAGGAATGGAGAGAGGGAGACAACACAGCCACGGGCAGCTCTTACCTCCTCCCTACTTATTTCCGAGTCCTCAATAGGGGACTTGCACACCTCACTAGTATATTGTCAGTCTGGAAGATTCTGTTCATCTTGCTTCATTATTAAAATTTAAACAAACATATGTAATGACCAACGGTATATGTTGTGGAGGAGATATTACGGTGGACGAGAATGGTACATACCGAACACTACTTCTTTGGTACGGGTTTGGCACGGGTGACGGGAGGGGGCGAGGCGGGGCGGGGCAGGACGGGACAGAACGGGACGGAACGGGCCACACAGACTATTACAAATTATACTATAGTATATAGATATATGCCTATACTCAATACTCTTTTAGTTAATACTACCTTGGAGTAAAATACAATGTATTTTACTCCAAGATACTACATGGGATTCAAATACTCCCATGGTACAAGATATGGCCGACAATTGGGGCCGCTCTATATATAAATATGTCTGACTGGACTTTTTCCCCCTCTCTCTTCTCTCCTCTCTCCCTCCTTCTCCCCCCCCAACCTCTCCCCCCTTTCTCCCTTCCTTCCTTCCTCTCTCTATCCTTGTGTATTTGTGCATACATTGGTCCTGGGTAAGACCTTAAAGTGCCCTGCTGTCTCTTTTTCTCTGTCTCCATCTCCCTTCTTCTCTATCTCTATTTCCTGGGTATGATAAAAAACTGCCTTCCTCTCAGCTCTCCCGCCCTTGATATAACCATCTTAAATGTGTCGATAAGGGCGTAAAACAACCAATCTCACTCACTCTGTATACATCTGCATGTATACATATTATGCATACATGCATGAATTTATGTACACATATATATGCATAGATGTATATCTATGCACACATACATACATACATACATTATGTATACATGTACATACTTATGTATACACATTATGCATATATTTAATATGTATACATTATATATGCATACATTGTATATGTATTGTATATGTATATATGGTCCATTCCTACGAAATGGGCCCAGTGGCCTTTTCCCTACCTTTGGTCCCTCTATGCCTCATATCTCAGTGTAATATTCATTGATATTAAAACAAAAGATACTGACAGATTCGTCTGGGCATCAGAATTCCTCTGATATATACATTATTATAGGGCTGGTGGATATTTAATGTGTTAAAACCCTTTAAAATCGAAATTTTCATAGAAAAATGTCAATGATTAAACATTAGGGACTTGGTGATTCAGAAATTTACATCAATTTGTGTTTTTCATATCTGATTAATTTGGCTCAGTCACCAGGTTCAAATTTTTATGCATTTAAGTAACCCAAATTACTTTTTAACAAATTTATAGCACAAACAAAATTAAAAAGTCTTTTTTGTTGTTATTACATCGCACATGTTGCTCACTTTCATGCAATGAACTTGTGGTATAACACAAGAATAAAAGTCATTTGATATATAAGCAAACCAATCTCTAACTTTTGATACCGAATGTGTCTCAATAGGACTGTTAGTATGGATGTTATGCTTGTTTAAAAAAGTTCAATGGGAAAATGGCTAATTATGTCTGTTTTTACATCGCCACATGTATTGATTGTGCTTTTCCATCCTATTATTAAAACACATTTATAACTAATATGAATACATTGGGCAATTGATTCTCTTGTTGCCAGTGTAACATGAATGGTCTGAACAGATATGCCTTGTGCATAGAGAGTGAAAAGACCTGTTTTTACGTCGCACACTGCATGTTATTACGTCGCACGTTATTACGTCGCACGTCGCATTTGCTTAATAAAAGCAAAACTATTTAAGATAGAAAGTTTTAACATGTACCAGGCAAACCGCAATAATATCAGCTTTCTGCTGATATAAAATCATCCAGATTCCTTCAATGGTCTGAACAGAAATGTCTTCTGCATAGAATAGGAAAACACCTGATTTTAGGTCGCACGTTTTTACGTCGCACGTTTTTAGGTCGCAACATTTGCTTGAAAGAGGCAGAACTATTTAAGATAGAACGTTGTAACATGTACCAAACAAATTGCAACAATGTCAGCTTTCTGCCCATATATAATCATCCAGATCGTTTGAGAACTAGCAAGGCTACTGCCAAATAAATATATTTCTATATTTTAAAATTACCATTTAAATGTTTTTACGTCGCACGTTTTTGTGTCACAACATATCCTTGATAGAGGCAAAACTATTTACAATAGAAAGTTGTAACACATACCAAACAAATTGCAAGAATGTTACCTTTCTGCTAATATTTAATCATCCAGATCTCTTCCATTATAAGCAAGGCCTAATGAATATATTCATTTCCACATGAATGACCATTTATTGATTTGAATATTTAAAATGAACGTTTTTGGCCTTAGATTCCTTGATAATTGACTCTGGATGCCATTATTTTCAGGATTATATAGAGGAGAATATGAGCTTTTAGGATATATAATCCCAAAACCCCTTATCTTTAATCTAAATTTCATTTTTCCTCATTTCCATCACTGAATAGCAAAATTTAGCCCTATAGCGTTTTTACGTCGCCCATATTTCAACCTGGTTTAGAAAATAGAAATATATTCCCTGGCAGAAATAACACTTGAATCTTCAAGGTAAGGTGATAACAAAGCTATCTGAGTCGTTTTTACTTATATCTCTTGGTTATGAAGAGAACAGTGGTAGATGAAAAAAGGTAGTGTCTGAAAAAACCTATACCTGAAAAACGAAGTTGTTTTTAATTTTGAAATTCCTATATGAAAATAGGAGAGTCCTTGTACCCTTAATTGTCAAACAAATGTTGAATTGCCCCTATTTTCTAAAAAAAAGTGCTTAATCAAACCAAAACTTATTTCCCATTTCCAAAATGCCTAGTATATAATGTCAATGTAATGTGCGACGTAAAAACATAGGAAATCCTAACCCAGTCATTGATTTTATGTAGAAAAAAATATATCTAATCAATTTAGTAGCAAATTTAGATTTTAAAAGCTCCATTAGTCTACTTTAAGTTCCCTAACTATGGAAAAGATTAAAGGGATTTTTTTTTGTACAATAGTTTCAGGCCACTGGGCCCATTTCGTAGGAATGGACCATATACATGCATATACATACATACATACATACATACATACATTATATACGTATATATATGTACATACATTTGGATACATACCTGTATACTTATATAAATGTATACATACATAATGTATGCATACATTTGAGGGGAGGGTGAGAGAGGGCATGGGAGGGTGAGATGGATCACGGAGACAGGAAAGGGGACAGGATGGTGGGGGGGGGAGGTCGTGAGTAGTATAAGCAAAGTGGACATTGTGTAAGTTACCACCAACATTATTAACACTTAGAGACAAACTGTAACAGCATTGGAAATTCACTGCTTACCAATTGAAATCGTGTAATTTTGTTTTTTACTCCATGTTGGTGTATGTACCACATGCTATTTCTATGGACGGAAGTAGTGTGGTAATTTGCTCCAATCCTACGTGTGTGGTATGACTTCCTGTCTCCAGTACACATAGCCATACAAGGTAAGCATATCAACGTGGGAGTAAATATAGAACCTAATTTCTAATGTGGAACTTGGGACACTATTGCACTGTCCTCGATGGTTTTTTTTAGTAACTCACTCGCCTTTCGGCTCATGGGCCACAAAAAAACAAACATCTTGGACAGTGCAATAGTGTCCCTTGTACCACATTCTCATCAGGTTCTATCTATATAATTCCAACTAATTTCATTCAACCTGCAGTTGATATTAAAAAATAATTGTTTTTGAAATTCCCACAAATTTAACCAGAGCATCCAAGATTCATTATTGAGCCATTTCAGATCAATAACATTTTCTTACAACCTCTTCTCTTACTCCTTCTTACTCGCTCTTTGCTTCGTCTTTCAGATTTTGTTTTCCACTCAATGCTTCCACATTTAGGTAATTGAGGAAATTTAATGTGGTGAATAGAAGTTGTCAGCAAGTAGGATATACCAATAGAGGTCTTAGTTTCTAATGTAGTCAGGAGTAATTCCATGAAGCATTATGAAATGCTAATTCTTTTCTCATGGGTCATACTCATTTATGTTTATTCCAAGAAGATAGTCAAAGCAAATTATTAAGAATTATTTTATATACGTAAATAAACATTTTTTTTTACTGCGAACAGCTCTACGCAACCCCAACTATTCACTGCGGGAAGCTATTACCATACTATGTTATAAAGTACACTTTTCTACACCTCAGTATACAAAAACTCTCGATGTCAACTACCATCCTCCTGATGAAGGGCCACATATGCCCGAAAGCTTGAGAAACTAATAAAATCAACACCAACTTTATTACGTTCTTCATAAGTTACATCTATTAAAAATACTTCGGCCAACCTGATATTCAGCGAGCCCCTTCCCCTTCGACTGTATGTTACCACCTCGCGGCATCTTAGTCAGATCTACCGGGAGCCGAAAGGGAACCAACTAGACTGTGTGGACCTTACCAACTCTTACCTCCAGAAGCCTAATCAGCCTTGGGTCCAAGTATCAGCATTGATCCGGTCTTCCATGAGGATAATCCATCCCAACACTCCCTTAAACACTAAATAACGACTTGTCACCGACAAACCAAAATGGCGGCGGCATCAACACCAACACCAGAGACTACTGACACGCCATCTACCACCCAAGTGGCGACTGACGGGACAGAGGGAGCGGCTATTGTTCCTAACACAGCTGACATTCCCGCCGCAAATAACAACCCGCGCATCCCTGACAACATACTCCCATATTTCAGGATTGCACGTAAGATGGTGCAATCAAAGATCGAAGCGGACCACCACTACACCTTTTTACAAATGTGCCTGGACAAAAACCTCACCCCCAGAGGCCTACAGGCGCGTGTACAGTCACAAGTACCAGATCAGAACTACAACTTCTCCTTGAAATGGGAGAAAGCGCATCAAGTCTTTGCACAAGAGCTCACTGAGCATCTCAGGGACTATTACAAATCCAGAGATGAAACTCTGACAGAGGAAATTAAAAAAGTAAAGAAAACCCTAGAAGAAGAATGTATACCAGAAATCATGACGTACATCTCCTCACTCCTCCATCAGATGGAGATCGATCTCCGAAAGGAACTCACCAGCCGGAGAAACAAAAAAAACAAACAAAGAACCGGAGGTACAAGAGATATGACACAAGGGAGGCCGACAACATCGTCAACCTCTCTAACTTTGAACTAACTGAACACCACCGTAGTGTACTCAATAAGGGGTTGAATTATATTCCCACCCCTACGAGTACAAATCATATACACAGTCTTAAAGACACTCTTATGTTTAATAGGAGAGTAAGACTGCAGCACTTCTGGCAAAACCTACCAGACATATCAAATCAGAATAAAATCTTCCCAACCGAACCTAAGGGATGGATGCCCCCTAAAGGCATCGATCCAGATGTAGACTCATTCACCTCCTACACCTCCCAGAAGATGAGAGACCCCCCCCAAGCACTCCAAAATCATGCCAAACCTCACAGACAACGAATTACAAGCCTTAGACGAATTAAAGAAAACCAGATCCATCATTATCAAACCAGCAGATAAAGGTGGAGCGTTAGTCATACAAAACACCACTGATTACATCAAAGAAGGCGAAAGACAACTCAACAACCAGGAACACTACAAACTAGTTCCCACAGACACCACTGCCAAGAATTACACCAGATTGAAACACAGACTCATGGAATTATCATCCCATGGAGCCCTGCCACAGGATGCCGATAAGCTCCTGTTACCTAAAGAAGTAAAAACATCTCCCTTCTACATGCTACCAAAAATACACAAACCTGGAAACCCAGGACGCCCAATAGTGGCAGGAATAGACTGTCCTACAGATCGTATTTCAGCCACTGTAGACAACATCTTACGCCCGCTAGTCAGAAAAATTCCAAGCTACCTACAAGACACAAGACACTTGATCCAACTCTTAGAAGACATAGGACACCTACATGATGATGACATAATGGTCACCATAGATGTATCAGCACTGTACACTTCTATCCCCCATAAGGAAGGCATTCAAGCGATTTCTACTATCCTACATGCCAAACCCAACCACACCCTGTCTCCAGAAGTCGTGACTGAACTAATTGAAATCGTCCTCACCACAAACACCATGTCTTTCAATGGAAAACAATATCTACAAGTCCAAGGTACAGCTATGGGGACCAAAATGGCCCCCAGTTATGCTAATCTCTTCATGCACGAAATAGAAACCGAAATACTAGCACAATCAAATATATACCCAACCATTTGGAAGCGCTACATTGACGATATATTCGCAATCTTTAGATGCACGGAAGACAAACTAAGTGAATTCATCACATTGATTAATTCACTGTTCAAAACCATAAAATTCACGGCAGAATCCAGTAGGATATCTGTGAATTTCCTCGACATCACCATCTACCGAGGAGACAACAATACCATCTACACAAAACAATACACCAAACCGACCGATAGGGGTCAGTACCTACATGCCAAATCCTTTCATCCTGGCCATACTATCAGATCGATAGCTTACAGCCAGTCACTTCGTCTAAGGCTGATCAACTCTAAACTAGAGGAATTTGACAATTCTACCAACAGACTCCTCCGTCTCCTCACCATCAGGGGACACAACCACAGGAAGACACTCGACACAATAAAGAAAGTTCGAGCTTTGGATCAACAAACATTGATCCATCCAGCCCCAAAAAGTAAGAAGAAACAAATACCCTTAATTGCCATCCAGTTTACTCCACACAACAACAGAGCCGAAAAAATACTGAAAGAAGCAACCTCCTTCCTACGACCCAATCCAGCAAACCAACGTTTCCTTCAATATAGATGTTTGGTAGCCTACAGAAGGGCACCAAACGTCAAAGACCTATTGGTACATTCCAACTTCCCACCTACCTTGAAACACCACACAAGCAGACCATGCATGAGGTTATCCTGCCCAATCTGTGAATCAGTAATCACCACCAAAAAAATCCGTTCAACCACCACACAGAAAAATCACAAGATACTTGGTCACAATACTTGTGATACCCAGAATGCTGTATACTGCATCACCTGCCCTCTTTCTCCCTGTAGAAAACAATACATAGGGGAGACAGGTCGCACAGTGAGACAACGCATATCTGAACACATGGGAGACATCAGGAATAGACGGCGGGAAAAACCTGTCGCCTAACATTTCCTGGACCATGACTTGCAACAGAAAGACCTATTAGTAACCATCTTGGACTCAACACCCAAGAATACCAACGACCACAAACGCCTAGAAGAGGCCTGGATCCTTATTCTAGACACGCACCATCCGAAAGGCCTCAATCTACAGTACTAGAACCAGCGCGGGAAATCACTCAGACTCGCGCTGGATAACTAACCGCTCCCTGTCTCGACTACGCCCCTAACAACAGGCACCATGGTCACGACGCGCCCCGACGCGCGCTGATTGGCTAACAGAGAATAGAACTAGGACATCGCAACCGCATCTGCATATCACAACAATAAACACAACCAAGTACACGCGTACACCGGCTCGAGTATAAACACCATGGAAAGTGCTCCTATATCTAATACAGGTCATCAGGACAACCCCATACAATGCCATCTATGCGGGAACTGGATGTCTGGAAGAGGAGGAGCCCTCATCAGACATCTGAACAAGAACCATAGTGAGCTCAACGGACAGGGTAAGTATCCCTGTCCCATCTGTGACAAGCTATTCACTCGCCGTCAGGAGTTCACCCTGCACTGTGAATGTAAACATGACGGTGACATTCCTCTTACAAAACCCATATTATCGAGTGAAGCACCAGTTAAGGCCAAACCTACACCTATCACTTTACCTATCATCAAAACCTTTACTACAAGTAAGCCCAAGGCACTGTTTGGAATCTTACAAGGGAACAATTCTCCATACTTTGCAGGCTAGCCACCTCCGAAACCCACACAGAAGAAAACAAGCAAGAAAGTGATCCACCCGGCCAGCTTCCCGATAATCAGACCGGAACAAAGACTATCTATCCAACAGTCTACGCCACCAAATAGCACAGGTACAGTCAACTGATATTGATCCAACCAAGAAAGCTCCGAGAGTGCAGCACACGCCACCCACGCCAGCACCACGCCCACCCAGGGCTGAAAGCCCTCCAAGAGCATCCAAGCCGGTGAAACGTGCACTATCCACTGATATGCCCGAACACAAAGCGGTCCCAAGTTCTTCAAATACCAAAGAGCCAGCCACCAAACTACGCATAATAGACATTATCGAAAAGATTAGATTTTTCTAATTTTCTCAAAAACCTCGAAGCCGCCAATAATGTGCCCAAGAATCAGCCTCCTCAAGCAGAAGAGGACACGCCCCCCGTTGATCCTACTAAGAACAGCACACGCAGCAGTACCCCCTGCCAAGACGAACGCAGTTCAGTCCAAACACTGCTCACTGTCAGCGATTTAGACGTCTCAAGCAGTGCATCTGGGACCTCCAAAATGGACAATGACATCCAGAAATTACTGGAGGTAGACAATAGCCCAACTATGATCGATGCCAGTACGAACACTTCTCCGGATAAAACCTCTATCACTAATGCCGGAATACTGATAAATCTAGTTAATACCATTGACTTAATCAACCCAGACATTAGCCTTGAACTGAAAACTATCCTTATCAATAAGGACATACTATATGTACCAAAATAATGAACAATGAGAAATAATCTACTCTAGAAATCAATATATTTACCTCATAACTATAATAACAATTTTCAAAAAAATGTCATCAGAATAATTCCTGATAGTACTAAGACCATTCTTTTCATATTACATATGACTAAAAAAATTTTTACTGCGAACAGCTCTACGCAACCCCAATTATTCACTGCAGGAAGCTATTACCATACTATGTTATAACTACACTTTTCTACACCTCAGTATACAAAAACTCTCGATGTCAACTACCATCCTCCTGATGAAGGGCCACATATGCCCGAAAGCTTGAGAAACTAATAAAATCAACACCAACTTTATTACGTTCTTCATAAGTTACATCTATTAAAAATACTTCGGCCAACCCGATATACAGCGAGCCCCTTCCCCTTCGACTATTTTATATACAGTTTCTTCACATGAACCATAACAGAGTCTATGAAATGGCTCTATCACATCTGTCTGCTGCCATCTTTCATAAACACCAACTTTCCTACCGGAAGTCCCTCCCGCTCTGTTGCGCATGACGAAAGTGCAGTGCTATGGGATCGAGTTGGTTCATTTCAAGGATAGTTGAGATGATCATTATTTTCAATTTCTACCAAATATTTCTTAAATCAAGTTAATTTTGATCGTCTATGCTGACCATTCTGGCAAACGCTTGTTCCAACGCTAAACTGTGTCTTTTTTCGTTGTTATTTCTTAATTGCTGTTGCTTAGTAGGACGGTAGTTTTTGTTATGTTCTTATTTCCTTTCGCATATATAATTTCTTATCTGGATGCAATTTTCTGGACGTTACCTGACTAAATAATTAGTCCTAATTATTTAGTATCAATGACTGGTACCAGAACATCTAAGCAACTGGGCTACTTGCCAGCCTATCATCATCTCTCTCTTTTACCCACTCCAGACCGCACCAAAGTGACTTCGTCTTGCTGTGGTGCCCCGATTCCCTAGCATTTGCTCGTGCGGACTCCCATGCTCGGAGAACGCAATTCTGAATTCCAGGTGCATTATTTTGTCTTCTGAAAGAGTCCACTCAGAATCCCGGCCACTTTCCTACACTTGGTGAATAGCTATAGGCACAGCAGTGGGCAGAATACGATGGGAATTCGTATCTGAATTATACCTGGGAGCCTGCGCCATTATTACGTTCACTGTACGGATACATGTATCTCATTCTTGATTACTATTATTTGACTTGCTGTATAAACACCCTGAATACAAACAATATCCAATGGTTCAGAAGCGAGCCTGGGACCGAGATAGGATCCTTGCTGCCAACACTGAATCATAAAGACTCCTAATTCTAGTGTTCGGACACCTTTTGGGGGACTTAATTCGGTGCTTCCAGGGACCGCACCTGTGAATATGTTTACGCCTCATATATTGAATTATGATGCAAATTCGGTTTATAGAATCAGCCACACAAATTCCTCGATGCATTCTCTGCCAATTTAGAATGCAAAAGTGAACAATAGCCCATCATAACATTGGTGGGGCTGCGATATTGCATCTCGTGAAAATTATTCTTTTAAAACAAATTATGTGCAGATAAATCTACTGTTCGTAGATAATGTCAATATTTTCACCTGTCTAATTATTTCCTTTCCCTATCATTATATACACATTTTTATACATATTTCCAAACATCTCTGGACATATTTTGAAATTTAAACTAAACCAACTGAATGAACACTCAATTCACACGGCCAACTTTCTATCATTATAAGACGGAAGCCTGAGATTTTATTTATATGTGTTTTATTTCGTAGTGGGGAATAAATTCATTTGATAATATTTTGATTTCAAATTCGGTGTGAAATCAATGTTCTTGAAATTGTTATTAATGTCCCGGTCTAAGAATGTTCCTGTACGAGTAGATGTTGATAGGGAGGTGGGCGGGAACAAACTTTTTTCCCGATCTTACTAGGAAAATGTCAAGAGTGAGAGGACGTCTGGACAGACGTGGGAGTCGTTGGAGTGGATGTAGTGAAATCTCAGACTCCCACCACAATGACCAGGAATTATCCATACGGACAATTCCCAGATAATGGTAACCAAACTAATAATCAACTGCGAACTCTGTATATATTATTGCTAATCTGCTCATAAACTTATGAACATAAACTCCCCATGATACCTAATGAAATCACCCGCAGTAAGGGGTCACTAAATAAAGGTATTACAACGAATCTCCTGTGGGGTGTTTTTAATTGAGTTAATACCATTCCTTCATTTTTGTTTCTCTGCTATTTATAGCAGAGAAACAAGTGTGTTACTATGAAATACGCCAATCACTGATAGTGGATCACATCTGATAATATTCTTTAGCTGTCTGTGAGGTGTTTAAGCATGCCTTATCTAATCCTTTCGATCAGGTCCTATATTTCACACTCCGTCGTTATTGTTACACTGATAGCTACTGATTGACAGCTTTTCTATAGCCAAGGGAGCTGATTGGCTCTTAGCTGATTGGTCAGCGTGAGCGTGAGTGACAGTGGTGGAGCAAGCCATCAAGTGGGGTTTGTTTACATCCACACACACTCTCCACTGTAAGTAAATGTACTAACCTCTCCACGAGCGGGGCTATGCTCCGCCCACTGTCTCCCGGGACTCCACGCGGTGCAACCTCAGACAAACAAACCCACGACGGCACACATATTTAATGAGGCCATGCGCGCGCACGATGGCAGCAAGAGGGAAATATAAACAACGCTGGCTGCATGTGTGTATGCCGTAGCCGTAGACTTCCCCGCACATCTCTATGTATTTTGGACCTTGTATAATCTACTGAGCATATTTCTGGGGCTATATAGCATGATAGAGGTATTGAGAATATGACGGATGAATCATTTCAATTTCTTAGGCCATTTTATGGACAGAATAAGATGGAAATCAGCACAGACCCCAGCGGCCTATAGACCCATTGGTTTACATGTGTGTAGGCTGTAGCTTGTTAGTTTGGGAATGTTATGAATTGGTTGAACAGGGAATTATATGGGTCTGAACAAAAAACTCAATACCATATACTATTCATTAATAATATATATCTGCCTTTATGGGTTGTAACTTGTATGAGTTAGGTAAAGGTGCATAGATGCAACTGTGTGTATGTGGCCAGGGGTGGGTTGGTCACGGGGGCAGGGAGGCTAGCGCTACACCTACCCTCAGAACTCAGTGCCCCTCACCGGGTACCTGCCTCCGTCCACGCACTGGCCACCGACCAGTGCAGGCATACACATATGTATGTTACACCCATGTGTTGGCATATCTTGAGTTGAATAATCGTACTGTGCATTTATCTGGTAAAACGTCTAATATCCCAAAGTAAAACTATAACTTATCTACAATGGTAAATGGTGTTAAATCTTATGTACATGCCTTTATGATCACAGTTATGGGCATCCAAACTGAAGTGTCCCCCTTTGTTTTGGTTGGCGTACATACTGGGTTGTTGCACAACTAGACAGTAGACTAGAGATGAATAAGTGTGGAGGCTTCAAACTCAGCCATTTCTTTACATAGAATGCCCCCAAAGTACTTATGTTTTAGAAAAAGGGTCTGTCAATATTTCCCTCGATTCAAGTTTTTGCCTAGATGTGTCGTTTTCCATATTTCCCTTAGCAAAGTGCACGGTAATGACGGCCGTGTGTACCCGGCCATTCCTCCATGCTGTTGACCTATTTACCGAACAGGTCCTTCTGCCTCCCTGGTGCGCGCACATCGGTACAAATTAGGATGTGTTAGTCAACACTGAAATCGGTCTATAGAAGTACCAGTATGACTGGCTTATTGAAAACTGAAATTAACATCCATTGTGGAGATTGAGTGTGTCAATATTCAAGCATATTTTAGGCCAATCATTGTACATGACTTTGCTTAAAATGGTATGATGAATATTAAATATTTTTAGATAAAAAGTTACTTCTTTACTGAATACTTGAAGGTCGATATCAAGGCAACACTTTAAAAAAGGACTAGTCTGTCTAGTGCATTCAAACAATTAACATTGTAATATATTACACCCATAAAAAGCTATATTTGTGGCAAAACATGGTACATTTCTATGTTAAAGTATAGGCGGTGTTGACATCTGTGTCTGAGGTTGGACTTGTAAACATGCAGTGCGCGCAAAACAACCCATGTGGGCCACATCTGTTTATGGTTTCAAGCGCGCTGACTGGCTATCGGTTATGTAAGGGGGGTGGACCTTCGATGCTCGTGGAGAGGTTAATTGGGCAGATCTACACATTCACTTAATTCTGCTAAATTAGGCTGGAAAATGATGAAGAATGGGTATATCTGAGTATATTTGGTATCAGATTGGTTTAAAGTATCAGTTCTGTTACGTTAAACTGCATTTTGAAGCTCATTTCTGTCTTAAATGGGGGTTATTTGAGAGGATTGGTGAAGGCGAATTGTACATTTTCTGAAAATCTGACCCATATGCACCCCTCACACAACCATAGTCTCCCGCCAACAGATCGACTGGGGATCGGCGGGAGTGGGGGTAGGGGGTTCAGCTGGAGTGGGTGGGGTGGGGGAGGTCGGCGGGAGTGGGGGGAGAGGTCGGCAGGAGTGGGGGGAGAGGTCGGCAGGAGTGGGGGGAGGGGGGTTGGAATTGCATATAATTGCGATATAATCTCATATGGTACTGTGCCCTGAGGGAACAGTGTTATGTTTTTTGTGCAATATTTGTACTTTGAAATGTTCGGATATAAGTTAAAATGTAAACTTTGTAGGTAAATATTTTGCATTTTCAGTCTAAACATGCCTAAAGTGCAATAACAATAAGTTGACATCAGGCACAAATGATTGTGGCAGAGAAAATCGTTTCCAGTGGAAACGCCAAGTATATGAATTAAGTTGACACTGATTACAAAGTTAAATATGTTAACAGTTGATCAAATCGGTGCATAACTTGATAATTAGTTAACTTAGTACTTGTTAATTATATAGTCCTATTCAGGTCCCATTGTACAAAATTATTTAATGTTTTTACCATTAATAATTCTTCCCATCGGGTTCCCAGGAGACGTCAACTTTTAATGGTTTGTGATACTTATGTGCCTGTAAGACCCACTGTCAAGAAATACCAACTTTGATTAACCAATGATTCAAAACTTTCACTGTAAGAGAGTACTTATGTTGCTCATTTCAGGGAAACAGAGGAGTTGTATCGGCAACAGGGCAGATCGAGTTATTTACAAAAGTGTGGAAATAAAGTTTATACCATACCATACAACACACTGCAAAAGTTCATACTACTCAACACTAGACCCCATCGTCGTGAAGTGTTCTAAAGGTTAGATTCCACTGGGCCGCTCTTTTTTTGTTAGTGTCCATGAGAAGCAAACACAGAGCAAAGCCAGAGGGGCCCAATGGAATTCCTTAATGTGCTTTTAGTAGAGGCAATATAGGCTAAAAAATGGCCCAACCCCAAACAAATTGCAACAAAACGTTTTATGATCGTTTCTGGTACTTTGAGATGTGCTGAACAACATATCCAAAGTCCGACCACGGGAAAGTGCCAAAAATCGGGAAACAAAATGGCTGCCACTAACAACTTTAGATCCCATGAATCAGGGTATAATAAAAAAAAATGTCATATCTCAGCTCCAAATGGTACTATACACATGTATGATACCATTTTCCCTATGTTTTAAGGTGTGTAGAATCTGTTTCTGCGATAATTTTTTGTTTTAAGGTCATTATCAAGGTCAAAATCCAAAATGGCGGCCACTCGGATTTGATTTTTTTTTTCTCAGCTGCTTTAATGCATGTTATATCACTGCAGTTATAGTACCATATATGATACCACCACTTTTTCTAGTTTTTAATGTGAGGCCACCATTTCTGAATAATTGTTCTATTTCAAGGTCATATCCAAGGTCATTTCCAAGGTCGATAATGCTGCTAGACAAGGAAAGTGTCATATCTCAACTGAAATTTCACACATTAAACTTTGTGTTTCTTTTTTTCACTTATCTTTATCTCAGAGGCAATATAATGACAAACTTACAAATATATGACCAGAAAGTGTGTTAAGGGACATGTTGCATAATATATTTCTGTTTAAAAAACCGGCTGTCTTCAGGAAATTACCTCCGAAATTAACATAAATCATGCAAAAAACCCTGAAACTCAGCTGAAATAATGGAATTTTTGGTGTCTGTGCATCACATATATTCCGCTATCTATTCTTGAATGGTACCACCTGAAAGAGCATATCCTGGGCTTCAAGCACATACTGGATTTGTCTTGTTTGTTCATTTCTGACCGAATGATAACCAAAACAGTGGTTATGAGAAAACACAAATTTGATGGGCACTTGTGCCCGTTGATAAGTCAAAGGTGCTCTCTCTGAGGTTGGTTATAAATAGCCAGCACCACCACCACTTGTCATTCTCTAGTACTTTAGGGTATGGGAAAGAGGGAAGGTGTTACTATCTCTGGTACTAAGTATAGGTGCTCTACACACCAATATTGCATGTTATTGATCATACCATGATGAGTTATCAGAGAGGAATGTCTGTCCAGACGGACCGCCCCATGCAGGAGGATCCCGTGATGGACTGTCCCATGATGAGTCATCAGAGAGGAATGTCTGTCCAGACTGGCCATCCCATACAGGACCGTTCTGGGACAGGTCGTCCCGTGCAGACTGGCCATCCCATGCCAGAGAGTCCCAGGTTGAGCACAGGCTCTGAGATAGCTGGAGGACAGCAGGTCCTGCAGAGGAGGGAGGAATCCACATGGCAGGAGGTGCTATTCAACCGAATACCAAACCAAGACTTAGCTAGACTAAGACTGAGGCTATTTCCTACTGGTTCAATATACTATCGACTGTGCTTATTTTGATTGTCTACATGTCTGTATTACATTGTTATTTATGTATATTGACTGATAAATACTCCTAATAAAAAAAAAAAGACCCTTTTTCGGTGCTGCCAGGCCAGGGAGATGTCAGAGCGTGGATGTGAATGCTGATGAAGCAGAGGGACATCCTGAGCAGAGGTGGGACATGGAAGGGTAGACCAGGACGGGTATCCAAGAGGTCAGCAACAGGGACAGAAGGTTAAGACAGTGCCAAGGTCATCCATTGGGTCAACCTCTCTGAACGATTTTCTGAACCATTTCAAAGTTGTGGCAGACCTTAACAACTGGTCAAACAGGGAATGTGCCCTGTGCCTGGGGACTAGTTTGGACTGGTCATTGCTGGCCATACTGGATAAGGTTGACCTTGATGATACAGCTTCCTGCAACTTGTTCGAGAGTTGGAGAGGCCCTATCAACAGGCGGATCAATTGGCTTTGTACAGTTGGAGCAGATATTGGGAAAATATTGGAAAGACTTGATGGGTTGGAGACCCAAATTTTTCCAGTGGATAGCTATTATCACACCTTTCCTCCCCAACCGAGAGGCTGCTATCAATGTGGTGATTTGGGAAACATTAAGTAGGGCTGCTTGGACCGTCTGAAAGAGCCAGGGAAATGACAGGGAACAGTAAGCTGCTGAGATATGGTCCAACACATCTCCAATAGTTAAGAAGGATAGAATGCTATCTATGGTCAATGAGATCCTTCTCCAGCAGTAGTTGTAGTTGATGGGAAATGCGATGAAGTGGTCATCCGGTGGCTAGTGGATACAGGTGCCTGTATAACAATACAGGCAGGTGGGGCTAGGAGTGGGTGGAAGACCTACCTCCATTGAGGCATTCCAAGATAAGATCGCAGGAGCTGGAGGATCACTGGTGGACGGGCTGGGAGAGCCAGAGATAGAAGACGAGCTGGGAGAGCCAGAGATAGAAGACAAGCTGGGAGAGCCAGAGATAGAAGATGAGCTGGGAGAGCCAGAGATAGAAGACAAGCTGGGAGAGCCAGAGATAGAAGACGAGCTGGGAGAGCCAGAGATAGAAGACGAGCTGGGAGAGCCAGAGATAGAAGACGAGCTGGGAGAGCCAGAGATAGAAGATGAGCTGGGAGAGCCAGAGATAGAAGATGAGCTGGGAGAGCCAGAGATAGAAGATGAGCTGGGAGAGCCAGTGATAGAAGATGAGCTGGGAGTTAACAGCTTACTAAGCTCATAGCTGACCACTGTTTCCAATGTAGAATGATAACTTTTGAAGTATTTTTGTACCTGTTATGCTGTATTTGCTTTTTAATTGATGTGCAGACAAGGTGTATGGAGTGGAGGGGCAGGAGTGATGAAGGAGTGATCAAGAGTCAAACCTGCCCAATCAGAAACAAATACATGACTCACACGATCACAACAGCTCCAGAACTACTAATTCAAATGGTTCACTGCAACTGTTCTGGAGGGTGTCAGACACTAAGGTGCACCTGCCGAAAGCACCAAAGTGCACCAGTGCATGTGGGCATTGTCAAGTTAACAGCTGTGACAATATGACAAATCAACCTGTAAATGACAATGATGATGATGATGAACTAGATAGTTAATGAAGTATGTCTCCAATTCTGTTTCTGACTTCTATCTAAGGACATGCATCCTATTTATTATTTTTGTAAACATATTTCATTGGTCAAATTTGTCAACCTTTAGATGTATATCTCTCCACATTTTGAATGAGTTATTCATAATGTAAACGATCTTACACTAATTTTAGGTGTTAGTATTCTCATGTTCTCTTAAATTAAAGGGTTAAATTCTGAAAAACACTTTTGATCCCAAAAATTACCTTGTAGGATATATGGATCTAGTGCTAGTCAGAGCTGAGATATGATATTTTTGTATCCAGGTTGTCGCCATATTGAATTTTGAACTTGAAAATGACTTTGAAACAGAAAAATACCTTCAGAAATGGAATCCTGCCAGATTAAAACCTAGAAAATGTGGTATCATACATAGATCTAGTGCTAATAGGAGCTGCAATATGAGCTTCTTGTCTCCCCACGGTGGCCATATTGGATTTTGACCTTGAAAATGACCTTGAAATACAAAAATTATTTCATAAATGGATTCCTTGTGCCTCAAAACCTAGGAAAACTGACATCATACATGGATATAGCCCTAATAGGAGCTGAGATATGACATTCTAAGTAGATTTAACCCTCAATTTTGGTATCTAAAATTGATAGCAGTCACCATTTTTGTTTTTGCATTTTTTGTACTTTCCCGTGGTCGGATTGTGACGAACTTTGGATATGTTGTTCAGCAGACCTTAACTTACTAGAAACAACCATGAAACGTTTTGTTGCAATTTGTTTAGGGTTAAACCGTATATTGACTCTACTATTTGTGTATGCTTCGTTGGGAACAGATGAGCGCACATATGAGTGGTCCAGTGGAGTCACATCTTTATGTGGGTATTATAGGGTGAGTTTTTCTGACGTCCTGTCAAAGTTTGATATAGTTTTGAGGTAGTTTGTCGCATACTTTTATCGAATTCCCGGATTATTCATGTATATAAACAAATGATATAATTTTCAATTGTGTACAGTCAAAAGTGGTTCAATAACTCACCATTTAAAAGTTCCTTCCAATCATTGAATTGTCGTCACATTCAAAATTACGAAAATGTCAAAACGCCATCAAACTGAGAATTGGTAATACATGAAACAGTATTAATGCAAGTACAGAATGAACAGGCTGTTTCACAAAAGGTTGTAGATGATTAGTTTCCAGAAGGGCCTGACATATTGAAGTGAATGCACTGACTAAAACAGAGTGGTCTTTCGTATTTATATAATATACAGGAGAAATATCATATTTCAATAATAAATTAATAAAAAGGTCTGATTAATTTGACATAATAAGTCTGATCGATTGCACATAATAAACGTTGATGCGCTCCCAAATAAGAAGACCCAGGTATTTCTAAAGGTACATAGATGCATGGAGGGTCTAGGTGTACAACACCTTGTAAAACTGCACTCCCAGGAATATAGATGAAAACCAAAGAGTTTCAACTTTTAGTTTTTTATTTTCCAAACCATTTAAAGTATTTTGACAAATATTTTGTCAGGCTGATTTTGCTACTGGGTTTCATAAAAGTCCTAACTTTATTTTGGAGAGCAAGAAAATCTTTTTCTGTGGTGGCTTCAGTTATTAATTATCGCTACCCGGCGGCCGTTTTATTTCAAAATAGTGATTAACGCAGTCCTAAAGCTGATAATATTAGTAAATTTGGAAATATTGATTGTCTTGCCGTAATAGCTGAGGAAGTCGCTTTAAGGATATAAACAATTCTAAGCAGAGACTAATACTAGAAGCCCCTTGTTCAATTCAATTACACATTGAAAGGACATCAGTGTAGAGAGGAGTCTAGTATCAAAGTCTAGTCAATTAGTCAGAGTCAGACTTTAGTTCTAATTCTATTAATTAAAATTAATGTACATGAAAGTATTTAACCAACCAAACTTCCTAAGTATTTTAAATCCGGATGCAGGGCTTCCATACACTGGATATATGTTTTAAGCTTCATGTCGCAACGTGATAAGTTGACGGAATTATATTCATTGAATGTAAATGACAACACACATTTTCGTCATTGTAAATGACAAAGGCTTCTGTGTTTGGATTGTTCGAAGGAAGACGAGATATGAGAGGGGGATTTATAACTAACTACTCGGGCTAATAATTACCTAGCGGCGATCCTCGGTCCCATAGACTTATCATTTGGCCCATAAAAATGGTAAAATTAATGGTAAGCCTACTTTTTACTATTAAAGCCGCACTCTCAGCTAGAATTGACCAAAGATTACAGAGGTTCTACTTACTGTTTTAATCTATTATTTACCTAACCATTATTTTAGACAAGATTGCACAGGATTGATTTCACCCGGTTGTTCTTGCTGCAGGACTTAATAACATCACCCCACTTTTAGATTTTTGTCCAACACCCGCCGAATTCCTCACTGCTGTAGTTTCACTTACACATTTATTCACTGGCGGTTGTTTTCTTTTGACCGACTAGACTTCAAATTATTTTATGAACATATAACAGCATCAGAATAACCTGTATTGCTGATATAACTTAAGTTATATCAATAAGTGAAACAATGAATAAGTTCTGTAAGACATCTTCGTCTTAATACCTGAGAATGCAGCTTTATGAAAACTGGTCCATTAGCACAACGGATAAACGTTTCTTCAAAATGACTCCAGTAATACAAAGGATATCATTCGAACATTGAGTTGCCTAGCAATACAATTGAGTCAACACATTTTCTCCTTTATACTTATGAACTGCATCTGAGACACTCCTTCGTCTACCATTAGAATATAATTGAGTTCTATAGCCAGTCATGAAAATAAATGTGATGAGGACTCTTGTCTGCCATGAACTGTGGGATCGTTCCCAAGGTGTATGAGTAGGCTATAGTTTTTTCGAAGTGTATTAGGGGATAGATACTAATTTAAGTAGTTACTTGCGTTTGGTGGTAGTAGCATAGATCATAAGGGAGTCTTCATCTAATCATGGCTGGCTTCACAAAGGTTATAAATATTCCTCTAAATATTCCTCCTTGTCTCCTTTGGCATTGAGATTTCATGAAGAAGTATTGATTGATTGAAGCACTCCTATTTTAATCGGTTTACAGATCAGTGGGGTGTGCCTCCTAACATTTGAAGGTTTTCAGTCTTTTCTTTTTAAAATATAGCTAGGTATAGGTAGAAAATCGCCTCTATATCGAAGGACCCGGTATTTTATTGGAGGGTGTTCGTTAACCATGAACCAACGTGATCTGTCATGTTTGCAGAGACACCCGGAACTTTCTACTAAAATACATGTAGACATTTCACAGGGGTGCAGTGAATACGTGTCACTCCTTTGACACTACTTCTCGCTTATGATGATATATCGGCAATCACAGAGACATCTACAAGTATGGTGCAGTCTATCATATATATATACTGGCTGATCGTATATGCACGTGCCTGGTAACTAGTACCTATGGTTGTCAGACTTCTACTCACAGACATTAACCCCACGTTCGACAACGTCTATATAATGACATTACTGCACACCTGGACATATGAGAGAAGTCGTTGGCTTGGAGAATTATAATTTTATTGGTGAAATTATGTATAAGTTTGAGTAATTATGGGTAATGAAATATGAAATACAGAAGAATATTAAATAATAATAATAAAAATAAGAAATAAAAATGCGAGGGAGTAGTAGTATTGAGGATATAATATATCCTTAGTAAAAAGGGAAGAGGAGGGACAAAAAGAAGAGGTGCGTGTGGGTTGCACCGTGATCAGCATGAGAGTGAGGATGAGGAAGGGGTAAGCGGAAGGATGCTGAAGGGAGGAAGAGGTGTGAGAGGAGTTATGGGAAGGTTTGTGATGCTGGGGGTGTCCAAGAGGTGGCACCAATGACCCTTCATAAGGCACATGCCTATGAATCGACCATTACTGCACACCTGGACATATGAGACAAGTCATTGGCTTGGAGAATTATAATTTTATTGGTGAAATTATGTATAAGTTTGAGTAATTACGGGTAATGAAATATGAAATACAGAAGAATATTAAATAATAATAATAAAAATAAGAAATTAAAATGCCAAGCCTCCGAGGAGGTAGAAATGGAGTGGGAGGGTGGGTAATTGTTTTTAAGGGTGTTTTAGGTGGATTGAAGGGCTTGTGCCAGGGAGTTATGGACTGTTGCAGAGGTGTCATTGTTTATATAAATTCTGTGTGACGAGGATGCCCACCCTCTGTATCGTTGCACATTGAGTTCTGGTTGTCCTTGAGCGTATGCCTGAGTGGCAGCAGCTTTTCTGATTGAGTGCAGGGACAGTGGTAAGTGACTTTTTCCTTGAGGGCTGAAGCCCAAGCGTTCTTTATGAATGTCACTGGTATGGGGGCACCTGATTCTTGGAACATGAGGAACGGGTCCTGTGGAGACGATGTTGGGGTTATCCTCATCATATGTTTGATAGCGTGCACTGGGCACCACTCGCTACCTGGGACGTTGTAGAGCTGTCTGGTCTGCTGTTGATTATATTTTTGCAAGTTCTTAGCATGTTTTATTTTAACAGTCATTCGATCCTCCAGTATATCGACGTCTCCTCTAGTGAGGTTTTTGACTGGATTGAAGGACTTTATGGTGGCAGGTGCAATTTCTGACTGTCATAGTGCCCCGTAGAACAGAGTGAGTAATGCAACTCTAAGTGCGGCTCCCTCTTGTTGCGTGGATACAATCCTGACTATTTCTCTGAACATATCCATTGGGACAGGTTCTTTTTGCCGTTGTCTATATGCTGAGTCCCTCTGCACAGCATCGAGTGAGAGTTTGACGCGATGATGGTCAAGCGGGGTGGTTGGAATTTCTCTCCTTCTGAGATGTTCCCTGATCGATGAGAGCTGGTTCTTTATTGTCGCCGGGCATTCTATATGTAATGCCAGGTATTCCACATAGGCACAGATGGTATGATGATTGAGTTGCATGATGTCATTCCCTCCCCTCCGGAGGAAAGCCAGGAATGTGCTGGCTGCAGATTTTCTATTGGTGTCAGTCCCTGCGGTCCGGGCGGACCGCTGCCTCATCTCTGCTAGGGTCTGAAAAGACTGGATCGCCGGATCTAGAGCACAAGAGAGGGTAGATGAGGGTAGGCTGAATATGTACATGTTAGGTTGACACAATTTAACATGTAACAACTTTAGGCTATTTATGGTTAGAACCCTGTATCTTTTTTAAATATGTGCCCTGGCCAGTTGTGACGACAAGTCAGATAGGTTGTTGTTGGTGTTGTTGAAGCATATTTCGATATGCATGGATGCCTGTAGCATCCACACGAACCTGGCACACTCAAGTAGGAAAGGATTACGTCCTCTCCCTGTTTCTAGTACTTGAGCCACTGTGTTGTCCTTGCACATAAGATTAACTCTGCAACCTATGTCATTTGTTGATACGAATGAATGTAGTGCCACAACTATGTTCGCTGCCTCGAGTTCTGATTTTTGTTGTACCCCATTGCCCAGCCTAGCAACTTGCACTTCATATGCTAGGGTGCCATCTGAGGCAGCAATCCCAGTTGTAGTGACGTCAACTGCTATTTCCTTTATGGGTCTGATATCTGGAATAATGGCGACACCATTCCATTTATCAGCGAACTCCAGGAACCACTTGAGGTCGGCGCGGACTGAAGCTGAGACTGGTATGTCTCTTCCTTTAGCTTCCCTGAGAGCCTCTAGTAGCCTTCCAACGAATAGCCTGGCCAGTTTTATAAATTTAGCAATGTGTAGCAGTTTTCCTAGGATTGACTGCATTTGTTTCGTTGAGAGAATCTCTTTCTCATATATACCTCTTATTAGTTTGATGGTATCATTGAGCTTCTCCTTTGGGACCGAGAGTGTCATTCTTTGACTATCTATTGTCACCCCGAGCCATGTGACAGTCGTCCCGGCCTCCTGTCTTTTCTCCGTCGCCTCTGGGAGCCCGAGCTCTTTTAGGAGTTTTGTCACAATATCAAGGTCTGCCTGACATTTTTCTCTTGAGTGGGAGACAACTATTATATCGTCCAAGTAGACCTTGACCCACACTCCCTCAAGTGAGAGCATGGCCGCAATTGCATCTGAAACGCGCTGCATGTGCATGCTCGAGCAGCGCGCTCCGAATGGCATAGCAGTTTCCACGTAATACTTGTCTTTCCATTGGAGGCATTGTAGAACCCAGTCACTTGGGCAGGATCTAAAGTTTTTGTAAGCTCTACTTATATCAACAGATGCCATGTGTGCTCTGGCACCTATCTCTCTGATCTTCTCTGAAATTGCATCTATACTCGGGAGACCATGTGTGCGGATTTTCCCGAATATAGCATTCTTTTGAATAAATGCATTGACTGATGTTTCGTGTGGAAACGTCATGTCAGAGATAATTTGTCTATCTCCTGGTTCATGCTTTGGCCTTGTCATTAGGGGAGAAACATGACACCAGTCGGAGAAAGGGGGGTATTCGAACGGGCCTACCAACCCGCCCTTCTCCAGCTCTTTCCGGATAAAATTGTCCACGCTTTCCCGAAATTTTACAGCACTAGGGTGATTAGGTACATCCAGTGTGTTGCTTACTGGGCCTAAGTAACCAAGGGGGAATCCATATTTTAATAGATCAAGGAGCTCATCTCCCTCGTGTATATCTGTTAGGCGTTTCTCCCATTCGTGAATATGTAAGTCTGACGGAACCCTCATTCTAGCACCGAGGGCATTTGGCAGGCCAGTTTTCTGGACCGCCAAATATATTTTCGCCAGACTCTGATCTTCTCCCACCGCAGACATATTAGCAGGCCAATTGTTTTGTCTATAGGAAGAGAATAGTTCAGGGGATGTGCCTATCTTATTGTCAGCAACATCGCTTTCACACATGCGTCGAATGCTATTGAAGTCTGGGCCTGACTCTGGGATAACTATGTGTTGTGGGGCCTGTTTTTCCATAGCACATTCTAGACTTTCATCTGGTGAGGCAGGGTGACAGTCTAGACCTGCGGGTAGATTACATTTAACTGTTTGAGGTATTGGAACAATAAGATCGGGCAAATTATTTTTCCTTCTTACCCTATCCGTTTCGCTGTTGGTGTTTATATGGCCATCTTGGTTATCCTGTGAAGCCGCACACCACTTAGCACTTGTGCGCGGGCTATTGTGTACATGTAAGATGGGCGGTTGAGTTTCCTGTGTCATGGCCCCGCAAGCTTTGGATGGGGGGCTATTTTCCTTTGTGTGTGTATGATCAGAGGGCACAGGTTCAATCACACATTTATTTAACTTCTCCCCCGCACGATTTATTGTTTGTGTGAGGATTGGCTGTTTTTTGCGGCCGCTAATTGCTGGTGCATTTGTTGTGTCATGGGTTGTCTGGGCGCCCTTGCTGTTCCTGAGTCGTTTTCCAGTCTCTCACAATTAACTACACTGTGTCTGCTAAACACTCGGGTTGTAACAGAGTAACAGTAGGCACATCCATGGAAATAATTTATGCCATTATCTGTGTGGTCCCATGACATTTTACATCCCCTGGTAGAGTGGAAGTCCTGGCACGCGGCCTTCTTACTATTTCCATTAGGCTGGTTTCCCAATGGCGGCATTCATGGCACGCGCCATTTGAATTCTATGTGAATCACCCCAACCTATCCGACCTCTTTCAACGTCGTCAAATAAAGATTGGCTAAACTTTCTGACCACTGGCCAGGGCATAACACGGGCATCAGCAATAATATCTTGAAGGTGGGCTAGTATGAGATTATCTTGATTGTGGTCAGTGCGGCGAACATCTCTCACCATCGCAACTACTCCATATATGTAATCAAGGGATTCCAGCTTTGGTCTGACTTCAAGCCTTTGTTTCATCGTGGTGATCCCATCCTTTTCATAGTACATATATGGCTTTAGTATTAACTTTTCAGTGAGTAGGTCGGCAGCAAAATGAACCTTACCATCGTTCTTGGGGGGGTTGTATTGTTCCCTTGCGAATTCCCTCTCTATGAAGCTGTCGTGGTTCTCTTGGTATCTTAGTGCGGGTGGCTTTAGAAACATTACACACTGCCCAACTGGGTATACAGGAGGCGGAGAAGATGAGACGGATTCAGCACCAGATCTTTGATTGGCAACAAGTTCCATCATAGATTCCAACTTGTTATCGATTGACTTCATTGAACCCTCCAACTTTCCTAGCCTAGCGTCATGGTCGTGTCCATTAGCGTTTGGCGTCCTTTGTATCTCCCGCGTTTCTTGATCAACCATAAGCTCTTCTACCTCAGGCATCGTGGCGATTCTGACAGATCTTCTGGTGGGTCCCTTCTTGGCTTTTGTAACCCCTTTTGGTTTTCCTTTTCCTTTCTTGGAGGTAGGAGTACCTTTCTTAGGAGTATTCTTGGTCTTTGGTTTAACCATCTCATGATTTGTAGAGAAAGGCACCAAGGAGTTTGAAGACAAAAAGAAGAGGTGCGTGTGGGTTGCACCATGGTCAGCGATGAGGTAGGGGTAAGCGGAAGGGTGCTGAAGGGAGGAAGAGGTGAGAGAGGAGTTATGAAGGTTTGTGATGCTGGGGGTGTCCAAGAGGTGGCACCAATGACCCTTCATAAGGCACATGCCTATGAATCGACGATGAATAGACACACTCATTTTCCTTTGGAGGGTTGGTGGGGGGGGGATATTTGTTTTCACCAAAACTCTGAATAACTTCTTCATGCTAATCTTTATGTTCAGCTATTATCTTATATTATCTCTAGATTGATCTTTTACTAGTAACAGCTAGTGAGTGTCTTCATAGCATGAATAAAGGAGTAATGAACGTTTTCCTTCCTCCAGGGGTCCGTTGCTCCATTTCTCGCAAACTATTTCCCCATTGAAAGTATATGGGAAAATAGTTAGCGAGAAACGGAGCAACAGGCCCCTGCAATGCCAGCTAGGCTGTGTTTGTAAGAGCTTTTTAGGCCATGGGTTTTTAGGCCATGAGTGGAGGGTTGCACACTCGAGCCTCAGCTGGGTCTCGCAGCTTTATTCTTCATCTCTGGGACTGGTAGATGCTATGTCATTCTACGCGAAAGGGACGGCGGGTGGGTTAGCATGGTTGGTGGTGATGGGAAAAGCAGGGGAAACAACATATCCATATAATGTTTTACACATAATTACTCATCGTCAGGGCTATCGATACCACTAAAGGACAAAATAGGCCTTCACACCCGTGCTAGCATGGCCACAGTTCCTGGACATCATGCTTGTATAATAATAATATTACGCACATTTCTAATCTTGCACAATTCCTCAACTATGGCTACCCTCCATGGCCGCCCTAATAGAAATACCCTGGACATGTAGATGAGATTATAAAAGAAATATTACCTATGATGTAACATAACGGTGAGCAATTTCCTTTGTTCTAAATATAATCAGGCAAATAAGCTTTGCATTAGCACTAGTTGTTCTCCTAAATTACTCGGTTCGGGCCTGTTGTATAAGTTGCAATGAACTAAGTGCATTGCAAGTCCAGTCGTGCAGAGCTCACGTCGTAGTTTGGCCTAAAACATGTGAAACAAGGTTTGTTCACCATGAACATAACAATGACAGAAAAAGATTTTCTTCCTAGAAATATAGGGACACAACCGTCCTCAAATGTTTACTGAGGGGTCCATGGAGGGAGGTGTCTCCTGATTGGTCCATATGATAACTGCGACCTCACATGTCCACCATCTAGCTCAAAACTCGAACAATTTAGCTTTTAGAAACTTACAACCAGAAGTCATAATACAGGTGGTAGAAAGCATCAAACAATATCCCCCAAAACCACTAAAATTAAAAATTATGTTATCTATAAATGCTAAGTTGGATGGAATAGATTAAGTACTGTGGCACATAAGATCACTAACAGGCACACTTTCATCTCCTTTATCGAAGGGGAAAAGGGGTGATGCGGGTACGCTCATTGGCTACTTGCACTTTTACCATAACTAAACATGTACATTTATGTATATTATTCATGGTTTGATTGTATGTTACACTCTCCCAGTTTTTCATCATAACACAATAATGTCCTTGTGTTTGATCTTCGTCAATGTTAATTTCATAATCCTTTGAATTATAATATCACTTCTCTGTCATCTCTAATTGAGAAGCAATATCATTATGTCTGTATTAGAAATGTAGTATCTTAAAATTGGTTTCAGGAACTATTACGACTATAAGTTTAAACAAGAAGCATGATCTGGAAGAGATCCCTGGATAAGTTCACAACCTTTACATCCATGTAACATCTTTGGAAATAAAGTATTAGTTGAATTGAATCGAATTGAACAATGGTGGGCGTGGAATGGCACGATGGCAAGACAGGCCAGGGGCGTGGCCAAATATCCCCATCGATGGTTTGGTTACACAAAAGAGCTGATCGACACAGTAACGGAATAGATGTAGGACATAAAAGAAAGATGTCTAAATATGTTCTAGATCGTTCATAGTCTGGTTCATTCTATGTGCCTGCACCGTTAGGAAGAGATGGGTGTTTAAACTGACTCGTTCACATGTCTATTACGATACATGTATGTGAGGAAGTTATCATTTATCTCTAAGTGCTTAAATTATAGTGAATCTCTGATAAATCTGGTATGAAAAATGTTCACTATGAAATGTTTTGAACGTTCATATCGTATACCTTTCTTTAACATGGCATTGTTTTTAACTGCGTAGATGCTAGTGTAGTGTATTAATACTAAATCGGAACATAGTCTGCTGCCGGAACTACTTTCCTGGCCAAAACTAATTTTCCGTGTCAAGCCCTGAAGGGCCAGCAAGTTGTGTGTCTCTTCACTGAAACCTATACTGGACCGAGAGGTGAAGACAAACCTACTGTACTTATTTTTCTTCTTTTTTTTTAAGTTCTCATACTTTCTTTTATCTAAGGACTCATATAAAACCTACTTTGGCATGAAACGAAGTAATCTCAGTAATTAATATAAACTTTTGTCTGCATCAATGATAATAAGTACGAATTGTCACCTGACCATTCTCATTATTATTATAAAAAAAATAAAGCAGTCTTTCTCAACAAACTACTTACCATTCATCACTAACAATGGGGGACTTGCACCGGTGCAATTTATAATCCGGTTTTAATATCAACAGAGGGAACTTGATCTGGCCTTAGCCAAGTTTGTAAGCAAATCCCTGTACTCATTTATTTATCAATGATCTTCATACGGTTCCACTTGTAATACTAATAATAATAGTAATAAAAGTTTATTCTTGAAACTGAATTGTATAACAATTTTATATGAAATATAAATATATTCATTACATTAATGCAAAGACTATATTATCATTTATTCTTATATTTTTCTCCTAATTGTTTCAGTATGGAATGATTGCCAATCCATGGAGAGGATAACGCAGGGCAAGATTTTCTTTTTCGAATAGAACGCTTATATTTATCTGTATGCAAGTGTTGAGCCTTACAGATATCAATTTGATTACATAACATAGATTCCTCAATAGGTAATAATACCTCATGACCCATTAAAACCAATGTTTCCAGGTTTATCTAAGTTTGATGACTTGAAACGTGCCTCAAGCCTTAACTTAAGGCAGAATAGAAGGAAGGCGTTCCCTTTGAATTTGAGTTCACATTCAATTTCTCCACAACATTATCATGTCACTGTCGGAAAGGACGGAGGAAACAATATGGCCTCCCTACGTCATAATGATGACTAAATGGCTAAATGGACACAAATAGGAATCACAAGGCAACAATGGATGAGGTGACTGACCCACCTGCACATCGATGTGGGATTAACTTATACTTCTCTACATAGAGATTCAAAGATCTCAAAGATGGATTTAAGCCATGCCCCTTGAGGCATTAGTTGTTCCCTTTGTTGGCTATCCTTGGGTCCTTGAAGCTACTTCCTACTCACAAAGTGATACTTCCTGTTCCTCACTGGTGAGGCGAAGCAGCTACTGGCTATAGTATAATATTAGACCATGGGCCAGGTACCAAAACCCTCCCCCCCCCCTGGGGATTTTTCGCGGTGGTGTTTTTTTGATACTGTGGAGTTTGAATCATCAGAATCTACCTGTCTGCCATCTGGCCGTCGGTGATTTGGGGTTCAAATGGAACGTTTCCATGGTAACTTGTGTTTTTTTTGTTCTCTAGCAGAAATTAGGTTTTTAGTGTCCCATTTCTACACTGTATTCAGGAATGTGACCAAACTTGGGTATAATGAAGGTGTATATGAGGGCTATCTGCAGACTTCAAATCAATGACCTTGATCAAAGTCAAGGTCACCAAATATGACCTTGAAGTAAAAAAATAGCATCATTCTGGAAAGTGACATCCTATTTTCCCTTATAAAAATAGGACAATAGGGAAAAATGACAACCTATTGCATATAAGTAGTAAGTGACATCATGGGAAAGAAAAAGAACCCATGCCAGGTGTCATTGGAATGTGCGTTGCTATAGTAACCAAGGCTTACTTTTCACTCTGTTCTAAATTTTGGTTAAATCCAATTTAAATATACAAGCCTGTATCTCGGGAACTATTCATCCCTAGGCCACACAATTTATGCATGTGACAGGCCTCTGAGAGGATTTCCATTAGCCATCTTGTGAATGACCTTTTTCAAGGTCATGGTCACTGTTTTCAAGGTCAAAGCTGATATTTTGGTGAAAATTTGAGTAATTGATACATATCTCTAGAAATATTTATCCCTTGACAACAAAATTTGAGCAACTGATAGAGCTCTGTGAGCACTTTCATTACCCATCTTATTAATGACCTTTCTCAAGGTCAAGGTCACAATTTCCAAGGTCAAACCAGAAATTTTGATCTAAATTTTTAGCAATATGTATGTATCTCTGGAAGCAAGTAATGCTCGGCTACATAATTTAAGTATCTAATAGACCTCTAATAGCACATTCATTAATCATCTTATGCATGACCTTTGTCAAGGTCAAGGTCATCATTTTCTAGGTCAAACCTGATATTTTGATGTAAATTTGAATAATAGGTATGTATCTCTGGAACTATTTATTACTTGACTACAAAATTTAAGCATGTGACAGGCCTCTGAGAGCTCTTCCATAAGTCATTTTATCAATAACCTTAGTCAAGGTCATGGTCACTATTTTCAAGGTCAAAGCTGAAATTCTGGTGAAAATTTGAGTAATTGATACATATCTCTAGAACTATTTATCCCTTAACTACAAAATGTAAGCATCTGATAGGGCTCCAAGAGCTCTTCCATTAACTAACTTCTCAATGACCTTTGTCAAGGTCAAGGTCACCATTTCCAAGGTCAAACTGGAAATTTTGATCTAAACTTATAGAAATAGGTATGTACCTCTTGAAGTATGTATCCCTTGGCTACGCAATTGAAGCATGTGATAGGGCTCTGAAAGCACTTTCATTAATCATTTTATCAAGGACCTTTAATTATCAAGGTTAAGGTCATCATTCATGGTCAAACCCAAAATTCAAACCCCGAATCTTTAGCAATAGATATTATTTTTGGAATCATTTATCTACACAATTTAACCACATGATTAGGCTCTAAGAACACTTTAATTAGACGTTTTATCAATGATCTTTGTCAACTGGATCTACAGAACCACCCTTACATGTTAGACAGGTCTACAGATCACTACAGTCTGTATGAAGATAGACTGTTCCCTGCTTGTCCCTGATTGTTACAGGCCCTCATCAGGGAAAATACACAAATCCTGGTGGGGAAATAGAAGAGGGGGAGGGGAGGGAAAGAAGAGGGGCAGGGAAAAGAGGAGGGGAGGTAGAGGATGTTTGGAAAGGGACAGAGGGAAGGGAGAGAAAACAAGGAGGGGGAGCATGAGGAAGAGGGAAAGGAGCAGGGGGGGAATCAGAGATGGGGCTGGGAGAGAAAAACAGGTATGAGAGATAGAGAAGAGACGGAGGGAAAAGAGGGAGAGGGGGAAGTGTGGGGAGAGGGGGACGGGTACTTTGCTAGTCTATAATAAGGCCAAACAGCAACTCTGTGAGGAGGAGACTCATTGTCAACCTCTCATTTCCTGATGGTGGAGTTAATAAAAATATCATAAAGAACCAATACAATGGCACCCCATCCATGCCCAACTTGCCAACAGTCTACATGGCAGTAGACCACATCAACAACATGGGAAGGAGGTATGTTGCCATGGCTGTGATCAATTAGTCCGCCGTGTTTTGACCTTTTTCCAATTGAGGCCCTAGTCCACTAGGCCCCCTAAGCCAATTTCTTTTTTTAAAAACCCATTCATTTTCGTATCCCTCGGGGGAATGTGATTTGCGTTACCCGTTTGATCCTTAAACACATGAAGGAAATTGGTTATGTTTTGAAGAAAACAAGGGAGGCAGACACTTCTTGATATAAATGTAATTAAATGAAATGACGGGATTTCTGACAAGTTTCATTAGTGTCTCACAAATTGTGGCCCATGGCAAGAGGAGTCATGCTTTCCTATTTAATTACTCTTTCATCTCAAAAGGTTGCACTAAGATTCCCTGATGGAACATAATTACCTGCGAATGGATTTCCAAGACATTTGCACGTTCATGTTAGGAGGCGCAAGGTTCACTGCATCTTCCACTTTGATGCCAAAAATAACATTTGTAGATAATCATATCTTCCAAGTTGGGAACATTGACAACTGCGTCATCAATAGCAAGTCATAGTCGTTTGTATATATGGAGCTATGGAGATTAAAGATCCTATGATTAGAAATATTCAAATAAAAGGTATAACCTTTAGATCTGTTAGCATATTTTCTCTAACCAATTGGGGTAATGGGGAACTGTACGTAAAAACGCTCGATAGGTGGCGCGTCCAGTAACTGCGCCATGCAGCGCTGCTCTCTGGCGGCTCAGAGCGTGCGGTAATAATCACGTCGTCGACGTCGTCCCGTGCTTCGGTGCGAGAGCTTTGGGCAGACATTTGAAGAAACCTTTGTATTGTTAGGCCTATGTTCCAATATGGACCCATTCTGATAGACAGCATTTTCCATGGTGGCATCGGACACTAATGACGGTAAGATCAGTTTCCTATAAAATTATAATCTAGGCCTATATCATCTTAACGGTTTCAACTATTTTGATGCTGCAAAGCAAAAGACCCCTGTATCACCGCCCTTGTTGTATACAGAACCAGTAGCCTGTATCATTAATGTCCTAGGCCTAATACAATGTCACTGGTTCAGTATTCTATCTGCAAGTTCCGACCAGATATTCCTATTTTCCTTGCATTGCAAATGTTGCATTGCACAGATAATTCAGAGGTTTCTGATGCTTCTGATATCCTCCTGATATGGCAGGAGATCTCCCTACATTTGTTCTACATTTTTTTTTTTTTCATAATTCTCCCGATCTTCTGATATGGGAGGGAAATCGATCTCCCGACATATGTGAGAAATCTGCAAATATTGAACGTTCAGGATATCAAGTACCATGGGCACCCTACCTTTGGGGCCGTCCATAAATTATGTATTAGCTATAACCTATTAACTATAACATTGGTTAGCCTTAGTTCTAACATATAGGCCTATATCCCTCTATGAACTCTACTGTTGTTACCTGATCCTCCTTAGTAATAGTAGATTTGCGCAATACTGCGATTAATTAATTTCATAGGGTAATTAGTCATTTAAGGCCATAGTTAATTAGGTAATTAATTATAAAGTGGTTAATCTCTATTACATCATAACTAAGTAATATGGTATAGGCCCAGGGTGTGTGTGGGAGGGGGGGAGGGTCTAAATTCAGTGAGTCAAAAAAGAATTAGGCTACATAAATGGACGGCCCCTTTGACTATTAATTTTTGTCTAAGTATCATTATAATATTGGGAATCCCAGTCGTCCGTTTTGTTATCTGAATAAGGGTGCTGGGTTCTAAATTTTAGATTGTTTTTATAGGACGAGAGCAATAGATTTTACATTCAAATGTGAACACATCTCAACCAAAGGCCTTCCATCATAGTTAAATACCACCCATATACCTCTGTTTAAAATGCTTTGAACCTTATGATGACCGTGTTTGCCATATCATGGAAGAAAAACCCATACTCTGCCAATGATGATATGTGTGTCTTCAAAATCAGACTAGCTGTATTTGTATTGATAAAATTAAATTTCCTTAGGTGAGCACAGAGTGTAGAACTTTAGAGTTGAGTTGTAATAGACTAGGCCCAAAATGGAAATAGATGGATATTTAAAGTGGTGGAGGCGTTTTATAGTAGAAGCAATACAACACTTGTTCTTAGACAATTAGTATGTGCTAATTCCAAATCTGGCAGATGACTGAGCATATCTTCAATATTTTCAAAATGGCGGCCAATTTTCAAAATGGCCATTAATTTTAAGCTGTGTTAAGTGTTTATTCATAATAGCTTTAATAATATTTGAGCTAGATCCTTCAAATTTACAACAGCGCAAATTTGGGTGTTGGCACAGCTCAATGCCATCCTTATATCACCCTTCCCATGCAAACATAAGAGGGATAAACAGTCCAATTTTGATGTACTGCAAAGAACTTGATCACTTAGATGGAGACTGTCCACTGTCAGTATCTGGGATGAAACCTTTCCAAACCAGCCTTGTTTTCATAGTAAGAAAGTAAGTCCTGTAATTTGGGTAGAAACAGTATGCAAGTTGTCCTTCTGTTGACGGATTTTCTATCATTACCAATATGTGTAATTAATTTCCCATATCTCTCTCAAATGTTGTTTATTAATGGACAGACAGAATAGCATGTCCATCTACCCCAGAGTAGACCCAACCCTTGCATTGAACTGGCACTGGCAAAGGGTTGACAGGTCCTTGTTATAAATAGAAGTAAACAATCTCCCGCTTTTCCCTCCCCTTAAAGGGACTAAGGTACTACCTTTCGGACAGACTATAGTTGTAATAGATGAGAATTCACCTTTTAGCTGCTTTCTCTAAATAGTATACTCTATCCTTACCAGCTGTAATCTGTAAGTCGGGGTTGGCTTCTCCACCAATCATAAATCATTGAAGATTAATATCACCATGAAAGACAGGTTCCCAGACAGATATTTGACAAACTCATGTTCAGCATGGACTATTCATCAATGCTCTAATGGCAATATCCATGTGTTATACATGTTTCCATAATACAAGTCCCCATCTTTCCCATCATGCATTTGGTTAACATTGATCATTGATACAAGCTATTGGTGAAAACATTCTTGCAAATTTTGATAAAAATGTTGCAAATTATTTGTATGTCAGATTTCATCAGAATCCATCACAGATGCATTGTACAGACATGCACAGTGGCACATGCAACTCCCCTATTTTGATGCACTGATCAATAAGTTGGTTGCTATGGCAACACTGTATCTTTTTAAAATTCTATCTAAAGTGGTTTTAGACATGTTCAATGAATCCCTCACCATTGAAAACCTATGTTTTGGTATGCTGCACTTCAAAATCTGATGATTAGTAACGAAGTTACTATTGAGGCAGCCATATTGGCGGCCATCTTGTATTTCTAAAAATGTTGTAAGATGTCTGGTTAAAATTATTTCGACAACTTCCTTGAAAAGAATCACCTATAGCCTTTTTAGTGATCTCTTTGCAAGGTTTTTTTCTGTTTGTTTGATTATACAGTAGAAATGATAATATCTGACATTTGACCTCATTACAAATGACCTTGACCTTGAGAAAGGTCACCAATTTTTAACCAGATAATTAATAAATATTGTCTCCACCACTACACAAAATTTAAAGGGTCTAGCTTAAATATTGTTTAAGCTATAAAGAAGAAACAGGTAACACAGCTTAAAAGTAGCCGCCATTTTGTAAAAGAGCCGCCATCTTGAAAATATTGAAGATACACTGTCAACGCCAGATTTGGATTTAGCACATATTAATTGTTTAAGAACAAGTGTTGTAATGCTTCTACTATAAAACGCCTCAACTAGTTTGATTTTCTGAAAATCGGTCTAGTCTATAAATTTCTTTTCATAATTACAATATACTTGAATACTACTGTCAAGGATATTGAATCACTCAAAACATATCAAAATGGACCTAATTTATACTCTTTCTGTCGGCCTCTCTCTTTCTCCCTCTCCTTTTCTCACTTTCCTTCACCCACCAAGGGTGTGGATATCTTTTAGGTTTTACCTGCCTGCCCCATTTTTTCGTGCATTTGGAAGCAGTCCGGTGTCTAAACCTTGGGAAAAAATGTCTATTTCTTTATCACAAACGTTACAATATTACAGCCTGCAAGAAAGTTCTGGCCCTAGATTTCACGATTACACCCTAACGATTTCACGATCTAAAAATATGAAAGTTTTCGGGGGAGGTCCGAACCCCAACGCCACTATCCTACTTGGAACTTTATCTGTCTAGATCTGTCTGATTCGCACATGCCAGCCTCAATTTAATCCAGACAATTTAATTTTGTTGTTGCCAATTATTCTATTTTTCAGGATATGTCGCACAAGCTACTCCCTAAGAAATGGAGCAGTCAGCAACTTTGGAAGCCTAATTCCACAAAATGCAAAGGTTCTATGGGATACAAGATTCATTATTAATGGAAGTCTGTCACTAACAACTGACATGATACAAAATATATAACGGAAATAACGGATACATTGATTGACTTATGAAAATCTCCGTCACCCTCTGTGTATGTCAACGTTATCTCATAATTATGAATATTTTCATTAAATCAATGATTTTGATATGTCCGCTTAACTGTGAAACCTCTAGGCCACCTAGACTAAGCCTATGAAATACCATATGGTGAGGGGTAGGATCCTCCTACTCTGGCTCGGAGTAGTATTGTCATGAACAGTAATGACCATTCTACATGTGTTAGTGGGCGGAAGACCATGGCTATTCTGTATTGAATATTGCCCATGAGCCAACTAAGCTTCTCGATTTGTAATTGATATCCAATCAAACAAAATTCTTATTCCAAACTTGACATCGGAAAAGAGAGAAATAATATTCTCCCTGATCCCAAGTCATAGCAAGGGAGGAGAATTAAAAACTAACATGATACCCGATCATTGTTAGATTATATGTATAATATAATGAGCAGCCCGACTATAGTTACACTTAACACAGAGTGCTAGAGGGTTATTGTCTCAGCTCTTCTCTCAACGAAATTATCTAGCTGATGAAGGACAATATCTATGCCCGAATGATCTAGTTAGCCAACACCAAAATCGACCGTTTCATTTCCTCCTCTACCATTAGACAAGAACTATACCTACCCAGAGCAATCGATGTAAAGTGATACTCGTACCTCTACCATCAGATAGTATTTCTTTTTCTCCTGGGGTCTAGTGTTACCTGCTGAAGTAGTTATCATGGCTCGTTGCTTCTATGATGACAACGTCGCTTTGGTGATAGAGCTTTCATGAGAATGTGAAAGGTTCCCAGACAGATATTCTAGACCACAGAACTATTTACTGGAATAGTCAATTTTGAAAACAGCCTTCAAGCTGAGGCGTCCTTTGGATTTGGTGTCATTTTGCCAATGTCTGGAATGTGACCATATAATGAAATGATTTGGTATTTACTTCAAATATTCAAATATAAGCTTCACTTCAGTTCAGGGTGCTCAGTAGTCATCTACTACATGATGTCAATACTCATTTGAAGTCTTTAAGATGGCAGGGCTATGAGATTCACTATACTCCTTTTTGTAGTCGCCACTAATTGCAAATAAAAAATGTCTTGAATTGAATTGAATTGAATTGAGTTGAATATTCAATAACTATGTCAATCCCCCAGGAGCTCGCCTACTTGCCTCAGATCTCCCTCAGGTCTCTAGCAAGCAACTAATCTCCCTCGATATAGTAATATTTAGTGGCAGCATGTCCCCTATTACTCAAGCGGTTTAGTCGTATATGCCAAACATAGCAGCTCTAATTTCATGCCCCCTGACCACACTTGCCAGGATGGCTAGTGGTGAGAATTATGACCACTTGGGGACGCTGTTGTAATGGTCTTGATTAGCTATATAGTGTATAATTAGAAGAGAGGGGGTCGTGTAGAAGGAGATGCCTGAAGCGGGGGAGGCGGGACGAGAGTGATGATTGTGATGGAAGATGTAATGCTAATTGCAATGGCTAGTACTGCGTTTGACAGGGAAATATGTATTGTGTATGTGGACTGTGTGGGTGAGGGTGGCGGTGTATGAAAAGGAATGAGGACGGCAGTAGTGTTGGTGGAAAGAAGAAGCAGGAGAAGTTGGAGATCGAAGAAGCTAGATGAGGAGCAGGAGGAAAAGGAAGTATTTGATTTCAAGATTTATTCATACTTTCGACAGTTTAACAATTAGACAATCTCATAAGTACAATTACCATTACAGAAAAGCAATAAGCAATAAGCATATGGAAACATATCAATAATCTCACGTGTTGCCTCATTAGAGTAAATGCATTATAATCAACATGAATCAATATCAATCAATATCAACCAATATCAAACATGAAATACGTATAGATACAATCGAAACTAGGATGTCATAATAGCATGTCGCCTGGAAATCAAATTTTGAAACAACAACTCTACTGAAGGAGAAATGACAACGATTAAGATACTGTAAGATGACGAGAAAATAGTTATGGCTTTGGAAGGGCTTGTCCGTTTAAACCCTATTTAGAAAAGTTATTTTCATTGCCCATCAACATTTAGACCTTCCTAACATATAAACCAAAGCTCCAGCCTGCACCTGTATTCAGGGTCGACTTGGAACAAACAGTTGAAACATTTTGTACTGATACATATAAATTGCCAATACAGAAATGGGACCATATGTGCCCAGATTAACTTGAGGCACCCCCCAGTTTAATAACTTCATTTTTTTCATTTTATAATTATTATCTATTTGAGCAGTATGGGAATGTCACAACACCGTCTTGTCGACGTTCTTTCCGCTAACTGCTGATGATACAATGCTAGTAGTTTAGTTCATATGGCTCTATATAGATCAAATAATAATTATACAGGTACAGTAGCTGCTATATATCGTCGATGGCAACGACAGGTCTTCCCCAGCATCCCCAGAACTTTGATTACTCTACTATCTTAGTTTGTTATACATCTCTCTAACTAGTTAATATAATGTACCCAAAATCAGTACAGGTTCAAGGTGCATGTTGAACCTTCAGACCACTCCTAATTGTAATCAAGAGTATAATGTTGGTACTGCATGTTGTTAAGACTAAACATAAAAATAAGTATAAACTTAATATTTTGTGGTGCTTTAGCTTCACAGGCTAGAAGATGTGTGTACAGAATATTATAGCGATAGCAATGACACTAATATTAAACAATGTAAAGTATTTATAGCAACTATGTCTGACAGCCATGATAAATCTCAACATATATATATATATACATATATATATATATATATATATATATATATATATATATATAATATATGTATGTATATTGTTTATTTCCGGAAATATGGCATGTAAATGTAAATGTACCTCACAGGACATCTACCGGTATACATTTGGGCCTGCTATATAGCCCTGTTTGTTTATGCATGCTCGTACAGGGTGTGAGACTGCGTGGACGGTGTAGGGCCTATTAGACACAAGACAATAATGTATTTCAAGGTCGGAGGGAGGGAGAGTAGGGTGGCGGGGGTTGGGCGGGGGAGGGGACAGTGTCATTGAAAATGAGAAAAACAATCCATATTTATACAGAATAATAACCTAAGACCACTCCAAATTGCCATCAAATCTCGCGGTTTTGCTTCTGGAACCAACTCTACTGAATAAAGTCCAACCTAAGACCATAAGGTCATGATTGAAAATAAAATTCAGAAATCTATTTGTTTGGTACATCACATACTTTGCTTGTTTATGGCTTGGGTATATATATAGTGGCAGCATGAAGGTACAACATGCACCTTCAGGGGCGGATCCAGGATTTCTTGAAGGGGGGGGTTCAGGTCTTAGAAAAGGGCACATGTTGGGGAGACTGTGAGCACCGAAGGCCCGAAGCGCTTAGAGGAAGCTCCAGGAGGGTTCCCCCGGGAAAATATACACCTCCTGGTGCATTTTGAGTGGATAAATATGATTTGTATTTTAATTTTATAATTTGTATTTTAACAATATTTGCTGTTCATTATATAACAGATGATGTAGAAAAAAATAATAGAGTAGTAGTCTCAATACCTGATGATCAATACTTACAATGGTTTGGGGGTTATTTTCTGATATTAAAAGTAATTCTCTTTCCAATTCATCCCCCTCTTTCAGTAAACGGCTGATTATTTTAGTCTTTCTCCTCATAGTTTTTTGACATAATTTTTATACAAAATCGATATTTACAATTCAGGCCAGAAACAGGTGGAATTTGCCTGAGGGCTTTGTAAAATAGCTTCAAATGGGATATACTAATGTCACCATAATGACAAAAACTATAATACATTAGTTGGACAAAATTCATGGGATTGAAATGACTAATGATATTTTTGTAAAATTAGAAACAAATTCCCAACAATGAAATCAACATATCAAGATAAAACGCCAGTTGAAAAATCAATTTGGGTCACAATGAGGCCCTATTCAACCTGACAATTCATCAAAATTCGGGCAAAATTCAAACTATTAAATACAAATCACACAAATAATTGAGATGTGTTTCAGGAAAATGAGTCATAAGTTGCAAAAAATGGATTTTGAGATATCATCATATTTGAGAAAGGAGAACAAGGTGATTCCAATGATACTAAACACTGGGACACATAATAAGTATTTCTTAATATATTAAGTATATCTATGTTTTAATTTTTATATTTTTATTTTTGAAAAAGTTTTGCCATGTTTCCGGATGGGCAACTACCAGTAAAGTAACTAAATATACTCTATACAAAGGCCTTCAAAATTCAGGGATCTATTTAATACAATGTCCTAGACCCTCTAACAATCAGAATATTTCAATAAAGGGATCTTGTAAAAAAAACACTTTGAAAAATATCAATTTTGCGACCTATGCCTCATTTTCCTGAAACACATCACAATTGATCTATTTCGCAATAAAAACAATATGGGCCACACTCTAATCACCATTAGAATTCAATATCTTGTATCCACTTAAAAACATTATCTCAACTATTCATGTATGTCAAAATGGCCAGATTTTAATACCAGTAAGGGCATCACATCACAAACGAAAGGGATTATTTCACATAAGGTGAAAATAATAATCTTCAGAATTGAATAGCCTTATTAGACTTTATATGCCCCTATGTACACCATTCACTATCCCATAAAGAGTTGAAAGGATTACTTCAATAATTTACACATGACAAAAGGGTCAGATCCTATAGCCTGCACAAAGGGCTATACTCACGTCACATGAAAGAAAGCAATAATTGTTAGATAAATTATAGCCTCATTTCCCCTTTTACTTATTCAAACAATTAATAGATTCCAGTCAGAAAACCAGTTTACTTTTTCAAACAATGAATAGATTCCAGTCAGAAAACCAGTTGAAAAATTATCATTTGTCATAATGAGGCCCTTTTTAACCAATTTAAACGGAAGGTTGCACAATTTTTTTAATCATCTTAAAAGTGAAATTTCCTTCAACAAGTTTTAAGGTTTATATAGGGTGGGTCGAAAACTACCGCTTTAGGCAAATATGGGGGCAAATAGGTAAGTTACACAGTGAATGGTCACATGGTCACATTGTCACATTGCTGTAGCCCTCAAAAGGCTAATTTTGAGACAAATTCATCGTTTTGGGACAGGAAAAAGGCTATTTGTGGCAGAAAAAAGACAATTTGGGGTGGGAAAAAAGGGCACTTTGGGGGGGGGAAAAATGGCAATTTGGGGTGGGAGAAAAGGCAATTTGGGGTGGGAAAAAAGGGCACTTAGGGGCTGGAAAAAGGGCATTTTGAGGCTGGAAAAAGGGTACTTTTGGGCTGGAAAAAGGGCACTTTGGGGCTGGAAAAAGGGCACTTTTGGGTAGGGAAAAAAGGGCATCATGGGGCCCAAGGGGGGGGTTCGAACCCCCCGAACCCCCCCCCTGGATCCGCCCCTGACCTTGAACCTTGGTTGGCATGGTTACATATTGTATAATGGGGCCTAGTTTGGGAACATGACTCGTTGCAATAATTACTCTTCTGTATCTGCCAAATGGTATAAACATTTGTGTTTCATCCCTCTCACTGCATGAATATGGGCCCAGCATGATGGTAATTGTGAGTAATGTACAATCCTTTTACAAACAGTAGACATGACACATGCAGAGAAATGATCATTAGCACTCAGTAGAGTATCCAGATAGTGTGTGGATGCTAGCAAAGGCCTGCCCGCAATATTAAAATAAATCATGTTGATATTAAGCCTATCAACGATAAAACACATGTATATAATATCACAAAAATTATCAATTTGAATTACTGGGCGGGGCAGGCATTTCTATATGGTATATAATTTCATGCTTCATGGTATGCCTATTAGCCTTTAGAAGCCTAACAGGCCCACCACACAGTGGCAAGTGAACACACTCTAGTGAAATAAAGAAACTACTGAATTGTGTTTAAATGGTTCTACATTCAGCTAGTTTCGCTGACCAAAATAAATGGGCAATAAATGGGTTTCTCTTTCTACTGCGTTCTTCGATGTATTGGGTATGATGTAATTGGTGCTGAGGAAGTAGCCTGTTGGCTTTTTCATGGAAAAAGCGGTAGCCATGTCTCATCTAGATAGACAGATCAGTGGGCGGGAAACCATGGTTATTCTTTGACGAATTATCACCTGTGAGCCCATATCTCAATGTTTATGTCTTCAATTGATTATTATAACTTCATTGTATATTGTACATGTTTGTTTTACAGAAGAGTTGATGTATACAAATACTAAATAACAAAAATAACAAGGCAGCTCATTTTCATACTTGGTTAGGATCAACCAAATATAAAATCAACCAACCTCCTTGGTGAAATGATTTGATTTGTTGACTTACTGTTGAAACTTTCTAAAGAAAAAAAAGAAAAGAAAAGGTAAATGTACCCAGAAACGTCGGACCCCCAATGCAACAACCCCACACCGAACCCATCTTCTGTCCACATTGTTTTGGGCTTCCTACGCCATCTTGGTCCTGCCCTTGGATCTGATGAGCACAAAATACTTTTTTTTGTTTTTAAATATTTTAATTGGCCAGAAATTTTAAAATCCGTTTAAAAACGTTGCCATCAAACTCCAATTCAATTCAATTCAATTCAATTCAAATCAAATCTCTTCTACCATAAATTCCAAGAAAACACTTTACATACTTTACGAACGAACGTAATTAGGGAGAGTATACTGTCTCATTATAATTATGTGATAGCACGAGAATTTTGCTCTTATCAGAGACAGTTTCACATGAAATATATAAATTTGATAATGACTTAGCAAAACACTGATATCTTAGAATCAATAAGGACTCAAATGTCACGATGCAACAATTTCGTTGTTTGAATATTAACTCACCGTCACAGCTATGACATTAAATGAGATATCGTTATACCTATTGGAAATGTCAAATTCTCAATGCATTTACTGTAGTACTATGGGTATCACAGCCTCTCTATGTATACAGATGCATTAGGTATGCAGTTACAGTCTATTCCACTAGGGCATTGCAGTACAGTGCTTCATGCTTTCCCTATATTTATGGACCACCAGACGTCTGTCTTATGCACTGCAGCCTATTTTTGTTAATTAATTAATTGATTAATAGTTCATTCTCATAGCCTTCCTTCAATTCTGACTTTATTCTTATTATTTCCTATTCACCGGCAGAAATAGTACCAATATCTCACCAATATACATATGTATGATCCTAATTAGCCCAACTTTTATGATTTCATAAAAGCTAAGCATTAGAAAGACGACAATGACTAAAACTCCAATCATAGCAAAACAAAATACAATGGCCTTGATGATAACAATGACAGCGGAGAGGTGGTAACCCTTATGCCCCATCTTATACCATTCCTTGCTACAATCTCATGCAATCCAGAATAGTGTGGAGTACCAGTGAGAGGTCTATGCTTTATATCGTTCTGTTGTCATTGTTTATTCTAATGCACGTAGCCGTGATTGATTGATTGATTGATAAACTTTTTATTGAGTCGGGTGGGAGTGGGCATGGGGAGGGGGGGGGGCAATCTCATTAATATAGGAGGTTTGCAAGCTCCCCGTCATAGATCTTACATTGGTGAGCAAGCGAACAATATCACCTTTGTCACCTTTGTCACTGACTGAAGGTGGCTCGCTGTTGATGTTTTAGATATCGTCTGCATTCCCTCCTACCCTAAACAATGCAAATCCAGCCCAAAGTCGCCCTCCCCTGCCACCTAGATGCATAGTGTCTATGCTCCTAGTCTAGTAGAGGTTGTACAACAAAACACTGGCAGCACAGCTGTGATTCGAACCTGCAACCCCTCTCCCTATAGGCAAGTGCTCCTGTTTATGCGCATTGTGGCTACCCATGGTCGATGGCTGTTGTGGAAAATATCTGTAATGGTGGCCATCTTGCCCTCGATTTGATTACGCGGTTTTAAATCTAAAACTGGTTGTCTGTGTGCATTGCAACAAACGGTACCAGTAATTCACTTATCTCATCCTCATGCACATCATTAGTACTAAACTAACTCATAAATATTACAGAATCATGACCGCCTACCCCCGTGATTGTGAGACATGGGGATGTAAGGACATCCCTATGTCAATGAGACATTTATTGAATGAAAAAAACTAAAAAAAAACAATGTTATGATATCAATGATGGCAGCGGATGTAGATGGCGAATGATTAACTGATGGAAATCCGCCATCCCCACCCTCAAACACAGAAAAGGTTAATTCCTACAATAATAATGCCAAATATAATCACAATTCCGAGAATGATGTGTAGAGGTGGTAGTCTGTACATTTCCTGGTTTGTGTTTTGGTAGCCCCTACGTCTTCATAAATGTACAACGCAGCATGAAGAAAGACCCTCTCAACCTGCATTGTGACCCCGCCTCTCTCTGTATCAATCACACCTGCCCTATAATCAGATCTACCACTCATACTACCTCAGACCCATTATTCATATATACAGTAGGCAAAGCTGGAAAAAAGATACTTCAATTGTTGCTGGTTATAAGGTAAGCATTGTTATAAACTTGTCATGTCTCTTTGATAACTAATAAAGCCAGAGAGGAATCTTGAATAATGTCCCATCACTATTCAGTGTCTACTTTAGGTATAATGTATGTAATTTGATAGCCAGGTCTTATGCATTGCAATGTAAACACCACCCCGGAGGGTACTGTCTCACGATATGTAATAGCAGGAGAGAATAGACTATATGGTAATGTTGTAATTGAATTTGACCAAAGGGTCAACAATGGTGAAACATAACAATTCCAATTTTATTCCAACATAACAATTCCAACTTTACCTGACGAAAATTTTCTCCTCAAATAGGGGATTTGCCCGTACCTCTATGCTGGGATAGATTCAGTTCAGGTTTGACATACAAATGTCACATTTTTATTGAAAATTGCAAGAATAGTTTCGAATATCGTGTATGAATGGTTCATAGAAAACAAATGCATGATGGGGAAGGTGGACGCTTGTGTAATGAGAAAATTTAAAACACATGGATTTTGTTATTGGAAAACCACTTTATATTCCATGCTGAACAGGGCATCTTTTCTAAAGATTTACACTGGTACAATTGCCATAATTCTATTTGAATCATGATTCAAGATGACGGACCTGCAAATCCCCTATTTATTGTCTAGTGTTTCACAGCCGTCCCCATGGGCACTTCTATTAATCGTTAGCAATTTGTCAGCCTAGTCCCCATCCATCCATCAAGTCACTGCAGGATAGCAATAAGGTTTCAGTTTTCAGCCGGCAAAACAGATTCAGCACTTCTCTGGGGTGGTCATGTGAAATAATTCGGATGTTCTGCTGGGAATTTGACCAAATTATTGTAAACCAACACAATTGTCAACCGAGCGCTGTGTTGTGCTCAAATAATAAGCATAGTTAGTGCATGATACAAAGGACTAATTCCTGTTCGTTTACTGTTGAGCTTGTAAAGGTATTTCTTATTAAACACCAAGGTCTAGGAATTTGTACATTCTAAATGATTCTCACTGGAACACTTGTACAGCTAAAATCATTGCGTATCATTGCTGGGATCATTGTTCTAGTTTACATTTAGAAACTGGCTGTTTCTTGACTCTTCCGTGACAACCGCTTCTGAAAGAAGCTGCCCATCGGCAGGATCACTACCCATTACAACGTCACACCCACCATTACGGGTCCTCACGCTAATAGAGAGAGATTGATACTTATCCCCCTGTTTGCCCTTACGAATGTGCTCCCTCGAGCTTATTCTCCGTGCTCACTCCTACCGTATATTAGTAGGCAACGTTATTAGCTAGTGATTACTTGAACAATATTGTCTAGAAAAGAAGATATAAGCCCATTTACCACCACCAAGTCATGAAAGATGATTTGAATCGATCCCCATTGCCGCATTTTAGTTCCAACACAAGCCGCTCTGGCGCTACCATATGTCCGTATTTACATCAAGCTGCACGCAGGCATGAATGTCCCATATACACGGCGCCAGTGGCGGTGTGTGTATGGGACACGGGGGGCAGCCGGGGGGTGGGGTGGTGGGAAGCATTGAAAATGACAAAAAGATTCCATACTTATATAATACATGTACATAGCCTAAGACACCACAACCAGATTAATCTCGCGGTAATACTCTGGACTTGCCTAGCTATCAGATGGCCTCTCGGCCGTTTGGCAGCTATAATTATAATCTAACTTTATACCATTAGGAATATATTATATTTACTTATACACTACCCAAACATATATTATATACTTATATCATAATAGATGAAGTTGATTCGTTATTCTATAAATAGATAGTTGTGGGGCACGGGCCCTAATGGGCCTATGAGGGGGTGTAAGTAATTAATCAAGTTCCCAATCAATCATTATCCCATTAGTTTCCACATAGTATATAAGATCTCTCTGTCCAATAGTGTGCCATCCATTCAAACCCTAGCCTGCTGGTCATCCCCCACCCCCTTCCCCGAGATAACAATTTAGTTATTCGGTCAGTGTGGACTGGTTATCAAGATAAAGATCATGGGAGGTGGCGGGAAGAGGACGGGTCTTTTCTATATACCGGTAGATGGCGTGGCTGATGCGTTGATAAATAAAAAAACAATTTAAACTAATTAAGTTATGGTCAAATAATTAAAGATATGGCCATAACTTTACAGTAGGATAGAGAGCAGAGTCAGTCCTCAAACATGCTTATCCTCCAACTTCAATCGTTTGTTATTATTGAAGTGACCGAATTCCCCCTCACCCCCCCCCACCGCCTACTACTCTACCCCCTACCCCTCTAGCCCCCTAAGCCTCTACCACTAGGACCCGATAGGTGATCGGTGTTGGACCATCAAGATATACTTTAACTTAGAACTTGGAAGTAAAAAGTGTGGAAATGCTTTTAGTTTTTGTAAGGAAGATGGCCGTAACGTATGTGTGTGGCACAGAAATCATTCAGTCACTTTGCACTCATCATCACATAGGTTTTACCTCATCACTATCAGATTTGGAACTTGTTTTATCCAAAAACATTCTCTCATGATGACGATAATGATGATCTAATATTGATTATGATCTCTGATGATTATTTTCATATGCGTCAGACGTATATAATCAGAGAAACACACATGTAAACATGATCCTCCTTGATGAGGTATAAAGCGGTTTAAGATGAGGTAAAGCGCTTTTCTTGATTGGTGTGGTCACAGTGTCTATGCAACAGCTTACATGCCCTACTACTGTTCCATATTGATCTTCACCAACACCTATACTTGATTACCCCAATACAATTGTTTGTTTATAATAATGCAGGAATGACCCAATTGAATACCCCAATACATAATTGCGGTGTCTTTACCATGACCACTTTAGTCACCACACCATCTTTTCAACTCCTACTTTCTCTGACATCTCAGGCTACAGAAAAGGAGATGTGTTGCCACGCCTCTTTCCTCATCCTGGTCACACAATGTCACAGGAGCAGCCCACATTTTATACTGAATATATACAATTAAAGCAATGATATAGATGAAGGGAATAATTAATTGTGTAATCAAAAATGGTGTGAAGACGCCTAAACACCAAGAACAGCAGCAGCTGGATGGTTTATTTGTTTATTTGGGATTCCAGGCTTCAATGGTCTATCATCAGGGAGATAATAATTATACTGACGCTTCCCAGGTACAAATTGGTAAGGCATCTGAGATGGGATGAGATGAGATGAGGATGAAATGATGGTAAGATGAGTGGATCACCGTAGGCCTACATACACTCATATACGTGACATTATGATACAAAGTAAGATATTAGGATTATTAAGGAAGATACTATATAAAATCATAGTAATTTATGATCTTCATAATCGTCATAGAGAACGGAAATTATTTGACGAAATAAATCCATTTTAAACTAACAAACACTGTAATATTAATTAGTGAATAAAATTGGTTTCGATAAAAAAAAAATGAATAAAAATAAAGTGTAGTGACTAAACACTAACTCAGGTTCTTGATCCTTGTCAGCAATCACCTCTTTATTCTCCCCACACATAAACATGGCCCGGGAGGCCAGTAGTAAACTAGAGTACTGAGCCTAACCAAGACTAGCCACTCTGGTACTAGTCCATACATTACACATAAGACAAATAGGGTGTCACAATACCATATTGAAAAATACTTTATTTGTCTGAGATTATACAGGTACAGGATAGACAAATAGGTGACCAGGCTTCTGGATAAAATCCAGGTCTTCCAGCCGTCACCTCATAGTAGAAAAGACATCTATACTATGTTACACAGAAAACACAGAGTACACATAATATAAGGCAATACTGTGGTAATTAGCAATATGAGCTGCAGTGCATAAGAAGGACATCTTTTGGTCCATATAGGAGTATACATAAAGCACTGTTGCAAAACCCTGGTGGAATAGGCTGTAACTCCATACCCAATGTAGCTGCATAGAATACCTGTGATACCCAAATACTACAAAAGGACTGTTTCTCCCAAAGATTCAGTTAGTTCAGGCAGGTCCTGCTGTCATCTTCACTGTGTCTTATTGGCTGTGTTTGAAATTAAATGGTAGTGGTCCCTACTACCGATAGAGCAGAAATCCATTCCATCGCCATGCAATCCAATGAGAAGTCTCCTAGTTCAGAGACTTTGGGTCCTATATATTATAAACAATATAAACAGTGAAATTTCGTTTGGCCTTAATCATGAGGAGAATCTATATAATGTATAGTCCATCCTCTTGGTCACAACTATAAATGAAGAGACTGAAAGAGGGAATGGCCTTGAACCATCCGGAACGGAGGTTTATTTTCACCATAAACATGATACGATAACAATAAAGAAAAGAATTCAAGCTATGTGTGGTCTGGTCAAGGGGGCGTTAAAGAATGTATTTGTTTTGGAGGGAAGGATGTGTCATCATTTGATTGGGCGTGTGACAAGGGGGGCGTGGCCAAGATGTTGTTCCTTGGCTCCGTTACCAATATAATTGGTGACTCGTCACCTACGCATATGAAGCATCTATAGATCTAACTGGTTGCTCTACAATCTGTAGAAATAGAAAGTGGCAACGTCCTTGCCCCTATGACCTCTCCTTCATATATTACCCAAGACGTCTCCTGCATGTCTTAACTTCATTATCGGTCCCATGTTGCTATCCTCCTTCTCTAATCAAGGTTATACAAGCGTAACCATTCTCAGAAGGAAGCAGATTATCCTCGCATGTGACCAATAAGTTACAATAGAAACTTGTTATCCTCAGATGTTAGCCTCAGCTTGTTCCAGGTCACCCTATGGGTACATTAGAAGACAGAACTGTTATGTTGGCTTCTTGTATAACAATGTATTAGTGTCATGTGTGTTTTCATCAGTTTAGATTATGTTAAGAAACAGGGGTCTATGGCATAATGAACCTGGGAGTGTTTTTTCCTTATTGATGTTTTTATATTACTCTTCACTTCTCGTGAGACACAAAAGGATGTATTCATAGAATAGTCCTTGTAACTCTTCCGGGAAATCACTTTGTGGTCTCAGTCAGCCAGTAAGCTTCCTACTCTGAGTTATTATATTATCTATGTAACTTAACCCTTCTGAAAATAATTTATGCAGTATCAGTCCCGTATCAGATATTTTTAAGTGTGGAATCTTGTTATCTGCCAATAAACTGGTACTTGAAACTTGATAGATATACAAATGTTGACAAACAACAGTGTGACTTAAGATTAGCCCCTCTGTATATATACCAAGAGAATTGCATCTATTAGATTTAGCATATGCACTAAGTCTGAGAAGAGATAATATTAACGTTAAAAGTGTTAAACCCCAAAATCGTAAGGGCAAAAAGTTGTTACAATCTGTCACGCCTCGGACTGATAAAATAAAGAAATCAATCATTTACAGAGTCCCTGAAGCATGGAACAAACTCGAATCCCGAGGCCACCTCTGTAAGAGTAGAAAGGAACTCCGGACCTTTCTGAGGACTGTTTACCTTCAAGAGGTCTGGGATGGGTTAATTTAAAAGAATGGGGTTTTCGACTATGTTATAGATCATGTTTTTTATACATAGGGAATACGAGATAATGACTTCTTCGTGACATTCTGACATTTACTATGACATTGTTATTGAATTTCCATCTACCAGCACATGAAGTCATTGCCATGATCTCTATCATGCCAAACATAAGAAGTGGACACTAGCATATACTCATATATGACGTTCGTTATTGTTACTCTTAAGTGACAAATATCGCAAATACTATGAAAAAATAAATATGTTATATGCCATTTGTTATGGCCCACCTGGAAGTTCTATTTACAGAGGGTGCCAACCATGTTTCTGTATGTTGTTTGTATAGAAATAAACAATTATACATCTATTATTTAACTGTATGCATCAGGACCAGCTGGGAATAACGAATTGTCGTCCAAGAGGTATGGCAGTGTTGTATATTTAAATTGACGGGCTTAAGCATGGCTGTCTTCGACACTACAGATCAATTGCTAATATCAAAAAAGAGGGAACAGTAGTATATAACAGCCGTTAGCCACAATAGATGGTGGTATACCACCTCAGGAATTACCAGATATATAGAGCAAATGTTACAGTTCTTTTGAGAATATATTGTTTGTTATAAACACATTGGATAGCAGTGACGTATTCCACATGATACACCAATGTTTGTACATGTGACGCTAATGATGATATATGTTTATTGATTTGATGATAAAGTTAGTCCAATATGTCAAGATATTGATTAAAAGTTTGTGAAAAGATTCGATTATAATTACCTTTGGCATTGTACAGATTGAGGAGGGCGTGGATATGCTAAACAACTATTACAACCCATGCTTCAATATAAAGGGTGTGGGCCATGTCCCAGTTAATGAACCTCAGAGAAATGTGTTGTTCTCGAACCAGTGGTCAAAGTTCTAGAGTGGAGTCCCTGAGGCAGTGCAGCCTGATGACACCCCAACACGGACGTGGACACCAGGACCCGGATGTGTTAGGATTAACCTGTTTTAGACCAGGTTTGGTCAGATTCTGGGGTGTATTTTTTCACAATAGACCATGGCAATCACTTCCGGCAACTTCCGGGGGTTATAGACCTCGAAAGAACTGGTAAATAAAAGGTCTAGAGGTCGGTGAATCTTTTTTTCTTAATAGCCCTCAGTCGAAACTGACCAAATCGGGTCTAAAAGCACTAATACCCTCGGTTTTGGATGGTCTGGGTGGTCTATTGCCTGGTGGAAATTCTCGGGGCTAACGCCCCTCGAATTGTCCACCAGGCTATAGACCACCCAGACCATCCAAAACCTTGGGTATTATTGCTATAGTAATAAAATTGTGTGTGATATATATGTTTTCCCTGGGATCCGTATAGGACTAATGGATGGACTCCATCACTTGCTGTGCATACATGTAAAAGAAATACACAAAGTAGTTACGTACATGATTATCTAGAATATATGTTTAGGTAGCTGATTAAGTGATACTGGGAATAGCCCTTAATAGTCAGGGAATAATATGAGAAAAAAGGCTGATCTGTGAACAAATTCCTTACTAGAAATTTTTAAAACTTTTAAATATTTTAAAACATTTAAATTCAACTCCCGTAGGAAAACCGGTGACAGCTGAAAACCAAAATGGCCACCACTAAAACTTTGGTACTCCATAACTTGGGCTAGGTAGAATAAACATGTAATCAAGGGTGAATACACTTTTTCTATGTGTTAAGGCAAGGGAAATCCATTTGAATATGAAAAAGGTTGATACAGAAAATGTTTAGCAAGTTAATCTACTGATACTGAGAAAGAATTAACAAAATACCCTAAAAGAAATCCTCCCAAAAGTACCTCGTGACGTAAAAGGTCTAGTTCAGTTTATGGAAAGCATTCATGACCAAGGGCATTAGGAAACACATTTTTGCAGTCCCAAATGTAATGCAAATGTTTATGATAGTTTCAATTGTGACTGTGATACCTATAGTGTGTTTTATCATGCCTTCCTTACTTTCATCATCAGCAACTGAGCTGTTTGCATCATCACCATCGCAATAGCCAGGAGCTGGAGTACTTCCAGATTAATTTTAATTTTCTGGAAGAAGACCTGAAACTTCAACATTTGGAGTGAATAATTGTGTTCTAGCTTTTCAGGGCTAGGAGGCAATGTCAGTACAAGGGTTAAAAAAGAACAATGGGTATTGCATTGCCCTCATACCAGTGAGGCTACTGATAAGAAAAATAGTACATGGGTAAAAAGGTAAATAAATATTGAATTGCGAACAATTCATGCACATCTTTCATATACTTGTCCTCACTGACACCAATGCATGGATGTATATCAGGGTGAGGAATTTATGGGTAAAGCGAGGATGAACAGATGGCTTATTATGGTAATAATAGAGGGATGGAGGTGCATTAATGAAGACTGATTGATCTCCAAATCACTTGTCAACCCCTGACCCACATATTGGAGATTTGTTGCGAGGCAGGTAGATGAAGACCGATCATCTGTTATTGTATTAGACAATGCACAGACCTTGAACTATAAATGATAGGGGAGTTGTACTGCAGTACCGGATTTCATGTATAGAGGGTGGTGCATAATCACAGCTATATAATCTTTCTCTGAGGTAAAGTTGTATATGTAGCTTTTTAAGGAAGCGTGCAAAGATGTTCATAACCAATAAATTCATAGTCATACAGTACACTTTCGCATGTAATCTTAGGGAAAACTAACATATTTTGAATATTGCTTTCAACTTAACACAAAATACTGACAACCTTCTTGGAAGGGAGTTGAAAACGAGGAGCTTACAGAGGGCAGAAATAGCTTGAAGGTACTAAGACTTCGTTCTTCAAGCCTGTCAAAGTTAGTGTCTTGAAATGTCAAACTCTCTGAAATGACTAAGCCATTGAAGCACATCTTATTTGTGATCGGCCTAAATTCACTGCCTAAACACGAAAACTTGCTGAAAAGGATTTGTTATTAGTGACTGATTAACCTTATACCCACTTTGTATGTTGTAGGGCAAAACTAATTGTTTTAATTCTATGTTCTTTTCTAATCCTTTTTAAAAGCTTTGCCTACCAACTCTTATACTCTGAACTGCTTAATTGTTCCTCAAATTAGTTACATCTTAGCTTTATACTATGTTTTTGTTTACTGAGACACTGTAACTCAACAGCTTTATATGCACTAGTTACACTCTCAATAAATGTAACAAATCCTTCCTTAAAAAAGGGGAAAACATTGAGAGTAAATACCTGATTCCAATACCCCCAATTCCCTCATTCCTGTTTGGAGAAGCATCTTCATTCAGCATAGCCTGTGGTATGCAGGGCGCGTGTGAACAAGGTTTGTGTGATAGGAACTGACACAGTTAATCGAGACAGATCGTCCCACTCATCCATTGTGCAGCTCTGTCAATACTGATCTATTTAACTCTATACAAGGGTTTATGTACTTGTTTGCAGCCATCAGAAGTAATGAGACTTTACTGTGAAGTCCCTGGCAATGTGGGGCATACAGTAAGAACTCACAACAACTTTAATAATGTATAATGTCTTTGGCTTCTTTATGGTAGCTATGCAAGAACTCAATAACTATATATTGGACAGCCGAAGCCCCAACCATAATATTTTGTGATACCCCTTTTTCCTATAGGGGTATGCATGAGGTAATTTCCTTAGTAGATGGGGAGAGATTTCATTTCATCAAGGTGGGATATAGGGCTGTTTCAATCAGACCAGGCCATAGCAAATGCATGGTAAAGAGGCGATAACTATCATTGACAGTTGCCTTTTCTTTGATAGGACATCCATGTTCATCTTTGATATTCTCACCTCAAGAGCTTACCGTATTCTGAATAACCTTAATGATAGTTGGTATCCTGCTAGTTCTTATGATGAAGCATTCGAGTATATCAGTGAGAACAAATATATTTACTTCACTACTTAGGCTTCCATGTATCATGGGCTAAGGTCAAGTCCCTTGCTGGATAATGTGTTTTCCTCGGTATACAGATGTGTTCTCAGAAATATTCTAAATTTATGTAAATCTGGTCTTACCAAGCTCATATAGCAACGACATACGTTGCCAGTATACAGGTGAGTTTAGTTAGATCGTTCTAGCCCAAGCCTCAGGTGTGGTAGCACTTCCAGGACACTCACACGTCCCACTAAAAGTAATTTTGTTTTTGATACCTTTATTTGCTATTTGAAGACAGTATCAGTATCTAATCTCCCATATTTTGGAAGAGGTTCAAGCCGTACCAGAAAGTAGTTTGTATACCTCTAATATACGGGAAGAGCGATTTTGACAAAAAGAGATAGAAAAGAGGGGTTTCTTAGGTACAAAATGGGGGTTTCTTTATCTCACATGTTCTCGGAATTTGTTGTTTTAAAAACCGTTTCCTTATCTGTAGAGTTCTGCCCCCCCTCTCTTGAGGATATTATATGTGGTTTGTGAAGGTATCTGGGGTGAAAATGTGATTTTGAAGCCTTTTTCAAATTGCGATCTCTACACTCTATTTATAGCCTGGGAAAGCCCCTATGAGATACTACGTCATTTCCCACAACCTATGTCCAGGGGGACCTAAATATATATGCAGAGGTGTGGGAGAGTGAAGAAGAGGGTGTAGGAATAGGAGGGGGGGGAAAGAAGATTATCCGTGTCATTATGTGATTTCTGCTGATAGTCTCTTGCGATGATGTAAAGGACATAGATGTAAGATTATTGTTTTTGTACACGCTAAGAAAAGTCCCTAGAACTAGTATGCAATAGCGTAGCGTGTCATGTGCATTGCGTAATATTAATATAGTATAATTTTACGTGGTATCAGGCATTGGGATAACATAATGCGGGGATTAGGCAATCACTCAAGCGCGCCCAAATAGGAGGGCATGCCTAGCCATTGTCTTAAGTAACACCTCCCATACATGCTTTCTCTGTATATAACTAGGTGCGAATAATTATGAATCCATATTGCCTTGTAGCACTGTTGCATGAAATGGGTGTCTGGTGAGGAAGTATAGCCTACCAGAAATTAAATCGAATTATTTTATTATTCTATATTTCATGATTGGATTGGATTCGAAAAAGGTTTTTTTATTTCTTTTGAACAGGTACATCTCCTGGTTTTCACCATATTTTCATCAGTAGCCTGATTACATTACCTTCAGCTATAATTTTATTATTATATACAGTGGTATTTACATTAGATTCTCATTTATTTTCATATAGTATAAATATGGGTTTCAATATCATAATGAATAGTATTTACAGTTCATCTTTAATTATCAGTAAGGATAAATTAGGCTGGTAATGACGAAGCATTATAGGGCATTGAATGGGTGGCGCCACCTCCACGACTTATAACTAAACTATTCCAGCATTCGGTGCACACGCCACTTGGACTCTCGCTTGCAAGCTATACAGAAGCGTATTCCTTGTACTAACCTTCCGCTATGCCTCCCAAAGGGTCGACTACCGCCGCAAAAGCCGCTAAAAAGGCAGAAAAGCTTAAGAAACAGGAGGAGGAGAGGCTACAACTGACTCAAATAATAGTTGACAACCGTGAGGACGAGGAAGAAACTTACGAACAAGATTTCACAGCGGAGGAACGAGCCGAGCACAATGGCGGCCAGCAACAAGGAACAGCTTTTGAGGGACTCTGCCGGCGGGGAAGATGATGGACCGCCTCAGATGCCCAACAAAGTTGTACCTAGACGCGGCCTAAGAGCCAAAAGAAAGACTATTGTGACTCCCAAAAGGCGTGGAAGGCCAAAGAACGCCCCTATAGTGTGTGGCAACCCGATGCAGCAAATGTCCAATATGCTGACACAGATTTGTACGACAGCCATTCAGACTGCATCAGCCAGTGCAAGTCAACGTGACAGCTACACGAGGCGGTGACAGTCACCTCCCCCATCTCAGGATGTGCATTGCACGCCCAAAAGGTCGAGAAGGGAAAGTTCCCAACCTGATTTTGAACAATCTGCTGATCCGGATGATACCATAGTGACTTTCAAACGGCCCCGGGAACGACAATATACTCGAGAAAGCCACCGTCACCACCACGGATGGAGGAAAAAGAAACATTGTGACTGTGATGACAGCCCACCCCTACGCAGCCGTCACCCGGCCAATTCTTACAGATCACGCCAGCCCACAGACAGTTCAGAGGAGTCAGCTTCGGATAGTGACTTTCTCCCCTCGCCCCGACACTTAACAGCAAGACATCGTTCTTCGAAGGTTGTTAAGCGAGCCCTTGATGCACAGTACAGGTCTACAGGAAGATGAGGTAGGACTGAAATTTTTAGTGCGCCTGAGACTTCTCTACCGCCAGATATGGCGGCACGTATAAAGAAACAGAAGAGAGAGTTGTCCCTTGCAGAGTATACCTGCGGCTTCGCACGCATGGCGATGAATAGTTGTAAATACGGGTTGACATCTTGGTTCATGCTTCACCATCTTGCCACCCTTGCTGAGGACACAGCTCTCCGCACTTGGGATTTGGCGCATGCATGGTCTCAAGCATGCCTGGATCTTATCCTGGAGGACCAAAATGAATGGTCGCACAACGACGTATTCAATGATTACCGTGTTAAAATGGCCTGGGATACGCAAGGAACAAAAAGTGTGAACAATACGAAAACAAATAGTCAAGCAATTTGTAGAGACTTTAATTTCGACAACTGTGCTCATAAGAACAGCCACACAGATGGCAATACTAAGTTCCTACATGTCTACGGCTATTGTTATTTTGCAATGAAGGAGAGGGAGAACGCACATGCCGTCAAAGATTGCCAAAATAAAAGAACGGCCCAGGCCAATCTACACAGCGGCGACGGCGCTGGCCGAAAGAATAACCAACAATTTCACAAGAAGCCAGCATCTCAGGCTTCAAAAAACTCGTAAACTCCTGTTCCATCATACAATCACAAACAATCGGTGAGTTGACCAACTTTCAAGACAATCTCACTGTGCAAATAACTCTAAATCTAATGAATATGTCGGCGTCAAAACATATGTGCCATGCACCATCCAAGATGGCGGCGCTCATACTACCAATAGCGGGCAAGCCAACATGGCCGCCGCTTCTCGGGTGAAATCTCGCGTCCCACGCGATTCTCGCAGGGAACGAGAGCAGATCCAAAATGGCTGACATAAACACGAACACTCCGACAGAAGCCATTCTGGCGAAGACAAATCTATCTCTAGAGTTAATATGAACAAAGTTGGATCGATTCAAAGTATTGAAAATGTGAACAGGAGAAACAGTGAAACATTGGACGGTTCAATGTGTATTTCTAATGACAATTTTGTACAATTCCAGACAGAAACTCACACCCACGACCGAGACCATACAACTCAAATACAAGCGAGTGATGTTGAACAAGCCACGAGAGAGGTGCCAATCTTCCTTTGAAACATTCAATATCCACATTATGAACCAGTGTTTGATGAACAGGAACTAGTGACAAATGAACTAGACGTCTGTGAGTATGAATTACCTGACAATTCCTCCAATAAAAGCGAGAATGACAGTCCGCAGAACATTGCCTTTGATGCATATACAAATTGGCCGTACCCTGATATCTATATGGAATCTAAAATTGCTGACATTTATGAGAAGGTAAAAATCTGCAATGTACCCAACTTTAAAGGTGCAAAAATTCGGCTTGAGTCTCACTAAATATTGGAAAATGGAATGCTATCTCTACGGGACATAAAGGTGACAAAATAGTGTTAGAAGGTGTCACTTTTGGTTTTCCGATGCAATATGTCGGGGGGCCTCGCTATTACGCACAGTCAGTAGTGAATCATCTGTCAGCACAGCAACATATGGCGCATGTTCGAGGCTATATAAAGGAGGAGATGGAACATAACGCCATATCCGGACCGTACCAACGTCCCCCTTTCACGCCCTGGCTAAACATGAGCCCACTTATGACCTGTCCAAAATCTGATGCAAGTTCGAGAAGAATTATCGTAGACTACTCCTTCCCAGAAGGGGGCGTCAACGCTCACATACACAAGAATCGATATAATTCTGCTCCAGCATATCACAAACTACCGACAATAAATTGTGCAGTTGAGATTATTCGCAGAATGGGCGTGGTTCCAGCAATGGCTGTCATCGACTTGAGCCGCGCCTACAGACATTTCCCTCTCTGCCCATTGGACTGGCCGCTGACAGCAATCATGGTAGATGACGCCTACTACATCGATAAGGTGCTCCCTTTTGGAGCTCGCAGCTCCGCCTTCGTGATGCAGTCGGTGGCGGAGTTCATCGTGCGAGCTTTGCAAAAGAAAGGCGTGACAGCTAAACAATATTTGGACGATTTACTTATAATCGGTGAATCTGTTGAGGTAGTAAAAAACCAAATGGGCTTAACAATTGAACTCTTTACAGATCTGGGACTGCAAGTCGCATGCAAAAACCTCCAGGGTCCTAGTCACGCAGTCAGGTGGCTTGGAATTGACATTGATACTAAAGAAAATCGTCTCTCAATACCTCTTCCTAAACTTGCAGAAACAAGTTCCTGCCTGGCCAATACTCTGCATCAACACCAAATAACAACAAGCGCCATGCAATCAGTTGTGGGAAGGATTGCCCATGTCGTCAAGATTATTGCACCTGCACACCTTTTCATGCAAAGACTTCTGGCTGGCCTCCGAGCAGCCACAGGAAAGAAGGTCAGCATCTCCACCTATATAAAGTCAGACCTGAAATGGTTTCTAAAATACACAGAAGCTTTCAATGGAAAGGCAATAATCCTGCATCACCAAGTCGTGCAAAACATATGGGCTGACGCCTGCCTCAAGGCAGGAGGGGCCACCAACCGTCAGCACGCCTATATGTATACATTCACGCCTGAAATGTTGTCTGAAAAATCTATCAACCACTTGGAGGCAATCAATTGCCTGGCAGCTGCCCGCTTCTTTACCAGATCCAGGCACGCCGGGGGTGTAATCAGGATACACTGCAACAATACTGCGGCGGTGTTTGCATATAAAGACGGCAGAGCCAGAGATCCTACCCTGGGTTCTTGCGCCAGGGCGCTCTGGTACCATTCGATGAAATTTCAAGTTCAATATGAGTTTGTCCATGTCCCGGGCATATAAATGGTGATAGCTGATGCACTGTCACGGGCAGCTCTCTCTTTTGAAGAATTAATCAAAGCTAGAGACATTGCTAAAGAAAATGACATTTATCCTTGACTTCCCTACACACATTAGAGTTGCCATACTAACAATGTATATGGGCATGTTGCGTCAGAGCAACCTTGCCCCCAGATCTGGTGCTCCCTTTGACGCCACTAGACATCTGACGGGGGGAGATTTGAGGATTGCATCGGATGGGTCATATTTCTCCATCAAGTGGTCAAAATCAATGCAGTTGTCACGCCAGGCCACTGTGTTGTTCGTCCCGGCGACAGATGATCCAATATTCTGCCTCCGCAGAGCCCTACTACGCCTCAACAAACAGTCACCACCTAGAGATTTGAAATCTCCGCTATTACAGTTCCCTAACGCCCGACACATGAGCGTCAACTATATCGTGAAACAATGGAAGGTGCTTCTCAAAGCCTCGCACCTTGATTCACACCTCTTCTTGCTACATAGCCTTCGCCGAGGGTCGGCGTCATACACTTACAACACTGCCGGAGCGTCACTCCAAGATGTGAAAACACATGGGACGTGGGCGTCCGATGCAGTGGCGTCGTATATATACACGCCCCTTCTCCTCCACAAGAACTTCTGTTCATCACGCCCTAAAGAGAATCGCATAGCGAATCCCCTTGGTTATTTCTTTTAATATCTAACTATTTATTACCCACCAAACTCAACAGACAATGTGATATATATGTCATATACCTCAACATTTATTCTATTCAACAAATGAAAATGTTCATCGCTGGACCTTCATAATATTTTATCCAAAATAATAAACAAAATGTATTTTAATTTATTCTTCGCCTCCTCATTTAATGATCACACTAGCAATTAGAATGCTGATATAATTGTATACATAAGTGGTTTCCTATCACTGCTATCACTATGTCCGTTTCATAAAATATTTCTAGGTAGCAATCATGAATGATGTTTGATCAATCTGATCAGTCTTTAGTCTTAATGCTGAGGATGCAAAGATGTTTTGGTCTGGTACTATAAGATAGGTAATAATATAAGCGGTAGTGTGGTTCTAATTTTATCTACTTAAATTATCAATCATTCTTTAAGAGAGTGTGGTCAGTTGATTGAGTCAGTTATAGATGTATTTATGTTTGAAAAGAAGCTGGCAAATTTCTCGGTGGACAATTACTAATAAAGTAACTAAATATACTCTATATTCTATATATATATGATAACCTTCAAAACGCATGAATATATTCAATGCAATGTATTGAAATTTGATACATATATTTATATGACTTGAAGCAATAAACCCTCCAATAATAGGAACGATCCGACAAAGAGATCTTGTGAATAAACACTTTAAAAATTATCGATATATAATAAGGATATAAATACGTTTTATATCGATTCAAACGACTTGATGCGGCCGACGGAAATAATTTGTCTGAAAATCTACGATATCCGTGTTTAGAGTGTATGTAAATAAATTTATGTTTAGAAGTTTTAAGGTTCTTCTTAAAGATGCATTATCAGCTGTGGAAGATCCTGAAATGAAATGGCTATCCTTGAGGTAAATTATGGAAAGCGGAATGCATATAACCGAAAATTGCGCATGCGCAAAAAGCGGCTCAATAGTAATTGAATGGGGAGCGTCCTTTTCGCATCCGTCAAAATCGGCCGATACATACGGGATCCTCCGACTAAAGCGGGTGCGCCAAATGCGCGCTGCGGTTTTTTCGGCCGGTAATTTCGGCCGCGGCCGAAAAAAACGGGTGACTAAGCGTTAAACGCGCATGTGTGACCGAAATCGGCGCATGTGTGACCGAAATTGGCGCATGACACACCGATATTTTCGCCCGTCTTTTGCGTCAAATGCGCATCTTTTGCGTCAAATGGGGCCGTCAAATGGGCCCGGAGATGAATAAAGTTCAAAATTCAAAATGATGTTAGATATAGGTAAATACCGATATTGATAAAATGAAAGAGAAAATATACAGTATCATGGCTTTATATCATATAGATCGCAGTTTCCACTTATATGGGTCAGATTTTCAGAAAATGTATAATTGGCAGCTTTACACATTTAATAAATCCTGCTATTCAAATTTGGCTGAAAAATGAAGAATACCGGCATCATCATGAAAGTATATCAATATACATATATATAATCATACAATTCTATACCTACCAAGAGACTGTTTTGGTGAATATTCATGTAGAGTAGTTGAGCAATTGTTCCTCGGATTGTTTTCATATATTTAGGCAATTGTGAACAATGTATTGGTCTAAAACTTATCACCCATGTGTTGCCCCTAATAACCCCCTCATTAAAGATGGGGCAATGGACCAGCATACATAGACATGGCAAGGAGGTTCTGCTCTTTGATAAAAATTAAGATTTATTCAGATCGGACCATTTTAAGGGAGGATTTACAAGCTTTTTTTCCATTTAAAATTAAGATATTTCACATTTTTGGCATTACCTGGTATGTTCAATGGGTTAGGGCCTAGATCTATTAACAAATCATATCAAATATATACATGAACCATGTTACCTCTCTTAAGCATAGATGTGTTATGCTTCAGTGGAAACATTCACCTCATTCATCCCCTTTCTTCTAATTAATTACTAGTACTGGAGGAGATGTTCTGGAGGAGGTTACTAGAGGGGTTACTGGAGGAGATGTTCTGGAGGAGGTTACTGGAGGGGTTACTGGAGGAGGTTACTGGGGAGGGTTAGTGGAGGAGTTCATTGGAGGAGGTTACTGGAGGAGTTAATAATGGAGGAGGTTACTGGAGCGAGTTAAAGGAGAAGTTCATTGGAGGAAGTAATGGAGAAGGTAAGTGGAGGTGGTTACTGGAGGAGCTCACTGGAGGTGGTTACTGGAGGTGCCTATTGGAAGTGGTTACTGGAGGTGCCTACTGGAGGTGGTTACTGGAGGTGCCTACTGGAGGTGGTTACTGGAAGAGCCTACTGGAGGTGGTTACTGGAAGAGCCCACTGGAGGTAGTATAGGTATATATAAGATATATTATATAGGATGAATATGTGTATGTATGAATAATCGTAAAGAGTATCAGGAAGTCCGAGTTAGAACATGCACAATTTATCGTTGGCAATCGTTGGTAAAAATATACTCTATATAGGATGAGATATTCGCCGAAATAATGTCTACAATTATGCCCGAATACTTATGCTCATTACTCAACAATTATTTAAACCTTTTACACAATTTAAATTGTATTAAATACCCCAACATATTCATTTGACTTTCCTAATCTCATATGATTATTGGGCAATTATTTGTACCTCTATTTGCAATCGTTGGTAAAGTAGCTAAATATACTATTAGGATGAGCTTCGAAGTAGATAGTTATATTCAATGCATGATCTTGAGACTTGTACATTTAGTAAATTTTGCTAAATTAGGCTGCAATTTAGTCAATACTAGGTAAATTCGAGTATATTCGGTATTGCATTGATTCTAGCAATCTGTTTAGTTAGGATGAACTGTAATTTGAACTTTATTTTCGTCTGAAATTTGGGTTATTTGAGAAGGTTGGTGAAGTTGAATTGTACATTTTCTGAAAATCTGACTCATATATGTATTAGCTTTTCTTCATGAACAGAATTCAATTCAGCTTGGAATCTGACTTAATCAAATCTGTAGAGGGCAGAGGGTCTGAGGGAAGGGTGACTGAGGGAGGAGGGGCCAATCTGTGGTCTGAGGGGGCCAATCTGAGGGAGGAGGGTGTGTGGGAGGAGGGATTGAGGGAGGGTCTGAGGGAGGTGGGCCCGAGGGAGGAGGGTCTGAGGGAGGGACTGAGGAAGGAGGGTATGAGGGATGTGGGTGTGAGGGAGGCGGGTATAAGGGCGGAGGGTTTGAGGGAGGGGTGTGTGAGGGAGGAGGGTATAAGGGCGGAGGGTATGAGGGAGAAGGATGTGAGGGAGGAGAGTAAAAGGGCGGAGGGTATGAGGGAGAAGGGTGTGAGGGCGGGGGGTATGAGGGTGGGGGGTATGAGGGAGGTGGGTATGAGGGAGAAGGGTGTGAGGGAGGAGGGTATAAGGGCGGAGGGTATGAGAGAGGAGGGTATAAGGGCAGAGGGTATGACGGAAGTGGGTGTGAGGGAGAAGGGTGTGAGGGAGGAGGGTATAAGGGCGGAGGGTATGAGGGAAGTGGGTGTGAGGGAGAAGGGTGTGAGGGTGTGAGGGAGGAGGGTATGAGGGATAAGGGTGTGAGGCAGGAGGGTATAATTTATTGAATAATTTATTGGCATGTATAGGAGACTTCAGAGTGCAGCACTTTTCACCATATTAAGAGGTTAATGTGTGGTGGAGACATGTGACTCATTTTCCTGTAACACATCACATAATATATGCATATATATGCATAGATAGATGGGTCATATTTCAGAAAATGTACAATTCGCCTTGCCAGTGCTGCTGTTCAACACATTGCAATGATTCTAGGGGTGTATCAATTTCACATTAATCATGGTGTGAGGTGGGTCAGATCATTGATTCATTCATTCACTCATTTGGCACTGGGAGATTGGACACCACTGAGGTAGGACACTTGCTTACATACTGGCTTGCTACCCATACTAACTGCCCATACAACCCTTCCCACTATATCCCTACCATACAACCTTCTCATCTTTCAACCCTCATAACTTCTAAACTATTAATTTTACTTATTAAATTTTCACTCTCATTATGATTCTTATTTACCCCTCTACTATTTTCAATTAAAAATTCTTTAAAATTATCAACCCTCCCTATTATCGCTCACCTTACCACTATATCCCTACCATACAACCTTCTCATCTTTCAACCCTTATAACTTCTAAACTATTAATTTTACTTATTAAATTTTCACTCTCATCATGATTCTTATTTACCCCTCTACCATTTTCAATTAAATATTCTTTAAAATTATCAACCCTCCCTATTATCGCTCACCTTACCACTATATCCCTACCATACAACCTTCTCATCTTTCAACCCTTATAACTTCTAAACTATTAATTTTACTTATTAAATTTTCACTCTCATCATGATTCTTATTTACCCCTCTACCATTTTTAATTAAAAATTCTTTAAAATTATCAACCCTCCCTATTATCGCTCACCTTACCACTATATCCCTACCATACAACCTTCTCATCTTTCAACCCTTATAACTTCTAAACTATTAATTTTACTTATTAAATTTTCACTCTCATCATGATTCTTATTTACCCCTCTACCATTTTCAATTAAATATTCTTTAAAATTATCAACCCTCCCTATTATCGCTCACCTTACCACTATATCCCTACCATACAACCTTCTCATCTTTCAACCCTTATAACTTCTAAACTATTAATTTTACTTATTAAATTTTCACTCTCATCATGATTCTTATTTACCCCTCTACCATTTTCAATTAAAAATTCTTTAAAATTATCAACCCTCCCTATTATCGCTCACCTTACCACTATATCCCTACCATACAACCTTCTCATCTTTCAACCCTTATAACTTCTAAACTATTAATTTTCCTTACTTTTTTCACCCTCATTAATATTATTATTTACCCCTCTACCATTTTCAATTATAAATTCTTTAAAATTATCAAGATTCCCTATTATCGCTCACCTTTTCCCCCCTATACAACTCCAACCTACACTACCTCCCATTACTTCTACCATAACTTTTATCTCTATTTCCCCTTTTATCATAACCAGTGTTATTAGTGTATCTCTTGTCCCTCATCTCTTATCTCTCATCCCTCATCTCTTCCCTCTCATCCCTCATCTCTCACTTCTTGTCCCTCATCTCTTGATATCTCTCCTTCTCACTCTGCCTCCCTCTCTCTGCCCCCCCCCCCCCCCCACCATCCTGTCCCCTTTCCTGTCTCTATGAGCCATCTCACCCTCCCATGCCTTCTCTCCCCTCCCCTAACTCTTTCTCTCCACCCCCTCTCCCACCTCTGTCATTCTCTCCCTCTGCCCCTCTCTGCCCCTCCCTCTCTTTCATCTGCCCCTCTCCATGATCTATCTCTTCCTGCCCCATTCTCTCCCCCTGCCTCCCTCCCCTGCCTCCCACCCCTACCTCACCCACCCTGCCCCTCCCATATAGATCGTCATTTCCGCTTATATGTGACTATGGGTGCAGAGGGGGGGGGGGGGGGGGGGGCATCATCATGCAAGAATATCAATATAAATATATACCATATATAATCATACAATTGTTTCACATACTAACAATAAGCAACAGCTGAACTACCCCAACTTCTAAAATGTTTTATCTTCCATTATGACCCCCTCCCCACCTGCCAACACACACAAACACAAGAAGCAATTCATATGCATAATGATATTAGAACGAGTATTTGACGGGGGCGAAAATATCGGTGCGAAAATACCCAACTGGAATTCTGGCATCTGGCCGCATATTTCGGCCGCCATTGTCGGCGACAAAAGCGGCCGCTAATGCGACGAAAGCGGTAAGAGTTCCGAAATCGACGGCTAGACTACCGAAATCGACGGCTAGACTACCGAAAATTGCGGCCGTCTGTGCGAAAAAAGCGGCTACCTTGCCGTGAAAGTCGGGTGAGTTCCTGTCGATGTTGCGATAAAAACGGTTGCCGCTTTTTGCGCATGCGCAATTTTCGGTTATATGAATCCCGCTTTCCATAGTAAATACTCTAAAGCTATCAAATGTCCTGGAGAAACGATTTAAATGAAGAAAAACTGATTAAAAGTAACAAATTCAGAATCAGTTTTTGCTCTGCATACCTCTGCATTAGTGGCCTGTAAGTGCCCATTCAAGACAGGAGGGGTAGTGGGGAACCCCTAGTCACGTGCATGCTTGTGTGCAGGTTCTATTTTGATATAGTTTGTCCAAAGAAGCAGCGTTTATAAAATAGACTTTACAGTTTCTAATAGGCAATCAAGTTATTGGTCACAGTTAGAAACAAACAAACATACCCACTAGTTGGGTCTATGCTTCATTGAGCAATGAATCACCAGTAGGGACATGATTATAGACATGTATAAATGACTATGGTCTGATGATTGGCACTTAAAAACAATCAATAAGTCCAATACTTAACTAGACACTAGGGGCCTGGTGTATAAGCTAAGAAGAGCCATAATATTATTCTTATGGCAATACCATCCCCTGTATAGGAGGAAAAAAATTCTTCCTATGTGTGAAACTCCCAGCTGGTAGGAGTAGCCAATGTACAATCAATGATGGGTAGGAATCTGTATTCTAACCAATCAAAGGAAGGGAAGAAGGTGTTACATATCTTATACTTTCATATTGTAGTGTGGGGAGGGATAGAGGTAGGAGCACAGGTGGTATCTATATTTAAATGGAGTTAACAAATTCAGAACTAAAACAGGCCTGATCCGAAATACTATTGAGCTAGGGGAGAGGGTGTGTGTGTGTGTGGGGGGGGGTGGGGTGGAAGTAACCTGGAGGAGGGGGAAGCTGCATGGGTAACCAGGGAGAAGTGGATCTCTTCCAGGGCTGTCAGAGTCATACCTAAACCTTACTTAGTGTAGTCCTGAATTCACACAGATAATTGCTTCCTTAGCTTGTACAACAGGCCCCTGCTGCAATACCTTATTGCCTATGTGATAATAATGTAATTGACAGCGAAAATAACAAACATCTGTTTAACATGTGGAACGGAATTCCACAAAACGTCACACTATGCTGATGAGGTCAACTGAGATCATTAACATATAGTGCGCCCTCATTTCCAATATTATGACGTATGCTAACAAGGGAGAAATCCCTGTGAAATCTCTGGTTAGGAGACAATTGAATAATGGACCACTTCTCTTGTTATTTACATACTTTTAATGGGTTCGGAATTCTTAGATATTCAGGGACATGTTTGGGTTAACCATATACTTGGTGTATGTGGCAAAAGGAAAAATTGCGCAGATTTGCGCATGCAAAGCTGAGAGTGCATTTTTAACGGACTTAAGTTTATAATGCCTGGTCCCATTTATACTTGGTCAGCTAGAGTTGACTGCAAGAGGTCATGAGGTAATTGTGAATAATTATGATGGAGTTTTTGTTATATATAAGCAACTTTATTTCCATTTTGTTATACAGACAGTGATAAAAGCTTTCTACATGGAAATCGTTTTATGTTCTCTGTCCGAGACAGCTCTTCCGAACAAACTTTTTGTAACTACTTCTCGATCTAACTACATGTTTATAGAAAAATAAAACAAAATTTCACTCCACTTTTGGAGGGCTAAGTGTTGTTGCAGTCTTTACAGTTTTTGGACCAGGACATACACACCTGCTTTTGGTTTTGAGGCTTGTAGCCTCTTGCCCACCTATACACAAATAAATGCATAGTACAGTAAATAATTGAAAAAATAAAAGATAAATAAAAAGTAAATAAAAATAGTACAGGAAACGCCAGAGGAGGAAGAAGGAGGCGACCCAGGCTTCCTTAATCCTAATCCTCTAACACATCACATATCCTCTTAGGAAGGTTCTGAATTCCTTCATGCTATATGATTTAACCTCATTTGCAATGCTGTTCCAAAGTATTGGTCCTCTGTATATGAGAGATCTTTTTATTTTATCATTTTTGGGATTAGGCACTTTAAGGTTTTTCCCTGAAGTTAAATTCTGAAAATTAATTTTTCTCCAGTCTAAATTGTCTTTATTGTTGCTCATTTTGTAAGCATATTCTAATAAATGTGATTCTCTCTTATTGGCAAGTAGAGGCATTTCTAACTCTAGAGCTATGGAGCTGATTTACATTTGTCCTTTTGTTTAGACCTTCTGATATCCTTAAAGCTGTGTTCTGTAACATTTGTAATTGGTTTAAAATGTACTTTGGGGCAGCATCCTACAGTGTGTCTCCATACTCGATGATAGGGCTGATGGCTACTTTATACAGCATTCTTATGGTACTAGGTGTAGCAAAAGGCCTTAACTTTGTTAGGTGGTGTATCTTATTTTTGACTTTTGTTATCTTATTCTGCAAGTGTGCTGAGAATGTTAGGTTCTCATGAATTGTTACTTCCAAATAGGTATAACTAATGATTCTTTTGATTTATTCTGTCCCTATATAAATGGTCATTGGATTTACATTATATTGTAACTGTCATAATAGATACTTAATTGCGACAGAGTGTGTTCTTATATTAAAGAAAGTTGTTTCTTTCTCAGCAGAGTGGGATATACTCCCTGAAAATAGTATTGATTATAAATAGGCAACATATAAGACACGTCATTGAACAACAAAATGCGTTTTTTTATTAACAATTGTATTTGTAATTAATGACTTGCCTGTAAATCAAAGAAAAAAAGGGGGGAAAGAGAGGAGGGAGAGGATGTAGGGGAAGGGAGAGAGGGGAGGGAGAAAAAGCGGGAGGGGGAGCATGAGGAAGAGGGGAGGGAGAGGGGGGGGGGGGAAATCGGAGATGGGGTTGGGAGAGAAAAACAGGTCTGAAAGACAGAGAAGAGGGGGAGGGAAAAGAGGGAGAGGGGGAAGTGTGGGGAGAGAGGGTGACTATCCTACATGCAGAGGAAATAGTATTGATCATAAATAGGCAACATATGAGACGCGTCATTGAACGACAAAATGCATTTTTTATCAACAATTGTATTTGTTATTAATGACATGGTCTGTAAATCGAATAAAAAAAAAGAGGGGAGGAAGGAGAGGGGAGGGAGAGGATGTAGGGGAAGGGAGAGAGGGGAGGAAGAGAGGAGAGGGAGAGAAAGCGGGGAGGGGGAGCATGAGGAAGAGGGGAGGGAGAGGGGGGAATCGAAGATGGGGTTGAGAGAGAAAAACAGGTATGAAAGACAGAGAAGGGAGGGGGAGTGAAAAGAGGGAAAGGGAGAAGTGAGGGGAGAGTGGGTGACCGTCCTACAAGCAGAGGAGTGGGAGAGTGAAGAAGAGGATGTAAGAATAGGAGAGGGGGAGGGGAGGGAAAGAAGAGGGGGGAAGAGATGAGAAAGAGGATCGATGTAGGGGAAGGGAGAGAGGGGGGAGAAAAAGCGGGGAGGGGGAGCATGAGGAAGAGGGGAGGGAGAGAGGGGGGAATCGGAGATGGGGTTGGGAGAGAAAAATGAGCATGAGGAAGAGGGGAGGGAGAGGGAGGGGGGAAATCGGAGACGGGGTTGGGAGGGAAAAACAGGTATGAAAGACAGAGAAGAGGGGGAGGGAAAATAGGGAGAGGAGGAAGTCTGGGGAGAGAGGGTGACCATCCTACATGGTATGTACTTTGCTAGTACATATAAGGGCAACAATCCATCATTAAGTCAACGCATTAATGGTGTTTACATTATTTTGGCTAAACAGTGTTGCTTCATGTTGGTGACACAAATAGTATAGTGTAATACAAATAATTTTATTATATCTTTGCTGTTAAATCTTCATCTAAAGATGTTGGTAAACATATACAATTAATCATCTCGTCTATACATAATTTACATAATTGTCCAGGTAGGCCTATACACAAATATCAATATTACAAATATTTGTAGTATGTTTAAATATTTGCATAAATAAAGCTAGCATCGGTATTAGGAATGATGCAACATTATTATAGCCAAGAAACTACATAAATATTGAAGAAAATTGTGTTGTACATAATGCAGTGATTTTTGTAATATATAAGGTTTGACCCAGCCGTTTGGTGCTGCAAAAACGAGGTCCGAAATGAGTTGAGTCATGCATGTTTGTCACCACCCAGTTGCAGACACAAAGCGAGTGAAGTTCAACCGTGCAATATGAAATAGAAGTCATTGACATCTAGAATATTGGCGTGTTCATGTGATGTGTAATCTCCACGTTATCATCAACACATTTCATATGTCATGTCAAGGTCTTGAAAATTCATCTAACTTGTGTACACATTTGATTCGATGGGTTCAATATCAGCGCCTTAGACCACTGTTCCACTATTAATGCCCCAAATACGTCTTGATCCAAATTTGGATCCAATTCTTTGTTATAAGTAACAGGCAAAATATCCTTGTACTCAAGCCCTTATTAGTTACAGACTTACGTTGTAGCGCATGCCACATGATTGAGGTGGATCAGATAGACAAATCACATTTTGCAGAAGCGACTACCATTAGCTGCTGCAAGAGATCCCTTGAAATTTAGAAAACAGCTAATATTTGATTGGAATGGTTTTTCATACGAGAATTAACCGATTTTGGAATTTCAATATAAGTAGGGAGGTACTAGGCACCAATTGGGAAAGAATAAGATGTCATTTGCCACTCCTGGTTTGAAGTTGGGATCGGCTCAACCATGGTGTACTCTGTGTATATGCATGTGTTGTTGGCGGACACAGATAGAATAGTTGTGGTCCTGTGAACACATGAGAGAAACCTATTGTCATTGATGTCCCTCCAAAGTCTTTTTTAGTTGTCAAACAAAGTGCACATCCCATCAATAAAGTATTAGACTATGAGGAATTTCGAGGGTTGTCATCTTATCAATAGATCTACAATATTATTATTTATAATCAACTTTTCAACCTCACTGTTTCCTAATTGAGTAATGGGAGTAGTGAGAACTGATCGATTTTTTGCTACCCTTCGGTGCCCTTCGGTGCCCTTCGGTGCCCTTCGGTGCCCTTCGGTGCCCTTCGGTGCCCTTCGGTGCCCTTCGGTGCCCTTCGGGGCCCTTTGACTCTAATGGCTGACACTAGGTGGCGCCCCAGTATGGGAGGGGTGGGTTCAACTCTAATGGTTGACACTAGGTGGCGCCCCAGTATGGGGTGGGGGGGGGGGGAGGGGGGCAAAACCACCTGACACTGGTGGGGGAGTTGTTTTGACATTACATCTCTTACCTGGTGGAGTGTAAAAACTGCTTATGGTAAAGATTTGAAAAAAAAGGGATATACTCGACTTGGGATTGAACCTACCGACTGGAGCTCTCCCAGCATGAGACTTATACAAATTTCTTTGTGTTGGTGTTGATCCAATGCCACCCAACCTTGCCAAGCGCTCTCCCTCTGAGCTACCAAGTATATCCGTATTGCACCACCCCTCCAATATCTATGCTATTCGCAAACACATAAATAAATTGGCGTATCACCTTTTTAATATCCTCCACATTCCCCCCATTTCCACCTCTCCATCCTAAACCTTCTTATAATACTCCCTATACTAGCACACCACCTACTGGTCAAGATTTGTATACCCACACCTCCAACCCACCCCCACCCACAAAGGGTGCCCAAGGTAGCAAGAAATCGATCCCCCCCACCCACCCCAACCCACCCCATACTGTGGCGCCACCTACTGTCACCCCACAACCTTATTAAAGGTACCTGTAACGCCACCTAGTGTCACCCAACCCACCCCCAGCCAACCCCATACTGTGACGCCACCTAGTGACACCCTATAACCTCATTAAGGACACCTGTGACGCCACCTAGTGTCAACCATTAGGGTACTGAAGGCTACGGAAGGCTACGGAAGGCTACGGAAGGCTACGGAAGGCTACGGAAGGCTACGGAAGGCTACCGAAGGCAACCGAAGGCTACCGAAGGCTACCGAAGGCTACCGAAGGCTACCGAAGGCTACCGAAGGCTACCGAAGGCTACCGAAGGCTACCGAAGGCTACCGAAGGCTACCGAAGGCTACCGAAGGCTACCGAAGGCTACCGAAGGCTACCGAAGGCTACCGAAGGCTACCGAAGGCTACCGAAGGCTACCGAAGGCTACCGAAGGCTACCGAAGGCTACCCGGGTAGCAAAAAATCGACAGTTCTCACTACTAATGGGGACAGAAAATAGCATACCTTGTACCATGCCCAATATGAGGGGAGTGAACATAAATACTGCTCCATTGCTTTTTAAGTGCCTCATCTACTGCGGAACCGCCCTGTACAGTCAATTGTGCATCAGGCAGAGTACTGGAATTGAACCATTTATAATAAAGGTTAGAATACTTTATGGTTTTAACCAGAAGTGTTACTGTTCTTTTTGTCGAAGGATGATTTCATGTTTCATGTTCATATGTGGGGACAGGGGAATGCAAGATTATTATCAAACGGAAAAAACTACCTTGATACTACTTAAAGAAATTACGCACAAAATGTATCATTCAAAAAATATATTTACCTGTTTTGGTCTCTCATCATTTGGAGAAGGGCCATCTCAAGCTCCTTGTGTTCATCAATGCTGCCATAGGTATGAACAATTTGTTCCATACATACTTTACCCTTTAGGACTTTCTGGAATGGCTTATCTAGATGGGAATTACTAATACCATGGATTCCATCTGAAACAAGAAGCATTTAATTATTCTATAACTGTTTTGCTGTTTTAAAGTATTCACAACTTGTGTCAATTCAATTAATTTCCGTTTCCAAGGGACACATTGGCAGATTTCAATTACTTGTAACCTATGGCCAAGAGACAATTATTGAATATTGAATATAATATACTGACTCTTTTTGTTGTAGCACTTTATTGGAGGTTATATGTTAATCAGACAGACTGGAAGGGCAGAGTTTTTACATAGCACCACCATGGAGCTCTAGCAGAGAGGTATTAGGGATATGTGACATGTGTTCCTTGGGGAGTTATTGGAAGGAAGGTAATCACACATTTGATCTTAAAGCCAGAAGCAGGACAAGAAGCAAGACAAGATATGATTTGAACCTAAGCCAAGCATTCCTGCTTCTGATTTATCTGAGATTATCACCAACTCCAACCTCCCCACACAACAGACTCTTACCAATGATGGACGTTTGTCTACTCAATAACATAATTGGCAGACTACTGTAAATCTGCCAATAAAAAGATATAACGTACAGCTTGCATACATGTCCTTACTTCGATTCCATGTACACTGGATTCTAGTAGACATAATAAGTCCTAAGGAATCAGGAATAACAAAGGAATTATCCAAACATAAGTACCTTTGAGTAGAATTGTCTGTTTTTCCGAATCAGTACCATTCGTGAAGTATAAGCTTTTCCACGCCCCACTTTCACTAAAAATAATAATCATTTGTTATATAAGTTGAGACACCTTCTATGCTAGATAACTGAATGTTGAGGCTCTTGAGCGATGCTGGTTCTTCGGTTGTTATTAATGAATAGATATCATAATATCCAAAACCATTGACTTATGTCTCTTATGGCCTTCTATTAATTATTTAATGAAATGAATATGCACCTAGAATGTTATTGAGTAATGTGGAACTCTCAGTATAGAGTTTTCTTGAATTTGAGGTATATATTATTTGGTTTCGAACGGTTCACCTTGGAAGTACATATTAAGGTGGTGATTTGGTCTACTTTTCTTTCTTCAATTTTCATATGTATAGTTATTATCATATCTGTATTATTTTGCACACTGACTGTCAGTGACCTAATGTGTTCCTGTACTGTATCCATCACATGAGTTAAACGCCCAGGAAGCGTGCAGACCTAGGAGTTCTGCATTTGCGTATTATAGAAATAGATTGCAGAGGCAAGATATATTTTTATGATTAATATGAATCATTAAATTGCCTGCAGCAAACACAGGGGCCTTCAAGATTTATTTCCCTATTCTCCTCAATCTCCATGAGGAAAATGGGGGGATTAAAGTAAACCTAAAATATGATGGATCAATATAAGTGTTTATATGCATGTAGCCTTCTATATTCCCCTATAGCCTAGTGGTTAAAGCTTTGGATTTCCAAGCAGGATTGTGAGTTCGAATCTTAGAGCAGACAGCCTTTTTACATTTGTACATCTTTTTACATCAAGTCATTTTATTTTTTAATTTCATTAATATCTTCACATCTGGGACTCGGATTTCTTTTAAACTAACACATGTAGATATTGATGCAATTCCCTGTCAATTGGTGAAAGAATTTGAGAGTCTAAGATTGAATTAAGGGAGAAAAGTCCGTTAGATGGGGTTTGGAGATATAGGTTCTCTGTCATACAGGTATCGTTGGTGGTCATTAGCTTGTGTTTATTCTCGGCGAAAATGGTTTTCGCACAGGCCCCAATACGTCCAGAAACAGTGGCGATATGCTAGCGCTGGTCTGAATGCCTATTTTTTCCTTTAGTAATATTGATAGCCCATTTAGTACCAGTAAATTTAGGCCTATGTGTAAAACATATACATATACTTTCTCCTGCCTTTCCCATCACCATCAACCACACCAACCCACCTGCCGTCCTGGGCGCATAGAACGGCATAGCATCTACGCAACCCAGGGATAAAAACATTGAGCTGCGTGACCCAGGCGAGGCTTGAACTCTCAACCCTTTGCTTTGGAGGTGAGTGTCATACTGACTGAGCTATCTCCCCTTGTGGTGACTGGGTTGCCTAAAGAGCTGTTACAAACACAGCCTGGCTGGCATGGCAGAAGAAGGAAAAACGTTCATTACTCCTTTATTCATGCTATGATGACTGTGTTACTTTAAAACAACGATCTAGTGATATTCAGGGGGCGTTCTGTGGCAACGGAAATGACCAAATATATGAGGTGATCGTGTGCCGTTTTGAGCATGTAACCTTTCTCAGAAATAGAGAGACTAGGGGTACACCTAGGGAATTGTTATGTACCTAGCGGCACCTTTCGGTGGCCACAACTGAGTCACCATGGCGTCCAGTTCTACATACAAGTATCAGGTGAAACAGCACGATATAATGTATATGCAAAATAATTATATTGACATAATAATTAATCTTTTATCTATGTTATTGTGAACTAGTATTATTTTATATCAATTTGTGGTGATCTACTGATAAAACAATTATTTGTCTTCACTGAGAATAGCAACTTGTAAGTTATAATGTGTATGAACAGAATAAATACATTTAATAGATAAACAAAAAACTTTGTTTAAAATCAATAAAGGTGTATGACATAAAGTTAATAAAGAATATACAAACCTTTTTTCTATCAAAATTAGATTGAATAATTTGTAGTCAGATGATGTTTGTGACAATCTTTTGATATATTCTCCAGCTTTTACCTTCTGACTGACATAATCAACCACAATATGCCCTATGAGAGATGCGAGAATATATATGTATACTTGAAGATTGAAATAGTATTTAAATGAAAAATGTCTTAAAACACTAGCATGGTTTCCACGGGGGTGAAGGAGGGAGTGATTACTTTCCCAAACGACGAAGGGGTGGACAGGGTGCCCCGTATGTGTAGGGCATGATGGTAAAAAGAGACAAATAGTTTGAGAAATCTTGACATGAATTTTATAGTTTAAGGAGCACAGACATGGAAATGCAATTAAAGAGTACAACATGAAATAATGTAATGTAATAGGCTCATTATTTTCAAATCACCTCTCCCGACTTTGTCACGATGTGGGTCGTGTGGGGTAAGAACATTAAGCAGGCATCCTATCTTTCCCTCTTTAGAAACTGCAAACCAAGTTCCATTTTCACGACTACCAGGTAGTGCATCTAGTCCTAGCCCAAAAAAATAACATGTCTAAAGATAACCACTCAATATGTATACGATGCCAACGATTTTTACCGATGTGGGGATCTCTTAATCTCAATTTTAGGAAACAGTCAGAAACGATCTAGTTCACTACAACGGGCCTGTTGTATAAGAAAGGGTTTGTAAGTGGTTCTCCCCATAATAGGGCGACTCCACTAGAGAGAAAAACGGCGCCGACAAACAGTTTCCAGAGAATGTGGCAACACATCTGATACTCCTCCATTTGCGTTTTCATTGCAAACATGAAATGAATTGATATATAAATGTTAGTGGGCAACAAACAAATTTGTTGCCGCTGTTTTTTCTCTAGTGCAGTCGCCCTATAATACATTTATTATGTATACAATTATATAATATGTGTATACAATATGCATATACCGAATGTATGTAAAGGTATATGAGTAATTCTCCCAAACGGGCAGCATTTGATTTCAGGAGGCCAATATTTCAGAAAAAATAAAATTCGTTGAATCTCTACAATCTTTGGCATACGTATAGCAGGGAATATCAGCATTATGCAGACGAAATTTGGGAAGGCTGTGGCAAATATTTCCATTCCTCCACATATGCTTCAAATACCCCCATTTTTGCCTATTTTTGCCATATTTCGGCCATATTAACGCAGATTTATCAATAATATTGTGTAAAAATGAGGTGAACTACCCAGTAATTATGACAGCAAAATTGAATGACAAAGTCAGAGGTAGGGAATTGATGTTGGCCGCCAAAATATGGCCTGGTTGTAACTAGAAATTTGAATAACTTTTTGTCAAAATAACAGTTTTAATTTAATCAATAACTGTGCTAATATTGAATGATATCTTTATTTCTAATAACTATGACGTAACGGCGACGCTATATTCATAACGGCGACATCCCAACAAATGCTCACTGCAAATCAACAGCACCTGTATTTACTCACAACTATACTTTTTACCAAATTGAGGCAGGCCTAAACAATTATTAGAAAATCGGAAATTGCATAAAATTATATTATATTTTAAATATGGGTGTTATTTTACATGTCGTAACGCGACATAAAATATTCCCATAACAGTTCAAGGAATCTTTTGTGAGGCATTATAAAGTTTCAGGGATGTTGTGGGCTAATAACTTTTGGTTTTATCTAAAAAAATATACGTATACATCTTCCCCACACAACAAACTAAATGCAGTTTGATATTATTAGTTAATCTTGGGGTATTATATTGTTTTTAAGTCAATATATGTCGTAACGGCGACACAAATATTCCAAAACAATATTTTCCATGTCTAAATCAGTCTAGATCAGTGATTACATAAGAATTATGTTTTTTCATAGTAATGAACGTGTGTGCATGTGTAGAAACCATTCTTTTCAGCAGAAGTAATATGATTTCTCAATGCGCCTGTGCTTTATATTCAAATTCCATAATCATTATTTATTTTCTAGCCTGAAAAGGCAGTTTTATCCCAATAGCGGCTAAGATTTTGGCATAAGAGCTTTGAAAGGGGGGTTCCCACAGCCTCATTTTTGCCAAGGAATTCAAATAAAATGGTCATAATCATGTGTGATCATCCTAAATACTGGTTATAGATATCCTAGCCTGGAAAACCAAATGATGCCCGATTGGGAGAATTACTCATATATATATTCACCCACCTAGGTAAAATTACCTGATAGAATAATGTGAGACGTGTTGGCGTACTTGACTGAATTTATAAAAGAACATATGTGAGTATATGTATCTAAATATTATTAAAATAGTGTTTGGGGCCATAAAGAACCTATCTTGTCCGAAACCGCTGGCCGGATCTCCATTATATTTCCCATGCACATTGTCAAAAATGGTGCCGAGCCATTCCGCTATGTTTCATTAACACTTTTGGAAGATATCAGGGTTATAAATGGGTTTGACATGGGTTGAAATTGAACACCCCCATCCAGGGTCCCCATCAGTGCCAGAAAACAATCCCCTATCAGTGCCCCTACACCAGAACGAGGCAATTTGCATATTGTGTGCGTACATAGGTCAGTGCAGTCTCCTGCTAACCTATGGGTCATAGGTGTCATAGTGAAGAATTGTGGGTCATTCTCCGAAATAGTTAGGGTCAGTAGTTGAGCGAGAAATGAATCAACGCAACACACAGAGATGTATGTTTCAAGTCAGCTAAACCAGTTAAAAGAGGCTGCTGTAATCACATGTTTTTTATTTTATACGTGAACAGATTACAATGAGTACACAGGGCCTGGGTTGATTGGCTTGTCCTCGCTGGACAAATTAATTGCCAGGTTAGATAAGAGATCCAAACAACCGCAGGATAACAATGAACATGAAATATTAAAACGAGGGTCAGAGTGACCACCGCCACACCTGACCAATCCCTTTACATGGTGACCAGGTCCGTGGCTATCTCCCCTTCGCCCCTCCCAATCCATACCTCCTCCCCTGACCTTGTGGTCAGTCCTAGCTCCCATCCCTTCCCACGTGATCAACCTTTTTTTAAGACAGTACATCCATTTCATGACCTCGCGGTGAGGCGATTTTATGGCCACCTGCCTTACAAAATATACAATTTTTACATATTCATAATAAATTTGATATCTTATTTCATTTCTACATGAATAGTCACAGGTAGAACTTTATTGTTTTTACAAATAAAGTTGATTAGTCTATTCAGTCATTTTCAGTTGGTCGAGGGGGGTGGGTGTTTTTGTGTCACCGATACGTGGTGATCATTATCAGTCAAATATGTCGTTGTTTCTTTGTTGAAGTAATAAGGTGTATTTTACATGGTTTTTTAGTTGCATATCGTCCATGTTTCTAATGTTACTGTGTAATTCATTCCATTCATTTGTTATGCAATAACTCAGTGATGTTCTGTCGTATTCCGTCCTTGGCAAGTATTGTTTCAGTACAGCACTGTCATGCTGCCTGGTGGTTCTTTCTGTTACTTCTAAGTTTTCCTCATGCATGCTCATCTTTTTTCCCAATTTTATTATTAATAGTTTCTGTCTGTTTTTTACAGATAATAATCTGCATTTTTCGTGTAATTCTATCCTCGATGTATCATAGTTTGATTTCAAGGCTATTCTTATAGATCTGTTCTGAAGAGTCTGGATTTTTTTCAATCGAGTTTTCCCAATTGATGTGAGAAAGGGCAGACTATAATCAAGTATAGATAGGATGAATGTTTTTAGCAGCATAGTAGCTGCGTGCTCTGTTAGGAATGGTCTAATCAAACTGAATTGATGAATTCTATAGTTTAGTTTCTTCTGGACTTCTCCTAGCTGTCTTAGCATGTTCAGTTTATTGTCTAGTTTTATCCCTAGATATTCATACAATTCAACATTTTCGAGTACGATACCATTGATTCTTACGTTCGGTTTTAGTTTATTTCTTCTCCTACTGAATAACATACTCTTCGTTTTTTTAATATTTATTTTGATCATATTTGCTTGTGACCAGTTATGGAATTTGTGCATGTCTCTCTCTATCCTATCCTCTAGTGTTTTCAGGTTGTTGCCTCTCGTGAATAAGACCGTGTCATCAGCGTATTGTATACATTGACATTCCATATTGATATTTTTTAGATCGTTTGCATATATTAAATACATTTGTGGCCCTAAAACAGATCCTTGGGGTACCCCGCAATTTATTGGTAGTTCTGACGATATAATATCTTGTACTTGTACTCTCTGAGTTCTCTTATTTAAATAAGATCTAGTCCAAGTACAAACCATTTATACCGCATTTTTCCATTTTCTCTATTAATATATTATGATTTACACTATTAAAGGCTTTACTAAAATCTATGAATACAGCTAATACTATTTCTTGTTTATTAAAAGATTCATTTATCGGTGTCTATCAGAGATGTTAGTGCGTCTGCAGTCCCTTTTCCTGGCAGGTATCCATACTGATTTTTACTTATTATATTATTTTCTAGACAGTGAGATTGAATTATTGGGGTTACTATTTTTTCGCAAAAATATTTATTAGTGTGGTTTACTAGGTCTATTCCTTTAAGGGTTATATTATTATCCCCTTCAAGGTGTGTGATATTCCCTTTCTTTCTACCTTGCAGCTCCGTGATGATTCTCCAGAATTTCTTACTATTCCTTTTATTATCTTCTAGTATATTTCTATAAGAAGTCTGCTTTGCTATTTTTAAATTTCGATTGAAGTCATTGCGAGATCGTCTGGCGATGCTCAAGTCTTCGGTCGATTTCGTTTTATTTGCCTTTCTATAGGCAATGTTTCTTTCCTTCGCCAATTTCACTAGGTTTTCATTATACCAGGAAGGTCTTTCTCTCTTAAATTTGTATATTCTTTTTGGTGCTAAGAGATCTGCTCCTGTTCGTATTTGATTGAACATTATTGACCACGCTTTATCTTTGTCTTTACATGAGTATAAGTCGTCCCAATTAAATTCATTTAGGTGACGTTCCAGTTTTTCTGCTGTATAATTCTTAAAGTTTCTCCCAGCAAATTCTACACTATGTCTGTCTTCCCTTTCCGATTTTATATTTAAATAAATACCCTGATGGTCGGAAATGTTATATTCAACCGTCCCATATTTGTAGTCCATTTTGATGTTTACCATATAGAAATCAAGGATCGAGTCCTTATGTAGTCCATATCTAGTAATATTTTCCATTCTTATATCAAGCTCAAGCTTTTTCCCAAACTGCTCTAATAGAATATACTTTCTGTCGTTTTTCTCAGTTAGATCGATGTTAAAGTCACCAACAAGTACTGTATCATAATTAGTCTTATTAGCCAGTTTGTTCAATATTATATTTTCTATTATATTCGAGAGTTCACTGAGGCCCTCAGATACGTTATAGGATGGAGGACGATATATGTTCAATATGAGTTTTCTCTTCATTTTTTCTCTTCTCACTATCATTGCTTGCACTTCTATATTATCAGTTTTTAGATTATCGATTTCTATTCTGTTTCTATGTCTTTTCTAATGAATGTGCATAGTCCTCCTCCATACCTGGTCGTATCTCTGTCCTTGCGCAAGCAAGTATAATTATGGTGTGCTATGTAGTCAGTAGGGATCGATTCTTTTAGCCATGTTTCTGATAAACATAGTATGTCTGGGTTGTTATCTAAAATATCTATGTGTATGGAGTCTTTTTTCTGTGCTATTGAATGTACATTTAGATGAAGAATTTTAAAACCGTTCTTATTTGTTATGTCAGTCCAGCTTGGTAGGGCCATAGTCTATGTCTTGTTAGTAAATTGATAGCTTATTGTAAGCGTATCACCCGACATAAATTCATAGCATGAAATAATAGTAATAATGTGATCGAATCCAAGAACATTAGAGAGGCTTATTGTAAGCGCTTCTATATTTCTTAGATAATTCTTAGGCGGCTCATTGTGCGCGCACCCAATGTGAAAAAATATATACATATCATAGCATGATTGAGACAGCATAACATCGGAAGGAATTTATATATACCAAGTGCATGCAGTTTTTATAATAGGCTTATTGTAAGCGCTACCAATATCATAGTAATAAGTAGACAATTTAGTATAATATTATAATAAAAGAACGGCATTCATAGTTCATATCATATCTGTGGGGAATAGCAAGACACATGTAATTTTCCGACAGGCTTATTGTAAGCGCAACCTTCACCACTACATATGTACCAGTATACGTTATATTCACGATAGTCAATATCATATAGCACGAAGGCTCATTGAGTGCCATCCGTTCATAAGATTATATTGGGTCTGACTGACTTGCATTCTCAATTCATCCATTGTTGTTGTTCCGCGCATTCTTCCTCTCTTGCTCATTTCCTATGTTGTCCGGCTATTGGTGTTTATACTGTAATTACTCTTCGCATCGGGCTACTTGTCATTTCTATTGGCTTTCTCTGCACCGCTCTCATGTCACAACCTGCCAACTGGCAGTGAGGGCCCAGTTAGAGAGGTATAAAAAACTATAGAAATTTAGTAATGGGGTCGTCATGGTAATTTAGTATCTGCTTGCTCCATTCTTTGACAATTGTATCGTCTACATGTATGCCATCCGGAATTTTGTTTAGGTAGTGTCTTGGTTTTCCTCTTTGATACCGGTGTACTTTAGTCTGTAAATAAATATGACGGATCCCTCTCTTCTCATTTAACATCCTTATATCTTCATTGATCGTCATAATGGAGTCATTTATCATATGTTGCAATGGAGATTCTCCATCAAGGTGATTTGCCCTATTTAGCTCAATTCCTATCAAACCTCCCATCGTTATGTATGATACTCTTTGCTCTCTTTCTAGGATATCGAGAGCGCTTGTTTATTTATCGAACATTAATCTTACTAGTTCTCCTTCATTGTACGATGCTAGTTTAATTTCTTTAGTGTGATGGTTTTTTTCACAGAAGTCGCAGACTCCTCCTATTAAAATTATATTAGACGGTAGCAAGTATGGAAAAATCTCTTTAGCTTTTTCTGCAAGTTCTGTAATACCCCAGCCAGGATATGAGTATGTGGCAATTTCATTGTTTCCTCCCAAGTAATCAATGAGCGTTCTGCCTCGCGAGTTGGATAATACCAATGTTAGCTTCCCTACGTTCATGTTTTCGCCGTCTTAGCCTGTAAATATAGTTTTAATATCATATTCATTATATAATTCAATCATTCACAGTTTCAGGGACAATCAAGTTCCTCAGCACATATTCTTGCATTATTTATGTCAAATCCACTAAGCGGGTCTGTACGAATATTGCAAAGATCTAGTCTTGGGGATACGATCGGTGGTGGGGGGCTTCTCTCTTGTGTATCTCCTGAGGATTTATGTAATGGAGTCATATTTGCCCTCCATGTCTTATCCTTTTTAGAATTGGCAATATTTGAATATAGTGGAGTTTCATTTCTCTCCTTTTTACTCACTTGTTGCTCGTCAGCTGCTGGTTCACTAGGTGGTCTCTTTAATGATGGCGATCTAGTCCTATTTGTGTCTGATTTGTCTGCGATCTGTGCGGCCCTTCCTCTAGTATTTCTCCATTCCGGCTGGAAACGATTAACTAACTGATCAGGCGCTTTCAAGATTTGTTCTCCCACTGGGGCTCCTAACATGTCGTTTCTCGGATCGCCCGTCCTGTCTATTTCAGTTTGTGTGTTAATCCCATTCCTTGGTTGCCATCTAGTTTGTAACCGTCTAGGGGAATTGCTTCTTGTTCTATCTGTGGTTTCCTCATTCAGTCCAGTAAATTGAAATTGGAGCCTGTCAGCAAGATCAGTATTAATGTTGTAGTGATGACGTATCTCCTCTAATAATTGACCTACGATGTTCGCACCCTTGTGTTTATGTTCATTTCTGTAGAGCCAAGCCTACAACCAGATGCCCAAAAATGGTCATTCGTTGCTTTGTATAAGCGTACAGGGCCCGTCCTTATTAGAAAGTCTTGCAGATACTCATTTAGATTTCATTTAGAATCGCTCTCATTATGTCCGCTTTCACCAAATCCCATTTATCTGTCGATGCAATCTGTCCGCCAATCTTCTTTGCTTCTTTGGTCTCTGTAGTGTTAAATATCTTAGATGCTCTATCTGGGTCTGCTAGCATGTTGGCCCGACAGAATTGATACGCTTGTTCTGCGCTTTGATAGGTTTCTCCTCTTATTTCAATCCGACAGCCATAGAAATTACTTAATGGACTATATTTTGATTGAAAATATACTCCATTGTCGGTCTTGATGGTTTTTGCATCCTCTAGTCGTAATCCTTCTTCCAGGTTCCCAAGCTGGTCATGAGAGTAGGTGATTCCCTTCACCATTATTGTGTCACGTATTATTTTTCCCACATCTTTCTTACTCTTGCTACTAATATGTGCTTGAACGCAACGCAGGTCGTTTTTGATGTCAATTACTTCATCTGGCAGATCGGCATTCATGTACACGTTATAGCAATCTTTTGTGTCTTTGAGCTCTCTTCTTCTGTTGAAGAGGTAATCTCTCTTATCTACATTTCTCATTTTCACTAGGATTTGCTTTTTCCCTCTCGTGCGCGTCTGAAGTCTTCTGGCTGAAGTAATATCAGCTTCTGTCAGTCTAGGATCCATTTGTTCTAGAACATAGTGGCATACTTCTATCGTGTTCTCCATTCTGTACTCATTCACTCCAGATAGAATTAAGTTGTTTCTCCTTCTATCAACATCCATGTCAATGCATTTTTTTTCAAGACATTTCTTTTCCAATGTGATTTTATTGAGATCCTCCCTTAAACTCAAAATTTCTCTACGCATGTCCCAGTCATTGCATATCAGATGTTCAAGTTTTCTATTTTGGCTTACAATATTTTCGTGTGCCATGATAATTGAGTCTTTCAATTGCTTAGAAGTGGGCTCTTGGTCATTCAATTCATAATCCGTCTCATTATGTAATTCCCCTTCTAGGAAGGGCGGTACGCAAGGTTCTTCGAAGACAGCTTTGCTTTGTTTTCGGGGATTAGCGGCCTGCGCGAAAACTTTCCCGTCTACTCTTGAAACAAGGTTTTCGAATAGCTGGCTATTTGTCCCCATATTTTCGACATTATTTCACACAACAATTCAAATTTCCTGATCAAAGTTCACTTTCAACTCAAGTTTTTTCTGGTCCCACGTATCGGTACACCCGCCTCCACACATTGTCAAAAGTTCTAAGGTATATCCATATGGATAACCATTGTTTGCTTGTGTTTTTGGTATTTTTCCTCGCTCGATCTGAAACACGTCCGACCCCCTCGAAAGCTCGGCAAAAAACTTGAGATAACGGTCAGACCTGGACCTCACTTGTACCTTTGGACTTTTAGTGATAAGCGATTCATGAGTGTTGTGGCGGTAAGAAAGTTGTTTTGCCTTCTTGTCGGAACGGGGCGTGGCAGGTGTATGTCTGAATGAGACCAATCAATGAAACACAATAATATGCCAACTTTCACCTCATATTTTACAATAGCATGGACACTTTTTAAAATATGGGTTTCTACACTTTACTCCCGATTTTGTTAGTTTTACTTGGTAATGTTACTTATAATTTAAGAGCTAAAAATGGTTGTAAGCCCTGATATTATAAATTCAAAGATATCTGCTATGCCTGAATAGATAGTGTTTATAGACCTAACATAGTGTCTCAGCGTATAAGGGCGGCTTGAATGTTTTATCTGACATACACAGAGTGATGGCCCGGTGGTGTTTAGAACCCCTCAAGGACAGGGAGTGCCTTGAGGCAACCTTAAGGATGGGAGACTGCCTTGAGGCAGTCTAGGCATTGCTGTCTGAAATTGTTCGATATTGATAGAAGGGGACATAACTTAACAAAAAATAAACAGATCTTTCTGAAATTTGAAATATCAGCAAACAAACACATTAGAATCACATAAAAAATAATTGTATAAGTATGTTGTCATGGGGATAATAATGATGATGTCATAACTAACATACATCATTGCTGGAAAGTGAATTTGGAGCAAAGATACCCGTCCTGAAGCCCCAAAGGTGTGTAAACTGCCTCCCGTCCTCAAAGGGTTAGATACATATTAATCGACGCTGGAAAGATGAAACTGGACAACATATATTTGGCCAACTTTGCAGCGGCGTAATGGCCGCCAACTTCACTTCTCCCACTAACAAAACGAGGCTCTGACGAAGTTCTCAATTTCCAATTTTCTCTCAGTGGGTGTGGTCAAATAACAAAGCACTGACAGAGATTTCCAGTCGCCTAGGTTGTGAATGTCTTGTAGATTAACTCCCAGAGACAGAAGATGGGATGCCCCACCGCGACGTAGGGAATGGGTTCCAACATCAAGGTCAAGCTTGGTGATGACTGGAATGGATTTCACAAACTGGAGGAATTCACCGTAGTCCAAGGGTAAGATACCTTTGGTAGCCGATGGCACAAGGAAGATAGGAGAATCTGGCGAAGATGGGTATTTATCCATGTGGGCTCTCACCAGAGAGACTATGCAAAACTGAGAAACATCCGACTTCAGTAGAGGGATAGCTAGAACTCTCTGCCGATACTGCACAGTCTTCGTAGAAGAAACATATACAACCATGCCGTCACTGTTAAACACAATCTCCTTGCGACGAACTAGATGATCAACAAGGTCGCCTGCCTTTGGTAGCACATTTGATCGACGGAGGAGGGTCCTGAAGTAAAACAAGGTTGCTTACCACAAGATCCAAAATCTCTCATTCCTCACACTCAGTTGATAAAACGATCTAAGGGTAAGCCACATCAAGGGTTGTTTGGATTGAACTTCACAACCCAGTCTCCTCTTTAAGCCCTTCAGAGCTAGCTGTACTGTGTAGAAGTCTCTGAAGTCGACACTGAAGCCGAAGAACTTGTGAAGGACGTTTATGGAAGAGAGGTAATTGTTAATCGTGGCAAATTTGCAAGTACAGGCCTTAAACATGAGAAAGTAACAGACAGTCTCATGCTCAGCCGGCAGGGGTTTCAAGTTGTAGGTAACGCAGAAGTTCATAAAAACTCTCCATTGGCTCTTCCTGGTTAACAATGTAGAGGACGCCCACGCCTGTGATATAGTAGATGCCAGTTCTCCCTTAAGTTTGTTCAGGGGGTCCACAGCAGAGGGTATATCTGTGCAACAAAACATCAAGTGAATTAGTACAGAAAACCCTGGACAATTCATCAGGAAGAACGTTCAATTCTCCAGGAACATGGATGCCAACCAAATAAGAGTTAACAGAGGCAAGCATCCAGCTAAGCTGTCGAAGCAACGACATCATATCTTGGGACTTGGTGACACCCTTATTTAGGGCATGTACAACTTGCATATTATCAGAAACACACACTATGCGAGTATTGGCACAATGAGGAAGCAATCTTCTGACCATCATTAGCACTGGTATCAACTCTAAGTAGTTAATGTTATCATCAAACACAATTGAATCTAAGTTCACCCAATGCTTGTGACCAGGGTCCAGCGCGCTTGCTGAGAGCGGTATAAGGTTGGACGAGAAATAACCAGCCAGCCAGTCAGTTCCACATAGAGCACCGAAGCCATTAGCAGAAGAGTCTGAGTAGATGATCACATCCGAAAACAGTCCTCTAGGAATGATGAGGGAGGTACCATTGAACTCGTTGAGGTAGGTTAACCACCAACCGATATCAAGTTGGAACTCCAAGTCCAACCGCAGCCTCTTCTGAGATGGGGATAGACCTCTGAGCATATTAAGCAGACGGCGAGTAAATGGTCGACCAGCTCGTACCAATTTACTGGGATGACAAAGTAGTCCCACCAACTTCCTCAACTTCCTGACTGAAGAACGACGTCGGAGTGCCTCGTAAACTTTAGCAACTTTCTTTTCTGGCAAAGTCAATCTCATATTGGCAGAATCGATGCTAATTCCCAGAAACATCAAGCAAGTAGTCGGGCTGTCGCATTTCTTCCAACTCACATACAAGCCCAGTGATCGGAGGAGTCTGATCAGTAGAAGTTGGGCACGAGTACATTCCTCACAAGTTGGATACACCAAGACAAAATCATCCAAGTAATTAACTAGATTGGGGTAACCACGTCTGACACAGGCTCTGGTAATGAAATTGCTTAGTTGTGTAAACACAAACGGGGCGCATTTAAGCCCAAAACAAAGGTGAGTATCTAAAAGGAACTCATTCCCAGGTCCCACTGTAAACCTTGATACTGCCAATGACGAAGGTCCACTGGTATGCTCCTATACACTGAACTGACATCAACAGAGGCTAAGTAGCACCCAGGAGTAACTAACTTAGTGACATGGTCGATAGAGTTATAACAAAAAGGCAAGGCAGTAGAATTCATAAATGAATTGATGGAAGCACCAATGGGTCTGCGACAGTCAGTGATGGGTCTGAAGGACCCATCTGGTTTGGGTACCACCCCAATAGCATGGACACAAGTAGGTCGTTCAGAAGTCCTAATGAACTTGCCATCAAGGAGCTCGTCAGCAAACAAGCCACTAAGGAATTGGTGCATGTGAGGAAGTAGAGCAGAGCGGTAATTGTAGGACAAATACTCTGTGGCACAATCTTCATCCACTATAGGAAATCCTGAGATCACACCATCAATGATAAACTGACGAAGAACACAGTCCTCCTCAAAGGCAGCTTCATGCATCCAAGATTCGACAAACAGCTGAGAATGAACTCCTGATATAGTATGTGATGTACAAGGTCCATGGGAGATGGGCAAACATGCCTTTAGAACAATGGGCTCATAGCAGCGAATACTCTCCAGTACCTCATCCTCCAACAACACACCTCCAGGTTTGTTGTAGCATTTAGTCGGAATAGTCAGACAAATGTCGAGTCGCCAACCCCCTAGTGTATCATTCGACATCGATGTACTAGAATAGTCACGGTTCTCAAAACCCTCAAGACGAACATCATCAAATAACATAGTGGGATAAACATCATCAAAAGGTTTCACATTGTCAAAATCACATACAGAAACAGATACATGGTTTAGAGGCAAATCAACATCACCAACACCATCAACAACACCATCAACTGTAGCAATACAATCAGTAACCAATTCAGCACACAAACTATCATCAAGTTTAACATGAACACTAGCAAGATCATCATCATGAGGCACATCACAAGGCATATACGATTTGGTCATCAAATCCATGTTCCAACCACAAGCATCAGGAACCGCAACAGGTGACATAGGGCAGGAACCGTCAACGCGGGACACGCCCCCCTCCGAACCATTAGTGTCAACAAGTACTGGATCGTCATGGCACGAATCTGTAAAGGTAGAAGAACAATGCATAGTAGATACACAAGTGGCATCAAGAACACAACTCGCCACAACCTTTTGACATTCAGTAACAATATAGTCGGTATCAAAATCATAAACAGCAGAAGAAACATGTACACAAGTCCTATCAGTCCAGTCGGCGATAAGGCCTGAATCAACAAAAGTACGCTGAAATTCACATCCAGTGCAAGTCAATCTGTTCGATTGGTACACCTCAAGTTCCGTAAGAGTGATATTCGACGATTGAAGCGAAGAAGTAGGAGAATGAGGTACTGAGTATGTTAAATGAGAGCCATTTCCATGTTCCATTTGCAAGTCGAGGGGCACAAATAAGTTGACAACGCCATTTTGAGACGGGATCTCGTGCGATCTCTCGTCGAGCATGAGAGTCTGACGTCAGGCGACGGATTTCCCCTTGTTTGGGCAATCCTTGGACTTGTGTTCTGCCCGGCAGTTTCTGCAGATGTGTAAGAGGCCACAATTACCGGGGCAGGTGCGATAATTCCACCCAAAACATAATTCAGCAGGGAAACCAATAGGAGCTTGCCTGTTTCTGGCCGTCTTCTTGGCGTCAGTAGATTCAGAAGAAGGGGCTGCCGCAGATTTGATCTGTTTGCTAGGCTTCTCGTAACCCCGATGAAAAGCAAAAGAAGAGGCCATAGGGTAGCCTGGCGTAAATGTAGACACATCCCCCTCAGTAACTGCATCGACCATTATGCGATCATATCTTGAATAAGCTTCATCAGCGTATACAGATTTACAAGAATGTCTGGCAACGAAACTCACATGACTGAGATAAGATTTCATTTCGTCCAACCGGTTCTCATCAAGCAAGTAGCGGAGGACCCTGGTCATCCCATACATAAGTTCTTTAAATGAAAGCTTGGTGTAATCAATGCTCTTTAAAGCCGTACCTTTCTCAAGATGTATCGCATAATACTCCGGACGAAAGTGAATAGATTTCTCTCTCTTCTCGACCGTCGGGTCGAAGGCCGTGGTTAACTTGTTGATGGCTCCGACAACATCAGCGGTGCCGGGAACTGACCCCATTTCACCGGTCTGACGGCCGGCCAACGCAAGGGTAAGGGCGGCCACCGAAGAAGTTAGACTTCTAATATCCTCCTGCTGTTGTCTTTGAATAGCCAAAATCCTAGCTGAGTCATCACGAGTAGTATCCTGATCGTCAAGAGAAAAGGTGAATTCAAACTCGTCATCACTAGCTGCATCTTTGCCGTCAGCAAGGCAAGACTTGGGCTTTGTTTCATCCACTTGCAACTAGGTTCTCCAATCGTCCACAGCCTTTTGTTTAGCAGCATTAACAAACTTGCAACGGGTTATACCCCATGGTCCCGTATGTCTAGCACCACAACCGGTCTTACAGTTACGATATATAACTGTTTTAGCCGCCATAACAAACAAACGGATGGCGATGGATAAGAACTAGTGAACAGGTATTCCAATGGCGGTGGTTTGAGAGAGAGTGAGCAGGGAATGTCAGATCTGGTGGGATACACTAGGGGGCGTGGCGGTTGGTGGTGACTTCTGGTGCTAAGATGAATAAGCCTGATATTTGTAGAAATATAATGGCAGGTTAATACTTGATGTTCATTTAGCATTTTTTATGTGATTCTAATGTATTTGTTTGCTGATATTTCAAATTTCAGAAAGATCTGTTTATTTTTTTAGATACATGTTAATACTTGATGTTCATTTAGCATTTACTGAGAGATCGGCAGGGGGGGAGTGAGATCGGTGGGGGGATGAGATCAGCGGGGGTGGGATGAGATCAGCGGGGGTGGGATGAGATCGGTGGGGGTGATGAGCTTGGCAGGGGGATGAGATTGGTGGGTGAGAGATCAGCGGCAGGTGAGATATCGGTCGGGGGTGAGATCGGCAGAGGGTGTGATCGGTGGGGGGTTAGAGATCAGCGGGGAATGACATCTGCGGGTGAGAGATCAGTGGGGATGTGATTGGCGGATGAGAGATCAACGGGTGAGAGAATGGCAGGGGGATGAGATCAGCGGGTGAGAGATCAACAGGGGGGGTGAGATCAGCGGGTGACAGAATGCACCTCAGCTGTGTCTCTGTCTCTCTCTCTCACCCCTTCTTTCTTTGCCTCAGTCTATTCAGTTATAGGCTTTTTCAGACATTACCTATTTTCATCTACCACTGTTCTCTGCACAAGCAAGAGATATAAGACAAAATGACTCAGATAGCTTTGTTATCACCTTACCTTGAAGATTCAAGTGTTATTTCTGCCAGGGGTTATATTTCTATTTTCTAAAAACTAGGATGAAAATATGGGAGACGGGAGACGCTATAGAGCTATTCTCTGAAAAATCTTACTTTTCAGTGATGGAAATGAGAAAAAATGAAATTTAGATTAAAGATAAGAGGTTTCTGGATAATATTTCCTAAAAGCTCATATTCTCCTCTATATAATCCTGAAATAAATGACATCTAGAGTCAATTATCGAGGAATCTATGGCCGTTCAATTTAAATATTTAAATCAATAAAATTTAGGTCATTTAAAAAGTAGAAATGTATAATATATTCATTTGGCAGTAGCCTTCTTTCTATTAAAGAAATGTAGATTATCATATGAGCAGGAAGCTGAGATTGTTGCGGTTTCTCTAGTATATATCAAAACTTTCTATCTCAAATAGTTTTGCCTCTATCAAGCAAATGTTGCGACCTAAAAACGTGAGACGTAAGAATGTGCGACCTAAAATCGGGTGTTTTCTTTCTCTATGCAAAAGGCATATTTCTGTTCAGACCATTTGAAGGATCTGAATGATTATATATCAGCAGAAAGCTGTTATTGTTGTGCTTCGTTTGCTATATGATATAATCGACTATCTCAAATAGTTTTGCCTCTATCAAGCAAATGTTATGACCTAAAAACGTGCCATGTAAAAACGTTCGACCTAAACGGCCTGGGCCCATTTCATAGGAATGGACCATATATAAAAAAGTTTATATATATAACTGTACAATTATCAAATTTAGAAAAAAATAGTAATATTCGACCTTGTTTGAAAAAATAGGGTATGTTATGTATATTCTTGTATTGCATATGGATTTAGCAGGAATGTGTTAACGCATTTACCACTTATGCAATTTGGATTGCTCTCCCAGAAAGTTGCCGGTTTCGTAGGTCTTTGATAAAATTCATCCCGGTTGTTTGTTACAATTAGACGGTATCCATCTTCTTCTGGATTATTGTTGATGTAGATAAACTGAATACACATTCTTGCCAATAAAATTTGGTGACGAGGCCAAGGAAAATGTTGCTTCACGAAGGGGAAAAGATTGTCTGAAATCATAAAGTCATGTAAAATATATAGGGTGTATTGGACACTTTAGAACTTTCAAGATGTGCACAGAGAAAGTGTTTAAATACTCCCTAGTCTGTAGGCCTATACAGAGAGAGAATGGAACTCGCCGGCAATCATAACATATTTATTGGACTTAATTCTTCCGCATAAGCACGATGCCATAGTGTAAAAGTAATGAATTCATTAAGTAATTGGCAATTACTATTTTCACAACTTTTCAGTACATTATGGAATAATATAGAGTGTACTCAAAGGAACTTACAATAGGTCCTGTTCAGGTGAGTAGGTACATTAAAGGGGTTTTCCCTGAGAGTGAGGGATGCTCTGATGTCTGCAAATATCCTTTGATTTTAAGACCAGATAATATCCTGCTATGATTTGGAAATGTATTAATGGTTAGATTCCTGGTATACATCCTGTATGTTAGAAAGGTTGTATCAAACTGATTCAAAATATAATATATTTGGGTTGGTTCCGGTATGACGCTCATCAACAAATAACCTTAATGGCCATAAAACATCTAGGATACCATGCCAGTTCCGTGCCCTCTGGGTAATTAAAGCCATTAAGTTGGACAGCTGCGCTCACGAGGATATAGTAACATTGGCTGAGTTAATATTTCTAAGAAACAATGCTGATTTCATCATCATGTGACTCCATGTATAATTCCTGTTCGCTAGTATATATAGAACCCCAGTTCACCAATAAAACAATTCATTCTCTAACCAGTTGTTCGTGTGGATTCATCCCGATGCAGAGACAAGGATAGCAGCCTGAGGCAGGGATGACAGTATAGTCTTCCCAATACAGATCGAGTCAAGGCAGACCAGTATAGTCTGTACACTTAGGGATATGTTTGGAGAAGGGAGATAAAGATTTATCTTGGACTTCTCTGGAATTGTAAACTGTACATCTCCTCATAAGTCAATTAGGAGTGTGTGATTTTACAATAGGCAGAGTGCTTATGTGGACGAATCAAGTCCAATAAATCTTTTATTATTGCCATCAGATATCACTGAAAAAATATTAGACAAGGCTCAGAGAGCCCTGCTGCCCCGCTGAGAGCCCCGCTAATATCACAAGGAATTTAGGCCTACTGACATTGTTGAATTAAAACGTTCATATCACAGCTATTTTTTTAGCTACATTATTACCTTATTATTACTTATAAAACTTATACGATTCTATAGAGAATTTATTTCTCTATTTAATTGTGTGGTTCTTCATGGTAAATAATAACGGATGGATTACCGATCACCGGGGTTCGCACAGCTTTCACTCAGTGTGTTGACATGCTTCACGGAGAGCCAAGGCTCCGCGAAGCATATCACCAGAGCTATTTTTAGACTACTACATTTTTATAGTATGCATACTATAAGTATATTTTTATTGCACCCCACTTATTGCACCTCTCAAGAGGGATGCGCATATAATGAAAAGTATTCATTGACGTAACAGTGTCACATCCATTTCATGCTCACCTATTACCTCATTTGGGTTACATAAGATTATGTAACGTTATCAATATAAATTAGCATAATTATTAATATTCATAAACTGTATAGATAGATAGATAGATAGATAAACGTTTTATTGCAGACTCGCTGCCATACAAGGAGTCTCTCCTGGTTACCCAGGAGGTTTCCGTGTCCTCAATAGCATACATTGGTCTTTGTGTGTAGGGTGAAGTGCTTTTCAGTCATTGACTGTCAAAGCTTGCTACAAGAATAAGTATATAAAATTTTCTTAAGAATAACATGGTTCCAACGTGACTAGTTTACATTGATCTTACATGATTGCTCGACTTATAGACTGGTTCAAAATATAAAGTATTCATCATTCCAGATATAAACAGTTTTTGCTTTGGTTGAGAATGTTTTAGGATCTAATAGACAGTGGGCCTCCGCAGGCAGCCGATTCCAGGAATATGGAATTTGGTTAAATATGGATCTTCGGATTTGCTCTGTTTTTGGTGTTACATGTTTAAGGGTTTTTCGCCCTTCCGCAAAATTTCTAGTATTCAGTTGTTTTAGGTCAAAGTTTCCTGGATCTTGAGCTCTGCGGTGGCCCATTTGTAACAGGTGGAGGCGCCTGCGGTATTTCAGTGGTAATATTCTTTTCTCTATATGTACATCGTCTACATTGGTCCGCTGCGGTATGTTATAAATGATGCGAAGAGCCCTATTTTGGAGTATAAGTATAAGTATCCATAACCATGTTCATATATGTCTATATATACATGTTAAGTAATACAGGGCGACATGTTAGTTAACACCATGCTCGCCAGGTCAACAGGTCAGGCACGGCTATCATGTGACCTACCTGACCCTCATTGGTTAATGAGTCATGAATATATATGTAACCATACTGCGGCCTGATTGGCCTGCACTGTCATGTGACCTTAAGGGTAACTTGCTCTATACCTACAAAATAAAGGATCATTTCTTAATTAACAGTTGTACTGACAACTCCTCTTGCTGTCTTCATTAGTGGGCTGATTACCCACATACTTACATAACTTAGTAATCATCCACTTTCGTTCTCTGAACTAGCTATATCATCGATTCTAGAATATCCAGAGTAATCACTGTATATCAACAGCACTTTTCACCAATTTGGGGTAGGCCTATAGCAGCTTAATAAAAGCTGATCTTTAACTCTGTTGTTGCATCGGGTTGAATTAAATGACATTTTCATTGTTCATATCTCGGGTAGGCCCCACATAGATCTACGTATTTTTTTAGAGATGTAGCAAAAGTTGCCATTCAACTAGCCAACAAGCATCAACCCGCCATTTACTATTGAATGGAGGGTTGACAGTGAGCCTCAGCAAAAAACGGGAAAGTTCAAAGTTCTCTAGTTTGCCCAGACAAAATACTCAAGCAACGTCTGTCATATATATGTGTTTTTAATCAGTAACATTTTGTGAGGCTTACAGAAGATTCTTGGGAGAGGATGTGCCCTACAAGACAGAGAACTAGTTGGTTTATTATCAGCATTCTTCATTCTCTTCTCAATATGGGAACATGGTGCCCCAACTTGTCTCATTGCGCATGTCCCAAAGTATGTAAATGAGCAAAAAACGGAGGTCACAGTTTAGGTCACGGTTACAACGGTAGGGCACTAGGGGAAAACGTATGGGGCTGTTGTAACCTCTCTCATTGTTGTTTTTTGCCATTTCCTTCAGTGGAAACAAAATGGCTCATTCGCCGTTTTTGTGTGTGGAGCAGATGAAAACTCTGCCCGCAGTTGATTAATTCTTCACATCAAGCATTGAAAGGTAACAAGTAGGGAGATAAGACATTAAACCTTGATTTTATTGTCATAGTGAGATGTTACAAACTTCTTCAACCCTACACAAACTACAGCAATTCCACCTGCCTCGTTTCAAGTGCTTCTTTGGCATAGCCCTGTTCGAAGTGAAGGGCTCTGTATCATAGCTACCATTCAACGTATTGTCGCCATTCAACATATCTATTCAATTATAATATGATTTTCCCCTGCACCATGAAAATGAAAAAAATCGAGGAAATCAAATTTCTCAAAATCAGCATATGAAATAAATACCTACATTTTTTTTAACGATGTGAATCCTTTCAGCTTACTCATTAAATACATGATATTTTCAAATCTGATATACTAATAATTAATATGTCAATATTAATCGTTTTTCCCATATTGGGTTTCCGATGTTAATTTGTATAAATCTGACATTTACTGAATGCTGAGCGTATATCGTTCTCAAACTTTCAGCGCTACCTTATCTAAATACCATTATGAATTACACCCCAATTTTTAAGAATTTCGAATTTTTTGCTAAATTTGGACTAAATTCACCCCAACGAAATCCTCCTTAAATACAGTATTTCAATGTTAATATGGAATATTGATACTAGCTAGTACTCTGTTTCGTCAGCATAAGTTAGAATGTACATGGGCGTTATAGTTTACAATCTAATTATGGATTAAGATTTAAAAACTTGCCTTTTCTGACGTTGTTAGTCCAACTGAGTGATTATGGCGTGTATTGACCAGAAGTTGATACAGGTATTAAGAGGACCACTTCCCCGGACTGTGCAAGACTATATACAGAGCGAAACAGTATGAGGTGCACGAGAGTAATGATCGCACCGGTGAGCGCCCTGCGGGCGCAGTGAACTCCAAACTGGGCGCAGGAATAGTGGACTACTTTCGGGCTTCAGCCAGTGTATGCCCTCGGGGCATCACACAGTTTCAGGCCTTCATGATGTGAAGGGTATAGGGGCTTGGGTCGCGGGGGGGGGGGGGGGGGGGGGACAAGGGGGTAGGGGGGGGGGGGCAAGGGGGTAGGGGGTGCTAAAGCTATTGGGGGTGGGGGGTTATATTGTAAGTTTGAGACTACTTTTAGAGTTAATTCGATATAAGAATCTTAGCAGTGAACAGAACACAACCTCACTCTTAGCTGGCTTTTAAAAAAGTATTTATTTTTCCAAGTCCATCCAGGTGAGCCAGGTCTGGCCCCGCCCCCCTCTGCACAGAGCAGCCCAGCCCCCCCTGGTGGACAGAGGGGTGGGAGACCCCCCACCCCTCCTCTCCTGTTCCAGGAATCACACAAAGCCTTTTGTTGAAATACATGAAAAAGGTTAGACATGGAGATTGGGGTTAGGCCCCCTAGCTAAGGTTAGAAACCAGAATACACAATGCTACATATTAAATAGCCACTGAGGCATAGAGAGGCAGGTGGGGGTAACATGAGGAGCATTAAGCCACTCATGGTCACCCAGCACCTGTGCCCAGACGGGGCATGATGAATCATAATGAAAGAGGACTAAACCCATTAAATAGCCAGAGGGGCCTACTTAATATCCCTTTGTGATAGATAGTTAACTACCAGTAAAATAGTGACTTAAAGACTACAGATACTTAAAAGAGTTATAATTGATAATCGATACTAAATAACTAGGATTCTATTAATTAATCAGTAATTAAGAGAGTCATAATTGATAATCAATCATGAGTAATTAGTGCTACTAATAAATGTCTTCTAATAAAAAGGTTACACGGTAATTAATACAGGTAGAGGCGTCTACTCTCCTCTCCTAACTAGCCCCCCACCCTTACAATATACTAGATGCATGGAATACAGAAACTGCTGGGTTGGGGTTGCAGTGCGGGGTAGTGGAGATAAAGCTATTTGGGGGGGGGGGGGGGGGTATATTGTAGTAATTACAGGGTAAATCATCAAGTAATTCATCCAGTAATTAAGATCGTCAGATAATGAAGAATTAAGTCACTAGTGAATTATGGATGGTAGTAATTGGTACCAATGAGGTTTTTTTTACTGAGTTTTCAGCCGAAATTAAATTATCTGACATTGTATGTATGTACTGTAAATGTATTTATTTTCGCGCGGATAAATTTTCGCGCACTAAGTACTTTGATATATTTTTGCGCGGATTTTAATTCGCGCAGCAAGGAAGCCTCACACTTTGTTTATGTAATAATTATAGGTTCGCGCAGGTTTTAAATTCGCGCACATAAGGGTGTGCGCGAACATCGCGAAAATAAATACTGCGCGAACATTAATACGTTTACAGTATATTGTTTATTTCCGGAAAACAGTACATGAGAAGGTATACATGTATAAAATAATTACACCGGAAATGGGATTAGCCCTCTTCTGTGGCAGCCACAGCTCTTCCAGAGGGTCCCTTTTAGACTAGAGTTTTTAAATTATAGTTTAGACTAGAGTCATAAATTACAGTTTACAGATATAGAGGTATTAAGTGACTAGTTACCTACACTACTGCAATGGGATGCACTAGCTATAGTTTTATCAGGGTGTGACCTGTTACATACAGTTTTTTGTGTCATTCTTTTCGGACATCATCCTTTTTGTTTTACTTTAACTTATTGTGATGAGTAATGAAGTTTGAGAAAAAAATGGGTCATGAGTTTGTATAGGTAGTCTATCCCATTTTCAGATCCTGCTAGGTTTTGGCATTCTTACGAACACTGCATTGACTGCTGTTTATACATCCTTTAAATTGTCTTGGGGACTAGAGGGCTTAGATGCATGTGGAGTAGCATTCTGCCAAACACTGTCCCCTCTTTACATCCAACCCTTTACATTTCATTTTTACATTTGTACATATATTTTGACTAGTTTCTATAACACTCTCTGGTCTACCCAAGAGGGATTGGGGCCGGGGTCTCTCCATTATCCCGTGTGGGAGAAGAAGTTTTCTTCGAGATAGGTTTTGAATTCAACCAGGGTTGGGCAGTTTCTCCCAGCCGGTGGAATTTTGTTGAAAAGGGTTGGGGCCTGTACTATGAATGATTTTCTGATCCTTTCAGTTTTTGTCATTGGTATTTTTAGGACTTTACTCTTTGCCAGACTTCGCAGATTGATTTTTCTGTTGTCAAGGTATCTTTTGTCACGACTCATCTCATATGCTAGGTGGAGAAGGTGTGAGTCTCTTCTCTCATTGAGATATTCCATCTCTATCTGTGAGTGGATTTCCTTGACGCTATCTGTTTTTTTCTTGTTGTATGCTAATCTTAGGAATGAGTTTTGTATTGATTGCAGCCTGTCTAGGTGTTTTTTCTGAGCCGGGGCATAGAACATGTCACAGAAGTCAAACACCGGGCGTACTATGGTTTTATAGATAAGGATTGTGTTTTTACTAGTGAGGGCCTGATTGATTTTGGCAGTGGCTCTGAGCCTCTGTATTCCCTGCTTTATTTTTGAGGTTAGGTGTGGGTTGAATGTTAGACCGTCATCAATTTCTAGGCCAAGGTATTTGTATTGTGTGACATGTTCCAAGTCAGCGTTGTTAAGGCTTAATGCGTTTGTGTTTCTGTTTGTATTTGTTTTACGCAGGGCTATGCTCATGGCTTTACTTTTTTGTACATTTACTGAGATTTTGTTCAGTGTGCACCATTTTCCCACTGCATCCAGGTCCTCTTGGAGTTCTTTGTATAAAGCTTCTCCCTGTGGATGCGAGTGGAACATCACTGTGTCATCTAAAGTAATATTGTAAAATTGACAAGCCCAAATTGTCTAGTTTTAAGTTAAAGTTGTCTCATTCAGCCAGACATTCGTCGCGCCCCTACCGGCCAGAAGGCTACCCACACTTTCTTACCGCCACAACGCTCGCGGATTTCTTATCATCCCAAAGTCCAAAGGTACAGGTGAGGTCCAGGTCTGACCGTTATCTCAAAGTCAATCACCAAGGATCATCTACCCACTCCACCAGTTCGCACGAAGCGAGCTCTGCTAGGAGTGGTAGGAATGATCAGCCGATCTCTCTTCGGTACAGCTACCACAGACCAGATCGACGAGCTCCGAGCGGCAGTGGAGGCATCGCAGGCAGGCCTCAGTGTGATGTCTCACTTCCAGTCAGAGATGGTTTCTGTGGTAAACCAGACCCGTCTGTTCCTACGAGAGAATCGAGTCGACATCCAAAACCTGCAAGAGATAAGCCAAAATCTGACTGACCAGGTATCTGAAATTGTTCATCATTTAAATGGTTTTTCTAGAGATATTCATCGTATGCATATGAGAAGAGAGGTTGATCAGGCCCTAAGCCAAGTTGACCGCATTATGCTGGTATATTATAGGCAAATTGATTTATTCCATCGCCAGAGAACACACCTAGAGCACGGGTACTTGACTGATGAAATATTACCTGAAGTACATTTAAATGAAATTCTTCACCAATTGAGTGAGAGGGGACACCAACCAATAGACGATGTTCGTTGGTACTACAGAAGTGTACAAGTTCAAATCATATCTGAGTCAGACGAGCAATTAGTTTATCAGGTGGTCATCCCTGCAGTTTCGGCTACTAAGTATTTACACTATAAACTAAGGTATTTTCCTACCCCTTATGGGCCATCCTACCTCAAAATCATCAAGGGCATCGCTGAATTAGCGATGGACAGTGTCTCTAGTGGTGCCTCTTTTGTTCCTAACCACTGCATGGGATACAGCCCAGCTGTATGTTCCTCTGCGTTGGAGAACCTAAAACCAACATGTGAAACAGAAATAATTTTAGGCAAAGGTCCAGTAAAGTGTCAGATAGAGATTAAGAAGCGTGGCAATGTCAGTAACGAAATATTCAGAGATTTTGAACAACTGTCATCGGTTATCCTTGCAGTATACTTTCCAGTCGAGACTGTATTAAGGTGTATCAGTAAGAAACCTATAAGAAATGTTTTTACCAAACACACACGGGTCACAGTAAACAGTGGCTGCGTCTTATATAGTGAAGATTGGAGGGTGCGCAGCATCGAGCAACATAATTCCACGATCAGAATTCCACCCCCCAAAGCCCTGTCCCTACCCTCTCTCAACTTAACCTATAGAAAGTTCGAAGACTATCCTGAGCTGAAGCAACAACTCCAGTTCAACAGCAGAATCGACGTCCCCCTAATTTCTCTGACCGATATTCCCCTTCCTCCTACGGTGCAACCTTTTTCCTTCTCCGCATCCACCACATGGGGATTCGCGACCCTCATGCTCACCCTAGCAATCGTGATTGGATTGATAGGAGTGGTGGTGTATGTGAAGAGGAAGAGAGACGGCTCTTGCCTCCCTCTCTTAGGTAAACGTCCTAACCAGAGTCTAGATAGACTACCCAGTAAACCTTCTGCCCCTCTTCCCTCCTTCCCCAATGTCTTTTCTAATTTATACCCATCCCAACAGCAACCCGCTGAAGAGATTCCACTGCAAGATTCTGAACCCCAGTCCCTTGGCGGTACTGACGATCTCGAAAACCCGGAGACCCAACCCCTCCAAACTGACCCCTTATCCTCCTTTAGACAGAATACACCCCCAAAACCCCCTCGATCGATGGATATGAAGCAAAGATCTGCAGTACCCCGTGGAGTAGTGTGTTAAAACAACGACTCAGATGAATATGTGGTGTGAGATAAAATTAAGCCGATATAATGTTAGTCTTAAGTGCAAATGTGAGCAGATTCTGATTTTAAAATGTTTTGTAGTGCTAATTTAATTGGAATCTAATGGTAATAATTACAAAGGAGGTGTTGTCACGAAAGCTGTTTAGTTTACTCTAAAGCAGGCCTAGTGCTGGACTGTGGACAAAGTCCTCACCCCTTTCGTAGAATTTAATTAATTGGTCTAGTCACCAATTCCTACCTAGTAAGTACGCCCGGTGTTAGCTTGCAGTGGGACGCACTCTTCTGCTCAAGTTAGGGTGAGAAAGCTAGCTGTTATGTGAAGGAATAAGCCACCACTTGAGAGAGGACGATGAAGGACCCGTTCTCTGAAAGTAGGGTGAAGCAAAAATGGGAGGTTGTCACGTTGTTGATGGAGTAGTGATACCACGGAGACCAGCCTAGGAACGGTCGGTAGTCACTAGACCGATGTGCACACCTCAGCGGGCCATTTTTGGGTCGAGAGAAGGGCTGAAAATATAAAAGAATCGTGTCAGTCTTCTAGACCAGAGGAGCCAGGCTCCCAAAGGAAATGTATAAGTAGGTACCAGTGTCGCCACCTTGAGGATGTTCACGGCGACAGGTACCTAGAAAGTGTATAAGATACATGCTGCCACCTTACGGACGTTAAGTAGTGATAGGCAGCCCAAGAACGAGTAAAAGTATAAGGCAATATTCAAAGACTGCGTGAAAATGCCTGAGACGTTTCTACGGGGAGAACCCATAGACAAGCAAAGCCGAGATATTGATGAACAATACATTAAACTCAAAAGACAGTGCGGTAATACGCCACCTAGTGAAAACTCTTAAGAGACTGTGTTTACACATTATCCGAGGCGGGTTCGCCGTACCTCAGTAATAATTTTACGCTAAGGCATTGTAAAATCTTTAGCTATTATTTTGATTTAGGGGAGTGATTTCTTTCTCTGTACTTCTCTAGATTGTCCTATTTGTTGCATTTTTTCAATTGTATAAACATGTATGTACTTACGGGAGAAAGGGAGCCTCGATCCACATAGGGATGGCCGCTGTGAATTCGTCCGGCGGGCCAAAGGTTAAAAATCCCGTAGATAAAAATACTGGATCGAGGTGCCCCAACGTAAATAAAGGTTTCTCATGTGGAATTAGATATCGGGCATCAAAACTCCCAAATCTAATGAAGCAAGAGGGTAGAATTTGACTGGGGATGGCAATGGATTCGTGAGTGGAAGAAAAGTGATGCCCACTTATGGTTCTAGGTCGGGGGTTCCGGTTCGGCAGAACTCGGTCAGCCAAGGGGGTCGCCGCTCGGTGATACTCGGGGTTGCTCGGGGGTTGTCGGCCGGAAACTAAAATGAGGGTTGCGTCGATGTGTTGTCTGCTCCTAGAGTGGTTCGGAGAACTATGTTGTACACAGTTCTCCGAACCAAATGAGATTGGGACGTATGTAGAATTGACAAGCCCAAATTGTCTAGTTTTAAGTTAAAGTTGTCTCATTCAGCCAGACATTCGTCGCGCCCCTACCGGCCAGAAGGCTACCCACACTTTCTTACCGCCACAACGCTCGCGGATTTCTTATCATCCCAAAGTCCAAAGGTACAGGTGAGGTCCAGGTCTGACCGTTATCTCAAAGTCAATCACATGGGAAAGGAGGGGAGGGGCTGACCGCCAGGTCAAGGGAGGGGAGGGAATACTGATTAAAGAGTGGGAGGGAGAGGGGAGGGGAGATAACCCCGTGACCTGGTCACCACCCAAAGAGATTGGTCAGAGTGGCAGTGGTCACTCTGAGCCTCGTTTTTAATAAGTGTCTGTCATTGTTATCCTGTGGCTGATTGGATCTCGAATCTAACCTGTCAATTAATTGGACCAACGAGACCAAAGCCAATCAGCGCAGGACCAGTGTATTTCGTCCTAATCTGTCTAGTATAAAAATAAAGGAAAGATGGAAATCGGTCTCTTCCGAGGCTGGTACTGATTTGAAGCATACATCTCTGTGTGTTGCGTTGATTAATTTCTCGCCCAACTACTGACCCTGAATTATTACGAAGAATGACCCGCATTTCTTCAATATAGTATAAGACAGGACTATAATTTTAAGCCTGTGTGTAGGAACTTTAGTAATGAAACATAATTAATTACATTTTGTAGGAGATATATCACTCAAGTTGTCATCTTCGAAAGTATCATTAATTACATTACTACACAAGCCCACTTCAATTTAACTACATCAATAATTAACATTAGATGTTATCTATTTTTATTATAAAAAGCATATGAGTAATTTTCTCAAACGGGTATCATTTGATTTCAGGAGGTCATTTCTTTTTAGAAAAAATTATTGAGGCAAATATTTTGATTCCTGAACCTATGCTTCAGATAGCCTACTACATTTTCCCTATTATCTTGCCCATATTAAACCAGATTGATCAAATCATTTAATGTAAGATTGTGGTAAATTATCCAGTAATTCGGCGACCAAAATTAAATGAAAAGTCAGAGATAGAGAATAGATGTTGACCAGCAAAAGGGGGCCTGGTTCTAAGCAGAAGTTTTAGTTGATTTTGTAAAAATATCTATTGTATTACTATACAATGACTGTGTTTGAATAGGAGTACACATCTCTTTATCTGTAATAAATATTACATTAATCAGTGGGGAAAAATATCACTCAAGTCGTCATCTTCGATAAGTCATTTTATTGTGTGCCTCTGTATTCCCTGCTTTATTTTTGAGGTTAGGTGTGGGTTGAATGTTAGACCGTCATCAATTTCTAGGCCAAGGTATTTGTATTGTGTGACATGTTCCAAGTCAGCGTTGTTAAGGCTTAATGCGTTTGTGTTTCTGTTTGTATTTGTTTTACGCAGGGCTATGCTCATGGCTTTACTTTTTTGTACATTTACTGAGATTTTGTTCAGTGTGCACCATTTTCCCACTGCATCCAGGTCCTCTTGGAGTTCTTTGTATAAAGCTTCTCCCTGTGGATGCGAGTGGAACGTCACTGTGTCATCTAAAGTAATATAGTATAAGACAGGACTATAATTTTAAGCCTGTGTGTAGGAACTTTAGTAATGAAACATAATTAATTACATTTTGTAGGAGATATATCACTCAAGTTGTCATCTTCGAAAGTATCATTAATTACATTACTACACAAGCCCACTTCAATTTAACTACATCAATAATTAACATTAGATGTTATCTATTTTTATTATAAAAAGCATATGAGTAATTTTCTCAAACGGGTATCATTTGATTTCAGGAGGTCATTTCTTTTTAGAAAAAATTATTGAGGCAAATATTTTGATTCCTGAACCTATGCTTCAGATAGCCTACTACATTTTCCCTATTATCTTGCCCATATTAAACCAGATTGATCAAATCATTTAATGTAAGATTGTGGTAAATTATCCAGTAATTCGGCGACCAAAATTAAATGAAAAGTCAGAGATAGAGAATAGATGTTGACCAGCAAAAGGGGGCCTGGTTCTAAGCAGAAGTTTTAGTTGATTTTGTAAAAATATCTATTGTATTACTATACAATGACTGTGTTTGAATAGGAGTACACATCTCTTTATCTGTAATAAATATTACATTAATCAGTGGGGAAAAATATCACTCAAGTCGTCATCTTCGATAAGTCATTTTATTTGGTCCAATATTTCGCCCTATAGGGGGGGCTTCTTCAGGGACAATGGTGGTTGAAGACGGGAGGCTACTTTTATAATGGAAATGTGTTAGGCACCACGACACATAATGTGTCTTAAATGTGTTAGGCACTGCGACACATAATGTGTCTTAAATGTGTTAGAATATGATGAAATATGGAGTTGAATAAAGTGGTGTTGTTTGATGAGTTCTAGGGTTTAAGTTGGTAAAAAAATTGTTGATATATGTAATATAGTATAAGACAGGACTATAATTTTAAGCCTGTGTGTAGGAACTTTAGTAATGAAACATAATTAATTACATTTTGTAGGAGATATATCACTCAAGTTGTCATCTTCGAAAGTATCATTAATTACATTACTACACAAGCCCACTTCAATTTAACTACATCAATAATTAATCATAATTATATTTTTTACCAAATTCAAGGAAGCCTAAACAATTATAAGGAAGGTTGAGATTACATATAAATGTTTTTTGGAAAAAAAATTGGAGATGTATCACATGTCTTTTTTTTTTATCAATTCCTCTCCTTGGCTTCAATTCCTTTCCTTAGCTAGGAGAAAAAATGTTGTACTCTTTTGAATGGCTTGAGCTATATGAATTGTTTTATTTAACTTTCGATACACACATAAAAATATCTGATGAAATCCAAATAAGCAACACAGAAATTTTTGGAGGTTATACGGTAAGTACAGGCTGCACTACAGGTACTGAGATCGGAGATCCATCAGGGAATCATTACAACTTTGTATGCCCTGAGGGAATAATTACAACTGTGTATGCCCTCAGGGAATCATCACAACTGTGTATGCCCTGAGGGAATCATTACAACTTTGTATGCCCTGAGGGAATCATTACGACTGTGTGTGCCCTGAGGGAATCATTACAACTGTGTATGCCCTGAGGGAATCATTACAACTTTGTATGCCCTGAGGGAATCATTACGACTGTGTATGCCCTGAGGGAATCATTACAACTGTGTATGCCCTCAGGGAATCATTACAACTGTGTATGCCCTGAGGGAATCATTACAACTGTGTGTGCCCTCAGGGAATCATTACAACTGTGTATGCCCTGAGGGAATCATTACAACCTTGTATGCCCTCAGGGAATCATTACAACTGTGTATGCCCTCAGGGAATCATAACGACTTTGTATGCCCTCAGGGAATCATTACGACTGTGTATGCCCTGAGGGAATCATTACAACTGTGTATGCCATCAGGGAATCATTACAACTTTGTATGCCCTCAGGGAATCACTATAACTGTGTATGCCCTGAGGGAATCATTACAACTGTGTATGCCCTAAGGGAATCATTATCACTTTGTATGCCCTGAGGGAATCCTTACAACATTGTATGCCCTCAGGGAATCATTATCACTTTATATGCCCTCAGGGAATCCTTACACATGTGTATGCCCTCAGGGAATCATTACAACTTTGTATTCTCTCAGAAAGTTAATACAACTGTGTATGCCCTGATGGAATCATTACAACTTTGTATGCCCTGAGGCAAACATTACAACTTTGTATGCCCTGAGGCAAACATTACAACTGTGTATGCCCAGAGGGAATCATTACAACTTTGAATGCCCAGAGGGAATCATTACAACTTTGTATGCCCAGAGGGAATCATTACAACTGTGTATGCCCTCAGTTGCCTCTATGACTTTCTATGCCTTTGTATTCCTAAGGGAATCATTACTATCATCAGATAGCGACCAATCAATATGGGATAATAATCCATATACAATACCAAGGTAGCACTATCAGTATTCAAGCCAGGTAAAGTAAATATAATCAGTGAATCATTACTACTTTGTATTCCTTGAGTGAAATAATTTCATCTTTGTATTCATCTGGGAGTATTTTTTAATACAAAATTTCATTACACATGTGTATGCCCTCAGGGAATCATTATTACTTTGTATGCCTAGATGGAATTATTATTACTTTCGATGCCCTCAGGAAATCATTATTACTTTGTATGCCCTCAGGGAATCCCTACAACATGTGTACAGTATGCCCTCAGGAAATCATTACAACTTTGCATGCCCTCAGGGAATCACTATGACTTTCTATGGCCTGAGAGAATCATTATAACTACTGTGTATGCCCTGAGGGAATCATTACAACTTTGTATGCCCTGAGGGCATCATTGTAATTCTGTATGCCCTGAGGGAATCATTGTGATATTGTATGCCCTGAGGGCATCATTGTGATTCTGTATGCCCTGAGGGAATCATTGTGATTCTGTATGCCCTGACGGAATCATTGTGATCCTGTATGCTCTGAGTGCATCATTGTGATTCTGTATGCCCATAGGGAATTATTGTGATTTTGTATGCCCTGAGGGAATCATTGCAACTTTGTATGCCCTGAGGGAATCATTGTGATTCTGTATGCCCTGAGGGAATCATTGAGATTCTGTATGGCCTGAGGGCATCATTGTGATTCTACAACCCAAATTATGATATAAAAAACATCTATGATTCCCTGAGGGCTTACAAAATCACAATTGTTTCCTGAGGGCATACAGAGTCAGAATGATTCCCTCAGGGCATACAAAAACAGAATGATTCCCTCAGGGCATACAGAATCACAAAAATGCCCTCAGGGCATACAGAATCACAATGATGCCCTCAGGGCATACAGAATCAAAATGGTTCCCTCAGGACATACATAGTCATGGTGATTCCCTGAGGGATACAAAGTCAAAATGATTCACAGACGAATACAAAGATTAAATGATTTCCGCAAGGAATACCAAGTTTTCACTCAAGGAATACAAAGTTGTAATGATTCACTGAGGGAATGCAAAATTGTTATGATTCCCTGAGGGAATACAGAGCCAAAATGATTCACTGAGGGATTACAAAGTTGTGTTATGATGATAGACTATATTTATTTTACGTGGCTTGAATACTGATAGTGCTAGCTCGGTATTACTTAGAGATAATTATCCCATACTGATTGGTCTCTATCTATGGTAATGATTGCCTTAGGAATACGAAGGCATACAAAGGCATAGTGATTCCCTGATGGAATACAAAGATATAAGGATTCCCTGAGGGAACACAAGGACATGGTGATTCCCTGAGAGCTTACACATTTGTAATGGTTCCCTCTGGGCATGCATGGTTGTCATGATTCCCTCAGGGCATACAAAGTTGTAATGATTCTCTCAGGGCATACAAAGTTGGAATGATTCCCTCAGAGCATACACAGTTGTAATGATTCCCTCTGGGCACACACAGTTGTATTAATTTTCTGAGAGAATACAAAGCGGTAATGATTCCCTGAGGGCATACACATGTGTCAGGATTCCCTGAGGGCATACACAGTTGTAATGTTTCCCTGAGGGCATACACAGTTGTAATGATTCCCTCAGGGCATACAAAGTTGTAATGATTCCCTAAGGGCATACACAGCTGTAAGGATTCGCTGAGAGAATACAAAGTTGTAATGATTCCCTCAGGACATACACAGTTGTTATGATTTCCTCAGGGCATACACAGTTGTAATGAATCTCTGAGAGAATACAAAGTTGTAATGATTCCCTGAGGGCATACAAAGTTGTAATGATTCCCTGAGGGTATACACAGTTGTAATGATTCCTTGAGGGCATACAAGGTTGTAATGATTCCTGGAGGGCATACACAGTTGTAATGATTCCATCAGGGCAAACAAAGTTGTAATGATTCCCTCAGGGCATACACAACTTGAATGATTCCCTCAGGGCATACACAGTTTTAATGATTCTCTGAGAGAATACACAGTTGTAATGATTCCCTGAGGGCATACACAGTTGTAATGATTCCATCAGGGCATACAAAGTCGTAATGATTCCCTCAGGGCTTACAAAGTTGTAATGATTCCCTCAGGGCATACACAACTTGAATGATTCCCTCAGGGCATACAAAGTTGTAATGATTCCCTCAGGGCTTACAAAGTTGTAATGATTCCCTCAGGGCATACACAACTTTAATGATTCCCTCAGGGCATACACAGTTGTAATGATTCCCCAAGGGCATACAAAGTTGTAATGATTCCCTCAGGGCATACACAACTTTAATGATTCCCTCAGGGCATACACAGTTGTAATAATTCTCTGAGAGAATACACAGTTGTAATGATTCCATCAGGGCAAACAAAGTTGTAATGATTCCCTCAGGGCATACACAACTTGAATGATTCCCTCAGGGCATACAAAGTTGTAATGATTCCCTCAGGGCTTACAAAGTTGTAATGATTCCCTCAGGGCATACACAACTTTAATGATTCCCTCAGGGCATACACAGTTGTAATGATTCTCTGAGAGAATACACAGTTGTAATTATTCCCTCAGGGCATACACAGTTGAACTGATTCCCTGAGGGCATACACAGCTGTAATGATTCCCTGAGGGCATACACAGTTGTAATGATTCCCTGAGGGCATACACAGTTGTGATGATTCCCTCAGGGCATACAAAAATGTAATGATTCCCTCAGGTCATACACAGCTGTAATAATTCCCTCCGGGCATACAAAAATGTAATGATTCCCTGAAGGCATACACAGTTGTAATGATTCTCTGAGAGAATACACAGTTGTAATTATTCCCTCAGGGCATACACAGTTGAAATGATTCCCTCAGGGCATACAAAGTCGTAATGATTCCCTCAGGGCATACAAGAATCACAATGGTTCCCTGAGGGCATACAAAGTTGTATCGATTCCCTGAGGGCATACACATTTGTAGTGATTCTCTCAGGGCATACAAAATTGGAATGATTCCCTCAGGGCGTACACAGTTGTAATGATTCCCTGAGGGCATACACAGTAGTTGTAATGGTTCTCTCAGGGTATTGAAAGTCATAGTGATTCCCTGAGGGCATACAAAATTGTAATGATTCCCTGAGGGCGTACACAGTTTTAATGATACTCTAAGAGAATACAAAGTTTTATTCCATGATTCGGCTGTGAGCGGACAGTATAATCGATATACTTGCTGCTCACAAGGTGGACAATATAAACTCCCTGTATTGTACAGTGATGTCACAACCGTTCAAGACTATGAGGACAACACAGTTTGATGAAATTAATGCAAATAAAGTTGTTTGAAGGTAAGAATCATGGAATAAAAGCAAGAATAGCAAAGTATCGCGTGAATATAGAGAATATAGCGCCCCTCATACGCGATACTATGCTGTTCTTGCTATAGTAATGATTCCCTGAGGGCATACACAGCTGTAATGATTCCCTGAGAGAATACAATGTTGTAATGATACCCTGAGGGCATACACAGTTGTAATGATTCCCTGAAGGCATACAAAGTTGTAATGATTCCCGGAGGGCATACACAGTTGTAATGGTTCCCTCAGGGCATACACAGTCGAAAATGATTCCCTCAGGGCACTTCTCTTGGGTCGGGGGGAAGACCAGCAGCAATTCTACCGGCGGATGGGGCGGGACTTCCACAACCCAAATGAATTCATAATGAGAAATCCTGGTCTGGAATTATTTCAATCAATTCAGTTTGCTTACCCGATGGGAAATACTTCAGAAATTTCATACTCTTGCATATCCAGCATCAATATTTTAAATTCTAGAGGGAAAAAACACTGTTTTATGGCCTAAAAATTTAAGGAAATATTGCTAATATGGAAAAAGGGTGTAAAGGGAAAAAATAATATGTCCACTGATGGTTACATGTTTATTCAAGTTTCATATCATGATCCTAGGTACCGAATAATTTGAAAAAAATATATTTCTAACAATCCATTGGTAGATTTGCAATGCAAAAAAGTCAAGGGAAGTCTGTATATATCATCATAATGTGCCTATTTAAACCTTGAACAAAATTGGAGTGAAAGTCAAAGATGGGTAATGTAGAGATGTTTTAGATTCGTCCATAATATCATTATGATAAATGAAGCTGAATAATTATTTAATTTTCCTTAGAATTGGAGCATATTATATACATTTGGGAAGGTATAACATCACCGTAATGTGTGGGACATTTATTTGATAAAAAATAAAATAATTATTTAGATTTGAAAAAATCAAAGTATTGCTGAAGGTAAGTCATCATTATAGCTCAAACATAAACAGTCACATTATCCCCCTGCTGTGCATTATTGCACCTCAAGAGTGCTAAAACCGTAACGTGCTGGCAAGTTACGGTGACATAAATTATGTGACATAATAATTATGTGACATTATTTGTACATGTATTGTGTGGATATACAGAAAATATTTTTTCTAATAATTTTGCCTCTGAATACTTGAACAGAATTTACATTTGTCTACATAAACAACCAATACAAGTATTCCAGTCATCTTAACAGGATAATGAGGGGAAGAATGTGATATATTTTAATACAAATTCTAAATATAATAGATTATATGTGTATACAGAGGGTCAATGCCCTGTGACCCTTGCCGCTGCCATTACCATCACCATTACTGAATCGTTTTTTTGTTGTAGTTTTCTTCTAGTTGGAATATTTTCATGAACTAAAAAGCGTTATGACCCTTGTGACGATACCTGTGAAGTACACACTCACACTAATTCAAAACATTATAGGTGCATATATTTTTTATTTATTTCTAATTCAAATAGTTATTTATTTTGAAATATGTATCATTCTGCTGTGCTCATTCCAGCAGAATTACAGTCACAGTCTCTCCCAAGCTGCCCTGACTAGTGACTGAAATATTTGTTGTTACAGGCGCAGCAGAACAGGGGGGGGGGGGGGTGCAAGAGGGGCAGTTGCCCCCCCCCCGGCCCCAGTCTATCCCCCCAATAATTATATTAGGGGGGGGCCTGCCCCCCCCCCCCAATAATTCTCTGATATTTTATTTAGTCTGTATCTTTATGTTTCTTTTCTCTAGGGTGAAACATAAAAGTATTACCATATTTATATATAACCCAGATGAGCACAGAGAGTGGGCTGTAAGATTAATTTAGATGTCAAAGAGAGAGGATTTGTTGCTAAGATGAATAAAATCGGTTTGTAAAAAAAATTATAAAGATAAGTATGGTTATATACTATAGGCATTATAAGTGTGCTTGGTTTCCTTATAAGATATTGGGTTTGTGTGAAATGTTTCGATTCTATTATACTATAGGGGGGTAGTGCAAAGTCTTCCTCTATGCTCCCCCCCCCCCCCCCCACACACACACACACAAAAAAAAGTTTGCCCCCCCCCCCAACATATTTATCTGTTCTGCTGCGCCTGTGTTAACTTTTATTATTAATTTTTATTTAAGTTTTCCAGCATGAAATATTACTTATTATTTAGATATATTGCTAGGCATCATTAAATCATTTATGAGGCACACCCTGCTGACTGATGGAGAGCAAACAGCTTTGTCTGTATTCCCAAAATCACCGGAGATACATATATTTTACATTTTGGACCAGAATTAAGTTTCATTATGGGGCATGTAGGCGCATGCGGGGGCATGTAGGTACATGCGGGGGCATGCGGGAGGGCATGCGCCTTATAGTACAGTCCCACACTACGGCCTCAGTGCACTAGTCAATAGCGGGACCGGACACGAATTTTGAGGTAGTTGAGACTATTTAA